>CM057457.1:318865000-321336250 GCA_016271365.2 Neoceratodus forsteri
GATTGTAAAAAACAGTCATCAAAACTGAGCTAAATGGGACCCATTTAGCAAGATTCTGATGTTTGTTTTTTAAGTTAATGGCTACAAATACATTTTCTGGGCACCCAAAATCCCAGATGCCTAACGTAGTGAAAGGAGCTTGACATCTGTAGCCTACTTTGGTGATGTGTCTCTCTGTGGCAACAACAGCACCTCTGACTGCAGAGACAAGTCATGTCACTCCTCTCCAACCCCTGTATACTACAGTCTTGCCCAGGGCTAGAATCTGATAGAATGGCGGAAAGGAACTGGCTGCCTCCTCCCCATTCTGTCACTGCACTACCTACAGCAGGAAGTAGTTCTAGGTGGATTATGCTGCTAGTTGTGTTTCTATCTCTCCTCTACCCCCCAAACAAATTGATTAATTACAGCATATGCATGGACCTTCACACAAGGGTCCATTCCTGCTCCTTCCCTGATGAATTACTTAAGGGCTGCATTACACTGAAGTGTGTGTGTGTGTGTGTGTGTGTGTGTGTGTGTGTGTGATGGGATTTGGGGAAAAAGAGACAAGAGATGCCGCACCCCCCCACCCATGACCAGACCGATACACCTGCTTCCCCACAGAAATTACCAGAGAAAAGCCTAATTAGTTCTAACTTGACTATATAAATATATAACTCACCTGCTTCTTCTGCCTGCCCTGGGACCAGCATAAGTATGTTATTTGTGGTTTCGCCATCCAACAGGTAGCCAAGTGAGGAGTGGGGACCACAGTCTTAGAGGGAGCTGACTGAGTTGCAAGAATCGATAATTTGGGGACTGTGATCAGTAAGTCACCTGGTCCAGCTGCCTTCCTTGGGAGCAGACATTTTTTAATCATGTGAGGAGCATGTTTAATGCTGTACAGAATTTAAAACAAAACTGATTGTAGAAACCATCACTCCATGCAGCTTTTGAAACGGGCAGTAGATTACACTTGTCTCAGAACTCCAGTGAAAGAGAGAGAGTAAAATTGTTAAGCCACATCCAGTAATACTTTGTGGAAGTTGAGATCTGTGGCACTCCCCACCTGCCAATCAGTGTCCCCTAAATAAAAAGACACTATATTCCCTGGTGTCTAGTGGCATCCCACACTCCGATCGCTGTCCCAGCTATTATATTCTCTGGTGTCTAGTGGCATCCCCCCACCTGACAATCACTGTCCCCATTATTTTATTGTATTCCTGGTGCCTAGTGGCACCCCCACCCTCCACTCCCACCTTCCAATTGCCATCCCCATTATCTTACTTGTTCCCTGGTGTCTAGTGGGCTCCCCTTTGATTGCCATCCCCCTGTGTAACTTTTCTCCCTGGTGTCTAGTGGCATCCCCCACCCACCAATTCCCATCTCCATTATTTTTTCTTTTTCCCTGGTGTCTAGTGGCTCCCCCTCCAATTGCTGTCTCTGTTGTGGATGTTTAGCTCCCTGTTATCTAATCGCACTCCCATCCTCCCATTGTAGCCAAAAGCTGAAATTAAGAATACAGCCCCTGAATGATTTTTTTTAATTATAAAACCTGTAAAAAAATGAAAATGGTCCCACACCATTCAGCCCCCCAACCCACCTCCCACTCAGCACACACCTCCCCACACCTCCCTCAATCAGCTGAATAGGTCCCAGGTTCGAGATCCACTCTCTGATTGAAGTCATGTCTTGCTGCTGGACCCAGTGACTGCAATATGATAAACTAAGGTAAATGCAGTTTAATATATTTCAATGGAGTTTCAACTTTTATACATAACTCATCCATTTTTTTACATTTTGGCAACAAAGTTTCAACATAGCCATTTGGGGACCCCATCTTATGAAAAATATGACTGTCATTATGCAAGACCTGCCCGAAAGGTGATTTTTTGGTAACTTGATGAATTTACCTTTTGGGCAGAATTTCCATAATGACAGTCATATTTTTCAAGTGGTGAGGACAGAAGATGGCTATGTTAAAATTTGGGATCAAAATATGTAAACATGCCAAAGTTATGATCATTAGTTGCAATTTCACTATGCATGCTCATAACTTTGAACATTTTCAAGATTTTCAACACAGTCTTCTTATTACCCCACCTCACGTCTGTCACAGCTGTCATTTTTCAAATCCTGGCCAAAATGTGTTTTCACATATGTGGCATGGAATGGCATTGCAGTTGCACAGAATTATGTTTTGAAGGGGATTCAAAAATGTTCTGTACTGGTTATATGAGGTGGGGTAATTAGATGGGTATTCTGACAATTTGTAATCAAAATTTGTAAAAAATGCCAAAGTTATGACCCTCCATTGCAATTTTGTTATGCACGCTTGTAATTTTGGAAAGTTTCAATATTTTGACCCCAGATATTCAACGTAAACCTTTTTGATTACCACATCTCATATACAGTATGTCCCAGCTGTCATTTTTCAAATCTTGGCCAAAATGTGTTTTTGCACTTGTGGCACAGAATGACGTAATATTTGCACAGAACTATGTTTTGGTGGGGATTCAGAAATTTTCTGTATTGGGTACATGAGGTGGGGTAATAAGATGCCTATGCTGACTTATAAATGTATGTGCAGGGCTCAGAGGCCCTATTTCCCACAACTACATACACATATGCATCTTTGGAGGGATGGGAGTGCACAGCCTTCCGGAGGGCCCTGCACAGACTAATAAGGATACGATTATGCTATCTCAAAAAGTAAGAAAATAAATTGTAAAAACTGCATTAATGCTCTAGTTAGAGTTACAACCACAAAAGTAGAAAAATGAGGCATTAGGGTTTACAAATCTAACACCCCACCCCTATGCTGCATACACCAACAGGTGTCGGGGGTGCACCTTGGGGTCATTAGCCCTAACATTCATTCCATTCTCCTATACTGTACCCATCTCAGCTTATTTACTTATGAATGGGGTGAGTGTTAGGCCATGAGTGATGTCATTGGGTCAATTGGCATGAGAACAAAAAATATCAACAATATTTAGAGTAGGAGGTTGCGTATTCCATTTATGCCGTACTGTCCAAAAAGTGAAAAAAATAGTAATAGCTTGCTATTTTTTGCTGATTGTGAAAACATCCAAAAGGTATCTATAAGTTAAACACCACTCATTTTGTACATACTTTGGTGCTAAACCAGTTTTGTGATCACAGTATTGTGCTATCATTTTTCATTTGAAAGTTATTCACATTTGTTTCAAAAAGTGAAAAAAACTGAATTTTCTGCTGTTTTCTAGCTAATTATAAAAAAAAAACCTAAATGGTATATGTAAATGGAACACAATTCATTTTGTAGATACAGTCAGACCTGGTTAATCCATACACATTTGTGTTTGCCAATTTTGTTACGTAATACAAATTTACATAGTAACCAGACAGTGATAATAAAGAGGTCAATAGCCTAACAAAAAATCCATGTGCAGTGTTTTTCATTCAGATAGTCAGACATATGGATTAACAAGGCACGGATTAACCAGGTCTGACTGTATTTTTGAGCTTAACAAATTTCATGCTGACAGAACCATGCTATAATTTTTAATGTTTTGAACTTATTTGCATTTTGTTTGTTGCAAACGTGAAAAAAATTGAATTTTCTGCTGTTTGTTTTGTTAATTATAAAAAAAGATAGCTATAAATGAAACACCACTCCTTTTGTAGATATTTTTGTGCTGAACAGTATTATGCTATCATTTTTCATTTTAAAGTTATTCACATTTGAATATGGTTAGCACTGCTACTGAGGTCAAACATTCAAATGAGTTCTGAATGAGACAGTCAGGACCTACTATATATATATTTTGGACCTAGAGTGAGGATATTTTGATATCTTCACTCTCGGTCCCCAGGAAGCAAAAATATCACTGATATTTGCCCTGAAATATACTCACAGGTATGGCATAAATCTATCTATCTATCTATCTATCTATCTATCTATCTATCTATCTATCTATCTATCTATCTATCTATCTATCTATCTATCCTTGTGACCTGAATAACTACAGGCCTATTTCTATACTCTCCACTATCTCAAACATCATGGAAAAGATTGTCAATATTCAAATTAGAGATCACCTGGACCAGCACAATCTCCTAAATCCTGCCCAGTCTGGGTTTCGGGCAAAACACAGCACCACTTCTGCTCTTGCAAAAATAACTACCGACTGGCAAATTGCCCTAGACTCTAAAAAACACGTAGTTGCTCTATTTCCTGACCTCAGCAAGGCCTTCGATACTGTTGATCATAACATCATGCTTACATCACTGAGAAATATTGGCCTAGACAACCCTGCCATCAACTGGTTCACTAATTACCTTTCTAACAGATTGCAACAAGTTAAATCAGCAGGTGACCTGTCTCCACAGAAATCCCTATTGCGAGGGGTCCCCCAAGGCTCCATACTGGGACATATTCTATTTGCTATTTACATCAACAACTTGCACTCCCACCTGCAAGTAGCTAATGTGCATCTATTTGCTGAGGACACTGTACTCTATTCCTCAAATTCCTCACGTCTCATGGCCCATGAAAACCTACAATGAGACTTAACCACCTTACAACATAGTGTCATCAAGCATAAACTCCTTCTCAATGCTAAAAAGACTTAATCCAAAATTCTCTCTCCAAAAGCAGCCTCTGGTCCCACACATATCCCACTGTTACCAATGATTTTGGGTGAATCCCTGGACTCAGTAGATACCTTTAAATACCTAGGGTTCTGGCTGGACAACAAACTTAATTTTCTATGCCACCTAAATGAAGTCTTGAAAAAGCGAAGACAGCGACTTGGCCTGTTCTATCATATCAAACATCTGCTCACCACAGAATCTAGTAAGAGACTAGTACAAACCACTTTCCTACCCATACTCGATTATGCCAATTTCCTCTATGAACATTGCCCTCTCACAGCACTAAATAAACTTGACACCCTTTATCACCTAGCCCTAAGATTTATCTTTAACCTGCCTTTTTGCACCCATCACTGTCTTCTGTACCTAATGGCGGGTTGGCCCTCACTTTCAACAAGGAGAAAAAGAAAAGCGCTCATTTGGTTCTATAGCACTATCACAGACAAGATCCCTGCATATATTTCTAGCCTGTTCAAATGTGCCTCTGGCTCCTATGGTCTCAGACATTATGCAACTCTTTGCTTCCAAGTGCCCAGAATGAAAACTAACCTTGGATTTTCCACAATTAACTATGCACTCCCTTCACTTTGGAACACTATGCAAAGCACATTCAAGCTTATCTCACTTCCAAGCCTTTTCTCCTTCAAAGCCCTACTAGTCAAGTATTTGTGGGAACCTTGTAGTTGCTATAGGTAATCTGTCCTTCATTTATTGATGTCTCTGCTCTAATAATTGTTAGTATGTCGTCCTCCTTCTTCTTCCCTAGGGATTCCAGTACACACACTCCCTTACCCACTCCATGGCTCTCACTCCCTTTCTCTGCCTTCACATATCCACTCACAGGCCCTTGTATTTTTACAGTTTCTACCTTCCTTTCCTTTCACCCTTTTGATATTGTTTTTTGCATATGTCTAATTGTGAGTTCCTGTGATGGACTCAAGTATTTTGCATTTGACCTTGTACCGCAATCTGCTGATGTTACAATCTTTGTATTACTATGTCTATGTATCTGTACCGTTCCTTGTCCATGACCACTATGAAAATGAGCTTGCTCAATGGTGTTGATGCCTGGTTAAATAAAGTTTGATTGTTTGATCTATCTATCTATCTATCTATCTATCTATCTATCTATCTATCTGTCTATCTAGCTATCTAGCTATCTATCTATCTAAATACAGTAGATATATATATATATATCTATATATATATATATATAGATAGATAGATAGATAGATATATCTATATATATAGATAGATAGATAGATAGATAGATAGATAGATAGATATATCTATATATGTATATGTATATATATATATATATATATATATATGGATATAGATATATATATGTATATATATATATCTATCTATAGAGATATATATATATATATTAGAGGCAAAAAAACTGCATTTAATGCATTAGTTAGGGTTGTTCCACAGCGACAAAAGTGAGAAAATTCGCTGTTAGGGTTGAAAACCCTAACTCCGAATTCACCCCCAGCACCACACACACAGACACACACACACACACACACACACACACATTCAAGTATGGGAGGACCAAGTCAACACAACCAATGACAGACATCCAGCAGCAGGTGACAGAAATAACAAACAATTGTCTAAATGTACTACGAGACATCCCCACCCACCTGACCAGGTACTGCATGCTCAGTGGAGATCAACAGCAAAACTGAGGCCATGTACACCAAATGTACACATCCCTGATTGTAGCTGCACACAACGTACCACACTTAGTAGTTGCATGGCCTTATCTACCGATGCCCCACACCACACCACAACTGGTACTGTGCCGTTATTCAATATAAATGCTGAAGGTGCATTATGACAGTTGTAGAAAGGTTTTAACACTAGTGAGTATACATTAATTAAGAGAAGCACATAAATTAACTACAAGACACTAGCATGCACAAGATAAAAGTAGTGATACATTTAGTAGGTGATTTACATAGTAGTACATTTACTGCAATGGTTTACTCAACATACAGAGACTGATGTAAACATATGGAAAAGCATTGCCTGTTCAACGCTGTGAAATTCGTACTGCCAGTATCACATGCATTCTTACTGATGAAGGTGTACTGCTGATGTACATACATAGACCTTCAGTGTGTTTCAATACTAAAGATGCAGTAAGTATTCTTTGTAAGAAACATTGTAATTGCATGGATCAGGCCAAGCAACTTCTAAATATCATAGCACTACTGAGCCAACAATGATGTACCTGTATCGGAGATGTATATAGGATAAATTTTCCTGTAGGCACTTACTGAGTATGTTGTACCTGATAAAGACAATCTCGTTGCATCTGTGATGACTAACTTATTCAAATAGAAATACATTTACTATTGTTGCAATTAGTGATCTATGCCACTTATGGACACGGTGTGATTTTTTTTAACAGTTGTTTCATACTCAGGCTGTATGCCTACTGTTTGGGTTTGCCACACTTCTGTCACTGATGCTATCAAAGTGATAACTATGTTAATTGTGGTACAACAGGAATCAAGTAGGTATGGTGTAGATATAAACAGAATGTTTTTTATTATTGATTTAACTCACAATGGGGTAAGTGTACTAGGACAGCAGGGTTATTCTCTATCACTGACTCTGTCAGTTATAATCACACTAGGGTTTGATGACTGTAATGACTGCTACTCTGTTCATCTTCATGAGTTCATATTCACAGCCATTCTCCAGTAACTAGACAGTGTATGGTGTAACTGGTTGGGACACTGTGTTGCAAAGCTGCTGCAGTGCCTAGCAGAGGGAGAGTATCTACTCATAAAGACAATTAAGCAATAAGGCATGACCAACAGTTATGTTAAATGGTCTGTTAATCACCCTGTAGGGGTTTAATGTTGAATGAGGCAGTGATAAACTGACCATTAACATAATACCTGGGAGTGGCTTATTGCTATCATAATAAAACTGTTTTTTAAACAACATTAAACCATGTTCATCACATGGTTAGGCTCTACATGTATGTTAATAAAAACTAAACATAAGGCTGTTACAATGTTTACAGTCAAGTAGAAAGCTGCATTTCTCAAACCCTTGTTATAATCAGAGATATTATACCTGTACAACTCCTTGGTTTTGCTGAACTCTGTTGCTCAGGTGGCCACCACAAGTGGTGTGGTCTGGTGTGGGCATCGGTAGGTAAGGCCATGCAACTACTAAGTGTGGTACATTGTGTGCAGCTGCAATCAGGGATGTGTACGTTTGGTGTGCATGGCCTCAGTTTTGCTGTTGATCTCCACTGAGCATGCAGTACCTTGTCAGGTGGGTGGGGATGTCTCGTAGTACATTTAGACAATTGTTTGTTATTTCTGTCACCTGCTGCTGGATGTCTGTCATTGGTTGTGTTGACTTGGTCCTCCACCATACTTGAATATGTGTGTGTGTCTGTGTGTGTGTGGTGCTGGCGGGGGTGAATTCGGAGTTAGGGTTTTCAACCCTAACAGCGAATTTCCTCACTTTTGTCGCTGTGGAACAACCCTAACTAATGCATATAACAGAGGTTTTTTGCCTCTAATTTACCTTCTTTTTAAGAATGATAATGAGAAATAGTGAATGTAATGCGGTGGCGGGAGCGCGGGGCCCAAAGGGCCCCATGCTCCCGCCACATGATGTCTTGTGGCATAGTAACAGGAGCAGCAATGCAAAACAGAAATGCTAACAAGTGGCACACATGGTAACACAAGCATGAATGAGAACAGAAAGGGTAATGCACACCGTGGCGTGAAGCGGAACGGTGTGCCACGTGATGTCTTGTCACATAGTAACATGGTGCCTGTAAATGGAAATGTCAATGGGCATGGTGACACAAAGTGAAACAGAAAGAGAAACAGTACGGTACACACAATGGCAAAAAGTAACAGAAACACAAGCGCAAATGAAAACGCAAAGGATGATGTGACGTGTGGCATTAGGGTGTGCATTGGATCATCAGCCCTAACTCTCACCTTATGACATGTGTAAAGCAGCATAAGTTTAGGAGAATGGGGTGAGAGTTAGGACCCATGCTCCCAATGCACACCCCAATGCCAGTTGGGGGGGTAGGTGGGGGGTGCAAGGGGGGTTTTCAACCCTAACAGCAAATTTCCTCACTTTTGTCGCTGTGGAACAACCCTAACTAATGCATTAAATGGAGTTTTTGCCCTAATTTCCCTTCTTTTTCAGAATGATAACAAGAAATAGTGAATGTAGTGCAGCGGCAAGAGGCACCACATGATTTCTTGTGGCATACTAACCGGGACAGCAAAGCAAACAGAAATGTTAACAGTGGCGCACATGGTAACACAAGTGCGAATGAGAACAGAAAGGATAACGCACATGGTGTCGTAGACGGGAATGGTCTGCCACGTGATGTGTTGTCACATAGTAACATGGTACCTGAAAACAGAAATGTCAATGGGCATGATGACGTAAAGTGAAACAGAAAGATAAACAGTACTGTAGACAGAAATGGCAAAAAATAACAGAAACGCAAGGGCAAATGAAAACGCAAAGGATAACGCACATGGTGGCGCAGACGTCAACGGTAAGTGAAACGGGTACGGAACCGCAAGCGGAAAGGGCAACAGTAACAGTAATGTAAGTGCACAGGCTGGTTTTCCCAAAACCTGCATAGAGAAAGACAGTGAGTACAAATAATGTATGCATAATAATGAGTATCAAGCAGAAAATGAGACCTTGGAATACTAAATACATTATATCTCAGGAACTGTACTGACGAGAAAAAAATTTAAAGTCATATTATTTACAACTGTCCTGGCTAATTTGGATCTTGGCCCTGCTAGAACTAAGAAATTCAGCCGAAGTCCATATCTCCTAGCACCGCTTTCGAGAATACGGGCCCTGAAAGGTGCGGCGAATGCCGTAATGTTATCCTATGGGAAGAAAAGAAAAGTTCGAGCTCCATAACTTTGCCTCCTGTAATGTTTTTCACCAAACCACTGAAAGGCACATCTGTGGGCTGTTGGCTGTCTTCCCTCCAAATTTCAGGAAAAAAGACCAAACCGTTATTTTGCAGCAGGGTGCCAAAGAATTTCTGTAATGCGTTGGGCGCCATAATGTTATCCTATGGGAAAAACCGTCAACTTTGGAGTGCCGTAACTTTGCTGCCATGTAATATTTTTCAATACAACACTGAAAGGCACATCTGTGAGATGTCGGCTCTTTCCTCCAGATTTCAGCCCAAACTCCCAACGGTTCTTTTGCAGCGCAGTGCCAAAGAATCGCTGTCACTTTCCCACAGATGGAAAACTACTGTCGCACTTCATAAAGCTTGCTGTAAGTTCAACACTTCGTGAGCACGAAAGTAATTTGGCGAAAGTACTTTTCCAGAAATTTGAAAAAATATTTCTAGGTGTTTTACCACAAAATAAAGACATGGCAAGCATCCTCAGGGTCCGACTAGGTGAATACAAAAAGAATTAGGTTGCTAGAGGGTACCAAATTTAAATGCCAACAATTTTCTGATCACCAACTGAAAATAAAATGGCCGATTTGCTGAAGTAACAGGCCCATTTGCGAAAGTAAAAATGCATTTGCGAAAGTGTTAAACTTTTTGTTAACTTTTCCCTTTGACTTATAATGGGAAACTGTTTTTTGAATAACTTTTGAACCATTTAATATTTTTCCACGAAATCTTCAAAAGGCACATTGGGGACCCTGGCCGCACATTACCTGAAGATTTCAGACCAGTCGCACAAACCGTACGACCTGTAGGCGTGACCGTAGAATTCCAGAAAAAGCGTAAATGCGTGCACAGATCATGCTTAATAACTCCACAGCCGTATATCCAACCACTACGAAACTTGGCAGGTCCCAAGGCCTATGGTTCTTGATCATGTATTCCAAATTTCAGCCAAATCTGTCAAACAGTTGCAAAGTTATTAAGGTGCAAAGTTTTGGGGTTTAACATAGAAATGGCTCCTCAACCCTAACTATGGTAGCACGGAATATATATGTACATACATAGTGGATACAGAATGGTCTGACTCAGAATATGCCATTTATCTTCATGAGTGAGGGGGCAGGTCCATAAGTAATGAATGGCAGAGTAAGAGCAAAGAGTGCAGATCACTGTGTGTCCAGTTTATACAATGTATTTTAGATTTAGTAGCTTTTTAACTACCGGTAGTTGCTTTTATGAAGATTTAACTGTTTTTGTTTGATGCCACTACTTTGTTTTGCGGGCAGCAGAGGTTATTGCAATGTCATTGGGTATTTTCCAGTCTACTCTCCCATAGGTTAAGGATTCCTTTGTGACATACCCAGTGTGGAGATAGAAGTTCATGATCCACCCAACATTGAAAATATAGAATGCTGGATGGGCAACCATATTGAACCAGTGTGTTCTACCACAGAGGCATTCTGATTCCCTGTGACTTCGAGAGTGAAGCATGAGAGGTCCTTGGGAAGCAGAGCCCTGAGGTGGCAAGTACATGGGTTGGGCATAGGGTTGCCCATCCAGTATTTTTATAGTGTATGGTGTTCCAAATTGGAAATTCCTAAGACCCCTCTTGAAGAATTTTTTCAAAATCAGGAAAATTTACAGAAAACAACAGGCAAAATGTATTGAATGCTGAAAGAAGCTCTACAATTAGATATGCTAAAACTAAAAGCATCCTGGGAAAAAGAACTAAGCTCTGAAATAATGCTGGAAGAATGGCAAGAAATATTAAATATTCCAGCCGCTGTCTCTAGATCAATAAGATTTCAACAAATACAGTTCAACATCTTGCATAGACTATATTACATGCCAACCAAACTTAATAATTTTAGTCTTTCAATTTCAGAGCTTTGTCCCAGATGTCAAAGGGACAAAGGTACGAACATACATATGTTTATGGTATGTCCAATATTAAAATCATTTTGGACCAAAATTACAAATTTTGTGGCACTCTCGCTTGGTATTAAATTCTCGTTTGACACAGGTGGATTTCTCTTGGGATATATTAAAACTATTAATCATGATTTGGATATTAATCAAATCACTTTTATACAACTTGCTATTATGGTAACAAAGACATTAATTTTACAAAAATGGAAGAATGAAAACCCTCCTTTATTTGAGGAATGGAAAGCATTAATGATTGATACTGCAAAAGTTGAAAGGATATATTATATTATAGAATACATGGATTACAAATTTGAGCAAATATGGCAACCTTTTTTAAATAAATAAATGAGAGAGTAAGTAAGACTAGTAAGAAATGCATCTGTAGCTGTAATATCTTTTTTGGACTCTATATAAAAGTAAATAACCACAGTTTTGAAATGATAACGGGTACTATATACCTGACAAGTAAATCAAATGGAAAATTAAATTTCTGTTTGTATTGAATGGTGGTATAACCTTGCTGATCAAAAAAAAAAAAAAAGAAAAAGAGAAAAGGAAAAAAAAAGAAAATACAGAATGCTGGATGGGCAACCATGCGGAACCAGTGTGTTCTACCTTAGATGCATTCTGATTCCCTGTGACCTCAACAGCAAAGCTCAAGAGGTCCTTGGGAATCAGAGTCCTGACATGACAAATACATTGGTTGGGCATAGGGTTGCCCATCCAGTATTTTTATAGTGTATGGTGCCCTTTTGAATAATTATACTTTTTATACATAGAAAATTTCTAACTCTAATTTTGGAACTTATGACTTTTTGCTATGGTGAGCTGTGTGGTTGCTAGGGACTATACATCCCTATGTTAGTAGCACACACTCCCATTGGTTAACTATCGGGTTTGGGTGGGGTTTTCAAAGAAAAATACATGACGACTTTATGGCTCTGTTAGCGAGTGGAGGATCAGCATCTACTTTTGTGAGTTTTAAAAAAATATCTGGATGATACTGCATTTAGTTTTTAACATAGAGGAATATATTTGGTTGATCCTGTATATTTGTTAAGGTATCTGGTTGATCCTGCATTTGCGGGTTTGCTCGAGTTTCCATGCTGTTGCAGGGTTGGATCTGTTGATTTGATTCAAAGCACAGCTTGAGACTTTTCTTAAGAATGAGTAGAATGTTGTTCTGCATGTACAGGCTGAACAGCATTCTATGAACTTTCTATCTATGGCTGAACAGCTTTTCAGCATGGATGAAAAGTGACTAAGAACAATGTTCCACCATACACTATTAAATTATTCATCTTCACTTATAATGTTTCAAAGGCTAAAACAAGTAATTTATCTGTAAGGTCTAACTCTCAACTGAATTGTACAGGCCTAACAGATGAATAAATACAATTGCCCCAATATTCAAACTTGCGCCCAGCAATGGTGCAAGTGGTTGCTCCATGCAACTGAACTGTGCCAGAGCACAACAGTGAAATAATCAAATGAGATGCACAATAGTACCTCTCAGCTGAATATATTATAAAATGTGTGCTGCTGAACTATGATGCACTGGCACAGCCCCCAGGCAGGTCTGAATACCTGGAATGTGCATGCGCAAGGCGCAATTTCCAGATATTCAAACCCACACATGCAAAGTGGTCCATTATGCATGCAAGGCACAAATGGGGCCATTTGCATGTCATTATGGCCCCATTTACATGAGTTGTGCAGGGCTGGCCCTGTGAATGTGCCAGGCACCCTGCTCATGCATGCTGTACTGATTCCTGGCAGTCTAGTGGCACTCTTCCCATCCTCGAATCCCAGTCCCCATTACTGTAAGAATAACATGATCCCTGGCAGTCTAGTGGTCCCCCTCCCATCCCCAAGTCCTGATCCCCATAAAAGAAACATTAAATTAATCCCTGGTAGTCCAATGGTACCCCGCAGTTCCCTTCCCTGAGTCTGATTCCTGTAAATGTCACTAGAACAACCTGGTGGTCTAGTGGTAGCCCCACCGCTCACCCACACGGACCCTCATCCCACCCCACTCCCCCATCCAAGCAGTGGCTATAATTGGTGGGCAACAAAACCCACACACCTTCACAGCTGCTGGCTGAATGACAGCTTACAGTATCACCTGTAAGCTCATTGGTCGACACTGTTGACCAATGGGCTTGCAGTGCATACTGTACACTTCCATTCACAAAGTTCAACTTTGTGAATGGAAATGGACAGTTCACACTGAAGCCCATTAGTCAACATTGTTGACTAATGAGCTTGCAGGTCATACTGTAAGCTGTCATTTGGTGAGCAGCTGTGGAGGTGTGTGGATGGATTTTGCTGCCAGCCAATCTATTGCCACTGCTGGAACAGAGAGAGCAGGGTGGGATGAGGGTCTTGTGGGGGTGGGGGAGTGGGTGGTACCACTAGACCACCAAGTTGTTCTCTTGACATTTATGGGGATCGGACTGGAGGATGGGGGTGGGGGATACCACTGGACTATCAGAGATTAATTTAATGTTTCATTTATGGGAATCAGACTTGGGGATGAGGGTAAGGGCACCACTGAACTCCCAGGGATTAATTTAATGTTTCTTTTACAGGGTTTGGGACCCAGGGATGGAAGGGGGAGACCACTGGGCAAGCAGGGAGTTTTTAATTTTTATATTTATAGGGATTGGGTCTTGGGAAGGGGGCCACTAGACCTCCAGGGTGTGCATGATATGTGTCCATACAGTTTGGGGAGTTGGGGCATGGGGGTAGCCATCCAGGGGCTGGTGGCTGCTGTGTTGTGCCATGCAATGCAGCAGCACATCTTTGGGTGTCTACTAGTTAAGCATGTATTTTACACACCTAACTTTGGGCACATCTATGCAGCACATTTCCAAGATGTGCAGGCAGATGCGCTGCACATCTTAGCTGAATATCATGATGTGCCACATATGCATGAGCCCACCCCTGGGTATGCACTGCATACATTATAGATGCACCTTGGTGCATCTGGAGTTGTGCAGCACATCTTCAGGGTTTGAATATGGCCCTGGGGTGCACTTCCTGAGATGTGCCAGTGCAACTCAGTTGCAGCAGGCATGTCTCCTTTGAATATCCTAGCCATAATATATAAATATGGACTGAAGCTGAGGGATATAATGGTAAAATATTGACCTCAAGTGATGAACTATTGACTGACATTAGTTACATTTCCTGAAGCAAGACAGTCATAGAAACATAGAAAATTGTCAGCATGGGCTGTCAAATCTGTCCTATGAGATGGTACACATCCTCAAAGGAATTATGACCATCCTTCCCTAATCATTCTTATCTTCTCTTGAAACCCTCTACCTTCTTTGTTACTATCCAGTGTCATGGATAGTTTATTTGACCCCCTCCACCACCCTTTCTATGAAATTTTATTTTCTAACATCCTTAAATCTACTTCAGCAAGTTTTCTTCTAATCCTTCTAGTATTAGGCAAGGCAATTTAATTTCATAGGTCTGATCCAAGGTGCTCAGAGTGCTGTACAGGTAAACTCACACAGATACTATGACTTGGGGGAAATAAATACATAATGCAACAATAACTAACTAAATAAATAAATCAACAATTCATTAATTATTGCGGAAAGCCTGTGCAAACCAATAACATTTCAAACCCTTCTTAAATGCCTCCACCTAGGGGAAACTCCTAAGATGTAGCAGCAGAGGGTATCAAATAGACATGGCCACTACTGAGAAAGCCCTGTCTCCAGACTGCTTTAAACAGGATTTCAGGGCAGTGAACTACAATGACTTGGTAGAATGGATTGAGTGACCAAGTTCATACCATAGCAGATATTTAAAATAGCTGAGACCCAAACTGTGCAGGGCTTGATATGTTAACAATGAAATTCTGAAGGCTGTACACCACCCAACAGTTAGCCAATGCAGATGTAGCAACACAGGTATGATGTGTTCTGAATAACATGCTCCATAATCAGCCTAGTTGAAGAATTCTACACCAGCTGAAGGTAGTGCAACAATGCTTTAGATAGCCCTAGGTATAGAGCATTATAGTACTCAAGCCTTGAGGTCATGAATGCATATACCAAAGTCACTAGATCCTCTTGCACAAGATAGGGCTGAATTCAGGAGATGTTAAAAAATGGAAAAATACACTGCCAACCAAGGCCATCACATGATATTCATGGGTAAGTCATGAGTCAACAGAGACTCCAAAATGTTTAACCCTATCCACAGCAGACAGTGTCATGCTGTTTTAAGATGGTAAACCATACAGCATAGTTCTGACCTGCCGACCCAGGACGGCTTGGTCCTACCAGTAATGACTCTGTTTTGGCATGGTTGATTCTCAGTTATCTGGAGGCCACCCAGTCTACAATTTCTTGAAGGTATTGCTCCAGCACAGAAACTGTACTTGGCCCATCAGGTGTAAAAGACAGTTACAATTGAGTACCATGTGCAAAGCCATGAAAACTCATGCCATACCTTTTAATGACCCACCCCAAAGGCAACATGTACACCACAGACAGTATGAGGATCAGAATCAGTCCCTGCACAGTTGACAGTAACAGACTGTGATGAGAAAGCTCCCATTATGACACGCTGCAGCCTGTTGGTCAGATACAACTAAAACAAATTTGAATATATTTTAAGGCTATTCCAGTAAGTACCTTTTATTCCTCAAAGCATTCCACAGTACATATGACCCACTGTGAAAATGCTGATGCAAGATTAAGGAGAGCACTAATGGAGAGCTACTTCTATCTCCAATCCCTTGTAAGGATCAGGTCATTAAACACCTTGTCGAGCAGTCTCTGTACTGTGGCTAGGCCTTAAACTCAACTAGAAAAGCTCACAGATGTTAAATGTTTTTGAAGTGAGCCTTAAGCTGTACTGCCACCATCCTTTTGATAACAATGCCCAAACAGGTTAGTAGTTTGCCAGTATATCTAGTTGAAGGGTTCAAAAGGGAACAATGGGTGATGCTGGCAGGAACCAAAACCAGAGCATCATCGCTGCCCACCAGTAGCTGTGTTGGTACCAGATCCCAATCACAGCAGGTGGGAATGAGCCCAGAGATCATGTTAAATACCTCCTCCTGAGAAAATAGCTTAAATTCACTCTAAGCCATTGGAGCACCACCATGCCACTAAGACCCTCTAAAGCAGGTTTACAACAATCTATCTCACCCTGACAGCTACCTCTGGAAATTGCCTGCAACCATTGCTTTACCATCTCAGGATTCCCAGTGATCTGCAATGGTCAGTAACCACTCCAGGAAGAACTGGGCTTTGAAACCAGCAGAGCTGGTGGAGCAGTTCAAAACAACAGGTGTGCAAAGGGACTGATAATATCTTTTTCAGTTTTCTGCCCCCAAACTTTGGAATTCCATACCAGTTAATATCAGGTGAAGCTCTGCTACCAGCATCTTTAGAAATCTGTATCACTCCCAACTGCTACTAATGGCTGTTTGTATGCTTTCCTTGCCTTGTAGCCTGATAAACCTTCTGCCAGTAGCATGTTGTGACAGGGTAGAATAGGACCCTGTCCCAGTTGTAATGGAGAAAGTGTTTAAATGCAAAGATCTGTTCTGTTCTACTCCTTTCCTATCTTTTGTCGGTCTGATTGCGCAACCAAATTTTCTCATGAGACCTGGGACTTGACCACCCTGACAGTCTCACAGTTCTCTTCCTCTCGCTATCTCTCAGTCATCCCTTGCTGTTTGTTTTTCTCTCCCTTACATATTTACTGATATAAAAATATATGCACATCATTATGTGGAAATGTAACTGATATTGGGATCCTTTTGTTTAAAAACTATATAGTGTTACTGTTGAACTAAAACATAATGTATACAACTATAGTTTGAGATGATTGCAAAAAGCTATTGGAAACTCAGGGGGTTTTCTGAGTGCAAATTTTAAGCCTTTTGCAGAAAAGCTATGGAAAAGGGGCCTCAGCTCAGGTAACTTGCTTTAACTTGGTAGATATAGACAAAATAGGCAGATGCCCATTAAATTGTCTCCCATTCATGGTTGGGTTATCTCTACAATCTATTACTCAATGGATACTCATCTAACCTTTTCTTTAAAATGTCCATAGTAGATGCTTCTACGATAAAACTGTGTTCCTGCCAGCACCTGCCTGAAACATACAAGAACACTTTGGAAGATGCTTGTTAAGAATAGGGGGTTGGAAAGACTTATAAGATAGAGCTGCAATTGTTTGCAAGTTGGACACAGAGACTGAAGGAAAACTCTGATGGATCTCCTCTATTTTATTTTGTCTTTGTAAATAGTTATACTGAACAATTTTATTTTTTATGTTACTGCTAGTACAAATAAATATTTTTGGTGAATTCTACAACTGCTCCTGGTTTTCCTGTGCTTCCTGACCTGTGCCTCAATGACAGATGGTGTTAGCCTAAGTGGGATTTATGCCATGCATAATCTAAGTCAGGAGTTTTGTGCATGGGAACTGGACCTAGTAGCGGGGTACCTTAGAGAAAGGTATGGATTCTGCAGCAGCAAGTCCAGGAGTGGTTCCCTGTAGAATGGCAGCCAAACTAGCAGAGACAGAAGTCCAAGTTGAGTGTGTACAACCAGCACAAGTTATGGAAAAAGAACAGGCAGTGACAGAACCTGAAAGCCTGATGGACTTTTTCAAATAGTGGGCTATACAACAAAAAGAGATGGAGAAGTAGAGAGAAAAAGAAATTCACATATTAGAAGCACAAAGGAAAGAAGAGATGCAGCAACAGCAGCAGTGATGGCTGGATGCCTTGCTAGCTATGCTAGCTATGAAAGGCAGAGGATTTGGCACAGATCCAGATGAGCAACAAAACACAAGCAACTTAAAAGCCATTAAACTTACAAATTTGTGTCCCTCGGATGGTATTGAGGCATACCTGACAACTTTTGAAAGGGTTGCCACAGCCTGCCAATGGCCAAAGTAGCAATGGACAATCAGTCTGGTACCCTACCTGACAAGGAAAGTGCAACTTGCCTACAGCAATAAGACCACTGCACAGTCAGAAAACTATTACCTGGTGAAAAGCAACATCCTGAAAAGGTATGACATCTCAGGAGAGACCTACAGGAAGAGATTTCAATCTCTGAAGTACAACTCAGTCAACCATCCTTGAGAAGCCTTCACCCGACTCAGAGAACTCCTGATAAAATGGCTCCAACCAGAGGGCAAAACAGTCTCACAGATCATTGACACATATGAAATGGAGCAATTCATCAACATTCTGCCTACAGATGTGCAGCTGTGGGTAAAGGAACACTGACCAGAAAGTGGGGAAAAGACTGTTTCTTTGGATGAGGACTACCAAATGGCGAGACAAATGCCACAGCAGCAAGGTAGCAGCTTAGCACCAGTAAGACACTCTTTTCCCATTTAAACTCCAAGTATGATCAGAACTCTGGTGGGGTAACAAATTTGTGCCCAAGGATGTTATTTGCTATAACTGTAATAAGCCAGGTCATATTGCAAGAAATTGCCATAAGAAGAGTGACACTGGAGCAGATTTGTCCTTAGTAAATTGGTGCAAGTACTTAACAGATGTGAAGTTGAGGGATAAGACTGTAAAGGGACTCATTGATTCGGGAAGCAGACAGACCCTATTGCATTTTGAAGTGCTCGGAAAACACTATACAAAAGGACCAGGTACTGGTGTCATCTGTATCTACGGGGACACTCCATACTATTCCACCACCCAAGTGACTCTGGCCATTAAGGATGTGTTGCACCAAATGAAAGTGGGGGTAGTACCTAAGTTACCTGTACCTGTGAGTATTGGAAATGACTTTCCTGGATTTACTGAGTTGAGCTCAGAGGAACTGAACCCTCTCAAACAGTAGGGACACTTTTCCTTTCAGTGACTTTGATTCTGACTTGTTTGAGCACAGCTCCAAGATCCAGAAATCCAGAAAAGAAAGACAATGCCTGAAGAAACTTTGGCAACAAATGACTGATGGACTTAAGTGATTAATATATGAGAATGCTGAAACTAAACTGATTACTGATTGTGATTTTCTTTCAGAAAAAGCTAATGATGTTTCTCTCCAGGGTTATTTTAAGCAACTGGGGGTAAAACCAAAACAGGGTGGACCAATGCTTAAAAAAATTAGTGGGTTACTGTACAGAATTTGGGTTAAACCTCAGACACAGGAACAGACAGAACAACTGATTATACTACAGAAGTATAGAACAGAGTTGTTACATATAGCGTGTGATAGTCCTATGGCTGGTCACTCAGGGAGGAATCACACCCTTGCCAGATTGCTGTATAGATTTTACTGGACTGGAATTCATGAGGATGTTGCTACCTATTGTAATTCCTATGCTGAGTTTTAGGAAGTAGCCCCAGTCACCAGAAAAGACAAGGTGCCACTGGTGCCCCTACCCTTGATAGATGTGTCTTTTAAGAGAATTGCAATGGATGTGGTTGGTCCTTTAGACAAAAGTAACAAGCATTTGTCAATGATGAATGTTGTCTTGCTGCCATTGGCAGTGCAGGAGTTAGAGGGATGCAGCATAGGAATGGCAGTCAAGTATTGAACTGATGTCAACTCACCCCCACCCTGCAGAGAATGACAGGCATTAGGGTGTCCCTTTGGGTGTTTGCTAGTGCAGTGTGGAAAAACATGCTGGGCAGGATGTGAAAAATGACAGCTGCACAGTTCATAAGGAGGTGTAATAAAATGCCAGTGCTGAAAATGTGGCATACAAATATACGGAATTTGAGGAGTTGCAAGGGTGCGTGGGAAATATGCAAAGCACACTTGCAGAGCTACCAGTTTATGGGTGTTCAGCACCAAATTTTCAACATAGGCATTTTAGCACCACTGCTCATGTACAGTGTCACTGTCATTTCCTCAAAGTGTCCCAAGAAGTGATTTCGCACAGCGACCACGCTATTCTGCGCCAGAAGTGCGGAAACACATTTTGGGCAGGATATGTGAAGTGATGGCTGTACTGTTCATCAAGAGGTGTGGAAAAATGACAATGGTGAAAATCCAGAGTGAAAATATCACAAATGCATGACGGCACGAGCATGCGTGCAATCTGCCAACACACGCTCATAACACAGTCATTTTATGGAGTATCAGCTCCAGATTTTCAACATAAGCATTCTAGGAGCTCTGCTCATGAACTGTGTCACTGTCATTTTCATAATCTGACCCAAACACTGATTTCCCACAGCGACTACGCTATTGTGTGCCAGAAGTGCGGAAACACATTTCAGGCTGGATGTGGAAATGACAGCTAAATGCTCATGGAGGTCAAAATGCAATGCTGAAAATCTGGTGTTAAAATATTGCAAATGGGCGAAGTTATGAGCCTGCATAGGAACTGCGAAACGCGATCTCGTAAAACAGGCATTTGTTGAATTTTTTCCACCAAATTTGGAACATAGGCTTTTTGAGAGGCCACCTCATGAACGCTGTCACTGTCATTTCATTAATGGGTCATGAAAGTTGATTTTGCGCGTGACTGTGAAATCATCTTTTGAGGCCGATTAATGCCATGACAGTGATAGAATTCATGAGGGAGGCCCCAAAAACCCCATGTTGAAAATTTGGTGCCAAAATTCCAAGAAATGTCTGAGGTATGCAGCAAAGTTGAAAAAACCCTATCTATCCTATTATACAGTTTACCGGCATTTCCTCAGTTTGCGGTTGGCTTTGAAGAGTGCAGACATGTTCCCGGTCCATGGAAGATCATCGTGCCAGAGTCCAGAGGTAAGTATGGGATGGGGGGCAGGGTGTGCAGTGGTGGGTGCAGGTAGGGGGCATCTAGACTACGAGGGACGGTTTCATTTTGCAGGGGAAAAAAGGAAAACCGTTGTGGGATTGATTTTTCGTGTTACCAGAGCATTTTGGTATGCTGGGTGGGCTCCCAGCGTGCCACCTGAGTGAATTTTGGGGGTGTCTGTGGCTGTGAGAGTTGAGCACCCTCATCGGCACACAACACAGGGACATAATGCCAACGGATTGGGCACCTCCCGCTGGCAAACAAAGAAAGTGGGGGAAGTGCGATCTGAGGGGGATTGGGCACCCCCCCTCGGCATTCAACATTTGGGGAGTATGCCGACGGGGAATGGGCTCCCTCTTCAGCACACAAACACAGGGGGGTTGCTGACAGAGGGATTGGGCACCCTCAATGTCAGCAAGCGTGAGGCGTCTGCCCGCTCACCAACCATGGTCATTATGCGGCGAGCATGGAAAGCAAAGGGCCACTGCGTATGATGAGCTTTGCTCAGATTGCAGCAGACCTTTGCTTAGATGTGCTCACCCCATTATACATGCATGGTGTGGTGCCGGCATGCAGGCTGATTGGGGAATGAGGGACACACCTACTGATGCATGCCCTGCATTCACCCAACAGCAGCCACGCCCCCAAACCCATACTAGCGCAAGATGTTGCTTGCAAATGTGCACAAGCCAACATAAAAATGGTAAAAGATTTATCCTGGTAGTATGCAACTATGCTACTCAATACCCAGAGGCTGTTCCAATACATACTGTTATAGACCCAAAGGTGGCAGCAGAGTTTGCCAACATCTTCAACAGAGTAGGCATTTCTTAAGAAATTATTACTGCTCAGGGTAGTCATTTTGGTGCTGCATTACTTAAGGAGTTGTACAGACTACTAGGTATCACTGCCGTTAGAACTGCCCCTTATCACCCTCAGGCAGATGGTCTTATTGAGAATTTTAACCAAACTCTAAAACACATGTTAAAATGGTTTGTAAAAGGGGAAGGGAAAGATTGCCTTACCTACTTTTTACTTACAGAGAAGTGCCACATGCATCAATAGGGTTTTCACCATTTGAAATGCTGTATGGTAGACAGCCAAGAGGGCTGCTAGATTTGACAAAAGAAACATAGGAAGATAACCCCACTCAGAAACACTCTATAATGTCTTATACATGTGTCCTAAGAAAGAAGCTGGCAAAATATGTTGAAATTGCAAATAGCAATCAGGAAGAGGCCCAAAACCAGCAGAAGGTATATTATGACCATGGGGTAAAAGAAAAAAGTTTTCAAGCTAGGTGAAAAGGTTTTATTACTGTTACCCACAACAGAAAATAAATTGTTATTGTAGTGGCAAGGGCCATATAAGGTTTTTAGATGTACCGGCAGTTAACTATGAGATTGAGACCCCTGACAGGAAAAAATCCTACTAAGACATACCATGCTAACCTCCTCAAGAAATGGGTTGAAAAAAATTGCAAAAGTTGCTTTGCTAGTTTTACCATAAACTAATAAGGAAGATATTGATGTAGCTTATGATAGACTGGAACAAATTGTAAATGCTAATGCTGTAAAGGTGAATATTTCCTTAATCTCAGAACAAACAGCAGACATTCGTAATGTGCTAAAGACATTTAACAGAACTTTTACCACAGTACCAGGCCGAGCAAAAGTGGTCGAGCATGTAATAGCACCAAGGAATGCTTGCCTTATTAGGCAAAAGAAAAACAGGTTACCAGAGTGGTTAAGAGCTAACGTGGTTAAGGAAATTCAAAAAATGAAAGAATAGGGTGTCATAGAAGAGTCGAGGAGTGCTTGGCCATCTCCAATATTAACTGTAAACAAAAAAGAAGGGAGTGTTTGACTGTGCCTTGATTTTAGGAAACTTAATCAATGGTCAGAATTTGACAGTTATCCTATGCCCAGAATAGATGATTTGGTGGACAGACTGGGGAGTGCAAAGCATATTAGTACTCTTGATCTTACCAAGGGTTACTGGCAAATCCCTTTAGCTAAATAATCCAGAGACAAAACTGCATTTGCCACTCCTGTTGGATTCTATCAGTTCACCACCTTTCCATTTGGTTTACGTGGTGTGCCAGCTGCATTTCAGCAGTACATGGATGTAATTTTATCCCTTCACACTGGTTACTGTGCTGCATACCTGGATGATGTTGTGGTGTACAGTCCAGACTGGAAAAGCCACCTGGAACACCTATGAGCAGTTATCCAAACTATCAAAAATGCAGGTCTGACTATTAATCCTGCCAAATGTGCACTGTGCATACAGGAAACCAGATATCTGGGCTATGTGTTGAGAAATGGGGAAGTTAAGCCAGAAATTTCTAAAATAGAAGCTGCTGCTAACAGCTCTGTCCCTAAAACAAAGACACATGTCAGGTAATTTTTAGGGCTCGCTAATTATTACTGGAGATTTCTTCCCAATTTTCCTGAGTTAGATACTCCCCTCACTGAACTCAAGAAAACACGGTACCCAAATAATGTGAAATTGACCCCAGAGTGTGATGAAGCTTTTCAAGCCATTAAGGCTGCATTATGTTCAGCCCTGTTTTAAGAAGCCTGGACTTTGAGAAATCATTTTTGTTACAAACAGATGCATCGGAGGTAGGCCTAGGTGCAGTACTGAGTCAAAATATAGATGTGATGGAACATCCTATTCTGTATATAAGTAGGAAGTTGCATGACAGAGAGAAAAGGTACTCCACCATTGAAAAGGAATGTTTAGCAGCAAAGTGGGCCATGGAGTCCCTTAAGTTTTATTTACTAGGAACTGACTTTGTGCTTATAACAGATCACAATCCTCTCTGTTGGATTAACCAAATGAAAGATAACAATTCCAGAATCATAAGGTGGTACCTGGCACTACAGCCATTTAAATTCAAGATGATACACAAATCTGGTAAAAAGAATAGCAATGCTGATTTTCTGTGAAAATATGGATCAGGATTTGAGAGTTCTGAAGGCTGAAAGACAAATGTATGAATTTAAACTTTGCTGTTTGCTATACTGTTATAGAAAAAAGGGATAATGCAGATGTGCTTAATTTCTGAAAGTTAGAAGCTAATATTAGTAGAGAATTAATAGAAAGTTTTGGAAACCTGTTTAATAAAACAGGTATAATATGACCCTGCCCCAGCTGTAATGGAGAAAGTGTTTAAATGCAAGGATCTGTTCTATTCTATTCCTTTCCTGTCTTTTGTCTGTCTGGTTGTGCACCCAAATTTTCTTGTGAGACCTGGGACTTGATCACCCTGACAGTCTCGCAAATCTCTGCCTCTCACTATCTCTCAGTCATCCCTTGCTGTTTGTTTTTTTTTCTCCCTTACATTTCTGCTGAAGTAAAAATATATGCAAATCAATTATGTGTAAATATAACTGATATTGGGATCCTTTTGTTTAGAAATAATATAGTGTTACTGTTGAAATGTATATAACTATAGTTTGAAATAATTGCAGGAAGCTATTGAAAACTCAAGGGGTTACCTGAGTGCAATTAGTAAGCCTTTTGCATAAGAGCTGTCGAAAAGGGGCCTCAGCTTAGGTACGCTGTGTTCCTGCCAGCATCTGCCTGAAACATACAAGAACACTTAGGAAGATACTTGTTAAGAATGGGGGGTGAGAAGGACTTATAAGACAGAGCTTCAATTGCTTGCAAGTTGGACACAGAGACTGAAGGAAAACTTTGATGGATTGCCTCTATTTTATTTTGCCTTTGTAAATAGTTATACTGAACAATTTCATTTTTTATGTTACTTCTAGTACAAATAAATATTTTTGGTGAATTCTACAACTGCTCCTGGTTTTCCTATGCTTCCTGACCTGTGCCTCAGCGACACATGTGTAATACTGCTTTGCCCTTCTTAATTTTTTTTCTGTGTTAATTGTACATCAGCTTATACCTTGGGTATTACTTGTTGTAACGTTATTCTAAAGTCTTCACTGTCATTCACTGCAGTGATTATTTTTGTTGTACTCTCCCATGTCATGTCTGAAAATAGGCAAATGCTTGTCCAGTGCACCTGACCTGGTTAATTAAAACTAAATAAATAAAGAATGAATGGCACAGTCTAGGATGTAAAATATAAAATAATCCCATATCCGACTAACAACTTGAACAAATTAAATTCACAGCCAATAATCATCTCAAAAACCTCTTTAAACAGAACTTTAACCAAACAAATTCCCCATTCACTCACCAAATAGAAAATACCAACAGTAACTATCCTAGCTCTTTCGAAGCATCCCAGGCACTCCAACTCAAGGCTTATAGCAAAACAATGTGCATGTAATTAAATATAAAAATTAGTCAACAAAGTCTCTCCTCCTTGATGACAGCACAGTGCCAGTCCAGTCTATGGGCAAAAGATGTAAATTCACTCTCAGCTAGAGGGAAAGCAATTAGTAGCTGCCACTTATTGGTTAACCTCCTTCAGGTGGGGAAACTTTATGAGGAATTACCACAACAGCAGGAAAGGTGTAGGCAAAATTCTCCTCCACCCCACTTCACCCTCCCTTACAGGGTGTGGGAAGTTAGTGAAGGTGCCAAACCAAGATATACTGTACTTAGCAGTCCAGGCAAAGAGCAACAGAAATAAAGAAAACAACAACTTCAGGAGAGCACAGTACCTTGGTAGATGGAAAAAAGCAGTATCCTTCCTCAACTTCAAACTGCACCCACCTTCTACCAGATGGAATGAGGTGCTTTAGAGACAATGATTCATACAGGCAGGCTTGTCTCACCATGCTGACTTCACCAGCACAAACAAGGAAACTTGGGTCCAATTCAGAATGCTGGTACTGCCAATAAGTGCCAAGGACAGGTATCCTAAATGAATGAGTCCTCCAGTGGTGCTGCCCACCTCCGAGGACAGTGTGACATCAAGAATAAAAACTCTGGACTGCTGAAAAAAGTCTACTCCACTAGAAAACACTACCCTTAGATGGCTGTTTGTAGACCAGCTGACTTTTTTCCCAAAACTGCATCAAGTCCTTCAGGCTAAGAAGAGGGTACCTCTGATTCACAGTATTTCTTCCGAGAAGATTTAATCACCAGATGAAAATTATGGAGAAGAAGGGTGGCAAACCAAAATAGTGCCCGAAGCTGCCACTACTTTCCTTGCAGCAGCACTTTAATGGCTTTTCAGGAACTACCTTCAGTTAGTTTGGGAAGAAAGCCAACCTTGTGGCTATGGTGTGGCTGCAAAGATGTTGACAAACAAGCAAATCTTAGTGAGCTTCAATAGCTGAGGATGAAGACAGAGGAAACAAGAATTACAAATTTGGCACCGATTTCATGTATTCAGAAGCTACCTGTAGCTCTGCCAAAACAGTCTGTGCACATCAATCCACACTAAGGGGGCTAACACTGCTATGAAAAGTCAGTTTGCCCAAAGCAGGTAGCCAGGAGAGTTGATGTGAGCACACCCTTCACAGCCACGCTACACCAAACCTTGTTATAAAACAATATTATAGTGTATGCGAGATAGTTATTGTGCATGGAAATAAGCAGAAATACAATCCTGTTGTACCATCAGTGTGACGTCAATCTGCTGTTGTACCCTCGTTGGTACATCACAACGATGGTACAACAACATTGATTGTCTTTGCACAGGCATTTATTGTGGATATGACTGATAAACATCAGTCTATTACCATTAAATACACAGACGATGTTAAGATTAGTGGTTCTTGTCTAGATGTTATACAAGCCACTGGCATTCAAAAGGATTTGTATATTATTACATAATGGGTGGATAAGTGGGGTATGAAGTTGAATTCAAACAAGTGTAAAGTCATGTATGCGAGTGACAACAACTTAAATCATACATACCAACTGAATAGGACTAACCTTACTAGTACTTCTGACAAAAAAGATCTGAGAATCACCATCTCTGATGATATGTCTTACAATAAACATATCCTCGGTGTAATCAATAAGTCTAATAGCATAAACTGGTCTATCTTACATAACATTAGATCACGCAAATCTGAAGTTCTTGTTCATTTGTACAGATCCTATGTTAGGCCACCTTTAGAGTATGCCACCCAGTTGTGGTATCCGTATAAAAAATCTACTGGAAATTCATTTGAGAAGGTTCAAAGATGATTTACCAAAAAAATAACTGGTTTAAAAAATGAATCATATAATAATCGTTTACAAACATTAAACCTTATGTCTTTATCTACCCGTCGCTTAAGAGGTGATTTATTACTCCTTTTTAATATTATCCAAGATCCTTTTCTTATGACTGAGTTAGGCTTACAATTTAAAGATCATTCATATAATATTAGAGGTCATCCCTTACAATTAATAAGGAAACCATTTAAATATACAAGTTGTCAATATTTTTTTACACTTAGGATTGTGGGCCCCTGGAACAAATTACCTGTTGATGTTATTATTAGTGATACTAAGAAAACGTTTAAATATAGGATACATCTATTAATAAATACGGGATATGATCTATCATATTATCATTTGGTTTTGTACAAGAGCCTCATGGGCTAACGCCTTCTTGCTCTTTCAAATAACTTAGTATGAACCTCAGTAAGTACTTAGTACTTTGGAAAACCATTCAGTGATAGCACAGGAAGTTTTAATCAGTCAGTAGGTGCCAATTTATTTTTTTAATCTTACCTGACACACAGCAGCACACCAGTATTTCTTTTTGAATGTAAGAAAACCAGAGTCTATGTGGACCAGAAAGGGTGGAGTGTTTTCCACCTGAGCTTGGGGAGGATCCTGACATTACGGCACAATCACAGTAGAAGTAAAAGCTATTTATTTACTGTTGCCCATACATATACAAGACAATGGATGGGCAGCAGTAAACAACATCACTGCTGTCCACTTCTTGAGCTTGTATGACAAGGGTCCTGTGCAAAGCTAGCTACACATCCAGGGTGAGGCCTTTGGCTGGGATTTATGCTTTGCATATAGGCCTTAAGAACCTTGTACAAAGTCTGCTACAGGTCCAGGGTGGGACCTTCAGCTGGGACTAATGCTTTGCATATGGGACTGAAGGGCTATATTGAGTCACAAAGGTCAGTGGTTATGTTCAATAGAATTATAACTGCTGTCCCCTCAGAAATGCACAATACATTGTCTATAAAGTGATGCCAAACTTCAATGTGTGCATAGAAAGGGTTTGACTGGCGATTGCAAATCATCTTCTCCTCCCACCAACCTAAAAATAGCTTTGTGTGGGAGGGGGAAAAGGCAATGCCACATATCTAACAAAAAACTCCTGGTCAAAAAGTGAAATAGTAAAGAGATAACAAAAAACAAGGACTGTTCAGAATGAAATCCACAGGATGGCCATGGGCACTGTGGTGGTTCTCCACATAATACCTAACAATCCAAAAGCCATCTGTTTGTCTAGTTGAGGTCTATAAGGATGATTTAGCAATTGTGAGCTGACCCAGATCTTCCTTCCATTCATACATCCCTTGTTTTTATTTTTCATTTGCTTTTTTCCCCCTCCTTCCATCTCTGTTCCCAACAACATCGCCCTAGCCCCATCACTGTCCTGTCTCATGGAGTAATGGGTTAACCACCACTTACCCACAGCCATATTGATAAGTGACCTGCCATGTAGGGTCATGCTGTGGCTGCAGGTGATACCAAGCAAAGCAAGGTACCTTTCCGAGTGTTTTTGGCCCCAATGTGTCTGTCTCAATGCAAGACATGCACATGCATATTGATGCACCTGTGTTCTGCATCAGCAAACTCCCTCCCCACATCTTCTGGTTCTGCTGCCTCCAGGCCTCCACCAGGTGGAAGGCAAGAAGCAGGACTCATGCACATCACCTGAAGGTGGAGAGCTCTCTGGGATGCTCAGTCCTTCCTCCCTCAGCCATTCCCTGAGTGACAGGAAAGTCTCTGAGTGCTTCATGCCTTGAAATTATTTCTTGTTCAGAGAACAGAGTAATAAAGATAGCACCCAGACTCACAGTGGGCACTGCAGCCCACCCCCAGGTAAACAGCTCCTGGCCCTGAGTGATCCTGATCTATTCCTGAACTTGGGTTGCTGGTGAGGCAGACAGTAGGACAATGAGTACCTCAGCCAGTTCAGCCATGTCGGTGCACCAGGAATTCAGCCAATGTCGATTAGGGCACAGGCTACATGCTGCCTGGCATTACTGTGGCTAACATTGTGCCTCCCTGGAGTTAGTTCACCAAACTGCCCTCCTGGGAAACAGTCAAGTTCTTAATTTGAATCTGAGTGTTGTGAATTCCATCTATAAGAGGTTCATCCCCACAGCATGCTAGTTCAGACCAGGAGAGTAGCCAGAAATTTCAGTTTTGTACACATTCTTTCCAATGGCTGCAGTTCCTCTGCACCTGTTACAAAAAACTCAGATTGTTACCAGTTCAAATGTCTCATTTATTTGTTAAATAGTTTGTGCATTTATACTGTATCTGTATCCTAGATAACAGAAGTTCAAACAGATATAGCACTACTCAATGACCCACACCACATCAAATACTCCAGCTTAGAATGATAATGGTTATAAAAAGTCTTTTGATTTGAGGCAAGTACTTAAAAAAATTATACACAAATGTGCACAGTAAATATGCCTGCCTACACACCTTATTCAAATGTTTCCAGCAGTTCAAATGACACAGACAGATCTTTTTTAAATAATGTGTCCTCAGTTTCATTCATTTCCAAAACTACATTAATTTCAGTGCTGTTGAAGGAACTTTTTCAAACCCATTTTCCCTGAAAATTTAGAAAAGTAAAATTTATATTTTAAATTTATCAATATGTGTGTGTGTGGGGGGAGGGGGTTGGAAAAAATGACAGACCTTTCAATATCTTTGAATCCCAGTCAATTACATTTCTGAAATAGTATTTTTCCTTCACCTGTTTCTTGCCACTCCTCAGTTTGTAATTGTATTTTGTTATTTCCCTACATCTCCCGCCCATCCTTTTCATTTTTGTTTTGTACTGCCTTTGTTGCTGGTACCTTTGTTTCTTCCTTGATTCTGTTGCTTTGATGTCGAAGGGATGGGTTCTTTTAAAAATAACACTTAATTTCAGTAGACTAATACTGGTGAATCTCCATCTTCACTCTCAGAAACAGCGGCCCTTCCTGTCTCTCTATTAGATTGGTTACAGTTGGTGGATTTATCTTTTGAGAAAACCTCTTGCCTTTTACATTCTCCTGCCCCCACACTAACAGAGAGTCTAGGTCGGTCCCATTTTAAAATCTGTCTGAATTCACAGTCTTCTCATGCCTTTGGAATTTATTTTTCTCTCCTTTAATTCAGCCTCATAGTCAGACAATTATTTTTCCCCAAGATTATCCTCCAACACTTTAAATTCCTCTAAATGAGCAAAGTTCTGCAATTTTGTTTATCATTTCTGGTTCTCCTCTGTATTCTTCCCCACCTTCATTAATCAGTATGCCAACTGATTCAGCAGATAACTAGTGTAGTCCAAATTTCCATTTTATTTTAAAACTTCTATTTGGGAAACCTTGGGTTGTTTTTTTCCAGGTGCAGTCCTCTTGGCACCTACCCATTCAATTTGTAGTTTTGAGAAGCAATTTTGTTATAAAAATGACCAATCTTTGAAAATGTTAACTTCTGATTTTAAAAACAATGCAGCTGGAAGAAATCCATTACCAAATAAAACAATTAAAACCCTTAAAATGTCCAGACCCAGATGGATTTGGTTCAGAATGGTATAAGGCCTTTTGACCCCAGCTTCTTCCAAGTCTATTGTCAACATTTAGAGAGGTAAAAAGAGGGGAACCTCCTCCCCCCTCTTGGAACTACGCAGTTCTTTCTCCAATTTTAAAACCAGATAAAGATCCATCTCTTCCTTCATCATATTGTCCTATTTCAATTCTAAATGTAGATTATAAAATATTCCCGGGCATTTGGGCCAAAAGACTAGAAACGGTTCTTATTACAATAATACACTAAGATCAATCGGGTTTCATAAAACAAAGAAATACTTCTGACAATCTACGCCATCTTGCACTCCTCTTAGAATACATTAATACCAGAAAAATTCCATCCACTATTCTTAGCTTAGACGCTGATAAAGCAATCGATAGGGTGAGCTGGGAATATTTGTGGATTACCCTATCAAATTTCTCATTCCCCAAAGCAGTCATTGGCTGTATAAAAAACTTATATGAGAATGCTAAAGCCTATATATGGGTGAATGGTGCATTAACCCAACCAATCCAAATCCAGAGGGGAACAAGACAGGGATGCCCAATGTCTCCATTACTATTTGCCATCTATCTAGAACCACTGGCTGAAATGATTAGAAAAAATATGGAGATAGAGGGGGTCCCTGTAGGTCAAAGACAGTACAAGATAGCCCTATTTGCAGATGATATCCTGGTAACCGCCCTTTCCCCGGAGAAGTCTTTGCCGGCTCTCTGGCAAACATTGGAGAATTTTAGAGAAATAGCAGGATTTCAACTAAATATAACCAAAATAGACCTGATGCCCTTATTTTTTGTTCCATCCCAAGGTTTAAAAGATAAATACCCTATTACATGGCATAAAACAAAATTTAAATACTTAGGTATAATAATCCCTAAAAATTTGGAGATGCTAGAATTACTGAACTATGAGCCCTTATCTAATCAGATGCAAAAAGATTTATCCACATGGTCATTATTACCGCTCTCCTTTTTTCAAAGAATAGAGAATATCCGTATGATAATCCTTCCTAAATTACTATATCTTTTTCAGAATTTACCCACCCTACCATCAAACTTTTACTTTAAGTCATGGGACATGCTAATATCAAATTTTATTTGGACTGGCCAAAGACCAAGAATAAGGTTATCACTTCTTCAACTCCCAGGTTCAGCAGGTGGATTAAACCTACCGAATTTAAGATTATATGCTCAGGCATCCCTTTTGAGAATTCTCTCTTTGTGGCTCACAATTGCCTACCAATCCCCTTGAAAAGACTTGGAGTTTGCTCTGAATGACCTCTATGATATAATAAAGATCACCATGCCCTCAATTGCAAATCCGCCTCAACTCCAAGGCTTTACCAGATATACAGCTCATATATTAAAAATATGGTATAAAATTAAAAAACGCGAGGCTTTCAGAGATCTATTTTTTCACTACACCTTAATATCAGCAGATCCCCTGTTTCTAACAGCACTTTTAGACCATGCATTTTCTAGCTGGAGACAAGTAGAGTTGCAATTTTATAGACAGTTTCTGTCTCACACAGGGATTATACCATTCAAAACACTTCAGACTAATTTCAGTTTATCAGAAAGAGATGTTTTCAGATACAACCAAGTCAAGAACTATTTACTATGACAAAAAGAGGCAGAGGCCAGGTTACCTGCCCCTCTTCCCTTGGCTTGGATGTACATTGAAGACCATATCAAAGGCAAGTTGTGGCCCCACTAGATAGGCTTTTTATATAAAATCCTGAGGGAGGGAATGGGAGACTCCACTATCTCAATATTAAGTAGTTGTAATAGAGATCACGAGATGGAAGTGCAGGAACAGGAATGGCTTCGGGCATCTACTCAGGCCTACAAGATTACTCATGCTACTAGATGGCATGAATTTGCATGGAAATGTAGAAGCCACTTTTTCCATACTCCAGCAGTACAAGCTAAATATCAGGCTCAACTGGTTGGGGAGTGTTGGAGAAAGTGCCATTGCAAATTGGCCGACCAAGGCCATATTTTTTTATCATGTCCCTTACTGATGCCATACTGGTATACAATACAAAAAGAACTTTTGGAATGTCTAGGTGAGTCAGTAGAACTCACAGCAGAGATAGTGCTGCTTTCAATTTATCCGGCTCACAATCCCTCATGGCATCGGACCTTGCTTCCGATTTTAATATTAGCAGCTAAAAAAGCTGTAACAAAAAGATGGTACTCTCCAACTATCCCAATGGTACATGAATGGAGGAGACTGGTGGCAGATATTTATCAGATGGAAACTTTAACAGCTAAAATTCATAATAAGCAACTGGTAATAGAGCCTTTATGGAGACCATGGATATTTTACTGTATACAAAATGAAGTGGATATTGGATTTTGAGGCTATTTACATATTTTGATGGATGAGATGGATATAGGAGGAAAGCCAGAACTTTGTAAGGAGAGGAACAGGGGTCGTAGGCTGTACCCTTATGGAAGGTTACCAAACAGAAAAGTCGGAGGTCTCTTTGCCCTAATAAAATATTAAAGTATAGTACAGTAACATAAAATGGTATCTAGAAATATGATCTATGCTTGTAATAAGATCACTTTGTTAAGCATGTAATTAACTGTACAAAATGAAATAACCAACAATCAATAAAAAGAAAATATAAAAAACCAAAAAAAAAAACAATGCAGCTGGGCTACTTTTCTTCCATTTCAAACAGACCTTCTGCTGAAGCACTCAAACATAAAACAAAGGTACCCAAGCTATAGGAGGTGCTCCGGGTTTCTTGTGTTTCTTCCAGTTACACTCTCATTTATTTGCCTTTCTGGTAGCTGTAAAGTTTATTACAGTATACAGGCAGTTAATACTGCAGTCACTCCAACTGAGACTCTTGATGAACAAACTCTGGTAAGAGCCGATATGGCTGTGGAGAGCTATTAGGAGTGGCAAGAGTGTAGAAAAGAATATGCAGTGCTTTTGCTGCAGTTGTAAATGTCTGCAGTGATGTTGTGCATTCGTACTACTCACACATGCGCAGTTTGCCCTGTAGTCAGCTCTGCTCAACATGGCGGTGCAGACATAACTATGTATGCACGATAGTCATGCATGTGCAGTTTAAGTCAACGTCACCATGTTGCACATGGTGGCCATCACTGCTGCAGTTGTGGAACAAAAACTTAGGTTGCCAGGAAGTGGGTATGTTTATGCAGCCCATGAAGGGGAAGGGCTGCATAAACAGAATCACTGGAAACTATGTCAGAGCATTGTGGCAGCACATCAGACACTGGTCCAGTTACATGCTTCCACAGTGCTCTTATGCAAATCTGATGATGGCATAACATCCATGGAGTTTGGCCCATGCAGCCATAAAGTCAGACTCAGGAGGAGTCTATTAACAAACTAGAGATCTGGCCTGGGACTTGCTCATCATCACAGTCACTTTCTCATTCTTTTCTAAGCAGTAATTTCTGGCAAATCTGCCTTAACCATATTGATCTCAGTGCTGGTAGACTACTTCTGGTTTTCTCCTGATTGTATTAGGCAGGGTAGTAGCAGTCTTGAAGTGGCAGCTGCCGGTGGTGGCATGCTCTGGAAAAAAGTGGTCCCCATGCTCATCTGCACAATTTAGAAATGATGCCTTTCCTTGTTTTTGCTGTAAAGAAAGTGACCCCATTAACACAAAAAAAAGGAGTCAGTTATGGCCTCTACCCCCCCCCTTTTTGCTTCAAGTGAGGAACGTGATTATGGGTTTGCATGAGATTTACAGTGGCAGCCATAGATGCATAATATTGTTAAGCAGCAATCAACTATATGCAAAAGCTCTCTTTTTTGAATGTGTGCTTTCTTAATATTGTCAATACCACTCCATCCGCTTGTACTCTGCCCCTGGATTTCTGTGCCCCAAGTGCATTATTTTACATTTTTGTGTTTGGGAAAAAAGGCCTTTCAAATGAGGGTAGTCACCAATCTAAATTCTTTAGAGTGGTTTTATGTTTTCTTGTGCATGTGCATGAAACATCTTGTGGAAGAACAACATTTCAGAGGTGTGTCAGGGATGAGTCCAATGCACAGCAATCTACAGTGGGCTTGTCCCTGATAGTCCAATGAGCATGCAACCAGACTGTGACACTAGTCACAGTTTCGCAGCTGGAAGCCATTCTCTAGTTGAAAGAAATGAAGCACTCAAATGAGAGTGCTTCATTCCTTTCATTCATCCCCTTACTGATCTTACCATTTGTCTCCACACCCACCCTGCAGATGTCTGGGTACCCAGACATACACTGCATTCATCTCTGTCTGTGCCATAAGCAGTAAATAGCCCTAGCAGTAAAGAACAAACAACTACAATTTATCCTTTCCCCAACAGTCATCCATTTTGAACTTGTTCGTGTGTCTCTGTGTGAATGAGAGTGTGTGTTCTTCTCCCTGAGCTCCTCTCTCTCTTGGGTGCTTCATCTGTGCCACAATGCCCAGCCTAAGCATTGCTCTCTGTGATGGTACTCACTGACCTACTTGTGGATTGGCGTGAGAGTGCTGAGAAGTGAGGTAGCATTGTCTGCAGAGCTGTAGCTTAACCCTGGACTGTGGGGAGAGAGAGTCACAGGCTGCAGGGACAAACACTGAAAAGGAGAGGCAGCAGTGCCCCCCTGAAAGAGAGCGCAGTATCAAAAGAGGTGGTGAGTGGCACCAGAGTCAGGGACAGACCAAAGAGAGAGCCCCCAAACAGTGATAGCAACTTGCTGAGATGTGGTGAGTAAGCAGAATAAGAGTGATCACCAGGTAGAGATCATGTAATGAGCCGGTGTGAGAGGACGTCTGATGTGCTGCTCCTAGGCCCTACTATAAATAAATGGCTTTAAAGTCTCTTGGGACCTTTAATCACTGGCTAAATACCCTTCCCTAATTGGTGAGGTGCTGCGGGCTCAATTTTCTTGTGGAACTGCCGTGGGTTTAAGTGAGAGAAAGCAGTGACTACTCTTCTGACATTGCGCTCTCAGCATCAGTAACAGGCCGCACTGCAGCATAGGGATGGAGACCAAAGTTATGGAGCTCCGGCAGCGAAAACCCCGGCGATAAAAAGATTGAAACCCTTATCGCCCATCCCAGATGAACAGGTGGGCCTGTTAGACATAGAAGGGGTCACTAACAAGACTACGGAGGATATTCTGGAAATCAAGCAAATGCTGCAGGGGCTGGTGGTCGATTTTGCCACAGTCAAACCAGCATTGCACTCGCTAGGTCAGAGAATGAGAGATGCAGAAGCTAGAATTTCTTCCCAAGAATGGAAAGTATCCACTATGGAACAAGAGCTGGTGGCTGTATGAAAACAAGTCAAGAAACTTGATGATAGGATGGAAGATCAAGAGTCTAGAAGTCGTAGAAATAATCTTATACTAGCAGGGCTCCCAGAGAGGGCTGAAGGTTCGGATTGTGTTTCCTTCCTACAAGACCTTTTGTTTAAATTGCTGGGCCCCACTCTGTTTGGGGAGGCCTACAACTTTGACACAGCTCACAGAGCCCTAAGAGAGATGCCCCCACTGGGAGCAAGACCTCGGGTCTTAATCATGCATTTTTTGAACTACAAGGAAAAGTCTCATGTGCTTTTTACTGCTAGACAGAACAAAGCTCTACACTGGAATGGTGCATCTCTCTGGCTGTTCCAGGATCAAACACCAATGGTTTGGGAGAAACAGAAAGAGTATTCAGAGATCAAGAAAAAGCTGTACCTTGCTGGAATTAAATTCCAGTTACAATATCCCAGGACCTTGATGGTATGACTTCAAGCTGGGGAGAAGAGATATTTGACTGCGCGGGACACTGGAGGGCCTGTGGTTTGAACTTCCAGAGTTATTCAAGTTGCTGACCTGAATTTCTGCAGACAAGAAGGGGGCTGGTCTGATCTAAACAGTTGGGACTTTTGAGATGGAAGGGAAATGCCAAACTTGTCATTCTTTTCAGGTTTTTCCTTTAATTGTTGAAAATATTTGGTTAAAATGTTCACAATAATATTGCTCAGTTACTGGGGGTCAGTTTGGTGGTGAAGGTAGATTGACTTCAGTACGGAGTTGTAAGGTCTGAATTAGGTGTGGGCAAGTGTAGGTGGGAGGAGGACTGGTTGGGTTAATGAGGTAGGGCAATGTGCTGTTGGATGCTGCTGAGTTCCTGTGGGCATAGCTCAGAGCTCCAAGTGAACCCTACCTGGAGGGGCTGATTTAGGAAGGAATGGGGAATGAGAGGGATTTGTTGGGCAAAGTTAATTGATGGAGGGAGGGGGAGTTGACCCCTCACCCCGTGGTGTGTGGTGAGAGTGGCATTGGGGGTGGGACTAGTGTTCAGTTATTTAATGAGGCTGACAACTCCTCCTGATGTGTTGGGGAAAACTACTTGGGTATGAGGGGCTTCATCTACCTGGAGGGTAAGGATCGGAGTAAGGGGGGCTGGGGCAATGTCTGGACCACGTTAGTTAGTAGAGAGTATAACCTGAAGCAAATATTTGCTCTCAGTATGCAAGTGGGATTTCCCACATAGTCAGAAACAGTGAGTGGGCATTGTGCTCTGTTAACCCCCTGCCAAGCTGGAGCCCATTGGATAACATTTAAATATATTTACTCATGCTGTATAAGGGCAGACTCTGAATCTTATGGGGATGTGTCGAGGGGTGGAGGGGAAAAGTGGAGAATTGATGAGAGATGGGTACAGGGGAAGAGATGTAATATGTCTCAGATGTTTTTTCATTATTGGCAGGGTCCTGTGAGCTACTCATTTAATTTGAAGGGCTGGGAGAAGAACAGAAATGGGTTCATCCATGAATCGATATTTGAAAGGAGGATGATCTCAGAATGGGGACAGGAGAGTTGGGGGGTTAATTGGATCTGGAAGGAGGGAGAGTTCAATATAGTGTGGGAGTGGGATGCAGACCTTGAGAGGGCACAGAATGATGGTTTAAACAAAATCCTTTTTATACCCAATAATGTCATGTGTTAAAATTATTTCATGGAATATAAAAGAACTCAGGGGTACACACAAAAGAATGGTAATTTTGAGACACATTGGTCAGATGGGGACTCATATAGCTGCTCTGCAAGAGACCCACTTATTGACAGAGGAGTTGAGTTTCCTTAAGCGGATGTGGGTGGGACAAGTCTTTGGGGTAGGTAAAGAAAGGGCATCGGGGGTGTGTGGTGATCTTAATAGGGAAAACTTGTCTGTATAATGTAGCACAAGTGATTACAAGGGAGGATGGCAGAGGGATCTATCTCTCTGTTACCCTGTCCGGTAAGGCACTCTCAGTTGCTTCTATCTATGGTCCAATTCCCTCTAATCCTGATTTGTTTGCTTCACTGGAGTGGGATATCACTGTTTTTTCTTCACACTCACTTATTTTGGCAGGGGACTGGAACATATGTTTCAATAATCGGGAGGATAGGATACCACCATCCAGAGGGCCTCTGTCCAGGGCTCAGATTGCCTTGAACAGATTATTAAAGGTTGCAGCCCTGGTAGACCCACTCAGGACTCACTCTACTGGGGGCAACAATATGACATTTTACTCTTCGGCCCACAAGAGTCAATCTCGCATTGATTTTTTTTGGTAAACAGGGATGCACTTAGGGAGGTTAAGGAAATGACAACCAGGGTTAGAATTTTCTCAGACCACTCCCCTATTCAACTGATATGGGAGCCAAAACCTACCCCTCCTAGACCATATAGGTGGAAGCTGAATGATTCCCTACTGAGGGAGATCTCAGTCCAGAATAAACTAGAGGAAGACCTTCAAGAGATCATTCAGCAGCAACTGCCTATGCTTCAGAATAAAAACTTGGTGTGGCCAACTTGTAAGGTGTTGTATGCAGGGGTTGTGCAGGGTTTTGCAGCACATAGAAATAGAATGAGATGTGCAAAAGAGGAGTACATTTTGGGGGCGATTGAATTGCTGACTCTATTGGAAGGGTCCTCCAGGGAAATAGATGCTGAGCTTAAAAGTCTAAGAGGGGAAATGGCGGACATCCTGTATGGTAAAGTAGAATTTTGGTTAGAAAAGATTCAAGCTAAATATCTAATGCAGGGAGACATGCCTGGTCACCTTCTAGCTCCTAGAGTTAAGGAATGGGAAGCCACTAGAACAGTCACCTCTATACAGTATGCTGGAAAACTTGTAACAGACCCTCAGAAAATGGTGGACACCTTTGCATCCTATTTCAAAGAACTATATCAGGCAAGAAACCTTGCTGGAGAGGAGGAAATCAGAACACTTCTGGAGGGAATTCTGCTACCAGTCCTAGACTTAGCACAGGCCAGAGAGTTAGCGGCTCCCATAAGAGAATCAGAGATAATTCCGGTGGTGCAATCTCTGCCCTCTGGTAAACCTCCAGGGCCAGATGGACTTATGGCTAAGTTTTATCAGGCACATCTCCATACTATACTTCCCATATTTCAGGATTTCTTTAGTACTATAATGCAAGAAGGGGTGTGTCACCCTCATTTATACCAGGCATATATTACACTTGTTCCAAAACCAGACAAGCCTAAGGACTTACCTGGCAGTTATTGGCCTATAGCCAGGATGAATCAAGATATTAAGATCCTTACAAGGATTTTGGCTAATAGAATTTTGAGCATTGCCCCAACTTTAATTAGTCAAGAGCAAGTGGGATTTATGTCGGTTAGGGGGGCGCATGACGCCCTTAGGAAATTGCACCACATACTCATCTATGTGCCAGAGTCCCAACTATCCATAGCTTTGATGTCTTTAGATGTGGAGAAGGACTTTGAAGGGTCTCCCATCCTTTCCTTTTTGCTACACTGGAGAAGATGGGTTTTCCAGAGGGCCTTCTCAGTAGTATCAAAAACTTATATACAGCTCCTATGGCCAGAGTATTGTGTAATGGCTATGCTTCCCAGGAGATTCAGTTAGAAAATGGGACCCGACAAGGATGTCCCCTCTCGCCGATACTGTTTGACATACACCTGGAACCCCTGTTGAAAGCTATTAATATGGACACTCATATAAAGGTGATTGCAATAGCGGGGAGGGAGCTAAAATTTTCAGTCTTTGCAGATGATATACCTCTCCACTTACAAGATCCAGCATCAAGTTTTGAAAGAATAGTTGATATAATTGGGCGATTCTCTAAAGTCTCGAATTATAAACTAAATTTGACTAAGACTCAGATTCTCCCTCTGACACCGTATGTCTGCAGGGCAGATTTTGCACCACTGCAATTACAATGGGCGACAGACAGGATTAAATCCCTGAGCATATGGATTACAGCTAGTATGGAGGGTGGTGCTGCAACAAATATGGATGGGTCCTGTCAGCAATTAGAGGGGACATACTCAGGTGGAATAAGCTTCCTATGAACTGTGCGGCTAGACTGGGACTCATTAAAATGAACCTATTGCTCAGGTTATTATATCCGGTATATTTAGCCCCATATAGCATTTCCAAAACCTGGTTTATTGCAATTAGGAAGATGCACTCTGAATTTCTATGGAATTCTAAGCCTCCTAGGAAAAAACATAGTATCCTGTACCTACCGCATACCTTGGGGGGGGGATTAAACTGCCTGATCTTCATTTATACTATGTGGCAGGGCAGCTGGGTCTTATGATTCACTGGGTTCGAAATTTGGAAGGGGAGACCTATATACCAACCTAGCTACAAATAGAGAGGCAAATGTTAAATTATTCCGGCCTCTCTCCAGAGGCGTTGCTTTTTGCTAATTTAGAGAAAGGCCTTAAAGGAGTATCCTGGAATCCAATTACTAAATCAGCAAGGGCCTGGTGGTCATTTCTTACTCCTGCCAGAGAAAGGACTGAATGATGTCCCGAGACCAACCTGTGCTAGGTAACCCTAATTTAATGATTGGGGGTCAGGTAATCAATAAATGCTGGGCTGATCAGCTGTTGGGTCTGAAACTAAAGGATGTTATCAAAGACAATAGGGTGGTTCTCCCAGCCTGGTATGAAGAAATGTCTTTTTTCAGTAGGTTACAACTCACATGAATGCTGGAGGGGGTATGGAGAAGGTTTGGGGGCCCCTTGGACAATCCATTCACTTGGGACAATTTAAAGGAAGCTGATCCTACATCTAACTTCCTTTCAAAAGTATATAAGGTGCTTCTGGACTATCTTATCCCAAACTCTCCTACAAAGGTTTCATATTGGGACAGAACGTTGGCCCCCGGATCCTTGTCTGAGACAATATCTGAATCAGTAACAAGTATATATCTATACCCAAATACAAGAGTATGCAATTTTTTATTGTCTCTAATATGTATTTTACCCCTGTGAAACTATGTGATAGACACCTTAGACAGACAGACTTGTGTTTTAGATGTGAAGTGGGAATAGGTGACATCCTGCATGTGTTGTGGGAATGTAGTAAAATATTGCCTCTCTGGGTTGAAATTAAACAGCAGATGGACCCTTTGTTGGATTATTCAGAATTTATACTGCCGGAAATTTGTATCTTAGGTGACCTCTCACAAATCTCAAGTGCCATACCCAAATACCATCTCTCTTTGATGACAGCGATTTTCAAATCTTTTTTACTACAACATTGGAAAGATGACCATGTGTATGCTTATGATCAATGGGTGAGAGACCTTATTGTGGTTTTGGGTAGAATAAAGAGGCATCTTTACTCGGAGGGTAGAAAAGGGCTATATGCTAAAAGATGGTCAACACTAGAGATGATTTATTCACTGCAGGTTAGAAATACCCAAACACAGACCTGTCTATTGGGTTGTGATCAGCAGGAGAAAGTTATATTGGAGTGAGATGCAGTCTTATATGGAACTATATTGGACTAAACGGCTATATTATCTGCTTCTTTTTTGGGGGGTGAGGTTGTTTAAGTACAAGGATAATAGGACGAAGGTATTGGTCTGCTAGGGATTATAGGGGGATGGGGACTCTCTTTCTTTCCAGGGGACACAGCAGGGAGCCACCTCCTGGGTAGACTGCTGCTTAGGTTGAGGTTCTGGTTTGATACCTTTTGTGGGTAACAGGATTTATGTTATAGGGGTTACACCTATGTTGACTAAGTTTATTTGCTGATCCTGTTACCCTAAGATACAGATGATACAGGAATCTATCATTGTTATGGAGGATGGTCCCACTAGCTGTGTATGTATATAGGTGGTTTGTACATAGTTTACAGTCAGTTTGGGATTGTGTACCCTAGTTCGTCCAGGTATATGTATGTCTGTCTAAAGTTTGAAAAACAAATAAAGAAGTTTATAACTAAAAAAAAAAGAGTGATCACCAGGTGACAGGCTGTCACTATTGCAGCACCACCTTGGCAGTGTGAAATTGGGGGCAGTGCAATGTGGTGACCATAACCATTTTATTTTATTTTTATTTAGTTTTTGTTAACTGGGTAAGTGCAATAGCCAGCAAGTGACTATTTTCAGGCACGACCCGGGAGGTACAAATTACAATACAAATAGGACAGTGCAGGTTTATACAGTACAAGTAAAGGTACATTAGTACAATGGTACAAGCATACAATTTACAATTACATCACAAGGTACATTGGTACAAGCATACAATTTAGCAGAGGGTACTGGAGTAAGTACAGATTTGGATAGGGTAGGGGAAAGATGAGGGGGGAATGATTTGGATAGGGTAGGGGAAAGATGAGGGGGAAAGTGTGCAGGGAAGGGCGGGTGCATGACTAAGTAGACTAGGAGGTGAAATGGGGATGGAAGACAGGGTATGAGCGATCCATTCAGAACCGTAGACTGGCAGGGCAAGGAAGAGGGACACGGTCTACGGCAAGTACGGCTTTTGTGGGGCGAGGTTATGGTCTGTGCCCAGGCTTGTGGAACCGAGGGCCGGCTGGGCAGGAAGGGGGGTTCGGTCAACGGGGGGAGGGTTACGGCAATGGACGGTTTTAGCGAAAAAAGGCGAGAAAATGACCCAGGGCTATGGAACTGGAACCCGGCAAGGAACAAAAGGGTTGAGCGGTGTGCGGGGGGGAGTAGAGGAGAGACCAGCACCCACTTACAATGGGGGCAAGGAAGAGGGACACGGTCTACAGGAGGGAGAATTACAGTAAGCACGGCTTTTGAGAGGCAAGGTTATGGTCTGCGTCCAGGCTTGTGGAACCTAGGGCCGGCAGGGCAAGAAGGGGGATTCGGTCAACAGGGGGAGGGTTACGGCACTGTGCAGTTTTAGCGAGAAAAGGCACGAAAATGACCCAGAGCTATGGAACTGGAACCCGGCAAGGCACAAAAGGTTGAGTGGTGTGCGGGGGGGGAGTAGAGGAGAGACCAGTACCCCCTTACAATAAGTACATGATAGGTTTCAGTGCAAAACAGTAGGATGGGAAAGCGGGTCAAACCAATAGTAAGGTTTAGGCAATTTTATACACAACATCAGAAAAAGTAAGGCAATTGTAGACATTCGTAGCACACATGAGACAGTAAGTAGAAATGTTTAAATGACAAAACACACGTTTTAGAGAAGGCAAAGCGATTAGGTATTTTTAAGACAGTATAGCTATACAAGTTTCTATGTAAAGATAATATAAAGTGCAAGCAGTCAAACAAATAAAGTGCAAGCAGTCAAACAAATAATCGGTATGCAAGGCATCAAAAATAGGGGAAAGGTGGACGAACGGACACATACAAAGGAAAAGGGGGTGGACTTAGATAGGGGAAGGGGGAGGTCAAAGTAGAAGGGTTTAAGTAGGATCAAAACAGGTACATTGGTCCATAGAGGTAAGGTGAATTTGTAATCTTCACTTGAAAGCAAGGTGTGAGGGAGCACTTCTAAGGTCCATAGGTAGCGAGTTCCATGAGTGGGGGGCAGCATGCCTGAATGCACCAGAGCCCTTAGTAATACGGTAGAGGGGAACAACTAGTAAAGATTTGTCAGACGATCTCAGCTCATGCGAAGGGATCGCAGGCTGGAGCAGTTCAGATAGTGTAGTTGGTCTCGTCACTCTGATTATGGAGTCTGAGAGGCAGCAGAGGTAGTACTGCCTGGTGGAGGAGGGGGAAAGCCAGCCTAGGTCTTTATAGAGTTGGCAGCAATGTTTTAGGTGAGGTGCTTTTGATGCATAACGACAAACATTGTTATAGGTGGTGTCCCATTTTTGTAGTGCAGTTTTATTTGCCATGGTTAGGATGGGGGCACAGTAGGACAGAGTTGGTAGAAGGATTCCCCTGGTGATGGCAAGCTTGGCAGTGGGTGTGAGCATGTAGTTAGTCCTGTAGACCACCCCCAGTTTGCAGTTGACCATTTTGCATGTTTCTTGGATGTGCTGGTTCAGGTCAAGGGTTTGGTCAAGCAATATTCCCAAATAGTGGAACATGCTTACAGTCTCGAGAGGGGTTCCATTTAGATCAAGAATGTTCAGTGGAGATGAGCAGGTTCTAAGTTTATGGATTGTTCCAAGGAGCATAGCTTTTGTTTTGCTCGCATTAAGTATGAGGCGATGAGAGCTTAGCCAGTGTTGTGCCAAGTGGAAGGCAGATGTCAGAGTGGCATTGAGGTGTTTAATACTATCTGAATGAGCATAGATAACTAGGTCATCAGCATATAGTAGTGAGTTGCCTGATGTAATACTGTTGGACAGATTGTTTATAAACAGTGAGAAGAGGAGAGGCTCCAGTATAGAGTTCCCGCGGCTACCCCAATGTTGATTGGTGGTACTGGGTCAGAGATAGCCGAGTTGAGTTTGACTGCTTGTGACCTATTAGTTAGGTAACTATTGAACCATGTTGTTACAGGGGATGAGAAGCCCAGATTTTTGAGGGTAGTAAGCAGAAAGGGGTGATCTAGGAGGTCAAAGGCCTTGGTGAGGTCGATGAACACAGCCCCGGTTAGGTGACCTTTATCCATATTTGTGAGTGTATCTGAGGTAAATTTTGCTAACGCTGTTGTGGTACTGTGATGTTTCCTGAAACCATGTTGTGCTTCACAGAGTGAGTTAGAGGAGTCGATGAATTCGATGACCTGGGTGGCTACTATTTTCTCAAGAATTTTGCTAAGGACCGAGAGAATGGCAATTGGTCTATAGTTCGATATTTCATTCTTGCTCCCTTTTTTGAAGATGGGAGTGACTCTAGCAGCCTTCCATATCTCTGGGACAGTGCCCATGGAGAAGGATAGTGTGAAAATCCTGGCTAATGGATGGGAGATGAAATGGGCAGCAGCTTTCAGCAGTCGTGGTTCCAGTGTATCAGAGCCAGGGCTGGTGTTATCAGATAATATGTTCAGGAGTTTGAGAACTTGATTTCTAGTAACAGCCTTAAAATAAAATGTTTTTGTTGATGTTTGTTGAGGGTCATTTGTCAATGCATCAGTGTTCTCTGTGGCAGAGAGTAGCTGAGGGGCAGTAGGTGCAGATTTAAGGGAGGATGTAAAGGAAAATAGGTCAGAGAAATGTTGATTGAAGGCGTTGGCTATGGTAAGGGAGTCATTGCAGTGGATCCCGTGAAGAATCATTTCTGAGGGGGTGATAGATTGGGGGGCTCCAAGGAAGGTTTTGATGTGACTCCAGAATTTACGAGGGTCTTTAGAGGAGCTGGTTAATAGGTTCTGGCAATATTTGCTCTTTGCAAGCCTAATTTGTTTTTTGCAGTCACTTCTATGCTGTTTGTAGATAAGATGATCCTTGGGTAGGCCAGTAATCTTGTATTGTTTCCAAAGCTTGTCCCGGGTTTTGAGTTTGTGGAGCAGTTCTTTGTCAAGCCACCTTGTTTGTTGCCCTCTGACCCTTCTCTTTATTTTCGGTACATGCCTCCTTTGTACTTCACCAAACCTGGTGAGGAACACATCCAGGGCAACCTCAGCACTGGTTGCAAGGAAGATTTCAGACCAATCCGTGTTAGCAATGGCAAGAAGAAAGGCTTGTACATCCAGTTTTGCAAAGTTGGTGAAGGTGATCAGGCGGGATCGAGGAGCAGGTGGTGGGTAGGAGTGCCAGTGGCAGACCATGGGTGAGTGGTCCATTAGAGAGTCAGCTAGGACAGCTGTTTTGGTTACATGGTCCGGTCTGTTTGTGAGGATCCAGTCCAATAGCGTTCCTGCTTGTGAGTTAGTCATTCTTGTGTTCTCAGTTATTAGTTGATGGAAGTTGTGCCTTTGAACCAGTGATGCCAGGTTACTATGATTTGGTCCCAGCCAGTTCAGATTTATGTCCCCTAGCAGGATGGTCTCATTCATGTTCATGATTTGTGACACATGTTGAAGTAGGTTCTGGAGACTTTCCAGTCCACCAGTGGGTGGATTTTATAAACATAGGATGTGCAGATATTTTGCTCCTAGGGCCAGGTCGCATGCAGCTATTCACAGCACATATGGGGACCAGGGTTGGGGACAACTTTCAGCGAAAGGTGACTTTTGTAGTAAATGGTGACACCCCCACCCCATTTAGAACCAGTTCTATCCTGCCGGATGATAGCATACCCAGGCAGGGTACAATGTGCATCCAGGATGGTAGGTTTTAGCCATGCTTCAGTGAGGCATAGGATGTCAGGATTAACCAATCTTGTCCAGACCTCAAGCTCAACCAAGTGACCTAGGAGACTTCTGATATTCATGTGAGCTAGTACAAGGCCTTTACTTGGTTTGGTTATGGGTGTTGGTGGGGCATTTGGTTGTGGACCAGGGTTAGGTTCAATGTCACCAGCCAGCAAGAGTAGCCTTTGGGCTAGGAACTCAAGCAGGGCTCTGAGGAATATACTATGATTTTTCTGTTTTTTCCTATGCTGCGAGTAGAACAGAAGTGATAGATAGGTACATCCTTTTTTTAGGAATACATAGTGAAAAACAGGTATAGGAAGGTGGCATGAGAGGAGTAGGTTAGAGAAGCTAAAGTCATTGGTAAACGGTGCATTTTGTTTTTCAACAAGGGGCAGAGACAGAGAGACGCTGTTAAGTCCAAGCAGGAGAAACAGGCAGAGAGAAGAAGTTATGCCTATATGACAGATGGCCAAATATGAGGTCATTTTGTAGAGGAGGAGCAGGGTGCTTAGGCTAAGAGAAGAAAGAGGAGTATTGTATGAAGCAGTGCAGAGAGGGGTAGCGGGAGTGAGAGTTCGGCAAACGTCTAGGTGAAGTTACTCATAGGACTTGGGAGTGAGCGTTTTTAGCAGAGGTGGATGACGTTGTAGGGACGGTCCAGAGAGGCGGGCTTGGTTAAGGCAATTGACTGAGCCGCTGCCTAGTAGAGATAGTAAGCTGACAACTCAATAGTGGATTAACGCCCCTAGTGGTAGAGGAGTATAAGGAGCCAATGGAAAAGTGGACACTTAGTCATATGACCCACGAGAGCCTATATAGCTAAAGGGTCGACCAGGGTGGGTGAGGTGGGGAGGGTGGGGAGCCAAGCAAAGCGCTGGCGGGACGAGTGTTCAGGGAGCTGTATCACCTAGCCGCGGTGGTGGCGTTCACAGTCCCGGGGTCCTCAGGATATCAAGCAGACACAAATTAATGGTGAAAACAGCCGCTTTCTGTGCAGGATGGAACGAGCTATAGTCCCCACCCCAGCAGAAGAGAGCCGGCAGGAGGGAGATCGATTTAACGTACCTTACGGCGTATGCACCTTTGGCGGTACAAGGTACCAGGGAGCAGCCGAGCTCCTGGTTCCCTTCCTCAGCGAGCATGCGGTTGGTGCGGCCCCTGGCAACAGTCGTCCTGGCAGAGAGCGGCTTTTCTTGACTGGTGGCTCCCAGATCTGCAACTGAACAAACATTCATTCAATGGGTGGCCCTTTCCTTAGCAGTGTCTACTCCCTCCCCCCCACCACTCCTCCCACACTCCCCTAGACAGACACAGCAACAGTGAGAGCTGCTTCCAGTGAAGCATATATGTGCAGGTCCAATCTGTTCCAGTCAGAGATGGTGTCAACTCCCCCTTAAAACAGAGAAGAGGAGTACAGTGTGCACCCCAGCTCGGTTGCCATCCATTTTATTGCCACTCACTCTTCTGGTACCTTGCTGTTGGTCTGACTCTCTGTTTGTCTTCCTGAAGCCCAGTGGACATGGACAGCACATACAGAGAGGCAGAGAAAGTGGCAGCAAGAGTGCTGTGACCAGGACAGAGAGCAGTACTGCAGAGTTTTCCTTTTGCAGTGGGAGAGTGGAGGCCAGAGAGCTAGAGAGAGACCAGGAGAAGCACAGTGTCAAACAAACCTGATGCATCTATTCCACCACTGCACAAGAGGAGCACCCAGACAGAAATGGAGACAAACATGTGGGTCACATATCTGCCCCTTCACATTGACTAGCACAGTGTAGGATGAGCACCCCTGGGGGTTGCTGCCCCCTACACTTCCAGCTCACATCAACACATATGGAACAATCTGCAGTAGCCAGAGACTGATGTAGGTTACTCATCTTTCCCTCCACACCCATCCCACTCCATACAGGTTGGCACAGTGACAAGGTGACTTCCAGGTGGGCATCCCAAGGAAAATGGTGGACTGTGGCCTGGCAGAAGTTGGCAATTGGTGCTCCCTCCACAACCAATCCATCACTGCACATTGGCTGCTCCAGCCAGAGACAGAAATGTGAGTGGCACATTTGCCACATCACATCTGTTTCTATCTAGCCTGGTGGGCTCCAGGTGGGTGGAAATGGGGCTGCAGTCCAGATCCACTGGGTGGCCCGAGGCCACTGGCACCCAACACACCATTCTACATCTCTGCACATGCAAAGCATTTTCTCCTTCCATTCCAGCTCCTGCACGTGAGGAGCACACTGCAGGAGCCAATGACTGATGTGGTTCACACATTTGTCCATCTTCACCTATCTGAGTTCCATAAAAGCTGGAACTGACATTGGGTGGGCTCCAGGCAGGTGGCTCTGGGAGAATGATGTCCCATGCCCCCATCCCACCTCCACACAAAGGTAGCACCCTGCAGCAGCCATGGATAGAAATGCAAGTTACACATCTGCCCCTTCATATCTGTCCCTGGTCCACCAAGGCTAGCATGAAGGTTGAAGTGGGCTTTGGGTGACTGGCACTTCCTCACCCTATGACACACCTCTACACTTGCAGAACACTCTGCTTCAGCCAGAGGATCTCCCACCTAACATGCTCTACCCATGGAGTGCACTCTGAGGTACTGATAAATAAAAATATGGCTCCTGTGTTTGCCGCTCCACAACTGTTCCCACTCTGCTGGATGGGTTGTGGGCAGGATACAGTGGGTGCTCCTGCATGATTGGTGCCCCCTCTTGCACACCCATCTGTCAACCCAATACTTTACAGCAGCCAGAGAAGAGATGTGGCTTACACATTTGCACCATCACAACCTGTCCCCATTTCAAACAGTTTCATACACAGGCTGGAGTTGGGTTTAGGATGCTGGCCCCTAAGTGACTGTGCCCCCCCCTCCATCTCACTTCCACACATTGGGAGCACTCCTTCGCTTTCATTACACATTTGCACATATAAAGCACTCCTCCGCCTCCATACCTTCTTTGCATATGGGGAGCAATTCTTCTTCTCCAGCCCTCTTCCACATGGTGGACCTATTGTCTTATATAATCATATTTGGTCTCAATCCTTCTTGAATTCAACATTGTACATATTCTGCTGGGGAGGTCTCCTTGGAGTTTCCAGGGTTAGGATGCAGCATTCTCTGGATAGAGCATTCTCGGTGGCTGCGCCTACCCCATGGAACTCCTTTTCCTGTCTATTTAAAGGAGACTCCCTTGGTAGAAGCCTGTAAGAATGGCTTAAAAACTTACCTGTTCCAGCAAGCTTTTATTGATTAATTTTTTGATGTTAGTGGGATAGATAGATGCATTTCAAATCTGTTCCTAGTTGAATTTTACATACATTTTTGGCATATAATTTTATATTGTTGTTTGCTGTTTGTATTGTGCAGCACGTAGAGTCCCAGGAAATGGGCGCTTTTATAAATACAATATCTATCTATCTATCTATCTATCTATCTATCTATCTATCTATCTATCTATCTATCTACTAATGTAAAGAAAACTGCTTTATTTTAATTTATATTATGTATCCTTACTTTTTGTGTCTCAAACCATATATTGTCTTTATCATTGCTTGCACAAGGGACCTCCTTGCAAATGAGCTTGCTCAATTGATTTTATCCTTTCACAATAAATTTGAACATGGAGAGCACTCTTCCCTCCATTCCATCTCCACACATAGGTATCATTGCTCCACCTCCATCCCACTGACATAAATTGTGAGCACTTATCCCCTAACCTCCCCCAGTGCTTCTCCAACTACATTTCATCTCCCCCACATGGAACGCAATTCTACCATTACATCCCACTTCTGGCACATAGGGAGCACTGCTCCCCCTCCATTCAACCTTCACACATGGGGAGCTTTTTTCCCACTTCATATCATCTCTGTACATGGGAAGCAATCCACCCCTTCATCCCACTGTCCCTATATGGGGAGCATTGCTCCCCATCCATCCCACTCCTACACATGGGGACACCTCCACACATTTGCATCACTCCTTCTCTACCACCATCCCACCTTTGCATATACAGAGTACTCTAACCCCATTCCACCTTTGCACATGGGAGGACTCTGCAAGAGCCAGAGACAAATGTCAATCAGGCATCTGCCTTTCCACACCCATTCCCACTCTATATGATAAGCTCCAAGTTGGGCAGAACATCGGTGGGGTTGAGATGTGATGAGTGGGTTGTCCTGGGAGATGGTGCCAATATCCCTGACCACCACTCTGAATGAGAGAAGTTCTCTCCCCCAAATCAGTCTTTATTCTTTTCTCCACTCACCACTTTTCTGCTTATTATCCTCCTGTTGGCTTGTCTTAACAGTTGCTGCCCTCCCAAGACAGGACTACAGTCCACTAGGCCAGGGCAGATTTTTCCTTGACCTCTCCTGTCTTCTCTTTGGATCACACCACCAGTCCAGCCAGCATCCAGCACAGTCAAGAAGATGCACCACATCTTAATGGACAGGTCTGTTCTTTCTGTGGTAGACCATACCTCATGTTCTCCCACAGTTCAGTTGAGGCTAGAGAAGAGCTCCCACAGTTCAATTGAGGTTAGAGAAGAGCAGCACACAGTCCTACTTTACCACCATGAAAGTCAATGGGGCACCACAACTTGCTTGGCACTGTACAGATGATACAGCACAGCAGTATGCTCACTAGTCTGTCTCACCAGGCTTCTCTTGCTCTCTCTGTTGATGATGTCTCTATCTCCCCTAGCCATCAATGGTCCCGTGCATGCAGATTGTGTTGCAGCTAGCTTCAGCCACTATGGAGACTGCTGAGACACTGAGTGTTTTAGCAGCTGAGCCTGAGCCAACCCAAAAATAAAATACAGGAATTTGAATATGTCTGCGATAATTTTGGGGGGGTTCAAACACCCTGAGCACCACCCTGCCTACACTCATGCGATCCACAACAGTTCAGACACATGCAATCCTTACACTTAAAGGCACTCCTCCCAGTACAGTTAGCCCCCCTGCCTGCCCTGGTACACAAATAAACATCAGCTGCTACCCCCCACTTCCTTTGCAAGCAGTGAGGATCCCTCACTCTCAAACGATCAGTCCTGTACAAGTAGCAGAGTTGGGGGTCTGGGGCTGCAGTCAGACCTGTTGCTGTAATGGAGTTTGAGCCTGCCTGAATACAACAGGAAAGCTAAACTGAGTCCCCTTAATCCCTACAGATGGAGGGCTGCCACACAGATGATTGCTACAGCCACTCAGGCACCACCAGGGATTTACAAGAGCTGGACTATGGCAGGCAGCCTGCCATTTGTCTCCTCCTCCTCCTCTGACTACTTGCAGCACTTGCCCAGCTCCTCCTCTGCTACCAGTGAGTACCAATGGTCAGTAGTGTCGGTGGGTGGCCCCCATTGGAGTGGTCAAGTGACTTCCTTGACTTGTTACTAGCCCCTACAACTGACATTCTCTTTTGACTTCCTTCCATGTCTGGTTGCATTTTCCTGTTTTCAAACACCCAATAAATGATTTTTTTCTAGTGCCTACTTAGATACAAAATATTAAAAATATCAAAATAAAATATAATTGCTTTGAAGAAGATAGAAGTCTTTATTATGGCTCGGCTTCAATGTATGGTTGGAGAATGCTGAAATCTCATCTTGATTGTTTTATTTCCTTATTGCTATTTTGTATTTTCCGGTTAAATCAAATATAATAAAATACAATTGTTTTTTTTAAATAGAAGCTTTTATTATGGCTCTTTTTGGTTTGACTCATGTGCACTGAAGTGTTGAAAGCAGTGAGATGCCCACTATTTTGGCAGCCATGCGCCATTCCTCTGATCCTAAAAATATGTGTTGCAATGGTTGTATAATTGTAGGTCTATATTCAAATGTCTTTAATTCATTGTAATAACACACTAAGTAGAAAGGTCTTAATGAGTGCATTTAAGGTTTTATAATTTGACCTTTTGCAATTTAAATATCCTCTGAATCCTGGAGTCATCAATTTGTTTTATCTAAACATTTCTATGCTCAGTTCATCAATAGTCTAATAAGATTTAGAATAAAATGACTTTAGAACAAAAACTGTATAAACATTGGGTTTGATTCTGCACAAATATTAACTTCTTTCTGAGTCGAAAATGCATAGGAGATTAGTTGTACATACTTGTGAATTTCTCCACACTTTTAATTTGGAAATTTGTAAAAAAATATGAAAAAATAACACTCAATAGTCCAATAAGATTTAGAATAAAATAACTTTAGAACAAAACTGTATAAATTTGGGTTTGATTTTATGCAAATATTTATTTATTCAGCTTTTGTTAACTGGGTAAGTGCACTAGCCATAAAATGACTATTTTCAGGGACGACCCGGGAAATATTAACTTCTATCTGAGCTGAAAATGCATAGGAGATTAGTTGTACATACTTTTGTATATCTCCACACGTTTTCTTTGGAAATTTGTAAAAAAAATATGAAAAAAAATAACACTTGACCTTTTGCACAGGTCTTGATTTTCCAATAAAGGGAATGGCTTAAAACTTATTTAGGAGTCATTCAAGAGTTATCCCCTGCTCAAGATTTAGTAAACTACACATTTAATGCATTTTAATAGTAAAAGTTGTCAAAATGGACATAATAAAAGAAAAGATCAGTTGTGCAGCATAGATGCCTAACAGGTATCAAACCATTTACTTCTAGCAGAGTCACAGACACCCAAGTCTTCCTTATGTGTGTGACCATTTTGTTTTCTCCTGTGTCTTCCTTCTTCCCCATCTGGTCAGTGTTTATTTATTTATTCAATCTTGGATTACAATACCTTTGAGCGGGAGACCGCTCTTTTACAAAGGTTCCACATCATAAAGGGTGGGTATACATACATTGTGGGTTTAGGAGTATCTAGCTAGGTGAGTAAACATAGACAAAAATGCATTGTAAATAGGAAACAGAGATGGTTTTAACACTAGGATAATTCAGGTAACAGCAGCAGCCTAGGTGGCATTGACATGTAAAAGACAGTAAGCAGCTATCCAGAAAGAAGAGTAGAGGGCACTGAGTGGGGAGGCATGATGACTATTTAGGGGGAAGTGGGAGAGGAGAGTTCAGGGTATTGCAGGGCACAAATGGGGACAATTCAGGGTAGAAGGACAAAGTAGGAGTAGCGAGGCGATGATAATAACCTGAAAGGTGAATAAGACCAGGGTCAGAAGTGTGTGTGTGGAGTAATTAGAAAGTACAGTCACAGGAGCTTTTTTTCAGTAGGCGTTGTCTTAGCTTGGTCTTGAAAAGCCCCAATCTCTGCATGGCATTATGTTCAGTGCCGAGGTTATTGAACCAAAGTGGTGCCCGGTAGGCATATAACTTCTGCCCTTGGGAGGTTCTGCAGTGAGGGATGGTGAGAACCTGATGGTCAGAGTTCCTTGTGCAGGGTCTGCCTGTGAATAAGCTTTATAGGTTTGTGACTCCAGGAGGTTGAAGTCCGAGTAGTGATTTTTTTAGCTAAGAGGCAGGTTTGGTATTGTATCCTGTTTTCAAGTTGTAGCCACCCGGTTTGCTCATAAAGGTCACGTGTGTGCGCTAGTCAGGGGGAATTGGTGAGCAGTCTGCAGGCTCTGTATAGGGCTACTGCTATCCTATGTAGTGAGGTGGGAGTGGCTGAGCTGTCTATGACCAATCCATAGTCGATGACGAAGACAACTGTGCTATGGATTGCGGTTTGGAGTGCTTCAGGTGTTAGGCACTTCTTGTGCCTGTACAGGAGCCCAATTCTTATGTTGATTGTTTTGGCCACATTCTCAATATGTTCTGCATAGGAGAGGGAACAGTCAAGCGTAACCCCAGGTATTTGAATTGCTCCACTTATTCAAGTGAAACCCCTGTGCAGTTACTGATGTTAAGGGATGCTGCTTTGTGTTTGCTTCTAGCACCACTAAAAAGCATCACTTTTGTATTTTTATAGTTCAGAACCATCTTGTGAGCTCTGAACCAACCTTCAGTTTGTTTAAAAGCATGTTGTAGCTGATAGTTTAGGGTGTGAGGGTCATGTTGAGAAGTAAAAATAAAAGCATTACCTGCATAGAGAAGTATCTGTTGGTCACACGATCGAGGTAGGCTATTTAGAAAGATGCTGAAAAGGAGGGGTCCTAGGATTGACCCCTGTGGAACCCCACAATGAACTGGCAGGGGCCCAGATGTGATATTTCCAGTCTTTACCTGTTGGTAACGATCAGCTAGATAGCTTTTGAACCAGTTAGTAGCAGAGTTAGAGAGGCCTATGGAGGTGAGTTGTTGAAGTAGTAGGGAGTGACTGACCATGTCAAAGGCCTTTGTTAGATCAATAAAGGCCACACCAACAAGGTTACCCTGGTCCAGTGAACTGTGTATGCAGGTGGTGAGCTCCAGAAAAGCTGTGGAGGTACTGTGCCCTTTCCGAAATCCATGTTGTTCCGGATACTGAATGTTGTATTTATTAAGGTATTCAACCAGCTGGTCTGAGACTATGCGCTCCAGCGCTTTTGACAGTGGTGGAAGGATAGAAATAGGTCTGTAATTGGCATGCAGTGCCCGGTCACTGCTCTTGTGCACCGGAGTTACCAGGGCTGATTTCCAAGCTTGAGGGAATTGAACCAGCTGCAAGGATACGTTCAGCAGTTTAGTAATGGGAGCTAGGATTTCATCAAGTACAAGGGAAATAAATTTGAGGTCGAGAGAGTAGCTGCTTTTCCTGGATTTTCCAAGTACCTTACGAATGTACTTTCTTGCTTGGTTGTAGTTGAAAGATTTGAAATAGAAGGGGGGTGTGTTTGAGTGGGCCCTAGGCTTTGGCTTGAGCTTGGGTTGGTTTCTTGAAAAAAAGTTGTCAAAGTACACTGTTAAGGTCAGTAAAGGCTTTGTTAAATGTGTTGGCAATAGTCAAGGGGGTCAAGGGTAGGGGCATCATCTATGTTGAGCATTTGTGGAGCCTCTTTCATGACTTTCCCTGTTACATCTTTTAGGTTATTCCAAAAAGACTTGCTGTTTCCCCATGATGTTTGTAATGCTTTCCTAAAATGTTTACTTTTGGCAGAGCAGATGGTCTGGGTGCAGTCATTCTGTAGTCTTCTGTATTCCTGGAAGTCTGATTGCTTGCCAGAGTTCTGTGCCCTATGCCACCAGTTGTCCCTGTTTTTTTATGTGGCCTATTAAGTCTGGTGTGATACAGGGGCTGTATCTTCCATGGATCTTTGTTCTCTGCACTGGGGCATGGCAGTCACAAGCAGCATTGAATTTTTTGATGAAGTACTCAAGTGTAGTGTCCATATCCTCCACTGTGTCAAGGGGCTCCAGTCAGTGTTGTGTAGCTGCTCCTTAAGGTACTCCAGGTGACCCATTTTTAGTTTATGATTAGAGACTATTTAGGGGGGTGTTGCATTGAATTTGTTGGTCCAGCTGCAGGTTACTGGAGAGTGGTCACTCAGTGAGTCTGGGTGGACTGTCACATTGGAGATATGATCCGGGCAGTTTGTGAGGATCCAGTCAAGTAGTGTGCTAGATCCAGTTTTCTAATTTGTTCTGGTGCGTGAGTCAATGAGTTGTGTAAGATGCAGTGCAGCTATAGGGTGGGATATTCAGACTGCACCAGGCAGTGGTGCAAGCCTGAGTGCAGCGCAACTGCAAAGTGCCAGGGCACTGACAGGGTGATATTAAAAGGTGCTGCACCATGGCTCAGCACCATTGAATATCACTCTGTGGCCACCCACATTGTGCATGGTGCAGTGGCACTGCACCAGTGCAAGTGGCCAGAGAAGGGCAGGGGGATGCACTAGCGCAAGTGCCGTTGCGCTAGGTGCATCAACTGCGATATTCAAAGGTGCACATGCAAATGGGGCCATAATGCATGCAAGGCACAAATGGTTCCATTTGCATGTCATTATGGCCCCATTTGCATGCAGGTGTGCCCATCCCCGGTGACTTGCACCTGGTGCACTGCCAGGCTGCAGTCATTGGGGACCGATGCCCCCTGCACAAGTGGCAAAGTGCCCCACTGCCTGATCACAGGCAATTGTTTGAAAAGAAATGTCCAATATCCCTGGCAGTCCAGTGGACCGCTGGCAGTCCGATCGTGGGCATATGTATAAAATTAGAAGGTCCTATATCCCTGGTGGTCCAGTGGACCGCTTGCAGCCCGATCACGGGCAGAAGTCTAATGAAAGATTAATCCCCATCCCTGGAGGTCCAGTGATACCCCTCTCCCCACCCTCCCACTGAGCCCCACCACCACGATCCCCGGTGAGCAGTGGTGGTAGCCCTCACCACAAGCCGCCCGGCCACCCCGACTGACTGCGTACAGTACAGCTGTCTCCCATTGGTCCACAGCATGGGCCAATGGGTGTGCAGTCCATACTGTATTACATAGTCCAGATATGTGGAATGAATCCATCTCACATATCTGACCGCCTAGTACAGTATGTTCACAAAGCCCATTGGCCCATGCTGTGGACTAATGGAGTACAGTTGTATTGTACGCAATCAGTCAGTGGGCAGCCGGGCAGCTTTGGTGGGGACTGCCACCCGCCACTGACTGGGGGAGTGGGTGGTGGGGCTCAGTGGAGGGTGGGAAGGGGCACTGCTGGACCACCAGGATGGGGATTAATCTTCATTAGACTTCTGCCCATGACTGGCCAGAGCAGTCCACTGGACCACCAGGGATATAGGGCCTTCTATTTTTATACATATGCCAGTGATCAGGCATGGGGGGTGCTACCCAGCGAAGGGTGCCGCCAGAGCTCAGGTGGCCACCCACAGCTGGTTGCTGCCGTGTTGTGCCCTGCAATACAGCAGCTCACCTGTGAGTGGCCTGCTGTTGCTCCTTTATTTTTTGGATCAACTGTATACAGCGCATGTAGGGGTTGCGCCTGAATGGGCTCCGCACATCCCAGGCTGAATATTGGGATGTGCGGGGGTATGCATGGGCACGCCCTCCCCACTTGCACCGCATATATTATGCATCAGTGGGTTGTGCATGGTGCAACTGTGTTGCACCATGTGCAACCCTTCTGAATATCCCACCCATAGTGTCCTTATATGTGCCAGTCGGTGGTGCCAACCAATTGATATTGAAGTCCCCTAGAATGATGGATTCAGAGTTGAGGTGCTGACATCTGATAACCTCCATGAGTTGTTCGAATCCTGGAAATTTCACTTCAGGAGGGATGTATACTGTAAGTATAGATAGTGCTTTATTGTGGGCCCCCAACAGAATTTTTACGGGAAGAATTTGTGCAGTACTGGTAAGGTGGGGTAAAGGAAGAGCAAACCCCTTTATTGAGTCTTTAATGCATAACGCACAGCCCCCTCCTCTTTTTGAGGTCCTGTCATTCCTGAATAGTGTGTAACCAGGTATCAAGACAGTGGAATCTGGTATTTTTGGAGTGAGCCATGTCTCAACGACTGCAAGTACGTCAGGGTTATGTTGTAATGTCCAGACTTGCAAGCAGTCTATCTTTTTGAGTAGACTGCAGATATTTATGTTGGTGAGTGTAATTGCTCCTTCCTTATTATTGTTGCTTGACAATGTGACCCCAACTGGTCCAGGATTTGGGAGTACATTTCCAGAGTAATCTGTGGTAGAGCTGAGGTGGCAGCACTTGGGTGGTCTAACAAGCACACCAGGAGGAGATAGCAAAGGAAAAATGCTAATGGTTAAATTACATCCAGAGGAAATGATGAACTGTTGAGATCCAGGGTCACATAATATGTTAAAACTCCTGAAGGGTGATAATCGGTGGCCTGGGCATATGCAATATATGAAATCCTTTTGTCTGTAGGTTTCCTTTGATCTTCAAAGCCCTCAGAGACAAGTACAATACCTTGGGAGCAGGTCAGACAGAAATGCTGATTCAGTCACAGAATGTGTTTGATTCCTTTGTTCTTTATAGTCCACAAGTGCAGCTGCTTTAGGAGTGGTCAGACGAAGATGTTGAAAATGTTGATTCAGTTGCAGGACCCAGCATCACCATGTTTGTAAGACTAGTTGTAAGACATATGCTCCCTTGGAGAGGCTTTAAGAAAGTTAATTTAAAATTAAAAAGCTGATACCTGGTGATGATGTTTTGCAGAAATTCAGTCCAGGAGACTTTCACTGATGTTGTGTGCAAGAATGACACAGTGTAATCCAAGCAGAAAAGCATGTAAATGAACAAAAACTAACCTACAGACACAGACAAGCACAAACAGCCACCCACTCAGCCCCAGGATTTAGATGCTTTTTTTTTCACAACTTCACATATATATTTTACTGGCTAATAATTACTAAAATGAATCTGATACTTTTTTCCTGAAAAGATTTGACATGATCCCATCCTGAAAAGATCTAAGGCAGGATGCTCAAAGAGAGCCAAAATTCCCTCAGCTGCGGGAAAAAGGCCTGCAACACTGCAGAAACGCAGTTGCAGGATATTCTCAAAGAAAAGTTGCACAGGTGCAGAATTCCATAAAAATCCCTGCAGCTGCAGAAATTCAACAGCTGCAGAAATAGCGCAGGTGCTGTGAATCTGTAACTGTGGATCCACAACTGTGGAAAATGGCTTAGGAGGCACAGCAACAGTGAACCTAATTAGCTGGAGCAGCAGACTTTAACATTGCTGCCACAGCATGAAGCTGAAAGCAACTACAAATACACCAGCAACCAGTCCCAGAACTGGAACCACTGCAGTACCACATGTACCAGCATTATCATGGTGCCACAGTGGCTGACTGTCACTGCTGGTTGTCCCTCCCTGGGGTGTTCCTGTTACAGGGATAGCACTCACTGCAGGCTGGTCAGGCTCTACTGTCTCTGGGGCTCCATCATGGGCTGCACTGGGTCTGGTGGTTGTTGCCTGTTGCCATTTCATGGCAATGTGTGCTATTGTTTTTGTATCAGCAGCCACTGCTATACCCACTGGGATGCTATTTCCTGTGCCTCACCTCCACCATAATTGATTTCAATTGTTGGGTACTACTGCAGTTTGCTGAGGGAGAGTTACACCTCACTCCAATGTGTGTAACATTTTTTTCCACAACTGAGGAGAAAACCTGGCTGAGAATAGCCCTTGAGGGGCTGTGCCTTACTTATCTAACAACTTTTTTCCCCTCAGGGACCTCCTCAGCTGCATTTTTTCCACAGTCCATAGTGTTTTTTTCCACAGCTGTGGAGGTTTTTGTGAATAGCACTCAGAGCAATCTCCCTGTTTTTCCATAGCTACGGCAGTTTTGGGGACTTAGGGAAGGTTTTGCACCTTCAGAAAGCTTTGTGAAGCCAGCCCCTAATGCGCCCTAAAGAAGCAGATCATTTTGTTTCAAGCTGTTTTTTTATTCATATTAACAACTAAAGAATTCCATTGATGTGTTCTACATTGCTAGAATAACTTTAGGGTCTGCTGTTAAATTAGGCATGACAAGATATAAACCATATGTTCTGGTCTCAGCATAGTGGTTTCAGAAATCAGTCTGTCAGAAATTCAATAGGCATTATGCCAAACAATTGTAAAGATCTCTAAAAGTATAGGAGTTACTCATAACCCAGCAGTATGAAAGTTGTTCAGAACAAAAATACATTTCAAATGAGCCTATTCATTAAGCTGCGCTAATTATACTTTTTAAACTATGGCCATTTGATTATCTGAATTTTCATTTTTCTTCACAATTTTCACCTTTCAGATGGCTATATTTAAAAAAATCAAATGAATTCAGATTAGTGACTACCCTCATTTGAAAGGTAATTTTGTCCTGAACAACTTTCATGTTGGTTGTATATTGGTAATGTGTATACTTTCTGAGATATTTAAATTGGTTTGGCATGACTCCTACTGTTTTCACTCAGAGAGAGAAGAAAATTAGGTTATTTGGAAGACCATATTTTACAAAATATAAAGAATTCTGATTAGTCACTACCCTCATGTGAAAGGTCTTTCTGCCCTGAACAGCTTTCACATTAGTTGTTTTTGCACACCTTGAATAGCTTTAAAGATATTTAGATTTGTTTGGAAGGTGTGCACATTTGCCCTCGGAGAAAAGCAGCTTTGAGTTCTGTGTCCATCATTCTAAACAGAAAGAATGGAGTATTTTTACCTGCCATAGGGACTTGCAGTGCTATGGAAGGATACACTGAAAACTACTAAAAAAATGTGTTCCACAGAAACCCCTTTTCAAGCTAAAGTGATACAGCTGTAGGCTCCACCCACAGCCATAAAAATGAGTCTGTTTTGTCTTGTGCAACAGAAGGTAATACTGCACACAGGGGAGAGACACACCAGAATGTCCCAGTACACTTAAAACAGACTGGCAATACACAGAGTAGACAAAACACAAAGTTAATGCTCACCCCAGTAAATTACTTCAGTATACTAAAATGGAGACAAGGATCCCAGTTTGGGACCCAGCATAGAAAACTGATGACCCAATGTTTCATGCCATAATGCTCTTCAGCAGGAGATGTGGTCTCAACATGTTCACTGATGCATTTGTAATCACCTTCTAGAGAATGGGCATTATCTAGATACTGCACCAAATCCCTAGGACTCCCATTGTACATCAGGTGTGACCACTAAAACAAATGTGCATTTGGATAAATGCTTTGGATTCCATGGGGTTGTCATATGGTGACCTGCTGACCTCTGGTCTAACCAGTCTGTGGAGTTCCCAGTTAAAGCTCTCCTGCAGGCCTCTAAGAAAATGTGGTACAGCAAACTGGCACCTTTTCTACACCTATGGGACATTTTAAATCATGAAAGACGGCTGGTGGACTAACAGGAGCTGTCCCTGAACCACTGATGTATAAGATAGATTGTACTGGAAGCTAATAGATTGATGAGAGATCTTAAGGAGAGTGGATCTTCTATCCTATGAGAGACTGTGAGGTGCACCATCCGAGATCTTGTGTTCAGGAGATGAACCAAAAAAATGTAACTGAGGCTAGTGTAGAAAGGAGCAGCATCTGTGTGCTAGCCTGCATGAGAAACAAAGCCAAGGAGTTCAGCGCAGGGCAAAATCAACGCTGTTCATGCTACTGGTGCAGGTCCTGTAGCAGGCTCTATGAAGCCAGATGTTGGGCTGCTACCACCATGAGTGTCTGTGAAACCAAGACATATGGGTTGATCCAGGACCTCAGGAGTTCTGGGAAAGAGTAGAGTGTGGGTCAAATCTCAGCAGGGAATTGGAGAAGTCTCCATCTCACAGGAGAGAATGTGACCCCATCTGAACCCAGGTGGTCCAGAAGTATAGCAAGAGGTCAGAGTACCAGAGGTCTGCAGTGCCCAAAAGAGGCACCAGATTTGGTCATTTTTAGGCAAATGGCAAGGCAAGGCAAATTTTATTTTTATGGTTCCCAGTCCCGGAGGCTCTGGGTGCCTTACAGAATAAGTTATACAGACAGTACAAGGTAAAGATAAGTATAATACAAGTAAGATTATTAAAACATTATAATAATATTTCAGCAGTAAAATAAAACCACTAGACTATAATTGTTAAATTATAGCCTGAGAGAGCAAAGGGAAGGTGCATAGCAGTTACATAGTCACTTCAAGGATGGCCTGCGAGAACAGGTAGGTCTTCAGCCCCTTATTAAAGGCTTCATCTGTCCAGGCTCCTCTGACATTGGCTGGGAACAAATTCTATAGGGTAGGACCAGTGACACTAAAAGCTCGGTGACCGGAGGTTTTAAGCCTAACCCTAGGAATGTCTAAGAGCCCTCTAATTGAGGACTGGAGGGAGTGGGTTGAGGTTGCAGGTGAAAGGAGATCAGTCAGATAACTAGGGCCCAGTCTACATAGGGTCTTATAGGTGAGCAATCCCACCTTGAAGATGACCCTCCAATGATACAGCAGCCAGTGCAGAGCTCACAGGACAGGTGTCACATGACTGGACCTAGCCAGGCCAGTCAGTAACCTCACAACTGTGTTCTGCACAAGCTGCAGCCAGTGGAGGGCCCCTTCAGTGAAACTGAGGTATAGAGAGTTGCAGTAATCAAGCCTCGAACTGACTAATGCATGTACTAGTGTTGGGAGGTCTTCAGGTGGAACTAGGTGCTCATCCTGGCAATGTTCCTCAGGTGGTAAAAACCACACTTGACAACAGAAGACACCTGGGCTTCCTGGGTCAATCTGCTGTTGAGGATCACGCCAAGATTTTTAATTAATTTATTTTTTTATTTATTTAGTTATTCAGAAAAAAACTTTGAGCACAAGCTCTTATACAAAGATTCCGTGTCATAGATTGCAAAACAAAGTACAATAGGAGAAAGCAAAGGTACATTACAATGAACAATACAGCTTGGATTCTGAACTTACTGAATAACTCAAAAACATAGGTACAAGTTAAATAACAAGAAAAAAAACACTTTATGAGGGGGAAAATAAGCAGCCACAAAGTGCCTTGTCAATAGTTCAGAGGGACAGGGATAGCTGGCAGAGGGATGAAGAAGGGAGATATAAGAGAGAGAGAGGTAAGTACTGTGGTGGAGGTTAGAGGGTGGAGGAAGAGGGATGATAAGATATAGGAGAAATGATGGGGTGAGGGGAGGCTGAGCGGAGACGACATGCTAGAGTAAAATGGTGGGGTGTGAGGGGGTATGGTCAGGCAGCCAGCATTAGTAGTGACTGTTTGGAAAATTCATGGGACTGTGAATTGGGGGAGGGGGAGGGGGGGTGGCAGGTGCCAAAGGAGTATGATGCAAACTGATTGCTTGGGCAAGTCATGAGACAGGACAGAGGGAGGGGTACCTGAGGCCTGCCTAGTGCTTGCTGGGAGGCAGAGAGAGCAGGTTGGATGGACTCAGGGCCAAGTGCACTTAGAGAGTCTTATTAGGTGATATTTGAGGTCAATTTTGAATTGTTGCAGACAATTGGTGGCCAAGAGGTTCCCAGGAAGTTCATTCATCCATAGGGGGGCCCAATAGGCAAATGCACGTTGCCCAAGTGAGGTGCGATGGAAGGGGATGGCCAAGGCCCTTCTAGTCCTCCCTCTTTGTGATCTATAACGAGTTGGCCACCTTGATCAAATTGCCTATACAAGGTGGTGTTTTACCCAATAGAGCCTTCTTCCCTAGGATGCAAGTCTGGAATTTGACCCTGTTTCTTAATGACAGCCAGTTTGCATGTTCATACAGAGTATAGGTGTGAGTGCCATGCTCAGCATCCAGGGTGAGTCTGCAGGCTTTGTTGAGTGCAGTCTGAGCCCTCTTGAGTGCTGTATCTGTTGCCACCCCATAGACCACAAGTCCATAGTCAATAGTAGATATAATTAAGCTGTGGACTGAGAGGTGGAGGGCCCCCGGAGAGAGGTATTGCCTGTGACTGTACAGGACACCAATCTTGGTAATGACTGTCTTGACCAGAGAGTCAGTATGGTGCGCAAACATGAGGGTATCTTCTATTATGACCCCCAGATACTTGAACAAGTGAACTTGTTCCAGTGGCTCACTGCATGAGTTGGAGATGATTAGGGGTGGTGCTTATTTTTGTTGTGGGGGCTGGACATAAGCAAGGCCTTGGTCTTCTTGTGGTTTAGTAGCAACTGATGACTACTGAACCAGTCCTTGAGTTTGGAGAAGGAGTTCTGCAGCTCAGATTGTAGGGCAGTCCGAGACGTGCTGCTGCTCAGGAGCACAGCATCATCTGCATACAGTATGGGTTTGGTGTTGTAGGCTGTGGGAAGGTCATTTAAGAAGAGGTTGAAGAGTAGGGGCCCCAGTATTGATCTCTGGGGTACCTCTAATGATACCTCTCCTGTGCTGGATACTGTTTGCCCAATTTTGACACATTGATTTCTCCATATCAGGTTGTCTTGGAACCACCAAAGGGCACTGGGCACCACACCCATGTTTCACAGTTGGGTCAGCAACAGGGGGTGGTTGACTGTATTGAAGGCTTTGGTGAGGTCAATAAAGACAGACCCCACCAGTTTACCTTCATCCAGGGCCTTATGTGCATAGTTTGTGTAGTTCAGCAGGGCAGTGGTGGTACTATATTTTGTCTGAAGCCATGCTGGTTGGGGCATAGTAGATTATACTTATTGAGGTAGGGGCTGAGTTGACCCACCACAATCTTTTCCAGTGCCTTGGACATGGGGGAGAGGATTGAGATGGGTCTGTAGTTGGCTACCAGAGACTTGTCACCTCCTTTATGCACTAGGGCCTGCTTCCAAACTTCTGGGAATTGGGTCAGGGCCAGGGACTTATTGTACAGCATGGTAATGGGCACTATAAGAATGTCCAGGGTGAGGGATAGAAGTTTCATGTCTATGCTGTCACTGCCCGGTCTGGTCTTACCTAGTATTTTCTTGACCACAGTAAGAGCCTCCTTCACAGTCACCCTTTTTAAAGTAGAAGGTCAGGTGAGAACACAGGGTAGATACGTTGTTGGAGTGGTTCAAGCCAGGCTGAAAATAGGCAGGTGGTAGCACTGGCGTAAGATCGGTGAATGCCTTATTGAAGGCTTCTGCAATAGCTAGAGGGTCTGTAGTGGGTGTGTTACTGATACTGAGCAGCTGAGGGTGTTTCTTGTCCTCCTTTCCAAGGATGCTTTTGATGTTATCCCAGAATCTTTTCCCACCACCCCAAGAATGGCAAAGCTGGGTCTTGTGATGGTTGGCTTTGGCGAGCCGGATTTGCTTGGTCTAGTGGTTCCTGGCTGTTCTGTAGCACTGGTAGTCATGCTTGCTACCTGTGTTTCTGGCCTTCTCCCAGAGTATGTCCCTTTCTTTCAAGTGGGAGAGGAGCTCTCTCCTCATCAATCCAGCCACTTGCCTGCCCCCGAATTTTTCTTTTCATGAGCAGGGCATAAATGTCGCAGATGGAGCTAAAGCCCTTAATGAAGTAACTGACGGCCTGATCAAGAGTAGGCGCCAGGTCAATAGGAGTCCAGTCATGCAGGGCAAGGGCTGATTTGAGGGCTCCAAGTTTACCCTTCTTCAAGACCCTGCTTTCAATGAGGATGGGTGGGCTTTTGGTAAATTTATTAGACCACAGGAAGGTGATTGGGGGAGTGGTCACTTAGCGTGCCTAGGAGAACCTTGATCTCAGAGATCAGAGAAAGTGAGCTTGCTAGGTTCCAGTCAAGGAGGGTACTGTTTCCTGTCTTATAGTTCTGCCTGGTGGGGCAGGTGACAAGTTACATCAGGTTGGAGGTGGCTATCAGATCCCTGAAAGGGGCAGCCTCCTTTCCATCCCAGTTTATGTTAAAGTTCCTGGTAATGACAATCTCCATCCCCTTTGGAAGGGTGCCGATAACGTCCATAATTGTGTTAAAGCCTACTGTGGCTTTCTTGGGAGGTAGGTAGATTCAGCACTCTTGTGGAGGCCAGCAGTGATGCTCCAGCTATGGCTCCATCACACTCTCGACCTGGCTCAATCACCAGTACCTTCATCTTATCAGGGTTCAGTTGCAACCAGCTGTAAGACATCAAGTCTTTGATCTCAGCAAACTAGCTGTTACGAATGTCCACAGCATTGTGTGTTCCCAGAGCAAAAGACAAATACAGCTGGGTATCATCCGCATAGCAGTGAAAATCCATGCCACATTGTTGAATGAGCTCTCCGAGGGGCAGCATGTATACCACGAATAACATTGGAGACAGGATCAATCCCTGAGGAATCCCACACAACAGGTGCTTTGGGGACGAAGAGAAATTCCTCATCATTACCCGTTGCATCCTGACAGAGAGGTAGGACTCAAACCAGCAGATGACAGTGCCAGCAAGTCCACATAACTCTCAAAGGTGATCCAAGAGGACATTGTGATCCACAGTATCAAATCCTGAAGACAGATCAAGCAGAACAAGAATTGACATGTCCCCTCTATGTCTAGCCCTAAGGAGGTAATTTTTCACCTTAACTAATGCCGTTTCTGTGCTATGCCTTACCTGGAAACCTGACTGAAATGGTTCATAGATCTCAAAGGACGTGAGGTGGTCCTTACGTTGCTCTGCCACTAATTTCTCAACAACTTTGCTCAAAAATGTCAAGTTGGAGATTGGACAGTAATTCGCCAGGATGTCAGGGTTGAGAGATGGTTTCTTCAGGAGAGGTCTTACCAGTGCCTACTTTAAGGCATCTGGAAAGACTCCCTCCAACATCAAACACCAGACAATCCCAGTGAACATCGAGCCAACGGTCTTGGCGCATCTCACCAAGAAACGCATCGGGGCTGGGTCCAGTTCACAGTAAGTGTGATTCAGCTTTAAGATCATTTCAATGACTTTGCCCACCTCCACTGGTTTAAACTCATCCCAGATGGACGGAGGGCATCTGCTCCTCATGAGTTGGTTTCTGCAAGGCAAAACTTGTCTCACTGGTGGAATTACCAACTGGATAGAGACATCCTGTCAGAAAAACAGAGCAAACTCCTCACACAATGTGACTGAAAAAGCTTTTTTCGTCTGCAGACAGACAGGATGTAAAAGTCTGTCTACCATCTGAAAAAGTTGGGCCGGTCTGTTTTTCCCTGCAGCAATCTCCTTAGGCAGGAATTCTGCCCTTTTGCGGTTGATTGCCCCTTGGTACTTATCATAGTGAGCAAACAAGGCCAGTTTATCCTCTTCTGACTTGGTCTTCTGCCTCTGACCCGTGATCTTCATTGCCTTGAGATCCCCATCAAACCAGGAGGATCTCAGGTGAGATCTGGGTCATATATAGACCGGAGCAACAGCATTGAGCGCATCAGAAACCACCCTATTATAGGCAGCTACCACCTTGCTTGCGCTGACCACACAAGTAGCATTCTCACTAGATAGATAAGCCATCACCAGTAATCCATCTGGGGGCAATCCTCTCAAAGGCAGAAAGCTGATCATCTCATCAAGGGAAGGGTGTTTGGGGGGGCAATCAAGAACTTCACAGTGCATTGATCAGAATAAATGACCTGGTCACTCATAAGGTTGGTAAAATCAAGGGCCAGGGAGAATACCAGGTCAAGTGTGTGGCCGTGGTGATGGATCGCAGAAGTAACTACTTGTGTCAGGCCCAGTGATGACATCAGCTGCGGGAGATTTTGACCAAGTTGTAAGGATATGTCATCGACCCAGGCATTGAAATCACCTAGAATTAAACATCTGGGGCCACCAATACCATGTCAACGACGAAGTCCGCACTCTCCTGCAGGAAGTCCCCCCCAGACCCTGAAAGACAATAAATAAGGAGGACCCTGCAACATGCACCTTGACCCTCACACACCGCCACACACTCAAAAGACCTAGGCAATCCAATTGGGTGCACCATGAAGCCCAAGCTGGATCTAAAACAGATAACCACCCTCCCACCCCTACGATCCCTCCTCAGGCCTTGCACTACGGAGAGCCCGGCAGGCATGGCCACTTTCAAAATTGGACAAACATCATCACCCAACTAGGTCTTTGTGATGCAAGGCAGGTTGATTGAGGAAATTAAGTCCACCATATTTGCGGTCTTGTTCTTCATTGACCTCACATTGCATAGCACTGACTGAAGGGGGTTGTTGGATGTTGCTGGTCCTATGGCTACCTGCCCACTCAGTCTGGTGGGAACCCTGGGGACAGAAACCAAACATGTCTAGCCTCTCTCTAGGCTCCATCTAATCCCAGAGCACCTCCTGCACCTAACAACCCCTATCTCACTCACCTCAGTCCTGCCCGCTGCACCCTGCTGCCACCGACCAATGTGTGCCCTCATAATATTGACTTCCCTACAACACCTTGCTGTGGTGTCTGACACTGGGAGGTCAGAAAAGGGATGGCGATCATGCAGCGGGAGTACAAATGAGGATTCCCCCCTGCTCCAAGGGGCTGTTTTGTGATACTGAGCTTGTCTGCAAGTTGGCCATCAAGACTGATTACAAATACCAAAATGTTCAGAGGCTTCAAGCCATTTCTGCAATTGCAGGACATTTGGGGGACATATGAGTTTGAGCACGTTGCTCAAGTATAATTTAAAGGGCACCAGTGCAACCCCATCTGAGGCACCATCTACAGGCCTGCTATGATTCAACACTGGGTACCCAGGGACTGCCACAAAGGGAGCTCCTCTGTGGATTGGGGGAAGTCCTGGTACCCAGTGGGAAAGGGTAGCAGCCTTCAGTACAGGAGGCCTGTCACAGCACCTGTATCAAAGAGAAGTGTAGGAATAGGTGAAAGTGGCTGAACCTTATTTGGCATTGTTAGTGGCAGCCGAGATACTGACCATCATGCCATATGCCTGCTCAAGACTTAACTAACTGGTGGCTCAAAACCCACAGGTAGCAGTTTGGACCCTATCTTTGAGGTCCCTTATTGTATATATTGTTACCATTTACTGCCATTGTATGTGGGGCTGGTGGGAGGAGTGATCACAACAGGAGATGGGGAGTTACAGTATCCCAGGAGGCTGTGCTGAGCAGTCATATGGCCCACTTTAATGTTTTTCTGTGGAGGCTTCACACTATTCTATTTATTTTGGATATGACCCCCCCACACACTGTAAGTAAGAAAAGAAGCCAGGCGCCACCACTAACATCCATGACAACCTAGTGAGAGTAAAAGGCAATCCTGATCCCCTGAGCCAACTGGGACAGAGACCCACCCCACATGGGCCTTCCACATTTACATATTGGAAACTCTTAAAGAGGTACAGCAATTAATCTGGAATCATAACATTACTTGCAATACTTTTCAGGTGTCATCAATGCTCCTAATAAATGTAATTTAGGTACAGAAAAGACCAAAACAAAGGGAAAAATAAACACAATAATTGTCCCAACATGACACTTGGGTTAGATCAGGCTCCCAATGAAATTTCTCCACTCTACGGCCATTGGATCCCTAACATGTTACTGTATTTTGGATGGAGTTGGGATAAATTAGACTCCCAGTTAGAAGATTTTGCAATGTGCCCATGAGGTCCCAAGCATGGCACTTGGGATGGCATTGGAGTAGATCAGGCTTCCAAATAAATCACTCCACTCTGTGCCCATTGGATCCCTAACACATTACAATACTTTGGATGGAGTTGGGATAATTAACGCTCCCAATTAGATGATCTTGCTATATGCCCATGGGGCAGCTAGCATGCCACTTGAGATGGAATTGGGCTAGCCCCACTCTCTGCAAGGTAGATAAAAGTGAAACAATCTTTATTTACAGCAGCAGGCTGTCAGAAAATAACAGCTGTGTGAATGACATCAAGGTCCACCAACATTTTGCTGATCCCTTCTGTTTCTTCTTCAGCTCTTATTTATTTCGTTTTTGTTAAACGGGTATGCACACTAGGCAGTTGGATGCCTATTTCCAGGTGCCACCCAGGAGATTACACCCAAGTATACATACAACAGAAATTCACTACGTTACAATATTACAGTGGAGCAATACAATATGTATAGAAGGAAATATACATAGCAAGCACTGCATACAGGCTGACACAGTTTAATGTGATAACGGCGATCGCCAATGGCGATCGCTGTTACAGTAAAGTCACATTGCCAAAAGTTTTTTGGGTGATGGACTCCCTGGCGCACAGTAACACAGTGCTGGGGACATAGATTTTTATTGTTTATGCGAGGGGCACCCGCACCCCCTTTCAGAGGATTCACCCTCCGCGCCTGCTTACTTAAGGATCCTCAGCTCCAGGGAGGTGCATATTAAGGGGGGGTGCAAGTCGAATAAAAAATGAATTGGGGTCAGGTGCAACAAACGGCACCTGTGCCTGGACCTGTACCCATTACCACACTCACCACAGCAGCAGACCAACCCCCAAAGCCACCACGCAGCTCATCAGCTCACCGCAGCGCCACCCCCTATGGCTCCTCTGTCCCCTCCCAGGCCATGCTTAGCCTGCTTGCTCCATCCCATGCACGTAGACATACAGTGACATCTGGTCACTATTTCACCCACCCCCACCATCCGGTCGCCCAGCTCCCCGAATCGCCCCATCCACAGGCACCGTGACTGTGTCACCCTTTCGGAGCTTGCCCATTGGCAATCATTGGCATCACAGGATACTGGTTCATACAGGGAAGTGCATGAAAAAAGAAACATATCATAGATATATCTGTGGAAGGAAAACATTCATAGCAGGCAGTGCATTCAGGCTGACACATGGAAGTACATGAAAAAAAAAGAAATCATCGTAGTTAGGGACCACATTTGGAGACATCAGTAATTTATCAACTATGCATTACATCAGGAGGGCATACTATGACACATATAATAACATCAACATTGATCAAGGTAAAATGGGTGCCATATAATAAAGATTGTCTAGGTACCATTACAGGCGCAGTGGGCCAGGCCAGTGAGATGTTTGTGGTACTTATGATGGAAAATGTGCACAGATAGGCAGTGTCAGATGTCTGGTGGGATGGAGTTCCAAAGTTTTGGTGCTGTAAGAGCAACAGACGCTTCACCAGCTGGGGTTCTAACCTTAGGGATGGCCAGCAGGGCACTTTTGTCCAATCTTAATGCATAGCCATTTCTCACCAGTTGGAGAGAGGTAGCAAGGGGTAGAGGCTGACCATTTTGCATTATGCTATAGATCACTCCTCCTAAACTATGATCATGAAGGGAGGATAGGGGAAGTCAACCCACCTTATAATAGGGGGATCAGTGGTGAGTGAGTCTAGGAGATGCTGATGCAAAACAGCAAATACTATTCTAAGTGACATCTCACTTAAAGAGAGTAGCTTTAGAGGCTGCCAGGTACACTGGGGCACCATCAAGAAGCTTCAGGAGGAGCATTCCCCAGGTGATGGCAAGGTGTGCCTGTGGTGATAGGTCTCACCATGTACCACTTTGTATGCTAACGCCCATCATGGAATTCACTGATTTGCATACATTCATTATATGAGATGAGTAGAAAAGTATTGGGTCCAGTGTGGCTCCACGAGGTGGTGGGGACAGTGTGTCTTAATCATATTAAGGATAAGTTTAGTATCTGATAACCAGGTAAAAACTTACTGTAGGTCAGCTGTCAGACACTGGTTTATTTGGTTAATATTCCTAGAGCTGGTATATAGAACTACTGTTGCTCTTTGGCATATAGAATGGCAGAGCAGTGTGTCAGACTTTGAGTCAAGGAATTAATGTGCAGGGGGGAACAGCAGTGGGTATAGTATGGAGCCTTGGGGAACACCTACCGGGGTAGGGGCAGGGTTTGAGAGGGAGGATTCATGCATGACCCTCTGGGTTTTGTTTGCTAAGTAGTTGCAAAACCAGGGGAGAGCTGTTTGAGAGATACCCATTATGGCAAGCTTGTTTGGAAGCTGGGTGTGATCAACCAGATCAATTGCTTTTGTTAGATCAATAAAGACAGCACCTGTGAGACATCCAGTGTCCACTGCTGAGGAGATAAAGCTGGTGAGGGTGAGGAGGGCTGTGGAACTACTATGCCCTCTATAGAAATCATGTTGTACATGGGGTAACAAGTCATGGGTTGGGAAGTAATTAATGATTTGTGAAGCCACTACTTTTTCAATTATTTGATTTAAAGCAGGGAGGATAGCAATGGGTCTATAGTTATTTAAATTTTTGTGATCTCCCTTCTTAAATAACAGAATCACTCGTGAGGTCTTCCAGATGTCAGGCACCATGTCAGTAGTAAGGAACAGAGTTATTATTTTAGCAACTGGGGAAGCTGACTCTTTGGCAGCAGTTTTCAGAAGCTTGGGTTCAATACCATCCAAACCTTCAGATCTGGAGACAGGGATCTGCATGAGGAGTTTGCAAACCCCAGCAGGCCTGACCCATTTAAAATAGAAAGATGGCTGTGGTAAAGTATGAGGGAACCTAGAGAGTGGACTTGCATTTGGTTGAGGACTTGCTGAAGCATGGAAGGCACAAGTGTAAGAGAAGAGGTCTGAGAAGTGCAAATTAAATGCATTGGCTATGGTGTTGCTGTTATTGCAGTGCACTCCATTCAGTATCATATCAGGGGAGGACTGACACCCCTGCTGCCTTAGCAGTTTTTACGGCTGCAGTAGGCGGAGCCCTACAGCCATTTTGGGATCATAGAGAGAAAGGAGCTGATCGAATACCATCCACTCCTTTTTCTTTGTAGTTCTGGTAGTGGAGGTCGATGCACATCCACTGCACTACTTTATTCATTGGCCAGAACACGACACTGTCCGCTGTGTCCAATATGGCCACTGATGCTTACTGTGCATGTGTGAGTTCCAGTGTATGTGCAGATAACTCCAGTGGCCATTTTGGGCACACTATTCACTCAGTTTAAACAGCTTAAAACTAGAAAAAAGGAGTTCTTAAATACACTGAAGGCACCACAGCCAACTGGACACTGTCAGCCTTTAGTCATTTTTTTTACATTTCAGACCATGGTGCCTCTTGCCTTCTCTTTCCCTACTGAAGGCATTTAGGGTTCGCAATTTCCCAAAATGTGCATCTTTGGTGCTATTTTTTGTTAAATACTAAATAAGGGTGACCCAACCTTATTTATGGAACACATCCGCCACTTGATGCCCCAGCATGTTCTCAAGCTCAAAATTGTGATTTACTTCCTGTAAACTCATGCATACATGAGTCAGACATTTTTGGAGTAAGTGGAGAGAAATACATATTCTGAAAGAGCATTTTGAGCTGAGGAGGGCAAAGTTAGTTGTTAGTGAAAACAGGTGCTCCAAGATATGAAGCTTGAACTTTAAAAAGCGAAGCCATGACTCTGGGCATACGCATTAGCATTGACACCAATGCGCATGTTTAGAGTCATGGTTTCACTTTTCAAAGTTCAAATTTCTTATCTTGGGGTGCCTGTTTTCACTAACAAGTAATTTTGCCCACTTCAGCTCAAAATGCTCTTTAAGAATATGTATCTTTCTCCACTTGCTCCGAAAATGTCTGACTCATGCATGCACAAGTTTACAGGAAGCAAATCACAATTTTGAGCTTGTGAACATGATGAGGCATCGATGTGTTCCACTGGACCTCAGCTGTCCACACCCCAGCTGCAGCCATAATGGCTCTTGCTAGAGTTTATTTAATTTGCATCCAAAACAGTCTTGGGTTTTGGGCAGTAGCATTAAAAAACATTTTGCAGTAAAGGCTTTAATTTTTTCTGACTTCACATTTGCAGATGTTTCGTAGTGTTCTATAGGCTGACCAGTTTGAGGGGGATGAGGAGGCCATATAATCCTTCCATTTTGTATCACATTGCATAAACTTGGCTAGCAGTGTGTAGTCCAGCCATTTAGTGACAGGGGCATGCATTCTCCTTTTGGTTGGCAGGGCAGATTTGTCCTGCAGTTTAGTGAATTCAGAGGTAAAGAAATCTACTGCTGAATTAACATCGGTGGCCTCATGTAAGTTGGTCCAGTCAGTGTTAAATACTGCCAGCCTAAGTAGTATAGGATCAAAGTTAGCATAGCTCCTAAAGTACTTTATACTGTTGTAACTGGAAGGTAGGTAGGTGCAGAGGTGACTGTGATGTTGGTAGGCACTGGTGGCTAGGAGCAAAGGTGGTGTACTGGTTACACTCAGGGTAGTTAGGTACACTGGTAAGTGAGAGGTAAGGTGGTGTACTGGTTGCACTCAGGGTAGTTAGGTACACTGGTGAGTGGGAGGAAAGGTGGCGTACTGGTTACACTCAGGGTAGTTAGGTACACTGGTGAGTGAGAAGGTGGCATACTGGTTACGCTCAGGGTAGTTAGGTACACTGGTGAGTGGGAGGTAAGGTGGCGTACCGGTTACACTCAGGGTAGTTAGGTACACTGGTGAGTGGGAGGTAAGGTGGTGCACTGGTTACACTCAGGGTAGTTAGGTACACCAGTGAGTGGGAGGTAAAACAGTACAATAGTGATCAAGAAGTATGATGAGTGCAAGGTTGGTAGATAAACTAAAAATAGGGTGGTAGGCTGTGCACTAGTGACATGGGTATATACCTAGGTACGGTAGGTAGGTATTGTGGTGACTGGGAGGTACTGTACATAGGTACTGTAGGTTAGTACACTGGCAACTAAACAATTGATAGCTACACTGGTAGTTGGAAGGGAGCATGATAAGTATAGTGGCAGCTGGAAGGTGGCAGGAGCTAGTTACACTGGTGACTAGGCAGTAGGGTAGGTAGATGTCCTGGTGACTGGGAAGTAGGTAGTTACACCAGTGACTAAGCAGTAGGTAGGTAGGTACCCTGGTGACTGTGAGGTAGTAGTGGCACCAGTGACAAAGAGGTAGGTAGGTACACTGGTGACTGGAAGGTAGATAGAAAGGCACACTGGCAACGTGGTGACAGGCAAGTATACTGGTGGTAACTAGAAATAATTTTGTTTCTAACGCACAAGGTACACTGCTATGGGTAACAGCATGTCAATGATTTTCAATAGGAGCTGCAAACACTTGCCTTTGATTGCCACTTCAAAATCTGAAATGAAAGCCAAGTCCTTATCAGTTCAGAGGAAGGAAGACTGCACAAAAAATCTGAAACATACCATGAAATAAATATGTTCTTTAGACTGTGAAGTGCAGCAACAACGTTTTTGAGGGGTTAGGGCCAAATGAATGAAGAATCCTTTCAGATGTTCATATGTATTGCTAAAAATTCTCAAGTGTAAAGAAATGCATAGGAAACAAAGGTGCTGCTAGATGAGAAAAGACAAGAGTCTGTTGTATTCTTCTGCTGTAGCCCAGACTGCTGTAACATTCAATATTATTAAAAGTGATTGTAGCAATTGCTTACAGAACAATATGTAGGGTGAGCGACTCAAAGCCACATCAGGACTTGCAGCAACATTGCTTCGCATCCCCAACTCCTGTGACCATCAGATAGACCAGCTGAAATCGGGTGTCATATTATTATGTTTGCATCATTAGTTTTTCCATATAGTTTTTTACTCTGAAGAGGCTGCTCTGTCCTCATCCCCACCTCCCCAGGGCAGAAACCACCTCGCCCAGACTTAACTCGGTGTAAGTCCCCTGTGGATTGCCCCCCATGACAAGACTGGAGGGGGGAAGGCCATCCTCAGAGTCCATATCCATATTGCGCTGAGGAGTCTAGGTGGTGCTGTGGGTCCAGGGAGGTACACGGGGTGCCATTTAGCCCCTGGGTCTCCAATTCCATTTTCTCCCTTCAGCCATAATGGCACAGGATGCACATTGTGCATGGAGGTACACATGCACCAGGAACCTTGACTCCTCACCTCCCCTGACAAACTGTCTGCAGCTCATGTGCCAGCACTGCCACTAGGCCTCTACCTGGTGGTAGCCAAGAGCCGAATCAGCCTGTGACCCCTATCCAGGAGAGGAGTGTTGCCTGATGCCTGCTTCTTACACTCCTGGCCCTTCCCTTGACTGAGTCCTGGCAAACCGAGCTTGTTCTCAAATTTTGGTCACCAGCGTGACATGAGACAAGGCACTTAGCAGTGCCTTAGCCCTCTGTGCCACCAGGCCAGGCTATGCATCATTGTTTTATTGAAAAGCAAGCACACGTGCTGTAAATGTGGCAAAACATGAGGAAAGTAGCACTTGTACCTTTTGTTGCATTTTGGATGCTGCAGGTGTGGCCAAATTATGTGAACTGTGCCTACAGCAATGCTGTTGAAAATCCAGGAAGTAGACTTTCATAGTAGGAGGTGGAAACCCATCAGTTGTAAAACCCTTTGAAACCAAAGATAGGTGGTCTTCTGGAACTCTCAGGTATACTAAAGTATAACTCTACAAGAACTATGCTCCTCCTTAGTTATGACCTATTATGTATCATTCCTCAGCTGTGGGTTATTGCAGGATTTATGCATGGATAAAGACCTTGCTGACCAATCAGAGCACATGATCTTTTTATGTTCATTGTATAATATAGTATAACTCTGCTATGACCTATGCTCCTTATGACCCTCAATGTATTATAAACATAGAAATAGGCCAATTATTTATACTGCTGATCTTCTATATTTATCAGTCATTTTATGTGATAATCCCGTAACACAGAAACATAGAAGTTGATGGCAGATAAGGACCGCAAGCCCCATCCAGTTTGCCAATTTCTTTTTCTACCTTATAAATATGCCATCAGCCTTTACTCTGTCAGTGGCCTATCTATTCATACTCATCTGTATTGCTCCCTTATGCCTATTCCATGCCTGTTTGAAGCCCTGCACTGTATTCAAAGCCACCACTTCCTGAGGTAGGCCGTTCCATGCATCCACCGCCCTTTCTGTGAAAAAGAATTTCCTCACATTCCCCCTTAATCAGCCTCCCTCTAATCTCATGCTGTGGCCTCTTGTCCTGCTATTTTTCTTATATTTAAACATGTTAGACTCTTTCACCTTGTTAATGCCTTAAGGTGTAGATTTATTAATTTGCTATCCCTTGCACCCCTTCCCCATAATATCTGTAAATGAGATTATTTTTTATGTCTGCACATTTACCTGGTAAAGCAATTTAAAAAAAATAATAGAATTTTAGTAGGGCATTATTAATTGTTTCATATCAAATGTTGCAATTGTAGTTACTTCTATACATGAGAAATGTACATTTCCAAAATGACATGGGTGATGAAGTATACTTTGATGCTAATGGAAATCTGCCACCTGTCTTTGACATTTTGAGTTGGCCTGTGACCCCAGATGGCTTGTCTACAAACATCAAGGTTGGAAAGTATCAGTCTGCCTCTACTACAGGACCCAATCTAGTCATAAACAATAAGATCATGGTATGGAAAGGAGGACAGCAAAAGGTTAGAAATATGTTTTGTTGGATTCTCCTTTGTTGATGGTAACACTGCTCTGCAATACAACATAAATCAAAATGGCATTGAAGGAACAGACTCAAATTTTAGGAAAATTGAAAAATAGTAAAATAAAAACTGGGGGCAGGATTTACAAATGGGATGTGCCCAGTGCAACTGGGATGCACTGGTGCATCTCCAGCTAGCACACTGGTGCAATTTTGGAAGGGGTTCAATGCACCAGTAGATCCCAGATGCACCAATGCATCACAGAAGCACTGCACACCACACATAATGATATGCGGCACATCTGGAGAGGTTGAAATGAGGACATGCTCATGCACATGGTGTGCAGGCCCATTCACAACCTATTCTGGAGGCACATCACTGGAGTAAGTCCAGAAATGTGCCTCCAAGAGATAAGTCTACTTCAGGTAGACTTACATTGGTGGCCACCCACAGGCAGGCTGCCATACTGCACACAGCAGCATGGCAGCCTACCCACCCTGGCAGTCCAGTGAGCACCCAAATGCCTGGTTCCCCAAGTGTATGCCGCACACTGTGGCATTACAGAATGTAGTGCTGAACACCCCCGTGCCCGACACCATGATGGCATGCTGCACATAGTGGTGGTATTGCATGAGGAGCCAAACCACCCTGCCAACCCAATCACAAGGTCACCATACACCCCAAAGCGCCCTGGTGGTCCAGTGGACCCCCCACCGACACAGACACTCCTGTCCCACTCCATTCACCCCATCCTGGCATGATCCCAAGGTCAGTGGGCAACTCAAACCCACCCGCATGCCGCTACAGCTGCCCACTGACCGAGCTGTCTGTGAATGACAGCTACTAAACATCTGGAAGCCCATTGGAGGATCCAGCTGATCAATGAGCTTGCAATGTGTACTGTACATGGTCATTCACAGATCTGTGCCTGACCATGTACAGTAGACACTACAGACCCTCAGTTGGGGGGGGTCAGTCTTTTGGCCATCAACCCTAACGCTCACTCCATTCCATTAGAAAATAAGGTAACATGGGTACAGCATAGGAGAATGGGGTGAGCATTAGGGATGATGGCCCCATGACAGCCCCCCTGTCTGTGGGTCTGTGCAGGGTGGGGAATGGGGTGTTATGGTTGAAAACCCTAATACCACATTTCCCTGCTTATGTCACTTTAACCCTAACTGATGCATTAACAACGTTTTTTGCAATGTACTGTATTTCCTTACTTTTTGAGATAGTATAATAGTATCTGTATTTTATTGTGGGAGAGCAGGGTCCTTCCTGCCCTGTACTCCCATCCCTCCATAGATGCATATATGTATGTAGCTGTGGAAGCACAGGGACCTCCAGCCCCTGCCCTTCCAGTTATAAAACAACAGTTACCAAATTGTCAGCATAGCCATGTTATCACACCACCTCATTTACTTGGTGCAGAACATTTTTCAGTCCCCACCAAAACATAACTCTATGCAAGGGCAATGCCAATCTACAGCATAGGTGCAAAAACACTGCTTGGACAGGATTTTAAAAATGACAGCTGTGACATACATGAGGTAGTGTAATAAGACGGCAATGTTGAAAATTTGGTCTCAAACTATTTAAAATTAACAAAGTTATGAGCATGCATAGTGAAATTACAACAAATAGTCACAAATGTGCCATCTTAAATAATTTTAACCCAAAATTTTCAACATAACCATCTTATGACCACATCGCTTGCACCTAGTGCAGAAAATTGTCAAATCCCTGCCAAAACACAATTCTGCACAATTGCAATACCGTTCTGTGCCACAACTGTGAAAACACATTTTGTACAGAATTTGAAAACTGGCAGCTGTGACATACTGAACATGAGGCTGGGTAATAAGAAGACTATGCTGAAAATACAGGGTGAAAATATTGAACATTTTCCACAGTTGCGAGCATGCGTAGCAAGATTGCAATGAATGGTCATAATGTAGCCATTTTTTGAAATACTGACCCCAAACTTTCAACATAGTCTTGTCATGACCCTGCTTCATGAACAATATGACTGCTGTAATGCAAATCCCACTAGAAAGGTAATTTCACCAACCAACCACAAAATCACCTTTCCAGCAGCAGTTGCCTAACCAGAGTCATATTGTTTATCAGTTCGGGTTCCCAAAAGGCCAAGTTGAAAATTTGGGGCCAAAATCATGAACAAAGGCTGAGTTATGGCTAAAAGTTGAAAACTGCCCACTGAAATACATTGAAGAGCATTTACCTTAGTTTCTCATATTGCAGTCACCAGTTCCACCAGCAAGACGTGTCTTTGATTGGCGGAGTGGGTCTCAAGTCGGGGACCTCTTGAGGTGAGTGAGGGTCTGTGGGGCTGTCACTGGGGGGTGGGGAGGTGGGTGTACAGTGGGAGGTTGGGTGGGTAGTATGGGCATGATCGGCAATGGACATTTTTTTTACAGGTTAAAAGATAGCAAAAGGCATTAAGGGACATTTTTTATTTTCATGGACAAAATAAAAATAAACAAGGGAGTATGGAGGGGATACCACTATTACCATTGACCACAGGGGCATTGGAGGGTGGGGGGGTGTACAGCTAGACACCAGGTAAAAATATTGGGAGCATTGTGACTGCCCCTCAAAATGTGGGTCCAGGGTAATACATACAAAAAGTTAGTAAATAACACAGAAATATTATATATATATATATATATATATATAAATAGAGAGAGAGAAAGAGAGAGATCTATATATAATAATAATAATATCTTTATTTATTATGCGCCTTTCAATTGTCAAGGTGTATTACAAAACTTAAAACAACAGATAAAATAGCTATAATAAATACACTGTAAAATCCAATAATTAACCTTATTAGTCACAGTATACCCTGCTCCATAAATAGGTCTTCAATGCCTGTTTAAACCCCTGCACATTCATGCACTCCCGAAGCTGATGGGGTAGAGAATTCCAAAGGGCTGGGTCCACGTACATAAATGCATGGGCCCCTGAAGATTTTAAAACTACCCTTAGAGTCTCTAGCAACCCCTTGTCTGCCGAAAAGGAGTGATCACTCAGGGCAGTAAGGAAACAGGAGCTCTTTCAGGTAGTCCAGGCCAAGTCCATGTAGGGCTTTATAAGTCAGTAATCTGACTTTAAAGGTGATCCGCCACTGAACTGGCAGCCAGTGCAGTTCGCACAGCACCGGTGAGATGTGGGAAGTCCGAGTCCCCTCAACAACCGGGCTGCAGCATTCTGCACCAGCTGCAGGCAGTGGATATCAACCCCCAGAACCCCACAGTAAAGGGAGTTGCAATAATCGAGGTGTGAGGTCACAAAGGCATGGATCAGTGTGGGAAGATCACCAGACGGAACAAGGTGCTTGATCCTAGTGATGTTCCTCAGGTGGTAAAAGGATAACTTAACGACAGCCAACACCTGAGATCGCAGTGTCAACCCATTGTTGAGTATCACCCCTAGGCTAAACTACAGAAACACATAGTACTCTAACAACTCTATTTCTCTCAGACTCCACTTTTTGCACCCCCTTCCAGTTTGGCTTCAGGAAATCCCACTCTACCACCACCTCACTTCTAAGATTAACTGACACCATCTCTTCAGGCTTTGACAAAGGGCTATCTTTGTAGTCCTGGCTAAAGCCTTTGACACTGTTTCTCACCCCCTCCTCCTTCACAGCCTTTCAGCTGCTGGTCTATCCCCATCTGCTACAGGATGGTTCAGTGCCTACCTGTCCGGCAGGTCTCAATCAGTAAGAATTGCTGGTGCCATCTCTTCCCCCCTGCCTATGACAACTAAAGTCCCACAAGGCTCTGTGCTAGGCCCCATTCTGTTCTCCATCTTTTTAAATGACCTCCCCTGGGTTTGCACCACTTCTAGCTTTCACATGTATGCGGATGATACAGTATTGTTTGCCTTTGGCAATACTGTTGCTGATGTTACTACCAGGCTTCAGTTTGACTTCACCAAAGTCCAACTCTGGTTTACTTCTTATCAACTCTTTCTAAATGCCAAGAAGATGGTCTCCATGTTCTTTGGCACAAGGCAGAGACTCACTAAGCTAACTCACCTCCCTTTCTTCCACACCCTTGATGGGACTGTGTCAGAGGGAAGTTGTCAAGGATGGATGCAGAGTCAAAAGGTATCAAGTTGGACCAACCAATTGCTAGGCAAATTTATTTTAAGCCAGCATGATAAGCAAAGCAAATAAAGAAAAGGTGAACTGAATACAACAAAAATAAACAGAAGCAAAAGAAAAAGAATATATCAACATACACTTCTCTAGAAATGGCTAGAGCATAACAGCAGGTCAGTGTACTACCAACCTCTCCACTCACTATCTATCTGAGGAGATGCATAAAAGCTGCTCCTTTTATCTCAATGGGGGTCAGGTGATTTACTTGAAGCTCCGCCCACTTGCTTCCAAAATCCTTAATTTTAAAACTAGCCATTATTTTCACATATTAAACACAGGACAGCTTTAATTCAGCATAAGACTATGTAGTATAGCTTTTAATATCAATAAATATGCTTTGTTTCTTTTATTGTAATGCTGTTCCTGGTAGCAGACTCCTTCCCTTGAACTGAGCAGTATATAGGACTGATAAACAAGGCCGGCCAGCTCCTAGAAACAACGGAGAGGCCAAGGAGGAAGTTCTGCAGCCAGGTTAGGTAATGTCTTTCTGGTCACTATTCATTATCTATATGCTTTTCATACAGCACTTTATTCAGTTTATTCAGTTTAGTAAAAAGCAACAGAGTGATACACCAGACTTGTATTATTTATACATATGTAAAAGAGACATAAAGCAATATAAATATAGACTGGGTTTTTACTGTTTTACCTTAAACATGCCTGGTATATCTGCACAGCACCACAGAACTTTGTCTGGCTGCTAGCTAACTGCCATCCAAAAACATAAAACCACAAATAAGTATTCTTTTTGTTTAGGGAGTTACAAGATAGCTGTAACTAACAAAAACAAACCTCCTATTCTACCTTCTCCTTTAGTGTGCACTGGTATGTATATGACAAGGGCTCCATATATTCCAGCACTTCTCTATGCTATGCCTGCATCGGGTTGTTAAAGGTTACACTGTAGAAACAGACATTCAGAACCTAAAAATGTAACTCAGTGTCATGTTTCCCATTCAGCATGAATATTCTTCACTTACATTACTCCCTCAGAACTCAGACCATTACTTTAATGAGTAAGGAAAGGACAGCATTTACATCATTGTTGCTAGCTGCATTCTCTTATAATACATTCTGCAGCAAGAACTTAGTCAGTTCACTATTACGGGTATTCCATAAAAGGGGGGGGGGCATGAAGACATTTTTCTTCCTGAAACCATAAAGAATCACAGGGATAGTAAAAAGAGCTTTCCCATGTGGCCTGTATGGGAGAGGGAAAATAAAGCAAAGTCAATAGAGACAGGATAGATACAGAAGGTGCTGCTGCAGCAGACTTAAAGCAGGAGAAAGAGAAGAAGGTTCCAGAAATACAAATGGTCTTACAGCACCCTGTGACAGACTGCTTTAGAGGACTCCTTCTCTTTCAGAAATCTCGGCATCTGGCTGGACAGACATACATATTGGTGCCATTCTGAAAAAACTAAGGCCTAAGCTTGGGGCACTTTACAGAAACTGCAGCTGTATCCCACTCGCCGCAAGTCGTGAGCTGGTACAGAAGATGATCATGCCCATTTATGACTACTGCGACATAGTCTACGATGCTGCCCCACAGTCCCACCAATCCAGACTGTACTCTCTATTTAACTCTTTTTGTCATTTTGCTTTTGATGCCTCTTCCCGTACCCATCACTGTGACCTCTACTGCGCTCTTAAACTTCTTTCCCTACACTCGTGGTGCATGATGCATGTTGCTAAATTCATCTCTAAATTCTGGCTTGGTTCTCTCCCCTCATATATCTCTTCCTCTCTTGGCACCTCTACCCTCTCCCTCTACTCCCTGAGATCCCATGCTGACACTCGCACCCTGTCACTCCCATGCGGAACCACTACCTCTGGCCAAAAAGCCTTCTCCTACCACCTGCCTAAAATGTGGAATGCTCTCCCTCCACAATCCATCACTCCACCTCCCTGTATTCCCTTACCACTGCATTGCACCACTACCTCATGCCCTCTTGCACCTGCTCCTGACCCCCCTTCCTTATCTGTCTCCCTCTCTGTCTTTTTCTCCATCTTCCTCTCCCCCCCTCACCCCCTACTTGCACTTATACTTACAGACCAGGTCTTAAATAGGGGTGACTGGTTTTATTTATTTATTCCGAAAGTCAGATTTACAACATTTGAATCAGGCACTCATTTACAAAGGCATCTCATCGCAGGGAGGGTAGACATGGTTACAGTGTGAGATACTACAGTGGTAACATACAGGTGCAATACAGATAAAAAGAACACAATATACCAGTGGTTTGTGGGATAAAGTTACATGCAGTAAATAGCAATCGTATAAAGTATAACAATAGTATAAGTCACAACCTTGGTTGTACCTGTGAAATACCTAAGTGGAAGGGTGGGGGGATGGGGTGGGAAAAGAGAAAAGAGAAAAAAAAAGGGGTGGCAGTCCAACAGACATTGTCAAGGTTATGGGCAAGAAACGGGGAGGGACCCCAAGATTAGGTTGATTAAGGGCAACTACAGCTTCGGGCACCAAAGACATGGTTCCTACATGCTCACCCTGCTGCATATTGCACTAGTGTACTGTCTGTATTTTATGCATTGTCAACCTTGTATCCTATGTACTGATTCTACTTTGTATGCTGCTCCTAAGAGCTGCTTGCACTGAAACTCTACAACAGCCTTTATTGCCTTGTTCCTATTTTATAACTGTATGTATAATTACACCATCTGTATTTACCTGAAATTGTACTCTGTATATCTGTACTCTCTGTATTCCTTTCCCCTTCCCCCAGGGCGTACCGTGATATGACTATTAAGTTTCTCAGTATATCTTTTCTGGTGAAACAATTCAATAAATACATAAATAAAAATAAATAAATCAGATAACAAGCATCATGAGTATTAACATCATCAGCATGGAATACATAAAGGAGGTCTAGCAGGAAGGGGGGATTTGGAGACTAAGGAAGGGGGTGGTACAGTAGAGGTACAAGTGCTAGGGTGCAGGAGGGTTTAGGATAGGGGAGACTTATTAAGCCCTACTGGAGGAAGGAGGAGTTATAGACCAGCAGCTGAGACAATCCCAGAGGGGCTAGGTGCAGTTGCGGTTCATCACTTGGTAGTTTGTTGGGGATGTAGAGAGAGAGAATTGACTGAGGAGGAGTGTCAGATTTGGGTCGGTAGTTGATTCCAAAGTTTAGGTAGACGATGGGAGAAAGCCATTTGGCCTGATGTAGTGCTGCTATAAGGTATATCCAGAGAATGTGAGTCGTCAGATCTGAGGGTGTATTTGGAGGGGAGAGGGGCAGATAAGGAGTTAGAGAGGTAAGTGGGGAGAGAACCCAACCAGAATTTTGAGGTGAATTTAGCTGCATGTATGGTTCTTCTGTCAGCTAGGGTGGGAAAATTTAGGGAGTGGTAGAGTGTGCAGTGGTGAGTCAGGGCTTGGGCATCTAAGGCAAACCAGCAGAAGGAGTTAAAGAGAGGATCCAACCTAGATAAGGAGGATTGGGGCAGCTTCGTATACCATGTCACAGTAGTTGAATATTGGCATAATCATTTTATGTACCAATTAGCACCTTGCAGTAAGAGGGATGCTTCTACTGTTGTGCTATAGGACCCCAAGCTTAGGCTGGAGTTTCTTCTGAAAGGCATTGATGTGGACAGAGAAGTTTAGATTCCTGTCCAGTCAAACTCTGAGGTAGCGGAAGGAGGAGGTGTCTTCTAATACAGTCCCATCGATGGTGTGAAAAGTGGACAAGGAGGAGAGCCTTCCTAGCCTCTGCCTAGTACCAAAAGTCATAGAGACTGTTCTCTTTGAATTTAGGAAGAGGTGGCACCCTCTAAACCAGCATTGTACATTGTTGAAATCCATTTGGAGCCTGGAGATGACATCGGGGACTGATTTGCCTGTTGTGTACAGTACCGTGTCATCAGCATACATGTGCATGTTCTTCAATGTGCAAGTCAGAGGGAGATCATTAAGGGAGATTGAAAAAAGGAAAGGCCCAAGTACTGATCCCTAAGGGACTCCCATGCTAATGGGGAGTGGTGGGGAGATGGCATTGGCCATACAGACAGATTGGGATCTGTCTGACAGATAGGACTTAAACCAGTCAGTGGCATTATGGAAAAGACCAGCAGACCTGAGACAGGACAGGAGTATAGGATGAGAGACTGTATTGATGACCTTGGCTAGGTCAATACAAATAGCAGAGGTTATGAGGCCATTGTCCATACCCCTAGAGATAGAGTCAGTCAGCCGTAGCAAAGCTGTGGTGGTGGAGTGGTGCTTTCTAAAGCCAGATTGGAATGGAGTGAGAAAGGTGGAGTCAGCAAGATAGGAGGAGGGTTGTTCAAGTACTATGTGACAGACTGTGTTCCTGGAGCTAAGCCAGTGTAGGAAGGAGAGAAATAGAGCGGTAGTTGCTAGGGGAGGAGGGATCACCTCCTTTAGGGAGGGGTAGAACTGTAGCATGTTTCCAAGCTGTAGGGACAGTGGAATAGACAAAGGAGAGGTTTAGCAAGAGGGAGATAGGATAGGCGATAGCAGGAGCAGACAGGGAGAGGAGCTTAGGGTCCAGGCCATCAGGAGAGGTGCCTTTGGCAGGGTTAATGGACAAAAGGGCTTGTAAGGCTGCAGCAGGGGAGATGTCGGTGAAGAAGAAGGGAGTAGATGAAGAGGGGCAGAGGGAGTAGAGGAGGAGGAAGCAGAGAAGTGGGTAGCAGGTGAGGGAGCAGAGAGAGGTATAGGGGCAGGTAGATGTTAAAGTAGTGGAAGGAAGGGGGTAGTAGCCAGGGATGATGAGGGTGGGTGGGTGTCAAGGGAGAAGAGCTAGGTGAAGAGAGAAGGGCTGCAAAGAGAGAGGGGTTGACAGCAAGCGGCAGGTGTCCACCGAGGTGGGGGCAACCGGAAAGTTGCATGGGCATCGGGGGCCACTTGGAGAACTGAGGCACAAGATATAAAATGGGAATTGAAGCATTCAGCGACTGCCATAGTTTCCGAGATGACTGAGAGATTCTGCCTAATCGTAGAAGTGGGGGGCTTAGTGGAAGGGGAAAAGAGGGAACGAACAACTATAAAGAATTTAGAAAGTTTGTTTGTGTTAGCTTGGAAGGTAGCCTGGTAGTGTTCAGTTTTGGCCAGCCAAATAGCTTTGGTACACTTATTTCATAGCTTCCTGTATAGTTGGAGATCCCTGGGGCAGTTGGTTGCCTTGTGTTTATGCCATGGAGTGTCTTGGGCTCTTTGACATGACAGGAGCTCAGGGGATACCCAGGGTAGGTGGTTTCCTCAGATTCTGGTTTTACACAAGGGAGCACGTTGATTCCAAACACGAAGAAACTTGTCACTGAACAGTTGGAGAGCAGCATCAATTGAAGAGCAGGTTGCAAGTGGGGACAAGTCAGTGTTGGCAAGATCACTATGAAGAGGTCAAGTATCAAGAGAGGAGTAGGTACGGGTTAGGAGGATTTTGTGTGGTATTTTTTGCCTGTGTATTTTGCACACCATGTACACAGGATGGTGGTCACTTAGTCCATCAGGCAGGAGGCCGGTGGCCTTGAACTTGTGGGGTTGTGACATGCGGACTAGGTCCAGAAGGGAGTAGTTTTTAGTTCTGTTGTTCAAGCGAGTAGGTTCTTGTATTAACTGTGTTAAATTTAGTGACTCGACGTCGGAGCAAGTTTTGGCTTGCTTGTTTGAGAGCCAGCAGATGCTAGGGTCACCCAGTATGTACAGCTCTCCTTAGTGGGCAAGGGCCATCAGTTTCTTTATCAGCTCCATGACTTGGGAAGGGGGTTTGCCAGGATGACAGTAAACTCCTGCAATAAATAGTGGGGAGGAGTAAGGTAGCTTCAGGTTGAGATGGATAGCCTCGTGAGAGGGAGGAGAGGTGGCTTTCAGCACAATTGTGTGCTGAAGGGAAATAGAGACATAGATTGCCACTCTGCCTCCTCATCCAAGTCTGTCTATCTGAGTTATAATGAACCCAGAAACTGAAACTTCTTGGTCCGTGATATGCTCAGAAAGCCACGTTTCTGAGATGATGATAACGTCAGGTTTATTCTCATGGACCATTATCTGCAGCATAGGTAATTTACTGGTAAGGCTGCGGGCATTTCGGTGGATAATTTTTAGGCTGGTAGGAGGGCTGGGGGAGTAGAGGGGGTGAACTGGGGAGTAGCGGAGTTCATGGAGGGAGGTTCAGGGTTAGGGTGGACATCACCAGCAAGCAGTAGGAGGAGCAGTGAAGCGAGAAATCTAGCTTTACGGTATTTATGAGTTAATGAGTAGCACCTAGTAAAGTATCCAGATAATTGTACACAATAGGGGGCAGATGAGGAGATTTTGAGCAATGTGACCAGTAGATCATGCAGGGTGGTTAGTGAGGCACACGGTTGCGACGGGTAATGTGGGTAGTTAGAGTGGCAGAGGGTCAGGGTGTAAGGCAGCTTGCCAGCGTAGTTTACGGTGGCAGCATCAAGTTGAGTAATGGGATATTTAGCCTGGGATTCAGGTGAAACTGATGGACCAAGAAGGATACTAATAAATATCACTAAGACAAGGTGATGTGGGTATTGCAGGTGCTTGTTTGAGAGCAGCACAGTGGCCAGAGATAGAGTTAGGTAGCAGTACAGGGAATGCAGAGATAGCAATAGCCTGAGTGTTGATTTCCTAGGACCCTCTGGGGTGAGAGAATATAAGGAGCCAATGCAAAGTAGACTGTTAGTAAAATGCTGCAATCATGTGACTAAGTCAGCTATAAATATAATAGTTGAGATAGGGTGGGGGTGGGTGAGGAGCTGGCACACACGCCGGCAGGGCAGAGCAGCAGGAAGAATTAGCAAGACAAAGGATTTTAGGTGCCAATGGGTAGAGTAAATATTCAGGAAAGGGCTGGAATCACTTAATAACTGTAAAATAGGCTTCTTAAATTCTACAGTTTAAACAATTCACGAAGTTTCAGGGCAATTACAGGTCTTTTAAGGCAGAATTACATATAATCAGCAACAGTTAGGTCACGCCAGGTGGCACACAGGCAGAGAGCAGAAAGTGACCAATCAGAGCGTAGCCGGAGAAAGCGCATGCTTTCCGATTGGTGGAGCAGCAGTAGTACCTAGTGAGGTGTGTTGGCCGGGATTGCGGTCTTGGGCGGTGGCTCCAAGGATGCCGTCCATCTGGGGGGCCGAGTCCTGGGAACCGGCAGATTTGTGAGCCCTGGTCAAGGGGTGGCTTCTGCTAGTGAGTTGAGTTGGCCAGGCTTGCAGTCTTGGGTGGCAGCTCCAGGGATGCTGCCCATCTGGGAGGCCAAGTCCTGGGAACCAGTAGAGCTGTGAGCCCTGGTCAAGGGTCATCTTCAGCTAGTGAGGTCTGTTGGCCAGGCTTGTGGTCTCAGGTAGCAGCTCCAGGGATGCCATCCATCTGTGGGGATGAGTCCTGGGAACCAGCAGAGCTGTGAGCCCTGGTCAAGGGGCAGCTTCAGCTAGTGTGGTTGGCCGGGCTTGTGGTCTCGGGTGATGGCTCCAGGGATGCCGTCCATCTGGGGGACCGAGTCCGGGGAACCGACAGAGCTGTGAGCACTGGTCAAGGGGTGGCTTCCGCTAGTGAGTTGTGTTGGCCGGGCTTGTGGTCTTGGATGGCAGCTCCAGGTATGCTGTCCATCTGGGGAGCCAAGTCCTGGGAATTGGTGGAGCTGTGAGTCCTGGTCAAGGGATGTCTTCAGCTAGTGAGGTGTGTTGGCCAGGCTTGCAGTCTCAGGTAGCAGCTCCAGGGATGCCATCCGTCTTGGTGGCCGAGTCCTGGGAACCGGTAGAGTTGTGAGCCCTCATCCAGGGGTGTCTTCAGCTAATGAGGTGTGTTGGCCAGGCTTGCAGTCTCAGGTGGCGGCTTCAGGGATGCCGTCCATCTGGGGGGCCGAATCCTGGGAACTGGTAGAGCTGTGAGCATTGGTCAAGGGGCATCTTCATCTAGTAAGGTGTGTTGGCAAGACTTGCAGTCTCAGGTGTCAGCTCAGGGATGCCGTCCATCCAGGGGGATGAGTCCTGGGAACTGGAAGAGCTGTGAGCCCTGGTCAAAGGGTGGCTTCATCTAGTGAGGTGTGTTGGCCAGGCTTGCAGTCTCATGTGGTGGCTCCAGAGGTGCCATCCATCCATGGGGCTGAGTCCTGGGAACAGGCAGAGCTGTGAGCCCTGGTCAAGGGGTGCCTTCAGCTAGTGAAGTGTGTTGGCCAGTCTTGCAGTCTCAGGTGGCGGCTCCAGGGATGCCATCCATCTGGGGTGCCAAGTCCTGGAAACCAGTAGAGCTGTGAGCCCTGGTCAAGGGGTGTCTTCAGCTAGTGAGGTGTGTTGGCCAGGCTTGCGGTCTCAGGTGGTGGCTCCAGGGATGCCGTCCGTCTGGGGGCCTGAGTCCTGGGAACCAGTAGAGCTGTGAGCATTGGTCAAGGGCATCTTCAGCTAGTGAGGTGTGTTGGCAGGCTTGCAGTCTCAGGTGGTGGCTCAGGGATGCCTGTCCATCCAGGGGATGAGTCCTGGGAACTGGAGCTGTGAGCCCTGGTCAAGGGGTGTCTTCGGCTAGTGAGGAGTGTTGGCCAGGCTTTCAGTCTCAGGTGGCAGCTCCAGGGATGCCGTCCATCCAGGGAGATGAGTCCTAAGAACCAGCAGAGCTGTGAGCCCTGGTCAAAGGTGGCTCCAGTTAGTGAGGTGTGTTGGCTGGGCTTATGGTCTTGGGTGGTGGCTCCAGGGATGCCGTCCATCTTGGTGGCCGAGTCCTGGGAACTAGTAGAGTTGTGAGCCCTCATCCAGGGGTGTCTTCAGCTAATGAGGTGTGTTGGCCAGGCTTACAGTCTCAGGTGACGGCTTCAGGGATGCCGTCCATCTGGGGGGCCGAATCCTGGGAACTGGTAGAGCTATGAGCATTGGTCAAGGGGCATCTTCATCTAGTAAGGTGTGTTGACAAGGCTTGCAGTCTCAGGTGGTGGCTCCAGGGATGCCGTCCATCCAGGGGGATGAGTCCTGGGAACTGGAAGAGCTGTGAGCCCTAGTCAAAGGGTGGCTTCAGCTAGTGAGGTGTGTTGGCCGGGCTTGCTGTCTCAGGCAGTGGCTCCAGGGATGCTGTCCATCCAGGGGGCTGAGTCCTGGGAACCAGCAGAGCTGTGAGCCCTGGTCAAGTGGCGGCTTCAGCTAGTGAGGTGTGTTGGCCAGGCTTGCGGTCTTGGGCAGTGGCTCCAGGGATGCCGTCCATCCAGGGGGCCAAGTCCTGGGAACCGGTAGAGCTGTGAGCCCTGGTCAAGGGGGTGTCTTCAGCTAGTGAGGAGTGTTGGCCAGGCTTGCGGTCTCAGGTGGCAGCTCCAGGGATGCTGTCCATCCAGGGGGATGAATCCTAAGAACCGGCAGAGCTGTGAGCCCTGGTCAAAGGTGGCTCCAGTTAGTGAGGTGTGTTGGCTGGGCTTATGGTCTTGGGTGGTGGCTCCAGGGATGCCATCTGTCTGGGAGGCTGAGTCCTGGGAATGGCAGATCTGTGAGCTCTGGTCAAGGGGCGGCTTCAGCTAGTGAGGTTGACCGGGCTTGTGGTCTCGTGTGGTGGCTCCAGGGATGCTGTCCATCCAGGGGGGCAAGTCCTGGGAACCAGTAGAGCTGTGAGCTCTGGTCAAGGGCTGTCTTCAGCTAGTAAGGTGAGTTGGCCAGGCTTGAGGTCTCAGGTGGCAGCTCCAGGGATGCCGTCCATCCAGGGGGCTGAGTCCTGGGAACCGGTAGAGCTGTGAGCCATGTTCAAGGGGCATCTTCAGCTAGTGAGGTCTGTTGGCCAGGCTTGTGGTCTCAGGTGGCAGCTCCAGGGATGCTGTCCATCTGTGTGGATGAGTCCTGGGAACTGGCAGAGCTGTGAGCCCTGGTCAAGGGGCAGCTTCAGCTAGTGTGGTTGGCTGGGCTTGCGGTCTCGGGTGATGACTCCAGGGATGCCGTCCATCTGGGGGACCGAGTCCTGGGAACCAGCAGAGCTGTGAGCACTGGTCAAGGGGTGGCTTCAGCTAGTGAGTTGTGTTGGCCGGGCTTGTGGTCTTGGATGGCTGCTCCAGCGATGCTGTCCATCTGGGGAGCCAAGTCCTGGGAATTGGTGGAGCTGTGAGCCCTGGTCAAGGGATGTCTTCAGCTAGTGAGGTGTGTTGGCCAGGCTTGCAGTCTCAGGTAGCGGCTCCAGGGATGCCGTCCATCTTGGTGGCCGAGTCCTGGGAACTGGTAGAGTTGTGAGCCCTCATCCAGGGGTGTCTTCAGCTAATGAGGTGTGTTGGCCAGGCTTGCAGTCTCAGGTGGTGGCTTCAGGGATGCCATCCATCTGGGGGGGTTGCATCCTGGGAACTGGTAGAGCTGTGAGCATTGGTCAAGGGGCATCTTCATCTAGTAAGGTGTGTTGGCAAGGCTTGCAGTCTCAGGTGGTGGCTCCAGGGATGCCATCCGTCCAGGGGGATGAGTCCTGGGAACTGGAAGAGCTGTGAGCCCTAGTCAAAGGGTGGCTTCAGCTAGTGAGGTGTGTTGGCCAGGCTTGCGGTCTCGTGTGGTGGCTCCAGAGGTGCCATCCATCCATGGGGCCGAGTCCTGGGAACAGGCAGAGCTGTGAGCCCTGGTCAAGGGGTGCCTTCAGCTAGTGAAGTGTGTTGGCCAGGCTTGCGGTCTCAGGTGGTGGCTCCAGGGATGCGGTCCGTCTGGGGGGCTGAGTCCTGGGAACCAGTAGAGCTGTGAGCCCTGGTCAAAGGGCGGCTTCAGCTAGTGAGGTGTGTTGGCTGGGCTTGTGGTCTCAGGCAGTGGCTCCAGGGATGCTGTCCATCCAGGGGGCCGAGTCCTGGGAACCAGCAGAGCTGTGAGCCCTGGTCAAGTGGCGGCTTCAGCTAGTGAGTTGTGTTGGCCAGGCTTGCAGTCTTGGACTGTGGCTCCAGGGATGCCGTCCATCCAGGGGGCCAAGTCCTGGGAACCAGTAGAGCTGTGAGCCCTGGTCAAGGGGTGTCTTTGGCTAGTGAGGAGTGTTGGCCAGGCTTGCGGTCTCAGGTGGCAGCTCCAGGGATGCCGTCCATCCAGGGGGATGAGTCCTAAGAACCGGCAGAGCTGTGAGCCCTGGTCAAAGGTGGCTCCAGCTAGTGAGGTGTGTTGGCCAGGCTTATGGTCTTGGGTGGTGGCTCCAGGGATGCCATCTGTCTGGGAGGCTGAGTCCTGGGAATGGCAGATCTGTGAGCCCTGGTCAAGGGGCGGCTTCAGCTAGTGAGGTTGACCGGGCTTGTGGTCTCATGTGGTGGCTCCAAGGATGCTGTCCATCTGGGGGGCTGAGTTCTGGGAACCAGCAGAGCTGTGAACTCTGGCCAAGGGGAGCATTTCTTTGTGGTTTCTGATGTTCATATGCCACTACAATTTTTTTAATCATTTTAAGTCCTTTTTTGTCACTCGCTAACATCCTTTTTCACCATTCCTTGTTCGTCATGGTGAAAAAGGAAATTAGTAACAAAGGATTTCTCTTTTTCCTGACCAGTTGTACCTTTTGATGATCAGATGGCCATGCAATGCCATCCAGTCATCCAAAGCGACATCTGGTTGGGAAAAAGGGAAACCCTTTTTGACCAGCCAATTTCCTTTTCTGCCATTATGAATAGGGATGGCGAGAAAGGAATATGAGTGGCGAAAAATAATTTTTCCACAGCCATCTGGTCAAGAAAATGAGTCCATCTTGTTGTACAAATGGGTCCTTTTTTGCCAGATGAATCATTTTCCACCAACAGAGAAAAGGCTTGCTGGAAAAGGATTGCCGGTGAAAAAGGATTGCTGCCAATGAAAAAGTTTTCATTTTGTATCTTTTTTGAATGGCTCCTCCTTTTAACCAGTTTGGAAAAAAAAATCCCTGGTATCTAGCGGCATCCCCCATGTTGTATGGTATGCTGTACTCCCACATTTGTTTTATTTTACTTTTTTATTTTATATTTTTTAAAGCCCCTACCCATTTTTTCCCCAGGGGGGCTTACTTTGATGCCGGCCTTGTCCCTGGTGTGTAGTGGTCCCTCCCTCACTCCAATGTGTTTTATTTGTTTTATTGGTGTTGTGATGGAATCCTCCCACCTTTCTTTTTTTATTTTCCACCTGAAAATAAGAAAACAGTCCCTCAACGTCTTACCATCTTTTTATGCCTGTAAAAAAAAGTCCATTGCTGATCATGCCCACACACCCCAACTGACCACCTACTGTGCAGCCACCTCCTGACACCCCCATGATATCCCCACAGACCCTCACTCACCTCCAGAGGTCCCAGTTTCGAGACCCACTCCACCGATCAAGGACAGGTCTTGTTGCTACAATTTGAACTAAGGTAAATGTGCTTCAACGTTCAGTATTTGAATAGGGGGTTAACTTTTACCTGTAACTTGGACGATGTTTTGAATTTTGGCCCCAAATTTTCAACATGGATGTTTGTGGACACCACCTCATGAACAATATGTCTATTGTTAGGCAACTCCCACTGGAAAGGTGATTTCGTGGTCAGTTGGTGAAATCCCCTTTCTGGTGGGATTTGTTTGATGACAGTCATATTATTCATGAAGTGGGATTATAAGAAATCTATGTTGAAAGTTTGGGGTCAAAATTTTGAAAAATGGCTGCATTATGGGCATTCATTGCAATCTCACTAAGCTCGCTCGCAACTTTGGAAATTTTCATTATTTTCACCCCATATTTTCAATGTAGTCTTCTTATTTCCCCATCTCATGTATGCTATAGCTGTCATTTTCAAATCCTGTCCAAAATGTGTTTTTGCACCTGTGACATAGAATGCACAGAATTATGTTTTGTTGGGGATTTGAAAATGTTCTGTACTGGGTATATGCAGTGAGGTCATAAGAATTCTGTTGAAAATTTGGGATCAAAATGGTTAAAAATCATAGAGTTATGACTATTTGTCACAATTTTGCTACACCTAAAATTTGTAATATTTTGAACCCTAATTTTCAACATAGGTTTGTTATTATGCCACCTCATGTATGTCACAGTGGTCATTTTTCAAATCCTGTCCAAAATGTGTTTTTGCCCCTGCACTGTGGATTGGCATTGCAGTTGTGAACAGTTACATTTTGGCAGGGATAGAAAAAGTTTCTGCACTGGGAACATGAGGTGGGTTGACAGCATGGATATGGTGACAATTTGGCGAGTGCTGTGCTATAACTGGAATTGAAAGGGCCGGAGGTCCCTATGCTTCTACAGCTAGATACATATATGCATCTGTGGAGGGATGGAGATCCTGTGCTTCCACCATAAAAGAAGTATACTGTTATACTATCTCAATGGATGGTTGGGAGCACAGGGCCGAATGGACCATGCACTCCCCAAATAAAATAAAGTTACTATTAAACTATCTCAAAAAGTAAATAAATAAAATGCAAAACACTTTATTAATGCATCAGTTAGGGTTAAAGCAACAAAAGCAACCCTAACACCCCATTCCCCGCTCTGCACAGACCCACAGGTGGGGGGAGGGTCTATCATGGGGTTGTGAACCCTATTACTCACCCCATTCTAGTACAAACTTAGGTGACATGGGTACAGCATAGCTGAATGAGGTGAGTGTTAGGGTTCCTGACCTCCAGGACAGACCCTCCCCCTGCTTGTGGGTCTGTACATGGTGGAGAATGGGGTGTTAGGGTTGGAAACCCTAATGCCACATTTCCCTACTGTTGTCGCTTTAACCCTAAATGATGTAACAAAGTTTTTGTCAATTTATATACTATGTATATATACATATATATATGTGGGTATCATAGCGGGGCAATTTATATACTATGTTTATATATATATATATATATATATATATGCGTGTGTATCATAGCGGGGCCATTACACCTCAATAGTTAAGGTTGAGTAGCAGTTTCTATGTTTAACCTCAAATTTTGCACTTTATTTTTTTGCCTCTGTGCTCACTGGTCTCTGTACTCCTTCAGGCTCTACAGGTTCCCCAGCCCATTGTCTCACTCTCCAGCCCTCCTCTGGTCCTCATATTGCAGCTGATCCCCAGGATATCCCAGCATATCCCTCCGCTGGCTGGGTCCCCCTCCTCCGAGGGGGAAGGCACTGGGGAGAGGGGATGGCCCCAGCACACTCTGCTAGGGCCCGAGGATGCTGCTGAGGAGCAGGAGGCCCTGGAAAGGCACTGGAGGCACTCAGGGAACAGAGAGCCATCATCCAGTGGCCAGCAAGTGATTTTTTACTGGTTTTCTATGGGGAGTGATGTCCTGATGTCAAGGCATACACCAATGTCTGTCTCTCCTCTTGAGCACCGAGCCTGGACATCACTGCTGTGCTCCCAGTCTCCACTAGGAGCCAGCATGGGCCGATGCATATCCCAACCCTCCCCCAGAGAAGGAGAGCTGTCCCCGGATGCTCCATTCTTCTCCCCCGGGCTGACCCTCCAGCGACCCGAGTCCGTTCCCAAACCTGGGTCGCCGGCATTGCAGATGGAAATCCAACCACTGCGCTGATGGGCTGGCCTTTGCACTTTATTAACTCTGCAACCAATCAATGGATTTGCACAAAATATGGTATGTGCTGTCCTGTGTGTTAGATCTCTTGATGTGACAAGTTCCATTCAGGTTGGATGTGCAGATTCTGAGATCCAGATAGTGAATAAAGTAAAAAAAAAAACAACACATATTTTTTGCAGTTTTTTTCCTCATTGCCTTGTGAATAGCTGGTGTGGAATTTATGCATGATTTTTATAGGGTAGAAATAAATTTGGTAGCAGAACACACAGTGAAAATTTGGTGCAGTAATATTAATCTGTTGCAAAGTTATTACGTTTTTTAGTTCCCATTACATCATACATGACTTTTCCTGAACATTCCAGTCTTTGGATAGCTGTCTTTTGTTTCAACAAAGGATTTGATCTCACAAAAAAGGTTTGATTCTCATGAAAGCATTTCTTTTTTGTGAGAACATAAATCCTGTTTTGTGCGAGAAAATTCCTTTTGCGTGAGCCGCCATCTTGTTTCCAGTTTTTCTTTTCTTTTTGAACATTTTCAAAAAAATTTTAAACCCACAAAAATGCAGTTAAATAGATACACCAAAACATGTGTCTTGTTCATCAGGACTCCCTTGAATGAATTCTGTAGTAGTTTTATGGTAAAGGAACCTCAGGGGGTGTTTTTTTAAGTTTTTTATATTCTTTTTTGTGACTCACTAACTTCCTTTTTTACGAGTCCTTCCCTTTTCGCAAACCAATTCCTTTTTCACAAGTTATGAAAAAGGATATAAAAGCTTAAAAAAACTCTCTGAGGTTCTTTTACCATAAAACTACTACAGAATCCATGTAAGGGAGTTCTGATGAACAAGATAAATGCCTTGGTGCATCTGTTTAATCGCATTTTAGCGAGTGATGAAAAAGGAATCCTTCTCACCACCTTCCGTTGGTATACACACTTTTTTCATATTTTCCCTGGAGGCTAGTATTACCCTCCATCCTCTGATCATTGTCCTCATGATTATGTTTAATGGCCCTGGTGTCTAGAGGTACCCCCATTCTACAATTGCCGTCCTCATAGGTATGTTGAATTTCCCTGAGATCTAGTGATACCCCCCACCCTCCAGTGGCTGTCTCCATGGTTATTTCTTTGTATCCCTTTAGCCTAGTGGTACCCCCTGATTGCTGTCCCTATTGTTATTTTTTTATATTCCTGATGTATAAGGGTACCCCCCACTCTCTGATCACTGTCCCCATGATTATTCTCCATGTCCCTGATGTCTAGTGGTACCCTACACCCTCTGATCATTGTCCCCATGTGTTTACTTAATTTCCCTGGTAGCCTGTGGTACACCCTACCTTCCAATTGCTGTCCATATCCACCTCTTTTATTTCCTTGGTGACCAGTGGTACCCCCATCCTCCAATGCCCACACCTTCATTGGTAGCAGTGGTATCCCCCCCTTGGTTTGTCCCTTTATTAGCTGTAAAGGAAAAAACATCCCTTGATGTCTTTTGCACTTGTTTTACCCTGTAAGAAAAAAGTCCATTGTCGATAATGCCCACATCCCACATCTGACCACCCATTGTATGCCTACCTCCCCACACCCCCATGACATCCCCACAGACCACTAGTCACCTAGGAAAGTCCCAGGTTCGAGACCCACTCCACCGATCAAAGACATGTCTTGCTGCTGGAACTGGTGACTGCAATATAAACTAAGGTAAATGCACTTCTATGTATTTCAGGGAAGGGGGTTAACTTTCAGCCATAACTTGGCCATTTTTTGAGATTTTAACCCAAAATGTTCAACATGGCTATTTTGGGACCACACATCAGAAAATATGACTGTCAGTAGGCAATTTTGCTATTAGTTGATGAAATCACTTTTCTGGTGGGATTTGTGTAACAACAGTAATATTGTTCATGAGTTGGGGTCATAAGAAGGCTATGCTGAAAATTTGGTGTTGAAATTTCAAACAATGGCTGCATTATGGGCATTCATTGCAATCTTGCTACACATGCTTGTAAATTTTCAAACTTTCAATATTTTTACCCCATAATTTCAACATGATCTTCTTATTACCCCCCTCATGTATATCACAGCTGCCATTTTTCAGATCCTGGCCAAAATGTGTTTTCGCACCTGTGGCATAGAATGGCATTGTGGTTGTGCAGAATGACATTTTGATGAGGATTTGAAAATTTTTGTACAGAGTACATGCGGTGCAGTCATAAAAATGCTATGTTGAAAATGTGGGGTAAAAATTATGTAAGATGGCACAGTTATGACTATTTGGTGTAATTTCACTGTGCCTACATAGAACTTTGGTAATTTTACATATTTTGAGCCCTCATTTTCAGCATTTTCAGCATAGCCTTCTTATTACACCACTTCATGTATGTCACAGCTGTCATTGTCCAAAATGTGTTTTTTACACCTGCACTGTGGATTAGCGTTGTGCTTGCGTGGACTCACTTTTCTGTGGGGATTGCAAAATGTTCAATACTGGGAACATGAGGTGGGGTAACAACATGGCTGTGGTGACAGTTTGGTGACTGCTGTGCTATGACTGGAAGCGCAGGGGCCAAAGGTCCCTGTGCTTCCACATCTAGATACATATAGAAACATAGAATTTGATGGCAGATAAGAACCGTTGGCCCACCCAGTCTGCCCATTTCCCTACCTAATGGATAAGCTGCAGATCCTAGTTAACCAGCAGCCTACTTCTTTCTACCCCCACCCCCAGAATTGCCTTATGACTGTCCCATGCATGCTTGAATTCAACCACTGTTTTTGACTCCATAACCTCCTCCGTAAGGTCGTTCCATACATCCACAACCCTCTCTGTGAAAAAATACTTCCTTACATTACCTATGAGCCACCTCCCCATCTTCAAATTGTGCCATATATCTATGGAGGGTTTGAAGTGCAGGATCCGAAGGACCATGCACTCCCAAAGTAAAGTAACAATGCGATTATATTGTCTCAAAAAGTAAGGAAATAAATTTCAAAAAACTTTGTTAATGTAACAGTTAGGGTTAAAGTGACAAAAATAGGGAAATATAGCATTAGGGTTTCCAACCCTAATACCCTACCCTCACCCTGCACAGACCAAGAGGTGTCAGGGGCAGCATTGGGGTTGGCAGACCTAACACTCACCCCATTCTCCTATGCTGTACGCACCCTGCTTATTTTCTAATGGAATGTATGCAATATGTGACTAATGCTCTGTTGCAATACTTTGTACCATGGACCCCATTGAAAATGAACTTTACTCAATGGGCAATCTATATTCATGCCATGAATAAAATACATTACTACTACTAATATTAAGTCTTCCTTTTTTGCATTTATTGCAGGCCAGATACGTGCTGTGTAATCTAAAATGAAAAATAGCAGCATTGATAGATTGTGATTATTATTTTAACTACTTTCTCTGTGATGGGAGCTCAGCATTGGTAATCCTTATACTGACATTAAAATATTTCTGCAGTTTTATCTGTTGTTATTCACATCTTGTTTTGTAATCGAAAGTATAAAATGCCACTATTCACCTGAGATTTCAGCTTCTCCATCCTTGCTCGCAGAGTTGCCGTCCATGTTTAAGCCAGCGTGCCAATCACTAACCCTTTGATTTGAAATACAGACTGCTCATTTGTTTTGGGATCCCCTCACCAGTTTCAAGATTCAGCAGTTGGTGCTAAACTGCCAGTGAGATTTTCTGTGACAGTTTCAATACAGGCAGTTTCACTACTTTCATCCCTCGGACATGTGTCATTGAAGAAATCATCATCCTATGCAAATAAGAATAGTACATCCTTCATTTGTACTGTAAAGCTGTACTCCAGGGAGATTAGTTATTGTTATTTATAGACCTGCTGGTGGCAATCACTTACTACAACTATTGTCGCTAAGGTCAGCAGTTCAGTGAGACAGTGAACATGACAGAACGCAAGAGATGGACAACTGCACAGCTGGCATGGAGGCAGTGTGGGTAAAGCTGAGTTTCAATAGTATGCTAAGCTGAGTGGTTACGTGTCAAAACTGAAAATGCTATATAGCTCAGTTGAGTGGTAGCTATGTGATCTGTCTGTTTGTCTGCTCACCTGCCTATCTGTCCATCCGTCCATCTGTCAGTCTGTCTGTCTGTCTGTCTGTCTGTCTATCTATCTATCTATCTATCTATCTATCTATCTATCTATCTATTGATCTATCTATCTGTTTATCTAGATATGTCATGGCCCTAATGAAAATATCACTAATATTTTTTTCTGAGTGCATTTTGACCTAATAACATCATGAGTGGCAAAGCCATGAGTGATGTCAAAAGAGCAAACTGCACAAGGGATATTTTCATTAGGTCATAGCATATTTGATTTATGCCATGCTTCTTGTTGTATAATGGCAGGAAAAAATCCTTCATCCTGATTGATCAGTGGCCACCTTTAGCAGATATGTTAACCCAGCACAAGTTCACTGTATGAAGGTGAATGAAGCTCAAGCATGGCATGCACAGCCTCTGTGTGCCCAGCATCATCCTGCACTGTACCTCCATTGCTCACTATGGACCTGTGTGTAGATAAATGGACCTGCTATGTGGAAAAGTGCACCTGGAGTGAGGGTAAATGTGATATTCTCATTCTAGTTCTAGCCACCATCAAAATATCAAAAATATTTGCCAAAATGCATCCTCACAAGCATGGCATACCTCTCTCTCTCTGTCTGTCTAAAAGTTTGCACTTTAATAACATTGCAACCATTTAACCAGTTTGCCTGAAATTTTGCATGCACCATGTGGTGCCACAGATCTCTGGATCTGGCAAGTTTCATTCCAATTGGATGTGCAGTTGTGGAGCTGTAGAGTATGAACAAATGTGAAATTTACAATTTTGGGGGAGAAGATGGAAGGTTTGATACCTTTTATTGGATCAACAAGTGTCTTGTACAAAGATGAACAAGTTTTCGGGCCACACAGGTCCCTTCTTCAGGTGAACAGCAAAACTGAGCAACATAAGCAGTATTTATATCCACTGTGAAGCAATTAAAAATCAAGAAGTGACATAGGAAGGTGATAAAGAGATGAAAGTCTAAGATGCAAAATAAAAACATGAGAAGAAATGGGAAGGGGGGGCTAAGTAGGAACAGGTCAGTAGGAGATGAAATAAAGTAAAAGAGAAGACAAAAGCATTCAGATAGGTTTTGAGATCAGAGGATAAAATAGACAGGAGATGCCTAAGAGATGCAAGGAAATCAAGAAATTAGGAGAAACAAAAGAACAAATGCCTAGATAAACAGAGTGTGCGGTAGTATAAACAGAGGTGTGAAAACAAGAGGAAGTGGGTGGGACTGAGCTAAAGAGTTAGTAGGAGAGGCAGAGAGCACATCAGGTACAGGTAAAAAAGCAGATCAGGTAGAACTCAGAGAAAAAAATAATAATAAGAAAGAAATACAGAACTAAAGTGTGATAAATAATGACATGATAGTGTACAATAAAAAATAATTACAGTTTACCATAGAGTGTCCTGAAACTGATGTCCCAAGTCAGTCTAGAAATGTTAGATTTCAATTGTTTAATATATTTCAATTCCCATGTCCTTCTGTCCTGTGTGTTTCTGAAGTTGCCTCTTAGTATCAAGACAGATAAATCCAAGAGAGAGTGATCTGTTTGTGAAAAATGGTTTCCTACTGGAGTGCTGATAATCTGGTTTACTATTGTGTGACGGTGGTGATTCATCCTGGTTTTCAGTGGTTGGCTAGTTTCCCCAATATAGCAAGCATTTGTGCACTTCTTGCATTGAATTAGGTAAACTACTTTGCTGGATTGACATGTGTGGGATTCATTAATTTGTATTATGTTGTTCTGGCTTGTCTTAATGGTGGCCTGTGTGCATATGTGGGTGCAGGTCTTACATCTTGCCATGTTGCATGGTGTTGTCCCTCTTGTTTTCTGGTTATTTTGATCTGCTGGGAGTTTATTATGAATTATCATGTTCGAGAGAGGGACTGCTTAAAGGCAATGACAGGTGGTTCAGGGAAGATGTATTTCAGTGTTTCACCTTCTCTCAGCATGGGATGTAGCTCTTTGACAATTTCCTGAAGGGGATTTAGCATGGGGCTATAAGTGACCACTAGGGGTGTGCAGTCAGTTTAATGGCTTTGCCTGTATTCCAGCAGTATGTCTCATGGTATTTGTATGGCCCGTTCAAATTCTTTGCCAATTTGTCTTGGAGAGTGGCCCTGCTGAATTAGGGAATTCCAAAGTGTGGAGAGCTGTCTGTCTCTTGTTCTCTCATCAGAGCAGATTCAATGGTATCGAATCGTTTGACTGTAGATTACAGATTTATTTGTATGATTTGGGTGGAAGCTGGAATTATACAGGTAGCAGTGTCTGTCAGTGGGTTTTCTGTAAAGAGCAGTTTATATATGTCCATTGTTAGTGATACTGACTGTGGTGCCAAAAAAATATATGCTGGTGGTGGAGTATTCAATAGTGAGATTTATGGAATGATGAAAGTTGTTAAAATCATGATGGAATTTTTTTGAGAGAGTCTTCACCTTCTGTCCAAGTCAGGAATATGTCATCAATAAATAGGAGGTAGACAGATGGATTATAAGGGTGGTGTTTAAAAAAAATTCCTCCTCTAAGCAGGCCATGAAAAGACTGACATATTGTGGTGCCATTTTAGTGCCCATGGCTGTCCCCATTATCTGTAAAAAGTGATCGCCGTTAAAGGTGAAGTTGTTGAGTGTCAAAATTAATTTTATTAGGGTACTGATGGTGGTTTCTGGAATGTCTCCTGTGGATGTGTTTTCCTTTAAAAATTTCTGACATGCTGCAATGCCATCTTCATGTGGGATGTTGGTGTACAGGGCAGTGACATCGAATGTGGCTAGGATAGTGTTCGGTGGCAGTTGTCCAATTTGTTTCAGCTTCCTGAGGAAATCAGTGGTGTCCTGAATAAAACTGCTAGTAGCTCTTACTAGTGGGTTTAAAATGGATTCAATGAGTGCTGAAATGTTTTCAATGAGTGTGCAAATGAACACAACAAATGTCTACAACAATTGTTTTGCAAATTCTTTGCTTGGCACTATGGCAAAATGGTTTGGGGGCCTGCTCTGAAATTGTCAGAGTATATGGGGTCTGGGTCACTGATGTGCCATTTGAAGAGTTGGTGAAAAAATATTAATCCATTTGAAAGTTATTAAACTTTGAACTTTCCCATTATAGCCTATGGGAAAAAATATACGTACGCCATGAAAGTACTTTTTTCTTTTGCGAAAGTCTGGTTTACTTTTGCAAATGGGTTCTGTACTGTCGTGCTGCTGCCAGCTTGTTTTCAAGTAGCGATGGGTAAAAAACATTGTAGTTTAAAAAATATAAATAAAAAGCAATTAAAAAGAAAGATAAATAACAAATCATATATAAAGACTAGGAATCCATTAAGCAATATCCCAATGTATAGAAGCTTTAATAGACATGGGGATAGTATGCTCCAGAATAGAGTAGCATTAAGTTGGAATGGTTTAACTGAATCACAGAAAACAAATTTAGATTTTTTTAAATTTAAAAATGAATTGTTTAATAGTTTGTATTTTTATGTATGTGTTTTAAATAATGTATGTATGTAGAGTGTGATTATGTTTGTTTGTATTAGTTATGTTAAATGTCAATTGTTAATTGGTAATTGTATTAGAAGCTACATGCAGGACTTTGTTGTAAACAGGACTTTGTCCTAACAAATGAATTTCCTGTGAAAAAATAAACTTTTAATCAATCAATCAATCAATCAGTCAATCAATTCCCCTTTGTAAACACCAACAGTTGTGTTAACCTAATCGGGGCCCAAGGAACATGATCCTAACATTAGAGTTTACAAATAATCACCAGAAACATGTTTTTTTTTAATTTGGCCATCAGAAGTGTCACAAATTTGTGACGCTACATTTTCGGCACTTTCGTAAACGTAGTGCTGCAAATTTGCGAAACTTTTGCAAATTTGCAACACTACTTAGAACACAATAAAAACCTCGAATTCCTGTGAAAAGGGTAAAACCGTTTCTGGCTATAACTTAAAAAAATCAGCAGATTCTGATTCCTTGGTCCCTGTTTAGGTAAACACTTGTTGGTGTTTACCTAACTGAAGGATGTTGTATCCTTTAAGTGCCTCGAATGGGGCAAAAGCATGTTTATATTTTAGAAAAATGTTTGTTTGCCAATGTCCTATGCAATGAAACAGAAGCCTTCCCACTCCATCCCTTTGTGCACTGTCCCACCATCCACCCTCCATTTCCAGTGTCCCTATCCCCAACAAGACAATTGAAGGACCAGACATCTGCCCTGCAAGACGAATTTCAGTGGGACATAAGTGTATCACTGGTTCCTGGTCTTTCTACTGCTTCAATCATCCTGACCCAGTCTGTTCTCCTTGTGATGGCAGCAGAAAAGGCTGGATCACCTTACAAACAACTGCCTGATACCCACAAAGGAAACTGCTGCTGTTTTTTCTTTTTTTTGTTCCAACACCAGGAAGCCCACCTCTGGTGTTGGATGCCACCCCCAGCCCCTTGTAGCCTTTCAGTTTTCTGACATCAGGGTGTCCAATCCCCATTATGATGACTACCCCCAGCACTGTGGGACACTGGGAAGCCCACTCCCAGTGTCCCCAAATAAAGATTTTGACCCTGTAAAAAAAGAAAACTGAACCCCAACATTTTTTTATCCTGTAAAAAAGAAAACAGTCCCTCATCATCTCCACCACCCCTCCTACATCCAGACCCTCCCACTGAGCAACTCACCACCCCACACCATCCCCCTTACCCTATACAGTACTTACCACCAGAAATCCTCTTTTTTCATCTTCTGAGGACCAGGACACATCTGCATTCTTCAAAGCCGAACTGCAGAATCAAGGTAATTGCCATATAATGGCTGTACATTGTGTTTTGAACTTATGTTGATATCTCAACCATTTTTCAGACTTTTTGCACCAAATTTTCAACATGGGCTTTTTAGGTCCCCTCCTCATGAACACTGGCACTGCCATTTTGTTAATTTGGCCTGTAAGTAATTTCATGGTCACTGTGCAAAATCACCTTTTGGGACTGATTAATGAAATGACAGTGCCAGTGTTCATGAGATGTGGTCCCAAAAAGCTCATGTTGAAAATTTAGTACAAAAATACCAATAAACATTCGAGTTTAATGTGGTCATTGAAATTTTTCTAATAGGCTCATAACGTCACCAATTTTTAATATTTTCACTCCAGATTTTCCATGTTGTCATTTTTTCATACCTCCTCATGAACAGTACATCTGTCATTTTTCACACCTTGCCTGAAACATATTTTTGCACCAGTGGCACAGAATGGTGCAGCTGCTCTCTGAAATCATGTTTTGGAATGAGCAATGAAATGTCAGTGCCAGTGTTCATGATGTAAAGTCTCCAAAAGACAATGTTGAAAATTTGGTGAAAAAATCCATACAAATGCCTGAGATAGCCTTGTCCATTGAATTTTTTCCATGCATTTCCATAACTTGGGTTCTTTTCAATCCTTTGATGCCACATTTTTAACAAAGCCATTTTTTCACACCACCTCATGAACAGAACAGTTGTAATTTTTCACATCCTGCCCAAAATGTGTTTTCACATCTATGGTGCGGAATGGCATTGCAGTTGAACATAATTACATTTTGCCTTGCATTTTATAATTTCTCTGTACTGGGGTACATGAGGTGGGGTAATAAGATGGCTATGCTGACAATTTGGTCACTGTTGATTGACACAGTTACTGTACAAACATGTGTATCTATGGAAGGACTGGAGCACAGTAAACTAAGGATACTAATATGCTATCTCTAAAAAGAAGGGAAATTTGTTGTAAAAAAAACTCTGTTAATGCATCAGTTAGGGTTTCTATTACAGTGACAAAAGTCTGGAAATTCAGTGTTAGGGTTATCAACCCTATTACCCCACCCTCCACACACCAACAGGCATCAGGGTGTACCTTGGGGTCATTGGGTCTAACTCTCACCCCATTCAACTATACTGTACCATCTCAGCTTGTTTACACATGGAATGTGATGAGAGTTAGGGCCAATAACCCCAAGGCACACCCTAATGCCTGTTGGTGTGTGGAGGGTGGGGGTGGTAGGGTTGGTAACCCTAACACCTCATTTCCAGAGTTTTGTCACTGTAATAGAAACCCATGTTTATTGCAAAAAAACTCTGTTAATGCATCACTTAGGGTGTTTACTACAGCAACAAAAGTAGGGAAATGTTGTGTTAGGTTTCCAACCCTAATGTTCTGCCCCCACCCTATAGACACTGACAGGCAATGGGGGTGTGCCTTGGGGTCATGGACCATACAGCTCACCCCATTCCATAAGTAAATAAGCTCAGATGGGTACAGTATATGAGAATGAGGTGAGCATTAGGGTCCACAACCCCAAGGCACACCCCAATGCCAGTCAGTGTCTGCAGGGTGAGGATGGGGTGTTAGGGTTGAAAACCTTAATTCCTCATTTCCCTGCTTTTGTCACTGTAGTAAACACCCAAACTGATGCATTAATAAAGTTTTTTCAATGAATTTCCTTACTTTTTCTGATTGTTTACTTTCTATTCTTATTTCCTGGAGGAAGTGTAGGGCCGCACCCTCCATAACTGTCCTTCGGAGGCAGTATAGTGCAGTGGGTTAAAGGCTCTAATCTGCAGATCTGGAGACCTGGGTTTGAATCCCACAGCCACATAGCTGCATACTGTGTGATCATGAGCAAGTCACTTAACTTCCTTGTGCTCCCAGGTCACATCTGGAAACAAGCTTCGGCTTAGTGTGCTGCTCCTGGTTAAACAAAGTTCCCCTCCCTTATGTCACAGTGTGAACTCAGGTCCCTTCAGACCCTGCACACCCATGCCTCCATAGATGTGTGACAAAATTATCAGCATAGACATCTTATTCCCGAAGCATATGTTCCCGGTAAAGAAAATATTAAAATCACTGCCAAAACATAATTCTGTGCAACTGTACTGTTCTGTGCAAGAGGTGCAAAAACATATTTTGGCAAGGATTTGGGAAATGACAGTTGTATTGTTCATGAGGTACTGTGAAAAATGACTATGTTGAAAATGTGGAGTCAAAATATTAAAAATGACCAAGGTTATGGGCATGTGTAGAAATATTTCAATGAATGCATATATGTCAGTCAGTTTTAGGATTTTTTTCACCAGATTTTCAACATGGTGTTTTTTGGGATCCCATCTCATGAACAGTGGCACTGTAATCTTGTTAATTGGTCCCAAAAGCTGATTTCACACAATGACTGTGCAATTCTGTGCCACATGTGTGAAAATGTTTTAGTCAGGATGTGAGAAATAACAGCTATACTGTTCATGAGGTGGTATGAAAAAATATCAATGCTGAAAATTTGGAAGGAAAATATTAAAAATTGTCAAAGTTACGTGCATGTGAAGGAAAATTTCAACAATAGTGTAACTTGGGTGTTTTTTGATAGTTTTGCACCACATTTTCAACATGGGCTTTTAGGACCCTACCTCATAAACATTGGCACTGTCATTTTGTTAATCTGTCTCCAAAGGTGACTCTGCACCGTGACTGCAAAATCACCTTATGGGCCCAATTAACAAAATTACAGTGACAATGTTCATGAGGTAGGGTTCTAAAAAGCCCATGTTGAAAATTAGGTGCAAAAATACCATAAAATGACTGAGATATCAACATAAGTTCAAACCGATATTGACAGACATTATATGGCACTTACCTTGATTCCTCAGTTTGCAGTTCAGCTTTGAAGAGTGCAGACATGTCCCAGTCCACAGAAGATGATAGTGGATGAACCCCTGAGGTAAGTATAGGGAAAGGGGTTGGTGTGGGGTGACGGGTCCTCAGTGGAAAGGTCAAGGTTAGGGAAGGGAGAAAGTGGGTGATGAAGAGGGACCATTTTCTTATTTTCAGGTAAAAAAATCATCGATGGATGTTTTTCTTCTTTAGAGGGAAAAAAGATCTAGGGATACTGGGAGTGGGCACCCCAGTGTCCCATAAGCAGGGGGCTTGATACATGGGAACACTGGGAGTGGGCTTTCCAGTGTCCCATAAATGGGGGGATGATACATGAGGACACTGGGAGTGGGCTTTCCAGTGTCCAATAAGTGGAGGGATGATACAAGGGGACACTGAAAGTGGGCTCCCCAGTGTCTCACAACCTCTGCACAGGGGAGACACATGTTCCAGACACTGGGAGTGGGCTCCCAGTGTCCCATAATGCTGAAGTGGGAGAAAGATTTGAAGGACACTGGGAGTGGGCCACCCTAGTGTCCCACACTGTTGGGGGACTAAATAAAAAAAACAGTAATGGGAGTATAGGGGGTGCCACTAGACACCAGGACAACTAAAATTAATGTCTCAAATTGACTGTGCAGCTGGCAACATGAGTTCCAACTGCAGCAGCAGAAGTTATAAAAATACCACTGTTCTCATGCAAAGAACAGGAGACAAGATGTCCTCTCACTAAGATAGCACCCGAGAATTGGGGAGCTCAATAAACTTGTATTGGGACACACAAAAAAACTTGTCTTTTATTACATTATTTTTCAGTATATTTTCAACTCTTGGACCTCGCTAAGAGGAAAACAAAATAGAAGATGCTACAGAGCCCCTGCAATCAAACCAGATACTTTGCACAAAATACCTCCCTTTTTTTGAGAAAATGGACCGTATTTTTTGCAAAGTACAATTTCTGTGAAAAATAAAATCTTTCCTATAGGAAATAATGGAAACATTTAATAACTTTGGAACATATTAATATTTTTCACAAAACCTTCAAAAGGCACATCTGTGAGCCAAAGGATTTCTACTCTGAAAATCTCAGACCACAACTGAAAGCCGTTTATGAGATCCAGGTGGACAAAGAAATGGCAAAAACACAGATGTTTCTGTTTTTATAACTCTCTGTATCTCAGAAACCACACAAGAGTCCCACAAAAGTTGACATGTCAAGAGATCTACTGCTAAAGATTATGTTTGCCAACTTCCATGCACATCTGTTAAATGGTTCTAGACTTATTGAGGTTCAAAAATTCAGATTTAACATAGAAGTTACCTTTCACCCTAACTATACTGGTGCATAATGTATATATATATTTATACAACAGGGGTGAGACAAATGAGTAGTGTATAAATCCATATATCTTACACACAGTGATGTAAATCCTAGTAGAAAGTCACACTGTGATTTTTTTTTACCAGAAATATCACAGTGTGATAATATTTTACATTTATACATACTAGCCCGGATATTCAGAAATGTGCCAAAGCCCAGCACAAGTCTAATGCAGTGCAAATCTGATGTGCCATGGTGCAGCTGGAGACATATTAAGAGGCTGCACAGGCTGAGCAGTGCCAGCGCAATGTGGCTGAATATGGCAGGGTTGTGTCATGGCACAAACAGAGTTACACCATGGTGCAAACAGAGATGTACCATGGCACAAACAGAGATGCTCCAGTGCAACCATGGCAGCACAGAGCAGCACAGAACCAGAGGGGTACAGGGCACAGAGAACAGACCCAGGGACAGAGCCATGGAAGCAAAGTGACGGCTGCCACAGGAGGCCTCACCAACAGGGCACACACAGGAACCCAGACACTGGACCCAGAACACAACAGTGGCATGGATAGCAGGTGACAGGAGGTGCCAACAGCCAATGGAGAGCCACCAAGGGAGCCCCCCACTCCCCAGCAGGCTGCTGGCCATGCCCCCCACCACGAGACTATAGAAGGCCATACCCAGGACCATTCACTCAAGCACACACATGCCACATAGGAACACAGGGAGCCCACAGAGTGGGCACTGAATGGGCCAGGATGCAGGCAGCATGGCATATCACATGGCACAGGCCACACAATGCCAAGTAGAGGACTCCAACACAGTGTGCAGACAGTACCTGAACAATGACCATGACTGTGTGCCACCACCATGCACACACCTGCCACACACCCCAGACTGCCACCCCATGGGCACCCCAATGCACAGCCACTGACCCAGGGGATGGACACCACCACAGTGGGACACACCACAGCACACAGCAGGGAACCACAGAAGCACAGCATGTGCCCCCTCTCATGCACACAACACGGACAGACATTGGGCCACTGCAGCATGGCTCCTCACGCCACCTGTAAAGTAGAAACAGACACAGGAAGGTATGTCAGAAAATATTTCTATAAAACAACTATTTACAAAAATAACAGGGCTGGGAAAGGGTAGGTATAGTGAGGGAAGGAGACAGGGAACAGGGACTGCACAGTGGGAGGGGGGACTGTAGGGGAAGTGCAACAGGGGAAACAGGGGAAAAAAGCTGCAACACTAGTGACAGCCCCATCCAGCAGCTCCAGCAAGCCGTTGCTTCCTCCTCTCTGCCGCCATCATCGAACGCATGGCAACCATGATTTCCAGAATGCTTGATACTACCATCAACATCTGCCGCATGAGCTAGCTGAGCATCTGTCTTGGAGCTCTCTGCGCTGGACACCTATAGCAAGGGACAAGACAGGTGATCAGTATAATGGCCCAAGGAACCATGCCCACCCACAGTGTGCAATGAGCAGTGGGGCCACACACCCCTGGAGGGCCCAGAATGGACACCCATGGGGGGGCCAACACCAGCCAACAACACGGCACACCACAACGTTGCACAGAGGTGGTCCCCACTGCACAATGGCCACATGGCTGCACAGTAACAGTCACATGGCACACTGCACTGGCAGCACCGCAGCAACAACGGTGGCAGCCGTGTGCATGCCCACCCCACCAACAGCCAGCACACGTGTCCAATGAATAGGCCACAGTAACACCACACACAGTACAACACACACAGCTGCCATGGCACATGGTACAGGCAGCCATGCTCATACCCACTCCCCACCGCCACCCTCATGTACAGTGCGAAAGACCATGACAATGCTTACCTGCCCCCTGCAGTGCTGCTGGTGCAGGTCCTAAACCATCAGGGCACACCACCCAGTTGCATGCTGCTGCAGCCCTGACATGCCTGTGGTCCTCTAGCCCTGGGAATGGAAAGAAGACAGGTGCACATTAGTAACTGACTACAGCAGCTTCCTTCTTCAGCCCTCCGTGCACATGGTGTGCCTCTGTCCGACACGTCCTGCATGCCAGCATGGCTGCATTGCAATGCAAGTGGCAGCTGGCAATGTCACTCCGTGATGTGCATGATGACAATGTACCCAACCACCGGGCATGCCAGGCAGCAAAGCCAACACCACAGTACAGCACCAGGACAGACATGCAACATGGGTTGACTTACCTGGCTGTGGCACTGCAACATACCTGACACATACCTGAAGCCTCTGTAGATGATCAGGGTCCCTATGCATGAGGTCACCGTACTGGTTCCTACACTGTTCTGCCATCCTGAGCACCCCGGTCCTCCTCTCCAGACTGGCAGAGATATCCTGCCACACACTGCCCCTGGTCTGTTGCAAGGGCACCTGGCCAAACAGCTGTGGGATGTGGGGCTCCACACAGGCCACCAGGTTGACCAGCTTCACGTCTGTCCAGTTATGGGCATGGCATCTCTTACTCTGTGCCATTGCACTGGATCTGGTTTAGCGGCAAAAATGGTGGGAGCAGGTGCACATATCCACCACAGGTGCCAGATGCATGATGCATGGGAGAATGTGCAGTGCCCGGCCATCATGCAGTACTGGACATGCACAGTAGGCATGGCCTGGTGGGGTCACGGGGTCATGGAGAGGAACCAGGGGTCAGAGGTCAGTGGTTAGTGCACAGTGCGCATGTGCATGATAGGGAACATGCCATCATGCTGAAATGCATGTAACTGGCCATGCACAGCTTGCGCAGTGCTGATACATTGTGCTTTTCACATGTCTTGCATGACTGACACCATGACAGTGCAGTGCGCATGTGCGCTGCAGGCCTGAGCACTGTGCATGCATGGGCATTGCGCCACTGCTTGCTCCAGTGCAATACCATTGCACACAGTGCAATATCTCAATATTCAGATGCCACATGCAAATGAGCTCATCAGCCAACGTGGGGCTCAGTGGGGTGCATTAGTATATCATTACCATTGCGCACAACCTCATTTGCATGCATTGCACCTGATAAATGCCACGGAACAGCACAGGCCATGTACCAGTATTGCAACTGTGACAGGTAAGTGGTGGACGACGCAGCAGCTCACTGGGAGCAGACAGCACTGCAAGGTGGGATGAACCAAAGAGATGCTGCCACTGACACACTGTGATGTCCATGTTCACAGAAGGCAACATGTCAGCACATGAGGAGGGTGAGAAGCGAGGGTCTGCATGGAAGTGCAGGCCCAACTTCGCGAAGGGAGACAGATGCCATGTTCGAGACCTACCTCAACAGGGAGACCCTGTTGAGCGGTGCCATGGGCACTCCACAGAACAGGGCTGCTGGATTAGAGGAGGTGGTGACCTACGTGAACCAGCATAGCAGCCGCAAGCAGTCAGTGCAGGAGTGCCGCAACAAGGTTGGGACAGACAGGCAGTGCAAAAAGGAGAAGGTGGCAGCCATCAGAACATCCTGGAATGCCACCGGAGAAGGGCCAGAAGATGCACCCGCACTGACACCAATGAAGGAGTTGGTGGCAACCACTATCCACCACACCTCGGTGGAGGAAGTGCCTGGAGGAGGCTTCCAGATGGGTGGCAATCCATCACTGTATGGTATGTATGTCAGCCACACACAGCTGGTGGCCCAGAGGGTGTGTACACCGGTGTGCTGTCATGCATGCAGCTGTCCTGCATGGCATGTGCACATGTGCACACCCATGTGCATGCCATGCTGCAGGACACATGTGGCAGCAGTGTATGGGGGCACATGTGGGCACTGCATCACTGACACGCCATCCTTCTCTTGCTGCACCAGCACACCTCCAGGCAGAGGATGGGGAGGTGTCGGCAGCAGTGGTACCTGTGGATGCCAGCATGGCCCCAGAGAATGGACCATCGACATTCAACAAGCTTTGGATCTGCACCATGGTGCCTGTAGCTGTCCTTGGCATAGGGTCAACAAGGCCTTGGATGCGATCCTGCATGATGCCAGCCTTGGTGTCCTGTGTGCAGAGACACAGATCAGGGTCCAGCTACGATGATGACTTCACACATCTCCTGGACAGCATGGGTGACATTGTGGACATGTCACCCCTACTGGCAGAACAGCCAGGTACAGCACGTAGCATACTGCCAGTGGCAGAACAGCTGCCTGCCACCACTGTGGGTGCGGTGGTGTGCAGTGCCAGGGATGCGCCCTGTGTTGGTGGTGGTGGTGGTGCAGCCGTGCAGGTGCTGGGTGATGAAATGCATCCAGAGGGGTGACAGCAGCAGGCTTTGGGTGCAACCAGCCAGATACAGGGTCCACTGCCAGTGCACCTGCCATACCCGTTCAACCTGTAGACTCCACTATGCAGTGTCCACCAGAGAAGGGGGCTGTGCAGCATGGCAGGTCAACTCCAGAGGATCAGCATCACACCTGAGAGCTCCAGGATGCGGACCGTCTGGCTAAGCACAACCGGCTGCTGCAAGATCACTGTTGGGGTGCATGCATTGCATGCAGAGGTGTGCCAGTTATCCAAGCAGCAGGACAGGAGCAATGTGCAGATCCTGGTGGGGATGCAATGCATGCAGGAGGCCACAATGGATGCATTGCCAGTGCAGTTGCAGATGGCTTTGCATTTCTGGCTGCCACAGGGCATGGCCATGCAAGGGAGACCCCTGCAGTGTGCTGTCCACCCCATGGACCTGGCGTTGGGCAACCCCATCACAGTCAATGCCAGGCTTGGATGTAGGCATCTCAGGCATGCCCAGGGTTGGCCTGTTGGGTCCCTTCACCCCCCCATGAGGACAGAGTCATGGTCCTGGGCTTCCACCCTTCGGAGGCTGTTGGACACCCCCTCCAGCTGATGCGCAGCCTGTGGCTGCTGATCAGCCCTGGCATGGCCACTCCTGTGGCTGTCGTGACCATGGTACCATGGTACCATGTGGCTGCCCTGATTTGCATGCTGACCTGACTGCAGTCTGTGGCTGATGCCCTGTGTGCCCATGGGGGTGTGCACCATACAGATGGTGGCACACCTGTGTGACATAACACATGCTGCCTGTGTGTATGCATGCCCGGCAGCTGAACCATGTGGCATGGGTGTGATGAGGGCAGTCTAGCACCGGTTGCTTCTGTGCACCAGTGCCATGAGTCTGATACACACCACAGTCCAACATGTGGGTGGGTGCATGTGTGTGTGTGTGTGTGTGTGTGTGTGTGTGCGCTGCTGTGTGTGGGTGTGTGCCACTGACTCCCTTCCCCCTGCATCACACCTCTGTACGTGCATGCCCCTCACCATGCATGTCCCTACAAGTGTGCTGTGTCACATCCCCACTCAGCAGGTCAGGCCCTCTGCTCCCACAGTGCCAACCTCTGAGCACAGTATTGTGGACAGGTAACAGAACAGGGTAATCCTCATGTCTGTTTGTGGGTCTGAATCACCTTTGGTCTCAAGTTCTGGGGGATTCAAACTGTGAACCTTATGCTAGTGTACCCAGATGTACAGGCTCAGATAATACTGCTCTTCGGGGAATACCAGATATCTTTCGCCTAAGGGCACCTAACCAGGTATCCAAAATTAACCCTAAAAACTCTATGAAAGACCTTAGGAAAATTCTTACCTTTTACCAGTTCAGTAACACCATAAGCTTATGAACAGTTGTCAACTGGCAAAAGAAAGAATTTTAAATGCACACCAGGCAGTCTCTTTAAAATAAGTGGTTTACTTAGAAAATGGATAAAAATATGTAAAATGTAAACACAGAACAATATATCACAATGCACACAATCACTTAAAAGAACAAGGTTAAAGTACTAACAAACTCTTACCACAATACAATTAGGGTGAGATATTCAGACTGCGCCAAAAAGATGTGCAATAGTGGGAGCAGGCACAAGAGCAGTGCGCCAATGTGCAACGTGAGCGATATTCAAACCAAGCACAGGCCAAGGTGCACCTGTGCAACACAGCTGAATATCAAGCCCAATGCACCATGGCACAACCAGGGATGTGCAGTGGAGCAGGGCCGATGCACAGTAGCACATCCAGAAATGCGGAGGGACAAGGACAGGAAGCAGGGGTGCACTAGCCATGGATGAGCGATGAGTGGAGGATCATGCAGCAGGCCAGACAGACCAACCCCCCCAAGGACCCCCATGAGCTGCATATCCAGAGGTGAGCTGAATGGACCACCAGCTCATGAACCCCAGCACTGATCCAACAGCAGACGTGGGCCAGTTGTCCACACTCGCAGGGCAGGGTGCCCCAGCACACTCCCCCAGCAAACAGTGACTGCAACACAAGGAGGGCCAGGACCCTCCCATGCCACAGCACCACATCAATGCTGACCACCCCTGTACAGCGATCCCAAGATACCTGGCCCAGAAGCATTACCAAACAGTGCATGGTACTGAAGGTATGCCACCACCACCACCACCATGACAATGCAACCCTGTGCCCCATGGTGTCATGCATGACAGCCCCACTGTGATCCCCCCACAGTAGGCAACACCAGCCACTGGCACCACCGCAGCATACACAGTGCCCCCCTGCATGGCCCCCACAGTGGCAGAGCAAAGAGGTTGACTGTGCATCAGTACCTAAGGGATACCACATGTGACAAGACCTGCCCTGGATGCCACCACCAGCAGGACGGCACCCTGTATACCCACGCATGCACACACCCTGTCCCAGTACTGGCCCCACCAGACAGCATAGCAGCCCATTGTGGTGCAAGGAGGCATGTGCCACACAGGATGCAACACAGGGCATGGACAAATCCCCCACCTGGTCCCAAGGGTGCCCCATCACAGAGCCACACATAGCAGAGCAACAGATGCCGCTGTCACAAGTCCAATGATGCCATGTACTCGTGGCCTCCACACCACCATGGCACTGGTGAGCTAGCCATGTGGTGCATGCACCATGAACCTGTCCACCGCCAGCATGCAGCTGCAGCACATTTGACAGACAGCAGACCACAGGCACCATTCCAGACACCATCCACAGCATAGAGGGGGACAACAACTGCACCGCCCACAGTGTCACCAGAGACAGATGTGCAATAGTCCTGGAGTCAGGACGCCAGCTGCCAGGGTACTGTGCCCAGAGGGTGGGTGGCATGGACTGACACCAATGTCATGCCAGCAGAGATGCATGCGGTGGAGGGGTCGGCATGACCATGCGTACCACAGACACGCAAGGGGCACAGCTGCACAGGCCAGGCACACACTGCCAGGGGTGACAGGGACACAGCGCATGCACTGGAGACCGCTGCACACAGGCATACAGTGCACAAGGCACAATACACATACCACAGACAAGGACCATGGCCCCCACCCACACCAGTGGAGGGGCCCTGGCAGATACATCCATGACCAGGCTGGCACCACCCTCAGATGCAATGCACACCACTGCAGCAAGTCACCAGACGCCTGCTGCAGATCAGAGACCACCACAGTTGTAGTATGAAATGTATCTATATTTCAAATGGTAACATATTCAATAAGAACTATATACAGTACTATATACAAAGTGGGGGAGGCGAGGTACAAGGCTACAACTTGGGGGAATGGGCAGGGGGCAAAGCGGACTAGCAAGGAGGGGGGCAAAGGGATGTGAGGGACAGTCCAGGGAAGGGAAGGAACAGCACAGGTGCCATAGGCCCTACTGGCAGCCCCTCTCATCCCTGCACTCCCTGTGACACCTTCTGTACCTCCACCGGTAACTCCACTCCACGCCCTGCAGCAGCTCCAGTGTGGCCCTAGTAACCTGCAGTATTTTATTTATTTATTTATTTCTAAGAATCAGTTTACAACCTTTGAGCCAGAGGCTCGTTTCCAAAGGTACTTCGTCACATAAAGACATACATTGTGCTTTTGGTTACATAGCATAGATTTGCAAAACAATAGGCGTTCAACAGAGGTGCTACGCCACACTGTGGTCAGACAAATACAATTAGGTTACAGGGTACATGTAATTGATAACAGGTGTTACAAGTTGGTATCAAGTGAGCAATTTAGTTGGTAAACACTGAAACAGCTGGCACTGGCCAGGTTAAACATAGGCACGTGTGTACAGGGAAGTGGTGGTGGGGATGGCTGGAGTGAAGAGCAGCCCTGGGGCGTTGTCAATAGAAGCAGATGTGGAGGCTATGTTCAGAGACAGGAGCAGTTACGAGTGCTGATGATGTGATTCCGAAGGGTGGTTTTGAACTTGGAGATGGTGGTGGCATTGGTGATGGGGGCAGGGAGAGAGTTAAACCAGGTAGGGGCTCTATAACAGAAGGACCTCTGGCAACGGCTGGTTCTAGATCTGGGGACCTTTAGAGTGGTCTTGTAGGAAGACCATGTTGCAGTAGTGGGAAGGCTCTTGTGGATGGATGCTGTTACCCAAGGGGGGAGAGCCCGAGTAGGGTTTTTTTGTGAGAGACAGGTTTAGTATCGGAGCCATTCATCCAGGTAAGCAGGTTAGCCTCAACATACAGCTGACAGGTGTGTGGAGCCTGGGGCACCCAGTAATCAATCTGCAGGCTTTATCAGGGTTAAGTGAATTTTGTTGAGTGAAGTGGTGTCGGCAGCACCATATACTGGTAGACCATAGTCTACAAGGGACAGAACGGATGATGTAACAGTGAGCCGGAGCGCATTTGGGGGAAGGCAGGTTCTATGGCGGAAGAGGATGCCAAGCCGTGTGTTAGTGGCGGATGTTAGGGCGTCGATGTGGTTGTGAAATGTGAGGGCTGAGTTGAAGGTAACCCCAAGGTATTTGTAGGAGCAGACTTGTTCCAGTGGCTGATTGGTACTTGGAAGGATATAGAGTGGGTGGTTGCTAGCTTTGTTTTGGGGGTGGGAAAAGAGCATAGCTTTGGTTTTATTAAGATTGATGATGAGTCTGCGCTCCTTAAACCAAGCCTCGGCACTGTTGAAAGACTGCTGTAGTGAGTCCTGTAGGGAGATGGGATTGCGGTGGGTGGCAAAAAGGACAGCGTCGTCTGCATACAGTAGAATTTTGCCAGGGCATGCACTGGGCAGGGTGTTCAGATAGAGCGAGAAGAGAAGGGGGCCCAGGATGGAGCCTTGGGGGACCCCAGAGAGAATGGGATGGGTATCAGAGAGTGTGCTATTAATTTTTACACACTGAGATCAAGCGTCAAGATAGCTAGTGCACCATGCTAGGGGCCAGCTGAGAGACCAGTGTGGCGAGTGCATTCAGCAGAAGTGGATGGGAGACGGTGTCAAAGCCTTGTGAGAGGTCGATGAACACTGCACCAGCTAGGAGCTGGTATCCAAGGAGGAGTGTAGAAAGTTGGAGAATCTAATAAGGGCAGTGCTGGTACTGTGACCAGCACGGAAACTATGTTGCTCTGGGCATAAAATGTTATGCTTAGCCAGATAATCAGTGATTTGAATGTACCACTTTCTCCAGGGCTTTAGGGGGATGGATTGGCCGGTAGTTGTTGGCAATGACCCGTCGTGCCCCCTTTATGAATAGGGTGTGATAATGGCTGTTTTCCAAGCTGTGGGAAATTGTCCCAGGCAGAGTGACTGGGTTAATTAGGCTGAGTGAGTGGGGCAAGGACTTCATCTAGCACCAGCCCGAGGATGCTGGGGTCCAGTGAGTCACTGCGGGATTGTTGCCATTGAGAGCTTTGATTAGGATGGGTCTGGCTTGGTGGAAATCTTGCATGAGGTGGAAGCTGGGGTGCTGGAGGACAGGGGAGGTTGGTTGGGGGAGGGTCAAAGAAATTACTAGGGAGGACTGAGCTAAGGTCAGTGAAAGTGGTGTTGAACCAGTTAGCTATGGTGGCAGGCTCGTGGAGGTAGTTCCATTTTAGTGAGCTGGGATGGGGCAGGGGAGCAAGCTTTCACTGTTAAGTTGCTTAATATTATCCCAGGAAAGTCCTGGGCTGAGCTCCCAGGAGGAGGTAAGGAGGCCTGGTAATGGTCCGCCTTGGCTTTCCTGATGGCCCATGAGCATTTATTCCGGGCTGCATTGTAGGCTTGCCTATCAGACAGATGACCTGTTTCAGTGGCAAGGTGCCAGAGGTTATCCCGTTTTTCTAAGTAATTGTAGGAGGGCGGGCTAACCCAGGGTGCGTTCTGTTTTTGGACGGATTTGGTGAAGGGTGCAAAGAGATCACAGAGCCATGTTGAAGGTGTGAGTGAAGAAGGCGGGCAGTGTCAATGTTGGTTGCATGCTGAATGGGGGACCAGTTTATCTGGGTGAGGAGTACTTAAGTTTTTCAGCCCACCAGGCGGAGGCACCTAGGAGGGTGGTCTGGGCTTTGGGTTTGGGATTGGGGACTACCAATGAAATAGGATAGGGAGTGGTCACTAGGGAGTCTGGGAGGACCTGGATGTTTTGGATTTTATGGGGTGCGTTAGTGATAATAACATCCAGAAGGGTGCTGTACCTCTCTTAGGGTTAAGTCTCATGGGCTGGGTGACGAAGTTGCGCCAGATCTTGGGTGGCAAATGAGCTCTGATCATGGATGAGGAGGTGCTGGAGCCAATTTACATTAAGGTCCCCACTAGGACTTGTTCTGCCTTATAGTGGAGGGTGGCCAGGTAGTCCGTTAAAGATACCAGGGCTGGGTGCTGGTTCTTTGAGGAGACGTAGGCTGTGGTGAGATAGAGAGGGGCTCCTAGGGGGCTGGGGTGAGTTTGGGGTAGGCCTGGGCCCCATTTATAAGGGCAGGGTGGGGTGCATGTCCAGGTATTGTGTCCCTGGTGTAGATTGCACAGCCTCCCCTCGTTTTCTCTCGGTCCTCCCGGTACAAGGTATAGCCTGGGAAGGAGACAAATGAGTCAGGGATGGATTTGGACAGCCAGGTTTCAACCAGGCTATGATATCTGGTTGATGAGCCAAGGCCCAGCACCAGGGCGTCAAATTTCTTCAGCAGGCTGCATATGTTCATGGAGGCTACTTGAAGACCAGTGGGCTGGGTGGGTGGGTGGGAGGGGCAGGGCCTGGGTTGGGATGTGTTTCCTGTTAGGAGTAGAAGGAGAGAAGTGCTCTGGTCAGAGGAGGCAGATGGAGAGTTGCCGGGAGCGATAGAATGAGGAAGGGGTTTAGTTGCACAAAAGGGGTGGGTAGGGCAGCACAGGCAGAGAGGCCTGAGTGATCAGAAGTGCAAGGGGCTGGGGGAGGAAGGTAATGTCTGGAAGGGGTGAGGTGGAAAGGAGCATATGGGATGTGTGGAGGAGGAGGGAGGGGGAGGAGCAGTGGTAAAGGAGGAGGGGAGGACAGGAGGGTAGGTAGGAACACTGGAGTAGTGAGGCTGAGGGTTACTAGGGACACTAGGGTTGGTGGAAGGCAAAGGAAGGAGGAGGAGAAGAGATAGGCTGGTGAGCAGGGGATGCATATGCATGGTTGGAAAGGGTATCTCCTGAATATGATGCTCCAGGGTCATCCAGCATTGTCCACCTAGGACAAGGGAGCAGAGTCAGTACGTGTGACTGGCCAGACCCCCGCAGCCCACCCAATGTGCTTGGCATACAGCTGTGGTCAGCGCCCTTGTGATGGCATGCGACCACCCACAGTGGGTGTGCCCACATGACCTGCCTATCTAGGCACCCATAGCCATGCAAACTGCTGCACACCCCCACTTCCTATGCATTGCACGGCACCAATGTGGCCTTACAGTGTCAATCTATGCAGTGTGATGGCAGTGGCACAGCCAGGTGCCCAGTGCTCGCACAGCCCACCTGTGACACCCACCCACATGTGCAGTCCCACAGGATGGTGCGGAGTGCACCGTGGGTCATGCATGGAACTGGGACCATGTACAGGGGGCCATGCCCCAGCACCACCCCTGCAACCCACCATGCACAAATGTAAGGGGAAACATGGCACTCACCTGCACCCGGGTCAGCAGGGCACTGCTGACCCCTGGAACCACCGCTGTGCCCTGGCTGCAAGGAACTCCTCTGATTCCAGCCTGCCATCCCTGCTCACAGGCCAACCAGGCCCTACGGCGATCCTCCAGGCCTAGAGTGAAAACATGGAGAGGGTAACATCAGTACAGGCCAGTAACATAGCCCCCCCTTGCTGTGTGCATGACTGCACAGCCCAGCCATGATGCAGTGGCACAGGGTGTACATGAGGCACCCCCAACACTGGCAACACAGGTATAGCCCCCCCTGTGGCATGGCCTGATGACCACCATGATACCAGGACAGACAGATACTACCAGTGCTGCGAAGGAGCACCTACCTGGCCATGGCATGGTACTCTGGTGGGCACATGCCAGAAGTCATCCTAGGTGGTTGGGGTTCTGCCACTGGAGGTTCCCATTGCAGTGGTGACACTGATCAGCAGTCCTGCTGCACACCGTGGCCTCCTCCAGGCCCTCTGCCACCTCCTGCCACACTGATGTCAGTGGCCTCAGGAGTGGTACCTGGCCAAAGAGGGCACATGTATGGGGCTCCACTAATGCCACCAGGTTGGCCAGCTCAATCGCAGTCCACATGGGTGCTCTGGTGTACGGCATAGTGCTGTGGCTAGCTGCCATAAAATGGCACCCTGTAGTGCACGTGCCTCATGTGCGGAGGCAGCATGGTACTGCACTGCCAGTCGCTATTGCACTGGCACTGGACTGCGCAACAGGGGTGCAGCCATGTGTACCCATGGTGCCTAGAGGGCAAAGGTCAGCCACAGGGTCATGGGTCATGTCTGTGCATGGAGAGCCACATTGCTATTGGGAAGCCCTGCATGTAGCCCAGTAAGGTGCATGTGTATGATGCCATGCAGTGGCCTACCGTGCTGTGGCACCATGGCATCCACAGCACACCATGGCATGAGCACTTGTGCCACAGGCACAGTGGTGGCCATGCCCTGTACTGCCTCCCATGCACAGCACTTCAGCAGTGCCGCTAGCATCGGTGTCAGCACCATGAGCATGCGTGGTGCAGTGCCAATTGCGCACATCACAGTGGTGTGCCATAGGCTGAGCATACTCAACACCATTTTGCAAGGTGCAACAGTGCGATATTCAGCCAGGATATGCAGATCAGCTCATGAGCCATTCCACAGCGCATCCACTGCATTAGCATCCCATTACAGTTGCGCCTGCCCTCAGTTGCATGCATTGCACTATAAATATGCAACCTGAGGCTGTATAGGCCATGGATTAGTATTGCAGTCCTTTGATGTAGGTTGCATGCTGTAGAGAAGTGGGGACAGTGGTCTGGGAGGTCTGTATGGGACTGCACAGTCCAAGATAACACCTGTCCATCCCCCACGCATGAGCATGACCGAGCAAGGGGATGAAGAGGAGCAGAGAAGGGTGCGAAGGAGGAAGCCCAACTTTACTAGTGCAGAATCTGATGCCCTGTTAGATGCATACCTTGACAGGCAACCACTGCTTAGCGGACAGCGGGGAGCACTACAGGTCCATGCTGTGGCATGGGGTGATGTGGCATGTGCCATCAATCAGCAGGGCAGCCATCAGCTGTCTGTGCTGGAGTGCAAGAAGTAGGTTGGCACGGACAGGAGGTGGATTAAAGATAAGGTGGCCACCATCAGGGTGGCAAGTGCTGCCACTGGTGGGGGTCACCAGGATGTACCACACCTGACGCCATGGGAGGAGCAAGTGGCCAGTAGCATGTGGCGTAGTGCTGTTGAGGGTGTTCCTGGCACTGGATTCCAGATGAGTGGCAGCCCATCCCTACATGGTAGGTCCAGTGCTGGCAGTGTGTGGGTGGTAAGGGATAGGCCCCAGGGCCAGGTGGAGCCACTAATGGTACTATGTTCCTTTACAGCTCCTGAGCATCTGGATGGGGCAGCGGTGGTGGGTGTGTCCACTGAGGGGGAGGCCCTGGACACGGTGGAGTGCCCATCCACCTCAACAGGTGCCCGAGGGACCGACCATCTGCAGCCCTGCATGTCTGCACAGACTGATGCCAGTGGTGCAGGTGCAGACATGGCCCTGCCTCTGTCCCAGCGTGACACCGCCCTCGGTGTCCAGTGTGCTGAGACATGGATCGGGGCAGGATCCAGCACTGATGATGACATGACACACATCCCGGACGGTGATGTATGCGGGACATAGGATGGTCCCATGGATGGCATCCACCCAGGGGGTTCCACGGGTAGTGCTGGCATGGCTGCCTGCACAACAGCCCATTCTCAGGCTGCATCTACATGCTCCACTGGGGCAGCACTGGCATGCGGCCAGGGTGGTGGGGCTGTTGCTGCTTCTGCAGCCACGCCAGTGCTGTCTGGTGATCAGCAGCCAGAGGGGCAGTGGCAGCAGATGGCCAGTGTCAATGTAGGGACAGGGGAGGTGGGCCGTGGCAGTGCACCATGTGTTGATGTACCCCAGACTGGCAGCACTGTGCAGCACCCACCGTAGAGGGGTGCTGGGCAGCAGGGCCATGAACACCATGGGAACAGCATGCTGGACATGCAGATAACCCCTTGGATGGCCACAGCCATCTTCTCCAGGCCTCAGTAGATCAGCAGATGCTGCTCATGGTGGCGGTGGATGTGCTCAGTGCAGTTCTGTGCCAGGCAGAGGAGCTGCGCAGCAGGGACCACGCCTTCCTCCTAGCAGAGTTGGCCCAGCAGCAGGTGGATGTGGCTGCTATCATTGACAGGCAGACCACTGCAATGGCGACTGTCTGGCTACACTGGCCAACCGGTTGGGTGCCCAGCCACCGCACACCCCACAGAGTGCTATGTCCACCCCCTGTTCCCGGCATTGTGCGACCCCTGCTATGTCAATACTGGGTTCAGCTGTAGGCATACCTAGCATACCTGGTGCGGGCATGTTTGGTGGCCTGCAGACCCCTGCACGGACATGGTCGCATTCATGCAGTGTCACCACTGGGGGCCCATTGGTGCCACCCCATGAGGCCACTGGTCAGCCTGGCATGGCTGGCAGGTCTCGGCAGGGCCACCCACGCATCTGTGATGGCTGTGGTACTGTGCTGCATGACTGACCCGTTCCCCCTCCATGGCCACTGTCTGTCGCTGCCCTGTGTGAAATGTGGTGTTCTTTGTGTGATGTATGGGTGAGTTGCCCAGCCCTGCACACACATGGTCCCTGTGCACACCTTCCCAGCTGCTGGCCATTGTGGCATGTGCATGATGATGCCTGCGTAGCACTGTCCACCACTGTGCAACAGTGCTCAGCATCTGAAGCATGCACAGTGCCAGCCACTGGGCATGGTTGTGTGTGTTCCTGTGTGGGTGTGGGGGTTTCCGTTAGGGTGAGTGTGCCTATTGCCCTTTGGGCAAGTGTTGTGGTGTGTGCGCGTGTCATGTGCAGCCCTGTCCATCCCTGCCTTTGTGTGTGGTCCCCCACCCATTCCCATGCCCCTGATGCCATCCTCCCCTGGTGTCCACCACTGCCTTTCTGTGGGCTGTGCCCTTGCCCTTGGTGGTTGCACGTGGCCCTGTTGCCTACCTGTGTTGTCCAAAGTGCACCTCTGCGATGGTGTCATGGTGCTGCTGTACCATCTAGGCTAGCTGGGGGTCCCTTCACATAGGGAGTGGCTGCCCTAAACCAGCTGGACCGCCATCCTCTTCATCCCCACCACTGTCCCCCTCCTCGACCTCAATGGCTATCCCACAGTTGGTGGCCATGTTGTGCAGGATACAGCAGGCCAGGAATAGCCTGCAGGCCTTTGAGGGACTGTACTGTAGGGCATCACCTGACGTGTGCAGGCAATGGAACCATGCCTTCAGCAGCCCGAACACCTGCTCGATGACATTCTGTGTTGTGGCATGTGCCTCATTGTACTGTTGCTGCACTGGGGTCATGGGGCACTGGCATGGTGTGAGCAGCCAGGGCAGTAATGGGTAACCACTGTCACCTGTGTGCAGAGGAGAGTCATTAACATGGTGGTCTGCGTCACTGTGCCATGGGCCATCATGGCCATTTCCCATAGCACCCCTGCCAATGCCCCACACCCCCCAAGTCTGCAGCCATTGTCCAGTGTGCTATGTGTACTCACCTACCAGATGGCCAGTGGGGATATCCCCACCCTCAAACCTATGGCACAGTGCAGACTGGTGCCAGATGAAGGCATCGTGTGCTCTTCCAGGGTATGTGGCACAGACATTGATTATGCATCCCCTGGCATTGCACACCGCCTGGCAGTTGACACTCAGGTAGCCCTTGTGGTTGATGTACGCCACCCCCTCTGGGCCAAGTGGCATGCGGATGCCTACATGGGTGCAGTTTATGGCCCCGAGCATGGCAGGCAACCGTGCTACCCTGTGGAGCTCCTGTATGTGTGCTGTGTGCTCCGCCTGTGTGCTGGGGAAATGGATGTACTCTGCAGCATGTGGCAGCAGTGCGCTGACGAATTGTGTGAGTAGGCGTGACGCAGCCGACTGGGTTATGCCCGTCGTGTCTTCTGTTGGTCTCTGGAAGGTGCCCGAGGTGAGCAGGCACATGACGGCTGTGACCTTGGTCTCCACAGACAGCGCATGGCTCCATTGTGTGGGTGCCTGCATCTCATCACTGCACAGCTCACAGAGTTGCCTCAGAATCACCCAGTTCAGGCAGTACCAGCCCACAATCTCAGTGTCACTGTACTGTTCAAAGGTGGTGTGGGATTGGTACAGCCTGTTCTGGGCATAACGCTGATGGGCCCTTCCTGGCCGTGCCTCCCTGCTGCCTGCCTTCTCACACCCCTCATTACTGCCTCCACCTGGAAGGTGGCACTGGCCATGTCCCTGGCTGGTGTCCCCCCAGATGGCTGTCTACCTGGTCCCCCCCGCTGTGTGTTGCTGGTGCTGCCCCTTCACCGGTTTCACCTCTGGCTGTTCACCTCTGTGTGCCCTGCCTCTTACCACTGCCCTCAGTCCATTGTGGCACTCTCAGGCCCACACACACACACACACAGACACACTCACACACACACTCCTTCTTTCACTCAGGCACACCTCCGGTGGGCCCTGTCCACCTCCTGGCCATGCCTGGCCCCTGCTTCCTGTCTTCCCTCCCTGCCACTCTGTCTCTGCGCTCCCACCTATGGCTTCTCTGTGGCACATTCATCCTCCCCTCTCTTGATCCCTTTTATTTTGGCTAATTTTTGCTGTCACGCAACTTCCCTTTGCTCCGCTACTGTGCACGTTGCCTACTGATGAATATCGTACTGCGCACATTATTCCTGGTTCTTCCCCCTGCAGTTGCACATGCATTCATTTCAGTTGTGCTGTGGCGCATTGCATGTTGTGCTGTGCTGTTGCTCCCACTGAATATCGCACCATGGCGCATTTCCAGTCTTGTGTAGGTGCATCCCTATTGTGCATGGCGCATCAGCTCTGAATATCCCACCCTTAGACTTTCCTATCAAATGTATTACCTTCTAAACAGTGCTTAAAGTAGATGTTGTTTCCTAAGAGCCCCCAAGAAAAGTGTCTAAGTGGAAATACAAAATACAGTTTAAACCCTGTGTCTCCGCCCCTTCTATGATGCCATCTCGCTCCTCCTTTTAGAATACAAAAATTATACAAACAGGATGTCCTAATCAGGAGGTATATTAAATAAGGTGACACAAGCAAAAACTAATTTCCCAATATGACTTCTTAATTAAGTCTGTGGTTTGAGAGGACACGTGATGCAGCACGCCTAGAAGCGTCTCTTCAGACCACTCCGACTACCCGCCTAAACAAAGTACTTAATTTTACTAATAAAGAGGGATAATAGCAGTAAAAGCACCCTGCAACTATTGCCTACACCTTGCAGCACCCATCGGCGCATTGTAAAGAGGTATGGATACAGAAATTAAACTGCCGCCGCCAAAACACACGCCACCCATCACTCCACAAAAGGCCCCAAAGAAAGCGCGGGCCTCAGGTGCTGCTACCTCCCACCCCCACTCTACAACTTCGGGGGATCAAGAGCCACTCACCTTGGCTGGATTTTTGGCAGAATTTCGACCCTTTAAGGAAGAGCTCCGATCGATGGCTTCGGAGATAAAATCTCTTTCCCAAACAATGGAAGACATAGTCATCAAGACCTCCGATAACGAAGCCCGACTTGTTTCATTAGAAAAAAGGATCGATAAACAAGACCCAGAAATAGTCTTTGTAAAACAAAAGTTAAACAAGGTTGAGCAGAAACTTGAAGATTTGGAGGGTCGCAGCCGCAGGAACAACGCGGTGATCATCGGCTTGCCTGAATCAGAAGAAGGCAAAGACCCGATCCTATTTGTCCAGCGATTCCTCGAAAAGGTAGTGGGTCCTTCACCCTATGGCTCTCAATACATAATAGAGAGGGGGCATAGGGCACTTTGACCTACTCCACCACCTGGAGCAGCCCCCCCACCCACTGATATTCCAATTTCTAAACTAGCTAGAGTGACAACATCTGATGGCCAAAGTGAAGGACTTGCAAGAGCTATCGTGGGAGGGACGGAGGATCCGTATTGCCCAAGACTTGCCGGTTTCTGTTTGACTACGTTAGACCAGCTTCCATCCACTGGTTACCAAGATCATCGCCACAGGGATAAAATTCCGCATGGCATATCCCGCGAAACTTCAAGTGCTTGTTGATGGAGAATGGCGCTCTTACGAGGAATATGAAGCAGCGCACACAGATCTCATCCGAGCCCTGCCTGACCTTTTCTGAGACTCCAAATGATGGTCCCACACTCTCTATTTCAAATCTAGTTGAAGAGGTAGCAGTTTATCGAGGGGTTATGAGCTGTAGCGGTGCCCCAGGAAGATTTGCCTGCTGAGATGCTCGAGGAGCCAATCCAGTGACGGATCGTTGCTTGGGCTCGATGTCTAGTTCATGAAGATTTATCTCGTTGATCCCTTCGAGTGCCTTTGAAGTGGAATCCCCAATTTTAGCAGCGAGAAGACATCTCAGAATTGCAGATCTTCAATCAGACGTTTGGTTTCCTGAATTGGCAACCGGGAACCCCGGCTCCTCTTCTCTCAGTGCTTTTCCCTTGTGTGGATTGCCCACTGGCTTAATGTTTCTCAGATGATTTAGGGTGTTTTTTGAGCCCAGAATTTAAGCACCATTAGCGCTGTTTAATTTTTGTGTTTTTAGAGTAACATATAATAGGTAAAACGGTCTCTAATTAGCATTTTTTTTACCACCATCTACCCTCTGCTTCTTTTTCCAGGTATGTAATTGATGTTTTCTGCCACAAGAGGAGAGTGTTGTATTAATTTTCATCAACCTTGTATTTCAGTATAGATGATGTTAAATTACTATTTAGAGAAATGAATATATAAAGTTCAGGTTGCTTTTTGCTATATATTTCTCTTATATGGGGTGGGGATCGGAGGGGAGGAACGGAATGACAGGCTGTTGCATAGCGGAGCACATAATAGGTAAGGGGATGGGAGGGTGGGGGTCTTTTATGCAGAATTGTTTTTATTTTATTTTTCCAGCTTGTATTCTATGGGTTTTGTGGTTGTTTAATGGGGTAAACTGGATAACTTGGGGGAGAAAGGGAGGGGCAAACCACAATTTGTGGTACAGATTGTACACCATTTTTCACATGCAGTTAGGTTGGTTAATTATTATATCCTTTGTTCTGCTGTATTTTCTTAAACATGATGCATGAGGTGTGTTTTTCTACTTGGAATGTAAAGGGGATCAGAAATAAACTCAAATAGTACAAGGTCTTAAAACACTTAAGCCTTCTACGTTCACAAATCACCTTTATCCAAGAGTCACACTTGTTGGATTCAGAGGCCCTGCAGATGAGAAGGCTTCAGATAGGGAAAGTTTTTGCCACCCAAGGTTCCACTAAGAGCAGGGAGGTTATGATTTTGATCAATAAAAGTATTGCCTTTGATGTAGAACAGGTTATCGGAGATCTGCAGGGTAGGTACATCATAGTTAAAGGGGATATTCACTTGGTCCCCCTTCTCCTCTGTAGTTTATATGGTCCTAACATAGATGACCACGGATTTTTTATGAATCTGGTCCTGCGGATACTTCACTTTCTTCCTACAATGATAGTCATAGGGGCGACTTAAATCTAGTAATGGATGCCGAATTAGATCGATCACCACCCCAAACCAGAGGGATTTGTCCCTCGCAAAGAGCCCTGCATGACCTAATGGATCAACTCGGATTATGCGATCTCTGGAGGGTTTTGAACCCCAAAGAGAAAGAGTACACCTTTGTCTCCCCGGTTCACCATACGGCTTCACGTATAGACTATTTATTAATCTCACAGACACTTATCCCTGGGGTGTTGTCCTCCACTATTTCACCTGGTCCGCCCTCAGATCATTCTCTAGTTCAATCCAGTATAGCCTTAGCCATACTTCCAAAGAGAGATAGAAGATGGAAAATTAATGACCAAATTATAAAGAAATCCAAGCTCGCTCAAGAAGTACAGGAACATATCGATTTTTTCTTTACCACGAATAAATCTCCGGATGTTGCTCCAGATGTTCTGTGGTGTGCCTTCAAAGCGTATATCAGAAGTATTCTAATCAGTCAGGCTACTGTGCAGAAGTCACAAGATGTCAAAATGAAGACTTTATTGTCTCAGATAAGGGTAATTGAAAGTTCCCTTACCCCAATACATCACAGGAAATTAAACACAAACTAACACTTATTAGGGATCAATATTTGGAGATTCTTAGGGAGAAAGCTGCATTTGCTATGGTATGTGCCAAAGCCAAGTATATGGATCAAGGAAAAAAAGCCGGTAAACTTCTCGCTCTCAGGATCAAACAGCAGGAATCAGCAAGGTTTATTGCCCCCATTAGATCTGTAACGGATGGAACATTGAAAACCTCCCTGGAGGAAATTTTGCCCGAATTCACTCAATATTATAAATCCTTATATCATAAAATGGATAACCCTCCTTCGGCTTCCACATTGGATGATTACTTTTCCCGCACCTATTTACCGACTCTGTCTGAAGCTCACAACAGTTTATTACTGGCACCTGTTTCTAGTTGGGAAGTTATTGAGGAAATACAAAAACTCCCCCTAGATAAAGCTCCGGGCCCGGATGGCTTCTCAGCCTACTTCTTTAAGAAATTTAAAGATTTGATCGTCTCTGCTCTCCTCTCATTATTCCAACATATTTTATCTGGTATCCGCACTGACTCCACCCTTTTCAAAGCCCTAATAGTATTGATTCCGAAATCTGGTAAAGACCCGGAACTTGTTCAGAGCTATAGACCCATTTCCCTTATAAACCAAGATGTAAAGATCTTAACAAAAATTTTAGCAGATAGGCTCTCTACCGTGTTGCCAGACCTTATTGGACTGCATCAAGTGGGCTTTATGTGAGGGCGCTCCTCAGTGGATCATCTTCGCACGCTTTCCCATGCCTTCTTGGTGTCCAGGGATGCGCAATTCCCAGCAGTCTTGGTGTCCCTGGATGCCGAGAAGGCTTTTGATAGGGTAGATTGGAGTTTTTTGCTTAGGGCATTAAAAGCTTTTGGTTTCACATCTCAATTTTAAGACTGGATTGCTGCTATTTATTGGGCTCCCTCGGCTAGGATCATGGGGAACGGAGTTATCTCAGAGTCTTTTTTTCTGCACTCAGGTACTAGACAGGGATGTCCTCTTTCTCCCCTTCTATTTAATATTTACTTAGAGCCACTCTTAAGAAATTTAATTGCCAGTACAAAAATACAAGGTATCAACACATATGGTCAGGAAGTAAGGGTTTTGGCATATGCTGATGATCTTCTTCTCCAGCTTTCTCATCCAGATATTTACATTCCTGCAGTGCTCGAGGTCATAGAGAATTACAGTTGCCTCTCTAATTACAAGCTTAATCTAAACAAATCAGCTGTTTTCCCCTTGAACCACAAAGTTTTTAAGCAATCGGTCATCATCCTGGGTCTTAGATGGGTTCCGGATTCTCTGGAATACCTCGGTATCTTTCTTACCAGAACTTCTCTCTCAACCACCAAGAAGAATTTTGATCCCCTCAATTTGACTATCACACATGATCTGGACAGATGGGGCAAACTTCCTATTTCCCTCTGGGGTCAGATCAATTTGGTCAAAATGAATATAGTTCCTCGTCTCTTGTATCCCCTCAACCTTCTTAATGTTTGGCTTCCTGGGGTATGGTTTAAGAGGTTACATCAACTTTTTACAAAATTTATCTGGGCCAAAAAACAACCAAGATTGGCATACAACAAGTTGGCGGCTCCAAAACACAAGGGTGGGTTGAGGCTTCCTCTCTTGTATATGTACTACTGGGCCACTAATGCCTCTAAGTACATGAGATGGTTAGACACAATGCCTTCATCTCCAGGTCCTCTGTGGCTTGAAATAGAGATTGCCATGATTCGTTCTATAGGGATTGAACCCTCTACCCTCCTAACTTTGAAACCTTCTCAACTCTCCCCTAAATTAAAGTTCACAGTAATCGAACTATCCTGGTGGGTTCATCTACAGCTCTGTGCGTTCCTGCAATATAATCCTCTCCATGATCTCTCCCTATCTATCTGGAACTCTCCCTTGTTCGTGTCGGATGGTAAGCCCATTCCTTCTACATGGTTACTGCAAATGGGGATGGGTTCTCCCTCCTTGCTCCAAAAAGATGAGAATTATTGGCTCTCTATTTCGGATATCATGTCTGAATTTAATATTCCACCCTCTGGTTACTTCAAGGTGTGTCAACTCAAACATCTTCTCATTAAAACCCTGGGTCATTCTCCACTGGCGTTAAGTAGTAAATCATTGTATTAAGATCTCCAGGTTTTAAGTTGCCCCCCTAAGACTATCTCTAAGATATATGCTACGCTTTTTGAGTATCATTTTCCGCAGTTTTTTGGCCCCACAGAATACTGGACCAGTTTGTTCCCTTCTTTAACATTGGATTGGGCCTCCCTGTGGCGTAATTGCCATCGCTTCATTACCCAGGATAGACTCCGTCTTACACAATTTCATATATCGCACAACTTATATTATTCTCCCCAAAAATTGGCTAAATGGGGTCTTATCGAATCCAACCTATGTACTCGTTGCTCCTTGGAAGTAGGCACACTCCTACACATTTTATGGACTTGTCCAAAGGTGGCACCTATTTGGGAAACAATCTCAGCTAAGGCTGATCCTTTTTTAGGTATCTCTGATTGCTTTACCCCTGAAATTTGTATATTAGGGGATTATTCCTCGTTAAGAGTTACTAAACGTAAATATTATATGTCTATGATAGCGATGTCTGTTAAGAAACTTGTACTTAGACATTGGAAGAGATCACACGTGGCTTAGTAGTAATTGAGGAATCTTAGGACAGAAAAGCCTGTGCTAATCTCCAGTATAGACTACCTAAATATAATAAGATTTAGGGATCCCGTCACACTTTGTACTCCATTTAATTTGCTTAAGAATATTGGTCTCATAGATTGTTAAGGATTACTGATGCTGTAAATGCAGTGGTTTGCTGGGGGTGGGAGGGTTGGACTTAGGGTGGGTGGTTGGTGGGGACAGACTCAGTGTACTCGATAATTTGTATAACATGGTTAATTCCAATGTTCTGTCTCCTTGATGTATGAAAAACTTCTAATAAACTTTAAAGTAAAAAAAATTAAGTCTGTGATTTCTCAGTTCCTTCTTTTTGATCTTTGAGTAGTTTCCTGCTTTGCAAGGACATCACAAGACTTTTACAACTCTGCAGTTTTCTCACCTAGATAGAATATAACTTTTTAACACCAGTTGAAATTAATTGTCTGAATTCTGAAGACGTCATAAAATGTATATTTTAAGTTTCCTGGCTTCAAAGCAACACAGATCATAAAGATAGCCATAAAATGCAACTTGGAAGTAATCACATTACAGAGATCTGCTGTTTAACATATCCTGTCATTTGAACTGAAACCTGTGTTGGGGAGGAGTCATCCCACAGGCTGTCTAATGAGACAAAAGAACCTCTGTCATGCAAACACTGAGGCCAAGGGGATTTTAAAGGGCATTTGGCTGGGAAGCCAAGTTTCAAGAAAATACAAAATCACATATGCCCCACAATGCAAAGCATCATAGGGCTGCATATACAAATCACCACATGATGTTATGCTGGTCAACTTTAAGCAAAGTGCATGGTGCCAAAAGGCCTCTCACACAGTTTGCAAAGGGTGCTAACAGAAGACATAGACACGTGTTTCATCCTACCAGGACTCATCAATGCCTCGTCTGTTTGACACCCAGTGGAATGGACCAGCTACCCTAGGGCAGTGTGCCTTGGATATATTATGGTGAACCCATTAAAATAAAAACCATTTAAAGACAAAAAAGAACCTCTGTCATGAAACACTGAGAGCAAGGAGTTACCCAAAAGGGCATTTGGCTGGGAAGCCAAGTTTCAAGAAAATACAAAATCCCTTGTGATTTTTGTGACTGTAAAACAACTTCAATAATATGAGCCAACCTGCCTCAGTGTTCTTGGTCTTCTTTAAATATTTTTAATGGGTTCCTCACAACCAAGACACACTGCCTCTAAGTAACTTCAGTCCATTCCACCTGAGGTGTCAAACAGGCAGTATAGTCTATTGAAACAGCTCATGTCTCTGTTAGCACTGCCTGTGGTGACACCATGCTAGTCTTGCTGTGGACCAGCACCATTCTGTGTTGATTTGCATATGCAGCCATGATCTTTACATTAATAAAGGCTCCTGTGTTATGACCCTGTCGAAGACACTCAATAACACATTCTATATACAAATATCATAGAGCAATCATAACCATCTGGCCAAGCATCACCAATCCTCCCCACCTAGACTGGATTTGGGGCTCTATCCCCCTGCATGGAATGAACTTCCCAAATCAGTTCACTCCTTATAAAGACACGAAAGGCCATCGCTGTTCTGATTTTTTGCTCCAGCCCTATGTAAGATTGTCATTTCATACCCTTGTAAGGCAAGACTCCATCTTCACAATCTACCATTTGATTTTCCCATTTGTGTCAGCCAAACCAGAGGGTTGTGGTCAGTTTGTACCACAAAATGCAGTCCATGTAAGTATGGCTCTAGCTTCTTTAGGGCCCACACTATGGCAAGACACTCCTTTTCCACAGTAGAGTATGCCCACTCCCTGGGAAGTAACTTTTTACTCAGGTACACTACCAGGTGATCTTTCCCTTGGTTGGATGTCTGACTCAGTACTGCCCCAGTACCCAAGTCTGAGGCATCAGTCTGAACCATAAAGGGTTTGCTATAGGCAGGACTTGTCAATACAGGAGCACTGCACAGTGCCTCCTTCAGTCTGGTAAAGGCTTTCTCACAGGCTGATTCCCAGGTAATTTTCTTTGGCATCCTTTTCTTTACCAGGTCAGATAGGGGAGCAGCCAGGGCACTGTAATTGGGTACAAATTTCCTATAGTACCCTTCTATCCCTAGAAAACTCCTGACCTGCTTCTGCATTTCTGGTCTGGGCCAAGCCTGGATCACCTCTATTTTTACCTGGTTAGGATGGAGCTGTCTCCGGCCTACCACATGCCCCAGGTATGTCACTTCTCCCATGGCCACCTGGCAGTTCTCAGTTTTGACAGTGAGCCCGGCCCTTTGTATCCTGCCCCACACTTCCCTAAGGTGGGACAGGTGTTACTCCCACCTGGCACTAAAGATGGCAATGTCATCCAGGTATGCCACGGTGTACTCCTCAGCACCATTTAACACCTGGTTCACCAACCTTTGGAAAGTGGCCGGGGCATTCTTCATTCTGAAAGGCATTACTTTAAATTCAAATAAGCCTATTGGAGTGTTGAAGGCCGACCTCTCCCTAGCTGTGTCTGTTAACTTTACCTGACAATTCCCATTGGTCAGGTCAATAATCATAAGGTTGGTTGCCCCTCCTAACTTGTCCAGGAGTTTTTCCATCCAGGGCATTGGGTAGGTGTCTGACTTGATGACTGCATTCAGTCCTGTGATAGTCCACACAGAAATGAATACAGCCATCTGGCTTGGGCACAAGGACTACGGGTGAGGCCCAGGGGCTGTGGGATCTTTGGATTACCCCTAAATCCAGCATCTCCTCCACTTTCCTCCTAATGTCCTTTTGGACAGCCTCTGACACCCAATATGCTGTCTGCTGTATGGGCGTCTGTGTCCCTGTCTCCACATTATTATAACAGCTAAGGGGGGTTAGTCAGGCTGGCGCTAAACAGTGGGGCAAGGTCTGCTAAAACCTCCCTCACTTACTGGATCTTATCCGGGGCCAGCTGGGGAGACAATTTATCTGCCTCCACAGAGGACTCCCACTTGCTTTCTTCCAGCACACTAGAAGGGGGTCTCCTTTGTTCATTCCTTCCCCAGGACTACATACTGTGAACACCATGTCAGCCCTATTAGCATATGGCTTCATGATGTTGACATGGTACATCCTTTCTGTCTGTCTTCTGTCAGGTAACTCTATAATACAATTCACATCACATTCTACCTACTTTCTTTGGTATGGTCTGCCCACTCAGCCTGCAGCTTGTCTTTCCGGACCGGAATAAGGACCATGACTTCCTGACCCACCATGTACGAGCAAGCTCTAGCTTTGCAGTTGTACCACACTTTTTGTTTCTGTTGGGAAGCTGCCAGGTTGCTCTGGGCTGTCCCCATAAGCTCCTTCAGCCTTTCCCTAAACCTAAGGACGTAATCCACTGTGGGAGTTCCTGGGTGGTGTGCTTGCTTTCCCAGTCCTCCCAGATCAAGTCTAGGGGCCCATGTACCCGGCATCCATATAAGAGTTAGAAGGGAGAAAATCCTGTTGACTCTTGGGGCACTACCCTGTATGCAAACAACAGGTGGGGAAGGTATTTCTCCCAGTCCCTCCTATGCTGTTCAGCAAATGCCCAGAGCATTGACTTCAGGGTACCATTAAATCTTTCCACAAGCCCATTGGCTTGTGGGTGATACAGTGTCATGCATCTCTGCTCCACCACATCTCCACAAACATTTCATCAGGTTCAACATGAAGGAACCCCCTCGATCAGTGATAACCTCCTGTAGAAACCCAACAAGGGAGAAAATCCCAAATAAGGCATCTGCCACTTTGTCTGTCCTCAGTGAAGATAGGGTGACTGCCTCGGGGTACCAGGTGGTGTAATCCACCATAGTCAGGATGAATCTCCTCCCTGAGGAGATGGGGGTATTTAAAGGCCCCACAATATCCATTTCCTCCCTCTGGAATGGCTCCTCCACTATGGGTATATGGAATCAGGGCAGCTTGGGTTTTCTTGCCCACCTTCCCTATTTCTTAGCACTGGTGACAAGACCTGCAATACTCCTTCACCTGCTGGGTAAGTTGGGCCAATAGAAATTCTGGGCCAACTGCTGCATAGTGCATGTGATTCCCAGATGACCAGACAAGGGAATATCATGTGTAATCTTGAGCAACTGCTCACGATACCCCTGGGGAATGACAAGCTGTCTGCCTATCACCCCTCCCTCTGTCTGCACAGCCTGAGTATACATCAGTCCATTTTCCCAATAAACCTTATGTCTGCTGTCATCTCCCTGTGCTCTGTCAGAGTCTGGCCAAGCCCTCAGCTACTCTAGACTAGGGTCACTTCTCTGAGCAGCTGCAAACTCCCTTACACATTCCCAAGGCATGGAACAAGTCCCCTTCAGTCTCTAAACTAGGGTCCCTATCACTAGTGTCAGGGCCCTCAGGCTCACTGTTATCCCTAATCCTCTGACAATGGGTCACCCCTCCCTCTTTGGAGTAACCCTCTGTAGCTGTGTGGTTAACTGCTACTGGGTAAATTTCTACCCTCTTTTCATTAGTCTCCATATCAGAAGATACTGGTTGGGGTACCAGCCTTCCAGTGGTTTCCACAATGGATTCTGTGGGGTTCAGGGAACTACAATTTTCCCTTGCTGCTTGGCAATGGGTAACAGCACACACCATCCCCTGTTTGAGATTGTTGCCCAGGATGATATCCACTGCTAATGTTTTGGCTACAGCCACCTGTTGAGCAGTTCCCCCTGTTTCACCCCAGTCAAGGAGAACACTAGTGAGTAGCAATGTGGTTTCCTCACCAGCGAACCCTTGCACAGTCACAAATTCATTGGGTGTAAGCTGAACAGGCTCTATCAGATCCCCTTTTACCAATGTCAGGATGCCCCTGTGTCCCTTAACCCTTGTGTCTGTACACCATTTACCGTGACTGGGTGCATGTGTTCCCTCATGTTCACTGGCATGCTTCCAGGGACACACAAACAACCCACTTCTTTTCCTAGCACCACCCTGCATATTGCTCAATCCTTTTGTGACACTGACTGGCAATGTACCCAGTTCTTTACACACAACCAACATTCATTTTCTTTTTCAGAGAAATCTTTTCTTTGAAACCTAGAGCTAACTGGTTTTGGTGGAGGCAGTGAGGGTTTTGGCTACTCTGAAGGCACGCTTTTCCCTTTCTGTGCTGCCACACCACCCCATTCACTCACAGAGCAGGTCTGCTCTTGGCATAGTGGTCCAAGAGTTCTGCAGCCTCTTGCACTGTTTTGGGATCTCAGTCCTCCAGCCAGGTTTTCTGCTCTGCTGGGCATCCCCCAAAAAACTGTTCTAATAAAATAGAATTTTCTATTTTATCTACAGAGTTTGCTTCAATTCCTTCCCACTAACATTTTAAAAACTGATGTTGTTTCATGTCTAGCTCCTCATAGCTCATATCAGGGCTTCTCCTGAACTTATGGAATTTAGCTCGGAATGCTTCAGTAGTTAATTAATTTTCTTTTAACAGTGCAGCTTTAAGTTTTCTGTAATCATTACTGTCCTCATTGTCCATTTGACCCAATGCATCCCAAGCTTTCCTGGTAAGTAGCGGGGATAGCTGGAAGTTCCAGGACCCTCTAGGAATTTTAGCCTGAATACAAACTTTTTCAAAGGAATTTAAAAAGGCATCCATATCCTCCCCCTCTTTAAATCTGGCTATCAATTTGGAATTCAATTTGTAACCCAGTCCTCTAGTTCCAATTAAACCCAAGCCACTTACTTGCTCTGGTGCTGGTGGTTGGAGTCGTAGCTTCTCCAGTTCATGTTGCCTCTGGCGCTCTCACTCTTCATGGTCAGCCTCCCACTGTCCCAGCTATGCCTCTCACCATTCTCACTCAGTCTGTCACTGTTCACGGCCCCTCTTCACCTCTGCAGTTTGCTGGTGCTCACACTCCTCACTGTCAGCCTTTCGCTGTTCATGCTCTCTCTTCTCCTGGAACTCCAGCTCCATTCTGTGAACTCAATCTGTAGCCTGAATTGCTTCACCAAGCTCCAGGAATGCTGGTGGAAGCCTTCCCCCTGCTGCTGTGGCCTTTGCTTTGGCACTGTGGCTCTCTGTCATCCTCATTGGATCTGGACACTCGCTGTACTAGACCTTCCACACTCAGGTCGGTCTTTTTACAGTCACAGTCAGTGACTCGATGCTCTAGGTATCTGCACCTTCAGAGCTCATGAGGTTCTGCTTCGTGTATCACATGGGACTCATAAAATGCACACAACTGCCTCCACGTGTTCACACTGGTGTGCCACGTTGTAGTTAGGCTCATCGTCTTCTTTCGGCTACTCTAACTTACTTTATAAAAATAAAACAAGTGGAACGATATACCAAATAATCCAGTTCTGTTTCAATTTAAAAATAAATTACTTATTTTTGCAAGTAGGCTGTATGGTATCAAACTGACACACTGAACATTTTAAAACGTGTTACGAAAATTATCAACACCACTGCCAACCAATCTGTCACAACCCCATTCAACAGGTCAGGCCTCTGCTCACAGTGCCAACCTCCGGTGCAGTATTGTGGACAAGTAACAAAAAAGGATAACCCTCCCTGTCTGACAGCAGGTCCGAATCACCACTGATCTCGAATACAATGGCGGGATAACTGGAAGTTCAAGACCCTCTAAAATTTTAACCTGAATAAACTTTTTCAAAGGAAAAACATCCATATCTCCCCTCTTAAAATCTGGCTATCAATTTGGAATTCAATTGTAACCCAGTCTCTAGTTCAATAAACCCAAACACTTACCTGCTCTCGTGCTGGTGGTTGGAGTCGTACTTCTCAAGTTCATGTTGCCTCTGAAGCTCTCACTCTTCATGGTCCTCCCCTGTCCCAGCTATGCCTCTCACCATTCTCACTCAGTCTGTCACTGTTCACGGCCCCTCTTCACCTCTAAGTTTGCTGGTCACCTCCTCACTGTCAGCCTTTGCTGTTCATACTCTCTTCCTGGAACCAGCTCCATTCTTGAACTCAATCTGTAGCTGATACTTCACAGCAGAATGCTGGTGACCTTCCTGCTGCTGTGGCCTTGCTGGCACTGGCTCTGCTGTCATCCTCGTGAATCTGGACACTAACTGGCCACTAGACCTTCCACTCAAGGTCTGGTCTTACAGTCACAGTCAGTAACTCGATGCTCTAGGTATCTGCTACCTTCAGGGCATCCATGAGGTTCTGCTTCGTGGCTATCACCGCCACAGGACTCCTCTGTCCTTGCACAACTGCCTCACGTATTCTACAGTGTGCCCGTTGTAGTTGGAAACCATCGTCTTCCCTAACTCACGGCTACTCTAACGTGCACTTTATAAAAAAAAAATAAAACAGGTAGGAACTTGACTGTAAGCCAAATAATACAGTTCTGTTTCATTTTTTAAAAAAAAATAAATTACTGCCTTATTTTGCAAGTGAGCTGTATAGTATCAAGCTGACACTGAACATTTAAAAACGTATTCTGAGGTTATCAGCACCACTGCCAAACCAATCTATCACAACCCCATTCTAGCAAGTCAGGCCCTCTGCTCCCACAGTGCCAACCTCCGAGTGCAGTATTGTGGACAGGTAACAGAAGGGTAACCCTCCTGTCTGTTTGTGGGTCCGAATCTGCTGATCTCTCAAGTTCTGGGAGGATTCAAACTGTGAACATTATGCTAGCTTACCCAAATGTACAGGCTTAGATAATTCTACTCTTTGGGGAATGCTAGATATCTTTCACCTAAGAGCATCTATCCAGGTATCCAAAATGAAAACTAAAAACTCTATGAAAGACCTTAGGAAAATTCTTACCTTTTTCCAGTTCAGTAACACCATAAGCTTATGAACAGTTGTCAACTTTAACCATCTATACTTCACAGGCAAAAGAAAGAATTTCAAAGGCACACCAGGCAGTCTCTTTAAAATAAGAGAATAACTTAGAAAATGGATAAAAATATGTAAAATGTAAACACAGAACAATATATCACAAATCATACAATCACTTAAAAGAACAAGGTTAAAGTACAAACATAAACTCCTTAGACAATACAATTAGACTTTCCTAATGTATTACCTTCTAAACAGTGCTTAAAGTAGATGTTGTTTCCTAAGACCCCACAAGAAAAGTGTCTAAGTGGAAATACAGAATACAGTTTAAACCCTGTGGCCCAGATATTCAAACTGCCCCCAAAATGAGCGCAACAGCAGGAGCAAGCATAAAACCGATTTGTGCATATAAGAACAGGATGCGACATATTCAAAACATGGAGCAGAACACAACCGCGCAAGCAACCAACATCTGAATACTCGCACATACTGTGCCATAGCGCAACCAGGAAGGAGAAGCTGAAGCAGAAATATTGCGTATGCGCGCATCCAGGGCAGCCCAGCTGAGCAGTCCAGAGGTGCCATAGCACAAGCAGAGCCCCCCAGAGCAATGGAACTGCATATCCAGGGAGGCAGGCTGGGGCCCACCACCAGCCAGCCACACATGGACACAGGAACACACTGCAGAACCAACACCACACCTGCACCCACAAGCACTGCATCACTGGGGTGTGACGGATGATTACTGGCCAATGGGAACAAGCCAAAAAGCATAGCAAAGCCATGACACCCCAGCACAACCACTGGCAGGCAGAGTGCAGCACACAGGGGTTGACAACCACAGTGCACATCAGCCCCCGCCGCACAGCACACCCTGCACTGTGACCCCAAGACACCACCTATGTGCAGTGACTGGCACTGCAGGAAACCATGCATCCCCCAGCACCGTCAACCCGTGCAGCACAGAAACCTACAAAGCCAGACACACCTGTGCACCCTGCAGTGGGTGGCAGCAGACAACAAGACCAACAGAAAGTCACTCGATGCTGGAGATACCTCCCATGCACACACATCACACACATACACACACACACACACAACGCACACACACACACACACACACACCCAGGACCATACCACCCCAGATGGCATGTACACCCTGCAACTGAGCACCCACAGCCAGCTGCAAATCGAGAGACCAACACAGTATTCATATCAAAATAGAAATGTATATTTAAATATAGTACAGAACCAAAACAAGAAAAAACTATTTACAAGGGGGAATTTCAAGGTAGGGGTGTTCAAGGAGTGAGGATGAAAAACTTGGAGTGGGAAGGCAGGGTGGTAGGGATGGGAGAAGTGGGAAGAGTAATATAATCTATGGGCCAGCCGGCTGCTCGTCCTCTGCCTGGTGGCGCCCGTCCTGTGCCACCTCCTCTGAGGCCATGGCACGGAGGGACTGCAGGATGGCCTGGTTGTCCACCAACAGGTGTCTGAGGCCCGAACATCCCGACCAATCCTCCTGAGAACCCTCAAGGCCCTAGGAAAAGGGAACACAGTCAATGGCTGTGACTGACCACAACCCTGAACACCACCCAACCTGCAAGCCATATAGCCCAATGTCCGCACTCCTGTGATGTAGCATGCACCCACCCACAGTGAACATGCACATGGCCATCACAAACAGGCAGCACTAGCTATGCGCATCCACCACACACACACTGCCCATGTCCATCACAGCACAAACAAGGCTGTCAAGTGATGTAGCGCAACGCAGTATGCCAGTTACAGCTAAGTGCCCAGTGCATACCTGGACCACCAGTGACGCACATACACAGACGTGCTGTGATACTGGACAGTGATGCATGTCACCTGTGTGGTGCATACATACATGAGATACATAGACAGTGTCGGCAGATAGGGGACTATGGCCAATCCCAGTCTAATCTCCATTTGAGCTTGTAAGTTCACTTTGTTTTCCTAGAAGTCTGTTGCCCCTTACCCCTGACCTCCACAAGTCCTTTATGTCTATCCCTGCATTCTGAAATCCCGCGGATTGTTTCAGCCCCCTACCACTCTCTGCCTGGCAGGGTGTTGCACTTGTCCACCACCCGTTCTGCGAAGAAATTTTTCTCATGTTTCCTCCTGAATCGTCCTCCCTCAACTTCATCCCATGCCCTCTAGTCCTAGAACATGTTTTCACTTCAAAATAGTGTTTTCCTGCACCCTGTTCCTCCCTGTAAGATACTTGAAGGTCTCTATCATATCCCCTCCCCCTCTCCTCCAGGGAGTACATGATCAGTTCCTTCAACCTGTCTTCATAGGACTTGTGACTGCAAGCCATACACCATCTTTGTTGTCCTCCTCTGAACCTTATCTGCCCACTCTATGTCCTTACATAGGTATGGTCTCCAGAGTAATACACACTGTACTCCAGGTGGAGCCTCACTAGTGTCTTGTATAGTGGAATTATGACTCCCTTTCCTGCATGGTTGTATTGTGCAGGGGCTAGTAATCTTCCCCAGCATGCAATAGCATCCATGAAGTCATGATACTCACACTGCTCAAGCAGCTGTGTCTGCTGCTGTTGCTGCTGCCTGTTGCTGCTGCTGGGTGCAACACCTGCTGGCACCGGCCTAGCACAGCCCTCCTCAACCCGGCCTGCATCTCACATCTCGGCCTGTGGGAGACATATGTTGAGACAAACATCAGTGTGACTCAAGAAGACTGCCCCCTGCCCCAGTGAGAGTGCCTGCCCACACAGCCATACCCATTCATCTCACAGCTGCACACACTGACAGCCAACCGTGGCCGAGCCATCACCTATGCAGCACCACCAAACACACACACACCCCGACAGAATACAGGTGCATAGATGGTACACCCACCTGGCCTAGGGACCACATGCCCCACCTGGCATGTGACTGCAGCCTCTCAATAGGTCGGATCCCTCGATGGAGGTCACCGATGCCAGTGCCGGCACTGCTCAGCAGACCGGCACAATCCAGTGACCCCCACCAGGTCAGTGGCCACTTGATGCCACACCTGTGTGCGGGCAATGGTGAGGCGCCTCACTATAAAGTGCCCCATAGTGGGGGCTCTACTAGGAGCCACCAAGTTGGCCAGTTCAGTTGGCTCCAGGACACAGCTGTCCTCCTAGCCATGGTACCAACTTTACAGCAGAGCAATATGGCCCACTGCCCCATAACACCGTGGAATGTTGCGCAATAGACCACCACAGGCTCAATCGCGCTGTTCGAACAAGCGCCTTCACTTCACCAGCTGTCACCAGACAGCGCAATGAAGAGTTATAAACATGGCAGGCGAACAGCGCCAGAGGCCAAGTCAACACAAGGTCATGGGCAATAGCGCAAGGCTACTCACAGTGCCATCTGATGTATAGGCATCCTGCTGGCGACCGACCAGCTGCGTACCAATGCCACAGTGGACTATTGCGCTGATGGTGCCACAGCGCCATATAGTGCCCATTGCTGTAGCGCCACTGGCACAATGGTGGCCATAGCCTGAATGCAGATCGTGCACAACGCGTCAGCAGTCGCGACACACCTCGTAGCTATCTGGGCATGCGCCAATGCAGTGTACCACAGTCACAGATCTGCGCCATTGGCTCCAGCAAACTCAAAGTGATGACAAAGCGCTTAGATTCGCAATATTCAGCCGACACATGCAAATCATCTGATCAGCCATTCAAAGTGCGCGATGGCGCGTTGCATGTCATTATAGTTGCTCCACTCCTCATTTGCATGCATTGCGCTATAAATGTGCGACATTGGGCTGCCCTGGCCAGATTCAGTTACTGCAGGTGAGAGGTGAGTTGCATGCTGTGTGATGTTCTGGACAATGGTCATGGGAAAATGCTGTAGACTGCACAGTGACAGGTGTCCACTTCCTCCCATACAGATAGCCATGACCGAGCAGAGCCAAGGTGAGGGTGAGGATGGTGGGCATAGGAGGAGGCCCAACTTTACAGCAGCAGAGACAGAGGCCCTCTTCCAGGCCTACCTGGATGAGGAGCCAGTACTGAGTGGACAGAGGGGCACCCCTCAGTCCCGTGCAGCTGCATGGGAGGGGGTAGCTCGGGCCGTTAACCTGCACGAAAGCCACCAGTGCTCCGTGCAGGAATGCAAGAAGAAGAGGGGGACAGACCGCAGGAGGTTGAAGGAGAAGGTGGCAACCTTCAGGGCGGCACGTGCTGGCACTGGCGGGGGCCCACCAGTGGTGTTGGAGCTGACCCCAACTGAGGAGACACTGGTCGCATCAATGCAGTGGGCGCTGTTGAGGCGTACCAGGAGGTGGATTCAGACAGGTGGAAGCCCATCACTGCACAGTGACATGGTGGTGGTGTTGGGGGTTGGGGGGAAGTTTGTTCACATGCACTCACATGTACTCTCTTTCTGTTACAGATCCTGTTCGTCTTCAGGAGACGGTGGTGGTGGGTCCAGGCAGGGATGATGACCTGCTGGACATGGAGGAGGGTCCATCCACCTCTATCACCAGCAAGCAGGCACTGCTGCAGCATGCACGTTGGGCCACCAACTCTGGTGTCGGTGATTCAGGTGCAGAGGGTGCACAGCCTGTGTCTCAGCAGTCTGGCATGCAAGCATGTCAGCACGCTGTGACTATGGCTGTAGCACGTACCTGCACCATTGATGATGCAAGGACTGCAATGGGCAGTGATAGGTGTGTGTCCCATGACGGACACACAGCAGGCCAGCACGTGCCCCTGGGCCTTTCTGGTTCCAACTTGTGTACCAGCATGCTGGCACAGTCCCAGGCTTGCCTGTCAGCACTGTGTGGGCAGCACTGGTGGCTGTGCAGGTGTCTGGCACTGTTGCCAGCACAGCGGTGGAGCAGTGGACCCTGGGGCACAGCGTTTGGAGGGCAGCAGCAGCAGTCACCCACCAGGTCTGGGGGCACAGTGTCAGCGGTGGCACATGTCCGCGCGCCTTTGATCCACTCCATTCTGGTCTGGTGAACAGCACCCACCCTCAAGGGGTGTAGTGCATCAGGACCTTCCACACCTTGGGGGACAGGATGCCGTTGGGGCACAGTACCCATTGGACGAGCACACCCGCCTGCTGCAGGAATCAGTACATCTGCAGAGGCAGGTTGCAATGTCCGTGGAGGCACTGTCTGTGTCTGTGGAGTGGCACAGCAGGGAGTGTGCTCTGGACCATGCCGAGCTGGTTCATATGCGGACGGATGTGACTGCCGCCATTGACAGGCTGACCCAAGCAGTGGTCTCTGTCATGGACGCATTGGGCTCACAGTTAGGTGCCCCTGTACCCCGCACACCCCACACAGTTCACTCTCCACTCCCCATTCCCGGCATCGTGTGACACCAGGCCTGTCGATGCCAGGTTCTGCTGTGGCCATCCCGAGCACCCCTGGTGCAGGTTTGTTCGGCATGCTGCAGACCCCTGTGCGGGCAAGGTCATGTTCGCACAGTGGGACCCCTGGTGGTGCAACAGTGCCACCCCATGTGGCCCCTGCTAGCCTACCAGTGCTGTTGGGTCATGGTGGGGCCGCCCACGCATCCGTGGTGGCTGTGGGACAGTGCTACATGACTGAGCTGTCTCCCAGTGTGGGCCCTGTCTGGTGCTGCCATGTGTGCAATGTGTGTCATGGTGGGCAGTGCACTACTGGGTGCTCTGCTCACCACGCCCACACACGGACCACCTGCACACCCTCCCAACTGCTATCCACAGGTGCGTGTGCATGATGATGCCTGCATTGTACTGTACACCAAGGTGCAAGGGTGCCCAGCATCTGACACACGTACTTGGACAGTACAGGTGGTGGGGGTGGTCGGTGGTGCTGTTTGTTAGCAATGTCGCTTCTGCTGTGCTGTGCATCTGCCCATGTATGGTCTGTGCCTGGTGTGTGTGTGTCCATATGAGTGCTCACCCTTCCCTGATGGTGTGTTTGTATGCCTGGAGCCTTCCACTCCCCTGACCGTCATGCACCCCTGGTGTGTTCCCCTGTGTGCCTGTGGTTTGCGCATGGACAGTGTTGGTTGCCACGTCCCCTTGACTTACCTGTGTTGTGCATAGTGCTCCTCTGTGATGGTGTCTCGGTGCAGCTGGGCCTGCCGCGGATCAGTAGGGTCCCTGCGTCCTGGGGGCTGCTCATCACCATCAACACTGAGCCACTGGCGTCCCATTGCTGTCCCCCTCTTCAACCTGTATGGCTATCCCATAGTCTTTGGCCATGTTGTGCAGGATGCAACAGGCCAGGAATATCCCACAGGCCTTTTGGGGGCTGTGCTGTAGGGCACCGCCGGAGGTGACTAGGCATCGGAAGCATGCCTTGAGCATCCCAAACACCCGCTCTATGATGTTGCGTGTGGAAACATGTGCCTCATTATAGCGTTGCTGCGATGGGGTCATGGAGCGCCAGTACGGTGTGAGCAGCCAGGGATGGAGTGGGTATCTGCTGTCACCTGTGTGGAGATAGTGGAGATCAGTCTCATGTTCAGGTCCATATTGGCCATATCCCTGTGTGCCACTACCATGGCACCTGTGGCATTCCCACCCTTGCCCCGAGTTTGCATTCCATACATGTGTACTCACCCACTAGATGGCCTGTGGGGATGTCCCCACTCTCGAATCGATGGCACAGCGCAGACTGATACCATATGAAGGCATCATGTGCTCCTCCAGGGTGTGTGGCACAGACATTGATTATGCGCCCAGTGGCATCACACACCACCTGGCAGTTGACACTAGAGAATCCCTTTCTGTTCCGATATGGGAGCCCATTGGGGCCAGGTGGCATGCGAATGGCCACATGGGTGCAGTCTATGGTCCCTAGCACACCAGGCATACGTGCTACCCTGTGGAACTCCTGCATTTTGCTGTACGCTCTGCCGCGGTGCTGGGGAAATGGATGTACTCCGCAGCATGTGGCAGCAGTGCGCTGAGGAATTGGGTGAGGATGCATGATGTGGCCGACTGTGTGATGCCTGTGGTGTCCCCTGTCAGCCTCTGGAAGGTGCCTGTGGCGAGCAGGTACATGCAGGCTGTCACCTTGGTCTCCACCGACAGAGCGTGACTCCGTCGTGAGGGTGCCTGCATCACATCACTGCACAGCTCACAGAGCCATCTCAGTATTTCCCTGTTCAGGCGGTACCAGCCCACGATCTCTACATCTGTGTACAGCTCAAAGCTGATACGGGCACGGTACTGCCTGTTGGGGGCATACCGCCAATGGGCCCTTCCACGGCCACGGCCCCCTGCAGCATGCATTCTCACCCCCCTCATTACAGCTTCCATGTGGAAGCTGGCACGGTCCATCTCCCTGGCTTCTGCCCCCCCGGCTGGTGTTGCTCTGTTACCCCCGCTGTCCTCACTGCTACTTCCATTGCACCGGGCACCCTCCGCTGGCCTCTACAGCCTATGGCCCATGCTTTCCTTGCCTGCCCTAGCCTGTCTGTCTGTCTGTCTGTCTGTCTGTCTCTCTCTCTCTCTCTCTCTCTCTCTCTCCCCCCCCCACTTGGCAGCCTTGTAGCGTTCTTGCGCTGCTTCTTGAGCCGTTTATTTTGGCTCATTTCGTTAGTGTGCAATTTCCAGCCAGCCGCCATTATGCATCGCATTGCAGTCTTTATGCATGGATCCACCCCCTCCGGTTGCACATGCCTTCATTTTCATTGCGCTGTTGCTCAGCATGTTTTCGGGGGTGCAACTGCCTCCTTCTGAATATCACTAAATGGCGCATTTTTGGACTTGCGCATGGCGCAACCCTTTTGAATATCCAGGCCTGTGTCTCTACCCTCTTCTATGATGCCATCTAGCTCCTCCTTTTAGAATATAAAAATTATACAAACAGGATATCCTAATTAATAGGTATATTAAATAAGGTGACATCAGCAGAAATTCATTTCCCAATATGACTTCTTAATTAAGTCTGTGATTTCTCAATTCCTTCTTTTTGATCTTTGAGCAGTTTCCTACTTTCCAAGGACATCACAGGACTTTTACAACTCTGCAGTTTTCTCACCTAGATGCAATATAGCTTTTAGCACCAGTTGAAATTAACTGTCCTTCTTCTGAAGACATCATACAATGTATATTTTAAGTTTCCTGGCTTCAAAGAAACACAGATCATAAACATGGCCATAAAATGCAACTTGGAAGTTAATCACATTACAGAGATCTGCTGTTTAACATATTCTGTCATTTGAACTGAAACCTGTGTTGGGGGGGGGTCATCCCACAGGCTGTCTCATGAGAGACACTCCATAACACATTCTATATACAAATGTCACACAGCAATCATAACCAACTGGCAAAGTGTTACATGCTGTACTTGTCTGTGTGGTCCATGCATGTGTACCACACCACCTACCTACATTCCCCAAAGTGTTCCTGTGCAACAGTGTCATGGTGGCATCATGCCTGATGTTGTAGTCGGGGGCCCCTCCACCCAGGTGATGGCTGTCCACCACCCTCTGGCCCACTGTCTCTGTTGTCCCCACTGCTGTTGCCCTCATCTGCCTCAACAGCTATCCCATGGTCTATAGTCATGTTGTGCAGTATGCAGCAAGCCAGGAATAGGTCACAGGCTTTTGAGAGGCTGTACTGTAGGGCACTGCCTGACCTGTCTAGGCAATGGAGTCATGCCTTAAGAAGGCCAAAAACATGCTCAATGATGTTGCATGTGCCTTGTTATACCACTCCTCTGCTGGGGACGATGGGCACCGGTAGGGGGTGAGCAGCCAGGGCCTCAGCGGGTATGCGCTGTCACCTTTGTGGAGAATGACATTGTTAGCCCTACGCATGTCTGTGTTGTGCTCCTTGCCTGTCCCTGCATCCACACCACCATGCACAACTGGCCCACCCCAACCCCTGGTCTGCTCTGTCCATCCCCCTTTGCCCATGCCACACTCACCCACTAGGTGGCCCATGGGGATTTCACCATGTTCAAACCTGTGGCACAGCACAGAGCTGTGCCATATGAATGCATCATTTGCAGTCCCAGTGTGTGGTGCAGACACTGATGATGTGCCCCATGGCATGGCACACCACCTGGCAGTTGATGCTTTGGCTCCCCTTACTGTTAATGTATGCCACTCCCTCAGGGCCAGGTGGCATGTGGATGCCCATGTGTGTGCAGTCAATGGCCCCTGTCATGCTGGGCATGTGTGCCACCCTGTGGAAGTCCTGCATGTTCACTGTACACTCTGCCTGTGTGCTGGGGAAATGGATGAATTCTGAAGCACGTGGCAGCAGAGCATTGAGGAACTGTGTGAGGAGGTGGGATGTGGCTGACTGGGTGATGCCCATGGTGTCCCCAGTTGGTCACTGGAAGGTGCCCATGGAGAGCAGGCTTATGATGGTGGCCACCTTCATCTCCACGGACATGGCGTGGCTTCGTATGGTGATGTGCCTACATCTCCTCACTGCACAGCTTGCAGAGCTGTCTCAGAATGGCCCTGTTGAGGTGGTACTGACCCACAATCTCGGTGTCACTATAGTTTGCAAAGGTGATGCGAGCATGGTACCACCTGTGTCAGACGTGCCACTGACGGGCCCTTCGTCAGCCATGTAGCTGTTCCTCCTGCCTCCTCACACAACTCATTACCACCTCCATCAGGAAGGATGTACTGTCTATTTCTCCTGCTGTCCACTGTCCCCCTGGGCTGTTTGCTGCTGGCTGTGTGCCACACTGGTACACTGATTCTGTGTGTGTGTGTCTCTCTCTATCTCTCTCTCTCTCTCTCTCTCTGTGCCCCTCTCTCCCTCTCCCATGCCACCTTTCTGTCCCTCTCCCTCTGTGTCTGTTCGCGTAGCTGTCTGTCTGTCTTGCTCTCTCTATCTCTCCCTCTCACTCTCCTTCTTGGAACAATTGCTGTCTGTGTGTTTGTACCCTGTTTTACAGGAACAAGTCTGGTCAGCGTAACTTTGATTTGCTCAACACTTGCGCCATGGTTTGCTGGTTGAATATTCCATTGCACTGGATATTCATGGGAACGCCCCCTACACTTGCGCTGCATACATTATAGTTGCACATTGGTGCACTGTATTTTGCACTTCACAATGTCTCCCACTGAATAGTGTCCTCGGCACAATTCCTTACTTGCACTGGCACAACTCAATTGCACCATGCGCAACTGCTCTGAATATCCAGGCCACCATGCTTACCTCACAGGCTAATATTATCACTGTGCTTATGTCAGGCTGAGACCCTGCCTAAAACAATCACTGCCATAATCTCTTAGTTACATCCTGAACAATCAGAAAACTCAGCTGGACTCTGCTGAAGTAGATATCATCATTCTATGCAGGTTTATCTAACACAGCAATCATGAAGGAACTCCACCAAACCCTCAGTAGCCTAGGAAACTAATTAGTATATCAGTTTCCCCTGAAACTCACCTGCTAGCCCTAGAAAAGCACTTTGTGTTCCTGCAGAGAACCAAAGCAAGCTAACAGCAACCAGTTCCACACTGACAAGAAGCCAAAAAAGAGCAAATCCTCTTACATCCATGAATACCTCAACTACCAATGAATACAACCTGCTTCATCCCAAATGGCAAATTAGTGTTTTAGCTTGTTTCAGCAGAAGTTTATTTTTTTGTCCAGTGTTTTCTTTGTTTATTCCACAAGATAAAGTGAACAAAAAAAAATAAAAAGTTCTGGAACCCTTTATTGTATAAATTGGACACATGGGCCCAGATATTCAAAAGGGTTGCGCCATTCGCAACAGGGTTGCGCATGCTCAACTCCAAAAATGCACCATTCTGCAATATTCAGAAGGGGCCAGTTGCACCACCGAAAACATGCTGAGCAACAGCGCAATGGAAATGAAGGCATGCGCAACCGAAGGGGGCGGGTCCATGCATAAAGTGCGCCAATGCGATATCCGAACACTTCGCAATGCGCAGAGTGGCTTAAGCTGAAGTTGCGTGAGACCGGATTTGAGCCAAAATAAAAGGTTCAAGGAAGGGCGCAAGAACTCTAGCAGGCCGCAAACTGGGGAGAGAGACAGAGAGAGAGAGAGAGAGAGAGAGAGCAGAGCTGGAAGGGCAGAGAGGGACAGTGGGTCCAGGAGGACAGAGAGGCCAGTGGGGGTGCCCGGTGCAGTGGAAGCAGCAGTGGGGGCAGCGGGGTAACACAGGAACAGCAGCCGGGGGCGAAGCCGGGAGATGGACAGTGTCAGCTTCCACATGGAAGCTGTAATGAGGGGGAGACACCATGCTGCAGGGGACGGGCTGCTGAGGGGCCCGCTGGCGGTATGCCCCGACAGGCGGTATCGCGTCCGCATCAGCTTCGAGCTGTACACAGGTCGCCGAGATTGTGACCCGGTACCACCTGAACAGGGCAATACTGAGACGGCTCTGCGAGCTGTGCAGTGATGTGATGCAGGCACCCTCACGACGGAGTCATGCTCTGTCCGTGGTGACCAAGGTGACAGCCTGCATGTGCCTGCTCGCCACGGGCACCTTCCAGAGGCCGACAGGGGACACCACAGGCATTACACAGTCGGCCATGTCACGCATCCTCACCCAATTCCTCAGAGCACTGCTGCCTCATGCTGCGGAGTACATCCATTTCCCCAGCACCGTGGCAGAGCGTACAACAAACATGCAGGAGTTTCACAGGGTAGCACATATGTCTGGCATGCTAGGGGCCATAGACTGCACCCATGTGGCCATTCGCACGCCACCTGGCCCCGACGGCCAGGCTTATCGGAACCGAAAGGGCTTTTCCAGTGTCAACTGCCAGGTGGTGTGTGATGCCACTGGGCGCATTATCAATGTCTGTGCCACACACCCTGGCGGAGCACATGATGCCTTCATATGGCACCAGTCTGCACTGTGCCATCGATTCAAGAGTGGGAACATCCCCATGGGTCATCTAGTGGGTGAGTACACATGTATAGAATGCAAACTCTGTGCAAGGGTGGGAATGACACAGGTGCCATGGTAGTGGCACACAAGGATATGGGCAATATGGACCTGACATGACACTGATCTCCACTATCTCCACACAGGTGACTGTGGATACCCACTCCATCCCTGGCTGCTCACACCATACCGGCACCCCACGACTTCAGCGCAGCTAGGTTTCAATGAGGCACATGCCGCAACACGTAACATCATAGAGAGCGGTGTTTGGGATGCTCAAGGCACGCTTCTGATGCCTGGACACCTCGGCGGAGCCCTACAGTACAGCCCCCAAAAGGCCTGTGGGATATTCCTGGCCTGTTGCATCCTGCACAACATGGCCAAAGACCATGGGATAGCCATACAGGTCCAAGAGGGGGACAGCGATGGGGACGCCAGTGGCGCCGGTGATGTGGGTGATGAGCAGCCCCCCAGGACGGAGGGACCCCCGACTGACTCAGCAGGCCCAGCTGCACCGGGACACCATTGCAGAAGAGCACTATGCCCAACACAGGTAAGTCAAGGGGACATGTGCAGGCAACACTGTCCATGCGCAAACCACAGGCACACAGGGGAACACACCGTGCATGAAGGTCAGGGGAGTTGAAGGTTCCAGGCATACCAACACACCATCAGAGAGGGGGGAGCACTCATATGGACACACACACACACCAGGCAGCATACATGGGCAGCAGCACAGCACTGTGGAAATGACATTGCCAACACACAGCACCACCAACCACCCCACCACCTGGACTGTCCATGCACGTGTCAGGACCTGGGCACCCTTGCACCTTGGTGTACAGTGCAATGCAGGCATCGTCATGCACCACGCACCTGTGGACAGCAGTTGGGAGAGTGCAGGTGGTCCGTGTGTCAGCTTGGTGAGCAGAGCACCCAGCAGTGCACTGCCCACCATGACACACATTGCACACAGGGCAGCACCAGACAGGGCCTGCACTGGGAGACAGTTCAGTCAGGTAGCACTGTCCCACGGCCACCACGGATGCGTGGGTGGCCCGCCGTGGCCCAGCAGCACTGGCAGGCTGAGCAGGGGCCACATCGGGTGGCGCTGGTGCACCACCAGGGGTCCCACTGTGCGAACACGAACTTGCCCGCACAGGGGTCTGCATCCTGCCAAACAAACTTGCACCAGGGGTGCTCGGGATGCCCACAGCAGAACCCGGCATCGACAGGCCTGGTGTCGCACGACGCCGGGAACGGGGAGTGGAGAGTGCACTGTGTGGGGTGTGTGGTACAGGGGCACCTGACAGTGTGGCCAATGCGTCCGCGACAGAGACCACTGCCTGGGTCAGCCTGTCAATGGCAGAGGTCACATCCGTCCGCATAAGGACCAGCTCAGCTCAGTCCCGAGCACACTCCCTGCTATGCCACTCTGCGGACACAGACAGTGCCTCCACGGACTTTGCAACCCGCCCCTGCAGCTGTACCGAGTCCTGCAGCAGGCGGGTGTGCGCGTCCAATGGGTACTGTGCCCCAATGGCATCGTGACCCCCAGGGTGTGGACGGTCCTGGTGCACAGCACCCCTTGAGGGTGGGCGCTGTTTGCCAGGACCAGGTATGGGCGGATCAGAGGCGGTGGACATGTGCCACTGCTTGACACTGTACCCCCAGACCTGGTGTGCAACTGCTGCTGCCGCCCTCCAACTGCTGAGCCCCAGGTCCACCTGTTCCACCTCCGTGCTGACAACAGTGCCAGACACCTGCACAGCCACCGGTGCTGTCCCACGGTGGCTGACAGGCACAGCCTGGGACTGTGCCAGCATGCTGGTACACAGGTGTGAACCAGGAAGGCCCAGGGGCACGTGCTGGCCTGCCATGTGTCCGTCATGGGACACACACCTATCACTGCCCATTGCAGGCCTGCTATCATCAATGGTGCAGGTGCATGCCACTGCCATAGGCACAGCATGCTGGCATACCTGCATGCCAGACTGCTGTGACACAGGCTGTGCACCCCCTGCACCCATATCACTGACACCGGAGTTGTTGTCCCAGCGTGCATGCTGCTGCAGTGCCTGCAGGCTGGTGGCGGAGGTGGATGGTCCCTCCTCCATGTCCAGCAGGTCTGCCTCACTGTCTGGACCCACCACCACCACCATCTCCTGCAGATGAACAGGATCTGTAACAGAAAGAGAGTACATGTGAGTGCATGTGAACAACAGCTCCCCCCCAACAACATCACCATGTCATACCGTGCAGTGATGGGCTTCCACCTGTCTGGAATACTCCGCCTGGTATGCCCGCAATGGCACTCGGCTGCATGGCCGCGACCAGTGTCTCCTCTGTAGGGGTCAGCTGCAACACCACTGGTGGGCCCCCACCAGTGCCAGCATGTGCCACCCTGAAGGCTGCCACCTTCTCCTTCAGCCTCCTGCGGTCAGTCCCCATCTTCTTCCTGCATTCCTGCACGGAGCACTGGTGGCTTCCATGCAGGTTGACGGCCTGAGCTACCCCCTCCCATGCAGCTGCACGCTCCTGAGGGGTGCCCCTCCGTCCACTCAATAGTGGCTCATCCTCCAGGTAGGCCTGGAAGAGGGCCTCTGACTCTGCCGTGGTGAAGTTCAGCCTCCTCCTACGCCCGCCGTCCACACCCTCAGCTTGGCTCTGGTCAGTCATGGTGATCTGTATGGGTGGAAGTGGACACCTGTCACTGTGCAGTCGACAGCATTTCCCCATGAGCATAGCTGCCGCCCAGGGGTGCAGAAGCCCCCCGCTTCCTCCCGCATGGCAGATACTGATAGAAAGGGTGCCCTTTGTCCCTTTCTAAGTCTTTTCATGCTCAGCCCCTCAGCCTTTATCATCCTCTGCCCATGAGCATTGTCCTGAGCATCACACAGCATGTAACTCACCTCTCACCTGCAGTAACCAAATCTGGCCAGCACAACCCACAGTCGCATTTTATAGCGCAACACATGCAAATGAGGTGTGGCTCAACTTTAATGACATGCTAATCGCGCCACTGTGCCTTTGAATGGCTGATCGGATGATTTGCATATGTCGGCTGAATATCGCGAATTTGCGCTTTGCGCACTACGGAAGGTCCGGCTGAGCCAATGGCACAGGTTTGTGGCTGCGTGCCACACCGCATTGCGCATGCCCAGACAGCTTACGCATGCGTCTATCATGCTGCAGACCTGATGAGCGTGATAGGCGATTCAGGCCATGGCCACCATTGTGCCAGTGGCGCTACAGCACTGGGCACTATATGGCGCTGTGGCACTACTGCACGGTAGTCCACTGTGGCACTGGTGCTCAGCTTGGCAGTCGCGCAGGATGCCTATACATCCCATGGCATTGTGCGTAGCCTTGAGTCATTGCCGTGACCTTGTGTATGCCCTCTGACCCCTGGCGCTGTTGGCATGCCATGTGTCGTCCCTATTGCGCTGTCCGGTGACAGCGCCATGTAAAGTGACGGCGCTGTTCGAACAGCACGATTGGAGCCTGTGGTGGTCTATTGCGCAACAACTCCACATGGGGTTATGGTGCAGCGGGGCGCCATATTGCCTGCTGTAAAGTTGGTGCCATGGCTAGGAGGAGGGCGGTGTCCTGGAGCCAGCTTGAAGTGGCCAACCTGGTGGCCCTGGTGGAGCCCACTGTGAGGCACTGTATGGTGAGGCCCCCTCACCATGCCTAGACCCACATGTGGCAGCAAGTGGCCACTGACCTGGTGGAGGTCACTGGCCGGGGCCGGTCTGCTGAGCAGTGCCGGCACCGGTACAGTGACCTCTGCCGGAGGGAGCCGGAACTCTTGACGCGGCTGCATTCACATGCCAGGCGGGGCGTGGTGCCTAGGCCAAGTGAGTGTACCATCTATGCACTTATATTCTCTGTAGGGGTGTGTGTGTGCTTGGGTGGCTGTGCATAGGTCTGTCAGTGTGTGCAGCTGTGCGATGGATGGTTATGGCTGTGTGGGCAGGCACTCTCACTGGGGCAGGGGGCACTCTGCTTTTGAGTCACACTGATGTTTGTCTCAACATATGTCTCCCACAGGCCAGATTGTGAGGACACAGGGCCAGGGTGACATGGGCCATGCCAGGGCCCCGGTGCCGGGGGGTGTTGTGCCCCAACAGCAGCAGCAGCAGCAGCAGCAGCAGCAGCATCAGACCCAGCTGCTGGAGGAGTGTGAGTATCATTACTTCATGGATGCTATTGCATGCTGGGGGGGCAAGACCACCAGCCATGCGGGACACAACCAATGGGGAAGTCATAATTCCACTATACAAAACACTAGTGAGTCCCCACACTGGAGTACAGTGTACAGTTCCGGAGACCATACCTACGTATGGACATGGACTGGGTGGAGAGGGTTCAGCGGAGGGCGACATGGATGGTGCATGGATTGCATCACAAGTCCTATGCAGACAGGTTGACGGAACTGAACATGTACTCCCTGGAGGGGAGGAGGGTGGATATGATGGGGACATACAAGTATCTTACAGGGGGAACAGAGTGCAGGAAAACAATATTTTAAGCGTAAAGGATGTTCCAGGACTAGAGGGCATGGGATGAAGTTGAGAGGGAACGATTCAGAGGAAACATGAGAAAGTATTTCTTCACAGAATGGGTGGTGGACAAGTGGAACACCCTGCCAGAGGAAGTGGTGGGGGCTGACTTGGTCACCGGATTTATGAATGCATGGGTTGGCCATAAAGGAATTCTGGAGGTCAGGTAAGGAGAACGGACTTATAGGACAACAGAGTGAACTTACAAGGTCAAATGGACAGACTGGGTGTCCCATAGGCCCTTATCTGCCGACACTGTCTATGTATCCATGTATGTCGGCATGACACAGGTGACCTGCATCACAGTGCAGTATCACGCACGCCTGTGTATGCATCACTGGTGGTCCAGGCATGCACTGGACACATAGCTGTGTAACTGGCATCGCACCACATTGCCACATCACTTGCCAGCCTAGTTTGTACTGTGATTGACGTGGGCGGTGTGTGTGGGCAGAATGTACAAGCTGGTGCCGCCTGTTTGTGATGGCCATGTGCATGTTCACTGTGGTGGGTGCATGCCATCACAGGTGCGGGACATTGGCTATATGGCTTGCAGGTTGGGTGGTGTTCAGGGTTGTGGTCAGTCACAGCCATTGACTGTGTTCCCATTTTCCTAGGCCTCGAGGTTCTCCGGGGATTCGCAAGACATTCGGGCCTGACACAGGTGGCCATTGAGAACCAGGCCATCCTTCAGTCAATCCGTGCCAAGGGCTCATGGAGGGAGCGCCACCGACAGTGCAGCACCAGGCAGAGGATGACCAGCCAGCTGGGCCTTAGGGGCACATCTCCTTTCACTTCTCCCATCCCTACCACCCTGCCTTCCCTCTCCCAGTTGTTCATCCCTACCCCTTGAACACCCCTACCTTGTACCCATCCCCCTTGTAAATAGTTGTTGTTTATGGTTTTGGTTATTTAGTATTTGAAACTTTAAATATACCTTTATATTTTGATATGAATACTGTGTTGGTCTCTGATTTGCAGCTGGCTATGGGTGCTCAGTTGCAGTGGTGTGCATGCCATCTGGGGTGGTATGGTCCTGGGTGTGTGTGTGTGTGTGTGTGCATGGGGAGGTATCTCCAGCATGGAATTGACTTTCTATTGGTCTTGCCGTCTGCTGCCACCCACTGCTGGGTGCACAGGGTGAGTCTGGCCTGTATGCTTCTCTGCAGCACGGGGTTGACGTGTGCCAGGCGGATGCATGGTGTTTCCTGCAGTGCCAGTCACTGCACATGGGTGGTGTCTTAGGGTCATGGTGCAGGGTGTGCTGTGCATACGGGGGGCTGATGTGCACTGTGGTTGTCAACCCCCTGTGTGTGGCACTCTCTGCCTGCCAGTGGTTGTGCTGGGGTGTCAGGGCTCTGCTATGCTTTGTTGGCTTGTCCCCATGGGCACGTGGATCATCCATCCCACCCCCAGTGATGCTGTGCTTGGGGTGTGCCGGTGTGGTGTGGGTTCTGCAGTGTGTTCCTGTGCCCATGTGTGGCATGGCTGGCGGTGGGCCCCAGCCTGCCTCCCTGGATGTGCAGTTCCATTGCTCTGGGGGGCTGTGCTTGCACTATGGCAGCTCTGGAATGCTCAGCTGAGCTTCCATGGTTGCGCCATAGCGCAACATTTTGGCTCAGCTTCTCCTTCCTGGTTGTGCGATGGCGCAGTATGTGTGATATTCAGACGTTGGTTGCTTGTGCTATTTGCTCTGCTCCATGTTTGAATATCGCACCTGTTGCACATTTGCGCAACTGGTTTGCGCTTGCTCCTACTGTTGCACCAGTTTTGAGCGCAGTTTGAATATCCAGGCCATGATATGCAGTCATATGCTATGGAAAATATTTTCTCTCCTGCATCTTGACCTCTGGATACTCTCACTCATGCCTTCAGCACTCGTGAGTATCTAGAGCTCATTCTGCAGGAGTGAACATATTTTCCATATCACACTCCTACCCATCATGTATTATATATACAGTCAAAGCCGCTTATAACAGGCACATCTGTGTAAGCAGATTCTGCCTGTTATAATGCGTGCCTGCAGTAACCAAAAACAATCAATTTTAAACCGATGTGCAGATCTCCATACTCCCACTAGTCTTTGCTGCTATGTTAGTCTGCTCTCACCCACCTTCCCCAAAGCCAGTAACTCTGCTCTCGCTGTTAGCAGCAATGTAATCTAGTAGCAGTAGAGTATAGGGAAAGAAACCTTGATGGTCAAGACAGTACAGCACTGTATCTCCCAACATATTTACCCAGAATAGGTATTCGGAGATGGAATCCTTTCATTTTCACTGGCTTCCTGCCTTTACAGCTCAGACTGTATTCAGCTGTACAGTACTCCCGTTCCATGCACAGTTTGGTCCTCACCTTCCTTGTAGCCAGCCCCCCTGAAGAAATCAAAAGCAGTGTTTTCTCTTGTAAAAGCCATTCTTCCTTTCTTTAGGATGGATCCCTTAACTGCAACAACTGAAAGTATCTGAAGCGAGGACCGATTAGCGCATAGTTAGCGCCCTATGCCTGACTTATATTTTGGGCTGATTAGCTATAAGACAGATAATTAACACTTCAGCATGCTGAATTTTTGAAACTGTAGCAGCTAATCTGCCCAAAATAGAAGGCGGGCATAGATCGCTATATCCAGCATTTTTTTCATTGCGGGCATTGAATTTGGCAAGTGGAAACAGCAATCTGCCCGTTGAAAGCGATTGCCCCTATAAAGCGTGGGCGATATAAGTGGAGGGGACTGTATATATGTATATGTATATGTATATGTGTATGTATATGTATATGTATATGTATATGTATATATATATATACACACACACACATCCAACCATACTGCAACTTGCCAGATCCAGAGATCTATGGTACCAGACCACGCATGCAAAATGTCAGGCAAATGTGTCATACAGTGGCAAAGTTATTAAGGTGAAAAATGTGAGATTTAACATTTAAGTGCTTACTCAACCCTAATTATACTGTCACTACTGTGTTTACGTGTAGTTCTTGTTTACCTGGAAGGTGAATACACTTCACTATACTGTGTGCTAGCGTGTAATGGAGCCGGGAGCAACAGCGCATCTTTTGATCCTTTTGGATTAAAACAAAGAAAGTTTTTCAAATCACGAGCTCAGGTAAAATAACTATGTACTCTGAATGTTTTCTGCTTGAATTAAATTTTGAATCTTTAATAGGAACGATTTTGCAAAATAAAACATTCTCTTTTATAGCATCCAATGAGAACCTGCATGAAATGTTTAAAGTCTCAAGATAAAATTAAAACGCTTTGGGACATGAAGTAAGTCAAATGCAGAACTACAAGTAAACACTTTTTCTCGATTTATAGCTGAAATGTATAACTAATTTAAGTTTTTATTATTACTTTTCTGACAGAAAAAAGATCCCAAGAACATTTTAACATAGTAAAGAGAGAGCGCAGTGTCCCGGATCCACAGCACGCTAAGCAGAATTAGAATATAATACAAATAGGTCCAAAGGCAGGTTTGTTCCACCTGAACTTTAATAACATAAACTATTTACATTAAAATTTATCTCTCATATCATGAATGAATTATGACAGTAGTATAATATTATTTGTTTTTTATTTAGAACAGTGTCAAATAAAGCTCCAAGTCTGATGAAGGAACAAAATTCAAAGTTCTGAAACGTCATTTATTAGAAATATTTGCAGGAGTATGTGAACTTAAAATCTTGGATATATAAAAAAGAAACACAGGATTAAGTGGAATTTGAATACTTTAATAAAGGATATTAAGATATGAAGCACTTTTTTGGGGTAGAGTGAGACTCATTTTTCGAACTGCTATTAGTATCCGTTCAGTCTTACTCACTATTTTTTCACTAAACCAAAAAGGAACCCTGAGAGACTTACAAGTGGATCTGATGCCAGCCTTCATATACCCTGAACATTTCAGAAAAGGTGGACTACCTGTTTGGTCTGTAGAGACGAGCAAAGACTTTGCCAAAAAAGTGGTGTTTTTCACTTTTGTTTGGCACTCCGCAGCTCCACAACCGCACATCTGACCAGAACTTGCCAGATACAGAGGCAGCACATGCAAAATTCCAGGTGCATCAGATAAATGGTTGCAAAGTTATTAAAGTGCAAAATTTAAAGTTTAACATCAAAGTGCTTGTTCAACCCTTACTATAGTTCCACCCACTGTGGCACTATACTATATCTGCAAATATCAATGCTATATACCTATTTACTGTATATATATATATATATATATATATAAAAAAATTAGAGTTCAACTTAACCCCACAAAAGAAAGGAAATGTGGTGCTTTTGGGTTTTCATTTCTAAATCCCTCTCCTCAAGCAAAGGAAGGTCAAGATCACACAAGGAACCACAGACACCCATCAACAGCTAAGCCAAATAACATATAAGTGTTTGTAGATGACACAATGTGTTACCTTTGTGGATTTGTATCTGTGGCATGCATACTGCAAGGCATACATTCTCACTTGTGGCTGCAGACAGATATTCCGTGGTATTGAAATGAGAACACTACTTTCATCTGCAGAGGCCCCTGCAGCCACAGATACAAATCCATAATACCTTCATTATACATGAGCAGTAAAAAACATCTACAACATCTTCTGGCTGTAGAAGTGCAGACATCTGTGGGGTCTGCACTTCTGTAGCCACAGATAGAAATGCACAATACCCAAATCACAACAGAATGTCTGTCTGGAGAAGTGCAGCCCCAGTGGACCCTCAGTTTCTGCAGCCACAGGTACACATGTACAGTGCACAGTAAAACATACACACTGTCTTCCTGCTGCAGAAGGGCCCATTCTCCATCTTCTTTAGCCACGGATATACATACACAGTGCCAGACATGCCCACTGATGTCTGGTTGCAAAAGTGCAGGAACCTATGGCTTCTGAAATTGTGTAGACACAGATACACTTGTAGTATGTAAACAATATACACCCACTTCTGACTGCAGAACTGCCGGTTCATGTGGGGGCATGCACTTCTGTGGTCGTAGATACAACAGTACCTGTGTCTGCTGAAGCACAGGCCCCTGTAGGGTTGGTGCTTCTGCAGCCACAGGTACACATGTACAGTGTAAGACAGTTGTAGCCACTTATGGCTGCAGAAGCACAGGCCCCTGAGGACCTGCACTTCTGCACCCGCAGATACATATCTCCAAATGTAACACATCAGCGCTACTGCATTTGTGCCATTTGGAAACCACTGCATGTTGTTTGTCTTACCTGTTGATAGCTGTCTGTGATTGCTTTTGTGGTATTGTCCATTTGCTGCTTGGGGGTGGGAAGTTAAGATTGGAAAAAGCTAATGTCACATTTCCTTACATTTTTGGGGCTAATTTGAAACCTAACTGGTGCATTAATTCAGTTTTTTGCAATTTATTTCCTTTCTTGTTGAGATAGTGGAATAGTATCCTCATTCATGCAAGTGCCTTCAGGACCTGCATGGAAAGATGTAGATGCACAGAGCCCTCCAGGCCCTGCCCCAAGGGAGGAGTCCATCTGTCTGAAGATGTAAATAGTTTGTGGGGCTGTGGAAGCACAGGGCCCTCTGGGACCTGTGATTACATGTGGCTACAGATGCAGACACTGAGAGCCAATAGTCTATCTGACTGGGGAAGCACAGGAACTCTAAAATGAGTCAGTAAAGTTGGAGAGATCATATTCTACCAATCCTGGTAAAATTGTACCCATACAGACAAACCAAAGGGATATGTGAGTGAGCGTGAATGCATGCATACGTGTGTGTGTGTGTGTGTGTGTGTGTGTGTGTGTGTGTGTGTGTGTGTGAGTGAATTCATGCATGGATATAGTCAATGAGTGCATGGGGGGAGAATCACCAGTTTATGAGTTCAAGGTTATTATACATTTAGCATAAGATCTGAATCAAATATATAATATGATATTAGATAACTACTTTGTTTTCTAAATGGAAGTATTAATCAGTTGTAATGAGAAACATAGAAACATAGAAATCTGCAGGTAGAAATGGACCCCTTGGCCCATCTAGTCTGCCCATTATCCCCTTCTTGTCTGGCATATCTTACTCCCTTTACTCTATGGCCATGTTACTACTGTTTAGCCCCATGTAGTTGTTCCAAACCATCTTGAATTTATTCACTGTGTCTACCCCCACCACCCATTCTGGCAGCCTATTCCAAGAACCCACCACTTTCTCAGAGAAGAACTGTCCCCTTCTATTTCCCCTAAATCTGTCACCCTTTAGCTCGAGTGCTTGTCCCCTAGTTGATTTGTTTTCAATCTTCCTGAATATGCTTCCTTCCATTACCTTGTTTATTCCTTTTAGATATTTGAAGGTTTCTACCATACGGTGGTGGATGCATGGAACTTCCTATCTCAGGAAGTGGTGGATATGAATACAGTGCAGGGCTTCAAACAAGCATGGGATAGGCATAAGGGAGCAATACAGATGAGTATGAATAGATAGGTTATTGACAGAGCAAAGGCCTATGGCACATTCATTAGGTAGTAAAAGAAATGGGCAGACTGGATTGGCCTTATGATCCTTATCTGTAGTCAACTTCTATGTTTCTATATCCCCCGTTTCCTCCTCATCTCCAATGTGCACAAGTTATGTTCCTCCAGTCATTCCTCAGAAGACTTCCCATGTAGTCCTTCAACAGCCTTGGTTGCCCTTCTCTAGACCCTCTCCACCCTGTCCCTGCCACCCTGTAAGTGTGGCTTCCAGAACTGCACCACGTATTCCAGATGTGGTCTGACCATAGTTTTGTTTAACAGCATTATCACTTCCCTTCTCCTACTTGTAATGCCCCTTCCTATGCATGCCAGCATTCTGCTTACCCTCCTCACTACCTTATTGCATTGGTTACCCACCTTCAGGCTATCCAAAATAATGATCCACAGGTCCCTTTCCCTCTCTGTTTCCCTGAGTTCCTCCCCTCCCTACCAGTATTTTACCCATGGGTTCTCATGCGCTGTGTGCATAATCATTGTTGTTATGTATCAGATATTAACAGGACTTTACAGAAAATGACAGACAATTCCATAAAAAAGAGTAAAAAGTATTAAGTGTAGAATTGTGGCCAAAGCTACTGACTCCAGTAGACTGCATATTAATTGATTTGGTCACATGCCTGCATGTGTCCACAGTCAGATCTGACAATCATGGACTGTCCCTACAAAAACAAACAAAAAAGACCTTCAAGGGACAGCTTTCTTATTTTCAGGGGTATCTGCACTGGGGATTGGGCACTTCAGTGTGAGCAGAGTCCTCAGCAGCACCACAGGTGGGCACCCCAGTGTTACCACTTATGTGTTTGTGTGGGGGTGACAGTTCAAGGTTGGGGGTCCATTTACAATGGTACCAAGGGTTGGTACTCCAGTCCACTTCTTATGCAGTGGGGGTTATTCAACTGGCACTGTGTAATGGCCAGCAGGCTTGGACTTCTGACAATCAATTTTAGTTTTTGAAAGGTGGATCAGGAGGAAGGGGGATACTGGTGGCAAGACTGTGCAACCACTGTCTAGTAGTATAAAATGAAACATAGGTTGGAAGGGGGATACCAGCATCAAGACTGGGCACAAGCCATCCAGTAAATGTTCTAGGGTGGTTTTGCATTAGCAATGTGACGAAAAACGAGGTATTTCACACTGCTTTTGTCAGCCAGCTGATGAAAGTAGTTTGAAGAAATCATTTTCATTCAAACTGCTAATACAAATATCCAGCCATGCTTAGAACATTCATTTTTTGAACCGGGCATGCTCAGAAAATTGTATAGTTTTTAACTTTTATTTTAAAAAATATATAAGTAAAAAACTTTAAATTTTTGAATGCACACACTGTGGTTCACACTCTATCAAATCTGTAAGTTTTGGGTAAAAGAAAAAGCTTTTTAGGTACAGATGAAGGAAAAACTCAGTTTTAGTGAATTGTTACATTTTTGAACTTCTGTTACTTTGCCCCACCAGAACTAATTGACAGTAAAATTTGTAATGCATGTCTACCAAATTTTGGGCAAATCAGTTGAATGGGGCAGAGTTATTAAGGTGAATAGTTGGGGCTAAACAGGGAATTGTACTCTCAGCCATAGTATGTAGGTGCTACTGGACCTATATAATACATAAATTAATTGCTAAAAACTTTGTTAACACTCTAGTTAGGGTTAAAATGGCAAAAGTAGGGAAATATGACATTAGGGTTTCCAACTCTAATGCCCCAACCCCAGGGTTTCAAACCCTAACACCCCATCCCCAGGCTGCACACACCAACAGGCATCAGAGTTGTGCCTTGGGTTTGTCAGCTCTAACACTCACCCCATTCCATAAGTAAATAAGCTGAGATGGGTACAGTATAGAAGAATGGGGTGAGCATTAGGGATGACAACCCAAGGCAGACCCCCAATGCCTGTTGGTGTGTACAGCCTGGGGGTGGGGTGTTAGGGTTGGAAAACCTAATGTTATATTTCCCTACTTTTGTCACTTTAATCCTAACTAGAGCATTAACACATTTTTTTGCAATTTATTTCCTTACTTTTTGAGATCATATAATTGTATCTGTATTTGCCTGTGGAAGTGCATGGTCCTCTGGGCCCTGCGCTCCCATCTCTCCATAGATACATCTATATATGTAGTTATGGAAGCACAGGGCTCTCTGGGCCCTGTACTTTCATTCATAGGACAACAGTGACCAAATCATCTATATGTTGGAAATGTGTCCAGTCCCCTTCACTATCTTACTTTTGAATCTTATACTTCTGTACATGTTGTCTCTGTTCACACATTGTAATAACTTATTTATTGCATTCCTATTGTTGTACTTTTCTGGGTCATACCTGCAAACAGGCAGTTTCTATCTAGTGTACTTACCTGGTTAAAAAAAACCTAAATAAATAAATAAATATAGTGTCAGTATAGCCATTGTATTACCCCACCTCATGTACCCAGTGCAGAAATTTTTTTAATCCCCACCAAAACGTAATTCTGCGTAATTGCAATGCCATTCTGTGCCACAGGTGCAAAAACACATTTTGGCCAGGATTTGAAAAATGACAGCTGTGACATACATGAGGTGGAGTGATAAGAAGGCTATCTTGAAAACCAGGGGTCCAAATACTTAAAATTTTCGAAGTTATGATGTGCATAGCAAAATTGCAACAAATGGTCAGAACTTTTCCATTTTTACATATTTCTACCCCAAATGTTCAACATAGCCTTCTTAGGACCCCACATCATGAACGATGGCAGGAAACAGTTTCATATCCAGCCCAAAATGTGAATTTGCCAAGTGACTGAGAAATCACCTTTCAGATGGGAGTTGTGTAATGACAGTCATAGTGTTCATGAGGTGGAGTCTCTAAAAGGCCATGTTGAAAATTTGGGGTCAAAAAGTCAAAAAATGGCTATGTTATGCATAAAAGCTGAAACCCACATTGAAATACACTGAACTGCATTTACCTTAGTTTCTCATATTGCAGTTGCTGGTTCCAGTAGCAAGACATGTCTTTGATTTGAGGGTGGATCTTGAATCTGGGACCTGTTCAGGTGAATGAGTGTGTGTGGGGGTGTACTGGGGTGTGTGGGGTGATGAGTGGTGGGTGCTGAGTGGGAGGTGGGGAGACCATTTTCATTTATTTTACTTTTTTTAATCGAAGGACCGTTTTTTTCATTTCAGGGTCCAACAGCAGTGCTGCTGAAAGCCATGAGGAGGTGTACCACTAATTACATTCCACCTCTGTATTTGCAGAAGTTTTGTTATATTGTGATTAAATTACTATTTTTTTAACTGTCTAATTTGTATTCTTGTGGCTGTAAAACCTGCTATAGTTAAGAAACAGCTGTTCATTCACAAAGCTGCCCTACCATACTTCTCTGCCTATTCAAAGTCCTTATTGGTCTTCCTTAAACAAAACCCAAAACCATGGGATCTTCCATCTAAAGTTGTGTAGACCTGTGTAACTAGTTTCACAAGTTTTCTATCACAGAGTTTAATTTCAGAGAATTTAGTTAATTACATTTTTATTTTGTTTTATGATATGCCCTGCTTTTTCATTAATGTAATGTAATGTAGGGGAATGTCCCCGGTGTCCTGACCAAATTTCCCTCATTCACTAAAAAAATACCACCAACAGCTTAATCTGGTTCAAATTCAATTGCTTACCATCTGTACCCCCACCCCGGTCGCCCTGAAAAGGGACTTCTAGGCCCAATGGGCTTACCAGGTCAACAAAATTCAACAAACAACAAACAAACAAACAAACTGAGCCAATGACAGAAGTCTGATAAACGGTATTATTAAGCTGCCATCCAGATCATTAGTGTAAGTTTAAGGAGCCCAGTGTTGTGATAGACTGACATGCATTTTGATGTAAAAAAAAAGGAATATATAGAAGGATTGTGTTTTTTTTACATGCCCACATCAGAATACATGTGCATTATCTGGTTCGAGACTAGGCACAAATGTCTTTGGCCCTGATTCTAGAAAAGTTACATCTGGTGTAACAGCACTTGTGACAAGTAGAATGTCACAAGTAGCAACTTACCTCAGCAGTTGCGACATGCGTGATTCTACAGTGTGGCCTGCGACACTTGTGCCGAAGAGCTGTTATGCCAGCAGTTGCGCCATAACCCCCTGCGACATGGCACTAGGGGGGTTTACAGGAGCAGTTGTGTCCCATTCTAGAAGGGCAGCAACAAAGTCCCCAATGTAAGGATTAAACAAGAACCCCCAGAGGAGAACCGGCATTGTAAGTTACACCAGCATTTAGCTGGTGTAACTTACGGATGCCCCCAGTGGTCCTGTAGACCCGCCAGCTGCCCAGCAGGCAATCCACAGTTGCTCCCCCCATGCTCAGCATACACCAGTAGGTGCCCCACAGGGTTGTCCACACCCTATGCCCCCAAAGCATATGGTGTAAACCCCACAGGGCTGCCCAAATCCCCTGCCCCCAAAGCATATGGTGTAATCCCCGCAGGGCTGCCCACACCCCGCCCCCAGAATCCCCCATCACTGAATGCCCCACAGGATGGTGCTGTCAACCCCCCACCCATGCCCCAACCCTGAGTCACTGCCGCAAATGCTGGCATTACCAGACCACCCCTGGTAGTCTAGTGGTACCCCACCCAGCTGTGCCAGTCCACCCAGCACCCCCCACCCATCCCCAGCTCAGACTGGCACAGCCCACCTCTCACCTCCACAGCCAGATGCTGACTGAGTTCAGTAGGAGCGCTTACTGTAAAGATGCACTCAGAAATTAATTTCTGAGCATGTCTATTCAGTAAGCACTCCTACTGAATGCAGTCGGCAGCTGGCCATGGAGGTGAGAGGTGGACTGTGCCAATCGATGGGTGGGGGGTGCTGGGTGGACTGGAATGGCTGGGTGGGGGGCCACTAGACCACTAGGTTATGTACAGGACAAGGAATGCCTGTGCACTTGCATCCTGTGGTTGCGGCTTGGGACTTCCTCACCAGGTACACCCTCTGTTCAGCGTACCTGGCCGCATGTCGCAAGTCACAGGACTTACATGCGGAGACCCTGCCCCTTCTAGAATAGGGCACAGGGTCAATGTTGCAGCTGTGATTGGCACAAGTCGTGTTTGGTAGCTACTTGTAACAACCTTTTAGAATCTGGCCCCTTGTCTGTAAGGAAACATATTAATTTCCCATTCTTGCCCAGTACATGATGATCTAAAAATAAAACAAAAAAGGTATGCTGACAACCTTATTTATATGCATCCTGTCAGCAGGTTGCAAACTAAGCAAATCTGTGTGGTGTGGTGCTGTATTGTGTCAAATCATTCACAAATCTTGACAGAGCAAGAATCACCCCATATAGCACCTATTCCTACACACCTGAAAGAATAAATTGATTAATGTACGCCTGAAGAATGGTTGTAGCTTTACAACTTTTTTTGTTACTATAGCTGCTTGTGAATGTATGTGTATTGAGAGGCTGAGTTACAGTAAGAAACTATAAGACTGTTAATAGCTCCTAGTGCTATACATTTAGCTTATGTGTATTCAAATCCAGAAGCAAATGGCTTGATACCTTTTACAGGACCAACAAAGATGTTACAAAAAGAAAACTGTCTACATTTTTGGACCAACCAAGTGCTTCCTCAGAGACTTATGACAATTGTTCAGAGTGAGACCCCATCTGGAGTACTGTGTGCAGTTCTGGAGACCCAATCTCCGCAAAGACATAGACAGGATGGAAGCTGTCCAGAGGAGGACAACTAAAATGGTGCAGGGTCTGCACCGGAAGACATATGAAGAGAGAAGAAAGGAGCTTAATATGTATAGCCTCGAGGAAAGGAGGAGGGGGGGACAAGATAGAAATGTTCAAGTACCTCAAGGGAATCAGCAAAGTCCAAGAGGGTAGCATCTTTCAAAAAAAGAGGTGTGCAAGAACAAGAGGGCACAATTTGCAGATGGGGGGGGCATCTCAGAAGTAATTTATGGAAGTATTTTTTCACAGAGAGGGTTGTGGATGCATGGAACGGCCTTCCGGAGGAGGTTGTGGAGTCAAAATCAGTGGTGGAATTCAAGCATGCGTGGGACAGTCATAAGGCCATTCTAGGGGTGGTGGTGGTAGGAAGAAGTAGGCTGCTGGTTAACTAGGATCTGCAGCTTATCCAGTAGGTAGGGAAATGGGCAGACTGGGTGGGCCAAGCGGTCCTTATCTGCCGTCAAATTCTATGTTTCTATGTAAGTCACATTCTGTTAACACCCAGATCATACATTAAAAAAACATAAACAAATCTCACTGGTTAAAAGTACATATTTCAAAAAATTGCAAATGAAAATTGAATGAATAGCATCTCATTAGCTTGCTATTACTGGGAATCTTTTCAAGGCCAAATGACATCCATTAGATAAGCTAAACACTCAGGCAGGCAAAGCCTGTAATTGAAATTATTAATGAATGTGTGTTATGAGAATACATTCAAAATTAAAAGCAAGACTTTTCGATTTAATACTACAAATGTCCAAGTTAAAACTTGATAGTATTGTATGATAAAACAATACAACAGAAATGTATGTATGGAAATAAGAGGGGAATAAGAAAAATGTACCTTGTATGAACTGTTTAAAACATTCATACAGAATTAAACTTATCTGGAGATATTTTCTAAACTATACTCTCAACCAATTAACACATTCCATAAACATTAAAACCTACAGTGCTGTAACAATATTTTTTACAAGATAGCAAGTGTCAGTATTATTGCCATATAAAAAAAAATTTTTAAAAATGTATCTCTCAAGGAACACCCAGAAAATTAGTTCATGCATCTTAAAATGTTCAAAGTTCAATAATGAGTCAGCATATAATTGATTAATTATATGAACAGAAACGGTCTTAAGAATCTGTATAAAACCCCCATGGGATTTAACTCTCCCTTCCCCCGGAAAAAGATAACTAGAAAAGAAGTGTATATTCACTGTGTGTGCGCGAAGAGTCCTAACACCCTATAGCATAATTATGACATGTCCCCAAATATAAGCTTTCCTAAATATATAAGCACAACCCCAGCCCTCTCCCCACCCACCACCCCTCCCCAAAAAAAAAACCACTATCCTCCAACCCCCAAAAAATGCACACAAAATCTGAGGAGCTTGACATGGAGTTAGTGGGACAAATCAAAAAGGTATGTAAAAAAGGGAAGGTGATCATCATGGGGGATTTCAACTTGCCTGGGGTTGACTGGCACATTCCAGTCACCACCAGTGCTAGGGAGCAAGTGCTCCTGGATGCAATCCAGGAGGGTCTCCTAACACAGTTGGTTACTGTACTTACTAGGCTAAAGAACACTTTAGATCTGGTATTGTCGAATGGCGACACAGTGAGGGAAATAAAGGTACAGGACCCACTAGTTGACAACAATCACCAAACGGTGTGGTTTAATATCATGATGTGCAGGGAGCCTGAGAAATCAGTTACCCTGGTGGTAAACTTCAGGGTGGCAGACTTTGGGAGGATGCAGGAGGTACTGCAAGGAAAACTGAAGAGCATAAGGCAGGAGATGGGCATGGAGCAGAGATGGGATATTATTAAATGGGGTGTTACAGAGACAACAGAAGCATGCACCAAGGCATAGAGTAAGAGGGGCAGAGCAAGAAAAGCATGCTGGTTGAACGGCAAGGTTGTGGAGGTGGTGAGGGCAAAATGAGTGATGCACCAGAGGTTTAGGAGGACGGAGAAGGAAGTGGACAGGGAGGAATATGCAAGATGGTCCAGGGAGGTGACCAGAAAAGTGAGAGAAGCCAAGGCCCAGAGGGAGCTGAGATTAGCACAGGGAATTAATGGGGGGGGTGCTTTTTCAGATACAACAGGGAGAAAAGGAAGTGCAAGGAGACAATAGTGAGGATAAAAAGGAGTGGGGAGTGGGTGGAAAAGGGGGTGAAGCAGGCAGAAGCACCGAATGAATACTTTTGCTCAGTGTTCATGGATGAAAAAGGGGGACCACTACCAGCATGGGCTGGGAGGGTGGGGACAGGGAGAGGATGCGACACATGGAAGAATTGAGGCAAATAGAGTCCTAGAGGGACTGAGGGCATTGAAGGTAGACAAGGCACCAGGGTGGATGGTATCCACCCCAGGGTGCTGAGAGAGATGGCAGAGGTGTTGGCGAAGCCACCGGCAGATCTGTGCAGCACATCACTGGAGTTGGGATGTGTGCCACTGGACTGAAGGATGGCACATGTAGTACCATTACACAAGAGCAGGCCAAGGGATGGACCGGGTAATTATCGTCCAGTAAGTCTCAGCTCCATAGTGTACAAACTCATGGAAACGATACTAAAGGAAAGACTGGTGTTGTACCTGGAGAACAATGGCCTCCAGGATGTGAGGCAGCATGGGTTTGTTTCAGGGAAGTCTTGTCAAACCAAACTCATACAATATTATGACTGGGTGACAGGTGAACTGGATAAGGGTCATGTGGTGGATGTTCTTTACTTGTACTTCAGCAAGGTCTTCAATTTGATGCCTCATGGGTGGCTTGGGGGGAAGCTAACTGGTGTAGGGGCAAAAATGATAAACTGTTGGCTGAGTGGCAGTGAGAGGGGAGCTCTCAACTCCAAGGCCGGTGATGAGTGGGGTGCTACAGGGCTCTGTGTTGGAGCCAGTATTGTTTGGGCTCTTCATGTCAGACATTGCACACGGGGTGGTGAGCAAAGTAAGTCTGTTAGATGATGGCACCAAAATTGGAGCAGTGGTGGATGGAGAGAAGGAATGAAAAGTCCATCTACGTTGTGTATTTTTAAAAAATCCTTTTAAGACCATTACTGACATATCTGAGATTGAGTGGTCATTCTGAGAGAAGTGTCGCCCCACTGGTTTGTCTGTCATCTTCATATTAATTGTATGTCTTTGTGCATTCATTCTAGTGTGGAAAGCTTGGCTTGTCTCTCCAACATACCCTGTTTGTGGACCTCTCTTGCATTAAATGAAGTAAATAACATTACGTGATGTACAGGTACAATTCCACTGTATCCTGAATAGTCTATTTTGTGATGTAACCTCACAGTCTGAAGTGGAAATGAGCTCACAAGTCTTACATCTGGGTTGATTACAAGGTTGTGTACCATTTAGTATAATGGTACCCTGTTCTGGTGCAAGTTTACTCCTAAATATCAAGCTGGCTAAATTAGGTCATTGTTTAAAAGATACTAACATACTAAAATGCCAGCAGAATAGGCCTAATGGTCTTTCGTGTCTGCTCGTTTGGTCAGCCCCCACACTGGTTGCTTACCTTGCTGTCCCCCTCGCCTTCTCTGGTTTCTCCCTTCCCAGTTCCGGATATTCTTGCTGCATTGGATTTTGCTTCCAGAACCCTTCCCCTGTACCTGTCCCACCCCCTCTTGAACCCCTCCACTGTCTCTGCCTCCACCAGCCCCCTAGGCAGTGCATTCCATGGCTCCACCACCCTCTCAGTGAAGTAGCACCTCCTCCTTTCTCCCCTGAATCTTCCCCCCTCCAGTTTCCACCCATGCCCTCTAGTGGCCCCCTCCTCCTTCCTTCAAAGCACCCTGACTGTTCCTCCCCTATTTACCCTCTTCATGTACCTGAAGACCTCTATCATGTCCCCCGGTCCCTTCTCTCTTCCAATGTGTACATATTTAGCTCTTCAAGCCTCTCCTCATAGGTCCTGTCCCCCAAGCCCCAAATCATTTTGGTTGCCCTCCTCTGGACCCTCTCCAGGAGGTTAATGTCCCTCTTTAAGTGTGGCCTCCAAAACTGCACGCAGTACTCAAGGTGCGGCCTCACCAAGCAGTTATACAGAGGGAGTATCACTTCCCTCCTTCTGGAGGTGATCCCCCTAGCGATGCATCCCAGCATCCTGTTGGCCTTGGCTGCTGCCCTCCTATAAGTCTCAGAGTTGTTCATCTTGACATCCACCACCACCCCCAGGTCCCTCTCAGCCATCGAGACTTGTAGCATTTCCCCAGGGTGTACACTTGGCCTGGGTTTCTGGCCCCCAGGTGGAGTACCTTGCATTTCCCTGCATTTAACCTCAGCTTCCACTTTCTAGACCATCTTTCCAGAGCCTCCAGGTCCCCCTGTAGGGCCACCCTCCCCTCCTCCCCATCCACCACCGCCCCCAGTTTCGAGTCATCCAAAGAGACTCATCTCACTCCTGATTCCTGTCCTTATGTCAGATACGTAGGCGTTGAACAGAAGGGCCCAAGGACTGATCCCTGTGGGACCCCACTAATGACTCTCCTTGGGGATGAGACTATCCCACCAACTACGACCCTCTGGGTCCGGTCCTGGAGCCAATTGCCTATCCATCTGATCATCTGGTTCCCCACCCCCATTTCTCCCAGCTTATCCAACAGGCCCACGTGAGGAACAGAGTCAAATGCCTTGCTGAAGTCTAGAAAGAGGACATCCACTGGTCTACCCAGGTCCAAGGTACTTGTCACCCAGTCATAGAACTCCACCAGGTTTGTCTGACATGATTTCCCAGGATGAATCCATGCGTTTATTGTCCAGGCACCCTGACTTATCAGGTCCCCCTAGCCTCTCCTTGACAATGCCCTCCATCACCTTGCCCACCACCGATGTCAGGCTGACAGGCCTGTAGTTCCCTGCCACCTCCTTGATCCCCTTGTGGGTAGGCACTATATCGCCACCTTCCAGTCTTGGGGCACCCACCCTGTCCTCAGAGATGGTGAAAAGCTCTGCCAGGGGTTTCGCCAGGACATCCGCAAGTTCCTTCAGCACTCTGGGATGTAATTTATCCGGCCCGGTGCTTTCTCCATCTTAAAGGGAGCTGAGGCTTCCCTCACTCTCTGCTGTGATTTCCACTTCCGGTACCTCTTCTCCTGCTTACCCTCCCCCACCTGCCAGTGATGCCTCCCCTCTCCCCAGACCGCCGATTGGTAAGGGTCCCCCCTCCTCAGTATCTCTGTCTCCTCCCATGTGATGCAACACCCATTTTCCTGGTGAAAACTGAGGTGAAGTACTCATTTAGTACCTCAGCCTGCTCCCCAGGTCTTGTGCCCATCTCTCCCTGATTTAATCCTACTAATCTGCCCTTCACCCTTCATTTTCCCCAATGTATCTAAAGAACCCCTTGTTCCTCTCCTAATTTCCCTGGCCAGGTTCTGCTCCTTCCTTGCCTTAGCCACCCTCGCCACTCTAGTGGCCCTTCTAGCTATCAGCTCGAACTCCCCTCGATCCCTTTCACTCCTTGAGCACTTGAATTGCTTATAGGCTGCTTTCTTTCCCCGCACCACCTCCTGGACCTCCCTGGTCCACCAGCAGGGTTTTTGGGCCCTACCGCATTTTCTTCTTACTTTTGCACAGGTGCTGGTAGCATTCTGCACCCCTCTCCTGATGATTTCCCACCTACTATCAGCATCCATGTCTGACCCAATCCCATCCAAATGCTCCTTAAGGATCCTTCCCATTTCCTTAAAATCTGCCCCCTCTGAAGTCAGTTACTTCTGTCTTTGTGCAGCCTTCTACCCCTCCTAGGTCCAGGCAGAACCAGACCATGGCATGGTCACTCCCCGCCAATGGGTCCCTTACCTCCAGGCCCCCAATCTGGTCACTGTCTGCCAGGACCACATCCAGTACCCGTGCCTTCCTGGTCGGTTCCTTCACCTGCTGAGTTAGAAACACGTCTTGAAAGACATCCAACAACCTCTGTTCCCTGGTCACAGAGGATGTCATAATCTCCCAGTCTGTTCCTGGCATGTTTAAGTCCCCCAACACCACCACCGTTCCTCTGCCCAGTCTGCAATGTCTCCCAACATCTGCCACCAGACTGTCCTCCAGCTCCTCTGCTAGGGCAGGGGGTCTATACACCACTCCTATTTTAACTCTCTTGCCCCCCCTTGTTATCAAGGTGACCCAAATCACCTCCATGGTTCCCCGCCTCCTCTACTCCCCTATGCCAATGCAGTTTTGACTATCATTGCTACCCTCCTCCCTTCCCTCCCCTCCCCTGTCCTTCCTGAACATAGTGTAACCCTCCAGGTTCAGGTCCCAGTCATGTCCTGCAGTGGCCCAAGTCTCAGTGACCACTGCCACATCCACTGCTCCCTCAGTTAGCATCACCTGAAGCTCAGGCATTTTATTGCCCAAGCTCCTGGCATTTAGCAGGACTACCTTCCACCCTTTCCCTATAGTTCCATTTCCCCTGCTCGTGTTCTCATGGGGATTCTGTTTTCCCCTGGTCTGCACTTTGCCAGTCAGCCTTTTCCTGCAATCGTCCTGGTCCCCAAGGGGGTGGAGACAGATTCCCTCCTTTATCGGCACCTCCTTGACAGCCTTTTCTCCCATCCCGCCCCCTTCACAAGTTTAAACCCCACATTTCACCAATGAACCCCTCTATTTTCAACTTAAGGATTCCCTTCCCCTCCAAATTGAGATGTAGTCTATCTCTAGCATACAGCTCCTTATCCTCCCAGGTCTCCCCCTAATCTCCCATCAACCCATACCCTCTGGCCTCACACCACTCCCTGAGCCACTGGTTTATCTCCCTACTCTAATAGTGGTAGTTCTTGAAAAATACAATTTAGTGTCTCATCCTCACTAAATATAGGGTGGAGGTCCTTAATAATTTTACATAGAAGTTCAAGGTCAGGGTGATACGTGACTACTAAGGGTATTCTGTTGGTAGCGGTCCTTTCCTTATACTCTTTCCTTATACTGAAGTAGTTGCTCTCGTAGTATCTGTGTTGCATGTTCTACTGCTCTGTCTATTTCTCTGGAAGAATGTCCCTGCTCCATAAAGGTGTTTTTCAGCATAGCCAAATGTGTATCTCTGTCCTCCTCATTTGAACAGATATGGTGATACTGAAGTGCTTGACTGTTCAATACAGATTTTTTTGTGTGACTTGGATGATTACTATTCTAGTGTAAGTATCTCTGTCTGGTTGTTGGCTTCCTGTATATACATGTATGTAAGGGTCCATCCTTGATGGTGACAGTGGTGTCCAGAAAATTAATACTGGTGGCACAATATTCCAGGGTAAGCTTTATGGTAGGGTGGAGGTTATTAAGTTCCTGATGAAAATCTTTAAGTGCGTCAGTACCCTCTGTGCAAATTATAAACAAATCATCAATGTAATGGAAATAAACGAGTGGTTTGTGGGGATAGTGCCTTAAAAAATCCTCCTCCAAATTCACCATAAAGAGATTAGTGTGCCCATTGCTGTTCCCATAGTTTGAACGTAATGTTTACCATTGAAGCTGAAGTTATGTGTCAAAATGAATTCAATAAGTTTCCTCACTACTCCAAGGTCGATATTTTGGTCTAATTCTTTCTCATACAGGTACTTAAGGCAGGCTGAAATGCCATCCATGTGTGTGGAATATTAGTTTAGAGGGATGTCACATTCATCATTGCTAAATGGTGTTAGGTGGTAAGTCCTTATAACCAGAATGTTTACGCAGGAAGTGTGTGGTGTCCTAGATATAACTGTCCCTTCCCATAATCAATGGTTTTAAAATGGTTTCTACAAATCTGGAGATCCCCTCAATCAGGGTACCATTGCAGAAACTATGGGTCTCCCTGGATTGCCCAATTTATGTATTTTAGGCACCATGTAGAATGTCCCTGGCTTGGGTTCAACATGGATAAGATCCATCAGTCTGCCTTGGACATGGTTAGGAAATTATCTGAGTCTTGTGGTTCTCTTTTATATTCTGTGGTGGGGTCACTTTCCAGTTCTTTGTAGTGGGTGTGGTAAGTTAGCTGTCTGTTGGCTTCATTAATATAGTCCTCTCGGCGTAATATCACTACTGCAGAGCCTTTATCTGATTTTTTTATGACAATGTTGTGGTTCAATTTCAGTGTTTGTATAGGCAAAGCAAGGCAAATTTTATTTTTCTAGGTGTCCAATCCTGGAGGCTCTGGGCGCCGTACAATAAAAACACACTAGCAATATAAAAATTTAAATTAATAGCAAATACATAACAATAATAATAACAGCATAAAAATAAATGCAGTCTGGGATAACACAGAACCCTATTAAAACAGGTACTCAGAGGGGAAAAGAGCGGGACCTCCTAGGGAGGACCATGTATAAGGTCCAGGAAGGCCTGATTAAACAGGAAGGCCTTGAGGCAGGCCTTAAAACTTTAACTGAAGGGGCCTCCTGAATAGGTGGAGGAAGCAAATTCCACAGGATGGGGCCGGTGACACTAAATGCTCTGTTGCTGGCAGTTTTAAGCCTCATTCTGGGAGTCACGGAGGCCCCTAGAGGAGGACCGAAGGGAGTGGACTGAGACTACAGGTGTAAGAAGGTCTGACAGACAGCTAGGGCCCAATCTGTGTATGGCCTTAAAGGTGAGCAAGCCCACCTTAAAGAGAATCCTCCAACTCACTGGCAGCCAGTGCAGATCATGTAGTACCGGGTTGATGTGACAGAATTTCAACTGCCCAGTCAGCAGCCTGGCAGCAATGTTCTGCACTAGCTGCAGCTGGTGGAGGTTACCCGTGAGACCCCAAGGTAGAGCGCATTACAGTAATCAAGTCTGGACTCCACTAAGGCATTCACTAAGATGGGGAGGTCCATGGATGGAACTAGGGGCTTAACCCTGGTGATATTTCTAAAATGGTAAAAGCTGGTCCAGACTGGACCCTCTGTTCCAATGGAGAGAGGCTGTAATGGGCCTGTTTTGCCTATTAAGAATCTGACCAGTCACTCTCTGGTGAAAACAGTGAATGTAATTGTCCAGTTTCTTTTCCTGTTTGTGATCTCTTCTCTGCCTGTGATTTCTTCTCTGTCATGAAAAAATTCTTTGTCTCAATTTATGGAAGTATTCCTCCAGTTCACCACAAAACTGTATTCTGTCCAGTGGTTTTGTTGGGCAGAAAGTGAGTCCCTTAGAAAGAACACTTAATTCCTCAGTAGTCAGGATGTGGTTGGACAAATTAACCACTGAAAGGTGGCCATCTGTGTGGCTATGTTGTTCAATCACTCTGTTCTGTTCTTCATGGTTGTTAGGAAGTATGGCACATTGAAGGGTATCTAACTTCCTGTTCTTAATGAGCATGGCTTGTCTTCAGGTCCTTTGATAGTTCATGTATATCTCGTACAGGGTGTCTGTAACAGACTCACCAGACATCCTCTCCAGTGTGGTAACAATTCCATCAAACTGTTTAATCAAAAATGCTTTCTTGGCATATGATCTATGGATCATGTGATTTCTCTATTTCTCAAAGGTCCTACAACAGAGTTGTTCAGCATACTTAGAATTATCAGTGTTCTTTAATGGATTCCAAATAGTTAAAATTTTAGGGATAATGTTGTTCCTCTTGCACTGGGTTAAAAAATAGGTGTCACTGTCTAGATGGGTGAGTTTCTTCTTTATGCCATGCAACTGCCATATTCTACAGCGAACTCTGGTACCTTTCATGATGATGTACAGAAATAGCTAAGTTGCCATAGTGGTCCTTTTAGAAACAGATCCAGAAGCAAATGGTTTGATACCTTTTATTGGACCAACAAAGATGTTACAAAAAGAAAATAATTTCTAAGCTTTCAGACCAACCAAGTTCTTTCTCAGAGACCTATGACAATTGTTCAGAGAGTCACATTCTATTAACACCCAGATCATACATAAAAAAAAAAAACAGAAAAAAATTCTCATTGGTTAAAAGTACCAATTTCAAAAAATCGCAAATTTAAATGGAATGAATAGCATCCCATTAGCTTGCTACTGTTGAGAACCATTCCAAGGTCTAATGACATCCATTAGATAAGCTGAACACTCAAGCAGGCAAAGCCTGTAACTGAAATTATTAATGAATGTGTGTGTTATGAGAATACATTCAAAATTAAAAGCAATATCTTTAGATTTAATACCACAAATGTCCAAGTTAAAACTTGATAGTATTGCATAATAAAAATAACTGCACAACAGAAATGTATGTATGGAAATAAGATGGGAATAAGAAAAAAATTACCTTTTTATGAACAACTATTTAAAACATTCATACAGAATTAAACTTATCTGGAGATATTTTCTAAACTATACTCTCAACCAGTTAACACACTCCATAAACATAAAAAAAAAACATTAAAACCTACAATGCTGTAACAATATTTTTTACAAGATAATGTCAATTGTCAATATTATTGCCAAATAAAAACATAATAAAAAAATAGATCTCTCAAGGACCAATGAGTCCGTATATAATCAATTAACTATATGAACAGAAACAGTCTTAAGAATCTGTATAAAACTTTCATGGAATTAAACTCCACCCCCAGTAAAGACAACTAGAAAAGAGGTGTATATTCACTGTGTGTGAGCCAAGATTCCTAACACCCTGTAGCATAATTATGACATGTACTTAAATATAAGCCTACCTAAATATGTAAGCACAATCCTGACCCTTCACTCCACACACCGCCCTTCCCCACAAAACAAAACAACCTCACTATACTCCACCTCCCCAAAAACACACACAAAATCACCCCTAAACACACACACTAAACTGCCCCCATCATATACACTCACACAAGACAACCCAAAGGTATCAAACCATTTTCTTCTGGATCTGTTCTTACAAGGAGCAATATGACAACTAATCTGTTTCTGTAGCTCATGTATACTGTACTTTATGTATTGTGAATGACATCGCTAGATGGCTTTGCTTACTTTCATACCTGTGACTATGGTTGTCAGCATACTGAAACACATCATTACAGAAACCATAGCTGATGAAAAACAAATGTTGAGTGATTATTTTCCACACACACATACACACACTTCCTGTTTAGTGTATAAGATATCAGTTTGCAATGTGTTTTGTACTAAGATATCTACATAGCGAATTTGACTGAGGATGAGGAGGGGGATGAGATGAATATACTGAACAAAGATTTTGTGAATAGAAAGTTACAACTAGCAATCATTAGATGACTGGCAGAAAGATTCTAGAAACAGAGTATACATAATGCAACATGTATGTTTTAGACATGCAGTTATGTAGTGCTTTTAAAAATACACCTGACATGGAATAAACAGATAAAGGGATTTTGTCCCATTTTTTGATTGTTTTTATGGCATTTCCTTTTTTGTTCCATTTTTAGATTGTCATGTACTGGGCAAGAATGGGATATAAATGGTTCCTTACAGACAAAGACATCTGTACCTAGTATTCAACCAGATAATGCAAATTTATCCTGACGTAGGCAGGGGAAAACACAGTCCTTCTAGACATTCTTTTTTTTCCACCCAACATCAAAATGTATGTCAATCTGTGGCACCTCCCTGATCATTGAAAGTCCTAACCAGTTTACACTAAGGACTTGGATAGCAGCAATACAGTTTATGAGGGTGCTGTCATTTGTTCATTTTAACTGCATCAAAGAAGAAGCCCAAATGGTTCATAAAATAAAATGTATTTTACTAAATCCTCTGAAATTAAAATCTGCGATAGAAACTTTGTCAGACTAGTTACACAGCACTAAACAACTTTAGATGGATGTTCCCATTTAAAACAAGTTCTAGCCAGAGCCAATATGGCTGTGGGGAGCTTGAAGAAGCTCCAAGTAATGAGCGCCATGAATGCCACTGAATGCCATCCCACATACACCATGCAAGGAAACCTTCAGCATTGACAAATGCTTGTTTTTTTGTTATCTTTGCATGGCTTCCAGCAGTCTAAGTGGGATGAAGACATAATCTCTGATTGTACACTGCAGTCACTAAACATTTTAGTATCCAGTCTATAGTTTTAATTTCTTACATGACCACACTTACCTCGTGTACAAACTTGTCATAGTAGAAAACTAACTTAATTACTGTTTTAACTAATAGCATCTTCAGCAATAACAGTAGCAGGACCAAATCTCAGATCTGAAGTAAGAAAATGTAATGATACAAACACGCGAACATACAAAAATGCCAGCAGATACAGGCCAATTGGTGTATCGCTTCTGTTCAGTCATGCAGCACAAAGGTTAGACTCGTGCTGCTGCCTCCCACCCATTGCTTTCTTCTCTTCTCCACTAAACTTCCCACTGACTAGTATCTTGCCCTTGACCCTGTTTCACCCCTTTTGAAGCTTTCCACTGTTTTAAGAGATACCACTTCCTCAGGAAGTGTGTTCCACCTCTACCACCCTCTCCATGAAGTACTGTCTGCTCACTTATCTTCTGAAATTACCCCAACCAACTTCAGGTTGTGCCCCCTAGTAATTCCTTCTCCCGTTAATCAAAACATGTCCTCTGTACTAACCCTGTTAATGCCCTTTAGGCATGTCAAGGTTTCAATCATATCACCCCTCTCCCTTCTGTCCTCCAATGAGTATATGTTGAGGTCCAGCAACCTATCCTTGTGAGGTGATATGATATGTGTCATAGAAAACATGACAGGAAAATATGGTACATCAGATTTATGGCACAACTGAAAACAGTATTATTAATAATAATAACAATACTATAATAATAAACTTTATTTATTGTGCACCTTTCAAATTTCAAGGCGCATTACAATAAGATGTAAATACGAAAATCATCATCATAAAACCAGACAAATCAAATTAGAAAACATTACCACCAAAGGCTTTTTCCCAAAGGATAGATTTCAAAGCCTGTTTAAAACTCCCCACAGTCATGCACTCCTTAATCCGATGGAGTAGAGAATTCCAAAGGGACTGGGCCGAAAACATAACAGTACGGGCCCCAGCAGATTTTAAAGTTGCTCTTGGAATCTCTAGCAACCCCTCATTGGCTGAGTGAAGCAATCTCACAGGGCAATAAGGGTCAGGTTCTTCTGGTAGTCGGGCCCAGATTGCAGGGCTTTAAGTCAGTAATCTGACTTTGAGGGTGATCACCACTGAACTGGGGCAATGCAGATCCCTCAGCACCAGTGTAATGTGAGAAGATCTGGGTACCCACCAACAGCCAAGTTGAATTCTGCACCAGCTGCACTGTGGATATCAACCTGGAAGCCCCGTGAGTGGTGTAATAGTCTGGTTGTGGTCACAATGGCATGGATTAGAGTTGGCATATCACGGACTGGATAGATGTTTGATCCGGTGTGTTTGTAGATGGTAGAAAGATGACCTAACCACCGCTGACACCTGGTACTGAAAAGTCAGCCCCACACACCCCCAGGTGTCGCACCTGTTCAGAGTCTGTGGCTCGAGATCCTCAAAACAATCCAGATGGGGCGGCTGCAGGTCCCCCTATCCAGTGATCCAAATCCAAACCATCACCGCTCTCCCAGAGTTCAGCTTCGTAACTGACCTCATCCATTCCTGGATTTCATTGAGGTGATTAAATACTGAGACAGTTCTTCCTGGTTGGGTGCAAGGAGGTGTAGTTGGGTATCATGAGCATAACAATGAAACCTCAGCCCATACTATCTCCCAATGTCTCAGAGGGGAACATGTACACCGCAAACAACATAGGGGCAATATAGAGCCCTGAGGAACCCCACAAAACAGAGATGAGATCAGAGTGGAAGCCCTGAAACCACCTTTTGAGTTCTTCGGTGAGGTATGAAGTGAACCATCTGGAACAGCCCAGAAAGCCCACAATACATCTCAGGTGCTCAATAGAACCCCATGGTCATGGTTGTCAAACACTTATAAGATCTAATATTGCCAAATGGGCCGTTTTCTGGTCTCTCCCATCGGGAGATCACTAAGCACCTGAACCAGCACGGTCTGGGGTACTTACCTCTTTCAAAACCTGATTTGAGAGGTTGTAGATGCTATGGATGGTCCGTGATTTGCAAGGGCCACACTACTTTCTCATCACCTTCCCCACAAAGGGGAGGTTTGAGATAGGCCTGTGGTTGAACAGTTTGGATCAAGAAACTTTCAACAAGGGTGTAACCATTGCCCTTCAAGGAACAGGGATATTCACCTGAGTCAAGGGAGCACCAGACTATCTGTGCTAGGTGAGGAGAATAGATTCCTCCACACCCCAAAATGAGGGAGGTGGGACCGGTTTAACTACAGCAGGTAGGGCAACCCGGACAATCTGCATAACATCCACAATTTCTGGGTAGTCACTCCAGGAAGGCGTAGGGTTGACCGACCCTGACCAGTAGCAGCCCCTTAAGTGTTAGTGGATCTCTGACCTAATGTCAGACACCTTATCAGCAAGAACTGAGCAAGTTCATCAGACTGTAATTGTGAAAATGCTCTATGGAACTGTGTAGACAGGTTGGGTTGCACAATCTCCCCACAGTTTCTGAACAGCTGAGGCTGGTCTGTTCTGGTGGGTGAAATTTCCCTGACAGGAACTCTGCCTTCTATAGAAATTTTGACTGATAGAATTGGTAATGTTCTAACAATCTAAGATGGTTGGCATCCAGGCCAGATTTCCACCAACAACGTTCTAACCTGTGTCCAAGTCGCTGCAACTCCCATAAGGCCCCATCAAACTATGTAGCCCTGGGCCAAAAGGAGAAAGGATGCTCACAATCTGGGGCAATAGAATCCAGGTCAGAGGTGATGGCATTATTATAAACTACCACCAATGTCTCTGGATCACTGCAATGCACAGGAAATTTTGATAGGTCAAGGACTATTTTGCAGTCTTATGTTTACAAAGTTGCTGCCTGGCTTGAGATAAATGAATCACCTGCTCCATATCCCACCAGAGCCACTTAAATGTGATGACCCAGAGCACTTGTGTTTAGATCATGGGCTGCTTTTCATCATGTTCATAGCTACTGTTGCAAAAGAAGAATCTATGCACACATTTTGTTTTTAAGCTGAGGTGAATACATTTTCTGTAAATGTATGCCCATTTCCCCTGTTGCAGAAAGCGTTAAACTGGATTCAAGGAGATATATTATGCAAATTGACAGTAAATGCTACACAGATGGGAATAACAGAACAGAATTTAAAGGATACTTAAACCTTATTTTTGTGCCTGAAATTCCAGTTAAAATGGATCCAAGAGTGAAGCAGAATAGACAGTGTTCATTACAGAATGTGCCACCTTAGCATGGAATCAGTTTAACCTTGCTGCAACAGGCAAATGGACACACATTGATAACATTTTTAGTACTGATATTTGAGCTGCATGCATAGCAGAGCATTTGTTTATCCAACAGTGCTCATACACTTATCAATGGATACTTATTTTGTTCGAGTAATAGAAAACTAACAAACAAACAAAAACCTATTCAGTCATTATACCTCTGTATGACTGGTTTTATAGTTTTAATTTATTTTTGAACTGCATAACTTAGACATGTGGGAGTGTTGAGAGCAGTAAACAGTAAAAAGTCCTACATGATGACTCCCAACTCTCAAGGCTGGGATCCTGGGTTGAGGTAGGTGGTGGAGTCTGGGCTCATTTCTTACATTGCTCTGTCTCCCACATAACACATGTGCCTAATTAACCACGTGCTACTGGGTCAGTATTCAGTCAAAGTAAGGAGATAATGACTTAACCCCAGGCTGCTGAAAGAACTGGAATGAAACTATTTGACTTGAGCTGGACAGATGCTCATTCTGCAGCCCTGCAAGGGTTAAATGAAAGCAGCTTCAAGAGTTTTTTTTTTTTTTATTCTTGAGAAGTTGGGAGGCACAGTAGCATCCCCTGCCTTTAAGGCAGAGCAGCAATAGCATAAATCAGAGGGGGAGCGCACTATTTTTCAGTTGATGGAAGAATACACTGAAAACTCCTAAAATATGTGTTCCATGGAAACACCTTTTTTTAAGTGAGAGCAGGATGGCTGTAGGTTCCTGCCACCACCATAAAAAGAAAAACAACAAAGGACTTTGAAAAGCTTGATGCCAAGTCTCCATGCTGTACTGAATTGAAGGCCTTTCTGAAGTCTACGTCAGGACATCCACCACATGGCCCCCATCAATTTGCCTAGTTACCCAGTCATAGTATTCCACCAGATTGGTCTGGCATGACCTGCCCTTGATGAAGCCATGCTGCCTTCCAATCTGCATCCTGTTCAACCTCCAGTAGTGCGACTAGCCTCTCCTTTAGAATGGTCTCCATTATCTTCCCCACTATGGACATTAGACTTACTGGCCTATAGTTCCCAGTTCATCCTTGGTCCACTCTTGTGGAGGAACCACAAGAGCCAGTCTCCAGTCATAAGGTACACATCCTGTGTCTAGAGAGGAATTATATAATTCTGCCATGGGTCCTGCCAGGACCTCTGCCAGATCCTTAAGCACTCTTGTATGTACTCCATCTGGTACTGCGTGCCTTGTCCACCCTCAATGCCCTTAACCCTCCAGCACCCTCCCCACTGTGATTTCACCATCTGTCATCCCCCATATCTTTCTATCCTTCCTCCTACTATGGGTAGCGCCACCCTTTCTTTCATAAAGACTGAACAGAAGTAGTCATTGAGCACTCTGCCTTTTCACCCCTCTTCCACCCATCCCTCCTCCTCTTTAATACTTGCAATTTGGTCCTTAACCTTCTCTTCTCCCTGATGTACCTAAAAGTATTTTCCCTTTATTGTATGTCCCTGCACCAGCCTGCATTGTCTTGCAACCTTGGCTTCCTTACCCACCCCTGGTCACTTCCTTTCTTTTACAAATATTCCTCCCTATCCTCCTCCCTCCTCCCAATTTTCTGTATCACCTGTAAGCTGCCCTTTCCTCCTCATCCTGTCTAACACCCTTTGCCTATTCAGCTGGTTTTTTTCCCAGCCTTCTTAGTCTGGACCCACAGCAAGTTTCTGTTGCCCCACTATCCCCTGCCTTATGAGTTCCCACCTTTGTTATGTGTCCATACCTGGCTGAATTTTGCACAGAGCCCCTGTACCACATCCTTCATCATCCTAAAGTTGGCATTCCTGAAATCCAGCACCCTGTGCCATATGCCCCTCTCTTTAGCCATCTGTAACTGGAATCATACTGTCTGGTGATCCCCTGTGGTTCCTCCACCCTCATCCCTCACCCACTCCCCATTTGTAAGTACGAGGTCAAGGATGTTCCTTTGCTGTTGGTTCCTTGACCAACTGTACTAAAAGCTTTCCTGAAGGCATCCAGCATTACCTGCTCCTTCTGTTCTTTGTGGTACGTGTGTCCCACTCCACCCCGGCAGGTTGAAGTTCCCTACTATTACCATCCCCTTTCCTGCAGTTTCTCCTGATCTGTTCTTGCCAGTACCCTGTCCATCCATTCCAATTGAAAGAGTGGCCTGTACTCCACCTCCAGTCTTAGTGATTTGTTTTTGGGATCCTGTAGCTGCACTCACATTGCTTCTGTATCTCCCTTGTCTCCCTCCTGTTTTACACATTTTAATCATTCCTTTATGTACAGCGCCACACCCTCCCCTTCCCCTTTTTCCTATCCCTCTGGTGTAATCTGTACCTCGGAACCATCATGTCCCAGTCCTGGATTTGGGTGACTAATGTCTTGTTATAGCCATCAAGTCCACTTCCCTCCTCCAGGAGAGTATGTAGTTCTGTCCTCTTATTCCCCAGACTCCTAGCGTTAGTGTTACCACCTCCAGCTCTCATCTCTACCTCCCCTGCCTATCTCCTCATGTTGCTCCCTTAGTAGTTGCCTTTCTCCTTACCTTTCTATCATGGGGTGTAAGCAAATTTGTTTTCACATCACTAGCCTCTGAACTACTCTATCCATCCTACTACCTCCAGTTTAAATGCTCCTCAATGTGCTTCCCTATCCTTGCTTTAGTACATTTTCCCTCCTCATTTAGGTGCAGTTCATCTTGCATACAGACTGCTTTTATCCCAGGTGCCCCACCTTCCTACCAGTCTGTACCCTTTTCTGACACCAGGCCCCCAGCCATTTGTTAAACTCTTGAATTCTCCATTTTCTTGCCATACTTGTCCTAGGAATGGTAAGTACTTCTGAGAAGGTGAGATCTGCCTGTTCCTCACACAGAGGTCCCAGTTCCTCAAACCTTCTCTTTACCTCTTCTACTGTCCCATCAGCCAGGTGATTCATCCCCAGGAGTATTATTAGGTGAGGCCTTTCCTTCCCTTTTGTATACCTTAGCAAGGATTGCTCCACCCTTTCTGCCTTCATTCCTGGCATGGCTTCTACTCATATTCTACTGTGCCTCCCTTTGCTGTCCCACCTGACCCTCTTAGTATTGAGTCCCCAACACCAAGACACCTCCTTCTTCCCTCCCATCTTCCACCTTCTCCTCCTTCTTCCTCCTGCACAACGCTCCTCCTATTGTTGTTGTTTCTCGCCCAGTTCCTCCGCCAGTGTTGCGTATTACTTTTTCTATTACTTTCTATTACTTTTGGAAACTTGTTCCAGGAGCTCTGTGTAGTCACTAGCAATGATGGAGAAGTATTAAAATAAGTAATATACTTTACAGTTACAAAAACTTATGTCTTTAAATAAGTAACTGTAACTGATTATATTTATGTGAAAGTAACTAGTAACTAACCTATTACTGTCAAATAAATGTCATCTGTTATAGTTATTTATTATTTTTGTATTGTTTTTATAGAAAAAAATAAGTAATTATTTCTCCATCACCATTCCCAGCTTTTTTTTTCTTTGTACCCATGGACTGCACTTCCCTCTCCTCCCTCGTTTTCCCCTCTGTTAGAGGTTGGCCCCCGTCTGAGCTTACTGTACTCTTTGTTATTCTCCTTACATTTGTTTCCTGTACCTTTGTCACCTTCCTGCCCCTTTCCTGGCTACCCCTGTCAGTCTTATCTCCCCATCTTTTTTTCTTTCTCCTGGATGTCTTTGTGCTTCCAGATTGTCACACTCCTCCTGACCTAATATGTCCCTTCATCATCTTTAACATTCCCCATTAGCCTTAGTACTTCTTTCTTTAGCCTCCCCAGCCTTACACAGACTGGCCCCCCCATACTCCACAGGGTGTCCATGAATACTGCTCCTCCACAGTTATTACATCCCATGATCCTTCCTCCCCTGTGATTTCTGTTCCCTCTTCCTGATTCCTTTGCCTCTCCTCCACTGACCCTCATTCTAGCCTGCCCCGCTACCTTGCCCTTCCCAGACTTCCCCAGTCTGTCTCTCTGGTCCCATACCCTTTCCTCTTCTTTTTTCCCTGTGTTTCATTCTCCTTGCAGTTCCTCTTCTTTCAATATTGTCCCTGTCTGTTAGCAGCACTATTTTTATTTTACACTCCTCTACCCTGTGGTTTGTGGCTGTGTATGTAGAATAAGAGATGGATAACAGTGTGTGTTATGCAGTCAGCAGGTACCGTGATGATGTCACAGGCTACCAGTATAAAGGAAGTGATGCACTAGGGGTGAGTGGGGAGGGGTGGGTCCTTTTCTGATCACCAGAGACAATTAGCTACCACAGGAAACCCTCACTGAGATACTTAACTGCACCAGTAAAATCCCCTAAACAGGTACCTTTCCAACTTAAGTCAGAAAGCACCCCAGTACCAATTGAAAACAACAATAAGCTGCAAAAGAAACAACAACAGCAATAAAATCAGTGAAAATCAACAGGTACTTCCCTGAGATGTGTCTACTTCCTTCCCCAGCTCCACCGCTCTGACTCAGCCCCACCTTCAGTTAGCAGTAACTCTGATGGGGCCCTAGGCCAGACAATTATCAACCCTCCCTCAAGCTACTGGACTAGACACATGCAAAAAAAAAACTACAATTCCTGCAAATCCCACAAATATGTACCTTTCCAACTTAAGTCAGAAAGCACCCTGGTACCAACTGAAAACAACAATATGCTGCAAAAGAAGCAATAATAGCAATAACATCATTGAAAATCAACAGATACTTCCCTGAGATGTGTCTGCTTCCTTCCCCAGCTCCACCACTCTGCACATGCATATGAACATATGAAGAAGCCAACAGAAGGAGGCCATTTGGTCTATCAATTCTGCTCATATTGCAGGGTCCACAGCTTGAGCTGCTGTCCCTGCCCTTCCTACCCACTCCTCCTATCCTCCATACCCATGATCTTCACCTTCTCCCTATGCCTATCCCAGCCTCTCTTAAAGATGCCCACTGTCTTCAATGAGATGACTTCTTCTGGCAGTGCATTCCAAGTGCCCACCACCCTCTCTGTGAAGAAGGGCTTCCTGACCTCCTCCAAAGCCTCCCACCCTCCAGCTTAAGACTGTGTCCCTCATGTTATGGTTGCCACTCAGCTCAAGAGACTCTCCATAGCAACCTTATTTATCCCTTTCAAGTACTTGAAGGTCCCAATCATGTCCCCTCTCTCCCTGCTGTCTTCCAGGGAGTACATGTTCAGTGCCCTCAACCTCTCCTCATATGCCTTACCCTGTTGACCTGCTACAATCTTTGTAGCCCTCCTCTGGGCCTTCTCCAGTAGGTTAATATCTTTTTGCGGTGCCCACAATGAAGGTCAGACTGACTGGTACTGAGTAGTAGTAGTAGTATCATTCACAGAATTGGAATGATAAAAAAATGACTGCTTCTTCCCCATGGAAAATAAATTCAGATTAAGTAAACATTTTAGGAGTTGGCTCTATAAACAAAGAATAGAGCAATGGCACCAAGACAGATCCCTTGGGAACTCTGCACATCACCTTTCTAGATGAGGAGCAGACTGCACCGAATTTCATACTTTGATACCCAGTCTCTAAGTAAGTACTAAACCACGCCAAGGATGAATTACCTAGACCCAAACTCTTCAGTCTTATAATGAGAATAGAACAGTCCTCAAGGCTGAATGCATTGGTCAGGCCCATGAATAGTGCACCCGGCATCTTCCTATTGTCCATGGTCAGTGTACCACATCCATGAAACAGACCAAGACAGTCACTATCATACAACCATTTCCTGATCTATGCTAGTTATTTGATAGTAAACTCAATGTTTAAATATTTTCTGTTATCAGATTATACACTATCTTTTCTTGGACTTTTTGAAAGAACAGACAAAACAGAAATGAGCCTGTGATTATTAAGGGTTTATTCTAGGTCAGCTTTATGAATAGGAATAACATATGAATGCTTCCATAAATCCTGTATCTGATTTAAAGAAAAAGGATAAAAGTTAAACTAATGGGGTATAAAATTTCAGATGCAGTAAGGGATATCAGTTTTGGAATTAAGCAATCAAACCTGATGATTTATATGTATATGAACATACAAAACTGTCAGCAGAAACAGACCTCATGGTCTATCAAAGACTGCTCAAGTGTGCATATAGCACCCCTAGATTGCAGCTGTCCCAACCCTGTCTCCATCTTTAGGATGTTCTTAGCACTATTCTCCAAGTTCTCAGCACCATTCACCCAGACCCTCCCTCATTCCATGTCCCATGCCCTTTTAAAACTTCCCACTGTCTTACATGATATCACCTCCTCTGGTAGGACATTCAACTTGACACCACCTCTCCATGAAGTAATGTCTTCCCTCTCTCCTAAATCTTCCACCCTCCAATCTTAGCCTGTGACCCCTTGTGTCCCTACTCTTCCTCAGTTTAAACAACCTGTTTGCACCGCTTTGTTTATAACCTTCAAATACTTGAATGTTTCAATCATGTCCTCCTATTCCTCCTCTTCTTCCAGGGTGTACATATTCAGCCCACATAGCCTGTCCTCGTAGGTTTTGCCTCCATCCCCATAATATTTTATTGCCCTCCTCTGCACCTCCTCCAGCAGTTTATTGTCCTTCTTCAGATATGGATGCCAGTACTGCACACAGTACTCCAAAGTGAGACCTGATCAATGACCTGTAGAGGGGCAGGATCACTTCCCTATGCCTGGACAAGAATCCCCTTGCAATAAACCCCAGCATCTTGTTAGCCTTAGCTGTGGCTTCTGCATTGAGAAGAGTTGTTCATGCTCCTTGTTATCAACACCCCAAGGTCCTTATATTCTCAGTGTCCCCAGCCTCACCCCATCCAACCAATTGTCCCTGTTTGGGTTCTTGCCCTGAAGTGCAAAACCTTGCATTTCATCACATTGAACCCGCTGCCACCTCTCCAACCACTCCTCCAGTTTGATCAGGTCCCCTGTATTTGTTTCCACCCATCTATTTCATCAACTACTGCCTCCATTTTAGTATCATCTGTGAACAGACTAATCCTTCTCCCAACTCCATGTGAGATATCTGAAATGAATAGCCCAAACAGCACCAGACCCAGCAAAGAGCCCTGAGGTACCTCCACCAGTCCTGCCGTCACCACCACCACCACCACCCATTGCTGCCTCCCTCAGCCAGTTCCCTTATCCAGTTTTCCAGTTTCTTCCCCACTTCTACAGATGTCAGTTTCCCCCCTAGCCATCCGTGAGGCACTGAATCTAAGGCCATGCTGAAGTCCAAGGATAGGACATCCACAGAGTGACCCTTATCCAGCTCTCTTGTAACCCAGTCATAATATTCTACTAGACTGCTCTGACAAGACCTCCTCGAGATGAACCCATGCTGCCTCCCATCCTGGAGTTCATTTCCCTCCAGAAATGCCACCAGTCCCTCCTTCAGTATCATCTCCAGAAGTTTACCCACTATGGACATGAGACTGACAGGTTGTTAGCTTCCTGATTCATCCCATGGGCAGCTCTTGTGAAAGGGCCAACCTCTAGTCCTAGGGCACATAACCCATGTCCAGGAAGGTGCTGAACAGGTCTGCCAGTGGCCTGTCCAACACCTCCACCATTTCCCTCAGCACCTTGGGGTGAATACCATCAGGACCTGGTTCCTTGTCCACCCTTAGTGCTCTCAGACCTTCTAACACTATTCTCCTCAATCCATCATCCATCCATCATCCCTCCCCACCCAACCCCACCTTCACCGTCCACAGTAGTAGTGGATCATCTTCTCCTGTATCAACACATGACAGAAGTATTCATTCAGTGCTTTGCTTGTTCTGCTCCCTTTCTACTCACTCCTTCATCCTCACTATGTAGTCTCTGCACTTCCTTTTTCCTGATGTATCTAAAAAGTCTGCCCCCCTTAATACCCTGGGCTAACTTTAGCTCTCTGGAAGCTTTGCTTTCTTACCCACTTGTAACCTCCTTGCACCAACTCTCATATGTCTCCCTGTCCTCTCCCTCCCTGTCCTCCTGAATCTCTGGAACATAGCCTTCTTTGCCCTCACTCCTTCCATCACTCTGCTGTTCAGCCAGCTTGACATCTTGGCTCTTTTCTTCTTACTTTGGGTCCTATTGCAAGCCTCTGTAGCTTGCTATCTCAGTTTTTATAATATCCCACTTCTGCAGTACATCCATCTCTGGCCAAATCCCTGCTAATCACCCCTGCAGTATTTCTTGCATCTTCCTGAATTCCACCTTCCTGAAGTCCACCACCCTTGTTACTGAGCACCCAATCTCCTTACTCAAACTGAGTGTGAACCACACCGATTGATGGTCATCTTCAGCTAGTAGGTCCTCCACCCTTATTTCCCTCATGGCCTCCCCATTCGACAGTACCAGGTCCAGTGTGTTACCTAACTGAGTTGGTACACTGACCAGCTGTGTCAGGAGACAATCCTGGAATGTGTCCAGGAGTACCTGCTCCCTGGCACTGGAGGTGAGCAGGGGTGCTCCAATCCACCTCTGGCAGATTGAAATCCCCCACAATCACCACACTTCCCTTTCTATATACCCTTCTAATCTGCTCTGCTAACTCCTTGTCCAGATCCTCAGACTGGGAAGGAGGTCTGTACACCACCCTCAGCCTCAGCTTTCTATCCTTGGCATCCTGGAGCTGCATCCACAGTGCCTCAGCCCACCCTTCCTCCCCTTCGTCTCTTGTGCATCTGATCCCACCCTTACATACAGTGTCACCCCTCCCCTCCTGGACCCCTCGGTCCTTCCTGTAAATTCTATACCCTGGGATTGCCAGATCCCAACCCTGGTGTTGGGTGGCTTAAGTCTCAGTTACAGCTGCAACACTGACCCTCCTCTCAGCTAAGAGTGCCTGAAGCTCAGCTATTTTATTACACAGGCTCCTTGCATTCAGGGAGACTACCTTGTACCCATTCCCATCCATCCCCACATGGCCCCTTGGACTGCCCCCCTCCCTTCTGTGACCCCCTACCCTTGCATTCACTGTTTTCTTGTGGGATAGCTCATTTAGCTCCCCATTCTGGCAACCCTGCATGCTGGCTGCACACTTGCCTCCCTTATCTAGTTTTAATACCCCCTTGAAACTATATAGTCCTCTAACTTACTCTTTAACTTCCCCTTACCCACCCCAGTAAGGTGTAAACCATACTTTGCATACAGTGCCCTGTTATTCCATGTCTCCCCCATCCTCCTACCAGCCCATACCCTTGTGATTTACACTACCCCCTCAGCCAGGAGTTGAACTCCACTATCCTTACCCTTCTTGCTCTGCTAGCCCTTGGAACTGGTAGCACCTCCAGGAAGGCAACAGAGCTTGCAGTTTCCAAGCATAACTTCCCCAGTTCCTCAAATCTCCCCTTTACTTCCTCCATTGTGCAGCCACCAGGTCATTAGTGCCTACATGTACCATCACTTGAAGCTTCTTCCTCCTACCCAACAGACTTAACCAGAGCCTGCCCTGCCCTGTCTGCTGTCAAGCCCAGTACAGGTTCCACCCATATCTGAATGCATCTTTCACCCCTCACCTGATCCCCTTCAGGATAGAATATCCTATCACTATAACACCTCCTTCTCCATGCTTCCCCCTGGTTGCACCCTCTTTCCATTGCCATCCCTGTCATGGTCATCGACCCTTCCCTGCCAGCAGCTCTATGGACCGGAGTCCCTTAACACCAAGATTCCACCATGTTCTCCCTCTGCTTCTTTCATTTCCTCCCACCTTTTCCCACTCCTTGCTCCTTCTACCTCCTGCACTTTGTACTGTTTCCTCCATCTGCCCCTGTTCTTCCTCCTCATCAGTACTCCTCCATCTGTCTGTTTTTCCCAACATCCCCATTTGTTCTTCCATACCCCCTCTTCCTCTGTCATTTTTCCTCCAATACTGCTAGATGCTCCTCCTCTGCCCCTCCTCACCTGTCATCTCAGTCAATGGCCAATACCAGCTTGAACCTATTATGTATCCAAGATCATTCCTACTGGCACCCATTATGCACCTGTCTCCTGCACTGGTACCACCTCCTGACCCCATGTGGTCTGTCTCTTCACCCTTGCCCCTTCCTTCATCTTGCCTGTTGTACCCTACCCAGCTGCCTTTATGTGCCTCTCCTTTTCATTCTTCTTCCTGGCCAGAACATAGCCCCCCATTAGCCAAGACATTTCTCCTTTAGTTGTGATAGCTCCTGCTCCAGTCTTCCTAGCCCTTGGCAAACTGGACTCCCCAGCCTCTACAGGGTGCTCATGAATATGGCTACTCCACAGTTGTTACACCCACTGTCCTCATCCCTTCATATCCCCACCCTTCCTCCACCGATCCCCCACCCCTTATGCTGCCATTGATCCTCACTTGGTATGCCCCCTACACTGCCCCTTCCACTACCTTTCACCATCCTTTGCCCTGATCAGTTCCCTTCCTCCACCGCCGTGTCCCCTAGGTTCCATGTTCTCAAGTATGACACAATGTTACCCCTAACTAAAATTTTTGCATACCCAGTATCCCACCATCCCATGGTTAATTCTTAGAAGCCATTCCCCTTTCCAGGTCTAAACCTAAAGCTGAATCAAAAGTTAAACAGCACTAAGCAAACAATACCATGTTACTTCTCATATAGCTCGTGAGATGTTACAAGTCTCCCCCTCCCTGGTGCAGCACATCTTGTTCAAATCAGAGCTACAGTTACTTAACCAGTCTGAAATAGAGCCACAGTCCCTTTTGCTAGCCTCACAATGCCTTGTGATTTTGTTAACTTCCAACCTCTGATTGTTAGAGTTAAACTGCCCCAGTTCAATATCCTCTAAGAGACCTGTTTTCTTCTATACCAGTCTCTGCATACTCAAACTAAAAAGTACAGATTGCTGGATGCTGCAAGGCACTATGGGACCTGCCCTATAAATGAAGGCCAAGCCATGGGGTGGGTAGGGGTTGTGGGTGGAAAGGTGGGGTAATCCACAGGCAGTGTCCAAAATAGTCAGCCAAGGAGTTTCTATACAGTGGCTAGTGCAGCCACACCCACTTACAAGCTGCTAAAAGCTTCCACAAATTCATCCCAACTGAGTCCCAGAAGCCTGAAACTTGAACCCAAACACAAAGATAGTGCAAATAACTGAAAACTCCACTGAAATACAGCAACTGAAGAGCCAGCCACACACACTTACAAGCTGCTAAATGCTTCCACAAATTCAGCCCAGACAAACTGATTCCCAAAAGCCTGAAACTTCTGAACCCAAACACAAAGCAAACAAGAAAAGAAACCACACCAAGGATTGGGTTCTCACAAAAGGCTATGCAGTCTGTAAAGAGTAATGGAGACTCACCACCTTGAAAGATATCACCATGCGTTGTGTGTAAAATCCTTTATTAGCTCCTTTTATGAAAATCATTAAAACTAGGCTTCACCAAAGACAACCACCTGACATGCTTTCACAGTCCACCTTGAGAAAGCATTCTGAGGAATATTAAATATATCAGCTGGTTATCTCTGGTGGAGCCTGGTTTTAATGGCTTTTCAGACACGGACTAATAAAGGAACTTTTGCACACAATACAGTGTAGTGACATGTTTTCAAGTAGGTGGTGAGTGCTCCATTTTATGCCCAATGATTTATCATTTTTAATAGATTTCAGTATTTTAAATATCTCACCTCACTGCTCAAAAATAAAAATCTTGGTTAGGATATTCAAAGGAGATGTGACCTGTGCAACTGAGTTGCACAGGCGCATCTCTGAAATCTGTCTCTGGGCCATATTCAAAATGGATTGATGCACCATGCAAATCTGGATGTGCTGCAGTACAAAGGTAATGTATGCAGTGCATCTGAAAGGGGTCTTCCCCTACATACATGGCACATCTCCATTTTCAGCTGAGATGTGCAATGCAACTGCCCACACATCTTGGAGATATGCCATGCAAAGATAGGCATAGAAAAACCATGCCTAAGTCATAGCCACCCACAGGTGGGCTGTGGTATTGCACAGCACAACATGCAGCCCTGCTCCAGGGTGGCTACCCCAACCCCAATTGTGAAGGTAGATGATAAACCCCCATATTCCTGGTAGTCTAGTGGCCCTCTGACAATCCCATATCATATAATAAAAGAACACCCCCTTTCTTGGTAGTCTAGTGTCCCCCGACCCATCTAGATCATATAATAAAAATGAATCATCTCTCCCTGTGATTGGGGCTGGAAGGGGGGTACCACTAGACTACCAGGGACTGTTGATTATTATTTACTATGAGGACAAGGGTCAAGAAGGGAGGGGGGCCACTGGACTAGCAGGGAGGGATGATTCATTTTTATTATATAATTGGGAATGGCCGAGTGGGGGACACTTGTCTACCAGGGAAGGGAGATGTTCTTTTATCATATGATTAGGGATGGGTGGGGGCACTGGACTACCAGGGAGTTGTGGAGTGCTTTTGTGGGATATGGAGGTTTAGTGTGCTTGGTACATTTTTCTCAGTGAATCCTTGCTCCAGGAATGCAAATGGGGATAATGTCATGCGAATGGCCCCATTTGTGCCTTTCATGGCTATTAGCCCCATTTGCATGTCATGATCTGAATATCTAGAATGTGCACTTGGTGCATCCCAAGGATGCACCGTTCATCCCCATTCCAGGTATTCAGACTACACAGTGGGTATGCCAGTGCATCTTCTGTGGCCCCCTTTGCACCACCCGTATATTTTTATAAATTCAGACGGGATGCGCAATCACACATTTCATTTAAATGTAGCAATGTTATGATCCAGCACAACTCAGTTCGAAAATTGTGGCCCAGGTTTACTAATGGATTTAGTCACTGGCACAGTAGTTACAGTACCTGTGCTTCTCCTTCCTGCCTCACATTCTATATTCATCCAGATTTGTAAACTTAATATTAAATTCATTTGTTTGCCTGTTTTATTTTTATACTTGCAAGCACATGAGCAATTTGTGATTACACTTGTTACAAGTACAGAAACAGAATAATACAAAAAATACATATAAGATTACCAGCCACAGCTTACAAAAGACAAACCACAATATTTAATAACAATTGTAGACTTTCTTTAGTGCAAGCCAATTATTTTTTTTGATGAACTTTAAAAATGCTTAATAAAAAATAATCAGAATAATCGGTAATGTCAGTCAGCTGTGAGTTATAAAACTAAGGTTCCTTAGAAAGTAAAAATCTTTGACAATTGGACTTATGAAAAAAGGGATTTTAAAGAATTCCTTACACTGGGATCAGGGGTTGGATGTTCATAGGCTAGTGTCAGTGCAAACGTGGTTAGCACTGGTGCTCTAACCTAGGTTTGTGCTAGCACTCTGGGCAGGGCCTTACTCAGAGGCCCCTTGAGTACTTCTCAAACCTGGCAGTGCCAAGGTGGTAACTATACCACTGCACCTGTACAAATGAAGGGTCCCAACATGCATACTGATGCAGTGGCACATTCAAAGGTTTTCAGTGGTGATATCCAGCACCCAGAGTGGTGCTGTTTATCACTACCAAATACCATGACTTCACCGGGTGCTAAACCAGTGCTCCCGCCTCCTGAAAGAAGAATGACTGTACTGCAGCTGCATGTTCCTGTGCCAAGCAGCTGCTCACACCCAGTCATCACTGTAATATTCCTTGGTGGTTTAGTGGTTCCCTACCCTGATTGTCTGTTAGACATCAGTGTAATATTTCCTGGTGTCACAGTGGTTCCCCAACCCCCGATCACCCATTAGAAATGAGTTTAATATTCCCTGGTGGTCTGTCAGTTCCCCTACCCTTCCCCAATTATCTGGTAGATATCAGTGTAATATTCCTGGTGGCACAGTGGTTCTCCCCACCTCCAGTTGCTGGTAGAAATATTTTTTATATTCCATGGTGATCTAGTGATTCTCCCCCACAACCATACAGACATCCAGCCAACCACCCACTAAGGATCCCTCACTCCCCCATCACCCTGAGTGCCATCCTTATGAAATTGGTGTCCAGCACAACCCTCCTCTCACTTCCTTGGCCAATCACCATCTGACAGTCATGGAGCATGATCGTGAACTGTCCCCATGGTCTATGATCAGTGAGAGTTACCCTCTACAGTGTATCCTCATTAACTGTTCCTGTACCACAGATTTCACAGTCTGTGTGCAGTGAGAGTTAGCCTCTACAGAGTAACCTTATTAATTGTTCTTATTCCACAGGTCAAACATTCTGTGTGCTGTGAGTTACCCTCTACAGTGTAACCTCATTAAATGTTTCTGTTCTTCAGGTCCCACAGGGTGTGTGCAGTGAGAGTTACCCTCTACAGAGCAACCTCATTACATGTAACTGTTCCTCTTATGCAGGTCCCACAGGGTGTGTGCAGTAAAAGGTATCCTCTACAGAGTAACCTCATTAATCTGTCCTGTTCTTCAAGTCCCACAGCCTGTGTACAGTGATCATTACCCTTTCCAGAGCAAGCTGATACAAACATAGAAACATAGAATATGATGGCAGATAAGGACTGCTTGGCCCACCCAGTCTGCTGATTTCTCACTACCTACACCATTACATCAGATCACACCCGTTAACTGTTCCTGATCTGCAGGTACCACAGTCTGTGTGCAGTGAGAGTTACCATCTACAGTGTAACCTTGTCAATAGTTCTTGTTTCCCATGTCCTAGTGTCTGTGTGCAGAAAGAGCTACCCTCTACTGAGTAACTTCATTCATTGTTTCTATTCTGCAGGCCCCACAGTCGGTGTTCAGTGAGTTACCCTCTACAGAGTAACTTTTTCAATTGCTCCTGTTCTCCAGGTCTTACAGTCTGTGTGCAGTTAGAGTTGCACTCTACAGTGTAATATCATCATTTGTTCCTCTTTCACACGTTCAATAGACTGTGTACAGTGAGCTTTTCCCTCTCTTGTATAACTTTATTAATTATACCTTTTCCTGTTCTGCATCTGCAGGTGCCGCTTTCTGTCTGCACTAAGAGTTGCTCTCTAGGACACAGGAAAGCTAATCAGCGGGGACAACCCAAGTGCTGCTTCATCAGTATCCCCTGCTCTGAGGGTGAGATCACTAATCAGACTGGTAAGTGATCAACAAGGGTAGCATACCACACCGTATTGTCCACTATAAATTAATTAAATAAGAAATGTGGTAAGAGCTGGCTGTCCCATTGGCAGACCTCTTCATTAGAGTGAGGACAGACTGTGGAAATATACATATATATATTTTTTAGTTAGTTTTTGCTTGCCTGGTAGGTACACTAGACAACAGAATATGCATTTTCAGGTACAAACTAGGCGCATAGAAAAAAGCAGCAGAACCTGAGTAGTAACAAATAAAGCAGGAGCAAATCTGAGGCAACAATAAGCAAGTAAGAACTGAACTCCATACAGATAATTAGGCAGAAACTGATTCAGCATGCAGTAAATAGGTTAACTAATACCAAACTCTGTAAACAATTTAAATACATTCAGTATCTATTTAAATAAAATCTGAAATATGTATAATTTAAAAGTAAGTTGCATTGACCACAGTGTTTATAGTACAACATTAGACCAGTCAGTCTGGTGTCTATAGTGCACATATTACAGTACTTGAGGCCATTAGTAAGAAGAGAATAGTGGAATTTCTGGATGTGAATGGATTCCAATTAAAAAACAACAACAGCAAAAAAAAAAACAGTATGTATTCACTATGGGGAGCTCATGTCAAGAACATCTGATTGACTTCTTTGACTTTGTCATGAAAGCAGTGTACAAAGGATAGACAGTGGACATCCCACATTGTAAGCAAAGAAAGAGCACTCACCATATTGCCATGAAAATATGAAATGCTATTGGAGCAAAGGATGCAGAGCGACAGTTGTATCATGTGTTCCAATAAATAGAGAATAATGCATATGTAGGCATGTGATATGCAGTTCTTCTACACACCCAAGGTGTGTAATAATATATAAACCTCAAGAGTGACACTCAAGAGGTTTACAGTATAGATTGCCACACACCAAGGGTGTGTAAAAAAACTGCAGATCATACACCATCATATGTGTTATTTTTTTATAATAACTGGTGCTAAGTAAACAAAGCTCAGAGTCTAAGCATTATGTGCTTCCTGTGTTGCTTATTCAACCTCTGTAAGGGCTCCATGGCATGTTGGTTGTTATAATGACAAGGTAAGGTTCAATGGCTTCTCCATTGTTTAAAGTTAAGAAAAAACTGAAAGGTTCAATTTTCTGAGTCAGTAAGTACCTTAGTGTGGTACACGCAACCTGGTGCAGGACAATAAAAGCTATATCAACTTGCAGGCTGATATGGCTTTTTATAGGTCTCAAAATTGGGTTGCTATCAGGAGTCACCAGTTATTATAATTTAGTTTTTTCCTGGCAATACAGAGAGTGCTTCATTCCTTTGCTCATGATATTGAAGTGCTAACTCTGCTTACATGCATTGTACCACCCTTGGAGGTGGGTGTTGTTAGTTCCCTTTGTTTCTTTTTTCAAGTGGAAATGCTGTATTTGGACTTTAGAAAAGCCTTTGACTCTGTACCACATGGGAGAATGGTTAAGAAATTGGAGGACCTGTGGTGGAGAACAAGATTACAGGTTGGCCCAGGAACTGTCTGGGTGGGAAAACACAAAGAGCTGTTTTAAATGGAAAATTCTTGGAGGTAAGGGAAGTCAACAGTGTAGTTTCCTAGGAATCAGTTTTACACCCATTACTTTTTATTGTCTTTATTTCTTGCATTAGGAAAGGGATCCTTGGGGAGATGTGCCTATATACTGTAGAGATGATAAAACTGGTATAGACTGGACAATTATGAGTGATCAGGACATTGACAGAAAAATCTGAAGAGATAGGAGAAATTGTCAAGTAGCAGTAGTAAACTGTTTTACTCATTTAAACATGAATATGAACTTTCTACACCGAGCCAAAGGCTCATTTTCACCAGATATTATTTGCATACAAAATCTGATTATATAAGTACATGAAAAGGTGAATATTAGCAATACAAACAGTTAAAATTGCATAATAAATGTCCTTAACAATAAAGTCACTGATGGTATTTATGCATATCTGAAATACTGAAAATTCACATCCAACTATAAAAGTCATTCATAATAAATAAATAAATGAATACATAAATAAATAAAGCAATCATTGTTAGTACATTATTCTACCACACTTTTTACTTCATCCATGGTCAAGGCTAAGGCAGCAGATTAATGACAGAATGTCCTGTTGTGTGAATCAATTTTGTATTTAGACAAAGATGATAGTCCTTGAGTTAGATTTTAGGATTATTGGAGCACAATTCCAAATATAAGGTCCCTGATAAAGAAGGAAGACCCTACAAATATTTGACCTCACAGAGAGGATAAACAATTCTAGACCATCTGATGATCTCAGCCCTGCTCTAGCTGATTTTATTATTAGGTTTTCTATAATATCATCTGGGAACAATTTTGTAACCCTTAACCATGAAATGTAGCAAGTAGAGTTTTCTGCAATGATCTTCTATCTCAGCCCTTTAAATCAATGCACATAAAACAGGTATGTTGTACAAGGGCCTCAAGTGCAGAACATGCACATTTATTGTATAAATCTTTGACCTTATAAAGCTCAGATCTTGAAGCGTCATTATAGAGGACATCACTCAACGGAACTATCATTACCTCAACAATTTTTAATCTCGTTTCCTTGGTTGCTTTTTTTCAGACTTATAAAACATGCTGAGCTTCTGATTCAAGTTTTTATCCATTTTATCAATGAGTACATTCCATTTACAGCAGTCATCTATCCACATACCAACAAATTTATATGTGTGTACTCATGGCAAGCTAGTACTGGCATACATAACAATGTCCAAGTTCTCTTGAGGGTTTTTCTTCCTGGCAATTTTCTTGAATATCATGACATTTGATTTCATGGCATATAACACCAGCTTACGCTAAAAAAAAAAAAACACTGTAGGAAATCAAAAGCCTGCTGGAGGCAGACTTGATTTGGGCATGTGAGTTACCTATGATGTGCACAACAGTGCTATTAGCATACAGATGGAATTTAATTTGTGGATCTGGGCATGAAATGGAATTCATACAAATGTTAAATTATAGTGAGCCCAGCATGGAGCCTTGTGCAACTCCAGATACAGTTAGAAGACATCTTGACTGATGCGTATGAATGTTTCTTATTATAATCACCTTGTTAGTCTCTAAACCATTTCACTGCAATAACGGACATGTCCAGGGTATTCAGCTATTCCAATAAAATATCTTTCATGTGTGTCAAGAGTCTATAAAAACTACACCCACCATTAGTTGTTTACCTTGAGCACTCTAAATATGTCCAACTATTTCCAATAATGCAGTACTGTAGTTGTACTATGTTTTTCCCTAAATCCTGGTTGGCAGGGATTCAGAATTTTGTTAGCATCTAAATAAGATTTCATTTATGCACTCACCAATCTTTTGAGTAGTTTAGAGACTATTGGGAGCAGGGAAACTAGTCTATAATTACTTAACTCTGTTTTTGCTCCAGATTTATAGATTTGGATCCCTTTTGCACTTTTCTGATTTAACGGAAATTCTCCTGTTGACAAAGAAATATTAAAGATAATGGCTAAAGGTTATGCTAAAACTTGAGAGGCCTATTTCAGTAAATTTCTGGATAGATTATCAAGTTCAGTCATTTTGGAGAGATTTTATAGTTCAAACAGGACACCTTGATTTCCTGCAATCTAAACACATGTGCTGTTTCAACAGAGGGGCCCAACATATATTGTAATCATGTGTGGGTTTAACTACTGTATCCAGGTCTTCAGTGCCCATACTAATAACAAAGTCATTGAATTTATTGGCTACATTTTCATCTAGTGGGATCAGCTTACTATCAATCAGAAAGCCACTTGGAAACTTAACACAATCTGGCCTCTGTAATTTATGGATAAGCTTCCAAAAGTCTTTTGATTTCATTTATTGATTGCTGCAAATGATCTCTTGAAGAAAATTTTGTTTGGCCCTCTTTACTTCATTCAGATATTTATTTGTAGCTTATTGATAGCCTTCCCAATCCCTTTGCAAGTTTGATTTTTTTGCTGATTTCCAGCACTTTTCTTGTATGCATCTGCTTTAATTTAATATATTGGTATACAATGGTTATTAATTGACTTGACAAGTGTAAGCCCTCCTCTAAGATCTAGGGGTATAAAGATGGTACAATTCATTTTCAAGGAGGGGACCCACACAAACATAGTACTTGACCTTCCAGATCTGAAGTGACGTCCTGCAGCTCAGACACTCTTCAGGTCAGTGTATAGCTATAAAGCAAGGGGGTTAGCAGCAACAATAACTTCAAACAAGAACGTAATGTCCAAACTGCATATAACTTCAAACCAGGATCCTTTTTACTAAGTAGAAGCTCATTAGTATTACTTTTCCCCATAGGGTCGGCTGCACTCACTCACTGTCTACATGCTCAATGTCCATGAGCAGTCCTTGAACCCCATTAGTGAGAGGTAACATATTTTAACTTATTGTTCCATTTGCACTTTCCTTTCTTTTTAATTTCAGGAGTTGGGTCAACAACCCAGTAGGACACACAAGTACAGGCCTGCAGTATTACTCTTCACATTCTGAGTCACAGCTGATCTTCTATAGACACTAAATCAGGACTGTAATTACCTTACAGGTCCCCTGTAGCTGGGAGCCATAAAGGATCCAATATCCATGACTCTTCAATTGTTATACACATTTGCATGGGTGCAGCTTACTTTATAAGTACTGTGAGCATCAGGCTTCACCCTGCACAGTCTTTCTTCTGAAGAAATGGGATGTTTCACTCCTTAGAGCTACCAGGGGAATAGACCAACCAAGACATCTCCTAAACCCAGTACCAATTTCCCACTACAAACCTGCCTGCATAGTGCATTTATGGTCGGGTCCCAGGCCCTCAGATTCAAATAGACTCCACAAGATTTCATGACAAAAATAAGTACTGGTACACATGTGGACTTTGTTTTCCCCCCACAGTCTACACAGCTAGGAGAGGCATACACTTTCTGTTGGTCCAAGGGTGCCACCAGTGACATATCCAACTCTCCCCTAAACAATGAACCCTGTGGGAAGAGAGTCCAGGTCCACATTAGTACTTCTTAAGGCTTCATTCCCACATAAAAGGATAACAATTTAGGGGCTAGGAGAGGTAGACACCTCCAGGTGTCCAAGGCTGCTACAGGTGCCACTTGCCTTTTCCCAAGAACTGACACTGTGGGCAGAAGGTTGCAGGCCTAACTATTGCTATAGAGGCGTACTTTCAACTCTCCTGTCTAGTTCAGGAAGGAGGGCACCCTGACTGCCCTGTACAGTCCTGATATAGAAGAGTTCTAGATTTCTCCATTTCTCTGTTTGGAAGTTGCTGATTGTTCTCCAGATAAGTTCTTTTCTCCTCTCAAACTAAGACTTGGTAAATCCATGGGAAGTATCCCCATCTGGGGATCCTTGCACTAGCAGCCACCACAATAACAGCAAGATGTTTCTGGGCATCCCACACAGGAAAAGAGGTTTAGCACAAGGAGCAGGCACTGCATGCCTGTCAGTCACCTCCCCCAGAACTAATGATAATTCCTGCAGCTGTCTCAGCTACAGGCAGCTTACTCGTCCCATCAGCAAGCTGGAAAAGGCCAGATGGCCCAGCTCACTGAGACTCTAGGGGAATTAACTCTTTACGGAATTCTTAAACAGGTCTCATAGACCTTCATAATGAGCAGAGCTCCTTTTAGGGGCTACATAAGCTTCTTTTTCAAAGTTTTCAAAAGTTTTATTGTTGAACCGTTTCTGAAAAATCAAAACAGTTATTACAAAATCACACGTTTACATTACAAATCATTAAATTACGAATCATACATCAAGCAGAACAGTACTGTTGACAGCTTAAAATTAAAACCACCATAGCTCAATTTCTCATAAGTATGCATAATTTAAAAAGTACCACATAAAAAAGGAAAGAGAGTATAACACTTCTCTCCAAGATTCTTGTCTACTGATTAATTAGTCCCCGCTATATTGCACTAAAAGTTTGCTGCCATTATCATAGATTCATTTTCTAAGTACTCATTCTATAGATCAACTCTTTTGGTTTGACTCCTCTGTTAGAAACTTGCAATTTTTTCAATTTCAATTAACGTGTTTGGGAGCAATAAGAAAATACAGGATCATAATTTGTCTGAACATATTTTAGAATTCAAAGATTTTCATTTCTTGCTTTGGAGTATAAATAGATGGTAGTAATATGAAAAATTGTCTCAACAAATCATTTGTTGCAAGGACAAAATGTTTCTATTTACCTTGTATTTTATTTAAATATGTAAATTTGATGTGATCAGTCCTATTCTAGCCTAGGTAATGCTTTTGATCTGGGTTTGTCCTGTTCATTAAACATTCTTCAATGTTGTGGTCAATTTTATTTTCCTTAAACCATATGCCAATTTTAAAATGTTTGTCATATCCTCCTCTTTTGCTTTGTCTATTAATTTCTTCTTAACTATTTTACCAAATTCCACCAATATTGCTATATTTTTATTATAATCTTCCCAAAGGTACATTATTTTTATTCCTGATAAGGTATCTTTCAATGTTTTAAATTTGTAAACTTCATGCCCTGTTTCTCCCAAATCAGTTTTTCTTCCCAGCATATATTTGGTAAGTCATTGTGTTTAGAAACATAGAAACATAGAATTTGATGGCAGATAAGGACCGCTTCGCCCATCTAGTCTGCCCATTTCCCTACCTGATGGATAAGCTGCAGATTCTAGTTAATCAACAGCTTACTTCCTCCTACCCCTCACTAGAATTGTCTCATACCTGTCCCATGCATTCTTGAATTCTCCCACTGTTCCTGACTCCACAACCTCCTCAGGAAGGCTGTTCCATGCATCCACAACCCTCTCTGCGAAAAAATTCTTTCTAACATTACCATAACATAAGAAATATCATGGGTCAGCAGTCCAAATCCTTTCCTATGATAATGAATGGATGGAACCACTACATTAGACCCAGAGATCATTGCAAACACCCTAAATGATACCTTCATGGACCTTAGTGGTGTCCTCTCATCTGATTTCTTCACTGATGCTGACCTCCACTTTCTACTTCTACTACTGCCTCTCCAAACAAACCACACCTTCCATTTCAAACTAGTAACACATGAAGTCTATAAATATGTAAAGAAGGCTATTTCTAAGTCCTGAGCAAGCAGTGAAACTATTGACCTTAAACTTTGTCCTCACTCTGGAGGAAGTACTGCTCCCTCACAAAAATTTCTAATCTTCCCTCTGCTACAGCCAATTCCTAGGAAATGGAAGGCTGCAGTTGTCATTCGGTGCACAAAAGTGGTGATAAGTCACTGCCTGGTAACTGTCACCTGATATCAATACTACCACCTCTCTCTAAGGCCCTTGAATGCTTGGTATGACCAACTTTCAGACTACCTGGAAAGCACAACATCCTTTGCACTCAGCAGCATGGATTTAGGAAAGGCACAGCACATCGACTGCCCTACTTGAATTCTCAGGAGTAATTCACAATGCCATGGACAAAGGAAACCTAACTGGAGCAGTCTACATTGACTTAACCAAGGCATTTGATACAGTATACTATGGCCTTCTTATCAAACAACTACTATCCCTAGGGCTCTCGCAGGGCCCTGGTGACTGGGTAAAAAATTACCTTGCTCAGCGCTCTCAATCTGTAAAAGTAGCTGGAGTTCTCTCAGACTCAAAACCTCCTTTTCAGCCTTTTCCTAAACTCCCTCCCCAAATCCTGCCCTGAGCAAATAATCCTCTATGCCATGATTCTTGCCACTCATAAAGATCCGAACCTCTTATGCCTCAACCTTCAGCATGCTTTTTCCAAAGTTGAGATGTGGTTCCTTGAACATAAGCTGGTTCTAAACCACAAAAAAACTAAATCCATGCTCTTCTCTAACCCACAAAACAAGAAATGGCAAGTCCCACTCACCATTAATACATATCTGGGAAATACCCTTGAACAAGTGCCAATTTTCAAATATCTTGGAATCAACTTTGATCAAGGCCTAACCTTTGCAACTCACATTGATAGTACTGCAAAAACTATTAATCAGCGAATTGGGATTCTGTATCGGAACCAGCAGCTCCTTACCCATTCTGAACTGAGGATTGCCATCCAATCCTCTTCATCATCTCAGTCATTGACTATGGCTTAGTTATATATGGATCTGCCACTACTACAGCACTTAGTCACATTACAACATCCCTAACAAGGCCTGTTGGCTGCTCACTGGTGCACATTGACGTACTCCACACGTGTGAACTCTACGCTGGACTCAGGTTGGTTGCAACTCTCAAACCGGATAAGTACCTTACCTGCCTGATGGCTTAAAATCCAATCTGGGCCTCACTCCATCTTGTATCCAAGACCTGTTATGCCCGAGCGCTAGCACCCATTTTACCAGAAGATCAGAACACCAGCCTCTCCAAGTCCCTCTGATGCCGGACTTCTCAGGGACAAAGATCATTTGCCCATCGTGCCCCAGCTGGCTAAATGGCCTCAGCACTCATATTACTGCCTCCACCTCTCTAGGTATTTTCAAATCAAGGCTGTTCTCTCTCACCTTGCCACTCCAGCTCCTGTGACTGCTCTGATTAAATCTCCTATTTTATCACTACCCACCCTGTTCCATTATTTGACAAAGACATGTTTGGGAAACCTTTTCTCCTGCTATTGTCTGCTCCCCACACCTTTCTCTTACTCTCTCTGTTCTGGACTTTTTCCCTATTTGTTTCTCCTAATCTGACATGACCTCTTTCTTGTAATAATAATGTGATTATTGATATCTCATGTCCTTTTGCACAAATGATTTGATATGTATTTGTATATGTTTTCTCGCTCTTTTTTTATAATTAAAATTTTTATTGCTTTTAACCATCATACTGAAGTAACATACATATTGCTATAAAACATGCATCACTGAACATGTACATTCACTTATCCATACAAATGACTCTGTTAATCTAATACTATCAAATAAAGGAACAATAACGTACTCTGAAAACATCTAAAATGTAAAATCCTCCTACCGCTACCCCTCCCCCTTCCCTACCCCCACTTATAAATCCTCCAGGGAAATCTCACCAAGTTAAAGAGGTATATGCTAACACCATTAGTACCAGTTAATGTTATGGCTTCCAGGTCATACAAAAATGCTCCAGCGAGTCCCAGAGTGCAATATACTGTTCACGCCTGCCTCAGATAGATGCAATGTGCTTTTCAAGCTGCAGTGCTAAAGTGCACTCCTTATGCCACTCCACAATGGCAGGCACGGTGTCCGATGCCCAATGTCAAAGAATTAGCAACTTCGTCACCGCAGAGACCAGAGCCACATGCGCCCACCATGTTTTAGAAGCTGACGCAGGGAAAGCAAGTAGCAGACACACTTCAGGAGTGTCCATTTTTCTTGAGCCAAGGATAGGGTCTAGCTTATTACATATCATCTTCCAAAGAGCACGAATCATCGGACATGTCCATAATAAATGATATAAAGTTCCCTCTTCTTTTCTGCACCTCCAGCAACAAGGTGAGCTGAGTACACCCTGCCTAGATAGGCGAGAAGGGGTTAAATATAAATGATGCAAAATGTTAAAGTGTATAAGTCTAAGCCTATCTTGTTTAATATATCTGTATGCATTCAACCAAAGAGTTTTCCAAAACTCCGGGAATCATTTATACTCAAACTCTCACCCAATAGAAAGCTACACCTGATGGGAGTCTGAGATCCCACCCTGGAGGAAACCGTGAATCTTAGAAACAGCATCGTGTTGCTTCGCTAGATCTCAAAAGGAATCCATACTAACTTTCCCTATCCAACACAGAGGTCCTTTCAAATATCTGTTTTAGAGCCTTATTGTTGTAACCACTTGAAATAGTCTCGTGTCTGCAAGACCCAAGCCTATTTTGAGAGCCTCAAAGAAAGTGGGCCTACCTGATTACATAAATCAGAAACTGTCATCCTACTTGATTGGGGCCAGAATGCAGCAGGTATGGAGAACCAGCAATTTTAATTTGGGATTATCCATGATAGGTTGGCTCGAGAGCCACCAACGCATACACCTAGAAGGCATTGAAGTTGATGATAAGGTCTGATTGACCAACCTAAAGGTTTGCTTTTGAGGCATTTGGGTAAAGCAGCCCAAGGGGTAAACAATAGCGCATATAATGAACATTTAACTGTTTTCACCAGGCTCCATTCAATATCTAACCAAAGGGCACGTATTCATCCTGTCCCCATTCCTTGGACCATAGGGCCAGCTTACACATATGTTGAGCAAGGTAGTATTTAAAAAGGGATGGAGCAGCTAAACTGCCCCTATGTTTAGGAGCTGACAAATTCAAATATGATCTACGGGCTGGTTTACCCTGCCACAGGAATGAATTAAAGATCTTCTGTACTTTCATAAACCACTCCTTCGGAAGGTGAAATCCTAACATATCTAATGGATAGAGTATCTTTGGAAGAACAACCATTTTTAGGAGATTTAATCTGCCCCATAAGGAAAGGGAAATTGAACCCCACCTCTTAAGATCATTTGTAATCTCTCGAATTAGAACTGTTAAATTCTCTTTAATCATAGAAGTAAAGTTTGTATTAATATTTAAACTTAAATAAGTAATATATTTAGCTTCCCAGCCCAAATCTAAACCCTGTATTTCTGATTTCCTAGTAAAATGATTTAAGAGAAAAACTTTTGTTTTTGCGTAATTCAATTTATAACAGGATACTTTAGAGAAACTATTGATTTCCTCTAAAATATGTGGAAGCACAGTAGATGGGTTTACAACATGCAGTAAGATCATCGCATACCAACATACATAGCTGGAGTCCCAATTTGTACCTTTTTAATAAACGAGTTATTAGTTAACCCACGGAGCAGAGGCTCTAGATACAAATTAAATAATGAAGGGACAACGGGCAACCCTGCCTGGTGCCTCTCTCCAGACTAAAAGTCGTGATAACATACCGTTGCATTTCACCTCATGGAGGGGAGGAATATAAAATTTTTATCCAAGCAATGAAACTGTGGGTAAGCCAAAATTCGAGAGAGTAGCAAATAGAAAAGGCCAAGACACTTCGATCAAACGCTTTTCAGCCGAGGATAGGAGGATTGTTGAATTTTCAGTTCTTTGGCTCTATCAATAAGATGCATTAGTTTTCTTATATGTTCATGAGAAAGCCTCCTCTCATAAATCCTACCTGTTCCTCTACTTATCAGCTCGACTCCATCACTTTTGGATAATCTATTAGCCAGAATTTTTGCTAGAATTTTAATATCAGTGTTAAGCAGAGATATTGGTCTGTAACTATCTAACAAAGTGGATCTTTGCCAGGCTTTTACAATTAGGGATATTGTGGCTTCTAGGAAAGCTGGGTCAGATATACCGTGATTGAACCAGTATACAAAAGTATCTAGCAGAGTTGGCAAGATATCGGTAATGAAAGTTTTGTAAAATTATTTGTGAATCCATCAGGACCCGGAGATTTATCAAGGTAATTGCTGAATTGTTTGATGAATTTGGAGATTGTTATTGGAAGATTCAGGCCTTCAGCTTCAGCTTCTGACAATCTTGGTAAATTAATCTCCTTAGAAAGGCTGTAATTTCTAAGTCTGAAGGTCCGGAATCTGGCTCCTGGGTACAATTTTGAAGTATCACCAAAAATTTTGGTATTTCTCTGGTCTGTACATAACTGGCTCTCCTTACTCACCCGGACCCCTATAATATATTGAGATGACTCTGTTTGTTTTATCCGCACAGAAGAGAAGTTTACTGGCCTTTTCCCTAAGTCTAAATATTGAAGTTTCGCTTGGAGAAAGGGCTAATTCTGCTTGTTGAAAACCATCCCTATATACTGTGCTTGTAATTTGTGTAACTCAGCCCACTCAGCATCAGACGATCTCTGGATAAACTATGTTCTAACCCTTGATTGAAGATAAAAGTGAGCCCAACTGCTCTGTCCGTCCTCGCTTCTCATTGATGCCACTTTAATTAATTCACCTCTAGTGAACATTTAAGAGCTGCCCATATCATATCCGTGTGACTCACAGAACTTTATTCTCTGCCAGAAAATTACCTATAAAATCTTTCATGACCCTTAATGACACTGGTTCTTTTAGTAATATGAATTTAACCTCCATTGAGGTGACCTGCAAATTTCTGGTAAGGCCTGTAGATCATACTGACTGAGCATGATCCGAGATAACTCTTTGCAGAAATATCCACCATGATGTTTTCTCGCTTTGACACAGCAGAAATTGTTGTGTTATCTATGTAACCTTTTTTGTACTGTACCTAATTGATGTGGAACCTTTGTGAAAGAGCCTCTGGATCAAAGGTAGTAATTCCTAGAACAATAAACTAAACTAAACTAACTAAACCTCTGAGCCATCCCCCTCTATCTTCAAATTGTGCCCCCTTGTTCTTGCACAACTCTTCTTCTGAAAGATCCTACCTTCTTGTAGTTTTTTAATTCCCTTAAGATACTTGAAGGTTTCTATCATGTCCCCCCTTTCCTCCTTTCCTCAAGGGTATACATTTCAAGCTGCTTTAGTCTCTCCCGTATGTCTTCTGGTGCAGACCCTATACCATTTTGGATGCCTTCCTCTGAACAGCCCACTCTGTCTATGTCTTTGTGGAGATGGGGTCTCCAGAATTGTATGCAGTACTCCAGATGGGGCCTCACCAACTGTCTGTACAGAGGATAACAACTTCCTGTTTTCTACTGTTGTATGCTCTCCCTATGCATCCCAGTATCCTCCCAGCCCTCCTTACTGCCTCCTCACATTGCTTGCCCAACTTTAAGTCATCTGATATAATTACTCCTAGGTCTCTTTCGATTTTTGTTGTTGTTATTAACTCGCCCATCACTGCATACTCTTCCCCTGGGTTTTTGTTTCCCAGATGCATTACTTTATTATGTATAGTTCTTAACCAACAATTTACCATTCTTGAAACTTTAAGTGATTATGGAGTCACCTTCCTAACTCAGCCCTGACCATTATGTTAGCTGTTGAGGTTGGTATACTTAATGATGTCTTATAATAATACATAATTATTGTTTCTATTTGATTGGCTCTATGGGCAGGATTCACAAAAGGGATGCACTGGGTGCAAGTGAGATGCACCAGCACAAATAGGTTGCACCCACCAAATGGTGAGCAATTCACAAAGGGATGTGCCATGGGATACGCCATGTACAGCCCCTGTGAATCACATGGAAAGGGCAGGGCAGAAGTGGAGATGCACCAGTACATCCAGGATGTGTACAACCAACCAGGGAACAACACAGTGAATATGGAGCAACCCAGCAAGGTATGTGGGAGCAAAGGGACAATGCAGTGGACAAAGGAGAAAGGGATACTTGATACATGACCAAAGGGACAAACCAGAGTGGCCAAGGGCATAACAGTGGCTGAAACAGGCACAATAGTGAGACTGGGCATACAGAACAACACCTAGAGGCAATGACAACACCCCACACAGACCCATGGTAGGCATACAGAATAGGTACACTGCAGCCAGTATGGTGCCCATAACAGCAGGTGAAAGCAGGAGCAAGATGGTGGCCACTGGACAAGGCCAACACCACAGGTGGCAAGACCATGGCCATGTGAGAGGTAACACAGGCACAGGCTGACACTATGCCATATGATGGGCAGCACACAGTGCCACCCACAATGCCACACAGCCAGTCCAAACCTCTAACCACAGGACACCGCACACAGGGCCACAGAGCAATAGTGCAGCAGTGCAATGTATGTATGCTACAAGCAGCACACACAGACTGGGGCAGAGACATGAGTCAGCAGAACATGAGGCCCACACACAAGCCACAGGCAACAATGGGGCCACACGGGTTAGGGGGAAGCAGACTGTACAAATACAGGTGAACACAGGGCATGGCAGCAAGGGACAGTGAAGAGCTCATGACAGTAAATGAACCCAGGTCCATGGAACAGTGAAGGACCACAGCCACCATGTCAGAGAACAAATAATTTAATACAAGAAACAATAACAAGAACAATTACAAGAACAAGAAACAAAACCCAAAAACAACTATATACATATGATGATACAAAAGGAATGTGGTGGAGGGACTGTATACAGTAACAGCAGTGCAGAAGAGGTAGTGGATGGGGACAGCAACACGAGAAGGGAGGGTGGGGACACAACAACATCTGTACATTACTATAAACTATTTACAAAACAGCTATTGGTGTGGCTGCACAACATGCCTTCACAACCTCTCATGGCCACATACTGACAGGAGGTGGATGACAGCTGCCAATGTCCACTGCAGTTGGGCCTGCACATGCACATGGGCTGCAGTGCTACTTAAATGGCCCACTGGACACCTCACCCACTGGCTTGTTGTCTAGGATCCTCCATCGCCAGCCCCAGTGCCATGATCCCAGGGACCTACAGCCAGAACACAGAGAACACACACTAAGTGCCATTGTAGACACACACACCCCCCCCACTGAGCAGAAGCCCACTCCATCAGACAGACACTGCACACACAAGGTAGCCACCTACCTGCACCCACAGGGACACTACAACACACACCAACTGTGGCCCTCCGCATATGCTCCTCAGTGGCTTTCATGGCCCACCAGCCCTGCAAGACACAAGAGACAGATACTGTTATGAGTAGACGCGTTATTGTACAAACCATCCCCCAACACCAGTATGGGCATGCAGTGATGGTGTACACAGCCAGTGCAACACTGGTGATTGGCCATGCAGTCCACAGCTGCACACAGCAGCCTTGCCCGAACCCCCAAAGTGCCCTACCATGGTTATGCACCACACACAGTGGTCCTACTTCATGTGCAACACAGTGTACCTGCCCCCCACACACACACACACACACATATGCACCACTGCAGAGAGGCCCATCGCATGTGGCATGCATGACAAGGTACCACAGGACAGGTGCAGCCACAGTCAAGTGTGTGTGTTGGGAAGTGCCCATGTGAGTGTGATGTTGTGATGTGCCCCATCCTCACCCCACATGCACCTGTGCTGCACACATATATGCACAACCTACCTGGTCATGGAAGTGCACCCTGAAGACTGGCCTGTCCTCTGGCCAGGTCACCATAATGGTGCCTGCACTGTATCTCTGGTGCTGAGAACCACTGGGCACCACACCAGCCACCGGGCAATGGTGGCTCACACCTGCAGCCTGGGCACCTGCAGGTCCTTCCTCCCAAAACTGCACCATACATGCAGCACTAGGGCTATCAGGTGGAGCAGCTCCACCTTGGACCAATTCATGGCCCTTGGTCAAGTCCTCCTGCCCTTGGCATCCCCACAGTGGAAACACTACACTGCTGCATACAGTGTATGCAAGGCTGAAATGCAAAATGGTGTCACCTGCACCACCAGGGCCATGTGCATGCCCCGTGCTCAGCGTGGAAGCTCAATTAGTCCATCATGCACCCACAGAAGCATGCACAATGTGCAATGTTATGCTGGGAAATGTGGGGTCATGGGTCATGACTGGATCATACATGCACAATATGTATCTGTCTGAATGTTACGGTGGCATGCGTTATTGCTGTAGTGCCTGTGATGCACGGTAGCATGATATTGCACAATGGCATTTAATGCATGATTCACATACAACAGTGACAACTGTCACCACACAGGGTGACTTGCATACGTGGACGGACTGGACTGTGCAGTGTGCACCATATGCATGTCCCCAATGCAAGTGTCGGACCAATCGTGTAACTGTGTGCAAGTACCATGGTAGAATGCACAGTGCATGTGCACTAAATGTTCTGAAGCACTTTGCACCTCATTCAAGAACATGTCCCGAATGTACCCAGCATGCATGGATAAAGTGCCATGTAGATACACCCACCTCAGCAGATATGCGTGTTGATTGAGGTGAGCTGAGGACAATTATGCACCTACAGGCAATGCTCCCAAATCAGCCTAATAACATATTTAGGGGCATCTCAGCTGTTTAGCATCTCATCACTCATGCTCAGTTCTCTGTTGCATGTCCTGAACCATAATGTTCCTAACTCCAGACCACACTGAGAATAGGTGACTGAGGGATCTACAGCCTTGAAGATGAGTACTATTTCATTTCCACATACATTACTTCTGTTGCTGTGGACTGGGAAAGTGGCGCTAGGTAACCCCTGCCTAGACTCAAGCACAACCCAGGGGAGGGATACAGATGACTGCCAATGGAATGTAAAATAGAGTCATCCATTTGGTACAAGTCTAGTACTAGTGTAGCCAACTCCACATGATGAACTGTCAGTGGATAGCCTGTTGCCATCCGGTCATGTGCAGGGTACCTGTTTCATGGTATGGTGCACCACACACTGTCCCACAGGCCACCCTAGTGGGGGGTATGCTGGCGGCCGATGTGCCTGCACAAACAGTGAGGTGTTCATAGGGAGAGTGATGGGCAGACAATCAGATGTGTACCTGGACATGCATTACAGGTGGCATGTCCATGGCCATGCAGCTGTCCATGGCAGGTAGGCCGACTGACACCGGATGCAGCACTGACCACGATGACACACCATGCACCACACACACATGCATTGCCTACAGGCCGTGTCAGTCACATGCTGTGGTGCACTCTGCAACCACTGTATGTCGGTAATGGACACACAAGGATCCCCAGGTGAATGTCTAATGTCTGTCTGTACTCTCCCACAGAAACCAGTATGTCAGGAGGAGACAGTGCTGCCAGTGGCAGGTGGCCACACTTTACTAAAGATGAGAAGTGGGCCTCATTGCTAGCTACAGTCTGTGACATGATGTACTGTCAGGCAGGGTTGGCAGCTGTACAGCATGGGAAGAGGGCTGAGAGGCAGTGGCCTGTTATGTGAATGCTGTGGGCAAGTACAACTGAACCTCCTGGAGTGCAGGAAGCACCTAAATGATGGTAAAAGGAGGGTAAGCGAGAATTTGGCCAACACTGAGGCTTCTCCTATGAAGGACAGGGGTGGTCCAAGGTTGATGTGCACCTGAGCCCTAATGAGAAGTGCCTAGTGGCAACCATTGCCAGGTCCACTGTGCAGGATGTCCCTGGAGGGGGTTCCAGACAGATGGCAGCCCACTGCAGCACTGAGTAGCAATGCACATGACATGTGTCTGGCCACTTGTGTGCCCTGGTTGCCATGCCAGTCCCAATGTGTGCCACTGTGCAACTGAGGTCCCATGTGATGTACCATGTGTGGCAGTGGCCCTTGAGTGGCCTATGCTGTGCTATGCTGTGTCTGACAGTCCATGCCTATGGTGGCATATGTGATGGGCCAGTACCAGTCAGGCTGTTGGAACATGAACACTTGATGGGCAAGTCATAGCATTGGCATATAGGGTACCATGTGGTCATGACCTGTCATCACACAGCACCAATCACAGCAGGTGCATGGCTGCAGCAGTGTTATAGACACTGCACTGCCATGCCAGTGACTGTCATGTGCAACCATGGCAAAACACTGTGTCAAACTGTACATGTATGTGTGTATGTACTGTATGCATGCCACTGTATAATTCATTGACATTAGCCATGTTCTCTCATTTTCTTTTCATGGCTCCATTATGCCTCATGGGTGCTGATGTGGGCATGGCTCAACAGGATTCCTAGCAGGTGATGATACTGGGCCATCACACAGGACTGTGGGCACTAGAGTGATGGTGCCCACAGTGGTGGCGGGCTCCATCAGGCCCTCAGCCAGTGCTGCCACTGCCATGGCAGCAATGTCACCACATGGCTGGAGTGGTCTACTGGGATTGTCTGATGATGACCCAGCAGATGCAGTGACATTGCTGGACACCCTTCTTGTGCTGGCATCTGGCATGCAGGGGCATACAGTGATGGCCCTGTGGATGATGATGTCACCCAGGATAGGGAGACATGGCCAACAGTGGCACACACAGCACACAGGTGCCTGTGCTGGTGGCCCCTGACGGCATTGTTGGTCTTGTGTGCAGAGGTCGCACAGCTGCCCACGGCAGTGGGTGCTGTGCACCTGCATCTAGTCCAGGTGCAGGGTAATATCAAGGGCATCATGTCCAGGTGCTGTGGGACACGCTGGTACCATTGCAACATGACAACACTGGCCATGGACATGCTGGGGCTGAGCATGCCCAAGCCCCACCTCATGCCACAACCTGCCGTGGGTAAAACCACTGCCCATAGATGCCCTCAGCAGGCTGTTTCACCATTCAGCTGTCAGTGACATCACCGTGAGCCATCATCCGCCATAACATTGAGGGCTGCGCCCACCTCCTGCGTGATACTGTGGAGGAGCAGGCAGCCCTACATGTAGAGTTCAAGGGCCCTGGACGCTGATGGTCCTGGAGCTGGAGCATGAGTCTGCTGTTGCATGACATGCCCAGATGTTGACAGAGGCACGCTCACAGTGGGTGGGCATGACCGCAGCATTGGAGTGGCTGCATCCATTATGCACTGTGACCATCAGGCCTCCAGCCAGATACCAAGGAGTGCCTCCTCACACCCAGGCAGTGGCATCAGGTGGACCCATTGCTGCTAATGCCATCACCTCATGTTGCATTGCCCAGCATCCCTTGCACAGAAGTGGCTCACAGGCCACCACACCGATGAGCACCCATTCATGGTCTCATTACAGTACCCCTGGAGGGTATGGGATACACCCCTGTAGCTGGTGGTGCGCAGATCTGCATCTACCAGTCATGGCAGAGACTTCTCTTATGTCTGTGGTGGCTGTGGTGCTGCCCTGTGATGTCCAGGTCCCCATTCCAATGGCTGCTACAGTTTCCACCTCTGTGTCCCACTCCACCTGGATAATGGTGCCTGGGATGTGCATGGTGGTATGCGCCTGCCCCGAGCAATGCCATCATGAACCCCTGTACAGTGCCACCTGTGCTACCTCTTCTCTTTTCAGGATGGTGACCGGCGCTAGTGAGCCATCAACTTAGCTCTGTAGCATGCTGTTTTTAAATGTTTTAGTATGTTTAAATTGCTTTTAATTTGTTTGTTTGACAGTATTTGTCAACCTGGCACTAAACATCCGTAGCAGAACAGCTAAAGTCGCGGTTGGCTCCATTTTTAATTCCAGTTGCTGGCTCTGGTAAACTGTGATCTACCCGCATTTTCATCTGTTGGGAGTGCTTGTACTTGTTGGTTGCCGGCATCTATTTGGTGCAGTGTACAGGACTTTGTATTGTTGCCTACATAGCTCCAAAGAAGTCTGGCCTTAAACTGATTTGGGAGACGATTGCAGGCTTTTTCCAAAGGATAGATTTCAAAGCCTGTTTATAAACTCCCTACAGTCATGCACTCCTTAATCCGATGGAGTAGAGAATTCCAAAGGGACTGGGCCGAAAACATAACAGTACGGGCCCCAGCAGATTTTAAAGTTGCTCTTGGAATCTCTAGCAACCCCTCATTGGCTGAGTGGAGCAATCTCACAGGGCAATAAGGGATCAGGAGTTCTTTCTGGTAGTCAGGGCCCAGATTGTGCAGGGCTTTAAAAGTCAGTAATCTGACTTTGAGGGTGATCCACCACTGAACTGGGAGCCAATGCAGATCCCTCAGCACCAGTGTAATGTGAGAAGATCTAGGAGTACCCACCAACAACCAAGCTACGGAATTCTGCACCAGCTGCAAGCGGTGGATATCAACCCCTGGAAGCCCACAGTAAAGTGAATTGTAATAGTCTAGTTGCGAGGTCACAATGGCATGGATTAGAGTTGGCATATCACCGGACTGAATGAGATGCTTGATCCTGGCGATGTTTCTTAGATGGTAGAAAGATGACCTAACCACCGCTGACACCTGGTACTGAAAAGTCAGCCCTGCATCTAATATCACCCCCAGGTGTCGCACCTGTTCAGAGATCTGTAGCTCGAGATCCCCAAAAAACAATCCAGATGGGGAGCCGGCTGCAGGTCCCCCTATCCAGTGATCCAAATCCAAAACCATCACCTCCGTCTTCCCAGAGTTCAGCTTCAGCCAACTGGACCTCATCCATTCCTGGATTTCATTAAGGCAGCAGTTAAATACTGAGACAGCTCCTTCCTGGTTGGGTGCAAAGGACAGGTGTAGCTGGGTATCATGAGCATAACAATGAAACCTCAGCCCATACCATCTCACAATGTCTCAGAGGGGAAGCATGTACACCGCAAACAACATAGGGGACAATATAGAGCCCTGAGGAACCCCACAAAACAGAGAGATGAGATCAGAGGAAAGAGCCCCTGAAACCACCTTTTGAGTTCTTCCGGGTGAGGTATGAAGTGAACCATCTGAGAACAGTCCCAGAAAGCCCACAAATACATCTCAGGTGCTCCAATAGAACCTCATGGTCAATTTGTGTCAAACACTTATGACAGATCTAATAGTACCAAAATGGACCATTTTCTGGTCTCTCCCCATCAGAGGAATCACTAAGCACCTGAACCAGCACGGTCTCGGTACTATGCCTCTTTCAAAAACCTGATTGGAGAGGTTCTAGATGCTATGATGGTCAAGGATTCTCCAAGTGGGCCACCACTACTTTCTCGATCACCTTCCCCACAAAGGGGAGGTTTGAGATAGGCCTGTAGTTGGCAAGACAGTCTGGATCCAAAGAAACTTTCTTCAACAAGGGTGTAACCATTGCCTCTTTCAAGGAACAGGGATATTCACCTGAGTCAAGGGAGCACCAGACTATCTGTGCTAGAACCAGGAGAATAGATTCTCCACACCCCAAAATGAGGGAGGTAGGACCTGGATTTAAACTACAGCAGGTAGGGCTATAAACCTTGACAATCTGCATAACATCCACAATTTCTGGCAGTTTAAGGTACCAGAAGACGAAGGTGGTGACCGACTCCTGACTTAGTAGCAACCCACATAGAATGTGTTTAGTGGATCTCTGACCTAATGTCAGACACCTTATCAGCAAAGAACTGAGCAAGTTCATCAGACTGTAATTGTGAAAATGCTCTATGGAACTGTAGACAGGTTGGGTTGCACAATCTCCCCACAGTTCTGAACAGCTGAGCTGGTCAGTTCTGAGTGGCAGAAATTTCCCTGGACAGGAACTCTGCCTTCTTAAGAGAAATTTTTGACTGATAGAATTGGTAATGTTCTAACAATCTAAGATGGTTGGCATCCAGGCCAGATTTCCACCAACAACGTTCTAACCTGTGTCCAAGTCGCTGCAACTCCCATAAGGCCCCATCAAACTATGTAGCCCTGGGCCAAAAGGAGAAAGGATGCTCACAATCTGGGGCAATAGAATCCAGGTCAGAGGTGATGGCATTATTATAAACTACCACCAATGTCTCTGGATCACTGCAATGCACAGTAAATTTTGAGGTCAAGGACTATTTGGTAGTCTTATGTTTACAAAGTTGCTGCCTGGCTTGAGATAAATGAATCACCTGCTCCATATCCCATCAGAGCCACTAAAATGTGATGACCAGGAGCACTTGTGTTAGATCAGGGCTGCTTTCATCATGTTCATATTACTGTTGCAAAAGAAGAATCTATGCACAATTTTGTTTTAAAACTGAGGTGAATACATTTTCTGTAAATGTATGCCCATTTCTAGTTGCAGCAAAGTTAACTGATCTGTGGATATATTGTAAACTGACAGTGGAATGCACACAGAGGGAATAACAGAACAGAATTTAAAGGATACTAAACCTTGTTTTTGTGCCTGAAATTCCAGTTAAAATGATCCCAGAGTGAAGCAGAATAGACAGTGTTCAATTACAGAATGTGCCACCTTGACATGGAATTAGTTTAACTCGTTGCTGCAACAGGCAAATGGACACATTGATAAATATTGTTTTAGGGGTACTGATATTTGAAGTTGCATGGCATAGCAGAGCAATCATTTATCCAACAGTGCTCATACACTTATCAGCTGGATATCTTTTGGACCAGTAATAGAAAATCAGCAAACAAAAACCTATTCAAGTCATTATACCCTTGTATGACTGGTTTTATAGTTTTAATTTATGTTTGAACTGCATAACTTAGACATGTGGTGTTGAGGTAGTAGACAGTAAAAAGTCCTACATGATGACTCCCAGCTTCAAGGCTGAGATCCTGGGTGGGGGTGGGGGGAATCTTGGCCTACTTTTTGCATTGCTCTGTCTCCCACATAACACATGTGTCTAATTAACCACGTGCTACTGGGTCAGTATTCAGTCAAAGTAAGGAGATAATGACTTAACCCCAGGCTGCTGAAAGAAATGGAATGAAACTATTTGACTTGAGCTGGACAGATGCTCATTCTGCAGTCCTGCAAGGGTTAAATGAAAGCAGCTTCAAGAGGTTTTTTTTGTTTATACTCTGGAGAAGTTGTGAGACAATAGCATCCCCTGCCTTTAAGGCAGAGCAGCAATAGCATAAATCAGAGGGGGAGTGCACTATTTTTCAGTTGATGGAAGAATACACTGAAAACTCCTAAAATATGTGTTCCATGGAAACACCTTTTTTTAAGTGAGAGCAGGATGGCTGTAGGTTCCTGCCACCACCATAAAAAGGAAGACAACAAAGGACTTTGAAAAGCTTGATGCCAAGTCTACCATACTGTACTGAATCAAAGGCCTTTCTGAAGTCTACGTAAAGGACATCCACCGCATGGCCCCCATCAATTTGCCTAGTCACCCAGTCATAGTATTCCACCAGGTTGGTCTGGCATGACCTGCCCTTGATGAAGCCATGCTGCCTCCCATTCAGCACCCTGTTCACCTCCAGTAGTGCGACTAGCCTCTCCTTTAGAATGGTCTCCATTAGTTTCCCCACTATGGACATTAGACTTACTGGCCTATAGTTCCCCAGTTCATCCTTCGGTCCACTCTTGTGGAGGGAAACCACATGAGCCAGTCTCCAATCATAAGGTACACATCCTGTGTCTAGAGAGGAATTATATAATTCTGCCAAGGGTCCTGCCAGCACCTCTGCCAGATCCTTAAGCACTCTTGAATGTACTCCATCTGCTACTGGTGTCTTGTCCACCCTCAATGACCTTAACCCCTCCAGCACCCTCCCCACTGTGATTTCACCATCTGTCATCCCCCATATCTTTCTATCTTTCCTCCTACTATGGGTAGCGCCCCACCCTTTCTTTCATAAAGACTGAATAGAAGTAATCATTGAGCACTTCTGCCTTTTCACCCCCCTTACACCCATCCCCCCTCCTTCTTAATACTTGCAATTTTGTCCTTACAGCTTCTCTTCTCCTTGATGTACCTAAAAAAGTATTTTTGCCTTTATTGTATGCCCTGCACCAGCCTGCATTCTTTTGCCACCTTGGCTTCCCTTACCCACCCCCTGGTCACTTCATTTGCTTCTTACAACTATTAATCCCTATCCTCCTCCTCCCTCCCTCCCTAATTTTCTGTATCACCTGCAAGCTGCCCTTTTCCTCCTCACCCTGTCTAACACCCCTTTGCTTATTCAGCTGGGTTTCTTTCCCCTAGCCTTCTTAGTCTGGATCCTACAGCAAGTTTCTGTTGCCTCCACTATCCTCTGTCTTATCAGTTCCCACCTTTGTTGTGTGTCCATACCTGGCTGCATTTTGCACAAGAGCACCTGTACCACCATCCCTCATCATCCTAAAGCTGGCATTCCTGAACTCCAGCACCCTTGTGCCATATTCCCCCTCTCTTTAGCCATCTGGAACTGGAATCATACTGTCTGGTGATCCCCCCCCAGTGGTTCCTCCACCCTCACATCCCTCACCCACTCCCCATTTGTAAGTACGAGGTCAAGGATTTTCCTTTTCCGAGTTGGTTCCTTGACCAACTGTACTAAAAAGCTTTCCTGGAAGGCGTCCAGCATTACCTGCTCCCTTTTGTTCTTTGTGGTACATGTGTCCCACTCCACCACCGGCAGGTTGAAGTCCCCTACTATTACCATCCCCCTTTCCTGCAGTTTCTCCTGATCTGTTCTGCCAGTACCCTGTCCATCCCTTCCAATTGAGAGAGTGGCCTGCACTCCACCTCCAGTCTTAGTTATCTATTTTTGGAATCCTGTAGCTGCACTCACATTGCTTCTGTATCTCCTTTGTCTCCCTCCTCCTTTACAAATTTTAATCATTCCTTTATGTACAGCACCACCCCCTTCCCTTCCCTTCCCCTTTTCCCTATCCCTCCAGTGTAATCTGTACCTCAGAACTGTCATGACCCAGTCCTGAATTTGGGTGACTCATTTCTTGGTTACAGCCATCAAGTCCACTTCCCCCTCCTCCAGAAGAGTATGTAGTTCTGCCCTCCTATTCCCCAGACTCCTAGCAGTTAGTGTTACCACCCTCCAATCCTCGTCTCTACCCTCCCCATGCCTCTCTCCCCTTATGTCTGCTCCCTTAGTAGTTGCCTTCCTCCTTACCTTTCTATCACGGGGTGTAAGCAAATTTGTTTTCACATCGCTAGGCCGCTGAACTACTCTATCCATCCTACTACCCCCTCCTAGTTTAAATGCTCCTCAATGTGCTTCCCTATCCTTGCCTTCAGTACACTTTTTCCCTCCTCATTTAGGTGCAGTCTATCTTTTGCATACAGACTGCTTTTATCCCAGGTGCCCCACACCCTCCTACCAATCTGTACCCCTTTTCCTGACACCAGGCCCCCAGCCATTCGTTAAACTCTTGAATTCACCATTTTCTTGCCATACTTGCCCTGGGAATGGGAAGTACCTCTGAGAAGGTGAGAGATCAATCTGCTCCCTCACACAGAGGTCCCAGTTCTTCAAACCTTCTCTTTACCTCTTCTACTGTCCCATCAGCCAGGTGATTCATCCCCAGGTGTATTATTAGGTGAGGTCTTTCCCTTCCCCTGCTTGTATACCTTAGCAAGGATTGCTCCACCCTTTCTGCCTTCATTCCTGGCATGGCTTCTACTCATATTCTACTGTGTCTCCCCTTTGCTGTCCCACCTGACCCATCTTAGTATTTCGTCCCCCAACACCAAGACACCTCCCTTCTTCCCTTCCCCATCTTCCACCTTCTCCTCCCCTTCTTCCTCCTGCACAACATTCCCTCCTATTGTTGTTGTTTCTCCCCCCAGTTCTCCACCAGTGTTGGGTAAGTTACTTTTTCTATTACTTTCTATTACTTTTGGAAACTTGTTCCAGGAGCTCTGTGTAGTCACTATCAATGATGGAGAAGTATTAAAATAAGTAATATACTTTACAGTTACAAAAACTTATGTCTTTAAATAAGTAACTGTAACTGATTATATTTATGTGAAAGTAACTAGTAACTAACCTATTACTGTCAAATAAATGTCATCTGTTATAGTTATTTATTATTTTTGTATTGTTTTTATAGAAAAAAATTAACAAGTAATTATTTCTCCATCACCTTCCCCAGACTTTTTTTCTTTGTACCCATGGACTGCACTTCACCTTCCTCCTTTCCCTCATTTTCCCCCTCTGTTAGAGGTTGGCCCCCTGTCTGAGCTTACTGTACTCCTTTTGTTATTCTCCTTAAGCGTTTGTTTCCTGTGCCTTTGTCACTCTCCCTGCCCCCTTATCCTGGCCACCCCCTGTCAGTCTTATCTTCCCCATCTTTTTTTTCTTTTCCTGGATGTCTTTTGTGCTTTCCACATTCACATCTCCTCCTGACCTAATATGTCCCTTCATCATCTTTAACATTCCCCCCATTAGCCTTAGTACTTCTTTCTTTATCCTCCCCAGCCTTATACAGACTGGTTCCCCCCCATACTCCACAGGGTGTCCATGAATGCTGTCCCTCCACAGTTATTACATCCCACAATCCTTCCTCCCCTGTGATTTCTGTTCCCTCTTCCCTGATTCCTTTGCCCCTCTTCCCTCCACTGACCCTCATTCCAGCCTGACCCGCTACCTTGCCCCTTCCCAGACTTCCCCAGTCTGTCGCTCTGGTCCCATTACCCTTTCCTCTTCTTTGTTCCCTGTGCTTCATTCTCCCTCTTGCAGTTCCTCTTTTTTCAATATTGTCCCTGTCTGTTGGCAGCACTATTTCCTTTATTTTACAATACCTCTACCCTGTGGTTTGTGGCTGTGTGGTGTACAGAAATAAGATGGATAACAGTGTGTGTATGCAGTCAGCAGGTACCGTATGATGTCATAGGCTACCAGTATAAAGAAAGTGATGCACTAGGGGAGAGTGGGGAAGGGGTGGGGTGGGTCCTTTCTGATCACCAGAGACAATCAGCTACCACAGGAAACCCTCACTGAGATACTTAACTGCACCAGTAAAATCCCTCAAACAGGTACCTTTCCAGCTTAAGTCAGAGAGCACCCTGTACCAATTAGAAACAACAACTAAGCTGCAAAGAAACAACAGCAGCAATAAAATCAGTGAAAATCAACAGGTACTTCCTGAGATGTGTCTACTTCCTTCCCAGCTCCACCGCCTGACTCAGCCCCCACCTTCAGTTAGCAGTAACTCTGATGGGGCCCTAGGTCAGACAATTATCAACCCTCCCTCAAGCTACTGGACCAGACATTATGCAAAAAACTACATCCTGCAATCCTACAAATATGTACCTTTCCAACTTAAGTCAGAAAGCACCCTGGTACCAACTGAAAACAACAATATGCTGCAAAAGAAGCAATAATAGCAATAACATCATTGAAAATCAACAGATACTTCCCTGAGATGTGTCTGCTTCCTTCCCCAGCTCCACCACTCTGCACATGCATATAAATATATGAAAAAGCCAACAGAAGGAGGCTATTTGGTCTATCAATTCTGCTCATATTGCAGGGTCCACAGCTTGAGCTGCTGTCCCTGCCCTCCTTACCCACTCCTCCCATCCTCCATACCTATGATCTTCACCTTCTCCCTGTGCCTATCCCAGCCTCTCTTAAAGCTGCCCAATGTCTTCAATGAGATGACTTCTTCCAGCAGTGCATTCCATGTGCTCACCACCCTCTCTATGAAGAAGGGCTTCCTGACCTCCCTCCAAAGCCTCCCACCCTTCAGCTTAAGACTGTGTCCCTTCATGTTATGGTTGCCACTCAGCTTCAAAAGACTCTCCATAGCAACCTTATTTATCCCTTTCAAGTACTTGAAGATCCCAATCATGTCCCCTCTCTCTCTGCCGTCTTCCAGGGAGTACATGTTCAGTGCCCTCAACCCCTCCTCGTATGCCTTATCCTGCTGACCTGCTATAATCTTTGTAGCCCTCCTCTGGGCCTTCTCCAGTAGGTTAATATCTTTTTGAGGTGCCCACAATGAAGGTCAGACTGACTGGTACTGAGTAGTAGTAGTATCATTCACAGAATTGGAATGGTAAAAAATGACCGCTTCTTCCCCATGGAAAATAAATAGCGATTAAGTAAATATTTTAGGAATTGGATCTATAAACAAAGAATAGAGCAATGGCACCAAGACAGATCCCTTGAGAACTCTGCACATCACCTTTCTAGATGAGGAGCAGACAACACCAAATTTCATACTTTGATAACCAGTCCCTAAGAAAGTTTTAAACCACGCCAAGGATGAATTACCTAGCCCCAAACTCTTCAGTCTTATAATGAGAATAGAACAGTCCTCAAGGCTGAATGCATTGGTCAGGCCCATGAATAGTGCACCCGGCATCTTCCTATTGTCCATGGTCAGTGTACCACATCCATGAAACAGACCAAGACAGTCACTATCATACAACCATTTCCTGATCTATGCTAGTTATTTGATAGTAAACTCAATGTTTTAAATATTTTCTGTTATCAGATTATACACTCATCTTTTCTTGGACTTTTGAAAGAACAGACAAAACAGAAATGAGCCTGTGATTATTAAGGGTTTATTCTAGGTCAGCTTTATGAATAGGAATAACATATGAATGCTTCCATAAATCCTGTATCTGATTTAAAGAAAAAGGATAAAAGTTAAACTAATGGGGTATAAAATTTCAGATGCAGTAAGGGATATCAGTTTTGGAATTAAGCAATCAAACATGATGATTTATATGTATATACGAACATACAAAACTGCCAGCAGAAACTGACCTCATGATCTATCAAAGTCTGCTCAATTGTGCATCTAGCACCCCTAGATTGCAGCTGCCCCAACCCCTTCCCCATCTTCAGGATGTTCTCAGCAGTATTCCCCCAGTTCTCAGCACCATTCACCCAGACCCTCCCTCATTCCATGTCCCTTACTCTTTTAAAACTTCCCAGTCTTACATGATATCACCCCCTCTGGTAGGACATTCAACTTTGACACCACCCTCTCCATGAACTAATGTCTTCTCCCCCCCCTCTCTCCTAAATCTTCCACCCTCTAATCTTAGCCTGTGAGCCCCTTGTGTCCCTACCTTTCCTCAGTTTAAACAACCTGTTAACACCGGCTTTGTTTATAACCTTGAACTACTTGAATGTTTCAATCATGTCCTCCCTATCCCTCTTCTCTGCCAGGGTGTACATATTCAGCCCACATAGCCTGTCCTCGTAGGTTTTGCCCTCCATCCCCCATAATATTTTAATGCCCTCTTCTGCACCCTCTCCAGCAGTTTATTGTCCTTCTTCAGATAGGGATGCCAGTACTGCACACAGTACTCCAAAGTGTGACCTGACCAATGACCTGTAGAGGGGCAGGGTCACTTCCATATGCCTGGACAAGAATCCCCTTGCAATAAACCCCAGCATCTTGTTAGCCTTAGCTGTGGCTTTCCTGCATTGAGAAGAGTTGTTCATGCTTCTTGTTATCAACACCCCAAGGTCCTTATATTCCTCTGTGTCCCCCAGCCTCACCCCATCCAACCAATTGTCCCTGTTTGGGTTATTTGCCCTGAAGTGCAAAACCTTGCATTTCATCACATTGAAACCCAGCTGCCACCTCTCCAACCACTCCTCCAGTTTGATCAGGTCCCCCTGTATTTGTTTCCACCCATCTATTTCATCAACTACTGCCTCCATTTTAGTATCATCTGTGAACAGACTAATCCTTCTCCCAAATCCATGTGAGATATCTGAAATGAATAGCCCAAACAGCACCAGACCCAGCAAAGAACCCTGAGGTACTCCACTCAGTTCCCTCACCACCACCACCACCACCCATTGCTGCCTCCCCCTCAGCCAGTTCCTTATCCAGTTTTCCAGTTTCTTCCCCACTTCTACAGATGTCAGTTTCCCCCCTAGCCATCCGTGAGGCACTGAATCTAAGGCCATGCTGAAGTCCAAGGATAGGACATCCACAGAGTGACCCTTATCCAGCTCTCTTGTAACCCAGTCATAATATTCTACTAGACTGTTCTGACAAGACCTCCCGGAGATGAACCCATGCTGCCTCCCATCCTGGAGTTCATTTCCTCAGAAATGCCACCAGTCCCTCCCTTCAGTATCATCTCCGAAGTTTACCCACTATGGACATGAGACTGACAGGTTGTTAGCTTCCTGATTCATCCCATGGGCAGCTCTTGTGAAAGGGCCAACCTCTAGTCCTTGGGCACATAACCCATGTCCAGGGAAGTGCTGAACAGGTCTGCCAGTGGCCTGTCCAACACCTCCACCATCTCCCTCAGCACCTTGGGGTGAATACTGTCAGGACCTGGTTCCTTGTCCACCCTTAATGCTCTCAGACCCTCTAACACTATTCTCCTCAGTCCTATCCATCCATCACTCCCTCCCAACCCCACCTTCACTGTCCACAGTAGTAGTGGATCATCCTTCTCCTGTATGAACACATGACAGAAGTATTCATTCAGTGCTTTTGCTTGTTCTGCTCCCTTTTCTACCCACTCCTTCATCCTCACTATGTAGTCTCTGCACTTCCTTTTTTCCCCTGATGTATCTAAAAAAGTCTGCCCCCCTTCCCTTAAAACCTGGGCTAACTTTAGCTCTCTGGAAGCTTTTGCTTTCTTTACCCACTTGGTAACCTCCTTGCACCAACTCTCATATGTCTCCCTGTCCTCTCCCTCCCTGTCCTCCTGAATCTCTGGAACATAGCCTTCTTTGCCCTCACTCCTTCCATCACTCTGCTGTTCAGCCAGCTTGACATCTTGGCTCTTTTCTTCTTACTTTGGAGTCCTATTGCAAGCCTCTGTAGCTTGCTTATCTCAGTTTTTATAATATCCCACTTCTGCAGTACATCCATCTCTGGCCAAATCCCTGCTAATCACCCCTGCAGTATTTCTTGCATCTTCCTGAATTCCACCTTCCCAGTCCACCACCCTTGTTACTGAGCACCCAATCTTCCTTACTCAAACTGAGGTGAACCACACCGATTGATGGTCATCTTCAGCTAGTAGGTCCTCCACCCTTATTTCCCTCACGGCCTCCCCATTCGACAGTACCAGGTCCAGTGTGTTACCTAACTGAGTTGGTACACTGACCAGCTGTGTCAGGAGACAATCCTGGAATGTGTCCAGGAGTACCTGCTCCCTGGCACTGGAGGTGACAGGGGTGCTCCAATCCACCTCTGGCAGATTGAAATCCCCCACAATCACCACACTTCCCTCTCTATATACCCTTCTAATCTACTCTGCTAACTCCTTGTCCAGATCCTCAGACTGGGAAGGAGGTCTGTACACCACCCTCAGCCTCAGCTTTCTATCCTTGGCATCCTGGAGCTGCATCCACAGTGCCTCAGCCCACCCTTCCTCCCCTTCGTCTCTTGTGCATCTGATCCCACCCTTACATACAGTGTCACCCTCCCCTCTGGACCCCTCGGTCCTTCCTGTAAATTCTATACCCTGATTGCCAGATCCCAACCCTGGTGTTGGGTGGCTTAAGTCTCAGTTGATGCTGCAACACTGACCTCCTCTCAGCTAAGAGTGCCTGAAGCTCAGCTATTTTATTACACAGGCTCCTTGCATTCAGGGAGACTACCTTGTACCCATTCCCATCCATCCCCACATGGCCCCTTGGACTGCCCCCCTCCCTTCTGTGACCCCTACCCTTGCATTCACTGTTTTCTTGTGGGGATAGCTCATTTAGCTCCCCATTCTGGCAACCCTGCATGCTGGCTGCACACTTGCCTCCCTTATCTAGTTTTAATACCCCCTTGAAACTATATAGTCCTCTAACTTACTCTTTAACTTCCCCTTACCCACCCCAGTAAGGTGTAAACCATACTTTGCATACAGTGCCCTGTTATTCCATGTCTCCCCCATCCTCCTAGCCCATACCCTCTGGATTTACACTACCCCTCAGCCAGGAGTTGAACTCCACTATCCTTCTCTTCTTGTTTCAGTTAGCCCTTGAACTGGTAGCACCTCCAGGAAGGCAACAGAGCTTGCAGTTTCCAAGCATAACTTCCCCAGTTCCTCAAATCTCCCCTTTACTTCCTCCATTGTGCAGCCACCAGATCATTAGTGCCTACATGTACCATCACTTGAAGCTTCTTCCTCCTACCCAACAGACTTAACCAGAGCCTGCCCTGCCCTGTCTGCTGTCAAGCCCAGTACAGGTTCCAGCCATATCTGAATGCATCTTTCACCCCCCACCTGATCCCCTTCAGGATAGAATATCCTATCACTATAACACCTCCTTCTCCATGCTTCCACCCCTGGTTGCACCCTCTTTCCATTGCCATCCCTGTCATGGTCATCGACCCTTCCCTGCCAGAAGCTCTAGGACCGGAGACCCTTAACGCCAAGATTCCACCATGTTCTCCCTCTGCTTCTTTCATTTCCTCCCACCTTTTCCCACTCCTTGCTCCTTCTACATCCTGCACTTTGTACTTTGTTTCCTCCATCTGCCCCTGTTCTTCCTCCCTCATCAGTACTCCTCCATCTGTCTGTTTTTTCCCAACATCCCCATTTGTTCTTCCATACTCCCCCCTCTTCCTCTGTCATTTTTCCCTCCAATACTGCTAGATGCTCCTCCTCTGCCCCTCCCTCACCTGTCATCTCAGTCAATGGCCAATACCAGCTTGAACCTATTAAGTATCCAAGATCATTCCTACTGGCACCCATTATGCACCTGTCTCCTGCACTGGTACCACCTCCCCTGGACCCCCATGTGGTCTGCTTTCTTCACCCCTTGCCCCTTCCTTCATCTTGCCTGTTGTACCCTACCCAGCTGCCTTATGTGCTCTCCTTTTCATTCTTCTTCCTGGCCAGAACATAGCCCCCCATTAGCCAAGACATTTCTCCCTTTAGTTGTGATAGCTCCTGCTCCAGTCTTCCTAGCCCTTGGCAAACTGGACACTCCCCCAGCCTCTACAGGGTGCTCATGAATATGGCTACTCCACAGTTGTTACACCCCACTGTCCTCACCCCTTCATATCCCCACCCCTTCCTCCACCGATCCCCCAACCCCTTATGCTGCCATTGATCCTCACTTGGTATGCCCCCTACACTGCCCCTTCCACTACCTTTCACCATCCTTTGCCCTGATCAGTTCCCTTCCTCCACCGCCGTGTCCCCTAGGTTCCATGTTCTCAAGTATGACACAATGTTACCCCAACTAAAATTTTGCATACCCAGTATCCCACCATCCCATGGTTAATTCTTAGAAGCCATTCCCCTTTCCAGGTCTAAACCTAAAGCTGAATCAAAAGTTAAACAGCACTAAGCAAACAATACCATGTTACTTCTCATATAGCTCGTGAGATGTTACAAGTCTCCCCCTCCCTGGTGCAGCACATCTTGTTCAAATCAGAGCTACAGTTACTTAACCAGTCTGAAATAGAGCCACAGTCCCTTTTGCTAGCCTCACAATGCCTTGTGATTTTGTTAACTTCCAACCCTCTGATTGTTAGAGTTAAACTGCCCCCAGTTCAATATCCTCTAAAGAGACCTGTTTTGCTTCATACCAGCTCTCTGCATACTCAAACTAAAAAGTACAGATTGCTGGATGCTGCAAGGCACTATGGGACCTGCCCTATAAATGAAGGCCAAGCCATGGGGTGGGTAGGTGGGTTGTGGGGTGGAAAGGTGGGGGTAATCCCACAGGCAGTGTCCAAAAATAGTCAGCCAAGGAGTTTCCATACAGTGGCTAGTGCAGCCACACCCACTTACAAGCTGCTAAAAGCTTCCACAAATTCATCCCAAACTGAGTCCCAGAAGCCTGAAACTTCTGAACCCAAACACAAAGATAGTGCAAATAACTGAAAACTCCACTGAAATACAGCAACTGAAGAGCCAGCCACACACACTTACAAGCTGCTAAATGCTTCCACAAATTCAGCCCAGACAAACTGATTCCCAAAAGCCTGAAACTTGTGAACCCAAACACAAAGCAAACAAGAAAAGAAACCACACCAAGGATTGGGTTCTCACAAAAAGGCTATGCAGTCTGTAAAAGTATAAAATGGAGCACTCACCACCAACGTGAAAAGATATCACCACACTGTGTTGTGTGCAAAAAAATCCTTTATTAGCCCTTTTATGAAAAATCATTAAAACTAGGCTCTACCAAAGACAACCACCTGACACGTTTCACAGTCCACCTTTGAGAAAGCATTCTGAGGAATATTAAACATATCAGCTGGTTATCTCTGGTGGAGCCTGGTTTTAATGGCTTTTCAGACACGGACTAATAAAGGAACTTTTGCACACAATACAGTGTAGTGACATGTTTTCAAGTAGGTGGTGAGTGCTCCATTTTATGCCCAATGATTTATCATTTTTAATAGATTTCAGTATTTTAAATATCTCACCTCACTGCTCAAAAATAAAAATCTTGGTTAGATATTCAAGGGAGATGTGACTCAGCAACTGAGTTGCACAGGCGCATCTCTGAAATCTGTCTCTGGGCCATATTCAAAATGGATTGATGCACCATGCAAATCTGGATGCTGCAGTACAAAGGTAATGTATGCAGTGCATCTGAAAGGGTCTTCCTACTACATGGCACATCTCCATTTTCAGCTGAGATGTGCAATGCAACTGCCCATCTTGGAGATATGTTCAAAGATAGGCATAGAAAACCATGCCTAAGTCATAGCCACCCACAGGTAGGCTGTAGTATTGCACAGCACAACATGCAGCCCTGCCCTCGGGTGGCTACCCCAACCCCAATTATGAAGGTAGATGAAAAAAATACATACTCCTGGTAGTCTAGTGGCCCCTCTGCCAATCCCTGATCATATAATAAAAGAACACCCCATTCCTTGGTAGTCCAGTGTCCCCTGCCCATCTAGATCATATAATAAAAATTAATCATCTCTCCCTGTGATTGGGGCTGGGAGGGGGATACCACTAGACTACCGGGGACTGTTGATTATTATTTACTATGAGGACAAGGGTCAAAAAGGGGGGGAGGCCACTGGACTACCAGGGAGGGATGATTCATTTTTATTATATGATTGGGGATGGGCGGGGGGCACTTGTCTACCACAGAAGGGAGATGTTCTTTTATCATATGATCGGGGATGGGTGGGGGCACTGGACTACTAGGGAATTATGGAGTGCTTTTGTGGGATATGGAGGTTTCAGTGTGCTTGGTACATTCTTCTCAGTGAATCCTTGCTCCAGGAATGCAATTGGGGCATAATGTCATGCGAATGGCCCCATTTGTGCCTTTCATGGCTAATAGCCCCATTTGCATGTCATGATCTGAATATCTAGAATGTGCACTTGGTGCATCCCAAGGATGCACCGTTCATCCCCATTCCAGGTATTCAGACTACACAGTGGGTATGCTAGTGCATCTTCAGGCCCCTTTGCACCACATTCAGATATTTTATAAATTCAGACGGGATGCGTAATCACACATTTCATTTTAAATGTAGCAAATGTTATGATCCAGCACAACTCAGTTCAAAAATTGTGGCCCAGGTTTACTAATGGATTTAGTCACTGGCACAGTAGTTACAGTACCTGTGTTCTCCTTCCTGCCTCACATTCTATATTCATCCAGATTTGTAAACTTAATATTAAATTCATTTGTTTGCTTGTTTTATTTTTATACTTGTAAAGCACATGAGCAATTTATGATTACACTTGTTACAAGTACAGAAACAGAATAATACAAAAATACATATAAGATTACTCAGCCACAGCTTACAAAAGACAAACCACAATATTTAATAACAATTGTAGACTTTCTTTAGTGCAGTCAATTTTTTTGATGAACTTTAAAAATGCTTAATAAAAATAATCAGAATAATCGGTAATGTCAGTCAGCTGTGAGTTATAAACTAAGGTTCCTTAGAAAGTAAAAATCTTTGACAATTGGACTTATGAAAAGGGATTTTAAGGAATTCCTTACACTGGGATCAGGGGTTGGATGTTCATAGGCTAGTGTGAGTGCAAACGTGGTTAGCACTGGTGTTTAACCTAGGTTTGTGCTAGCACTCTGGGCAGGCGCCTTACCAGGAGGTCCCTTGAGTACTTCTCAAACCTGGCAGTGCCAAGGTGGTAACTATACCACTGCACCTGTACAAATGAAGGGTCCCAACATGCATACTGATGCAGTGGCACATTCAAAGGTTTTCAGTGGTGATATCCAGCACCCAGAGTGGTGCTGTTTATCACTACCAAATACCATGACTTCACCGGGTGCTAAACCAGTGCTCCCGCTCCCTGAAAGAAGAATGACTGTACTGCAGCTGCATGTTCCTGTGCCAAGCAGCTGCTCACACCCAGTCATCACTGTAATATTCCTTGGTGGTTTAGTGGTTCCCCACCCTGATTGTCTGTTAGACATCAGTGTAATATTTCCTGGTGTCACAGTGGTTCCCCCACCCCTGATCACCCATTAGAAATGAGTTTAATATTCCCTGGTGGTCTGTCAGTTCCCCTACCCTTCCCCCAATTATCTGGTAGATATCAGTGTAATATTCCTGGTGGCACAGTGGTTCTCCCACTCCAGTTGCTGGTAGAAATATTTTTTATATTCCATGGTGATCTAGTGATTCTCCCCCACAACCATACAGACATCCAGCCAACCACCCACTAAGGATCCCTCACCCCCATCACCCTGAGTGCCATCCTTATGAAATTGGTGTCCAGCACAACCCTCCTCTCACTTCCTTGGCCAATCACCATCTGACAGTCATGGAGCATGATCGTGAACTGTCCCCATGGTCTATGATCAGTGAGAGTTACCTTCTACAGTGTATCCTCATTAACTGTTCCTGTACCACAGATTTCACAGTCTGTGTGCAGTGAGAGTTAGCCTCTACAGAGTAACCTTATTAATTGTTCTTATTCCACAGGTCAAACATTCTGTGTGCTGTGAGTTACCCTCTACAGTGTAACCTCATTAAATGTTTCTGTTCTTCAGGTCCCACAGGGTGTGTGCAGTGAGAGTTACCCTCTACAGAGCAACCTCATTACATGTAACTGTTCCTCTTATGCAGGTCCCACAGGGTGTGTGCAGTAAGAGGTATCCTCTACAGAGTAACCTCATTAATCTGTCCTGTTCTTCAAGTCCCACAGCCTGTGTACAGTGATCATTACCCTTTCCAGAGCAAGCTGATACAAACATAGAAACATAGAATATGATGGCAGATAAGGACTGCTTGGCCCACCCGGTCTGCTCATTTCTCACTACCTACACCATTACATCAGATCACACCTGCTAACTGTTCCTGATCTGCAGGTACCACAGTCTGTGTGCAGTGAGAGTTACCATCTACAGTGTAACCTTGTCAATAGTTCTTGTTTCCCATGTCCTAGTGGTCTGTGTGCAGAAAGAGCTACCCTCTACTGAGTAACTTCATTCATTGTTTCTATTCTGCAGGCCCCACAGTCGGTGTTCAGTGAGTTACCCTCTACAGAGTAACTTTTCAATTGCTCCTGTTCTCCAGGTCTTACAGTCTGTGTGCAGTTAGAGTTGCACTCTACAGTGTAATATCATCATTTGTTCCTCTTTCACACGTTCAATAGACTGTGTACAGTGAGCTTTTCCTCTCTTGTATAACTTATTAATTATACCTTTTCCTGTTCTGCATCTGCAGGTGCCGCTTTGTCTGCACTAAGAGTTGCTCTTCAGACACAGGAAAGCTAATCAGCGGGGACAACCCAAGTGCTGCTTCATCAGTATCCCTGCTCTGAGGGTGAGATCACTAATCAGACTGGTAAGTGATCAACAAGGGTAGTATACCACATCGTATTGTCCACTATAAATTAATTAAATAAGAAATGTGGTAAGAGCTGGCTGTCCCATTGGCAGACCTCTTCATTAGAGTGAGGACAGACTGTGGAAATATACATATATATATTTTTTAGTTAGTTTTTGCTTGCCTGGTAGGTACACTAGACAACAGAATATGCATTTTCAGGTACAAACTAGGCGCATAGAAAAAAGCAGCAGAACCTGAGTAGTAACAAATAAAGCAGGAGCAAATCTGAGGCAACAATAAGCAAGTAAGAACTGAACTCCATACAGATAATTAGGCAGAAACTGATTCAGCATGCAGTAAATAGGTTAACTAATACCAAACTCTGTAAACAATTTAAATACATTCAGTATCTATTTAAATAAAATCTGAAATATGTATAATTTAAAAAGTAAGTTGCATTGGACCACAGTGTTTACAGTACAACATTAGACCAGTCAGTCTGGTGTCTATAGTGCACATATTACAGTACTTGAGGCCATTAGTAAGAAGAGAATGGTAGAGTTTCTGGATGTGAATGGATTCCAATTAAAAAACAAACAAAAAACCAAAAAAAACCAAAACAGCATGTATTCACTATGGGGAGCTCATGTCAAGAACATCTGATTGACTTCTTTGACTTTGTCATGAAAGCAGTGTACAAAGGATAGACAGTGGACATCCCACATTGTAAGCAAAGAAAGAGCACTCACCATATTGCCATGAAAATATGAAATGCTATTGGAGCAAAGGATGCAGAGCGACAGTTGTATCATGTGTTCCAATAAATAGAGAATAATGCATATGTAGGCATGTGATATGCAGTTCTTCTACACACCCAAGGTGTGTAATAATATATAAACCTCAAGAGTGACACTCAAGAGGTTTACAGTATAGATTGCCACACACCAAGGGTGTGTAAAAAAACTGCAGATCATACACCATCATATGTGTTATTTTTTTATAATAACTGGTGCTAAGTAAACAAAGCTCAGAGTCTAAGCATTATGTGCTTCCTGTGTTGCTTATTCAACCTCTGTAAGGGCTCCATGGCATGTTGGTTGTTATAATGACAAGGTGAAGGTTCAATGGCTTCTCCATTGTTTAAAGTTAAGAAAAAACTGAAAGGTTCAATTTTCTGAGTCAGTAAGTACCTTAGTGTGGTACACGCAACCTGGTGCAGGACAATAAAAGCTATATCAACTTGCAGGCTGATATGGCTTTTTATAGGTCTCAAAATTGGGTTGCTATCAGGAGTCACCAGTTATTATAATTTAGTTTTTTCCTGGCAATACAGAGAGGCTTCATTCCTTTGCTCATGATATTGAAGTGCTAACTCTGCTTACATGCATTGTACCACCCTTGGAGGTGGGTGTTGTTAGTTCCCTTTGTTTCTTTTTTCAAGTGGAAATGCTGTATTTGGACTTTAGAAAAGCCTTTGACTCTGTACCACATGGGAGAATGGTTAAGAAATTGGAGGACCTGTGGTGGAGAACAAGATTACAGGTTGGCCCAGGAACTGTCTGGGTGGGAAAACACAAAGAGCTGTTTTAAATGGAAAATTCTTGGAGGTAAGGGAAGTCAACAGTGTAGTTTCCTAGGAATCAGTTTTACACCCATTACTTTTATTGTCTTTATTTCTTGCATTAGAAAGGGATCCTTGGGAGATGTGCCTATATACTGTAGAGATGATAAACTGGTATAGACTGGACAATTATGAGTGATCAGACATTGACAGAAAAATCTGAAGAGATAGGAGAAATTGTCAAGTAGCAGTAGTAAACTGTTTTACTCATTTAAACATGAATATGAACTTTCTACACCGAGCCAAAGGCTCATTTTCACCAGATATTATTTGCATACAAAATCTGATTATATAAGTACACGAAAAGGTGAATATTAGCAATACAAACAGTTAAAATTACATAATAAAATTCCTTAACAATAAAGTCACTGATGGTATTTATGCATATCTGAAATACTGAAAATTCACATCCAACTATAAAAGTCATTCATAATAAATAAATAAATGAATACATAAATAAATAAAGCAATCATTGTTAGTAGATTATTCTACCACACTTTTACTTCATCCATGGTCAAGGCTAAGGCAGCAGATTAATGACAGAATGTCCTGTTGTTGTGAATCAATTTTGTATTTAGACAAAGATGATAGTCCTTGAGTTAGATTTTAGGATTATTGGAGCACAATTCCAAATATAAGGTCCCTGATAAAGAAGGAAGACCCTACAAATATTTGACCTCACAGAGAGGATAAACAATTCTAGACCATCTGATGATCTCAGCCCTGCTCTAGCTGATTTTATTATTAGGTTTTCTATAATATCATCTGGGAACAATTTGTAACCCTTAACCATGAAATGTAGCAAGTAGAGTTTCCTCTGCTATGATCTTCTATCTCAGCCCTTTTAAATCAATGCACATAAAACAGGTATGTCGTGTACAAGGGGCCTCAAGTGCAGAACATGCACATTTATTGTATAAATCTTTGACCTTATAAAGCTCAGATCTTGAAGCGTCATTATAGAGGACATCACTCAACGGAACTATCATTACCTCAACAATTTTTAATCTCGTTTCCTTGGTTGCTTTTTTTCAGACTTATAAAACATGCTGAGCTTGATTCAAGTTTTATCCATTTTATCAATGAGTACATTCCATTTACAGCAGTCATCTATCCACATACCAACAAATTATATGTGTGTACTCATGGCAAGCTAGTACTGGCATACATAACAATGTCCAAGTTCTCTTGAGGGTTTTTCTTCCTGGCAATTTTCTTGAATATCATGACATTTGATTTCATGGCATATAACACCAGCTAAACTAAAAAAAACACTGTAGAAATCAAAAGCTGCTGGAGGCAGACTTGATTTGGGCATGTGAGTTACCTATGATGTGCACAACAGTGCTATTAGTATACAGATGGAATTTAATTTGTGGATCTGGGCATGAAAATGGAATTCATACAAATGTTAAATTATAGTGAGCCCAAGCATGGAGCCTTTGTGCAACTCCAGATACAGTTAGAAGACATCTTGACTGATGCGTATGAATGTTTCTTATTATAATCACCTTGTTAGTCTCTAAACCATTTCACTGCAATAACGGACATGTCCAGGGTATTCAGCTATTCCAATAAAATATCTTTCATGTGTGTCAAGAGTCTATAAAAACTACACCCACCATTAGTTGTTTACCTTGAGCACTCTAAATATGTCCAACTATTTCCAATAATGCAGTACTGTAGTTGTACTATGTTTTTCCCTAAATCCTGGTTGTCAGGGATTCAGAATTTTGTTAGCATCTAAATAAGATTTCATTTATGCACTCACCAATCTTTTGAGTAGTTTAGAGACTATTGGGAGCAGGGAAACTAGTCTATAATTACTTAACTCTGTTTTTGCTCCAGATTTATAGATTTGGATCCCTTTTGCACTTTTCTGATTTAACGGAAATTCTCCTGTTGACAAAGAAATATTAAAGATAATGGCTAAAGGTTATGCTAAAACTTGAGAGGCCTATTTCAGTAAATTTCTGGATAGATTATCAAGTTCAGTCATTTTGGAGAGATTTTATAGTTCAAACAGGACACCTTGATTTCCTGCAATCTAAACACATGTGCTGTTTCAACAGAGGGGCCCAACATATATTGTAATCATGTGTGGGTTTAACTACTGTATCCAGGTCTTCAGTGCCCATACTAATAACAAAGTCATTGAATTTATTGGCTACATTTTCATCTAGTGGGATCAGCTTACTATCAATCAGAAAGCCACTTGGAAACTTAACACAATCTGGCCTCTGTAATTTATGGATAAGCTTCCAAAAGTCTTTTGGATTTCATTTATTGATTGCTGCAAATGATCTCTTGAAGAAAATTTTGTTTGGCCCTCTTTACTTCATTCAGATATTTATTTGTAGCTTATTGATAGCCTTCCCAATCCCTTTGCAAGTTTGATTTTTTTGCTGATTTCCAGCACTTTTCTTGTATGCATCTGCTTTAATTTAATATATTGGTATACAATGGTTATTAATTGACTTGACAAGTGTAAGCCCTCCTCTAAGATCTAGGGGTATAAAGATGGTACAATCATTTTCAAGGAGGACCCCACAAACATAGTACTTGACCTTCCAGATCTGAAGTGACGCCCTGCAGCTCAGACACTCTTCAGGTCAGTGTATAGCTATAAAGCAAGGGGTTAGCAGCAACAATAACTTCAAACAAGAACGTAATGTCCAAACTGCATATAACTTCAAACCAGGATCCTTTTACTAAGTAGAAGCTCATTAGTATTACTTTTCCCATAGGGTCGGCTGCACTCACTCACTGTCTACATGCTCAATGTCCATGAGCAGTCCTTGAACCTCATTAGTGAGAGGTAACATATTTTAACTTATTGTTCCATTTGCACTTTCCTTTCTTTTTAATTTCAGGAGTTGGGTCAACAACCCAGTAGGACACACAAGTACAGGCCTGCAGTATTACTCTTCACATTCTGAGTCACAGCTGATCTTCTATAGACACTAAATCAGGACTGTAATTACCTTACAGGTCCCCTGTAGCTGGGAGCCATAAAGGATCCAATATCCATGACTCTTCAATTGTTATACAATTTGCATGGGTGCAGCTTACTTTATAAGTACTGTGAGCATCAGGCTTCACCCTGCACAGTCTTTCTTCTGAAGAAATGGGATGTTTCACTCCTTAGAGCTACCAGGGGAATAGACCAACCAAGACATCTCCTAAACCCAGTACCAATTTCCCACTACAAACCTGCCTGCATAGTGCATTTATGGTCGGGTCCCAGGCCCTCAGATTCAAATAGACTCCACAAGATTTCATGACAAAAATAAGTACTGGTACACATGTGGACTTTGTTTTCCCCCCACAGTCTACACAGCTAGGAGAGGCATACACTTTCTGTTGGTCCAAGGGTGCCACCAGTGACATATCCAACTCTCCCCTAAACAATGAACCCTGTGGGAAGAGAGTCCAGGTCCACATTAGTACTTCTTAAGGCTTCATTCCCACATAAAAGGATAACAATTTAGGGGCTAGGAGAGGTAGACACCTCCAGGTGTCCAAGGCTGCTACAGGTGCCACTTGCCTTTTCCCAAGAACTGACACTGTGGGCAGAAGGTTGCAGGCCTAACTATTGCTATAGAGGCGTACTTTCAACTCTCCTGTCTAGTTCAGGGAAGGAGGGCACCACTGACTGCCCTGTACAGTCCTGATATAGAAGAGTTCTAGATTTCCTCCATTTCTCTTTGTTTGGAAGTTGCTGATTGTTCTCCAGATAAGTTCTTTTCTCCTCTCAAACTAAGACTTGGTAAATCCATGGGAAGTATCCCCATCTGGGGATCCTTGCAATAGCAGCCACCACAATAACAGCAAGATGTTTCTGGGCATCCACACAGGAAAAGAGGTTTAGCACAAGGAGCAGGCACTGCATGCCTGTCAGTCACCTCCCAGAACTACACGATAATTCCTGCAGCTGTCTCAGCTACAGGCAGCTCTTGTCCCATCAGCAAGCTGGAAAAGGCCAGATGGCCCAGCTCACTGAGACTCTAGGGAATTAACTCTTTACGGAATTCTTAAACAGGTCTCATAGACCTTCATAATGAGCAGAGCTCCTTTTGGGGCTACATAGCTTCTTTTTCAAAGTTTTCAAAAGTTTTATTGTTGAACCGCTTGAAAAATCAAAACAGTTATTACAAAATCACCGCTTACTTACAAATCATTAAATTACGAATCATACATCAAGCAGAACAGTACTGTTGACAGCTTAAAATTAAAACCACCATAGCTCAATTTCTCATAAGTATGCATAATTTAAAAAGTACCACATAAAAAAGGAAAGAGAGTATAACACTTCTCCAAGATTCTTGTCTACTGATTAATTAGTCCCCGCTATATTGCACTAAAAGTTTGCTGCCAATTATCATAGATTCATTTTCTAAGTACTCATTCTATAGATCAACTCTTTTGGTTTGACTACCGCTGTTAGAAACTTGCAATTCTTTCAATTTCAATTAACGTGCTTGGGAGCAATAAGAAAAATACAGGATCATAATTTGTCTGAACATATTTTAGGAATTCCGAAAGATTTTCATTTCTTGCTTTGGAGTATAAAGGACAGATGGTAGTAATATGAAAAATTGTCTCAACAAATCATTTGTTGCAAGGACAAAATGTTTCTCATTTACCTTGTATTTTATTTAAATATGTAAATTTTGATGTGATCAGTCCTATTCTAGCCTAGGTAATGCGTTTTCTTTGATCTGGGTTTGTCCTGTTCATTAAACATTCTTCAATGTTGTGGTCAATTTTATTTTCCTTAAACCATATGCCAATTTTAAAATGTTTGTCATATCCTCCTCTTTTGCTTTGTCTATTAATTTCTTCTTAACTATTTTACCAAATTCCACCAATATTGCTATATTTTTATTATAATCTTCCCAAAGGTACATTATTTTTATTCCTGATAAGGTATCTTTCAATGTTTTAAATTTGTAAACTTCATGCCCTGTTTCTCCCAAATCAGTTTTTCTTCCCAGCATATATTTGGTAGTCATTGTGTTTAGAAACATAGAAACATAGAATTTGATGGCAGATAAGGACCGCTGGCCCATCTAGTCTGCCCATTTCTACTCTGATGGATAAGCTGCAGATTCTAGTTAATCAACAGCTTACTTCCTCCTACCCCTCACTAGAATTGTCTCATACCTGTCCCATGCATTCTTGAATTCTCCCACTGTTCCTGACTCCACAACCTCCTCAGGAAGGCTGTTCCATGCATCCACAACCCTCTCTGCGAAAAAATTCTTTCTAACATTACCATAACATAAGAAATATCATGGGTCAGCAGTCCAAATCCTTTCCTACGATAATGAATGTGGATGGAACCACTACATTAGACCCAGAGATCATTGCAAACACCCTAAATGATACCTTCATGGACCTTAGTGGTGTCCTCTCATCTGATTTCTTCACTGATGCTGACCCTCCAATTTCTACTTCTACTACTGCCTCTCCAAACAAACCACCCTTCCATTTCAAACTAGTAACACATGAAGTCTATAAATATGTAAAGAAGGCTATTTCTAAGTCCTGAGCAAGCAGTGAAACTATTGACCTTAAACTTCTGTCCCTCACTCTGGAGGAAGTACTGCTCCCCCTCACAAAAAATTTCAATCTCTCCCTCTGCTACAGCCAATTCCCTAGGAAATGGAAGGCTGCAGTTGTCATTCCGGTGCACAAAAGTGGTGATAAGTCACTGCCTGGTAACTGTCACCTGATATCAATACTACCACCTCTCTAAGGCCCTTGAATGCTTGGTATGACCAACTTTCAGACTACCTGGAAAAGCACAACATCCTTTGCACTCAGCAGCATGGATTTAGGAAAGGGCACAGCACATCGACTGCCCTACTTGAATTCTCAGGAGTAATTCACAATGCCATGGACAAAGGAAACCTAACTGGAGCAGTCTACATTGACTTAACCAAGGCATTTGATACAGTATACCATGGCCTTCTTATCAAACAACTACTATCCCTAGGGCTCTCGCAGGGCCCTGGTGACTGGGTAAAAAATTACCTTGCTCAGCGCTCTCAATCTGTAAAAGTAGCTGGAGTTCTCTCAGACTCAAAACCTCCTTTTCAGCCTTTTCCTAAACTCCCTCCCCAAATCCTGCCCTGAGCAAATAATCCTCTATGCCATGATTCTTGCCACTCATAAAGATCCGAACCTCTTATGCCTCAACCTTCAGCATGCTTTTTCCAAAGTTGAGATGTGGTTCCTTGAACATAAGCTGGTTCTAAACCACAAAAAAACTAAATCCATGCTCTTCTCTAACCCACAAAACAAGAAATGGCAAGTCCCACTCACCATTAATACATATCTGGGAAATACCCTTGAACAAGTGCCAATTTTCAAATATCTTGGAATCAACTTTGATCAAGGCCTAACCTTTGCAACTCACATTGATAGTACTGCAAAAACTATTAATCAGCGAATTGGGATTCTGTATCGGAACCAGCAGCTCCTTACCCATTCTGAACTGAGGATTGCCATCCAATCCTCTATCATCTCAGTCATTGACTATGGCTTAGTTATATATGGATCTGCCACTACTACAGCACTTAGTCACATTACAACATCCCTAAATAAGGCCTGTTGGCTGCTCACTGGTGCACATTGACGTACCCACACGTGTGAACTCTACGCTGACTCAGGTTGGTTGCAACTCTCAAACCGGATAAAGTACCTTACCTGCCTGATGGCGAAAAAATCCAATCTGGGCCTCACTCCATCTTGTATCCAAGACCTGTTATGCCCGAGCGCTAGCACCCATTTTACCAGAAGATCAGAACACCAGCCTCTCCAAGTCCCCCGATGCCGGACTTCTCAGGGACAAAGATCATTTGCCTATCGTGCCCCCAGCTGGCTAAATGGCCTCAGCACTCATATTACTGCCTCCACCTCTCTAGGTATTTTCAAATCAAGGCTGTTCTCTCACCTTGCCACCTCCAGCTCCTGTGACTGCTCTGATTAAATCTCCTATTTTATCACTACCCACCCTGTTCCATTATTTGACAAAGACATGTTTGGGAAACCTTTTCTCCTGCTATTGTCTGCTCCCCACACCTTTCTCTTACTCTCTCTGTTCTGGACTTTTTCCCTATTTGTTTCTCCTAATCTGACATGACCTCTTTCTTGTAATAATAATGTGATTATTGATATCTCATGTCCTTTTGCACAAATGATTTGATATGTATTTGTATATGTTTTCTCGCTCTTTTTTTATAATTAAAATTTTTTATTGCTTTTAACCATCATACTGAAGTAACATACATACGTTACAAAAACATGCATCACTGAACATGTACATTCACTTATCCATACAAATGACTCTGTTAATCTAATACTATCAAATAAAGGAACAATAACGTACTCTGAAAACATCTAAAATGTAAAATCCTCCTACCGCTACCCTCCCCCCTTCCCTACCCCCACTTATAAATCCTCCAGGGAAATCTCACCAAGTTAAAGAGGTATATGCTAACACCATTAGTACCAGTTAATGTTATGGCTTCCAGGTCATACAAAAATGCTCCAGCGAGTCCCAGAGTGCAATATACTGTTCACGCCTGCCTCGCATAGATGCAATGTGCTTTTCAAGCTGCAGTGCTAAAGTGCACTCCTTATGCCACTCCACAATGGCAGGCACGGTGTCCGATGCCCAATGTCAAAGAATTAGCAACTCGTCACCGCAGAGACCAGAGCCACACGCGCCCACCATGTTTTAGAAGCTGATGCAGGGAAAGCAAGTAGCAGACACACTTCAGGAGTGTCCATTTTTCTTGAGCCAAGGATAGGGTCTAGCTTATTACATATCATCTTCCAAAGAGCACGAATCATCGGACATGTCCATAATAAATGATATAAAGTTCCCTCTTCTTTTCTGCACCTCCAGCAACAAGGTGAGCTGAGTACACCCCGCCTAGATAGGCGAGAAGGGGTTAAATATAAATGATGCAAAATGTTAAAGTGTATAAGTCTAAGCCTATCTTGTTTAATATATCTGTATGCATTCAACCAAAGAGTTTTCCAAAACTCCGGGAATCATTTATACTCAAAACTCTCACCCAATAGAAAGCTACACCTGATGGGAGTCTGAGATCCCACTCCTGGAGGAAACCGTGAATCTTAGAAACAGCATGCGGTTGCTTCGCTAGATCTCAAAAGGAATCCATACTAACTTTCCCCCTATCCAACACAGAGGTCCTTTCAAATATCTGTTTTAGAGCCTTATTAAGCTGTAACCACTTGAAATAGTCTGCGTCTGCAAGACCCAAGCCTATTTTGAGAGCCTCAAAAGAAAGTGGGCCTACCTGATTACATAAATCAGAAACTGTCATCCTACTTGATTGGGGCCAGAATGCAGCAGGTATGGGAGAACCAGCAATTTTAATTTGGGGATTATCCATGATAGGTTGGGCGCCCGAGAGCCACCAACGTACACCTAGAAGGCATTGAAGTTGATGATAAGGTCTGATTGACCAACCTAAAGGTTTGCTTTTGAGGCATTTGGGTAAAGCAGCCCAAGGGGTAAACAATAGCGCATATAATGAACATTTAACTGTTTTCACCAGGCTCCATTCAATATCTAACCAAAAGGGCACGTATTCATCCTGTCCCCATTCCTTGGACCATAGGGCCAGCTTACATATGTTGAGCAAGGTAGTATTTAAAAAGGGACGGAGCAGCTAAACTGCCCCTATGTTTAGGAGCTGACAAATTCAAATATGATCTACGGGCTGGTTTACCCTGCCACAGGAATGAATTAAAGATCTTCTGTACTTTCATAAACCACTCCTTCGGAAGGTGAAATCCTAACATATCTAATGGATAGAGTATCTTTGGAAGAACAACCATTTTTAGGAGATTTAATCTGCCCCATAAGGAAAGGGAAATTGAACCCCACCTCTTAAGATCATTTGTAATCTCTCTGAATTAGAACTGTTAAATTCCTTAATCATAGAAGTAAAGTTTGTATTAATATTTAAACTTAAATAAGTAATATATTTAGCTTCCAGCCCAAATCTAAACCCTGTATTTCTGATTTCTAGTAAAATGATTTAAGAGAAAACTTTTGTTTTTATGTAATTCAATTTATAACAGGATACTTTAGAGAAACTATTGATTTCTCTAAAATATGTGGAAGCTACAGTAGATGGGTTTACAACATGCAGTAAGCATCATCGGATACCGAACATACATAGCTGGAGTCGCCAATTTGTACCTTTTAATAAACGAGTTATTAGTTAACCTACGGAGCAGAGGCTCTAGATACAAATTAAATAATGAAGGGGACAACGGGCAACCCTGCCTGGTGCCTCTCTCCAGACTAAAAGCCGGTGATAACATACCGTTGCATTTCACCCTCGCGGAGGGGGAGGAATATAAAATTTTTATCCAAGCAATGAAACTGTGGGGTAAGCCAAAATTCGAGAGAGTAGCAAATAGAAAAGGCCAAGACACCCGATCAAACGCTTTTTCAGCGTCGAGTGATAGGAGGATTGCTGGAATTTTCAGTTCTTTGGCTCTATCAATAAGATGCATTAGTTTTCTTATATGTTCATGAGAAAGCCTCCCTCTCATAAATCCTACCTGTTCCCTACTTATCAGTCGACCCATCACTTTTGATAATCTATTAGCCAGAATTTTTGCTAGAATTTTAATATCAGTGTTAAGCAGAGATATTGGTCGGTAACTATCTAACAAAGTGGGATCTTTGCCAGGCTTTACAATTAGGGATATTGTGGCTTCTAGGAAAGCTGGGTCAGATATACCGTGATTGAACCAGTATACAAAAGTATCTAGCAGAGTTGGCAAGATATCGGTAATGAAAGTTTTGTAAAAATTATTTGTGAATCCATCAGGACCCGGAGATTTATCAAGGGTAATTGCTGAATTGCTTGATGAATTTCGGAGATTGTTATTGGAAGATTCAGGCCTTCAGCTTCAGCTTCTGACAATCTTGGTAAATTAATCGCCCTTAGAAAGGCTGTAATTTCTAAGTCTGAAGGTCCGGAATCTGGCTCCTGGGTGTACAATTTTTGAAAGTACTCACCAAAAATCTTTGGTATTTCTCTCGGGTCTGTACATAACTGGCTCTCCTTACTCACCCGGACCCCTATAATATATTGAGATGACTCTGTTTGTTTTATCCGCACAGAGAGAAGTTTACTGGCCTTTTCCCTAAGTCTAAATATTGAAGTTTCGTTTGAGAAAGGGCTAATTCTGCTTGTTGAAAAACCATCCCCATATACTGTGCTTGTAATTTGTGTAACTCAGCCCACTCAGCATCAGACGATCTCTGGGATAAACTATGTTCTAACCCCTTGATTGAAGATAAAAGTGAGCCCAACCGTTCTGTCCGCTCTCGCTTCCTCATTGATGCCACTTTAATTAATTCACCTCTAAGTGAACATTTAAGAGCTGCCCATATCATATCCGTGTGACTCACAGAATCCTTATTCTCTGCCAGAAAATTACCTATAAAATCTTTCATGACCCTTAATGACACTGGTTCTTTTAGTAATTGCGAATTTAACCTCCATTGAGGTGACCTGCAAATTTCTGGGTAAGGCCTGTAGATCATATTGACTGGAGCATGATCCGAGATAACTCTTGCAGAAATATCCACCATGATGTTTTCTCGCTCTTGACACAGCAGAAATTGTTGTGTTATCTATGTAACCTTTTTTGTACTGTACCTAATTGATGTGGAACCTTTGTGAAAGAGCCTCTGGATCAAAGGTAGTAATTCCTAGAACAATAAACTAAACTAAACTAAACTAAACCTCTGAGCCATCCCCCTCTATCTTCAAATTGTGCCCCCTTGTTCTTGCACAACTCTTCTTCTGAAAGATCCTACCTTCTTGTAGTTTTTTAATTCCCTTAAGATACTTGAAGGTTTCTATCATGTCCCCCCTTTCCCTCCTTTCCTCAAGGGTATACATTTCAAGCTGCTTTAGTCTCTCCTCGTATGTCTTCTGGTGCAGACCCTATACCATTTTGGATGCCTTCCTCTGAACAGCCTCCACTCTGTCTATGTCTTTGTGGAGATGGGGTCTCCAGAATTGTATGCAGTACTCCAGATGGGGCCTCACCAACTGTCTGTACAGAGGGATAACAACTTCCTGTTTTCTACTGTTGATGCCTCTCCCTATGCATCCCAGTATCCTCCCAGCCCTCCTTACTGCCTCCTCACATTGCTTGCCCAACTTTAAGTCATCTGATATAATTACTCCTAGGTCTCTTTCGATTTTTGTTGTTGTTATTAACTCGCCCATCACTGCATACTCTTCCCCTGGGTTTTTGTTTCCCAGATGCATTACTTTATTATGTATAGTTCTTAACCAACAATTTACCATTCTTGAAACTTTAAGTGATTATGGAGTCACCCTTCCTAACTCAGCCCTGACCATTATGTTAGCTGTTGAGGTTGGTATACTTAATGATGTCTTATAATAATACATAATTATTGTTTCTATTTGATTGGCTCTATGGGCAGGATTCACAAAAGGGATGCACTGGGTGCAAGTGAGATGCACCAGCACAAATAGGTTGCACCCACCAAATGGTGAGCAATTCACAAAGGGATGTGCCATGGGATACGCCATGTACAGCCCCTGTGAATCACATGGAAAGGGCAGGGCAGAAGTGGAGATGCACCAGTACATCCAGGATGTGTACAACCAACCAGGGGAACAACACAGTGAATATGGAGCAACCCAGCAAGGTATGTGGGAGCAAAAGGGGACAATGCAGTGGGACAAAGGAGAAAGGGATACATGATACATGACCAAAGGGACAAACCAGAGTGGCCAAGGGCATAACAGTGGCTGAAACAGGCACAATAGTGAGACTGGGCATACAGAACAACACCCAGAGGCAATGACAACACCCCACACAGACCCATGGTAGGCATACAGAATAGGTACACTGCAGCTAGCATGGTGCCACATAACAGCAGGTGAAAGCAAGGAGCAAGATGGTGGCCACTGGACAAGGCCAACACCACAGGTGGCCAAGACCATGGCCATGTGAGAGGTAACACAGGCACAGGCTGACACTATGCCATATGATGGGCAGCACACAGTGCCACCACAATGCCACACAGCCAGTCCAAACCTCTAACCACAGGACACCGCACACAGGGCCACAGAGCAATAGTGCAGCAGTGCAATGTATGTATGCTACAAGCAGCACACACAGACTGGGGGCAGAGACATGAGCAGCAGAACATGAGGCCCACACACAAGCCACAGGCAACAATGGGGCCACACGAAGTTAGGGGGAAGGGGAAGCAGACTGTACAAATACAGGTGAACACAGGGGCATGGCAGCAAGGGGACAGTGAAGAGCTCATGACAGTAAACAAACCCAGGTCCATGGAACAGTGAAGGACCACAGCCACCATGTCAGAGAACAAATAATTTAATACAAGAAACAATAACAAGAACAATTACAAGAACAAGAAACAAAACCCAAAAACAACTATATACATATGATGATACAAAAAGGAATGTGGTGTGAGGGACTGTATACAGTAACAGCAGTGCAGAAGAGGTAGTGGATGGGGACAGCAACACGAGAAGGGAGGGTGGGGACACAACAACATCTGTACATTACTATAAACTATTTACAAAAAACAGCTATTGGTGTGGCTGCACAACATGCCTTCACAACCCCCCATGGCCACATACTGACAGGAGGTGGATGACAGCTGCCAATGTCCACTGCAGTTGGGCCTGCACATGCAATATGGGCTGCAGTGCCACTTAAATGGCCCACTGGACACCTCACCCACTGGCTTGTTGCTCCAGGGATCCTCCATCGCCAGCCCCAGTGCCATGATCCCAGGGACCTACAGCGAGAACACAGAGAACACACACTAAGTGCCATTGTAGACACACACACCCCCCCCACTGAGCAGAAGCCCACTCCATCAGACAGACACTGCACACACAAGGTAGCCACCTACCTGCACCCACAGGGACACTACAACACACACTAACTGTGGCCCTCCGCATATGCTCCTCAGTGGCTTTCATGGCCCACCAGCCCTGCAAGACACAAGAGACAGATACTGTTATGAGTAGACGCGTTATTGTACAAACCATCCCCAACACCAGTATGGGCATGCAGTGATGGTGTACACAGCCAGTGCAACACTGGTGATTGGCCATGCAGTCCACAGCTGCACACAGCAGCCTTGCCGAACCCCCAAAGTGCCCTACCATGGTTATGCACCACACACAGTGGTCCTACTTCATGTGCAACACAGTGTACCTGCCCCCACACACACACACACACACATATGCACCACTGCAGAGGGCCCATCGCATGTGGCATGCATGACAAGGTACCACAGGACAGGTGCAGCCACAGTCAAGTGTGTGTGTTGGGAAGTGCCCATGTGAGTGTGATGTTGTGATGTGCCCCATCCTCACCCCACATGCACCTGTGCTGCACACATATATGCACAACCTACCTGGTCATGGAAGTGCACCCCTGAAGACTGGCCTGTCCCTCTGGCCAGGGTCACCATAATGGTGCCTGCACTGTATCTCTGGTGCTGAGAACCACTGGGCACCACACCAGCCACCGGGCAATGGTGGCCCACACCTGCAGCCTGGGCACCTGCAGGTCCTTCCTCCCAAAAACTGCACCATACATGCAGCACTAGGGCCATCAGGTGGAGCAGCTCCACCTTGGACCAATTCATGGCCCTTGGTCAAGTCCTCCCTGCCCTTGGCATCCCCACAGTGGAAACACCACACTGCTGCATACAGTGTATGCAAGGCTGAAATGCAAAATGGTGTCACCTGCACCACTAGGCCATGTGCATGCCCCGTGCTCAGCGGCGTGAAGCTCAATTAGTCCATCATGCACCCACAGAAGCATGCACAATGTGCAATGTTATGCTGGGAATGTGGGGTCATGGGTCATGACTGGATCATACATGCACAATATGTATCTGTCTGGAATGTTACGTGTGGCATGCGTTATTGCGCGTAGTGCCTGTGATGCACGGTAGCATGATATTGCACAATGGCATTTAATGCATGATTCACATACAACAAGTGACAACTGTCACCACACAGGGTGACTTGCATACGTGGACGGACTGCACTGTGCAGTGTGCACCATATGCATGTCCCCAATGCAAGTGTCGGACCAATCGTGTAACTGTGGTGCTGCACCATGGGTAGAATGCACAGTGCATGTGCACTAAATGTTCTGAAGCACTTGCACCCCATTCAAGAACATGTCCCGAATGTACCCAGCATGCATGGATAAAGTGCCATGTAGAGATACACCCACCTCAGCAGATATGCCGTGCTGATTGAGGTGAGCTGAGGACAATTATGCAATTCACAGGCAATGCTCCCAAATCAGCCTAATAACATATTTAGGGGCATCTCAGCTGTTTAGCATCTCATCATCACTGCTCCAGTCCTCAGTTGCATGCCCTGAACCATAAATGTTCCCAACTCAGACCACACTGAGAATAGGTGACTGAGAGGATTTACAGCCTTGAAGATGAGTACTATTTCATTTCCACATACATTACTTCTGTTGCTGTGGACTGGGAAAGTGCGCTAGGTAACCCCTGCCTAGACTCAAGCACAACTCAGGGGAGGGGGATACAGATGACTGCCAATGGAATGTAAAATAGAGTCATCCATTTGGTACAAGTCTAGTACTAGTGTAGCCAACCCACATGATGAACTGGTCAGTGGATAGCCTGTTGCCATCCGGTCATGTGCAGGGACACCTGTTTCATGGTATGGTGCACCACACACTGTCCCACAGGCCACCCCAGTGGGGGGGGTATGCTGGCGGCCGATGTGCCTGCACAAACAGTGAGGTGTTCATAGGGAGAGTGATGGGCAGACAACTGCATGTGTACCTGGACATGCATTACAGGTGGCATGTCCATGGCCATGCAGCTGTCCATGGCAGGTAGGCCGACCACACCGGATGCAGCACTGACCACCATGACACACCATGCACCACACAACACATGCATTGCCTACAGGCCGTGTCAGTCACATGCTGTGGTGGCACTCTGCAACCACTGTATGTCGGTAATGGACACACAAGGATCCCCAGGTGAATGTCTAATGTCTGTCTGTACTCTCCCACAGAAACCAGTATGTCAGGAGGAGACAGTGCTGCCAGTGGCAGGTGGCCACACTTTACTAAAGATGAGAAGTGGGCCCTCATTGAAGCTTACAGTCTGTGACATGATGTACTGTCAGGCAGGGTTGGCAGCTGTACAGCATGGGAAGAGGGCTGAGAGGCAGTGGCCCGTTATGTGAATGCTGTGGGCAAGTACAACTGAACCCCCCTGGAGTGCAGGAAGCACCTAAATGATGGTAAAAGGAGGGTAAAGGAGAATTTGGCCAACACTGAGGCTTCCCTATGAAGGACAGGGGTGGTCCACAAGTTGATGTGCACCTGAGCCCTAATGAGAAGTGCCTAGTGGCAACCATTGCCAGGTCCACTGTGCAGGATGTCCCTGGAGGGGGGTTCCAGACAGATGGCAGCCCACTGCAGCACTGTAAGTAGCAATGCACATGACATGTGTCTGGCCACTTGTGTGCCCTGGTTGCCATGCCAGTCCCAATGTGTGCCACTGTGCAACTGAGGTCCCATGTGATGTACCATGTGTGGCAGTGGCCCTTGAGTGGCCCATGCTGTGCTATGCTGTGTCTGACAGTCCATGCCTATGGTGGCATATGTGATGGGCCAGTACCAGTCAGGCTGCTGGAACATGAACACTTGGATGGGCAAGTCATAGCATTGGCATATAGGGTACCATGTGGTCATGACCTGTCATCACACAGCACCAATCACAGCAGGTGCATGGCTGCAGCAGTGTTATAGACACTGCACTGCCATGCCAGTGACTGTCATGTGCAACCATGGCAAAACACTGTGTCAAACTGTACATGTATGTGTGTATGTACTGTATGCATGCCACTGTATAATTCATTGACATTAGCCATGTTCTCTCATTTTCTTTTCATGGCTCCATTATGCCTCATGGGTGCTGATGTGGGCATGGCTGCACAGGATTCCCTAGCAGGTGATGATACTGGGCCATCACACAGGACTGTGGGCACTAGAGTGGATGGTGCCCACAGTGGTGGCGGGCCCATCAGGCCCCTCAGCCAGTGCTGCCACTGCTGGCAGCAATGTCACCACATGGCTGGAGGGTCTACTGGGATTGTCTGATGATGACCCAGCAGATGCAGTGGACATTGCTGACACCCTTCTTGTGCTGGCATCTGGCATGCAGGGGGCATACAGTGATGGCCCTGTGGATGATGATGTCACCCAGATAGAGGGAGACATGGCCAACAGTGGCACACACAGCACACAGGTGCCTGTGCTGGTGGCCCCTGACGGCATTGTTGGCCCTGTGTGCAGAGGCCGCACAGCTGCCCACGGCAGTGGGTGCTGTGCACTCTGCATCTAGTCCAGGTGCAGGGGTGGGGTCATCAAGGGCATCATGTCCAGGTGCTGTGGGACACACGCCGGTACCATTGCAACATGACAACACTGGCCATGGACATGCTGGGGCTGAGCATGCCCAAGCCCCACTCATGCCACAACCTGCCGTGGTGCAACCACTGCCCATAGATGCCCCTCAGCAGGCTGTTTCACCATTCAGCTGTCAGTGACATCACCGTGAGCCATCATCCGCCAACAACATTGAGGGCTACGTCCACCTCCTGCGTGATACTGTGGAGGAGCAGGCAGCCCTACATGTAGAGTTCAAGGGCCTCTGGACGCTGATGGTCCTGGAGCTGGAGCATGAGTCTGCTGTTGCATGACATGCCCAGATGTTGACAGAGGCACGCCTACAGTGGGTGGGCATGACCGCAGCATTGGAGTGGCTGCATCCATTATGCACTGTGACCATCAGGCCTCCAGCCAGATACCAAGGAGTGCCTCCCTCACACCCAGGCAGTGGCATCAGGTGGACCCATTGCTGCTAATGCCATCACCTCATGTTGCATTGCCCAGCATCCCTTGCACAGAAGTGGCTCACAGGGCCACCACACCGATGAGCACCCATTCATGGTCTCATTACAGTACCCCTACAAGGGTATGGGATACACCCCCTGTAGCTGGTGGTGCCGCATCTGCATCTACCAGTCATGGCAGAGACTTCTCTTATGTCTGTGGTGGCTGTGGTGCTGCCCTGTGATGTCCAGGTCCCCATTCCAATGGCTGCTACAGTTTCCACCTCTGTGTCCCACTCACCTGGATAATGGTGCCTGGGATGGCATGGGTGGTATGCGCCTGCCCCGGAGCAATGCCATCATGAACCCCCTGTACAGTGCCACCTGTGCTACCCTCTTCTCTTTTTCAGGATGGTGACCTCGCTGGGTGAGCCATCAACTTAGCTCTGTAGCATGCTGTTTTTTAAATGTTTTTAGTATGTTTAAATTGCTTTAATTTGTTTGTTTGACAGTATTTGTCAACCTGGCACTAAACATCCGTAGCAGAAACAGCGAAAGTCGCGGTTGGCTCCATTTTTAATTCCAGTTGCTGGCTCTGGTAAAATCGTGATCTACCCGGCATTTTCATCTGTTGGGAGTGCTTGTACTTGCTGGTTGCCGGCATCTATTTGGTGCAGTGTACAGGACTTTGTATTAAGTTGCCTACATAGCTCCAAAGAAGTCTGGCCTTAAACTGATTTGGGAGCTATCGTCTAATGCTCGTTGGTAACCAACTACCGTGGAGAACGACTCAATAGGATCACGATCGAGTTTGGGAGCTTTGGTGCCCTACCTTGTTAGAGTCCTGTTTCATCTTGGAGTTGGCCCAGGTAGGACTGTTGCGGCTGATGAGTGGAGCTGTTATCCTGCTCTGGAAACCCTACTGAGGTGTCTGTGAGTAAGCCCAAACTACAAAGGTTGAGGAAGAATTAACCGGACCGACTGATCCGTGAGTTGTGAGGAGCGAGAGGATTTTTGTGAGAGTTGCCAGTTTGTGTATTGAAGCTGGAATTGAGTGGCGGGCCCTGAAATGTATTTTGGTGGGCCTGAAATTATGTTGAATGAGACTGGCCATTCGCAACGAGAACAGCCCCGACTCCATTGGGGATCACTGGCTAGATCTTGCTGCTTCACGGGGGCTCAGGTGCTTATTCAGTCAGGGAACTGGCTGATGTACCTATGGTGCCCCTAGACTCTCAGGACTAGTTACCAAGTGGCTACTATCCAGGCATTGTAGTGGTGCTGCAGATTTTTTCTGGCCTTGGTCTTTTAGGTGTTGAGTCTGGCGGGCCTTGTTTTGTTGCTAACTACCGACTCATATTCCTCGGCTGGACTCATCCCAGATTGGATTTACTTCTTGGATTAAACTGCACTTTTGGATGATTTCCTCCTTTTGGCTTACCTTTTACTTCATTCGTGACTTATGATTTAACCATTTTGATGTGATCTCCCTGGTGGTGAGAGGACCTGGGCGTCCACATTTTTATTCCTTTATTTACTTTTGACTAAATGTTATACTTATGTTTATTTTATTATATTTTTTGGACCTTATCTGTTTAGATTTTGCTTTCATCTTGGGCAGTGAGAGTGCCTGGACTTCCCCTACTGCTAGACCGTGAGAGGGCTTGGGGGGTGAAGTTTTATCTCTGTTATGTATCCTGTGAGAGAGGATTGCAGTAGTCTTCTGGGATTTAAATCATCCAAATAGTGTGGGATAGGCGGCATTTTATTTGTATTTTTAGTTGGGTGGGTATTGTTGTTTAATCTTATTACTGTTGCTTTGGGGGTTCTTTTTAGGTTGGGTGCCTGAATGTTGTGTACTTTGGTACTGATTTCAGTTGTGAAATGTGTAAGTTTACCTTCCCTGGTCATGCACTATTCGTCCTCCACCCTCCGCTCCCTCCTCCCTCTCCTTTGTTGTTATCAACTTACCAGCGCTGTCATGCGCTGGGCATTTTTCATAGGAAGGGGTTGGGGTAGGGGGGGTGTGAACATTGGAGGACGAATGAACTCACCTCTCATATTGGTGTGGTTAGACCTAGAAGACACCCTGGGACAAATAGAGTCTGGAATAGGGTGCTCCATCTCTAGTCTCCATACCCAAGAGCACTGCCTCTTGTGGCAGGTAAGTAACTGGGGCGGTCCTCGAAGCCTGTCCAACTCTAGCAGTGTTATGCAACACCAGATCTATTAAAAATAAGACTGCAATTATTGCAGATATTGTTGGAACAACTGTTCTGGCTTGCATCACTGAGACCTGGTTGGACAAAAATGCTGGCCCTATTTTGGATGCTGCAATTCCGGCCAGGTACTCAGTGATACACCACACGAGACTGGATTGTGGTGGGGGGCAGGCTGTTTTAAGACCGAATTGGGCCTCACAAGTGTACCAGTTGAGGAAGTCGAATCATTTGAGTGTATCGTGGTGGCTGGTGTAGGTTGCAGGTTAGCTTTCATCTACCATCCACCCGGGGATGAGACGTGATTCCTGCAGGAAGTAGTGGATATCGTCCCCGACATGGCATTGGAGTCACCCAGATTGATGGTACTGGGTGACTTCAATGTCTGGGTCAATGATGAACTCTCTCAGTTTGGACAACACTTCCTCCAGCTGATGATATCTCTGAGTCTTACACAGGTTGTTATCTCTGCTACCCATAAACACAGTCACTCTCTTGATTTGGTTTTCCTCCTGGGGATCGAGGCCTCTGACTTAGAGGTGGAACCTGTTGGTTGGTCTGATCACTACACTGTGAGGTTCAACTTTTGCATTCCCCCTTTAAAGTCCTGCCTCTGTGGAGATGGTCAGTTACTGCCCTTAATGGGAAATGAGCCCTGAAGGCCTAGCAGCGGTGATTGATCTCTCTGAGTTTCCTGTGGCCAGCTTGAGTCCAGAGACTTTAGTCATGGCATAGATTTAAGGCCATTTCTGTAGCCCTGGACTTGATTGCTCCCATCCGTGTTCGTCCTCTCTCCCTTCACCCTTGGCTCCTTGGTTTGATGTGTCTTTGAGGGAGTAGCAGCTAGTAGGACGTAGGTTAGAGCAGCATTGGTGGAAATCTGCCCTGGAAGCCAACCACCTTAGATTAGTTGAGCATTGTCAGACCTACCAATCAGCGACCTCCCGTAAGAAGGCAGAATTCCTGTCCGGTGAGAATGCTGCCACTCAGAACCAACTATCTTAGCTCTTCTGAATTATTGACAGATTATGCAACCCAACTTGTCTGCAGCTCCTAAGACCTTTTTCACAAGTGGAGTGCGATGAACTTGCTTGGTTCTTTATGGATAAGGTGGCTGACATCAGGTTGGAAATTCTTTTGACTCACTCTATGGGGGCTGCTGATGATCGGTGTTTGGTCATTTCACCTCAAGCTTCCTGGAGTACCTTTGCCTTGCCCGAGCTCTTGGATGTCATGCAGATTGTACAGGGTATGCACCCTATGTGCTGTAGTTTGGATCCGGGCCCAACTTCCTTGATTATGGGATGTTGGGATATGATTGGCCAGGTCCTGGTGCAGATAGTCTGGTGCTCCTTGGAATATGGTGAGTTTCCAAGCTCCCTGAAGAAGGCGGTGGTAACTCCTCTCCTAAAGAAATCTTCTTTGGACCCAGATTCTCTGGTCAACTACAGACCAATCTCAAACCTTCCCTTTATAGGGAAGGTGATTGAGAAAGTAGTAGTGGTGCAGCTGGATGACCACCTGACCATCCATAACATCTACGAACCTCTCTAGTCTGGTTTCTGAAAGAGGCACAGTACTGGGATGGTGCTGGTTTGGGTGCTCAATGATCTCCTGATGATGAGAGATTGGAGGAGCCATTTTATCTTGGTGCTCCTTGATGTCTCCTCAGCTTTTGACACTGTAGACCATGGAGTGTTGCTTGGACATCTGAGGTCCATCTGTGGACTGACAGGTATGGTCCTCAGGTGGTTTACATACTTCCTCACTGGCAGGAGTCAGATAGTGGTGTCTGGGATTTTTTCAGACCCATTCTCCCTGCCATGTGGGGTACCTCAGGGTTCAGTGCTGTCCCCCATGTTGTTTGCAGTGTATATGCTGCACCTTAGAGACATTGTAAGATGGTATGGGCTGAGGTTTCACTGCTACGCTGATGATACCCAGCTCTACCTGTCTTTTGCTTCTGGCTAGGGTAGAACTATCCTGGTATTTAATAACTGCCTTGTCGAAATCCAGGACTGGATGAACTCAAGCTGGTTGAAGTTGAATACCAGAAAGACAGAGGTGATGGTAGTGGACCCGGGGTTGAGGGGTTGTAGGCTGATCAGCCCTCTGGACTTTTTCTCGGGGGCTCTCAGATCCTATACTCTGAACAGGTGTGAAACCTGGAGGTAGTGCTTGATGACGGGCTGACTTTATGAGCTCAAGTGTCAGCTTTCGTCAAAACTTCTTTTTATCATTTTAGGAATATCTCCAGGATTAAGCACCTGGTTCCATCTGGGGATTTGCCTACATTGGTCCATGCCTTTGTTACCTTATGCCTTGGTTATTGCAACTCCCTGTACTTAGGGCTACCTGGGGTTGATATCTGCTGCCTGCAGCTCATGCAGAACGCAGCAGCATGATTGTTGACAGGGGCTTCTCGAGCTTCCTATATTACTCCTGTGCTGCACGCTCTGCACTGGCTGCTGATTAGGTGGCGGATCACCTTTAAAGTTGGTTTACTGACTTATAAAGCCCTACATGGACTGGGCCCCGACTACTTGAAAGAGCTTCTTGTGCCTTACTGCCCAATGTGACAGTTGCGTTCGGCTGATGAGGGGTTGCTGGAGATTCCAAGGGTGTTTTTGAAATCTTTGGGAGCCCATGCATTTATGCACGTGGCCCCTGACCCTTTGGAATTCTCTTCCCTGTTAGCTTCGGGAGTGCATGACTGTGGGAAGGTTTAAACACGCACTGAAAACCTTTTTATGGTGTCATGCTTTTGGTGGCACCAAATAACTTGGATCCTCTGTTATTTATTTAATTGTTATGTTCACTGTTTTTATTATGGTTGTTTTTATCTCTTTGTAAAGCGCCTTGATGGCCTGAAAGGCACTTTTGTGAAATAACATTTATTATTATTATGTCTGTGCGCACCGCTGTTATGCCTTGTGGCATGGACATGATGAGTGCAGTCCAGTGTCTGCTGCACCTATGTGCCAGCAGCAGTGCACACTAATTCATGCCATCCCTAACACTGTCATTGTGGCATGCACATGTGTGTTGCAAGCGGTGTGTGTGTGTCTCTGGACCTGGTATATTATACCGACATCGACATTTTGACAGCGGAGTCCCCTGCAGTGACTACAGTGCCACGTTACTGTAGGGAACCCTCTGGAACCCAGCACTGTCTGTCAGGGGTCCTGCACCCCCTCTGAATCAGCTCCAACTTGGAGCTGAGAATCCTAAGTGGGGGGTTTCTGGGGCATAGCCCCCTGTGCATGTGGGGTTCTGGGGCAAAGCCCCCCCAAAGAAAACACTTGTGTCTTTTGGAAACTGGCAGCTGACTGCAAAATGCAGCCAACCTGCTGGTTTTGCTGTCAGGTCATTCGACAAATATTTTGTCGATGACCTGTAGTGGATCCTCTGGACCTCACAGTCAATGGCATGTCTGGGGTCCACCGCTGCCCTGTGTGGCATGTGTTGTGTGTGTGCACCCGTGTTGGACTGTTTGTGTGCTGTGCTGTGTTCATTGTGCAATGCATGGCTGTGTTTCTACCTGTTGTCACCATTGTGCACCTCCCCTATAAATACCTGTGGTACTCACCTACAGTTCCCAAAATACTCCTCCACCAGCATGCTCTTATAGAGCCTTGACCTTGCAGCCAGCTGTGGGTCCCACCATCCCATTGGTGGTCCAGTGTTTTGGCCCTGTGGCACTGCTTCTTCCTCCACATCCTCCTCCTCCTCCCTGAAACTGTTGCCCTTCACTGACCTCGACAGCTATTCCATGGTCAATGGCCATATTGTGCAGCATACAGGAGGCCAGAAATATGCCACAGGCCTTCTCAGGGCTATTCTGTAGGGCCCCACCTGATCTACACAGATACCAAAAGCGCATCTTCAACATACCGAAGATGCGCTCGATGATGGTGTGCATACACGTGTGTGCCTCATTATAACACTCCTCTGCCTCTGTTCTAAGTCATCAGAAGGGGGTGAGGAGCCAGGACCTCAGTGGGTATGCTGCATCACCTGTGAGGGTGAAGGGTAGCTGTTAGTATACTGGTTACAAGTGCAGTATGCCCCCCCTGCCCCATGCTGCGCAGCTGTGAGTGCTGAGCATCCACCACTGGCTGTGCCTGTCCCTTCCCTGAAATTCTACCCCCACCATCCACCTGCTGTTGCTTGGCCTGCAGCTGTTGTTGGCCCCAGGTCATGAATGCTATTGGGGTCACATGTGCCATGCCCACCATTGTCCTGCCCAGTGTGCATTACAGCAGTGGCCGCTGTCTGCATGTATTGCACTTGTCCCTGCCACACATGCCCCCAATGGCAATGCACTCCACAATCCAGGCATTGCATGTGTGCCACCCTGTACTGGCTAGAGTCTGCCTGTGTCACCTTCCACCCCTCTGCTGTCCCACATCTACTGCACTATCTGTGCTTTGTGTACCATGCTCTCTGCACACCTGCCCCCCTCCTATCCTGCGCCATAGTGCCCTGTTGTGCAGCTGGTTGCTGTGTCCCACACACCTGCTAAATGGCCACTTGGTATGTCCCCTGCCTCAAATCTGTGGCAGATGGCAGACTGGTGCCATATGAAGGCGTCATGTGTGCTCCAAGAGTGTGTGGCACAGACATTGCTGATGCGCCTCTGTGACATTGCACACCACCTGGCAGTTGATGGAGTGGTATTCCTTACGGTTGATGTGTGTTACTACATCATCACCAGGTGGTGCGTGAATTGGCACATGGATGCAGTCAATGGACCCTATGATGCCTGGCATGCATGCCACCCTGTGGAACTCCTGCATGGCTTCTGTCAGCTCTGCCTATGTGCTGGGGAAATTAATATATTCTGAAGCTTGTGGTAACAGTGCGGTGAGGAATTGTTTGAGGAGATGGGATGTGGAGGCCTGTGATATGCCACTGGTGTCCCCAGAAGCCCTCTGGGAGGTTCTTGTGGTGAGCAGGCACATTACTGTTGTCACCTTCATCTCCACTGATATAGCATGACCATGTCCAGTGGGTGCCTACATTTCCTCATGGCACAGCTCACAGAACTGCCTTAGAATAGCTCAATTCAGGCAATATCAGCCTAATGTCTCTGTATCTGTCAGCTGCTCGAAGGACAACTTAGCACGATTCCACTCTAGGGCTGGCCACCTACGGTGCCTTCCACCTCCCTGTCTCCTCATCCTCATTAGTAGTCCATCCATAGCAAATGGTGCTCCATCCATGGCCTTGGTGTGCTCTCTCTCTCCCTCTCACTCTTACACTGTGCTGATGCTGCTGTTCTGCCACTGACCTGCTGATGGCTTGCACTTAAGTCTGCTTCTTTTATACTTATCTTTTCATTGCACATTTGGTACTTGCACCGAGTTTGCTCTGTAGTTGCGCCTTCCTTTGTCACTGTGAATTGCTTTGCTCTATATATGCTTGTGTACACCCTCTCTGTATGTACTGCATATCATTTTTTATACTTCAAAACTTTATTTGTTTCACTCATATCAACCAACATACATTTCACTTACATTTATAACATTTCATTCTTTGTATCAAGAACATTAAAAATAATAAAAAAAAGAACATTTTACAATCAGCTTTATCTAGCATTTTTATATTAGTTTTGCTACAGTATGCCTTATTTTATTACAATTTGAAAACATTTCTTATCATTTTCAGGAACTCATTTATTTCTCTATTCTTCACAGAATCATTCCAAGATGACTTCTACAATCAATTTTATACCTTCAATTCATGTTTACTAAGTTCTTCCTTCTCTCCCTCTCTTGTCTTTTTTTTAATTACAGTTCCTGCTTCCCTCCCAGAGGTAGAGATAGGGGTGAAATGTCTTAACCCATGGGCTTCTTTGCATTCTATTTATTAACAATAAACCTTTTTTTTATATATTTTGTTGTTCTGTCATTTGTTGTCAATTTATTTATGTCTATCCTTCCAAAATATTGCTTTCATTTATAAACAGAGGGGTTGGGGGGGGGTCCCAACAGCTGGGCATTATCTCCTGGCATTAGAGCACATACAGGTATGTGGCCTTTTCTATTGGCAGGTCCCACCTTGTCCATCTATTTAAGTATTGGTGCATAGCCTGTCTGAGAGAGAAAGTAATTCTCTCATATTGTTTAATTGTCCTTACTAACTCTAACCACTCCTCTATAGTCGGGGGAGAGGTTGAAAACCATTTTCTGGTGATTAATTTGCAGGCTGCCACTGTTAGAATATTCCAAAGATATCTGGCCTCAGAGCCTTTAACCCCAGCTGGGTATAGACCCAGTAGTAAGTGTTCGGGGCCCAGTGGTTCTGAAAGAGAGAAGAGAGCTTGAACCCTTTGTCCTATCTCACCAGAATTCTATAAGAGTAGGACACTTCCTAAACATGTGTGCCTGTGTGGCTTCTGTTTCCTTACAATTTCTCCAACAATGGCTAGAGAATTTTTTTTTTGCCACTTTGCTGCCTGGGCCGGTACTCTAAAATACCGTATTCTCAGTTTCCAGGTGAACTCATGCCATTGAGGTGAGGAGGAAACTCGCCATGTGTTTTGCCATATTCTAGACCATTCCATTGTATTTATTCTAATGGTAAGATCCTGTTCCCATTTAATTCTGAGATAATCTGTCGAATATTGAAGATCTCTGAGGTAATTTTGGTATAATACTGTTATTGCCTTTTCCCCTCTGTCTGAGTTCCATATTACCTCAAAGACTTCTGGTCCAAGTACTCCCTTTGATTTCATTAGGGCACTATTAAGTTGTTCACTGATAAAGTCTGTTATCTGATAATAGTGTAGCAGTTCTCCTGAGCTCCACCCAAACTTATTTTGTGCTTCCTTAAATGATATGACTCTTTCCCCCTTAAGAAGTTACCAAGTGGCTCTGCATTTTAGGTGCTCTTGTCTTTTGTACCAGAAGTCATCTGCTGCCGGGTACCTTTCCAGGTCTGTAGTCCACCATTGATATTTCCAATTGAATATATGCATTAATCCCTTTGAAATACCCATTCTATATCCTATCAGGGCAGTTTCCGTCCCCGTATAGGGTGTAGGAATCCAATTTTCCTTAGGATTTTGAGTGGTCCTCTGTGCTTGTATAGGTGGCTCTAAACGGGTATTAAGGTCAATATCTTTCCATCCAGCTGTATATGTTGGATGTTGTAAAAAGAGTATTATTCTTGTTTGGGCTGCTACCCACTATCCCGTAAGAAGAAGGACCGCCAGTCCCCCCTCCTTTTTAGTTAAGTATAAAGTTTGTTTTCTAATTCTTGTTTTTTTATTAAACCATGTATAATTTAAGATCGTATTCTGCCATTTCCTTATCTGTCTAGGCTGTATCCTACTTGGGACACATTGAAAAAGAAAAAGGAAATGAGGCAACATGTTCATCTTAACAGCCTGAATTCTAGAATGCAATGACATAGGGAGCAAAGACCATCTCTGCATGTCATCCGATATTTGCTTCACCAATGGAACATAATTAAGTTGAGTTAGTTCTGTTGTTTTTCTAGCTAGTTTAATCCCTAAATATTGCATTGCCAACATTTCCCATCTTATGGGGCATAATCTTTTAAGGTCCGTGGAAGGGTGTAAGTTGAATTTTAGTACTTCAGTTTTAGTAGTATTCAATGTATATCCAGAGAACTTTGTAAATTCTTTGAGATGTTGAAATAGCACTGGAATAGCTTCCTCCAGAGAGGTCAAATAAAGCAGAATGTCATCCGCATAAAGGGCCAACTTCTGTTGTGTACCCCCTAATTGAATTCCTTTGATGTCTGGATTGTCCCTAATTCCCTGGACCAGCGGTTCTAAGTATAATGTGAATAATAGTGAAGAGAGTGGGCATCCCTGTTGGGTGCCTCTTTCTAGGGTAAACGCAGTGGAGTGATGGGCATTTGCTCGAATAAAGCCTTTAGGTGTTTTATATATTTTCATTATTAAAGCAATAAATTGTTCTGGAAATCCATATTTGGTCAGGACCACTCTAAGGAAAATCCATGAGACTTTATCAAATGCTTTCTCATCATCTAAGCTGAGAAGGACTGCAGATTGTTGAGATTTAATAATATGATCTGTTATATGGGTTGTCCTCCTGAGGTTGTCCTGGGCCTGTCTCCCAGGAATAAATCCTGTTTGATCAAAATGGATCAGCTGGGGTAGGCTATATTGTTACCTACGCACAAGTATTGCCATGAATAGTTTATAATCCGTATTTAGTATAGAAATAGGGTGGTAGGAGGGACAGAGTTTAGGGTCTTTTCCTGGCTTTGGTACAACAGAGATAATGGCCTGTGACCAGGACTCCGGTGGAAGCCCATCAGGAGACATCATCTCATTGAAAACCTTAAGTAGTATTGGTGAAAGTTGTGCCTGAAATTGCCTATATATCTCGCTGGGTAACCATCAGTTCCTGGGCACTTACTATTTTTCAAATGGGCGATCTCAGCCTTCAGTTCATCCTTAGTTATTGGCCTTATCAACTACTGATTTAGTGGGGTAGCAATCTTAGGTAGTGTGATTTTTTCTAAGTAGTGCTCCATATCTGTCTGATTCAGGGTGGGGGGCGCTTCATATAGCTTTATATAATAATCCCTAAAGGCCTCCACTATGTCCTGTGTTTTTTTTTTTTCTTGGGTGTATGGGTGGTTCAATGTTGCAATATGAGCTCTGGCTCTTTGTATTTGTAACTTTGCAGCCAATAAGCGAGAGGCTCTAGGTCCACCTTCATAATGTTGCTGTCTAATAAAGAGTATCTTTTGTTCTGTATAGTATTCTAAGGTCTCGTTCAGTTCTTTCCTAAGGCTGGCTAGTGTTTTAAAGCCCTGTCTATCATATTTCTTTTTCAGACCTGCTTCCAATTTAGCTATCTCTAACTGCAACCCCTCTATTTTTTGTCTCTTTGTTTTTTTTTATAAGCAGATATTGATATTAATTTCACTCTAAGTATTGCTTTCGTAGTGTCCCATAGCAAGGCTGCTGATATCTCAGGGGAAGTATTATCTACTAAAGCTTGTTTAATAGTATCCATTACCTGCCGTTTGACTTCTTTATCTTGGAGGAGGGAAACATTTAACCTCCAGAATGTTATTTTTTGGAAGTCCCCTAGAGCTATTTTAAGGAGAATGGGGGCATGATCTGATAGGGACATATCCCCTATCCAGTTGTCCCTGATCTTTCCCCTAGATTCCTTGGGCAGGAAAAAATAATGTAGCCTGGAATAGGTCTTGTGAGGTGGGGAGTAGCAGGTAAAGTTTTTTTGTTTTCCATGTGTTTGTCTCCACACATCTATGTACCCTATCTCTTCTAGAATTTTAATTATCTTCTTGCTGGTTGTTTTATCTCTGTGTGCTTGTTGGGAAGTACTATCTAATTGTGGGTTCAACACTATGCTGAAGTCCCCTCCCACTACCATCGTTCCCTTTGCCCATTCCTGCAGTCTTAGGAGAATAGTACTATAAACTATAAATGGTGAACCAGGGGGAATATAGATTGATGCTAGAGTTAATCTCTGTCCCTGGAAAAGTCCCTTAAGAAAGACATATCTCCCCTCCTTGTCCACTAATTTACCTATAGGTTCAAATACTGTCTTCTTAGGTATTAAAATAGAGACTTCTCTTCACCTGCCCTTTCGATATGAGGCACTAACTTCAAGGTTAAAGCCCAATTTCCCCAGTTTCAATATTCTTGAGGGGAGAGAGATGTGTTTCCTGCAATAGGACAAAGACAGGGGAAATCCTTCTCAGAGAAGCAAGGATCTTGCTCCATTTAATTGGGTTGGTTAGCCCATTTACATTGTATGAACATATCAATGTTGATTTATCCATTAGACAAAACAATTATCTCCTTTTGTTCCTTCTCCTCTTTTTTCCCCCCCATCTCCACAGTTGGTAGACATTTTTCTAGTCATATCCATTTTCTGATGCTTTCTACATAATAACACTCTAATTTTAAAGAACAACAACATAACTTGTTTTATCAACATTTACCAAATTAAACTTAGCAGAGTAATGTTCTGCTATTATGTACTATTTATGAACTTTGTTACTTCCAAGATGGGGGAGCCCAAATCAGTGGGGCCCTAGGGCTGTCCACTCATTTTTATGGAGTGGACAGCTAAGAGAAGATGTTTCCCCGTATCTAAGGAGCCTCCTCTCAGAGAGCTCTGAACTAGTAGGAGCTCTCTAATTTCGTATCGCTTATAGCAGCCTAGGCAGTACTCTGTAGTTTTCTTATTACAGTAGAGCACATTCCTTCCCCCCTCCCTCTCCCTTTGCCTGGAAAAAGAAAAAAAGGAATTTAGGTATGAGTTCTCCCCTTTTGTTTATATAGAATTATACAGTTCCATTTAGTATTTATTTAGGGAGTGACATGTTTTCTCCATCTCCTCATTTACTTTAGAAAAGGGGGGGCATTTCTTAGTCAGGCCTTCAATGTCTTTCCTCAAGTGGACAGTGGACTTCCAGCCAGTTTATTCTGACTCTGCTATCTTCGCACACACATTTGTCCTTAACCTCCTTGACCTATGTAGACAGTCCGGTTTTCAATTTCTTCAATTCGCCTTAGGGTAGTGCATATTTGTTTGCCTTCTTCCCCCCTTCCTTTTTCCCCTTCGCATCATCTTAAGTTTAGCCACGATCCTTTGTCTTTTCAACATGCCAATAACCCCCTCTAAATATCCCCATTATGAGAGTTAAGTTCTCGTATTAAATGGTGATCCATTCTTACTTGGGCCATTCAGCTTCTTCAGCCCTCCATTGCAGAACTCAGTGCAGTCACTTGTTCACTGGTAAACTGCATTAAGCTCTTCAACTTTGCACAGGCTTCTCTCACGCTCTTTAATGGGGACATTCCGCGATGCTGTGGTGCATTCTGTAACCATTCCATGTGACACCCTCTGCCTTTAGCCAGTCTTCCCATATCTTCAGCCTTTAGCTGTATCCCTTTCTGCTTTAAGGCTTCAACCACTTTTTGTGGTGTGAGGTAAAGTTGAGTGCCTTCCAACCAAAAAATATGCAGTTTAGCTGGGAAGGGGGTTTGGAAACGGATTCCTTTTTCTTTTAATATATGCAAGATTGGGGTGTACTGTTGTCGAGCTTGCACTATTTCTGTCGGATAATCATGGTCTAGCAATAGTTTGGAGCCAAGGTATGTTATATCTTTTTTGGATCAGGCTCTTCTTAACAGATCCTCTTTTGTTTTATAGCTGGCTACCATGAATACCACCAATTGTGGTCTTGCCTTTGGGTCCTGGGATTTCTGCATCAATGATCGGTGTGCTCATTCTATTGTAAGGTCATAATTCGGGGGCAGTTCCAACACATCTCTTAGGAGGTTCTCTAAAAATGTTGCCATTGGGGCTATCTCAGATACCTCTCTTAGCCTGTACAAGCGAAGGTTATTTCGTCTGGACCGGATCTCCATATCTATGCTTTTTGCCTGTAGTGCCAAGGTTTGGTGCATCAGAACTCCGACTGCTTGATTCAGGTAGGCCATCGCATCCTCCACTGTTGCAATTCTTGTTTCAGCCTCCTCCAGCCTGTTATCTATTTTACTTATTTGCTGTGATAAATTCTGTAAGTCCTTTTTTGTTTCTGCTCTTGAGCTACGTATCTCTTGGAGTATTGTTTCATATTGAGAATGTGTGAGCCAGTCTGTTTCTCCCTCCGTGTTGTATTCCGAGCCATGAGTACTGCTTGGGGAGTGACTGAAGCCTTGTCACCTGTGGTCAGAGAAGGATCTCTCTGCATCTTGCAGTTTGGGAGAGGATTTTCCCCCTCATAGTTCCTCCCCTGTCCTTCTTACGTGTTTCTTTTACTGTCTTCTCCATTTTTGCATCAGAGGAATTTGAGATGGAGTTTATTTCCAAATAGTGAGGGAGGGAGCTGTACTGCTGAGCTGCCTAGCTTTCCATGGTGGAACTGGAAGTCATGCTGCATATCATTATTAGGTGTCTACAGCTCATCCTGCTCAGTGTAGCACATCTGGGATGCGCCGGCACATACACCCTGTCTGTGAATCATTTCATGGCACATTTTTATGATGCGCTGGTGTATCTCACTTGCACTCGGTGCATCTCTTTTGTGAATCCTGCCCTATATGTCCCCCATACCTCAGCCCCATACAGTACTATTTGTAGTATTTTAGCTTCTCATGTCAGACGAATCTAATAGATTTCTTTGACTGGATGACCAAAGTAGTAGACCAGGGAGAGGATGTGGACATGGCCTACCTGGACTTTAGCAAGTCATTTGACACAGTCCCACACAAAAGATTAATAGTCAAATTAACCAGCCTGGGAGTGGGTCCCAGGGCGGTAGCCTGGGTCAAACATTGGCTGCACAACAGGACACAGAAGGTAATTGTAAATGGAGTCCACTCTGAAGAAAGAGGGGTTACTAGCGGGGTACCGCAGGGTTCAGTATTGGGTCCAGTCCTTTTTAATGTCTTTATCAGTGACATTGCAGAGGGACTGGAAGGAAAAGTATGCCTTTTTGCAGATGACACAAAGATCTGCAACAGGGTTGATACACAAGGAGGCATGGAAAGAATGAAAAGGGACTTGGCAAGGTTGGAGGATGGTCAGAAGTATGGCAGCTAGGATTCAATGCAAAGAAGTACAAAATAATGCACCTTGGGAAACAAGAACCCAGGGGAAGAATACACAATGGGTGGGGAGGTAGTAACAACAACAAAAAAGGAAAGGGACCTGGGGGTAATCATATCAGATGACCTTAAGGTTAGCAAGCAATGTGAGAAGGCAGTAGGGAGGACTGGGGGTATACTGGGATGTGTAGTGAGAGGCATGAGCAGCAGAAAACAGGAAGTTGTTATCTCTCTGTACAGACAGTTGGTTTGACCCCATCTGGAGTACTGTGTCTAGTTCTGGAGACCCCATCTCATCAAGGACATAGACAGGATAGAGGTTGTTCAGAGCAGGGCAACTAAAATGGTGAGAGGTTTGCAAGAGAAGTCGTATGAGGAGAAACTAAAGGAGCTTAATATGTATACCCTTGAGGAAAGAAGGGAGAGGGGGGACATGATAGAAACTTTTAAGTACCTCAGCAGAATCAACAAAGTCCAAGAGGGTTGCATCTTTCAGAAAAAGAGACTTGCAAGAACTAGGGGGCACAATTTAAAGATAGAAGGAGGGCGGTTCAGGGGCAATGTGAGGAAGTATTATTTCACAGAGAGTTTAGTAGATGCATGGAACAGCCTTCCTGAGGAGGTTGTGGGGTCTAAAACTGTGGGAGAATTCAAGAATGCATGGGACAGACATAAGGCAATTCTTGTGGGGGGTGGGAAGAAATAGGCTGTTGGTTAACTAGGATCTGCGGCCTATCCTGTAGGTAGGGAAATGGGCAGACTAGATGGGCCAAGTGGTCCTTATCTGCCTTCAAAGTCTATGTTTCTATGTTTCTATGTTTCTCCCACTTTCATGACTGGCAATATTGTATTACCGCCATACTGATAGTTAAATCTTAGCAAAGCTTTTGCTACAAACTTTGCTTTGACTTGTTGATCTTCCACATGCATAACCCAACTTGTTGTTTACAAACATTTTATGCCCAAATAGACATAACATTTGACTCTTTCGATTTGTTCTTTCCCCAAGTAAATTTTCCATTTGTTGTTATTATTGTTTTTATTCCTGGTAGGTATCATAGATTTTTTTTTTCAAATTTATTTCCAGCTCTAAGTCTAGGCATTTCTTATGGAATTTATTTAGTTTGTTCTGTAATCTCGCTGATGTTAAAGCAAATAAAATTATGTCATCTGCGTAGGCCAATGCGTAAATAGAAATGTCATTTATTTTAGGTGAACCAAATAATTCATTTCCTTCAAATTCCAAAAGTGTATATATGTAAAGGTTGAAAAGGGATGGTGCCAAAAGGCAGTCTTGTTTAACACCCCTATTTAAATGGGGTAGTTAAATGTCCTAGGTTATCATATCTTACACTTGTTGAAGTATTGGTATATAATTAAACTATTGGTATTAAGAGGGCCTTATCAATCCCACTCGAAATTAGGATTTTCCATAATGTATTCTGATTTATGGAGTTGAAAACAGCACTGAAGTCCACAAGTAGAGTGTATAAATTAATTTTCTTGATTTTCACATATTTTTCTATTATGTACTAGAAACAGCATAAATGTCCACTGTTGAGTGACCCTTTCTGAAACCTGCTTGACAGATTGAAATTAGAGCCTTGTCTTCTATGCAGATTGTTATCTTATTCAATCTAATTTGCGTGAATATTTTTGCACTTATATCTCACACACTTATAGATCTGAAATTGGATGGGGTGTAAACCGATCCCTTTTTGTGTATCAGGACAATAATATTTTTTGCCAGGAAGCAGGAAATTTATTCTGTTGCAGGTAGATATTAAAAAAATTGTTAATAGGGGGATCCATAAATCTCTATATTGTTTGTATACCTCTGCTGGTATATAATCAGGACATGGGGCTTTATTATTTTTTGGGGTGTCAATTGCTATTGCTACTTCTCCTTCTGTTATTTGTAACGGGGAATATCCTGTATCAATTATTATTTTCAGAGTAGGGTCTTCTAATAAAGTTTGTTCTGTTTTATAAAATATTGCCATAAAATATTCAACCCATGACTCCTTGGGCACATGTACAGCCAACGAGGGTTGGGAAAGATTTGCCCCTTTAGTCACCAGGAGCCAGAATGTTTCTTTATCACTATTTTAAATAGTTTGCAACATTAAGTTCCAAGTATTATATAAAAATTATTTTTTTCCCATGTAGAAATTTACTATAATATTTCCTAGCTTTATTTAATTTAAAGAAGTTTTCTCTAGAGGGATTTCTTTTTGACCACCTAATTAGACTCTGTAATTCCCTTTTGTCCAGGCCACATTCTTTATCAAACCAAGATTGTTTATCTGTGTATTAAGAAGATCAATGTTATTAATAAAATCCATAGCCGATATTTGGTGATGACCTTCTTGTTCCAATAATGAAACTTCCCAGGTGTTTATACACTCTACAAGTGAAGGGTTATCAATCTTTCCTCTATTTAACTTTTGTTTCCTTGCTGCTGTTAGTGTAGCTAATGGTGTATTCTCTTCACTTACATCATTGCATGCCACTCCCAGATATATCTGTAACTGTAATGGGGCATGATCACTCTCAATCCGCATTTGAATTATTAAACTTTTGAATTTGTTTATATGAATTAGATTGCATATCACATAATCTATTACGCTCTGTCCTTTAGCAGAAAAGTATGTCGCAATTTCCTCTAAATCTCCATTTATTCTTCCATTTAATGTGGTTAAAACATATTCTTTCAGCAGTTTCTGCAATTCTTTTCCTTGAGCAATACTCTGTTTATCTTGACTCTTTCTCTTCGTAATATTACCCATTTCCAGCTGTTTGTATAGCCTAGCCATACTGTTGGTAATGGCCACCCAGCACTGAAGTCTCCAGCTAAGATTAATAAAGCATTTGGATATTTTTTAAATAATTATCTATCTCTAAAGATAGATCTTGCCAATTGCTTTTATTCACATTCTTTTTAATAGGGGGTATGTACACATTAATGACAACATAAGTCAGTTGGATCCACCTAAATAATAATACAATAAAATTAGTTTTAATATTTAATTTATCCATAATTTCAATGTGTGTACCAATTTTTATGTAGGTAGCTAATCCCCCTGATGGTCTACCTAATTTGTGAATTCTATTTGCTGGAGAGAACACAGCCTGGTAACCATTTATGTCAATACTTTCAGTAGCCCAGGTAAGCTTCTTTTTAACGGAGTATGCTTATTGCACTCTGACATGAGTTCTTCCTGAAAATATATACCTGGCCTGATCTGCTTAAGAGATTACAGGTTATTTTCCATTTATTTGCTTCCAAGTCCATCACAGAGGCCAGAGAATCAAAATGTTTTAGCACTCTTCCATAAATAAACCTTGCGGGACCCAATGTTTTTCCCCTTATTCCTCACACATATAATCCCCTAGTGATCGTTAAATGTATCTGGTATAACACCATTGGTTTTGTAAAGATCACACAAATTAAATCTAGTATGGTGGAATCAGAGATCTCCCTAGGATTAATTCTAGCATGCTCAGTAATAGGTTTGGCTAGACCCAGATTAGTACTTTGGTCATGCAAACAATAACTGGGTTCAACTGTGATCCAGTTCACACTGAAATCACTAATAACATAATATCATGACTTTGTTTGAAATTATGTAAAGTGTCTTGTAATTTATTAAAAATGGTGCATTTGCTCTTAGTAGGGCAATAAACATTATGAGGAGGACAGGCTGAGAAAGGGAGAGTTAAATATCCAGCACTAGTAGTTCTATAATATCTTTTTCAATTTTCAACTCCAATTCCATTGCTTTAAGATAATTTTACCATGAATTAGTAACCCACCCCCTTTTTATTCCCATCCCCTCTCTGTTCTCAGTTGGTGTGCCAGAATGTTAATGTCAGAATCCTGAATTTAGCAATGCAAGAATCCAGTGAAAATTCTGTCCTATACTTTTTCATGTCATTTTAGATTGACCCTCATCCTTTGACTTGTATGATACCCTTCTTTCCACAATCTGAGTCTACTTTAGTACTTTTTTCACATTTTTATTTTATTCTTTTTGGTTACTAGGTAAGGCCCACTAGGCACAAGTGCCTGTTTTCAGGGGCTACCCAGGAGCATGGGGGGGGGGGGTTAAGTGACTTAGTCAGAATCACACAGTATGCAAGTGGAGGTTGTGGGAATCAAACCCAGGTCTGATGGATGTACCAAGCTTATTCACAGCTCGCTACTCTAAACTCTAGTCTATACTGCCAGCCCCATTTAAAATAATAAAACAAGCACTCCTTTTAATATGTCTTGGACCAAGTTTTCATCACTATTTCCAGCTGTTTTTCAACACCTACTATTCATTAAGGTCAAGGAGCACTGCCTGCTGCATGCTGGTTCATTTTTATCACAACAAAACTGATTTTAAAATGGGGGGGTGCTGTGGAGCCCAAGCAATATGGCCACTGAACAATAAGGCTCTGCTAATCTTGTTCTAATTTAGCAGTGCAAGAATCCAGTGAAAATTCTAACCTATACTTTTTTATGTTTTTTTTAGATTGACCCTCATCCTTTGATCTCGACCGTTCCTGCAACCGCTTTTCAAACCGCAGCTCTTGGCGCCTTTTTTCTTTGAGACTTTAAAAGTATCGGTGCAGTAGTGGAGATAGTTTAATTTAAGCTTTATTTTAGTTCAGCACTACTGTTGTGGACTCTGCTTCCTAGCTGCTACTTTTAATTCCCTTTAAGTCATTTCACTTATTTGCACTGAATTTAATTGTGGACTAACCTGCTGGGCTATTATAATAAGTTACTGCATGCTTTAAAGAGAAGGGGAACCTACTGTGTACTGAAATCCAGATTTAGCCCAGCCCCCCCATGAAACTCCCCCCTCCTACATATATAACTCCCTCTTTCTCTCTCTCTCTCCCTCCACAGCAGACGCTGGAGGTTGTGAGGGCTACAACCAGCTCTCCCCCACGCCACCGAAACTGGAGCACCAAATCCTTTCTGCCAGGTACTAAGGAACACACAAGGAGCAGCTCGCCGATCACGACTGCTCCAGCAAATGCAGGATTTGATCCGTCGCCCCTACCACCACCCTTGGTTGGCATTCCCATATATAGGTACATTTCTGATCACATGATCATGAAATAGTCTATTTTCTGATCACATGATCACGAAATAACCTATCTGTCAGCTTTCCCACCTGCAGCTTATATTCTCCCACCACTAGAGGTCCCGTTACATTCTTCCTCCGGATCTGACTTCTACATCAAGCTCTCTAACCTAACCATGCTCCCACATTCCCTCATCACTCTCCTTTTTCTGTTCCCTCAAAAACCTCACCCTCCCATTCCTGATGCTGCAAAGGGGAACAAAACTGCCACATCCTATCCCCATGCAGCCTGGCATTCCCAACATTACCCCCCCAGACTACACATCAGCTACCAGCCTTTACGAGCTCAGGCTGATAGTCAGTCGACAGCAGCCCCCCACTACACCACATACATAAACAGGTACTTCAACATCTTCACCTTCCCCCTTGGAGACCATCTCCCATGGCAAGGAACTCTCTGGAGCCCCTCCTTCTCTTGCCGACCTCCTACTGCATCCACACCACAGTGCATCTCCCCCCTTCCCGACTTACTCCTCCTATCAGCCCCCCCCATATCCTGAAACTTCCAATACCCACCATGGGGCACCCACATCGAATATGCCAAGGCTAACTACTTGAGCGAGTAGCAATCATCTCAGGTCACTCATACTTTTTCTGCTCCTGATGGGCAATGTCCACCCCAACATTGGCCCACTGAATTCTCTACCATCCCACCCATCACCAGTAAATGGGCTATGCATTGCCGCACTAATCATCTGCAGCCTTCAAAAAATGGGAATCCTTTCAAGGGTGGGTGCTCCAGCATCACCCTGATATCATTGCACTGAGTGAAACCTGGCTCTCCCCCACTGTCCCCGACTCAGCAGTTAACCTCCCTGGATATCTTGTCTTTCGTTCCGACTGAGTGGACAAGCGAGGGGGAGGCTGTGCTCTCTACCTCAAGGACTCATTCTCAGGCCACATACTTCCTTTGCCTCAACTAACTTCCAGGGGTCAGGCCCTCACCCTAAAATTATCACTAGGTAAGTCAACCTCCCCTCTTCTCCTCACCACTACCTACATCCCTCCCCAAGACCAGAAGCTAGCCTTCCAAGCCATCATGTCCTATCTTGCTACTCTACCCCCAAAGCAAGAAAAAATACTCCTGGGGGACTTCAACATTAATTGGCTGGCCAAAACAGCTGCCCCATTCATTAACGAGGCTGTTGTCCTCGATCTCACACAGGTCGTCACAACCCCAACCCGAGTAAACACCCATACGGGGACATCCTCTCTACTAGACCTAGTATTCACAAACTGCCCCCACAAAATTACCAGCACCCTAGTCCTCCCTGACGCTGTAAGTGACCACTCACCAGTATTCTGCAACTGGTCTGGTACTCCCCTCAAAACCCCTCCTAAAATTACTTCACAACCTGGTAAACTAGCTCAACTCAAGGCCCACCTCAGAGACTGGGACTGGACACCCCTAGCAAACACCCTCAACCCAGATCATGCCCTTGACCTATTTATCACCACTTTCAATATGGCCTGTGACAAGTTCGCCCCCTCACCAAAACTATGTCCAAGGTATACCATGCCTCTTAGTTCTCAGAACACCTCCAAGGCCTACTATGACAGCGTGATGCCCTATACACAATCACACATGCCCTATGGCACCTAGCTAATGAGACTCAAAGGCCTCCTGACAGGCAACGGTATATGGAGGTCCAAAACAAGTGCACCTGGGATATACGCACCTCCAAAGCAGACTATTACAAAGCTACCTTAACCTCCACCTGGGGCACTGGGCGCAAATTCTGGGATAATATTAAGGAGCTCTGTAGCAAAGCCCCAAATCTGCTACCTGACCAAATGCAAATTGATGATAGCCTCTCCACCAACCCCCTCAGTATAGCCATGGCCCTAAAGTCTGCCTTCACTGATCTCACCCATGTGCTCCCCCCAAACTTCTTTGACCCCCCCGCCTGCCCAACTCTCCCCCATCCTCCCCTTGCTCCTCCCCTCTATCTATGTGTCCTCCCCCCAGAGACAGCAAAGTCCTACCTAACCAATGCCATTAGCCACTACCACTATAGTCACAATTCCCTGGACCTGAGACTTCTTTGCCTCACCCTCCCGGAAGTCCTAGCCCCACTCACCCATATTCTCACCTGCTCCCTCTGTCAAGGGAAATTCCCCATCCATTGGAAATTGACCTCCATCACACACATCCATAAAAGTGGGGACCACACATCCACAAACAACTACCACCCCATCTCCATTCTACCCCCCATCTAAAGCACTAGAATGCAAAGTTGCTGACCAACTTACTGACCACCTTAATAAATATAAACTTCTATCCCACCAGCAACATGGCTTCCAAAAGGGTCATAATACCACCACCACCCTCCTTGAATTTACCTCCCATGTCCACTCAGCCTTGGACCATGGCCACCTCACAGGCGCCATCTTCATGGACCTGTCTAAGGCATTTGATACCATCAACCATGCCCTCTTACTAAACACGCTGGCCTACACTGGCTTCTCCAATGATGCCATGAACTGGTTCTCCAGCTATCTCTCTGATAGAACACAGATGGTCAAGGTTGGCACTGTCCTGTCCCCCGCCTCCCTATCTGCTCCAGTGTCCCACAGAGCTCCATACTAGGCCCCTTACTTTTCAGTCTATACCTAAACTCCCTCCCATCAGCCTGCCCTGGCAACCTGCTCCTGTATGCGGACGATGCTGTCCTGTTTGCCTCTGACCCGGCATCCCTCAAACTCCACCAAACTCTCCAACACTCTTTCCATGAAATTGAACAATGGCTTACCACCCAGCATCTAATAATTAACTACAAAAAGACAAAAGTCATGATTTTCTCCCATCCCCAGAACCCACTCAAAAACCTCTGCCCCCAATTTCTGTCTGCCAATCTGACCCCCCCAGAACAAGTAAGCAGCTTTAAATATCTAGGGATCACACTAGACCCTGCCCTCAACTTTAATCAACATATCCTGCACCTTTCAACTGCTCTTAGCTCTAAACTAGGCGTACTCTACCAGTACAAACACTGTCTCACCCCTGAAGCATTACAACTTACCATAAACTCCCCTATCCTCTCCCTGCTAGACTACGGCATTTTCATCTACAGTGCCGCACCCTTCACAGCCCTCAACAGACTCAGGCTTGTACTTAACAAAGCCTGCCATCTCATCCTAGGATGTGATCGCTTCGCACACATCTGCTCCCTCTACAGTATCACAAACTGGCTAAACTTAGACAATAGAATCAGGTATCAGACCTGACTAATGACCAAAAAGATAATCCTAGGCCTGACCCCCTCTGCCCTGGACAAATTTATCCTCCCAACATGACCAGGCAGAACAACCCGTAGTTCGAACAAACCGTTGCTATGGGTACCCCGTGGCCGGACTTCCCAATTCCAGCAAACTTTCAGTTACAATGCCCGTTCCTGGACTAACGTGCTCCTCTGCCTAATAACTGATGAAACTAGGTTTGGCCCTTTCAAAACCAGACTAAGGAATCACCTACAGGCCTCCAACCTTTGTGACTGCAACTGACCTCCCCAATGACCCTGAACATCTTTGAGTACTCCATGCCAATGGCTTCTATGACCTACCTTATTTTGGACAAACAGCCCCTTCAGAACCTCTCTACCACCTTATGGCTGCGCGAATCTCTTGTAAATCATGTTGTCCTGGAAGGGTAGTTCACCCACTGATTAAATGTGTAACCATGTTAAATAATTGTAAGATTATGTAACATACAAGAAACCTGTAAAATAATATTGTCCCTGTTCTCTTCTATGTATGACGTGGAACCTTTGTAAATGAGTCTGACTCAAAGGTCTTTCTGAATATCTTAATAAATAAATAAATAAATAAATAAATAAAAATAATAATCAGTATTTTGGGGCAGAAATCCCTCTAAAGGCATGGCGAAATAGACAGACTTCTGGTGCTAAGTTATTGCTGAATGCGATGGGTAATCTTCATAAGAATAAACAGTCGGGAGAAGTAACTAAAGCTAAGACAGCTCCTGGAGCCCCTAACATGGGGGCAGCACTGGGCTGTGAGCCTGACCACAAGGTGGGAACCAGAGAAGAAACCTTTCAGACCACAGGGGCTGAACTGAATAAACTGATCTTCTCCACGGTGGGTTTATCCAACAAATTTGATTCTCTTACCAACCGAGTGGCCACTATTGAAACTATTGTAGAATCGGTCACTTTGGTGTTGGCAGAAGCTACTAAGAAAGCCATTGCCACCATGGGAGCCATCACCTCAGTGATCTAGGACAACATGCATCTCTGCTCCTGACTGGAAATGCTGGAGAATCAGGTGAGAGCCCAAAACATAAGGATTTTTGGGCTCACTGAGGGATACGAAGGCAATCATCTGATTTTGTTTCTGCAAGACTGAATTACACAGCAGTTGTGAGAGGAGGCAACCTCAACAATCCAGAAGTTCCAGAATGCATACTGGGTTACTTCTAGGAGCCATCAGGACAACCTGGAGGCCCTGCTCACGGTGGTGATGGTGACAGATGGAGTGGGCTTGTGGGACTATCTATTAGTCCTGGCTCAAAGAAAGAAATCTCTGCTCTGTGATGGCCATCAAATATGGCTCTTCCCCAATCTTTCAGATGCCACAAGACAAAAGAGGAAAATGTTTGATGGAACGAGGGCAATGCTATGAGAGGCAAGAGTTCCACATGACCTGATCTTCCTGGCCCAACTGAGAATTGTGCACCAGGGAAAATTTTTCCTTTTTTTCTGAACCGGTGGAAGCTTTCAAGTGGTGCCAAAGGAATGCTCCTTCTTGACTAAGAGTGACCGAGGAAGATGACCCATCATCAGATGAAGAAGTTCCCTGAACTGCTACATTATATAATTCTGAACTCTAGGACTGCTTTGGTAGTGGGATGGGGGGATGTTTTAATACCATGAGGTAAGCATTTTAAAACCCATTTATAATGTTTATTCAATTTGTCTGGTTATTGTATTTGAACTTGGGCTTATAGATTTTCTTCTGCACTGCCTTGTAAAGCCCCATATCAGATTAAACAGACCTGGGATGTTTTAGTTGGTTGGTCAAAGATGACTGTTTGTATTAGCACTTCCTGTGCTGCTGTATCTTTTTTCATTTACATTGCCTCTGATGTAGCATTGCAGGAAAATGTTTGCTTCTAATGCTTATGCGCCTTTTATAGATTAAGAGTAGCTATTGTGGCTGTTAAATATGGCATTATAATTTATGGTATTGAGTAGTAAATGTTCTTTCATTCAACACTAATAAATATAATTACTTTGATTAAGCATGGTGAAACTTCCCCAATTTATGGGATGCATATTAGACAATATACACTGGACTATTTTTCTTTTAAACCCCATGCATCTCATGGACTCTATATACAGCAATAGGATTATACTGTATTATGGCTGTTTATAGTAATGGTTATTCCCCCAAGGACATATATTTTAACATTTAACAGATCAATTGAGAGTATTAAGAGGAATGTCACCCTCATTCTGTCTGTAACTGTAATGTTAAATGTTGGAGTAATGGCTATATGTTTGTCAAACTAATAAACATAAAGTTCAAAAAAAGTGATTTTAAGTAATTGATGTACAAAAACAGCTGAGGATACTGATGAAAACCTGGTCCAAGCCATATTAAAAGGAACGCTTCTTTTATTATTTCAGATGTGAAAAAAAGTACTAAAGCAGACTTAAATTGTGGAAAAAAGGGCATCATGCAAGTTGGTAGATAAGGGGCAATGTAAAATAGAATACAAACATATAGGACAACATTTTCACCACATTCTTGCACTGCTGCTTTAATCAGGTTATCATTACATCTGATTTGTACTGGATAACCCACTCTCCAATGGGGTCTGTTGTTGGCGTTATACACCTAGCATTAAAATGAGGTTTTCGAAATTCACACCCTTTTTGAATATTCACATCTAACAGCACTGTCTCACTAGTACCAGGGTTTGGGTAAACATCACTGCACCACAACAGAAATACAGTACTGTTTTAAAAATGTATGTCTTACCAACCAGTAATATCTGGAGGATGTGAAGGTGCACATTACCATATGTGTGTGTTCATATTAAGAACATATGTTCTGTATTGTTGTAATGAAACTGCCATGTCAAGGATCTCGAAACCCCACTTGTATTCATTTTTACACTGTATTTACCCAGGATAGCACAGTGGGGACGTAACAACTAATTTCCAATGGGAGCTCAGCTTTTACACATTTTTATTATGTATTTACCCAGGATAGCAGCGCGGAGATGTAACAACTCATTTTCAACGGGGTCTCAGCTTTTACCCATTTTATAATGTATTTACCCAGGATAGGCAGCTGTGCTGTGAGGCAGGCTTGTGGCCCTGATTTTATCCATTTTTATACTGTATTTTCTGAGGACAGGCCAGCAGAGATGCAGTATTTCCTTTTCAGTGGGGTCCTGCTTGTACCCATTTTATTTACCCAGGATAGCACCATGGAGATGCTATAGATCATTTTATTTTTGGAGGGGGGCAGCTTTTACCCATTTTTACAATGTATTTTCCCAGGGTAGGCCAGTGGAGAGGCAATATCTAATTTTCAGTGGGGTCCTGCTTGTACCCATTTTTACACTCCAATTATCCAGGACAGTACTGTGGAGATGTTGTAGCTCATTTTCAGTGGGGGTCCAGCTTTTACCCATTTTTACAATGTATTTACCCAGAATAGGCCAGCTGAGAGACAATACATTATCTGAGTTTCAGTAGGTTCTACTTGTACCTATTTTTACTCTGTATTCACACAGGATAGCATAGTGGAGATGCAATATCTTGTTTTCATTTGGGGCCCAGTTTTTCCCAGTTTTCCAATGTATTTACCTAGGATAGGCCAACTGAAAGGCAACATCTCATTTTCAGTGGACTTTTGGCATTTTGAACCCATATTTCTAACATAGCCTTTTTATGACCTCATGGTATGTTCAATACAGGTGGGATTTTTTTTTTAAATCCCATCCTAAAGATGATCTGCTCAGCAACTACAATAACATGTCTAGGGATATGTTACAAATTTGGGTCCAAAATCTACAACAATAAGGTTCCGAGTAAATGCTGGATACATTTAATGTTTCTTCAAAACATTTTTTTTTCACATGTTGCCCACAATTTTCAACATGACCCATGTTATTATCAAGACAGGGAATTTTTTTAAATTCCTTTCTGAAAGGGAATGTGGCAGAACAACTGTGAAAGCAAGTTACATGTGCTGAAGGGTTTGAAAATTGATACCTGTCATGCTCATGAGGTAGGGTAACACAAGGGCTATGTTGAAAATTTGGGGCCAAAATGTGCAAAACATACTGAAGTATGAGTAAATGTTGGAAAAATGCAATATTTCTTCATCACTGCATTTTTTACATTTAGACCCCACATTTTCAACACAATCTTATTTATAGCCCTACTTTATGACCATGACAGGTGGAGTTTTTTTAGATCCCGTCTGAAAAGTGATTTTGCAGAATGACTGCAAAAACATGTTTCAGAGAAGATTTGAAAAATGACACCTATCATATTAGTTAAGTGGGGTATCAAGAGGGCAGTATTGAAAATTCTGGGCAAAAGTCTACAAAAATCACAAAGTTATGAGTAAACATTGAAAACATTCAATATTTCTTCATAACACCTTTGTTTTTTTGGCATTTTGACCCCAAAGTTCCAACATAGTCCTTTTATGACCCCACCTCAAGAACAAGACAGGTGTAATTTTTTTAATTCCATCCAAAAGTGATTTTGTGGAGCAACTGTGAAAACTTGTTTCAGGGGGATTTGAAAAATGTCACCTACCTTGTTCAAAAAGACTATTTTGAGAATTTGGGTAAAAATGTTAAAAATGGCAAAGTTAGGAGTAAAAGTTCAAAACATATTAAAAGACCATTAACCAAACTTACCCTGTTTTCTTCACTTCAGTACTGGAAGCAGGAAGACATGCTGGTTGTTGTCGGAGGTCCTGATACCTAAGAGAACAGCATTGGAGGGTGTGGGGTGGTGAGTGCTGACAGAGGGGTTGGGGGTTTGGGAAATCTGAAGGGTTGTGGGAGCAGATAACATTGAGGAACTTTTTTTTGTTACAGGAAAACATAAAAAGATGACAAGGGAGAAGACAACGCGGTACTATTTTCTTCTTTTCTGGTACTTGTTGGTTGGTGGCATCATGCATTAGTACCCTGGTATTGCATTGTATTTTGGGGATTATCTGGAAACAGGGTAGGGCACCCCAGTGTCAGACTGTGCAGTGGGGAGACAAACATTGGGTTATGTGGGAGATGGATACTGGCAGCAGGGTTGGGCACCCACTGCTGATGATATTTAAAGAGTTGTGGGGTGACAAATGCCAGGTTGGGAAGAAAGGGGGATAGCAGCGGGGGGGGGTTGGCACCTGCTGCCAGTGATATTTAAAGAGTAGGTTGGACAGGATAGGGGATGCCAACGGCAGGGTTGAATGAACACCCACCACCGGTAATGTTTTAAAAAAAGTGATCAGAAAGGGGTGTAAATACCACTGGCAGGGTTAAATGACGTCCCTCCACCAGTTAGATATTAAAAGTTGGCTCTGGGGAGGTATTGGTGGTGGAACCCATAGTGAGAGGCAGGTTAGGATGATAACACCCTGTTGATATGCTAGTGAGTGAAAAGTTCTCACAACAGAAGTGTTGTCCTGTCATATGTAAGAAATTTCTATCCATCAGCAAGCAGAACAGCGTTACCACCAGCCTGATTCCAATAGGCTGCTCACAGCCCAGCCTCCCCTACGCTCTAATCCATTGTCCCTCTCACATCTTCAAAAGCCATACAGTGTTGACATGCAACAAAGATGTTTGCTTTGCACATGCACTAGCAAACATAAAAAGGACAAGAATAGATTTGAGGTAGTGCGGCAGAGGCCAACAAAAATGATTCAGGAGAGGTTCGATGACCTCAACATGTATATACTGGAGATGGGGGGAGGGGGGAAATGGAGACATGATTCAAACTTTCAAGTTCTTCACAGGATAAACAAAGTAGATGCTAAGGAACTGTTCACAATTAGTGTAAACGTGGGTAAGCGATGGAACTCAAAGTATTTTGTAGGAGAGAGATTCGGGAAGAATATTAAAAGATATTTTTTTGCAGAGCGAGTAGTGAATAAGTGGAACTGGCTGCAAGGGGGGTTGGTCATCAGATCAATAGAGGAATTCAAGAAAGGGTGGGACAGACATATGACACTGGTGAGGGTAGCAAGGGAGGTGTCATGGGGGAGGAGAAGCAACTAACAACTTGGGGGATCTCCCTCACGCTATACTATAGGTAGTGCCAGGAAGACTAGATGGGCCTTTTTCTGCTATCAAGGCTGAGGGTATTGGATCAATATCTCCTGAGAGAACTCATTGGAAGATGATAGTTGAAAGATGCTAAGTTAAGTTCAGATGTTAAGTTACATGGTACCTCCACTCAGCAAAATTAGGTGGGCTACACTTAAAGCTACTATTGTAATTGCCCCTGGAAAACAGGACCAATCTACTAAGTCTCCACTGACACAACCCTGCAACCTACCACACAGTGCCAGCAACAGTTGATAACAATAAACAATTTGGTAACAGTCAGGAATCTCAAACAAAAAATTAGGGGTTTTATTTGGTACAGGAGCAAGGCTCCAGGGAAGGAAATACTTTCAATAGATTTCAACTAATTTATGTGCCACTGGCTATCTAACCTCCTACCTTTACCTGCACCAGCACAATGCCCTGCATAACTGTACTGTCAGCCACTCCTCAACTGGAAGCAGCTTTATAACCCCTAGTCTCAGGCAGCTCCCAGGTAATCCTTGATACCCCCTGGTAGATGGCATGTTGCATGTTCTTGGTTTGGGTCGGCGCCCTTATTACAATTACAACCCAGTTTGTAAATCTGGGCTGGTTGACCTAGCCTCCTCCCAGCTGTGGTCCTTTCTAGTGATAGAAGATGAGCTGCAGAACCTGTAGGTCTTGGTTTAGTAGTCATGGTTACCCTCTTGCTTGCTAGCCAGTCTCTGTATTCCTAGCTGAGTGAACCAAATCTTGTTCTGCACTCCTTTGGTATTCAGTCCTGCTCCTCCATCAGCATTAGCAGGAAAAAGGTGATACAGTGCTGGTGTATGAGCTGCCTTAAGAAATTCCCATTTCTATGTTGGCTGTACTTGCACACCAAATGTTTTGTGGGAAGGAATAGGGGATTTTGGGAGGTGTCACTGCCAAGCCCATTGCAGTTCATAGTAGCAGGGGCTCGGCAGTGTGCACCAATGGCCATGGGCTGTGGTCCTGACATCATTCTCTGCTTGCTGGGTGGAAACTTTGTGTACTTCAAAGAACAGAAGCTGCTCCAGTCAAAGAGTTTATTTATTTTATTTAAACATCTGGTAACCAGGAAAGGCACGCGAGCTGAGGCTCCATTCCAGGTGTGACCGGTGCTTTATCCTTTGATTTGCATGAAGCCAGTCAGCAAACAGCTGAGTGGCTTTCAACATCAGGAGCCTGTCAGTCTGTAAGAAGGAAAACCATCCATCAATGTCTGTTGCTGGCCCCTCTGTAATTGTCCCCCCACCTGACCCCCCCTCTCAGCACCCCTCACACCCCCAAACATAACACTAACACTGGGGGTGCCCAGTCCCCCTGTGTCACAATCTCATAGTTTTTTTTTTAATTTTATTTATTTAGGTAGCCTATAACAAAGAAAACTGTCCACCAATGTCTGTAGCTGGTGCCCTTATAATTGTTCCCCCACACCCGACCCTCCATCTCAGGTCCCACTCCCCAACAAACATAACACTGACACTGGGAGTACCCAATCCCCCAGTGTCATCACCTCATTTTTTTCATTTTATTTTATTACTATTTGTATGCCTGTAGCAAAGAAAACCGTCCATCAATATCTGTTGCTGGTACCCCATAACTGTTCCCCCCACCCAATCCTGCCTCTCAACACTTCCCAAACATGACACTGACACTGGGTGTGCCCAGTCCCCTAGTGTCATCACCTGAAATGTAGAAAACTGTCCCTCATCATTTTTTTTGTAAACCCTATAAAACAGAAAACCATCAATCAATGTCTGTTGTGCTGTTAGTTCCCCCTCCTGATCCTCCCACTCAGCATCCAACACCCCACACCCCCTCCAAGCCCTTACTTACCCACTGGGGGATCTGATGCCATAATCTTCTCTGGACCACAGACACGTCTTCACTCTTTAAAGCTGAATCATGAACTGAGGAAATCAGGTATGCGAATCAATGTATTTCAATGAGGTTTTGAACTTAGTGGCATAGCTTGGCCATTTTAGAATATTTTTCTCCAAATTTTCAACATGCATTTTTTTGAGACCCCACCTCATGAACAATTACAGTGACATTAAGCCAATCTGTCCGGAAGGGTGATTTCATGATCGCTGTGAGAAACCACCTTTGGGCAGGCATTGAAAATTTTCTCTGTACTTGTTCATAAGGTGGGAGTCATAAGAAAGCTATGTTGAAAATTTGGGGCACACATGTTAAAAAATAACAAAGTTATGCACCTACATTGAAATTTACCAACACAGGCTTTTAACTTTGGCAATTTTTGATATTTTGACCATATATTCTCAACACAGCCATTTCTTCAAAGCACCTCATGAATGTGACAGCTGTCATTTTAGAAATTCTGGTCAAAATATGTTTTCGTACCTGAGGCACAGAATGACATTTCGGTGGTACAGAATTACATTTTTTTTTTTTGTTATACTTTTTACTCCCTCCGCCATGGCTGGGGGGTGTTACCAATGGTTCCCCCAAGTCCGGCCCGACCTTCAGCCCCTGTTCTGCCCCCCATCCCCAAGCTCTACTCCTTACCTCCACCTGCACAGTGATCTGCCATGATGGGCACACGACCACTGCCATGGGATCCGGGGGGGTTTCGGCAAGGAGGACCAGAAGCCGGCTGTGCTGCCTGTCCAGCCTTCATGTAGCCCGCAAGGTTTTTTCCACTTTTTTCTTCCCATACGTCTGAGGCATGCAATGATGCCAAGGGATCAGAGTGCGCACTCTACCGTACGTGCCCCATCCCAGCGTCCGCCTCAGTACGTCCCTCTGGTTCTGCCCATGGCCTGCCAAACCCCCAGCCACCGCTAGGAGCTGCCAGGCCACCGAGGCAACTCGCCCCCCTTCCTGGAGAGGGAGAGCAGTCTTACAGATGCCCGATCCTTCTCCTCCCCTGCCGACCCCCGACGACCCAGGCTCGCTCCCAAACCCGGGTCGCCGGCGTAGTGCGAGGTGTGGTGTCCAGCGCCTCAACCCTCAGCGCCACCGGGCCGGGGCAGAATGACATTTTGGTAGGGGATTTGATAATTTTCACCTACTGCATTCATTAGGTGGGATAATAAGTAGGCTATGCTGAAAATTTGTTGTTCAAATACAGTAAAATGGCCAGGTTATGACTGAATGTTACACTATTTCAACGTTCACTTATGACTTTGTTAATATTTTGACTCCATACTTACAACACAGACATTTTTCCACACCATCTCATAAACATGATGTGTCATTTTTTAAGTCCTGGATGAGATGTGTTTCTCACACCTCTGGTGTGAAATGACATTTCGGTCAATATACTATAAATGGTACATGTCATGTCTTTAAGGCTCATCCTAAAACAAGTATTCATCATTTGGGGTCAGAATTGAAAAAAACAAATTGTTTAACAAGCAGCAAATGTTTGGCATTGACAGATGCATGTTCTTTACTCCCACTGGCCCCCCACAACAGCAGTCAACAGACCACAGGGGTCAGAATGCAAGGCAAGGCAATTTTATTCCTATATTGCCCTATCCCAAGGAGCTCAGTGTGCTTAACATACAATAATCAGATAAAATAATAAAAACAACAGATTCATTAATAAATATATACAGAGGTGCAAAAAAAACCTGTTCACACATCTGGACCAAATGTGAGTTCAGAACGATGACTTTTCAGGTCCCATTTAAATGTCTCTACCAAGGTGGAACTCCTCCGATGGTGAGATCAAGTTCTAGATTGTGATTGGTTGACCATCCATGGCACTCCAGACATTACATCATGGGTTTTAGCCCACCTGATAGGCTAGTGATGCACATGACTCTAGGATCAGATTTCTTGTATATCCAGGTCCCAGAAACCCCTATTCTCCAGTTCAAATCATGCATCTGATCAGGCTACTAGCACACTAGGATCCCTGTTGTTCTACTCTAGAAAGGTAGGCCTCTCTTTTATAACCACTTAGATTGCTTATCCCAAATCAAGAGACATTATGGCCATATCTGCTGTAGTTTTTATGGGAATTCCCTATGAGGAAGTGAATCCTGCAGCATTGTGTAATTGTGTAACTTTCAGTTTAAAAGATTTGATAAGTATTGCTGTTTTATTATATTTTTCGCTTATTCTGGACTAGAAATTAAGGCCAGTAAGGTTGTTGTTTATGGGCTTCAATGTGTTGTTTACTTTCTTTCCTGCTTGGCCCCTCTGGCCTGATTGCAAGTTGTTTGGGTTCCAATCTGGCTTATTCTAGCCAAGTGAAGTTTTTCTGCAACTTCTGGTGTTATTGTGTTTTTTTTTCTGCATTGCGCTTAGATAAGGGGAAAAGGTTCTGCTTCCAGGCTTGTTCGTGGGTTCTGGCATCTACCTGAACCTCTCCTACTTTGCGCAATAGTGCAGTGCACAAGCAGGCTGCCCAAAAACCCTCCACTCGCTCGGTAGCTTCGCGAGTGAGTGGCTAAGCGATCGCCTCTTCCATTCTGGAAGAAAAAGGGAGACTCTACCTTTGGGAGCTCACTTTGTTACCTCCTTTTTTGACTGCATGGTTCTCAGGGGAGCAGTTTCTGTACAAGGTCTTTGGCATTCTGCTAAGCTCTGTGTGTCGCTCCTCCTCCTCCCCCTGGCGCGTGGTCTCGGCGTCTTTGTTGAACTCTCTAGTTCACCATTGGGAGAGCGTCCCTGCAATTATCCCAACTCTTCCTGCTACAGAATCCCTAAATCAAGGGATTTCCTACTTAGGAAGGGTTCTGATTTTTAGCCCCATGCTCCCTTGCAGTCGCTTGGCTTCCATGGCTTACTTCCGGTCTTTGTACCACCGGAGAGCCCTTTCAGTGACAGTACCAGCTTTTCCAGTACTTAAATCCCCAATTCAGGGGATATGTCTCTCTGGAAGGGTTTTCCTTGCCATCCCCATGCTGTTTTTGGCCACATGGTTCTCATGGCCTACTTCCGGCCATCACGGGTACCCTGGCCTAGCGTGGGGGGGAATCCCTCCTTTCCTGAACAAAGCAGCACTCTAACAGTACATGGCCCTAACTAAAGGAGCATTTGTCTTTAAAAAAGTGAGATAAGGACATGCTGAGTCCTCTAGAGGATTGCTGGGAGTGGGGTATTATATGTTTGCTTTATGGACAAATAGAAAAAGGTGTTGGCATGCCAAGAGTGGGGGTAAAAACAAAACCTAAAGGCTCTGGGCTGCAAACAGGAGCCCTAGTTTAAAACAACGCTCCTTCACAGGCCTACGAAGCCTACTGGCTCACCCTCCAACCCCCCACCCCCTTCCCAGCACTTCTTCCATTTCATATGGGGTCCATCTCCATAACAACCTTATATCCCTTCTAAGAACTTAGTGGTACCTCCCTCTGTTTCATATAGGGTCCCTCTCCATAGCGACCCTATATGCTTTACAAAGAACTTGGCGGTCCCTCACCACAGCGACCTCCACAGTGGCATTCTACGTGCGTGATCCCTCACTATAGTGACCCCCCATGCTGAACCATGACTGTAGCTATTCCTAGGGCATATTCTATCCTAGGATGTTCTATACTTTAAGACTGTGTTAAACAGCTATGGGGCACCCACTGAGTTTGAGGCCCATTGTCACCCAGTCCTAACAATATGCCTCCTTTCTCTTCCTCTCTCACTAGATGGTCAAGGCCAAGAAATGCACTTCTTGCAGTGCTACCTTCCTGCCCCATGCCCCAGACCCCCTATGCCCCACCTGTCTCCATGATGATGATGACTAATCACTGGAGCAAACTTCAGTCATAGGCTGTAGTAACCCAGGGCCCAGTGGATCTACTTGGATGGATCCTGGAGCTATCCTACTTCAGAACCAGCAGGCCACGGTAGCGATAATGGAGAGCCAACAGAATTTTATGCTAAAGATAATGGAAAAGTTTGAATCCCTTACCCAGCACAGGGCAACTGCCACACCACCTCCGGAGCCAGATATCGTTGGGATGGCACCAATGAAGAGCATCTGGAGCCTGTAGAACTGGCACCAGACAGCCATGAGCTGGATTCCAGAGAAGACAAGGAGATGCCAGATGAGGAAGATGGGTTGGAGACCGATGATGAGGATATGGAACCACAATCCATGCTATCCCTCACATCAAAACTTTGCTCTTTCTACATGGTTCCAGGCCTTATGAAAATAGTCAAGGCCACTCTGGGGTTTGTCGTTGAAGAGGGCAAACCAGAGTCAAAATTAGACCCCATGATTCAGCAAAAGACGACTATCAAGGAGACGTTCCCAGTATGCCCAGCAATCGAGGACATTTTCAACAAGGAGTGGCAATCTGCAGAGCCTAGCAGAATGTCAAACAATAGGAACTTGGATCGCATGTATCCCATTCAGGAGGACAAGGCCAGCAACTGGTGCACAGTCCTGATGATTGACCCTCAGTAAGAAAAATATTCTGCCATGCGGAACCATATCATCAAAGGAACCTACAGACAAGAGAGTGGAAGACATGTTAAAAAACACCTTCAAAATTGAGGGAACGGCCACCAAAGCCTCAACTATGGCTATTTACACGGTACACGCTCAAATCTGCTGGCTCGAGGAGCTTATCAAGCAGGCAAACCCCAAAACTAGAGAGGCAGAACTGTTAGAATGCACTCTCAATGCTGCTAAATACTTGGCGGACATGGCAGTGGACTCTCTTAGACTGAATGCCAGGGCTACAGCCATCACTAACTGTGCCAGGAGAGTGTTGTGGCTGGAATTATGGGAAGCTGACAACAAATCTAAGACACTACTGCAAAATCTGCCCATGAAGGGAAAACACATTTTTGGGGAGGGACTGCAGGAATTTCTAAAATGGAAAGAGGAGGGTAAAGACCTACTCAAAAATAAGAACAGGCACACCTACCTCCCTTCCACTAGGCGGAGATTTCGGTGGGGGGCAAGTCTCATCAAACACGCAGAGACACCCATTACCAGAACAATACCTTTTGAGGCACAGGAATACCCAGTGGATACCACAGTTCCTTCATCCATTCATACCAACCTTCCTCCTTCAGAACCCGGGGGTCCAAGTTTGGAGGAAGAGGTAGAGGAAATAGAGGAAAGCAACAATGACTACACTGCCACAGCTCCTCATGGGTGGGAACTATGCCCTCCGTGGGACAAAGATTGTCGCTTTTCAGACACCAGTGGTTCTACACAACTTTGGACAGGTGGGTGCAAGAGGTGGTGTCAAGAGGATACTCCATAAAGCTATCCCAATTCCCCATCACTCACAGGTTCATAAGATCTCCCATTGCCAAAAAGAAGGCAACAGCTCATCAGGTCCAACAAATCCTATTGGATTTGATACAGAAAAGAGCAATACAGCCTGTCCCCCCCTCACGAACAGAAACTAGGAGTGTACTCCGTCTTCTTTCTCGTGCCCAAAAAATCTGGGGAACTATGCCCCATTCTGGTCCTGAAGCACCTCAACCAGCATGTAGTTTCCCAGAGCTTCAAAATGGAGATGCTAAAGTCAACTCTAGGCAGTATTCGGGTAGGCGACTACATCACATCCATAGATTTGAAAGACACATACCTTCTCATACCTATCAGACCAAAACACAGACAATACCTCGAGATTCCACATCCTAGGCCAGCATTACCAATATCAGGCCTTACCCTTCAGTCTTACATCAGCACCAGAGTGTTCACCAAGGTGTCAGTAGTACCAGTAGCCAGACTCTGAGAACAAGGTCTGAATATCATCCCCTACTTGGATGACTGGCTGATTAGGGCACGCTCCAAGGAGCACTCGCATCAAGACACTGTGCTCGCTCTGAAAGCACTCGAGGAGCACGGCTGGGTGGTAAACCAAGTCAAGAGCCATCTGGTCCCACGCAACAGATAGAACACCTAGGGGCACAAATCAACATGTCACAGGGATGGGTGAAACCATCCCAGACAAGGGTACATAACCTAATAAGATTATCTCACCACCTGAGGGCTTGCCATCAGCCAACCATGGGATGGATAGCCCAATTACTAGGTTGCTTGGCATCTTGCATCAACCTGATTCCTTGGGTCAGATGGCACATGCAACACCCACAAATTATGTCCTCACTCGGGGATCACCGAACGAATATAAGCTACATCTCATAGTCCCACTACCATCTTCAGTGAGACAGTCACTAACATGGTGGACAGTGAGCTCCAATCTCACACATGGGGTCCCTCTAGAGGCGTCTTACAACGCCACTATAGAAACGGACGCCAGCCTATTGGGCTGGGGAGCATGCATGGATGACCTGATGGTACAGGGCTGACGGACTACATCAGAGGCCAAGTTGTCCATCAACGTCCTAGAAATGAGGGCAGTATACCATACTCTCAAAGCTATCAGATCCTCCATTTCCAGCCAGTCACTTCTGATACATTCCGGTCATGGTGGCATACATCACCAAGCAAGAGGGCACCAGGAGCAGAGCTATGCTGAGGGAGGTGTCAATGGTCTTCAACTGGGCACAGACCAGCCTCATGCATATTGGTGCAGTCCACCTTATGGGCAAGCTCAATGTACAAGCAGATTGGCTCAGCTGACAACAAGTCCATCCAGGGGAGTGGCGTCTACACCCCACTCTGTTCCAAATGATTCAGGAGACTTGGGGACCCGTAGCCATGGATCTCATGGCCACAATAGAAAATGTGCAGGTCCAAAAATTCTATTCAAGATACAGGGAAACCCGGTCCCAATGGACTGATGCCCTGTAGCAACCTTGGTCCCAAGATCATGAGTACGTTCCCCCCCCATTCCCTTGCTACCCCAAGTACTAGCCAAGATACAATCATCATGATGAACCATCATTCTAGTGGCACCCTAGTGGCCAAGGAGAACCTGGTTTGCCACTGTGCTGGCTATGACAATGGACAGTCGCAGGTTTCCCTACCAGCTGGATATGCTGAGCCAGGGACCAGTACTACACCCAGCTCCACAAATGCTCAAACTCACTGCCTGGCTCCTGAGAGGAAAAGACTGATGAGGGCAGGTTATCACGAATCAGTCATCTCCACAATGTTACAATCCAGATGATCCTCGACCACCTTTACCTATGGTAGACAATGGTCAGTGTTCATGAAGTGGTGCTGAGAACAGGGAAAAGATCCTAAGCTAGCAGACATGTCCACCATCCTCTTGTTCCTTCAACAGGGAGTAGACAAGGGATTGGCCCACTTATCTCTCAGGGTACAGTTCTCAGCCATTGGAGCAGCCATTGTTCCCATTGGGGGATACAGTCCAGGGGCACACCCGGATGCACTGCATTTCCTGAGAGCGGTGGAAGTACTATGACCCAGAGTCAGACCACCCATCACTCCCTGGGACCTCCCCTTTATATTAGAGTCCCTCAGTACAGCCCCCTTTGAATCACTACATGAGGTAGATCTGTTCTGGGTGGGTCTGAAGACCTGCTTCCTCATCGCTATCTGCTTAGCTCAAAGGATTGGGGAGATAGGGGCATTGTCATACAAAGAACCTTACACCATGTTCACCCCTCAGGGGGTACACCTATGCACGGTACCATCCTTCCAACCAAAAGTCTCCTCTACATTTCACAAGGAACAACCCAATGAGTTTCCTACCTTTACTGGAGACACTCAACCTGGTGACAAGCCTATCCCACACCATCTAGAAGTTGGGATCACCCTGTCCATTTACATTTCTAGAACTCTGCCCTTACGCAAGACAGAGAGGTTATTCATCGTTACAAGGGGACAAAGACAAGGCAGGGCAGCATCTAAGACTACCATTGCTGGCTGGCTCAAGAGAACCATCCAGGAAGCCTACATGGCTAAGCATCTGACGCCCCCAGAGGGTATCAAGGCCCTTTCCACTTCCTGGGCTGAAAGGGCTAACGTGTCTTTGGAAGACATCTGCAAGGCGGTGACATGGACCTCCATCCATACGTTTGCCAGACATTATAGACTGGAGCACCTGTACAAGCTACAGCCCACTTTCACCACCCAGGTCGTCTTAACCACCAGCTCCTCCTCTTACTTCTAAACCACTCTGTCTCCCTCCCTAGGGTACAGTACTGCTACTTATCTACCCATGATGTAATGTCTGGAGTGCCATGGATGGTCAAGCAATCACAATGGGTGTTTACTCACCTGGTAAAGGTGATTGTGTTGGTTGACATCCATGGCACTCCACGGCCCTCCCGACAGAGTGCTCAGAGTGACCAGGACTAGACTAAGCAGACGTATTACTTTGGGGGGAATTAAGATATATTTCGCTAAGGACATCCAAGATGTCTACCGTCGACCACTTACGGGTCGAGTTTAGATTGTATTAATAGGTAAATAAATCTAGAGTCACTGGCCCACATCTATATATCACCTCAGTCTGCGTTATTGTATTTGATGGTTATTTGTTTTTTCTTTCTCGTGGTTGCTCTTTACTAACCTTGATTTCAGCAATGGAAGATTCGAATTGGAGAACAGGGGTTTCTGGGACCTGGATATACAAGAAATCTGATCCTAGAGTCATGTGCATCACTAGCCTATCAGGTGGGCTAAAACCCATGATGTAATGTCTGGAGTGCCATTGATGTCAACCAACACAATCACCTTTACCAGGTGAGTAGACACCCATTGTAGGTGCCAAGAAAATCCACTATCCAGAGAGTTTTAGACTGGATCTTGGATGTATGACTAACAACTCCCCAGTGAAACAGACAGGATGGGTGGGATAAAGCCAAGAGGTATTTTAGATAGGCAGGACCTGAACCATGCAGAGCTTTGTGTGTTAACAAAACAGTCTTGAAAGTGGCGCACTACCTAATTAGTAGTCAGTGCATCTGCCACAGTACAGGCATAATAAGATTCCTATTCAGCCACCAACCTGGCCATGCCATTCTGCTCGAGCTGCAGACAGTACATCAAATCTCCAGAAAACCCTAGGTACAGAGCATTATAGTAATCAAGTTTCTAGGTAATGAAGGCATGTACTTGGGTTGGCAGATCCTCTTGTGCTAGATAAGGTTTGAGCCAGGAGATACTTCTTAGTTGGAAAAATCCATTGCAGACCACTGCCAGCACCTGATGTTCCAGTGTTAGCAATGACTCCCAGATTCTTCTCCCTATCCACAGATGTCAGACATGTGCCATTCAGAGACGGAATTCTGACAGCATCACGTCTTCAAGCCAATGCTCTATTTCCACTACCAGATTTGTCTTCATTGGATTGTGACTGAGCCAACTGGAGGACATCCGATCCGCAATTTCTTTCAGGCTAGGGGCCAGCAAATTGACTGCCTCCTGCTGATCTAATGGAAAGGACATTTACAGATGAGTATCATCTGCAGAGCAGTGAAAACTCATCCCATACCACCAGATAACCTGCCCCAGAAACAGCATATACACTGAGAACAACATGGGGGACAAAACCACGTCCTGAGGAACACCACAGATCACCACAACCAACTACGAATAGAAAGTTCCCAGCCCAACCCATTGACTTCTGCTGGACAGAAGAGTCAAACCACTTTAAGGCTGTTACAGCAAGTGTTCCATATTTCTCAAGGTTCTATATCAAAACTGCATGGTCCATGGTATCAAGTGCTGACAAAAGATCAAGGAGTATGAAACTGAGTGCTTTCCCATCTCTCACAAAAAGCATCTTCTCAAACACTTAGACAAGAGCTGTCTCTGTGCTGTGGCGAGGCCTGACACCCAATTGGAGAAGTTCATAAATGTCAACATTCTGAAGGTGAGCCTCCAGCTGTGCCACCACCACCACCTTTCTGGTACCCTTCCCCAAATAAGGGAGATTTGAGACCAGCCTATAGTTTGCCAGCACCTCCAGGTCCACATGAGCTGATGGGAAACAGCACTCCATTAACTCACTGAGGCCTCAGGAGCTCTTTGAGAGTTCCACCATGTGGCCTGTATACTTTTAACAGTGCAATCTGGAGCTTCCTGAGCAAAATCAAGCCATAATCAGCATGCCACAGACAAATGGGAATACCTCATGAACCGTAAGTGCTACATACAAAGTACGAGTGGCAAAGTTGTTCAGCACAAAAGTACCTTTCCAGTGGTGCTATGCAATTAATTATAAGTAGTTCCTATTTGTTTCTGTACTGGTTGAAATAGCAAAAACATTTTTTTTTCAATAAAAAAGGCAACATAAACCATTTTTTGTGGGAAAATATTTAACATAACATCAAATTAAGCATCCATACATTAGGTGGGGGTACAAAACTAATTTTGCACTAAAAGACAATTTTTTTAATATGATACATGTATTTTTTTCCCCATTTTATTCAAGATGGCTAGGTGAAGCTTGAGAGACAAATATCAGCCATACAGACCACACTGTACAAAAATGCAAATATCTCCGAAAGTATACATAACAGACACAAAGTATCAGCAGCAAAGTTGTTCAGCACAAAGTTACCTTTCCAACGGTGCTATGCAGTCAATTCTACTTACTTCAGTTTGTGAAATATTTAAGTTTTAAGCAGTGGCATTCTCAGATGTCCCAAGTCCTTAGTGGCACTAAGTGCAGAACATCTGGAAGTGTTAAAAGACCTCAGGAATATCTTTTCTGCTGCCACCTACAAGCATCTTGGGGCCTCAATAAGTTAAGGCACACTGGACAATGCTGGATAATAGCAGACCCAGGGTCACTGGACAATCAACCAATAGCCAAGTTGGCCCTGGATCCAACATACAGTAGGTGAGATACAACAGCACAATTACCTTAAATACCTCCTCCATAACTACTGGCTGGCACTCTCTCAGGACCACTGGAATTCCTATGTGTCTCTCCCGTCCATCACTTCTGGACCCTGACTGGCCACCTGTTGAGATCCCAGCTTGAACGGAGGACACTCTGTCCAGGAAGAATGACCCAAACATCTCACACCTTTCTGGAGATAAAATTCCTCATGACTGTAGACAGTGAGGATGGAGAAACAGAAAAATAGAAATAGTATTTGTTGGCAGATAAGAACCGCTAGGTCCAACCAGTCTGCCTATTTCTTTTTTTTCATTATTATTTGGTAACTAGGTTTTTTCCCCTAACTAAACTGTCAGGGCAGACCCTACCTGATATCTGGCTACTTCTTCCCCTGCTTTCCTACTTAGATTCCTTTTTGCCTATCCCATGCATGCTTTAATCCTACCACTGTTTTTGCTTACACCACCTCCAGCAGAAGACTGTTCAAGAAACCCACCACTGTTTCCATCAAGAAGTACTTCTTCACATCACTCCTAAATTTTCCTCCTTCCAGCTTCATTGCATACCCCCTTTTCTTGTTGCCAGCCTCCTCCTCGCTGCTGCCACTTTTATGAAGCCAGACTATATCTGCCTTCCTCCAGTCCTCTGGAACTAATCCTATTTGCAATAATTTGTCGAATATTGCTGCCAAAGGTGCAGTCAGTACCTCCCTGAACTCCTTCAGCACCCTTGGGTGTATCTTGTCCTGTCCCATAGTTTTATTCACTTTTAGATTCACACGTTCTTCTCTGATAAATACTACCCTCCTGTACCTTATTCACCTCTGTGAGGTATTTACAAGCCTCTATCAAATACCCCCCTCTCCAGGGTGTACATATGGAGGTCCTTCAGTTTCTCCTCATACACCATTTTAATTGCCCTCCTCTGGAAGCCTTTCCCCTGTCTACTGCCTTGCTGAGATGTAGTCTCTAGTACTGGACACAGTACTCCCAGTGGGGTCTTGCCAGTGATCTATAAACTGGTATTCCCTCCCTATGCACCCACACATCCCTCTGGCCCAACTTTTGCCTTGTCACATTGCCTCACAACCTTGAGGTCATCTGATATGATTACCCCAAGGTCCCTTCCCTGTTGAGTAATCATCAGTACCTCTCCTTCTCTTTTATGCTCTGCTTCTGGGTTTCTGTGCTCTAGGTGCACGACTTTGCACTTTTTGGAATTGAAACCCAGCTGACATTTCCTTGACCACTCCTTGAGTTTTCGCACATCTCTACACATTCACTGCACCCCCTCCAGAGTGTCTATCCTATTGCAGATTTTGATGTCATCTGCAAAGAAGCATGCTTTCCCTTCCAGGTATTCTGTAATGTCACTTATAAAAACATTAAAGAGGAGTGGTTCCAATACTGAATCCTGAGGTACCCAGCTGGACACCCTCCCTGCCCCAGAGTGGGTGCCTTTTACTACCACCCTCTATCACCTATCCATCAACCAATTTTGTATGCAGTTTACCACCATGGGACCACCCCCAAACTGCCCAGTTTCCTTATCAGCCTCCTATGTGCTACCATGTTGAAGGCCTTGCTGAAATCTAAGTAGGCCACGTTCACCACCCCACCATGATCTATTTCTCTGGTCACCCAATCGAAAAAATCAATTGACTTCATCTGACATGATCTCCCACTGTGAATCAATGCTGCCTCAGGTCCTGTAACCCACTAGATTTAAGATACTCCACTACCCTTTCTTTTGAAACCATCTCCATTCACTTCCCCACCACTGATGTCTGACTGACCAGCCTATGGTTGCCAGCCTCCTCCCTGCTGTCACATTTATGAAGAGGGACTACTTCTGCCCTCCTCCAGTCCTCTGGAACCACTCCTGTTTCCAGTGAGTTGTTGAATAGGGCTGTCAGAGGTGCAGCCAGTGCCACCCTGAGCTCCTTCAGCACCCATGGAAGTACCCTGTCCAGTTCCATAGCTTTATACACTTTCAGATTTGCAAGTCCTTTCAGGACTTTTTCATCTGTGAATGTACTTGTGTCTACCTCCCTCCACTTGTTTTTCTGCTGTTTTGCGTTGTCATCCCCCTTCCCTTTCACTGTAAAGACTGAACAGAAGTATATCTTCAGGATAACTGCTTTTTCCTGATCCTTCTCAATGCAGTCTGCCCTGTCCTTCTTAACCTCACAATACCGTTGTCTTCCTCTTATCACACATGTGCCTAAAAATTATCTTCTTCCATTTAGGTATCCCACTGGCTATCCTTTCCTCAGGGTTTTGCCTCCATTGGCTGTCTCTCAGCCTGGTGCCACCTGAGTGGCCCGCTGTACTTCTGCCAGTAATTTTTTATTTTTTATTTCTTTTTTTTAACATTACCCATACTGAACCTGGAATTGTTAACCTAATCCTGATCTCTGTATAATTTAATTTAATTTCTCTGCCTGTACCAACTGCTGCTTAGCTAGGCTTCCCCTTGGCTATGTTGCATTTTAATTTCGGAAGCTGTAGGTGAGAAGTCTCCTGCTTGGTGTCAGATTTCTCTACACGTCAGCTGATCAGGAATCTAGGACTTTTGTACAGGGTGGAATTATTGACTGAACTGTTTAGAATTTTATGTTAGGCTGAAGAGATTTATCATCTTTATTATTGTGTTAGTGTTAAATGTAGAAGTACCATTTTACATTTATTGTTTTAGCTTGCTGCCCCAACCCCTGATCCTTTGTTCCTATGGTTTATCAGACATAGCTGGCACCTTGCTTGCTGTCAGCAACCTCCCCACAATTTTAAGTACTGACCCCCCAGCTTGCTCCTCACCAGCCTAATTGTTTTCTCTCTTATCCCCCTGTCTTATCAACACTAGGCCCATCCATCCCCGTATTCTTCCTTTCCCAACCTCAGATAGGAGCTCACTACCCTGGGTTGTGACATCCTACCATGCCCCGTACTTTATAGCATTCAATTCGGGCTCACACATACCCTTTTTCCATCCACCTTCTCTACATCCCGTTTACCAACTCCTTCTGTGCACCATGCCCTCCTAGCCTTTCTCCCCTACCCTCCTCCTTCCCCCTACCTTCACCTCTACCTGGTGTATATTTCTATTTTATTTTTCTTCCTTTACTCTCCTGCAACCTTAGATAACCTGCTTTATCTTCCTATAGACACTTCTATGTATGTAAATACTGTGTAATGTACAATATCTGTATAATTCTATGTACATATGAACTCTTTTCTTCCTCTCTGTAAAGAGTATTATCTGTATTGCCTTGTAAATACCTGTGTTGACCTGTATATACAGTTGTTCATGCTCCACCCAGGTCCATCTTGCAAATGAGCTTCTGCTCAACGATGAATGCCTGGTTAAATAAAGACTTGATTGATTGATTGAATTTGAAACACTTTTGTAAAGCAGCTCCTTTGTGTCCCTTTGTTAATACAAACCCTCCCACCGACCCTGCACTGCATCTAATTTCTTGTCTGCCTCTTTCTCCTGCAGGCACCCTTGTAGCCCACTTAGGCTCTCACTGCAAGCAGCAGGCTGCTCTGGAACTTAAGCTCCTCCACAGAGCTGAGAGTCTGCCGGAACCCCCCCAAAAAAACTTAGCAGCAGGTATGGCTCTGGATACAGCCTCAGCTCTTCTAGGCTGAAGTAGGCGCAGACTTTTTGGCCCACCCCTCCTCTCTAGGCCACCTTAAATGCTCAAACACCACACCCCCCTCCCCTAAAGCTGATCAGTATTGGCTGGATTCTGACTCCGCCATCTCATTTGGCCCTTCCCTACACTAATCGATCTGGCTAGCCTTTGCTCCACTTTTTTTAGTCCACTCCCCCAAAGCTATCCTTAGTGACTGGCTTTTGCTATCATTTTCTCCTTGGTCCTTTATATTTATGGGGCCATTTCTTGTTACAAGTTGCTGTGGGTTGTTCACTAAGCAAGTTACACTTCAGCTTGCTATACAATCGGACCTTGGTTTGGAGCTAGGAATCTGTTATTGATACGGAAGTAAAGATTCTACCTTGGCTTGCCTGCAGCACCTGCTGCACTGAAGGAGAGGAAATAAATAAGGTAGTTATATTCCCCTTTATTTTGAGTACTACCTGCCAATAGTTGATACCAGGTATGTTGTGACATGGACTCATTATGCGGGCTAGTTGTTGGCTCTCTAGTCTGACCCTTTTGTTACTTGTTTCTTCTAACATATACCCATTCCCCCAGTCTTCTGATGGAGCGGGTGATACCTCGTCAAACTGCCACATGAACTATGACTCTCATAAACACTACTTATGCATCCACAACCTTCCCTTTCTATAGCCCTCCATACAGCTACCCTACCATGCTGGAACTAATATTGAGTTGCCCTTACATGGTATGTTTCCCTCCTCCTATGACAACCTGTTCCCCTTAACTTTTGCAGACAGGGTATTAATTGAAGGGGCTCTAGATCAGCAATGCCTTTGTCATGGGGCTTCACCAACCTTCTCCAATAATCCCTGTAGACATGTAAGGGGAAGCAAATATAAATTATCCTTACATGCGATCAGAAAACTTCTGCTCCTCCTATTATTGTGCCCAGGCAATGCTGAACTTAACCCTGGTCCTCCAGCAGCCATTGCATCTCCATCTGATTTGCGTAGTCTGAAAGGTGTGGACTTTATGCATGTTAATGCATGCAGCCTGTTAAAAAAGTTTGCCTCTATCCAGGCTTGGATATGTCATACCACACCTGATGTTCTGGCGGTTTCTGAGTCATGGCTCAGAGCAGGTACTCTTGATAGCTAAGTGAATATTCCTTACTTCTCCATGTTTAGAACTGATAGACAGGCCAGAGCCGGTGGTGTTGCTATTTATGTCAAATATAAATTTTACGCTTCAATCCTAGATTCAGCCTTTGTCCCAAATGAATTTGAATGTCTGTGTCTCAAAGCTGAAATCTCTACCTCTGTCTCACTTTGTGCGGTAGGTTGCTATAGGCCCCTTTCAGCTGGATTACAGCTTTTAAAGCATTTAAGCAATCTTAGGACCTGAACCCTCAGAAGCTATCATATTAGGGGACCTCAACTTAGATTGGTTCTCCAACGTGGCAACACCACTCAAATTGCTTTGTGATTCACTTGGGTTCTCGCAACTTATCAACGAAGCAACACATCCTAATAAAAAGAACCCAAACAACAGTACCTTGCTAGATGTCATTTTAGTAAGTAAACCCCATTTATTCTCACATGCTGCTACTTTTTTCTCTGATATCAGTAATCACTGCTTTATTGCTTGTGTAAGATGAAACTCCAAGCCTCTTCCTGCATCCAAGTTTACCTTTAAGAGATGCAGACGCAATTTCACTCCTCTAGACTACATTGCTGAATTAAGAGGCTCATTGCATTGGCAAGATTTTTACTTAGCAAATATTGTGAATAGGGCATATGACATTTTTCATGAAATAGTGTCAGAGGCACTAAATAAGCATGCACCATTGGTAAAAGCCCAGGTGAGGAATAAATTTTGCTGATGGTTTACACCGGAGCTGATGGCCAAATTGTTGAAAAGTGACATGTTTTGGAAAATTGTGCACAAAACTAAGCTTATAAAGGACTGGCATTGTTTAGGAGGGCACGGAACACCTTCACCAAGATGATTAGGGAGGCTAAGGCTGTCTAGTACCACTCTAAACTTGACTCTGCTTCTAACAGCCCATTCAAATTTTGGAAGACAATTAAGGACTTATTTATTTATTTTATTTATTTATTTATTTTGTGAGAATCAGTTTACAACCTTAGAGCCAGGGGCTCGTTTCCAAAGGTACCGCGTCACATTGAGGACATACATAACATTTTAGATTACACAGTACAGGTTTTTCTCAAATAGGCATTCATCAGAGGCACCACGTCACACTGTGGTCAAACAAAAATACATTTGAGTTACAGGGTACAGGTATTTGAGATAGTTCTTACACAAGTTGGTTACATATGTTGAGCAGTCTACTGGCATTACCATAAGCAGTGTCAGTGGCTCAGTAGGTAGCACACTCGCCTCTGAGGCCGGGAGATCAGAGGGTTGTGGGTTCAGTTCCCACATCTGGCACTTGGATTAATATCCCAGTACTGACACTGTAGTGCAGCATAAGAGGGGTGCTGCACTTCTGAGGTGCCATCTTTGGGATGAGACGTTAAACCGAGGTCCCATCTGCCTGGATTGGTGGTAGTTCAGGTGGATGTTAAAGATCCCATGGCACTTATCAAAAGGAGTAGGGGAGTTTTTATTGTAATAATAAACATAGAAGGCAACACAAATAAGCTCATAAATCAATCAAATTACAATAATACAAATCAGCAAAGGGGAAGGAAAACAGAAAAAAGAAAATAAAAGAAACAAACAAAAAAAAATAAAGAAAACCAACACATCATTTAAACTTTATAAAATGAAGAAATCCTTTCCACCACTTCAAAAGGGTGGCAGGAGCCAATCACCTTACATCCTGAGAATAAATTTTTGAAAGTTCATTCTCAACTAACATACTAAAAACATTATAAGGCATCTTTCTTTGGTACAACACCCATTGACATCTAGCTTGCCATAAATAAAACCTTAAACTGCAAAAAAATAATGACAAAGTCTCATCATGAAAACAAGAAAAACCCACAGGGTAACATCCTAAAACCAAAATATCATAGGAAAGTGAAGTTAGCCAAGGTAAACCCCATAAGTTAGCCAAAAAGAATCACAAACCAGTGGAAAAAGAACACTGAAGAAAAAATATTCCATAGACTCCACTACATTAATGCATTCAAGATAAGGACAATTCCTTTCCTCAATTGCCTTATACTTAGCGTTGCCTTGGACATTTAAACGACCATAAAAAATCAGCCACTGTATTTCCCATTGGTGATGAGGCAATCTGAGACTGTTCAAATTGGCTAAAACTATAGAGTTTAAGGCCGTAGGGCAATTCTTGAAACAGAGCTCCTGAGGGTATAATTTTAACATGATGGAGTGATAAAGGCCTTTATTTTTACATGTCAAAATCATCTCTTTAGTAATACCCCACTTATATAGTTTCTGGGCAGCAGGCCGAAAATAACAAGGAAACCAGACACGTGGATTAATTTTAGGGGCCAAAACAAGCCAATTCTGGAAATATTTTGTTAATGGTTGTGGAGACCATACTTCCACATTTCCTTTAGCTAAACCCAAACCACTCTTAACTGTACACATGAAAAATAATGTCTGTAAAAAAACAACAGGATCAATCATACCGAGGCCACCTGATTTAATATCCAAATAAGTAAAAGCCCTCTTAATTGGGTTTAAGTGGTTACCCCACAACATTTGGAAGAATAAACAATACACCCTTGTCTCCAGGTTAACCGGGAGAGGAAAAATCATTGCAATATATTGCAGACTTGGCAAAAGGAACTGCTTAATCACCTGTACATGCTTGCGTTTAGAAAATTTCCACTTCTTCCATCCAGTTACTTTGCGTTCCACAACTTGAAGAGCCAATTCCCAATTATCTACTGGCAAATTCTGAGAACCAAATAAAACGCCCCAAATTTTAAGATGGATTCTGGAAATATGGATTCCCTCCTGAAAGGCCTCAACAGGGTCTGCAGCCCTGATAATCAACCCTTTGGTTTTTTGCAAATTCAACTTTGCATTCAAAATACTAGAAAAATCAGCAAAGACTTCCAAAAATAAATGTACAGAGGTTTGATCAGAAAAATACAAAACTAAATCATTGGCATATGCCTGCAGCAAAAGATGCTGGTCCTGTGATAAAGTTCCCGAAACCCCAGTCCAGCATGAAACCCGAGCCAAGGTTTGTAAAAGGGGATCTAAAGAAAAAACATAAAGAAGGGGGCTGAGGGGACAGCCTTGATGCACTCCAGTAGACAAAGAAAAACTGGCGGCCGTATGCCCTCTTAAAAAGGGAAAAACAACATTATGCTGATACAACTTCCTAAGCAAGGCAACCAGTTGTACTGGAACCCCATAACTTTCCAGGGTTAAAAACAAAAAGGGTAAATGAACATGGTCAAAAGCCTTTTCCAAATCAGCTGCACTCAGACAACTACTAATGCCAGACTCCGATAGGTGCTCAATAACATCCCGCAGCATCATTAAAGCTGATTGAATTTTCCTATTGGGAATCCCACAGAACTGGAAGGGAGAAATCACCAATCTAGCATAATTCTTTAATCGGTTATTCAAAATACTAGTAAAAATTTTATAATCAGAGTTCAAAAGAGTTACAGGCCACCAATTCCTAATGCCCTGTCTATCCCCAGATTTAAATAAATAAACCAATAAACCATCTGAAAAAGTAGGAAAAAACACAGTATGCTTCACAAAATACTGAATTAAAAGAAAAAGGCAAGGTACCAATTCATCAGAAAAAACTTTATATAAAGAATTAGACAAACCATCCATACCAGGTGAAATATTAGGTTTTAAGGCCTGTATTACCTTCAAAATTTCTCCCTGAGAAATGGGTTCTAATAATTGCAAGGTTTCAGATGCCTCTGACGAAATAGTGAAACCACTCAAATATAAATGCATGGAGTCATCAAAGATCGGAAGAGAAGGTTCCAAAGACTGAAAATGGGACATAATCAATTCTCTTAACTGTGGAACAGTATCTGCTATAGAAAAATCAGGGTTAGAAAGTGAGTCCATATTAGAGGAATCTCTCAAAACCTTGCAGGCTTCAAAGGGGTCACCTAAGGGGGATTTTTTTTATACCATTGGTTAAAATGGCTTGTAAGGTTTTAGCTCGGTCATACTGATAAACCCTCATTTGTTCTTGTACATTTCTTATTTGAGCCGAATAATCCCAATGTGACGAGTATGCCACTGTAGTAAGCCTTTGGAGCTGTTGCCTAAGGGATAAATACTTAAAAAAATTAGAATTTTTCATTTTAACCCCTTGGTTTTTAAACCAACTACGCAAATCAGCCTTAGTCCCCAACCACCACTCCCCTAAATCGGAATATAAAAAAGCTACCGACAATCTTGCTTTCAAAATACATTTTACTCCATTCTGTACATAGGGTAACCCTAAAATAGAACTGTTAAGTTTCCACTGGACTCGCCTATACTCAAAGGAACTAGTTACCTGAAATGTACATACTAAAAAAGAATGGTCCGAAAATTCACTAGGGATCATTACAAAGGAATGAACCAATAAACCAGGGGAAACAAACATATAATCAATAACTGAAAAAATCTTACCTTTACGGAAAGAAAATTGAGTACCACGGGAAGGAGAATAAAAACAAGTAGTCAAGCCAGCTATCTTAACAATATTGGCCAGCGCATGAGAATCACAATAAAGTTTGTTACCCTTTTTCGCAAATGTAGTAATAGTACAGTTAAAGTCCCCACTCCACAGAATCTTAACAGAGGTGACCAAGTAGGGTTGTATGGATTTAAAACAGGCCACTCTACCAGCTTTCGTTTGGGGGCTATAGATATTAATAAAGCGGTAACAAATACCTTGCCATTTCCCATCTAGAATCAAAACCCTGCCTGGTATGAGATTGATTAAATTATGTAAAATAAATGAAAAAGAATTAAACAAAATACCAATACCATCAGCCCTATCCATGCCAAAGGACCAAAAGGAAGGGCCTCAAACCCAATCTCGTTTAAAGGATGCTAACTGTTCCACAGAAAACATCCAAGTCTCCTGCAGGAAACAGACAGATAAATACTGTTCATGAATATGATGAAAAAGGGCCTGTCTTTTAGCTTTATTCAGCAAGCTGTGGGTGTTAAGAGAACCCCAAAGAAACCTCATTTATGGGCAGAGTGGGAGAAAAAAAACAACTCCTTATTTTTTTCTCTTCTTTTTTTTCTTCTCTTTATAATTATCCATGGACTGTGACAAAGAGGATTTCTGGGAGTCTGAGTCACCCAAATCCATTTCCGTGTCCCCCCAAGGGGTGAAAAGAGCCGCATGTGAGTTACTGATTTCGAGGCCAGTAACAGAAGGGGGAGATTTAGGATGCAAATTCCAAGAAGATCTGCGCCGGGGCAAAGATGGCCCAAGGGCAGAGATTTTAGGCTCTTTCCCAGCAACCCCGGAGACCTCCTCCAAATAACACACAGGAGGAAAGTCCAAGGAGCCGGGAGGGCCCATACAAGGTTTTTCATCCACTAATGAAACAGAGACCACTTCATCAGAAGGGAGAGGGGAGAAAGGTACTGTACCTGTAGCCACCTCTTGTTTTTCATCTGAAGAAGGAGGTGGTAGTCTTGAAAGGGAAGGGGAAGGAGGGGGCAGGATTGAGGAGAATTTTCCTGGAGGAGTAGGGGAAGAATGGGGGGGGGGGTAAAGGCATCCTGGGCGTTCTGAATGAGAAGGTCTGAACTAATACAAGTAACCTTATTCCTGGCAGCCCATGAACAATCCCGAAAGCTATGACCAGATTCATCACAGAGGTTACACTTAGAGATATTAATGCATTGCATAATAACATGCCCTACCTCCCCCACAATTTTCACAACGAGGTCGATCACAAATGCTGGAGAGGTGAGTCCTAGACATACACTTATAACAAGCACGTGGTTGACCTCTGTAAAAACAGACCCCCCCTATCTTTTTCTAGCATAAAGGAATTTGGAATATGAGCTACCCCAGACTCTGATTGCCTCAGTTTGACCTTATATTTCCAGCCCCCTGTCCAAAAACATTCAGAATCTAAAATAGGTTCAGGGCTGCTTAAAACCTCACATTTCTGTGTCAACCAAAAAGTGATATCCTCCACATGGACCCCCTCATTTCTAAACATCACCGTAACATATTTAATTAAAGGTTTAGAAAGAGGTATAACCATAAAGGGGGTCCACGTGTGTGGGGGAAAACTTTACCTGACCATAACGGTCCCAAAACAAATCCAAGCCATGAGGAGTACGGAAACTGACATCAAAATTATCTTCACCAGATATGTTAATAAAGGCATACACGTCTTGGGGAGTAAAATGCAAAGAATCCTTCAGTAGCGTCTTTCCCACATAATGTCTGTCAGGCCTGTCTTGCAGGCCCCCCTTATATCATATATGAACTGCATTTCATCTGGGTGCCGCTTCCCTTTTTGAAGAAGAAAAAAGATCAGACATAAGGGGTTTCTGGGATAAGGATTTGGGCAAGGAGAAGTCCTGAATCGGCGCTTTATTCACCAAAGGAGGCAATCCTGCAGTCATAGATACATAGATACATAGACAGTGTCGGCAGATAAGGGCCTATGGCCCACCTAGTCTGCCCATTTGAGCTTGTAAGTTCAGCTTGTTTTCCTAGAAGTCTATTTCCCCTTACCCCCTGACCTCTAGAATTCCTTTATGTCTATCCCATGCATTCTTAAATCCCGTGATTGTTTCAGCCCCCACCACTTCCTCTGGCAGGGTGTTCCACTTGTCCACCACCCGTTCTGTGAAGAAATTCTTTCTCATGTTTCCTCTGAATCGTCCTCCTCCAACTTCATCCCATGCCTCTAGTCCTGAAACATCTTTTTCGCTTAAAAATAGTGTTTTCCTGCACCCTGTTCCTCCCTGTAAGATACTTGTATGTCTCTATCATATCCCCTCTCTCCCTCCTCTCCTCCAGGGAGTACATGTTCAGTTCCTTCAACCTGTCTTCATAGGACTTGTGATGCAACCCATTCACCATCTTTGTTGCCCTCCTCTGAACCTTCTCTACCCTGTCTATACATAGGAAGTCGGGACAAGGAGGAGTCCTGTGAGGGGGCACTCTTCACCTGAAGTGGCAAATCAGTACTTGTAAGGGGGGGGTACTGTAACCGGAAGAAAGGGAAGCAAGGGACGGAGGCCCAGTTCCTAAAGATATAGTATGCCTATTGCTAGCCAAATCCTTAAGCTGAGGAATCAGTTTCCATTCTGGAGAATGTTGAGAAAGGGGAAATTCAGAATCTCAAACCGGGTCAGGCTTCCAAACCCCAGAGGGAGTCTGTGTCCAACCAGCCCCCAAAAGAGCTTGATCCGGAGACCAGGATTCCTGAAGAATATCACCCGAAAGGGAAACAGAGACTGGCACTGTAGGATGCATAATGACCTGTTTAGGCTGTTGAGTAATAGAAGCCCCAAAAGTAAATTCGGTAACCCCTGTTTGAGAAGTAGCCGATGATTGGTAAACAATATCAGAATTCCCCTGAGCATCCATAGAAGGAAGATTTTTTTGAAAACAAACACAGCAGCTTTCAACAAAGGAACTGAAACATTCTGGATAAACGCAGAGGAGCCAACACCTACTGTAGCAATATTGCTCCCAACATCCAAGCGAGAAGCCTCATTCCATGGAGCAGAATGCACTCCCTCAGGCTGTAGGCACTCGCTACAACTCACGACTTTACTGCCAGCCTGGAGTAGTGTTGCTGATATGCTAGAAGCACCGTGAGTAAGCAAAACAGTCTCAGGAATGCGACCGCTCCCCTCGGGAGCTCCCAGGGTTGAAACAGCCGACTGCAGCTTGACAGGCAAAGAATCTAATTTGACAGAATGATTTCACGCTTTCGAGCGCATTTCAAAGACAGGCTCCACAGAGGCTTTAATTAACATGGTGTTGTCCACAAACCAGGCCGTATCAATACCGGCAATCTCAGTACAAGCCGAAGGCAGTTTTTTCTCAGAGCAGTCCACAGTATGTACAGCCAAAGCCGCCACAGGGGAAGACAAAACTGCAAGGGTATGATCAGAAGAAGTAGAAATATTTAACAAAGTCTTACCGCTCAACGCGGAATCACCCGAAGAGGTCACATCTGTAGGGAACTTAGGAGAAGCAGCCGTGCTGCAAACCGGGATACCACAGAGTCCTGCAACTGTCCGTTTGAATCCACAGGGTCAGTCGGAATGGCAAATTTCGAACTGGGGGCAACAAATCCTTCAGATAAGTCCAAAATAGGCAAAACAGTAACGTCGGGGCCAGACAGAGGAGCAGAATCTGCCCATACAAGCGGTGCATCCTGAAAGTCATTATCGGAATCAAAATCCGATTGAGAAACAGCCTCCATAGCGCTATCGGTGGGAGCAGAGGCTAACACTCCTAACAAGCCAACAACCTCCTCCTTCGATGTCAGCTGCAGAGTGGCCATCCTGACGACAACCAGACCCCCTGCTGGCAGCAATGCAGCAGCAGAGTAGGGGAATTTCCCCGGTGTCCTGGCCAAATTTCCCTCATTCACTAAAAATACCACCAACAGCTTAATCTGGTTCAAGGTCAGTTGGCATTCATCTGCATCCCCCTTCCCCCGGGTCGTGCCTGAAAATAGGCAGGATTTGTCTAGTGCACTTACCCGGTCAACAAAAACTAAATAAATAAATAAAAAATAAGACAGCAGGCACTGGCCAGGTTATACTTAGGTATGGTGTGCTGGGAAGGGGTGGAGGGGTGAGCTAGGTGGAGAGCAGCCCAGTGGGCGTTGTCACATGTGGAGAGGTCGAGGTCAGGCCTCATTCAGAGACAGGAGCAGCTGCGAGTGTCTCTGGAAACTCCCTACCTGCAAAACTTTTTTCTGGCAATTCCACTATCTCTGATAGACCAGCTTTCCTTGATGTTCTTAATGACCATTTCACGACTGCAGGGCTTGCCTTTGACAACTCCCCTGCTTGTTCCCTATGCTCACAACTTGGTGCACAAGATCATGAAATCCTTGTCCCCAAGTCTTCTTTCACTCTTCAGCTTGCATCCCTGAAAGAGGTTGAAGATCTCCTATTACACCTTGATACCAAAAAAGTGCTGGAACTGATTTCCTAGACCCATATTTCATAAAGGTTGGTTACTGAGTCTTAGCTGTGCCAATCACGCATCTCTTTAACTTGTCTCTATCTTTGGGTGACCTCCCACCTATATGGAAAACAGCCCATGTTATTCCCCCTGTTCAAATTCGGTGATCCCTGCGATCTAAACAATTACAGGCCAAATTCTCTCCTCCCAATACTGTCCAAATTACTGGAGAAAATTGTGAGTACTCAACTCAGGAACTACTTAGAGTCCATGAGTCTGTTAAACCCTTTGCAATCAGGCTTTAGAGTTCAACACAGTACAATCTAGGCACTTGCTAAGGTGACCAATGATTGGTAGCGTGACCTGGATTATAGGAACTTTGTTTGCGCAATATTTCTGGACCTAAGCATGGCTTTTGATACCATTGACCACAGCCTACTCCTCTCCTCCCCTTCAGAACATTGGCCTGGACCAACTTTATTTGAGATGGTTCACTGATTATCTTACAGGCTGGCTATAGCAGGTGAAGGCAGAAGGTGAATTTTCACCTCTTAAACCTCTTCTGTGAGGAGTGCCTCAGGGTTCCATCCTGTGTCCTTTGTTGTTTGCAATTTACATTAATAATATTGACACAAGCATAAAAGAGGCTAATATACACCTATTCGCAGATGATACGGTGCTCTACATAAGCAGACCAACACCTGAAGCTGCATGCTGTGACCTCCGGTCTGATTTCAATCAGCTGCAGTTTCAGCTTCTAAACCAAAAGGTACTCTTAAATGCTAAGAAAGTGATGTTTTTCTCACCCTTTATTCATGCTTTAAACCTGGCTACCTCTGGATCTATTCCACAGATTATTACAATACTAGGAGAACTGCTAGAATATGTAACAAAATTCAAATACTTGGGAGTATGGATTGACCATTGACTGTCTTTCACTGACCATATCGAGGCACTGACAAAAAAACTTAAAGAGACTTGATCTATTTTTTAGGCTCAACCATCTTCTTACTAGAGAAACTAAATTGAGACTAGTCCAAACTACCTGCCTTTCCCTGCTAGATTATGCGGACTTCCTCCATAGCCAGGGCCCCACCATGATGTTAGCTAAACTTGATATGTTCTACCATAGACCCCTAAGGTTCATTACTGGTCTCCCCTTCTCCACACATCACCGTTCCCTATATGCAGCTGTAGGATGGTCATCCCTCCCTTTTAGACTTCAGAGAAATGCTGCACTTCAGACTTACAGGACTGTCATCAAAAAACTGCCCTACTACATCTCTGATTGTCTTCCATTAAGCTTGATAGGTAACTATGCATTGAGAAGTACCTCCTATAGTTCTCTGAAAGTACCTAAGGTAAAATTATGCTTTGGTAGGGCTTCCATGAGCTATGTGCTGCCTGTTTTGTGGAATACAGTAAGCTGCAAAAGACATTGAAACTCATCTTCCCTACCAACCTGGCTGTCTTCAAAATATTATATGCTTACTCCTATAAGGAATCTTGTAATTGCTTTCCTCATCCCTAATCTCCTCTTTTTTAGGCAGTGCCCTCCCCTGTCCTGCCTGGCCTCTCCTTATCCATACTTCTCTGCTTGGTTCCCATCCCCCACCTCACCCTAAACCTCCTCCATACTTCTATTCTTGGATACCGCACCTGGTATTCTAACATTTTTGACCTCCACTATCCTGCTTGATTGCCCAGCTTTCCCACAATAAGGCAGAAGTAGCACTTTACGGTTTGTCAAGCCAAGTATCCCTTGAACTTGCACCTTTTGCCCCTTTATCCCTTCTCATTACTCCCCATCTTTACTGCCCTTAAACCAATCTCTCTCCCTCCCTTCCCCCCTTTTTTGTCCCTGTCTGGTACCCCCCCAACTCATTGTACTTCCCTAGCCCTTCTGAATTTATCCTTGCTTGTTGTATATATATTGTTGACATCCACTGCAATATGATTGAATATGTACTCATGTTAACTTTGTGGTGGTTTATTGTGTATGTCTTGTCTTCATCTACCGAAATGACTTGTACTCGCCTTGTATGTTTCTTAAGCTACTGTTTTTTGATATTCACTCTGAATTCTGTAATTACTGTGATCTTTTCTTTTGTGAATGTATTGTACACTATTTTTGAAGCCTACCCAGGTCAATGCAAAGAAGTGCAAAATAATGCACCTGGGAAACAAAAACCCAGGGGAAGATTACACAATGGGTGGAGGTAGTAACAACAACAAAATTGGAAAGGGACCTGGAGGTAATCATATCAGATGACCTTAAAGTTAGCAAGCAATGTGAGAAGGCAGTAGGGAGGGCTGGGGGGATACTGGGATGTATAAGGAGAGGCATCACCAGCAGAAAACAGGAAGTTGTTATCCCTCTCAGAGACAGTTGGTGAGACCACATCTGAGTACTGCATCCAGTTCTGGAGACCCCATCTCTGCAAGGACATAGACAGGATGGAGGCAGTCCAGAGGAGAGCAACTAAAATGGTGCAGGGTCTGCAAGAGAAGCCATATGAGGAGAGACTAAAGGAGCTTAATATGTATACCCTTGAGGAAAGGAGGAGAGGGGAACATGATAGAAACTTTAAGTACCTCAGTGGAATTAACAAAGTCCAAGAGGGTAGCATCTTTCAGAAAAAGGGATGTGCAAGAACAAGGGGACACAATTTGAAGATAGAGGGGGACAGCTCAGGAGCAATGTAAGGAAGTATTTTTTCACAGAGAGGGTGGTGGATGCATGGAACAGCCTTCCTGAGGAGGTTGTGGGGTCTTAAACTGTGGTAGAATTCAAGAATGCATGAGGCAGGCATAATACAATTCTTGTAGGAGGTAGGAAGAAATAGGCTGTTGGTTAACTAGGATCTGCAGCTTATCCTGTAGGTAGGGAAATGGGCAGACTAGGTGGGCCAAGCGGTCCTTATCTGCCGTCAAAGTCTACATTTCTATGTCCATCTTGAAATGAGTTTTGTTCAATGGTGATCGCCTAGTTAAATAAAGATTTGATTGTTTGATTGATTGTACCTTTTAACCTCGCACCGCCTTCCCTGCTTCTCTCTGTTTTTCCTGGTACACCTCCCTATCCTCTTCTCTGCATCTCTTTGCACCTCATGAATGATACACTTTTAACCTTTACCTTTACTGCCACTTCCCTACAGAACCAGAGTGGTCTCTTTTTTCTCCTGTTCCTCACAATTCTTTTGCCAAGTGGTTTGTTGCCTTTGCTATGCCATCCTTTAATTTGACCCACTGTTCCTCTATCCCACGCAGGCACCCCCCCCCCCACTCTGCTAGGTCATCTTTGAGGTATTCACCCATTTCTTTAAAATCTGCCCTCCTGAAGTCTAGGACCCTTGTCCAGTATGGTGATTGCTGGTCCACAGGTGGCATTCCATCTTGATGTCTGCAACACTGTCCCTGTTTGTAAGCACTAATTGAAATTGAACCTACGCTATTTTGTATTTAAGAAATGCCTCGCCCAGTGTCTGGAACAACCACCCTATGTATGTCTTATTTCTTCTGTATTACTGTACCATTGTCTGTGAAAATCGCATAATGTATGATTTTGTCTTCTTCTGTACAACTGTATCATTTGTAAACCCTCTACCCCCAGGGCGCATCTGGAATCAAGCAGTACTCCGCTCAGTATGTCTTCCTGGTAAATCTCTTAAATAAATAAATAAATAAATAAATGAGATCCAGTATTACCCTGTCTCGAGTGGGCTTCCTGACTATTTGCCTGAGAAACTCTCCCTGCAGGGAGTCTATGATGTCTCTGCTTCTAGCTGAAACTATGGCTGGGAGGTTTCAATCTACATCAGGCAGATTGAAGTCCCCCAACAATAGCACCTCCCCTTTTTCTGCCATTGTGTTGATGGCTTCCCCATTGCCTTATCCAGTTCCTTTCCATGTGATGGAGGTCTGTATATCACTACAGTGCACATGGTGACTCCAGCTCTCATTTCCAGGGTGACCCACAGGACCTCCAGCCCATCTCCCCGGTTCCCTTGCATTGCCATTATCGTGACACCCTCTGGTGCAAACAGGACAACTCCTTCTCCCTTCTTCTGCTCCTTATCCTTCCTGAATTGAGTGTAGCCTGATATGGCCATGTCCCAGTCATGGATAGTTGTGCACCATAACTCAGTAATGGCCACAATATCCAGGTCTATCTCTGCCATCATGGCCTCTAGGCCTGGAATTTTATTTTCAGGGCTCCTTGCATTCACACACATGGCCCTCCACACCTTGCACCCACTCTGTCTGCCATCCCTTTCCTTCCTTTATGTTCCACCTAATTTTCCTCTCTCTTCTTTTGATAATCAGTTTTTCTTCCAGTCACCAGATGCCCCCCTCTGGCAGACATCCCAGCCCTGTCACCCCAATGTCCATTGGGTCTTACCAGCTGGCCATTCTTCTCCCAGGTCTTGCCCTCCGGTGGGGTTGACAGCGTTGCCCAACCCCTGTTGGAGAAGGATCTAGTTCCTGGTCAGTACGTCCATCTGGTCTAGTGTGAAGTCTGCATGTCCAGGTGCCATCCTGCCACTGGTGGCATTTTCCTCCCAGTAGTTCCCCCGAGTGGTATTGCAAGCAGTAATGCCATGACTTGTGCGTGTGCACCCATGCACTGCACGTTGGTGTCTGCCATGTCCCCACAAACCCTCGGTACAGGTCTGATTGCCTTTCCCCAGCTTCTGCTAGGAGCCAGGAGAGCACCAGGTTCTTCCAGCATGCTCTCTGGAGGACAGCAGTCAATTGGACACTAGATTCTCCTCCCCCCAGCTGACCCTCCAATGCCCCGATTTCATTTCTGAACCCGAGTTGTCAACTTTGCAAGTGGAAAACTTACCAGTGCTTCAGTGGGCCAGCATTTTTCCCTCTCTTCTGCAACCTTTGATCCCCTCCCATGTGTCTTCTACTTCTTTGCTGTTCCCATTAACCTGCTCCCTAGGGGACTTTCCTTCCCTTGGGTCCTTTCTTCCTACTGCTTCAGTTTGTAGTGAGGGCAGTTTATGCCCCACTTTGTCTTTACACCACCTCCTTCACTAGTTTAAATGTTCATAAAAAAAAATTAAACCATCCACTGAGGACTGCAGCTCTCCTCTCACACAGATGCAAGCCATCACCTCTGCATAGGCCCTCATTCCTCAGGGTTGGTCCCCAGTCCTTTATGTGGTTGAACCCCTCCTTTCTGCACCATTCCTTCAACCATGAGTTTAAGCTACTAGTGTGGAGTACTGTATCCTTCCCTCAACTATAGACATGCAGCACTTCGGTGAAAGACACCATGTGTGCTACTTGCCTTTGACCCCTCCACAGTTCCTTGAATTCTCCCTGCACATCCCAGCCCAGTCCCTTGCTAGGTTGTTAATCCCCATGTGGACAATGACAGCCAGCTCCCCCACACCCTACCATCCTAGTGATCCTGAGAATGCACTGCCCATCCTCCCAAGCCATGGTGCTTGGTAGGCACCTTACCTCCCTCTCGCTTTCCCTTCCTGTTCCCAAATCTACCCCCCCAATATCTGCGTCCCTCACCAGAAGCTGCTTCTTTCTCTGCTGTGATTCGCTACCTCCCACCTTGTGGCTTCCCCCATGGAGGGCCCCCACATCCTCCCTTGTCACTACTTTAAGTACCTCCTCTGGCAATTCCATCCTGTCAGAAGGGTGAAGAAATTCTGTAGTGACACAGGCTAAGGAATGTGTCTCTCACCTTCCACCTCCTCCCTCCTGGATCCCATCACAGTCCAACCAGTCCTTCTTCTCCTAGGAAACCTCTTGGGCAACAGCAGTAGATTCAATGGCCTGTCAGTGGGGGAAGAGGTCCTCTGAATCTAGCCAACTCAGACCGGTGAGCAGCGACCTCCTTCCTCAACCCAGAGAGGTACATACAAATGGAGCAGCACCTCAATCTCCAGAATTTCTCCAGGAAAAAACTGCAGCTCCGCATCTGTTGCACTTCACCCCTCCCAACATTGATTTTATGTACTGATGTCTACTGCTATCGCCTGTACCTTTGCCCATTGCTCCCTTCTTTTTTTTTATACTTTCTTTATTTTCAGAAATTCAGGTGCTTGTAAACATCCATTACAATCTGAAGTTTCTTTTAGTTATCTGGAAACACATTACCTTAAATACATTTTGGTATTTGATCATTTGTTCAGTACATTTTCTCCATTTCCTAAGTATTCTTCTTCTACTTATTTCTTATTTCCCTAAGCTTTCAATGAAGAATGTTTTACCGTTCACTTCCTTTCTGTTATCAGTCTCTTATATTTTCCTTTTTATTTAAATGACAACTATGAAACATTAACAGCAGGTGTAAACTGGTCTGGCAGTATAGCCTAGAGGTTAGAATAATGAACTGTGAATGAGCCTGGTATATCCAGCAGACCAGACCTTGGTTTGAATCTCACAACCTCCACTTGTATACTGTGTGACTCTGAGCAAGTCACATAACTGCCCAGTGCTTCCAGGTCACCCCTTAAAACAGGCACTTGTGCCTAGTGGGCCTTACCCGGTTACCAAAGACTAAAATTAAAAAAACACTCATGCAGGCACAGGAGTCTCTTCTTGATTCATTTTCTGTTCCATATATTGGCTCTTTCTATATCTATGTCAGGGGTTCCCTGAGAGGGAAGAACTATCTTTCTATGTGCATTAAATCCATCTCTCACCTTTCTTCTTGTATTTTGTTTGTATGCGTGTATGGATTATTTTTAATCTTGTGTAGATTCCTCTCCTTTCTAACTCATGCTCCCGCCTTCTTTTTTCTGCCCCTTTACTCTATTGTCATAATCCATTTGCCCATCGTTCCATAAATTTTTCTGTCTTATCCTGTGTTAGGTGTGTTAACCGTTGCATCTCTTGTATTTCACCTATTACTTTTATCCATTCATGTACTGTGAGTGGATCTTTCTTCAACCATTTTTTGTGATCCCTTTTCCTATAGTTGCTATGCACACTCTCCACAAGTATTTTGGGTTAGACCCTTTTATTTATAATGGAGGGAATCCAAATATCAAGTGCTGTATTTGTATTTCTCCACTAATCTGAAATAGTTTCTTTAACTTTGTTGTTATATTCCTTTTCGAACACTACTAGCCCTGGACACAAAAAGAATATAATGCTCATGTGTGACTCTTTGTTGTCCATATTTCCTCTAACATGTGGCATCCCCTACTCTGTCCCACTTTGCCTTCCTACAGTATGTGGGGTTATGAATTATCGAGTGTTTATCTTCCAGGCAAACTCCCTCCATTTTGGAGCTGAAGTTGCCCTGAAGGAGCTCTCCCATATTTTAATCCACTCTTTGTCTATTAATTTAAATCCTGCCCCTTCCTCCCATTTCTTTTTCATGTGCTCTGTTTATTATCCCTTATGAGAAAGGAAGAATTGGTATATTTGGTAAATTGCTCCCTTTGCTCCTTGTTTGTTTCTTATTTGCTCTAAAGTCAACTCTCCATCTAGTTTGTGTTGTGTGTTGATGTGTTTTCTCTGTTGTACTTATTGCTAAGTTTTCTCTTTCACTTTCTCCTCCCATTGTCTAGGGCAAGAAATACTGGCCTCCAAGGGGGGGTCCTGTCTCTTTTCTTTCTTCCAATACATGCCATTGCACATCTACATTCGATTTGCCCCATTGGAATGCCCATCTGAGTTGTGTTGCTATCCAGAAATCTGTTATGCCTGGAAGGGCCCATCCCCCACCTCACTGCTTCCTGGTGGTAAACACTTTGTTTCTTACATTGGGTCTTATCTCTGCCATATACATTTGTACATCCCCTGTTGTATTTCCCTTAGTCTTTTTTTTGTTAGAGGCAGAGAGACACACTGAAAAACATATGCTAGCCTCAGTAATACATTCATTTTGATTGCCTGTATTCATGCATTTATTGGGAGAGGCAGTAATCCCCACCTTTTGTAATCTACCTGCAGCTGTCATGTCAGGGTTTCTAAGTTATCCTGGTATAGGTGTTTATTTGAGTCATGTAGTTTTATTCCTAAATACTTCAGTGATGTAAGATTCCATTTCATTGGGAATCTAGAAGTAATATGTGGGAAGGGGTCATACTTAAACCTAAGTATCTCTGTTTTGGCCATGTTTAATGTGTACTCAGACATTGTTGAGAATTCCTCCACCCTCTTCATCAGGTTTGGGATTGAGGTATCTGGACTAGTTATGTACATTAATATGTCGTCTGCGTATAAAGGTATTTTATGTTCCTGTTCTCCTTCTTGTATTCCTCTAATTTCTGGATCCTGCCTAATCCACTAGGCCAGTGGCTAGAGGTACAGGGTGAATAAAAGTGGGGACAGTGGACACCTGTCTCGTCCCTTAACCAGTATGAATCTATTTGAGAGGTGTCCATTTGTTCTAATATAGGGCTCTGGCCTATGTTACAGTTTTTGTATTGTGGCTATAAATTTACAGTCAAATCCAAACCAGGCAAGTACCCCAAATAAGTACTTCCAGTCTACTCTGTCAAATGTCTTTTCAGCATCCATACTCATGAGCACTGCAGGTGTGTTTGTTTTGTTTAGATGATCTGTTATGTGTGGTGTTCTAAGGCTATCTGCAGTTTCTCTCCCTGCCATAAATCCTGTATGGTCATGTTTTACTGGGGGATTATTTCTTCTAGTCTTTTGGATATAATTGATGTATTGTATTTATAATCAACTTTCAAAATTGAAACGGGTCTGTATGAACTGTAGCTTGTGGGGTCCTTGCCCATCTTAGGGATCGCTGACATTACTGCTAACGCCCAAGAAGGTGGCCATTTCCCTTGTTTTTCATTGCCACTTGGAATGCCAACTATAATAATGGTGTTACCTTTTCTATTAAGTTTTTGTAGATCTCTGCCGGTAGACCATCCATCCCTGAGGCACTTGCCTGTCTTACTGTTCCCGTTGCTGTTCTGATTTCACTGTGGAGATTGGTTTGGTTAAAAGTTTGTTTTGTTCCTTGTTTAACTTTGGCAAGTGCAGGGATTGCATGAATGCTTTGGTCTCTTCTATTTGTGTATCAGGTTGGGGGCTATATGCATTTTTGTAATAGCTTATAAATGCTTCCATTATTCCCTCAATTTTTGTGTTTGTTCCCCCATTTCTGGATGTTGTATTTTAACTATATGGGCTCTAGCCCTGCTAGCTTGTAGTCTGCATGCCAAGAGCTTCACAGCTCTGCCCCCCCAAATATCTTTGGCTCTTGAATGTTAGTTTCTGTTCAGTTTTGTAGTCCATTAGATTATTGAGGTCTTTCTCTAGTTTTGTTACTTCCTTCCCCCTATTTTTGTAAATTTTTCCTGTTGCTGTTCTTCTAGTTTATGTATTTTTTGTTTCAAAATCTTTTATTCAGGTAAGTATCTAGTTCAATTCAGAGTTACAGACAATAGACAGTTCCTTTTCCAACTTCCATGGAGACTGCCATCTCATTTCATGCTTTTACATTTTAAGTACAAGTTAAACATTGTCTGTTCTGTTCCTGCTTGCATAGCGATACTATTTTATGCTAAAATCCCCACAAACTATTTACAAACCTTATTTCATTATCCCAATACTGATCTAGCACCTGGTATAAATCTATACCTTTTTATCATACTTTTGAGTATGTGAGACATTTTCCAGAGGATTTCCCTCTGATCTTCTTCTTCTTCTTCCCCCATATGGCACTGACCGGTGGTGATGGAAACAACATTCCTCCCCTGGGGTATCTCTTATCTTCAGAACCGTGGTTAACTTTTTACACACTTCCTTAGATATCTCTGCAGATATATCTCCTTCTTTGCATTGTTTTATATATCACTTACCTGTGAGCCTCCTCAGAGATTTTGTCTCCACCTCAGGTCCTCTCCTCAGCTCACAGATATCACTCCAGCCGTTCTCTGCATATCCAGGGTGTCAATCTTCTTGTCTCTTGTTTCTAAGTAAGAGTATAGCCCCAGGGTATTCAGATTATTCCTTGTCTCAACACCATTGCTTCCTCTACAGGCAGGAGTTTATGTATGTCCCCATTTGTTCATAAATAACTCCTCCTACCATATCTTTGGTATGTCTGCCTTTCCAATGTCAGGTTATTGATCACCAGGGTTTTCCATTGTCCCGTGATGGTCTGACATGGGAAACCCATGTGTTCTATATATTGTATCACCATTGTCAATAGAATCCTTACTGTTCTGGGGTATGCTTCCTATTCCTCTTCCCCTGAGACTTCCATCCTAAACATGAGGGAGACCGCAGTGTCTGCCACCAACATCTGCATGGCTCCTGATACTGCCTGAGTTATCTCCGACCAGAAGTAATGGATGTATGTGCCTCTTGCTGCATTATATCTACCACACATCAGTGAAACTGCATGGTGGAACTTGTTGACTACCACCAGAGGAGCAGTGCAACCTGTGCAGGAATTTGGATTAGGACTTCCTAAATTTATTGCACATCAGTAATCCCATATGGGACTGAAGGACCAAGGACCACTCTCCTCCATGATCTGAATTCCCAAATCCTTTCCCACAATCCCTTAACCTTTAAGGACCTACCAGAAATAGATCTCATCCAGCCTTACTGCCCAGGTAATGAGGCTCTTGGGGTTAGTCTGCACAGTCCATACCAGTTCCTTTAGTGGCCCCAGCATGTTGGTCTGATCATCCTGCCCTGTTCTAGCTGTACTACAAGCTCTTATCTGAAAGTATTGGTATATATTTGTGGTCGGGATATCATAACTCTCCCTCAACTACTCAAAGGTTCATAACCTCTACCCCATAAGTCTCTGAGGCAGTGCATCCCTCCCTGTTCCCATAACTCAAGCCCTCCTCTCTTTCCAGTCCTGGTAAAAGGCTGGATTCCCACCACCAGCACCAACCATGTGACCTCTCTGCTCTCCTTCTCCTCCTGGCCTGTTCCCATGCCTCAAGTGTCCATTCCACTAGAGGGTTTCTATTCTGCAGCCTATGGTATGGCCATTTACCTCCTGGATCAAGGTATGCTGTCAAATGGACTTGCGCACCTTCACCCTCTAGATCCACCCATCCCGCTTTTGCCCCCCGATGTAACCAATCCTAGATATAACTGTTCTGCATAGCTAGCGCAAACCCTTTCAGATCTGAGAAGTTAAGGTTCCCACTTTCCAACTTATCCTTTAACCTTAATAGACTCATTCTGGGCCTCTTATTCTGCCAAATGAACCTCCCGAATTCCTTCTCCATATCCTTATAGTGTCTGTTGGTCAATCCCATTGTAGGCATCTGCTTTAAATATAAAATTCTGGATAATACATTCATTTTAAGGAGGTTAATGTGGCCCAACCATGAGATAGGAAGTGCCCTCCATCTTTTCCTATCTCCTTTAAGCGTTTGTAACAGGGGTCCATAATTGATCCCATACAATCCCACCAAATCTCTACCTACCTTAATCCCCAGATAGGTGAAGTTGTTCTTAACAACCTTAAACCCCCATGTGTTGCTATCCCTTCTACCCACTGGGTACCCACTTGGATAAGTTGAGCTTGTACCCCGAGAATTCTGTGAACTCCTGCACTACCTCCAATAAAGCTGGAATGGTAGTATCCTGATGCATGGTGAACAGCAGAAGATCATCTGTGTAGATAGTCAGTTTGTGATGCAGTCCTGACTCACCCTGCACCTCCTGTATCCTAGCATCAGCCCAAATGTGAATGGCCAGCATCTCAATGGTGAAGGAAAAGAGTAGGGGGGGGACAAAGGACACCCTGCTGAGTTCTGTGCAATTCAAACATTTCAGAATGTCCTCCATTGACTAGCACCTGGGCCTTTGGTTTATTGTAAAGCATTTTGACCATGTTTATGTAACTGTCCCTAATCTGAATTTCTTTAACTCCTCAAAAGGATAGGCCATTCCATGCAGTTGAATACTTTTTGGTGTCCATGGACAGCACCACTGATTGCTCTGGATGCTGGTTACCCCATTGGATGACATTGAGGAGTCTTCTCATATTATGGTAAGACTGGCGGCCCTGCATGAATCCTGTTTGGTCTGTGTGAACTAATTGGGATAGGATCACCTCTAGTTTGTGGGCCAGTACCTTCACAAACATTTTGACATCACAGTTGAGGACTGATATGGGACGATATGACCTACACTCCTCTGGGTCCCTACCAGACTTAGGAAGCACACAAATCATTGCCTGCAGGCAAGTTGCTGGCAGTCCATTCTCCTCCCCAGCCTCTTCCAACATGCCAGCCATGACTCCTACCAGTTCCCCTCTCAGTTCTTTGTAGTATTCCATAACAAATGCATCTGGACCTCCTGCTTTCCCAGTCTTCATTGATACCAAGGCCCTTCCTATCGCTGTCTTTCCTCCTAACTTTCCCTTTACTCTTCTGAGATTTCTGGAAGTCTAATTCTTTCTAAAAACTTTGCCATCTGTGGTTCTGTGCTTCTGCATTTTGTTTTATACAGCTTTTCATAAAAAGCTGCAAAGCCCCCCCCCGTATCACCTCACTCTGTGTATGCAACTGCCCTCTTCCATCTCACACTCCAGTTACATGGTCATGCCCCCCCAGGAAATCTCTTCATCACCACCAAAGCATGGTCTGACATGAGGATGGGCTCCATGTACAACATCCCACACCCCTCCATAGCTCTCTCTTGTGACATATATGTAGTCCAGCCTGGACCATAGACCATGTGGATTGGAGTAGAATGTATATTCTCTAGCTCCAGGGTTGGCTGCCCTCCATACATCAACCATGTCCAAATACACCACCCTTGTTTCCAGTAGCTGATTGCCCTCTCATGTCTCCACTCCTCCAAATGGTCCAGGCTGGGTTCCATTACACAATTCAGATCCCCTTCTAGAAAAAGTTGGGGAACTGCTCACAGATCATCACATCCAGTAGCTTTTTATAGAATCCAGCATCAAACACTGAGGGGACATATATGCTGGCATATGTTATCAACTCATGGCCCACCTTTAGTAATAATAATAGTAATAAATGTTATTTCCCAAAAGTGCCTTTCAGTCCACCAAGGCACTTTACAAAAAGATAAAAACAGTCATGATAAAACAGGAAGTGTAATATTAAAATAAATATCAGAGGATCCAAGTTATTTGGTGCCCCAAAAAGCATGACACCATAAGAAGGTTTTCAGCACCTGTTTAAACCCTCCCACAGTCGTTCATTCCCAAAGCTGACAGGGTAGAGAATTCCAAAGGGTTGGGGCCACGTGCATAAATGCATGGGCCCCTGAAGATTTCAAAGACACCCTTGGAATCTCCAGCAACCCCTCATCAGCCGAATGCAACTGTCATATTGGGCGGTAAGGCACAAGAAGCTCTTTCAAGTAGTCAGGGCCCAGTCCATGTAGGGCTTTATAAGTCAGCAAACCAACTTTAAAGGTGATCAGCCACCTAATCGGCAGCCAGTATGCGCAGCACAGGACTGATATGGGAAGCTCAAGAAGCCCCTGTCAAGCAATCGTGCTGCTGTGTTCTGCGTGAGCTGCAGGCAGTGGCTTTCAACCCCCGAAAGCCCTAATTACAGGGAGTTACAATAATCAAGGCATGAGGTCACAAAAGCATGGACCAATGTAGGCAAGTCCCCAGACAGAACCAGGTACTTAATCCTGGATATTCCTATGATGATAAAAGCAAGTCTTGATGACAGCCGACACATGAGCTCATAAAGTCAGCCCGTCGTCAAGCACTACCCCAGGTTTCGCACCTGCTCAGAGGACAGGACCTGAAAGCCCCCATGAAAGTCAAGAGGGCTGATCAGCCCACAACCCCTCTATCCGATGACCCGGTCCACTACCATCACCTCCATCTTGCTGGCGTTCAACTTAACCAGCTCAAGTTCATCCAGTCCTGGATTTCAGCAAGGCAGGTATTAAGTACGAGACAGCTCTATCCTGGTCGGGAGCAAAGACAGGTAGAGCTGGGCATCAGCATAGCAGTGAAACCTCAGCCCATACCATCTTACAATGTCTCCAAGGGGCAGCATATACACTGCAAACAACATGAGGGACAAAACTGAGCCTTGGGGGACCCCACATGGCAGAGAGAAAGGGTCCAAGAAAAAATCCCAGACACCACTCTCTGACTCCTGCCAGTGAGAAAAGATGTAAACCACCTGAGGACCGTACCTGACAGTCCACAGATGGACTTCAGACGTCCAAGCAGTAGTCCATGGTCTACAGTGTCAAAGGTTGAGGAGAGATCAAGGAGCACCAAGATAGAATGGTTTCTCCAATCTCTCACCATCAGGAGATCATTGAGCACCCAAACCAGTGCCTTCTCAGACCTATGCCTCTTTTGAAAACCGTACTGGAGAGGTTCGTAGATGTTATGGATGGTCAGGTGGTCATCCAGCTGTACCACTTCTACTTTCTCAATCACCTTCCCTATAAAGGGAACAAAAATATAATGGCCACCATCTGGATCCACTACCACTGTGTCCACCACTATTGGGTAGTTTTTGTGGAAGAGTATCACCTCCCTTGCTTGTAAGAATTGTATGCCGCAGCATGGCATGACCCAATCCAGCCTCCTACCAGCTTCTTTTATTTTATTTATTAGAAAGATCAGAATTACAACCCTTTGTGTCAGTGACTCTTTTACAAAGGCTTCACATCTGAGAAATAAAAAAAAGTAACATAAAGCAGACAAAGTAAGAGATAACCCTATCAACACATGTTAGAACAGGTTAGAGAAATGGCAAGGGGTAGACTACCCAGAGTCAGTATAACAATAATGTAGGCACAAAATGTAGGAAGTAATTACAGCATACGCTATTAACACAACGTTAGAACAGGTAACAGAAAAGCAATGGGCAGGTTATCCAGAGTCAGTGTTACAATTTGGTGGGGACAATATATAAAAATGGCTATAGCACAGTAAATTAAAAATTGAGACAGAACATGAATTCATCAGTGGCTGAACTAAGGGGAAAGGAGGAGGGCAGGAGATGATGGGCATTGGCTGCAGAAAGAAGGGGATGCAATCTCCCAGCAGAGGTGCTTATTAAGGGCAATCACAACTACTGGTGGATATTATCACCTCCTTGAGCCCAAACTTGAAAAGCCTGACCCTCAATTGAGATGATGTTTCTAGGGGGAGTTCATTGATCCACTCTAAGGTGGGTCTCTTGTAGCAATGCTACCCAACCCTGGTGGTTCTTTAAGGTCTGAAGCACTTTTTTTCATTTTATAGGGTTATTAAATCCACGGGTATTCCCGGATACAATCGCAGTGTCACTATCCATTCCCATGCCTGTAATTTTCCCTAGCTCTCCACCTGGTTCATGTCCTTCACCCTCCCTTGCACACCACAACAAGTCTATACCAGTGCATTATCATATGTATATTCACATACATTTGTAACTCCTAACTCAACAGCCACTGCAACAGGCAGGATTTCAACCCAAACATCAAAATAAACATTAACAAAACTTTGAACTTTGTTGTCCTTGCACATTATTATTCCGCATCCCAATACCCTTATTTCCTCATTCAGCATTATCCTCTTATATCTCATGTCTCTGTCATGAGCATGGAGGATATAATATGATCCACCCTTCCCCCCTCCACTCATCATCCCTTTAATTTTAAGCAGGTTCAAGCACAGGTTCTGTCTACTCCTCCCTCCCCGTCCCCACTGTACCCCCCATCTTGAGGCTATAAGTGGCCTGTTCACCATTATCCCCATTTGCTGCCAATGATTTGTCCCTGAACACCCTTTTACCTCTCCTATTCCTTTTGAACCTTATAAATTTATCTGTCCCATCACTCTGTTAACTCTCCAGGCTGCTGATGGAGCCCCTACTTACCCCAAGCTGTAGTCCTGAGGGAGCCAACTCTGAACACCTCCTCCTGGAGCAGCCGTCAAGGCTATCCATCCATGCTCATTGCTCCAGGGCCATAGGCTGTAAGGAAAGGTTAGAGAGCCAGTTACAGCTTTAAACTGACTTTACTGATCATTGACTCTTACAGTCCTGCTCTTCCTGTTAGACCCAGGTTGTCCATGACCTATGCCTTTGCCCATTCCCACATGCATCCTTCATCTTTTCACTGCCTCCTGCAGCAACATTGGTGCTCTGTCTTCCCTCTATGCCCCTCCACTTTAACCCCTTCCCCAATTTCCCATTGGCACATTCTCATAATATTTTCATTTTTACCCACATCTCCCAGCCTTCATTTGAAGTTACTTGCAATGTTTTATGACACCTGAACCCTCATTGAGGGATCTCCTGAATGTGCGGCCTTTAACCTCCTAGTTTACATATTTGTTGTTGTATGTCTGTTTTTTTGTTTTCTCTTTTCTGCTGTGTCTATTGCTATTAATTTCTCTAATTATAGCTTTCAGGATGTCCCATTGTATGCCTCCACTTACCTCAGTGTCCCTATGGTTCACTACCAACTGATCAATCAATTTTATTAATAATAATAAAACATTTATGTATATAATGCAATATCAGAAACTATCAAAGTGCTGTACAATTTATAAAACAAACATCCACAAATAAATAAGACAGTTAAAATAATTAAAATATACAGTTATAACAACCAAAAATCAGGAAAAGCATTTTCATATAAATATGTTTTTAATGAAGTTTTGAAGCTCTCCGCTTGGGATCTGTTCTATAACCTCACAGTCTCTAAGCAATGCTAAATTTAATCTCCAGAATGTCTGCCTTGCCCTCACTTGTAGATCCAATTCTATGAATAGTGGGGCATGGTCAGATATTCCTAAAGTCCCTATTCTCCCTTGACTACTTTTTGAAGGGTGTCCCTTGGGGCAAAAAAAAGGTCCAGTCTTGAATACATCTGGTGCTCCTTGCAATAGTAGGTATATCCCTTACTGGGTCCCGCCAGGTATCACCAGACATTTTGTAGCCCTGTCTTTCCAATGAGTGCCTTTACCTGCTTTGCTACCTTATGTGTGGCTTACGGTATCCTTGATGTACTGTCCTGTCTAGGGTCCAGTGTTAGGTTCTCATCCTCCACAAATGAGTGTCCCCACCATCTGTTCCATAATTTTTAGTAGCAGGGTTCTATACAAACCAAATGCTCAGCCTGGCGGGCATATACTGCCACCAAGGTCAGCATCTGTCCATGTAAGATCCCTTTTAAGATTACATATCTTCCTTCCTTGTCTATCTCTTCATGTTTGCATTCAAATGGTATATTCCTTGGTATTAGGATTGCTACTTCTCTTTCTACCTGTTTTATATGAGGATGCATATATCCTCATATTTGAATTGTTTCAGCCTTTGATGTTCGACCTCCTTCAGGTGTGTTTCCGGGAGGAAGATAATCTCGACCTTTGCCTGTTTGACATAAGTCATCTCTTTTTTCTTCTAATTGGATTGGATAACCCATTCACATTATATGTAAGAACTTTGGAGGCTTTAATAGCCATCATTTAACTTTACTGTTCGTATCTCTGGTCACCATCTTAGGTGACCAGAAATTCACATTTGTCCCTCTCATTTGAATCCCTCTGAGACCCTTTTCCCTTGTACCTGTACACCTGTTAGTTTCTTCTACTTTCAACTTACCAACATGGCTAACCAAATAACTACACTGTTTAACAAAACGGTGGTTACCTCTAAGGTAGGAGAAAGAAATTGTACTTCTTCTGTCTCTGGGCACTGGCACCCCCAGTCTGTTGTACCACAGGGCCCAGAGTAAGGCTCTCTAGAATCTCAGAGATCAGGAATTTTACTGCAGAATTAATAACTATCAGAACTTTCATGTGCTGCAGAACTCACTTTTCTTGGTGATTTTTATTAATATTTCTGTTTATCCATAGAATCTGGTTCCTTCCCTCTTTTATATCCAAATCCCCTATATGCTCAGAATGTGATGTTATCATTGCTATAACATCATACATTAGCTAACAAAATGGCTGCACTCTGCAACAGAAATGAACAGTCACTTATCTACCACAGTTCCCACTGCCAGAGATGGTGGCACAGCACATCATGCATGGTGATATTTGCTCAACCTGCACTACAGCCTAATACAATTTTCAGTCTTACATTATTGCACTAGGGCCAACTTAAACAAAACATTGTCAATAGTACAGACTTGTTAAGTCTATACCTCACTTTGTACAAACCTATTTGTGTCTTTAATGTATAGAGATGCCATCTGAAATGAATAACTGGTAAAATTATTTTAACTGTCATTTTTAAGAAAATAAAGTAATTATGCCCAGAAAAGGAGAATATAATAATGTGTAGACCTTCTGAAAGGCTAGACCTGTTAAATAATTGCACTGTACGCATTTTTGCCAGGGTTAGTGATTACATATTGTCATTGGTTGATAAAATCACCTAAAAGTTATGGAGAAATGTTGTGTGCAGGGACAGCTGTTGGGCCAGAGGGTAGCATGCTGTGTTTCCGTGCCGGCAACTCAGGTTCAGAGATTAGCTCTGGGAGCTGGCTGGGCAGCACAAGGGTTGGTGGAACACATCACTGCTCAGAGCCTGGGAAGGTATGGTGCAGTGTTCTGTCACATGGTGGACACATTGTGATGGGCTAGAGAGCTCTATCTCACAATTGTTTCACATCATGTCATGGCCTGATAGTGTTACGAGTGTGTCAGGGTAAGCAGGTTGGTGACATGAAAAATTAGTTTTGTAATAACTCCTCTAATCCATTTCCAGTGGGACCTGAATGAGGATGTAAGTTCATGGAAATTAAAAAAATATTTATATATATGCACACACACACACACACACATACACACACACATATATACAGTATCTCTGTCTCACCACACGCACACACACATTTGTATGTATGTTACAGATTGCATATAAATATATAAGTGATACACAGTGGGAACCTCATGAGTGGTGTAGAAAGCACATACAAATATGTAAGTGATAGGCAGTGGAAACCTCATTAGTGGGATAGATAGCATGCATATGGAAATACCTTATTTATCACATAAGATCCCTTCTGCATATGTCATTTATGCAACAGGCTAGGACCTTAAGGGAGAGACATTTGTTTTGCCTTTTTAGGCATAAAATTATTTTTATAAGCCTGTTATTTTTTGAACTAGTGGTACTGTGCTTTCCACCATCCTGATTGCTATAACCACTGCCATGAAAGTGAAGTCAGGATGACAAGCTGACACTGTGATGTGGTAATTTGTTAGTGCCGCAGAACTTCGAAACTTCAGAAATTACAAACCACTGCCTGCTGAGAAGTTCTGCGGCAAATGGTGTCTTGCCGCAGAACTTAGTCCCACTGTGCCAAGAGAAAAGTAGGGCCCTGGCCCAGAGTAGTAGTGGTAACACTTCTCCTTCTCTCAGGGGCCACTACTGTGGTCATCTGTTTCATCTGGGACCCATCACCTGGTCTTCCCTCCACAGGTGGCCAATTGTTTTCTGTGTCTTACTCCCACAGTCGAGACATCAGTTTCACCCATGCTGTCCACCTCTCCCCTCTTGGGGAGTGTGTTATGTCTGCCGACATGTTTGACCTCCTCTCTTTCCCTTTTTATATTAAGTTCTCTCACCTCTTTTTGGCTTTTTATTCCACATCCCCTTCCCCTTATTTGTTGTTGAGTTCCCTCATATTGCAGTTTGTGCTGTTATTTCTATTCCCCTCCCCCCTTGTTGAGAGGACCTCCTGATTGATCTCTGGGGTCCTTTCTCTGCAAACACTATATCCTCTATTGTGTTAGTGATTGCACTGTGTCTGTCCAGTTCTGTGCATCCTCATCCATCCTTCCCCCTTCATTCTTCACAGTAAAGGTAACATGGCAACTTTACCTCTACACCTGACTTCTCCGGTCTCTTGTTGAGCCTCTCAACTTAGTTTGTCTTCACTTCCCTTCACAGTTAAGATCTCCAGGAGTTCCTGGGGTACATCTCAATTCTCTTCATCTCCTGCAGAAACAACAATATATGGAATAGTATCTGGAGGTCATCTCAATCCTTCATCTTTGCTCCCTTTATTATTTTGCATTCTTTGTGTATGACAGTATCCATTAACTTCACATTTCTTCAGTGTGACTCCCCAGTACCATTTGGTATTTCCCTTTGAGTTGCCAGGTATATCCTTTATTCCCCCTGCCCCTTTCATAGCAAACCTTTCAACTGTCTCATTTGCCATCATCAGGTGTATCTCTGCTTCCCATCCTCTTCTCTATTGCTAATAGCCCCCTTTAGCCATACGAAGATCACTGTTTCTTCATCTATCTTTGTGTATGTATGTATGTTCCCCTTCTCCTGCCTCCCTTTCCCTTTGTCTCTGCCTTTTCCTTGATGCATTTCCTTTAGACTGGGGCTTTGCATTGCTCATTCAGTGTTCTCCTCTCCTCTTTCCCTTTATTTTTCATTTTCCTTCAGTGGGCGTTCTTGTGGTCACTATGCTTTCTTTTGCCAATTTGGGGTTTTCCTGGTCAGCATTTCTCCTCTCAATTATGCCCTTCTCTTTATTTCCCACCTCCCCCAATCTAGGTCCCTCCTTTTGTCCTATGTGTGCCTCTTATCCCCATTTTCCCATTGGTTATTATTTCCTCCTTCTCCTGCTATATCATTGGTTTTTTGTTCCTGTAAGCATCCTCACCATCTCTGATCACCCCAAATCTATGTAGTGTAGTCCTTCTAATTTCCTTTTTTCATCCTGTTTGAACTATATCTTTAGACTGTCCAGCCCCCAAACATTTGTCTGGGAAGATATCCCTCCTCCTCCCTCCTTGCCCCTTATGAAACAACAGGGAACACCCATCTGACTGTTCTAGTCCATGTCAGTGAGCATTCAAAAAAGTCTCTTCCTTTCTTCAGCCCATGCTCACTGCTAAGTGAGATGCTGCAGGTCTGATCTATGTCTAACGGCTGGAATCTTGACACATCCTTGGCCGATGTCCATGTTTTGGAAGTCAATCTGGTGCTCCTGCTCTCTCTCCTTTTTGTTTTGCTGCCATTTTGCTCAGTATTTAAGGAGAAATTTTAATCCTCGGGGTCGGGAGCTGTCTCTTCAAGCTGCTGCCCCGGCAGTGACATCACCGGAAGTCCTCCATTGCTCTCTTCTTGCATTTCGTTTTTCCCCACCTACACCTTCTGTTAGTATTTACTTTATTGCCCTACCCTAGACAGGGTATTTCTTGCTTACCCTTTTCCCCCTTGCTTTATCTTTTACTTGCTTGGTAATCAAGCAATACAGTAGAATGATAGAGCAACAATACAACTGTGATGTTCTGAACAGCAAAACAAAGTAACAATACAATTACAGTCAAATTCAGAATAAAGCATGAGAAAACTTACCACAAAGCTAAAATCAACAATATACAGAGCCAAATCAAATAAAGAGCAGAGCAAGCCCCAGCCTGGTGTAGGCTGGGAAACTGACAATGCAGACAAGTTCAGTAATCATTCAAGCAAAGGAATATTCCTTACTTCTGGTTTATGGGATTTATATTATAACTGTATTTTAACTAGTTATATTATTGCCGCTTCTCACTATTCCTTTGTTATTACAGTGTGCCATCACCTTTAGCTTTTGGAATAAGGTGCTCTATAAATAACAATTTATTAACTGATTATTTGATTGATTTTATTAGTGAATAAAAATAGAATATGACTGTTTATTAATAGCAAAATTACACAGATGGATAACAGTATTACAAACAGTACTGCTCAGATAGAAACAATTATTATCCAAAATTGTACCTAAAATCTTATCAGAGATTGTATCAGATTTCAGATAATGGCTATCTAGATCAGATTCAACTATCTGGCAGAGTCTGGTCACCCCAAAATTAAAATAAAAAGTCCTTAGAGCTGTGCAGAGTGTAAAATTTCACCACCAAAATCCAAGCAGAATTACAGCTACAAGTCAATGAAATTCTTGGCATTTTGCCAACATTTGCATTCCAGTTATGTTGGTTTATCTTTAAAAGCACTCATCTAAATATTACGTAATTCACAAGGTATATAGGGTCATACCATATGGAGAAGTATGCAAAGTTTTAGATTCCAAGCATTAAATGGATTTTGAGTGATAGGTTGTCAAACATTTCATCAAAATTTAATTTTTAATTATTCCTATCTAATGTGATAATTACTTACAGTATTCAAATCCCTCCACAGTTTCATGATTTATTTAATGATACAATATGGGTCTGTATACCTTGTTTTAGGTCTCAAGCTTTAAAGAGGGTTATGTTATTGGCAGCCAAACATTTTGCAAAATTTTAAAATTTAGTTATTTTAGAATAATTTTAAAAGCACTCATCCAAATGATACACAATTTAGCAGCTATACTAGTACATAGTACACATATATTTGGACCATGTTTCAGATTCCTACATTTTAAGAGAACTGAACGATAGGCAGCCAAATATTTTGGCAAAATTTAAATTTTAGTTATTCCATCTACAACTTGTCCATCAGCATTAAATCTGAAAGATGTTAACAAATATACTACATGATTATATGTGACATATTTTATATTTTTTGCTTTAAAGGGTACTTAATTATAAGTAGTCACACTTTCAAACAGTTGTAAATTAAATATTAGATGCATGTAAACTGCAAAGTTACAAACTCCTGCAACTTTAAAAATACAGAACATAATGCCATTACATTTTTCAGGTTCACAGATGTTAAAATAAGATTGTGTGTATCAATTTTATTATCTGGTTTCTTAAAGAATGTCCATATTACAAGCTGCCAAAAATTGCCAAGTGACACCAGTACTTACTTAAAGTTGAATCCCATCAGCCTTTGTGAAAATTGTGTGGCATTTAATAAAAAGGTAATCACACAGAAACACTTAAAAATGTAATCAGAATGATAACTAAACTATGATTACAATGTAATTTCAGTTTGCTACACTTAATTGCACTGACTGGCAACTCTTTAGATGGTGTTCCATGTCTATATTTCAGTTTTTCATAAACCTACAGGTTAATACATATGCAGTCTAATATTGTGAATTGATATATAACTGTACACAAAAATATTTCATTTGCATAAGTACTAATTGGCATTGTCACAGTACTGTAGCTAAGAAATAATGGTGCTGTTTAGGCAGTTAATGCCTAGGTAACATGCATTTGTAAGTGTGCACACTTACAGTTACCAAATGTCAGCACTGTAGCTGTGATGCAAGTTCTCATTCAGAAATCAGTCCTCATGAACTTACTGCATACTAAACATACAGTCTAATATTTCACATAGGTTGCAGGGAATGTGTCAGATGTGCATACCCTAGGCCTGGAGATCAACAGCAGATATCCAGTCAGACTGCCCATCAGCAGACTGGATCCTATACATTGTATGGAGTGAACTGTGGGATATGTCTGGTCATCCAAGTACTGCTGGTTTCCAGTAAGGGAACCTACTGGTCTACTCATGTTCACTGCCATGCCCTTAGACGTCATGGTATAGCCACTGGGCCAAAGTAGTTTGGTGTGAAGGATGGTGCCATGGCTGTGACACCCCTGAGCTGGTGCAAAGGGTATGTAATGGCTAAGGAGGGGTCCCTACTTGTGTTTCCAGCACCGCCCACCACCACTCCACACAACAGATCTGGGATAAAATCATAGCATGTAGCTATGTCCCACCCCAGTCACCCACTAGATTTGCTGTCAAAGGGTGCTATGCACGAAGCAGGTAGGGGGTACATGGAAAAATCATGTACCCCGCCCACACCACTACACCCTGTGGACAAGTGTGCACATGCCAGCATTCACTAATGCCGGCTACCTGTCCATGGCTTCTCCCCCCAGTGTGCAGGATGCTGCAGGGTGGCCGGGGAAGGAGTCATCATCCCAGGCAGGCATCCAATGGGATGCCCAACTGCTGCCCACAGTGGATCACTTGCACTGGGAGGGAAGGACCGGCACTGTGCATGCTGATTGCATGTCCCCCTGGACCTGCACAGCACCCGCTGGTCCTATTGCTGCTGCCCATGGAATGTCCAGGTGCTTGCCTGTCCAGCTGCCCCTGGCCACCTCCTTCAGCCCAGAGGTCAGGGGCAACACAGTGCACTGGGTCTGGTATGACTTTCTGTCTGCTGATCTCCCAACAATTCACACCCTGACTGCAAGTTCCTGTTAACTAATTTCCCACTCGGTATTTTATTTTATTTTATTTAGTTTTTGTTGACTGGGTAAGTGCACTAGACAAATCCTGCCTATTTTCAGGTACGACGCGGGGGAGGAGGATACAGATGAATGCCAACTGACTTTGAACCAGATTAAGCTGTTGGTGGTATTTATAGTGAATGAGGGAAATTTGGCCAGGACACTGGGGAAATTCCCCTACTCTTTTTCGATAAGTGCCATGGGATCTTTAACATCCACCTGAACTACCACCAATCCAGGCAGATGGGACCTCAGTTTAACGTCTCGTCCAAAAGGTATAATTTGCTGACAAATCTATTCCCGACCCACACTAATTCACTAGCAGTACAGAAATCACTTGCAGGCTGACAGGACCAGATTTGAACAGCAAACATCGAAAACCCTTGCAGACACCCCATAATTGGACAGGATTTGAAAACCTTGCTACATCTTTGGTGACACAAAAATCACTAGCAGTACAGAAATCATAGATAGATAGAGCTACTTGTTCTGCAATGCAATACAATACATACGGAATAGCTCACAGCCTGTGATTGTGAAAATGTGTCTCTGGTCCTGTACTTTTATGTGGTGCATTTAGAGTTTTAAAGTACTTTTTTTATCAGATCCAGAAACAAATGATTTGATACCTTTTATTGGACCAACATGGATGTTACAGAAAAGAACAAAGTGCTCTAGTTTTCAAACCAACCAGGTCCTTCTTCAGAAGCTTTGTGGCAGTTATTTTGAAAATCCCATACTATTAACACTGTCACTACAGGAATGGAGGCAGGCCCACTGTGCCAGGGTTACAGTGAAATTCTGGGCACAGTCCCACCCCTCCTACCTCAAGTCCGCCCTCTCAGTCCTGCCCCCCTCTGTGTACATGCTCAGGAACACTGACTCCAGGCTTCTTCGTGTCCCACATATGTCCACATCTAAAGGCCAAGCTGCTTTCACCTTCCGTATGCCTAAATTATGGAACTCATTGCCAGCAGACATTCGGCACCTAGACAACACCCAGCATCTCAACTATCTCCTCAAGGTGCACTTCTTCTCCACCTGCTCATGCACCTAGCTCCCTCAAGGAGCTTAATGCCCCCTTTTAAATAAAAGCAATTTACTTCCACTACCATGTTCCCTCACTATTTGTGGTGCCCCGCTCAAATACCAACCATGCACAGATCTCTCTGCCCTCAGTTGAGTACATGATAATATGGACCCCTGCTGCACTCTCACATCTTGTTGGTAGCATACATGGACCCTGCCCTCAGCAGAGTACTTGTCATGGTCCTCTATGGCTGGGTTCATCTAACTGCTTACATCCTTCTGCAATTGTATGATGCTGTCATTATGCACCTCCAAAACGTATTATATGGGCCAAATGTATGTAAGGCTCTTAATTTCATGAAAGAGTTGAAGTGCTAATCTCCTGCTTATCACTCTGATCTCCCATGTACCATGTAACCTTTTGGGATCTCAGCTCTGATGCCTTTTGTATTGTAGTTCCTCTGCTTATTGTTACTGTATTGTTTTATTCTCTTCTTCCCTTCCCCCAGGATGCATCTGGAAGTGAGTGGCTCTCCACTCAATTTGCCTTCCTGGTAAAACTCTTAAATAAATAAATAAACCCAGCTCTGTTTCCTTTACTCCTCCCTCTCATTTCACTCCCTTGATATCAGGTGCCTTGCTTGTTGTGCTACTTTCATCTCCAAATTCTGGCCTGAGTCTCTCTCCCATTTCTTTCCTCCATCCTCAATTCTCCCTCTTCTACCTCCTACTTTCTTAACAGCTCTGACCTTCACTGTCCTTCTCTCCTCTCCATACGATCCTCTGTTGGTCAAGCTGCCTTCTCCTTTCGCTTCCCCAAACTATTGGGCTCTCTTTGCACTGCATTCATAGAAACACAGAAATTTACATCAGATAAGGACCACTAGGCCATCTAGTCTGTCTGTATACCCCACCTGTATCAGTGGCTACTGACCCTACTTGGTCATCAGCTTTACCCTCTCCTTCCCACCTCTAGGGTTCCCTTATGCCTATCCCATGCATGTTTAAATCCCCCCACTGTGCTTACTCCCACCACCTCCTGGGGTAGGTTATTCCATGCATGCACCACCCTTTCCATGAAAAAAACTTCCTCACATTCCCATGTATCCTGCCCCCAATCCCATGCTGTGCACCCTCGTTCCTGTACCTATCTTATACTGAAAGATGTTGCCTAACTGTACCTTGTTTATGCCCGTAAGATACTTGAAGGTTTCTATCATACAGTATCTCCCCGTTCCTTCCTCTATTCCAGTGTATACATATTGGGGTATTTTAATCTCTCCTCATATGTCTTCTGGTGCAAGCCCTGCACCATCTTACCTGCCTTCTCTGAACTGCCACCACTCTATGTCCTTATGAAGATGTGACCTCCAGAACTGTACACAGTATTCCAGATGAGGCTTCACCAGTATTTTGTACAGTGGTATCATCATCTCCCTTCTTCTGCTAGTGATACCCCTTCCTATACACCCCATCATGCCACTGGCTCTCCCTACAGCCCTTGTACTCTTGTTGGCCACCTTTAGGTCATCTGAGATGATAACCCCCAAATCTCTTTCTTTCCTGGTGACCATCAGCAGCTCCCCCCCATCCTGTAGCTCTCTGCAGGGTTCTGTACCCCAGGTGCATGATTTTGCACTTCTTCACACTGAACCTCAGTTGCCACACTTCAGACCATTTTTCCAGCTTTCCTAGGCCTCTCCTCATGTTCTACACTCCACCTGGAATGTTTACCCTGTTACAGATCTTTGTGTTATCTGAAAACAGGAAAACCTTCCCTTCCAGCCCTTTTGCAATGTCACTAATGAAGACAATAAAAAGGATTGACCCTAGGACTGATCCTTGAGGTATCCCATTGGTTACCCTCTTTTCCTCAGATTGGATCCCATTTACCACCATTCTCAGCTTCCTGTCCCTAACCAGTTTCTAACCCAGTTCAGCACCTTGTGACCCATGCCCAGCCTTGTTTACCAGTCTTTTATGTGGAATGGTGTTGAAGGCCTTGCTGAAATCAAGGTAGGTGACATCTACTGCTCCCACCGCTCCACCTCTCCCATCACTCAGTCAAAAAAATCTGTCAGATTTGTTTGACATGACCTTCCTGCTGTGAATCCATGTTGTCTTGGATTTTGTGCTCCAGTGAATTCCAAGTGTTCTACAATCCTTTCCTTAAGCAGTGCCTCCATAATCTTACCCTCTACTGAGGTGAAGCTGACCGGCCTATAATTTCCTGCCTTCACCTTGTTTCCAGTCTTGTGGACTTACTGTCTAGAGAGGTGGATCCAAGATGGCTGCACGCTAAGTGACTGTGGAGGAGTCTCATAAGCAGGAGCAGAGAGAAGCTTAAATATTTTTTAGCAAAGGTATGCCACCATTGCTGTAATAGGTTTTACACTCTCTGCACTTTCCAATTTACCTTGTGCCATCTGGTTCCTGTGTTTTCCCCTTCTTTTGCTTGTTTTCCCTGCAGTGGAATTGGAGAGGAGTTCTAGTGGTGGGCAGAGCCCCAGTAGCTGCGGTGGACAAGCCGCCCTGCGGAGGGTTGTGGAACTGTGGAAACACCTTGTGTTAAACACCTTGAAGCTTTCTGGAGCCTTTTTGGAGCTGCTGCTGAATGGCTGCATTAATTGCTGCATGCAGAATTCCTGATCAGCTGTTCTGTTGAATTCTGCACCTGACTGTGTGTGTTTTTTTTTTTTTTTTGAGAACCCGTGGGACTTTTTTTTTAAATCTTATTTATTATATATCAGGATCCTTTACTGTGTAATTAATATTGTTCACTCCTAAGAGTCTCTTTTTTAGCACGTTTTAGTGTGTTTTCAGTGTGTTATTTCTTATTACAGGAGACTGAGGATTGGAAAAAAAACAGGAGGAGACCTGAAGAGAGTGACAATTTTAAAAAACTAAATCTGTCTGTAATTTTAAATATAAAGTCCCATTTTTTTTCTCTCTCTCTCTCTCTCTCTGGTGATACTGTGCCATAGGGCATCATGTGACTGGGTAGTATATAGTATGCATGTGCACCTAAGGCGGGCACATTGGATTTTTGGAGTAAGGACTGGCATTGGCATTGGAAGATGGTGTTCTGATGTCAATATCTTATTGACAGCACATTGTTAAATCATTATACTGGTATAATAATACCGGTCCAGGTATCGCTAGTTGCTTGCTGTTTTTATTGCCTGCTCATCAGCGTATCACAATGTAAGCTGTGTTTGTAGCATTCTTGACATGATTTTGGCCTGCTGTGGTAAGCCTTGGTCTAGTATTACTATTTGCATCCACGTCCGCATCAGCATCAGGCAGTCCTAAGCAAAGGTACATTTGATACCTGCTGTAAGCCAATTGTGTAGGTTCTTGGCCTTCTGAGAAAACACTGCTAAACCTAGAATCTATTGCTGGATGCACAAGTAAGCATTTTTGTATCGTAGAGTTTCAATCTGATGACTGACAGAAATAGTGACAGTGAATATTTTGTGGTTGTTTTTCCAAGTTGTTTGACTGTATATTCAGTATCTTTCATGTTAGTTTAAATAAAAACCTTTCTAAGTTATAGAGTGTTGAGAGGGATAGAGAGGGATTGAGAGGGACAAAGGCACAAACCCTGTAAAAACAAGAATTCAAGAGGCGGCTTATTGACATTGATACTGTTGTCCAGTGGATATTTGTATTAGCCCCACTGACTCTTGTTGACTCTTGCTAATACTGTGTGATTTGCCTGCTAGCTATTGAGTCTCTAAGTGAGTTTTTTTCTTCTATTTTAGTGGAGATCTGGTTCCTTCCTTCACTTTCCCCATGTCTGCATGTTAATTTTTATCTTTGTGGAACATCTGAAAATTCACTTTTGCCAAATAATCAAGAAATCACAAATTGCTGAAAACAGAGGAAAAAGTTTATACTGATTGGTTGTATTTGGTGGACTTACAATTCCTTTTCTCTTGGCTCTGAACATTTTGGTGGAAGACTTCCTCATTGCTCATTGTTCCTGAGTTATTGTGCCATAGCAATTGGTGTAATAGGAGGAACATTCAACAGTCACCATTAACAAGCTATTTTCTCCTTCAGCCTGTGTCAAACTATTGGACTGTGGTGAATTAATGGCTCATTGGACTAACTGTTTACTTTGTTCACCTGAATTGTATATTATTTTTTTTCATTTAACATAACATTGCTTGAACATGCCAGCCACAACTCTTAAATAAGAACCAAGGCCCTATTAATATACTTGGTAGAACGGACCTGAGCAACCCAGATTCTAGCATGAGGAGGGGGGAGTCAAGCCTGAAGGGCTTCTTTCTTTAAAATCTTTGGCAATGAAATGACTGGGCAAAAAAAAAAAAGAAAATGAATAAAATGGGATGTAGCCTGAAAAAGAGTAGTTAACATCTAATTGATGAACTGGTCATTGGAAATAAAGATATACAGTTGGTTTCTACACCTAATTCGGTCTCTGAAAATGGGGGTGACATCAAAAGGTTTTTTAGTCCTAAAGTTCTCAGGCCAGCTCTCAGTACCCTTAAAAAGATTAATACCAAGCCAAAGGGAACTACTGAAACTAAAGGAAAAGGTGTATTCAGCTTTGATTTGACTGACAGACAAAGGCCAAAAGAAGCTGAAATTGATCAATGTGAATTTAATGGATATAAAGAAGGGGTTAGCAGGGACACAAAGATAGATTTCTCTCAAATATTTTGTATTCTTTCCATGCTGGATGTGAAGGTTCAGACTATGAGAGAATCCCTGGAAATTGAGAAAGTCATTGGAGAGAATATTGGAACTGATGAAATATTAACTCATAAAGTAGTTAATATCCTGGAAAGACCTGAGCATCATAGGGATATTTCTAGTTACAATAAAATTACTCAGTTAAATCTAAATCAAAATCATAACCAAAACTTTGGTGATGATAACTTTCTTTGCAGTGGGGGTAGTGGTAAAATGAAATCTCAGAAATCTCAGAAGGATTTTCAGAGGCAAATTTCTAGGAATTACAGCTCAAACTCTTGGACGATAAATCCCGAGGGTCATGAAAATTCAGTCCGTGGTGACATTGAGGGAATTTCAAGGGAGCTATTAGCAGTGTTCAGAGATCCAGTTAATGCTAATGTTTTGCTGTTTAAGCAGTTATTGGAACTTAAGCATGATGTCTCATTTATTAAAGGGGTGTGCTTAGAGAATAGGTTAAAATTGGATTTAATTGATAGTAAAATGGCAGCTAGTGATTATAGAATAAATACCCCGAATAAGGAATCAGATACCCAATATAGTCACCCTGGCAATACAGGTCAGGCTTTTAATGAGATAAGGGTTTTATCTGTTAATAGGGAGGAGAACAAGTCGAACTGCTCATCCAAATCTATGGAACATTAAGTAGCAAACTCTTTAAAGGTAGATCATGGCATCTTAAGCTGGGAATCTGAATGTATTATGCTTCCAGCAGTGGAACTAAGAGATAGCAGTATCTGTAGGGAATTAGCTCAAAATCACTCATATCTGTGGCACAAGAGGGTGTTACAGGAAGCCTTGACAGTGATGATAAGAGTGCTAGGGAGATTAGTATTTCTAAACAGAAAATGGGAAGCTCTAAAATGGATATGGTTTCAGACATTCCATACCCCCTTATAAAAAAAAAGGATAGAAACAAGAAGAATAAGAGAAAACTGATTCATGATCAGTGGATGAGAGTGAGGAAATTATTATTGTGCAATCTAAACTCAAATTAAGCTATACTGCCACAAACCAGAAGAGAATGGGGGAAAACTAAGAACAGTAGAAAATCCAAGGAAAATGAGCCCAAAGTTTTAAAAAAATTAGGAAACCAAAAAACTGAGGAAGCTCAGAAAAAGGAAAATATAGAGAATTCGAAACAAAAGTGTAGTGATATGGATTCAGTGGATTTAAAAAATTGAAGTATTGGTACTGAACTAATGGCGGAGGCAGTTTTAGTAAAAAGTGATTGCCCCAAGAACAGAGAGAAACCATTTAGTCATAATGCTCACTTTGATCCTTTTTTAGCAAAAACATTGGACTCTGATTTTGTATTGTCTCTTTTTAGGGTAACCTGCATGCCAAATAAAATGCAAGAGTTTAATGGAAACATTATCTGCATTATTGTCCTCCCTATTGAATGGTTGCAGTATCCTGAAAGACTCAATCAGTATTATCAGACCTTTGATGGAAACTGAGTTGGTCCTGGTGATGACCAACCGATTTTATATTTTAAAAGCTATAGCACTCAAGACAAAAACCTTAGAGGGCATGGGTATTATGGTGGGTGAGGTTACCACACTGAGGGATCTTTTTCTGGAATTTTATATGAATCAAAATTGTTCTGGAGTAAGCAAAAATACTTAGCAATTTCTGTCTTTGGGTTGAAGCAACTCCCAAAAGCATACAAAATTAATTTAAGGGGTAAACTGATTGACTTTCTTAATATTTGTTTGGATACTCATATAAGCATCCATAGTCTAGGGAAAACAATAAGGCTGGAGTTTAATGGACAAATTCTGTTTTATGTAAATCAAGCCTCCATAACTAAGGTGATAATGAAGAAGCAGAGTACATTGGATAAACTTGGAATCCATTTTTTTTAACTTCAAGTTTATTCAACATCAGATGTCTCACAGTTCAAGTTCACATATTATACAATGTTTTCATCTGATTGACAATTATCTTCTCAGCTCTAAAAAACGAAAGGGTACAAGTACATGTATATCCATGCAAATCTGTATATACTGTTACAAATAAAGAATTTTTATCTAATTTCTCGCATGGATTTGAAAAGTCTCATATCTAACTTTGTCCTAAGAAGGACCATACCATCTGGTTTTCAGACCCAAACTTCAACTCATATATAAAAGGAAAAAAACTATTAAAATATAATCAAATATAACCAGGTACAAACTCAGTTCCTCTGTAAATAACATTCTAAATTATGGGGATCAATATTCACTTCTCACATCTTATGTTGGGGTATCAACCTACCCTTGTAGGTGCTGGTACCAAGGTGACCAGGTTTGGACAAAGTTTTCCATTTGCAGTCTCAAAGAGCTAGTTATTTGTTCCATAATTTCCAGTTGAGCCATTCTGGACACCCAGTCCTGCTCTGTAGAGGGAAGCAGACAGCCACTTTGAGGGAATGCACTTCAGTGCAGCCACCTTCATCATCTGTGCTAATTTAGTGGATCACCTAGGGCCAGAGAGTAAGGTTGGAAGACCTAGCACCAGATCTGATCCCATAAAGGGAATTTGTAGATTTGTGATATTTTGCATCAGGGAATGTATCTGCCTCCAAAATAGTATGAGCTTCAGACATGTCCAGAACATATGTGTTTGTGTTTCTAAATCTCCACATCCTCTCCAACACAGCTCAGACTGGTGACGTCCAAAATGTTTCACGGTAGTAGGGGTGAGAAAATATCTCATAGCAATTTTCCAATGGAACTCTCTCCATGTTGGAGAGCTAGTCACCTGCCATCCTCTACTCATTCTCCTGTTCCAAACCTGCTGTGGGATCATGGTTGTGAGCTCCACTTCCCAGCTCTGTTTTGCCTTTTCTGTCCCAGAGGGGTTGTTATTAAGTAACATACTATACAACTGTGAAGAGGGTGGGTGGTGCCCTTTATTTTTATATTAAAATAAAAAAAAGTTTTCAAGTTCTGTTCTGTCTCTGCTTAGCATTTGTATCCTATTAGAAGATGATATATAATGACGAACTTGTAAATATCTAAAATGGTCAGCCTTAAGAAGTTGAAATCTATCAGCTAGCTGAGCGAATGAGAGACACTTTCCATTATCAATGCATTGTGCAAAGGTGGACAGTCATCGCGTAGCCCAAAATGGAAAGCCAGAGTCTAATCTAGGTGGAGCGAAGGAGGGTTCAAACTAGATCAGTGAAAGAGGTCCAAGGCCTTCTAGGGTATGAGTAATTTTTCTGAGCTTTTTCAGAATTTTAATGAAGTGGGAAACCCAGGGATTTGTCAGCAAGCCCTGTGTTCCCTCCAGTATGGTGTTGGTCGGTAAAGCTCACAATGCCCAGCCCCTAAGGGATTTCTCTTCTAGGTGATACCAGCCCGATTCCTCTCTGCACTTGGCCCACATTCATAGTTGTGTTCCCCTGGTGGCTAGAAAATAAAAATAAAAATGTGAAAGGGCTATACCTCCTTTCTCCCTCAGAGCTTGTAAGATATTTTTGGCTAATCTGGGACATTTGTTTTTTCCATAGGAATCTCTGCATCGCCTTGTGTAGGATGACCCAGAAGTCCCTAGGAGGTTGCATTGGGAGGGTTTGAAAGAGGAAGAGTAGACTAGGCAGGGCATGCATCTTGATGGTTTGTGCCCTTCCACATAGGGTCAATGGAAATAATTGCCATCTAGCTATATTGGCCTGTAGGGTTTGAAATAGTTTGAAATAATTGTTTTTATAAAGCTGAGAAAGCTCTGCAGATATTACAAGGCCAAGATATCGAATGGTATTTTTCTGGGCCCAAGTGAAAGAGAAGGTTGTTTTAAATTCACAGGAGGGGGTACCGCTTAATATTAAAGCCTCAGATTTACCCTGATTAATTTTATAGCCTGCCAATGCACCGTATTCCTCCAGGGCTCCAACAAGTGCCGGAATTGAGGTCTCAGAGTTTGAAATGAAAAATAGGGAGTGATCTGCATATAGTACAATTTTTTGGGTAAGACCTTCTACTGTAACCCCTTCTATGAGAGGATGCACTCTAATGGCCACCGCCAGTGGTTCTAGTGATAATGCGAAGAGCAGCGGAGAGAGGGGCAGCCCTGTTGTGTGCCCCTTAATAGTGGAAATCTGTTGGAAAGATGGTCATTTACCCTGATCCTAGCCTCTGGGGCATGGTAGAGGGCCCTAATGATGGTTAAGAAGTTGTTCCCCAAGCCAAAGTTCCCAAGGATCTTAACCAAGAATTCCCAATCTACCCTGTCAAAAGCCTTTTCTGGATCCGTACTGATGGCTAATTGCAAATATTTTTTGGTCTTTTGGGCTGAAATTATGTTTAACAATCGGTGTATGTTGTCCTGTAAGTAATGGCCCAAAACAAAACCAGTTTGATCTTAATGCACTAGGTCCCTGACCGCCTCCTGTAATCAATCTGCCATGATCCCTGTAAAAAATGTTAAGGCTGTTGATAATTTCTTTTGGCTTGTGACTTAACCACCAGGTATCTACAAGATGCTGAAATCCTTTCACCTACAAATTCTCCTTATGCTGCTCCTGCTCTCAGGAAATGTTCACCCCCAACCCAGGACCACCTGGGCAGCCAGCAGTGGCACCAAGCAGAAGGACAGGGACACTCACCATGGCATCCATAAATGCCTGCAGTATCCTCAACAAACTTGATTCCCTCCAAACATGAATTCTACAGCACAACCCTGATGTCCTCTCAGTTGTGGAAACATGACTAAACCCTAAAATCCCTGATACCTCAGTCTCTATCCCTGGCTACTGCATTTTCAGGCAAGACAGGATTGCTAACCGGGGCGGGAGCTGCGCCATCTATCTTAAGGATACCCTTATGGGTCATATCATCCCATCCCCTAGCCTGAGCAACTCCTCTCAGGTCCTCACAATCAAAATCCTCCTTGGTGCACATAACAAGGAACTCACTGTCATCTCAGTTTACCTACCCCCAAGAGACCAGTCTGCTGGCTTCCTTAGCATCATGGAATATCTAAGGGTCCAGCAACATAATTCTGAAACCATAATCATGGGTGATTTTAACATTAAATGGCTCTCCACTGAGGCTGCTACCTATAAGGATGCAGGCGCAGTGCATCACCTCACTCAACTGGTCAATGCCCCCACTAGGTGTAACTATAGGACAGGCTCCCTTACACTTCTAGACTGGATTCTACCTAACTACCCTGAACGCATCTCCAATGTTTCTGTACTCCTGGATACAGTAAGTGACCACTCGCCTGTCATCTGCTCCTGGTCAAACAAATACCACAAGCCCCCTCCCAAGCTTATCTATGCCAGGGTTATCAAACAAGGGCACCTCCAGCTGTTTAAATCCCATCTAACCAGGCTGAACTGGGCAGTGCTTGGCTCCCTCAGTGACACCAACAAAGCTCTGGACCTATTTATCAAACGTTTCAATGAAGCCAGTGACATCTATGCACCAAAGAAAAAGATGAAGGTCAAATGACGCAGAGATAGGACACTTCACACCAATTACAGACCTATCTCACTCCTCCCCCCACTATCTAAAGCACTGGAGTGAATAGTGTCGGACCAACTAGTTGAATTCCTGGATAAGTACAATGTACAGTGCCCAGAGCAGCATGGCTTCAGAAAAGGGCACAGCACCACCACTGCACTACTGGAATTTACAACCTTCATCCATGCCATGTTTGACAAAGGGAATTGTGGAGGGACATTTTTTATAGACCGTACCAAGGTATTCGACACAGTTAACCACCCCTACTGCTCAAGCAACTGTCCTCCATTGGGATCTCCAGCGATGCCCTTCCATGGTTCACCAGCTACCTTGATAATCAGATCAAACATGTAAGGATTTCAGGGATCTCTTTGGATGAGAAACTGGTCTGCTCCGGAGTCCCCCAGGGGTCTATTCTGGGCCCTCTATTCTTCTCCCTCTTCATCAACAATCTCCCCAGTGCCTGCCACCAAAAACTATTACTATACACAAATGATGCAGTCCAGTTTTCCAGCCACCATGACATTACAGTCCTTGAATACCAGCTGCAGCTTGACTTCAAGCACATTGAAGACTGGTTCAATTCTCATAAACTTGTCCTGAACCACAGCAAGACTAAAGCCATGTCCTTCTGTAACCGACGGAGCAGGCACAACTCTCTGTCACTCACCATCAAGAACCACGCTGGGAACCCACTCGAGCATGTCAAGGTGTTCAAGTACCTTGGTATTACCCTGGATAGTACCCTCTCCGACACTCAGCATATTGACACTGTTGCCAAGACCATCAATATACAGATTGGACTACTACACAAACACAAGCACTGTATGCCTGCGGATGCCCTTAAACTAGCCATCTACAGCTCTGTTACCTCTATCATTGACTACGGCCTTGCCATCTATGGCTCTGCATCAACTAGTGCCCTCCACAGGATCTCAGTTTCTCTCAACAAAGCCTGAAGACTACTAACGGGTGTGGCCTGACAAACTCACACCTGTGACCTCTATGCACAGGCCAGCTGGCTACCCCTACTCAGCAGAATACAATACCAGACCTGCTTACTTACCAAAAAGATTCTCCTCGGTCTCATGCCACCTGGTGTTAGCTCACTCCTTACTACCTACAGTGGCACTCAACAAACACGTGGTGCCCAATCTCTAACCTTTCAGGTTCCTAGATGTCGTACCTCCATGGGTCAGCGGTCCTTTATCTATAGAGCCGCTCAATGGTTCAATTCCCTCAATAAAGAAGCACTTTCCTCTACTACACTTGGACCCTTCAAAAGGAATCTCAAACTTTACCTCAGCTCTACCACTCAATGTGACTGCTTCTCTGAACAGAGATCTCTAAACACCTCACAGCTCACTCATGTCTCACAGCCCGCCTCTTTCCCAGTCTCATTCCTCTGGCACCGGGCCTTCCTTGTGACTCCTTTCCTGCTTCAGTGATTCCACTGGTACAAGACATTTTCCACCACCATCGGACATTGGCTCATTAGCCTCCCAACTTCTCTCCCGGTCGCACGCCTGCAATACTAACTGCCTATGGTGCCCTCTATCTCTTATTGTTACCGCAGCCAGCTGCCTACTTAAGCTGCTTGTAATATGAATAGTATCTCAAAGTATGTTACAACTCAGTATCTTTATTTTTTCTTTTAGTTGTTTTGGTTGTTTATTGTGCATTCTTTTACTACCTCTGTATGTATGTTGACCCTCATCCTTTGACATGGAACCTTGGTAAATGAGCAGTTTCTGCTCAAAGGTATTTGTAATCTGAGAATTTAATAAATAAATTTAAAAAAAAAGTCCACTGGTAGCAGGGAGATGGGTTGGCATGACCTACAGTCTTCTGGGTCCTTGCCAGGTTTAAGGATTACTGAGATCTGGGCCTGTTTCCAGGACCTGGGAGCTGACCCCTCTCCCCTCAACAGCTCATTAAAGGTGCCCCCAAATGGAGGCAGCAAGACCTCCGTAAATTCTTTATAGAATTCCACCATGTAGCCATCCATACCCGGTGCCTTCCCATTTTTAAGTTGTTTGATTTTGTTTATAATCTCTGTGTAAGAAATTAGGACTTCTATCACTAGTTTCTGCTCCTCAGTCACTTTGGGCAGTTGGAGTTTATCTAGATAGGAATGAGTTCTTTCTAGGTGCCTGGGGCTTCTTTCCACTTGGTAGAGAGCCTCATAGTATTTTTGGAACCGGGCTGTAATAAGGGTAGGGGATGTGATTATTGAATTATTTTCTACAGTTCGTAACTTAGGGATAGCTCTAGAGGATTTTTCTTTACAGAGCTGCTAGACCAACAGCCTCTCTGCCCTGTTGCCCTGCTCATAATACTTCTGTTTGGAGTATCGAAGCTGCCCTACTTTGTATGTATCTAAAATTTTATTAAGCTTTAGTTTTAGGTTGTCTAATTCTATTTTAGTGGCCTGATCCAGTGTTTTCTGATGGATTAGTTCAAGTTGAGAGATTTTTTGTTCTAATTCACACCTTTCTTTTATTTTAGATTTTTCTGTACTGGAAGGCATATTTGATAATGGTCCCTCTCAATTAACACTTAAGAGCATCCCATCTCACACTGTCCTCTGTCTCTCCCTGTTGGTTTGTATTTAGAAATTCCTTTGTTGAGCACTGGATTAAGTCTTTAAAATTGTCATGAGTCAGTAAGCTGACCTTTAGTTGCCATATGGACTCCGGAGACCTAGAGGACAATCCATGTCCAACTAAATCAAGGTATGGTCTGAAAGACGGATGTTGCCTTTGGCTGCCCTGTGAAGGTATTGCAGGGCATTGTCTGATATTAAGAAAAAGTCAATTTTAGAATACATTCTGTACTTGAGCGAATATTATGTGTAATCTCATTCTCTAGGTCAAACAAATCACCAGGCATCAACCAAAGACAACTCTGAACACAGCTGAGAAAGCATTTTACTGGCATGAGCGGGACCCATGGATTTAGAATCAGCTCTGTCCAATTGTAAATCTAATACTGAATTAAAGTCCCCTCCAATAATAACAAGGCTTTGTGAGACAGATTCTGAGATGACCCTGGTTAAAAAATGGTACCCTCTCATGTTCCTCATTTGGAGCATATAAATTAAAAACAATACACTTCTGGCCTTTGTATTCACTTCTGAGCCTCACATATCTACCCTCTGGGTCAGACTCAACCTGTGAGACCGAGAGGAAGATGTCTCATCTTATCAGTATTGCAACTTCCCTATTATTTGCGTGTTGCTAATATTCTGCTGCATAGACTTCCCCCACCCAGCCCCTGCACAGCTTTCTGTGTTCTTCTGCATTATGGTGTGTCTCCAGTAAAAATGCAATTGCGGCCTGTTGCTGTTGCAATTCCTGTATAATTCATGCCCTTTTAATTGAGCTGTTAACCCCTCTAACATTCTAAGATATTACTTTTAAATCTGCCATATTAGTTTCTGTTTCATAGGTCGGGTTATCTGCGGGAATCCCAGTGCCTGTGTTAACAAACTCAACAAATTAAAACAGAAATACTGAACCATTAACCTTTCATAGCTATTTACATACTTCCATAAAAATAGCAGGATATACATTGGTGGAGCTTCAAGGTGTCGATATACCCTATTCCTCACCTCTGGAACTATTCTGTAAGGTGAGGTAGGAGACTATATATCTAGCCTCCCTGTCAGAACAGGCCTACACAAATGCTGCGTGCCCCAACTGGATTGTTGCTAGTCACCCTAGGTTTGGTCGTAGCCCACATCTAGGATCTGACTCACTAAAAGAAAAAAGGTAGGACATTTCCTGTCACAATGGAGTGGGAAATGGGCTCATCTGGGAACAACCCCCCCTCCCCCAGTCAGCGGGGCCTGAACCCCAAGGGACAGGAGAGAAGCATGGGAGAGAACCAAACAACTTTATGTTCTGTGTAGGGCACCTTGTACCATGGGTGCATATAGGTCCTGTCCACCAGCCATGGCTGCACATCATCACCCAGTGGGGGGCCACCCTATCACCCCCCAGAGGACACCAGACCCTCCATGGGTATGTAGTATTATTCAGGAGCTATTTCAAGGAGCGTCAAGAGGAGAATGCATTGTTTTAACTTTCTTGGGTTAAGCCAGATAGAGACACAAACTCTATGTCCACATGGATCAGATCTTGGGGAGATGTTGTGAGGCACCTATCAGTGTCTCAGCTTTGCCCCCTACCTGGTGTGTTTATTATCTGGAAAGATTGGCCCAAAATGAAAAGTTTTGATGTGGGCTACTGTATGCACCATGGTGCAACCCTTAAAGACCACATCCACTCTCAATCACCCCCTCCCCAGTGTCCCCCCCATTAAGAGCTGGTGTGTCCTCCCAGAGGAGGAGAATCAAAGCCACAGGGTGCAAGGATGATCCTCTGACATCAGGATGGTGCACTGATCACACTTCACTGGCCAGGCCATCATAATCCCCTAATTGAGTCTCTCAGTGCCTTCTGTATCCTCCAGGGTCCTACCCCCAAGGAAGTAAGTGGGACCATTGGACTAAAGCCCACCCCCTTTCATTAAATATATCCATCAGGCCCAGCTTTGTTGAACTGTAAAGCTGCTTTACTCACCCTAGAAAGATTAGATTTGTAGCCAGGAAAAAAGAAAAGAGAAAATGTTACTTTTATTCCCCTTTTCCTTCCATTCCCTTTTAAACATGGAGCAAATAAAGTATGCAAGTTTCCAAAGGTCCCCACAAAGTCTCTAATAATATTTAATAGCTGAGTTATAATCCTGGGTTAGCAGACTATCATTAGTTGTGGGGAACCAACCCTGACTGCAGTCTCCCGACCTGTGCTCCATCCTCCGCCCACGATGCAAAGGCAGTCACCAGGATGAAGCATACTAGAGATCTGGGGGAGAGTCAACAATAAGACAAGCTTGCTGAAAATAAAGAATTGAGTACTCATCAGTTCAGTTCAGGTTGTAGTCTCTGCTGAGAGGGAGTTCACTCGAGGAGCAATATGTTGGTCGGGTCCCGGGGGAACCTCTTTCATGCAGACCTTGTCCCACACTTCATTGATTTCCCCTCATCGTGCTGCATGAGCATTTTTTGGTCCATTATGTTGCTAATTCTGCTTCAAGAAAGGTGTCTATGTTGTAGTTCCATCTGCTGGAATAGAAATACCATGTTTCTTGGCCCATCCCTCTGTTTGAGCTACTTCATGGAATCGTTGCCACCCCCCTGAGGTAAATATTTTTATTCTTGCTGGATACTCGAGTTGAGCTTGGTTGCCTGCTTGTTTAATTAACCTTACAACAGCATAGGCCTTTTGTCTGTGGGCAAGAGTTTGGGGGGCATAATCCTGGTAAAAAAAAAAGGTCGGGCATCGCCAAGTAGGACTTGCTTTCGCAACCAGACTGTACAGAGGATTTCTTCCTTAAACCTATAGTCAACAAAGGCCATGATGACTGAGTGGGGTTGCACCTTGGGATTTTTGGGCTTTGCTATGAGGGATCTGTGGGCTTGAATGACACCCAGGTCTCTGTCCCCTTCCAAATTTAAGATTTCTTTCAGGAAGCTATTCATGAATTGTGGCATGGAACCAGTCTCAGTTCCTTCGGGAAGGCCATGGATATGCAAATTATTCCATTGGTCGCAGTTTTACAGATCCTCAAATTGCTGTTGTAAGAGCATCTCTCTTTGGTGTAAGTCCCTCAAGGCTGCATTATGAATATCTGAAACCGAGATGCATTCTGATACCGAGTCCTCTAGGCGAGTTGTGCATTCATCCAGTTCTGTTAGTTGTTGCCTGTTTTCCGTAGCCCTTTGCTCGAGTCTGATCAGGGTGTCATTTATTTGCTGCAAGGTGCTACATAAAGTTTTAGACGTGATAGTGAAGTTCTGCTCCATGTCATCTGAGGTTCCGGGAGTTGGAGAAATTAAAACAGCTATTTTGGCGCAAAAAGCAGCCTGTTGTTGGGAGCTCTGGTTCGAAAACTTTAACTTGGGATGTGATCCGCTCGCTCCATCTTTATGCTTTGGTTTAGGAGGCATCATGAAGTCGACAATACTGCGATTTTTAGAAAGGGTGCCAATATTTTAGTGGTGGATTCCGATGGATTTGTGTTGATTAAATCTGAGGGTCTGAGGTTAAGCTTCCATTTTCTAGGTGACCAGAACTGGAAGTCCAGGAATCCATTTTTTCATTGAAAATGAGGAAGCTTATGTTCAGTCAGATTTTGATAGAGCTTACACAAACTCAAAGAAATGGGAATCTTTGGTTGAGATATCAAACAAGTTTGAGACTTTAGCCACTTCAGATCAATAACAGCTCAAGTCGGACAGTCTGGGGGGGAGACCACAGACTCATGGTGGGATCCTGATGGCTGATGAGGATGGATGTATCAATGATGGTCCTGCTTATGTAATAACTTTGGACAATGATTCATTTAAAATGTTATCTTGGAATTCCTCAGGGTTGGGTATAAAGATTGGAGACCCAGAAATGTGTAATTATCTGAACCAAGTCCATATAATTGGTATCCAGGAATCCTGGACATTAGGTAATCTCCTTCTAAGTGGTAATAATGTTCACTGCAAGAAAGCAATAACAAATTAAAATTTTGGGAGGGGTATAGGAAGATTGGCCATATTTATTAGGTTGAATAATAACATCACAACAGAAGAAATTGTCATGCCCAGCTGCAGTATTCTAGCTGTGAAGCTAATAGGGAAATTATCCAAACAAATATGTTTTTTGATAAATGTCTATTCTCATCCACTGGGAAGTCAACATGGAGATCCTAATTATGTATGTTCATTAGTCAAATTAATTGACAATATTCAAACTGATTACCCAATTGCCAGTATATTGATTTTTGGAGATTTCAATGCAAGACTTGGTATTTTGCAAGGCTGTTCGGAAGACATGTTAGAAGCTTTGATGACCTTTCTGTATACATCCCTGAATATAAAAAGGAACTCCAAAGATGACATTAGCAATAAAAGAGGGGTAGTTCTACATAGGACAATGTGTAGGAATAACATGTTGCTCTTGAATGGATGGTGAATTTCTGATTCTGAAGGAGAATATTCCTTCATAGGCATTAATGGGTCATCCTTAATTGATTATATCTGGATTAATCCTAACTTGTTTAACATGTGTTTATCCCTCAAATTATTATTCAGTACAGAAAGTCAACATAAGGCACTGGAATTAGAAATTGGGCAGGGGGGCTTTATCCCTGACAAAGGTGTTAGGTTTCCACAAGTGATATCAAAGAGAACGGGTATTGAATGGAGTACGATCAGGAGTGAAAATGCTGTGGACTTACTAGAGAGCAGAAGGATATTGCTTACATTAGCCCTACTGGTTGATCAATCCATGGGTCCTTCCACGATCCCTGAATCTAACTCCATTATAAATATGATTGCCTATATAATAACAAGAGAGGTAGTCATAAAAGAGTTAAAGGGCCAAATATGGTATAATAAGGATTGTTAGGTTGCAAGGAAAACACTAAACAACAAGTTTAGAATTTTAAAACAGTTTCCAAGCAAGAGTAATAATAAATAAATGAATAAAGCCAGAAAGGGGTATAGGGAGATTTTTAGATAGGAATAAGCCAGAATACTCTAAGCAATTATAGAAGGAACTCCACAATTTGGTTCTTATAAGGGATAATAAAACTTTCTGGGGGATTGTTAGTACTGGAATGGGTTATCATGCCATAATTAATGCACACATTGAAATGGATATAAGGGTGAAACATTACAAGCACCTGTTTTATAGGGAAGATCTTGACTATGTCTCTGGCTTGACAGAATATAAATATATTGGAAGAAAACATTGCCCTGACATTGAGATCACTCAATCTGAGCTGGAGGGAGCCTTAAATTCTTTTTTGCAAAAGAAAAGCACCAGGGCCAAATGGGGTCCCATTGGACGTAATAATCAGATCCAAATTATTTTGGATCCCTTTTTTAATTTTTTCAATTACATATGGAGATCAGGGGATATTCCTAAAAGTTGTAAATTAAATATTATTGTACCAATTTTTTAAAAAAGGAGATAAGAAGGATCCTAGCTGTTATAGACCTATCAGCCTTTTGGATACCATGGGAAAGGTGTTCACTAGAATCCTGAACAACAGGCTGATGACATGGGTAGAGAAAAATAATATAATAGATTAAGTCCAGGCAGGATTTCGTAGAAATCATTCCACAATTGATCAAATGTATGTCTTGACACATTTGATTTATAAATACAGGACAGTTAAAATACAAAAAATATTTTGCACCTTCATTGATTTTAAAGCTGCTTTTGATCAGATTAAGAGACCATTATTATGGGATAGATTATGTGAATTAGGGGTTGATCCATCTTTACTGAAGATGATTATATTTACGTATCAAGATAACTATATTAGTATCAAGTATGGTGACTCTGGGGAATAAAGATCCTGGCTCAAAAATAATATTGGGGTTAAACAGGGATGCACACTGGCCCCACTATTATGTAATCTTTATTTTGGCACTGTTCTGAAAGATATGTATAATCCTGATTTCCATTTATCGAGAATTGGGTTGAGAGTGGTCCCGTTCCTAGCCTATGCAGATGACTTCGTATTATTCTCACTTAGCCATTTGCTAATGTGCAGGAGTATTGGGAAATTCCAGCTCAAGTGTAAAAATGCCAATCTGTTGGTCAACTATGATAAAATCAAGGTACTTGTCTTAGGGGGTAACAAGAAAGGTTACAATTATTACATGAACATCTCTAAGCTTGAGATGGTAAAAGAATTTTGCTACCTAGGACTTATGGTGAGCCAAACCGGATCTTGGAAAGCTCACCTGAAAAGTGTTATATGTAAACTTGATTTTTTTTTCCCCAATTATTCTGCCATTTTCATATAAATACAAGGGGAGGCCAGTCGAAGAAAATGTAAGCGTTGTAAGAACAAAAATCAAAAGTAAGATCCTTTATGGAGCCGAATGATGGGGATGGGAACTTAAAGGGTCCATGGAATATGGATTAAATTAATTTTACAAAAAGATATTGGGACTTCCAAATAGTGCCCCCTCCGCTCTGGTCAGGGCCGAGATTGAAGAGTTATCTATAGAATGTACTTGTGTGCAGAGGCAAATCAATTATTGGATTAGGATCTTTAGGTTGCCCCCAGATAGATTTCCCCATTTATGCCTGGAGGAGGCCCTTCTTAATTTTCATTCTAATATCATTTTTCCATGTATGAAGGTTTTGGAAGAACTTATTTAACCTTATGGGCTGTTACATGTAGTTGCTGATTGTTTAAGGCTCCCTACTGATCTTATTAAATTAATAATAAATAATAAAATAAAGGACAATTTTGTTCAAAAAGATTTAGAGGCCTGTTGACTATCTAAAGCCTGTAGTTGGCTGGCCAAAAATAAAAGGGAACATCAATTTGAAAGATATCTTTTCATCCTACCCTCTCCTGGGCAGAGGATCCTTTTAACTAGATTCCACTTTGAGGTTTTTGAGAGCAATAGGAAAAGAGGAATATTTTCTGGGGAAAAATAAGGTTAATATGTGTAATTGTGGTTTGGGTGAAGATAACTTGTTGCACTTAATGCTTTTGTGCCCTCTTTATGAGAAACAACATTATCAGTCTATACAGTTATTGCTATATCTATTCACGACAGCTGATCTTGCAATATTGAGTTCCGTGGTCTCCCTTCTGAAGATAATTTAGCAAAGAAGGTTACATTTAATTGGATAGCTTCAGACTGATGGATGAAATGGCCAGCTCTTAAGTGTAGAGCCTGTCATAATTTTATAACACGTTTAAGCTTGATTTCTATGATGCTTATTTATGACATGGTCATTAATGTCTGTAAGGTCTATAAGCCTGATTACTAGAGAAAACCCATTATTGGGTATAGCACATCAAGAACAACTCTTGTCATAACCATTTTTCTTGTGGCCATTATTGAAAATAAGAAATGGTTAATTTCACTGTGAATCCAGTACTACATGAATGCTTGTATAATCTAGATTAATTATAGTACCACAGTCATCATTTATTATGAAATAACTCTGTCAGTATTTATTTAATGTGTAAGTCCTCATGAAATGCTGTGCATGGAACTTTTAATTATGTTTGTTATTTAAATGTTTTAAAGTTTTTCTTCTTTTATTTGTAATAGCTACATTGTCGAACAATAAAACTTGAACTTCCAGTCTTGTGAAGAGGGACGACATGTGCCTTCCTCCAGTCCTCTGGAAGCACTCCTGTATTGAGTGACTCACTGAACATGGCTGCCAGTGGTACTGCTAGCACCATCCATAGTTCCTTTAATATCCTGGGATGGATGCTATCTGGTCCAATTGCCTTGTCCACCCGCAGTTTTGTGAGTTCCTCTAGGATTCTCTATTCTATAAATGAACTGGTGTTCACCTCCCTACCCATTTTGTATCTGATGCCCAGCTGTGGTCCCTGTCCCTCCCCTTCTTCAGTGAATATTGAACAGAAATATTCTCCATCCACACACTCCCCTTTATCCCCTCTGAGCCTTACAATTATTCTCCTGGACTTCCTTCTTTCACTGATGTCCCTATAGAATGTCTTGTCCCCTTTCTTCACCTTTTGTACTAATCTTTCCTCTGTTTGTGCCTTTGTGCTCCTAACAGCTTTCCCTGCTTCCCTCAGACAGTTTAGGTACACCACCCTGTCCTCTTCCTTCTGTGTCTTATATTTTCTAAAAGCCAACCCATTGGCACTTATTTTCCCTACTACTTCTTTTGAGAACTATAGTGCTTTCTTCCTTCTCTTGCCTTTGTTTCTCAGCCTAATGCAATGTTTTTTCACCTCCACTATGGCTCCTTTCAAATGCGCACACTGATCCTCAACTACCCCCTTGCTTCACTCCTCAATAGGGCTTCTTTGATACATATCCCCATCCTAGCAAAGTCCACCCTTCTGAAATCCAAGACCTTGTCTTTCTGTGGCTTGATTGGATCCCTGTACCCATGTTAAACTACACTGTGTGGTGGTTACTGGACCTCAGGTGATCTTCCACCTAGACCTCTGTGATTCTGTCCCCATTGGTCAGTACTAGGTCCAGAATCATCCTATCCATTGTGGGTTCTAGCACTAGCTTCTTGAGACCTGCCCCCTGCTGGGAGTCCAAGATGTCTCAGCTCCTGGCTGAGGCAGCCACCAGGATGGTCCAGTCCATGTCTGGCATAGTAAAATCACCCAGCAGCAGTACCACCCCTTTGTTGCCATCTCATGCATTTCTTCCACTAGCACCCTATCCCCCTCTTCCCCCTGGGCTGGAGACCTGTAGATCATCCCTGTGTGAATTGCTGTGCCATTACCTGGTTCAAGGGTGACCCACAGTGCCTTGGCTACCCCCTATCTACCATGTATCATAGTTTATTTTATACCTTCCCTGACAGACAGGGACCCCCCCCATTTTGCCTTACCTCCTGAACAGATCATAACTCAGTACACTTACCTCCCAGACGTGGTTTATAGTATACCATGTCTCAATAATTGCCACTATGTCTAGGTCAGCCTCTGCCATCAAGGCTACCAGATCTGGAATTTTATTTCCCAGGTTGCAGGTGTTTGTACACATGACCTTCCATATTTTGCTGCTTGCCCCCCTCCATTCGCACTTTTGCTCTCCTGTTTCTTTCTCCTAACTCTGGCGTCCTTCTTTTACTGGCTCACTTTCTCTGCCCCACCCTTTATAACTGATTCAGGTGTTCCCGACAACTTATCTTTCTGATCCTCCTTGCTGTCTATTATAACCTGTGGGGTGGGTTGCTTGAGTCACCCTTCTCCCATCACCCCCCAGCTAGTTTAAAGACTTGCCATAGAAGCATTTGAATCATTCATTAAGTACTGCCATCCCCTTCCTGGATGGATAAAGGTCTTTGCATTTGTACAGGCCCTCATCATTCCAGGTGGGTCCCCAGTCCCCAGTGAAGCCCAAATCCTTTTCCCTGCACCAGCCCTCCAACTAAGTGCTGAAACTTCTGATTCAGAGATGCCTAGCCTCCCCCTGTCATGGGCTAGCAGCACCTCTGAGAACATCACAGAGTTTGCTACCTCCCCAAGGTGCCTCCCTAACTCCTTGAAGTCCTCCTGAATATGCTCTATGCTCACCTCACCTCTGGCTAGGTCATTTGTCCCCAGGTGGAAAGTGACCTCCAGCTCTCTCTCCTTGTTACCACTTTAGCAATCCTCTGGATATGCTCCCCCTCCATCTGAGCTGTGCTACCTGGAAGACACTTAACCTCCCTCTCCACTTCACTACCTGTGCCCAACTCCATCCCCCAGAAAACTGAATCATCCACCAGGAGTAGCTTCCTCTTCCTCTGGGGTTCTCTGCCACCCACCCTTGGGTCTCCTTCTTGGAGAACCTGCTCATCTTCCTTGGTCACAACTTCTGGTTCCCTTATGGGACTCTCCTGCTTCTCCAGTACAGTGTAGGAGTTTCTAAGTTGGACCAGATGAGGGATATGTCTCTGATTCACTTCCCTCAACCTCCCTGAGCCCACAGTAGTCCATCCAGCCACCTGCCCAGGCAAACATTGTGGAAGTGGATGGGGCATGGTGGTCTCTGCGTGGGGACAAAGGTCCCCAGTACTCCTGCCAGCTCAGCCTGGAGACTGGCCACCTCTGCCTTCAGCCCAGAGAGGTGCTTACATATGGAACAACACTGCAGTACCCAGAACATCCCCCTAAAGACTGCTGCCCCACACCCACCCACTGCACTACATCACTCCCTGCATCATCTTCTGCTCTATGTACCTCCTTTTTTGCTATCTAATCCCTCCTGCTGCTATAGCTAGACTCCTGGTTTTATGCTTTTATCCTGTGTTCTCTTCTGTCCCAAGCATTGCCTCTATCATTTTTTTTGTTATCTATCTGTGTTATGCCTGTTCCTGTGTGGTTTCAGGAAGTTGCAACCTATTGAATGCTAATAAAGGTGGATGAACCCAGGGTGGGTGGGATGGGGAGGTGAGAGGGAGTAATCCTCCAGTCACCAAAAATCACCTAACCCTGGCTAACAAAAGAAATGAAGGTTAGGAAAAAATCTGCCCCAGTACCTGCTTCAGACTCTTCCTGTATCTGACTAGCACACACCTACTCCCTGCTGCATGAATAAGCAAACCAGTCTGAAACTCTACCTCAGTTCCTGCATCAGACCCCTCCTGTACAATCAGATTGGATTACAATGAGCAATTTGTTATCAAAAGTAAGACAAAAATAAACTGTATCCGATAGGATTTCTGCTTCAGTCTCCTAATTCACTTTCTCTCTTTTGAGTCTATCAATGTCTCCTGCTGCTCATTTTCCCTTGTGTTTGGTCTCCTGCTGCTCCTATCTCTGTCCATTAGGGCTGCAGCTCCCTGAATGCCTGATACCTTGAAGGACAAAAAATAAAGGCAAACTCAGTTATGGAACAAAAATAAAGGCAAACTTGATTTTAGCACACCAGTTCCAGTGGTCGGGCATGTTCACTGACCCACTCCCTTTCTGATGCATCTTAGGGAAAAACATGAGAGATTAACTAAGGATCAGACTGAGCTATTTAAAGTCCCTCAGTCCTTTGTTGAATTTGGTGCTCTTTCTCAGGCTTACTGCTATGTTTGATTGGCCCTGGCAAGTTTGCCTTGGGTCTCCAAAAAAAAACCCAAAAACAATCACCAAACCCCAGCTGAACAAAGGAATAAAGGTTAGGAAAAAGTCTGCCCCAGTACCTGCTTCAGACTCTCCCTGTAACTGCCTAGCACACAGCCACTCCTTGCTGCACAAATAAAAGCAAACCAGTTTGAAACCCTGCCCCAATTCCTGCATCAGACCCCTCCGGTACAATCAGATTGGATTACGATGAGCAACTTGTTATCAAAAGTAAGCCAAAAAATAAACCATCTCTGATAGGATTCCTGCTTCGGTCTCCTAATTCATTCTCTCCCTTTTGAGTCTATCTATGTCTCCTGCCAATCATTTTCCCTTATGTTTGGTCTCCTGCTGCTACTTTCCCAGTCTATTAGGGTTGCAGGTCCCCAAACACCCTGTACCTTAAAGAACAAAAAATAAAGGTAAACTCGATTTTAGAACAAAAATAAAGGCAAACTCAATTTTAGCACACCAGTCTGGGTAGTCAGGTGTGTCCACTGACCTGCTCCCCTTCTGCTGTCTCTGCTCCATCCTTCCTTTCACTCACTCAGATCTCTTATCTGTGAATTCACTATTCATGCCTATAGTTGTCTCTGATCCTGTGCTGTATTTTGCTGCCCTACAATTCCCTGCCCTTGCTCCCATCATAATTAATTTTCCCCTGTACCCCATTTCCTCCATCCTTCCCTACTGAATGAAACACCAACAAAGCATCATTCACCCTTCAAATTGCTGCCATCTGCACTTTAATACCGTACCTTGCAGTGCCTTGCTCATACTCCAGTTGTGTTCCGATTTGCACTTATATTACTTGTTGCTCTTCAGATGCTCTGAAATGCTCATTTTGTTAATGTTGTTGCTACTTAGTTGTTTAACCTATATTTTTGATTTGTGTAGCTGACAGTTGTACCTTTTTGCTGTACTCTCCTCATTTCCCCTTCCCTCCATGATTCATCTGGAAACAACCTATTTCAACACAGCATGTCTTTCCTGGTAAATCTTTTGAAAGAGACAAATTAATAAATGTAAGTAGTATATGTTTATATAGCTCATCAAATGTTACATTTCAGTCAATAAGCGCACACCACATCATTTGACATGTGGATGTGGCCTAAAATGGAGCAATCAGAATTGTCCCCATTTTGCACTGGAAGTCCCTCCTCAAATGCTGGAAACCCCACCTCCAACCCAGGAAATGACATGTGCTTAAACACGGAAGTGACACACCACCACCCTTTTCTAAGCCCCTACATCCCTCCTCCTCCTCCACCCTGTCCCTCGAATCACTGCCCTCACCATCCTAGCTTAAACCCAAGTCCCTCCTCCTCCTCCTCCTCCACCTCACCCCTCAAACCCCTGCTATCCTAGCCTGAACTCAATTTCCCCTTCCTTTTTCTCCATCATGGCCCCTCGAACACTTGCTCCAGAAATCCTAGCCTAAACCCAAGTCCTCCTCCCTCCACCCCACCCCACCCTCGAACCCCTGCTCCCACCATCCTAGCTTGAACCCAAGTCCCTTCTTCTCCATCCCTGCCCTTGAACCCCTGCCACATCATCTTGGCTTGAAATTGAGTTCATCCTTCTCCTCCTTCACACATCCCCTCACACCCCTGCCCCTTGAACCGAGTCCTCCTCCCTCACATGCCCACCCTGCAGGTTGTTAGGAGCATGTAGTTTTATTCATTTGCCCCCTGTTGAACTGGGCTATAAGTGCAGGGTTGAGTGAGTGTTTTTTGACTCTGGTATTGCATGGAATGCCTTATTTTAGGAGGCTGTGTCATCATGCAGAGACCTCAGAAGGCTGTTTGGTGGACAGTGTTTTTCTAACAGGAGAAAGCAGTCTGCCTGAGTAAATACAAAATCACACATGCCCACACAATGCAAAGCATCATGGGCTGCATATGCAAATCACCACAGAATGTTATGCTGGTCCAACTTTAAGCAGAATTGTATGGTGCCGAAAGGCCTATCACACAGTTTGCAAAGGGTGCTAACAGATGAAATATGCCTGAGTAAGCACACTTCTGTCTTAAAACAAGGTATTAAATAGTCTTAAAGGATTAGAAAAAGTGTTTTTGCCCACAAATATATAGTTTTATGCCTATCGAATGTATTAAAAAAGGTTGCCCCATGTATTAATGTCGCCTATGGTGATGCATTTAACATTACTGTAAAAACACAGTGTGTGTGTGTGTTTTAGGACTTTTAGATCTACAGGGTTTTTAGTATATTACAGGAATCTGTAAAAATGTAGGGATAGGCATGTGCTGACTTAGTCACAGTGCCTGAGACAGGGAAGGCATGTATGCCTTTATAAGCTTTTGTTTAAAACAAAAATGAACTGTTCATAGTCAAGTCCTGTAAAAGGCTTAGCAGACAGAATCACATCTAACAATGATTACTAAACGGTGGTACTCAGACAGAGAGTGTTATCATGAAATACACAATAAAATTACTGTACTACATACCAGATTATAGGACTTAAGTGTGAAAAATGATAAGTTTTCCCCTTTTAGAATCATTTCAAATCCCTTGCAGTTCTACTATGACTGTTGCACACATAATCTCCTAAAAGGTAGCCCCCAGCATCTGCATAGAGTCAGACAAAAGAATGCACACTCAAGTATTTGGCTTTTTATAGAAGTTTGAGGATGGTTGAATATGATGTTGCAGCATGAAAAGAATGCAGGCTGTATTTTGTGAGTGGCCATTTATAGAAATGTTCTGATGAGATGGTGTATGAAGGAGGCAGTTCATTCACAGTCATTAATGAAATCTGCCTGGATACAAGGTTCTCATAGCAAACAACAGGGGACAGATATAGGCACCCAGAAATACAGTTTGATTATTAGAATTGTATTTTGAAAAAGCATCAAAGAATGGGCCACCACTGGGGAGAAGAAATGAGTGATGGTGAAGATCTGTTGACTGCCCTAGTAGACAGTAATGCACTTAACAGCCTAGGAGGTAGTGTATTTTATTTTATTTCCTACAAAGCATAGTAATTTAGATTTTAGCTAAAAAGGCTTAACATGTAGTTGTACTGACTTGAGTTATTAACATGTCCTTTTGAAAATGTATGCATTGCCAAGACTTTGTCTTGCTTTAATTTTAATCAAATCTACCTAAGTTTTCCATCATTTCTTTGCATCTAAATATGATAACCAAGTAATTGTATCAGTTTACTTCTTCTAATCTCTCATTTTATAAATACTATTGAACACTGAGATTCTTTACTTGGTTGATTACCATTATTTTGGTTTTCTTTTTATTCAAATTCAGCTTTAATTTATGTAGTGTTTCTTGAATATTGTCAAGAGCCAATTGCAACCCTTTCAGTGTTTTTGCAATCAATATTGCGTCATCCACCTACATCAATATATTAATTTTATTTCCCATTATCTTTGGTGTATCTGTATCACAAAGGTCCAAATGCTGGATAATTTGGTCTATATATATATATATATCAATCAAAAGAGGTGATAATAAACAACCCTGCTTAACTCCCTTGTAGGTTCTAATTCTATTTGTCAAATGGCCTTTAGTACTGTATCTAATTAAGATTTCCATATCAGTATATAGTTTCTTTATAATGGCAAGTAATTTATTATCAATAGACCAATTATTAAGTATATTCCATAATGTCAATCTATCCACTCTATCAAAGGTGGATAATATATCAAGAAAAGCAAAATACAACTGTTGCTTATTACTGGCATTAGCTCTTCTAACTAGATGATCTATAATGCAAATGCAGTCTATGGTCGAATAATTTTGTATAAAACCAAATTGTTTATTACTCAGAATTTTGTTTCCACCCATCTATTAAGTTCTTCAAGAATGTATTGTGTAAATAGCTTTAGACTAATACACTGTAAGGCTATTGGACTATAATTAGAAGGATCCTGTCTATTACCTTTTTTGTAATATGGGATAATCTCTGCAAAACGCCATACTTCGGATATATTTTCCATCTTTAATATATATTCATAAAGTTTATACAAAATTCCTTCTCACCAATCTACAATGAAATTAAAAGGTTCTGCTGGAATACAGTCTATACCTGGGGTCTTATTCTTTTTTTGCCTCATTATATAATCCCTAATTTTGCTTATGTTAATGTCTCCATATTATTGTTTTCTTCTGGACTATTTAATATTCCTTAATCTATCCTGATTGCACATCTGCTTGAACTTTGTACATCTCTATAAAAATGTTCCCATATGGATGCTGGAATTTTCCCATCTATATTTATAGTATTTGCCTGTTGTACATTTGAAATAATACTCCAAAATGAAATATTATCTTTGTTTTTTTATTGATTCTTGCCAGAGATAATCATTATAGTCATTGTTTTTCTTTCTTACTAGAGACCTACATTTGTTTTGCAGAAATATTAAAACTCTACAATAATTCATATCATGCATTTCCTTAGTCTTGTGGGCAGTCCAATTGAGTAAATGTTTCTTATAAACACATTTGTTGTCACACCATGGTCCTTTTTTGGCCAGCTGAGTGTTCCTAGAGCATGTTCTAGAGCCATAAGCTATATTATGTTTAAAATATTCCATCATTTTCTCATATGGTTTTAATATCTCAGAATCCTTGCAACATAAAAACTGTTCTTTTAAATTTATTTCCATTTGCTGTGTTTGTAAAGCCTTAACTTTTTCCTCTTTTAATAAGTCCCATTTTATTTTCTTATGATTTTGAAGCAACATACAAAATGTTTATTAACGTCCCTTTCCTCCACAAATTTGTATAAAGATTTATCTAAATTCTTTCCCATATGGCAAGTACTTCAACTTAAACTAAGTTTTATTGGATAATAGCCAGATATTGCCAACTGTATAATTTCCAATGATCTAACATTTTTAAACAAAATATGTTCTATTGCCACTAAATCTATTATAGATCCTCCATTTTTTTGATGGGAATGTATATTGCCCAGGAAAATCTGTACTTGCTCTATAATTTAGTACACATAGATTCTGCTCAGCCATAAATTACATGGCTGCTTCCCCTTTAATATTAGTATTTTTATCCTTGGAGAGACGAAGGGGTAAATTCATATATGCGTCCACATTTGTAAAATTTCTAAATTCATTTAGGTCTCCTATGCAAGCATTATAGTCTCCCATAAGTAGGAAATGCACATCTCTTCCCTTCATATGCTATTCATCCATAAAAATGGATATTGAATCTATCTGCTTATCAAATTCCATTTTTGTATATATAGTCGGAAAATATACATTAATGACTACCAAACAATTCTCGTTATTATAAGTAAGTTATATTACATTCCAATTGCCATTATTTTTATTGTTCTTTAACTGTCCAGTTTTTTGCTGTACTAACAAGGGTCATCAAGCCACCTTTGTTTTTTCTGTACCTTTCAGTTTCCTTTTGTATGTTGGCACTTCTAATTTCTGGAAACCCTGTGCATACAGTATACATTAGCTGTTTTATCCAACCAGGTCTCCTGTAATAGAACTATGTCCATTTCCTTGATAAGTTCATAAAATGATCCATCCATTAATTTATTCCTCAGACCTGCAATGTTCCTGCTAACTATTTTCACCAAATTTTCTTCCTGTGGCTTGATAACCCCTGTATCCATTCATGGTAAATTATTTGATATGACACTAGTGCCTATTGATTTATTGAATTGTTAGTCAGAGTATCAAACCTGTTGTATACCGATACATTTATTTCATATTTATGTTCACCATTATTCTCTGAGCTATAATCTAATTCAGATTCATCCATTACTACCTCCCCATTTATTCTCTGTTCTCTTTATTTTCTTCCCCTTATCCTTTTTATAGACTCTGGTGTTCTAGCCAACTCTTGTTCTATAACTGTCGGTTTAGAAACATATTTCATTATAATTTGTTGTTTTCCATGAGCCTCAAACTTTTCCTTATTCTCACAGTTATTCTTAAGTTTTTTCTGTAGTTTAAAATTTTCTAACATGACATCCATAAAAATTTCAGTGTAGTTTATTTCTTGCACCACATTCATGATCCTGTCTCTTATTTCTTCACTTTTAGTTACTATACAAATATTTCCTTTATTTGGTTCCACTTTATATGTATACATGGAACTGATATCTTCCCACTTTATTTTCCTACCCATTGTTGTTTTCAGTATATTATATATCTTGACCCTCAAAAGAAATGGGGTCTCTCTTCTTGCTTTTGGTACTCCTTTAAGATATATCATGCTTCAAGATGTACTCCTTTAAGATGGCTCATGCCATTGGCTAAAATGGCCATAGTGAGGGGGATTCTGCTCCCCACCCTAACCTATGGGGCTCCCTTATTTGGGGCTGCTCATAAAACTGACCTACTCAGATGGGATATTACGCATAACAACATATGTCGCTATGCCTCTTCTACTCCTCGGCTTAAACACCACTGTCAGCTTTATAATGATCTTGGTTGGCTCTCTTTGTTAGCTAGTAGGAAATACTACCTTGGCTCTCTTATTGATTTGATAATTTGAAATCAAACCCCTAGGTGTTTTGCAGCTATGCTTGTTCCTCAGTATACACTTTGTGGTCTACGATCAGCTGATAAATCCTTTCTGAATTTGCAGAGGTGCCGCACTAGGAAAGAAACTGATGCATCTGAGCATGCAGCTCCACAGCTGTGGAATTCCCTTCCCCTCGACATTAGACTTTCTATCTCCCACACATGCTTTAAGAGAAAACTGCACTTGAATCTGCTGATTGCTGATACCTGTTTCTGCTTTCACCCTACCTAATGACTGATGTCTCTGGCCATACAATAGTATTTCCTCACCTCTATATAACCCTCTTACTGCCTCAGCTGTTCTGGCTCCCTTTCCCTGCCCATATACAATCTTGCACTGCAGGCATCTCCCTTACACTTACATACACTCATATAATCTAATTTCATGGCTTGCTCCCCTCTTCCTCACTTACCGACCTTTTCCTCAATGACACCCCTTGCTGTCAGTGGTTATTTTTTCCTTTTGTATTGCCTGTTTTGGTTTTTGTGTACCTTGTTCTGTTAATATGATATGTCACCTGATAATTTATTGTCCAAGGTCCTCTCTATTCATTGCATAGGTAGGCACCTATGAACTTATGAATGGTCTACTCTGTATGTCTCTGATATATTGTATCCTCTTTAACTCATTGTATGTAAAGCACTTATAATTTGTTATCCTGTTAAGTTTCTGCATGTCTGTACTCTCCCGGGTCGTGCCTAAAAATAGTAATTTTATGGCTAGTGCACTTATCTGGTTAACAAAAGCTAAATAAATAAAATATTGTTGGTAATTTGTATTTTTTCCTACTTCTATTTCTGTCATTCTTATTTCTGTTTTCAATTATACCCTTAGCTTTTTCCCTTGGATCTTCCCTTCCTAGTTCATCTGTACTTATTAAAATTGTTTCTGTACCTTTATCTTTTTTATTCTTCTTTCCTAATTTCTTATCATGCTTATCAATTATAACTTTGGGCAGCTCTTTTTCCCCATGTCTTTTTTTGAGTCCTGAAATAAACTCATTTATTGCTTTATGTTCTCTATCAGCCACTTCTTCAGTAATTTGTTTGTTTTGATCTCCTTTTCTGTATCCTGTCTCTCCACCCTCCTTGTCTGCTGTTGATTAATTTGTTGTTCTAACTTTATCAATTGTTCTTGCTGTGACTCCAGCTGACAGCAAATGTTCCCAATTAACATATTAGTAGCCACTAATACTGATTTAATTTGCTGTAGTTGTTTACTAATCAGCATATTAGCCTGTACTGTATACTTGTCCAATAAATTTTAATCTGATTCTTATAAGTTTTGTTTCTCCACGTCCTCCCTAATTCCTTGATAACTCTGTGATAAATTAGCCTCCGTTTGTATTTCTTTTTCTTCTCCTTTATTCTTCTCTATATATGAAGTTAAAAATGCATCAAATTCTTCCAGATATTCGATTCCATCACTTGAATCTGGTGTATCTAACCTACTCTAGACATATTGTCTTCTTGACCCATCTCCTCTGAAACTACAGCGTTTTGTTCTTGTATAGCATATTCCTCCCTATGGACATCATCTGTTTCCTTTTGTGTTTCCAGATCTGTAATTACATTCATTAGATAATTGTCATCATCATTCTCTGTAACTTTTCCATAGACCCTATCACTCTTAGGTGAGGATGTTCTAGAACTTATATCATCCATTTTACCTTTTTCATTTGTGCCAACATATTCTGTAATCTTCCTATTTCCTTTTTATTTTTGACCTTGTTTTTTTTATTCACCCTTTTTTGTATTTCTCTATTTCATTTTTATATCTGATGGTGACACAGTTTTACCACTTTCCCCTGGATATACACCTTCCATCCCCAATCAAATTATATCAATTTTAGATTAATTAGTAAAGCATTTACCCTGCTATACCTTATATTGTCAGGAACAGATTTCTACAATTACTAAAATATAAGTAGCAGTGATATGTCAATTTAGATTAAATAATAAAGCAATGATCCTGCTATGCTGAATATTGTCAGAAACAGATTTCTATAAATCATAAAATATAGGTGGCAATGATTCTTTATGTTACACTAGTTAACTTCCTCTAAAGCAAGAATGTTCAGCGAAATCTTGAGAAGTTTAAAATCCTTATGTGCATCAAGATCTAAATTGCACTTGTAAAATTCTCCACAATAATCACAGAATCCAAGAATTCAAAGTTCAAATAAATAAAATGTCTTATTAAAAATGTCCAGCAAAATCTTGAGAAACTTAAAGTCCTTATGAGCATCAAGATCTCCTAAATTGCACATATAAAGTTCTCCACAATAATCAAAGAATCCACAGTTCAAATAAATAAAATGTATTTTCAAGCCTCGTCCTTTACCACAGAGCCTCTTGTAATGACTGAGCCTTTAATTCCACTTTAATAGTCCTTGCACATTTTCTTTCCGGGCTTAAATCATATTCTCTGTGAGTTCTAACTCCGACCATAAAGATGTACTTAAACAGTTCAGACAACTCTCCCAGGCTCCTCCACAATGTCAGGTCCTGAACAAAATCTGGACACAGCTCGGGCTGCACTGGTAACATAAATAAATTGAACCTGACAAGTATAGTTGAATTAGGCAGTACTTAAATGGTGACCGCAAAGTTTATTACACACCAAGCTGGCAGTTTTGAATGCTTGTTTACTTCTAAAAAACCTTAAAAAAGCTTCTACTATTAAAATTTTACTTTTGTAACTTACATCAATGTGTAGAAGTCTTCTACTCCAACAGAACTGCAGGAAAATTGATCAGCCCAAATTAGCTTGTGTCTGCTCTCAATTTCTCATTCCGTTATCTAATAGAAGTGAAATCAAAATTTTAACATAAACTACACCAGACCACCACAATTAGGCAGTTCGACCCTATGGTCTGTGTAGCACCTACTGCTTGTAGCGTATAACTAATAGCTGTGTAGTCCCAAAATGGTGCGTCTGGTGGAGAACACTGGCACCTGCACCTGCAAGTGAAGAATCACGTGAGCATTTGGCTTGAAATTTTAAAAAATAAACAGTAAAACTAAATCATGAATTAATAAAATATATAAATCTGTTCACAAGATTCAAGTTTAACTACTAAAAATGTGCTGCAGTTTCATGGAACACTTAACCTTCCTTAATGAAATCTTTCATTCATATAATGCACGAAAATACAACTACTAATGGAGGACAAAATAAGAGATATAGGATTGAATTATGCAATAAAAACACAGATGCAATAACAGAAGTATCAGAAAAAGTGTTGTGGATTGGAGAAATATATGAGGAATATACAGAGGTAAGTGGCAATTGGCAAGGCAATAGTACTAGCAGTGACGGGAACGTAATCGCTTGCAAACTGCAGTCTTTGCACATTACAGGATGTACTAGACCTGGTACTTATGTCCACTTTAACTGTATGTGTTGGAATTATCTTCACTGCTTCTCCACCTTCCCTTTCATTACCACCCTCTCCACGACTTTGGTCTTTTCTCTGTTTCTCTCTGGTCTTTAATCACAACTGTGTAATGCTTTTCAGCATTTCTCTCCATCCTCATGAATGCAGTGCTCTCCCTCAGTATGCTGGCCATTCCAATGGGCCTCTTGCTTTACCCTCAGCAGGCAGGCTACCCCACCATCTGACTCCAAGCCTTGTTGAAAGAAATAAAAACTGAGAGCCAAGTACTGCCCTTCTAGGCACACATATCTTGGTAAGATATTGAAAATTAGAAATCCTGAGACTGATACTGAGAGAACAATAACTCTGTATCACTTCTGAGGCAGCGGTGGCATACCTGTTCTAGGAAAATACAAGCCTTTCCAATATCCTGCTCTGGCTGTCTCTCTCACCAGCACAGCCCAGTATGCAGCCTCTTCCTCCTTACATGGTGACTGGCCAATTCCCCAGGAATCCACCACTCTCACTACTTGATGCAATGTAGTGCTGTGACTTTGTGTTGCAAATGTTCTGGCCAACAGTTGAGACACTTCTGAAACAGTCTCCTGCATTGTACAGATCTGATGCTGATGCTGTTTAGTTAACATCCCTACTACTTGCAATCTATGAGTGTGTGAATACATAGCTGGTAGCCTTGTACAGTATGGTGCTGCCAAAATATGAACATATACCAACATACTGTAAATGTACAGGGTGGGAAACAATTTCCTAAAATTAGAAAGTAGGAGTAGATCATAAAAAATGGTAGTAAAATACTATTTACTCCCCTTATCTGTTCCACTGGGGTGAGGGCAGACATGGTGGATTTAGAGCCCCTTCCGACCATACATTACTGTGTTATACTTTGAACTTTTCCTGGGGGAAGGAGAGGGGTGGCTGGGGCTGCTCCTTTCTCCCCCCTTCAAACGAACTCTTGCAACCTTGACTGTCTGCCGATTTAAGCAGTGAACCTTGGGGTTGAGGCATCTGTACGCTACCATGAGCCGGGCGGACCTCCCCCAAAGAACAGCGCAGCACAGGATTGTTATCACTGCTACCAGGAGTGAGACACAGGGGACTCGGCTACAAGAGGCTGCTTGCTTTGTTTCTGCCCCGCCGAACATAAATTGCATCAAAGCCCCTGCCCCTAACCGATCGAGGTGCCAAATTTGAAAAAGGCTACTAAGCATAATTGGTCGAAGAGCCCATGATGCCCTGGCAGCCAGTACAAAAGGCTTGGATGGAGCGCCGGTGAATCAGCAGCACAATTGAACTTTTCCCAGGGGGAGGAGAGGGTGGCTGGGGCTGCTCGTTTCCTTGCCTTCAAACAGACTCTTGCAACCTTGACTTTTTGCTGATTTAAGCAGTGAACCTCGGGGTTGAGGTGCTGGTACACTGCCGCGAGCCAGGCTGTCCCCCCCCAAAGAACAGCACAGCATAAGATTGTTATTATAGCTACCAGGAGTGAGACTCAGGGGGCTAGGCTACAAGGGACTGATTTTTTTGAGCCACCTGCCCACCCCATTCCCTCCTCCCATTAAAAGCTCCCTGACCACACCCATCTCAGACAGGGAGCCAATCAGGGCAGAGACAGCACGCTCAGTCTACCGCCCCTTTTTGTACTTCTCCGATAAGGAAACTTGTTGCATTGTCTGCAAACAAGCCAACCCCTTAGTTGGAGAACTGATCAGGTTTAACCCTCTTTCTTGCTGAATCCTAATTTAAAGTTTCTAAATGCAGGAACACGGTGCAGAAGCTATCGGTTATTATTGTTCTCTTCCAGGCACAACTGTGGTACTAATAGGGCCCCTTGCAACTTTCCTCCCTTGGGGTGTAATACTGCATATGCATAGACTAAAATGCTTGCCTGTTGACCGTATATGTATGACTAATTAATTTGTTACTACTGCACAGCCTGCACTATTGCCTCTTACCAAGATCCTGACTCTATATATTACTAGGAAAGCATTTCCAAACGAGACTCTTACCAGTCTTCAGCAACTTCCTGGGACAGACTGCTGCCCCTGCATAGTGCAGACTGATGAAATACTGAAATTAACTGACAACTTGATTATAGGGCATTTACTGAAATAGGTGTTCATTGACCTGAGCCTGCTTGAGTGTTGAGGATCCACTTGTTACCTGATTATCACTGTGCTATAGACAGTATCTAAGCCTGTTAGCCAGCCAATTGCGGGTGGCACGTACTCACAGTTAGGAGGCCAGCACCTGAGAAGCTACTGCAATTCTTATTTGCTGCTCACAAACAGGCCCGCCTACCTCAGGGGGTGAGCGGCACATACCGGACCTATATTATGAGTCAATCCCATAGGACCCGGTGTCTCCCCAGACCTGTCCATTCAAACTAGGGACTCAGTGTTCCTCGAGTTAGGGGACTAAACAGTAGCGGAGTACCCAGGACTCAGGGAAACTATGCTAAGATATAAAGCCCTTCCCTCATTCTAACTTTCCCTCCTTGGCAAAAGATCCCTTTCCTACAAGGATGCCTATTAAGCAGGGATCACCCTATCCTTGCTGCCCAATCAGAGGGCCACTCCTGACCACCCTGTACATCCTGTCCCTACTTTGGGTTGACAGGCTAATTAGCACAGGAGCATCAGACTCCGATAGTCCTCCACCCAAGACCCTGCCACACCCCAAATGGCAATGCTACTGCCCCCCACAATAGTACACAGTCACTCCTGATTGCCCATGAATGCTGCAGGAAAGGTATTTGGTACTCGACCTTACTGTTCGCTAAGCAAAGACCCGGCACTAATCTCCTCCCCCTCCCTCATCTCCCCTCACTCTGTCTCATCACTGCCCTCCTGCTCATGGCAGGTGACATCCAGTCTAACCCAGGACCCCCTACTAACAACCTCCTGATTCCCTTCCCTCAGGACCCACACTGGACATCCACTGAGGGCATGCATATTGCACATGTGAACATATGTAGCTTATGATCCAAGATGCATGAAGTACAAGCCTGGCTGAACCTGTACAACCCAGATGTCCTTGCCATATCAGAAACCTGGCTCAAACCTCATGTACTCCCACATGAGGTCACAGCCCTCGGTACCACTCCTATAGAAAAGATAGAGTGAATAAAAGAGGTGGTGGGGTCCTAATCTACACAAATGACACCCTGAACACTGTGCAGGTTAACCTGCAAAACACTACCAGCACGGAAGGTGACTCTGTCTTTGTACGCATCACCATTGGCTCCTCCAAGCATCTCAACATCGGGTGCATATACAACCCTCCAAAGAATGCTCGTACATCACTTGAGACAGGCCTAATGGACCTCTCTGAGGAGGTCTCCTCTGAGATACTCATTCTGAGGGACTTTAATCTAAATTGGCCACAAATGACAACCATTTCCTGAAAGGTTTTGTACAGGAAGCTAACCTAGTGCAGGTTATCTCTGGGCCCACACGAATGAACCACAAAACAGGGAACAACTCCACACTTGATTGGGTGCTGGCAAGCAAATCCGACAACATTCAGGTGGCAGGCACCTTAGCGGATGCCCTGAGTGACCACTCCCCCATATTCTGCATATGGATAAACAAGGCTCCCAGGTTCCGTCTGAGAATCCTGGCAGTAAGGGATTTCACCCATCTACTACCCGAACACCCATTGAACTACCTAAACAGCATTGATTGGAGCCCAATCAAATTCCTCCCCTCACTGGAAGAGGCTGTGGCCTTCTTTCAGTGAACAATCCATATGGCAACCGAACTGTTCGCCCCCATGAAAAAACTCTGTACTAAGGGAAGCTGCTAGAAGTGGATCACCCTTGAAATCCCTAATGAAAAACTGGGATAAAGCTTGGAAAAAATACAAGCTCTCCACCCTACCTGCAGACCTGCTGAGCTACAAAACCCTCAGAAACAGGTGTAAGCTGGCCATCAAAGTGGCCAAAAGGGAATATGTCACACAATTACAGAAAAAGATTCTAGGAAACTGTTAGACTTTCTGGGTGCACATAAATGGGTTACAAAAGGGGAACAGCAAGACCAAACATGGCCCCATTGAGGTTAATGGTCTACTAACAATTGATGACACCAGCATCACCATGGCACTCAACCACCACTTCACAAACCTTGACCACTATAAGGCTGGACTGCCTCCCCTCCAGCCACTCCCCAATGGGCTGCCACTCCCTAATCTGGACCACCCAACCTTCCATATCAGACTGGTAAAACCCAAAGAAGTCCTCCCATTACTAATGACTCTCAAAACCTCTGGATCCAGGGGACCAGACGGGATTCACCCCAGGATATTGAAGGAAGGGGCCCAGTCCCTAGTCAGACCCTTAACCTGGCTCCTCAACTGATCCTTAAAAGAGGGCACTGTCCCTGATCAATGGAAACAGGCCCACATGGTCTCTATCCACAAGGGAGACCAGAGGGAGTCCACCAGCAATTACAGGCCAATCTCCCTACTTTGCTGCCTTGCAAAGATATAAGACAGAGCTGATCTATGGGCAACTCTGAGAATACCTGGAGCTCCATCAACTCCTGGCACCCTCCCAGCATGGCTTCAGAACTGGGCATGGGATGGACACCGCCCTTACCAAATTCTCTACAGATGTTCTCAGAGAATTGGATAAGGGGACACCGACTGGAGTAGTCTTTATCGACCTATCCAAGGCATTTGACCTGGTCAACCATCAGTTGTTACTGACCAAGCTGAGCAATGTGGGCCTAGACAGCCACTCCCTTATGTGGTTCGACAGATACCTAAAAGGGCGCTCACAGAGGGTAAAATGGAAAGATGTCCTATTGGAGCCACTACCATTAACAGAGGGAGTGCCTCATGGGTTCATCCTTGGGCTTCTACTCTTCTCCCTCTTTACCAATGAACTCAGCAAGCACTGCAGTGGGAGCTCAGTGGTCCAGTATGTGGACGATGCCGTCCTTTATCATCCCTCCTCCAACCTAGGAGACCTTAGCTCCTGGCTCCAAGAGGACCTGAAATCCCTTGAACAATGGCCTGTCTTTAACAGGATGGTTCTTAACACTAACAAGACCAAGGCCATGCTGTTCAACCCAAGATCCCTTGGATGTGACAGAAGCCAACACCTACAACTGACCTCTGCATCGGGCAGCAGACTAGAGGTTGTGGCATCACTTAAATACCTGGGCCTCACCCTGGATCAGGGTTTTACCCTTAAGGACCATGTGGATCAGGTAACCAAAAATGTACATGCGAAACTAGGCACCCTATACCAGATGAAAGACTAGCTGATAATGGAAGCCAGGATCTCCATAGCCACCAGCGTCCTCCTCCCGACACTCACCTATGCAGCTCCAGTGGTCCAGGGAGTAGCTAGACAAGAGATGAACAGACTCCAGGTTCTTTACAATAAGGTGGCTCAGTTCGCTGCTCAGGCGACCCCCAGGATCCATCACTGTGACACCCTATCCCAACTAAATCAGCCATCCTGGAAAGCCCGCCTCCGGTACTCCCTGCTCTGCAAAGCTTTTAAATTAATCAGCCCAACTCCCCTTCCTATCCTCTTTTGACTCACTGCACTAAAGAACAACCCTCGGCTCCTCCGCACAATGGACCACACTCTTCTAGCTGTCCCAAGGGTCAAAACCAAGGTGGGGGTTAAGTTGTTCACCCATACCATACCCACCATTTGGAACTCCCTCCCTCCTGGAGTCCAGGAAGCTCCCTCCATCAAAAGCTTCAGTACGAGGCTTAAGGCACATATCATGGCTACCTCCACGTGCCATTGCTAAACAGTATTGATCCACCTCTCTGACACCTATAACTTCACAGCCATAACCCTCCATATGCGAAACTTGCCTCAGCACATTGTGGCTCATACCCCCCCAGCAAGGGTAGCATCCATAACAAATGCACTAATGTAATGTCGAACTCAGCATATGTAACCAGCTGACTGCACAGCTATGTCTAATCCTGTATCATGAATCTCTCTCTCTCTCTCTCTCTCTATACCTACCATTTTGTGATGTATCTCATGTTATGTGTATCCCAGGTCACCCCTGAAAAAGGGACCTCCGGGGTCCAGTGAGTTTACCCGGTCATCAAAATTTAATAAATAAATAAATACTGTAGATACTCATGTGTGCTTTTTAGTTAACAATTCAGAGTTATGCTTCAGGGATAGTTTATGCTTGTTAGATAAAATAAAAATGTTGCAAATGTATTCGTTATTGTGCTCACGACATATTGTTGACTGGAATGTTGTGTAGGGTGATCATTTTTTTGTGGAGGATGTAGAACATCATTTAACTTGTGTTTTTTTTTTCTTGGGGTCAGACATAATGGATATAGAGCCCCTTTTGACTTTTACATTACTATGTTACACTGTACAGTAGTAGCCACAGACATTGCCAGCTATTTCCAGAAAGTTTGTGAAATTTCTAAAGAGTTTCTCTCTGCTGTCCCTACTGTGGAAATGCAGAAAGCAGGAGATTTATCCAGAAATATCACAGAAATTTCAAGAAATAGCTGGCAATGTCTGTGGTTGTCACTGTAGATACTTTTGTAATGTTGGAAATAAATTAGTGACATGGGTTATTTCCTGTTTTGTTAACAGTTCAGAATTGTGCTTCAGGAAACAGAGAAGTTTGTGAAGGAGGGATGCCAATTCAACAGCACTTTTGTCAACCAGCATCACAGCAACAGGATTTATGTGAACTTCAAATTGTGGTAGACATAAAACCCAAATGTCTCCCTGTCCTGTTTTTTTATTGGGGGGCTTCACCCCCAACCTCTGCCCCCCCACCCCATACTAAAGATTCTCAACTCTGAGTCGGAGTTGATTCGGGGAGGGGGTGCAGGACCAGGAGACAGAGTGCCCCAGTCTCAGGCACACCAATGCAGTGTCCTGTCAGCAAACTGTCCATTTTGTCGACAGTGACGTAGGTCTCTGTGTTGGTGTTGTTGTGGGGAAGGGGGCATACCATGAAGGAGACCAGAGATGTTCTGAAGTTTCTGCTGTGAGCAGTGAACTGAATAACCTTTGTTTTAATTTGAGCTAGAGTGTACAATCTTTGACCAGCTCAGGGGTTGCAGAGCCGTGTCTCACCCCAGGATCCAAGAGAGACAGAGAGACATTGCCACATTACAGTAAATTCATTGTTGAGGTGTTTTCCTGTCATAGCTGGTGCCTTGTTTGAAGGCTTGTCAGATGATGACAAGTTACAGGAAAAAGGATCTAGTAGGTGTGTTTTCAAAAATGACCTTTTAAAAGGTATTGTGATGAAATCTGTATTTTCCTTGTTATGAGTAACCAAGTACTCTTGCTCAGAGCTGAGATATGCTGTGCAGCTAGCAGAAATGTATAAACTGATCAAGGTACTGGAGTTGAAACTGTCTAAAAAAACAGTGATGGGGCAGACAACTCGCAGGTTGAATAAAAAGGGAATCAAGACTAAAAACATGGAAAAAGTAACAGATGGACCAAAAAAAGGCAAGACAAGGCAAAAAAATACAAGAATCAGAGAAAATCTGAGAAGGAAAGTAAAGCATACCAAAATAATATTACACAGTGGGGCATCACAGCATGTTACTGTTTCTCAGCAAGCTGGTGAATGACAAAACCAATTGCTTGGTGAAAATCAGCAAAATGATGAATTAGCACACAGGGAGCCCCTTGCAGTTTTTTTTAGAAAGAGTGCAGCATTATGAACGTATATTACGGAGGTTCAGGGCTGTTGAAATTCATGAGAGATTTCGGTTTGTCAAAGATGATACTTGATTGATTTAAACAACAGAGATAACGCTTTGTGTTTTGCTGGATCTGTCCTTGTGCTGCTAAATCCCAAGCACTATACAGACAATCAGTTGCTCAATAAGGTTAAAATATTGCGTGCTGAACTAGGTTTATCAGAGTAAACCCCTGTCACTTTTAGTGATGTGCCACCCTTTGAACAGTTTTTAGGAGTCAAAATTAAGGTTCTATATCATAATCAGGGAGATTGGAAGACATTTAGTACAGGATATAGGAACTTTCCTAAAATACTGTTTCTACTATTGCATGATGGTCATTACTACAGTGTCACAGATGTGAAGAAATTCATCAGGGCTAGGTATCTCTGTCAATACTGTCACTCTGTCTATAGTCACAAAAATAACCATGCATGTGGCCTGTTGTGCAAGGTGTGTTGTGATCCAGACTGTTCTGAACAGAAAACTGACACTGCATCATGCCCCTGTTGTAAAAAGATGTGTAGATCCTCAGCTTGTCTAGACAGACATTTAGCAACAAATAATTTAGGTACAGTTTCTTGTGAATCAATGAAACTGTGTGAATAATGCTTTGTCTTTTACAAGGGTAAGCATGCCTGTAATATGATCCAGAGTGCCAGATGCAGATCTCTCATGACTATAGACAAGCATCTCGGTTACATTGCACCACTCACAGAGAGTAAGACCAGTGAGAAATACATTGTGTTTGATTTTGAGGTCAGACAAGAAACTGGTTTACATACTGCTAATTTTGTATATGTTGAGCAATTAGATTGAAAGTGGTCCTGGGAATCTGAAGGGGATAATTGTGTAAAAGATTTAGTCAGATATTTTATAGATACGCCATTCAGACACTACACATTTATAGGCCACAATGCCAAAGGTTATGACAGCTATTTTATTGTTAGTCAACCAGTCAAGGAAATAATTGATATAAAGTTACTCATCCAGGGAAGAAAATTGTTGTATGTGACTGTATCTGCTCTGCACATCAGAGTCATTGACAGTTACTACTTTATGCCTTTTAAGCTTGCAAAACTTCTTGCAGCACTAGGGTTCAAGAATGAGATAGCTGAAGGGTACTTTGTACATTTTTTAACACCAAGGCCAATGAAAATGAGGTAGGTCCCCTGCCCAATTATACATTTTATGGTGTGGATTATGTAATGACTAGTGAGAAATCAAGAGTTCATACATTGATACCTAGCCAACCAACATACAGAATTTTGATCTGAAAAAAGAGCTTTGCTACTATTGTCAGTTAGATGTTGAAATTCTTTGAAAGCCTGTATCAGATTTAGGCATGAAGTGATGAACATGACAGCCAGAAGGGTTTTAAAACAGTCAGATGGTGACACAGCAGAATATGAAACAGCCTGTTTAGATCATTTTCAGTACACCACTATAGCCTCAGTCTGCATGGCCATGTATAGATTTTAATTTCTGAAAAAATGCAATGTCGTAGTTCTTCCCCAAGATAACTACCACGGGCAGCAAAAACAATTCTCTATACCTGCGATCCAGTGGCTAATGTACATAGCTGAGAAAGAAAGCATCTCTATTCAGCACTCTCTCCAGGGTGGTGAATTTAAAGTAGGAGCTTTTTTTCTAGATGGTTTTGCAGTAGTGAATGGAATGCCCACTGCCTTTAAATTCAATGGATTTTTTTTTCACAGCTGCAACAGTTGTTACAGTGACAGAGACCAGAATCTCATGACAGGGACTAGTTTTGAGCAGTTATACAACAGGACCATGCATAAATTTCATTTTTTTTTAAAAGAAGGGGTTTTCCGTTAGGGTCCTGTGGGAAAATGAGTGGAAAATGTTGGCAACTGATCTGGAGCTAAGTGATTTTTTTGAGGGACAGGGAGCAACCCCAACCACTCGATCCTAGAGAGTCACTGTTTTGAGGGAGAACAAATGCCATTGTCTGTACTATAAGATGCAACCTGATGAGAAAATCTACTACTATTATGATTTTACCGGCCTCTATCCTTTTGTTAACAAAACCAAACAGTATCCAGTCAGTCATCCTGACATCATTTATGAAAATTTTGATGACCTCACTCTGTACTTTGGTTTACTAAAAGTAAAAGTCTTCCCCCTAGAGGCCTCTTTTTTCAGTGCTGTCATCCAGGATTGGAAGCTTGCGTTCACATTATGTTGTGCGTGTGCTGAAGAGAGACTTCAGACAACATCGTGCACACACAGTGATGAGCAAAGGGCACTGACAGATACCTACTGTACCGAGGAACTGAACCTGGCACTGGAAAAAGGATATCAAATCATAATTATTTATGAACTTTGGCATTTTAAAGAGTCATGCACAGAGCTGTTTGCAGACTGACTACATCAAACTACATCTGAAAGGCAAGCAAGAGGCATCTGGTTTCCCTTCATGGGTAAAAAATGAAGCAGATAAAGTCAGGTACATACAGCAGTATTCTGAAAGAGAAAATCTACATTTGAACCCCACTAACATTGTTGTTAACTCCACAAGGAGACCGATATCTAAATTGAATTCCCTTTGAGGTAAATTTGGGCAGAGAGGGAATTTGCCCACCACAAGTTTGGTATCAGACTCCAACGAGCTGTTTCAGTATGTGTTTACTCCTTGATATGATGTCGCCTCATGTGGAAATACACCAAGGCCACTACTCAAATTCTAATAATATCAACATATTCATAGCTAGTTTTACTACAGCATATGCCAGAGTGGAACTCTACAAACTGCTAGAAAAGTTACAAGACAGGTGCCTTTATCATGACTCTGACTGTCATTTTTGTGTCCAGACGGGATGACTGAAACTTCCCTCTAGGAGACTATTTAGGAGGAGCTGACCAGTGAGCTTCTTGCAGATGAACACATTACCAAGATTGTATCTGCAGGCCCCAAAACTTATGGCTACCGGCAATCCAGAGGACAAATGATTCTTAAGGTCAGAGGTTTTACCCTTAATATAGCTAACAGCGAACACATTAATTTTGAAAGTCTGAAGGACCTGGCCTTTGATTTCACAGAATCACAGACCTCTAAAAAAATCACCATGGGGCAACCCAGCATAGTGTGGAATAAAAATCAGTGGTCCCTTGAAAAAAGAATGCTTTTTAAGACACAGAGAGTGGTTTATGACAAGTGAGTTTTATATGCCAATTTCAAAACACTTCCTTACAGGTAATGGCCCCAATGCACTATTGGGGTGGAGGTATGTAGAATCAGCATGTACCTCGCACACATAGCTGCACACCCATGGACTGGCACACACCAGCTGGTATTCATTACTGGCTACCACCTGTCCATGGCCTCACCTCCCCAGTGCACAGGACTACACAGGGTGGCTGGGGGCAGTGACATGGACCCAGCAGGGCATCCAATCAGATGCCTGGACCAGGACACATCCCCTATGTGGTGGGACACACATTGGCAGCATGTCTCATGGAAGACCTATGGCTGATGGCTGTGGTGGTGAGAGGAGGGCGAAGCTGCTAGCCCTCCTATGATGCAGCCCCAGAGTGGGTCACAGTGATGGGGTGGGGAGATCTGTTGGTGGTGCCAGGGGGGCACTGTACTGCACCACATCCCAGGTGGGACCAGTGGCAGGGGTTGGCCAGTGGTGCCATGGGGGGCATGGGCCAGTGCTCCATGTAGTGTGTGAGTTTAGTGGGGGGGCGCCTGGCAGGGGCCATGCACCAATGTGTGCTGGGTTTCACTGGACAGCCATGGGGAGGTCTGGCCAAAATGGTTCTGGTGGCAGTGGGCTATCCACCCCATCCAGGTGGTGTCCAGTTGTGTGCAGAGGGTGCATAGGGGGCTTACAGCATGGTTCTCCCTGTCATACCTTCTGCCCTCCTTCACACCCCCGTGGCCAGTACTATGCGCCATTGTGCATGTCACATAGTGCTGGCATGCTCCTAGCCCGCCCTATGTGAGATGCGATCCATGGCCATGGGGAATTGAGTGTGTTGTGTCTGCACACCACCCTTTGTGCATCCTGAGTGAGGGGGTGCAGTGGTTGCAGAGTGGCTATGTATTGCAGATATGCGGCGCATAGCCACTCTACCCATTAGTGCATAGGGCCCACTGATTGTGAAAAATGGATATCAGGTTGCAACATCCCTTTACTTGTTTGTTAGCTGGCCCCTCTAATAGTGGGAAAAGCTTCTTCATAAAACAGTTTTTGGAACATTCTGATAACACTTTATCACATAAACCTGAAAATATTGTCTGGTACTACAGCTGTCAGCAGCCTTTGTATAACGAACTGTTGTTAAAGTTTCGGAAGGTTAAATTTGTGGAGGGGCTACCAGCGTCATTAGCCAATGATGATCTCTTACCCCCAGGAAGATATATTTTGTTGTTATAAATGATTTAATGGACTCTGCCAGTCAACATAGCAAAGTTGAGTATGGGTTTATAAAGTACAGCCATCATAAACAGTTGACAATATTTTTAATTGTCCAGAATGTATTTTTTTCAAGACATACTCACCGGTCAGTCAGGGGGAAACAACCCATTGCACAGCTTATATTCATCTGGCATACTGGATCTTAAATTAACCAGTAAATAGCCATAAGGCTTTCTTGTGGCATCTTCAAAAGCTTCTAATAAAAATGTTGTTCGACATCTGCCTAGCCAGAGTCATGATCTGCAGCTTGTCCCTTGGGTTTTTAAACAGGACCATGTATTTGGCATTTAGTGTGATGGTCCTGCTATTTTTGCTTTGAATAGAGGAAGTGTTAATCTAGTATCTAATCCACTTTTTGTTTCCTTTATTGTACCATGGAAATATTAGTATAACATGAAGAAGACCCTCTTGTTTATTTAATCCACAGTGGCATAAAGTAGAAGCACTACCTTCTCTTTTATCATACCTAAAGGTCAGGACATTCCTATCAAAAACTTCAAATCTAAGCTTAGCTATCATTTCCCATAAATGTGGATTCCTTATAATGTTAAGATAAGGTTTTAGACAGTGTTCCTTGGCATTGTTAACCAGCCACTTAGAAACTTTGATAATTTCAGTCATAGTCATATCCCGTACTCTTAAAAACCCTGTCATTTTTTTATATGGCTCCTATAAGGCATATGTATTTTTATTCCATTGTTTATATATTGTTGTAGGAAAGCAAGATCATATTCCCTTAGGAGTGATAATACCTGCTTTAGCCATCTTCTCCTTTGGAGGCACTCTATCATTGCATATTTCTCCTTAAGGCACAAGACCAATAGAGAATCCTTGGAGTGTGCATGAATATTTAGCCAGAATTTTAGAATCTTTGAATGTATGATGTACTTCAAATTTATTAATCCCAATTCCACTCTGATTATTGAATTTGGAATATCTTTAGGAAGTTTCAGGATTGCCTTATAAAGAGTGGTCATTAATCTTTCTAGGATTCTGGGGTCTCTGAATCCTCAAATATCACATGAACAGGCCCCTTGATTAATTCCTTTTGCATTTACTGCAATTACTAATGGTGATATCATACAGCCTCCATGTAATCTACTAAAGCGTTTTAATGCCAGGGCTGATGTATTCATTTTATGTGTATTAATTATATGTTTGTTCCATTTAGTATTTGAACTAAAAGTAAGATCAAGATAAAGAAACTCAGTAACAGTCTCAAGTAGCATATGATTTAGACGAAACTGAATCTTTTTACAACCAGTTATGTTTCCAAAGACATAACTTTAGTTTTTTTTGTATTATTGAAAAGCTTTAGAGGGACATATTCAGAGCTGACCATTTGCGTGGGCGCAAAGATGCACCACGCAGAATACATGCGCTGGCCAGCTCTGAGGGTATATTCAAACAGTATGCATGATCGGTACTGATCATGCATACTTTGTGAATATCCAACCCTGGATGCACAGCCCAGAACAGCTGGCTGCCGAGTTCTGCACAGCACAACCATGGTCTGTGCTGAATCCCACCATTGGGCTATGCATGGTGCATACCTGAATGCACTATGACCCCATGTGCGATATTCAGCCAGAAAATGCTAATGAGCTCATTGGACATGCATGGCACAAATGGGCATCATGCATGCTTATTATGAGCCCATTAGTATAGCAGTGCTGTGCCATGTGCACCTGTCCATCCCCCACCCATCCCTGAACCCTGTATGGTGCAGACAGCAGCAGCACAGACACCCCATGTGAGGCCAGTGGTCACCCCTCCCATCCACTGATCCATGGTGAAGGACAATGTGAACAGCCCAGTAGATGCTCTGGCAGTCCAGTGGAAACTCCCATCCTGATCCCTGATCGCTGTTGTCAGCCATGCAGTAGCTCCCATGCTGCCCTGGTAGTTCTGTGGCCCTCCCAGCCCTGATCCCTCTCTGCAGCATGACTCATACCCTAATCTCTGGTGGTCTCATGGCAGCACTGTAGATCCCCCCATTCCCATAATGTACGGTACCCCCCCAAGTCCCGATTCCTGATTGCGATTAACAGACCCCAGTCCTTATTTGAATTTTGACTAATACCTATGAATAACAATCCCGCTGTGTACTGTTTCCATAGTGTAGGACTCCCCCACCCTGGCAGACATGATCCCCTCCCCACACACACCCGCACCACCAGTGCCAGCAACTCACCGGTTGAATGTGTATTCTAGACAGTACAGTTCCTGAACGATTCAGTCAGTGGCTAGCCATGGAGCTGAATGGAGGACTGTGCCAGTTGCCAGCATGGGTGGTGCAGGGAGGAGGTCCTGTCTACCGGGGTGGGATGGAGGAGACCCTACACTATGGAAATAGTGTACAGTAGGATTGTTATTCTTAGGTATTAGTTGAAATGCAAGTAAGGACTAGGGTTTGTGAACTGCAGTCAGGGTTCAGGGACTGGGGCTTGGGGTGGGGGATCCACTACACTATGGAATACTGGGTTTCACCACTGGCACCTGTGGATCGGGACATGGGGCATGGGGTCCACTACATTACAGAAATCATGGACCATTGGTTCTGGTCATGGGCATCATGGAATGGGGCTGGGAGGGATCGGCACTTGACAGCCAGGACTGGCAGGCAGCAGTGCACCTGTGTGCATTTCAGAATCCCACCTCTGTGTAGCTGGTTAGGTTAGGCCAGATTTTCTTGGCTTAACTGTGGGCCACGCAGTTCCAGACTGCAAGGGGTGTATCTCCACTGGATATGCCACAGCATGGCATATGCATGGGAACATCCCCTCCACTTGTGTGGTATACATTTATATGTGCCCTGGCCCATTCCCTTTCGGCCAGCGCATACTGCATATTTGACTATCGTGCTGCAGCATATTGTTGGAGCTGCATGGCACATCTCCCTTTTCCTCTGAGATGCACTGCACATCTTCTTTGAATATGGGAGCCTTAATCTTTGAAAGAATCAAGCTTGTTCAACATTTCTTGAAGACCTTTCCTACACAGTGCTATGAGAGCTAAGACATCCACATAAGCTAGCACTGGAATTTTTTTATCAAACATTTTTGGAGCATGAACATCTAGTTTTAAATATTTTTTCAAGAATCTCATTTACGTAAAGATTAAAGAAAGTAGGAGCCAGTGCACTACCTTGATGGACTCCACAATTAGTCTTTAATTAATTTGGTGTATTCCCAATATTTTCTATATCTTGTCTTGATCCAAGTGTCTGAATATAACCCTCTTATTAATATCTTTAGGTTCTGATCTACTGATATTTGTAATAACTTAAGTTTTTCACAGAGTAAGAACCTTGAAATATTGATTCAAAAGCTGCAGTAAAATCTATATATGCAACATATAATTTGTGTTTCCTTGTTTAAATACACTATATTTCTCAATTAGATGATTTCATAAGAAACATTGGGTTACAGTGCCCATGCTCTTTCTGAACCCAGCCTGTAATGGGGATATAATGTCATTTAAATTAATCCATTTCTTAAGTCTTTTTAGTAGGGTTCCTGCATACATTTTGGTCATATTATCTATGCGACTAATTGCACAATCATTTTTGGGCTCTGATTAAAGACCTTTTTTGTAAATCGGAATTATAAAGTTACCTTGCCAAGAATGCAGAGTATAAACATACATAACCACTTTTTTATAAAACTTTGCCAACACCCAAGACCACCATGTGATATCCAGTTTATAGAACTCTGAGGGATATCATTAGGATCAGGAGTTTTGTCATGTTTAGTAGTTATAATACCCTTTCAACTTCATCAGGAGTTATCCAAGAAAAGGATTTAGTTATTTCACCAATAAAAGGAGGCTCTATTTTTGTAATACTAACAATGATAATGAGAAACTCAGACTGAGGAATAAAAGTTAATATCAGGTTGTACTTCATAGTTCTTTGTACCTGAGACACTTCATTTCTAAAAACATTTTGTGTTATTTCCTGTAATGTCATCAATTTGTTATCTCAGAGTTTTTTATACTGTAGCTCCCTTTGCAGTATCACAAAATTGTTACATGTTTTTTTTCTGTTATTTAATTTAAGTTATGTCTTGTAGGCTGCTTTTAACCTCTCTTACACACTTTTCCAGTTCTTTCTTCTTTTATTTTCAGTTTTTGCCAAACAAGCCTTCATATTTTAGTTTTCATGGTTTGTTGCTTTTATATGCATTTTTAATAGGTTGATTTGCTTTTAATAATTGGTTGTAAACATGACTTGGTTCTTTATGTCCAGGGTACCTGTTAATTTTAATTTTATATTCAGAGATCAAATGCTTCTTTTCTGATGGGGAATTGAACAGGAATACACATTTTGAGGTTCTCAAAAAGTTTTAAATCCTTATCCTTCAATAACATCATCACAATTTAAAGAAATCAAACAAATTATTTTTATTACTGCACTCAGATGAAATAACAATTATCAAAAGAGTAGGTAGAAAATTCCTGCAACCTGATTAGATTAGATTGGAACCACAGCCTGCAAAATGTTCCTTCTGAAAGATTTTACATGCATATATAATCCATGTGATGATAGAAGTACAGTAGTGCACTTCGGAATGTGTGTTATCTTTTAGGATATTGTATATGACTACTCAGATGGCTGAAGACACTCAACTATGCCTCATGCCTCACAGCACATCCAAAATGGGGCGTTACCCTATGATAACACACACCCTTGTGCATTATTGTTTAAATAACCAATGCTAAAGTATGTCACACTACATAAGCCTTCACTAACCTCACATCTGAGAGCAAGCATTGGTATTCTGGTGTCTGTAATGAGATTGTCTAAAATATGTCCTTTCTGTTTCAGATTCCATTGAGTGTTTGAGATGCCCAGATGATCACATGTCTAATGAAAGATGAGACAAATGTCTTCCAAAGTCTTTAGAGTTCCTCTCCTATGAAGACCCATTGGGTGCAACACTCACAGCCTTGGCCATTCTCTTTGCCATGGTGCCTACAGCAATCCTAATCATTTTTGTTCAACACAAGGAGACTCCTGTTGTTAGGGCCAACAACCGAGAAATCAGCTATCTCCTTCTTGTTGCCCTGGTGCTCTGTTGCCTCTGTTCTTTGATTTTCATTGGCTGCCCCAATGTACTGACTTGTGTAATCCGGCAAGTTGCCTTTGGCATTGTTTTTGCATTCTGTGTTGCCTGTGTGCTGGCTAAAACCATCATGGTGGTAATAGCATTCAAAGCCACAAAACCAAACAGTAACTTAAGGAAATGGGTGGGGTCTACATTACCCAATGTTCTCATCTTCACTTGTACACTGTCTCAAATTATTCTGTGTCTTGTTTGGTTACTGACATCTCCTCCCTTCCCAGAAGAAAATATGAAATTCCTGACTGGAAGGATAGTAATTGAATGCAACGAAGGGTCCACTGCTGCATTCTGGTGCATGCTGGGATACATGGGCCTGCTATCCTGTGCCAGCTTTGTAGTTGCCTTTCTAGCTAGGAAGTTGTCTGATAGTTTTAATGAGGCCCAATTTATTACCTTTAGTATGTTGGTGTTTGTTAGTGTCTGGCTGTCATTCATCCCAGCCTATCTCAGCATAAAGAGGAAGTACATGGTGGCTGTGGAGATATTTGCCATCTTGTCTTCCAGTGCTGGCTTGCTCAGTTGTATATTTCTGCCTAAATGCTACATTATTCTGCTGAGGCCTGATATGAATACCAAAGAATATCTCATGGGGAAAGGAACTGTTAGTAAAAGCAAAGGCATAGAAAACACCTTTAGCACTAGAAGAACATAGGGATTGTTGGACTCTTCCACCACCTCTTTGACATAGACAATTAGTCATATTAGACAGAATTGTAATTTAATATGTCAGTACTGTACACTAGTGGCTGTGTAAGTGACTTGGTGCCTTACTCCATAATAAACCTGGTACACCCATTTGATCTGAAATGTTGAAATTGTTGCTTTTGTGGGTAACAGATTGAAATATCATTTACTACTGGTTAAAACACCAAAGCCATGGAAATGTTTTCCAGAAGACATTTAAGTAATAATGCATGACTGAGCATGTGTCATGCTGGGATAATGTCACGCCTACTCCTGGGAAGTGATGTTATCTCGATGACACATGCCTTGGAATGCATTGCTGCAATGATAAAATAGCTTGCTTGTAAACAAAATGTAGAAAAAATAAATTTTTAAATACTTTTTTTAGTGGCCTTTTAAATTGGTGTGATGTTGTGGTGGGACAATCAATCAGAGCCCATGAATTTTTTTGCCATTTTATAATATATGTTTTACATTAATTTATTTACTTTTAAAATTAGCTGTGCAGGACAGGTTGGGATTGAGCACCATGTTTACAAGGACATCCTGCCAAAGGTGACATCTATAATTTACATAGGGCACACAACAGAAGCATAGGAATGTTAGCAGGAGTAATTAAAAAGTTGCGAACAACCTTGCATTTTTCCTTGACTTTTCTCTAGAACTAATTTAAGAGAACTCAGGGTCTTAGTTAACTACATTTTAGAAGTATTGGTCTTCCAAATACAAAGTAGAAACTTCCAGAATTAAAGGGAAGGAAGTATTTGACTTCCAAATGGGAAATGGGAAATTTAGAGGACTTCTGATTTTAGCTGCATGGAAGTCAAAAATGGTTGATTTGTCCAAAATAAAAGCAAGCCTTGCATTAAAGGGCCATCAGTCCCACACAAGTCAATGAGTGCAGATCAGTTGGAGAGAAGGGACTGAGTCTGCCAGAGACAGCTGGAGCAGGCAGGCTAGAGCCAGGTATTCTGTTTTGTTGCTTGTTGTGTTGCTTCTAGAATCACTGATCTTTCAAGAATCAATCTTCACTGTTAATTCCCACTTATGGGTCTGGGCTGGAGGCACTGGGATCCTGTGGGAGAAAAGCTTTGGCCAGGGAGCTGGCAATGGCTATTGGGCACGGCGCCTGTGCACCTCCCATGTGGTGCCTCATGCTAGCTGATAACCATTGCCAGCTCCCTCACCAACCTCAGCTCTGTTCTTCACCTACTTGATAGCACACTGTGGGAGCATCCTCAGGTGGTCTCATTGCCACCAATGTTTTTTTCTTTTTTTTAAATATCTGTTTATGGTAAAGTTTTTTGTGACACAAAACAAGCAATACTGACAAGTAACAGGATGGTGGCAGGATAAAATACATAAAGCAATCTCCCCCACAGAAAAATCATAGTATCATAGTATCATAGCAAAAGCCATCAGAATAAGCCCCATGGTCTCTCGTGTCTGCTCAGAAGCTAGCCCCCTACTGGGAGCTCGCTCCTCCACCTCCCAGCCCCAGAAGTGGCTCTCCCTGGCCTCAGCTTCCCCCTGTACCTGTCCAAACCCTTCTTGAATCCTTAAGCCTTGCTTGTAGAGCAGAAAACAGCTAAGTAAAAGAAGCTACATTTTCTTATTAATTTAACATATATCTCGGCAGGAGTCAGTGTCTGTTGAGATTAAGTAGACAGATACTTTATTAGAAGTAGAAGGGGTCTTATTTAGGGTTAAAAAAAGAAATAAAAGAAAGAATGTCAGTGTGTGTTCTTTGCTGGGAAGGGTACTGCATCAGCTGACTTTGCTAAACCAGAAGGAGGAGAGAGAGCATAATTGGATGTGTGGCTTAGACACCAAAAAACAGGTGACTCAAATTACAACTTCCTGTTGCTAGCCTTTTTTCTTACTAATTGCCCTCCATCCCACCCACCCTAAGCCAGTTCTACTTTTATAGCCACTGGATTTGACTGTCAACAGGAACTTCCTGTTTGGCAGTAGGAAGCGAAGGATCATAGGGAAACATTGGTTTTGTCAACCCTAAAGGAAAAAAGTAGCTCACTCTCCCCCCCAGCTGCTGGTGGTCTGACATTGAGCAAGGAAGAAGGAGGCTACTGAAGAAGATAGGAAGTTGCTGTCCCAGAACAGGAAGGGTGAGAGTTAGTAAGGAGAGGAGAGAGTAAGCATACAGAGAAACAGCAGAGGGGACACAAAATAAGACATGGCAGGAGTGGTGCAGTGCAATGGCTGTGGGGTGGCAGTGTTCCAGGAGACATTCTGGAGGCTGTGATGCTGCCCTATTTACAGGCACCTCTCTGGTCTGAGAGAGGAGGTTGCCCATCTCCAGGCTGACCTGACTAGGATTCATGAAACCTCCTCCCCCACCCAGGGACCACCAGGGCCAATGCCACTACCTCAGAGGTTGCCAAGAAAGAGGAGAGGCTGGAGCAGAGTGGGCTCAGAGAGATAGAGGGTGGTGGAACAGAGTTGCATCCCTCCAGCTGCATCTCTCCACAGTTCATTGGCTCTTCTGGTGGATAGTGGTTCCTCTATGGAGGCACCTGCAGTGGAGACCAAGGATGATGCTGGGAACCTTCACAAAGGAGACCCACAGGAGGGTGGCATGGGACCTCACAGGGGAAGGAAACAACTTCTGGTGGGGGATTCAATCATTAGGGGGTAGAAATGGGGGAGGAAGGGGAGAGGGAGGTAAGGTGCCATCCTGGCACCACGGCTTGGAGGGACAGGAAGTGAATCCTCAAGATCATGGGATGAGCTGCACGAGGGAGGGAGCTGGATGTCATTGTCCACCTAGAGACAAATTACCTGGCTAGGAATGGGATCAGAGCAGTGCAAAAGGGGTTTGTAGAGTTGGGGAGGGGCCATAGACAAGTAACACACACGGTAACCTTCTCGGAGGTGCTGTCTGTCTATGTCAAGGGTGATGCTAGGGCACTCCTCACCAGGGAATTCAATGAGTGGTTGAAAAACTGGTGTGGAGCTCAGGGTTTTGGCTTCATTGGGGACTGAGGAGCCACCTGGAGGGATGCAGACCTATACTGGTGCAATGGTCTGCATCTGTCCAGGGGGGAACCAGAATCCTAGATGAGAGGTTTAAGTGCTTCATTGGCAAGTCTTTAAACTAGCCAAGGGGGAAGGCACTGAAAAGGAGCAGGGAAATCTCAGTCTCCCCCACAAAACATGGTAATTAGTGAGGTAAACACCAAGGTAGAGAAGTTATTAGGGAGCAGAACAGAGGTAAATGTAAAAAAAGGCAAAGGCAGTAAGGACAGAAATTGGGCTAATAGGGGTAAGGCTATCAAAAAGTGGAGGGTGATGAGTACCAATGCCTATAGTCTGTGTAACAAGCTCCCTGAACTAGTGGCCTTGATGGAAGAGGGTTGCCTTGGTATTGTGGCAGTCACAGAAACATGGTACACAGAGAACCATGACTGGGATGTCAACATACCAGGATACACAATCTACAGGAGGGACAGGGAGGGTAAAAGAGGAGGAGGAGCAAGTATCTATATAAAGGAAGGGATCAAAGCAACAGAACTAAAGAGTAAACAGGGAGCAGATGAGGCACTCTGGGTCACCCTGGAGACAGGAAATGGCACCAAAATATGCATGGGGGTTGTATACAGACCCCCATCTCAGGGGGAGGGAATGGACAAGGAAATGATAGAAGGCTTCCTTAGAATGGCAGAAAAAGTGGCGATATTGTTGATGGGGGACCTGAGTATGCCAGATGTTAACTGGATCACCTTTGCTGCAGGCACATCCAAGAGCAGGGTCATTCTTGATGTCCTACAGGGGGCATGCCTCAGACAGCTAGTATTGGAACCCACTCGGGAAGGAGCAATCTTAGACCTGGTACTCTCAAATGCGGATGGAGAAAGAATCTCAGATTTAGAAGTAGGTAGCCATCTGGGAACAAGCGACCACCAAACAGTGTGGTTCACAATAAACACAGCCGTACAATCAAGCCATACAAAAGCAAGAGTATTGGACTTTAGGAGGACTGACTTTGGGAAAATGAGAGAGTGCCTCAGAAAAGGACTAGCAAACAGGCAAGAAGGAGGGGTGGAGTAACAATGGGGAGTAATCAAAACAGCCATCACAGAGGCAACAAGCCTTTGTGTAAAGCAAATTGATAAAACAGAATGAAGGAAAAAAACACTATGGTTCTCAAAAGAGGTGGCAGGGAAGGTTAAGGAGAAAAGGATAGCATTCAGGAAATATAAGGAAACACAGAAGGAGCAGGACAGAGAACTTTATCAGTTAAAGCAGAAAAAGGCTGGGAAGGCAGTCAGAATAGCAAAGGACCAAACCGAGGAAAGGATAGCCAACTCTGTTAAGAAGGGGGATAAGACCTTTTATAGGTACATTAGGGAGTGAAGAAAGACCAAAGAAGGGATACTGAGGCTTAGTAAAGGGAAGGGAAAGTGAGTAGAGGGTGACAGTGAAAAAGCAGGGATACTGAATGAATATTTCTGCTCAGTATTCACAAAGGAAGAGGAGGGGGAGGCACCTAAACCAAACAAGAGAAACACTCTGAAGATGGGGGTCTATACCAGTCCATTTACAGAAGAAAGGGTTCTGAAAGAACTAATAAAATTGAAGGTGGACAAAGCAATGGGACCTGATGGGATTCACCAAAGAATTCTAAAAGAACTAAGGTAGAACTAGTGACACCACTGACTACTCTCTTTAACAAATCATGGGAGGATGGGGTGGTACCTGAGGACTGGAGGAGGGCAGATGTGATTCCTCTTCACAAAAGTGGAGCAGGACAGATGCAGAAAACTACAGACCAGTTAGTTTGACCTCAGTGGTAGGGAAAATGATGGAATCACTTCTGAAGGAAAGAATTATTGAGTACCTAGAGGCCAGTGGGGCACAGGACCCAAGGCAGCATGGATTCACAATGGGAAGGTTGTGTCAGATGAATCTAATAGATTTCTTTGACTGGGTGACCAAAGTAGTAGACCAAGGAGGGGCTGTGGACATGGCCTACCTAGATTTTAGCAAGGCATTTGATACAGTCCCACACAAAAGATTAATACACAAGTTAGTCAGCCTTGGAGTGGGTCCCACGTTGGTAGCCTGGATAAAAAATTGGCTAGACAACAGGACGCAAAGGGTAGTAGTAAACGGAGTACACAGTGAAGAAAGGAGAGTTACTAGCGGGGTACCGCAGGGTACAGTACTGGGACCAGTCCTTTTTAATGTCTTTATAAGTGACATTGCAGATGAACTGGTAGGAAAAGCATGTCTTTTTGTAGATGACACAAAGATCTGCAACAGGGTTGACACACAAGATGGAGTGGAAAGGATGAGAAGGGACTTAGCAAAGTTGGAGGAATGGTGAAATGTATGGCAGCTCAGATTCAATGCAAAGCAGTGCAAGGTAATGCACATGGGAAACAAAAACCAAGGGGAAGAGTACACAATGAGGGGTGAGATACTGACAACAATAAAAATGGAAAGGGACCTGGGGGTAATTATATCAGATGACCTAAAGGTGGGCAAGCAATGTGAGAAGGCAGTAAGGAAGGCTGGGGGGATACTGGAATGCATAGGAAGAGGCATCAATAGTAGAAAACAGGAAGTTGTTATCCCTCTGTACAGACAGTTGGTGAGACCCCATCTGGAGTACTGCATGCAGTTTTGGAGACCCCATCTCCACAAAGACATAGACAGAGTGGTGGCTGTCCAGAGGAGGGCAACCAAAATGGTGCAGGGTCTGCACCAGAAGACATACAAAGAAAGACTAAAGGAGCTATATGTAAACCCTTGAGGAAAGAAGTGAGAGAGGGGACATGATAGAAACTTTCATGTACCTCAAGGGAATCAACAACATCCAAGAGGGAAGCATCTTTCAGAAAAAGAGATGTGCAAGAACAAGGGGGCACAATTTGAAGATAGAGGGGGGACGGCTCAGAGGTAATGTGAGGAAGTATTTTTTCACAGAGAGGGTTGTGGATGCATGGAACAGCCTCCCTGAGAAGGTAGTGGAGTCAAAAACAGTGGGAGAATTCAAGAATGCATGGGACAGACATAAGGCAGTCCTAGTGGGGGGTAGGAGGAAGTAAGTTGTTGGTTAACTAGGATCAGCAGCTTATCTGTTAGGTAGGAAAATGGGCAAACTAGGTGGGCCAAGCGGTCCTTATCTGCCGTCAAATTCTATGTTTCTATGTTTCTTGCACTGTGATCTCTTCCACCAGACTCCTGGGCAGTGCATTCCATGGTTCCACCACCCTCTCTGTGAAGAAGTGTCTCCTGCGCTCCCCCTGTACTTCCCCCCTTCCAGCTTCCACTCATGCCCTCTGGTAGTTCCCCCCTTCTTAAGCCTGAACACTTCCCTGGCTTCACCCTTATTTATCCCCTTTACATACTTGAAAGTCTATCATGTCCCCTCTGTCCCTCCTCTCCTCCAATGCGTACAGATTGAGTTCATCCAGTCTCTCATAGGTCCTACCCTCCATGCCCTGAATCATCCTGGTAGCCCTCCTGTGGACCCTCTCCAGCAGCGCTATGTCCCTCTTAAGGTGGGGTCTCCAGAACTGCACACAGTACTCAAGATGTGGCCTAACCAGGGCATTATAGAGAGGGAGGATCACCTCCCTCCTCCTGGAGGTAATACCCCTGGTTATGCAGCCCAGTATCCTGTTTGCTTTTACTGCAGCTCTTCGACAATTCTCTGTGTTATTCATTTTGCTGTCCACCACTATCCCTAAGTCCCTCTCACCCGATGTGACTTACAGTGTGGTCCCCCCCCAGGGTGTATGCATGTCCTGGGTTTCTGACCCCCAGATGCAGCACCTTCCATTTCCCTGCATTGAACTTAAACCCACACTTCCTTGCCCACCACCCCAGGGTATCCAGATCCTCCTGCAGGGCCTCTCTCCCCTCTTGTCCATCTGCCAGTGCTCCCAGTTTTGAGTCATCCACAAAGATACTCAGCCTACTCCTAACACTCCACACTATGTCCGAGACATAGGAATTGAACAGGAGTGGCCCCAGGACCAAACTCTGGGGGACCCCAATGATGACCCTCCTGGGGGAGGAGACTATCCCTCCAACCACCACTCACTGTATTCACCCCGTAAGCCAGTTTTCCACCCACCTGAGCAACTGCCCCCTCACCCCATCCTCCCCAGCTTTGTTAGTAGGCCATTGTGGGGTGCCGAATAGAACGCCTTACTTGAATCCAGATAGAGGACGTCCACCAGCCTATGTCAGTCCAGGGCACCCGTCACCCAGTCATTAAACTCCACCAGGTTAGTCTGGCATGACCTCCCTGGAACAAAACCATTCTGCCTGTCATCCCGGTGCCCCAACCTTTCCAGCTGCCCCCCAGCCTCTCCTTGATAATGCCCTCCATAACCTTGCCTACCACAGACATTAGGCTAACAAGCCTATAATTACCCATCTCCTCTCTGAACCCCCCCCTTGTGGATAGACACCACATGAGCCACCTATCAATCTTGAGGCTCCCACCCTGTCATCAGGGAGATGTTGAAGAGTGAGGACAGTGGAGCTGCCAGCACATCCGCCAGTTCCTTCAGCACCCTTGGATGCAGCCCATCTGGCCCTGGTGCCTTCTCAGTCGTTAGCAACTGGAGGGCTTCTCTCACCCTACCCGCTGTGATTTCGCCCTCCCATCCCCCCCTATGCATCCTCTCCTCCCCTTCTAGATACAACCCATCCCCTGCCCTAGTCTCATCCAGTCCTTCAGTCTCTAACTGACCTCTTGGTTCAGTGGGCTCCTCTACCCTCCCATCGGGTTGGAAAGATCCCCCACCTCCCCCAGGAAAGACAGAGACAAAGTACTCATTTAGCACTTCTGCTTGTTCCCCAGCTTCCTGCACCCATACCCCCCCGCTCTAATCCTGCTGATCTGTGCCCTCACTTTTCTTTTCTCCGCTATGTATCTATAGAACCCCTCTCCCCCTCTGTGGATATCCCTGGCCAGGTTAAGCTCCTTCTTTGCCTTGGCCCCCTTAGCACCCTGGTGACCCTCTTAGCCAGGAAATCATACTCTCCCCTCTCCCTAGCCCCCCTTGAGCTCTTTAAGCATGAATAGGCAGCCTTTTTCTCCCTCACCACCTCCTGCACCTCCCAGGTCCACGAACACTGCTTACTGGCCCTACATTGCTTGTACCTTACCTTTGTGCAGACCCTCAAAGCCTCCTGCACCCCCTTCTTAATGGTTTCCCACAAACTACCAGCATCCATGTCTGGCCTTATCTCATCCAAGTACCCTTTAAGAATCCTTCCCATGCCCTCAAAGTCTGCCCCCCTGAAATCGATTACTTCTGTGTTAGTGCAAATTTCCTCTTCCCCTAGGAACATAAGAAAACAGACTGTGGAATGGTCACTGCCTGCCAATGGGCTGCTTACCTCCAGGGCCCTTATCTGGTCACTATCTGCTATGACAATGTCCAGGATCCAATCCTGCCTAGTAGGCTCCCCCACATGCTGGACTAGAAAGGCATCCTGGGATATATCCATCAACCTCTTCTCCCTGGCCACTGAGGATGTCATAGTGCCCCAGTGTGCCCCCGGCTTGTTCAGGTCACCCATGATCACCACCCTGCCCTTTCTGAGGCCACAGTGACCCCTGATGTTCTCAGCCAGATCATCCTCCAGTTCCACTTCCATTGTGGGGGAGTCTGTACACCACCCCTATTTTTAATCTTTTACTCCCCCCCCATTTGTAGGTCACCCAAATTGCCTCCACATCTCCTTCTGCCTCCTCGATTTCACCAACTACTATGTCATTTTTGACTATCAATGCCACACACCCCTCTCTTCCCACCCCCCCATCCTTGCTAAACATTGTGTATCCCTCTAAATTTAGGCCCCAATCATGCCTCTGGGTGGTCCATGTCTCAGTAATTGCTGGCAAGTCTGCTGCACCCTCAACTAACATTGCCTGGAGCTCTGGCATTTTATTGCCCATGCTCCTGGCATTGATCAGAACCATCCTCCACCTGACCGTCTCCCCCCTCTCCCGTCTTCTCAGCCCAGCGCAATCCCCCGTCTCTCTTCCCCCCTCAGTTCCCCTGATCTTTTAATGCTATCCACAACCCGCCTTGCATGATGTAGTCCTGAACCCTCAAGCTTCCTCAAAGGGGCTTTCAATCTTTCTGTCCCTCCCCCTTTACAAGTTTAAACCCCACCTATCACCAATGAATCCAAAACATTTTAGTTTAAGGATCTCCCTCCCCTACAGGTTGAGATGCAGCCTATCCCTGGCATATAGCCCCTTGTCTCCCCATGTATCACCCCAGTCCCCCAACAATCCGTACTCTTCTGACTTGCACCACTCCCTGAGCCACTGGTTCACTCCCCTAAGTTTGTGATTATTTTCCCCACTTGCCCTTGGTACTGGCAGTATCTCAGAAAAGGAGACTGAGCTTCCTATAGAGTGGCAAACTCTGGCCAATTCCCTGAATCTTGCCTGTATCTCCAGTCCACTGTTCCCTTCTAAATCATTTGTTCCCAGGTGAACTAGAAAGTCTGGGAATCCTCCGCATTCCCTTGCCATTGAGTATAGCTGGAATTTGGCCTTATGTACTGATAGGCCTGTGATACATTTAACCTTGACTGGGCTGCCTTTTCTCTCCCCAACCCCCTCCCACTGGAGACCTCTAATCATGGAGTCACCCAGCAGGAGCACCTTCACCCCCCCAAGTTATTAGCTCGTTTGTGCCCTTCCATACTCGTTCTTCTGTCTTTGTTCCCCGGTTTGCTCCTTGCACCCCCCACAGCCTCTCTAGTGTCTCTATTTTGTATGTGCCCTTCCAGGCCCTTCCAGGCTCTCTCTTCTGCCTCTGTGCCCCAGTTTTTTTCTTTCATCCCCTGCAACTTGGGGTCACAGGTCTGTATGTGCCCTTCCAGGCTCTTTCTTCTGACTATGGCCTCCTGCTTGCTCGTCGCCCCCCCACAGCCTGGGCATCGCTAGTTTGATTATGCCCTTCAAGGGTCCCTCTTCTGTCTCCCTCTCCCAGCTTGCTCCTCACCCCCTTCACAGCCTGAATATCACTAGTCACCTCCCTTAACTCTTCCCTGGTTGGTCTGCTGCCATTGACTTCTCCACCCTGGCCTCCTATTCCTGGTTTCCTACTCCCCTCCCCTCCCTCCCTCATCAGGTTCTGCAGTAATGGACCCTTGTGCCCTAGTGCTCTCTACACCCCCATCTTCTGGAAATTCCAATCTCGGAGCTGGCCTACCCAGAGTGCTCCCCTCCTCACCCCCCTCCTTGTCCGCTTTTTCATTCCTCAACTCTGCCCTGTCCTGGATCCTGGCCTCGTCCACCCTGACTCTGTTCTGTGTGTCCCCCTCTGCCTTACCTCCCTCAGACCTGGGTTACTGCCCCCATCCCCACCCATCTGGAGCTCTGGTCTCATGCTCCCCATGCCCTCCTATCCTTTGGATCAGGTCCCCTTTCCTTTCCCCTGCCCCCCTCTGACACCTGACCAATCCCTCCCCTCTTCCTGCACCCCCTGCCCACCAGCCTCTTCCACCTCATCATCCGGGTACAGCAGGATGAAACGATTTGTAAGTGTGATGCCTGCCCCAAGCTTGCCCACTCCTGTCCCCTTTCTCCCCCTTCCTTGGCTCTCCCTGGGCCACCTTCTCCTTTCAGAGTGAAGACTGTACACTGGTATTTTCATGTCTCTCCCCCCCCAGAGTGACCATGTGGCCCTAGTCCTCTCACTCCCGCCCCTACTCCCTAGGGTATGTAATTTTGTCCTCGCCTATCTTCATATGGTTTCTGCTCCTCTTACCTCTCCAACCCACCCCCTCCCTTCCTTCAACTGCTTCCTGATCCCCTCGACCTCCCACCTGAGGCCTGCCAACTAGTAACACACTGGGCATCCCCCAAACTTCCATGCCCAATTCAATATTATGGCCTTCCTTCACCCCTTACACCCAATCACCCTCCCAAAGATACCGACTCTTGTCTCATTCAATCTCATCCTCACTATTAGGTGTGGGCAATATGAGCCCCCGTGCAACAAAAGTACCCTCCAATCCGTATACACTCAATCAATCTACCCTTTTCTCAGCAGTAGCCAGCATATGCCCGAGCAATCGATACAAACAGTACCCAAGATGCAGTAGCCAGCACTACCCAAGCATCACCCTAATAGGATTAGGATGTTGCAAGGCCTTATGGGACTCACCCAATAAATGTAGGGTGAGCATCGGGGTGGGTGGGTTGAGGTGGGTGGGACTACACCACAGGCTGTGTCAAAACACAATCAGCAAAGGAGTCCTCTGGCAGTGACACCTCAGACAATCACCAACTTGTCTGCTAGAATCCCTTACTCCTGCCCAACCTAAATGTAAAAGCCCAATAAATGGCAGTTAAGACCAGCCCTCAAATACAATTACAAACAGCCAAAAATACCAGAAAAGAAAATCTTTCAGATCTACTTACACTCACAGACACCAGCTAAAGGCTTCTTCCCCCCTCTCCACTAACTGAAGACTAAATGAGATGGCAGTTACACCTCACATTCAAACAGCACTAATCCCCTGTAATATGATGCCTGCACTTACAGGCCTGAGAGCAACTTTTAAACACACAAACACAAACTTGTCTGCTAGAATCCCTTACTCTTGCCCATACTAAATGTAAAAGTACAATAAATGGCAGTTAAGACCAGCCTTAAACACAATTACAAACACCCCAAAATACCAGGAAAGAAAATCTTTCAGATCTACTTACACTCACAGACACCAGCTAAAGGCTCCTTCCCCCCTCTCCACTAACTGAAGTGCATACACCAATACCAAAGTGTGATGTCAAAATGTCCTACAGGATATGGTACAAAGTCCACTCTGTTCTGCAACTTATTTTGCACTCATGTCCACCAGATGATTTCATATTTTGGCATTATGTGGTTCAATTTGGCAGTTAGTTTTTCCACATCATGTACTGCTAACATGATTTCTTGCCATTGAGATAGTCCAGAAACAGTAGGGGTAAGTCAGTTTTTGGTGAGCACTTTTTAGTTGCCGCTATACAGATAGCAAGTAATTTTTAGTACTGGGACCTTGGAAGTCACCAAAGTTTTTAACTGCATCATGGTGTATATTTTTCAGTTCACGGTACCATCTAACTTTTATTTGTTTTGTTGTGATGTTGAAATCTGAGAAAAAAAGGGCCACATCAAAAGAGAAGGTCCAGCAGATGTCAATCATGTGTTACTGCCCCATAGGAAACAAATAGCTTTGATGGCCTGGCATTGAAGTTGTTCAGCCTGCTTTGGACCAGAGCATGATATGGATGCCTGCAATGCCTGCTTCTCTGTGGACTGCCATACTCTATAGAACTGTGTATTAAATTGGGATCACCTGATCACCACTTTCAGAGGAAGGCATTGCCCACATGCAGACATGGCTAGGTCTCTAGGCCTTTCCCTGGGTCCCTTCCCAGGATCTCTTGCTCCATGTAAGTATGTTGTTCTCATCAACCTTGCTGTGCTGAGGTGTCAGACTCCAGTGAATGGGTCAAGTGAACAGTCAACTCCTTCTGGGCTGTTAACTGCAAACCAGCCAAAATGTGTCTACCTTAAGCAGTGATCATCCCCAGTGGAAACATAGAAACAGAGAATTTGATGGCAGATAAGGACCACTTGGCCCCCCCAGTCTGCCCATTTTCTACCTAATCGATAAGCTGCAAATCCTAGTTAACCAACAGCCTACTTCCTCCAACCCCCACCCCCTAGAATTGCCTTATGACTGTCCCATGCATTCTTGAATTCCACCACTATTTTTGACTCCACAACCTCCTCAGGAAGGCCATTCCATGCATCCACAATCCTCTCCATGAAAAAATACTTCCTCACATTACCTCTGAGCTGTTTCCCCTCTATCTTCAAATTGTGACCCCTTGTTCTTGCACACCTCTTTTTCTGAAAGATGCTACCCTCTTGGACTTTGTTGAGTCACTTGAAGTACTTGAAAGTTTCTATCATGTCCACCCTCTCCCTCCTTTCCTTGAGGCTATACATATTAAGCTCCTTAAGTCTCTCTTCATATGTCTTCTGGTACAGACCCTGCACCATTTTAGTTGCCCTCCTTTGGACTACCTCCATCCTGTGTATGTCTTTGCAGAGACTGGGTCTCCAGAACTTCATGCAGTACTCCAGATGGGGTCTCACCAGCTGTCTGTACAGAGGGATAACAACATCCTGTTTTCTATGTATGGCAGCTTAAATTCAGTGCTAAGAAGTGCAAAGTAATGCACCTGGGAAACAAAAACTTAGGAGAAGAGTACACAATGGGGAGGGAGATACTAACAGCAACAAAAATAGAAAGGGACCTGGGGGTAGTTATATCTGATGACCTAAAGTTGGGCAAGCAATGTGAGAGGGCAGTAAGGAGGGCTGGGGGGATACTGGAATGCATACGGAGAGGCATCACCAGTAGAAAATTGCTAAGGTAATCATTCCTAGAATTGGCCTACTATACAGAAACTGTCACTGCCCGACCTAAGATGCATTCCCTCTTGCCATAAAAAGCTCCATGCTGTCTAGCATTGATTATGTCTTAGTAGTCTATGGTGCAGCCATGGACTCCACCCTCAAAAGGTTGGTGTTGCCCATAATAAATCCTGCAGGCTGCTTCTTGGGGCTAACAGGCTAACCCATACATGTGACCTATATACATAAACTAACTGGCTGAACCTTCAAGGTAGAGTATAATACCAAGTTTTTCTTCTTGGGGAAAAAAAACTTCCTTGGCCTATCCTCTCCAGCCATCCAGAAGCTCCTCATCTCAGCTCCCAACTCCCACTCAACTAGAAGCAATGCCAGACAATCGCTGCTTGTTCCCTTCTTTCACAACTCACAAGTGCAAAGGTCTTTCTCAAACTGTGCCCCACTTGGGCTTAATGAACTCCCTCCAGATATAATCTGTGAGCCCAAACTGGGGTAATTAAAGAGAAAACTCCACCATTTCCTCACCAATCTGAGCAGTTGTGATTGCTGGCCAACCTGAGCAGCTGTGGCTGCTTACTGTGTCTGGCTGGCCTGTTTTTTTCTTCCCCTATTCCTCCTGCCCCTTCACCCTTCCACACCCCCTCTAGTCAGCTCTTCCTTATCCTCCAACTTATCCACAGATCTATGTGTGTATTCTAATTTCCTTCATGTTTGAACTTATTTCCACTCATTCCTCTCTCTTCTACCCCTTCTCTCTTTCACTTTGAAAAAGAAAAGAAAATATTCTGTTTAAATTTGCCATGTTTACAGTTCTACGCTGCTCTGTATGAAACATTTAATTTCCCTTCTATTGTTAACCGTTCCGATTCATTGCACTTATACTTTTGTGCTGCACCAGTGTTTAAATATATTTTCCATCTCTGTTGTTTTTGTCTAAATTGAATTGTATGTAATGTGTTATTCTCTGCTGATGTGGAACCTTTGTAAACAAGCTCCCACTTCAAAGGTGTTATTCCTAGAATACAATAAATAAATAGTTTCATATTGTATCCTTGCCTTCAATTGGTTGTGCGTCTCCTATGTAACACATTGCCTAAACCCCCTCTTTTAACTCTTGCATATACCTGTAAATTTCTGAAATGAGTACAGTACTGTAATGACATGTAACTCCTGCATATCTCTGTAAATTATATGTAATGTAACTTGTACTGTTACTTCGACCTACCATTGTGTTACTCTCACCCAGGTTGCACCTGGAAATGAGCCTTGGCTCAGCATGCCTTTCCTGGTCACCAATTTTAAATAAGTAAATAAATAAAACCCCTACAAAAAAAATGGATGTTATATTTCATGGGACCACTCAACTGTTAAAAACTAACTAAACCCCTGAGGGAACCCCTACAAAAACTAGATGAATCTTATTGGGCCATCCAAATTTGACTGAACCCCTGAGGAAACCTATGAAAACTAGATGCTGTATCTCATTAGTCCATCCCACAATCAACCCATGAGAGAACCACTACAAAAAACAGATGTATCTAATGGGTTCATTCCACCATCAAAAGTGAACTGAAACCCTGAGGGAACCCATACCAAAATCAGTTGTTGAATCTCATAGGGCCATACTGCCATCTGTTCCCTGGATGCCAGATGGAACCCCTATGAAAACCAGATGTCATATTCCATGGGGCCACGTCACCATCAAAAAGTAACTAAACCCCTGAGGGAACCCCTACAAAAACTAGATGAATCTTATGTGGTTATCCCTCCATTCAAAATTAATTGAACCCCGAGTGAATCCATATGAAAAACAGATGCATCTCATGGGGTCATCCTGACATCAAAAACTAACTGAGCACCTGGAGTAATCCCTACAAAATCACAGATGTTGTGTCACATGTGACCATCTGCCATCAAACATTAATTAAACCCTTGAGGAACCCCCTACCAAAACCAGTTGATGAATCTCATAGGGTCATACTGCCATCTGCTAATTGGATGCCAAATAGAACCCTTACAAAAATCAGATGTTGCAGTCCATGGGGCCACTCCACCATCAAAAATGAATAGAACCCCAAGGGAACCCTAAAAAAACTAGATGAATCTTATAGGTCCCTTATATAAAATGACATGAGTCCCTGAGAGAATCCCTTCCAAAACAAATGTTGAATCTCATGGAGCCATCCTGCCAGAAATACTAAACTGAACCCCTGAGGGAACTCCTATGAAAAGCAGATGTTGTATCTCATGGGACCATCCCTCCATTAAAAATGAACAGAACCCCTGAGGGAACCCCTACAAAACAGAAGTATCTAATGGGGCCTCCCACCCTCTGTTAACTAAAGCCACCATTAATTTAATGAACTCCTGAGGGAACCCCTATGAAAACCCAATGTTGTATCTAATGGGGCTATCCCACCATTTATTACCTCGATCCAGAGGGAACCCCTACAAAAAACAGGTATTGTATCTCATGGGGCCATCCTGCCATCTGTTTCCTGAACCTCTGTGGGAACCCCATCAAAAACCTGATGTTGTATTTCATGGGGCCATCCACCCATGAAAACTGAATTGAACCCCTGTGGAAACCTTATAAAAAAACCTTGTATTTTATTTTATTTTATTTTATTTATTTATATCACAGATTATAATACCTTTGAATCAGGGGCTCTTTTACAAAGGTTCCACATCAGTAGACTGACACAAAAGGAAACAAGACTTATGAAACAAATCAGTCGATAACAATATGCACAATTATGATAGTTAGAAAACCGATATGCCAGATACATTCCAAGTAACAGTAGTGATATACCACTTGAGTCATAATTTAACAGGCCCAACAGATGTTAACAGAAACAGTAAGTAGGTAAAAAGCAGTCAGAGGCTGGCTTTGTTTGGGGGGAGAGGGGGTGAAGATAGGAGGAGTGAGGGGGTGGGCAAGTTGAGGGAGGCAATAGCAACAACGGGGGTGGGAAGGGCAGTTTGGTGCTAAGGGTAGGGTGAGGGGAGACTGTAGCAGAAACATGAGGATGGGTGAGGAAAGAGGGGGTGTAAAGAGATGGGGAGTGGAGAGGGGGTTACTAGCAAGAGTTGGTAGAGTTTTACCTGGTGACAAGGAGGGAGAGGTGGGAAAGGTGATTGGGGATGTATGTTGCATAGGGAAGGGAGGCAATCTATAGGCAGCAGTCACAGCTGCTAAGTGCAGTGAAGTGCTGGTGAAGTTTATTCTTAAAAGGGCCAATCCTAGTCTCAATCAGGGTCCCCAACAGGAGGTTGTTTAGCCAGCATCTGTGTCTGAATCACATCCCTATCCTGGTGTTAACTGCCTTTGCAACCAGATCCACGTGGGTATCATAGGAGAGACAGCTGTCAAGTGTGATCCTGAGATACTTGAATGTTTGGACTTGCTCAAGGGGGGAACACACATTGCTTAGTATGGTTAACTGGTGGGATATGTGTTCATTGTGTGGGCTAGAGAAAATCATAGCTTTGGTCTTTTTGTAATTCATTAGGAGCTTATGTTTGGTAAACCAGGCCTCGATAGCTGAGAAACTGTCCTGGAGTTGTAGTTCAAGTGGGATGGGGTCAGGAAGATTAGCAAAAATGACAGCATCATCAGCATAAATAAGTATATTGTTGGTGCATGCCAGGGGAGGTTATTAAGGAAGAGACTAAAGAGTAAAGGGCCCAAGATTGAGCCTTGTGGGACATCAGATTGCACTTGCCTGCTGTTGGATAGGATATCACTTATTTTGACTTGTTGGGACCTATAATTGAGGCACCTTTTGAATCACCCTACCACATCAGAAGATAGACCAGCCACACAAAGGGAGTTTAACAGGATGGTGTGGTTGATCGTGTCGAATGTTTTAGTGAGGTCGATATATATTGCCCCCACTAGCTGACCCAGGTTCTGTGCATTATGTATGAAATTAGTGTATTCAAGGAAGGCTGCGGTAGTGGGATGTGCCTTGCGGAATCCATGTTGTTGTGTGCATCGGATTTGGTATTTCTCAAGGTAATCGGTCAGTTGATCAGCCATGATGCATTCCAGTGCCTTTGGGGGGGGAATTGATATTGGATGGTAGTTTGTGTGTTGTGTACAGTCACCACTTTTGTGAACGGGAGTGACCATGGCTGCTTTCCACCACTGGGGGAACTGAGCAAGACATAGGGACAGATTTAGCAGTCTTGTGAGGGGTGGGAGGACCTCACTGAGAGTTAATCTAGTAAGTTTAAGGTCCAGTGAGTCACCACTAGCTCTGGATTTTCTGAGCACCTTTTGCAGATGCTTTTTTGCCTCCAACAGGGTGACAGTTTTAAGGTGGGGGGGCCCTGATGGGTGTCACATCTACTGGGATCGACAGTGCTGGCAGATACACTGAAGAAATCAGGGCGTAAGTATGCCACTAAGGTCAGAGAAAGCCATGTTGAAGGTGTTAGCAATATGCTTGGGGTCCTGGGTGATTATGCTATTTATCTCTAACATAGAGGGTGAAGACTTACTGGTTTTACCCATGAGGTCTTTGATGTTATTCCAGAAATTCCTACCATCCCCCCAGGAGTTTAAGAGCTCCTCCTTGAAATAGCGTGTTTTAACAAGGCGGAGCTCATGAGTGCAGGCATTCCCGGCAGCTCTGTAAGGCTGAAAGCCAGCCTGCTTTCTGGCAGCCTGCACACTACACCAAGATTATCTCTAGTAGCCATGTGATTGAGGAGGGAAGGGGCAATCTAAGGGTTGATGGTGCCCTTAATCTTACACTTTTTAATAGGGGCATATATATTACAGACCTCATTGAATTTAGTGATGAAATATTGAAGAACTTGGTCCATGTTTTGAGCCATGTACGTTGGTTTTGAAGGTAGGTCTTTAGGTGCTTGAGCTGCCCTTTCTTAAGGACATGATGTGTCACCATTTTGGCTGAAAGCTTAGGGGATTTATCTGACCATAGGCAGAGAATGGGGGAGTGGTTACTAATCGAGTCAGGGAGGATGGCAGTACCAGAGATTCTATCAGGGTGATTGGTAATTATCCAGTCTATTAGTGTACTGGAGCCAGTCCAGTAGTTGATCCTGGTGGGGGAATCAACTATTTGTGCCGTGTTGATGGCTAAGATAGCATCCAGCATTTTCTTCAGGGTCCATCCAGTTAACATTAAAATCCACTAACAGCACCACTTCAGTGTTTTGTTGCATGTTGGACAGCTATTCAGTAATCAGGTTGAGACCACTGGCCTGATTTCAAGGGAGGACATAGGCAGAGACTACTGTGAGTGACTTACTATGGGATCCTAGGAGTAACCTAATAGCAAGGGATTTGTATGTTTTTTCTAGTGTCCAGTTAGGGGAGGACATGACCCTGTATGGAGTACCTGAGGTAAATTGCACCCCTCACCCTTGTTGCTTAGCCTATAATGTCTGGGTCCATTCCACCATCTGTTAACTAAACCCCTGAGGGAATCCCTATGGAAAGAAGATGTATCATATGGGGCCATACCAGTATCTGTTAACTGAACACCTCGGAGTAGCCCCTACAAAAAACAGATGTTGTATCACATAGGGAAATCCCACCATCAAATGTGAGCAGAACCCTAAAGGGAACCTCTATAAAAAATAAAAACATGGATCGCATCGGGCTGTCCTACCATCAAAAATTGATTGAATGCATGAGGGAACCCCTATGAAAACTAGATGTTGCATAGCACGTGGCCATCTCATCATAACTAAACCCCTGAGTGAATCCCTATAAAAAACAGATGTTGTATGTCACAGGGCTGTCTTGAAGTTGTTAGGGAACCACTGGAAAAACAGATGTTTTATCTTGTGGGGCCATCCAACTATCAAACATGAACTGAATCCCTGAGGGAACCCCTACAGAAACCAGATGTGTCTCATGGAGCCATCCTGACATTAAAAACTAACTGAACACCTGGGGGAATCCCTAAAAAAAGCATATGTTGCATCTCATGGGAACACCCCACCATCAAATATTAACTGAACCCCAGAGGTAACCCCTACAAAATCATAAAAAAAGATGTTGTATCTCATGAGACCATGCCACCATCTGTTAACTGGACTCCTGATGGAAGCCTCTCAAAAACAGATGCATTCCATGGGGCTAGGCCATCAAAAATATACTGAACCCCTGAGAAAACCCATACCAAAACCAGATGTTGTATCTCATGACGGTATCCCACAATAATTATTGAACTGAATCCCTGAGAGAACTCAGAATGGGGTCACAATGTCACAAGACATTATGCCGCATGGCAAAATTGTGCTACCAATACAGCACGATTCCTGTTATGCGACATAACTCTTTTTTTTGCGGGTGGCACTGTCCTAGCCAACCCCCTATTATGGGGGACTGTGCCCCCAAACCCCCCATTAAAGATTCTCAACTCCAAGGGGAAGGGGTTCAACTCAGGGAGCACACAAAATAAAAAAAAAATAAAAGTTACTGGAACCGGGAATCAAACCCGGTCCCAGACGCAGCATCTGGGTTCCTGGCTGCAGTGGTTCAGTCTGTTGAGCCATGGCAGCTGCTTTGCAGAACCCCATCCCAGCAGAGGTCTTATCCTCTGCCTGGGAAGTTTTGAGTGGTGCAATACTGAGTACAGCAGCATTTGCAGTATTGCAACACTCGCTGTAACCTACAACGCTGTACGAGTTTAGCCTTAATGTCATAAGCTATTAAGCTCACGACATTATGATCCGGTAGGAGAGAACTCCTATGAAAACCAGATGTTACATCACATGGGTCCATTTCTCCAACAGAAATGAACTGAACTCCTGAGGGAACATAGAAACATAGAATTTGACAGCAGATAAGGACCACTTGGCCCACCCAGTCTGCCCATTTCCCCTACCTAATGGATAAACTGCAGATCCTAGTTAACCAGCAGCCTACTTTTTCCTACCCAGACCCCCTAGAATTGCCTTATGACTGTCCCATGCATGTTTGAATTCCACCACTGTTTTTGACTCCACAACCTCCTCCAGAAGGCCATTCCATGCATCCACAACCCTCTCTGTGAAAAAATACTTCCTTACATTACCTCTGAGCCACCCCCCCATCTTCAAATTGTGTCCCCTTGTTCTTGCACACCCCTTTTTCTGAAAGATGCTACCGTCTTGGACTTTGTTGATTCCCTTGAGGTACTTGAAAGTTTCTATCATGTCCCCCCCTCCCTCCTTTCCTCGAGGCTATACATGTTAAGCTCCTTAAGTCTTTCTTCATATGTCTTCTGGTGCAGACCCTGCACTATTTTAGTTGCCGAACCCCTATAAAAACAGATGTTGTATCTAATGGCGTTATCCTACCTTCTGTTAACTGTACCGTTGTGGGAATTCCTACAAAAAACAAAAAACATACATTGTATCTGATAGGCCAGCCTACCAGAAAAAAAAAATGTGAACTGTAAACCATATGTTGTAACTAATGGGGCAATTCCAGCCTCTGTTAACTGAACCCCTAAGGTAATCCCACAAAAAACTGAAGTTGGGGAGCTAGAGAGCACCAGAGACCTGACAGGACATGTGTTACATGGTCTCCCACTAATCTCCTTTATTCAAACAGATTCATTTGATAAAAAATTTATTTTTGGATACCAGCTGCAGATCTTACTTCCTCATTGAGAGAGGAGTAGTTTGAGCCCAAAATTGCTATGGGATGTCCAAAGGCAGCGACAGGAGGAGGCACGAAACAGCACCCAATTCATACAACCAATTCTGGGTGCTCAGAGGCAGCAGGAGTGGAGCCACCATGGCACACAGTTTTGGAGGCCATGAAAAGCATGGATCAAAAAATAGAATATACTGTACAAAGGTTGGTGTCCCAAGATGCCCAGATGAAGGCATTGACAGTTATCGTAAAGGATGGGGACGTCTGGTCTGTGTTGACTTTTGTAGCCATATCAAAGCTAAAAATGGAGAACTCCTAGCTATGCAATAGACTTGAGGCCCTTGAAAATTATGCTAGGGCCCTAAATATTAGACTGGTGGACATACAGGTGGAGGTTGAAATAGAGAAACTCCTACCATATGTGGAGGAATGGCTTGAAACATTGCTGCAACTGCTTGGGTATTTTGTGGACCATTTCTTTTTGAAAGCTTATAGAATTAACCTGAGAAGGGCTCAAACTTCCATGAACACACCTTGGACCATCCTGCTTAAAACAGTGAATTTGGATGTGAAGGATCAGCTTTTGTTAATGGCTAGGAGGGCTTAGCCATTAACCATTGAGGGCCATGATGTCAAATGTTATCCAGACCTCTCCTTTGCTACCAGAAACAAGCGCAAACAGTTTGAAGCTGTGCAGCCTAAACTCTGATTCCTGGGGATTAACTCATTACTCTTTCCTGTCCACCTGCACATTGTCTATGGTGGGAAACAATTTTAATTTTCTGATGCTCAGGGTGCAGGGCATTGGATTGAGAAGACTACCATGGAGTTTCACTCCTCCACAGATACAGCTATTGCCACTGCTGACAAGGATGAAGAAGCCAAGACCTGATAGATACTGTCATCAGGACTGTCTACTTGCCTGACCCTAGGGACAAATCCTTATTTAGTAACAAGACTTTTTCTTTGGGACTTTTGAACATTAACATAGCAGAAAGCCTGTATATTAAAAAGGTAAGATGGTGTTGACCATGCGGAGGTTGTATACTACAGTGGGAAGAGATGTTTCGCTGTTCTGCTACATTTTTCTAGTTATATGTTTTGGTAACTACACTCTCTCAGATCTTTGTTTTAGTCATGTTTTATGCCTACTGATTAATGTTGCTTAGGGGCTTTCCCATTTAGACAATTTACCTCCTAAATGACTTTGGGACATTCTGTGTTAAATCTATTATGATCTATTGGTGGTACATCTTTTATAACTTCAAGTTATTTCTGCTTGAATGTTCTTTTTGTTACACTTATCAAACTTTGATTAGCTAAGTTTCTGCACAAATTTGACACCTTATTGCTATGCAGGTTTAATGATTTAAACAGGAGCCCTGGGTTGCAGTAAAATTGTTTTCTGTAACAGATACATGTACTACCACAGTCGTTATCTTGGCTGGCATTTTAGATGTTAGTATCTTAAATGTAATGCTTTGTGTATTCCCTCACTTCCTTGGTGTAAAGAGTATGGGGTATTGTTAACTGTTTGTGAAATGTTTCTATGGAGTATCACTCTGTACCATGCCTGTTTCCAGTATGACTATTTACTGTATCTGCTGATTCAGTTGAAATAGATAAAAATAACACTGAAAAAAAAAACTGAAGTTACACTTCATGGGGCCATCCCGCCATTTAAAATGAACTGAATCTATGAGGTAACCGCTTCAAAAAATGTATGTTGTATCTCATGGGGCCATCTTACCACCTCTTTGGTGCAAATTCCCAAAATATGTATTTTTTTTTTACTTTTTTATTGGAGCCCCAACAAGCGCTTGAGAATTCACTGAGTACATATGATATCATTTTACAATCAATACAGGACATTAAGCACAGATAAAAACATACGTCACGGCAACCTTATAGTAATAAACTCTTGCAATATCCAAATGTGAAAATGATACATACCCAGATCAGATCAATGTAGAGGACATAAAGAATAAAAAAATGTTTTTCTGTCACCCTTCCCCCTTACAGCATATTAATGGCTTTAAAAGGCAACTGATCTGTGTGAAATGCATCTTTGACTGAGTGGTTGTCCTATCCAACTTACATTGCCAGAACTCAAATGGGGAAGCAGTGGAGTGGTCAGTCTTGTAGCTGTGACTGAACAATCGAACTAAATGTAAAGATCTCTCTTCTGAGTGTCTGATTTATACCTCTCTCCCCGCTGAGGAAACGTTGACCACACAGCTATCATGATTCTACTACAACAGTACCAATCTTCCTTCTTCTTTCTCCAAGAAATTCATAATTGGCAACCAGATAGTTTTATATTTTTCACTTTGTAACTGCAACCATGTTGTGAAGAATTTCACATTCTGCACCTCTTTACATTTCTTAAGCCACTCCTGTTTAGTAGGAGGATGTGGAATAAGGCAGCTGAGAGTGATACATTCACTTGCTGTCACAATATAGATATTCTTTTAAACAATCAGCATCTTACTATATCTCTCTGGGTGGTGACCCCAACATGCCATGCTGTAACTCAAGGTCTCTATTAATGGTGAATATGTCCTTAAACTAGTTATAATGTCTTGATCATACCCAGTCAGCTTGGGACATGACCAGAAAATATGAGAGTGATTTCCATTTTGTTGGCAATCTCTCCAGCATAAATTTGAATAAGTGGGATGAAAATGACAGCTGATGCATTGGGTGCAAAAATACTGAGAGATTACTCTCCATCCAATTTTTTTGCATATGGCAGCAGCTTGGTTTTTGTCTCTCCATGTATGTGAGTCCTATCCTGCTCTGCGATGTTTAGGTTGGCTTCTTCTACCCATTTTTGTTGTATCCCCATAATCTGCTGATTTGCTAAATTCTTCAAGATATTATATGCTTAGGAGATAAGGCCTCTGTAGGATTGGGCAAGTGGGCCTGTTGCAGTAAATTTCATTATGTCTGAAGGTGATTTCAACATCCAAAATTTGGCTGGGGAACATTAAGAAATGTTCTTATTTGGAGGTACAAATAAAAATGGGACTTCGGAATGTGGTATTTGGCTTGAAGGTCTGTAGATGTGTGAACAGATTTCTCCCAGTACAGTTGACCTAGTCTGATAAGTCCTCTATCCCTCCCATTGTTTGAATGCTTACTCTTTCTTGCCAAGTAAGAATGAAGGACAGTTTACTACTGGTGTAAGGAGGGAGATGAAATTAGGGAGAGATTTATCTTTAATTATTTAATACCAAAATTGGATAATGGCTTTTTGTCCAAGGGTAAGTAATTTCTTTGTGAACACCAGGAGTCAATGGAATGACCAGGAGAGAAGAAAAAGACATAAAAGAGGATGAGTTTGCCTGTAGATAATACCAACCATTATCAACTTTTTTGGGAAGTATATCCAGTATCTCTGCCACACGTTGCAAAGTAAGAACTCTTAAAGTTAGGGAGGCCCATACCTCTGTTTTGCTTGGGTGAATATAGAATTGACCATTTGAGACATGTTCTGGCATTATTCCAGATAGAAGTCAATGTGAGTTTGTGGATTTTGGTCCAAAATTCAGATGGCAATATAGCAAGCAAACAAGCAGTCTTTATTTTTGAAACGCTATTCCAATTAAGATCATAGCGTTGTACATAAAACTCTAAAAAACATATATAAAACTATAAAACAGTTGTGGAACAATTAAACATAGGCAGCCAAACTTCAAATTTCAAATAAATGCAAGACTGAATAAATACGTTTTAAGGCAGATTTAAAAACCTCAGCAGTCGAGCACTCTCTAATCCAATGAGGTGGAGAGTTCCACAGGGTCAGAGCCACAAAAGCAAATGATCTAGCTCCTGAATTTTTAAACAGACCCTGAGAACCTTTAGCAACCCCTCATCAGTGGAGCAGAGAGGATGGAGGGGGTGGTAAAGGCAAAGGAGATCTTGCAAATACCATGGTCCCTGTCCGTGTAGGGCCTTATAGGTCAATAACCCAACCTTGAAGGTGATCCTCCACCGAACTGGCAGCCAGTGTAGTCCATGGAGCACAGGTGTGACATGGCAAGATCTAGGTAATCCAGCCAACAACCTAGTAGCCCCATTCTGCACCAGAAGAAAAATCAAAACCAAAGAAAAAAAATCTAATTTTTGCTTTCATTTTCCTCCTTCTAATTATTCAAACCAGGTTATAAACTCAGCAACTCAAGTGGATGGATATTATTAACTGCAGGCACTACATGACACTTTTCAAAAGGGCAGTTATACAGGATTTAGGATGCTGTCCTAATTGCTGGACCATTGGAGATCTAAGGGCTCAGCCCCAGGCAGCATGGGCAGAGACTGTACACCTCAAATTGCATATTCAGGAGGAAATACATTACAAGAACTGCCTGCCATTTCCCCAACATCCAACTGAAGCACCTTGACTGCAGAGAGTGGTTGGACCTGGAGGTTGGCAGGTGGTTAGGAGGGGCAAATTGGGTGCCCCATCACTCAATGCTCTCCAACGTATCACATCCACAAACCATATTAAAACTACAAACAGGTATCTGCCTCTATCTCCCAAATCAAACAAAGGGACAGAAGACACTGCAGAGCAGGACACTGCGGCACAGTAGCTATCACAATAAAACTCACCCAAAACAGGGACCAAAACAAAAAAAAAAGGCAACACAAAAAACACTTCTGATCATAGGAGACTCCATTATTTGGGGAGTTGATGCCTAACTCCAGTCGAGGGTAATGGTCAGATGTCTCCCAGGTACATCAGCATGGAGAGACACTGACTGCATTGCTAAAATTGTGCAGGAAGCAGGAGAAAACATCAACGTCCTGGTACGTATAGGGACTAACAATCTCTCCAGCCAGTCAGTTGTGGAGAACAAGGAACACCCGATCAGGCTGGGAGACAAACTGTCATCCATTTCATCCAGCATCCCCTTCTCTGAGATCCTGCCACTCTGGGAGAGGGGGGTAGATGGACGAATGTTCAGAGAAGGAGAGATAGGGAAGCTAAACATGTGGCTTAAGGGCTGGTGTCAGGTAAAAGGACACAAATATGTAGGTAACTGGCAACAGTTTTGGGAGCAAAAGTTCTTTAAATTTGATGGACTGCATCTGACTAAGGAGAAAGTCAGTGCATTGGGGCAGAAGTTTGACATCTTTTCAGAACATTTAAACTAGCCAATGGGGAGAGGAGAGCAGCACCTGATACATCGACTGGGAAGAACACTCCTCCCCCCTCTGCTAGTGATCAAACAGCAGTTCAGCATGTTTGTAGTTCATTTGCATTACCAGGTAAAGAAAAAGGTCCGGTTTCTCATACAATGCACAGGGGAAATGCCGGCCTTCACCCAGCAACTAACGCACCAAAATCTGGCCAATGGGAAATCATGTACACAAATGCCCGCAGTCTGGGAAACAAAATCCTAGACCTGCAGGTAACAATGACAGAGGCTAAACTGGACATAGTAGACATTAGTGAGACATGGTTCACCAGTAACCATACTTGGGAGACTTCAGTACCCAACTATGTACTCTTCAGAAGAGACCGAGGTGCAAAAGGGGGATGTCCCTTTATGTCAACGAAAATATCAAAGCTACAGAAATTCAGAATGCACATAGGGAGACAGAAGAACTGTGGGTCACCCTAGAAAATGGAAATGGGATAGCCATACGAACTGCGGTTGTCTACAGGCCTCCAGACCAGGGAGAGGACATAGACACATTACTGTTAGAAGATATACAGAACATGACAGCTAAAGGGGAAGTTCTGATAATGGGAGACTTCAACATGCCAGACACAGATCGGTCAATATGAGCAGGAACATCCACCAGAACTAGACACATAGTGGATTCCCTGCTGGGTGAGGGCCTCAAGCAACTGGTACAACAACCCACAAGAGACAGGACTATCCTAGATCTAGTAATGACTAACAGGGAAAGGATCACCGAACTCCAGGCAGAAGGTCACCTGGGGTCAGTGACCATCACATGGTATGGTTCAATTTGGCCACTAGAACTAAATCATCTCATTCCAAGGCAAAAATATGGGACATCAGAGGAGCTGACTTTGATAAGATGGCCAACAGAGTTAAGCTTGCCCTGGCAAGAAGAAATACAGGTGAGGGGGTACAGGCAAAGTGGGCAAGCATTAAGGATGCATTACTTGAAGCAACATCCCATTGTGTTAGAGAGAAAAGCAAGAGCAAAAGAAGGAGGAAACCACTTTAGTTCTCAAAAACAGTTGCAGAAAAGGTCAAAGCCAAAAGACTAGCCTTCAGGAAATATAAGGGAATGCAGCGGGACGAAGATAGGGAGGCATACCAAACTTCCCTAAGGGAAGCAGGAAAGACAGTAAGGCAGGCAAAAGCCCAAACCGAGGAAATACTAGCATGAACAGTAAAACAAGGGGACAAGACTTTCTATAGATACATTAGTGAAAGGAGAAAGTCTAGATGGGGAATTGTTAAGATCAAAGGGGATAAGGGTGAGTGTGTGGAGGAGGATCAAGGAAAAGCATGTATCCTAAATAGATACTTTTGCTCAGTATTTACTGAGGAGAAGGTAGGGCAGGGCCCACAGCTCAGCACCATGGAAACAGGGGGGAGGGAGGTGTGCACAAGTCCCTTCACAAAAGAAAGGGTCCTACAAGAGCTCGATAAGCTCAGGGTGGACAAGGCAATGGGACCAGAAAGAATACATCCCAGGGTACTTAAGGAGCTAAGGGTGGAACTAGCAGAGCCATTATCAGAACTGTTTAGTGAGTCTCTGAGCACAGGAGAGGTCCCAGAAGACTGGAGAAGGGCTCATGTGATCCCGCTCCACAAGAGTGGTAGCAGGGAACTACAGACCAGTCAGTCTTACCTCAGTAGTGGGCAAGATTATGGAGGCACTCCTTAAGGAAAGGATAGTGCAACACCAGGAATCCATAGGAGCACAGGATCCAAGACAGCATGGGTTTACAACAGGAGTCCTGTCAAACTAATCTCATAGACTTCTTTTACTGGGTAACCAGAGTGGTGGACCTAGGGGGTGCAGTTGATGTCACCTACCTTGACTTCAGCAAAGCTTTTGATACTGTTCTACATAGAAGATTGATTAATAAGATAGGTAGGCTTGGGGTGGATTAGAAGTTGGTCAACTGGGTGGCAAACTGGTTGGCAGGCAGAAAACAGAGAGTGGTAGTGAATGGTATACAGTCAGAAGAGATGCAAGTCACAAGTGGGGTACCTTAGCGATCAGTCCTGGGGCCAGTCCTCTTCAATATCTTCATCAGTGACATTGCAAATGGACTGAAGGGTAAGATTTGTCTGTTTGCAGATGACACCAAGATCTGCAACAGAGTAGATGAGGCAGATGGGTGGGCAGAATGAGAAAAGATCTGGATAAACTGGCAAAATGGTCGGAAGAGTGGCAACTGGGTTTTAACGCAAAGAAGTGTAAGATCATACACATAGGAAAGAGAAACCCTGAAGCCACCTTTAGGTTGGGAGAGGAGTTGCTGGCAATCACAAGGGAAGAAACAGACTTGGGCATCATCATCACAGATGACCTGAAATCATCCAAGCAGACCACTAAAGCAGTAGGTAAGGCTAGGGGGATGTTGGGGTGTATTAGTAGGGGTATCACAAGTCGTAAGAGGGAAGTAACAATCCCTCTATGCAAGACACTGGTTAGGCCCCATCTGGAGTACTGCGTGCAGTACTGGAGGCCACACCTTCACAAGGACATTAACAAAATGGAGGCAGTCCAGAGAAAGGCAACAAAAATGGTGCAGGGACTGCATCAGAAAGCATATGAGGACAGATCAATGGAGTTCAATATGTATACCCTAGAGCAAAGGAGGGAGAGAGGTGATATGATCGAAACATTCAAACACCTTAAGGGCATTAACAAGGTGAAAGAGGCTAACATGTTTCAATGTAAGAAAAATAGCAGTTCAAGAAGACACAGTATGAGATTAGAGGGAGGCCGATTAAGGGGTAATGTGAAGGAGTTATTTTTCACATAAAGGGTGGTGGATGCATGGAATGGCCTACCTCAGGAAGTGGTGGATATGAATACAGTGCAGGGCTTCAAACAGGCATGGGATAGGCATATGGGAGTAATATCGATGAGTATGAATAGATAGGCCATTGACAGAGTAAAGGCCTATGGCACTTTCATAAGGTAGAAAAAGAAATGGGCAGACTGGATGGGCCTTACAGTCCTTATCTGCCATCAACTTCTATGTTTCTAGCTGCAGGTGGGAGAAAGTCCACCCCAATAGCCCTAGGTATAGGGTGTTGCAGTAATCTAGGTGGGTAGTCACAAAGGCGTAGACCAATGTTGGAAGATTGTTAGGTGGGACCGGGTGTTTTATCTGGGCAATATTCCTCAGCACAGCCAACACCTCAGTCTTATCTGCATTCAAGCTTAACCAGTTGGCACTCATCCAATCCTGAATCTCAAAGAGGCAGTTGTTAAAGACCAAGACAGCATCACCCTGCTTGGGTACAAAGGACATGTAATGGGTTAGGAATTAAAGAGGAAGAGGAGGCAGGGTAAAATTTCATGCGTATGCATTTTATACAGCCTACGAGTGCTAAGGGTAATTTTGCCCAGCAAACAATGTCTACCTGTGGAGTGTGCAGCAAAGGAACATAATTGCTGTGGTACAGTGCTGACAATTGTTTATTCTAATTCCTAGGTATCTTATTGTTCCTATAACCCAGTTATATTGCATGAGTGTCCTTTCTATAGGTGAATCTGGGACACTGAGGTGTAGAACCATCATCTTACTCTCACTAGTCTTGAAACCAGAGCAGCTGCTATAAATAGCAAGAAGATTTTGGAGTGCTAAAAATGATATTCTCAGATTGTGAATAAAGGTAAGGACATTGTCTGTGTAAAACGGTAACTCATGACTCGATCCCATTGGTTAGGTTAATGGAAACATTAAGCAAACTAGGCATCAGGGAGGTGAAGGGCTCAATAGAAAGAGCAAATAAAACAAGAGATAAAGGACACCCCATTGGGTGTCCCGTGATATAGGAAACTAAGAACATGTGGACCCGCTCACATGGACTTGAGCTTTTGTATTGGCATAAAATAAGTGAATAGCAGTCTAACAAGTGGGACCAAAGTTAAAAGTTTTTAGTGTTAAAAAGGGGACCTGGCATTGCAAGCGATCAGAAAAGCCTTCTCTGCATCAACTGAAATGGATAGGTTAGAGTGCTGAGAGGACTGAGAGGCTAAATTAATATTAAGGAAATGGAAAACTGAGTGTTTAAGTTACCTACCCGGGATTAAGCCAGTTTGGTCCAGATGTACCAGTTTTCCAATGATTCCATTTAGCCTGTCAGCAAAATCTTTTATGAATATTTTAGAATCTACATTTAACAGGGGAATTGAGCTATATGCTTCACACAGGGTGACATCTTCAAACCCTCAATTACTCCACACTCTTCTTGTGTAATTCACCACAGACAAGGAGTTTCCAAGACATCAAAAGATATTTATTGTAGCTCTCAGCCTGACCCCCTGAGGAAGACCACACCCTGGTCAAAGCACCGGGGAGTTCATTCAGTGTGAATGGAGGTAGAAGGAATATGTTCCGAACTGTATGATGACTGATGAGAGCTACAATAAATATCTTTTGATGTCCTGGAAACTCTTTGTCTGGTGGTGAATTACACATGAAGAGTGCAGAGTAATTGTGCTTTCATTTACTGTGTTGGGGGTTTGCTACCCCTCCTCTGCACCTGGGCTTATTGATTGGCAGTGCACACAGGTTTGGGAGTGGAATTTCCTTAGGGTGATATCCTTGTTGGTTTGCAGATAACTACAATAGTGCCTTCAGCCCAGGAATCAGGAAGAGCACCCTTGGAGAGAAAGTGAGGGAGAATCTCAGCTTTGAAAGTTTTAAAAAATTCCCCAACAAACCCATTGGGACCGGGGGCTTTCCCATTCAAAGTTTTGGTGATAATTTCTTCTAACTCTAAGAAACCTTCTGCTTCCAAGATTTGTTGATCTTCATTGGATATGGTTGGGAGGCTTATGCCAGACAAGAACTACAAGATTTGTGTGGGTGAATGAAGACAAGAATCTGAACTGTACAACTTTGTGTGATATTCTTTGCAAAGCTTGTTATTTTGATGGCAGGGAGGCTAGTATGGAATTCTGGGGAGCTTACAGAATGCCTTATTTTAACAATCCAGCTTTCTTCTATGTGTTTACCAGGTGGATTGCTAGAAGTCTACTAGCTCTGTTGCCAGCTTCATAATATCTCTGGTTACAGAATCATAGCTTTTTCTACTCCAGTCTTTGACTAAGGGTAATGAGTTCCTGTTGGAGTACCTGTAATTGTTTCAGCCTGTTATTATCCAGTGAGATTTTATGCCATGCTTCCAGATGGGTTAATTGTTTTACTAGAAGGTTCCAACATTCCTCCCTTTTTTTAACCGTGAGGCATATGAGACAATATTACTGTGGTGTTTTGGTGTTGGTCTGCCACAAGGACCCTTATCTTCTCTTCAGGTCTGCTCTTACAGATGCCTTTCTGGACTGTGCAAATGACTGAGATGGACTCATAAAATAAAAATAGAATCTGTTTATTCAGGATAACAGTAGACTTCAGCACACCATGAGGTTCTGTCTTAGACTGACAGACTGACTGACTAAAGGGTTTCCCAGGCTGTCCCTGGATAACATGACACTGCCAGGCAGTGCAACAGTTGGCAACATGCATGTTCAAAGTGCTCTTAAAGGGGTGGCAGTTAACATTAAGCCCCATGCTTAAATGTCTACTTCAAATTACCATGGATAACCATGTTAAATCTGTCCCAGATCTATGTTGATGGGGTGTCTCATTGGACATTGATACATATATGTTGTTCCACCTCATCTTGGAGTCATTCCTTAAAAATTGTATCTATGAGTAGAAGGTATTGAATCTTCACGAGAACGTACATGTGGGGGTGTTATTATGTAGTTTGAGATCAGAGCATGGTCAGAATGCAGGATAGGATGAATTTCTGGGGATGAGAAAGGGAGCATGTGTTGTGTGTGTAAAGAGCTTATCAATGAGAAAGTATACCTTATAAGAATGTGAATGGAAAGTATAATCTATTTCTGTACCTTTATAGAATCTCCAGGCATCAGAAAAGCTGTGTACAGAAGAAAGAAGATTTAGGGGAGTGGGATATGCAGGCATTCATTTGAAAACATGCCTACGAGCGGTCATGAGTAGCTTGAAGGACACAACTGAACTCTCCCCCAATATGCTAATGACTTGGGTGACATCTGGGATCTGATTGAAAATGTTGTGTATAAAACTAGAGTTGCCTTGGTTATTTATTTTGAAAATTTTGGGGAATACTTTTGAGCACAAATGCTCTTTTATAAAGGTTCCACATCAGTAACAGAGATTACAAGGCAACATACCAAATACAGCGAGTTTGAGTGGAATGAAGTCAAACAAGTACAACATAGTAGAACAAGTACAAATAACTAGGATACATAAATGCATGCAATTTTACAATAAGGCAGGTAGGTAGAATCAGTGTAAAATAAGAATAATAATGGTACACAGCCTCAGAGGCAGAGTCTGACAGTTCAAAGTGTATACTGGGCAGGATTTAGGATGATTAACAGTTGCGGCTGCATTCTATTGTTAGAGTTGTCCCTAGTGCTTTCTTAAACTGGTCAGACTTAGGTAGTTTAAGTAAGGTATCAGGCAGCTCATTTACCCAGCTAGTGGCCCTAACTGTGAATTATCACTTGCATAGCTGAGTAAGGCAGAAAGACAGTTCAAGGGTATTCTGAGCCGTGCTTCTAGTTAGAGCCATAAATACAGTATTTAGCAAACTTGACTGCATCCCATATAGGGAATCTGAGACATTTAAAATCTACCTTCCTGATCTTCTGTGTGTGAGACGTATTCAAATGGTAGATTTGTGTAAATGAGAATAGCCACTCCTGCTTTTTTTTGGTTCTGGTGTGTTGTAGAGAAAATCTGACCCACCCATCCTTTGGCCAATTTTTGATGTTCTGTTTGAGCTGAGTGCGATTCCTGTATGAAACAAATCTCTTCCCGCAGGTGAGCCAAATCTTTGAAGATGTAACTGCTTGTTATCAAGGAGCTCAGACCTTTAACATTGTAAGAAACAATCTGAACATTACTAAGGAGACCATGCACCATGATGTTTTGTGGGTAACCTGTGTATGTGGGGGGGGGATGCTACACCTTTCGGATGAGTGTAGCCTGTGAAGAAAATGGTCTGATAACATCCTGATATTTGACTGTGAGAAAACAGCTGAGCATTTTTTTTTATAACTATAACAATGATCACTAACAGGGTGATAACAACTAACAACATGATAACAACATCTTAAGCATGCTAAACAATAACAGTTCTTTCACCGGTTGGTAATATGGTGCATGTCCTGGTCTCACATATTTATTTATTTAAGCGTTTAACCAGGAAGGCATGCTAAGCAAGCTACTGCTCATTTCCAGATGCATCCTGGGGAAGGGGGTACAAATACATAGTTGAAAGACAGACATAATACAAATGTGGTTACATAATGGGAATACCCGCTAGCACAATAGGTCCTGGTTTAAAATACAAAAGGATTGAGATAACAACAGATACAGGCATAGCTTAGATGCATTACCAAATAATATAATTAGATAGGCAGAACATACAGTGTTGTATTTACAGCTTGGATACACAGCCCTGCTATTCTGTGATCCGTAAACTGTCTAGACACATGAGCAGGTAGAGGAGAAATGAGATTGGAGCATGGAGTTAAGAAGCGGGGGGAAGAGAAGTGACGAATGTTTGCTGGGAGGGAATTCCACAACGTCAGTAAGCGGTAGGTAAAAACCGCCTGGCCAGCAGCAATGGCCCTATGTGGGACAGCTAGTGACCGAGAGTCAGTGTTTCTGAGGGAGTATGCAGGGGTGCTGGGGTTTACAAGGGCAGTAGAAAGGTAAGAGTGGAGCAGCTGGGACCAGTACCTGGCTGTGAGCTTAGCACAGTGGCACAGTCTTGAATTGTCTAAAGAAGGGAGGTACATTGATTGGTATAGAGTACAGTGGTGTGTGGAGTATGGACAATTCAGGACAAAGTGACAGAAAGAATGGAAAAGAGAGTCCAGTCTGGCTAGGGTGGACTTGGAACCGGCACTGTAGACTACGTCCCCATAGTCAAAGACAGGGAGGATAATTTTCTGCACAATGGCCCTGCATGCAGGAACTGGGATGCAGTCCCAGTTGCGGTAAAGTGCCCAAAGCCTGGGGTGCAACTTCTTAATTATAGAATTAACATGGGCAGAAAAGTTTAGGTGCTGGTCCAGCCAGACCCTGAGGTATCTGAAGGAGGCACAGGCCTCTAGGGGCATCCCATCGAGGGTGTGGAATGTGATTGGGCAGGGGATCATCAAAAGTCTCTGCCTTATGCCAAAGGTTTCTGAGACTGTTTTCTTGGCATTGAGGAGGAGTTGATTGGAGTGAAGCCAGGGCTGGACTGTAATAAAGTCCAGCTGCAATTTAGTCGTAACCTCTGAGGCCGAGGGGCCAGATGTATACAGCACAGTGTCATCTGCATATATGTGGATTGAGGTGTGTGGGCAGGCAGAAGGCAGGTCATTCAGAAAGATGGAGAACAGGAGTGGGCCAAGGACAGAGCCTTGTGGTACCCCTGTGGTGACTGGGAGGGGGTCTGAGATGGAGGAATTGAGTCAGACGGATTGGGACCTGCCTGCAAGGTACGAGTGGAACCAACTAATGGCACAGCTGGATAGACCAGCATTGGTGAGTTTGGTCAGAAGGAGTGAGTGGGAGACAGTGTCAAATGCCTTGGCCAGGTCATTGAAATTGGCAGCTGTGATGTGGCCAGCATCAATCCCAGTGAGGATGGCATCAGTGAGCCTGAGAAGGGAGGTAGTGGTGGAGTGGGATTTCCTAAACCCAGACTGGTAGGGGGTGAAAAAGGAGCAGGAATGCAGAAAGGACGATAGGCGAGAGAGTAATAGACGCTCTTGTAGTTTTGCCAGAATAGGTAGAAGGGAGATGGGTCGGTAGTTGCTTGGGTTTGAGGCATCCTCACCCTTAGGAAGGGGGATTACCATGGCATGTTTCCATTCAGAGGGTACCTCAGCAAGGGAGAAGGATAGGTTAAAAAGGGAAGCCAGGGGTTTGGCTATGGTGGGGGCTGAGAGGTGGAGCATTTTGGAATCCAACCCGGTGGGGCATTTGTCCTTCCTTGGATTAAGGGCAATCAATACATTATATACCTCATCGGGGTGACCTGCAGGAAGAAGAAGGGGTGAGCTGATTGTGTGGTTCTGACTGTAGTGGTAGAGGTGGTGTACTGTGCAGGGTGAAGTGAGGACTGGAAAGTGGCATTGTTATTTGTGAAATGGGAGTTAAACAGTGTGGCCACTGCTGGGGGGTCAGTGATGTTGAGACTTCCTACCTGCAGGGTAGGAGTGGGGGGCTGCGATGGAAGGCTGAGAAGTGATTTTACCACTTTCCAGAATTTGGCTGGGTGGTGGGAGGAGGAATTGAATGTGACTTTGAAATAGTTGGCTTTTCCTTGGTTGATCTTCCTAGCACTAGCATTACGTAATGTACGGTATTGTTGGAGGTTGGCTGGTGATCTGGAAGCCTTGAAGGATTTGCAGACCTTGTCCCTGGTTCTAAGGAAGGTAAGGATTTCAGTTGAGATCCATGGGAGGTGAGTGCCTTTGACTCTGGTTCACCTGAGGGGGGCATAACAGTCCCAGACAGCAGTGGACTTGGCTTTAAAAAATTCCAGGGCCTCATCTGAGGAGTTTGATTGGCTAATGCGTGACCAGTCAGAACTGACCAAGTCATTTAGTAAGGAGGTGAGGTCCAGTGATTTGAAGGATCTAGCCATAAGGATTCTGGGTGGGTGAGCTTTTGGTTTGAAGATTTTACACACAGAGTAGATTCCATGGTAGTCGCTGAGGGTACCTGGGAGGAGGCCTGAGGCTATGATCCTATGAGGGTGTGAGGTGAGGGACCAGTCTAGAAGGGTGTGATTCAAAGTTTTGTGATTAAGCCGAGTGGGCTCGGAGATTAGTTGAGCTAGATTTAGGGCAGTCACCTTGTCTCGGAGCTTGGAGTTGGCCCCAGTGAGCCAGTTCAGATTAAAGTCCCCAAGTGTGTGGAGCTCACCTCCTGTAGCCAGGGAGTTTATCATACCCAAGTGATCCAGTATAGCAGCTGTGTTGGTGTCAGGGGTGCAGTAGGTACCTGCAACATAGATTGGAATTGAATGGGGAAGGGAGAGTTTTACCATGACAGCATTGATGGACTTTGAAGGCAGGGGTAGGGCGACTGGGGAAAACTGGATGGTGGAGGCAATGTATATAGCTAAGCCACCCCCTTTTTTGCACATATGATCATGTTGGATGAGTGTATAACCAGGAATAGAGAATTTCTAGTCAGGGTTGTGGGGCTTCAGCCAGGTTTCTGAGATAATCAGGATATCCGGGCTGAGGAACATGGCAAGGGGTTGAAGCTGGGTTATTTTATTTAGTAGGCTACATATATTTAGGTGAGACAGTTTTAAGCCTGGGGGGAGTTGGTGTGGTATGGAGGGGTTTGCAGTGTGGTGATGGTTAGGTCCGGGATTTGGTTCAATATCTCCTACTAGAAGAAGCAATAGTGTAATCAGGAGTTTAGTATTATGTGCAACCCAGTGCAGCTTTCTGGGGGAGGCATAAGGTGTGGCGATAGCAAGTGTTGGCTGACGATCATGGGGCAGAAGGGCAAGGTTGCTGGTTTGGAAGTTGGGTGGGAGTACAACAGGGGCAAATGAAAGGGTGTGGAAGTGGCACCCAGGGTGCATGTCAGCACTGGTAATGGAGTTATTAATGTTTATTTGGAGCCTGATGCATGGTGCCTGACATACCAGCAGATCAGGATAGTTAGATGGTGGGAGGGACACCCAGGGGATGAGGATGAAGATAGTTTTAAGGACCAAAGGGGTCATCATGTAGAGGCAGCAGTGGAAGAGTTAAAATTTCTGTATTGGTGTTCTTAGTGTGGAGACCACTAGTGGTTGAAAGGTATAGCCTGCAGGACCCTATTACATCAGACTATTCCCAATCTACAGCTCTTTCTCCCCCAACCCCTTTCCCTTATCATTCTTTTCTGCTTATCCCATGCATTCTTGAACCCGACCACTGTTTTGCCCCCATCACCTCTGCTGGAAGGTCTTTCCAGGAATCCACCACTCTTTCTGTGAAGAAGTACTTCCTAACATCTCTCCTGAATCTAACCCCCCTCCAGCTTCATAGCGTGATTTCTTGTTCTTGATCATCTTCTGAAAAATACTCTGCTCCTGTACCTTATTTACCCCATGATGTATTTAAAGGTCTCTATCATATACCCCCTGTCCCTCATCTGTTCCAGGATGAACAGATTGAGATAATTTAGTCTCTCCTCATAGGGCTTTTGATGTGGACCATGCACCATTTTAGTTGCTATCCTCTGGACCATCTCCACTCTGTTTATGTCCTTCCAGAGATGTGGTCTCCAGAACTGGACACATTTCTCTAGGTGGGGTCTTACAAGTGTTCTATAGAGAAGCAAAACCACCTCCCTCTTTCTACTGGTTACACCACTCCCTATGCACCCCAGCATTCCACTCACCCTCCCGACTGCCTTGTCACACTGCCTGGCCACCTTTAGGTCCTCCAATATGATTAGCCCCAGGTCTCTTTCCTGCTTGGGGGTCATCAGTACCACTCCACCCATTTTGTATACCACCACTGGTTTTCTGTGTTCTATGTGCATTATTTTGCACTTTTTCACATTAAAACCCAGTCGCCATACCCTTGACCACTCCTCTAGTTTTCTCAGGTCTCTGCTTATCCTTTTTGCCCCTCAGTAGTGTCCATCCAATACAGATTTTGGTGTCATCTGCAAAGAGACAGACAGACATTCCCTACCAGCTCCTCTGCAATGTCACTAATAAAGACATTAAAGAGGACTGGTCCCAACACTGATCCCTGAGGCACCCCATTGTTCACCCTCCCTTCCTTGGAGTGAACTCCATTTACCACCACCCTCTGTTGCCTCCCCCTTAACCAATTTCTTATCTGTTTTACCACCTTTGCACCCACTCCTAAGCTACCCAGCTTACTTACTAGTCTCCTATATGAAACAGTGTTGAACACCTTATTGAAATCTATTTAGACCACTGACTGCTCTACTCTGATCTAGTTCCTTTGTCTCCCAGTTAAAGAAATCTATTAGACTCATTTGACTGATCTCTCCTCTGGGAAACCATACTGCCATGGGTATTGTAACCCACTGGATTCAAGATATTCTACAGTCCTTTCCTTCAGCAGTGATTTCACTAACTGTCCTACCACTGATGTCAGGCCTACTGACCTATAATGGGGAAATGAGGGAGGGTATAGGGATGGGATGGAGGGTGGTCCTGATTAACACCAGGAGCATGGGTAACAAGATGCCTGAGCTTCAGACAATGCTAGTAGAAGGAGAAATGGATGTGGTGGCTGTCACTGAAACTTGGGCCACCCATGGGCATGACTGGGACCTAAACCTGATGGGGTACACTACATTCAGAAAGGGCAGGGCTATGGGCAGGGGAGGAGGAGTAGCACTCATCATTAAGAGTGGCATAGGGGGCCTGCCAGTGTAGTGGCTGGATTTCCACTTGCAATGCTGACTACCTGGGTTTGGGAACAGACCCAGAAGTCGGAGGGCCGGCTGGAGGAGAGATGGTTCGAGCATCCCATGACAGCTTGCCATCTCCCAGGAGGGAGTGGGACCATGACCTGGTGCTGTTCAACCTCTGGTGGAAGCCAGGGATAGGGCAGAACATCAGGGTGATGATGAGGGAGTGTGACTGATGCCAGCTCACACCTAGACATCCTGCACATCATGCTCCCTAGGGGAGAAAATCCAGGAAAAATGGTGCACCAGCTGGACAAGATGATGATGGCCTCCTGGACCCCCATCGCTGGAGCTCCCAACTGTGAACAACCACCCTAGCAGCACCCAGGACCATTGGCAGGCCAGTAGGTTAATTCCCTTGGTAGGAAGAGGACCCTCCCGATGAAGGGATATATCAGGTTACCCTGGGTGGCTGCAATGTGGGGTGGAGGGTGGAAGGGAGTAGCCCGGGATGAGGCAAGGTCCTTGAGGGGCCTGAAGGAGTGTCCAACCAGGGTGCGAATGGGGAGCAAAAAAAAACAGAAGTGCATAGGGATAGGCAGGGTGGAGGGAGTGGAAGGAAATGTGGAGGCATTATGGGTCACCTTGCAGGAGCCTGGGGGGCAAGAGGGTGAAGCTGAGAATGATTTATAGGCCTCCCGTGCAGGTGGAAGATCTGGAGGAAGGCCTGGTGGCAAATCTCAGGGACCACTGTGGTCGGGGGGGGGGATGGTGGTGCGGGGTGACCTAAACATGCCAGGGACTGATTGAGAAACTATGGCATCCTCATCAGCCAGGGAACAATGTCTGCTGGATGTCTTCCAGGATGCGTTCCTTGCCCAACTGGTGGCTGACCTGATGAGGGAGGGTTGCATCTTGGATGTAGTCCTGGGGCACTGCAATCTTGTTAGGGACCTAGTGGTAGGGGACCCACTGGTGGGGAGTGATCATGCCATGGTCTAGTTCTCCCCGGCCCTGGGGAGGCAATACATCACACAAAAACGATGGTAGTTGACTTGAGGGGTGCAGACTTCAAGGGTATGGAGCGGATCCTTAGGGGTCACTTGGAGGGGATCAGATCGGGCATGGACACTGAGAGCAGGTGGGAAATTATTAAAGGGGACTCCTGGAAGCTACCAAAGTCTGCACAAAGGTGCAATGCAAGTTTGGTAGAGCCAGAAAGCCAAGCTGGTGGATAGGAGAGGTCCAGGATGCAGTAAGGGAAAAAAAGTCTGCTTGTAGCCAATACAGGTGATTGCATGGGGTTATGGACAAGGGGAAGTATGATATGATAGTCAGAAAGGTCACCAGGGTGGTGAGATTGGCCAAGGTGAAGACAGAACAGAGGTTGGCACAGGGGATTAGGGGAGTGGATAAGATGTTCTTTAGGTATATCCGGGAAATGAGGAAAGGAAGGAAGGACAGATTAGTAGACTGAGGTCAGGGAGTGGGTGGGCTGAGGAGGCAAAAGAGCACGTGGAGGTACTTAAAGATTACTTTGCTTTGGTCTACACTAGGGAGGCTGGTGAGGCAGCACCATATTGGGGGGGGGAAAGGTGGGTCCTGCAGATGGAGGGGGAGCCACGGATGTTGAAATCCCTGTTGGCAGGGTGAGGGAAGCCCTCAAGCTTCTAAAATCGGAGTAGGCTCTGGGTCTGGATGGTCTTCATCCCAGGGTGCTAAAGGAATTGGCAGACATCCGGCTGCACCTCTGGTGGACCTTTTTAATTCCTCCCTTCAGATAGGGTGGGTGCCTTAGGATTGGAGGATGGCCTACATCATGTCTATCCACAAAGGCAGCTTATGTGAGGAGCCGGAGAACTACAGGCCTGTCAGCCTGATATTAGTGGTAGGCAAAATGATGGAAGTCATCTTAAACGAAAGGCTGGGGGTGTTTTTGGAGGCATGGGGCCACCTGGATGATCACCAGCATGGCTTTGTTCAGGGCAGATCGTGTCAGATCAACCTTGTGGAGTTCTAAGATTGGGTGACTGGGTGATGAGGGCACTGGATGAGGGCAGGCCAGTGGATGCCGGAGAAGCTGAGGGAAATGGGGGTGGGAGAACAGATGGTCAGGTGGATAGGGAACTGGCTAGCTGAGCATTTTCAGAAGATGGTGGTCGGGGGGAGGTTTCAACTCCCAGGAGGAGCATTAGCGGGGTCCCACAAGGATTGGTGCTGGGTCCACTCCTGTTTAACGCTTATATCTCAGACATCAGAAATGGTATCAGGAGCGAGATAAGCCTCTTTGCTGATGACTCAAAGCTGGGGGTAGTAGTGGATGGGGAGGAGGGTAGAGTAGCCCTACAAAGAGCCCTGGAGACTCTGGAGGGGTGGTCAAGCACCTGGAAACTGAGGTTTAATACTGAGAAATGCAGGGTTCTCCACCTGGGACTTAGGAACCCAGCTCATGTGTACACCTTGAGAGGGGAGGCACTGCAGGCTATGAGTGGGGAGAAGGACCTTGGGGTGGTTGTGGATGACAGCAAGAACAATTCTGAGCAGTGTAGAAAGGCTGCAGCCACAGAAAATAAAATGCGGGGGTGCATCGCCAGGGGGATAACCTCAAGAAGCCATGAGGTGATCCTCCCACTGTATAACTGCCTGCTTAGACAACACCTTGAATACTGCATGCAGTCTTGGCATTCGTACTTAGAGAAGGACACTGCACTCCTGGAGACGGTCCAGAGGAGGGTGACCAGGATGATACAGAGTCTGGGGTAGAGGTCCTATGGGAAGAGACTTGAGAAGCTCAACTTGTACTCCCTGGAGGAGAGGGGGGTATGATCGAGGTCTTCAAATATCTTAAGGGGGTGAATAGGGTAAGCCTAGATAGGGTGTTCCAGCTGAGGAAGGTGGGGGCCACCAGGGGGCACTCACTGAGGCTGGTTGGAGGGAAACTCAGGGTGGAGACAAGGAGATGCTACTTCAACAAGAGGGTGGCGGAACCCTGGAACGCACTGCCTGCGGAATTGGTGGCTGTTGATGCTGTGGAGGGGTTCAAGAGAGGCTGGGACAGGTATAGGGGGAAGTGAAAACTGAGTAATGCCAAAACCGGAGGAGAACTTTAATCAGAGGATTGGTTTGGGGGGGTTTCACCGGGAAGGTGGGGAGGGCAGCAATGGTGCCCCGAATGGGTACTGATCCTCGAGCAGACACGATAGACCACAGAGCCTATTCTGTTGGCATCTGAGTATGTTAGTATAATTGCCAGCCTCTTCCCTGCTACCATTTTTGTGTAGTGGGACTACATCCACCCTCCTCCTGTCCTCTGGAGCCATTTCTGTTTCCAGTGAGCTGTTAAATAGAACTGCCAGAGGTGCAGCCAGTATTTCTCTGAGCTCCCTCAATACCCTTGGATGCACTCCATCTAGCTCCATTGCTTTGTCCACCTTCAGATTAGCAAGTCCCTAAGGACTGTCTCCTCCAAAAAAGGATCAGTGTCCACTTCTCTGCCTCCAATGCTTTTGTTACTTTTTTGTGGCCCCCTCCCTTTCTCCTTCCTCTGTAAACATTGAACAAAAATATTTGTTCAGGATGTCTGCCTTTTCCTAGTCGCCATTTGCACAGTCCCCACCTTTCCCTTTTTAACTTTACAATCCCACCCCTGGTCTTCCTTTTTTCACTTACATATCTAAAAAAAGGTATATTCCCCCTTTGTTACCTCCTGCTGGGCTATTCTCGCTTCAGTTAAAGCTTTTACACACCTTACTGCTTTCCCTGCTTCCCTCTGTTTCCCCGATACACCTATCCTCATCTCGCTACATCACCTTATACCTTCTGAATGCTACCCTTTTAGCTTTGACCTTTTTTTTTTTTGCCTGATCCCTTCCCCCGAGAAGGCTCAGCTCCCCCCCCCCACCCCTGGTCTCCAACTCATTCCTGGGGACTTACCATGGGTGGTGATCCTCCTGGGCATGCCCTCCCAGGGCAGGGCCACTGAGCAAGCGTGCCCCTGAAGGAAGTATGAACCAGGTTTTTCCTCCAGTACTAGGATGCCTCCCTGGCTTACCCCCCCCACCCCGGGGTAGGACTGTGGGGTTGAGCTGCCTGAAGGAACACTTCACTTGGTCACCAGCTGAGTGCCAAGGCAGGCACAGCTAGACCAGAGGAGCAGAGCATTATGCATGGGGGCTGGCATTTTTTGAATGCTTGTTGCCCCAGTGGTAGGTGTTGCATTCAATGATGTAATGGCGCTGAAGTGCCAACATCAGGTATGACTCCCCACAGTGTAGGTGCTGGCAGCAGCTCCCCCCAGCTTCTGCCAGAGGCTAGTCACACCCTGGACACTCACTGGCCCTTCCCCAGGAGAAGGAGAGCAGTCCCTAGGATGCTCAGTCCTCTTCCCCCTGGCAGGCACTCCAACTCCATGGTTCATTACCGAACCGCAGATGTTGGCATCATGAGTGGGAGCCGTACCTCTGCACTGACAGGCCGGATTTTAGGTTTTATCTTTTCAGCCACCTCTTTGAAGAACCACAGCGGTCTAATTTTTCTCTTGTTTTTGCTCACTTGTTTGATGCAGAGGTTTTTTGCCTTCACTATGCTCCCTTTTATCTTTGCCCACTGTTCCTCCACCTACCCAGGTCACCCCCGCCCCCTGCTAGGTCATAGCTGAGGCATTCACCAATGTTTTCGTAATCTGCCCTCCTGAAGTCCAGGGCCCTCACCCTTTTGTGGTTCAATTCCTCAGCTGTCCTTCTATTGAGTCATACTATATGCTGATCACTGGTCCCCAAGTGGCCTCCTACCTTGACGTCTGCAGCACTGTCCCTGTTAGTGAATGCCAGGCCCAGTATTGCCCCGGTTTTATGTCATAATGGCGATCGTGGAATAGCGATTGCCGTTTGGGCGTGTGTACATCGCCAAAAAAATTATGGCAATGTACAATCGCAGCGATTATAAATCATGTGCAATTTCCAAGATTCTCAACTCCAGGGGTGCATCTTGAGGGTGTAAAACGTAAAAATAAATGGCCCAGATGCAAAAAAGCAATCCTTTCCTAGAATTGAACCCAGCACCCTCCCAACCTCTGTCTCCCACACTACCTACCACGCCACATGGCCAGCTCAGCAGCTTAAGGCCACACTACATCCCACATAACCTCCTTCCCCTTCCACCCATTGTGAGGCATTTTCCCTCCCCCTGCACTTGTATATACATATACACACATCCTGTCACCACAGTAGCCAAACCTTGTGTCCTGTCGCTACCCTGTTAGATAGCCTAGAACACAGGTGCCATGATTGAGTCGCCCTTTTTGCAGTCACTTAATCACGATCGCAGTGTTCACTGGATACCTATTGCCCCATCACAAGAGAGTTCACTGACTAGCTGCCTAAGGAACACCCCCTGCAGAGAGTCCAGGATGTCCTTGCTTCTAGGTGAAGCTGCTGCTGGGATGCTCCAATCCACATCTGGCAGGTTGAAGTGCCCCATCAGCAGCACTTTCACCTGTTTTGCCATCTTGCCAATGGCTTCCACAAGTACCTTATCTAATTCCTCCCTCTGTGTTAGAGGTCTGTAGATCACTCCAGTGTTAATATTGGCTTCATTCCCATCTCCAGGGAGACCCACAGTACCTCTGCCTCCTGCTGTATTCCCTCTATCTCCATGGCTTTTATGCTTCCCCTCACATAAAGTACCATACCCCCTTCTTTCCTTCCCACCCAGTCCTTCCAGAACAGAGCATAGCCTGGTATTCCATGTCCTAATCATGGTTTTCAGAGTACCTTGATTCAGTAATGGCCACAATATGCAGGTCAGACTTTGCCATGATGGCCTCTACTGTAGGTCTGGAATTTTATTTCCTAGACTTCTAGCATTCGCACTCATGACCTTCCAATTTGATTCATGTCAGGATTCATGACACGCTATGGAAAACTTTGATACTTTATGTTACTTGTTACTATTTCTTTTTCTTTCTTCCCTTCCTTATGGGACTCCCCCTCCTCTTTTTGCATTCTATGTATCTCAGGTCTTTTTAATCTGTGTTCCTCTGAGTCTGGTTACTTTCCCAATTGTCAGAGGGAGACTCCCCTGGAAATGATGCACTGACTTATTTTTAGTGGGTGCTCGACTGGCAATTAATTTATTATTATTATTCACATCAAACATCAAATATCCTTTGTCACCTATCAACATTTTGCATATTTACAATCATCATATGCTCAGCATATTCATGTTAGGCAATTTATCAAGTCCAATTCCAGTCCATACATCCAACTATTGTAACTTGTCTCCAAGTGTCTCCGATTCTTCCTCCTTTTCTCGTGGTCTGAATGCGTGAAACCCGATACCCCTCATCTTCTTCCAACTGCTGTGCCCTATCTGAGTCTGGGTGCTAAACCAACCTGACACCCATTTGATTTCACTCTTCTTCTCTCTCTGAATTCCTTCTGCTACCTTCACGTCCAGGTGTCTGACCCCAGGCCATGCTTGTTCCCTACCCACGCACCCCCAATCTTAGCCCCCCTAACTCTTCCACTAGCCCAACTCCAGCTTATGCGATGGAATGATGGGCTCCCCTCCCCTTCCTTCTCATTCCCATCCTTTCTCCATTCCTCAGTACTATCACCTAATTGCAATACGAATGTTGGCATGCCCGCCATAGGTAGATGTAACCCATCTGGCCTGTAGGAACCTGGATTAGTAAAACAAATGTCACTATACACGATGTATGACCCCCCCTCCCTTAGCTATCCATGCCGCAACCTGCCTGTTTACTCTCTTTCTAGCCCTTTCCACCCCCTTGATATCCCTCGCATGTCGCCAAACCATTCTGGATATTATTTCAGATCATGCTACCCAAACCTGTGGCCACCATTGTTTTATACTGTAACCTCTAAGTCTCTCTCAGTATCTTTGCACAATGCCCCCCACGGCCTATCACCCAAGTCATTCCTCCCCCCAAATGTATTATTAGCAAATCCGGTTGTGGCCATTTTAGTTTCTGTTCCTCCAAAGTCGGGATGATTTTTGCCCATTTCATGCCCCGGACCCCTTTCCAATGTAGTCTAACTTTGTCTAGGTCCTGCCCTAGCTGTTTTCCTCATGAATGAATGGCCACCCACTTCTCCACCCAATAAATGTATGAATGTCCAGTGATCCATACCTGCCTGGTCCTTCTCTGTCCTGTTGGGGATAAAATCAACATGTTATAACATCTTCCTCACATATCTTTTACAACAATTCGATTTCCATCTCCCCACCTTCTTCACTTCCTCCTCTGCTCCACCTTTCGCCGCCAAGTCAGATGCAGAACCTATTCAGAATTAGTGGGATGAATAATGCTTTGGATCTTCCCCTAAATATGCCATACCCTTTTTTAAAACCCTAATCACCTGGTAGCACGTGACAGGCTTCCCATCCTTATGCACTAAAAAAGTCCCCCCCTCGGCCTAATCTCCCTATAATCCCACAGAAAAGACCCCCTCTGTCCAATGTGACTTCTGCCCCTGTTCCCCTCTGGTCCATCTTTGACTGCCTCAACCAGATCACTATCCTCTCTATGCCCCAATGCAATTCCTCCCCCCATAAACCCCTCCTCCATCTTACTTGCTACCCACCACCGCCTTGCTTACCCTGAAGGCCCCTTTCGCTATAACAGTGAAAATGGCTTTAAAGAGGCAGGCCTCATACACTGATGTACAAATCTGTCCCAAAACCCCCACTAACTCCTGGAGTATCCTCCCTGCTACTGGTTTCCTAATGTCACCCAGTCCTCCTTTCATCCTCTGCCATCCCATCAACATATGGCGTACCAGCTTAAATTTGTTTGGTTTCGCCCATCCCCTCATACTGCAAGCCCACCCTACCTCTGCTAGCTGCACCCCTATTGTTCCACTTGCCATCCCTGCTTTCCATTTCTGTACCATGCATTTTGTCATCTGATCTTGTGAAACTGGCTCACTTACCTCGAACCTTTCCCACTCTCGAAACTCCTGGAATGCACTCCGCACCCCTCATATGCTCTTAGTGTGTTCGCAGAGCAGGAGCTCCTATATAGCAGTCAGCCTCTTCCAAGCTAATTTCCCACACTTGTTCTGTTACCTGTGTTTTCTGTGCGGCCATTTGTGGGGCCACAGACCTGAACCTGTCCAACTGCAAATGGGAAAGGCTGTCAGCAATGTCATTATGAATCCCCTCGATATGCTTAGCATTAAATGATAGGTTTAACCTCACCCCCACAACACCAACTGTCACACTACCCTATTCACTGATTCAGAGTACCCTCCCTGCCTGTTGATGACCTCCACTACCGCTTTGTTGTCACACCAGAAGATGATCCTCCTGTTCCTCAGCTGGTCCCCCCAAGTCAATACCACCACCCATATCAGGAGTATCTCTAAGAATGTGATATCGTTCAGTAATCCCCTCTCCCTTCATGCTTCTGGCCACACCTCAGCAATCCACCTCTCCCTAAAATATGCCCCCATCCCAATGGAACCTGCTGTGTCAGTATACAGCTCCAGGTCATTATTCCCCAGCCACTTGCCCTGCCAAAAGGTGACTCCATTGTATCTTTCTAGGAACTGACACCACACCTCCAAATCCTGCTGTATTCCCTTTGGTTATGTCTGCTCAATGATGTGGTAGTTTTGCTCTCTCCATTGCCCTTGCTAATCTCCTGGTAAAATCCCTACCTGGGGCCACTGCCCAACATGCAAAGTTCCAATTCCCCAGAAGCTGCTGCACTGTCCCTAACGGCACACTCCTCCTATCCCTGACTTCCCCCAATAGTTTCTTCAATCTTGCTACCTTATCCTGAGGCAACCTAAATGTCTTCCTCTCTGTATCCACCTTGATTCCTAGAAATTCCAAATTCCTCACTGGCCCCTCCATCTTCCCCTCCACTAATGGTACCCCCATAATCCCACACATATCTTTAAAATCCTTGAGCATCCTACTAGCCCCCTCCCAGCTTCTTCTTATCAATAGGAAATCATCAAAATAGTGTACTACTGCCTTATGATCATACCTCTCCCCTAATACCCACTGCATCCACGTACTGAAAGCTTCAAACTTAGTGCATGCTGTTGAACAGCCCATAGGCATTGCCTTATCAAAATACAAGTACCCTTGTAAGCAAAATCCCAACAGGTCACAATCTTCCCACCTCACCGGTAGCAGCTGAAAAGCTGACTCAATGTCAGTTTTCACCAACCATTCCCCTTCCACTGCCTTAATCAGCTCCACCGCTTGTTCCAAAGTTGCATATGACACTGCACAACACTCCCCTGGAATGTGATCATTCACCTATGCTCCCTCCGGATATGACAAATGATGAATTAATCTATACTCTCCTCGTTGCTTCTTTGGCAAGATCGCTAATGTCAAAACCCTGAAAAAGTCAAAAGGTGGTTGTGAAAATGATCCTTCTATCCTTCCCGTCTTCAACTCCTTCCGGATTTTCCTGTCCATGATGTCTTCCTTACCCTTTATATACCCCAAGTTCTTAGTTCTCATGCTCTTCCCAGCACCCTGGTAATCAAAGCTGAAACCTCTTTCGAAACTCTCTGTCAACATCCTACCCACTACCGTATCAGTGTACCCCTTAGTCCATTCCCTTATCACTCCTGCATTGACTGGTGTCCTTGCCAGCTGAAACTCATCCTCCCCCCCTTTTGTTCCCACCTCACTGTTTCCCATTGTAACCTCCCCTCCCTTGGAACTCCCTACCTCTCCCACCTTGAAATGAATCCCCACTTGCCCCCTCAAAAGTCCCCAGAAAGGGCTGCCCCCCAGCATTCTGTACACCTGACCTGTCACCCAGCATTCTGCAATGGGACACCAGATGGTACCCTGCACACTTGGAACATATATATCTAAATTTACAGTTCGTCCATGTGCATGATGCCTTATTGCATCCCCAGCAAGTCTTAAATATCTGATTGCCTCTCCCTTGCCTAAACCCTCCCCTGAGCCCCCGTGCCCTGATAATGTTCTCACCCATAGCTCTGAGTGTGTAGATTCCCACCTCAGGTCACCTCTAGCTGCCATCCTCTGCCTAAATGCTTCATCGTACTTTAGCCAACCGAATCTTAGCTGTGTCTTATATGCATCCTTTCTGATATCTGAGTAGGTAAGTAACAGAATGGCTAGTTCCGGCTTCTTCTCCAACAGGATGGCACTGAATATCATAAAACTCGCTTGCCATGTATCAGTGTTCTTCTCTTTATATGTAGTTTTGTCTACCTTTTTTCCCCACTAGCACTAGAGCCACTGCCATCTCTGTCTTTCCCCACTATTTGTTTCTGTTCATACCTCTTCGCCGTCTCCTTGTCCACCAGTGAGAAAATGTCCACATAATCTCCCTTCCATATCTTCTCTTTAATGGTTTGGGGTACATGATCTCCCAAAGTAATGCCTGGCACTCCATCATTACCTACCCCAATCTCCTTGCTGTCTCCTCCCCCACCCCACTGCTCCTCTTAACTCCGCGAATGCTTTCTCCATCTTTTCTAAACCCTTCTCCCCATATTTCCTAGCATGACTGCCAAATACTCTCAGATCACCCTCTTGGTGCTGCTCACCCCTTTCCTTACCATTCCTGCCCTCCTGATCCTGCAACTCCAACACTGGCTCCTGCTCCATCACCTCTTGTAGTGGCCTGTTCCCTGCCAGGCTCTTCCCCGCTCCACCTGCAGGCATCTTCCTCTTTCCCACAGCTTCCCTGCTTCCTTACGCTTTGCTGCCTCCCGCAGTTCATTCACCTTGTCCATCAGATCCTTTGCCGGTACTTCTTTGCCTTCCCACATGCTGCTTCTTCCTCTGCCTCCTTTTTCTTCACCATCTCCAGCATCTCGTTCATCTTCAGCAGCAGCTCTGCCACCTGCTCCATCATCTGAGTGCTTGTGATCTCTCTGCTAGCTGCCATTCTGCTAATTTAAACTTGTAGGAAACAAAAAACGGACTTGGTCAATTTCCACAAATAACCTAAAATTGCATCTGCCATCCTTTAACTTGTCCTTAGGCTGTATCTCCACCACCAGACTTGTCATCCGGGAAAACAGTGATTAGCTCCGCAATTCTGGGAGCCTGATGGCTGCATGCTCTCCCCCCCCCATGTCCCGTCCTCCAATCTATGCCACCACTACTCAAGTCAATTTTTTTTAAAGGTTCTGCTGCCCAGCAAATTGCACTCATGTGCCCAGCCCCCAAATTCTGTACACCTCAGAGTCCATCCTGCCAAGCAAATCTCTACCTTTATACTGATAACTTAATTTATTCTGAGAAACTAATCAAAAGCATTTACAGTCTATGCAAACCATTCTGATCCTAATGTTCTTGTGATATTCCAAACTTGTTTGCATGTCTAAGATCATAACTCAGTATAAACCCCAGCTTACTTTCTCCTGTAATTAAAAACAGTCATCTATTCTGTCACACCAACTCTAGTGAGCCTCTAGTATTGCCTGCCTTCTCCTAGTTTCATTCCAAATTTAAATCTCCTTTTCTTATTATTTTCCCAGTAACATCTTTCCACTACAAAGGGCAAGAAACACTACCAAACTACCAGTTGTATTCTCCGTTCCATGCTTGCCCCTGTTCTATGTATGAACGCACCTACGAGGTGCCTATCACAGCCTAAAAACTACCAAAATATTGCTGCCCTCTCCTCCGTGCATATGCCTCACTCTCGGGTGCAACCGTGAATGTGCAGTCACCCCAGACTCCTCAAGCAACCATTTTAGCCAGGTGTAACTACGGCCTAGCCTTCGATCACCAGCAGCCAGAATCGCTTTCCCTCACAACTGCCCATGGCCCTGTTGCTCACATTATCCCACCATGAGCTATCTGCCTTCATCAACCCCGGGTCTCTAGAAACCTGCCGGCCCAGACTACCCTCCCCACTTGCTCACCTCTGTCAGCCTTTTCTCCCCTCGCCACACAGTAACGTTACTCTTTCCTCTCGAACTGCCGTGCCACATTGTGAACAAATTCAGGAGCCCCAGTCCTCTTCATGGCCATTCTTAGGCCATTTCCAACAGCCTACCTCACCGTAACCCACTGCTGCATGGTCCTTCCCCACACCACCCCGCTCCCAGCCACAAGTCTTCCTAGCCAGCTCAATTGATGCCCTCTCAAATGGCCTCCATTCGACTCCTCGGCTCCATACAGTAGTGGGAGTGTCCCATCAGCTTCATCCCATCAATGCTCCTGCCTTCCATGGCTACCACCCCAGCACTATATGCAGCTGTTACAATCCCATGACCGTACTCCTAACCCACTGGGCCTTTGCCTCTGTTTTTCTGGATCCAACCGATGACTGGAACCTACCACACCATGCCTCTCTACCTGCACACCTCTGGACCAACCAATAACCATGCCTAAAACAGATACTGTTTTCTTTTTTCTACTCAAAAGGCTCACTTTAATAGTAATGGAAAGACTGCACAAACTGCATATATTTATTATTATTTTCTAAAAACTCTGCAATAACTCATCTGCTTCCCAGCACATATTATATATAACTTATAAAAACTACCACTGAGCCTTTTTTAAGGTGCCTGCTGTCCCCTAGGCCCCAAGCCTGACCCGCCAGTGGCCTGCCCCTTTGGCTTACTTATTTTACCTACAATGCCCCCGTTTTTCCTAACTAACAGCTTAACCCTGCCAAACACCTTAAAAATTGACTTACAAGATTCCTAATCCAACCATTATATTTGCTTTGTGGCCCTGTCCTGACCATTCTAATACCTCTACCTTACCTTCCCAAATTCTCTTCTAAACCTTGCCAGTTGAATGTGCTGAGAGCCTGCAAATCCAGACATCCCAGCAAAAGAAGGATGAACTTAGCCTTTCCACTCCTCTTATACCCCCCGTAACCCCCCCAAGCTCCTCTCCTGAGCCAATCCTAACTTTTGCCCTTATGGGCAACCGCATTTACCACTTCTAAGAATCCATTTGGACTCTCTTACAAATATCTTAGCAATTCCTATCATCTTCTTACCTATCCAAACAATGCATCACAGTGTATATAGACCTCACACTCTGTGTTTATCTCAGGTCTATGTTATCCTATATTTCTGACAGGATACCATTCCAATTACCTCTTCAAGGCTTCCATTCAGCCTGTCCCAGGGATATCTTAGCACTTCCTGCCAGTCAACCCTTCCTGTTAATTCTTCTCAACTGTTCTATCATGATTAATTATTTTTAAACAATGCTTCACAGTGAATAAATGCTGCTTATTTTGCTCAGTTTGCTAGTCACCTGAAGAAGGCACCTGTGAGGCTACTATCTTTATCCAAAACGTATGTTCGTCCAATAAAAGTTATCAAACCTTCCAGCGACTCCTATAAGCAGAGGGGACAAACTCTTCCAAGAAAAAAGGGCCCAATATGAGAAACATTCTCTACCAAAATGTGTACAAATCTCTGACATTGTATATGTGAGCAGGAACAATTAGTCTTTCTTATAAATAAGTAGGGGTTTGATTGTTGGCTGACCTATAAATGAAAGATAACCAGTGAAGATTACACCTAGATGAGGGAGATAACCAATTTAACTGATGTGGTAAAGAGCAATAATGCTCATCCCATTTTGATTTAAAAATGAAATAAAGTAAGTCAGCCCACTAGCACAGCAGTAGAGCTACTGCTCATGATGCTGGTGACCTGGGTTCAGGAGCAGACTGGGGTTGCTGGAAAGCCAGCTGGGGGAGGTGGATTGAGTGGCATATGCACACTCTCTACTTCTGAGGGGAAGGGGGGTTGTGTCTTCCAGTACTTGGCTCCTGAGTGACCACAGGACATCCTGTCACTGGCGACATGGCTAGAGCTGGTAACAGGAGGTGTGCCAGATGCATGGCATGGTTGTGCTGCAGTGTCATTGCACACCATGCCTTCCATAGTTGCAGAAAAATCCCCACCGGACCTATTTGATGATGCTCCCATTGCACTGCCACCACTGCATAGCAGGCCCAGGGCTTCCTGCCCGGCACCAGTCACGGTAGCCCAAAGGGGTAAGAGGGAGCCCCTGAGGCCCCACCCTGTAGGGGGCAAGCCAGGGGAAACATCTGGTAGAGGTGGCCTCGGCACTGCCATGGACAGTGGATGCATGTGCAGCAGAGGAGCCAATGGGGAAGCTGTCTTGGCTAAAGAATAATAAGTAAAAAATAAAACAAAGTAACTGAAATAGATGGGGCTCGATATTCAAATTCACACAAAGTGGACCTCAAAAATTTGCATTGTGCCTTGCAATTGCCTAGGTACCCGGAGATGCTATGTTCAGTTGAACGGCATACCAGTGCCATTGGACAGAATATAGGGCCATGTAGATGCAGCGCTAAGTCACTTAGCAGTGCTCTGACAGGCCTCCGTAAGTATACCACCTGAATGGATAGCGCCAAAGCGCTAATTGCAATATTCAAAGGGACCCATGAAAATGAGCCCATTGGGCATACAAGGTGTTGAAGAGGCCATTTGCATATCCATTATGGTCTCATTAGCATGGGTAGTGAGGCAGGTTAGTTTTGCCTGGTTCCTCAGTGGCATAGATATCCCTGGTGCTAGTGATGTCCCCTCCCTCTGATCACCAGCCCATATGTCACAAGAACAATTTTATTTATTTATGTATTTTATTCTTTTGGTAGCTGGATAAGGGCGACTAGGCACAAGTGCCTGTTTCAGGGGTGACCTGGGAGCACTAGGGAAGTTAAATGACTTGCTCACAGACACACAGTATGCAAGTGGAGGTTGTGGGAATCAAACTCAGGTCTGCTGGCTGTACCAAGCTCATTCACAACTCATTACTCAAACCTTTAAGATATACTGCCAGTCACAGTCCCTGGTGCTAGTGCCCCCCCCCAATTGCCACCCTGTAATGTCACAGGTACAATCCCTGGTGTTTGTGGTCCCCCCGCTGATCTCCAGCCTGTCAGTCAGAAGAATAGTGCCTGGTGCTATTGGCCCCTGTCTGATCGCCAGCCTGTATGTCACAAGCACAATCCCTGGTACTAGTGGTCCCCCTCCCTCTGATAACCAGCCCATATGTCACAAGCACAGTCCCTGGTGCTTGTGGTCCCCCCCATCACCAGCCCATAAGTTACAAGCACAATCCCTGGTGCTACTGGCCTCTCCACTCTGACTGCCAACTCATAGTAAAGGTTGCAACACTCCCTGGGGTCCAGTGGTTCCCCATGGCACTGATCCACAGTACTGCCTTTCACAACTCCACACTCCCTGGCATCTAGCAGCCCCCACACTGTGGCACAGAGTACCCACCCCTCTGTCACTTTACCAGTACCCTTGGTGCCATGGGTGCATATGATAACCAGTACAGCCCTCCGCACACCTTCCATCCAGCCACTGTATGGCCAGAAATGGAGTGCACCCTTGTATATAGGACAGGGTGATGTGCCCTGTCCTTGTCCTATAAATAAGGGGCATGTTTCATGACTGGTCATATGGCGGCTGGTCGAGGAGGTGTGCAGGGGTGGCACTGAGGATACTGATAAGGGGATGGAATTGGATGCTCAGTGCCGCAGTTGGGGGGCACTAGATGCCAGGGAGTGAGGAGTTGTGATAGGTGGTACTGTAGATTGGTGTCAGGGGAAGAACCATTGGACCCCAGGGAGTGTTGCAACTTTTACTATGGATTGGTGATCACAAGGTGGATGACTAGCACCAGGGATTGTGTTTGTGACTTATGGGCTGGCGATCAGAGGGAGGAGGGACCACTAGCACCAGGGACTGTACTTGTAACATACAGGCTGGCAATGGGGAGGGGACAACTAGCACCAGGGATTGTGCTTGTGACTTATGGGCTGGTGATCAGAGGGAGGGAGGGAGGACCACTAGCACCAGGGATTGTGTTTGTGACATATCGGCTGGTGATCAGGGGGTGGGCACTAGCACTGGGGACTGTATTTGCATGGTAGGGGCTGGTAATCAGAGGGGCAGTGTCAAGGACAACAGTGGCAGGGTGTGCTCCCCCAGCGGCCAACTGGCTAGTGGCTGCATTACCTCTGGCAGCCACTAGGGTTGCTCGGATTAAGTCACAGTTTGTTAGGCAGTATTTGTACTGTGCAAAAGGACTGTGCTGCTAAAACCTTTTGCACAACACAAAACTGCTGAATATGGGGTAGCACAGCTATTCGTGGTCACCTCTCCCTTGTCCGCCCGCATGTATTATGTTTTGTGCAGGCGCGAATCCTGTTTGTCAATGCTACAGCCCTTTTGAATATGGGGATTTGGTGCAAACCCTGGTTGAGCAGGCAAAGACCTGTTAGCACCTGCACAAACTTTTGAATATTGGGCCCATGGTGTTTAAAGGAAGGAGATGTGACTCAAGAGTGTAATCATATGTAGTATCACCGTAATCAAGAAGAAGGATAATTGCTTGCCCAATAATGTGTTTGTGATCCAAACTTGATAAGCAATGTCTGGCATGCTTTAAGCATTCCAGGCATTAGCAAATTTTTGAAACAGTTTTATCAGTGTGTGGTTTAAAAGTTAGAAAAGAGTTAGATAAGACCAAGGTACTTAAATTCAGTAAGAAGTTCCAGTGGGTGATTTTTCAAAAGGATTATAAAGGAAAAGTCTGTCAAAGACAAGTGCTGAGACCCAAACAGCATTGCTTAAGTCATAATAAGTTATCTGAGAACCATTTTACCACTTTATCAAAGTCACCCTGAAAGACTGTGGCAAGTGAAGAAGTAGATCTGTGAGTATAGAAAAGCACTGTGTTGTCAGTGTAAAGTTTAACAGAACCAAGACCAACAACAGAGGGTAGTATATCTACAAAAAGAGGAAATAAAATAAAACCAGATATAGACCCTTTTGGAACACCAGTGGAAACAGGAAGAGGAGATGAGAGAGACAGTCATTCCAAGAATATCTGACCATGGCAATGACTACAACTGTAACCTAACTTGCTGTATTTTATTATTCTATTGTGTTGTTGTCATACACTGAATTCTGTCATTCATTGTACTCTCCTGGGTCGTGCCTGAAAATAGGCAAATATTTGTTTGAGAGGGTGGTGGGTCCCTGGAATAGGCTACCGGAGTGGGTAGTGGGAGTGAAATTGATGGGGGGAATTTAAAAGGGCATGAGATACCAATATGGGACTGAACAGGAGAGGCAAGGGTATAATAGAATGACGGGAATAAGGGCAACATGGCAAAGGAGCCATAAGGAGGAAAGAGGGCAGACTCGATGGGCCAAGTGGTTCTTTTCTACTAACAGACTTTTGTCTTTCAATGTTTTTATGCTTCTAGTGCACCCTTACCCAATTAACAAAAACTAAATACTTAAGGAGACTCTGGGGCTTCAGGTGGACCTGAGCCTGATCCCATCAGTTTTTCCTTTTATAATACATGCACAAACCTCCCTTGATCAGGCCCATTTAGTCTCCAGGTGCTATCAAGCTCTCTTAAATACACCAAAGACTCTTATGAGTACCCTACAATCTAGACAGGAGTTGGAGATTTAGGTGCACATTACCCATGAACAGCGGCTGAGGATATGGATTTGATAACACAAGATAACCTGTTCATACATTTGGTGAGAATTTTGTTGGAAGATTGCTAATAGATATGTCTGAATCTCTCAAATTACAGCTAAGTTCTCTAGCTCCCACCCTACTTGTTGTTGGAGATAGTGTGGCTGTCCTCTAGCCATGCATACACACATCTTTTGGTCCTGTCCTGCCCCCGCTGCCTTTTGGGATTCAGTGGGTAAGATGTTACAGGACTTGATACCTGAGTTGGGATTACTCCTGCACTTCCCGCAACAACTAAAACAAAACCATCTCATATTTTAATTTTTTATTTTAGTTTTTGTTGACTGGGAAAGGAGGACTAGACAATTCTGCCTATTTTCAGCCTTGTCCTGGGGAGGAGGATACAGATGGATGCCAACTGACATTAAACCAGATTAAGCTGTTGGTGGTATTTTTAGTGAATATGGAAAATTTGTCCAGGACACTGGAGGAAAAAAAAGCTAAAGGGAAAACCAAGCATAGGAACAAACCTGATGGGTGACCTTTTTGCCCTCCTCCTTTCCCCTTATCCGAATGCAATGCACTATAAGCCCTCTGACCTTGAATGTTAGTAGCATCAAGTTATTTAGGAAATGGGGTACCACCTTTCAAATCTTGAAGAACATGTCTAATAACATCCTTTTCCTACAAGACACTCATATCAAATCTGAATACGAGCTTGCACAAGTTCAACATCTATGGTCAGATGGCCCATCATTTTGGTCCCAAGTTGAGGACCTCTGTGATGGGGTAGCTATATTACTGAAAGGTCTTGATTTCCGGGTAAAAAAACTCACTGACATCGTCCCAGGGAGGGCTTTAATGGTGAATATTTTATTTCATGACATGGATCTCCAGTTAATCAACATCTATGCGCCTCGGAGCATAGCAGCTAAGGTTACTCTATTTCAGTCAGTACAGCCTTACTTGCATACACAAAAATCTGTCATCTTCGAGGGGGGGGGATTTTAATTGCGGCCTCTCCTCTGCTGTAAGGGGGTGTAAAATGCAGTAGATATTTAGTGATATGACTTGTTTGAAAAAAATCATTTTAACTGTGAATCTACAGGAAGCATTTACAGCCCTTAGTACAGTAGGAGGTAAAACTTTTGTCAAAGGCCACTTAACGTCTTGTATTGATTTTCTTTTTTTCTCCAAAAGTTTAAGAGTTCTAAAAGCCAATACGATTCCTATAGAAACATTGGACCACCTTGCAGTTTCCACTCAGTGTAATATAGGTCCACCTCCCTCTTCCAGCATAAAATCTCATTGGAAACTGAATAATACTTTGCTGACTGATCCTACCCTGTTGGAAAATTGGGATCAACTCTTGAGAGCCAGAGTGTCCATCATAGAAGCATATGACTCTATTGCTGATTGGTGGCTAACCTCTGAGGTGGATTTTAAAATTATCTTTATTAGTTATGCAGCTTGGAAAGGTAAAACTCAATATGCACACTATTTAACGTTACAACATCAATTACAGAAACTAATTTCAGTGGTGAATGAACATAATAAAAATTTGGATGAACAAATAAAGTAAACTAAAATAAACATGTCTAAATTTCAATACCATAGATTTTTAAGCCTTAAAATGGAATCTTAGTTTGGTACTCAGGGTCATTAACCAACACTAAATGCCTTTAAAAGTTGTGCAGATTGGGTTAGAGAGACCATGATAGATGCTCTACGAATAGGGGTCATCCCTACACTTATGACAGACATGAACCAAATTATGGAGGAAACACAGAACTATTTACAAACCCAATTTGGCGTTCCATCTGATCTTACTGGGGACTTACAGTTCCTAGAGGATCTGCATTTACCCTCCATTTTGGAAGACATGATTCAGTCCCTAATTGCCGACATCTCCCCTGTAGAGGTGCAGCAAGCTATTAATCGACTTCAAGTTAATACCTCCCCTGGGAAGGATGGTTTGACTGCGGAATTTTATAAAACTTTTTCAAAAAAGTTATGTTCAGTATTGACTATCCTATTTAACTCTTTGTTGCAGGCTGAGAAACTTCCAGCACCCTTTTCTCAGGCTTTGATCAGTCTCATACATAAAAAAGATGATAGAACTGACTTACATAACTGGAGACCCATTAGCCTTCTGAATGTTAACTATAACATTTTTTTCAAATATTTTAGCACGATGATTGACTAGGATGGCAGAAATTGTAATTTCCCCTGTGGAATCATGTGGTGTCCCACATAGAATCATTTTTCACAACTTACAGTTTCTGCTGGATGTTACCTCTTTTGGCACGGAGCATCACTGTTCTGGCTGGCAACTGTCATTGGACCAGCAACAGGCCTTTGACAGAGTCAGCCATGACATTTTAATCTTTATACTTTCTTATTATGGTGTTCCCACCCTATTTATAAAATGGATATGTCTCCTCTATAATCAGCTTTTACACAGCTCTTTGAAAATAAGGCATTGGGATCTGAATTCCAGATAAAGAGAGGAGTCAGACAGGGCTGCCCTCTCAGCCCGATATTATATTTATTTTCTATTGATCCCCTTATCAGAAAACTGTATTGCAACAAGAACATACCTGGAATATCTATTCCTGATCACCCTATCTTGACAAATATTTGTGCATATGCAGACGATTTATGTCTCAGCATCCAATCAGATGAGGTTTTCCCTGAAGTCACATGAATTCTTAGGAACTATAAATCCTCATCAGAAGATAAACTGAAGTTATGACAAGTGTCAAGGTTTCCAAATTAACCCAGCTTTCAGATCATCTCAAAATACTTTACCTCATAACTTTCCTATTACTGTAACTTTGGTTAAGATTTTGGGAATCACGTTTGGTACAGCAGATGATGCCAGGTATGACTGGGAATTAGTTATAGCTAAGGGTCAAACAATTGTGCAACAGTGGAAAGCTAAAACTATAAAAAAAAAAAAAGGTTTTACCTTCTTAAAATGCTAGTCCTTCCACAATTTCTTCATGTGGCAAACGTTTTCCCAATTCCCTTCACTCTAGAATCACAGGTTTTGAATATTTTCTTTCAAGGTTTATGGGGCAGTCATTTAAATCTCATCAGGAGACCGTTCACCTACTACGCCTAAACAATAGGCGGTATCACAATGTTGAATCCAATAATATTCTTTCACGGTGTATTACTTTATAGGAATTTGGCCGACGTTGTTAAAGGAGTAGTCCACCCAGAATGTGCAAAAAACATTTGTTATGTAGAGTGTTTTGATATGTATGTTAAGTCTTAGTGTGTCCTTCCCTCTGTCTGCTATTTGGAGTTTTTCCTAAATTGCCTGCTAGCTGTATGGTAGTTTTATGACCCCTTGGGATCTCCTTAACAAATAGTTTTATTGGCTTTCTTTCTCCCACAATGCCCCCTGTCTCATGTGACAGTGATGTAGCAATGCCCTTAGATTTAGCATGTGTACTACTTCAAAATTAGTTTAGCAACAGCAGAGCCTTGTAACTATTCTTATCAAGGGAGCACAAATGTCAACAGTTAGCTTGCTTTCAGGTATCTGCTAAACTAACTGGGGTTTCTGTAAGGAAACAGCTGCTAAATAGCTCTAATTCATTATTTGTGTTTTTGATGTTAAAACACTCCTGCTAGCTAGATCTGATGCACAGAGAAAACAAAAATAATGAATTAAAGCTATTTAGTAGCTGTTGTCTTAGAGAAACCCTAGTTAGCTTGCTCTCAGGCATCTACTAAACTAACTATTGACATTTGTGCTCCCTGGATAAGAATGGTTACAAGGTTGTGCTGTTGCTAAACTAATTTTAAAGCAGTACACTTGCTAAATCTAAGGGCATGGCTATATCACTGTCACATGAGACAGGGGGCATTGTGGGAGAAAGAAAACCAATAAAACTATTTGTTATGGAGAACCCCAGGGGTTGTAAAACTATGATACAGCTAGCAGGCAATTTAGGAAAAACTCTTAATAGCAGACAGAGGGAAAGACACACTAGGATTTAACATACATATCAAAACACTCTACATAACATATGTTTTTTGCACATTCTGGGTAGACTACTCCTTTAAGGGTTCATTGCTTACATGGTATAATGCCCTGTATGGATGATTTCTCTGTCTACAGGGTAAATGGGACCGGGGTACCCTTACAGTCTTCATGATCACACACACACAAGCCAGTTATGTTAGACCTTTCTTGACCAAATTGCACCAATGGAAGGTCACCCAGCAGATGATTATCATGTATCCTGGAAAAATTTTGTACAAACAGATAATAGAAGATACATTATTTATTCCTTCTGTACTACCGCGGTGTTCAGTAGACCAAGTTCAGGAGGCATATCTACAGTTAATAGATAAGAGAATCCCCTGTCAAATGTGGGATATTTTGTGGTTGTCTTGCCATGGCTGCCTAGGGGTCAGGAACTCCTTAAAGCATAAGGCTGAAGAAGATAGGATGTGTGTCCTAGATCCTCCTGCCCCAATGCCGCTAGAAACTTTGGAATATTTTTTGATTCACTGTCCTTTCTCCTGGGCCTTTTGGTATACTTTTTTTTTCTTCTTTCTACTTTCTCCCTCCCCTGGCCCTGGTTGGCCTTTCTTGTCCAGCCACCATCCCTAGACTCTATTCCCTTCAGGAACTCATCCTTGTAGCCCCTACCGGCTTACCCCCTGGTGGGGTGATGACGGGGAGCCGCCTACTCACCCATCCCAGGCTGGATGCAGCTCAGGGTGTTACCTCCAGTTAAAGAGCACCAGGAGACAGCTGTCAAGCCTCCAGGGTCTTTTCCATTTTCTACCCTGCTGGAGCTTTGGTGTGCAATGATGCCAGTGATGGGCACTCACATGCATCCATACATGTCCTCGCCAGGTGTCTGCCAAGTTCCAGCACTCTTATTAAGTTGTCAGTGCTGCAATGACCCCCAGCCTCCGCTGGGGGTCAGATGCGTACCGACCGAAGGTGCCCCTCCTCCCCAGAGATAGAGAGTAGTCCATCGGACACTCGATACACCTGCTTCCCTGCCAACCCCCGGCAACCTGCACTCATTCCTGAATGTGGGTCACCAGCGTGGCATGAGGTGCAGCGACCAGTGCCTCAGCCCTCAGCACCACCGGGCCAGCAGTTTTGGTATACTTTTAACACTGTCTGGATGGATAAATTGCTGTTACCCATGACATATGAAGTTCTGGGTCTGGATCTGCACCCCCCACCACCTTTGGAAATACTGTAAAAGCACTCTGAGGGTAATTTTTGCTGCTTGTAAATATTACCTATGGCAGGGCAAGATGCACTTTACTTCTTCAACAAAAAGAAGTCACTCCAGATGGGGTGGTGATACAGGTTCTATCCTCACTGAAACCTAAATATAGTTCTGAGAAACTTTCTTTATCCAATGAGTGGTTTTCAGTCCATTGGAAACTGTGCTCTTGGGTATTGCATGATTTTTTAGTACCTTAACCTTGTTTTTGTTTTTAAATGAAGTCATTAGAGGGTGGCCAGCCGTTAGCCCATGGACTAGACTAGGTATTGAGTTACAATAATGAAGTTGTAATTCTTGACAGTTTGGCTTGCTTTTTTTTTTTTGTTAATTACATACTCCACCCCCAAGGGATATTGTTATGGTGGTGGGTTTCTTGGAAATCCTTATTTTATATTTTCTGTATTTCATACTTGTTCCTAATGTTATACATGTTCTGTCTGTCTATAAATAAAAAATGTCCCTACTCTTTTCATATGGGGGGAGTGGCATTTCCTATTTAGTTTTGAGGTTCAGAATAAACAATTTATTTTGGTTGAAGTATGTTGTAATACTTCTTCATGGTTTCCTTATCTTTTCTTACGATTTCAGGTGGAGAAATACTGTTTTGAGTACACTTTGTTTCTATGTATGCTGTAATGCTCATTTATGGGTTTTTTTGTATGGTTCTTATGATTTTGTGTGAAGCAACACTATTTGGTATGTATTTTGGTTTTATGTTATAATAAAAAAATTCCCCTACTCGAAGGTAGGGGAGCTGTTGTCCTTTGTTCTGATGATCAGTCTGGGTGATGGAACCAGAGAGGATGGATGTGAAAGGGGCTGGGGAGCAGGTCTCCTCCCCAGCTTTAATTTCTGTGGAGACTGAAGATTATTTTTATGCAGCTGAGCCTTTGGATGTCACAGAAATGGAAGGTACTTCAAGTACGACACATGAAAAAATGGCATTTTCTACACTAAATATAATGGGCCAGACTTTCTACGCTCTGGGAATGCCACAGGCCCTTGGTGCGCCAAACATACGATGCACGAGGCTTGCAGCATTCCCCTGTTGGCAATCAGGATTTTCCATCCCTTGTGCCAATCGCCGCAGCTTAGACCACAATTTTGTGGTCTAGTGTGAGCCACCCTCTGGAGTCTAAGTAATGATGCTTGTGCCCAAGCACTGGTGCAAGCAGCTGTAAAGCATGGAAACTGTCTCAACTGCACCTGAGAATGGAAATTTGGGTGCAGTTGTGGCATTGGGGATTGGCACACCACAGAAGTTAGAGTCCCGTGGTGCAGAGCTTGACGGAAGCCCTGTGCCTATGTTTGAAAATCTGGTGCAATGGATATTCCTGTAGATGCTGCAGTGCAAATGGCAACATATGAAGTGCAATACACTTTAATGATGGAAGCACAACAAACATAGAAACATAGACTTTGATGGCAGATAAGGACCGCTAGGCCCATCTAGTCTACCAATTTCCATACCTACAGGATAGGCCACAGATCCAAGTTAACCAACAGCCTATTTCTTCAAACCCCCCAACAAGAACTGCCTTATGTCTGTCCCATGCATTCTTGAATTCTCCCACAGTTTTAGACCCCACAACCTCATCAGGAAGGCTGTTCCATGCATCCACTACCCTCTCTGTGAAATAATACTTCCTCACATTGCCTCTAAACCGCCCCCCATCTTTAAATTGTGTCCCCTTGTTCTTGCAAGTCTCTTTTTCTGAAAGATGCTACCCTCTTAGACTTTGTTGATTCCACTGAGGTACTTAAAAGTTTCTATCATGTCCCCCTCTTCCTTCTTTTCTCAAGGGTATACAAAGCTTCATGGAACGGCAAATAGAAATAACCAAGGCAATGGGGAAAATTCAACCAACCACTGTCTCAGTGAAAAACACTTTCCTTGTGGGAAAGCCTATAACTGGATTCAAAAACCCTTTCCAGCCTAATCAAAAAATGCTTGGCGATGCAGTCACATCTATACCTGCACCAGGTAACAACATCATTTTCCAAACTGAGCCACACGATCAGTCTAAAGCTACTGTAGTTATGTTTCTGTCTCTGGGAAACCAGGGAGAAGGTTACACCCTTTAATGTCACCGAGTTTAAAAATTTCACAGAATGCAAATGTAAATGCAGCTTCTTTTCCGATTGATGGTAAAGCTTTGCTGACAGAATGGGAGAGAATTAAACCGTGTGAACAGAATGGTAAAGAAGAAAGTGTGCCTGCAGTGAATAGTAAACAGGGCACAGCTCCAGGGAAACAGCAAACACAAGATGAAAGAGATGCTGAAGTGAAACTGGAGACTGCAAAACCTAGCACGGAGGTGCAGACTGAGAAGTCTGGGAACAGTACAACAGGGGCTGAGTAGGGAATGGCATTTGCAGGTAGCGAACTACCTGGCCTAAGGCTCACCCCTGAAACTGATGGAACTGGCTCCAAAATGCAGGCAAAGTTTGAAAAAAAAACCACACAATAGAAAAGGAAGAAATTAAACTGGAGAAAGAAATCCTGAATAAAGAAAATACAATATTACATATGATATCTGAAGATAAAGAGGGGAAAGAGCAACAAACAGTGGACATAGCCACAGATACTGCAGAGGCAGATGTTAACAACCCCATGGCCACACCAGGCAGTACTATAGAAGGAAATAAAAAAGATTTAAAGACCCAGAGCGCACATCCCCAGAAACAGGATAAATCAATATCAGCTGCAGAGGCCATACAAAAAGCATTCAGTATTCAGATGACAGAACCCCAAGAAGGGGCCTGGTCCCCAGAACAAGCACTTTATAAATGCAAGCTGAATACAGTCCCAAGATGGAGAGTGGACCCTGGACCCAAATTGGACCCTGGATACAGTGTCAGAACTTACAGATAACCCTCAGTGGCATCCAACAGTAAACCTTCCCCATAAGGAAGCAAGCAAGGGAAACTCTAAAGGTATTAATATGTCTACAGTATGTCTACAGCACATGTGGAGCATCCAGGGACTCTGGTGATCCCTGTAGTAGGGCCAAATGACTCAAAAGGACAGACAGCTGCAGATAAAATACCCACTAATAAAAATACTTCTCCACCAGACACAAATACAGGAATTCCTGTCACAGACAAAAATACCCCACAAAATACTCCTGAAGAACCCGATGGTGGGGGCCTCTCAGAATGAAAGAGTTCTGGTGGATGATATATGCCACTGGCTGCAACAACAATGCAAAATTCGAAGTGCCCCTGAAGCCATTCTCAACAGCAAACAATTCTGGACCTGAGGATGGAAGCTTAAATTTAAGCTAAGGCAAACAGAGGAGGGCATCTGCCATCTGCCGAATTGTTTTTTTCTGGGGCATAACAGGAGAGTTTGTTTTATGGGGGTCAACCAAAGACCTGCTTTCAATGTGGGGCATGGGTGCATCTTTCAAGTGTATGTGATAAATTGCGCTGCAGCTTATGCAATGAAATTGAACACACCAGTTTCCAGTGTATGAACCACATGAGATGCACCCTATATGAAGAGCATGGACATGTCTATAAAGACTGCCCACGGGCAACATCCAATAAACAGGACACTATTAACACTGACAAACTTATTGCCAAGGCTACGGCTGATTTAAAGAGTTCATCCAATATGTCCCAGGCATCAACTCTGGTAACTGATCTAACTACTGAGGAGAAACAAACCTCAGATACACAGGACATCAAAGATGGTCCTCCACCATCACAAGATAGAGATTCTTTCCATCCAGTTAATCTGGCACCGGTTTGCTACTCAGATTGACAGGATGATGACTTTCAGGATACCCAAGCAGAGATGCCACCACCACAGCAGTGTGTGACTCCCCAAACCTGAAAGAGGGCAACTAGAGCTAACACACAACCTGATCATCAAGGCAATATTGGAACGGAGAACCCTTATGACATATTGGCATCATCTTCTTGGGTGATTCAGTAATGGAAGAAGTTTCAGACTCACAATAAATTGCATCAGTCAGTTTACAACCAGCTGAGAAAACATACACAAGAAAAAAGAAGCACAGGAAGAAAAGCTACACCTGATCAATGAACTGCACTGCCATTGCTTCCATTAATTGTCACAGTTTAGGAAATGTTAAAAACTAGCAGGCAGTTTATCAAATGGTTAAAAATTATTCTATCGACATCCTCTCAGTGCAGGTAACTTGGATGGGATCTCTCACCCAACTAGTTAGCTTTCAGTCACAATGGTTATGGGGTCCTTCAGGACAGATAAAGCTGACGGGATCAGAATATTATTTTCTATTAATAGATTTTCCACTTTCAAATTAATGGACTTAAGCCCTCGGATGGGTTCTGATTTTTGATGGATACTGGGATGAAGAACCCTGTAGAATGTTTATCATCTATGGCCCTCAAAGCAAGGCAGATAGGGTACAGTTACTAGAACAAATACACCCCTTTTTAGCGACAGCCAAACCCACCATCTTTGGTGGAGACTTTAATTGCACTATCTCTAGCCTGAAAGGGCAAGAATCACAAAGAAATGACTTATTGTGATACCTATGCCCATTCCAAATGCATTCTTACTGCTGAACTCCTCAACTATATTGATCATATCAAAAAAGACCCACAATTTACATATCAGAGAGATCGCTGTGTCACCTTGATTTCAGATGCACCAAAAATTAAAACAAAATGTTGTCCAATATTGGCCCATGCAGATGATATTGTTCTGATTTCACTAACAAAAAGGGGGCTGAAAACACAGCTGGATTATATCTTCCAGAAATCAAAAGCACATAAATTAAATATTAATTTAAATATATCTAAAATTGTGATTTTTGGGAAAAATAAAATATGGAAAAACGGAGTATGGTTATTGGATAACAATAAAGTAGAAGTTGTTGATAGATACCTCTATTTAGGGGTTTTATTTAGTAGAAATGGGTTATGAGCCACCCATAGGGAATACATGACTGATAAACTTAAACAAACAGTAGCTGCACTTGCAAGGTTTAATATTAAGTATGGAGGGTGCACTCTTAAACCCCTGGTACAAACAATTAGAACCAAATTTGAAGCTAAGCTCCTGTATGGCACAGATGTTTGGGAGATAAAAATGTAAATAGGTTTGTGTCTCCACTATAGAAACTATTAAGAAATATTCTATGAGTGGGACATTCATGTCTAGTAGCATATATGAGAAGTGAATTAGGACTAGTGGATATAATGGCCTCTGTTGAAAGCCATAAAATCAATTACTGGATTAGGCTCACTAAAAAGGATGATAGTGCTTTAACACCATTTTGTTTGAAAGAAAAAGAAGAATGTTATAACTTAAGGTACAAACATGGACTCTGGTATACAGTAATATATGCATTATGGAATAAACATAACTTAATGCCTCTGAAAAAAACAGTGGATCAAAAAAAATTTATTAAGTGAACAATATAAAAAATATGTGATCAAAAAGATATACAATTAATGGAAAGCAAAAGACTTAAATAATATAACAGGAACTTGCTATTCCAAATGGTTTACTCAAAATTACTATTACTTTGGGTTTAAACCCTATTTAGAAATCCTGACTGAACATGAATCCAGAGCACTGTTCTCTAACTACAAATCTGAGTAATTTTCAAGTAATGTGCTGCTGTTCGGGTGCAAGAAAAAAGGCATTGCATCAGGGGCATGTGACTGCTCACAAGGGGGAATGAGGATTTGGTCCATGTTCTTTGGTATTGTTCATGGTACATTGCCCCAAGAATGTATTGGTTGTCCCCTTTCTAAGTGAGAGATATAAAATGGATCTACTGTTTTTAACCAATATCCTCCTTCATACAGATAATGAAGGAACTATTGTAAGATTAGCCAAGTACTTCCAGGCTATTAGCAAATTGATAAAGAGATATAGAGTAGAATAATGTCTAAGGTAGAAACTGGTGGGAGTCTTGTCCATGTATAAGAACTGTGGGAACATGGGTTGTTTTGATCCCTTTGTAAGAATGAACTATTTTATATGCAAATGGAATATGTATAATGAGAGTTATTGTATTATGCAATTAATTTAAACAATACGTCTACTTGTAATTTTAACTCTGTATGTATGTAAAGTTTTTTTTTTAGCTATACAATAAAACACTTTCAGTACTTAATCACCTTGATTGATTACATTTTTCTTTCTTCCTTTTGGGTTATTCATTCTACAGAAATAATACCGGTAAATTTTCAGACCATCTGACAATTAAAACAATCATAAGAATGAATCCAAAAATCCCATATAAATATGTTAGGTGGAAATTGAACATAGACTAGCTTACAGATGTCTGAACTCAGCAGGAAGTAAGATTATTGTTGCATGCAAGGGCTACTGTTTTTGATTTATATGATGTGGTGGGAAGATTGGTGGTTAGATACTAAAAAAGACATCCAGAATTTTTTTCAACATCAAGGTAAAAAGAAAGCTCAAACACAATTTTTTTCATACTATGGTCACAACTACAGCACCTGTCTTTAATACCACAACAAAAACATAATATAGATTCTCTTTCAGACCATTAAAAATGAAATGCAGAAACTGCAATATGATAGGGCCAGTTCTTTACATACTGAACTCACTTATGGAACTAACAAAACTCCTTATATAGATCCGCATGAAGCATGTAAAAAGAAAAAAAAATACATCCATGTTTCATTCACTACTAAATGACAAAGGTGAATTGGTAAAATTGGCAAAAGGGGTATCAGAAATAGTAGAAACATATTTAGATTACACTAATAATAATCCACATTTAGAGGCACATCTTTTCCACTATCTCGCCTCTCTACAAAGACCAGAAGTAAGTTCTGCAGAATCACAAACACTACTTTCCCCAATTTCATTAGATGAAATAATGGAAGTTATTTAGAATCTTAAAAATTCATCAACTCCATGGAAAGATGGACTACCAGAAGAATTTTATAAAACTTTTGTAACTGACATATCTGCTTTAATGCAGAAGGTATTTACCTTCTTTCTTATTCAAAAGAAGGAAGTCCCTGATTACTTCAAAAAAGGAATCATAATCTTCCTGCCTAAAAAGAGAGCTAGAGCAAATATACATACTCGGAAACTCATAAGCTTATTAAATACCAACTTCAAAATTCTATCCAGATTTTTCAATTAGGACTCAGGAGAATTGCCATTTCATTAATTCACCCAGTGCAATTTTGCAGACTTTCAGATAGATGTATTCAGTATGCATTGATTATTCTATGAGAAATATGGGAATTCTATCAAAAACAAAATAACACATTTTTTTTTCTTTATTTGGACCAACTGAAAGCATTCAATTGTGTGGATCATAGGTTTCTGTTTCAGGTATTAAGAGCTTATGGGATACCTGAAGAATTCATACAGTGGCTCAAAATATTATATAGTAATGCAACATTGCGGCCAATTATTCTAGGTAATGAAGACTCTGATATTAATTTTCGGGGTGGGGTTAGGCAAGGTTGCCCCCTGCTCTACATTTTTTTCCCCTGAATCCTCTAATAAAAAAATATATCTTAATAATAATATTATGGGATTAATTGGTCTCTCCTTAGAGGATGAAGTTAAACTATTAGCCTATGCTGATGACACCTGTTTATTGTTAAGGGACTCAGAGAGTACTGGAGTAGCACAAGAGGAGTGACAAAATTCACAAAAGTATCGAATTCAAAATTTAACATTGAGAAATGTAAACTTCTTAGATTAGGTTCAGAAAACCCTCAGCAGCAAGAGATAGGCCATTTTCCAGTGGTCACAGGTCCTATTAAATTGTTAGGGATTTGGTTTGGAACACCTGATATTGCAAAAACTAATCGCGAACATACCCTGAATAGCTGTGAAGTGAAAGTTCTTCTGTGGAAGAATTGGAAAATATCTTAACCAAAAAGGATTTTTATAATAAAGAAATTCCTTCTTTCCTGCATCCTCTACGTAGGAGCAATATTCCCGCTACCGTTATCCTAGGAAACCAGGTTATACAGCATATTTTTTTTAAATGTTGTGGGACAGTCACCTTAACCCTATAAAAATAGACTTTACATATTTACCTAAAGTAAAAGGAGGGGTGGGCATGATAGAGCCAGTGGTGTTTGCACACTCTTTATTTTTTGTTTATTCTTTAAAAATAGCAGTAGGAACTCAGATGTCTTTGATGTACCTGTGGATGCACAATAATGTACAGGTGTTTTTTTAAGAAATGGGAACATTTTGCAGTTAAGTTCTCTAAATATCTACAAATTTCTCAACTTTATAGATCATCAGTACAGAAATTATTTAAATGGCATATTTCTAAAGAGGGGTTAAGAACTGCAAGTCACCGAACTCTATAGAAACAGATTCTTCAAGAAACATACTCCACAGAACCTGAGCTCAAAGGTTGTATACCGTTAAAAGACAGGAGGCCAGATATTCAAAACTTTGCACCAGGCAAAAAATGTTTGCATGGGTTTAGCACGGGATTAGCACGGGTCTGCTATATTCAAAAGGCTGAATAGTGCAGGCAAACTGCATTAGCACAAGGCAAACAATAATTATATGCAAGGGGCAAAGTGAACAGGAATACAGGTGCAATGAGATATTCAGCCACTAGTGCCGTGCTAAGTTGTTTAGCGCGACTTAGCGTGACCCATAGCACGGTACAAATTACCGCCCAGGAAAAGCTGGTCTTAACCCTGGGCAAACAGCTTTGCGTGCTTTGTGCGGTGCTATCTCATCATTAGCGTGGCTTGCGTGGCCCTAACATATCAGTATGACACTTAGAAACTGCCAGACATGGAGGACACATGCTGCTCACTGATGGCACCACCATGATGCCATCAGGTGCCACCAGTCCGAGCCAAGCACAGACAGTGATGGGTGATCTGACCCACAGGGGACAGCATGGTAGTGTGGCCATATAGCACACACACCCCTGCAGACTATATGTCTGTGGTGTGTAACAGATGCCAGCACACACATGCAGCACTGTGGGCATGGTGGCCAGACCTCACCACAGCCCACATGTGGCCACAAGGCTGGGCACATCGCTCAGTGCACATGGGCCAGTAGTGGGATTACACCACTACCTGTGTGCCTGTCGGATCCTACATGCCTCCCGAGCCACCTACCACACAACTGTACAGATGTCACAGCACACACTGCCAGACATGTATATGACACTGTGTGCATCCCATGTCACAGGATCTGTGGATCACACAACAGCGTGATAGTACTGTCCACTGTCAGTAATTACCTGCAAGCTGTGCCTGGCACTGTGTACAGTGCAGTGGTCATCGCTGCCGTACATACCATAGGCAGTGTCGTGTCCCTCACACTACCAGCCCTCTTGCTACTGTAGTGTCTGCTGTGCACTGTAGCATGACTTACAGTGTGAAGGTTGCATGCAGCACTACCACCACCTGTGCCTATGCTGTGTTGTCCCCTGGGGTATGATATGCTATGCTATGCTGTACTGTTTACATGAAGCCTGCAGCTATCATCATGCACTGCCTGACTGACCTACAGGTGGAGCTGCAGTCGGATCTGGCCAGCCCCTGTACCTCCAGACTGACCTACAGGTGGAGCTGTGGGACCCTGCAGTAACGCTGTGCAAACTGCATGCAAATCAGGGCATGATGAGATGCTAATGTGTTTGTTTGTCCACAGACTATCTAAGTAGGCTCATTTGCATGTCACTTTTGAATATGGCAAAGTTTAGCATGGGGCTAACAGTTCAGGGAATATTATACAGTTTTGATCACTGTTTTTTCATGTGTGCTGCTGCCTGCAGCTGTACTGGGTCCCTGCATTTGCCAGAACACACATTGGCCACATAGTTCCTCTCTGCCTACCCTCATGTCTCTGTGCACTGTGTAGTTGTTGTGGTTTGCACTTCCTGGTTGCTGTATTCAGTGCTGTCTTATTCCAGGGCTATGTTTGCCCTGCACTCCCAGCCCAGTTTGCCCGGCCTCATTCCCATGCTATATTCAGAAGCTGTTTGCCCTGGGCTATTCCTTTTGAATATAGCTTGCTTTGTGCTCCAGGCTAAGTTTGCACACCAGGCAGTGCTAATTTAGCCCAGGGGCAAACCTTTGAATATCTGGCCCCGTGTATCTTAGTTTTATTAAATGAACCCAGGGTGCCACCTTTTATGTGAAAAAATCTGCGGTTAAGTTGTTATGGTAGACTTAGCATAAGAGGAAATAATAAGCATAAAACAGTAGAAGAAAGATCTTGCCCTTATACAGACTGCCTAGCCCTGGAAGAAACAATGGAGCACTTTGCTTTGACTTGTACTTACTCTCATAATTTATGGAAAATTTTGGCTCAATCCTGAAAGTTACAGTGATTACAGAATTTAACCTGTGAAGTGTTAATCTTAGGTCAATGCCCTCAGTTCTTTTGTAAATATTTTAAGGCAACCTTACCAGTTTTCTTAATCATCTTAAAATATTATCTCTAGCAAGCCCAAGTACAATGGGTATTAAGACAACAATATATGCCTTATCATGTTTTTTAACAGTTATGTGAAACTGCATTACAGGAGGTATATGAGAACGATATGAATTCTCATCCATTACATAAAGTTAAAATGTGGTAGAAAGGATTTTCCTTTATATTGAAATATATAAATAAAGTACATTTTCCCAAAAAGAATATAAGCATGTAAATATGAAATTGTTTTTCTTTGTTGATTTGTTATGATTTTTGTGTATTATGTTTTGAATCCTTCAATAAAAACATCCACTATTCTTTGCAGGGGGCGCTGTCTCTCTGCTGTGTGAATGGAGGATTCCAGTCTAGGATCAGATGGCAATGAAGGTGGAGGTACTAAGCTTACCTCAGTGGCACACAGAAAGGAGACAGCTGCAGTGCACCCTTGGGGTGGCCAGCTTTTAGTCTCACAAGCAACCAGGAGTTCTATTATTGAAGGTGCAGACCCAGCTGCTACAGGTCAAAGAAGAAATTGACATATCTAGAACAGAGAAGGAACTATATTTGCAGCAGCAACAACTACAGGAGAAATTGCTTTCTATAGTTAAAAAATTGGCGCAAGTAAAATTCTTAGCAAAAGAAGAAGCAAAACGGAAATGGAGTTTGGACTCACCACCACGTCATGAAAATGCATGCCTGACCAGGATTTTTGTGAGAAAACAGCACCAGGCTACTCAGATGGGACTATGAATCCTGCACTTATGCAAACTAAAAAGACTCGAGTTGGGACTAAACCTTGGTCACCGGAGAGAGCATTGTGAAACACAGGGTGGATCCAAGACCCTGCAAACAATTGGATCCCAGACCCTCTAATTCCTTTACCTGGAGAAGAGAGAAATAAGGCTGTTGATGACAACATAGAGACCTCCTTGCAGGAAACATCATAACCAGAACAAGATGTATCAGGTACACCTCCTAGTCACACATCTGTAAACATTGCTAGTAGTCCAATGCGGCTCTTGCACAGTATAGCACCTGACTCAGATTTATCAATCATGGCAGTAGAAAAGGACACTCCAGAATTACAAAATGTGGCAAAACAAAAAAAATGTAATCTCACATATGCAAGTTTATTTCATAAGCCAGTTAAACTAGATAAGAGATGGCAGCTGGACAGGTAGTTTGTTGGGAATACATTAATCAAGCACTCCTTGGGGTTCACCCCTGAAGAAGTTTATTCTCTTATGTATACCCCAGGCTAGTTAACATATGACAATAGCTTTCAAACATCAGACATTCTGGAGTGTTTCTGGTGTAAATATGCCATACTTAAAATCAATCCTGTCTGGGCCCAGTTTGTGACTATTCTACTTACCACACAGCCATGCAGGGTAATAGCTGTTTTATTTAGGAATCAGGGGGTAAACATCATGGACATTGTCTATTGGTTGGAGAAGCATTGTTCTATTCAAGGTAATCCAGACTCCATTCTGGATGAAGAGGGGTTCTAGAATGGAGGGTGGAAAATTAAAGTTAAGGTAATTCAAAATTTAAATTAGATAGTACACCACTCCAATGTTTCCTTCATAGGACAGGATAAAGGTTTTCTGTTTTACCCTGGATAACCCCACAAATGTTGGAAGTGTGGTTCTAATAGACATATTAGCTCAAACTGTGAGATCTTAAAATGTTCTCACTGTGGGAAAACAGGGCATTCAAGTGTGCATTGCTTAAACAACTCCCACTGCAATTTGTGCAATGGAGGGGGCATAACTTCATGAACTGCCCATGGGCCTCCAAAAATGATGACAATTTGGACTTTGGGGTACAAGATTTCTATATCCATACTACCATTACAAGGAATACCTTTAGTTATTTGTCCACCTCTTCAATGGCAAGGCAACTGGCACGAAAAGAACCTGAGTCTTCAGGGCAGTCTCAGCTCCCGTACAATGGAACATCACAATACAAATGTTGATATGCCCCCCTAGCTGTGACACAACATGAACTCAATTTCACAGAAGTAAAAACAAAAAGAGGGGAAAGGGGTTCAAACATAAAGAGAACCCAGTCAGTGACAGAATCTATAGCAGACCATAGCCAGTATTTTGTTCTGCAGTGGGAAGGATCAGAGGCAGATGTAGAATCTGACAATGCATCTGTACAATCCTCACAAAAAGAAACAGTATCTGATTAAGAGGTTTCAGTGGAAATGCAGCACCATTGAAGAAGAAATAGAAGAATTGACAAGATCCTCACAGAGGAAAAATACTTGATAGTGGCATTTGATACATTATGGACTCTCCCCTATATAACCTGCGGGTGGCTTCCCTAAATGCCAACAGTTTTCAGTCTGAAAGAAAAAAACTTAGTACTTTTGCACAATTTCGGAACTCTGACTTAGATGTGTTTTTTTTTCAGGATATAAGATTACATACTGTATCAGATCTAGAAGCGGCCAATAGGGGATGGATATGGGGCCCGAGTTTCTGGTCCCCAGGGGAAGAATTAGTTTCTGGGGTAGGAATATGTTTTTTTCCCACAAGTTAAGATAACACACTTGGTAGATATTTCACCAGGCAGAGCTTTTTTATTAGATGTAGGTATGAAAGGGATGGAGTTTCGGATAATAGATGTTAATGCACCACAAAATAAATCTGATAGAGTAGCATTATTTAAATCAATTAAATCATACTTATTTACTGCCAAGAACATAATTTTGGGTGGTGATTTCAACTGCAGTACGGCTGCAATTGATAGGGATGAGAAATGTTTTTACGACACACTTTTTCTACAACTACTTGAGCAGGTGGAACTAACTGACCCCTTTACAGAATTATATCAAACTCCACCTCACACTTATTTTTGTGGTAATAGATCCACCAGAATAGATTATGGGCCAGATATTCAAACTGCGCTCTTTTTAGGCGCAAGCCCTTGCGCTGCACAAAATAGTTGCGCAGGGGTGTGGCCCGGGTGATATTCAAAGGAGTTGCGCTATTGAGCAACCTTGAATATCACCCCGCCACAGCCACTGTGCATGGTGCAGTGGAACCTGCGCCACCGCAAGTTGTCAGAGTGGAGCATTCAACTTGCGGTGGCGCCAATGCCATTGCGCCATCTTGCCAAAATCCCGATATTCAAAAGGTGACATGCAAATGGGGCCATAATTCATGCAAGGCACAGGGGGGCCATTTGCATCTGATTATGGCCCCAATAGCATGCCATTAGCACGCAGGTGCGCCGATCCCCGAGGACTTGCGCCTAGAGCCCTGCCAGGCAGCAGCCATCAGGGACTGACGCCCCCTGCAGCCCGATCACGGGCAAAAGAGTGAAAATCCCCACCACCACCCCCCACTGGCCCGATCGCTGGCAACAGCAGAAATGTCCCCCACCAGCCCGACTGCAGGCTGCATTGGTTTAAAAACAACCCCGCGCAGCCTGATCGCGGGCATGGTGTAACCCCCCACCAGCCCAATCGCGGGCAGCAATGTGTCCCCTCCCGAACACATCCCTGGTGGTCCAGTGGACCGTAGATCCTGATCACAGGATGTAATCATTAAACCCCCAAACATAGCCCTAGTGGTCCAGTGGACCGAAAATCGATCGTGGGATGTGGTTGTCAAACCCCGAACACATCCTGGTGACCTGGTAACCCCACCCACCACCATGAAGCCCACCACCCCGCTCCCCCACAGCGGCGGGCGGCAGCATCCCACCCGCATGCTGCCCGCTGCCCGCTGACTGACTGCCGGTGAGGCCTGCCGCCATTGGTGCAGAGCAAGAGCCAATGGATGTGCAGCCCATACTGAACCAGACAGTCCAGTTTTGTGAATGAATTTCAGTCACAAAACTGAACTGTCTTATAGATGGGCTGCACGCCCATTGGCTCTTGCTCCCACCAATGGGCTGCAGCCCTACCAGGCAGTCAGTCGGCAGGCTGCGGGCAGCAGGCGGGGGATGCTGCCGCCCACCAGCTGCGGGGAGGAGCGGGAGGGGGCTTCATGGTGGGTGGGGTGGGGGACACTAGGGTCACCAGGATGTGTTCGGGGTTGACAACTACATCCCACGCATCAGGATTTTCAGTCCACTGGACCAGGGATATGATCAGGAGGTGGGGTGTTTCATTACTCAGCCCGCCGATCGGGCTTATCGGTCCACTGACCACCAGGGATGTGTTGGGGGACATTGCTGCCCATGATCGGGCTGGTGAGGGGGCACAGACAGTGGGTTGAGGGTCAGCCACAGGTGGCAGCTGCTGTGTTGCACCCTGCAATGCAGCAGCTCACCTGTGGGTGGCCCTCAAATTGATCCATTTTTTGGGGGCTCAGAGTTGTGCAGGCGCAGGTTGGGGGTTGCGCCTGCACAACTCTGCACAGCCCGGCTGAATATCGGGCTGTGCAGTTTATGAATGGTTCCTCCCCCTCCAGTTCGGCATGCATTCATTTGCATTGCACTGTTGCACAGCATGTTTTCTGTGGCGCAACTGCCTCCTGATGAATATTGCAGAATGGAGCAAGTTCGGACTTGCGCAGGCGCAACCCTATTGCGCATGGCGCAACCCTTTTGAATATCTGGCCCCATTTCTTTATTTGCTTCTCCATGATTACAGATACAAGATGCTAAAGTTATTTCGGTAGCCACATCTGACCATGGGCTTTTAAAAGTCTGTTTAGGTGATAGTCCAGAACAACATAGCAGTTCCAGGTTATGGAAAATTAATTTGAGTTTATTGGAATAAGATATAATTTCACAAGGGTTTTAAAATGTTTTAAATACTCTCAAGTCAGTATTTTTCTTATACAACTCAGCCAAGGATTTGTGGGAGGACTCAAAATGGGATATTTCTGATTGTTTTTACCGTATCTGCCGTGTCTAATGCTACCCCACTGTATCGTCCCATGGGTGTAACTAATGCTGTCATTTGTAATTACTATCATTCCAATGTATATAACTATTACAACCACTGTATGCTGTCCAATGTGTGAAAGTATGTTTTTATGTAACTAAGCCCGGGTCGCCCCTGAAAAAGGGACCTCTGGTTTCAGCGGGCTCACCCGGTTATCAAAATTTTAAATAAAATAAAAAAATTTTCAAAATGATGGGTAAAATAAATGGAAAACTTAAAACAGATATGTACAGACTATTAAGGAATTCATTAGTGAATCTTTTCTCCTTACAGAAGGAAGGAGCAGGAGATTTTTCTACATACATTAAAAAAATAAAAGCAGAAATGATAAAGGTACAATATGATAATATGAAGAGTCTCAAAAGAGAACAACAATTTGGGACACATGGGAAAAAAGGGCATACTAACCCCTTTGAGAGTAGTAAAAATCGAATAGGAAATAAAAATATATCCTATCTTTTTACAGTGGATGGACAAAAATAACAAAAACAACAGAAATTCTTTCTTAATTAGAAGAGCATGTGACAAAATTATTTTCTAGACAAAACTTAACAGAAGCACCCATGCAATCTTGGTTAGAACAATGTTTTCTCCCCACCATTATACAGGTCGTGGAGCCCATTCTGACAGCTCCCATTTCTAAAATTGAACTTCAAGCAATAATTTGGTCCTTAAATAAAGGAGTAGTGCTTGATATCAGATTGCCTTCCCCATGAGTTATATGAAAAAAAATTTGAGACATTAAGGGATGAACTAGTTACAATGTATAATGAAGTACTAACAGTAGGGGTCATACCTCAAAGCATGAAGACAGGAATAGTATTATTATTATGGGAGAGGGGGGTTCGATAAAGGAGGGACTCTGTCTCCACCCCCCTGGGGAGTTGGAGGAATGAAGGAAGAGGCCGACTGGTAAGGTGCGGAACAGGGGAAGACAGAATCCCCATGGGAACACGAGCAAGGGAAATGGAAGTATAAGGAAAGAGTGGAAGGTAGTCCTGCTTAATGCCAGGAGCTGGGCAATAAAATGCCTGAGCTCTGGGTGATGCTAACTGAGGGAGAGGTGGATGTGGCAGTGGTCATTGAGACCTGTGCCACTGCAGGGCATGACTGGGACCTGAACCTGGAGGGTTACACCATGTTCAGGAAGGGCGGGGGGGAGGGAAGTGGAGGAGGGGTAGCAATAATAGTCAAAAACTGCATTGCCATAGGAGGAGTGGAGGAGGCGGAGGGAACTGTGGAGGTGATTTGGGTCACCTTGATAACAAGGGGGGCAAGACAGTAAAAATAGGAGTGGTGTATAGACCCCCTGCACTGGTGGAGGAGCTGGAGGAGAGTCTGGTGGCAGATGTTGGGAGACACTGCAGATTGGGAAGGGGAAGGGTGGTGGTGTTGGGGGACTTAAACATGCCAGGAACAGACTGGAAGACTATGACATCTTCGATGGCCAGGGAACAGAGGTTGTTGGATGTCTTTCAGGACATGTTCTTAACTCAGCAGGTGGGTGAACCGAACAGGGAGGAGCGAATACTGGATGTGGTCCTGGCAGACAGTGACCAGATTGGGGGCCTGGAGGTAAGGGACCCGTTGGTGGGGAGCGACCATGCCATGGTCTGGTTCTGCCTGAACCTAGGAGGGGTAGAAGGCTGCACAAAGATGGAGGTAACTGACTTCAGGGGGGCAGATTTCAAGGAAATGGGAAGGATCCTTAAGGTGCACTTGAATGGGATTGGGTCAGACATGGACGCTGACAGTAGGTGGGAAATCATCAGAAGGGGGGTGCAGGATGCTACCAGCACCTGCGCAAGAGTAAGACGAAAATGCGGTAGGGCCCGTAAACCCTGCTGGTGGACCAGGGAGGTTCAGGAGGTGGTGAGGGGAAAGAAGGCAGCCTAAAGGCAATTCAAGCACTCAAGGAGTGAGAGGGACCAAGGGGAGTACGAGCTGATGGCCAGAAGGGCCCCTAGCATGGTGAGGGTGGCTAAGGCAAGGAAGGAGCAGAACCTGGCCAAGGAAATCAGGAGAGAGAGAACAAGGGGTTCTTTAGATTCATTGGGGAAAAACGAAGGGTGAAGGGGCAGATTAGCAGGATTAAAACAGGGGAGGGATGGACACAAGACCTGGGAGAGCAGGCTGAGGTACTAAATGAGTACTTCACCTCAGTTTTCACCAAGGAAAATGGGAGGGCTGCATCATACATGGGAGGAGATAGCGAAACTGAGGAGGGGGACCCTTATCGATCGGCGGGTCTGGGAAGGGGGGCATCACTGGCAGGTGGGGGAAAGACAAAGCAGGGGAATGAGGCAGTGGAGGTGGAAATCACAGCAGAGAGAGTGAGGGAAGCCCTCAGGTCCCTTAAGATGGAGAAAGCACCAGGGCCAAATAAATTACATCCCAGAGTGCTGAAAGAACTGGTGGATGTCCTGGCGCACCCCCTGGTGGAGCTTTTCAGCACTCTCTGAGGACAGGATGGGTGCCCCAGGACTGGAAGGTGGCGCATATAGTGCCTATCCACAAGGGGGATCAAGGGAGGTGGCAGGGAACTACAGGCCCGTTAGCCAAACATCGGTGGTGGGCAAGGTGATGAAGGGCATTGTCAAGGGGAGAGACTGGGGGGAGACCTGGAAAAGTTGGGGTGACTGGATGATAGACAGCATGGATTCATCCTGGGGAAATCATGTCAGACAAGCCTTGTGGAGTTCTATGACTGGGTGATGAGTACCTTCGACCAGGGTAGACCAGTGGATGCCCTCTTTCTTGACTTCAGCAAGGCATTTGACTCTGTTCCTCATGGGGGCCTGTTGGATAATCTGGGAGAAATGGGAGTGGGAAACCAGATGATCTGATGGATAGGAAATTGACTCCAGAACTGGACCCAGAGGGTCGTGGTTGGTGGGATAGTCTCATCCCCAAGGAGGGTCATTAGTGGAGTCCCTCAGTAATCAGTCCTTGGGCCCCTCCTATTCAATGCCTATGTCTCTGACATAAGGAAGGGTATCAGGAGTGAGATGAGCCTCTTTGCGAATGACTCAAAACTGGGGGTGGTGATTGATGGGGAGATGGGGAGGATGGCACTACAGGGGGACCTGGAGGCTCTGGAAATGTGGTCTAGAAAGCAGAAGCTGAGGTTCAATGCAGGGAAATGCAAGGTACTGCACCTGGGAGCCAGAAACCGGAGCCAAGAGTACACCCTGGGGGGGGAATGCTAAAAGACTCAGTGGTTGAGAGGGACCTGGGGGTGGTGGTGGATGTCAAGATGAACAACTCGGAGACTTGTAGAAGGGCAGCGGCAAAGGCCAACATGATGCTTGGATGCATTGCTAGGGGGATCACCTCCAGAAGGAGGGGAGTGATACTCCCACTATATAACTGCTTTGTGAGGCTGCACCTCGAGTAATGCATGCAGTTTTGGAGGCCACATTTAAAGAGGGACATTGAACTCCTGGAGAGGGTCCAGAGGAGGGCAGCCAAAATGATTTGGGGCTTGGGGGATAGGACCTATGGGGAGGGCTGGAAGAGCTAAATATGTACACATTGGAAGAGAGAAGGGACTGGGGGACATGATAGAGGTCTTCAGGTACATGAAGGGGATAAATAGGGGAGGAGCAGTCAGGGTGCTCCGAAGGAAGGAGGGGCAACTAGAGGGCATGGGTGGAAGCTGGAGGGGGGGAGATTCAGGGGAGAAAGGAGGAGGTGCTACTTCACTGAGAGGGTGGTGGAGCCATGGAATGCGCTGCCCAGGGGCTGGTGGAGGCAGAAATGGTATAGGGGTTCAAGAAGGGATGGGACAGGTACAGGGGAAAGGTTCTGGAAGCAAAAACCAGTGCAGTGAGAATATCCAGGACTGGGAAGGGAGAAGCCAGAGAGGGAGAAGGAAGCAGCAAGGTCAGCTCCCAGGGTGGGTGCTGAGCAAACGAGCAGGCATGAAAGACTGTTAGACCTATTCTGATGGCATTTTAGTATGTTAGTATTATACAAAACAGGAGAGAGGGGCAACTTAAAAAACTTGAGACCAGTCTCACTTTTAAATATAGACTATGAAATCTTAACTAAACTGTTATACAACAGGCTTATTTCTGTATTGGAAAGTATCATTCACCCCCACACAATGTCGTGGTATACCCAACAGGGAAAATTGATGATGCTCTGATTCTGTTAAGAGAGATTGTCTCAAAAAGAACTGAGGGGGAATTAATGGGGTTTCTGTTAAGTATGATTCTAAATAAAGCCTTTGGCAGGGCTGAGCACTTGTACTTATGGGCCTGTCTGAAGGCTTATGGATTTCCAGGAACATTTATTGACTGGGTGAAATCATGCTACAGATCAGCAACTATAATGCCATATGTGAATGGATGGGTAAGGAAAAGTTGCCACATAAATAGAAGTGTGAGACAGGGGTGTCCCTTAAGTCCCCTTTTATATATCCTCACATTAGATCCCATGTTGCATAAATTAAACCATTCCAATGATATCATAGTGCTATCCATTGATTGTGATGACCTCCCTATATGTTCAGTGCCTATACAGATGACGTTTGTTTAATCTTGGCAGACAGCAGGTCTAGCAGAGCAGCAAGAAAGGTCTTAGTGGAGTTTGCAAAGATTACTGGTTCAGAAATAAATTTTGCAAAAAGCTGTTGTTTGGGCAACAAAAGAATACACCTATGGAAATCTTGGGGGTCCCACTTTCCATATGGTATCACGAACTTTGGGGAATCTTTTATGGTCCTAAGGGAATGCAGAGGCATAATTGGGAAATACAGATACAAGAAGCTTCTTAGAAAGCCACCCAATGGAATAAGTGGAGGATGTCAAAAAAGAAACAAATGTGTATGATTAAAACCTTTTTGATTCCCTTGTTTTTATATTTAAGCATTGTGTTTCCTCCTCCTAAAGCTATTGAAGCTACATTACTTAATATATTTTTTAGAGTTCTGTGGGGTAGTCGCTTAAACCCTATCAAAAGAGGTATCATATATCTTCCAGTGGCACAAGGGGGGCCGTATATGCCAAATCCAATAGCATTCTTCCACCGTATGTTTTTGTACCACAATATGGTTCCTTTACTGTCACCAAATTAAAAAATATGACTTATGATAATAGAATTAGAGATCTGAATCTGTACACATTGGAACTTAGGACAGTAAGAGGTGACCTTCTTTTAACGTACACAATCTCTAAAGAGCAAACTTTGTTACTGGATCTCAGACTTGTTTTTGCACATAGAGACATTTCGCTTAGGAGTCATTCTTACTAGTTAAAACTCACTAATCCCAAAAATAACATTAGAAGAAGTTATTTCAGCCAAAGAATAATACCCTGGTAGAACACACTCCCGTAGGAGATGGCAGAAGCTACTTCCTTTGAACATTTTAAAAGTAACTTAGACAGTTTCCTGCTAGGGACTGAAAATAGGAATTAACCCCACTTGAGGGAGATGTGCCTCAAGGGCACATGGCCTTCTGTACATCTATACTTTTGTAATAGTAGTAGTAATTTGTAACATACAAGTCCATGGATTCTAGACTCATTAGGCCAAATCTCACTCACATGGGAAAAGAGTTCTCCAATACCAAAGCAAAAACTTATCTCTGATTTACTAGATTACCTACAGGATTCAGTTAGCACGTTAACATTATGGAACATGACCAAGTATGATTTGGAGAATAAAACTAGGAAAGGACTGTATATACAGAAAATGGAAAAACATTTCTGGGAGGGACCTCTTCATGGGAATAGGTCCTTAAAGGAAGTACAAACAGCATCCAAGATGTTGCTTTATAAAAGAACTCTACCCCATATGTGTGATATTTTGTGGCTTTGTGTCCATGGAAGGCTAGGGGTAAAAAAATAACATGATATATAAGGAGGCTGCCGACTGGTATTGTCCTAGAACAGATTCTTGTGTTGGAATTCCAAAAGCTATGGGTTTCTAGAATGTTTCTTTGTCTTAGCATTTTGATCTAATCTACAGAAAGTTTGGATACTGGGCCCATTTCACAACATAACATCAGAAATGTTATACAGTACTTGGGAATCCCCACCTTCCTGGGTGAAATTTGATGCTAACAGAATGCAGATTATTTTTATATGTATAAAATATCAAATATGGCAAGCAAGGTGTGCTCTTACTCTGAGGAAACAAGTAATAACTGTGATGTAGACAGCCAGTTCTGAGTGCTGTATCATTTTTTTTAATATAAAATGTATTACTGACTGTCTCTGCTAAAAATCTGATGCTCTAGGAGTGACCTCACCCCCCCCGCCCAGGTTTCAGCTGAAAGATGAAAGCCATAAGAAAATGCTGAAAACAGCATGTGTATCACACACACTCAGGTTTTAGAGACAATGTGTTACATGTAAGGCCGTAATCAAGGATCCTGTTTGTCTGAGTTTATTACAGCCGTAGTTGCTATATCATATCCATTTTATGACATTGGAGAGGAACCTAGGTTACTACATAGAAGTGTGAAAATCATAAAGATGCTTTCATGTTCTGGAAGGCAGAAGCTTATTATGAGATCAAAATAAGTGTCATTTGAAGGACACAAACTATGCTGAAGTTGCAGAATGTAATACTTTAAAAAAAAGACATCCTGTTTTTTTTTTATGATATATATTTTTTTATATATAATCTGACAGAGGAGGAGCCAGCTGACCTCACATAAAAAGGGACTGACCAATACAGTTGATAAGGAATACTCTGTTTTACTTACACATTTTTACCTAGACTCTGGCTAAGAAAACATCTTTGGAACACTTGTAAACAGGTAGTTAGAAAGAGAGTCAAACCTATTACTGTAAGTATGAATTTGCACTGTTTAAACCTTGTTCTTTTAAAAGATTTGTATGTCTTGTAATATAAGAGTTCTGTATTTTGTGTTTTACACATTTTTGACCATTTTAGTAAAATTCTTTTTAGAACATACTTGGTTTGCCTTTGACTTCTTTTTAGTTGTAAGAAAAGTATATGGTTATAGCAGACACTGAGTATAAGCTTGAATGGTGGTACCAAACTGGAAAGAGAAGCATTTTAAATCTGATGCCTTTATTAAATTTATTAAGGATTCATCTCTGTATACCTGGTTAGATGACTGTAGGCAAAGATATCTGGCCCCCCGAAGACAGAAATATCTGAGCCTGTGCATTGGGTATGCTAGCAAGAGGTTCACAGTTTGAATGCCTCCAAGACTTGAGACCAAAGGTTGATCCGAACTCACAAAATGGACAAGAGGGTTACCTTGTTCTGTTAAACTGTTCACAAGACTGCGCTCAGAGGTTGGCACTTTGGGAGTAGAGGGCCTGACTTGCTGAGTGGGTGTGTGACAGATTGGTTGGCAGTGGTGGGATAATTTTGGTATCACAAGCTTTTATTGTTCTATGTCAGCTGAGACCATAAGCTCTCTTACAAAGAAAGAAAAAGACAATGTTTTATTTTAAAAGGAAACAGAACTATATATCACTTGGCTTACAGTCAAGTTCCTACCCATTTTATTTTTTTTTCTAAAGTGCAGACAGAGTAGCTGTAGCCAGGAAAGATGGCTTCCAACTACAGCAGACACACTGTAGATTGCTTAAGGCAGTTGTGCGGAGACAAAGGAGTCCCATTCAAGGTGAAAGCAAGCAAGCAGAGCCTCATAGATGTCCTGATGGTAGCAGATACCCAGAGCAGTGAGTCACCAACTGTGACTGGAAAGGACAAAACCTCAAGTGTGGAAGGGCTAGTGGCCAGTGAGGGGGTCCAGAGCTGATGAGGAGGACAGCAGGGCCGCTGTCAGTGAAGGTCCACAGCAGAAGGGGAAGGTCACCAGTATCCTGAATCCAGAGGTACTCAGGCTGCAAATTGAGTTGTGCAGGATGGAGCTGGAGTTCCAGAGGGAGAGACAGCGAGAGAAGTGAGAGGCGTAGCGTGAGGCAGAGCAAGAATGCCAAGAAGCAGAGCGAGAGAAGCGAGCAGCAGACCATGAGGCAGAGCGAAAGAAGCGAGAGGCAGAGGAGAAAAGACAGGAGCACCAGAGGCAACATGAACTGGAGAAGCTACGACTTTGACCAGTGGCACCAAAGCAGGTAAGTGGCTTGGGTTTAACTGGGACTGCAGGACTGGGTTACAAATTGAACTCCAAATTATTAGCCGAATTTAAGGAGGGGGAAGACATGGACGCTTTTTTAAATTCTTTTGAAAAAGTTTGTATTCAGGCAAAAATTCCTAGAGAGTCCTGGAGTTTCCAGCTATCCCAGCTACTTACTGAGAAAGCTCAGGATGCATTGGGTCAAATGGACAATGAGGACAGCAATGATTACAGCAAGCTAAAAGCTGTACAGTTAAAAAAGTTTGAAATAACTGCTGAATCATACAGAGCTAAATTCCGTAAGCTCAGGAGAAGCCCTGATATGATCTATGAGGAGCTAGCTATGAAACAACGTCAGTTTTTAAAACATTGGTGGGAAGGAATTGAGGCAAACTCTGCTGATAAAACTGAAAATGTAATTTTATTAGAGCAGTTTTATTGGACTTGCCCAGCAGAGCTAAAAACCTGGCTAGAGGACCGAGAGCCAAAAACAGTGCAAGAGATTGCTGAACTCTATGACCACTATGCCATGAGCAGACCTGTCCTGAGAGTGAATGGGGTGGGTGTGGCAGCACAGAAGGGGAAAAGTGCACCTTCAGGGCAGCTAAAACCCTCACTGCCTCCACTGAAACCAGTTAGCCTCAGGTTTCAAAGAAAAGATTTTTCTGAAGTAAGAAATGCATGTTGACTGTGTAAAGAGGCTGGGCATATTGCCAGACAGTGTCCCAAAAAGGTGAGCAATAATACACAACAGGGTGATAGAAAAGAAGCGGGTTGTTTGTGTGTCCCTGGAAGCATGCCAATGAACACGAGGGAACACATTCACCCAGTCATGTTAAATGGTGTGCAGACACAAGAGTTAAGGGACACAGGGGCACCCCTGATGTTAGTAAAAGGGGATCTGGTACAGCCTGGTCAGCTTATACCCAATAAATATGCCACTGTACAAAGGTTTACTGGTGAAGTGAAAACATTGCCACTGGCTAGTGTTCCCCTAGACTGGGGTGAAACAGGGGGAACTGTGCAACAGGTGGCTGTAGCCAAGACATTAGCTGTGGATGTGATCCTGGGTAACAATCTCCAACAGGGGACGGTATGTGCAGTTACCCATAGCCAAGCGGCAAGGGAAAATTGTAGCTCCCTGAACCCCACAGAAGCCATTGTGGAAACCACTGAGAGTCTGGTTCCCCAGCCTGTGTCACCTGATAAGGAGACTGATAAAAAGGGGATAGAAATTTCCCTGGTAGCAAGTGACCACACAGCTATGGAAGGTTACTCCAAAGAGAAAGGGGTGACCCATTGTCAGAGGGTTGGGATTGACAGTGATCCTGAGAGCCCTGATGCTAGTGCTAGGGACCCTAGATTAGCGACTGAAGGGGATCTGTCCCATGCCTTGGGAATGTGTGAGGGGTTTGCAGCTGCTCAGAGGGGTGACCCTAGTTTAGAGAAGCTGAGGGCTTGGGCAGACACGGACAGCACACAAGGAGGTGATGGCAGACACAAGGTTTCTTGGGAAAATGGACTTATGTATACTCAGGCAGTACAGACAGAGGGAGGGATGCTAGGCAGGCAGCTTGTCATTCCCCAGGGGTATCGTGAGCAGTTGCTCAAAATTGCACATGATATTCCCTTGTTTGGTCATCTGGGAATCACACGCATGATGCAGTGGTTGGCCCAAAATTTCTACTGGCCTAACTTCACCCAGCAGGTGAAGGAGTATTGCAGATCCTGTCACCAGTGCCAAGAAATAGGGAAGGCGGCCAAGAAAACCTAAGCTGCCCTGATTCTATTGCCCATAGTGGAGAAGCCATTCCAGAGAGTGCGAATAGATATTATGGGGCCTTTATATACCCCCAGCTCCTCAGGGAAGAGATTCATCCTAACTGTAGTGGATTATGCCACCCGGTACCCAAAGGCAGTCGCCCTATCCTCTCTGAGGACAGACAAAGTGGCAGATGCCTTACTTGAGATTTTCTACTGTGTTGGGTTTTTGCAGGAGGTAATCACCAATTGAGGGGGTTCCTTCAAGTCGAACCTGATGAAATGTTTATGGAAGAAGTGTGGGGTGGTGCAGAGATGCACGACACCGTATCACCCGCAAGCCAATGGACTTGTGGAACCATTCAATGGTACCCTAAAGTCAATGCTCCTGGCATTTGCTGAACAGCATGGGAGGGACTGGGAGAAATACCTTCCCCACTTGTTATTTGCATACAGGGAGATGCCCCAAGAGTTGACAGGATTTTCCTCCTTTGAACTCTTATATGGACGCTGAGTATGTGGGCCCCTAGACTTGATCTGGGAGGACTGGAAAGGCAAGCACACCACCCAGGGAACTTCCATTGTGGATTATGTCCTAGGTTTAGGGAAAGCCTGAAGGAGCTTATGGGGACAGCCCAGAGCAACCTAGCAGCTGCCCAACAGAAACAAAAAGTGTGGTATGACTGCAGAGCCAGAGCTCGCTCATACATGGTGGGTCAGGAAGTCATGGTCCTTATTCTGGTCTGGAAAGACATGCTGCATGCTGAGTGGGCAGGGCCGTACAAAGTGGTTAGGAAGGTAAATGACATGAACTACGTTGTGGAGTTACCTGACTGAAGACAGACTGAAAGGATGCACCATGTCAACATGATGAAGCCATATGCAAATAGGGCTGACATGGTGTTGCATTGTGTAGTCATGGGGAGGTGATGGACGAAGAAGACCCCCTTCTGGATTTGCTGGAAGAAAGCAAGCGGGATTACTCTGTGGAGGCAGTAAAATTGTTTCCCCAGCTGACACTGGACCAGGTCAAGAAAGTAAGGGAGGTTTTAGCAGACTTTGCCCCATTGTTTAGCGCCAAGCCTGAACTAACCCCCTTAGTGACACGTGATGTGGAGACAGAGACACAGACACCCATACAGCAGACAGCATATCAGGTGTCAGAGGCTGTCCAAAAGGACATTAAGAGGGAAGTGGAGGATGTGCTGGACTTAAGGGTAATCCATATATCCCACAGCCCCTGGGCCTCACCCATAGTCCTTGCACCTAAGCCAGATGGCTCTACTCATTTCTGTGTGGACTATCATGGACTGAATGCAGTCACAAAATCTGATGCCCACCCGATGCCCTGGACGGACAACCTCCTGGACAAGTTGGGAGGGGTGACCTACCTTACGACCATTGACCTGACAAAGGGGTATTGGCAGGTAGAATTGACAGACAGAGCTAGGGGACAAGTCAGCCTTCATCACTCTGATAGGCATATTTGCATTTAAAGTAATGCCTTTCGGAATGAAGAATGCCCCAGCCACTTTCCAAAGGTTGGTGAACCAGGTGTTAAATGGTGCTGACAAGTATGCTGTGGTGTACCTGGATGACATTGCCATCTTTAGTACCAGCTGGGAGGAACACCTATCCCACCTTAGGGAAGTGATGGGCAGGATACAGAGGGCCGGGCTCACTGTGAAAGTCGAGCAGTGCCAGGTGGCCATGGGAGAAGTGGCATACCTCGGGCATGTGGTAGGCCGGCGACAGCTCCGTCCTAACCAAATAAAGACAGAGGTGATCCAGGCATGTCCCAGACCAAAAACCCAGAAGCAGGTCAGGAGCTTTCTAGAGACAGCAGGGTACTACAGGAAATTTGTACCCAATTACAGTGCCCTGGCTGCTCCTGTATCTGACCTGACAAAGAAAAAGATGCCAAAGAAACTTACCTGGGACCCAGCCTGTGAGGAAGCCTTTACCAGGCTGAAGGAGGCACTGTGCAGTGCTCCTGTTTTAGCAAGTCCTGACTATAGCAAAACCTTTATAGCTCAGATGGACACCTCAGATGGGGGTATAGGGGGCAGTACTGAGCCAGATGTCCAGACAAGGGACAGATCACCCAGTAGTGTATCTGAGCAGGAGGCCACTTCCCAGGGAACAAGCATACTCCACGGTAGAAAAAGAATGTCTTGCCATAGTGTGGGCCGTAAAGAAGCTAGAGCCATACTTGTATGGGCAGCATTTTGTGGTGCAGACTGACCACAACCCCCTGATATGGCTGACGCAGATGAGGAAAAACAATGGCAGACTACTAAGATGGAGTCTTGCTTTACAAGGGTATGATCTCAAAATCGTACATAGGGCTGGAGCAAAGAATCAGAACTCAGATGGGCTGTCTAGGGTCTATGAGGAGTGAACTGATTTGAGAAGCTTGTCCCATGTAGGGGATAGATCCCCCAAATTCAGTCTAAGTGGGGAGGGATTGTGATGTAGACAGCCAGTTCTGAGTGCTGTATCATTTTTTTTAATATAAAATGTATTACTGACTGTCTCTGCTGAACATCTGATGCTCTAGGAGTGACCTCACCCCCCCACCCAGGTTTCAGCTGAAAGATGAAAGCCATGAGAAAATGCTGAAAACAGCATGTGTATCACACACACTCAAGTTTTAGAGACAATGTGTTACATGTAAGGCCTTAATCAAGGATCCTGTTTGTCTGAGTTTATTACAGCCGTAGTTGCTATATCACATCCATGTTATGACACTGGAGAGGAATCTAGGTTATTACATAGAAGTGTGAAAATCATAAAGATGCTTTCATGTCCTGGAAGGAGGAAGCTTATTATGAGATCAAAATAAGTGTAATTTGAAGGGCATGAATTATGCTGAAGTTGCAGAATGTAATACTTAAAAAAAAGACATCCTGTTTTTTTATAAGATATATATTTTTTTATATATAATCTGACAGAGGAGGAGCTAGCTGACCTCACACAAAACGAGGTTGGCCAATACAGTTGATAAGGAATACTCTGTTTTACTTACACATTTTTACCTAAACTCTGACTAAGAAAACAACTTTGGAGCACTTGTAAACAGGTAGTTAGAAAGAGAGTCAAATCTAAGTACTGTAAGTAGAAATTTGCACTGTTTACACCTTGTCCTTTTAAAAGATTTGTATGGCTTGTGATATGAGTTCTGTATTTTGTGTATTATGTATTTTTTACTATTTTAGTAAAATTCTTTTTAGAACATACTTGGTCTGTCTTTGACTTCTTTTTAGTTGTAAGAAAAGTATATGGTTAAAGCAGACACTGAGTATAAGCTTGAATGGTGGTGCCAAACTAGAAAGAGAAGTGTTTTAAATCTGAGGTCTTTATTAAAGTTTTTAAGGGTTCATCTCTGTATTCCTGGTTAGGTGCCCATAGGCAAAGCTATCTGGCCCCTGAAGACAGAAATATCTGAGCCTGTGCATTGGGTATGCTAGCAAGAGGTTCACAGTTTGAATCCTTCCAAGACTTGAGACCAAAGGTTGATCCGAACTCACAAAACAGACAAGAGGGTTACCTTGTTCTGTTAAACTGTTCACAAGACTGCGCTCAGAGGTTGGCACTTTGGGAGTAGAGCACCTGACCTGCTGAGTGGGTGTGTGACAAAAACTACTGATCAAGTGTCAAATGCTATAGTAGAAGATACACAAAAAATACAAAAAAGGGAGAACCAGTGGGTGCCTCCTGACCACTACAAATTATGGTGGAGAAATACGAATTGGCTAGATACTAGATAAAAGCTTTCTATGGTTAGGAAGGTGATCCAAGTATTGATAATGATTAGTAAAGGAATAATGCCTGACAAGGTGGGTGTTATGCTGGGATAACATCCCACCTCAGGTGGTTGGGCCCGAGGCCACTGGCCGAGGGCGTCCAATACCCAAGAAGGGATGTTATCCCAGCATAACACCCACCCTGGAGGGCATTATTCATATTATACAATGGCTCATTGTTTTATACAGAAAAATAATAATTTTAAAGAATGTTTTTTTTTAGTGTTTAAAAATATTTTTTTTAAGAGAAGATGCAAACAATCATCAAGTGAAAAAAGAAAATATCTATGAGATCATCATCTAGTTGATCAACAGGGATGTTATGCCAGGATAATATCCCTGCTGTGATGCCTAACTGACCAATCAGGAGCCAGGATTCTTTCTTGCCATTGTATAATATGTCATTTTTGTTTGCTTTATGAGTTGTTTTGGTGTAATAAGAACATAATCTGCTCCTTTATAAGGGGGTTGGGGTGGGGTAGTATTTAAAGAAAGAGGCATGAAATGCATACTTATTTGACTTAGTATTCTTTCTTTAAAGCCATATATTTATTTAACTGTGATATTGATATGCTTTGTATTATGATTTGTTTTGCTGTTTCAATAAAAAATTCCTCTACATCTTTTGACAAGTGCCATGAGATCTTTAATGTCCACCTGAACAACCACTAGGACAGGCAGATGGGACCTTGGTTTAATGTCTCATCTGACAGACGACACCCAAGGAGTGCAGCAAACCCCTCATGCTGCACTACAGTGTCAGTATTGGGATTTAACCCAAGTGCCTGGTGTGGGAATACCTAGCTGGCATACTCCTTGCGGCAGCTAAAAAAGCTATAACTAAATTGTGGTTGCAGTGGGTTACACCTTAGATTTCCACCTGGGAGGATATTATTTACCACATCTATTAGATGGAACGTTTGATGGCTCAATTACAAAATACTATCCCTTTGCTGGAAAATAGATGGATGCTGTAGCTATTGTATATAACAGCCCATATAATGGACATCATTCCTTACAGGGATGGCATAACTTTACCGGAGGGACTGGATCTTGCCTTTCTATTTTGGGGTTGGCCAGGCTGGACAGTCCCTCAGGGTATGTGCTACTATAGGTTGGGGCAAGCTAGAACATTTATTCACCCCTTGACATGAAGTTATATATGTTATACTCTGATCTCCCTCATCTGTTTTCATTATATGACATTCACCCAGCTGAAGACAAACCTTTTAAAATGACTAGAATAGACATGATTGTAGTAAATTAATATGATGCAGTATTGGAATGTAATGGCATAATGGCTGTACCTTGAGAAAACCAATAAAATGTCAAGTTAAAAAATCCCTAAATAAATAAGTTGGAGCTCTGGAGTGCTTTAAACCTAATTTACCAACATCAACACTGCTAGCTTTAGATGCTTCAATGGAACCATAAATGCAACTGAGATTGTCTTACCTCACCATCAGGCCACCAGGATAAACAAGACAACATCTTCCATAGCTGCAAATTCCCCATGACTCTCAGTGAGTTTAAACCAGTGCCCAGGCAGCGACCATTCAGGTATTTCACTTAAGCCCTATAGAAAGAAAAAAAAATGTGTGGAACAAGGGGCAGAACTTTTAATTGCTGATACTAATGATATCTGCCACACACTGTCCCGCAGCTGATCCTCGGCTCTGACGTCAGCCACTGGAGCTTCTGGGATGCATCACTACAGACACAGTATACAAAATGTCGGGTGGGGGGGGGGTGGCAGGATCAACCAGATAAATGTGAATATAAGAAACTGCAAGTAGGTAAAAAATATCCCTTTTTTGCAAATTGCTTTAATTGGGGACTGACCCACATTAAGTTGTGGGATAGATTCAGATGAATGTTTCCCTTTAATTATAATGAACAAGAACAAATACAAATATGTGACACATTTAATGGTATGTTTAGGGGATTATAATCTTAATTCAAGCATGAAAAAAAAACAAGAAGCTAATATTATTGATTCTAGGTTTAAAGAACTAGAAACATTGGTAATTATAGAATTTGTTAATATCAGCAGGATTGGACAGATACTTGGATTAAAAAGCAGGAATTAATGAACAGGGAAATAGCAAAGACTATAAATATAGTTAAGTGTGCCAAATATACTCAGGGGCATAAAACCAGGAAGATGATGGCAAGTGCATTAAAAAACAAAAGGACAAATATATATAATTTCAGAATTAAGACAGCAGTCAGGATAAAGTAAATTTCAAGATGAAGAAAAGGGCAAAATATTTATGAATTTCTCTAAGCACATTTATTAGGATAAAATGTCATATTCCAAAAATGAGATGAAGTATCTTTTAGATTGTGAATTACCAAAACTAGAGTGTAATATGGATCCATTCACTACAAAATAAATAAAAGAAGCAATCATGAAATTCCTTAAATGCAAAGCACCAAACTTATGGGCAGACTGGATGGGCATGGTGGTCCTTATCTGCCGACAATTTATATGCTCTAAGTGGGTACATAGCAGAGTTTTACATAGTCTTTACTGAGAAGTTAAAACCATGGATTAAACTAATGCTGGAAGAATTGGTGGATGGCACCAGGAAAGTTCTTCCTTCCTAAATGAGACTAGAATAATTCAAATTCGTAAATGTGGATGGCAGTATGGTATCCAGATAATTATAGACTATTTCACTTATGAATGGTGATTATAAAATGTTAGCAAAACCAGTAGTTATACAGTAATATGAGTGTCTTCCTAGTACCATATACCATGACCAATATGGTTTCTTCCATGGGCAAACAATTTCACAAGCAACTTGGAAGGTTTGATTATTACCTGAATATATTAATAAATGTCTGGAACTATACTATGGGTTAGCCTTGGATGCAACTAAGGCATTTGAAATCTTTTACTTTTTTTTATTTGCACTGGGAAATTTTCAAGATGCAACATCCTAATGCACAGGAATCTCTAGGCAGCATAAACAAATAACCGTACTATACATGCACGGCAAAGTAAAAGCAGTACCTTAGCAGGTATACCGGAATAATGATGCAACTGACATTTCAGATACATGAAAAAGACTTCACTCCATTCTGGAGAGGGAGGAGACAGGGTAAAGTAGAAAAAGCAGTTGGGGAGGGGGTGCAGTTCTAGGGCACATTCCAGGACATGGTGCAGAGAAGTTGAGCTCTGTTGTGGGTTGGGCAGAACATATTAGTACCCCATGAAGGGAGTACAAATGGTTTGATAGGCATCCAGTGTTTTCCTGGCAAAGTACGACAGTCTGACCGTAGTAGCCAAGTTCCAAATTATAGAGAGTCACTAGGTGCAAGCTGGAATTTTATCCATCTTCTAGCTTTGTAATATTTGGTGTTTGGCCTAAATGCTGATCATCAGAAGCCAGTAAAGATGTGACCTGTTTAGAGTCGTAAGAGGGGAAGGGAGCCCTAACAAGTACACTGATGGATCAACTGGCATAGACATTTGCACAATGTTACAGCAACATTTATGAACCTTTTGCCAGAAAGAGGCAGGTTTACTGCAGGAAAAAAAAGATGCACATCAGGTCCACCCCAGGGAGTTGACACCTCCAGCACATATCCTGGGATAACAGATGGAGTCCTGTAGTTGAGCTGAAGTCTGATAACAGCAATGAATGATTTTGTTCTGAATCAGTAAGCTTCTTGTATCTGGACAAGCTTTGTGGGCATGGACTCATAGCTGGTGACCGATATCCCCAGTGATGTTTATACTCAGGGCATGTTCCCATTTCTCTCTGGCTCCTGCTTAGGGGTTAAGAACGTTACCAATGTTAGATATCTTCAGATAAGGCATTACTTAAGGAACGGGCTAGGCTTGGACTGGGGCAGGGAACATGCTCCCTCTTTTATACATTTTATTTTCCCGGCGATTGATCACAGATCCCCATCACAGTTCATCTCCCAAGCATATCAAGCACTTCAACAAAGTAAGGATGACATCAGGAACATAACCAGGTAAAGATGGAAAACTGAGACAGGGTCCCTCATCACCATTTAGGACTGGCAAAAGGCTTCTTACACACAACATAAGGTGACCCCTAGTTATCAATGAAGAGAGTTCAGCTGGAAAGTTTTATCCATATATTTTCAAACTCCACAAATTACAGGGAAATACGATCCCCAAAACTGCACAATGTGCTGGAGAGGATGTGGGGTGGCCTCAGCCACACATACACACACATTCTGGGAATACTCCATAATTCACCCCTTTCAGGACACTATATAAAAAGCACTTCAAGAGTTAATACCCAACATGGGAGAGTTAACAATATGGTTGACACTATTTTTGTTATACCCACCAAACTTTAAAAGAAATAAACTATATCAAAAACAGTTGAGTATATGGTTGATAGCAGCTAAAAAAACATTACCGGAAAATGGCTATACAAATATCTGCCCAACACAACACTCCTATTTCCAGAGCTTTGGATAAGAGATATCTTGTTGGTACTGTTTTTATTGACTCATCTAAACCTTTTGATGTGATCAATCGTAAGTTGCTTCTGACTCATCTGTCCTCTAATGGCTTCTCTACCAGTGTAACCACCTGGTTCTTTTCTTACTTACACGGGAGAACTCAATCTGTGCTTTGGAATGCTTGTCTTTCTTCTGCTTTCTCTATTCTCACAAGGGTTCCTCAGGGGCCTATACTCAGTCCTATTCTTCTTTATCTTTTTATTGATTCCCTACACTCTGTTGTTGGCAATTGCTCAGTTTGACTCTATGCTGATTACATCATTCTTTTCTATGCTCATAAAAACCTTTCTTTTCTTTCCTCAACTTCTCTGTATAGAACTCTGTATATAATGTAAGAGTCTCACTACTTATAATAAGCACACCCAGATGAACAAATTTAAACAAAGAGCTCAACTACCACTCAATAAACAATAGAACAGGTTGATCATAAAATATAAAATTAGAGATTATAATATGGCTAGAAAAAATCCTGCAATTTGATTGGTTGCTAGCAGTTGGAACTAGTGCTGTTGCCTAAGCACAACAACATGGTTTGTGGTCGCAGATTCTCATTACTGTATATACTTTACCTTAAATTCTATATATTCAATAACCACACCCAATGGTTATTCCAATAAACTCAGTTTATTGTCTGTACACACATGTGTGGGAGCCTCGGCTAAAGGCAAGAGCTCCTCAACAAAGGTTTACACAGTATTTTATAACACTCTCTCATTTTGGAAAACATCAACATTTCAGTATTAGCCAATCAAAGTTCTCAGCAATGTAACAGAAGAAAACACATTGAAGCATTAGGTATTTTCCACTGGCTTATTTCATCACTGCTTGATACTTATGCCTGGGTCAAGCTGACCTAATAGAAACAATGAGCTTCAGTTCTGCTCATTCTTATCTAACTTACTATTTTTCACAACCTAAGGAACTGGTTTCAGCCAGCACGAGTTATTGCTTTTCTGCTTGCTTTGTGATTTTTATAAACTTATAATGACCCTTAGCTTCTACTCAGACCTGGCTATATTCAACTGCACTAGCAGCTTATATGTTATAATCATAATATATATATATGTTGTAACACACTTTACTTTATATGTAATCCACTCTATATGTATGCATAAAAGAAAGACATATATATATATAAAAGAAATTCCTCCACACTCCCCCCTTTTGATACTCTGTATCAACTAACACCCCCTTTTTTTATATGATTTAAAACTGGTTCCCAGCATACAGATAGTTAAGGCATGGAGATACAGATGGAACACAATGGTGAGTTTGTAAAACATAATACAGAATTGAGGGATGTCAACACCACAATTGAAATATGTGAAAAAAAATGCTAACATGTGACACCACATCTAACACAATATAACATAACAATTTTGTTGATGAAAAAGAGTTCATGGAATTCACTTTGAGAGTGAATAAGGTAGATGCTACCTTGTGTTGAGGTGTGGCACACCCTTGGAGCTTGATTGAAGAATCTATTGATAATGTCTCTTGACAGATAAGTCCTTATAAAACATAACAGTCTATAAAGTTAACAGTCTATAAAGTTCATATAAGTATCCACAGGTTGATGTAGTTACAGTACAGATGAAATGTCATTTGCAGAATGGTGGTAACCCCACAAGGCATATGGGGCAATGCAGACAGTAATTTAAAAACAAAACACCAGCATAGTAGAAAGTCAGTGTTCATTTTGCTGGCTGGCTGATTAGTAGACACACTGGCCAGGGGTGCATTAAGTCCTTTTAATGGAGTAGTCACACACACACACTGGCATGGCATTTGTTTTGTCGTGAGTTGATTACACCCAGCATAAAGATTAACAGTCCATAAAAGGTAACAATTGACAATAAACCATTAAGAACACAGTCCATAACAGAGCAATAGGGTTGTAGAAAGTACCAGCCATGTTTGGAACAAGCAGCAGTGAAGAAAATGGATGTATTGCTTGAAGGTCAATTGAAGCAGAATCTTCGCTGGAGTTGGGAGTGCCCTTCCCCAGACTTAACTTCATAGTAAGCAGAAACAATAAGCTTGATTGCAGAGTCTGAACTGACTAGACCTCCTTCAGTTGATTTAAAGTTCTACAAATAGGTGTAATTTTGCTGAAAACATTACACTTGCAGAGGTTACTGCTGTTGAACGTGGAGATCTTGTGTGTGCCACACCGTGAAACCTGCAAACTTGCAAAGTGTGTTAGACACTGAGTTAAAACACATAAATAACAATCTTTTAAACCATTTACTTCTTGTTTTGTAAAGAGTGGTGTGACAGAGCCTAAATTCTGGCAATTAGAAAAATAAAAAATAAAAATGGGACATTAACCGCACACCTGGTGGTGCAGGCCGAGGTTCAATTATACCATTTGACCATTTGTAAATCATGACAATGTTATGGTTACCTCCTGCTTTTAAATCACAGCAGTTATGACAGTGATGAACATTATTTCCCTGTCTGTTGGCAAGCAGGCCTGATGGAGACCTGAGTTATAAAATCCTGTAATGTTACAATACATAGATACATAGACAGTGTCAGCAGATAAGGGCCTATGGCCCACCCAGTCTGCCCATTTGAGCTTGTAAGTTTAGTTTGTTTTCCCTTACCCCTGACCTCTAGAATTCCTTTATGTCTATCCCATGCATTCTTAAATCCTGTGATTGTTTCAGCCCCCACCACTTCCTCTGGCAGGGTGTTCCACTTGTCCACCACCTGTTCTGTGAAGAAATTCTTTCTCATGTTTCCTCTGAATCGTCCTCCCTCCAACTTCATCCCATGCCCTCTAGTCCTGGAACATCTTTTCGCTAAAAATAGTGTTTTCCTGCACTCTGTTTCTCCTGTAAGATACTTGTATGTCTCTTATCATATCCTCTCTCTCCCTCCTCTCCTCCAGGGAGTGCATGTTTAGTTCCTTCAACTTGTCTTCATAGGACTTGTGATGCAATCCATTTCTGCACCATTCTCACCCCTTGTACTCCCTTCAGACTTATTACCCCCCTCTTCCTCAGTAAAGACTGAGCAGAAATACCTGTTCAATATGTCAGCTTTACTGTTGTCATCCTCCACGCGACTCCCATCCTCCTCCTTTAGTCTCACTATCCCTCTCTTTGTCCTTTTTTTTTTTCACTTATGTACCTGTAAAAGGTTTTGTCCCCTAACCACTGATTTTGCAATGTGTTCTTCTGTCTGAGCTTTGGCTTCCCTTACTGACTTTCCTGCCTCCCTTTGTTTCTCCTGGTACTTCTCCCTATTCCCTTCTGCCTGTGTCTTTTTGTATTGCCTGAATGCTATTTTTTTGGCTTTCACTTTCTTTGCTACCTCTTTGGAAAACCATAATGGTCCCCTTTTCTTTTTTTTCTTGCTAACCTGCTTAATGCAGTTAAACGCTCAAACATATTGTTCATAACAATACCTTTTACACAATGCAATTAGTGGGACAAATACATATGTTGTTGGCCTATGCCAATTTAATAACAGTGCCTATTGCACCTGTGACACATGAAAAGGTCTACCTTTTTTACCCTGTATAGGGACATACTTTAAAGTACTGAGTGAGATAAGGCTTGAAGCATAGGTTTGGAGTACAATCTAAATTGTGCATATTATAATTGTTAAAATTTAAAATGACAAAACCTGAATGAGTACACTCATTCTTTAGGGGTACCTGTGAGTAATAAGACAAACAGAGCATTAATTTTACTTTTGATTTTGCTTTGGAACATATTGTAGGGGTGGGTCAGCAATGCTGGCCCCAGTATTAGAGTTTAGTTAAGAGCATTTAAAACGTTATACATGTGGAGAACTTTTCTGAATACACACATGATACAGTGTAGCAAGATGTATATCAAAACATTAACATAAACGTGAAACATTAGCATGTTTGTAATAGAACAATTTCAGTATTGAGCATAATGCATAATGCATAAAATACATTTTAAACAACACATATAGACTGTAAACTTAGCTTAGAATCCAGAAATGTTAGAGTACTGTGAATTTACTGGTTGAAAAAAAAAATGCATTCATTGCTGTAAGGCAATGACAAAGTTGTTTTGCATTTGTTTTAACAGGATAAGAAAGCTGAAAAGACAATCAAAAGAATGAATATTGGGACGTACATACACAACTTTACCCTCCAGCGTAACTGATTACTTGCTGAGGCAGAAACCCTTGTACCAATAATAGGTGTGAGATTTAACTGTTTGCACTAGAAAAACAGAAAGGCTTGAGCTGGGTTATGCTGTTAAAATACCTTGGGTCTTTTTTAAAACCTGTAAATAAGAAACAATTATTGGCAAATACATATTTTCCTTATTTACCCCTCTAGGGGAACAGTGATGTACCTTGCAACCTTTGTGGGTATTACACTGGAAGGGATAGAGGAAGGGTAGCATACCCCCTCCCCCCAAGCTCCTACTGGTGGAAGAGACAGCTCGAAGTGAAAGAGACAGCTAGAATACTGTAGCAATAAAAAGGTTAGCTGTGGATGGTGACATGATCCCCACCTACTACACTTTAAATTATAACAAGATAATATTACAATTAGTTTAGTAAGTTTCATACCTTACTATAAAGATGAGAACTTCTTTTCTCTAGAAGAAAGAGAAGAAACACAGACAAACAACAAAAACAACACACACCAGTTTAAAAATAAAACAAGATTATTTCCATAGGATAAAAAAGCAAGCGTCCCTAGGTTCCTTATCCTAAGCATGACAAAATGTCAGCTGAGTTTATAAAAAATCCAGATTGATGGTAATACCGTACGTACGTATCTCTTAGAATGCATTTCAAAAAGACAAAAAAAATTATTACACCATGGTCACACATAAAAACAAAACCATTGTTTTTAACTGTAGATGGTAAACCTCAAAAACAGCTGTAATAGTCCTTTTTCAAAAGCGTACTGTACATACATATAATAAAAATATGGGAGATGATGAATAATTCTCCTTCCAGCTGAGTATTGCCTGTGTTGGCTGCAAGTCAGAAGCCAGAGAGGAGAAGAAAAGTTTGTTCCTCTTCACTTAGAATACTAGTTTTGCAACAAAAGTCAAATTACATGGTTCACTCTTGGTGTGCTTTCATGAAAACATACATTTTGTGTGAAAAGTTGTGCTTTAGGTATGGAATACACATCAAGTTTGAACTGGTAGTAACATAAAATGTTGAAACACAAGAAGGTCAAATAACGTGCAAAAGGTCACAGTGTGCATGCAAGGGTCGTTCAAACCCAGTTATTTTTGTAGTGTCCTGAACACTACTGATATTAAAATCTTTACACTAAAACTGCTTGGCCAAGACAGTACACACACATACATACACAAAAGAAATACTTAACACAAATAAGACTGACATTGTTTCACACCAATTTGCTAAGGTAATGCCCATAGTTCCATTAGAAAACTGTACGTGTTTTAGATATATGTGCCTCCTGCCTGTCATGTAACACTGGCAATTTTAAACCAACACATTTATACATATTGCCATGCCAAATCTTTCCAGAACAAAGCACTTTTTAAACACATTCTAATAACTCCTTTCAACACCTTTAAAACACAACACAACGTACCATCTGTAAGTGAACACATCTTGTATAACATGGTTACACCTTTTGGCGCATAGCCAAAATATGGCACTTGCCATTTTGCAAAAGTTTCTGGTTTTAACTAGAAGTATGATAAAGCCATTTATAGCTGTTAACACATTACATTTCACCTAGCAGTGGCTTGGCACGTTGCTTGCAAACTACAAATCTTTCTGCACATTGCAATCTATGCGTCATATCTCTTCACCTTCAACACTACCTGCTTCACCCAACAACTACATACAAAAGTTCTTCACTGACCCTATCTAGGCAGCACAAATGTTCCATTAAAAATAAAGCCAATTAAAACAGTCAGCTATGAGGCAAAGAAGCTTTTTTTTTTCTTTTTTTCCCTGTAACATGTTGTGCACTGAAGGCAGTCAATCCTATCTCGCAACCTTGACAACAGAACATAATTACAGAACACAGATATAAGCTGTTTTAGATATGCACAAGAAATACAGAGCATTACCTTGTTTAGTATACGTATACAGAAATAAAACAGACAGACATAAAACAACTTTGAATAAAAAATTCAGACTTACCGGTGCCAAGATATTTTCTTCTTCTTTTCCGATACACAAGTCTGAGTAAGAAAACTGACTGCAGGACCTTCATGATAATTTCCAAACACTGCAGCTATTAACCCTTTCAAATGTTTTGTTTTGGCCATTTTAGTAACCTGCCAAACCAAGTCTTTTCCAGAGCTCTGGTTTGCAGTTTAAAACACAACAAAAAATCTCTAACAGTACTAGGTTGAGATTCATCTGGTAGAGGTCCCAGTATTTCCATTGTAGTCCCTAAAGGTGCCTAACCGGTCTTGGAGTGCCACCCAACACTCCTACTTTTCGGGCATCCCCTGATGCAGTGCCCACCAGCACTCTCTTACTTTTCGGGCATCCTGATGCCGTACCACCAGCACTCTTACTTTTACCAGGCGTCCCTGATGCCGAGTGCCCACCAGCACTCTTGGTGCCACCCCAGCACCTAAAACAGTAAATGATGACTGTCACCGCTCCCAAGGCATCACACATATGGTGGGACTTGAACCTCTGGGCCACCCTCCCTGAGGCCTGGACTTGGCAGTCCGATCACAGTCGACATGGAGTGAAGTCATCCTGCCGACTACGCCAAAAACTGTGGTCGCAGATTCTCATTACTGTATATACTTTACCTTAAATTCTATATATTCAATAACCACACCCAATGGTTATTCCAATAAACTCAGTTTATTGTCTGTACACATAGTGTGGGAGCTCGGCTAAAGGCAAGAGCTCCTAACAAAGGTTTACACAGTATTTTATAACACTCTCTCATTTTGGAAAAACATCAACATTTCAGTATTAGCCAATCAAAGTTCTCAGCAATGTAACAGAAGAAACACATTGAAGCATTAGGTATTTTTCCACTGGCTTATTTCATCACTGCTTGATACTTATGCCTGGGTCAAGCTGACCTAATAGAAACAATGAGCTTCAGTTCTGCTCATTCTTATCTAACTACTATTTTTCACAACCTAAGGAACTGGTTTCAGCCAGCCGAGTCATTGCTTTTCTGCTTGCTTTGTGATTTTTATAAACTTATAATGACCCTTAGCTTCTACTCAGACCTGGCTATATTCAACTGCACTAGCAGCTTATATGTTATAATCATAATATATATATATATGTTGTAACACACTTTACTTTATATGTAATCCACTCTATATGTATGCATAAAAGAAAGACATATATATATATAAAAGAAATTCCTCCACAGGTTCAGAACATAGAACTTTATTATTAATTAAAAATCCATCCCTGTCAGATTCAAACCTAGAAAATAAGTATAAATCACCATCTTGTTTACAGCAAGTACAGTAAAAAAAAAAAGGATAACACTTTTTCTCTCACCCAGGAGAAGACATCTGAGTGGGTAAACCTCCATTTCAACACTGAAAATAGTGATCATTCTGAAGGGGAAGTAGAAACAGCATCTGTAAGTGCAAATCATAATGAAATAGATAGTCATACAAAAAAGGCACAGTGATCTAGCCATGGTCGAAACTGAAGAGAGACTGAGCTCAACTGAAATAAACAGGACACTAAATGTCAAACAAGCTGGGCAATGACTGTGTTCACAGTTTGGTTGGCAGAAAGAAGTATGATATACACTTAAAAACAATTCCAATTGAATCCCTGAATGCAATACTTCATGATTTCGTTGGCACTGTGAAAAACAGCAATGCAGAGGTTTACAGTGTTATGTTAGTATCATGGCAGGAATTAACCATTTCTTGAGCAGCCTTCCTATGAGCCATTCTGTAAATATTATGAAGGATACATAATTCTCAAACAGTAATAATGTGTTCCTGGTGGTGAAACAGTTAAGGAGGCTGGGAAAGGACAAGGCCTGCCACTATCCACCACTGGCTAGGAGCCATCTAGAGAAAATAAGGAAATCACAAGCCCTGGATGTTAACACTGTGGATGGCCTGGTACAAAAAGTATGGCTAGATGTACAGCTATACATTGTCCATCATGGCTGATAGGATCTCTGTGAACTAAAGTGAGACAGTATAGCGATAAAAGTTGTTGAGAACAGACTTAAATATGCTTGTATGTCATTCAACAAAAACCAAAAAATTACACAGACCCCCACGAAGGAAGAAGAATCAGTCTCTGTGGCATTGTGCCATAGCTACCTGGTAATCCTCTGTTTACCAATTGCTTCACTAAAAAAGTACATGTCAGAAGTACCAGAAAATGACCCAGCATTCTATCTTCAACCCTAAAAGTATGACGGCTGAGAATTTAGAAATGTAGAATAGATGGTTTACAAAGGCTCTCATAGGCACAAACTATCTATACAGTATGCTACTATGTATCTGCAAACTGCCAGGGTTGAGTACTATCTATACAAAGCACAGTTTAAGATGCACCGCTGTACACCTTCTGTCCTCTCATGAGAAATAATGGCAATAACCAGCCATAAATGTAAATCATCTATACGCTCTTACTGAGGACCCTCACTGTCTGAGAGAAGAAACTAGAGCAACTTGCTAGGTGGCCAAACCCAAAATAGTTACCCCACAACAACAATCAGCAATCCTGCTATTAGTGATCAACATATCCAGTAGGATTTGTCATCTGAACACAACATCCCCAGCCCTTCCCATGACAAGCAGTTTCCTGGTTTAAGAAAGCTCAGAGAAGTAGTAGCCAATAACTGTTTAATAATAAACAAGTCAAAAAGAAACAATGACAGCACTGTAAAAATGCAGTTATCAATATGTTGCTTAAAATATCATATTTTTATGTTTCCACAGATCACAGAGGTTGATGAATAAGCCAAGAAATCTGTCTACACACAACTGATTTCCAAAAAGAAAAGAAAAAAGGAATAATAAATTCATTTTGGCTAATAACGCATTTACCTTTTTTTTTAACCCACAGGGATCAGCCTGTGAGCCTCCATGTCTCGAGCAGTGTGGTACCTGTTTCATCAGACACATTGAGACTGTAAGTATATTTCAAGTATAACCTCCGTTTTGTACTTCATTGATTGTACAGTACTCAATGCACTATCAACACCCCTAATAAAAATATTTTCATGAAAATCAGCTTTGGCAGAAATAAAATGCATACAAAAAATAATCTCAAGGATATGAAATGTTGTAGTCCCACCCCCTCCCCGCAAAATCCATGTGGACAAACATGCAGCTCAATCTCAAGAGCAGTGCTGAAAATTTTATGGTGGATAAATTCAGCTGAAATTAGTGACAAACACCCTTCACTCCCCCTAAACACATCTACACACACACACTCAGCTGGATTGCAACAATAAATACCAAAAAAAAACCTCATTATCATGCAAAAAGCATAAATCTGTGTCACGTAGCACCCCCAGCCACTCTAACACTCAGTTACTCGATCGCATCACCAACTCTAACTTTTCTTACCATGAAGAATTGGGATCAAATATCCAGACAGTTGCTCAAATAAATTGTTTGACATCTATGAAATCTACAAAGAAATATATCAATGTCATTTTGAGTAGAACACTGCATGTGTGATCAGTCTCCTCTGCAGGGAAAGACCCTACCAGTCATGTAATGATTCTGCTCAACTCCACCCTCCCCTTGAAAAAGTAAAAGAGACAGAGACCTTAAAGTGTTTTTTCCTTCTTTGTTTCCAACACAAATGAGGATTACCCTGCCATCCAAAGAAACACAGAAAATCAGCATGTGGACACCTATGCTGCTTCAAGGTTGATCTTAGTAGGAACTCTGCATGGGACTCTCAACATAAATGTTTATAATTCTGAGCAGTTACCTAAAAAATTTGAAAGAAATACTGGTCAATTAAGTTGGATAAAAACAGTAATGGAAACAGTTCATTCACCATTTTAGGCTAAAGCATGATAGCCTTGAAAGGGACTATTTTTTCTTTATTTGTTGCTAAAATTATCTGTAATAAAATTTAAGCCTACAACTGATTTTTGTCTGTGTATTTCTTAAATAACCAACTGTGCGTGTTTTTCTAGCCAAATACAAACTCAATGTATGTATTTTCAAAATGGAGGGAAAGGGACAGATATAATTTTAAATAATTTTAAACTGCTTGTCGCCTGTGAAAACGGGCATTTTGCTCATCAGGCTCACAAGGATAAAAATTAAAAATGAATTGAAATGAAATTCAAAATTTTTAGATGGTAAAAAGTTGGTAAAAACTGATACGTACAAATATCTGGGTTTGATCATGGACCGGAACTTAACCTCTGCCGAACACATAAATGCAACTACCAAGAAAATTAACCAAAGACTGGGAGCCCTTAGAAGGATATTAGCAAGTGTGTTGAAAGAGGCTAGACAGAAATTAATCTTACAATTACTTATTCCAGTCTTAGATTATGGAATATTAGTTTTTAGGAATGCACCAAAAACTGCCCTAAAAAGAATTGATCGAACTTATTATAGATTGGCTAGCTTTGCAAACTTAAGTAAATTTGTGACTCACCACTGCTATGTGTATCAGGCATTAAACTCATTAAATCCTGAGGATAAAAGGCAATTATATTGGCAAACATGATGTTTTAAAATGTTAAACTCTAAAACAGTACACCCATTGAGAAATATGGAGATAATGAGAGAAAACATAAATTCAAGCTATACATTTCGAGACCAGATGAAGATTTCTTGTCCACGAGCTCACAACAGAATTGAATGATGTTTCAGACAAATTTAACAAAGTCTTGGGATGCTGTTCCTGTAGATCTGAAAGCAAAAAATTCAGTAAAAGAATTTCAATGAGCACTAAGAAAATCTTTTAAGGTGTCTTGCAATAGCTGTAATGATTATGAATATGAATTTGCGTTTATGTAATTGTATACTTGGCTATGTTTTACTGTATGTCAGAATTGTATGAAACATTGTCAAATGTAACAGGACTTTCATTGAAAATAGAAGTTTCCTCTAATGATTGTTTCCTGTATAAAAATAAACTTTTATCAATCAATATTATAATCTCAGTAAGGCAGTCCAGGATGTGCACTGTGGTAGGATAACAGCACACCTAGAGTGGTGGAAGCACTCAGTTTGTGGTCTTGTGCTTCAGCCCACCCTAAGTTTGCTATAATCCCACCACAGCACACACCTTGTCATGCCTTATTGTTTAAATAACACAGGATCTTACTACAGCAACTGGCAGTGAGTCAGTATTTAGTCCCTTTGTGCCTTAAGTGGATCAGTGGCGAGCTGCTTGACTGCAAAGATAAGGAATATGTGAAATCAGAGCATGCACCCCTAAGTCCTTCAAAAGGGATCGGACATCTTGCATTTGGGAGGTCAAAAAAGGAACCCTTGTGGCAGGAACATCACCATCTTGATCCCCAAGTTCATACAATGAGTCACGTTTGCTAATAAAATGTTTTTCACCCATATTGTAGCTTGCCCTATATTTAAAAAAATTTTCCCACCTCCCTACCTTCCCATACTCTATTTGCAGTGCTCAGTTCTGTAAATAAGAGCCATTATGCAATGGCCTAGTAAGTCATGTGAAACTTTAAGTAACTTGAGTCTAATTATTGAAGAAGTAATAGTTCTTACAGCAGCTTTGAAGTTCACCTGCCCATATTTGGCAGTAGAGACACTCAAGGCTCCCCCAACCCTTCCAAATCTGCTCCATTTGCTGGGTTCATTTCTATTTCTGTTTTCCTGGTAACTTACCTGCCTTCCACAGATCATTGTTCAGATAAACTTGTCCATTCCACACCACTCTCAGGCGAGTAGGCAGGAGAAGCTGGTGCTGGATTTTGAAGTTGCGTAGGGAGCTGTGAATCCAGTCAAAAGATTTGTATTGGTTCCTGGTACTATAACAGAGGTCAAGTAATAGGAATATGTCAGCATCATCATGTGTTAGGTTCCATTTTATTTCCATGGTAGCACTAAAGCTTTGTTGCGATCACAGTGACGAAGGTCTGGGGAGCTGCCAAGTCCATTTATGCATGCCTAGGGGTATGTCTATATGATTTTTCCAATGAGAAAGTCAGTTCCCTGTCCATGAGTTCCAGAAGGGTAGGAAGTAACTGTTTGACAATCCCCAGAGCATCCTCTCTCTCTCTCAGCTGTTTCTGGAAGTCTCATGAGCCAGAGATTGCATTCCTGCGTTTGATTCTCTGGAGTTTCTAGGCACTGTTTCAAATGTGAGTTCTCCTTAATAAGGGTTGCTATTGCATCCTGAGATTTCAAGGATGTAGTTTTTACTCTTTTTACTGTCTGTATATGTACTTTATGGATTTTTTCCCCTTTTTCTCCCTGACCCAGGTCCCCAGCAGACATGTATATGCATGTGGCATTCACAAGCATTTCCAGTTTGGAGACTCAGGGAGTTAAGTTATAAATCTTGCTGTTCATATCCTGCACTGACAAGTTGCCTCAGGGTGGTACTGACTGTAAGGAGTGTTACAGCACTGCTGTAAGTCTCATCCAAGTCTGATGTCACCTCACGTTGGTCAGGCCACCTTTCCTTCTGCAGCTTCTTTGGATTAAAAACGTCCACAGGTGAAGCAGCACCAAGCGACTTTACCATCTGGTAGCTAGTTGTTCGCAGTGCTGTAATATGTGTTCAGAGTTGCAAAATTCTTGAAAAAGTTGTTTATTTTAAACAGTTAAAATGACTCTTGGGAGTTGCAGTAAAGAGTGTCTCTCCCCTTCAGAAGCTAAGCCATACCCCCATTTAATCAATATTTGTATTTAAAAGTACCACACCATAGACACTGTTTAATTTAGTAAATACTGTATACCCAAACAAATTTTAAATGTAAATAAATGTAAAAAATGTTTTTGCTCTGCTGCTCGAGAAACTGTTCCCAGCCCATTTATCAGCTCAGTAAACACCATGGCTGAAAATCAAAAACAAACTCGAACTTGATTAGGAAATCTTTTATTTTCTTCTGTATTGTACGCTTCTTGGCATGAGGTCCTCTGATGTCTTCCACTACTCTGAGAGCTCCCCAGTTTGACATTAAATCTGACCGCTGCTTCATTGTACACTGTAGCTTGAGAAGTGACACCCAGACATCCCTCGGTGTGACCAGGATCTCTTCTGGCATCTCTTCTCTCTTATTATCCTGTTTCTCTGATTCATTGAAGCACATATAGTACAGGACATATTAAACTTATTGTGCAACAGCTGGTTAACATTTGAAGTGTCAAGGCTCTGCAGAGGAAATCTCTTCATCACTGGTAACTGGCTGCTAGCTGTTTTTTGCTGAGCTCTGAATGTGTTGCCTGAATACTTTCAGTTGAAAGCCACATTCTACAGCTAAAGAGAAAATACAACCAGCTACAGTAGTTGGCAACTCATTGCAACCACATGAAAATAATGGGTTACAAACCGGGGACACAGTAAGTTTAATGTGAACTGTACTGTAGAATTGAGGCCCGCACAGTTTTCCCTAGCCACAGGCTCTACTTCATTGTCTCCAAGGTGAGACATCTGACTTAATTTGTTAGCTGTTATACCCTCCAGCAATTGCAAGTCCTCTGATGTTCCCTCTACTGGTTTGTGAGACTTCTATGTTTCTGGCTCTGAACTGTTTGCTGCAGTGTTTTGAAAATACAGCCTTCCCAAAGCAGCACTATATTGTAATATCAGTCACAATATCCCAGTCATTCTTCAGCAGCTGCACAGCATCTAGCAGAGTTGTTTTTTTAGTGCATTCTGTGGCAGTCAGGTCAGCATTAGTGTGTAGTTCATCAAACACTCTCTCCCTCATATAGTAAACATGGTGCTATTGAAAAAAATCATTCCTCAGTCATGGGACTGGATGGTACATATTGTATTGGGAAGGAGGAGACTTGATATAATGCTTCTGAGATGGAATGGAAAGGTGACCAGAAACAGCATATAGAATTAAAGCGATTTTTCTGCCTCTAAGTTTTCTATCACAGACTCTGACCCTATCCGTGAATATGTCGGATGTCATCCTCACTATGTAGTTTGACTGGTAAGTTGTTGTACAGCTGATTTCCCACTCACTCGGAGTCCTGATTTTTCACTGCCAATTACAGTATGCCAAAACAGACACCCTCTCTTTCACCTTTTTCTCACCCATTAGAATCTCTGTTTCAAACCCAAGACTCCCACACCCAATATATCTAAAAAACAACAACAGTCTCATCAGAGTTAAATATGTTTTGGGGTTCAAAACCAGCACATAAGTTTGGAAGCATTGTGCTGAAGCACTGATCAGTACTTTCACTGTCATTGTCTTTCTTTTCCTTATGTGCATGGCAAAACCTTATGTTACTGCAAGTTTTCCAGCACTGAAACCAACCAGCCTTCTGATAGGCTAAAATTGGCTCTCCCCATAGTAACATAGAAACATAGAATTTGATGGCAGATAAGGACCACTTGGGCCACCTAGTCTGCCCATTTCCCTACCTAACAGATAAGCTGCAGATCCTAGTTAACCAACAGCTTACTTCCTCCTAGCCCCCATTAGAATTGCCTTGTGTCTGTCCCGTGCATTCTTGAACTCCCCCACTGTTTTTGACTCTACGACATCCTCAGGAAGGCCATTCCATGCATCTACAACCCTCTCTGTGAAGAAATACTTCCTCACATTACCTCTTAGCCATTCCCCCCATCTTCAAATTGTGCCCCCTTGTTCTTGCACATCTCTTTTTCTGAAAGATGCTACCCTCTTGGACTTTGTTGATTCCCTTGAGGTATTTGAAAGTTTCTATCATGTCCCCCCCTCTCCCTCCTCGAGGCTATATATCTTAAGCTCCTTTCGTCTTTCTTCATATGTCTTCTGGTGCAGACCCTGCACCATTTTGGTTGCTCTCCTCTGAACAGCCTCAACTCTGTCTATGTCTTTGTGGAGTTGGAGTCTCCAGAATTGTATACAGTACTCCAGATGTGGTCTTACCAACTGTCTGTACAGAGGGACAACAACTTCCTATTTCCTACTGGTGATGCCTCTCCCTATGCATCCCAGTATACCCCAACCCTCCTTACTGCCTTTTCACATTGCTGACCCATCTTTAGGTCATCTGATATGACGATCCCCAGGTCCCTTTCCATTTTTGTTGCTGTCAGTATCTCACCCCCTTTGCGTACTTTTTCCCCTGGGTTTCTGTTTCCAAGCTGCATTACTTTGCACTTCTTTATGTTGAATCTAAGATGCCATTCATTTGACCATTCCTTCAACCTTGCCAAGTCCCTTTTCATCCTTTCCATCCCACCTTGCTTATCAACCCTTTTGTAGATCTTTGCGTCATCTGCAAAGAGACATACTTTCCCTTCCAGTCCCTCTGCAATGTCTCTTTTAAAGACATTAAAAAGGGCCAGCCCCAGTACTGCACCCTGTGGTACCTCACTAGTAACTCCCTTTCTTCACTGTGGACTCCATTTACTATTACCCACTGTGTCCTGTTGTCCAGCCAGTGTTCTATCCAGGCTAATACCCTGGGACCCACTCCCAGGCTGGCTAATTTATTTATTAATCTTTTGTATGGGACTGTGTCAAATGCCTTGCTAAAGTCTAGGTAGGCCATGTCCACAGCCCCTCCCTGGTCTACTTTGGTCACCCAGTCTAAGAAATCAAATAGCTTTGTCTGACATAACCTTCCTGCTGTGAATACATTTTGCCTTGGATGCTGTGCCCCACTGGCCTCTAGGTACTCAATTCTTTTCTTCAGAAGTGATTCCATCATTTTCCCTACCACTGAGGTCAAACTGAGAGGTCTGCAGTTTCCTGCCTCTGTCTTGCTCCCACTTTTGTGAAGGGGAATCACATCCAACCTCATCCAGTCCTCAGGTACAGTACCACATCATCCTCCCATGATTTATTAAAAAGGGTAGTCAGTGGTGTTATTAGTTCTTCCCTTAGTTATTTTAGAATTCTGGGCTGAATCCCATCAGGCCCCATTGCTTTATCCACCTTCAGTTTTAAGAGTTCTTTCAGAACCCTTACTTCTGTGAAAGGACTAATATCAACACCCCTATCCAGAGTGCTTCCATTGACTGGATTAGGTATCTCACCCTGCTTTTCCATTGTGAATACTGAGCAGAAGTATTCGTTCAGTATCCCTGCTTTTTCACTGTTCCTCTCTGCCCAAACACCTTCCTCTTTATTCAGCCTCAGTATCCCTGCCTAGCCTATCTTTGCTCCCTAATGTACCTATTAAAAGATTTTATCTGCCTTCTTAACTGAGTTGGCTATCTTTTCCTCGGTTTGGGCCTTTGCTATTCTGACTGCATTACCTGCTTCCTTCTACTTTAACTGGTACAGTTCTCTGCCCTGTTCCTTCTGTGTTTTCTTATACTTCCTGAACACTATCTTTTTCTGCCTTACCTTCCCTACCACTTCTTTTGAGAACCATAGTATTTTTATTTCATTTTGAGTTGTTTATTTGCTTCACACTAAGGCTTGTTGCCTCTGTGATGGCATTTTTGATGTTTCCCCACTGTTGCTCCACCCCACCTTCTTGCCTGTGTGCTAGTGCTTTTCTGAGGTACTCTCCCATTTTGACAAAATCAGCCATCCTGAAGTCCAATACCTTCACTTTTGTATGACTTGACTCTACAGCTATGTTTATCGTGAACCACACTGTTTGGTGGTCACTTGTTCCCAGATGGCTACCCACTTCAAGATCAGAGATCCTCTATCCATCCCCATTTGAGAGTACCAGGCCAAAGACTGCCCTCTCCCGACTGGGTTCAAAAACTAGCTGTCTGAGGCATGCCCCATGTAGGGCATCGAGAATGGCCCTGCTGTCGGATGTGGCTGCAGCAAAGATGCTCCAGTTAACATCTGGCATATTCAGATCCCCATCAGTAATATCTCCCCTTTCTCTGCCATCCTAAGGATGCCTTCTATCATTTCCTTGTCTATTTCCTCCCCCTGAGATGGGGGTCTGTATACAACCCCTGTGCAGATTGAGGTGCCATTTCCAGTCTTCAGGGTGACCCACAAAGCCTTCTCTCCTCCTTGTTTACCTTTAGTTCTGTTGCTTTGATCCCTTCCCTTATATAGAGAGCTATTCCTCCTCCTCTTCTTTCCTCACTGTCCCTCCTGTAGATTGTGTACCCATTGCCTCTGCCAACTGTTTAGCGTTCTCTGTTAGAAGTGGGTCACTAGACGGCCCAGTGGTGCAGAGGGTTGAGGTACTGGGAGCCTTATCCCACGTTACACCGGCAACCCAGGTTTGGGAACTACCTCGGGTCATCGGGGTGCCGGTGTGTGGGGGGGGGGAGTGGAGCAGAATTGAGCATGCTGGTTGGCAGCTCTCCTCCTCTGAGGGTGAGTTGGTGCCCTCTCCATAGTTCCGCTCCCACCAGGTGGCAGTCCAGTGGGTAGCATAGGTGGAGAGGGGGTTGAAAATTATTGGGAGGTGGAAGGGGCTGAGCTGGTCCCATGTGGTGTGCAGCATGCCTCCACATGCTTTCATGGCTGTGTGCTGGGGCCTTGGGAGGGCAGGGAGAAAATCTGTAAAAAATACATACTGTATGTGTCCCTGTTGCCAGGATGTGACAGGGACCAAAAACCTAAATTAAAATAAAAAGAAGTGGGTCACTAATGAGGTCATTGTGACTGCAGGAATTCTGGAATCACTACAGTAAAGTTATTTGGCTTCTCCATCTTTGCCCTCCCTCTTTCATTTTCTTTGAGGGTTGCAATTCTGGTGCCTCTTGGAAAACAGCTGATCACACTGTTTACGAAGATCATCGATTGTAGATCTAGGCATACACTTGCTGAGCCAGGTTGTGCTGACTCATTTTTAGAAGCTGGTCAATTTTGTTTAAAGGTTTGACTTTACTGCTCAAGCTCATAGCTTTCCACTTGCCTTCCATTGCTCTGTGTTTTCTGGGACCATTTTGGGGGATTGTTCGAGATGCATTGAAATGCACTGAAACTGAACACCAGCAGCTGGGTTGAAAAAGACATTGTAATCAGTGTCATTTCACACCTGCTGACAGTGCTACTTTTAGTCAGATCTGCCCGAAATAGATGGTAGCGCTCAGACAGTATGTATGATCATTTTTACTGTATCACCTATGGGACAGGCAAATGGCAAATAGAAACTGCCTGAAATAGCCAACTGCCCAGGATAACCAAGGGTCATATACAGTGCCTACTACAAATAAGTTGCCCATTGCCGAGTTTTGCCTGTTGGTGCCGACATCTGCTGAGAGATGTTGCCTCCCTGCATTGCGTTACAGACGTGGTCGGCAAATCGGTAGAATTTTTCATTGGTGTTTACTGTGGTACTCATTGTTTTTCAGCACCTGGATGTGCTTCCTCATTCTTCCACCAGGTGGCTGCCATAACCCACAATTGCTGTATTGAATGATCACTGTCTCCCATCTTTTGTTCCTCCCCACACACCTGCAGATGGTGTCCTACATGAAAATACACTGAGAAGCATGGAATAAAATACTTGTATGATTTACTACTTTATGTTGCATGTATCTTAATTTTACTGCATCAGCAGCATTGCTATTTGAAAATATGCATACTCTCATTAACATCATAAACATCAGTTCAGCCAAAAATCTGTAAAATGTGTCTTATAGGCACCCTACAGTAAAATGAACTGATAAACACTAGATGAAATATGAGTTACTACTTTATCTTTCATGTGTCTTATTATTACCGCATCAGCAGCAGAGAATCCGGTTCAGCGATCGGGGTGCGTTGTGTGAGATTTATTATGTGGAATTAAAATAATAATAATACTCACCTGACCTCAAATTATATTAACTTGCCAGCTGGTAACCGCTATTGCAGAGCACGAGTGAAAGTGTCAGTAGTGAGAATTCTTTACAATCTCACTGGAACTCCTCAGTGGCATGTAGTAACCCCCAAAAAAATGATTACAAAAAATAGGGACCTTGAGATGCCAGTTTTAATATGTACCTTAGAACGCTTTATTTTGTTGCTGGCCCTGCCCCATGCCAAGCTGAACCTTTGCAGAAGACGGCAAGACTGACTGCTGGTACTTGCTGTAAAATCAAAACTTTTCAGGCAAACTTTTCATAACTTTTGTTATGCTCTGACCTAAAGCCAAGCCAAGAGAATATGTAATTGAATTCCAGAATATTGGGTCTGAAAGGGCTTCTGGGAAGCATATGCCGTTTGAAGGTTTTGTGCAAATATATATGTGTATAATCACACTAGCATGTTCACAAAGAAACTACAGTTTTGCACAACCTCAATACAAACAAGTTTTTGATATGCAGAATGATAAATCAGAACATTGTGGGACGATCTGTAACAAAACATCATGAAGTGTGTTTATTTAAGGACTGTAAGATGTGCTTTTAAGACTTTGGGGGAACGGGAGTGGGGGAAGACAGTACTGTAGTAGTTAACATGGGAGCACAACATGTGCAAAACCTTTTTTAACCCACAATCTTTTTTTTTTTTATTTATCTGTGTGGAGGAGGCACAGAGCTGCACACCATGTCAGATCAACGGTATGATGTTAAGATGGCAAAGCCTCGCTAGGAAAATAAATACAGCAACACTTACAAACCAGGTTCAGGAACTAACCCAGAGCATCAAAGGGCTGGCGGGGGTGGGGGTCAGCACTGAAAGAAACAGCTACTGATGTCATCCCTGTTGTAAGAAAAAGACTGCAAACACAGCATGGACTCCAAGCACTGGAAAATCAGTTGAGGGATTGGGGTATATATATATATATATATATATATATATATATATATATTACTTTCAAGAAGCTCCAAACAGATTTGCAGTTTCCCTATTGAAATACCCTTCCTGCCTTGCTAGATTTTCTGTTGTCATAATGAAAACATTTCATTGAACTCTTTTTAATAGCAGTCAACATTAAAATCAAATAAAAATGGAAAACATGCGTACAAGCTATTACTATTTATTGTTATGGTATTATTGCGATAATGTCCACTGTTTCCAGAGCGTGGGTCGCTTCGAAAATGAGTGAGAGTTGCCTTTCCTAACAACAACAAAAAAATGTAAAACATAATATGCATCATATTTCACATTGTACAGTACAAATAGCACAGCTGATGAAAAGGATACTACAGTTGCTCCTCCATGGTAATATCCTTTTAATTAGCTGTGCTATTTGTACTGCACAGTATGAAATATGATGCATATTTTGTGTCATAGATTTTTTTGTTAAGGACGGGAGCTCTCATTCCTATTCAAAGTGGCCCACAATCTCGAAAGAGTGGACATTGTATTGTATCTGAAAATCACAAAGAACCTACAGTAAATCTTCTGCCTTCCTAATCATGATGTTGTTTACAAATTGCTGCCTCCCAAATTACAGATTTCACAACTGCATGCACTCCCCAGTGCAAGTTACCAATATAGCAAAATGTCACTGTGAAATACAAGATGCACACATTCTGCTTACTCTCTTGCCGCTAAATAACACATGGTCGGTGCGGTTTACACTTGCGAGAGCCAAGCAGCCACATACCCATTCACTGCACCCTATGGAGATTTTAAAATGCTTTTGCATAGTCCGGTGATGAGAATCAGTTTTGTGATATTTTCTACTGCTGGCCTCGGACTATACTATACTGTAGGTTGTTGTGTTACTAGGAAGCTGAACTGCAGACATACTGTAAATGAATGGTAGGCTTCAGGTTTTCTTAACCTGAATGTAAATGTGACCTTTTTTTATTATTTCTTAAAGGAACCTGCAGTACAGTGGCGACACCCCCATCCCCCTCTCGGGTGATCCTGACATCTGAAATAACTGCATATTTGATCTTTTGCAGTCATACCATTGCCAAAATTACCTGATAAAAAAAGCAGAATCAATCTATATTTCACTCCCCCCTCACTCCTGACAATTTTAGTTTTAAATTATATTCTTCCTCCCCTGGCTCTTGTTACCTTACCTCTCCACAATAATATGGATTAGATTAGATTGTGATAGGCAAATACCCCCTGTTCCACACACTCATCTCTCATAAATCTGATAACTATGATACATGCATGTACAGCCCATATGTCCTTAAATCCAGTCTGTCTCCACTCCCTGATCCCTATATAGCAGTATCCCGCCCCAATAAATTATATATTTTTTTCTTCCTTAGTACAGGCTTCTACACCAGATCACCCACCCCTAAATTTAAAAAGTATTTTTCTACAGTGCAGGGTCCCACCCGGGTCCCAATCACCAGAATGTGGTGTTCCAACCCCATAAATTAGAAAAAAAAACACATTTCCATAGTGCAGGGTCCCCAGTCCCTGATCACCAGATCACCTACCCCTTTAAAAAACAAACAATGTTTTCCATAGTGTAGTGTCCACCCCGATTGCTCAACCACCCATAAATTAAAAGATAAACTTTTCCAACCGAGGTTCCATCTGCCTGGATTGGTGGTAGTTCAGGTGGAGGTTAAAGATCCCATGGCACTTATCGAAAAGAGTAGGGGAATTTCCCTGGTATCCTGGCCAAATTTCCCTCATTCACTAAAAATACCACCAACAGCTTAATCTGGTTCAGTTTCAGTTGCTTACCATCTGTATCCCCTCTCCTACCCGGTCGCCCCTGAAAAAGGGACTTCTAGACCCAGTGGGCTTACCGGGTCAACAAAATTCAACAATAAACAAACAAAACATAGCACAGGGTCCCACCAAGGTTCCCGATCCTGAAAGCTACAGTGTACTGCTAGCCATTTGAAGTTCTGATCACTGCTTTGTTTATTTTGTGGCAGCAGCGTGTGTTGATTCTTATCCTTTAAATTCTACACATCTGTCTAATTTAACTAGGAGCTTAACCAGTCTTAGCTCAGACCACCACTGCATATTCACCCATGTTACTTCTTTTTAGACTGCTGCAGCTGATTTACCTCTGCAGTACTTATTCTGATTGCTTGATGAATGAAATAGCCCTTGAATACTGTAGCCCCTCCGGTACCTCTTACATTTCGTTATGCCATTAAAACTCTTCCAATATCACAGATCTGTTCCAAAGTAGTTTTGTGTGGGATTATGCTTTTTACAGATGTATTATATTCTGCTACTGTCATCTGCCTTGTGTAGGGTTGGAACAGCAGTCACACAATAAAAGAAGCAGAGATCAATAAGCTTTGCAAGATGAGAGTGTTCTCCTTTTACACATTTTAACTTATTTGTTTTGGTGCTAGAGGAGAATACCCTAGAGGATGTAAATTACACATGCATATTGTAAATAAACAACACATACATTATTTATGTATATATGTAGGTATGTACAGTATGTAGTCATTTCAAAAGTTTCACCAGGAAAGTCATGTTAAGCTGGTAACAGCTTGTTACCAGATGTGTCCTCATACAAGTATTATTGATATACTGTTCCCTATTTGGCCATAAAAATAACCCACATCATTTCTTTTCTCCTTTAAATCTGATTTTTTACTGATGCCCTTCAAGTTATAAAATAAAAGATCTAAAAAATAAAAGAAACCTTTCACTACAAACCCCTATGCCAACATCAGCTTTAGCAGTTTTCAGTGCTATGGTTTGTTCTTTACAGGAGAGCAAAACCCTCAAATATCTATACCCTGTAGGAACTCTTTCCTCTCCAACCAATAAAATGATGCAACATTTCACTATTCAAAGATTTACAGTTTTTATTAAATAAAAGTCTTTTCCATAGTGTAGTGCCCCATTCCAGTCCTAGACCACTAATCACCCACCCATAAATAATAATAAAAAATCTGTTCCATAGTGCAGGGTCCCACCCCAGTCCCCGATCGCCCACCCATAAATGATAATTAAAAAAATCTGTTCCATAGTGCAGGGTTCCACCCCAGTCCCCGATCACCCACCCATAAATGATAATTAAAAAAAATCTGTTCCATAGTGCAGGGTCCCACCCCAGTCCCTGATTGCCCACCCATAAATGATAATTAAAAAAATCTGTTCCACAGTGCAGGGTCCCACCCCAGTCCCTGATCACCCACCCATAAATGATAATTAAAAAAAATCCATTCCATAGTGCAGGGTCCCACCCCAGTCCCCAATCGCCCACCCGTAAATGATAATTAAAAAAAATCTGTTCCATAGTGCAGGGTCCCACCCCAGTCCCTGATTGCCCACCCATAAATGATAATTAAAAAAATCTGTTCCACAGTGCAGGGTCCCACCCCAGTCCCGGATCGCCCACCCATAAATGATAATTAAAAAAAACTGTTACATAGTGCAGGGTCCCACCCCAGTCCCCGATCGCTCACCCATAAATGATAATTAAAAAAAAAATCTGTTCCATGGTGCAGGGTCCCACCCCAGTCCCTGATCGCCCACCCATAAATGAATAGAGGCAGAGTGCGCTCATGACAAATGTTCTAACCCAGCTTGATTTTAAACGGTAGACTGAGTTGTATCCTAAGTAGAGTCCTGATTATTAGATAAATCTTGTCAAACTTTGTTAGGAGAGTCACTCATCAAATAACAGAAGGAAACAGAAAAAAATATAAACTCTATCCAGGAATAGCTTATGGCTTTAGAGCATGTCATTCTAACACACTTTGTTTGGCTTTTTCCTATTAGCCAGTAACACTTGTACCGAAACACATAAATGAAACTTGCCACTGCAAAATTCATTGTTTTCCAGATTTTCAAAATATGTTGCACAAAAATAAGCTCATCATTTTAGATCCCCCTGAAGAGTAGAGATTGAAATAGACTATAAGTAAAAACATTGTTGAAATGGTCTCAGAAGGGGTCTGATTCATAACACTGAAGTACGCACCTCTATCTTATGCAGCATCACCTTTCACGTTTTACTGCACAGCTACAGTGCAGAAATAATGGTAGTCAGGCAAACAGTGTGCAGAATCTATGGCAGATTCCCAACACAGAAAAAAACATATCAGTTCTGATACAGAGCTGCACAAGGAATAGGCATGGACCCTGGTTTTCCATTTTAACCGGTAACACCGGTAACAATCACGGAATCCTGCTTGGTTTGCGGAATTTGAATTCTTGTACCGGTGCCTCACGGAAATTGCATGTCACTGCATGGAATCGCTAAGATTTCAGTATCTTTTTAATTTTTTTTTTAATTTTCTCTTTCTATGTCCCCTTCTCAAAGCATCAGTATCCCCTAGCTTCACCCCAGGTAATGCTCAGAGCTTCTCTGGGACTGCTTCTATCCTGCTGGGTTGTACCCCCCCAGGTGGGAAGGGAGGGGACCCTAGGTCACCCCTCCACACTCCCTTAGTGTGTGTCGGGCAGCCCAGTGGGTCCCTCATGGAGCCTGGTTATGAAGTCTGGGGCACCTGGGTCCCTTCTGCCAGTGGCCGATGCGGAGTGATTGTTCTTAGTTTTCTGGTCTTTGTCCCTGAGGGCACCGGCACTAGAGATCCAAGGAGGTAGGTCACATAGAGACATGCCACTGCTCCAGATCCTGGCTAGCATCCTCCCCTCCTGATCACTCTGCAGCACCATTGCACCACCACCCGTGGTCACACTGGTGGTGGTAAAGAAGCAGGACCTGCAGCCCACCCTCCCCTCCCCGGAGGAGGAGGAGAGCAGTCCCCCAGGTGCTCGATCCTACTCCCCTGGCCAGATCTCCAGCAACCTGAGTTTGCTTTTGACCCTGGGTCACTGGCATTGCAAGCAATAGTGCTACTGCAGTGCCAGCGGGCCGACCCAGATTTCAGCATCTTAAAATGAATGCTGCTGTGCTTTGCATTCGTTCTGCTTTGCTGCGTATAGAAACAGTAAGGAAATCACCCACACTGCTTTGTTGTAATCAGCCATTCAATTTAACCACCCATGCCCAGTGGTTAGAGTAACAAACTGTGATTGAACTGGGTACATTCAGCAGACTTGGGTTTGAGTCCCACAACCTCCACTTGCATCCAAGCAAGTCACTTAACCTCCCAAGTGCTTCTAGGTCACTCCTTAAAACAGACAGTTCTGCCTAGTGGGCCTTGCCTGCTTTACAAAGAATATAAAAAAAAATACCAATGTATGTTTACTACATCATAGAATAGTAGTCAGGGTACCATGTAATTTACTTGAGTTTTACTTGGGCTGCAATGATTTTGTATAGGTAAAGATAAATATTCAGATATGTTTTATAAGCTTGATTTTAGCCAGGTTTGTATTGTATTCTTTGCATATAAGCATCTAGGTTGTAGATTGCTGAACACAGGACCACTGTTACCTACTAACTTATTCAAGTTCATAATCTGTAGGGCCATCCAAAATCCTCAGTTGTTTGAATGAAAACTAGTCTGAATGAAAGAATGTTCACAAAGAAGAAACTGCCTTACTACTTATGAAAAGACTTCACAGTTAGCACCCCATTTAGGTGAATTGGATCACTTGCACCTTTTCTCCCACCTGCTGATTCTGTCTCTGTGACAACAAAATGTTTTCTGATAGACTGCGTCAACAAAAAGCAAATGTTAAGTATTTAAGAGTACTTAACAAGGTAAGACCCCAGGGGCTGTATGATGCTGGTGGGCAGAGTAGTGCTCAATTCACATCTGAACAAAGACATGAAAACTGGGAGACACCCTTTTCATGGACACCAAGTAGGAAAAAAGCATCCACATGTCTGGGAGATGCATGAATCCATTTAAGGTCCTCCACTAATCACTTGGATTTTTAGGTGAAAACACTTTATTTCAAAGAAGCAAATTCAAGCAGTTTTTTTTTGCTCCTCTTACCCCCTGGCCATCCACTCCTTCAGGCCTGCCAAGGCCCCCTACCACCACTGCTGAGTCCCGACCACTATCCACTGACCCTTACTGCTGTGCTACCAGATAACCCAAAGTAACCCTTCATTGAGTGGGCCCCTACCCCTGTGGGAGGCTACCAGGGGAGGAGAATTGCCCCAAAGAGCTTCCTGTGTATCCTGGGCATGTCAGGGGTCAGAACGGACACATGTCTGGGGCTTCTAGTGTATGGCGGAACCAGCAGCCATCCTTCAGTTGGCCAGCGGGTGTTTTCCCATTTTCTTTGGAGCGTGATAGGCTACATGATGTCAAGGCATAAGCCGACATCCATCACACTCCTCCCGCAGTGAGTACTGATGTGTTGTGCCTCTGGCCTCCACCATGGGCCAGCAAATGCTGAGCCGTGAACCCACCCTCCCTCTCAGGAGAAGGGGAGTGGTCGTTGGACACTCAAGCCTTCACCCACCAGCTGGCCCTCCAACACCCAAGTCTGTTCCCTAACCCTGGTCAGCGGTGTCACAGGCAGATATCCAATTCAGGCAGTTAAATTATAGATAGGAAAAAACAAAGGTAGTCCACCTTTGCTGTGATGGTTCAGATTAGATCACATCTGAGTTCTAACAAGCAAAGAGACGAAGACATTTGTAACTTGTGCATGTGGGGGTGTGAGTGTTGAAAGAGGATCATAGTGCTGTCACTACTGCCATCACCCCAGAGGATATGTACTGCATTGTTGCTACTGCCATCACACCGAAGGGTGGGGCTGTAGTCTTCTGCCATCACCACTGGTGAATGGGGAATGTAGGCCTGCTGCTGTCCCACCTGAGGGATGAGGGCCATAGTGCTGATACTGCCATCACACATGAGGAATGATGACCGTAGTACTGCTGCCATCACACCTAAGGGATGGGGGCCATAGTGCTGCTGCTTCCATCACACCTTAGAGATGGGGGCTGTAGTGTTGCTGCTGCCATCACATCTTGTACCTAAAATAACTTTAAATTGGTACAAGGATGGAAGGATGTGTAACAGTGGAGGTCAAAATTGCTAAAATGCATGTTAGCAGAGTTAAAAATGGTTAAATAAAGTACACAAAACCAAACACCGGTAAAACCGGATTTTGGCTTAGCAGACACCGGTGACAATACCATTTTTTACAATGTGCAAAATGGAATATGCCCTTTCTCAATCCCGGTAAACCAGTGTCCTTGGGAATAGGGAGAAATGTATATTAACAACTGCACAAAAATTTGGTGTTTGATCTGTGATTCTCTTTGGGAGACAGCAGAAAAGAAAGGACAGTGGATTTATGAGATTTTTATTAATAATTTGTGGTCAATGCCCATTTCTCAGCTAGAGTTGGTTGGCTTTTTTTTTTTCAATTATTCTTTTTCCGCCCTAAGCTGCCTGCCGCCTGATAAATATATATTTTTTTTCAGCCCAGTCACAGGCCATGGGCTTCTACTCCCCAAATCAGCCTCGGGCCCTCCAATACCCATGGCTTGCCCCCCACGGCGGGGCTGCAGCACTCCCCTTACATGCCGCAGTCTTCAAACTAGGTCGGAGGGCTGGCCTGGGGAGCAAATTGAAGCCGTGGCTAGCTTCATTGGAGGCGGCTGGCAGCTGACTTTTTCCCATTTTTCTGGGAAGGGGTCGTGCAATGACGCCTGTGTCCACCCAGCCTCCTGTACATGCCAGTGTGACTCCTGGCCTCTGCCAGGGGTCATCAATGCTCTGGACACTTCCCCACCCTCCCCCCGGAGAAGGAGAAGGAGAGCAGTCTCTAGGATGCTCCATCCTTCTCCCCCGGCAGGCCCTCCAGCGACCCTGGTCCGTTCCTGAACCCGGGTCACCAGTGTCACATGCAGAAATCCAACCACTGTGCCGACAGGCTGGCGAGTTGGTTGGCTTTTAAAAATCTATCCTGCCCCAGCCCTTACCACACAGCTCTGAATATAACTCTACATATTTCAAGCAAACGAGGACCATGCCCCAGATCTCACTTTGGCCCATACAGTCAAATGAGACAGTGGAACAGTTCTGTTGTTTGCACACAGCTACCTGTTGCCAAATGAATGCCTTACAATTAGAGCCAGTTTCAGTTGCCATCAGTTTGCGTCATGCTCCTTCGGCACCTGCTACCTCACCTTCCTCCCTCCCCCAACTCCTAGTCCTATGAGTTTCCCCTAACAGTCACTACTAATGCAAGCTGCCTGACCATGCCCCTTCGCATCCCACCATTTACTCTAGCACATCTTCTCCACTCAGCCTCCTCTCACCCCCACTATTTCTCCCTTTACTTTATCACCCTTCTTCCCCAACCCTTCACCTCTACTGCAGTACCTACCTGTCTCTCGTACCTCCTTTCTTCACCCAACTGCAAGCCATCCCTGTCCCTCTGAACTACTGACAAGGCACTTTGTGGCTGCTTATCCCCCCCCCCCAACAAAAAAAGTTTTTTTTTTGTTATTTTAACTTGTACCCATGTTTTGAGTTATTCTATAAGTTCTAAATCCAAGCTGTATCATTCATTGTGATGTACCCTTACTTTCTCCTATTGTATTTTTTTTTTGTGCAATCTATGACATGGAACCTTTGTAAAAGAGCTTGTGCTCAAAGGTCTTTTCTGAGTCACTAAATAAATAAAAAAAAAATCAGTGGAGGCTATAGAGTGGTGTGAGGAAGTTGGGAAGGGGTGTGCTGAATTCCTCTCAGCACAATGTCCATCTAGCTGATACCCATCCCCATTCAAAAGAAAGCTTGTACTTGGGTAGCCCCCCAACCCTTGCAGAGACACATTAACTCTTCTCTTGTGAAACTGATTTCAGTAGAATCACTTTGTGAAGTTGGGATGTTTTTGTGCAGAAGGCAAACAAAGACAGCTGGAAATATAGCTTCTAAGGCTGGGGGAGGGTCTCATATGCAGGTGTCTGGGTTGCCACTTGTCCGGTTTTAGACTGGATAATTTGGTTTTAGGGTCCTTATCTAGTCATCTGGTTTTGATTAAATGTGGTTTTTGGGCCATTTTGAGTGCTCATATACTCTTAAAATTGATCAAATCATTCACTGTTTTGGCTGCATTGCTTGTGTAGGTTGGGGCTGGCAGTATAGCCTAGAGGTTAGAGTAAGGAGCTTGGTATATCCAGCAGACCAGACCTTGGTTTGATTCTCACAATCTCCTCTTGCATACTGTGTGACTCTGAACAAGTCACTTAACCGCCTAGTGCTCCCCAGTTACCCCTGAAAACAGGCACTTGTGCCTAGCGGGCCTTATCCGGTTACCAAAGACAAAGTTACGATGTCATATAGACCTGCCTTTGTTTGTTAAACCAGACTGTCTGGGAGGTGTAAAGTATGACCATTAGCAGTAAATAAACCTAATCTTTTCCACTCTGAATTTTAAGTATGGTTTTTTACTGTTATGACAGGAAGCAGTTTTTACACCTTTACATGCTCTCATGTTTTCCTTTTTGTTTGTGCTAAATTCTGGTATGTATAAGACCCATTTTTGTTAAATTAATAATCCCATTTTTATTGCCTTTATCACTACACTAATTACTTCTCTCCTGCATCCTCAACAGCTACTGTTCTCATTTTTTGTATTACCCAAACATTTCATGATATTAGCTACACTTTTACAAGTCATTTATATAAACAGTATGGAATGGTGTGTCTGAAATTGTGGAATGTTTTAGAAATATGAAAAGAAACAGCTGTAGCTGCCAAGGTAAAGGGAACACAATGCATGACTGAGGGTAGTACAAGCATCAATAATTAAGTTATCAAAATTGGTCAAAGCATGTCAGAATATATGACTGACATGGAAAGAAAAATGGGAGAGTGTTTAACAGAGGTTTGAGCAATAATCGGTAAATGAGCTTGGCACATCCAACAGACCTGAGTTTGATTCCCACAGCCTCCACTTGCATATTGTGTTACCTTGAGCAAGTCAATTAACTTCCTGTGCTGCTGGGTCTCTCCTGTAAAATGGGCTATGTGGCCTATGGGAGTTAACCTGGTTGTCAAAGAAAATACATAAATAAATAAAATAACAGTATAAAAATGATTTATATCACTATTAATGTATATTTTGATATTACAAGTGTGGTGGTCTGAGGTGGAGCTCCCAACATCAATCAATCAATTAATCAAGTATTTATTTAACCAGGCGTTCATTGTTGAGCAGAAGCTCATTTGCAAGCTGGACCTGGGTGCAGCATGAACAATTGTAGGGTTTTAAATAATTGATTAGCAGTTTTTTTCTTGGGACAATACTAACTGTACAGAAAGTATTTATATAGGTTTTCTAGAAGTGTTATGTTTGTTAAACACAATGAGGCAAGTGCTATGCATTTTCACAATGTTTTAGCACTTTTATGAGCAAAATGCTAATCAATTTTTGGAGTTAAATAAAACCCTGAATTGTATATACAAGTCAACACAGGTATTTACAAGGCAATACAGATAATACTCTTTACAGAGAGGAAGAAAAAGAAGTTCATATGTACATAGAATTATACAGATATTGTACAGATTATAGGGTATTTACATACATAGAAGAACATGAAGATGGAATGAGATGAGTGAGGCACCAAGGTCCGAATTATTGTGGACAAGATAACAGTTACCCAGACAAGGAGAGGCAGGAGTCATCCAAGAGATTCAGTGCCTGCCGGGCATTTATTTAGTACCAATGGATAGGGAGATACAGTCACAAGAGAGGGAGTGAACACCCAAAACAACAGGGTGGTAACGTTGACAGAATTACTTTTATCTCAGATTGCTAAAATGATTACAAACGGTATTAGAATATGTATCTTGGCCTATTGCCACTATACTTCTACAGTTCTTCAGCAGTAACCTATGAGTATAACTATGAATTTAGGCAAAAATCAGGTGTTATTCACTACCCACAATACAATATTTGAATTTACAATAACCACAGATTTCTACCAAAGTCCAAATGTCTGACGTCTTTGTACGCACCGTCATTCTTCGTTGGTAGCTACAAGGGAAACAAACAGAATGGTTGAACACTAAACACAGTTCCCAGCAGGGACCTAGTTAAGGCCCTTGGGGTGGTGAGAGGTTTGGTAAACAGACCATATATTTCTTTGGCAAAAGCCCACTCTCTCCAAGGCTGCTGGAAAGAAAGAACCAGAGGAAATAAACCCATGGACAGGTTGTCAGATTCCACACTGGATGCAAAGGATTCCTTGGCCAAAACCCACTTCTAGGGCCGCCAGGGAAGAAGTGAAACCAGGAGATGCGTGGTGACTAATCCACTCGAGGACTACTACAACCTGGACGATATTGCAGCACTCCAAGGGCCAGAAAGACTCAGAGGGATCTGAGGTGAAGATGGGATCTCCGATATAACCAGGAACTAGAAGGATCTGTAATGAAGATGGTTGATTCTGCAATCTTGTCACAAGGAACTGGAACAAAATAAGGAAACAGTGGGCATGTCCCAAACTGGGCTTCGACGGACTCGACTTACAGCGAACAATCAGGGAGCAGACATGGTTCTTCCAGGACGTGCACACTGTCTTCTGTGGAGGGCTACCGACTTCAGGACATCCAGAACAGAAACCAGAATAAACTACACTAGCATGGTGGTCATGAAGTGTTTGAACTTCGGCGAACATAACTTCGAACTGTAAAACAAAAGAAACGGTGGGTATGACTTGTGTGAATGGTGACAAGCTCGACTTCGGTGGATGACATGGACAGAGAAGATGATCTGATGGTTGGACACTTTTCTGGTGAAAAATTATGTGAAGGCATCTTCTTCTAGGTAGAGGCTGAATCTGGGTATGTAGGATTACAGACCACACCATGGAACATCAAAGTGGTAGAAGGTTGAGACTGTCCCCATACACTGGCAGCAATGTAGCTATATGATACACCTTCTTGCAATGCCAAGAGAACTGCGTAATGACCAGATAATTTGCCAGGAGAATGGGCAAATTATCAATTCTGGGACAATTATTTACTTGCGGAGCAATTGTTCTATACCTAGGGTAATAGTCCAGATGCTTAGGGCAATAGTTCAGATGACTGGGGCAATAGTTCAGATGCTTAGGGCAATAGTTCAGAAGCTGAGGGCAATAGCTCAAATGCACAGGGCAATAGTTCAGATGCTTAGGACAATAGTTCAGAAGCCGAGGGCAATAGCTCAGATGCACAGGGCAATAGTTCAGATGCATGGGGCAATAATTCATACAACCAGGGCAAATAACCACAATCCTAATGTGCAATGCAGTCTTGGTGCTTCTAGCCAATACACACTTGTTCAGATGCTGGAACAATAAACAGTGGCATAACAATGCAGACGTTGCAGTTACTGTGTAGCATTTTGTGAGCTAAGCACCCTTAAATGGACCCTTTTCTGACTGTAGGGCCTACTGGAATAGGATCTGGCTACCCTTGAATGTTTTGTTATGAATACCCCAACCACTCTACTAGGGGGGTATCACTGGCCCTATGCTAGTTGCCCTGAACACTAAAGGCCTAAATGCCTTATTTACTCTGGTGCCAATATGCCCTACTTACTACCATGCTTGCTTTACCTTACTGGATAGGCCTGGGCTGCCCTTACTACTACTAGGCTGGCTTGCCCTAACTCACTAGGCTGGGGCTGCGCTTACTACTACTAGGCTGGCTTGCCCTAATTCACTAGGCCGGGGCTACCCTTACTACAACAAGGCTGGCTTGCCCTAATCTATTAGGCTGGGGCTGCCCTTACTACCCCTAAGATGGCTTGCCCTTACTCACTGGGCCAGGACACCCTGCTTTACCCTGGGCCTGGTGCCCTAAATTTTCCTTGGGCCTGATGCCCTACCATTAACTCAGGCCTGGTGCCCTCTTTACTTTATCATGGGCTTTGTGCCCTCTTTATCTTGGGCCTGGTGCCCTCTTTAAACTGTGGGCCTAATGCCCTTTTCTACTCGGGGCCTGGCACTTTCTTTACCTCGGGCCTGATGCCCGGCTTTATTCTGGGCCTGATGCCCTCGTTACTTTGGGCCAGGTGCCCACTGCTTTACATTGGGCCTGGTGGCCCTTTAACCTCTGAGCCTGATGCCCTCACTTTCATGGACCTGATGCCCTACTTTACTGTGGGTCTGGTGCCCTTTCTGCCTGTGGGCCTGGTGCCCACTGCTTACATTGGGCCTAGTGCCCACTCTAAATTTGGGTCTGGTAGCCCTTTTACTTCTGGGCTGGATGCCCACCCTATAATGGGCCTGGTGCCCTTCTAAAACTGGGGCTGGCACCCTTTCTACCTGTGGGCCTGGTGCCCGCTGCCTACATTGGGCCTGGTGCCCACTCTAAATTGAGGCCTGGTAGCCCTTTTACTTCTGGGCCAGACGCCCTCCCTATAATGAACCTGGTGCCCTTCTTAAACTGGGGCTGGCATCGCCCTTTAAATTCTAGGAGGCAGGTCCCATTTTATTCTTCAGCTATCTTAGAGCTGTCACTCGATCTCTCTCTCTCTCTCTGCCCTTCCTTAAGTTCAGGTGCCTACTGCATATTTATAAGGCTTTTACTTGGCCTTGCTTGATAGCCTCTCCTCATGGGCATCGCTACACCCACCCCTCTCATAAATATTTAATCTGGGTCCTCAGATCTGACTGTCCTGTAATGCTCTGCTGATTTCCCCAGCGCCTACAGCGCTAACAAATTAAATAAAAAAAAGAGGCTGTCCTCCAAGGTTGACAGCCAGCACTCTTCCTTGTGCTGCTGTTGGACTCACTGCCCCGGTCGGGGTGAAGATAGCTGCAGTCGGGAGGTGGGAGGCTTTCCAGTAGTGGGAGAGAGCTCACAGACAACAGGAAGGATGACATGGGGCCTCAGGCTACCGACAGCAATGCGGTCGTAATGCGGCTCTTCTATGCCACCGATGGGGGACCGGATTTAAACTTTAAAATAATGGGGGGCCAAAACAAATAAATGACGGGGCTCACAAGCCCAAACTGCAGCAAATGGCCATTTACTTTCTTCGTGGTGCCCCAATGGCACCACCAACTGTACTGGAGCTCTTCCGATGTCTTCAGCAGCTGGAGAAGGAGCAGACATGCAAGCAAGCCTGAAGAGATGGCTTTAACAACAGGTTAACTTTTTTCTGGTCCCCGAGACCTGCTGCATCCTCTCCCCTCCACAGGTACCAGGATTAACTGAACTCAAAAACAGTTATACTTTCAAACTTGAACCCCCAGTGTTCTAGAATGGCTGGTGTGGAATGCTGTGCATGAACACCTCAGCACAGCATTCCATCCAGGCCATGGTTACTGTAACTGCATCAAAATCTATCTATTGACAATATATACAGTGCACAGGGCACTTTTTACGTTCGTTTGCGCGCATGCGCAAGGAATGTTTTGGGAGAATGTACACTTTGGGTTGCCTCTCCCATCCAATGCACAACTCCCCTTGATCAGGCGTGGTCCTGCACCAATGGGTGCAGGAGCTCTGTATGACAGCGGTGTTCCTCTGCTTCAAAGCAGAACACCACTGCCAAAGGGAGCACCGCGTCAGGCCCCTCCCCTCGCGTCATGCGCTCCCCACGCGCGTTACGCCACCCCCAAAGCAAGCTTTGTTTGCCGATGGGGTGCCCAATCCCGTCAGCTCCACGGCCTCCCAAAGTCATCCTGCTGCACGCTGAGAGCCCACTCCAGCGTGGCAAGCCTGCTGTGTTTTGCGGAAGGGTGCCAATCCCCGTCGGCTCGTCCTGCCCGTGCGTAGTTTGCTGACAGGGTGCCCAATCCCCGTAGGCTCCTCAGTGCCCCCACATCTTTCTGCCATGCTGGGAGCCCACCCCAGCATGGCAAACGCCCCAAGTCATCGCTTTTTTTTTTTTTTCCTGTAAAGAAAAATGGTCCCACAGCGCATCTCCCTCCCCCTCCCACAACCCGCACCCACCACTGCGCACCCAGCCTCCCCACACCCCCCCTCACCCCATACTTACCTCCGGACTCCAGCGCGACAATCTTCGGTGGACCAGGAACACGTCTGCACTCTTCAAAGCCGACTGCAAACTGAGGAAATGCCAGTAAGCTGTATAATGGGCTAGATAGGGGGGTTTCAACTTTATTGCATATCTTAGTCATTTTTTGGAATTTTTGCACCAAATTTTCAACATGGGGTTTTTGGGACCCCTTCTCATGAATGATGTCATTGTCATGGCGTTACTCAGGCCCGAAGGGTGATTTCACAGGCACTACGCAGTCACTCCATGAAATCACCCTTTGGGCTCGAATAACACCATGACAGTGACATCATTCATGAGAAGGGGTCAAAACCCATGTTGAATTTGGTGCAAAAATTCCAAACAAATGACTGTTCCTACGCAGGCTCGTAAGTTTGCAAATTTTTAATATTTTCACTCCAGATTTTCAACATTGCCATTTTATCACACCTTCTTATGAGTTGTATAGCTGTCACTTTTCACATCTCACCCAAAACGTGTTTCCGCCCATTTAGCGCACAATGGCACAGTCGGTGTGCGAAATCAATGTATAGAACACATTAAGAAAATCACAGTGACACTGTTCATGAGCAGAGGTCTTAAAATGGCTATGTTGAAAATTTGGTGAAAAAATTCCTAAAAATGACTGTTTCTGGTGATGCGTTGCGTCACGCGCTCCAAGTAGGTTTGTGAATTTTCAATATTTACACTCCAGATTTTCAACATTGCCATTTTACCACACCTCCTTATGAGCACTGCAACTGTCATTTTTTCATCTTGCCAAGAATGTGTTTCCACCCATGTAGTGCACAATGGCACAGTTGGTGTGCGAACTCAGTGTATGGGACATATTAAGAAAATCACAGTGACACTGTTCATTAGCAGAGATTTTAAAATTGCAATGTTGAAAATTTGGTGAAAAATTCTAAAATGACTGTTTTCTGAGGTATGTTTACTTCCACGCCTTCGTAGGTTTCGCAGTGCAATATTTCCACTCCAGATTTTCAACACTGGCATTTTACCATACCTCCTCATGAGCAGTACAGCTGTCATTTTTCATATCCTGCCCAAAACGTGTTTCCGCCCATGTAGCACACAATGGCGCAGTCTGTGTGCGAACTTAATGTATGGGACACATTAAGAAAATCACAGTGACACTGTTCATGAGCAGAGGTCTTAAAATGGCTGTGTTGAAAATTTGGTGACAAAATTCCTAGAAATGACTGTTTTACGAGTGTTCATTATGCAGTTCCTATGCACGCTCATAAGTTTGCGAATTTTCAATATTTTCACTCCACATTTTCAACATCGCCATTTTACCACACCTCCTTATGAGCACTGCAGCTGTCATTTTTCACATCTTGCCCAAAACGTCTTTCCACCCACATAGCACACAATGGCACAGTCACTATGTGAACTCAGTGTATGGGACACATTAAGAAAATCACAGTGTCACAGGAGAGGGAGTGAACACCAAAATCAACAGGGTGGTAAAGATGACAAAATTACTTTTATCTCAGATTGCTAAAATGATTACAAACAGTATTAGAATATGTATCTTGGCCTACTGCCACTATACTTCTACGATTCTTCAACAGTAACCTATGAGTATGACTAGAACTTAGGTGAAAATCAGGTGTTATTCACTACCCACAATACAATATTTGGATTTACAATGACCACAGATTTCTACCAAAGTCCAAATGTCTGACATCTTTGTGCGCACCGTCATTCTTCATTGGTAGCTACAAGGGAAGCAAACAGAATGGTTGAACACTAAACACAATTCCCAGCAGGGACCTAGTTAAGGCCCCTGGGGTGGTGAGAGGTTTGGTAAACAGACCATATATTTCTTCGGCAAAAGCCCACTCTCTCCAAGGCTGCCAGAAAGAAAGAACCAGAGGAAACTGGTTCCTGGAATAAACTCATGGACAGGTTGTCGGATTCCACACTGGATGCAAAGGATTCCTTGGCCAAAACCCACTTCTAGGGCCACCAAAGAAGAAACGAAACCAGGAGATGCATGGTGACGAATCCATTCGAGGACTACCATGACCTGGACGATGCTGCAGCACTCCAAGGGTCAGCAAGACTCTGAAGGATCTGAGGTGAAGATGGATCTCTGATAGAACCAGGAACCAGAAGGATCTGTCGTGAAGATCGTTGATTCTGCAATCTTGTCAGAAGGAACTGGAACAAAATAAGGAAAACGGTGGGCGTGTCCCAAATTGGGCTTCGATGGACTCGACATACGGCGAACGACCAGGGGAGCAGACCAGGTTCTTCCAGGATGTGCACACTATCTTCTGTGGAGGGTGACCAACTTCGGGACATCCAGAACAGGAACCAGAAGAAACAACACTAGCACGGCAGTCATGATGTGTTTGAACTTCGGCGAACGTAACTTCGAACTGTAAAACAAAAGAAATGGTGGGTACACCTTGTACGAATGGCAACGAACTCGTCTTTGGCAGACAACATGGACAGAGAAGATGATCTGATGGTCGGACACTTTTCTGGTGAAGAATGATGATGAAGGCATCCTCTTCTGGGTAGAGACTGATTCTGGATATGTATGATTACAGACCACACCACGGAACATCAAAGTGGTAGAAGATTGAGACTGTCCCCATACACTGGCAGCAATGTAGCTATATGATACACCTTCTTGCAGTATCAAGAGAACTGCGTAATGACCATATAATTTGCCAGGAGAATGGGCAAATTATCAATTTGGGGGAAATTATTTACTTTCGGGATAATTGTTCTATACCTAGGGGCAATAGTCCAGATGCTCAAAACAATAGTTCAGATGACTGGGACAACAGTTCAGATGCTTAGGGCAATAGTTCAGATGCTTAGGGAAATAGTTCAGATACCTATGGCAATAGTTCAGATGCACAGGGCAATAGTTCAGATGCAAGGGGCAATAATTCATACAACCAGGGGCAAATAACCACAATCTTAATATACAGTGCAGTCTTGGTGCTTCTAGCCAATACACACTTGTTCAGATGCTGGAGCAATAAACAGTGGCATAACAATGCAGACGTTGCAGTTACTTTGTAGCATATTGTGATCTAAACACCCTTAAATGGACCATTTTCTGACTGTAGGGCCTACTGGAATAGAGTCTGGCTACCCCTGAATGTTTTGCTATGAATACCCCAACCACTCTACTAGGGGGGTATCACTTGCCCTATGCTAGTTGCCCTGAACACTAAAGGCCTAAATGCCTTACTTACTATGGGGCCTATATGCCCTACTTACTACTATGCTTGCTTTGCCTTACTGGATAGGCCTGGGCTGCCCTTACTACTACTAGGCTGGCTTGCCCTAACTCACTAGGCCAGGACTGCCCTTACTACTACTAGTCTGGCTTGCCCTAATTCACTAGGCCGGGGCTACCCTTACTACTACTAGGCTGGCTTGCCCTAATCTATTAGGCTGGGGCTGCTCTTACTACCCCTAAGATGGCTTGCCCTTACTCACTGGGCCAGGACACCCTGCTTTACCTTGGGCCTGGTGCCCTACATTTACCGCCGGCCTGATGCCCTACCATTAACTCGGGCCTGATGCCCTACCTTGAACTCAGGCCTGGTGCCCTCTTTACTTTATTGTGGGCTTGGCACCCTCTTTACCTCGGACCTGGTGCCCTCTCTAAACTGTGGGCCTGATGCCCTTTACTACATGGGGCCTGGTGCCCTCTTTACCTTGGCCCAGATGCCCTACATTTACCTCGGGCCTGATGCCCTCATTACTTTGGGCCAGGTGCCCATTGCTTTACATTGGGCCTGGTGGCCCTTTTACCTCTGGGCCTGATGCCCTCACTTTCATGGGCCTGATGCCCTACTTTACTGTGGGCCTGGTGTCCTTTCTGCCTTTGGGCCTGGTGCCCACTGCTTACATTGAGCCTGGTGCCCACTCTAAATTTGTACCAGGTAACCCTTTTACTTCTGGGCCAGACACCCTCCCTATAATGGGCCTGGTGCCCTTTTTAAACTGGGGCTGGCACCCTTTCTACCTGTGGGTCTGGTGCCCACTGCTTACATTGGGCATGGTGCCCACTCTAAATCTGGGCCTGGTAACCCTTTTACTTCTGGGCCAGATGCCCTCCCTATAATGGGCCTGGTGCCCTTCTTAAACTGGGGCTGGCATCACCCTTTAAATTCTAGAAGGCAGGGCCCCTTTTATTCTTCAGCTCTCTCAAAGCTGTCACTCAATCTCTCTCTACCCTTCCTTAAGTTCAGCCTCCTACTGCATATTTATAAGGCATTTACTTGGCCTTGCTTGATAGCCCCTCCTCGTGGGCATCGCTACACCCACCCCTCTCATAAATATTTAATCTGGGTCCTCAGACCTGACTGTCCTGCGGCACTCGACCGCTTTCCCCAGCACCTACAGCGCTAACAAATTAAATAAAAAAGACAGTCTGTCCTCCAAGGTTGACAGTCAGCACTCTTCCTTGTGCTGCCGTTGGACTCACCACTCCGGTTGGGGTGAAGATAGCTGCAGTCGGGAGGTGGGAGGCTTTCTAGCAGTGGGAGGGAGGTCACAGGCAACAGGAAGGATGAAAGGGGGCCTCAGATGGCTGACAGCAATGAGGTCGCAATGTGGCTCTTCTCTGCCACTGACGGGAGACTGAATTTAAACTTTAAAATAATAGGGGGCCAAAACAAATAAACAATGGTGCTCACAAGCCCAAACCATAGCAAATGGCCATTTGCTTTCTTCGTGGTGCCCTAATGGCACCACCGGCTGTACTGGAGTTCTTCCGATGTCTTCAGCAGCTGGAGAAGGAGCAGGCATACAAGCAAGCCGGGAGGGATGGCTTTAACACCAGGTAAGTTTTTTTCTGGTCCCCCCAGGCCTGCTGCATCCTCTCCCCCTCATAGGTACCAGGATTAACTGAACTCAAAAACAGTTATACTTTCAAACTTGAAACCCCAGTGTTCTAGAATGGCTGTAGTGGAATGCTGTGCATGAGCAACTCAGCACAGCATTCCATCCAGGCCATGGTTACTGGAGCTGCATCAAAACCTATCTTTTTACAATATTTACAGGGCACAGGGCACTTTTTCTATTATTTGCAGTCATTTCCCATTACTGGGGAAGGGGAAACTTTACTTAGCAAAGGTCTGTTTTTACTGTACCCTGCTGCCCAGACTTATAGCAGGCACCCTGGGCACCTGCAGATCCAAAATTGCTTTATTTATTTCTGTTTTTCTGGGATGCCTCAACTTTGGGGCATTACACAAGTGGCTCTGGTGGAGGAGCGATATACTCATCAGTCATAAAAAAGGGGTGAAACTAGAGGCAGAATTTGGGGTGTGGTTTAATATCCACTTTTTACCTTATCCAAAGGTGGTGACTATAGCAGATGTGTGAGAGCTAAAAAATGAGCATTCTTTGAACTTGACTTAAAACATAAAGGTTTTTGAACACAGTTAGTTCTAACAGGTCAGATCTGTATTTTTACAGCTCCTGTGCAGATAGTACAGGCAATGGTCTTGGACTGGGTAACAATTTATTCAGGATGCTCAGCTTTTAGAAAAACCCAACTGAAGACATGGAAGGGTAATTTCTTATATAGTTTTGAGCTAATGTAAAGTCTCATGATTTTTTTGTACGGTTGTAATTTCTGAATTATTTTTTATTATTTAGAGAATGTGCATACTGTGCTTCTTGCCTGGCATTTGGCAGGAGAATCCATTGTTTTCTATGCAGCCCAGAAACATTTCAGAGGCTCCCAGATCTTTTTAAAAAGTCTTCATCAGTAGTGGGACCAAGATCCCAAGGGTCACGGAGCTGCTTACATAAAGTTAAACAGGTAGTATGTCTCTGTACCCCTGTAGAGCCCCAGAGGCTTCAGTTACAATTAAAATCCCAGTTCTGTTCTCTGGTATCAGTGGGTCTCTTTCCCAGAGCCCTGGAGGGCATTGTGACTGTTAGAATCCTGGCTCCCAGCTCTCAGTGGGGCTCTGCTTGACTAAGGGTCCTAGTAGGGGGGAGGGGCAGTTTACTGTGGCTGGGTGCTAGCCACGACATAGGCACAAGCAATCTTCACACTGTCTGTATAAGTAAAATTTCTTAGTGGAACGTTTTTAAAAAGATCAGGAAGACATAGAAATGTTTCAGGGTGGCAGAGATAACAGTGGATTCTCCTGTCAGATGCCAGGCAAGGAGAAGTACTGTACAGTATGCACATTCTCTAAATAACAACAATTTATTCAGCAACTCCAGCTTTTTGAAAACCCCACCTGAAGTTATATTAGCTGAAAACTGTATGAGGACAAGGAAGGGGTTCTTTCCTTATACAGTTTTGAGCTAATACAGCCTAAACTGTTTCTTACAATGAAAGCTCTCTACAAAGCACTCTTTAGAGTAAGCCATGGAAGATATTGTCAGGATCACAGCTTAATTATAACTTTTGCATCCTACCCAAAATGTAAAGCTGTAGCTTACAAATTATATAAGGTTAATTTAAGCCTGTATTAAAATAAACATTTTTAGCAGATCTAACCGATACAACTAAGGATGTTGTAATGTCTTAATTAATGTATTTTCAATCAAATCATGTGTCATTTGCTCATTTTGATTGACGTGCTTGCCTAATCTTGTAGGTGAGTACTGTTACAAGAATTAACCTTCCAAGTCTACACAAGGGAGATGGAATGGATGTAGTGAGACCTGATTACATCTCCATTTGTGCACTGCATGTTATTGCAGGCTGAAGCTGAACCACAGTAAAACTGAAACCGAGACACAGAAACTTAGAAACATAGAATTTGATGGCCGATAAGGACTGCTTGGCCCACCTAGTCTGCCCATATCCCTACCTAATAGATAAACTGCAGATCCTAGTTAACCAACAGCCTATTTTCTCCTAACCACCACTTGAATTGCCTTATGTCTGTCCCATGCATTCTTGAATTCCCCAATTCCCCCACTGTTTTTGACTCCACAGCCTCCTCAGGAAGGTTGTTCCATGCATTCATAATCCTCTCTGTGAAAAAATACTTTCTCACATAACCTCTGAGCCACCCCCCCATCTTCAAATTGTGCCCCCTTGTTCTTGCACATCTCTTTTTCTGAAAGATGCTACCCTCTTGGACTTTGTTGATTCCCTTGAGGTACTTGAAAGTTTCTCCATGCCCCCCTTCCTTGAGGGTACACATATTAAGCTTATTTAATCTCTTCGTATGTCTTCCGGTGCAGACCCGCACCATTTTAGTTGCCCTCCTCTGGACAGCCTCCATCCATATCTAACCACCAGGGTCAACCCCCACCCACCCCACCACACACACACACACACACAACTATTTCTAGCAGTAGTAATTTCAGAAATCAAGATACTGTACATGCAGGATATTGAAAGTCTAATCCCTTGTAATTATTTATGCTTAATATTGATACATTAAAATACATCAAAATACATCAAATGCAGTTTGAATCAACATCAGATGTTAAGATGTTTAGAGAAACCTTCTTATCAAGCCATACTTTTACTTAAAATAGCAAGTTCAGTGCTGCGTGCACTTAAGATGACATCATTCATCAACATGCAACCAGTTCAGATATTGCAGTACCAATAGTGAAGTTACAGTGACAGAGAATAGTAATATGCATGCACATTTGAAATATACAGTAAAAACATACTAAGGTTTCGAGCATGACTGGTGATCACAGTTGAAAGAATGCTAATGAGTTTCTCTGTGCCTCAGTAGCCCCAGTCAAAGTAAAGTAATATAAACTACTGTATAACCAGGCATACAGTAGGAAACAAGGTAAACTTATGGAGTGCCAAATATCAGTTTACATCTTAGTTACATTAACTAGGTTAGGCTGGACTGTAAATCATGGTTATGCATTACTGCAGATTTTCTGGTAGGGGGATGTGGTGCAGTTGCAAATGAACTAAAACTGAGGCAGTATAATGTGTTTGTGCTTTTTGTTAATTGAATGAGAGGAAGTCGGCAGTGGGGATTTTCAGCTCTAAAAACATGGGTGGGTGCCTCACTAGTGTAGTGCATAAGTGCAATGCACTGTTAATGATGAAATAGGTGTGACTGCTTTTTTCTTATATTGCTTTATCTTGAGTTTTAGTCTGCCACCTCATCAGTCTAAACCGATGTGTAGTAACATTTCTGCACTGCTACTGTATACATGATAGTGGTGCCTTTTTAAAGTGTGTGTGCGTGTGTGTGTGTGAAACAGGAAGACAGCTGTAAAGTATAAGAACTTTGTATGAGTTACTGGGCAACACTACTTATGCATATGGGTCTTTGTTTTAAAACACTGACTTTGCTGTTTTGCTAAGATCCCTTCTTGACCTTCTTCACAACTACATTGTTTTCAAATACAATGCAGATTACTGATTATCAAATCCACTTTAGAGAGTCCAAGCTGACCAATAATCATAATAATCAATCAATCAATCAAATCTTTATTTATCCAGGTGAACATCATTGAGCAATGATCATTTGCAAGGTGGACCTGGATAGGTCAGGGACAATTACATAGACATAGTGCAATGCAGGGAACAAGGTACAATATACATACTGTTGCTTTATACAATATGCATAGTTGAAATTATCAGTGAAATACTGTAATTCTTACCTGTTTACATATATACATAGTTCTAGGGTCATAGACTGGAAATTAAAATGTGGCATGGAGGAAGTTTGTTGATGACTTGCATACAAGGTGAGTGGCTGGGTTGGATAGTATGCAAGGAAATAGTCAAAGGTGAATCAGGTGATGGTTTGTGATGGGCTTAAGGGAGCGAAGGGAGGGGGGAGTGCGTCGGGTATCTGGGAGGGAAGGAGGGGGAACGGATCAATTAGTAAAGGGGTGAAAGGATGAGGGGAAAGGATGTGCAAAATGGAAATGCCATAGTAGCAGTATGGAGAGATTGCAGACATATGGAAGTTGGTAGGAAAGAGAAGAGATGCATAGCGATAATATGACATACATATGAGATAATCATAGTTTGCTAATGCACATAAAGTACAGTACCTAATGTAATTAAGTCAGTGACTGGCTTGGAAGGTGCAAGCAGGGCAATGCCAATAACTGAACAATAAGAAAACAGCACGGAGCATGGAGCTTTCTTTTCATGAGTTAATATGTTTGGGGGTTGAGGGGGAGGAGGGTGACAGTGCCTGCATTGTACCAAGCTGTAGATCAGGTTTAAAAATGTGACAAAAAAAGAAAATAAACTTATCAGCTGAGTTAATTCAGCAAACTTGCATCTCATACCACTAAACCTAACATTTTGAGTTTACTGAAGCATAGCTCTAACACATGCTGCATTACATAATAATAAAACAAAAAAGGAATTCTTCTAAAATTTGCATTTAGGTATGTCACTGTAACATCTTAAAGAAACCAACACAGTCCCAAATCTCTACTAGTGCAATCAAATGCAACATTTTACTTTTTTGTAACAATGTTTTCTTTGGAAAAAGATATAAAATAACTTGCAGCACTTTGATACTCTGTTACATTGATCCCCAAAAAGTTTCACACTGCTGCTTTTGCAGCATTGATTTGGAATTGTGCAGATTTCATTAAGATAATGCATCGAATGGGGGGGGGGGAGTAAAAACAGCATTTAGGAATTCAGTAAATATAAATTAACGTTAACTATTTTAAACACTTTTTAACCGGACATAAACAGCAGAGCTGCCTGCAGTAACTATTTTCAGTAATTTATTCTGTTTAAACAAATTAAAGTAGTAAGAATAACATTTATAATTTTAAGGAAATAGAAATTAGAAGTAGGAAATAAATAAAAATTCCTTGGTGTGTGCTAGTGTGCCTCTTTTCCATGTATAGTTAGCCAGACACAGTCACACATACAGTAGCTGGTCTCAGTGTGATTACCATTATCATTGGTCACAGAGTATTGATCCCACATTCACTGCATGATTTTAGATTGATAACATACCATCCTTAGTGATAAGTGACATAGTAATTGTAGAAAGATGGGACAGTGGTGATGTTGGTCACTGGCTCCTTTGCAGAGGATACCTCTAGTTCACATTTTTTATTTTTTATTTTCATTTTTTGCTGTCCATTCACGTGGTGTTAGTACTGTTTTATTTTTGGTAAGGAAAATATTTATCTAGGAGAATGGTCAATTAGCGGGGCTTAAAGAAGTGAAGCCCCCTCAATATGATCCCATGCAGTATAGGCAGGCGATCATCTAATTCACTGAATCTATTATAATACTTAAGAAGTATGTTGAATTATTTAATCTCTCAATTAACAAGAAGTATTTTTTTCAATTTTTTTATACATGCAAAATAGTGCAAAATATGAGCTGGAATAAAGGGTAAAAAAGTATTAATGAACTAAAGTAAGCATGCTGTCTTATTACCCAATTATAATTTTAGTGTCAGCAAGAGCACAGAATAAAGGGACACCAGTGTCCCTATTGTACATTGTCATTGAAGCCACACCCCCATCCCCAGTAGCAGCAAATATGCAGTTGTTCAATTGTAAATGCAAATTGCCTATTTTTTGCCAAGTTATGTCCCCAACCATTGTGAATCTAGCACAAATTAATGTCCAGTCAAGGACAGATCTTACTCATCTATAAGAAGCAGTTTGCGCATATTATCAGATGTTGAGAGAAGCCGCAACATACAGTATACTGTAGAACTAATTTACTTATTTTTTAAACAGTTTCAGAATTGAAATAAGTAATGCATTCCTTCTAAAACTGACTCCCAAATAATAGGCAGAAATATACATAGTGGCCCAGATATTTCAGAGCAGTTGCACAATGCACAACTGAGATGCGCAGGTGCAACCACAGAACAGTGCCCCACAGCCATATTCAACCAATGTGAATGTGTTGCACAAAACATACTGTGCAGAGGGTCAATAGTAATGTATGCAAAACAAGGGTATGGTGGGTAATGGATCAATGTTCTTATTGGAACTTCTTCAGCCCCCCCAAGACGCTCTGAATACAACTGTACAAAATGGAGAGGGGGGGCCCTTGAAAAATTCAAAAACAAGTTCTCTGTGATGTAATTTCTTTTTTATTGTGTACAGTCCCCTTTTTTGTGTGTACACAATAAAAAAGAAATTACATCACAGAGAACTTGTTTTTGAATTTGTCAAGGGCTCCCCCTCTCTGTTTTGTACAGTCAATAGTAATGTATGCAGAGCAAGTACAAGGGTGTGTACCCACAAATAAGCAGTGCAATGGCATATTCAGCCAAAACTCATGCTGCAAGTCAGGAGCAATCCACAGAATGCACCAGACAGACTTGAGCATATAAAAAAGCTCACACAACACACACACACACACACACACACACACAGCAGGATGTGCAACACTGGAGACAGTCAGTGATGGATGCAGGGCCAATGCTGATGGAAGTGGTAATGAGGGGTGTGAGAAAGAGGGAGGAACAGCTACGTGGCTGAGGAAGGGCCCAGCAGTGGTATGCCCAACACAGATGGTACCGTGCCCGCTTCACCTTTGAGGACTATGGGGACGTAGAGATTGTGGGCTGGTAGCAGCTGAACAGGGCAATTCTGAGGCAGCTCTGTGAGCTGTGCCATGATGAGTTGCAGGCACCCACCAGAAGGAGTCATGCCATGTCAAAACAAAGGTGACAGCAGCGATGTGTCTACTCACCATGGGCACCTCCCAGAAACCAACTGGGGCAACCACTGGGATCACCCAGTCGGCCACATCCCACCTCCTCACACAGTTCCTTAACACCCTGCAGCCACATGCTTCAGAGTTCATATGATTCCCAAGCACACAGGCAGAGTGTACAGCAAACATGCAGGACTTCCACAGGGTGGCACGCATGCCAGACATGATAGGGGCCATAGAGTGCACCCACACGGCCATACGTACACCACCTGACCTGGAGGGGGCCACCTACATGAATAGGAAGGGGTATCCCTTGGTTAACTGCCAGGTGGTGTGCAATGCCATGGGGCACATCACCAGTGTCTGTGCCGCACACCCCAGGAGTGCACACAATGCATTTATGTGGCACAGCTCCATCCAATGCCAGAGATTCGAGCATGGGAAAATCCCCACATGGCACCTGTTAGGTAAGCAAGGCATGGGGAGGGATGTGGGTGCAGCCACGCTGTAGGTAGAGGCCCACAACACAGAAGGCAGGAAAGGGTTGGGTGGCAGCAGGTGGCAGGAGTGAGGGGAGCAAATAGCCAATGCATAGTGACAACTGTATCCTCTACCCACACAGGTGACAGCGCCTAACCCCTGAGGCCCTGGCTGCTCACCCCCTACTGGTGCCCATCCACAGTTGTGGAGGAGAGGCTCAATGAGGCACAGACCACCATACACAATGTCATTGAGCGTGTCTTCATCATGCTCAAGATGCAATTCCCATTGCCTAGACAGGTCAGGTGGTGCCCTATGGTACAACCCTGTGAAAAACTGTGGCCTATTCCTGGCCTGCTGCATGATGCACAACATGGCCATTGACCATGGGATAGCTGTCCAGGTGGATGAGAGTGACAGCAGAGAAGATGATGGTGATGATGGGCCAGAAGGGGTGCACAGCCACCCATGGGGAGGAGGGACCCCAGGCTGGTGGGACTTGCTAGGAGGCACCGGGCCACCATCATACAGGAGCACTTCAGTGACCAGAGGTAAGTGGAAAGGCACACCTGCCATGCATGCATGGACAACCACTCCACCCACAGGGTGCACAGGCACACAGAGATGCATGCATCAACACAGGCACACACAGCATGTACAGTGTCTGCACAACCACACAGCCACATGCCCACAGCACAGTGCAGAGGGATGGGTGCGTGCACACACACACACACACACACACAAGCAGCAGGATGTGGCATGGATCAGAGTCATGACACTGGCACACAGGCAGGGCAGGTACAGAGCTGCCTTTATTATGCCCATGCCACAAGGCCCAGCAGCACAGCAAGCACATATGGAGGACGTGCCTCATGCCACACATGCATACCACCACACGGACAGAGCATCAGCACACATGTGTGCACTAGACAGTGGCAGCAGTCAGCAGGATAGGACAGCACACCCAGCAGGCCTACCTTGCTGTGCCATGGCCACCATGACCATGTGGGTGGCCACAACCAGGTTGTGTGGCAGCCACAGGCTGCACAACAGCCACTGGGGGGTGTCCAACACACTCGCATGGGTGGAGACCTGAGAATGTGACCAGATCCTCACTGGGGTGTAGAGCCCAGTGAACAGAGCAGTGCTGGGGTGTCAGAGATGGCTATGTCAGAGCCTGGCACCAGACGTGCAAGGGTCACCGGACTCCGTATCTGTGGTGTGGATGTGCCACTGCAGGAATACCCACATGCACGGCCATGCCCAGTGGACACCTGTGATGCAAATCCGGTGGCAATGGTACTGGCTATGCGGTCCAGTGATGTGTTCGTGGCCTCCCGCTGCTGCCGGAGCTCACCAATGAGCTGTGCACATCCACTGTCTTGCCACTTGGCCAACTGATGCACCTCAACCTGCAGTGCATGGATCCTGGCCCAAGCATCGCCTAGTTGTCCACAGATGCCCTCAGCAGCCTGGTATGTTCATTCAGCTGGTCAGCACCCTGCACAGCCTGGTGTGGATGCTGCCCCACTGATGGTGTCACAGCATGCTGATCAATGCCCTGCTCCTGTGGACACTACACAGGAGACCACACAGGGGGTGGTGCATGTGTGGGTGCACTGGAGGCAGCCCCTGTGTTGTGCAGCCTGGTGGTAACTGCATCCCACTACCCAGCCAGCTACTGGGCTGAGTCTGTGGCAATGGCGTCCATGGAAGTGCCCCCCCTTGCCAGGCACAGTGATGGTGCCCCATGTTACTGTGTGGCCATGATCGGGGTGCGGCTGCACATTTGCCATCATGCCACTGGAGTCCACTGGTGCCTGTGTCTGTACCCTGGGTGGTACTGCCAGGCCTGCACCAGCCAAGATCAGTGTGATGTCATCATCCAAGTTGGACGCACTACCCAGCTGCATGCCTGGGACAAACACGGGCAGGCCCTCACTCAGCAGTAGCTCCGACAGTGTGTTGTCATCATCTAGGATGGTCCCTGTCCTGGATGCCTGTGGACGTGGATGGGAAACTTCTCCTTCTGTCCAATGTTGGCGGTACATCCTGTGTTGTACCATGGAGGCCTGATGGTGCTGGAAGACAGAAAACCATAATCATTGGTGGTGCTGGCACCATGCAGGCTGGACCCATGTCCCAGCGGTGGTGCCTGTGTGCCCTACCCATGCCAGCATGCAGCAGTGTACACCCAGGCAGCAGCATATGGCAGGGTGGACATGACAGCAACAGCGCCTATGATGGGCCTGCCATGTTGGCCAGCAGTGGTGCATGGCACGAGCACAGCACATGGCCGGTATGGGGGGCACCACGCACAGTGCCACCAGCGGTAGGGTGGCATGCAGCAGATGTTGCTCTGGTGGGCCATGCCATGCTGCAGGTGCACTGGTACACTGGGCATGCAGCACCCTGTGGCTCAGTGGTGCACCACACACCCTGGTGCATGTGCCATGGCCACAGTACAGTGGCCATGCAGCTATCCCACTGTCCCGGGGTGCACAATGTCATGCCTGGCATCCCCAAGTATACCGTGTACTGCCGCATGCCACACTCACATGGGCCACTTAGCACAGCAGCTGGCATGCCTGCATGGGCCAGCCTGCATACCCCCCTTGGGTGCCCTGCAGTGACTCACAGTGCTGTGAGGGGTTGCCACACATCTGGAATCCTCCACCAAGGATGCCCTCAATGCCAGCATAGCTGATGGTTGCCTTCACCAGCTCCTCAGTCGCCATCAGTGCAGGGTCGGTGGTGGGACCACCACCCATCCTGCTGCAGGATGCCCTGATGGCCACCACCTTCTCCTTTATGCAGCATCTGTCCATCCTTGCCCTTTTTTTGCACTCCTGTGAACTCCTCTGATTCATGCTATGGGCATTGACATAGGTGGTCACCGCATCCCATCTGGCTGATCTGTCCTGCAGGGTGCCCATGGCACCATTGAACAGGTCCTCACTGTTGAGGTAGGCCTCAAACAGTGCCTGCTGCTCCTCCTTCATGAACTTGGACTTGCACTTCCATGCAGGCCCCTGTTCCTCTGCTCCCTCAACCTCTAGCCTGATGCTACCTGTGGACAGTGACAGAAAGGGCCAACAGCGTCATGCAAGACCACACAGGATCTGTGGTGCTTTGTCAGCATGGGCATCCCATTCCCAGCATGTGCATTCCCTTACCACACTGGCTGCAATACCTGTCGATGGCCTGTGTTGTGGCATGGCACTTTTATGGTGCAATGCATGCAAATTATCTGTGGCGCAACCATAATGTGATGCAACTGAGCTCGACTGCACCATACATAGTCTCATGAGGCAATTTGCATATGCTGCTGAAATATTATGAACTTGTGCCTTGCTCAATATGGTTGCACGGGAGCAACCGTGTGGCCCATATCCTACTTATGTGTGGTGTGTGACCGCATGGTGTGCGTGTGCATCATTGGCGGCACCATGTCCAGTGGCCTATAGCTCAGCCTTGTGCATTGCACGATGGTCCACCATTGTGCATGTGGCATTGGGCACCTACCACACATCCAGGTGCAGTGCTCCACCACAGCCCATGGCACAGTGGCACCAGATGCACCATGCCACCTACAGCATACTGCGGGGGTCTGCATGAAGTTGTGCAGGCTCATGCCTTGTGCCTACAGGGTCACGGATATGACCCATTGCCCCCACCAGGCCATGACTCAGCGCACATGCACAGTGCTGCATGATATGCCTCCAGTAGGCATGTCAATCATGCATCTATGTGCTGTATGGTGACATACATTAGGCCACTATTGCACAATGTGCTGTATGGTGACGTACATTAGGCCACTATTGCACAATGTAACCAAGCATTACCACATGCATGCAGTGTAGGCCACAGCACTCACATCACCTAACATGGCTTCCCGGTGACATGGTGGGCTCCAGGAGTCATGCACAGTGGGCACTTAATTGGTCAGAGGTGGAAATGTGCAACCTAGTTGCACTGTGTAGCCCTTTGCACCCCAGCTCTTCAGTAATGCGGACCTGCAGATGCCATGGTCCCAGGTGTGGAACATGGTGGTGGTGGGCCTTGAGCACTGCACAGGCATGCTGCACATGGGTGAACAGTGCTTGCACAGGTACGTGGACCTTTGTCTGCAGGCGAGGGCACAGCAGGGTGCTGTGCCACAGCCAGGTAGGTGTCCACGCACATCATGCATGCCTGTAGTGTTCTTGTACTGTGCTGCCAGATGCGTTGCATGTGCAGCTGCCAGGGGGGGACATGGCACTGATGGGTGCTGCATGTCCTGCATGACTGCCACACTCACCTCTGTTGTGCCTGGTGCTGTTGTCCAGGTGCCAGGGCCCACAGGCGGGTGACATACCATCCTATGCTGTGCCAGCTGTGTGCATGGGGTTGTGGTGGGTGCATGGCATGCCTCTCATGTCTGTATCTGTCTCTCTCTATTCCATCCACAGGTCCAGAGGATCGCAGGAGGGCCAGGGCAGCTGCGGCTCTGGATGGGCAGTGGCATGATAGTGCCACTGCTGGTGTATCAGCATAGGGCCGGCTAGGTAAGCATGTACAGCATGTTGTACTGTGCATCTCTGGGGCTCTGCAGGGTGCTGGGGTCCGGCCTCGGGCTATGATGCCATGCTTGAACACTGCATGGGTGGGTGCCCACCTCGGCAGTCTTTGCCATGCTGTGCTGTGTGTGTGGGCACAATGCACATGTCCTTTGTGTGGTGGCACCCAAGTGCTGCCCCTGTTGGGTTGGGGCAGTGTGCAAAGACCGCATGGTGTGTGATGGCCACAGGGTGTTTGTGGGCCACCTCATGTGGCATGTACCTGCACGGTGGCATACTCTGCATTGCCATGTATGTCTGTCACCAGAGGTGGCCTGGCCATTCTGCATTGGGCTGCTGTTTGGCCAGCTGTTGCTGCCCTCCATGCTCAGGCTCTTGGGGTCCATCCACCAGTGGGTGTAACCACTGGCCGGTGCACATATTTGGGTGGGCTGGGGCTCCTTCTGGCATGTCACTTATCACCTGTTCTGTCCCTTCTCCTAGGTCAGGCCAGGAATCGGGCCCAACGACGATGGACATCCTGAGCGGTGGGGGCCTTTGTCATCCTACACAGACTTCTACACTGGAATAATGCTCTGACAACCATGTTGCTGTGGGTTGGGTGGTGCCAGCTGGCAGCCATGGAGTCGTTGAGGCTTGCTGTGTGGTGGCTGTGGGCATCATTGCAGAACCAGCGTTGATGTTCCATGCTCATAGCCCTACTTCTGACTGGTTGACCCTGCCCACCCCCTGTTTGCTGGGCCATACTTCCTCCCCTCTGTACCTACCCCAGTCCCTGTCCCCTGTTTCCATTGTTGCCTCACCCTGTGTTTCTCCTGTTGCAGTTCCTGGGTGCACTGTTGGCATGCATTTGTTATTGTTTTGTGGAGTAAAGTTCTATTTTTTCTATGACATCTGTGTCTGTGTTTCCTTTGCAGGCAGCGTGTTGAGCCATACTGCAGGTGTCTGTTTGTGTACATGGGTGTGTCCCCTGCTGTGTCCTCTGGGTGGTGCTCTTGTGTTCACTGGGCCTATGTGCCATGTCCCTGTATTTTGTGTGCCCATGGGAAGTGGGTGTCACACTACCCTGTGTGCTATCCTGTGCCTTGTGCCCTTGTCTATCTGTGCTGCTCTTCCATCTGCATTTTGTGCTGCCCCACCGGCGTGCCCTGTAGTGCTGTGTCCTTGTCCCAGCCAGGTTGTGGGCTGTGTGCTCCTGGGTCCCCTGTGCCTCTCTCTCTCCCCTGTTCTGCTGTCCTCTGTGCTTGTGTGGTGTTCCGGAAGCATGGCTGTGCCACTATCCGCTGCATCACTGCCTGTTGGGGTTGTGTTGCGGGTGCTCTGGCGTTGGCCTGCCCATGAGCATGTCTTCGGGGTGGGTGGATTAGTGGGCCTTGTGGCTTGTGTTGCTGCTGGCAGCCTGGCATCCTGTTTGGGCCATCCCCCAGTGCTCCTGTGGTGCATCCAGGACAGTGTACCCTTGCTGTTTGTGTCTGGCAGTGCTGGCATGGCGCTGTGCTCCTGTGCAGCCCTGCCTTTGCTTCCCTATTGCCTTTTGCACTTGCTCAGCTTGCTCCTGCACATTCCTGGTTGCACCAGCACATGTCTGCTTACGTGGTGGTGCAACATTGCTATATTCAGTGTGCTTTGGCTATCGCATGTCGGTGGCGCATCATCTGAATATGACATCTGTTGTTCCCTGGTGCATCTGCATTGTACTGCCCATTCCATTGCACACCTCCTGGGCACAATTCTGAATATCTGGGCCAATGCATTAATAAGGCAGATAGTCATCTAAAATGAACTAATGATAAAAACTAATCAGTGATCTACTGCATACATCACAGTACACTCCCACCCTACAGTACTTCATATGCAACAGTTGGATCAGCATGCTGTATGCTAGTATGCCCGAAAGTGTACACTGCAAACAGCAGCCTAGCAGTGCTCCCATGACAATGGATGCTGGTAATAGACATGCAGTACTGTACACTGTCAATGGGAGAATCAATCACCATCAGTTTTACACAGCCAACCACTGATAATGCCGATGTCAATAGCAACCACGGTATGTGAAAATGGATTGTACTATCTTTGTCACAATGTTACTGGACTGAAAATCATCCCACATATGTGTTCAATGTTTTCTGGTTTTGGCTATACAAGCCCTATCCTATCACCATGTAGCTGGACTGAAGATTATTTCACAGACATGTTGAAAGTTTTCTAGTATTGCCTGTACTGGCTGGCCCTGTCATATCACCATAAATCTGCTATTCAGATCACCATGAATATGCACTGAAAATGAGCACACAATCATGTTGAATATTTTCTGGTATTAACTGAACAAGGCTTTTATATCATCATGTAACTGGACTAAACATAGAAACATAGAATTTGGTGGTAGATATGGACTACTTGGCCCATTCAGTTTGCCCATTTCTCCCTACCTACCCTATTACCACAGACCATGCCCGATCTACAGCCCTTCCTTTCCACTGTGATTCCCTTGTGCTTGTTCCATGCATTCACAAACCCCACAACTGTTTCACCCTGACCATGTCTGCTGGAAGACTGTTCCAGGAATCCACCACTCTTTCTATGAAAAAGTACTTCCTTACATCTTTTCTGAATCTACCCCCTCCAGCTTCATGGCATGTCCCCTTGTTCTTTGAGCATCTTTTCTTCTGAAAAATACTCCTCTCCTGTATCTTATCTACCCCTATGAGGTGTTTAAAGGTCTCTATCATATCTCCCCTCTCCCTCCTCTGTTTCAGGGTGAATGTATTGAGGTTCTTTAGTCTCTTCTCATGGGGCTTTTGATGAAGACTCTGCACCATTTTTGTTGCTCTCTTCTGGGCTGCCTTTACTCTATCTATGCCCTTCTGGTGATGTGGTCTCCAGAACTAGACACAATAGTAAAGGTGAGGTTTTACCAGTGAGCTATTCAGAGGCAACACCATCTCCCTGATTTTGCTGGGGATACCCCTTCCTATGCACCCAAACAAACCACTCATCCTCCCTACTGCCTTGTTACACTGCCTGGCCACCTTTAGGTAATCCAATTTGATTACTCCCAGGTCTCTTTCCTGCTTGGTGATCATCAATACCACTACACCCATTTTGTACTCTGCCCCTGAGTTTCTGCACCCTAAAAGCATATTTTGCATGTTTTCACACTGAAATCCAGCTGCCACACCCTTGACCACCCCTTTAGTTTTCTCAGGTCACTGCTTATCCTTTCCATCCTCCGGAGAGTCCACCTTATAGCAGATTTTGCTGTTTTTAGCAAAGAGGTAGACCTTCCCTTTCAGCTCCTCTGCAATGTCACTTATAAAGACATTGGAGAAGACCAGTCCCAGCACTGATCCCTGAGTCACCCCATTGGTCACCCTCCCTTCGTTTGAGTGAACTCTGTTTACCACCACCCTCTGTCGTCTGTCCCCTAACCAATTTCTTATCCGGCTTACCATCTTTGGACCCATCCTAAGCTACCCACCTTGCTTACTTGTCTCCTATGTGAAATGGTGTCAAGCACTTTACTGAAATCTAGGTAGGCCATGTCTATCGCTCCACTCTGATTTTGTTCCTTGGTCCCCAGTCAAAGAAATCTATCAGATTAGTTTGACATGACCTCCCCTCTGTGAAACCTTGGTTTTGTAATGCACTGGATTTAAGATATTCCACAATCCTTTCCTTCAGCAGTGATTCCATTAACTTTCCCACCACTGATATTAGGCTGAGTGGCCTATTAGTGCCAACCTCTTCCCTGCTACCACTTTTGTGTAGTGGGACTACATTCATCCTCCTCCAGTCCTCTGGAGCCACTCTTGTTTTCAGCGAACTCTTAAATTGAACTGTCAGAGGTGCAGCAAGTATTTCCCTGAGCTCCCTCAATACCTTTGGATACATCCCATCTGGCCCCATTGCTTTGTCCACCTTCAGATTAACAAGTCCCTTAAGGACTCTCACCTCCAAAAAAAGGATTAGTGTCCACCCCCCTCTCTCTCACCAAAACTGTTGTTACTTTTTTGTGGCTCCTCCCCTTCTCCTTCCTCTGTGAACACTGAACAAAAGTATTTGTTCAGGATTTCTGCCTTTTCCTTTTCCCTTCTGCACAGCCCCCCTTCCTTTTTTTATCCTTACAATCCCACCCCTGGCCTTCCTCTTTTCACTTACTGTACATAAGCCCCAAAATGTCTTGTCCCCTATTGTTACCTCCTGGGCTATGCTTTCTGAAAATATACTGAATATAGACATGTAGAATAGTGCCTGGTGTTGACTGTACTAAACCCATCATATCACTATGAAGCTGGACTGACTATCTTTATATGTATATGTTTGTTTCCTGGTGTTGATTATACTAGCCATATCACCTCGCCATGTAGCTTCCACTGCACTGAAAATCTTCCATGAAACATGCTGAATGTTTCCTGGCTTTTGCTGTACTAGTCCTATCATATCACTGTGCAGCTGGACTAAAGAGCTTCATTAAGAAGACCTGTTAAACATTTCATAGTGTTTCTTGTACTAGCTGTATCATATGACCATATCGCACTACTGAAAATCATCCCAGTGAAATGTTAATAATAAAAATAATAAATAAATAAAACTTTATTTTTAAGGTGCCTTTCATAAAACCAAGGTGCCGTACAAAGTAAAAACATTTAAAATTTCATAAATTACAGCAGCCCAAATATATAGTCAAACTCCAAATGCACCCATCCACAAATAGGATTTTAGGCCCTTGAATGTTTTTTGTGTTGGCTGTACTAGCCCAGTCATATCACCATGCGCTGTAGCTGCCACTGAGGTAAAAATCTTCATACAGACATAGTGAATGTTTTCTGGTGTTGGTCATACTAGCCCTCTCGTATCACTGTATGAGAACACTATAAAATCTACACACATGTTGAACATTTCCAGGTGTTAGCAGTACTAGCTGAACCATATCACTATATTACTGGAATCAAAACTGTCCCAAAGATATGTTGAATACTTCTGGGTTGGTTGTACTATCCCAATCATATCACCATGTGGCTGCCACTGGAGTGAACTCTTTCCATGACTATGTTGAATATTTCCTGGTGTTGTCTGTATTACCTCTAGCATATCACTATGTAGCTGGACTGAAAATCATTCCACAGGCATATAGAATGTTTCCTGGAAGTTGACTGTGTTAGCCCTATCATTTCATTAGGTAGCTGGACTGAAAATAATCGCACAGACATGTTGAATGTTTTCTAGTGCTGGCTGTACTACCCATATCATATCAATATGAGTATGCACTGTACATCGTCACACTGATATAGTATGTTGAACATTTTCTGGGGTAACCTGACTTAGAACTGCTGTATCTCTATGTTTTATGTATTTATTTATTTATTTAAGGATTTTGAGAAGTCCTTTGAGCACAAGCTCTTTTACAAAGGCTCCACATCAGGTTGACAGACAATAGACATATTACATCAAGAAGGTATAGAACATATATAGGTTACAATATTAGAGTGTTATCACTAGTACCATGGAATTAGTACAGTGTCAGTAAAGGATATAGAAAAGCAGTAGTGAACTACGTGGGGAAAGCAGGGGAGGACACCATTTCGAGTTGATGGGAGACTTAGGAAGGGTAAGCAGCCTCATGTTGGGGCTTTGTCAAAAATAGGAGGGTGAAATAGTGGCTGGGGGTACCAGAGAGGAAGGGGAAAAAGGGAAAGTGGCACCAGAGGAAAAAAGTGCTTGACTAAATGGTAATATAGGGGAAATGGGGAGGGAAGTGGTGTGGGGATGGAGTTATGATGAAGGGAGGTACTCAGGGTGAACAGCAGGGGCGGCATGCTGAAAGTCACATTGGGGTGGGGTTGGCCCAAGCCATGTCAGAAGAGGTGGGGGCAGGAGGGCCTGGAGGGGAAACAGTGGATGCCTAGTGTCAGTTCGGGGGCAAGGTGTAGGTTAATGGAGGGGGAGAGTACCACAGAAGGGGGAAGAGTGGCTACTACAGAAAGCAGACACTAGCTGTACAGAGGAGCGGGGTGCAGCAGGGCTGCCATATGGGCAACTAGGGAGGCTAAGGAGGGGGAGGGACTAGCTTTCAGAAGCAGCCACACTCTGATTGATTTAAGGTGTTGCCTTAGTCCAGTTTTGAAGTGATAGGCATTTGTAGGTTTGAATGGGCACAGGGGTTTCGTTAAGCCACTGGGAGGCCCTATAGGCAAAGGCGCGTTGTCCAAGCACAGTACGACAAAAAGGTGTTGAAAGGACCCCCCTCATTCTACCTCTGGTGTCATAGAAAGTAGCAATTGGTGAGAGGGTGTTGGATACATGGTGGGGGGGGGGGTTGCCTGATAATGCCTTCTTACCCACGAGGCAGGTTTGGAGCTTGATCCTGTTCTTTAGAGGCAGCCAATTAGTCTGTTCATGCAGGGAGCAAGTGTACATACGATGATCCGCAGCCAGGGTGAGCCTGCAGACTTTTTTTTTTTTTTAACTTCATTGGCTTTATTCAAGTATGTATACATATCACCAGTCTTCAAACAACTTATCGACATTTTACCGACAGGTTGTCTTAGCTATTTACAATCAAATTAAATATTGTGTTCCATTAACACAAATGAAAAAGGAATAAAAATCAAGAGGATCATAAAAGCTTGTTTCTTAGTTAACATAGTGGTGATTGCTGCATCGGCATTATCCGTCTCTTATGCAGCTTCTATTGTTTTATAATGTCCAAGGGTATCACTGCTCCAAGTTAATGTATCCACTAAGCAATTTTATATCTGTAGGGTCGATGTTTAATTATTTCTTAAAGCATGCTTCCTCTTTCAGCATTTAGTTTATGTAAGTAAAAAAAAAAGACAAAATGTCAATCTATACTGTTTCCTTTTACTCAATACAAACATCAAAATAGAAAAGTTTAAAATATCTACTACTAAATAAAATAGGTGCATTATTCCCCCTTTCTTCCCCGAAGTTCCACTTCTGCAGTGTTTACTCACCTCTTTGCCCCTAAGGTGACTGTGCTTGGTGCCATGGGCACCACATTTCTGTAAATTTTTCATGGGTGAGCCTTATTTGGCTGGTTATTCTCTCCTGCCTTTTTAATTCCATGACCCTATTCCTCCATGCTTCCAAAGTAGGTATCACAGAGGTGAGCCATCTGGAAGTGACACACTTTAGTGCTGCTACCGTGAGTATCTAACCTAGGTGTCTCACTTGTGGACAGCATAGTAATAGGGTTGGGAAGCCCAAAACCAAGCTTAAGCCTGTAAATGGTATTATGAGTCTGGTTAGGTTTTGTATCTCTGAGTGGACTTCTTGCCAGCATTTTAATAATTTGGGACAGGTTCAGAATATGTGGGAGTGGGAGCCTATATCATTGAACCCTCTCCAACATATGTCTGTATATGCTGAGTTGAAGTGTTTTGTTATTATTGGTGTGCGAAAAAATCTGATTAACACTTTCCAGTTAAACTCCCACCAGGTGGGGGAGGAAGTCACCTGCCAGCCCAGTTTCAACCTTTTTTCCCACTGCTCTTGGGTTATCTGGTACCCAATTTCACGTTTCCACTTTAATCATACATGGACTGGGGGGTTGAAGTTATTAAGAATGAATAAAGTTCAGATAGATATCTAAAATGGGTTCTAAGGGAGATGGTGAAGTAAAAGAAGGATTCAAGAGTTGCTCAGTCTCATCGGATTCTATTGCAGACATCTGAAGACTTTATAAAATGTCGTACCTGGAGGTATCTGTAGTGGTCTTCTTTTAAAAGCTTGTATGAGTCTCGTAATTGGTTAAATGGGAGACATCCATGTTCATTCATACATTTTAGGAAAGTTGTCAATTTATGTTGTGCCCAGAACTTATAACCTGGATCCTGGCTGGGAAGCTTAAAAGAGCTCTCATGTCTAATCAGATGAGCGCCTCAAATACCGAACCTGCCTCCTAACAAAAAAATCACTCCTTGGGCTATCCCCACCGGGTCTGTCAACCACTATCCACCGTGCAAACCCTACAGTGCATACCTGCATATCCCGCAAAACTGCACTGGTTATACCGAGGGCGAGGACCTCGCAAGGTCAAAGGGCTTACCCCTGCAGAGCCCCCTGTTGGTATAACACCCTCCCGCCAGAGTCACTGATGCGCCTCATTATCTTATTTTAAAACTAGTCTTAGAAATCACCTGCTCTCAACACGCAGCTGTACCTCCTCTAAGCCTCCTCCTATCCTCCCAGACAAGGCTCACTGAGCCGCTCTCTGACCGTCTGTCCAGCTCTACCTTTACTTGCTACTATCTTCCCCACACTCCTCTTCTGATGTCTTCCACCCAGCCTTACCTTTATTCTGCCCACTGAATCAATCTCCATGTGACTACTGTATATTGTCTACTCTGTAAAGCGCACATGTAAGCCTGTTGTATACTGTGTTTGACAAATGCCTGCATTTTTTGGCTGATTCCTAAATGTACTCAGATTTTTTGTCTGCCTTGATGTTTGTTTCTTGCAGTTTTGTCCTCACTGTGACGAGGTACCTTTGTAAATGAGCCTCTGGCTCAATGGTTGTTAAACTGATGTTCTAATAAATAAATAAATAAATAAAGAGAGCCTCCTGTATTTGGGGTATATGTGAGCTTTTTGTGTCTCAATAGAATCTGTATTGTATGTTTAACCCATGGATTAGATGTTTGCTGCCATATTTGTGAGGGAACTGAGTTCATTGGCAGAGCCCTTAGAGCATAATGCTGTAGTTCTGCCTCTTCTAACAGATACCAGCCTGAGTTGGTTCTATGCTTTGCCCATGTGCACAGGTGTGCTTCCTGTGTGGCTAAGTAATAAAGTTTAAGATTTGGGAGTGCTAGTCCTCCTCTGGACCTGGGTGCCTGGAGTATCTTTTCTTTTATTCTAGGTTTAGTGCCTGACCAGAGAAAACATCTGATTTGTTTGTGTAGGTTATTCCAGAAATGGTTGGGAATTATAATGGGGAGACAATAAAATAAAAATAAGAGTCGAGATAAAACATTCACCTTGACAGTTTGTACATGCTCATAAAGAGAAAGTGGTAATAAAGTCCATCTAGCCAAGTCTGCTTGTAGGGATTGATAAAGTTTATTATAGTTATTATTAAATAGTAGGGACAGGTCTGTGGGGATCATTATCCCCACGTATTTAAACATGTTCCTCTTGGCCCAAGCAAATGGGAAAGATTGTTTGAATTTGGGTGAGGGGGAGCCACCCGATACCATTGCCTCTGTTTTCTGTAAGTTTATTTTATATCCTGGAAGAGTTCCGAATTCACTCAAAATCTTTTGCAGATTGAGCAATGATACTGGGGGATCCCCCAGGAAAAATAGGGAATCGTCAGCATACAAGGCTAATTTTGCTCTTTCCCTCATGCCCACACCCCTTTTATTTGTGGGTTTGCCCTGATATCAATCACCAGTGGTTCCAGCGCAAGAGCAAAAAGCAATGGTGAAAGGAGGCAGCCCTGCCTGGTGCCATGGCTCAATGAGATATTTGCAGACAGGAAGCCATTTACCCTTATTCTGGCTGTGTGAGAACTGTAAAGAGAGGTGACAGCTGAGATAAAATTTGATCCTAGCCCAATGCTTGTAGGGTGGAGGACATAAATGCCCAGTCCACCCTATCAAATGCCTTTTCAGCATCCATACTTATTGCTATTTGAAGGGATCTATTAGTGTGTTGGGCTGAAATGATGTTTAAAAATTGGCATATAGTATCTTGGAGTAATCTACCCAAGATAAAGCCGGTTTGGTCCATGTGCACTAGGGGGCCGATGCAATCTTGAAGGCGGTCAGCCAATATCCCAGTAACAATTTTAAGGTCCACTGGTAGTAGTGAAATTGGTGGGTATGACCCACAATTCTCTGGGTCCCTATATGGTTTTAATAGTACAGAGACCTGGGCTGAATTCCATGAGGGGGGTACCCTTATTTCTTCCAGTAGTATTTCATTTAAAGCTTCTTGGAGTGGGGGGATATTTTGGTTATGAATTTTTTATAAAACTCAGATGTAAATCTGTCTGTACCAGAGGAGTTGCCATTTTTTAACTTCTTGATTTTAGCCTGAATTTCAAGCATGGATACAGGTGCATTAAGCTTTTTCCTCTGGTCAGTAAACAGGATGGAGATGTTTAGTTTACTCAAATAATTCTTTACTTTTTCTATGTGGTCTGGTCCTTGTTCAGGCCTGTATAAGGAGTCATAGAATGAGGCAAAAATCTGGGAAATTTCCTTAGGTGAGGTGGTGGAAGAAGATCCTGTGAGCCTTTTTAACTGAAGGACTGCATGACTGGTGGCCTCTTTCCTTAATTGCCTAGTCAAGAGGCGTCCCGCCCTATTACCATGCTCAAAATATTTTTGTTGTGGATACCGCAATTGGCCCTCAATCTGGATATCAATCATTTTATTAAGTTAATTTTTTTCCAAATCTAACTTCTTTTTAACATCCTTGTTTAGTGTAATTTGGTGCTGGAATTCCAGATCAGCTATCTGGTGTTCCAGATCAAGTCTCCTCTGTATGCATTCTCTCTTAACATGAGATGAATATTCAATGATTTCCCCTCTTAAAACACTTTTTAATGCATCCCACCTAATCCCTGCCCCATGTCTTCTTTTGGATTTGTTTCTAAAAACCTCTTTATGGTGTCTATTATTAAATCTTTGAATTCAGTATGGGTTAATAGGCTAACATTAAGATGCCATAAAGTCTCTCTAGGTGTCAGTGAGGTATTTAAGTGTATTTGGATAGGAGCATGGTCTGAGAAGGTTATATTCCCAATCCGGGCATCACTCAATTTAGTCAGCCAGTTCTCTGATACTAGAAAAAAGTCAATACGGGAATACATATTGCACTGTGGGGAGCAGTAAGTATAGTCTTTCCCTTTTGTATTGAGGAATCTCCACCCATCAACCAGGGCTAATTCAGTACATAGCCAAGTGAGAGCCTTTCCTGACCTGGTAGGTCCTTTGGAGCCTGTCCCTATTCTGCCCTGGGCAGGGTCCATGATCATATTGAAGTCGCCTCCTACTATAACCAGACTTTGTGTGTCCCCTACTGTTTCACCTAGAACTTTCACAAAAAATGCTTTAAGCTCTGAATATTCATTGAGGGCATATAAATTAAGGAAAATACATTTTTGACCTCTGTATTCTCTATGAAGTCGCACAGATCTGCCTTCTGGATCTGTCTCTACCTGAATTACTTTAAGTGGTGAGTCCTGCTGCACTAAATTAGCAACCCCTCTTTGATGTGGATGTTCTTCATACTGGGAAGAATATATTCCTCCCACCCAGCCCCTTTTTAACTTTAGGTGTTCTTGATATGTTAGGTGAGTCTCCTGTAAAGGCAACTGTAGCACACTATCTTTGCAATTCTTGCAAAATTTTGGCTCTTTTGACTGGACTATTGATACCTCTCACATTCAAGGAGGAGCTTTTTAAATCAGCCATCATGTATTGAGAGAGACCTGACTACTGCATATGATCAGTGGACATGGGGAAGGGGAATGCACCTATAACTATAACAACCAGACCTTAACAAGTTCATATAACATTTTAATATCATGAACAAATAAACTTGTGATCAGAACAAACTAACTCAAACAATTTTGATTTAACAACCAAACGTGTACTTCAATGCTTGTTAAACCCTCTCCTCGACCACAGTAGATGGACCTGTGGGATGAGGTAGTGAGACATTTCTGTTTGCGTCTCTATCCAGTGGTCACAAACTTATAAAGCTGTGCGATCCAGAGGGTATAAAGATAACTGCACCTTTTGATGGAGTATGGCAGCAAACTGTACATCCTACTCTCTACCAAGAACAGAGGATCTATCTCTGGTCTACATCCAACCAGACCCAGCAGGATAATTACTTTAATAAAACAAAGAAAGAGTTATCTATCAGTATAGAAGTGAGTAAGCACAGTGGGAGCAGGGGTATTATAACCTTTATAGCCATCAGTCCTCTTTTCTAAGGGAGAGAAAATTAGAAATAATTAAAGATAGAGGGGGTAAATCACTTCATGACCTCTTTGGTGTGCTTCTGAATCAATAAAATTAAATTTAACCCCTCATCTAGCACCCTCAGGAGGCCCCAGGTCCGCACCCGCCACCCCCGAGCCCAGCAGAACACCTGGCCCCATGCTGCCTTTCGCAGGCCCGCCAATCCCTCCGGACAAGGTAGTGAGAAAGTATGGACTAGAATTCAGGTATTTTCCTGAAGATAATAACATTTTTTAATAGAGAAAGAGGAACAGACAGAAGTCATGTTCACCTTTATTCACCAACTCGAAGACCACAAAGGGGTCTGAGAGCTGGGGCAGAGGCCATCATTCCCTGAGAAAGCGTTCTGAATTAACCATTGCATTTTCTAGGAGGAAAGATGGGCCAAAAGCAGCAGGACTCAATGTGTGACAAGCATTTATAAAAATATTAGTAGCTATCGAGGTCTGAGCTCCTCCAAGCTTCAGATCTTGATCTCTATGATCTCTTTTTACTTGTCCTTTCTGGCTTCCAAGTGCTCTTCATCAGCTGTCACCTGCCTCAGATCCCACTCTCCCCAGAACAATTCAGGTATTGGTCCCCACTACCCCGAACCCCCCCCCTCGTGGTCACCCAAATCCCAGCAATTTAAAGGTAAGTTAGTCCAGCTTCCAGATACTAATTTCATTATTTTAAGCCCAGGGATCAGCATACCACAGCTCCCAGACAGAACTGGCCCCCTGCTCAGCCCAGGAGTGAGTTAATAGGCCCGCACTCCCCCATAGCACCAGCAATCAAGGAAAATCCCCCCTCGATCAGCCTGCTTCATCAAATCAAAGCTCTTTCCACCCCCTATCTCCCCATGCCCCATGTGCCTCACCTCTTTGAATCTTTGCAAGCTAAATTTTAGAACTGAGTCTGCCACCCTTGTCACTTATTAACTGGTGGATGCAGATCTTATGCAGCAAGTCACATGACATTTTACTCAAATATCCCTACTGTTTGTATTAAACTCCTCTCCATTCCTCTGCAATCTCCCAGTGTGTCTATGACATAGTTACATGACATTAGTTCAGTATTTTTACCCAGTCCCTTCAAGTGTAGTATGTCGAGGGACTGCAGTCAGCACGCAGTGTTTCACTAGCTGCTGGTGACCTCTCGGGTTCTCGATGTGGTACATTGAAGTGAACCTTGTCCCAGATAGTTGGATTTGCCTTGGTAGCTCCTTCTTTGTGTAAGCTTGGACCTCTCTGCTGCCAGGTTCTTGCTTGAAGGGCAGATCTTTGTTTGTTGGTTTCCTCTTTGGAACCATAATCCCAAACTCTTGCAAAAATGTAGTTGCAGTTTTAAGATCCGAAACAGTTGTGGGCATTTTTCTGTTAGGATTTTTAGACGAGCCAGGTATTCCACAAAGGCCTGATGAATGGCTTGTCTGAGTGCTTTTACCACTTTAAATACCCTTTGGCATTTTTGTAGGGTTTGAGGAGCATAGTCCTAGTCAAAATCTAAGCGAATGTCCCCAAAATAGATCTCTTTTTTAGCCCTGGTGTGGCATAATAGTTCCTCCTTTGTTTGAAAATCCAGCATTGCCATCACTACCAATCGAGGATGAGCTTTCAGGTCTTTAGACCATTGGACCAGCGACCTGTGAGCTCTAATTATGCCTAAGTCTTTTTCTTTGGGTAAGTCGAGGATTTCTTTTAAAAAGCTGTCCATGAAATTCATCATATTCCCCAATTCTGTGCCCTCAGGGATTCCATGGATGCAAACATTGTTCCTCCAATTTCAATTTTTTAACTTCTCCAGCTGTTATTCTAAATACTGTTCCCGACGATGTGAATCCAACAGGGCCGTATTGTGCACATCAGTTGTGATATAATGTGACAAGATTTTTTCAATGTCTCCCATTCTTTGCTGGAGTACCTTGATGTCCTTATTGTCTTCAAGTACTTTGGTTTCCAATTGTTGAAGGGTATTGTTAATTTGTTGCAATGTAGTGCACAGTTTCTTTGAGGTGATGGTACATTAGGGTTCTTCTGAGTCACTGGCTTGAGGAGACGTAGCCGGGGATGCTGCTGTGGCCTGTAATGCAGTCTCTGCTGCATTATTCAGCTCATGTTTTTGAGGTTTTGCGGACCTGCTCGATGGACGATCTTTGTTCCACTGTCTTGTAGACATTATAAACTCTGTAATTTTCCAATTCAATGACATTTTGGCAATTAGTAGGTGATGGATTTTTAATGATTATTTCCCTGCTAAGTTGGAGCTCTGAGATTAGGCTGTCATTAGATAGGTGACTTCACCGGAAGTCCCCCTGCAGGCTTTATTGAGGGCAATATGAATCCTCTTTAGTGCCGTATCCTTTGCTACTCCATAGATCACCAGGCCATAATCAATGGTTGATAGCATGGAGCTGGAGACTGAGAGGTGAAGGGCCTCAAGGGTGAGATATTTCCTGTGTCTATAGAGGACACCCATCTTGGTGTTTATCTCCTTAACCACTGAGTCAATGTGTTGGGTGAAGGTGAGGGTGTCATCTAGGGTGACCCCCAGGTACTTGAACGAGTGCACTTGTTCCAATGGTTCACTGACTGTGTTGGCGATGACAAGGAAGGGGAGCCTTTTTTTGTGCTGGGGACTGGGTATCAGCATGGCCTTGGTCTTTTTATAATTTAGTAGAAGTTTATGTCTGCATAACCAGTCCACTAGTTTGTTGAAAGAGTTCTGTAGTTCAGATTGGAGGGTGTCATGGGATGTATTGCTGTTAAGAAGTACTGCATCGTCGATGTATAGGATAAGTTTAGTATCACATGCTTTAGGAAGATTGTATAAAAAAAAGGCTGAAAAGTAGGGGCCCCAGTATTGACCCTTGGGGGACCCCTAATGATACTTCTCTGGAGCTAGACACTGTTTGCCCAACTTTGACACATTGGATTCTCTGAGTCAGTTAGTCCTGGAACCAGCACGTGATATTGGCCACCATACCCAGGTTCTGCAGCTGTGCCAGGAGAAGGGAATGGTTAACAGTGTCGAAGGCTTTGGTGAGGACAATGAACACTGACCCCACCAATTTGCCTTCATCCAGTGCCTTATGCATGTAGTCTGTATACTCCAACAGGTCAGTGATGGTACTATGGTTCTGTCTAAAGCCATGCTGGTTAGGGTGTAATAGTTGGTATTTGTTGAGGTATTCAGTGAGTTGTGCTGCCACTATCTTTTCCAATGCCTTGGATGGGGGGAGAGGATGGAAATTGGTCAATAATTGGCTATTCATGTCTTGTCTCCATTTTTATGTTCAGGTGTCACAAGGGCCTGTTTCCAGATCTCCAGGAATTTAGCAAGAGCCAGTGACTTATTAAATAGCTTTGTTATTGGCACGATGAGAACATCAAGTGTGAGGGATAGAAGCTTCATGTCCACCGCATCACTGCCCATTCTGGTCTTGCCTAATGCTTTTTTTTTTTTACATGTTTTAGAGCCTCCTTCACCATCACCCTCTTGAAGTAGAAGTCTGGAGGTGTGTTCTTGAGTGGCTTGCAGTTGGGTTGATCAGCAGCAGGGAGCAGGTAGTCGGGAGGGTTAATATCGAGGTCAAGTCAGTGAAGGCCGTGTTGAATGAGTCCACTATAAGTAATGCATCAGTTATGAGGGAGCTGTTGATGTTGAGTAGTTGAGGGTGCCTCTTATCAGCCTTTCCAAGGAGGTTTTTGATGTTCTCCCAGAACCTCTTACTGTCACCCCAGGAATTGCTAAGCTGTTCCTTATGGAAGTTGGCTTTTGCTTGTCGGATAAGGTTAGTGCAGTGGTTTCAGTTGGCTCTATAGCACTGGTAATCATGTTTGCTATGGGTGGACCTGGCTTTTTTCCCAAAGGCTGTGCCTTTCTTTCATCTGGGCAAGGAGATCCCCTGTATTCCAGCCATTTTCATTCCCTAGATTTTCCTTTTCCTCAGTAGGGCAAAGAGATCACAGATTATTGTTAAATACATCAATAAAGTAGCTAAGGGCCTGGTCGAGATTGGGTGCCAGGTCAATAGGGGACCAGTCATGCAGGTAGAGGGCTGAGGTGAGGGACCCAAGTTTGCCTTTCCTCAGGACCCTGCTTTCAATTAGGATGGGTGGGGATTTACTAAATTTGTTTGACCACAGAAATGTAACTGGGGAGTGGTCACTTAAGGTGTCCAACAGAACCTTGAGCTCAGAGATACAGGATGGTGAACTTGAGAGTAGTTAGTCAAGGAGGGTGTCATTGCCTGTCTTGCAGTTCTTCCTGGTAGGGCAGGGGACAAGTTGGGTTAGGTGGGAAGTAGCAACCATATCCCTGAAGGGGGTTGATTCCTTGCCAACACAGTTAATGTTAAAATCACCTGTGATAGTGAGTTCTTTTCCCTTAGGGAGAGTGGCAATTACATCCAGAATTTTAGGGAGACCTTCTCTGGCTTGGCTTTTTTGGGGGGGGGTAGGTAGACCATGGCAATGATTAGAGTCTTGCCATGTTGCCTGACCTGTGCCTTCACTGTTAATAGTTCATAATCCTCCACCACTATGGTAACAGGGTGGACGGAGCATTGCAGGGATCCCCTGTCATAGATGAGGCATCCTCCACCTTTCTTGCCCTTCCTGTCTATGCTGAAGGCTTGGTACCCAGGAAGTGCTACTTCATTATCTTTAATTTTGCTTGACAGCCAGGTCTCCATCAGGCAGACAATGTCAGGGGCATGGTGGGTCATCCATGCCTGGAGCTGTTTGAATTTGGCAGTTATGCTGCAGATATTCAGTGCAGCTATTCTCAGGCCTTTGATCTTGCATCCTCTAGCACCTGACAAAGATGATAGACCTGGGTTGGCATGGATATTTCCAGATAGGAACAGTAGCATGAAAATAACCTTCTTGGCCATAAGGCTGATGCTTATTGTGGTCCGTATCTTCTGCTGCCTAAACTTGCTATGACAGAGGTGGGCGGCCACCGGTGGTAGCTTTGTGGGGGAAATAATCATTAATATGCTGAAGCTGGGGGTGGACGTAGGGGGCCCAGAGATTGTTGGTGGTATGCAGGTAGAGTACAGCTGGTATCCAAGCAAGGCAATTGCCATGGACGTGGTTGACAGCCCATAGTTTCCAAGATATGGTTCTTGTAGAGGTGGCAGTGGTCCATTTCTATATCAAGGGTCAACGGTGCCGAAAGAGGTTACAAAGAGCAGGAAGAGAGTGCATCCAATGTTAGAGCAGCAGCAGCAGCTATCATGGTGAGATCCTGCAAGTGCCATATCGCCAAAGGAATATGGGCAGTGAAGAGTGAATAAGGAGGGCATATAGTTAATGAAAGATCCTCTTACTTCAGTCATGCTTGCAGATTCAGCTGAGCAGTAGCACACAGGATTTTTGAACCACTGTTATGGTTCACAGATTGAGGGGTTCCTGGCCTGATCAAGGCTGGCGGATCCCCTGCAGATTCAGCTGAGCTCTAGCACACAGAGGAGTTTTGAACCACTGATATGGTTCAAAAATTGAGGGGTTCCTGGCCTGATCAAGGCTGGCTGGATTCCTACATAACAGCATGTTGAATATTTCCTGGTGCTGACTGTACTTGCTGTGTCATATCACTATGCAACTGGACTAATATCTTTACACAGATATTCTGAACATTTCCTGGTGTTGGCTGTACTGTGTCTATGATATCACCATGTAGCTGGACAGAAAATGATCCTATAGAAAAGCTGAATATTTTCCAGTGCTAACTGTATTAGCCTTATCATATCACTCTGGATCTGTACCAATAATGGTCACACAGGCATGTTGAACATTTTCTTGAGTTAACTGTACTAGGCTTGTTTTATTGCTATGTGACTGGACTGATAACCTTCACAAAGACATGTGGAATGTTTTGTAGTGCTGACTCTTCAAATTATGGCATGCTTGCACTTTAAGTAAGTAATAAGCCATTTCACTGTGTGCATTATAGGACTTTAATGTATTCCCCAGAGGTGTAGTAAGATACAAAGCCAAAGGCTGTGTCCTTATGCCTCTGGGAAGTGCATTAAAATCATAGGATGCACACCCTGGAGGGGTTTATTACACTTATAAAATGGATCTAAGTAGTTTTTTAGGGAGGAAAAGGAGGTTCAGCACGTCACTGTGTGTTTATAGAGATTTAACTGAGTCAGCTGGCATCTATCAGTCTATGACATTTCTAGATTTTTTCCTTGCCATTTTATAATTGTTTCATAGCAAGTGGTGTAGAAAGGTAATCAACACAGACGTTTGGGTGCACTGCCTCTCTGTTTTTAGCTGACGGAGAGAAACCCAGTGAGAGAGACAAAGGTGCTGATTATGGTAGGACGTATGCCCACATTGTGTACAGGAGATCCCAGACTGGCTCTGGCAAAGGAGCTAGGGCTACTACCAGCCTTTAGCAGTGGACAGGCTGGAGTACACTCTGCCACACTACACCCAGCACACCTACCAGTAAGTGAGGAGATGCTGATGTGAGGTGGCCAGCACGATGGTGGTCACTGGGCTACAGTGGGGAAACTGGCCTGGTATGCAGCAGCTGCCTCAGGACCAGGGAACCCCTGGAATTTTGATTTATTTTATTTATTTATTGAAATCTAGGATTACAAATACCTTTGAGCAGGAACTGCTCTTTTACAAAGATTCCACATCGAGGAAATGGTAGGTAAGCATACAAACAAAGGTTGCTAGGATATTACATAATTACATAGCAAAATGAAGAAAAAAAGAGCAAGAGGCTGACGTATAGTTAAATGCAGTACTTCAAAATGTGTAAGGGCAAACTTGGAGGAAAAAATTTAGAAATAAACCTAGTAATAAGCATTGTTGGCATGTGGATAGGGAGGGTGTGGTTATGCAGGCAGGAAGGCCATTGTTGTAGGGTAAGGGGGGGAAGTAGGAGTACACCAGGGGAAAGGAAGGGCCGGGATAATTGTCCGATAGTGCCAGGGAGGGGGGAGGAAGGGCAGGGGGGTAGGGGGTGAGTAGGGGGAGGCAGGGGAGAGAGGGCAAGGTAAGGCGGGTAGTAGACCTAAGGCAGAATTCAGTGAAGCGCAGGGCCCCAGGTTAGGTGAAGCAGTCACATTGACTAATAGAGCTGAGATGAAGTTGGAGTTGACTTTTAAATGGGCCAAGGGAAGCAGCAGTAAGAATAACTATCAGTGAGATGTTCCCACAGTGGTGATGCCTACTAACTCCTGCATCACCAGCTGACCAGACCCAATGGTGTCACAGATTGTGTCAAAGTATAAAACTCAAAGCTAATAGCATAGTGGAAAAGAATGATAAAGCTATGTAGTGTTGAACAAGGTCTGACCTGAGGTAAACCTCCCCCACTGGTATGCGAAAAGAGAACTAGAAGAGTTTGTGTGGTTCCTGTTTTGAGGGCAGATATGACCTTTACAAGGTTACCATAAGGTCTTGAGTCATGTCCAGAGTCAGGATCAAACCTGGGTGTACAGTGCTGACCAGAACAGCTTTCGAGGACTGGGGTCCTATATGTGGGTATCCAGTGATCTGGGCAAGTCAAATTGAGCAACTCAATATGAGTGACTCAGTTTGACCGCCTGTCAGATGAGTTACTGGAACAGGATAGCAAGACATGGTATGAGCTGCAGTGAAAGAGGAAGAATAGTGAGTGAGGAGTACAGCAACTGGTAGAGGGAGTTATAGGGCAGAAGCATATGGGAGGTGGTTGGGCAGGCTGTTCCCAGCTGGCTGCTTGGTGCTATGGCTTGAGTCACTACCTGCCATTCGTGAGGACCCCGGTTCAGAGCTCAGTAGGTGCGTGCATATATTTTTACCATTTTGTGTGTCCGATTGTTTATTTTTTTCTTTCTGCTGATCTCCGGAACTGCGCACCATGGTCCACTGTCCCCCCCCCCCCGAGTAGCCCCTTCCTGAGTTACCTCCCTACCCCAGTGTCAGGCTCCCCTCAGAGTTGATTATCTAAAGTAAGGGGGGTGTGGTGGGTGCAGCCCCCCACAGAAAATGTTAGAAAAAGCGTCCTGTAGAGTGTGTTCCACCACTCGCTGTTGTTGGGGCTGCTGTAGTACACAGGTGCCTTGTTTGTTTTTGGCATTGTGCATTGGCTACATTGTTCAGCACTTTTATTTTTTGCTGTTATGATGTGGAACCCTATACGTGTGTAATTGAATATGTTAGCAAAGCGTAACTACCGCTTAAACCACCTTGCAATGTTGATTCTTCTTGTTAGTTGGACTCCCCTGAAATCAGCATCACCCACACCATTTAATGGTTCAACATTCGAAGTTTATTAAGGTAGATTCTCCAAAACCATATACACCATCATTTTTTAATTCATCACCATCATCCAACATATTTTATTTACATAGACTTTCTCTGTGGGTTCTCCCTTTATTTACAATTCCAGCATTCAGCACATTTACAAATAGCATTTCTTCTTCTTGGGCCCAGGTGTAAGGAGCCCGATGCCCCTTCCCTCCTTACTCTTCTTTCTGGGTTCAAGTGTCCCACCTGATCCCCCAGCCCTGTCCCTCTTGAAGTGACTACCCATAGGGAGCCCTCCCCGCCCTGCCGTACCCCCATCCGGCTGGGCCTCTCTCTTTTTTCCCTCCACCCCAACACCTGTTGCTCGCATGCAGCAACCCAAATTTGACACCCCAGGTGTCTCAGTTGCCCTCACCTGGCAACCCTCAAATGAACCAGTATCTGCTGAACCCTTATGCTTCTAGGGAGGTGGGTGGAATTGAATTAAACAGCTGCAGTAGAGAGGATTTTTCTCTCTCTGCAGACCCTTTCCATGCCCCTCCCTGGGTTCCTTTCTACCAATCGCTCATTACCTCACCTAAACTTACCCTTTTGTGATCTCATTCCCTCCCATGATGTCATCCTTCCACCCCTTCCCTGTTTCCTTTTACCTGGCTCTCTCCCCATTCCTCCTCCTCCCTTTCCCCTGCCTTCTTTTGGATAATCAAAGGAAGTCAATGACAACCTGCTGCCTTTGGCAGGGCAACCGCTTTTGTCGTTTGGACCCCCCCTGCCCTACCATACCCCCATCTGGCTGGGCCTCCCTCTTTTTTCCTACTTGCCCATAGGCCAGCTGCCAGTCCAGTCTCAGGGATTCCCCCATTAAAAACTAGCAAACACCACCCTGAAACATTGCCATTTCTCAATTGTTTACCTGATTGCCCCATTGAGTGCTGTATTACCCACTATCAACATGTGCAAACTGTCTGCACAATACATCCCCTGTGTGTTATGTGTAATCAGCTCATGCTTTATGTATAACCCCTCTGACTTTCTAGCCCATTCTGCCATCTTCATATTTACCCATTTCCTGGCCCTATCCACTGCCAGGACATCCCGGGCATACCTCCAGCATCTGCATGGGATAATTTCAGACCAAGCTATGACCATGCTCAGCCACCATGATTTTATAACTTCCAAGTCTCTTAATATCCTGTGAATCAATGCCACCCATGGCAGGATGCCCAAATCGTTCCCCCCGGCATGTATAATGGTCAAATCTGGTGGTGGCAAGAATCTGCTGCTCTCCTGCAATAGTGTTAAAAGCTGTTGTCATTTGAGTCCCCTCTACTCACACCATTTTATCAAAGTCCTGTCCGGATCTTGTCTCAGCTGCTGACCCCCGGCCATGGTGGCAGCCCACTGCTCCATCCAATGGATAAATGGATGGCCAACAATCCAAAACCACCCTGCATTGCCTGGCCCCTGGAAAACATAAAATACATAATATGTTAACAGTCATTTCTGCACATATCTCTTATAGGCCTGGGAAGACCACCTACCCACCCTTTGTACTTTGGTGTGGGAGCCCCCGATCTCACCACTTCAGAGGCTGCCCCAATCCTGAATGAATGCGAAGCAAACCTTGTTGGGTCCTCACCAAGGAATCCTATTCCTTTTTTTCAGCATCACTGTAACCTGAGATGCTGATACCGGATCCCCATTGCCATGCTGAAAGAACCCCCCCCCCCCGTGGCCTGATTGCTATGTAGTCCTTTAAGGCCTTTGCCGCTGCTTCCCAAATCCATTTACCTGGGTGAGTTCTACCCCACTTCCCCTACCTGCCGGGTCTGTCTTGGACCACCTAAGCCAAACTGTGGCCTTGCCTGCTGACGATGCAATGTCCTGGTCTTGCAAACCACTCGTCCTGTCCCCTTTCCCTTTCGCCACCACCACGCTAACCCAGAAAGACCCTCTATGCATCACCATGAAAACGGTGGCAAAGAATCTTGCCTCATAAGTCAAGGAGCACACACATGGCAAACAAGCTACCAACCTACCCAGAAAATCCCCACCTATTGGTCTGCACCTGTCTAACCTCTGGCCCTGCAACCTAAGCCAACCCTGCTGCATCTGGCATATGGCCGGGGCCTTAGTGGGTGCCCCCCAACCCTGAAATTGACAGACCATGCCAATACTAGCAAGGTGGATCCCTGTAGTAGCACCTGACATACCCACTTCCCATTTCTCCACCATATACCTCATAACCATTTTTAAACCTAAACAGTGTGTGGATCTCTCTGCAGGCTCTTTGCTTTAAAACTACAAGCTATTTTAAAAAATACTGTGATTCTGTTCTGTGTTTGTGTTTGTGCATACTACGAGTGTGTGACTGAGCCCTGCTGACATTTTGTCAGGAAGCAGGAAGAGGGACTGTAGTTCTTTTGACCAGACTCGAGAACTACAGTTCAAAAAGGAACTTTTTATTTTTAATTTGGGGACTAGCATATGCTTATACTCCACCAGCTCCACACATGATTAGTTTTTCGTGGAGTTTTAAAAGGGCATTAAAAACATTAAATCTCGAGGGGCTCTGTGACCTTGTTTGAGTACTTTCGGGTCACGACATCCTATTTAAACCTCCTGGTTTGTTTGTTCTGTTCTGTTCTGCCATTTTTTTTTGTTTAACCAGGAGTAGCACACTAAGCTGAAAGCTTTTTTACAGGTGCGACCTGGGAGCACAGGGAAGTTAAGTGACTTGCTCAGGGTCACACAGTATGCAAGTGGAAGCTGAAGGATTCAAACCCAGGTCTGGTCTGCTGGATGTCACCAGATTTGCAGCTCAGAGCCTTAAACCACTGCACTATACTGCCTCCCTAATACACTTATACTCCACCAACTTCACGCATGAGTGGTTTTCGTGGAGTTTTAAAAGGGCATTAAAAACATTAAATCTCAAGGGTCTCTGTGACCTTGTTTGAGTACTTCCAGGTCACTCCTCTCCATTTATTGCACTTCTCATGCGAGCAGGGTGAGCAAGGGAGCAGGGCGTGTGCGACTCCGTGTGTGAAGATGTGCACTAAGACATGTGGGTTCAGCGCGTGTTAAGTGTGTTAGGCGGTGTTAGGGGGAATAATTACGGCCATGTTGTCACCTTCACTTATACTTGTGAGTACTATTACATTATGTGGTTCTGTTGTTTCACCTCTAACGCATGGTAATGGCATCCTCCTTAAATCTACCAAGCAATATTAATGTGTTTGTAACCACTACTAAAGGGGAAACAGGTATACAATGCACATCTTGCTATATGTTTAGCCTATCAGCTGACATTGCTGAAAATCTCCCCTTTCAATGTGCAAAATGTACTGACAACATTGTATTACAATGTGAGAATAGCTTATACTATAAACGGATATTGGCATTCGAATCAAGAAATGATTCCGAACCTATAGCAGTTCAAGATGCTTTACATGTAACAAATATCCCTTTAAATGAGACTTCCTCTACCTCTACTTACAACATCCCTTGGGACAAAATAATATCTAGTGAGAATAATCACGCTACTATGAGTAGTTCAGTTATTTATCCATCTGATGTCTCTAAAAAAAGAGCTAGAGAAGATGAGCACAGTTTGGTAAACAGCATAGAAGATACAACTTGGTATAATGTGCAAGGGTTTAAAGCTACTAAAAAAAGAAGGAGAAAGGCTGAGTATTTTAACATTCCACTACATAATAGCTTTGACCCATTGTTCACTGCCCCTGTTGATTCTAATTGTATTCCTATTGAGTCACCTAATGAAGGATTAAATTCTAAAAACACTTCCCAAGTCATGGTTGATATGTCAAATTCTTCAACTCCACCACCTAATTCCACAACTGATATTCATTTGATTGTTTTTGCTACTATTCAAACTGGTGAAGAGGCACCCTCTATGTGTGTTCCTAATACTGATGATTCACATACCAGACAAATATTTGTTCTGGTGATTCCTTAGTTAAATATCTGGATAGGGTTTTATGCGAGCCTGACAAACATAATAGAACTTGTTCTAGTTTCAGTGGTGCTAAGATCTCAGACCTAACATATATGGTCAATAATATTATTAGCTCTCAAGACATAAATCCACTGTGTATTATCCATGTTGGAGCCAACAACATCTACAGGGACTCTGTTCAGAATATCTAATTAGCCTATGTTTCTATGACTAATAAAATGATTGATCTCGGGTGTAATATTATTTTTTCTGAGATTCTACCCATACCACGGTACTCCCGGTTTCTTAATCATAAAATTAAAATTATTAACAACTGGCTTAGGCAATGGTGTTTATGACAGAATATTCAGTGCATGACCCATTGGGAAGAGTTCTCTGATAGATCTGAGTTTTACTGTCCTGACGGCTTGCATCTTAACAAACTAGGGAATGCATTGCTGAGTCAACAACTCCTATCTACAATTAACATAAATTTAAACTAAATAATGGGGGGGAGGGGGATGCAAATGTACACACCTCTTCATCTCACTCTTATAAAGTCTCCAGTTAACAATTACAGTTCCTTAGTTTTAATGCGAGAAGTTTGACACATAAATATTCGATGAGTTACAAACTGTGATTTCGAATAAGGATTTTGATATTATTACGGTTTGTGAAACATGGGGTGATTATAACTCCCACTGGATCAAGCAACACCTTGGATATATCTCTTATTATCTAAATCGAAGTGAAAGAAAGGGTGGAGGTGTTGCCTCATTTATTAACAATAAAATCAACTCAGTCAATATTTCTAGTTCTATAAAAATTCATAATCTCTCGACTGAGAGTCTTTGGCTTAAAATGTTCCTATCCAAACAGGATTTTATTATCCTTGGGACATGTTATGTTCCCCCAAATTCATCTAGTTTAATTATGGATGCCATTCTTTCCGAATTTGAAATAGCTACTCAAATGGGTTATGTTATTATTACAGGAGATTTCAATCTCCCAGATATAAATTGGAAGTCATTCACAACATCTAGCAGTATTAGTAATAACTTTTTGTCCACTTGTTCGGAATTGGACTTACAGCAATGGATAACTTCTGCAACCCGAGGTAATAATATATTAGATCTTGTTCTGAGTAGTACTGCCTTAAATATTAGGGATGCGCATATTTCATCACCAATTGGCAGCAGCGATCATAATTCTATTTTATTTAACTTGCAGAGACACATTGTCTTTAATACTAATTCTTCAATTACATACCTGTACAACAAAGCTGATCTTCACAGTATCCATCTATACCTTGAAAAAATAAACTGGTTATCTTTTTTTGATAACCAGTCCTTATATCAAAGTTGGGTACTTTTCAAGTCACTTATTCTGACTCTTCGTGATACTTACATTCCATCAAAAAATAAGAATTCTAACGGGAAACAGACTCCTAGATGGATGAATAAAAACATAAAACGTTTAATAAATATAAAAAATTTAAAACATCATAACTACCTAAAGAATAGGACAACTTCTAATTGGGAATCCTATTTAAAATCAAGTAGGAAGTGTAAATTAGTCATCCGTAGGGCCAAATCTAGATGGGAAATGAAATTGGCAACAACAGCTAGTAAGTCTAATTCCAAACAATTTTACTCTTATATAAACTCCCTCAGGAAAAGTCCAAGTGTGGTGGGGCCTCTTACAACAGAAAACATACTTATCCATGAGCCGAAAGCCATGGCTGATGTATTTAATAATGAATTTTGTAAAGTTTTCTTGCATCAGAAGTTCAATCACCTGTACCTATGATTTCACCATCAGATACTTTTTATCACATTCTCCGTTGAGTCTATTCTTAAAAACTGCACTTACTAAAAGGTAAATTTTGTTCAGGCCCAGACAATATAGCAGGGCATTTACTTTACCTATTATCTAAACATATTGCCTTTCCACTCAAACTTTTATTCAACCTTTTTTTACAATATAATTTTATCCCTTGTGAATGGAAAGAGGCGCTTGTGGTACCAATACATAAGAAGGGATCAAAACATCTATAGGAAAATTATCGGCCGATTAGTTTGACTTCATCCATATGTAAGGTGTTAGAAAGTTCATAGGTTCATACAAAGGTAAGTTACAACAGCAAGAAGGCAGAAGACCATGAAGCTCTTATTCTAATCCAATACATAATAAGAGAGGTCATACCCTTTACAAATAAGACCATCCAATCTATTTTTAAAAATACTTTTAGTTTCACTAATAACAACATTTAGTGGTAGCCTGTTCCATGGACCGACAACTCTAATAGTAAAAAAATATTTACGGCTTAACTTAGCAAAGGGTTTTCTAGCTAATTGTAAGGGATGTCCCCTGATATTGTGACCACAGTTTTTTAATTCTAGACCCAGTTCACACAATAAATAAGGATCTTGAACAATATCATACAATAACATAAGATCTCCTCAAAGTCGACGTGTAGATAAGGGCATAAGATTTAAAATATCTAGTCTGTTCTCATAAGGAATTTCGAATAGCCCCGATACTTTTTTTGTAAATTTTCTCTGAACTTTTTTCAATAACTGGCTTTCAGATTTTTTATATGGATTCCAAAGCTGTGAGGCATATTCTAAATGCGGTCTAACATATGCTTGAAGCAAAGGCATCAATACTTCCTGTTTTCTAGATCTAATATTACGTAATGTAGACCATACCACTTTATTGGATTTGTTAATCATATTGTGTACATGATTATTGTAAGAAAAGTTATCTGAAATATTGACATCCAAATCCCTTTCATCAGATGTAGTCTCAAGTAGTGTACCATCCAAATAATAGGGACTTTGTAAATTACTAAGACCCAAATGCATTACTTTGCATTTGGAGATATTCAAAGTCATACCCCATTTCTTCACCCATGTTGTAATATGGTCTAAGTCCTTTTGAATGGCAACAACATGATTGTCAGAGGCACAAGGGCCACCTATCTTTGCATTGTCGGCATATTTAATAGTAAATGAGGAACAGCCAGAAGTAAGGTCAGCAATGAATGCCTGAAACAGGCATGGGCCCAAGACTGAACCCTGTGGCACCCCACTAGTCACTTTGCCCCCAGCTGAAGTGCTCCCATTAATGGTCACTTGCTGAGAGCGGTAATAAAGCCAGTTAATTATCCAATTGACAAGAAACCTATTTATATTTAGTTTGTGAAGTTTAGTAATTAAAGCCCAATGTGGCATGATGTCAAAAGCCTTACTAAAATCAATGTAAATGATATCACATAGAACATTTCTGTCTAATAGTAAGCTGGTTTGTTCATAGAAACATATTAGATTTGTCAGACAACTTCTACCTTTTTTGAAGCCATGTTGTTCTACATCGTGACAATCGAGGACTGGGGAAATTAAATCTTTAATTAAACTCTCTAATAATTTGCAAATAGAAGAAGTTAAACTTATAGGCCTATAGTTATCCCAGTAGTTTTTTTGGCCCTTTTGTAAATATGGATGACATGAGCTTCTTTCCAATCCTGGGGAACAAAATTAGTGGCCAAAAAATATTCAAATATCAATTTTAAAGGAACTGTAATTACATCCACTAATAAAAATAATAAATGACAGGCTATATTATCTGGACCAGGACTATATTTTCCTTTCAATTGCAGTATGTTATTTCTAATGGTATCCAAAGAAAATTTAACTGGTGAGACATTGGCGGTGTCTAGTAAAGCATAATCATTAGTTTGAGTAGAAGATCCAGAGACATTTTTACAAAACTTTGCATTGAACAAATTTACAAATTTTTTCAGCTCATATATCAAAGTGTCACAATCCAATAATGGACCTACTTGGCATGTTGGTTTCCTTAAAGAATTGATGTATGAATAAAATAGTTTGCTATTAGATTTATTGGCGCTAAATGCTAAATTTTGCTCCCAGTTAGATTTGGCCTTCCTAATCATTCTTTTGCATTTTCTTTGTATAAGTTTATAAGAAATCCAGTTAGAGGAAGTTTTAGTGTTTAGAAATTTAACATATTTCTTGTGTTTTTGTCTAATATATTTTTTGATTGATAGATTAATCCATTTGGGAGCTTTAGTATTATTCTCATTTTTAATTTTGGATGGAATACATAGTTCTTTGAGTTGGAGAATGATATTCTTAAAATAGTCCCAGTAGTCATCCGGGGTAGAGCCTGACAATATGTTTTCTCAATTAACGTTTCCCATGATATGCTTCATAGTACCTAAGTCAGCTTTATCATACAAATAGATTTTCATACAGTTGGGATTATACACATAAGTTTGTACAATATTAAATGTGATAGTGCTATGATCACTATTCCCAATAGGATCACTGACTAACATATTATCTAATTCAAGGTCATCATCACAAAGGACCAAATCTAATATCATTTTTCCCCTGGTTGGGCAAAATACATTTTGCCGAAGTCCCAACTGAGTATATGTATATAATAGCTTGTTCCCTTTACTAGTATTAGCACGTAAATTATGCCAATCAATCGAGCCAATATTAAAGTCCCCAGTGATGACAATTTTACCTAATGATTTAGCCTGTTCAAATTCTGATAAAATGGCATCTAATAAGTCTATTGATGAATTAGGAGGACGATAACAGGAACCCAATATGAGGGCCTCAGATGAGGAGAAGTTAATCTTGATCCAGATAGTCTCTGTTTTCATCTGTTTGTATGTCATGATTTTTGATATGTTTGGTTATATCAATAGAGTTGAATTGATTCCTTATAAATAACGCCACTCCACCACCTTTCCTGTTTGGTCTGTTGAAGGTATAGGTAGTGAAGCCAGGTATAATGGTATCCCACGATGTTTTATTGTCACCCCAAGTTTTGCTGATTGAAATAATATCAACATCTCCTTTATTAATTCTACATTTTAATTCATCCAATTTCTGAGTTAAACACCTAGCATTAAAATATAAGAAATGTAATTTATGATTTGTTACAGAGCTACTGACTGGAGTTTTTAGAGATGGCGGCCTGTCCACCATCTCAACCCCAAATTTTAGTTTAAAAGACGGTGAATGGATGTCAAAAATTGTTTACCCAGAACTGCATTACCCCGTCTGCTTAAGTGTAACCCATCATAGCAGAACAGCTTTGGATGGAGATCGAATTCCTCCCAATGTGTTAAGCAAGTCAAATTTTTGTTTAAACACCATTTTCTTAACCATTCATTCACAACTTTGATTTTATAATTTAGATAAGATGAGAAACGTGGGATTGGTAAAATTTCTGATATACAGATCTTGCAGCCCATATCTACAAGTTTATTTGTTAAAGCTACAAAATATTCTTTAATTGATTGGACAGAGTCTCTATAAATGTTGTTTTCACCTACATGTATCAGTGCTATAGGATTGTTGCCACGGTCCATCATAATCTCAGGTACCATGAGTGTAAGGTCAGATATTTTACATCCACTGAAACTAGAGCAGGTTCTGTTAGCTTTGTCAGGGTTAAAGATAGTCCGATCCAGGTGTTTAGTCAATGAATAACCCAATACATAAATTTGTTGGTGCAAGGGAATGTTAGGCACACTGGGCTGGATATTCAAACTGCGCCATTCTTAGGCGCAAGCTCTTGCGCTCGCAAAATAGTTGCGCTGGGGTGTGGCCAGGATGATATTCAAAGGAGTTGCGCTATTGAGCAACTTCTTTGAATATCACCCCCCAGCCACAGCTACTGTGCATGGCGCAGTGGAACTTGCACCACTGCAAGTTGTCAGAGTGGAGCAAACAACTTGCGGTGGCGCAAGTACCATTGCGCCATCGCAAAATCCACATATTCAAAAGGTGACATGAAAATGGGGCCATAATTCATGCAAGGTGCAGGGGGGGGACATTTACATCTGATTATGGCCCCATTTGCATGCCATTAGCATGCAGGTGCACCGATCCCTGAGGACTTGCGCCTGGCGCCCTGCCAGGCAGCAGCTGTCGGGGACCGATGCCCCCTGCAGCCTGATCATGGGCAAAAGAGTGAAAATCCCTGCCACCACCCCCCACTGGCCTGATCGCAGGCAACAGCAGAAATGTCCCCACCAGCCCGACCACAGGCTGCATTAGTTTAAAACAACCCTTCCCCGAATACATCACTGGTGGTCCAGTGGACTGAAAAGCCTGATTGTGGGCTGTATCAGTGTAAAATACAACCCCTCCTCCTGAACATAGCCTGGTGGTCCAGTGGACCGAAACTCCTGATCACGGGATGTATGCAGTAAATACCCCAACACATCCCTGGTGCCTAGTATCCCCCACCCCACCCTACCCATCCATGAAGCCCCACCTGCTCCCCCAGTAGCGGTAGGCGGCGGCATCCCACCCGCCTGCCGCCCGCCACCCGCCCAGGCTGCCTGAGGGCTGCCGCGGCTGGTGCAGGCAAGGAGCCAATGGGCAGTTCGCTATCCGTACAAGACAGTCCAGTTTGTAAATGAATTTCATTCACAAAACTGGACTGTCTTATACAGTATGGGCTGCTGCGCCCATTGGCTCTGCTCTGCACCAATGGGCATGCAGCTCACCGGCAGTCAGTCGGCGGTGGTGGAGCAGCAGGCGGTGGATGCTGCTGCTGCCCGCTGGCTGCTGGGCGGGAGCGGTGGTGGGACTTCATGGTGGGTGGGTGGGGGACACTAGGCACCAGGGATGTGTTGGGGTATTTACTGCATACATCCCGCGATCGGGAGTTTTGGTCCACTGGAGCACCAGGGATGTATTCGGGGGTTGTTTTAAACTAATGCAGCCCGTGGTTGGGCTGGTGGGGGGCATTTCTGCTGTTGCCCATGATCGGCCCAGTGGGGGTGGTGGTGGGATTTTCACTCTTTGCCCACGACGGGCTGCAGGGGGGGCACAGGGAGTGGGTTGGGGGCCAGCCACAGGTGGCAGCTGCTGTGTTGTGCCCTGCAATGCAGCAGCTCACCTGTGGGTGGCCCTCAACTTGAGCCTTTTTTTTTTGGCTCAAAGTTGTGCAGTCGCAGGTTGGGGGTTGCACCTGCACAACTCTGCACAGCCTGGCTGAATATCGGGCTGTGCAGTTTATGCATGGTTCCTCCCCCTCCAGTTCAGCATGCATTCATTTGCATTGCGCTGTTGCTCAGCATGTTTTCTGTGGCGCAACTGCCTCTCCTGCTGAATATCGAGAATGGAGCAAGTTTGACTTAAGCAGAACCCTATTGCGCATGGCGCAACCCTTTTGAATATCTGGCCCACTGTGTGTGTGTCATTAATAGGTGAAAAAGTAAGTTCAGTGGACAAATCGATGAGAAGGATGTCATTGGTTTGCAGATTATTAACTAATGGTAAATTTGAGGTACTACAATCAATTAACCCAATAAGATTGTCTGGAGTCACATCGTTGACCTTTGAGGTAGGAGAAGATAATGGGTCAAATCTGTTGAATTGCTCAATGCAAAAGTGTTGGGCCTTTCGACCTTTTTTAGCAACTCTGGTGTTTTGTGTAACAAACCAGCTGTCTTCAGTGTCCTGATTGTAATCAATCATACCATCATCTTCCCTAGCTCTTTTTTGATTACCTTCCTTATTTCACTGGGGATTATTAGTAACTGTTGAGATGGGAATGACTGGAGCATGGGAGGTGCTTGGTGTAACATCAGTGTAGCCATCATGGCTATTACTAATTTCTGGATTCAATAATAAAGTATTTGTTTTAAAACAGTTTTGCATATCAGATTGGCTATTTACAAGTGTAATTAGTCTTCCGTTGAATTGCTCAATCATTTGGTGTAAAGTCTACTAAAGGATATTATTGCCTCTATTATTGATGCATCTGATTTGGAACAACATGGCTTTAAGAGGGTAGAAGCTGTCTGACAAATCTGGTCTGCTTTTATGAACATTTTAGTTCTTGTTTGGATAACCGGTTAGCCTGTGACATTGTCTTTATTGATTTCTGTAAAGCTTTTGACACCATGCCACACTGGGCTCTAATTCAAAAACTCACAGGTCTTGGTATTAATAGTCATATAATTACATGGATTCATAACTGGCTTTCAAACAGAACTCAAAAGGTGATGATTAATGGGGCATTTTCTAACTCTGGTAAAGTTTTAAGTGGTGTTCCACAAGGCTCGGTTCTCGGCCCGTCTTTTTCAGGCTTTTATATCTGATTTAACAAATTCCTACCTTTCATTTACAATTAAATATGCAGATGATGTGAAGATTGGAGGACTATGTTCTAATTTAGACCACATATCTTATATTCAGCATGATCGTGATATTATTAGTACCTGGGTTAATAAATGGGGCATGACGTTAAACTCCACAAAATGCAAAGTAATGCATTTTGGGTTCTAATAATTTAAATTTCCAGTATATTCTGGACGATTTACCATTGTGTGCCACTAATGATGAGAAGGATTAGGGTATAAACATTTCAGATGACTTAACATATTCCAAGCATGTGCATTCGGTTATTAGGACATCTAATAAAATTATTTGGTCTATTTTGCGTAATATTAGATCTCGAGATCAGGAGGTGTTGTTACCCCTATTCAGGTCCTATGTCCGTCCCCATCTTGAATATGCTTCACAGTTGTGGTGTCCTTTTAAAAAATCAGCTAGTCACTCTCTTGAAAGTGTTCAGCGAAAATACACTAAAAAAATATCTGGTCTCGAATCCTCATCTTATGAGTTTAGGTTGGATACATTGAAACTAATGCCGCTTACTAGCAGACGCATTAGAGGTGACCTTCTCCTCCTATATGACATTATTCATGACCCTTATATCATAACTGAGTTAGGATTTTCTTTTAAGTCATCAATACATAATACTAGAGGTCATGTCTTCCAGTTAACTGGTAAATCTTTTAAACACAATAATCGTAAGTTTTTCTTTTCTGTAAGAACTGTTTGGGCCATGGAATAGACTTCCATCTGATGTAGTAACAAGTAATACTAAAGAGATTTTTAAATATCATCTCGACATGCTAATTATGTCTGGGTATGACTTAACATTCTACTCTATGGCCTAGCATAGGAGCATTATGGGCTTTGGCCTACTAGTTCTTTCTTCTAACCTTAGTATGAACCTTAGTATAACCTGGGGTTCAGTCACTGGGCCACTTGCCTCCAACCCAGCCCACTCCTGGAACCCCTGAAACCTCCTCCACTCTGCTTCATAGGCCCTCACCATATTAGGGGCACAGGTGCTCTGAAAAAGTAGCTGGTCTTGGTCCCTCCAATCTCCCAGAGGTGTGATGGGACCCATGTTCTCTGGATGTCTGCCTTCAGGGCTAATGACTGGAACCTGTCCAACTGTAAATGTGAGAGGCTGTCAGCTACTGCATTCTTAACCCCTTCCATGTGCCTAGCCATAAAGGACAAGTTCAGTCTAAGACCCTCCCACAGTAGCATACGTGCCACTCTCAACACTGCCTCAGAGGAGCCTGATTGTCTATTTATGACCACCACTACAGCCACGTCATCACACCTGAAGACCACTTTTTTGTTCTGAAACCTTGGACGCCATACCACCGGAGTTATCTATATGGGAAATGTCTCCAAACATGTAATATCCTTTGTCAATCCCAGTTCCACTGACCTGGTTAGCTATGTCTCTGAAATCCATTCACCCTGGAAATAGGCTCCCATGCTGATACTACCTGTGGCATCTGTAAAAAGCTCGAAACCTTCCCCTTCCTCCCACTGGTCCCTCCAAAAAGTCACCCCATTATACCCCTCTAGGAATACCTCCCACACAGTTGAGTCATCCTTCACCCCCTGCTAATGTCCCCACTCGGCCTTCATGGATGCCCTGGACAAACATCTGGTAAACAGCCTCCCCAGGGCCACTGCCCTACAGGCAAAGTTCATATGACCCAACACTTGTTGGACCATCTTGAGCTACACCTTCCTTCACCCTTTCATCCCTTGAATGAGCCTTCTCAACATGTCTACCTTGTCTGTGGGTAACCAGTAACACTGCTGATCCAAATCCAGCTCTATACCCAGGAATTCCAACCTCCTGCTTGGGTCTTCGGTCTTGTTCCCCACCATGGGGATTACAATCTCCCCACATAAAGCCTCAAAATCCCTGAGCATGGCCTGCACCTTCTCCCTGCCCTCCCCTATGAATAGAAAATTGTCCTGGTAATGGGCAACTGCACTTGATTGTGTCATACCATAAACGCCCACTGTAACAATGTACTGAAAACTTCAAACATGGCACAAGCCACTGAGCACTCCATGGGCATCGCCTTACTGAAGTAATACTTTCCTTGGAAACCCAGCAACTCCCAATCCTGCTCCCATATGGGCAGCAACTGAAAGGTGAATTCTATGTCTGTCTTTGCCACTCAGACCACTTTTCTGGCTTTTAACAGGTCTACAAAGTACTGAGTGTTGCTCTAAGTTAACAGAGCAAAGGAGAGTAAAGTTGTGCTTGGGGGCAGTACAGTTGTTTGTGTTTAATTATGTTTATTGAGCTTATAATGAAACTCTGCAGCAAACATTGGAGCCCTGTTACCTAGTTACCACTATAAACAGGAAGAGAGCGTGGTAGTTCAGACAGCTGATGTCTGAATTACAATAGTGCTAAACTGCAATATTTATTCTTTTAAAAACTAAACCAGGACATCTGTACACAGTGTCTGTGCCTCGCATGAGAGACAGACACATGGGGTGATATTTTTAAAGCATTTAAGCATACTTTCACTGACTAGATGAACATGACCTCTCCAGGTTACTTCTGGGGTATTTTCCCCTTTATCTAGCACCACTGCAGCAAGTGGGGTGGTCTATGAAGTACTGAGTGTTGCTCTAAGTTAACAGAGCAAAGGAGAGTGAAGTTGTGCTTGGGGTCAGTACAATTGTTTGTGTTTAATTATTTTTATTGAGCTTATAGCAAAACTCTGCAGCAAACACTGGAGCCCTGTTACCTAGTTACCACTATAAACAGGAAGAGAACGCGTTAGTTCAGACAGCTGATGTCTGAACTACAATAGCGCTAAACTGCGATATTTATTCTTTTAAAAACTAAACCAGGACATCTGTACATAGTGCCTGTGCCTCGCATGAGAGGCAGATGCACGGGGTGATATTTTTAAAGCATTTAAGCATACTTTGGCTGCCTAGATGAACATGACCTCTCCAGGTTATTTCCGGCGTATTTTCCCCTTTATCTAATGCCACTGCAGCGAGCAGGGTGGGAACGCAGCAGGGCACGCGTTGCCGCTCATGGAGACACACGCACAGACACGCGCATCGGCGCATGTCGGTTGTGTCCGCTGTGACACTGGGATCTGGGATAAAAACAGTTTGAATGCTGTACAGGATCGAGAAAGAACATGAAACAGTGCAGTAAGTGTAGAATGTACACAAAGGGGGATGAAGAACTGGGGTTTATACGTGAAAACAGTAAACTAATTTGTGTGCTTCATGCTGAAATTACCTCCCTACAACAGAGAGTTAAAACACAGGCTGAGATCTCTATGTTAGAACAATATATCCCTCCTCTGTTTGCACCTTTGCCTGTGTGGCTGGCTGTGTGTGTTTGTCTCTGTCAGTAGTTTAGTTTTTGTGGATTTTCATGTGTTTCTGCTCGGAGGAAGTGGACCATTCTTGGACATAACATCTATGAACATTGCCTGGACTAAGAAACTGCAAAACATCACCACCAGGTATTGGCATTCTCATCATAAAGCAACTTTTTTGGAAGCCATCAAAGCCAAAGGCAAGGAAAGTAAATCTGTTATACAAGCACTGAGTTGTGGAGTGCTGCATTGAATCCACATTTCCATCTGACTTGTTCTTAAAGGATGTGTACTTTCTTTGAGGTTTATTTACAACCATTTTGGAGAACAAAGGGAAGATACTAACAAAGGATTTTTACATCCTGCATATGCCCCAGGCCAATGTTCCTCACCTTCTGGAATTTATCACATTCTGGGTCTTTGAGCTACAATAACAGTTTTCTGGTCCCCGGTAGTTCACCATTTCCTGTGGATTTGATTACTTTTCATCAATCACGTGGCACCTCTGAGAACATGGCTTTATATATTGTGCTCTACAATATCATGGGGCAAATGCAGACCAGCAAGGCGAAGAGGACTAGATGCCCTACAGCAAAACTAGTCTGCAAAATGATTAAAGCGTACCTTCTTAGGATACTACTTATGCTACTTCTGATATCTGGAAATGTTCATCCTAACCCGAGGCTTACCGGCCTAGCACCCCATGCCACAAAAAGGCAGGAGGGGTCCCTCACATTAGCCTCAATCAATGTCTGCAGCCTCCTTAACAAACTTGACATCTTGCAAACCTGGGTCCAGCAACATAGCCCTGATGTACTCTCTGTTGTCGAAACATGGCTTAACCCCAAGATACCAGACACTGCAGTCACCATCCCTGGACACTCTATATTCAGGCAGGACAGGGTTTTCAAACGAGGTGGGGGCTGTGCCATCTACCTGAGGAATTACTCTCTGGGTCAAATCTTCCCGTTGTCAAACCCTAAACCACCCTCTCAGGTTCTCGCTATTAAAGTTCTACTCGGGGTGCACAACAAGGAGCTGACTATTGCCTCTGTGTACCTACCCCCTAAAGATCAGCCCAATGGATTTATGAGCATATTGGAAAGCCTACAGGGATTACACCATAACTCTGAACTCATAGTACTAGGCGACTTCAACATAAATTGGCTATTGCTGGAGGCCAGAAACTACAAGGATGCTGTCACATCACAGAACCTCACCCAGCTTGTTACCACCCCCATCAGATGCAACTATAGGACAGGGTTGCACACACTTCTGGACTGGATCCTTACTAATCACCCTGAATGAATCTCACAAGTCTCATTGCTCCCTGATGGGATCAGTGACCACTCACTGGTCACATGTACCTGGACAAACAAATTCATTAAGCCCCCTCCTAAAATAATCCACACCAGAGTGTTAAAGCATGGGTACCTTGAACTACTAAAGACACACCTAAGCCACCTGGACTGGACACCAATCGACTCTGCCATTGATGTAAACCAAGCCTTAGACCTTTTCATCAGCCACTTCACTGTAGCCTGCAATATCTTTGCACCTCTCAAAAAGCTGAAGGTCAGGGGCAGAGCTAACCCTTGGAAAGCCCCCAATTTAATCACTTTACTCAAACATAGGGATCATCTCTGGCACTGTGCCCGTGCAACATCCAAACCTGGGGATATTCATAATGATAAAGCTGCCAGAAATGAGTGCACGCAGGCAGTTAGGAGTGCCAAAAGCAAATACTTCAAGGAAACTCTCTCCAACTCCTGAGGTGATGGAAAAAAATTTTGGAGTAACTTGAAAGACCTTACAGGCAAGGACCCTAAGTCACCACCCACCATGCTCAACATAAATGGAACACCAACATCTGACCTGTACACAATCACCAACACCTTTAACAATGTGTTCTCCAACTTGGATAGTGTCTTTTCTTCTAATTTCTTTGATGCCTCCTCTGGTAGTAACCCTCCTGCAACTACTCCTGTCCTACACCCTGCCCCACAATTCTACTTCAAGGAGATCCCAGTGCATGAAGCCAGAACCTATATTTGGAAGGCCATTTACAATGCAGGCTATAGCGGTGACTCCCTTGACCTGAAGTTGTTAGCACTTGTCCTTGAAGAAGTCCTTGAACCCCTGACAAAGGTCCTCAACCTATCACTAAGGATGTCCCAGTTCCCATCTCACTGGAAACAGGCAACCATCACGCCAGTACACAAAAGTGGAGACAAATCACTACACTCCAACTACAGACCTATCTCCATCCTCCCTCCATTGTCTAAGGCCCTGGAGCGCATCACCTCAGACCAACTAGTCAAGTACCTGGAAAAATATGACATCCAGTGTTCTGAGCAACATGGTTTCCAAAAAGGGCACAGTACCACCACTGCGCTATTAGAATTCACGGGCTTCATCCATACCACACTCGATCAAGGAAACTGTGTAAGGGCAGTATCATCTACCTTACAAAAGCCTTTGATACTGTGAACCACCCACTCCTACTCAAGCAATTATCAAACATTGGGCTCTCCAATGAAGTGCTGCTCTGGTTTTCAAGCTACCTTGGGGAGAGGGTCCAGCAGGTTAGGATTGCTGGTGTCATCTCGGAAGAAAAGCCAGTCATTTCAGGGGTCCCACAGGGGTCCATCCTGGGGCCACTACTCTTCAGCCTCTTCCTCAATGATCTTCCCAGTGTCTGCCACCAGAAATTACTGCTCTACGCTGATGATGCAGTCATGTTCACCAACCACCAAAACGCAGAGCTCCTCGAGAAACAATTACAGCTTGAATTCATGCGCAACAAAAAATGGTTCAAGTCACACAAACCGGTCATGAACTACAGCAAAACAAAGGTTATGACCTTCGACAATGCCAGGAGCAAGTACAAATTCCGTGACCTCACCATCCTAAACCAAACAGGGACCTTACTTGAACACGTTCCTGATTTTAAATACCTGGGTGTCACATTGGACAGCTCACTCTCCTACCATCGGCACATAGATTCTGTCGCTAAAGCCACCAACATCCGTATAGGCCTGCTATACAGGCACAAACACTGCAGGACTCCTGATACTCTCCAGTTGGCTATCAACAGCTCTGTCACCTCCATCATCGATTACGGGCTAGCAGTTTATGGCTCTGCCTCCACCTCTGCCCTCCGCAGAATTACAGTTGCACTCAACAAAGCATGCAGACTGCTAACTGGGGCTGGCCAACTTACACACACTTGTGACCTGTACACTCGGGCAGGATGGCTTCCTCTCATCAGCTGGATACAGTATCAAACCTGCCTCTTAGCCAAAAAAGTCCTCCTTGGGGTCATGCCCCTGGGCATTGAAAAGCTCCTCATTGACCACCACAGCACCCAGCGAACTAGAAGTTTGCAACAACTAACCTTCCTTGTCCCCAGATGCCAGACTACCATGGGCCAGAGGGCCTTTGCCCACAGAGCACTGCAGTGGTATAATACTCTCAACAAAGAAACTCTTACTGCTGCTGCTTTTTGGCCCTTTTAAGAGACAACTCTGACTTCATCTCATTTCAACTAGTCATTGTGACTGCCTCGCCTAATCAGGGGCCCACCGCTCACTGCCCTCCACTTCAGTCTTGACAGCTACAGGTACCTCTCCCCACCTTGCCCCTTTCTACCTGCCTACCCCCTTGCCCCCTCTCCCTTTCCTCCCCCCCTGGGCATTTTCTGACTTTTATCCCTCCTCTCCCTCCCCTTTAGAGCTCTTACCCTCACCCTCTACCCTCCAACAATGGCCTTCCTGCCTGCATACCCCCTTCCCTCTCACCTGCAGTGCTTATTTCTAAGATTGCCCTTGGCTGGTATGTCTTGCAACCTAACATTTGGCACATTTTGAATTACTGGACTTTTCCTATGCCTCAGTCTCTTACTTCTTTTTATTGTGTAACTATGTATTATTATGTTGACCTTTGTATGTATGTATACCCCCCATTCCTTCGACTTGGAACCTTTGTAAACAAGCATTTCCTGCTCAAAGGTATTTGTAATCCTAGATTTCAATAAAATAAAAAAATAAATAAAATATAGATATAGTCGAAACTGATCTCTCTAGATCATATCAACTGAAAACCTCCACAAATATAACAACAAATGATGATGAAGACACTGAATGGTGTACTGTACATAGTTCAAGATGGGGGAAAAGGGGTAGGAGAAATATAGGAGGATCTTCTAATCAACTTGCCCCAAAAACCTTTCATGCCCTAGATAGAGACCAAGAACAGGATGGGCTACAGGAGCTAAAACCACTTAATGTAACTTCCAACCTAAATACCCTGAATAGATTTCAAGTCCTCGATGGAGATGTAGAACTGGATGCATTACAGGAGTCTGTCCCACACAATACAAATTGTAGTGATCAAAATCCCATCACCCCTAACTCTCCTAGGCATAGTATTAAAACACTAAGGGACATCCTTGTAATAGGAGACTCAATTATAAAATACTCGGACCAGGTTATCTGTAAGAATTGAAAGGAATTTACAACAGTGTCAGTTTTGCCAGGGGCTGGTATCAGAGATATACGTCATTTATTACCTGGGTTATTGGAGAATACACAGACCTCATTAAGAGTTTTACATGTGGCAGTAAATGTTGCAGGAAAAAGAAATCTCACTGAGATACAGAGGGACTTTGAGAGTGTGGGGGTGGAATTAAAAAAGAGAGGATGTGAGTTGATTATCTCTGGAATATTACCAGTCCCTCAGGCAGGTAGGTAACAGATGGAGAGTATTAGAAGTTTAAATGGCTGGTTAAAAAGATGGTGCCACAGAGAGGAGTTCATATATTTGGATCATTGGGAGGGTTTCCAGGCATACCACAGCTTCTCATATGATGGTATACACCTAAACAGGCAGGGGAAAAGGATACTATCATCTAAATTAAAACAGAGTATTGAACAACATTTAAACTAAATAATGGGGGGGGGATCAGGGGCTGAGAATATAAACATGGCTCAGAAGCATAATCCTGTGTGAAATTGCCTTGTTCTAAATGCTAGAAGTCTCACTAATAAAATGGATGAATTAAAACTAAAACTGTATAAAAAATCAAGGTATGTGCTATTACAGAAATATGGTGGAGGGCTGATGATAATTGCGATAAGCAAATCCCGGGGTATACTCTTTACAATAAGGACAGGCTGCTCACTAGAGGTGGTGGAGTGGCATTATATATTCAAAATGATATTACATCCAAGATCAAGGACTGTACGGTATGGGCCCAGGAAGAAATCATATGGGTAAAGATTATCCCACCAAGAGCACCCAAGATTAATATAGCAGTGGTATAAAGACCACCAGCTAGGTTACCCGAACAAGATAGTCATTTACTAGATTTTATTAAATGTATAGCCCAAGAAGACAATGCCATTATACTAGGAGACTTTAAACTCCCAGGTATACAATGGGACTTATTACAGGCAAACTCACATGTGGAAGTTAGTTTCCTGGAAGAACTTCTAGCTGCAGGAATGAACCAACTGGTACATGATAACACAAGGGGGGAATCATATTCTAGATTTAGTTTTAACTAATATGGTTGATAATATTCAAAACTGTAAGGTTGAGGCTCCATTGGGTAACAGTGACCACTCCATGGTCAGTTTCCAAATTGACAGGGGTTACCATATTATCAGTGGGAGAACATTACTGTACGACTTTAACAGGGTTAATTATGGTATATTCAAATATGAATTAGATACCTGGAATTGGAAGCAGGAGCTAGCTAATCTAACAGTTCAAGAAATGTGGGACAAATTTATTAATAAAATAAATGAGTTGATTCAAAAACATGTCCCAATTCATAAAAAATATTATAACTCCAGAAGATCCCTGCCCCTTTGGATGATGTCTACAGTTAAAAGGTTGATAAAAAATAAGAATAAGGCATATTCTAGGGCAAAGAGCAGTGGGGAAGCCAAATCATGGGCAATCTATAAACACCATCTAAAAAGGGTCAAAATGGGGGGATCACGTGATGCAGAGTGCTGAGTAGAAGCTCCTCCACTAAGCTCCTGCCTCACGATTATTAAATCATCTTTTTTAGACATTTAATCTTCTCTAATTCCTCTGCCTGTGAATTCTTCTACTGTCTAAAAATCTTGTGAGCCTGTTTTGGGTGTTAGATTGGTAGATGGAGGCTTACATGAAGAAAGCCCGGCAGAAACACCCCCCCCGCTACTCCTGATAAGGCCCCAAAGAAATCCCGGGCGTCAAGTGGGCCAGACAAGCCTGATCCTACATGTCAAGCTGGGGAACAAGAACCTTTTATGCTTAATAGGTTCTTAGAAGAGTTTAAACCTTTTCGTGAAGAGATGGCGATCGATCTGAAAACTCTCTCAAGAAAATTGGATGAAGACTCGTTAATGGTTTCTGACAATACAACTCGAATAGTCTCGATGGAGAGGAAGCTGGAGAGTCTGGATTCTGAATTAGTGTCTATGAGACAGAAGTTGTCTTGTCTAGAGGCTAAACTTGAAGATTTGGAGGGCTGTAGTCACAGAAATAATGTCGTAATATTAGGGCTACCAGAGGGTGAAGAGGGCCAACATGCTGTAGTATTTACACAGAAGCTGGTGGAACGGGTTGCTGGTTCCTCTCCCTTCGGCCCAGTATACATTATAGAGCGAACTCATAGGTCTCTGCGACCAAAGCCTTCTCCGGATGCTCCCCCCCGTCCTATTATTTGCCGCTTTTTGAATTACTTGGAAAAGCAGCATTTTTTGCAGAAAGTGAAAGCTTTACAAGAGGTTCGTTGGGAGAATGCAAAGCTGAGAATTGCGAAGGATCTCCCTGGATCGGTCCATCTGAAGTGGAAATCATTTCATCCTATCGTATCTAAGATCATCGCAGCGGGTTTGAAATTTAGGATGGGGTATCCAGCCAGGCTACAAGTCTCAGTAAACAGATCCTGGTTTAATTATGATGATCCTGAAGTTGCCCTGTCAAGCCTTAAATCCATGCTCCCGGACTTGTTCCGAGAGCCCTGAGAGGTCTTGCTAGAGTGTCAGAGTTGCTGAGAGCCATTTATTGGAACTGTTATTTTTCTTTCTCTCAGAGGAGACAATTTCAATGAGCTGTATTTGGATGTATTTGTTTTCTCATCTGGACTGGGCTATTTTGTGTATGGCCTAACTGCTAACAATCTCTCAAGCCCTAGCTTCCTAATGTTAATTTCAGCTTAGGGCAAAGACTTTTAGGGTCTTGGGGATGGCCTATCTGGGAATATAGTTTGGATTCTACTGTATTCAGTTTTGGGGGGTTGCATACAGGGGGTAAGTTTGGGTTGTTGATTCTAGGATTAGTGTTCATGTTACAGATTGTTGGGTATTAGAGCGGTCTCGGGCTTTCATTGCTATTCATACATACCCTGTCAGGCTCAGGTGATGATCACAAGAGAGCGCAGCATGCCTAAGTAATACACACCCGTGTGGCTCTTAATTCTAGAAGGATCTCTTCCAGTCTTTTCACCACTCCAATTTTTTCAAGGGGCATTTTTGGAATTAAGGGCTGGCAGTCTCAGGGAAGACATGTTTCTCAGTTTTCTCTCTTTAGGGTCTCAGTTTCAACATTTGTCTCGTTCTCTGTTCTCAGTTCGAGGTTGGGGCTATTCCCCTTCATCAGTTTTTCCCTCTGGCTCTGGTTTTTGTATAGTTCTTTCTTGGGGCAAGGTAACCCCTAATTTTCACTCAGGTTTTTGAGGTTACCTGTCATAGTCACGAATTTGGCAGTTTATTTTATTCTCCTCTTTGCTACCAGGTTAATATTTATGTGCATACATGCATTGGAAGCCCAGGACCACTCTCTAGGTGTTAAGGGTTAGCTAATATTGTTTGCAATTTAAACATGCACCTCGGTATATAAGTGGTATGTCATTGGCAGAGGTGTATTATCGGTAGGTGGGAGATGGAGGAAAAGACCCAGTACTGTGCTAAACATTGCTTGTGACAGTTTGGGGGTTGGGTGGGGGGCGAAGTCAGGGTCTTGTTGGGGGGAAGGGGAGTTATGGGGGATAAAAAATGGGTTAACTGTGGAGGGGTTGGGGGTGGAGGGAGGGCCTTACAGCAGCAACTTTTGGGATTTGGTTACATGTACTATATATCCTGAGTGCAGCACTGAACCTACTAAATTTAACAATTATTATTAGGTGGCCAAGGAGGTGACTTTTGCTACTTGGAATGTTAAGGGGATCAGGAAAAAACCCAAACTATATCAGGTTCTCAAACATTTAAGCCTATTACGTTCTCAGATAACTTTCCTACAGGAATCCCATTTATTAGAAGTGGAAGCTTTACAGTTAAGGAGACAGCAGGTGGGGCTGGCTTATGACGCTCAGGGTTCTACTAATAGTTGTGGGGTCATGCTTATTATTAATAGGGGTATTCCCTTTGGCTCTACACAAGTCATCAAAGACCCCGAGGGCAGGTTTATCCTAGTTAAAGGCACTCTCTGGTCAGTCCCACTTTTACTTGGCAGTATATATGGTCCTAATATGGATGATCCAGGGTTTTTTATGAGACTCATAAACATTATCCTGCCTTTGCTTCCCATCAGGATTATTTTGGGAGGCGACTTTAATCAAGTTGTAGATTCTAATCTCGATAGGTCAGGTAGTGGACCGGGAGTGGTTTCTCTAGGACAGAGGCCTTTTAGGGACTTATTGGATCAATGTGGGTTCTGTGATGTCTGGCGCGTCCTATTTCTGGATTCTAGGGAGTTCACTTTCAGGTCAACGGTACACGGCTCGCAGTCCCACATTGACTACATTCTTATTTCTCAGGCTTTCCTACCGGGGGTCAAGACTTCTTCTATCCAACCTGGCCCTGTCTCTGATCATTCACTGGTGTTATGCAAATTGGCATTCCTTAATTTACCAAATAGGAAAACAAGACAGAAACTTAATGAACAACTTCTTTAAGATTCTAAGTATTGCAAGCTCATATGGGAGCAAATTGAGGTCCTTTTCTTATCCAACCCCTTAGACAGTGCAAAACCGGATATTTTATGGGGGCCTTTAAGGCCTACATGAGAGGGATCCTTATTAGTATGGTGGTGAGTAGGAAAAGGGCAATGGAGAAAGAACGATTATCATTATTGTCCCAAATTCGGTCACTCAAAATTAATATTTCGGTTACTGCCCCAGAAGAAGGCAAGAGGAAGCTCTTAGTGCTGAGAGACAGATATTTAGAGTTACTTCGTGAAAAAGCAGAATTAGCTATTATTCATACTAGAGCCAGTTACACAGAACAGGGAGAGAAGGTGGGGCACCTATTGGCATTGCGTATCAAGCAACAAGAATGTGTCAGATTCATCCCTCCAATTAGGGCAACAGCTGATGGGTCTCTGAAAATATCTCCTACCGAGATAGTAGAAGAATTTGCCCTATACTATGAAATGCTGTACAGTGATATGGAGTACCCTCCCTGCCCTGGGACCACGGAGAATTATCTGAGGGACTCCCACTTACCCTCCCTTTCAGTACAACACAAGGGTTTTTTTGGTCTCTCCCATATCACAGGAGGAAATTGCTGAGGTTATTAATGGATTACCCTCAGATAAAGCCCCAGGCCCGGATGGAGTCTCCTCCCTATTTTACAAAGTGTTTCGGGATCTTTTACTACCAGTACTTAATTGATTATTCCAATATATTTTAACTGGGGTAGAGGTAGATCCTCATCTTTTTGAGGCCTTGATTGTACTTCTCCCTAAACCAGATAAGGATCCTGAGCTTGTTCAAAGCTACAGACCTATATCTCTTTTAAACCAAGATATAAAAATTATTTCGAAGATTCTAGCCAATAGGTTAACTGTAGTTCTCCCTGAGTTAATGGGTACGAATCAGGTAGGATTTATGAAAGGGCACTCATCAGCTGATCATTTGCGTACACTATCACATGTCTTCTCGGCTATGAGAGATGCGGAGTTCCCTGCAGGTCTGGTCTCCCTGGATGCCGAGAAGGTGTTTGATTGTGTGAATTGGAATTTTTTGTTCAGAGTTTTGGAAGCTTTTCAATTTCCTCCTGTATTTATATCCTGGATTGCTGCATTATATAAAACCCCTACAGCAAGGATTTCTGGGAACGGGGCTTTCTCCAAATCCTTCCCACGCCATTCAGGGACTAGACAGAGTTGCCCCTTATCTTCTCTGTTATTTAATTTATACCTGGAACCTCTCATCCAAAATATTCTCAATAATACCTCTATACAAGTTATTTGGGTTGGGCATCATGAAATTAAAGTCACTGCATATGCGGATGATTTGTTGATACACCTATCCCATCTGGTATCTTCTGTACCGGCCTTATTGAATGAAATAGCAAGATTTAGTGACCTGTCCAATTATAAATGTAATGTCAGTAAATCCTTATTCTTTCCATTAAACCATAAGGTATTCAAGAATGATATTAGTCCCTTAGGTCTATGTTGGACTCTTAGGTCATTTAAATACTTGGGCATTAAACTATCCCGTAACCCCCTAACATGGTTTAAGGAAAATCTTGAATCCCTCTCACAGCTTATTATCCATGACCTCGATAGGTGGTCCAAACTTCCCATATCATTATGGGGCTGGATCAACATAATCAAGATGAATATTTTCCCTAGAATTTTTTACACTTTATCTCTTCTCAATACTTTTATCCCATTACTCTGGTTTAAAAAATTACATGGCATATTTACTAGATTTATCTGGGCAGATAAATATCCCTGTTTGGCCTATTACAAATTAGCAGCTCCAAAATTTGAGGGGGGTCTTCGGATTCCCCATCTAGCTATATTCTACTGGGCCAGTCATCTAGCAAAATGTTTGAGATGGATATCCCCTGGCCTGGAAAAGGAACAACCGGTCTGGCTTAGGATCAAACTGGATGTAATTAGATCTAAGTATCTGGACCCCCTAAACTTATTTTATCTTAAAATATCCCAGGTGCGTATGGTTGAGGAATGCCCCACAGTAGGTACTTCACTAAGGGTATATGCACAATTATGTTCATTTTTTGCATTATACCCCTCAGTTAGACTTAGCTCAGTCTATTTGGAATTCCCCATCCTTCACTATTAATAAGAAGCAGATTCCCTGTAAATGGCTGTCCCAACTGGGAGATGGGAAACTGCTTTCTTTGGTGGATGACGAGGGGCAATGGTTGTCCATAGGAGATATTATTAAAAAATTTCTTATTCCGGTTTCCTCCCATTTCAAAGTTATGCAGTTAAGGCACTTACTCACATTAGTTTTTGGTAACATCCCCCCCCCAGACTGTCCCAGCACTGATACCTGAGGTCTCCTCACTTATTGGATTTTCAGGTGTCATATCTAAATTATATCAGGTTCTGTTTCACAAAATATATGGAGACTCTTTCAGACCCACAAGATTCTGGAATTCGATTTTTCCTCAGTATCATCTGGAGTGGCAATCTCTGTGGAGATCCTGCCATAAATATGCCTCTCAAGACAGATTGCGTCTCATGCAATATCATATATTACATAACATGTATTGCACTCCTGTAAAACTAAAGAAATGGGGTCTCTTGGATTCCAATATATGTATTAAGTGTTTGCGGGAAGAAGGAACACTTCTTCACATGTTCTGGTCCTGTCACAAAATTTCCCTCTTATGGGATTCAATCAAGATTTCCTTGGATCCCTTACTGTGCCTTCAGAAGCATTTTACGCCTGATATATGCCTTTTATGGGCTCTGTCTTCTGTCAGGGTCAAAGTAAGAAAATTTCATATATCTATGAATGCCTTATCTGTCAAGAAGCTTATTTTATGTCACTGGAAAGACAAGTCCACCCTAACTTATAAGAATGGGTCCACAAAATTCTTGCCAACCTCCGAACAGAAAAAGCGATTGCTAGTCTTCACAACAGACTGGCAGTATATACCAAAATATGGGATCCCCTTCATTCCTTAATTTTATTGGCTCAGTCATAATTATTTAATATTTTAAAATGCCCTATAGGTTCTTAGGGAATGAGCTTGGTACTTAGGGGATTCATGGAGTAGTTGCTGCTGTAAGGGAGGAGGGTTGGGATGGGAGGGTTGCACAGTTATGTCCTTATAATTGGATGTATTGCATCTCATTCTCATTGTAACTGCTCTTTATAATGGAAAATGTATTAATAAAGTTTAAATTAAAAAAGGGTCAAAATGGCTATTGGGAAGGCTAAAAGGAGCTATGAATTAAAACTGGCAACAAAAATACAGGATAATTATAAAAGTTTTTACACATATGTAAACAATAAAAGGGGCCAGGGCAAAAAAATTGGACCACTAAAAGACAGTGATGAAAAAATTATAACTGACAACAAGCAAATGGCTGATATGTTTAATACATACTTTTCCTCAGTGTTTAATTTAGACCAAAAACACAGTGTAGTAGATTACACTGCAGTGGCAACTTCTGATGTTAAAATAGAGCTAGAGGATATAAGAATTAGGCTTAGAAGTCTGAACCACAACAAAGTTAGTGGACCTGATGGTTTACATCCTAGATTGTTGAAAGAACTGGCAGATAATTTGGCAGGGCCGGTCACACAAATATTTCAACAGTCACTGGAGACAGGGCAGACTGTGCAGGCATGGAGACAGGCAATGGTTGTCCCTATTCATAAAAAGGGACAAAAGCATGAAGTGGGTAATTATAGGCCTATTAGCCTGACGTCTGCACTGGGAAAAATACTGGAAGGTATTATGAAGAATTATATTATGGACTATGTGGAGCTTGAGGGGAAAAAAGACAATTCCCAATATGGATTTACTAAGGGACGTTCATGTCAAACAAACTTACTGGAATTTTACAGTAAAGTTAGCAAATCACTTGATGAAGGCAGTCCAGTGGACGTAATATTCTTAGACCTTGCAAAAGCATTTGATAAGGTCCCTCATGAACAATTGATCAAAACTATTTCTAACTTAGGGATACATCCTAAAATAGTCAACTGGATAGGAGATTGGTTGTCTGCGAGGAAACAAACAGTATGTGTCTTGGGAGAAATGTCTGATTGGGCAGCAGTCACTAGTGGGGTCCCACAGGGATCTGTATTGGGACCATGTTTGTTTAATCTCTACATGTCTACTATGCAGGTAACACTAGACATCTGGCTTTACAAATTTGCGGATGATACACGTATAGGCCATCCAGTTAATAGTATATCAGATGCTTCAAACTTACAACTAGCTCGTGGAGAACTGGAGTTATGGGCTAAGGAAAATGGGGCAATTTTTAATGTGGACAAGTGTACGGTTATGCACTTTGGTAAAAAAATCTAGAGGTGAATTATAGTTTGGGTGGTAGTATCCTCAAAGTAGTACATGAGGAAATAGACTTGAGTATTAGGGTCAGTAGTGACCTTTAGTTCCACTCACACTGTAATCAAGTGGTTAAGAAGACAAATGGAATCCTGTGATGCATACATAGACACATCAAAAGTAGGAAAAGAGAGGTATTGCTCCCTTTGTATACCTCTCTTGTGAGGCCACATACAGAATATTGTGTGCAGTTCTGGGCACCAGGCTACAAAGGGGATATAAGAGCCCTGAGAGGGTGCAGCGAAGGGCTACTAGAAAAATTTATGAAGTTAAGGTTATGGCATATGAGGATAGGTTGATGAAATTGGACCTATATTCCCTTGAATACCATCGGATGAGAAGGGATATGTGCCTAATTTATCGGGCATTATCTGATAACCAGCTTTGGGAGCAAATAGACTTGCACCTTAGGGTACAGTCACATAACACCCATGCCCACCCCTCACAGCTGAAGGTGGATAGATGTAGGACACAATCTTGTATGTTCTGGTTTTCAAATAGGGTGGCAAGAGTTTGGAATGACTTACTGACTGAGGTGGTAGCTAGTCAGACTATGATATCCTTCAAACAGTCTCTTGATACTTACAAGGGGCAGAAATATAGTGGGACATTAAATTCACTGATAAGCGAGCCAAATGGACATCAGTCTTTATAGAGCTCTGTATTACCAATGTTACCAATACTGCATTGTCCAAAGTGATGTATGACACTGTCCTTCTCGCTAAGTCTATGGCATCATTCACTGATGCTCCATCCAGGTACAAGAGATGGTGGATCAATCTGTACTCACCCAGTGCCTTCTTAGGCACTAGCCACAGAGGAGAAATCCTAAAATTATCAAAGGGAAGGGCCTTGAATGGGCCTTCAACCCAGCCCACCTCGTGCTCCTTCCTGATCTTACTCTCCACTATCTCTTCTTTCCCCTTACTAGAGGCCAGATTCTTGGCCCCCATAGCTTTCCTAAACCCAGAATAGTATAAATTAAAACCCATTGTAAAACCCTTCCTAAGCATAAAACGTGCAGTGCAATCTGGGTAGTCCTCATCCATGCAATTATTATTTGTGGTTTAACTGGAGACCATATCAGAAGACCCCTCCCACCCTGGTGTCTCCTGCGGGAGTGGCTTATCGCCCCATAGCCTCCACTCCTGTTCTGCCATCTGAAATTTCCCTGCCCATTGTATCCCCCGCCTCCCCCATGGCCACCCTGAAAGGACTGCCTTGAATTGGAGCCACATTCCTGTCCCCATGTGTCCTACATTTATAAACAGGGTGCATACCTCCACAGCCCGAGCAAGCATGTTTGTACTTGCAGTTAGACCCTGTGCAGTTGGCCTTATTAAATGCCCAGCATGCCTTTGACCCTGCCGCTCCACTGTTCTTCTTTCCCTCTCTACCTGCTCCCCCCTGTGCTGACAGTGTCCTGATCCAGAGCTCCAACAATATCACATCCCACCTGATGTCCCTGTGTGACACCACCCTCTGACAGAATTTGTCATCATAAATCAACCATCCATACCTGCTCTTAACCCTATAAGCATCCCTAATGATGATTGAGTACGTGAGGAATGGGATTGTCAGCTCTGGCTTCTTCTGTAGCATAATTGCACTAAAATGCATAAAACCTTCCATCCAGGTCCCAAATGTTTTCCCCTTGCAGCTAATATCTTCACTGGTCTTGCCCACCATGACCAAAGCCACCGCCATCTTGGAGTTGCCCACTGACTCCTTCTGCTCGTACTTTTTTGATGTATCTTTATTGATTAGGGAAAACACGTTCACTTATTCTCCCCTTTCTATATCTTTTCCTTTAGAGCCTGTGAGACATGATCCCCCAGAGTCATCCCTGGTGGCCACATGCTGCTGGCCTTGCTACTACCCTCCCCCACCCCCTGCGCTGTCTGCCACCTTCTCAGTTTTCTTCTCCCCCTTTCAATTCTTTTCAAACTTTGTCCACCTCCTCCCAACCTTTGTCCCCTTGCTTCTCCATAATATCTACCAGATAGCCTTTTAAGCTACCCTCTACCAACAGGTCCACCACCGGTACCTTACCCTCCTCCAGTTGAGGCTCACCACCCTCATCTGGGTTGCCCCATGTTGGCCTCTTGTTGGATCTCTCCTTCCTGGCTGGTGGGGCCTTCCTCTTGTCTGTCTTCCTCTCTTTCTCCTCCTCTGCCCTGGACTCCTTTATAATGGCCTGGACCTGCTCCATCAGCTCCGCTGTTTTCTGAGCCAGCACCCCCTCTGGTCTTCTGCTTTGGATCTTTCTTGGGTGTCATCCTGGAACCACAGAACAAAACCATCAACCTGTCTGCCCCCATGAATGGGCCCTGGTTCCAGCCCCAACCGCGATATCCCACTGTCAATGGGGGTCACCATCCCAGTCTCTTGCTGGCCACCCCTTCATCTCCACCAAGCTCCTCCAACTGTTTTCTTTCTTTTATTGTTGTTTCACTTTTTCTTTGTTTTAACCCCATGCCCAGTCTCTGTCTGCTGGGCTGCAGCTGCTATTGAATTCTGTGCCCCTTGAGCTGCTCCCCCATCTGCCTCTTTTGCCCTTCCTGGCCCCTCGAAAAAAAGGGACTACCCTAATGTCTAGGGTCCCCAAGCATATTGCAACTATTGTGGATACCTCTCCAGACCCCCTTTTTTCCCTGTCCGCTCCCCTCTGAACCCCTCGCCCCCTGGGTTAGGTGCCTCTTTTCAATGGCCTTGTGTACTCCTTTTTTTTTGGTTTGTTTTTAATTAATTTAGACACAGGGAGTCAGTGTGATTTCCAAAATATAGATAAGCCCCATAACCTACAAAGCTTAGGCCTAACATCCCTGTGTGACTGAACCACGTGGCCTCTATACCCAGTCACCAAAAATTTGTCCTCAGCAGTCCTGCCTGCAGTACTGCTTCCAGGCCTGTTCCCATTTATTGTGCCTGACCCCAAGAAAACTCCATTGTTACTCTGTTCAAATGCACTGCCTATCGCCCTCCCTCTGCGCTGCCGTGGGGCCTGCCCCTCACCAGTAGTTCCGCCAGCCCAATCCTCCTGATCTGTAGCTTTGTTGTCTGCAAAAACTCCCCAAATGCTGCCTACTTCCTGAAGACTGGCCTTTCTTGAGCTGCCATGCTCAAAAACTGTGGTGACAAGAAAAACCCAGCTGCGTTCCCATCCAAGGGCTCCTCACACGGTCAAGGCCGTGACTGGCCTAACTTCAACTGAAATGCTGCACCCCACCGAACAGCCGCCTACTGGCACCCCTCCATCCTCCGGGGGCCATACCAGGAGGAAGATGCCCAATATATAACTCTGGTCCCCCCATGTGATGCAAGATGCCACATGGCCCGGCGTGCTCCCTCACCAAATTGCACAAAAATGCGCTAGACCTGCAACAACATCCCCACTTCCATCATGACACACTTACTCTCCCCTTCTGAGTGTGCCAGATGCAAAACTGTACTCCTGAATTCCTCCTCCATGAGGCATGCCATTTCCCTCTCCCTGCAGTGGAAGCACGCGCCTGACCTGCCAGGCGGGTTGCCCCGCACTGCCCTTCCAGGGATTCGCACATGATTTTTCACAGCTGCGAGCAACACAAACTGCTCTTTTCCCTTCCAACTTTGATTTATTTTCCCAATTACCTGGCTTCTCCTGGATTACATACTTACCCACGGGGTCAGAAGTACCCAAACCTGTATGCCAACCCCAACAGAAAAAACAGCACAACAACGGTAACCATAATAAACTGCAATTAAAATATAAAATATGCATAATTAACCACCTTAGCTCAAACAATCATTAAAGTTTGTTCAAATGACCACAGATCTGCATCCCTCAGCCAGTCAGCCTACCAGAGGCCCACCCAGCCTGCCAGGCCTGATCATCCCATATCTTACCTATTTGCTAGCAGAGAATCTACCCACTTCAGTGTCCTGTGCAGAAGTTGAAATCAAACATCTGCAGTAGAGAGTGGGATTTTCTTTCTCTGTAGCTCTTTTTCTGCCCCTCTAATGCCCTTCCCCTCCGTTCCCTTCTACCAATCGCCTGAGCTGTCAATCACCCCATTACCTCACTTAAACCTGCCCCTTTCATGACCTCATTTCCCTTCCCCTTGTGATGTCATCCTTCCACCCCCTTCTCTGTTTCCCTTTTTCCTGGCTGTCTCTCCCTCATCCCCTTCCCCTTCCCATTCATTTGGCTAATCCCAAGGGAGCCAATGACAACCTGGGCTGCCCTTTAGCGGGTTAACCTCTTTTGTCAGAATAAAGTTTTTTTATTTTGTGTTATCTTTTTTCCCCTACATGCTACCGCTCTCAGCCACTCCTTCAGGCTGTGCCAAGGCACCGCCAATCCATCCTGTTCCTGTGCCCTGTACCTCACATTTGCAGTCATCTCCAGGGGAACCTGGACATAACCCTTCGCTGGGTGAACCCCCCCTCCTCTGAGGTGAGAGGCACCTGTGGGGACAGACAAGCACACTACTTGGCCATGGGATACTTCTGAGGGATGTATGGCTCCCGGGACATTGACAGTATCAGACTGCCAAGCAGCAGTCATCCGGTTGAGTACGGGGCCAGTTTCCATTTTCTGGTGATGTTCCCTTTCTTGCATTGCTTCTGCATTACTCCCGGTCTCCACCAGAGGTCACTGCAGAGCAACGCACTCCCACAGCCCATCCCAGGAGAGGAAAGGAGAGCAGTCCTCCAGATGCTCAATTCTCTCCTCCCCTGCTGACCCCCAGCGCCCCGAGTCTGTTCCCGAACCTGGGTCGCCAGCGTGGGTCGAGGTGAGGCACCAGCGCCTCAACCCTCTGCACCACCAGGCCAGCCAGAACAAAGTTTTGAACTTAACTTACTCCATGGTCAAGGAATGCACAGAGTGTTTTTAATGCAGGGGAACCCACTGGTGTGTAGCCCACCTTACTCTAGACACAGAGAGTCTCACAAGGCCATTCTTTCCCCTCCCTCCGTCACCAAGAGGGGGTTACAATATGGCACCATCCTCCACTGAAAAATACAGTACAGCAGCAGGTAAGAGAAACCCAATAACTGGGGATTGGGGCTGCGGGAGTAAACTCAGGATGGATTACATACAAATAGCTTAAAATAGTTTTAGATAACAGCTGACATTACCTCTGAGATATATATTTTCATCAGTAGCACAAAACGCATAATTATCTGAGTGTTTTTTTCTGCAATTAACTGTAACATGTTGACAATGCAGTGGCCTGGGTATACTTGCTGCCAGTTGGGACACAACTATGTAAAAACTATGGAGCCATCTGTGCTCACATCTGTGGTCATTCCCGAAAATAGAAATAACAAAACTTGGTTAGCAGCCACAATTACTCTCAAGTAGGTTATAACTTGTAATTATTACATTTGTTTTTGAGGGAAATTAAACTTCACCCAGGTTGTGTGATCTTAAATTATAAGTCTGCTATTACTATGGGGTTCTTCTCCCAAAACACTGGTGCTCAGAGTGGGAAATATGACAAGTTATAAAACCCACCAGCACTTCAGAAAGATCTTCTAAGAGCAGATCTATGATGAGCAGAGATAACTTCATTGTAGCGCAAGGTTACAATTTATAACTGCAGTAAAATAACATTGTACATAGTGATCTAATAGGCAATGATTTGTTTCAAATAATAATCAAATTGTCACTTTTACCTCTGTACTTGGTTGATGTTCTCTAAGTTTAAATGAGGTGATTCTTTTACTGATTATTTTGGTTATTTGTCTGTAATTCTTGAGTGAAATACCTTTGCCAGCTGGGAATGGTCATTGCTGGCGAAAGGATGCCCCATAGATGTTCCTGCCATCCCTCAGTGGTTCAGTTAATGGTAGTATCTACAATGAGACAGATCATACCATCAGTGTCCACATCTCTACTCATGATGTGTCTCTGTGTCTCCCACACCATGCAGATGGTGTGCAAACTGCAGAGTCTGAATGCAGAGAGCTACAAAAGAGAAGGAGACATCATCATTGGGGGCATCTTTCCAGTTCACTACAAGAAGGTTTCTCCTCCACCCAACTTCACTGTGCTGCAGTATCCAGTCCTATGCCAAACGTAAGTAAAGCATCACTTTTCTAAACAGTATTGTTTCAAGTTGTACAGGATGTGACGTATTACAATACCATCAGGGTATCTGAAGGATCTGCTTTGATGGTATATGACATACCATATGTACCATATGCACTTATAAAGCCTCTTTATTGTAAACATCATAAAATGTTTTACAATCAACACACTCTCAATACTATACAATCACTAAAGTGCAGCTACCTCTGGGGTGGAACACAGCAGCCACTCTGCACCAGCAGACTACACAACAGTAACTCACCACACACAGCTCAGCACCAAATGATCACCGAAGTGCAGTTACCTCTGGGATGGAACACCGCATTCATTATGTACCAGCACATTGCTCAACACACAGACCTCTATACTGAATCATCACTGCAGTGCAGCTACCTCTGAGATTGGACATAGGAGCTCTTCTGCACCAGCACAGTGCACAATAATAACTGCTCACACACCTCAGCACCATACGATTACTGAATTGCAACTGCCTCTGGGGTGGAATGTGGCAGCCATTCTGCGCCAGCAGACTACACAACCAGTAACTCAACACGCATGCACCAACACCAATCACTAAGGTGCAGATAACTGTGGTGGAATGCAGTAGCTATTCCATACCAGCACACTACACAACAGTATACAACAGTAACTCCACACATGTTGTACTCCTCAACACCCAATAATCACTGAAGTGCAGCTACTGTACATCTGGAACTGAATGCAGCAGCTATTCTGTACCAGCACCCTACACAACAGTACACAACAGTAATGCCACACATAAACATCAACACCAAATGATTACTGAAGTGCAGCCACCTCTGGGATGGAACACAGCCATTATTCTCTACTAGCATACTACACAACAGTAACTCAACACACACACACACACACCTCAATACCAAATGATTACTGAAGTGCAGTTACTTCTGGAATGGGATGCTGCAGTGTTTCTGTACCAGCACACTACACAATAGTTACAAAACACAAACACCTCAACTCCAAATGATTACTGAAATGCAGCTACTTCTGGAATGGGATGCAGCAGCTGTTCTGTCCTAACACACGTGTATGATTTATTTATTTATTTGCTTTTGGTAACTGGGTAAGCACACTAGACAACCAGTGTCTATTTTCAGGTGTGACCTGGGAGAATTACAAGGTATACGTAGGAGAAATACATTGTTGACATTACAAACCAGGAGCAGCATGCTCCAACAGTGGGATAAAACAGCAAGGGTATTTAAGGGGTAACATAGCCAAGGAATTACAAATCAGCAAACACATTGGTCAGTTATTATACAAACAGGCCCAGAGGCAACGTGGCGGTATAGGACCTCCCCTAGGTTGACAAAGAAATATAAAACATAACCACTAGTATATATATAACATAACCACTTGTAAAAGTGCATCACCAGGGTGGTGAGGGGGACATATCTTAGCTGGGGTACCCTAGCAGGTGGGTGGGCTGGCATTAGGCGACACACAGGCAGGTCACAGCAGATTTCAGGAAGCTCCAGAGGGAGGTTTTGAAGGTGGAATGGGAGTGGGGGAAGCACAAACTTGTGAAGGAAGGGAGTTCCACAGCTTGGGTGCATAGGTGGTAAATGCCCGATCCCCTGCAAGAGTGCGGGTCTTAGGGACCTGGGGGGTCTGGGATGCGGAGGACCTGAGGTGGTAGATGGGGGATACATGTTTCAGGGGGAGGGCAAGTGAGGCGGGAGTGGCCATTCGGATTATGTTGTCTATGAAGTTTCCCATGATGTAGATCCGGTGTTTTTCCGGGGGGAGCCATTCCAGTCGAAAGTAGAGCGTGCATTGGTGCATGAGATGGGGGGCCGCGAGTGCAAAGCAGCAGATGTTGTTGTACGTGGTGTCCCACTTTGCTAGGCTAGAGGAAAGGGCAGAGGCAAAGGCAATGAGACCATAGGAAAGGGTGAGAAGGAGTATCCCCCTGGCTATGGCCAGCCAGGCAGCTGGGGTAAGGCAGTCTTTTGGCCCTATATGCTAGGCCAAGTTTGCCATTTGTGGTGTTGCAAATGCTTCTAATGTGTCCAGTGAGGTCAAGGTGAGGGTCTAGGGTGACTCCCAGGTACTTAGCAGAGTCGATTGTAGGCAGGAGGGAGTTGCAGGACCCTTGGATTTGGAGGGGGGTTGTGCAAGAGGAGATTTTGGCCATGGAGCCAAAAAGCATGGCCTGTGTTTTCTTTAGGTTGACTGTGAGTTTGTGCCTGTCAAGCTATGCTTTGATTCAAGAGAAGCCTGAGTTGAGTTGGTTATTGATGCTGCTCACATCAGGGGCGCAGGCTAATAGGACCAGGTCATCCACGTACATTGATAGGTGCCCTTCTGTGGCAACAGAGGGTAAATCATTGACAAACAGGGAGAACAGGACAGGTCCAAGGACAGATCCTTGCGGTACCCCACTGTTCACAGGTAGGAGGGGCGAGAGAGTACGGTTGAAGCAGGTGAGTTGCTGTCTGCCCCCAAGGTAGATGATGAACCAGTTGAGGGAACGGAGGGAGAAGCCAAGGGTCTGTAGTGAGGAGTGGAGGAGGGGATGATCCACATGGTCAAAGGCTTTGGATGGGTCCACAAATACAGCCCCTGTCAACTTGCCCTGGTTGGTTGCCGTCCTGATTCTGGTGGTGACCTCGGCAAGTGCCGTCTAGGTGCTGTGGCCTTTACAGAAGCCATGCTGAGACGGGGAGAGGACATTGTATCCCTGTAAGTAGTGGGCTAGTTGCGACACTACAGCTTTTTCCAGGAGCTTGCAGGCAGACATTAATATGGCGATTCACCGATGCGTGCTATATAATTCATTAGGGTGGCTTAGACCAGATGATAGATGGAGTGGACATCTCTTAAATGTTATGCTCAAGGTCTGGAAGGGCACTCATCCAGAGTACATTCTGGACCTTTTCAAAATTAGATCTGTTAGGAAGGACCTTAGATCTGCCAGTGGTGTAGAACTTAATACAAAATGCTATAAAATGGGTCTGGCAGGTCTTCCACTATATTTAGAGGAGCAAGCCTATTGAACTCAAGTTCCCTTGGATCACCTGAATAACCTAAGGTCATCATGTTGTGGATGTTGAACTGTTTAATTGTTGCAAGGAGGTAGAATGTCTGGGTGATAATTTTAAAGAATGTTTAAGTATGTTTGTGAATGCAATATATTTATTACATGTGTTAAATGACATATTTATTAATATGTATCTATGTTTCTCAGCAACTGTAGTCTAATTCCAATGAGACCTCATTGAAAATGAGCTTCACTCAATTGAGTTTTATCCCTGTTCATGTTCCTTTTTCATGAATAATAGATTTTACTACTACCAGCACACTAGCTACTCAACACACACACACACACACACACACACACACGCGCGCGTCCATACTATACAATCACTGAAGTGTCACTCTAGTTTGTTGGCTACAAAGGCTGCGGCAGCTTCTAAGTCTATCAACCTATGTAAAATCCAGAAATATTGAGCACTCACTCTCCAGAACATTAAAATGGCTTTCTTTGTTCCTTTGTCCAATTGTTTAATGCATAGATGGATATAAAATGACAGTATACAGACCTCTTCCTTGATTACACACTCGCCAATAGTTTTGCACCAAATGCTCTTTGTCAAGGCATGATCTCCTGTTTGTGCATCACCCTTTTATCATGGCTAGTTTAAAAGGAACACACACTGGTGGGAGATGCACCAGTTGTAAGTATTGTAAAAAAAAAAAGGAGACAAGTTCAAGTGCCTCAAATCAAACAGAGTGTATGACATTAGAAATGTTATTGCTTGTGCAACAGACTTTGTCATATATCAAGCCACCTGTACTTGCCAAGCGTACTATGTTGGTAAAATGATTAGACCATTTAGAAGATGAATAAAAGAACATATTGGAGCAATATAGAAGAAAGACTTAATGAATGCCATGGACCAGCACATTATTAAAAATAATGCTGGCCATTTGTTGTTTTTTCAAGATATCGAGTATGTTTCCCTTGCACCTGGAGGTGAGGATCTTGTCACAAAACTGGTAAGTGTGTAATCAGGGGGTGGTCTGTATGCTGTTGTTTTATATCTATTTATGCATTAAAGAACTAGATCACAGAACAAAGTGAATAATTTTAACTTATTGCAGAGAGAGTGCTCAGTATTTGTGGGCTTCACAATCACTGAAGTTCAGCTACCTATGAAATGGAATGCAGCAACCATTCTGTACCAGCAGATTACACAATAGTTAATTTTACATTCTTTGGTAACTGGGTAAGGCCCACTAGGCACAAGTACCTGTTTTCAGGGGTGACTTGGGAGCACTGGGGAGGTTAAGTGACTTGCTCAGAGTCACACAGTATGCAAGTGGAGGTTGTAGGAATCAAACTCAGATCTACTGGATGTACCAAGCTCATTCACAGCTCATTACTCTAATCTAAGCTATGCTGCCAGTCTGTCTATGTCTCTTCTGTACATGTACGCCATCTCAACTCAATACACACACCTCAACACCAAATGAGCACTGAAGTGTGGTAACCTCTGAGGTGGAACATTATACTCATTTTGTACCAACACACTACACAACAGTAACTCAACACACACACCTCAACACCAAATGAGCACTGAAGTGTGGTAACCTATGAGGTGGACCATTATACTCATTTTGTACTAACACACTACACAACAGTAACTCAAAACACACACCTCAACACCAAATGATCACTAAAATGCAGCTACCTCTGGGGTGGAATGTAGCAGATATTCTATACAGCACACTACACAACAGTAACTCAACACACACACACGTCAACACTAAATGATCACTGAAGTGCAGTTACCTCTCAGGTGGAATACAGCAGCCATTCTGCACCAGCAGACTATACAACAGTAACTCACCACACAAAGCTCAGCACCAAATGATCACCGAAATGCAGTTACCACTGGGGTGAAATGTAGCAGATATTCTGAACCAGCACACTACACAACAGTAACTCAACAGACACACCTCAACACCAAATGATCACTGAAATGCAGTTACCACTGGGTGAAATGTAGCAGATATTCTGTACCAGCACACTACACAGCATTAACTCAACACACGCAGACACACACCTCAACACCAAATGATTACTGAAGTGCAGTTACCACTGGAATGGAACCCAGCAGTTATTCTCTACCAGCACACTGCACAATAGTAACTCACCACACACAGCTCAGTACCAAATGATCACTAAAGTGCAGCTACCTTTGGGGTGGAATGCAGCAGACATTATGTACCAGCAGACTACACAACATTAATTTAATTCACATAATTCATTACCAAATGATCACTGAAGTGCAGCTATGTCTGCAGTGGAACACAGTCATTCTGCACCAGGAGACTACACAACAGTTTTCTTACACTCCATGCCCAGATGGAAACCAATATTGATACAGGTTAATTATAGATACAGACACTGAATGATACATACAGTACACTGACATACATGCAGCTTGCTACTGTACTACGCCAGGTGACTAAAACTCATCAGAGGTCTTGAAGGGCTAGTAGAAAACAGTGACAGCCAACAAAAGGACCAAAATGGATGGAGATCAGGGTCTGGAATTCAGTTCAGGTGTACATATACAGAAGAGACACAGACCTTCCTCATGAATAAGAGAGTTGTTTTATTGATAAATTAAAAAAAAAGCTATATAAAAGACATCGTTGTTTTCTTTTCTATATAGTTTTTGCCCTCTCCTGGAGCCCTGGCAGGTGGCTATGGCCTTTCTGATGGAGGGACTCTCTCTCCAGTCCTGCAGCTCCCTCTCCAACAGGTCCCCAGAACCCCCCTTTGACTTGCCCCCCACTGCTGGGCCTGGGGGGATGCTGCCAGCTTCCCCCCCCCCATTGACCCAATCCAGAAGCTGGGGATGGCCTTTGGGAGCTGAGGACCATCATGAAGCCTGCCACACTCTTTTTCCACCATTTGCTCCTGTTCCCATCTCTCCTACCAATGTAGGGATGTCGGAAAGTGCCTTCTGACCCATACTGCCCTCCAGCCTTCACCAGAGGGCAGTCAATGAGCAGGACGACAAGTCTCCCTCCCCCCAAGAGAGGAGAACAGTCCTCTGGATGCTCAGTCCTCTCTCCCCCCTGCCAATCCCCAGTGGCTCTGGCTCATTCCCAAACCCGGGGTACTGGCTTGATGTGAGGTGTAGTGACCAGCATCCCAACCTCCAGTGCCACTGGGCTGGCCAAGACATCATTGTTGAAGGGAATGTAAAATGACACATATTCCCATATGCAATGCATTATGGGAAGTATATGTAAATCAACATGAGGAGTTTAGACTGGTTCTGCTTTAAACAAAAGTGTTTGGTGTCAAATGGCCTCTTACACACTCTGCAAAGACTGAAAACAAATGACACAAATACATGGTTCATCCTACACAGGACTCATTAGCTTGCCTCATCTGCACTGAACCAGTCATAGTTTGGTCTTACTGGTTTGAGTTATGGTACAGCCCAAAAATAGGAAAGAAATCTAAAAGTCAAAGAACCCTCACCACCAAAGTACTGAGGCAAGGGTTTCCCAGAAAGGACATTGGCAATGCCCTTTCCAGGTAACCATTGCCTCAGTGCTTTTGTGCTAAGGTTCTTTCACTTTTAGGTCAGTGTTAAAAGATTTTGGGAATACTGGGGAAAGTAAGTGAAGGTCAAGAAAAACAATGTGCTGCTACAGCTAAGACAGCAAAACCAATGTTAGAATGCATTGGGGTGGGTAAGGAACATGTCAAGGGAGGTAAACCTCCTGCTGCACCAAACCTTCCTAGACCTTCCCTGAAGAATTACATCCAGCTCTGGGCACTACAGTGAAAAAAAAGGCCAATGAGGAAGCTAAAAGGGTCCCGAAGAAAGAGTGGTAAAGGCTTATGACTTCCACTCATCTTCCAAGCTCAAATGTGTTAAAGGAGGCCTGCCTTGAATCTGCTTGACTATGTTTTCTATAGAAGCCATGTTTGTAATACTGGTTCACATTCTGTTTTTGTTCCATGTGTATTGGCCTTTTAGTGCATTCTCTGTGTGTTTCTGCTTTATACTCTGCTGGGCAGTACAATTTCAGAACTGTATGATGTACTTTATGTCCTTGTCAAAGAACTTTCATTGTTTTCACAATGCATTCATGTTCCACTCTGGAACTCTGTGGCCTACAAGGGGCATAAACTACATTATAGTTTTAAAATGGCACTTACCAGCAGTGTGTTAGTCAAAAACACCCACTGTGTTTACTAAAATGCTAGAAAAGATGGAATAAAAACTGAAAGGGAACAAATATATGAAGAAAGCATCTACTAGGAAAAAAATGGCTTACAGGTTCGGCGCAGTTCTCTTTTAAAGCAAAAGTGCAATGAAATTGGGCAATCTGACCCTATTTTTTTTAACTATAAAAGATTCCAGGCATTTTCCAGTTTCATTTGGTGGTAACATTTTCTAATTACCCCAAAATGTGAGCATATTATAATTGTTTTATATGACTTTTTCTCAAGAAAAAAGATGGAGGCCATATATGGCTTAGAAATACAATTGTAGACCTGGTAAGTATTAGGAACAAGAAAATAAAATAAAAATGTGGTGTGCAACATAGGAGGTACCTAGAAAAGCAGATTTGACAGGTATGCATTTTTTTTATGTAGTTGAAACTAGCTTTATATTTTTTTTTTACATTTTTCATTGCAGTGCTGCTTTAACAAGAAAATCCAAAGTTCAAAGTTTAGGGCTTGTAAATTCTACAGTTTGATTGGCCAGTACAGGCTCAGGAAGGTTACATTAATCTTTAATTATTTGCCATGTACAGCCTTTTCACATTTCAGCATAATCTCTTTATGAAGTTTGCCATGGAATGTGAGAATAAAGAGCTTTGACTGTTCTGTAGTATTCCATTACTGCTTTATGAAGCTGCCATTGCTGTGCCCATTGCAACTGTGTTACCAAGAAATGCTTCTACACAGAGAATTGGGGCATCAGTGAAATCATGCATAATCAATAGAAATATCTTGAAAATACCTGAGTTGGGCAATAATGTATCAGCTGTACAGCACTCATAGCACCTGGCATACTTCCCTGAGAAATGTCTGAACCCTGCCCCCCCAACATAAACCTCAGCTATCACCCAAAATCCCAATCTATAAAAATCATTTAATGACCTTCTGCCTACACAGGTAGTGTTATGGTACAGTGCAAAAATACCAGTACCAGTAAGAATAACCCAGACACTTTATTTCTTCATATAATGTTTATTAAACTACAATGAAAATCTCACAGCTTACTATGACCAACAGGCTGCTGCTATGACAACCATCTTTTTTTTCTTTAGTCTTTGGTAACTGGGTAAAGCCCACTAGGCACAAGTGCCTGTTTTCAGGGGCGACCTGGGAGCACTGGGCAGTTAAGTGACTTGCTCAGAGTCTCACAGTATGCAAGTGGAGGTTGTGAGAATCAAACCAAGGTCTGGTCTGCTGGATGTACCAAGCTCATTCACAGCTCATTACTCTAACCTCTAGGCTATACTGCCAGCCAGAAACAACATTGTCATCATCCCTGCCCTGCATTCTGAATATAATTGTCCCATCACGCAGAATTGGTTGCCATTGTAACAACACAATATACTGATCAATATTCGCCTCTAGATCATTTACCATAACTTAACACACATTCACACTAAACCCTAATGCTTCTGTTTTCCCTGTTGGAAAAACTGGCTGGCTAGCCAATGCTGACTCAGTATAATGTTATGAACTGACATCCATTCTCACCAACTGCGCAGCCTTTCTTGATGTGGTTTCATAGCTGTGCCACAGCACAGATATCTCGGAACATCTGCAAGTCAAAATGGAACATAAACTGACTGTGGGCTGATGATCAGATGGCAGAAGAACTATTTGAATATAAAACCAGGTATATTTAAAAAAAAAAAGAAAAAGTTAAACAGCTAGTTTGAATATTCTTTTCACATTGCTATAAAAGCAATAAGGCACTCCCAGGGGTTGGATTACCATAGATTACCATATTCAGCTTCATCTTGTGCCACATTACACACCTAGGGTGTGATTAACATATGATTAATGCAACCCTGGTCATATCTTATTGCTTAAGTATGTACAATGTAAGCCATCAAATGTACAATAAATAACAGACCATACAACAGGCAAAACACTGTTTAAAAGCAATCTCATTATCCTAACACATCTACATCTATTTCATGTCTGTTGGACAGTAACATTTGTAATATTTATTGTGTTTGGGGGGGTGAGGGGACAACTAGAACACCAGGGAACATAATTAATTACCGCAGCTATGGGGGTCAGGGATCATGCTTGGGGGATGGGGGGACCACTAGAACACCAGGGAAATTAAGTAATTACCATGGCTACAGGAGTCGAGGATCATGCTGGGTGGTGGGGGTGACCACTAGCTCACCAGGGATTACTGTGCTTATTGGGGCTACCGGGGCTTTGGGATCATACTGGGGGGGGGACCGCTGCATTACCACCAGCTTTTTGTTGGCGGTATTTAGTGCCACGCTACAGGTCACGCTAATGCCTGTAGCATGACTCTATACTTTGAATATGCCACGCAGCCAGCATTCTTGGCCACTCCCATAACTCCCGCCCCAGCATACATTTACTTTTAGCATTGGCGCTATCACACAGCGCTGGCACTATTAGGTCTTCTGAATATTGCAGCCTGATGCAAATCCAGTGCTATTCCAGTGCTACAGCTTTGCGCCAGGTGCAATGCTTTGAATATCTGGCCCTCAGAGTCCGAGGTTTCCACTAAAATGCTGAAATTAAATAAGTAGATAATCCACAACCAGGCACCCCCTCAAAATATTTTTTTTAAATTAATAAATACAGGTTCCAGGTAAAATCCTAGAATCACTACTTAAAGATTTAAGTTAGCCACATGCCTAACAGTGATTTCAGTACAGAGAGCAGCAGTGATTCACAAAGTTACAGTATAATCATATACCCTAAATGTAATCTGTTTCTATGAAAACATGATCCAATTCTTTGTCAAAAATGCCTCATAGACATCATTTCTGTTATACCTTTGTAAAACATCTGCCACTGTTCCACATTTGGTAGTCATTGAAAAATGTCTTCCCCAGTTATTCATCCATGTATTATAAACAGTAGAGCCCAAACAAGCCAAACCATATGAGGATTCATCACTGTAAGTATGCTGTACTATGCAGACTGTGATACGTAACAGTTGTAGGGTAAGTTAGTGCATCTGGACTTATTTGCTACATATGCATCACAGTTGTTAAGGAGTCCTGACCATGTTCACCCTTCCTCAAGCCAAGCTTGCTACAGTATGTCTAGCACTAACACTGATGGGAAGAGTATGCCATTAGCAAGCATCTCTTTAAGTACTTTAAAGTGAATTTTAGCTGGCATTAACAATAAAACCTGAAGAAATCAACAGCTTCTGTGTTTCTGTTTTAGTAAATAGTTGGTACATGTGCAGTATGCATTCATGTTGACATCAATTTTAAGATTTTAAATATAAAGCCTATGGTACCAGTAGCCCAATGCCATGAACTGCTGCTCAAATATTAAAAATCCATGGAATCAACCTATTGTCAATTTAAATCAAAAGTATGTATCTCTATAGCAGTCAGGACCATAAAGAAAAAGAGAAAAAAAAGAAACACAGAAGAAAAAGTGTGCATAAAATAAGCCAAAGCAAGGGGGGATTATAATATGTATAAAGCAAGTGAGCAGCACTGAAATGCATTATCTTTATACTTGTGAAAGGATGAAAGCTCAAGTAAAATATAGGTCCTAAATATAGAAAACAGTTGAAATGGATAAAAAGGAACAGAAAGGGTCCCAGATGCAGTAGAAAAGAACAAAACAACCAAAAAAAATCAAAGAAACAGATTGTCATAAAATTTAAAACAAAATAGTGAATGATATTTGGCAGATTGAAAAGGGCAACATATTATAATTTGCAATAGTTTACATTAAAACAATCAAGGAATATAACAACAACTGATGACAAGCAACAACAAAAAAGCTAAACATGCAATACGATATCTGAAAACAAAGGCCATAACATAATCACATGGTCAGAATATTACACATTTTAAAAGAAACATAAGAGCAAAAGTAACCATTTCAAAATAAAATGAAACTCAAATGCAACAAATGCAGACAAAAGCAATAGAAAGCAATTCTGCAGTTACATAAACATCCTAAACAAACTAACAAAAAAATAATAAGCAATAATAATAATGGAGAAACATTAAAAATCCATTGGAGATAGCAAAGCAATGTAATGAATATTTGTGTTCCTTATTCAAACCCAATCACAACTCATTCCCCTGCCCCTTTTCATTACCAGGAATGCCAACAGATTTAATATAAATACAGACAACATACTACAAAAAATTCAGCATAAGAAAATCAGAGTGCAAAGTTTCCACTAAAATGCTGAAAATAAATATTGGGATAATCCACAACCAGGACCCCCCAAGAAAAATAAAATTTTTTTTTTTAAATTAACTACAGGTTCTGGTTAAAATTCTAGAATAACTACTTGAAGATTTAAGTTAGACACATGTCTAACAGTTATTTCAGTACAGAGAGCAACAATGATTCACAAAGGTACATCACATACCCTAAATGTAATCTGTCTCTATGAAAACATGATCCAATTCTTAGATAACAATATCTGATAGACATAATTTCCATTACACCTTTACAAAACATCTGCCACTGTACCACATTTTGCAGTCATTGAAAAACATGTCTTCCCTAGCTATTCATCCCTGTATTATAAACAGTAGAACCCAAACCAGCCAAATCGTATGCCAATTCACCACTGTAAGCCTTGTGTATTATGTAGACTGTGATACTTAACAGTTGTATGGTGAGTTAGTGCATCTGGACTTTTGATGCATATGCATCTCAATTGCTAAAGGGTTCTGACCATGTGCACCCTTCCTCAAGCCCAGCTAGCTACAGTAGTGGGTGGGATATTCAAAGGGGTTGCGCATGGCGTAACAGTATTGCACCATGTGCAACCCACTGATGCGCCCCGGTGCGATATTCAAAAGCGGAATATGCTCCGTGTAAATCCAGATGCGCCGGGGTGCACCAGTAATATATGCGTCGCAGGTGCGGGGGGGGTGTGCCCATGCATATTCTGCACATCCCGATATTCAGCCTGGGATGTGCGGCGCATATGCTGCTGCAACCCCTATTTGCGCCACACACACTGGTGCTCAAAGTTGAGCCTAAAAGAAATAGGAGCAAGGGCTGGCCACCCACAGGTGAGCTGCTGTATTGCAGGGTACAACATGGCATCCGCCAGCTGTGGGTGACCACCTGAGCTCCGGAGCCAGGGTCTGTGAGCATCGCACCCCCACAAGCCCGATCACAGGCATATATATCACAGAAAACACATCCAATATCCCTGGTAGTCCAGTGGACCACTTCCAGCCCAATCGCGGGCATAAGTAATAAACAAATCACGTCTAGTAACCCTGGTGGTCCAGTGGACCGCTTCCAGCCCAATCGTGGGCAAAGGTATACCAATCACAGTTAAAATTAACCCTGGTGATCCAGCGGTACCCCCCCTCCCCACCTGCCCACTGAGTCCTATCACCCCACTCCCCCCCCCGGTCAGAGGCGAGCGGCAGCACCCCACCTGCAAGCCACCCAGCCACCTGCTGACTGACAGCTTACGTAGCGGCTGTATGCCCATTGGTCCCTGGCGTGGGCCAATGGGCATGCAGGATTGTACATACACAGTCCAGATATGTGAATGGAACCATTCATATATCTGGATCGTGGTAGTACAGTACTGTCTGCACACCCATTGGCCCATGCTGTGGACCAATGGGCATACAGCCGTACTGTATGCTGTCAGTCGGTGGGCAGCTGGGTGGCATGTGGGTGGGGTGCTGCCACCCGCCGCTGACTTGAGAGGGAGTCTGGTGGTGGGGCTCAGTGGGCAGGTGGGGAGGGGGTACTGCTGGACCACCAGGTTTAATTTTAACTGTCATAGGTATACCTTTCCCCGAGATCCAGCTGGAAGTGGTCCACTGGACCACCAGGGTTACTGGATGTGATTTATTATATACTTATGCCTGCGATCAGGCTGGAGGTGGTCCACTGAACCACCAGGGATGTTGGATGTATTTATGTATTACATTTGCCCACGATCAGGCATTGGGGCACTTTGCTGTACTGTGATCCTGACTACTGCAGCCTGGCAGGGTGCCAGGTGCAAGTCACCTGGGATCAGTGCACCTGCATGAAAATGGGGCCATAATGACATGCTAATGGCCCCAGTTGTGCCTTGCATGCGTTATGGCTCATTTGCATATCCACCACTGAATATCGTGGTTCCTGCACCTAGAGCAACCACACTTGCACTGGCGCATCCCCCTGCTCCCCTCTTGCCACTTGCACTGGTGCAGTGCCACTGCACCATGTGCAATGCAGGGGGCCACATTGCCATATTCAGCGGTGCTGAGCCATGGCACAGCACCATTGAATATCACACAGCACACTCCCTGGCACATCATAGTTGCACTGTGCCCAGCTTGCACCCCTGCCTGGCGCATTTCTGAATATCCCATCCAGTATGTCTAGCACTAACACCAATGGGCAATTATGCCATTAGCAAGCATCTCTTTAAATATTTTAATGTTGATATTAGCTGGTATTAACAATAAAACCTGAATAAATCAAGCAGAAGGCTCCTGGAGGAGCTCACATAAACACAAACAATCACAAAACCTACTTAGCCAATGGATGAACACATCTGCAAACTGATTTGTCTACAAGCACTGTCTTCTATGAAAGACTAAAACAATTGAATCAAAAGTCCATAACATGTTGATCAAAACAAGGGGAGCAGGATTTTAGGCAAAGTGACACAGTTTCTATACAGATTGCAGGCAGCAAGAACTGCTGCTGAGATGTGTCCCTTGCTATGCAATGGGGACCGCAGCATTGTTGAGGAGCGATCACAGATTTGTTTTTTTTAAATTGATGTGATCCATGTTGTTTCCAAACTATTTTATATAAACCATTCCAATTCTACATATATTATTTAATTCATGGTCTACTTTAACACATTATAAAGGGAGGCTCCATTTCTGCTACTTGGTACTGGTGAAAAACTGAAAGGGATTGAGGGATAGCAACAAGAGTACAGACAAACCTACTTTAAATAGTGACATGCTTACAGACACACACACACACACACACCAGAATGCAGCTGGATAAAGTACAATATTTAGGAAACTTACTGATTGTACTTACCCAAGACTTGCAGTGTGACTCCTCTGGCTGCTGTGTTCTCTCTACTGTGGTTAATTTTAAATAAAAAGACAATGTAACAAGACACTGGCCTCCAGCAGGGGCTATTAAACATTAGAGCAAAGGGCACTCTGGGAAGATTGTCTGGGACAAGATGCAGTAAAAGAAACCTGAATAGCAGTCGCAGGGGCTATAAAACTACCATGAAAGTTAGCAAAACTTCTTCTCACAGCCAGAACAAAGAAAACAAAACAAAACACTGAAATGAGGTTGGAATATAAAAAGTTAATAATACATATCTTTCCCTGATTTTAACATGTAGTTTTCCTTTAGTTGAACTATCCCCAGTACTTTCTCTATTTTTTTTGGTTTGCAAGCTGAAACCAGCTCTATAGTGTTTTATTGCCACTTTCTTTCTTTCTCTGTTAAGTGTCAGTGCTTAATTTACAACCATTTGCAAACTGAGGAACTTGTTTTGCTGGCATCCCCCCCTCCACTCATCTAGAGGTGTCAATTAATTTATTCAAAAACCTTGCTGGTTGATCTTACTTGCTTCCCTCATAGTAAGAATGTGAAACTAAACTTGTGTTATTTTAAATGACTGAAAAAGTGACATGTCCAGTTTGTATCTCTTGGGGATGAAGCTGTAACCCTTTACCTGTCTGGAGTAATTCTCTTGGCATCAGCTCTTAAGATCTCAGCTGTAAGATGCATCATGCATGTAAGCATGGGTGAAGCCAGGAATTTTAAAATTGTACTCTAGATGAGAGATGATGGAACTGTTACCTATGGGGGAAAGACTCAGGGAGTTAAATGTGCATTCTCTAGAGGAAAGGAGAGAACGGGGAGACATGATAGAAGCATTCAAATACCTCAAAGGTATCAATAAAGTACAGGAAGGTTAAATTCTGCTGAGAAAGAGATGTACAAGAACAAGGGGGCATGATATGTAGCTAGAAGGGGGGATGACTTAAAGGGGATATGAAGTAATACTTCTTTACAGATAGGGTGGTGGACTTCTGGAACAGCCTACCAGCAGAGGTAATGGGTACCAAAATGGTAACAAGTTTCAAACATGCATGGGATACATATAAGGGGACCTTGGTAACAGGGCTGGAATGTGTGTGGGGCAGGGAGGGAGTTAAGGTTGGAGCTCAGTTATGGTTCATGACATAACCACATGTTCAGAATATTAAACATTTTAAAAGAAACATAAATACAAAAGTAACCATTTCAAAAAGAAAATGGAGCTTAAATGCAACAGATGCAGATAAAAGCAACAGCAAGCAATTGTACAGTTACATCAATAGCCTAAACAAACTATATATATATATATATATATATATATATATATATATATATATATATATATATATACACACACACACACACGCGCGCACATATATAAAGGGGGAAACAGTAATATATCCAGTGGAGATAGCAAAGCAATGTAATGAATATTTGTGTTCCTTATTCAAACCCAGTCATAACCTAAATCCCCTGCTCCTGTACATTACCAGGAATGCCAACAGAATTAATATAAATATAAATACAGACACATATTACAAAAAATTCAGAATAAGAAAATCAGAGGGCAAAGTTTCCACTAACATGCTGAAATTAAATAGTGGGATAATCCATAACCCAGCACCCCCTCAGAATATATTTTTTTCTAAATTAATGAATACAGGTTCCAGGAAAAAGTCTAGAATTACTACTTAAAGACTTAAGTTAGCCACATGTCTAACAGTGATTTCAGTACAGATAGCAGCAGTGATTCCCAAAGTTACAATCATGTACCCTAAATGTAATCTGTCTCTATGAAAACGTGATCCAATTCTTGGACAACAATACTGCATAGACATCATTTCTGTTATACCTTTGCAAAACATCTACTACTGTACCACATTTGGCAGTCATTGAAAAATGTCTCCCTAGCTAGTCATCCATGTATTATAAACAGTAGAACCCAAGCCAGCCAAACCATATGAAGATTCATCACTGTAAGTCTTCTGTATTATGTAGACTGTAATACGTAACAGCTGTAGGGTAAGTTGGTGCATCTGGACTTATTTGCTGCATATGCATCTTAATTGCTAAGGGGTCCTGACCATGTTCACTCTTCCTCAAGCCAAGCTAGTTACAGTATGTCTAGCAATAACATTGATGTGAAGATTATGCCATATTTTCAACAAGAAGTTAACATTTTAAAAAGACAGTGATATGGACTGAGAAGCAGCTTGTACAGATGAATTATCATGCTAGTCAAGATATGTCCAGGTTGCGTTCAGTAAGCCTAACCAGTGGGAGCAGTAGGGAGAGGGATACAAATCTAAAATTAACCCATTTAACCCATTTGTGATTTAAAGTTACATGACGGAAATGCGGCTTCTAGAATTGGACACCATATTCCAAATGAGACCTCACCAGTGATCTGCACAGTGGCATCACCACCTCCTTCCTTCTGCTGGTAATATCTCTCCCTATGCACCCCAGCATTCCACTGGCTTTCCCCACAGCCTTGGTACATTGTTTAGCCACTTTTAGGGCAGCCAATATGATTACCACCAAATCCCTTTCCTGCTTGGTGACCATCAGTTTTATCCCCCCCCTCCCCGTAATCCTCCCCAGGTTCCTGCACCCTAAATGCATTACTTTGCACTTTTTTGCATCAAATCTCAGCTGCGACATTTCAGACCATTCCTCCAGTTTTCCTAGGTCCCTCCTCATTTTTTCTACTATTCCTGGAGTGTCCATTCTGTTGCAAATCTTAGTGTAATTTGCAAACAGGCACACTTTCCTCTCCAACCCCTCCACAATTTCATTTGTGAAGACATAAAATAAGACTGGGCCCAGGACTGATCCCTATGGAACCATACTGGTCACACTTCTTTCCTTAGATTGAGCACCATTCATCATGACTCTCCATCTCTTATCATTCAACAAGTACCTAGCCCAGTTTACCACCTTGTGACCCACCCCCAGGCTGCTCAGCTTGTTCACAAGTCATATGTGTAGGCCATACTAAATGCAATTCATGTTTATGTTTAAGCCCATGAAACACCCTTATCAAGTTAATGGCATGTGCAGCCATAGAGGCTCTGCCAGAATTTGTTAATTCTACCTTGGCCATTCATCACCCTGCCTGTTTCCATAATTTCCAGCCTAAAGCAGCAAAAGGCAGCACTTTGCTTTTCATTCTCACATACCTTCCAACATAATTTGTCTGCCCTATATTCCTTAAATTTCTGATAGTTTTGAATGTCTGGAATATCTAAATGTTTAGCATTAAAGCAGCAATATTTGCATTTGTTAGTCACCATACAGTATTTTTCAGCAATAATGTTTTGCTGAAAAAAAATTCAGTATTTCAGCTGTCTGATGCAACACTCACAGGTGAGTGTTACATTGGGTGAACAGTTCAATTTTTCCACATTTTGTGGCCTGTTTCAGAGCTGTTTAACTACATTCTATCACTTAGTTGTTTTCCACATAACAGGAACAGGAAGTCAGACATCTTGGGTGACTGGGAGGGCCAGAAGCCAGGACTAGAGCTGATTAATCAATGAGAAGGAGCTGGCAGGCAGGAAGCCAGCATAAATTCAACTGGCACTGAAAATAAGATGGCCAACAGAGTTAAGCTAGCCCTGGCAAGAAGAAATACAGGTGAGGGGTACAGGCAAAGTGGGCAAGTATTAAGGATCCAATACTTGAAGCAACATCCCATTGTGTTAGAGAGAAAAGGAAATGCAAAAGAAGAAGGAAACCACTTTGGTTCTCAAAAACAGTAGCAGAAAAGGTCAGAATCAAAAGGCTGGCCTTCAGGAAATATAAGGGAATGCAGCAGGATGAAGATAAGGAGGCATACCAAACTTCCCTAAGGAAAGCAGGGAAGGCAGTGAGGCAGACAAAAGTCCAAACTGAGGAAACACTAGCATGAACAGTGAATGAAGGTGACAAGGCTTTCTATACATACATTAGTGAAAGGAGAAAGTCCAGTATTGCTAAGATCAAAGGGGATACGGAGGCATGCGAGGAGAGGACCATGTAAAACCATCTATCCTAAATAGGTACTTCTGCTCAGTATGTACTGAGGAGAAGGTAGGGCAGGGCCCACAGCTCAGCACCATGGACACAGGGAGGAGGAAGGTGTGCACTAGTTCCTTCACAAAAGAAAGAGTCCTACAAGAGCTCGCTAAGCTCAGACTGGACAAGGCAATGGGACCTGATGGCATACATCCCAGGGTACTAAGGGAGCTAAGAGTGGAGCTAGCAGAGCCAGTATCAGAACTGTTTAGTGAGTCTCTGAGCACTGGAGAGGTCCCAGAAGACTGGAGAAGGGCTCATGGGATCCCATTCCACAAGAGTAGTAGCAGGGAGGAGGCAGGGAATTACAGACCAGTCAGTCTTACCTCAGTAGTGGGCAAGATTATGGAGACACTCCTTAAGGAAAGGATAGTGCAACACCTGGAATCCATAGGAGCACAGAATCTAAGACAGCATGGGTTTACAACAAAAAGGTCCTGTCAAACTAATCTCATGGATTTGTTTGACTGGGTAACCAGAGTGGTGGACCAAGGGGGAGCAGTTAATGTCGCCTACCTTGACTTCAGCAAAGCTTTCAATACTGTTCCACATAGAAGATTGATTAATAAGCTGGGCAGGCTTGGGGTGGGTCAGAAATTGGTCAACTGGGTGGCAAACTGGTTGACGGGCAGAAAACAGAGAGTGGTGGTAAATGGTATACAGTCAGAAGAAATGCAAGTCACAAGTGGGGTACCTCAGGGATCAGTCCTGGGGCCAGTCCTCTTCAATATCTTCATCAGTGACATTGCAGATGGACTAGAGGGGAAGGTTTGTCAGTTTGCAGATGACACTAAGATCTACAACAGAGCAGATGATCCAGATGGGGTGGGCAGAATAAGAGATCTGGATAAACTGGCAAAATCATCAGAAGAGTGGCAACTGGGGTTTAATGCAAAGAAGTTCAAGATCATGCACATAGGGAGGAGAAACCCTAAAGCCACCTACAGGTTGGGAGGGGAGTTGCTGGCAGTCACAGGGGAAGAAAGAGACTTGGGCATCATCATCACAAATGACCTGAAATCATCCAGGCAGCCCACTAAAGCAGTATGTAAGGCTAGGGGGATGTTGGGGTATATTAGTAGGGGTATAGCAAGTCATAAGAGGGAGGTAATAATCCCACTTTACAAGACACTGGTTAAGCCCCATCTGGAGTACTGCATGCAGTACTGGAGGCCACATCTTCACAAGGATGTTAACCAAATTGAGGCAGTCCAGAGGAGGGCAACCAAAATGGTACAGGAACTGCATCAGAAAACATATGAGGACAGATTAACAGAACTCAATATGTATACCCTGGAGCAAAGGAGGGAGAGCGGTGATATGAGGACAGATTAACGGAACTCAATATGTATACCCTGGAGCAAAGGAGGAAGAGAGGTGATATGATTGAAACATTCAAACACCTTAAGGGCATTGACAAGGTGAAAGAGTCTAATATGTTTCAATATAAGAAAAATAGCAGGACAAGAGGACACAGCATGAGATTAGAAGGAGGTCAATTAAGAGGTAATGTGAGGACATTCTTTTTCACAGAAAGGCTGGTGGATGCATGGAATGGCCTACCTCAGGAAGTGATCGATATGAATACAGTGCATGGCTTCAAACAGGCATGGGGTAGGCATAAGGGAGCAATACAGATAAGTATGAATAGATAGGCCATTGACAGAGCAAAGGCCTATGGCACATTCATAAGGTAGAAAAAGAAATAGGCAGACTGGATGGGCCTTGTGGTACTTATCTGCTGTCAACTTCTATGTTTCTATGTTAAATAGGATGCTCAGAGAAAACTAATGTGAGTGCTGCATCAGACAGCTGAGTAGCACAGTTTTGCCACATTTGTGGCCTGTTTCAGAGCTGTTTCACTACTTTTTTTTATCACCGAGCTGCTTTCCTCATAACAGGATTATGACGTTGGCCTTCATGGGTAGCCCAGATGAATAATGGTTTGAATGTAATCATCATTTACTGTGCCTGCAGCACAACCTGTTAGAGGAAACAAAAACACGTATTGGCTCTGTTCTTCACATTAAAAATAAAACTATACATGCAAAAATGGTGAAACTTCTAATCAAAAAATTATAGATTATTGTAAATTAAACTGCATCTCAACTAAGCATTACTAAATGGTTAAGACAGGAAAATGAAATGTTTTTAATTCCTTAGCACTGTATTTCCAAATTTGCAGTTTTCTAATTTTCCTGTTTATAATTGTTATTTTATTGAATGTTCCAAATATACAAGGAAATGACCCACAGGTAATAGAGAACATTGTAATCAACCTTACATCTAAAATTCATATCTATGCTGTAGTTACATTGTGCATATTTCAAGAGAAGGATAAGCAGGGTATATTATTACAGTTCATGTAATATATCTTAGAATTAAATTCAAGTTCCAAAGTTTATGACCTAGCCAAAGAACTTACAGGGATGCCAATTTAGACAGGGATCCCATATAAAGTGAAATGTATCCAATCTGTCATAAGCAATTTTAACAGTTCTTTCAAAACTGGCTCTCATAGTAATGCATTTCATCCATTCTGATATTGAATGTAAATTAGTTGACTTTCAGGATCTCAACACAACATTCTTGATTACAGTGACATTCATGTGTAACTACAACCTTTTGTTCTCATTCAGAGATGACAATTCTGTGTCAGTTTTTTCAAGCAGTCTAAACTTTACATTATACCTCAAGTTACTATTCAGGATTGACTGCCAAACTGTCCATATTTGTTCCCAATAAACTTGAAGTTCTTTACAGAACCTTATAACGTGTGTTAATGTGCCTATTTCAGTGTTACACCTAAAATATTAGTCATTATTTGTTAGACCTAGGTCATATAGCATAGAAAGCATATACCATCTACGAATAATCTCATACTGAAGTAATCTTCCTTTGAGTTCACAATCGGCCTGAAGTGTGAAAGGCCAGATCTGATTCCATTCATCACCTGAGATTTTTGTTAATATAGTAGTTGAAGTTTCCAGTTCTGTTGCATCTCTGCCTTGGGATCATTGTAGAAATATAGTGCAGTATCATACATTAACATACTGTATACAGTAGGACCATTAAAGATTTTGAACACACTATCTTAAATATTGGGGGTGTGCATCTGAAGGTCTTGGTTAAAATCTCATAAGAGATCTCTCACTTGCAAATACTTGTGAAAATGTAATTTTGTTAGGGAAACTTTTTTAAATATAAGAGAAAGACACCAGTATTTTGGTTGTGGGATCTGTTATATCAGCTAATGATAGGATTCCTTTGTTTTCTCAGGAGTGTCAGTACAACGTGTTCCCATGAATCTTGAGGAGGCTATTTCATCACATGGGGCAAAGTACAGAGACAACAGGATTCCATGCTACCTGTTTAGAAACATATTTCCATAATTTATGTGTATAATTTAGAATAGGATTTGAACCAAGGTTATTTGGAAAACCAGAAAAAAGGATTATGTTGGAGAGTATTTCCTGTAGTAGCGATTTCTCAATACAGAACTAGCCTGGATACTTATCTATATCTTTCAGCCAGTAAGTTCTACAATTGTGACCAGTAAAGGAGGTTGAATATCTAAGCTGAAAAATTGGTAGGGAGAAGCCTCCATATGTCTAGGTAGTTGAAGCTTCTTGAGTGAAAGTTTTGCAAATGTATTTGCCCATAAAAAAAATCCTTATTAAAGACTTGACTTTTGAGTAAATTGAAGCTGGGATGTGGACTAGAATATGTTGTAACAAGTAATACATTCTTGGAACTATAAGCATATTTATTACCCATATCTTCCTCCCAGAGGGATAGAAGCATTGGTTTCCATCTTTGGAAATCTAACTCTATTTTTTCAGTAGTACTGAGAAATTACCAATAGGAATCTGATTGCTGTCTCTATATAGAAGTATACCCAGGTATTTTAGCTCTGAACTGTTCATGCTTATATCATAATTAATGTTGTAAAACAGGAATTTTCAGTAAGGGGCCATGCTTCACATTTATTTCAGTTAACTTTGAATTCTGTGCTTAACAAAATATTTTCAATAAATTTTAGGTGGGGGTATTGAGGAAGCAAGATTCCTTAGTACTAACAAAATATCATTTGCATTAGCCATTCATTTCATTTTAGTGCCAATCTTGATGCCTGATTTTATTTATTTATTTATTTAGCTTTTGTTAACCAGGTAAGTACACTAGACAAGACAATTTGCCTATTTTCAGGTACGACCCGGGAGAGTACAGGAAATAACATACTTAGACACTTGGGACAACATGGTACATAATTAAGTGCAGGTAACATATCATGAGACTACAAGGTAAGATTACAAATCACAATAATTAGGAACAGGTTTCACATCATAAGACTAACATAAGATTACCCAACACTTGGTTAGGCACAGGTTACCCGCCTTGAGACTATAGGTAAGTTTACACACCTTAAAATAAGCAGAGCATAAATTATGGAGCAGTACAGAATACTACATCTTAAGTCAGAAGTTATGTATGGGTGCAAGTGCTGTCATGTGTCATGGGGCTTTTTGACACCCACAGGCCGATGCTATTTTAAGATGGCTCCATAGGGAAGCGCGCAGGCTGCCCTGCGAGGGGGCAGCACGGACCTGTGTTGGGAAGGTGTTCCAGAGTTTAGGGGCACATGCTGCGAAGTCCCTTTCACCCATTTGGGTCCTAGTCACAAGTACCTTGAGTGTAGCAGACCCCTGAGACCTAAGGTGATATGACGAGGGTACAGATTGGGCCAGCAGGCTGGCCATCCCTGGGTGGGGGTTCCTGTGTTGAGGACCTTACCAGTGAAGCAGCCAAGTACAAAGTCAATGTGCGTTGCAGGCAAGAGCCAGTTTAGCTGATTGCAGAGCTCACAGTGATGAATGAGCTGGGGGGGGGCTGAAAGGGCGAAGCAGCAGATGATATTATAAGCTGTCAACCATTTGGAGAGATGGGCCTTAGTGGTGCAGGCAAACAGCAGGAGCCCATAACACAAAGAGGGGAGAAGCATTCCTCTCGCGAGGGCAACACGCGCAGCTGGTGTGAGGTTGTTTTTAGCCCTATAGGCCAGACCCAGTTTACAGTTGACTGTTTTACATATCTTCTGGATATAAGGCCAAGGTCAAGCTGTGGGTCCAGCATTACTCCCAGGTATTTGAAGTTGTCCGTAATAGGGATCGGGACATTACCATTCCCGGTCACACAGAACGGTATACGGGTGGTCTTAATCTTAGCCTGGGACCCCAAGAGCATAGCCTGGGTTTTTTTTTTAGGTTAAGGACAAGCTTGTGGTTCAGGATCCATGCCTGAATATTTGTTAGGTCTACACTCAGGTGTTGATTTATGACCCCCACCTCATGGGAGTGGGATAGAATAACCAGATCGTCTGCATACAGAAGTCACTTTTCTTCTCTGACTTTAATGTGGAGAGGTTCCAGGTCTAGGATAAACAGAATTGGTGGAAGTGGGCAATCTTGGTGAAGTGCCTTTATGGAGATTAAATGTTTGAGAACTCACCCCATTGATAGAAACTGCTGCTTCTACACCATTGTAAAGTGTACTTAGCCATTCATAGATGTTAGTTCCAAAAATTATATTTCTGCAATACCTATTTTAGTTAATCCCACTCCATTCAATCGAAGGCTTTGTCTGCGTCCAAAGTGAGGAGGATTAGGGGATTTAGTCTGTTTAAATATGTGCATAATAGGCAAAACTTTTCTGACTTTGTCAACACTGGCCTGGATATTCAAAAGGGTTGCACCATGCGCAGCAGGGTTGCGCATGCGCAAGTCCAAAATGCGCCATTCTGCGATATTCAGCAGGGAGGCAGTTACGCCCACTGGCATCAGGTTGCGCAGAAGAGCAATGCAAATGAATGCATGCTCAACAGGAGGGGAGGATCCATGATAACCTGCGCAACCCGATATTCAGTCGGGTGTGCAGAGCTGTGCATGCTAAACCCCAACCTGCGCCTGCACAACCTTGAGCCCCAAAAAGGCTTAAGTTGAGGGCCACCCACAGGTGAGCTGCTGCATTGCAGGGCACAACACAGCAGTTGCCACCCCTGGCGGCCCCAACTCTTCCTGTGCCCCACCAGCCCGATCGTAGTGTAACACGACCCCCCACCGGTTAATATTTTCACAGTTCCGCACATGACAGTCCAGATTTGTGAACGATGTTTATTCACAAATTCCAGACTGTCATGTACGGTATGGGCTGCAAGCCCATTGGCTGTAGCTCTGCACCAATGGGCATGCAGCCCTACCGACAGTCAGTCGGCGGGCGGCGGGGCGGCAGGCAGGTGGATGCTGTCACCCGCCGTGCGGGGGGGAGCGGGTGAGGGGCTTCGGTGGGGGGGACACTAGACACCAGGGAGATGTTTGGGGGTTTAGATGATTCGCCCGCGATCGGCTTCTACGGTCCACTGGACCACCAGGAGATATTTGGGTTGGGGTTGCATTCTGCCCGCGATCGGGCACTGGGGTTCATATATCGTTATGCGCCCGCGACCGCCGGCACGTGGGGGGTGTTACATGTACCTGTACGCCCACAATCGGTTGCATTGTAAGGCCGGTCCCCGGACGGGTGCTGCTCGGCAGGGTGGTTGCGCTAAGTCCGGGATCGGGCGCACCTACATGCAAATGGCATGCAAATGAATATAAATAGATGCAAATGGCCTCTGCACCTTTGCATAAATTATGGCCCCATTTGCATGTCACCTTTGAATATCGGAAATTTCGATGGCATATGGTACTTGCGCCACCGCAAGTTTAATGCTCATCTCTGGCAACTGCGGTGGCTGAGTTCTATTGGGCATTACAAGCAAGGGTTGAAGAAGAGATTCAGTTGAGTTGCGCACAGCTTAACCCTTTGAATATCACTCCGGCCACACCCCTGAGCAACTATTTTGAGCAGCGCAAGGGCTTGCACCTCAGAATGGCGCAGTTTGAATATCCAGGCCACTGTGTATACATTGACAAAATCAACCTGATCTGTATGTATCCATTTTCTAACTAAACCACTGAATCATTCTGAAATATTTTTTGCTATTATTTTGCAGTTTACATTGATGAGAGGGATGGGTCTTTGGTCCTCACATAGAGTTTGGTGAAGAGCAAGACTCTTGAGCATACATCATTTAGACACTTCAAAATTCTAGGCACTAAGCTGGAGATTGTGGTTTTGTAAAACTCGGTTGTGAAGCCATCTACATCTGGGGCTTTGCCTGTAGGCACTGAATGCACTACTTTTATTATTCCTTCTTTTATTTTATTTTATTTCTAGTGATTGCTTATCTTGTTCATTTATTGGTGGAAATTTATGTTTTATTTTTTTTTATTTAGTGATTCAGAAAAGACCTTTGAGCGCAAGCTTGCAAAACAAAGAGCAATAGGAGAAAGCAAAGGTACATTACAATGAACGATACAGCTTAGATTCAGAACTTACAGAATAACTCAAAACATAGGTACAAGTTAAAATAACAAGAAACATACTCTATGAGGGTGGGGGAGGATAAGCAGCCACAGAGTGCCTTGTCAGTAGTTCAGAGGGACAGGGATAGCTGGCAGTGGGGTGAAGAAAGGAGGTATAAGAGAGAGGAATCTAATGCAGTGGAGGTGAAGGGTGGGGGAAGAAGGGCGATAAGGTATAAGGATAAATGGTGGAGTGAGGGGAGGCTGAGTGGAGAAGACATGCTAAAGTAAATGGTGGGGGTGAGGGGGCATGGTCAGGTAGCCTGCATTAGTAGTGACTGTTAGGCAAACTCATGGGACTGTGAGTTGGGGGAGGGTGGGGTGGTGGGTGCCGAAGGAACATGATGCAGACTGATTGCTGAGGCAAGTCATGAAAAGGGACAGAGGGAGTGGGTACCTGAGGCCTGTTTATTGCTTGCTGGGGGGAAGAGAGAGCAGATGTGGCTGGACTCAGGGCAGGTGCACTTGGAGAGTGTTATTAGGTGTTGTTTGAGGTCAGTTTTGAATTGTGCCAGACAATTGGTGGCCAAGAGGTGCCCAGGGAGTTCATTCATCCACAGAGGGGCCCGGTAGGTGAATGCACATTGCCCAAGTGAGGTACAATGGAATGGGATAACCAAGGCCCCTCTAGTCCTCCCTCTGGTGACCTATAATGAGTTAGCCGGCTTGATCAAATTGCCTACACAAGGTGGCGTTTTACCTAACAGAGCCTTCTTCCCTAGGATGCAAGTCTGGAATTTGGCCCTGTTTCTTAATGACAGTCAATTTGCACGTTCATACAGAGTACAGATGTGAGTGCCACGCTCAGCATCCAGGGTGAGTCTGCAGGCTTTGTTGAGAGCAGTCTGAACCCTCTTGAGCACTGTATCTGTTGCTGCCCCATAGACCATTAGTCCATAGTAAACAGTAGATATAATTGAACTGTGGACTGAGAGGCAGAGGGCCACCAGGGAGAGATGTTGCCTGTGCCTGTACAGGACACCAATCTTGGTATTGACTATCTTTACCAAAGAGTCAATATGGTGAGCAAATGTGAGGATATCATCTATTATGACCCCCAGATACTTGAACAAGTGAACTTGTTCCAGCGGCTCACTGCATGAGTTGGAGATGATGAGTAGGTGGTGCTTATTTTTTTTGTGGGGCTGGACGTAAGTATGACCATGGTCTTTTTGTAGTTTAGTAGCAACTTATGACTACAGAACCAGTCCTTGAGTTTGGAGGAGTTTTGCAGCTCAGATTGTAGGGCAGCCTGAGATGTGCTGCTGCTCAGGAGCACAGCATCATCTGCATATAGTATGAGTTTGGTGTTGCGGGCTGTGGGAAGGTCATTCAAGAAGAGGCTGAAGAGTTGGAGCCCTAGTATTGATCCCTGGGGTACTCCCAATGATACCTCTCTTGTGCTGGATACTGTTTGCCCAGTTTTGACACATTGATTCTCTGTAACAGGTAGTCATGGAACCAGCAAAGGGCATTGGGTTCCACAGCCATGTTTTGCAGCTGATTCAGTAACAGGGGGTGGTTGACTGTATCCAAGGCTCGAGATGGGTCTGTAGTTGGCTACCAGAGACTTGTTGCCTCCTTTATGCACTGGCGTAACTAGGTCCTGCTTCCAAACTGTTGGGAATTGGGCCAGGGACTTATTGTACAGCATGGTAATGGGTACTATAGGAATGTCCAGGGTGAGGGATAGCAGTTTCATGTCTATCCCATCACTGCCCAGTCTGGTCTTACCTGGTATTTTCTTGACCATAGTAAGGGCCTCCTTCACCGTCACCCATTTAAAGTAGAAGGTCAGGTGAAAACACTCGGTAGATACGTCATTAGAGTGGTTCAAATCAGGTTGAAAATAGGCAGGTGGTAGCACTGGGGTAAGATCAGTGAAGGCCTTATTGAAGGCTTCTGCAATAGCTAGAGGGTCTGTAGTGGGGGTGTTACTGATACTGAGCAGCTGAGGGTGCTTCTTGTCCTCCTTCCCAAGGATGCTTTTGATGTTATCCCAGAATCTTTTCCCTTCACCCCAAAAATTGCAAAGCTGGGCCTTATGAAAGTTGGCTTTGGCGAGCCGGATTAGCTTGGTGCAGTGGTTCCTGGCTGTTCAGTAGCACTGGTAGTCATGCTTGCTACCTGTGTTTCTGGTCTTCTCCCAGAGAATGTCCCTTTCTTTCTGGTGGGAGAGGAGCTCCCCATCAATCCAGCCATTTGCCTGCCCCCGAAGTTTTCTTTTGGTGAGCGGGGCATAGATGTCACAGATGGAGCTAAAGCCCTTAATGAAGTAACTGAGGGCCTGTTCAAGGGTATTGGTGGGAATTTAAGTCCTCTAATAAAGTTATCAAACCTCTCTGCATCAAATTTTGTTTTAGATTTATACAAATCTGCCAAAATGTCTCTACGAGTATACTCAATATGTCTCTATATCATCTTAACATTGCCAGATTTGTCTCTGCAGCAGTTTTGAGGACTCTGTTCTTTTCTTGGGTTTGTGGGCTAACTATTTACCTTGGATCTCTCCTGATTCCCAGTAAGTCTGTTTAATTATATAAAGTGTGTAATCCACATTTTGGCTATAGATATTATTTACTGTATATTATGAAGTGAGTTGAAAAAAATCTGAAAACCTGATTGGATAAGGACCTTGCAACCCCGTGCTGATATTCCATCACAACATCCTCTTTACTCCTGTTTAGCCTTTGTGATATTACTCCCTGCTGCCTCTGACTGACCAGGTGCTCGGTCCTGTTCACAAACCCACTCTGAAAAGAAATTAAACACAAAAATGCCTCAATTTATTTCAGATCCCCTGATGAGTCCCACTATCCCTTCATTCTGCCAGAATTTCAAGTTGCTCATTCTGAATATGATTTTCCCACTTAACTGGATGGTCTGTGCTCCTGATGCTGCTCACTGTGGACTCCTCCTGCTATTTTTTTGTTCTCCAGTCTTGCCGCTCTTCACATGAATGCCATTGCCTACTACTGAGGCCTCACTCACAGACCTATTACAAGGCCTTAGCAGGGCTCGCGAGATTACCACCAACTGCGACTTTCACATAACTATTTATGTAGTGGCTGTCACACTCTGCTTGCACTCTCTCCTTGATCAACACAGCATCTCTGTCTCTCTAAATGAGACCATGCTCACTCTTGAGCCAGTGTTTGTACTTAAAAAAATGTCTAAATGTACAAATCCAGTCCTTGCAAATAGGAACATGGCACTGTCCTAACTGTTCTCAGAGTTGCTTCCCATACCTTCATGAACATACTGTATATTGATAAACACTTTGCACCACCTAGTGGACTATAATCAATAAAAAAAAAATAAATACAAATCTTTATTTATCGAGGTGAACATCATTGAGCAGAGCTCATTTGCAAGATGGACCTGGTTATGATAAAATCATATAAAAAATGCAAAAGATGAGGGATACATATCTAATGACAATGGGACAATTTGATAAATATAAGTCATAGCATGCAAGACATCAGTCAATAGTACATAAGCAACACTGCAAGCAGAAATAGGACTTTTTTGTCTTCGTAATTGTATTATTTTTTCCTTTTTCACAAATTTACTAGAATACAATCTATTAAAAAAATATATATATTTTTACCACTTCATGATTGACCCATTTCATTATCACAATAAGGCACTCCAGGGTGTGCATTGTGCTGAGAAAATAGCACTTCTCAGGTGGTGGAAACACTCAGCTTTGCCTTGTGCTTCACCCAACCAAGATGTGCTGTTATCCCAGAACAACACATACCCTGTCATGCCTTATTGCTTATTTTTAACCCATACTTTCCCTTTGCAAGGTGAGACCTGTACACTTTGTTTTAATGTTTTGTTTCTTCATCTTTGAGTTTGTTCTCTAGCTCTGATAATTCTATTTTAGTGGTTTTTTTTAATTTTGTGACTTGAGTAAGAGATAATTCTTCTGCTCAGGAAGGCCTTAAAAGCATCCAAAATAATATCTGTGGGAACTGAGTCATTGTCATTAATTTCAAAGTAGTACTCTATTTCCCTGTCAAGCCATTTTACAAAGTCAGGTCATCATAACAAAGAACAGTTAATGTTCCAGTACCAGTCTGAGAAGATTCTTCCCGTATAATACCAATTGTTACAGTGGTGTGATCTGAGATTTAAATTGGCCATATCATCACAAAATTCTGGGCAGTCCTCATTAAGGTCGTAGGTATTTACCAGTTGTATCTCAGTACCTTCAGTTCATTCTGTTACTATCAGATATCTGCCATCCTGGTCTGAAAACTGAAATGACCCATCAATCACTAGGGGCATGTTCATATGTACTAAGATGCATATCCCTCTACTTTTGCTGTTGTAAGTATTTGAGAAAACATTACCCATCCATGACTTCCTACATTTTGGTGCTTCTGAGAACAGATGAGTCTCCTGAAGAAATGCTAGGTCAGTTTTCAATTACCTTAAGTAGAACAATATTTTATCTCACTTAATCAGGATGTGGCATCCTTTAATATTCCACATAACAACTTTATTTTTTTAGTACCATTATCAACAAACTACCTTCTTATATTCTTAATGGATATACCGTATGTAACAATGCATTGTCAGTTGAACCCCACTTTGGAAATGATCCACATGACTACTCAGAGTTTGGGTGCTCGAATGGCAACAATCTTTATTGATACATTCTTCTATTTTACACCTTCGGTAAACTTTCAATTCAAACACAATATTTACAGTCCAATATTTCTCAAAATGTCCTCCATCCTTCCTTCTCTGCTCCAGTTCCTCATCTCTGTGTTCTTGGCTCCTTCTTCTCAGGGTCCGGATGCTGGATCTGACCCCTCATACCATTACCACCATCGCATGAACCTCTTTTCACTTCCTAGGCCCAGACACTGTAATCTGGCCCCTAGTACCTCTATGCTGTCCCTACCACCCCCCTTTTACTTCATATCTGGGTGCAGCTGACCCCAGCATGTGTTGCCCTGACCTCCTCTCCCCATCTGAACCCTTTTACCTGTCTCTTGCTCCCCCTTCCCTTCCCTTTCCTTCCCTTCCCTTCCTTCTTCCTTCACACCTGCAGGCTAGTTGCTGCCCACCTGGCCTTTGTCAGTCCACCACCTGCTGCTCTTCCAAGCAGTGAGTAATCTTCCTTAGTATCACCTACTTCTCCTGCCAAAATGAACTGCCACCCTTCTGTGGCTCCCTGAGCTGTCTAATGCCATTCCCTCTTAGTCCCATTGACCCTGACTGTATAGGGTGGGTGGGACATGAATCTCCGAAAAAATAGGGAGAGTTACCCATGTGCACATCTTTTGTAAATCTCTCTAGGACCCCACAAAGGACCCCAGTTTGGCCCCTCCCCTTTACTAATCCCCTGCTCTGATCCTACTTGCATTATCCGACACCTGGTGACCTCATTCCTGAGCTCACCAGGCTCCTCCCCCCAAGCTAACTCCCCCTCATTTCCCTAGCTGGAAAACATTTCCTCAGAGGGCCACCTGACAATTCAAGTTGTCTTTTAGTGGCAACCCCATTTGTCAGTTGAACCCCCTTTGGAAATGATCCACACGACTACTCAGAGTTTGGGTGTTCAAATTGCAACAATCTTTATTCATACATTCCTCTGTTTTACACCTTCAATAAACTTTCAATTCAAACACAATATTTACAGTCCAATATTTCTCAAAATATCCTCCATCCTTCTTTTTTTGCTCAGGTTCCTCTATCCCTGTGTTCTTGGCTCCTTCTTCTCAGGGTCCAGACACCTGATCTGACCCACCCATACCAATACCACCATCTCTTGAACCTCTTTTCACTTCCTAGACCCAGACACTGTGATCAAATCCCTAGTACATCTATGCTCTCCCACCCCCTTTTTACTCCACATCTGGGTGCAGCTGACCCCAGCCCATGTTGCCCTGCCCTACTTCCCCATCAGCCCCCTTTAGCCATCTCTTGCTCCTCCCTCCCCCTCTTCCCTTCCACTGACCCATCTCCAGGTCTTGCGTTGGATGATGGGGCTCCCCCCACCCGTGGGCTAGAACCACAGTCTTTCTTTTTCCTGCTTCCCCACTAGCTCCACAAATGGAATTAGAAAAAAGGACATTCCCACCTCTGACTGGTGAACTCCATCTGACCTGAACAGCCTTGGGGACTCAAAGGAAATCTTCCTGTGTGGGATGTACACCCCCATCTCCACCAACAGCCTTGCCACCCTCCTATTCAGCAGTTTCCTCACATTCTCCATGGATCTGACATCCCTGGCATGCCTCCAAACCTTCCTTGAAGTGATTTCTGACCAACAAATCTCCACCCAGGGCCACCAATCCTTCACCCTCTCTATTTTGTCTTTTATGGCTTGAAACAGTGCTCCCCATGGAATCGCACCTAAATCATTCCCACCCAAGTTAATTATTATCATGTCTGGCCTACTCCATGCCACCCTTAACTCTTCCAAAACTGGCATTAACTGAGCCCACCTCATGCCCTGGACCACTTTTCAATGCAGCTTTGTCCATTCCAGCTTGAGCCTCAACTGCTTCCCGCCAGGCATGGCTGCTGCATATCTCTCAGCCCAATAAATAAACAAGTGCCCCACAATCCAAATATTCCTTCTCTGCACACCTGTCATGGTACAAAAGAAACAAAAACAGGTTATATCATTTCCTAACATATTTCTTGTAGCAGTTTGACTGCCATCTCCCCACTGATTTTATTTCCGCCTCTATCCCACATGACAGGGTTGAATAGGATCCTGTCCCCAGTTGTTATGAACAATTTGAATGCAGGGATCTGTTCTGTTCTTTTCTTTCCTGTCTCTTATCTGTCTGGTTGTGCAACCAAATTTTCCTGTGAGACCTAGGACCTGATCACCCTGACAGTCTCGCAGTTCTTTGCCTTTCACTGTCTCGCAGTCTTCCCTTGCTGTTTCTAGCTTTTATCCTCCCTTGCATATCTGCTGACATAAAAATATATGCAAGTCATTCTGTGGAAATGTATCTGATATTGGGATCCCTTTGTTTAGAAATTATATAGTGTTACTGTTGAAATGTATATAATTATAGTTTGAGATGATTGCCGAAAGCTATTGCAAACTCAAGAGGTTAACCAGAGAACAGTTTTTAAGCCCTTTTTCAGAAGCTGTGGAGAAGGGGCCTCAGTTCTGGGACATTGTGTTCTTGCTGCATCTGCCTGAAATTGACAAGAACAATTCAGAAAAAAACAGGATGCTTGTTAAGGAGGGGGGTTGCAAAGACTTATAAGAGAGATAGAGAGAGCTACAATGTTTTGAGAGACACAGCGATTGAAGGAAAACTCAGATGGATCTTCTCTATTTATTCTGCCTTGTAAATAGTTATACCGAGCATGTTTTTTTATGTTACTGCTAGTACTAATAAACACTTTTTGCAAATTCTACTACTGCTCCTGTTTTTTTTCTATGCATCCCGACCTGTGCTGTGATGACAGATGGTGTCAGCCTAAGTGGGATTTACACCATGCATACTGTAAGCCAGGAGGTTTGTGCGTGGGTGCTGGACCTAGTACCATGGAAGCATAGAGAAAGGTATGGATTCTGCAGCAGCAAGTCCAGGAGTGGTTACCAGGAGAATGCCAGCCAAACTAGCAGAGACAGAAGTCCAAGCTGAGATTGTACAGCCAGCACAAGTTATGGAAAAAGAACAGGCAGTGACAGAACCCGAAAGCCTGACTGCCTTTTTGAAATGGTGGGCTATACAACAAAAAGAGATGGAGAAGCAGAAAGAAAAAGAGAGCCAATGTTTAGAAGCACAGAGGAGAGATGAGATGCAGTGACAGGAGCAGCAGAAGAGAGAAGAGATGCAGTGACAGGAGCAGCAGATGAGAGAAGAGATCCAGTGACAGGAGCAGCAATGGCTGGATGCCTAGCAAGCTATCAAAGGCAGAGCAACAAAACACAAGCAACTTAAAAGCCATTAAACTTACAAAGTTGTGTCCCTCAGATGATATCGAGGCATACCTGACAACTTTTGAAAGAGTTGCCACAGAGTGCCAATGGCCAAAGCAGTGGTGGACAATCAGACAGGTACCCTACCTGACAGGTAAAGCTCAGCTTGCCTTCAGCAGTATGGACATTGCACAGTCAGAAAACTATGACCTTGTTAAAAAAGAAATCCTGAAAAGATATGACATCTCAGGACAGACTTATAGGCAAAGATTCTGATCCCTGATGTACAACACATTCAACAATCCTCTAGAAGCTGCCAACTGACTCAGACAGCTCTTTATTAAATGGCTGTAACCAGAGGGCAAAACAGTCCCACAGATCATCGATACATTTGCAAGAGAGCAATTCTTCAACATCCTGCCTACAGATATGCAGCTCTGGGTGAAAGAACATCGACCAGAAAGTGGGGAAAAGGCTGTTTCTTTGGCCGAGGACTACCAAATGGCCAGACAGATGCCATAGCAGTGAGGTAACAGCCAAGCCAAGTAAGACTCTCTTTTTCCCATTTAAACTCAAAGTCTGATAAGAACTCTTGTGGGGGAAACAAATCTTCCCCAAAAGCATTTATTTGTTATAATTATGACAAGCCCGAGGTCACGTGATGGCAGCTTGGCAAGAAGCAGCAAGCTTACATTGCTCCGCTCCTCTCCCAGATAAAACTACAGCTATTTACTCCACTACTCATCAGAAATCACTTGATATTTATTTTAATAGTACTTGCCAACTACCCAGCGACTGCAGATGTCCTAACATGGAGGTTTACATGCGCAAAGCACCACCAAAACACACTCCCCCATCATCACCTGAGAAAGATCAGGCCCCAAATTAACCTAAACAGACCATCACTAAATCCACTTCAGGATCTACGGCGCTAACTGAGGAGAGATTTTTAGAAATTATAATGCCTCTACAGAGCTCGATCGCTGACACATCAACAGAGCTACACAGCATTAAAACCTCTATCGACTCACTAAATATCAGAGTCGGGGACTCAGAAATGCTTATCGTCTCCCTCAAGAAAAAATATAAGTCCGAGCTGGATCATACCAATACTAACAGGAGACTCAAGAAACTCGAAGAAAAACTGGAGGACCTGGAAGGGAGAAGTAGATGGAACAATATCATCATTATCGGAATTCCAGAGAGAGAGAGAAAGAGAAGAAGGCACTTCCCCAATATTGTTTATGTAAAAGGTCTGCGAGAAAATTGCTGGTCCCTCCCCGAATGGCACAACTTATGTGGTCAAGAGAGCTCACCGGGTGCTTCGCCCCCTACTTCCACCTGGCTAACCACCCAGACCGATCATCTGCAAGTTGCTAAATTTCTTAGATAAGCAACATATTCTTGCCCAAGTAAAATCTCTGCAAGAAGTTCTGTGGGAAGGTAGGAAAATTAGGATAACCCAGGATTTACTGCAATCCATTCGTGTGAAGTGCCAAGAGCTGCATCCTCTTGTCTCCAAGCTAATAGCAGCTGGGAAACAGTTTAAAGTCAAGTATCCAGTGCTCCTACAAGTCAAAATAAATGAGCAGTGGCTATTGTTTGAAAATCACGAGCAAGCCCAGAATGAGCTGAAAAAGCTGCTTCCAGATCTCTACAAGTGAGTGTGTTTGACTCCCCGGTGTTAAATTGTCTAGCGCATAATCAGTTTCTGTAGACATGGGTGTTAAGGGAGCTGCTTAAAGTTACCTATCGCCAGCCAGATTGGGATCTGAACAATGCGGGTTTGAAATTCAACCCTTCAGGATCCATCTAGCATTACTGCAATGAGGGGGTCAGCTTCATGGCAAATCTGTCCTGCTCACAAGCTCTTGTGAGCCTTTCTAAACTGGATCCAATTTATTTTCCTTTTCGTCAGATACCGAATGCTCATTTCACATGTTGCTTAACTGATTTCTTTTTACTTGGATGCAATATGGATGAGGTGTGCTGGTATCCTGCCTTTCTGATTTTACAACATACCATTCTGAGACACATCTTGTTTTTGCAACTGGCTTAATTTTTAAGGCGTATCCTTTAGCAACGGACAGATAATAAAAAAGTTATCGCACTTGCTTACAACACTCTCGGAAGTCAGAGTGTGTGATTAAAGAGTAGTTTACACATATAATTTACTGGCAAGTTCATCCAGTTTACATATTTTTCTGTTAATTTTAGAGTCAGAGTTTAATTCTTTCCATATCTACTGGATGCTCAAATTCTTTAGTTATTAAGTTGACAATTGCGTTTCTCCTCTTAACCACTAGATGGAGGAGTTGTATTGGGAACCAGTCTTTTGAACCAATTGTACGCTTATTCTGGACATATTTGATTTAGCAAATGACTTACTTAAACATCATATTCACAGTGGACAGATGAATATGAAGTTACTGCAATTAGGGTTTAATTAGGAACATGAATGGGTAAAGAAGACTGAAACATATATTTTGGTTTCTGATAAGGTAATTTTGTGTTTTCTTAAAATGGCACTAATTTTTACATAATATTTCAATAGTGGGATTGGGGCGGGAGGGCTAATTGCTTGGTTGTGCAGCAACATCGCCTGATACACGTAGTATGTCAGTGCAGTTTAAAGCACTGGGGGTAGAAATTAGGGCTTTTGATTATTATACTGAAATGTTTAGATGGGAATTGGGGGCGGATTGGGGCATGGGGGGAATCATTTTTTCTGTACTAGTTTTGTGGGTGGAACCAAGTGTCAGAGTCATGAACATATATGTATTCCTGATTTTTACTTGTTTGTTCAGTTTGGTCAAATTCCTTAGCAAACATCTGGTATGCTCAATATTTTTAGTTGGAATATCAAGGGAGCCCATGACAGATGTAAAAGACAGGTGGTTTGGAAACACCTACTTTCACTGAAAGCTGACATAGTGTGTCTGCAAGAGACTCACCTTAGGAGGGAAGACACTTCCTTACTCTATAAAAACTGGGTGGGGCAAGCCTTTGGAGAGGGAATATCTACCAATGGGGGTGAGAGTGGCTATTTTAATAAACAAAACTACTCCATTTAAACTAGAACAGGAAATCTGGGACATTAATGGGCATTATATACTACTCAAAGGGCTTTTAGCTTCTCAACAAGTATTGTTGGGATCCGTATATGGCCCAAATCTGGATTCCCCCAATTTGTTACACATCTCCTAAACTTAGTAGTTACTAGTTCACCCAGAACAACTTTTATAGGAGGGGATTGGAACATCACACCTCAAATTGCAGTTAGACAGATTTGTTAACAAGAGATTTGTTTTTTCAATGGCACAGAGTGCGCTTAAGGACCTTATGGAAAGAGCAGGCTTGATAGATGTGTGGAGGGTTCTAAATGCAGATTCATGACAATATACTTTTTTCTCTGCCCTACACCGAACATGTTCAAGAATTGATTATTTACTAATCAGCTCACATATCCTTCCAGGTATTATTGATGCATGCATTCATACTTGAGTAATATTGGATCATTCTCCGGTCTCCCTCACCTATTTACTAGGACCCGGGATAAGGAGAGACTCCCTCTGGCGCTTTAATAACCAACTTCTCCAAGCTCCCAATATTGGTGATCACCCTAAAAAATTTATCTCCCACTTTCTAATTACTAATACTGGCTCAGTCACCAAAATAGATATCATATGGGCAGCTTTAAAATGCACCTTAAGAGGTGAATGCATTCGTTTAGCAACCACCAGACTTAAAAAGTTTAAAGCTCAGGATCTTTTATACTCCATTAAGGCCATTGAGCATAATATTAGCCGTCATTCAGTGGACGAGGATTGGGTTCAGTTACACAAACTGCAGGCCCAATTCTTGGATATTATGTCTCAAAAGGCTGAGCTCTCTCTTACGAGAACTAAACTCAAATACCTGGAATCTGGAGAAAGAGCAGGTAAATTACTTGCTATCCAGATCAAACAAATGGAAACCACAAGATTCATATCTGCATTACGTCCAACGCAGCATAGTCTTATAACCACTGATCCGAGGGAAATCGCCTCTGGTTTTCGGCAGTACTTCCAAGCCCTTTAAGAAATTCCAAAGATAGAAGAACCAGCACCGGAGGACATTGGGAGATATTTGGACCTGGTCACTCTTCCCAAATTACTATCAAGTGACTCCTCCCCTTTAGGTCATCCTATTCAGGAATGGGAAGTTAAACAAGCAATCACTCAGCTCCCCCCTGACAAATCTCCAGGGCCAGATGGCCTTTCAGTTAATTTATATAAAACTTTTTCCTTGGAACTCACATCCTTTTTGAAAACGGTTTTTAATTCCTGGTATGAGTATGGTTTTTCTGAAAATAGCTTTCTTGAGGCACTTTTAACCCTAATTCCTAAGTCAGGTCGCAATACTCTGTACCCTGAAAATTACTGTCCCATATTACTTTTAAACGTAGATATTAAAATATTAGCCAAAGTCCTAGTGAATCAGTTGGGGCCTCTGATGGGTAAGTTAATTAGCGATGAACAAGTGGGTTTTATGACTGGCAGATCCTCTAATGATCATATGCGTAGATTACTTCCTTTAATGGCCCACACCAAGAACTTGGATACTCCAGTTGCTCTCCTTGCATTAGATGCAGAGAAAGCTTTTGACTGAGTTTCTTGGGATTTTCTCTTTGCTACCCTGTCATGATTTGGCTTTCCACCAGGGTTCATAAATGGGTTGTTGCTATATGCCTCTCCGACAGCCCAGTCTGGTATGGGGTTCTCAGCTCATTTCCTTGGCATGTCCACGACAGGGTCTGTCCCTCTCCCTTTTTAACCTCTATCTGAGCCCCTAATTCAAAGATTACTTTCTTCCCACAGCATTCAAGGGATTTCAGTTGGTAAGAAACAATATCTTTTTTCAGCTTACGCTGATGATTTGTTGTTACATGTTGAGAATCCTGCGACTAGTATACAAGCACTACTACATGAAATTGAGTATTTTTTTAATTTAAAGTTTATTGATACATTTTCCACCATAAAAGGCAGCATTAAATAGGATTGACAAAGGCTCACTGATACAATGTGAAAGAGAACTGCCTAACCCACCCTGCCCTCCCCTTACTGCAGTAACCCAACCTGATACCCTTCAATGCCGAGCTCCTAACTAAAAGCCTTGCAAGAGCATGAACCCTAAGATGGGTTTAGCTTGGAACCAGAGAGATTAATGAGTGAAGGGGATCCCAAATTTTAGTATATGCTGCCAATCTATTATGGAGACTAGCAATCGCTTTTTCTGTACGCAGGTTGGACAGAACTTCTCTTACCCATTCCTGAAGAGGGGGGAGGACCTGTCTTTCCAGTGACAAAGAATAATCTTCTTAGCCGATAGGGCAATCATAGGGATGTGGAACTTTCGTACCTTAACTCTGATAAAGGCCAGGTCCCCCAACAGACAAATCTCGGGGGTGAAGTATTCGTGGAGGCCCAACAGGGAGTCTAAGGAGGTTTTGATTGAATCCCAAAAGGGGGAGGTTTTTGGGCAGGACCAAACATGTGAAAAAGTGTACCTTCTTCCTGAAAACATTTATTACACATGCTAGAATTTAGGTAGCCCCACCTGTGTAATTTGGCCGGGGTATAGTATAGGTTATGCAATATATGGTATTGCATGAGGCGCAGTCTGTCTTGAGAAATACATTTATGACATGAGTTCCACAGAGAGTGCCAATCCAAATAAAGTTGAGGGAGAAAATGACTCCAAAATCTTGAAGGCCCAAATGGACCCCCAAACTGTTTGTGAAACAAAACCTGATATAGTTTAGAGATTACACCAGAGGAGTCAGAAAGTGGGGAAACCTCAGGTATCAGAGGAGAAATAGTCTGGGAGGGGGGAGTGCTACCCAGGGTAATTACAAGTAAATGTTTTAATTGTAGGACTTTAAAATGGGAAGAAACCGGGATGAGAAATTTCTTAATCATCTCTTCCACTGATAACCAATGCCCCACGCCATCAGTAAAAGCAAGAAGCTTCCCCTCTCCCAATTGAGGCAACCAGTGATGGGGAATCTGCATCATATTAATAGTAAATGATGGAGAATTCCAAATAGACTGGGCCAGGTCCAGATGAGGAGAATATTGTAAAAAAAAACACATTTGGAAATAGACCTTTAAAGAGGTCATTATTATGGGACACTCTTCGGTCATGCTTACTTGGGAAAACTTAAGAAAAAATAGTGCAAGGGGGTCAACATTTTTGGCCTTAATTGCATCCAGTTCTATTTTAAGCCAAACCGGTTGTGCTTCTTCTGGACCGGGAGATACCCATCTCAAACATTTCGCAAGGTGACTAGCCCAGTAATATAAGGCCAGATGGGGAATTTGCAAACCCCCCTCCAGTTTTGGGGCTGCCAACTTATGATAAGCCAAATGAGGGTACCTGTCAGCCCAGATAAATCTAGTGAAGACACCATGTGCCTTTTTAAACCAGAGTAAAGGAATAAAGGTGTTGAGAAGAGATAATGAGTAGAAGATCCTAGGAAATATGTTCATCTTAATTACATTGATCCGGCCCCATAATGAAATAGAAAGTTTAGACCACCTCTCAAGGTCATGAGTAACCACCTGCAATAGGGAATCCAGATTCTCTTTAAACCATGTTGGAGGGTTACAGGAAAGTTTAATACCCAGGTATTTCAATGACCTAGAGGTCCAGCATAAACCAAAAGGACTGATGTCGCTTTTGAAAACTTTATGGTTTAATGAAAAAAATAGGGACTTACTAGCATTCAACTTGTAATTGGACAAGTCACTAAATCTTGTTATTTCCTTTAACAAAGATGGAACTGAAGACACCGGATAAGACAATTGTATTAAGTCATCCGCATATGCAGTGACTTTAATTTCATGCCGCCCGATTCTCACACCTTGTATAGAAACATTATTAAAAATATTTTGAGTGAGAGGTTCCAAATATAAGTTAAATAACAGAGGAGAAAGGGGGCACCCTTGCCTAGTACCTGAGTGAAGCAAAAGGGGTTTGGAAAAAGCCCCATTCACAGAGATTCTTGCAGTGGGATTTTTATAAAGTGTGGCAATTCAGGAGATAAACAGAGAGGGAAAATGGAAAGCCTCCAGCACTCAGAACAAGAAGTTCCAGTTCACATGATCAAATGCCTTCTCAGCATCCAGGGAGACCAAGCCCGCAGGAAACTCCACTTCCCTGGTGGCCGAGAAGACATGTGACAAGGTGCGTAAGTGGTCAGAGGATGAACGCCCTTTCATAAATCCTACCTGATTTGTGCCTATTAGCCCAGGAAGAACAACCGTTAGCCTATTAGCTAGTATTTTGGAGAGAATTTTAATATCCTGATTTAAAGTGAGATAGGCCTGTAACTTTGAACCAGTTCAAGGTCTTTGTCAGGTTTGGGGAGCAGGACTATCAGGGCTTCATAGATGTGCAGATCTGTTTCCACCCCGGATAAGATGTGCTGAAATAAACGGCCAAGTATTGGTAGTAGGAGGTCCCGGAAGACCTTATAGAATAAAGAAGAGAATCCATCTGGTCCTGGGACCTTATCTGCTGGTAGTTAACTAATAACTTTGGCAATTTCCTCCTGGGAAATAGGGACAACCAGAGAATCTCTGTACCGATCAGGGAGAGGGGGCAAATGAGAATCCTTTAAGTACTATGTCCTCAGGGCAGGGGGGATGCTCCATGTCACTGTACAAGTTTGTGTAGTAACTGGCAAATTCTTGAGCTATTTCAGTGGGAGATACTTTAAAAGATCCATCCGCCATTGCCCTGATGGGGGGAATAAATCTCATTGATTCCTGTTGTTTGACACGCAGCGCCCGTAGGCATCCCGCCTTTTCCTCCCTGATCGGTATAGCTCGCCCTGGTGCAGATAATAGCTAGTTCTGCTTTGTCTCGAAGTAACTCCAAGTATTTATCTTTCAGCACTAGGAGTTTCCACATATCCTCATCTAAGGGGTTAATCGGGAAATTAGCTTCCAGAGATCTAATCTGGATTAGTAAGGATTTTAATTCCTTCTCCTGTGCCCTTTTCCTACCAACCACCATACTGATAAGTATCCCTCTCATGAAGGCTTTAAAAGCCCCCCACAATATATCTGGTTTTGCACTATCCAACGGGTTTAATGAGAAAAAGGATTCTATTTGCTCCCTTATAAGTTTACAATATTTAACATCCTTAAGGAGTTGGTCATTAAGTTTCCATCTGGTTTCCCTACTAGGTAAGTTAAGTAGTACCAAATTCCATACTACTAATAATTGATCAGAGATTGGGCCAGGTTGAATAGAGGAGGTCTTAACCCCGGGCAACAGGCATTGAGAAATGAGTATGTAGTCGATGTGGGACTGCGAGCCGAGTGTCATAGACCTGAAAGTAAACTCCCTAGAATCAGGATGTAAAACATGCCAGACATCACAGAGCCCACATTGATCTAGTAAGTCCTTAAACACCTTCTGCCCGGGGGTGAGCCCTCCCAGACCTCTACCCAATCTAACTAAATTAGGCTCGAGCACTTGGTTGAAATCTCCCCCTAAAATAATCTTGATAGGAAGCATTGGAAGAATAATAGATATAAGCCTCATGAAGAATCCTGGATCATACAGATTGGGACCATAAATCCTGCCCAATAATATTGGAACAGACCAGAGAGTACCTTTAATAAGGGTAAATCTTCCCTTGGGATCTTTAATAACCTGTGTAGGAATGAAAGGAATAACCCTGTTAAACATGAGCATGACCCCGCAGCTATTTGTAGATCCCTGTGCGCTATAAATCAATCCCACCTGCTGCCTTCTTAACTGCAAAGCTTCCACTTCTAATAAATGAGTTTCTTGTAAGAAAGTTATCTGTGAGCTGAGTAAACTTAAATGTTTAAGAGCCTGATATTGTTTATGCTTCTTTCTGATCCCCTTAACATTCCAAGTCGCGAATGTTATCTCATTAGCCATCCAGTAAAAGTAGTTGGACTTAAACAATTGCGCTCAGCACACGGGATATATATCCCCTGTAACCATACCCTCAGGGTTACTGCAGTAAAACTCACCCTCCTCCCTAACCCCCCCAAGATTAAATCCCACTCATCCCCCTGCCCCCCACCCTCCAACCATACCCCATAACCTGCCCTCCTCCACCCTCTAAACTGTCACAAGCTATGTTCAGCACAGTACTGGCACTTTCCTTCTACTCCCACCCCCCAATAATGTCCCCTAATACTAGAAACTAATACACTCAGATATCTACATATTGGGAACCAAACAGTGCTAATTATGCCCCAAATAAGAGAAAACGATCCTGGGCTTTCACCTCGATCCCACCAAAGTATGAACTTGTAGGGAGTTTATTTGAAAGGGGTCTCAGTGAGATCCATGCACCACCCAAGTGATCATGGTAACAAGAACGGAACCAAGAAATAAAGCAGGAACCATACTTGCCACACAAAGCGACCCTGGAAAAACCAATACCAGACCAGGAACCCAGTGAGGGGGAGATAGCTGCAGCACAAATTGAGAGTGGGAATCGAGAAAAAGGAAAATGTCATCACACCACTGGAGGGGAAGGCATATCAAGTGCCTCTACCAAAGAATAACCCGCCTCCCAATGCTCAAGCCCTCCCTGAGAAAATTGACAGTACTACACTCAAACCGAGTGGTAAGGTACTGTTAAATTCCCCTTGAGTTGAGGGTTACTTCCTCGCGAGTCCCCTGAGATTGGAACACCCTCTAGTGACCAATTCCATGTTATAACTAGGTAAGAGTCCAAAAATAGGGAAAGCCCAGGACCATCTTAATACCAATCTAGATGAGAGAAATGCAAATCTGATTCACAACTAAGCTAACTCCCCTCTCTCCATGTCCATCACACAAAAACTGCCAAGACTTAGCGCATAGTTGCCCCCTAAGGCAGGCCCCAGACCCCAAGCGTCCCCTGCTTCAAACCAGCATAGGCCCCCTGTGGATAGGGCCACAAAAAATGAAAACCAGGATGGCCCGCGATAATCCCCCCAGTCCGAATCAACAGGGGAAATTTCCCCAGGTCTTCACACTAGATGGATTTCCCCAAAAGGAAAAACAAAAGTTCCAACTCTCGACTTCATGTATCTCTCCATGCTACAATGCAGCAACTCAAGAGTCCTTAAAAAGATCGGGCAATGTAGACTTAAGGCTCATCAGGGCCACTTCAGGATCGTCGTAGCTTTTCCAGGATCCATTTGTTGAGATCTGTTGTCTGTCCGGGTAGCCCATCCTGAACTTCATGCCTGCCGCAATTATCTTGGAAACAATAGGGTGGAATGCTTTGCGTTTCATGCGAACCAAGGCAGGCAAATCTTGTGAAGTTCTCAGCTTCATGTTTTCCCAGCGAACCTCTTACAAAGCTCATACTTTCTGCAGAAAGTGTTGTCTCTCCAAATAGTTCAAAAACAGGCAAATGATGGGGCGGGGGGATCCCCCAGGGAAGGTTTAGGCCATAAGGACCTGTGAGCTTGCTCTATAATATAGCCAGGGCCAAAAGGATATGGGCCAGCTACTCACTCTACCAGCTTCTGAACAAAAGCTACAACATATTGGCCTTCCTCTCCCTCCGGCAGCCCAAGAATCACAACGTTGTTTCTACAGCTCCAGCCCTCTAGATCTTCAAGCTTAAATTCAAAACAGGATAATTTCTGATGCATCGAGACCAGATCAGGATCGAGACTTCCAAGCTTTCTTTCTATGGAAACTATTCAAGCTGTATTATCAGAAACAGATAGCGAGACTTCGTCCAACTTTCTGGAAAGGGATTTCAAATCTGTTGCCATTTCTTTCATTTGCTCACGAAAGGGTTTGAATTCCTCAAGGAACCTGGAAAGCGTTAAAGGTTCCTGTTCACCAAGCTGACTCAAAGGATCAGGCCCAGGCCCACCCGAGGCCCTGGATTTTTTAGAGGCCTTTTCAGGAGTAGCTGGGGGGGGGGTATGCTTCTGCCGGGCTTTCTTCATGTAAGCCTCCATCCGCTCAAATTATACTCAAACCAGAGTGCCACAGCGATTAGACAGCGCTGAATCTTGAAAACAAGAGAAAATTAAAAGTTAGGATGTCCAATAAAGATGATTTAATGATCGGGAGGCAGGAGCTTCTACTCAGCACTCTGCATCATGTGATCTCCGAAATTGAGTATTTCTCAAAGGTATCCTACTTTAAACTCAATCTCTCAAAAACTAAACTCTTCCCTTTAAATGGGAAGTGTCTGCCGAGTGAAATAGGGGATCATGGCCTGACTTAGGAACCGAAGTTCCTGACATGCTTGGTAATTAAAGTCTCAAGAGAAATGTCAATAATGGTAAATGAGAACCTTACTAACTTATTAAATATTATAAAGGCTGACCTGGAGAGATGGGGAACATTGCCTATATCTCTTTGGGGTAGAATTAACACTATTAAAATGAATGTACTGCCTTGTATCCTCTACCCTCTAAATATGCTAGGGTTTTACCTGCCTAAATCATGGTTCTCCAATTTGCAAAAATTATTAAATCAATATCTATGGAAAGGGAAGGGAATCAGAAGAGCATACTCTAAACTCACAGTGCCAAAACTACATGGCGGTCTCTCCCTACCTTCTTTCTTTAAATATTATGTGGCAGCCCATATTAGTAAATTAGCATATTGGGTCCACTCATCAAATACAACAGATGCCGATTCATACTTGCCCCTTTGGATAGCTATTGAGGAAGCCCTAGTTACTAAGTTTTCCTGCAATCTCCTGGCTCTTGTTTACTCTTCCCTAAAGCTAATCTCCAAAGAATTGAGAAATAATCCTATAGGATGGTCTCTCAAGGCTTTACACCAGGTTCAGACCTCTCTGAATATGGACTGGCATAAGTCCTTGAAACAGCCCCTGTTGTATAATCCCCATCTGCAAATCCAAAACTTTCCTATCCCCTCCACATTTTGGGCCCCCCTAGTGGGGCTTTGATTAGAAGATATAGCTCCCCATGGTAGGGTATTACCTTACTTGCAATTTTACCATAATATCCCCTCTGCAAGTGGGAATGCTTCAAATACTGGCAAGTTAGACAAGCTGTGATCACTTTCATGCAAAATCCAGTGGGTCTGGAATCTCCTAGGATAGAATTATCCTCTCTTTTGCAGACAGCTGAGCAACCCCATTTCATTTCTAAGGTATATCAGGAATTGCAAGTCCTTGACCCTTTGTTGCCCCAGGGAATTTGTTTTTACTGGGTTCATAAATTGTCTCTTAAAGATGATCCTATCCTCTGGCAACAAGTTTGGTGTAACATATATAAGTTTATCAAAAAGAATAGACTCCGGTTACTGCAGTACAACATCATGCACAATCTTTACTTTACCCCAATAAAGTTACATAGGATTGGGAAACGTCCCTTCTTGCAATGCCATCAGTGTATGGATGATTACAGGGATCTATATCATATGATATGGGCCTGCCCAAAGGCTCAGGTATTCTGGAAAGCTATACAAAGCTCATTAGATCCCCATTTGGGATTAGATCACCTATTTTTGCCCAAAGTTTGCTTACTTAATTATTTTCCTTCAGAGACAATTAGACAATGGAAAGCTTACATGTCTGTAATATCAACTATGGCCAAGCTGATAATCATGAGACACTGGATAGATTTATTTATTTATTTATTTAAATCTAGGATTACAAATACCTTTGAGCCAAGGCTCTTTTACAAAGGTTCCACGTCAAGGACAGGACAATACAGTGGTACACAGTGGAGCAAAAAGCAATATGCAAATATGCAAGTAAGGCAAGTGCAGGTTTAGAGCAGGTTAAAACAGAGTTAACATACAGTTACGTTATAGTACAAGTGTAGCCTGCCAGAGGCAGTTGTCAAGTAGAACATAGGTGCAGGAAGAGGCATGGGAGAAGGGGAGAGGAAGGTGAGTGGCTAGTGATGCTGGACTGAGCCAAGAGGGATCCAGCTAGGTATAACAGTCGCAGGTGCTGGCAGCAGAGAGGTGGAGATGAAGCCCTGTTTTGAATTGACCAAGTGTGGGAGCAGAGGATAGATGATAGATGACTCTATCCCCTCAGTGCTCGAGTGGCACAGAGAAATCCTGATTGCCTTACAACTAGAGAGGCATATAGCCAAGATGAATGATAGGTTGCAATCTTACCTGACTAAATGGGGCACCCTCAATGCCTTATTAATAACATGGAAGCCTTAGGAAGTACATAATCTGGGTTATTGTAACTGTTTTTCCCTCCTCTGTGTTTTCTATTTTCCTTTTATTATTAATCAACTGGATCTCTACACTTGGTTCTAAAGGTGGGGTTTCTGGGTATGGGTTTGGAAATGTTGTAAAAATGTTTCATACTGCTAGATACTGTGGATGATTAGGCCTCACAGTTATATGTCAATCCTTGGTTTTGTAATATGAGGCTTACCTGTCAATTTTACTATTATTGTGGTGTTATGAATAAAGTACATTGATTTAAAAAAAATATTTATGACAAGCCCAGCCATATTGCAAGAAACTGCCATAGTAAGGAGAGTGGTACTGGAGCAGATTTGATCTTAGCAAATTGGGGCACGTACTAAACAAATGTGAAGGTGGGGGATAAAACTGTAAAGGGACTCATTGATTCGGAAGCAGACTGACCCTAGTGCATGTGGACATGCTTAGAAAACACTGTGCAAAAGGACCAAGTACTGGTGTCATCTGCATCCATGGGGACACTCAATACTATCCCATCACCCAAGTGACTCTGACCATTAAGGGTGAGTCACACTAAATGAAAGTGGGGGTAGTACCTAAGTTACCTATACCTGTGATTATTGGAAATGACTGTCCAGGATTTACTGCGTTAATCTCAGAGGAACTGAACCCTGCAATTTCAGCAGCAGTGACAACAAGAGCTCAGGCAAAGAAAATCTCATATGGTGGGGACACTTTTCCTTTCAGTGACTTTGATTTGGACTTTTTGAGAACAGCTCTGAGATCCGGAAGTCCAGGAAAGAAAGACATCTGAAACAACAGTGGCAACAACATACATCCTAAAAAAGACCTCCTAAAATTATTACATATAGAAATTATGGTGGCATTAATGTTGATTGTTTGATTTCTGAACTCCAAATGATAGATTGTTTTTTATTGAATATCATTCCTGATTCTGATGCAGCTGTTGATTTTTTTCTTACTTTACTTATACACATACAAGATAGATATTTTCCTTTGATTAAAATAAGGGTTAAGGGTAAAGATAGTAAATGGATTACACCTGCATTGTTTTCTTTAATGAGAGAGAGAGAGAGAGAAATATTGGAAAGTTTATAAAGCCTTTAATACTGTTGAGGCTTTCAACCAGTAATGATATTTGAGAAATAAATGTAAATTGTTGATACGTAAAGTAAAATCAGATTATTACCAGAAGCAACAAATAAATTCATTAGGAGATTCTAAAAAATGTTGGGAATCTATTAAAAAATTAACAGATCCAAATAAAAATAAAGGTATTGGCACTATTAACATAAACGGGGTTGCTATTATTGATCCTAAGGAAATCTCTGATCATTTGTTGAAAAAGTTCACTGATTTATCTAAATATTTTATTGATATTGATATTTCTTTTTTTGAATGATCCTAGACCTAAATGCAATCATGCTGATAATTCTCATTGTTTTAGTGTGATACAGCCTCAGGAACTACTCAAGTTGCTTAGACAAATGTCCATCAATAAAGGTGCAGGAGCACTGGTGTATTCCCTATGGTCTGGAAGCAAACTATCATTAAACCTATATTCAAATTGGGTCAACATCATGAAATTGATAATTACTGGCCTAGTTCTATTATTTCTCTGTTAAGTAAGATTTTTGAAAAATTGGTCAACTGTCAACTGGAGGTGTATTTGGAAGCCGGGGGTCTTTGCTCTCCAGAGCAGCATGGTTTTCGGAGACATTATAGCACTGGCTCTGCATTGACTTGTTTTACTAACCATGCTTTAAGATCTATGGATTCCAATTAATTGACTGGAGCTTTATTTATTGATTTATCTAAAGCCTTCGATTTAGTCAATCATTCCATGCTGCTCCAGAGACTGGGGAACCTTGGGCTTTCTGAGACAACTTGTGATTGGTTCTGTAGTTATTTAACTGCATGCCCAGTAAGGGTGAAAATTGCTGGTGTGGAGTTGGCACAGCGTGAGCTACAGTATGGGGTACCACAGGGGTCCATTTTGGGGCCCCTGTTGTTCTCCGTTTTAATTGATCCTATTGTTAGGGTTCTACACTATTCCAATTTGTTGTTGTATGCTGATGACATAATATTGTTTACCAGCTCTTTAAAAATTAATAAGATTAATATCTCCCTACTGCAGGATTTTTTAGCATTGAATAAATGGTTGCAGGATCACTGTTTAGTGTTGAATTCCAAAAAAGACTGAATGTATTTTATTTGAATCTGTACTAAAGGTTAGTAATGCTGAACCTTTGGTTATAAATGATTTGGCAGGTAATATGATTAGACAAGTAACTAAAACAAAGTATCTAGGAATAATACTTTATGCTAGTTTAGCTTATTCGTTACATATTAGATACATAGTGAAGTCTGTAAATCAGTAAAGAGGTGTCTTATATTGAATTAAGGATTGTTTAACTAGAGAAGCAAGAGAAATTATATTGAAAAGTGTATTACTTATGACCTTGCACTACAGTTTTTTTTGTTTGCTAAATTAGCTTCCAAAGAACTGGATTTGGTAAGTACAGTAAGTGTTTTAATTCTATTTGCAGATTTATTTTGGCTAAACCTTATAATACGTATAATTGTGATTTATATAATGAACTTAATTGGCTTCCTCCTAAATTGCTTTATTTTTATAAGCTGGTCAACTTGACTAATGTTATTTTTGCACATGGTTGTAAATCACCTTTTTATAGCTTGATTAATTTAAAGGAAGATGTTAGATCCTTACGCTCTACTAATGTGTTGCGTTTATGGATTCCTAGGATAGACACCTGTATGGGTGAGAGAGCCTTCTCATTTCAATGTCCAACTCTATGGAATACACTTCCAGATAATTGTGTTATTGTTGTTAAGCAGGAAAGTTTAAAAAAAGTTTTGTATAGTTATTTACAATCACTTGCTGTATGTAATTGTATTTAGTATTGTGTTTACTGTCCAAGTATTTTTGTATTGTAGTGTATGTTTGTATTATTGTATATTTGCTTCTTTATTTGAAGCACCAGGTTGATACTGAAAAAGGGCATTGGCCCAGTTATCTTACCTGGTAAATAAAGTGAATTGAATTGAATTGAATTGATGGACATAATGGGTTAAAATATGAAAATCCTGAAGCTCAACTGATCACTGATTGTGATTTTGTTTCAGAACAAGCTAATGATGTTTCTCTCCAGGGTTATTTTAAGCAGCTGGGGGTGAAACCAAAACAGGGTGAACCAATGTTTAAAACATGTAATGGGTTACTATACAGAGTTTGGGTTAAACATCCGTAACAAGAACAGAAAGAACAATTGGTTATACCACAGAAGTATAAAACAGAGTTGTTACAGACAGAACATGATAGTCCTATGGCTGGTCACTCAGGGAGGGATCGCATCCTTGCCAGATTGTTGTATAGATTTTACTGGCCTGGAATTCATGAAGATATTGCTACCTATTGTAATATCTGTGCTGAGTGTCAGAAAGTAGCCCCAGTCACTAGAAAAGATAAGGTGCCCCTGGTGCCCCTACCCTTGATAGATGTGCCTTTTGAGAGAATTGCAATGGATGTGGTTGGTCCTTTAGACAAAAGTAAAAAGGGTAATAGAGTTATTCTGGCAGTATGCGACTAGGTTACTTGATACCCAGAAGCAGTTCCAATGCATACTGTTACAGCCCCAAAAGTTGCACCTGGACTTGCCAAACTTTTCAGCAGAGTGGGCATACCTAAAGAAATTATTATTGATCAGGGTAGTAATTTTGGTGCTGCATTGCTTAAGGAGCTGTACAGACTACTAGGTATCACTGCCATACGAACCTCCCCTGTCACCCTCAGACAGATGGTCTTGTTGAGTGATTTAACCAAACCCTAAAATGCATGTTAAAAAGGGAAGGAAAGGGAAAGATTGGGACCAATACTTGCCTTACCTACCTTTTACTTACAGATAAGTGACATAGGCATCAACAGGCTTTTCACCATTTGAAATGCTGTATGGTAGGCAGCCAAGAGGGCCACTGGATGTGATAAAAGAAATGTGGGAAGATATTCCCACTCAGAAACAATGTATAATGAATTATATGTGTGCCCTAAGAAAAAACTGGCAAATTATATTGAAATTGCCCATAGTAATCAGGAAGAGGCCCCAAACCAGCAGAAGATATATTATGACAATGGGGTAAAAGAAAAAGTGTTTGAGCCAGGTGAAAATGTTTTGCTACTGTTACCCACAACAGAAAATAAACTGTTAACGAAGTGGCAAGGGCCTTATAGAGTGCTTAGATGTACTGGCACCATTAACTACGAGACTGAGACTCCTGACAGGAAAAATCCTACGTAAGTTGCTAAAGACATTTAACAGTACTTTTACCACAGTACCAGGCCGAGCAAAGGGGTTGAGCATGTAATAGTGCAAAGGAATGCTTGCCCTATTAGGCAAAAGACATACATGTTACCAGAGAGGTTAAGAGCTGATGTGGTTAAGGAAATACAAAAAATGAAAGAATTGGGAATCATAGAAGAGTCAAGGAGTGCTTGATCATCTTCAATGGTAAATATAAACAAAAAAGAAGGGGCTGTTAGAATCTGCCTTGATTTTGGGAAACTTAATAAAGTGTCACAATTTGACAGTTATCCTATGCCCAGAATAGATGATTTGGTGGACAGGCTGGGGAGTGGAAAGTATATCAATACCCTCAATCTCACCAAGGGTTACTGGCAAATCCCATTAGCTAAAGAATCCAGAGACAAAACAGCATTTGACACTCTATTTGGAGTCTATCAGTTCACCACCATGCCATTTGGTTTACACTGCCTACTGCTTGTGCAACTTCTGAAAGCTGGGCTCTCTCCTGACTCCACTGCCTGGTTCAAAAGCTACTTGGAGAACTAGTCTCAAAGTGTAAAAATGTTAGATGTCCTCTCTGATTCCAGGCCTGTTCACTCAGGTGTCCCCCAGGGATCCATTCTGGGCCCCCTACTGTTCAGCTTGTTCCTGAACTCCCTTCCAAATTCCTGCTCCAAAACAATCATCCTCTATGCAGATGATGCTGTAATTCTTGCCTCCCACAAGGATCCTAAGCCTCTACAAGACAACCGTCAGCTTGGCTTCACATCTGTTGAAAACTGGCTCTCAAATCACAATCTGGTCCTCAATAATAAGAAAACAAAGTCTATGATGTTCAACAGCTCTCATAACAAGCATAAGCTGCACCCCCTATCCATCAAAACTGTTTATGGAGTCACCCTGGAACAGGTTCAAACCTTTAAGTACCTTGGGATCACTCTAGACCCTCATCTAACTTACAGTGCCCACATTGACTCTGTAGCCAAAGAAGCAAATACTTTCCTTGGCCTTCTCTTCCAGCATAGGCAACATCTTACCCCAGAAGCCCTGACTGTCGCTGTTCAGAACTCTGTTGTCTCCATTATTGACTATGGGCTTATCATCTATGGCTCTGCCCCACTACCACTCTTAGACGCATATCCATCTCCCTCAATAAGGCCTGCTGACTTCTCACTGTATCCCACCACCGCACACATACGTGTGACCTCTATTCAGAAACTGGATGGCTGCAACTCACCAATTGGATAAAGTACCTAACCTGCACCATGGCGAAGAAAATAACTATGGGCCTTGCATCCCCTGGAGTGTGTGCACTCCTGCACCCTAGCAATAACCAGGGGGTCAGGGGGTCTGAATCACAGCTCCTGCAGGTTCCAAGTTGTCATGCCTCACAAGTTCAAAGATCTTTTGCCTATAGGGCGCCCAGCTAGCTAAATGGTCTAAACAGTTACATCTCCTCCTCTCCTACCCTTGGTGCATTTAAATCAAGACTCTGCCTCTCTCTCACTGCCTCTAGCTCCTGTGACTGCCTCCACAAACTGACCCCATGAATATTTCCCTAACCTTATGTAGTTCTTTATCCTATTAGCACTTGGTTACCCCTTAGCACGCACTTCCCCATGTTATGTCTATGACAATGCCTCTGGCTGCACTCCTCCTCTATAGCTCTCCACCCCCCTACTCTTCCTCTCTCTTTTCCTCTATCCTGTCTGCACCTCATCCGCTATCTCCTTGTAACCTAGCCTCCAAAACTTGTTTTGTTTCTCAGATGCTTTGTAACTCTGTTTAGCTTACACTTTTGTAACCTTGTCCTATGTATTGAATTTGTAATCTGACTTACATGTCTTATGTTTTGAATTGTAACCTGACGTGAACCTGTGTAAAAGAGCCCTGGCTCAAAGGTATTGTAATCCTAGACCCAATAAATAAAAAAATAAATAAATAAATGGTGCACCAGCTACATTCTAGTGGTACATGGTTGTAATTTTATCACCACCTCACACTGGTTATTATGCTGCATACCTGGATGATGTCGTGGTATACAGTGTAGATGGGAAAAGCCACCTGTAACATATACAGTGCAGATGGGAAAAGCCACCTGTAACACCCATGAGCAGTTATCCAAGCTATCAAAAATGCAGGGCTGACTATTAATCCTACCAAATGTACATTGGGCATGCAGGAAACCAGATATTTGGGCTATGTGTTGGGAAATGGAGAAGTTAAGCCAGAATTTTCTAAAATAGAAGCCATAGCTAACAGCCCTGTCCCTAAAACAAAGAAACATGTCAGGTCATTTTTAGGGTTGGCTGATTATTATCAGAGATTTGTTCCCAACTTTGCTGAGTTAGCTACTTCCCTCACTAAACTCATGAAAAAATGATACCCAAATAATGTGAAATGAGCCCCAGAGTGTGGTGAAGCTTTTCAAGACATTAAGGCTGCATTATGTTCAACCTCTGTTTTACAGTAAGAAGCCCAGATTTTGAGAAACCATTTTTGTTACAAACAGATGCATCAGCGGTAGGCCTAGGTGTAGTCCTGAGTCAAAATATGGATGGGATGGAACATTCTATTCTGTACAGAAGTACAAAGTTGCATGACAGAGAGAAAGGGCGCTCCACCATTGAAAAGGAATGTTTAATAGCAAAGTGGTCCATGGAATCCTTTAAGTTTTATTTACTAGTAACTGACTTTGTACTTACAACAGATGACAAATCTCTCATTTGGCTTAACCAAATGTGAGATAAAAATTCCAGAATCACAAGGTGGTACCTGGCCCTACAACCATTTAAATTCAAGGTGATACACAAATCTGGTAAAGAGAATAGCAATGCTGATTTTCTGTCAAGATATGGATCAGGAATTGTGGTTCTGAAGGTTGAAAAACAAATGCATGAGTTTAAACTTTACTGTTTGCTGTACTGTTATAGAAAAATGATACTGCACATGTGCTTAATTTCTGAAAGTTAGAAGCTAAAGTTAGTAGAGAATTAATAGAGAGTTTTGGAAACCTATTTGATAAAACAGGTTCCCTCTTAAGGATGGGGGTGTATGTGATAGGATTGAATAGGACCTTGTCCCAGTTGTTATGGAGAGTTTGAATGCAGGGATCTGTTCTTTCCTTTCTTGCCTCTTATCTGTCTGGTTGCGCAACCAAATTTTCCTGCGAGACCTAGGACCTGATCACCCCGACAGTCTCGCAATTCTTTGCCTCTCACTGTCTCTCAGTCTTCCCTTGCTGTTTTTGTCTTTTTTTCTCCCTTGCATATCTGCTAGCATAAAAATATATGGAAATCATTATGTGGAAATGTAACTGATATTTGGATCCCTTTGTTTAGAAAGTATATAGTGTTACTGTTAAAATGTATATAATTATACCTTGAGATGATTGCAAAAAGCTATTGGGAATGCAAGGGGTTGACCTGAGAGTAGTTTTTAAGCCTTGTTTCAGAAGCTGTGGAGAAGGGGCCTCAGTTCTGGATATTATGTTCTTGCTGCACCTGCCTGAAATTGCAAGAACAATTTAGAAAAAAACAGGATGTTTGTTAAGGAGGGGGGTTGCAAAGACTTATAAGAGAGAGAGCTGCAATGTTTTAAGAGAAACAGAGATTGAAGGAAAACTCAGATGGATCTTCTCTATTTATTCTGCCTTTGTAGATAGTTATGCTGAACATGTTTTTTTTTTATGTTACTGCTAGTACTAATTAACACTTTTTACAAATTCTACTACTGCTCCTGGTTTTTCCTGTGCTTCCTGACCTGTGCCTCGATGACATCCCCCCTTGGGATGCCACCGCAGAAGCTGCCCCAATCCAGAAGGAGTGTGGTATGAACTGCTTGGGATCTTCTCCCAAAAACCTAATGCCCTTCTTAAGTACCCCACTCACCTGGTATCTGGTCACTGGTGTACCAGCCCTGTGTTGGAACCATGCCCCTTTCTATTCTTCTCAGCTTCTGCCGTACTCCTCCATGGCCTATATTGCAAAAATTTGCCCCCCACACAGCCTGGGTATCACTACCTCCATACCTTTCCCAAACTGATCCATCTTGGACCTCGGCAACTGGAGCACTAGCCTATCTTGCTCCAGCACTACATCCTCAGCCTGCAAACCCTCAGCCACATCCCCTTTTCTACCCACCACCATCTCACCTACCCTAAAGGCTCCCCTGGCCATATAGCCCAAAACAAGCAGGCTTCTTTAGCTGATACACATACCTGCTGCACTGTGCCCATGAGCCACACTAGCATTTCCCCTGTGATGGGCCTCCTTCTGTCCACCCAGCACTCCTGTCCCCTCTGCCACCCTAGTAGCATGCACCAGACTGTCCTGCTCTTCACTAGGTTAGGCCAAGCCCTGTAAGTGCATGCCCACCTGATTCCCACCAGCTGGACCCCCATCATGGCATGTGCCATCCCCGCTTCCTATTTCTTAACCATGCATTGCATTACCTGTTCTTCTGTAGCAGGCTTACTTACATCCAATCCCACCTGTTTTCTGAACTCCTGGAATGCCTCACATGCTCCCTCATATGCCTTTAGCCTGATAACTAGCCAAGAGTTCTAGTACAACAGTCAGGCTCTCTCCACCCAATCTCCCACAACTGATCCAGTACCCTGGTTCTCAGGATGGCTGCTCAAGAGGCCAAGGCCCAGAATCTGTCCAACTGAAGATTGGAGAGACTATCAGCAATCTCATTCTTGACCCCATCTATGTGTCTCACTTTGAAGGACAAGTTGATCCATGGCCCCAGCAATACCAGCTGCCTTAGTACTCTCTTCACCATATCCGTAGACCCCCTCTGCCTATTGATGACCTCCACCACACCTTTATTGTCACACCAAAACAAAATGTATTTATCCTGCATCTTGTCTCCCCACACCACCAATGCTATCCGAATGGGGAAAATCTCAAGAAATGCCCCTCAACAGACCTGCTTCCTACCAAGCCCTTGACCATGCCTCCGATATTCAGGCACCTCTAAAATATGCCCCCATGCCCAGCGACTCGGCAGCATCCATGTACAACTCTGTATCTGTGTTGTACGCCCACTCCTCCTGATAGACTGTTACCCCATTATAGTCTGATAGAAAGGACGCCCACACTTCCAAGTTCTGATATAGGTCCCTAGTGATGTCCACCCAGTGGTGCAGGAGCTTTGCCTTCCCCATGGCCCATGCTGGCCACAGTGTGAATGCCTGTCCGAGCTTATCACCTTGAATGTGAAATTGAGGTGCCCCAGCAGTTGCTGAACTAATACCAGCAGCACCCGCCTCCTACCTCGCATCTGCTCCAGCAATCCCCTAAGCCTAGCCACCATATCCCTGGGCAGACAGAAACATTTCTGCTCAGTATCCACATCTATGCCCAAGAATTTCAGTTTTCATGCTGGCCCTCCTGTCTTTTTCTCCACTACTGGTATTCCTATCTTCCCACAAAGCTCCCTAAATTCCCTCAACATGAGGTCCACCACCTGTTGCCTCCTGCCAATAAGCAGGAAGTCATCTAGGTAATGCACAACCCTCTTGTGCCTGTACTGACTCCCAAACTCCATTGAACCCATGAACTAAATGCCTCAAAAGTGGAACAGGCCAGGGAACACCCCATGGGCATCACTTTGTCAAAATAAAACCCACCCTCAAACTGAAAACCCAATAAGTCACAGTCATCTGCCAGCCTGACAGTCAGCAGCCAAAAGGTTGACTAGATGTCTGTTTTGGCCAACCAGGCACCTTCCACTGCTTTTATCAAGATCACAGCTATTTCCAGTGAGGTGTATAATACCACCCCCACAGGTCCTCTTGAATGCCATCATTCATGGAGGTCCCATCTGGATATGATAAGTGATGGATGAGGCAGAATTACCCCAGCTGTTTTTTGGGTACCACCCCCAATGAAGATACTTGAAATTCCACACAGTGAAGGACCTCAAATGGGCCTTCCACCCTCCCAGCCTGCACATCTTTTTCGATCTTCTTCCTCACTACTTCCTTCCTCCCTCCCCCCCTTTACTAGCCCCTGGTTCTTAGCCATCATTCCCACCTAATCCCACTAAAGCCCAGTGTGGAACCCTCTTCAAACGCCTTCTGCAACATCTCCCTGCTCTTCTTGTCTGGGTAATCCCATGTCCAGGTATCTACCACTCGCTCACTATAGGTGTCTTTGCTAGAGCAAATCCCCATCTGAATCCCACCTGGAATACTCAGTTCCACCCATAGTTAGAGTTATAACCCCCTCTGGTGTGTGACCCCTTACCCCTCCCATTTTGGGTCACCCCCATGCCCCCCACTATTATCCCCCTGAAAGGGCTACTCATGGTGTTGCCCCCTCTGTAATCTGCCCTAGTCCCTGCCAGCCCTGCAACTGGAAACCAGGAGTTGCCCCGAGCATCTGGAACACATGTGCTTGAATTTACAGTTCGCCCATGTGCACGAAGCCTTGATGAAACCCCAGCAGTTCTTCACTGCTGTGGCAGTTGCATTCTTTCTACTGGCCTCTGCCCCCCCCACTCGCCTGCCTGGATAATGTCCTGACCCACAGCTCCGAATGGATACAATCCCACCATAGGTCCCGTTTTGCCACCATCCACCGGTGATAGGCCTCATCGTATTTCAGCCATCCATACCCCATCTTGGCCTCGTATGCATCGTGTATTATCACTGTAAGTCAACAGTGGGATCGCCAACTCTGGCTGCTGCTCCAGCACAATAGCACTCCAGATGAGAAACCCCACCTGCCATGTATGCTCTTCCCCTTATACTTTGCTTCCTCCTCCTTGTGCTCTACCACCACCAGAGCCACTGCCATTTCTGATTTTCCCACAGATTCCCTTTGTTCATACTTCCTGGACACGTCCTCATCTACCAAACCAAAAATATCCAAATACTCCCCCCTTTCCAAATCTTCTCCTTAATGGAGACTGGCACATGGTCCCCCAACATAAAACCTGCTGGCCCATCATACCCTTTCTTTCCCCCTTTTCCATTCTCCTCTGCCCCTGTGTCTCCCTTGCTCCCCTTTCAGTTCTTTTAATACCTTCTCCATCTTACCAAGCCCCCTTCTCCCCCTTGTCCCCAATAATACCCTCCAGATAGTCTTTAAGGTTTCCTTCATCATATAAATCCACCTTTCCCTTACCCACTCCTGTGTCTGGCTCCCAATGGTTCTGGTCTGGGCTGTAGTTGGGGTGCTGTCACTGGATCTGGGGCAGGCCTCTGGGGCATTTTTCCACCCTTGCCCCTGCCTCTCTGAGTATCAGGTTACATAGAAACATAGAAACATAGACTTTGATGGCAGATAAGGACTGCTTGGCCCACCTAGTCTGCCCATTTCCCTACCTACAGGATAGGCCGAAAATCCTAGTTAACCAACAGCTTATTTCTTCCTACCCCCCCACAATAACTGCCTTATGTCTGTCCCATGCATTCTTGAATTCTTCCACAGTTTTAGACCCCACAACCGCCTCAGGAAGGCTGTTCCATGCATCCACTACCCTGTAAAAAAATACTTCTTCACATTGCCCCGGTACCACCTCCTCCTCTAACTTTAAATTGTGTCCCCTTGTTCTTGCACGTCTCTTTTTCTGAAAGATGCTACCCTCTTGGACTTTGTTGATTCCACTGAGGTACTTAAAAGTTTCTATCATGTCCCCCCCTCCCTTCTTTCCTCAAGGGTATGCATATTAAGCTCCTTTAGTCTCTCCTCATACGGCTTCTCTTGCAGACCCTACACCATTTTAGTTGCCCTTCTCTGGACTGCCTCTATCCTGTCTATGTCCTTGCAGAGATGGGGTCTCAGAACTGGACATGAGTACTCAGATGGGGTCTCGCCAACTGTCTGTACAGAGGATAACAACTTCCTGTTTTCTGCTGGTGATGCCTCTCCCTATGCATCCCAGTATCCCCCCAGCCCTCCCTACTGCCTTTCTTACATTGCTTGCTAACCTTAAGGTCATCTGATATGATTACCCCCAGGTCCCTTTCCTTTTTTGTTGTTGTTACTACCTCCCCCCCATTGTGTAATCTTCCCCTTGGTTCTTGCTTCCCATGTGCATTATTTTGCACTTCTTTGCATTGAATCCTAGCTGCCATACTTCTGACCATTCCTCCAACCTTGCCAAGTCCCTTCTTATCCTTTCCATGCCTCCTTGTGTATCAACCCTGTTGCAGATCTCTGTGTCTTCTGCAAAGAGGCATACTTTTCCTTCCAGTCACTCTGCAATGTCACTTACAAAGGCATTAAAAAGGACTGGACCCAGTACTGAACCCTGCAGTACCCCACTAGTAACCCCTGTTTCTTCAGAGTGGACTCCATTTACAATGACTTTCTGTGACCTGTTGTCCAGCCAATGTTTTACCCGGGCTACCACCCTGGGACCCACTCCCAGGCTGGTTAATTTGACTATTAATCTTTTGTGTGGGACTGTGTAAAATGCCTTGCTAAAGTCTAGGTACGCCATGTCCAAAGCCCCACCCTAGTCTACTACTTTAGTCACCCAGTCAAAGAAATCTATTAGATTCATCTGACATGACCTTCCCGCTGTGAACCCATGCTGCCTTGGGTCCTGTGCCCCACTGGCCTCAAGGTACTCAACAATTCTTTCCTTCAGAAGTGACTCCATCACTTTCCCTACCACAGAGGTCCAACTGACAGATCTGTAGTTTCCTGCCTCTGTCTTGGTCCCACTTTTGTGAAGGGGAATCACATCCACCTTCCTCCAGTCCTCGGGTACTACACCATCCTCCCATGATTTATTAAAAAGAGTAGACAGTGGCTTCACTAGTTCCCCCCTTAATTCTTTCAGAATTCTGGGGTGAATTCCATCAGGCCCCATTGCTTTGTCCACCTTCAGTTTTAGGAGTTCTTGCAGAATTCTTTCTTCTGTGAAAGGGCTGGGATCGACCCCCTATCAAGAGTGCTTCTGTTAATTGGATTAGGCACTTCCCCCTCCTCTTTTGTGAATACTGAGCAGAAATATTCGTTCTGTATCCCTGTTTTTTCACTGTCCCCCTCTGCCCACCCACCATTCATTCTATTCAGCCTCACTATCCCTCCCTTGGTCTTTCTTCACTCTCTGATATATCTGTAAAAGATTTTATCCCCCTTCTTAACTGAGTTGGCTATATTTTCCTCAGTTTGGGCCTTTGCTATTCTGACTTCCCTCCCTGCTTCCTTCTGCCTTAACTGGTACAGCTGTCTGTCCTGCTCCTTCTGTGTTTCCTTATACTTCCTGAATGCTATCTTTTTCTCCCTAACTTTCCCAGCCACCTCTTTTGAGAGCCATAGTGGCTTTTTCTTTCATTTTGATTTGTTTATTTGCTTCACACAAAGGCTTGTTGCTCTGTGATGGCAGTTTTGATGATTCCCCATTGTTGCTCCACCAATCCTTCTAGCCTGTTTGCTAGTGCTTTTCTGAGGCACTCTCCCATCTTGCCAAAGTCAGCCCTCCTGAAGTCCAGTACCCTCACTTTTGTATGGCTTGATTCTGTAGCTGAGTTTAACGTGAACCACACTGTTTGATGGTCACTTGTTCCCAGATGGCAACCCACTTCTAGATCTGAGATCCTCTCACTGCCCCCATTTGAGAGTACGAGGTCTAACATTGCTCCCTCATGAGCGGGTTCTGAAACTAGCTGTCTGAGGTCTGCCACCTGTAGGGCATCGAGAATGGCCCTGCTCTTGGATGTGGCTGCAGCAAATGTGCTCCAGTTAACATCTGGCATATTCAGGTCTCCCATCAACAGTATCATCCCTTTCTCTGCCATCCTAAGAATGCCTTCTATCATATCCTTGTCCATTCCCTCCCCTTGACATGGGGGTCTGTACACAACCCCTGTGCGGATTGTAGTGCCTTTTCCAGTCTCCAAGGTGACCCACAGTGCCTCATCTCCTCCCTGTTTACTCTTTTGTTCAGTTGCTTTTATCCCTTCCTTTACATAGACAGCTACTCCTCCCCCTCTTCTCTCCTGCCTGTCTCTCCTGTAGGTTATGTACCCTGGTATGTTAACATCCCAGTCATGGTTCTCTGTGTACCATGTTTCTGTGACTGCTATGATATCCAGGCATCCCTCTTCCATCAAGGCCACCAGCTCAGGGAGCTTGTTGCCCAGACTACGGGCATTGGTACTCATTACCCTCCATTTCCTGATGGCCTTACTCCTTTTTGCCCCATCCCTGTCCTTCTTGCCTTTGTCACTTTCCCCATTTACCCCTGCCTTCACCCTATTGCCACCTCTATGTTGGTGTTTACCATACTTACTACCATGATTTTTTGGGGGGGCTAGGATTCCCTGCTTCTTTCCAGTGCCTCCCCCCTTGACTAGTTTAAATGTTTGCCAATGATGCATTTAAACCTATCATCTAGGATCATGGTTCCCCTCCTGGACAGATGCAGCCCATCATGCCAGTATAGGCTTGCATCACTCCAGGTGGACCCCCAGTCCCCAATGAAGTCAAATCCCTGAGCTCTGCACCAGTTTTTCAACCACTTATTGGATCCCATGGTGCAGAACACCCTAGCCTCTCCTACGCCATAGATGGGCAACACCTCCGAGAAGGTTACTGTGCATGCTACTTGTCTAAGGCCCCTCCCCAATTCCACAAACTCTTCCTGCACTGCTCTAATCCCTTTCTTAGCCAGGTCATTTGTCCCTAGGTGGACAATGACATCCAGCTCCCTCCCCTGTGCAGCTGCTCCGGCAATCCTGAGGATTCGCTCCCTGTCCCTCCAAGCCATAGCGCCAGGCAGGCAGCTTACCTCCTCTCTCCCTCCCTCCCTCTCCCCTTCCTCCCCAGTTCTACCTTCCTAGCAATGGAGTCCCCACCAGGAGTTGTTTCCTTCCTGTGGGGTCCCATGCCACCCTCCTGTGGGTCTCCTTTTGTGGGGTTCCAAGCATCCTCCTTGGTCTCCACTGCAGGTGCCTCATAGAGGAACCACACTTCGCAGAATGGCATAGGGAAATGTAGGGTACAACTGGAGGGATGCACGCTGTTCCACCACCTTCACCTCCCTGAGCCCACTGTGGTCTAACTCGCTCCTCTTTCTTTGCAACCTCTGAGGAAATGGCAGTGGCACTGGTGGTCCCTGGATGGAGGAGGAGGTCCCACAAATCCTGGCCAACTCAGCCTGGAGATGAGCAACCTCCTCCCTCAGCCTAGAGAGGTGCCTGCAGATGGGACAACACTGCATCCTCCAGAACGTCTCCCGGTAGACTGCTGCTCCACAGCCACTGCACTGCACCACTCCCATCATGTCTTATTTCTGGCCCCATAACTGTTGTTTGGAATCCTTACTCTTTTCTCTGTTTTTTTTTTTTTTCTCTTCTCTCTCTACTTACTTTCTGCCTCTGTGCCCTTTAAGCTCCTGATTATCCTGTTCTGTGACAAGAATATCCTATATTTCTCAGTAGACCCCCTTACTTGCTCAGAGGCAGGCCTCCAGCTGCTAGAGGGGGCCAGAGAGCTACTCTTGCCCTTCTAGGATGAGGGGTCTTTGGTGGCTCTGTGATCACTCACTTACTGCTCCCAAACAGGAAGTTCCTGTTGTCAGTCAAATCCTGTGCCTATAAAAGTAGAACTAGCTTTGGGTGGGAGGGTAGGCAATATAGTCCCAGTAGAGAAGTCCAGTCACACAGCACTCCTTCCTCCTGATGTCTTCTGCCAAGCTACTAACAGAATCTTTCTAAGGCAGTCTTTACATTTAGCTTCCTTCTAGCTAAGCCACTTCCCCTACTTACTAGATCTTTCTACAAGTAATTTAAACTGCACAGCTATCAAGCCCTTTCAATCACCTGAGATTTACACCTAGATAACTGTTCAGATAACCATTCAGTTCAGTTAACTCAGACAAACACACTATTTTTTTTCTGTTTTGTTTGTTAGTTTGTTTTTTGCCCTAAATTAAAGGTCCAAGTACAAGAGTTCTACTTCTTTAGTCCCAGTAGAGAAGTCCAGTCACACAGCACTCCTTCCTCCTGGTGTCTTCTGCCAAGCTTCCTGGTTGCTTCCTCCTCCTCCTCTCAAATCTGAGCTGCTTCAATAAGGTCTTTCATCTTCTCTATCAGTTTAGCTGCCTCCTCCCTCAACTGGATGCTGGAAGAGGGGGATGGTCTCTTTGCTGGTGCCATCCCTGCTGAACTACAACACCCATAGAACTGATATTAACTCCCTGCCCCATGTCCATTTCACACTCCTTGCATAACTTGATTCTCCTTCCTCAATTGTTTACTACCGATCCCCAATTGGCAGCCATTACACTGGGGAACTTCCCCATACTTTACTATACAAAGGGGAAGTACTGCCTGGATGCTCGTTATTACCCAGCCTCCTCAGCCCATTTGCTCCCCCCAAAGAGTAACCTGTAGGTATCCAGCCCATATCTGCTGGGTGCACCACACACATTCACAGTTCAATATGCTACCCTCCCCCTATACCACTCCAGATATCCCCATTCATAAGTTATCGGCGACCCAAATGATGGATGGCATAACATTACAGAAGAACACTCTGCTCAGCTTCCACTGATGGTATGCTACATCTGTGTCACATCCCCACACCCATACGAGCTACCAATGAATTACATAAATTCAGGTTCTTAGCTGTACCATGAAAATTCCTTCCTGGTCTAAATGGTATATATGCAGACAATGAGGCACTTGCCTGGGTAAAAAGAGAAATATATGGCATCAGATAGTCCCAGCTAAAGGTGACAGCAGAACTTTCAACTACTCACAAAACAGTTTGAAAACTAAGTGAAACAACAGGCAATGAGAGGCAGTACCAATGGGGTGCCTCCAAGGCAACCTGAGTTGTACGTTTCACTTGAACCATCTTCCCAATGCCTCCCGGCCATGATTTGCTTCCAGCCCCCGTTGCTCATGGTGCAGGCTTGTGACTTACCATAACCTTTTGCCATATCCTTCCAGCTTTATCTCCTCTTATCCCTTCTTCGCTAATTACCTCCCCACCTACAAATCCTTTCATACAGTTTTTTTTGTTTGTTTTTGAGTGAGGCCACCCTGCTTATTGGGGATTCTCCTGGTCACTGCCTGTATCCTGGCCCCTGCACTGTGGGCCCACTGCACTACTCCATGCAACACGCCAACCGTACCACAGGACCACAGCCAGGCCCCCAACTCTCGCAGCCCATCCATCCCGATGCAACAACCCCCCCCATTTACGTGGTCCCTTGCTCTTCTTTTCCCTTTCTGTCTCCTCCATAGCCTTTGTGCCTTTCTTGCTTTGGCACTTCGACCAGATTTCTCCACCACTGCACGGCAGCTCTCGGGGGCCAGGGCACTGAGGCCTACCTTGATCACTCTAATGGCTGCTGCTAGCCATTGTCCCTCTGCTGTATCCCCACCCGCCCTGGAGCCAAAGTCTTGCCACCCCCCCACCGGTGTCCTCAGCCGAGTCCCAGTGACCCCTCCTGGATCATGCCTCACAAACACTGGTAACCTCATGACTGATGGGTGGGCCAGGCGAGCCGATCCAGCTACCATTCAAGTGCTTGGCCCACCTGATCGCCATCCACACTCCAGGCAAAAAAATACATCTTCCCTGGCTCAATCCCAATTCTGCTGGAACCTCCGGTCTCCACCCCATGGCCCCCATGCCAGATCACATCCTTCCTAGGTTCACGCTCACATCCCAGCACCACCAAGCCACAAATGAGAACAGCCCTCGTAGAAGGATTCGGACCCAAAAAAACACAATTGGTTCACAACAGAGATGCAAAACTGCCTGCACAGTAAGGCTAGAACCCAAAGCCAAGACTAAAGCCACAGCAGAGACAACCACAAAAACAAGTAAGCCACAGCCACTTCTGTTGGTCCCATGGGCATGCCACGTGGTTCCCCTCACCATCCAAAGGCCCTGAGACCTCTGCCTTGCTGTCTCTCATACCACAGCCAAAATTGACCACATTTCCCCCATGGCAATAACAAAACATCAACCAAGAAATACCCAAGCCTCCCAGCCTAATTACATGGCAATGCAATCTACTCTCTCTGTGAGGCCTTGGAGGCTTGCAGACCCTTGCCATGTGGCCACCAAGGATTGTGAACACCAGTCTTCTGAAACCTACCAAAGCCTACTAGATAACATGCAGAAAACTCCAAAACAAAAGAAATTTCACCATACAATTCCAAGCTACTTAACAATCTTTCTTACATCTCAGCAAAATGCTGTACACCTGTACCTTACCTTGGAATGTATCACTGCCAACCTTGTTGCCACACTGAAGTACTAAGATACACAAGAATCTCAGCAAAAAGATTGAGTGCTACCCTTGTGCACAGCTTTTTAAACCCCTCTAGGACCCTACAAAGGACCCCAATTCGGCCCCTCCCCTTCACCAATCCCCTGCTCTGCGCCTAGCTGCATCATTCAATACCTGGTGACCTCATTCCTGAACTCACCAGGCTCCTCCCCCAAACTAACCCTCCCTCCTTTCCCTAGCTGGAAAACATTTCCTCAGGGGGCCACCTGACAAGTTAGGTAGCCTTCTAGTAGCAACTCCATTTATCCAGTTGACATACATTTAGGTGAACATACCCCTTTCCTAGCATCTGGCATATATATGTAAGGTTGAATAACTGTAAGACAAATAAAGCATATTAAAAGATTAGTAAACTTCTAGAAAAAAATTAAACACACATAATAAAGCATACATTTCTTGATAAAGTACAGCTTAATAAATAAAATCTTATATTGTATGATATAAACACAATTTGATAAACTTTTGAGGCTGTAAGAAATATATTGAAAAATGAAAAGTCATTAATAATTAATTGTTTGATATTGAAAATGAAGTAATAACAGAGTCAATAAGTATCTAAACACTAAACTCCAAGGAAGAGAGGACATCAGTTGCATTGGGCTCAGGCAATTAGCCCTAGATTCTGATATTCCCATCACACAACACCTTTCATGGTTAATAGATAAAAAGGAAACTACCAACTATTTCCACCTCACTTACAGCCATGATGTAAAAATCACATGGCATCTATAACGTAAGTTGCTAAAAATAGGACAGTGTATAAGCAACATATGGCACTGGATTTATAACTTAATTACTAGAAGAGTAGAATGTGTCATGTGAATCTATTGGATTCGAAAATATTTCTACAGGAGTATTTAAAAATTACACCAGAAGATAATACCCTGATAGTCAGAACAGAGGTCAAATAAAATTAGACAATAATCCACAATAGGGTGTGGATTATGGTGGAATTTACTTATGCCTTGTGTGATTCAGTCATGAGGCCACAGGCTGAGTGACTAAACCACAACAGAAGGGGGTAAATCCCAGCATAACCCACAACCTGGAGTGGATTATTGCAATTATACAATGTTCCCCTTCACTTTTTATTAAAAAAAAAAATTAAAGGAAAATACAGTTTTTTTTGCCTGTTTAAATATCTTTTTTAATTTAATATATTGTTGTGCCAGAAAAAACACTTCCCTGTTGCCAGGTAGAATATTGAAGCGATGCCTTCCCCCTGCACTGAGACAGTCATATGTTTACACGAATACAATTTTAGTGTTGTATTTTTTTGGTTTAATTTTTTTATATGACACAGACTACATATGTATGCCAGTAGAGACGAGTGGTGTGAGAGCCCCATTCAGCAACTACAACAGCTGGCACTGAATCAGACAGTTACAGTACATCTTTTTTTCTTTCTTTCTTTCTTTCTTATTTTTAACTTAGGAGTCAGGTAGCATGGGACCCATATTGAAGTGCAACTGAGTGCTCCTCAGGTTACTTCCGGAGGTTAAATGAACTGCAGCTGTGGGGCTTGCAGCTCCAAGCATGGGTCTGAGTGGCCTCTTACAGGGACTGACTCTAGGACTGAGGGTCATTGCCCAGGGAAAGAAATACAGGGATCCGTCACTGACTTGAAGGATGGGTCAAGTGACAGTCTATAACTGGGAGAGAGAGAAAAGAGAAAGCCACTGTCTGAATTTTGCTTGCATTCTGTTTTGGAGCTACATCCCATTTATTGCAAATGAAGTACTGTATTAAATGTTTGGTGGTATTGTTTTTGAGTTGTCATCTTTTTTTGTTACTGTTTTTTATTTTTTTTATTTTACATACTTATGCTTTTGGCATCCAGGATTCTTCACATGGTGTTTAGTGGGAAGGCAGTTTGGAATGGCGGAGCAGAAGTAGTGATTTACTTTTAGTTTTGTGATGTGACTGACTGGCATCTTATGCAGTGGTTACAATAGTATTTACCATAGCAGAAAGGTGCCAGTCAGCCAATCACAGTGTCCTATTTTCAGGCCCCATTGTATAATATAAGTTAATGTTTAAAAACACTATGGGAAAAAGTAGAAAGGAAAGAATCATTCATGACATGGATGGGACAGATATTGTGAGATGGCATAATCCACAGTGTTATACACTGAATATTCAGGATGGTAACATTTGAGCTCAGATAGATGTGGACCTAGTTCAGAAGGTACTAGAGCTGCCCCAATCTTTGAGGTCCTTTAGAATGATTTGCCACTGTTGATTTCATATTTACTGCAGAATTTAGAGTGGCCTGCATGGGCTACCAAAACTACTTCTGTTCCCCATGCAGAGTGCATTTTATTAAAGCCACATAGAGGCATTGACGCAGATTTATGCCATATGTAGCAGAGTGAAGGCAATCACCTGTAGTTGCTGAAAGGCCTATATATGTTCATCAATACCAATCTAATTAGTCACAGACATCAACTAAAATGTGGGATGTTAATCAGGTAATGCTTGTGCATATTTCAATGGCCTACACAACCAGTTTATTGTGTGTTATGCTTGTGCAACTGTGTTACTTTGACTGTTTGCACTCTCTATTTCATGAGGAATTACCACTCTGTTGGGGTGCCACAGGAAAGGAACCCTCAAAGAGGGTTCCACCCCTAGATCTGCCGCAGGAAGTTTCCCTTGGCTAAAGGTACCTTAGGAAGAATCCCAGTAGGATAGAGGCGAGCAGCTGAAGGAGAAGGGGAAGAAGGTGGGACAAAGAAAAAAGTGCTTCAGAAAGAGGCTGGGAGGAACTGCTTATATAGCTCGGGAAGGGGGAGTGGCTGACTTCTTGGCCATTGAACTACAGGTGTAGCCTTTCAATTCAATGGCCTACACAACCAGTTTAGTGTGTTATGCTTGTGCAACTGTGTTACTCTGGCCATTCACACTCTCTATTCCATGAGGAGTTACCACCCTGTTGGGATGCCAAAGGAAAGGAACCTTCAAATAGGGTTCCAACCCAGAGGTACTGCAGGATGTTTCCCTTGGCTAAAGGTACCGTAGGAAGAATCCCTTAAAAAACTGTAGCAGTGCCAAAGGAACAGTAGTGATTGGTGACCTCAAGGCAGAGAGTGGAGTGACAGCAACAGGCAGCTTGATAAACAGAACTGATATATGCAGGTTAGCAGAACAACACAGGTACAATGGATTGCCTTGAAGACTGCGGGGGGCCTCCTAGGGGGAGAGGGAACAGTAAGTAAGGACAACATCCACCTCCATTCAACAACGGAACCTACCTAAGTAAACTAGGGAATTCTAACTAAGGCTAACAAAAAATTATGATCAAAGGCATGGAGGACAGAAAAAAAACATTTGAGGAAGAAATCTCTGGGGATCCAAGGTATAGGTCACCTTTCCTTCAGGCGTGGGATAGTTTGTTTATTGACGGCTCTGCTGCTGCAATTTGACAACACAATCAAAGGGGTTGAAAAATATTTTAATTTGGAGGAAGGCTCTCAGACAATCCCTCTAACAGGAATGCTGTGAAAGGTTGCAAGCAAACTCTGCAACACAGTTCCTCCAAGGCAGGAAGAGGAGAGTGACGACTACTGAGGTGCTCAACTGGCTTACCGATCTAAAAACAAACCAAGTGAACCAAAGGCAGTCATGGGGAGAATAGCGTAGAAAGTACCTTAGGCAGCTAGTGCTGCAGCTAAAAGATAGCAATATATCCTCCCTTTGCAGCTTAGTCAAAATTCGACATCAATAGGTGCCGCTGTGCACAGACTTTCATATCAAATGGCTAAACCTGGAGTAAGGACATTCCCAGTATGAGCCAGAAAGGAAGGAAGGATGCAGAGTGAGATGTTGACTGTGAGTGAGCTCGTGCCAAATTAATGGGCATGGTTTTTGCTAATTTCATGTAGCAATGGAGCAGGCTATGCAAGGCACTGGAAAGAATATCATACGAACATACGAAATTTGCCAGCAGATAAAGGCCTAGAGGTCTATCAAGTCTGCTCGAATGTGCAGCTAGAACCCCTTATTCTGCAGCTGCAGGTACTATATCAGGTACTAAGCAGCAAAAGAAACACAATAGGTGTGGTACGGTCAGCAATGAATAGCATGGTAAGCATGTGAAACAATGAAAGTGCTGAGTGTTGGAGACAATACAAATGTCAGACATGTTTTAAAGCAAGTTTCAGCTCAAGGTAACCTGGGCCTTTAGTGATGTGAGGCTAGTCAACCAGTCCATCAATGAGTGCCAAATGAAGGTGACAAATACTAGGAGGATTTTAGTGGCAAGGCAGCAGCTGAATGTGAGGTAAGTAGGCCACATGGGGTCATGGCTCTTCAACAAAACCCCCTAGTCCCCCACCGTAGGAAAAACAAGGAAGTAAAGGGAAAGTACAGTGACCCACATGCAGGTTTTAAAATTAGTTTACAGCAACAGCAGTATCTGGGCTGACCTCCAGAGTATAATAAAGCAGTGTGCAAAAGTAGCTGAGCAGCAGTTAACTGTAGCTTGTAGGGGAGCAATATGTATGAACATAGAACTGTAGGGAGAGGCAATGCACTAAAAACAGCGGCATATTTTGCTTGGTATAAGTTCAGGAAGCAGGATTGAGTTCCATGACTAGATTGCTTAGGTTATTGTAAAGCAGTAAAACAGGGAGCAGTTATTAGCTAGGCAGCAAAGCCATGGACCAGGTATAATCAATGAAAGGGAGTAAGGCAGCAGATTGCAGTGTAAGCTGAAACATACAATGACAATTGCATGCACTGAGGCTTATTAGGCAGAAAAGCAAATTGAGCTAAAGCATACAGAGAACAATGCAGTGAATAGAGAGCTGCAATGGCAGGCGAGAAATGGAACTGGGGGTAGAGGCACAGGACAGCATGAGACAAGGAAACACAGTGTGTAACCTGAGGCACAATTAATACACAAGACACTAGAAAACTAGAAAGCCCAAAAGAAACAAACAAAGCAAACACATGGACAGGAGCAGGAGTGGAGGATAGATTTCTTTGACTGGGTGACCAAAGTAGTAGATCAGTGAGGGGCTGTGGACATGGCCTACCTAGACTTTAGCAAGGCATTTGACACAGAACCACACAAAAGATTAATATACAAGTTAGCCAGCCTGGGAGTGGGTCCCAAGATGACAGCCTGGGTAAAGAATTGGCTGGAGAATAGGACACAGAGAGTAATAGTAAATGGAGTACACTCTGAAGAAAGGGAGATTACTAGTGGGGTTCTGCAGGGTTCAGTATTAGGACCGGTCCTCTTCAATGTCTTTATAAGCGAGCATTGCAGAGGGACTGGAAGGAAAAGTATGTCTCTTTGCAGATGACACAAAGATCTGCAACAGAGTTGATGCACAAGGTGGAGTGGAAAGGATGAGAAGGGACTTGGCAAGGTTAGAGGAATGGTCAAATGTATGGCAGCTTAGATTCAATGCTAAAAGTGCAAGGTAATGCACCTGGGAAACAAAACCCAGGGGAAGAGTACACAATGGGGAGTGAGATACTAACAACAACAAAAATGGAAAGGGACCTGGGGGTAGTCATATCAGATGACCTAAAGGTGGGCAAGGAATGTGAGAGGGCAGCAAGGAGGGCTGGGGGGATACTGGGATGCATAGAGAGGCATCACCAGTGGAAAACAGGAAGTTATTATCCTTCTGTACAGACAGCTGGTGAGACCCCATCTGAGTACTGCATGCAGTTCTGGAGACCCAATCTCCGAAAAGACATAGACAGAATGGAAGCGGTCCAGAGGAGGGCAACTAACATGGTGCAGGGGTCTGCACCAGAAGACATATGAAGAGAGACTTAAGGGAGCTTAATATGTATAGCCTCGAGGAAAGGAGGGAGAGGGGGACATGATAAACTTCAAGCACCTCAAGGGAATCAACAAAGTCAAGAGGGTAGCATCTTTCAAAAAAGAGGTGTGCAAGAACAAGGGGCACAATTTGAAGATGGGGGGGCGGCTCAGAGGTAATTTAAGGAAGTATTTTTTCACAGAGATGGTGGTGGATGCATGGAACGGCCTTCTGGAGGAGGTCGTGGAGTCAAAAACAGTGGTGGAATTCAAGCATGCATGGGACAGTCATAAGGCAATTCTAGGGGCTGGGGTTAGGAAGAAGTAGGCTGCTGGTTAACTAGGATCGGCAGCTTATCCATTAGGTAGGGAAATGGGCAGACTGGGTGGGCCAAGCGGTCCTTATCTGCTGTCAAATTCTATGTTTCTATGAACCAGCACACACAGAAGCACGGAGCAGCTGGAGGCCAGAAATACAAACCAAAAGCAGGAGAATGGAAAAACAGAAGTCCAGCACAAACCAAGCAGATTCCAAGCAGGCAAGGGGAGGGGCAAAGCCCCAGTAGGCCCCAAGAGAGAAGACAGACCAACAGAGCCTCTGGATGCAAAGAAAAAAGTGCATCAGAAAGAGGCTGGGAGGAACTGCTTATACAGCGCAGGAAGGGGGAGTGGCTGGCTGCTTGGCCACTGAACTACAGGCATAGCCTTTCAAAAATTAAATATCCAGGTCCAGATAGTCAAAACTTTGCCCCGGGGCTAAATTAACACTGCCTGGCGGGCAAACTTTACCCAGAGCACAAAGCAAGCTATATTCAAAAGGAAATAGCCCAGTGCTAATCCTGCTGAATATAGCAGCCTAAGGAAGATGGGCAAACTGGTCTGGGAGTGCAGTGCAAAAATAGCCCGGGAATAAGACAGCACTGAATATAGCAACAGGGAAGTGCAAACTGCAGCTGCAGCTCATTAGGCTCTGTGGCAAGCCAGTGTTGCAGGTGGAGAACATTGTGTGTGATTGCACAGAGATGTCTCACAGCTACTGCAAACACACCTCTCACCCCCCTGCCTCATCAATCAGGGACAAGGCTTAAAAAAAATCAGGGACAAAGGTTTAAAATCAGACACATCTTAAAAATCAGTGCTATCCACTCAGGAAGCTGGTAGGATAAGTGGTGTAGTGTAAAATGCATTTTCTAAGGAAAAACACAACTGTGACATTAATGTTTGACATTATTTTATGCGTACAACCCCCACTGTTTTGTCATGGAAACACAAATTTTAGGAGAGACAGAGTAAAACACTGAGGTAAAATCAGGGACGTCAGAAAATCAGGGACAGCTGAGAGATATGACTGCAAACAACAATGTAAGCCATACACTACAGAACTGTGCTATGGTGAAGTGAGGTTTGGCCGGGGCTAACCTGACTGCACAGTGCTAACACATTAGCCCGGTGCAAACTGGTTAGCCCGGGGCAAACGGGAGCTATATTCAAAGCTCCCATGCAAATGAGCCTACTTATGTAATCCGAGGGCAAACAGGTACATTTGCATCTCATTAAGTGCTGCTTAGCATACATTACCAAGCAGTTTGCTCGGTGCTACTGCATGGAGCACAAAGCTCCCCCTTTTGGTCAGAATGGAAGTGCAGGCTGGACATTGCAGGCCATGGCATACCCACAGCACCCCCTGTGGTCAGAATGGAAGTACAGGCAGAAAGCAGCAGGAACTGTGCCCAGGCACAGTCGGTGCATACATACTTCACAACTCCTTGCCTTCTGAATCAGGGACAAGGCTTAAACAAATCAGGGACAAAGGACAAATATCAGGGACACATCTTCAAAAGTAAAGATATCCACCCAGAAAGCTTGTAGAATATGGGTTTAGTGCAAAATGCAGTTTCTAAAAAAGAACAAGTCTGTTACTGTAATGCTTGACATTATTTTGTGCTTACAATGTCCACTGTTTAGCCACAGATACACAACTGTGAGGAGGGACAGAGTTATGTGTAGAGGCAAATTCAGGGACATCCCTGAATATCAGGGACAGTTGAGAGGTATGCTCCTGACCCATTCACAATACAATTATACTTAATGTCCCTGGTAATCTAGTGGTCCCCCCAACCCCTGCATGACTCCTGATCTGTTTTAATAAAAATTAAATGTTATTTCCTGGTAGTCTAGTGGTTACCCCCCATGACTCCCGATCCATTTTAATAAAAATAAAATGTTATTTCCCTGGTAGTCTAGTGGTCCCCACCCCCTGCATGACTCCTGATCCATTGTTAAAGTAAATGTTATTTCCCTGGTAGTCTAGTGGTCTCCCCACCCCTGCATGACTCCGATCCATTTTAATAAAACTTAAATGTTATTTCCTAGTAGTCTAGTGGTCCCCCACCCCTGCATGACTCCTGATCAGTTTTAATACAAATGAAATGTTATTTCTCTGATAGTCTAGTGGTCCCCCCACCCCTGCACAAATCCCATCCCTAAGCACCATACAAAATGACTGTTTCCTGGTAGTCTAGTGGTCCCCCCACCTCCCTGCATGACTCCCGATCCATTTTAATAAAAATAAAATGTTATTTCCCGGGTAGTCTAGTGGTCCCCCTACCCCCCTGCACGACTTCCGATCCGTTTCAATACAAATTAAATGTTATTTCCCGGGTAGTCTAGTGGTCCCCCCCCAACCCCTGCACAAATTCCGACCCCAAGCACCATGCAAAATGACTGTTCCCTGGTAGTGTAGTGGTCCCCCACCCGGCAGTGATGCCCCTGCTCAGCCCAACACTCTAGGAATGGAGCCAGCAACAGCTCAGCCCTCCTCTCACCACCATGGCGGCCACTGACTGAGGTATGAATCAGCTGTCATTCGTACCTCAGTTGGGGGCCGGCTGTGGTGGTGAGAGGAGGCTGAGCCTGTTCCTAGAGTGTTGCTGGGCTGAGCGGGGGCATCACTGCTGGGTGGGGGGACCACTAGACTACCAGGGAACAGTCATTTTGTATGGTGCCTGGGGTCGGGATTTGTGCAGGGGTTGGGGGACCACTAGACTACCAGGGAAATAACATTTCATTTTTATTACAACGGATCGGGAGTCATGCAGTGGGTGGGGACCACCTAGACTATCAGAGAAATAACATTTAATTTGTAGTAAAATGGATCGAGTCATGCAGGGGTGGGGGACCACTAGACTACCAGGGAAATAATATTTTATTTTATCAAAATGGATCGTGATCGGGAGCCATGCAGGAGGGTGGGGGGGATCACTCGACTACCAGGGAGTTTACTGTACTACCGTGGCTACAGGGGTCCACGATGTGGGGGGGGCACCTCCTCATTACTGCCAGCTTTTGTTCGGCGGTATCTAGCGCTGTGCTACAGGTTGCGCTAATGACTGTAGCGCGGTGCTAGACCTTTGAATATGCCGTGCTGCTGGCATTCATGGGAGGTCTCCTAATCCTACCCCTGCATACTATTATCTATTAGCATCAGCGCTACCATACAGCGCTGGTGCTAATAGAGCTTTTGAATATTGCAGCCTCTCACAAATCCAGCGCGATTCCAGCGCTATGGTTTTGCGCTAGGCGCAATTGTTTGAATGTCTGGCCCCCAGTCCGAATACAAAGGGCAGTCAAAAGGTGTAAACTTATGTGTGGGTTTCAGATCTGACAGGCTATACTATACACTTGTTAACAACTGTGTTTTCAGAACATTTGATAAGCACTACTTTATGTAGTTTGACATTGCAAGTACAATCATAACCTCTGTAAGCATGACCACAAGCAGGGACTCACAATGTTGCATGGTAAAATAAATTAGGGCCATCATTCAGTTACTGTGTGAGTAAGTATAGTGCTCAGCAAGCAGTGAAGGTTACATCTGAGGTGCACTAATATTTGCACCAATCAAAGCTGTTGTTAGAGACATACAATCAATACATATGATACAAGCCTTTCCTGTGACAGGAAACAGGTTGCATCTGAAAATTTTCTGTGTCGAGCTGAAGCAGATAGGTCATAGGGATATCAGATTCCAAACATGCAGAAATGTGTAAGTCTCATTTCTGGTTTTTAGCAAGCAGAATCAAATGAAATGGATTAAATCAGGCTGTGCTACTTTATTAAGTAGCAAAAAACAGGAGCAATACACTTTTGAACCACACCTTCAGAGGCAATACAATAAACTAATTTCAAAACTTGTGACTTTGGTTTTTGTCTTTAAGGTCCCACCAGACTTTGTAAAAACTGAGATACATTTCATTCCGCCACACCTTCCGGGACCCCCACCACATGAATGTTATTTCTGTGACTATGATGGTTTAAGTCATATAGCCTTTTTAAAAATGTGCTCAAATTTTCAAGTTTGATTAGAGAATGCTTCCTCAAGGAAAATGTTAGAGTCCTCTAACTTTAAAATCCTTCCCTCAGCCTCCTCCACTCTATCCTTAATTTTTGTCAGTTTCTCATTTACACAATCCGTTGTGACTTTTAGGGCTGACGTTTCAGCATTTAACTTAGTTAACCGTGTTTTATACAGTAGTAGCAAATTTTGATTTGAGGCTTGTACCAGTATTTCCAGAAGCTCCTCTTCCACTGCTGGCCCTACCAGTTGCAGTTTGTTTTGGTGCCACCATACCTGGCAACATATCTGCGACAGCATGACTGTTTTTTTTAATTAAAATAAAAAAAATGAATCAAACTTCCAATCAACCTCTGTGAAAGCTTTACTTTAAATCTGACATTAACAAGTCTTGAAAGCAATAAGAGTTACAGTAAAGTTGCAGTTTTTAATTCATTTAATTAAACATTCTTTTAAAGTGAGATGTGCTAATAAACTAATCTGCCATCATCTTTTTGTAGTGCCAATTTTCTAATTATCCAATGAAGTAAAAAAACTAAAATCCTCTGGTCATTGTCTTATTACTATGTATGGTTTAATTTAATTTAAGTCTTTGGTAACCGGGTAAGTGCACTGATCTATGGGACCTTTTTCAGGAATGACCCAGGCTTCACAGGCAGCTGTTACAAAGGTAGTGACAAGTAATACAATGAGTACAAGTCATGTGGATAGACAGACATCATTGGTGAACAAAGAAAGTAAAATAGGAAAGAAAATTAATGAGAGCCTGAAAAAAAAACAGTACATCATGATAAGCAACAATTATTATATAATTATTTACAAAGGCTAAGTGAAAATTATTGCATGATGTAAAAAGAAAAAAAAAAATACAAGACAATAGCCAAGTGGGAGAGCATGAGAAGCAGGTAGTGAGGGATGTAAGAAATGAGCCCAAAGAAATGAGAGAGGGCAGGGGAGGCCAAAGCAGCCCAAGAAGAAAAAGTCAGAAAGGTGGGGGTGGGATTATACAAGCTAGCAATGGCATGTGGCCTCATCAAGCAGCCAGGATTTGAAATGTGTCTTGAAAGTGGCATGGGAGTCCAGAGAGCAGATGTGTGCAGGGATTCTTTTCCACAGAGTGGGAGCAGCTACAGATAACACTCTGTTACCCATAGCTGAGGAGACTTTTGGGATATCGGGGGGGGACTAAGGATGCATGCAGACCAAGGGAGTTCTGGTCTTGAGGAGATAGGCATAAGGGGAGGCCTTGCCAAGCCTGATGGCACTGTCCAGGAGGCAGTTAAGCCTGTAATCAAATATGCAGTGTAATAGGGGCCAGCCAACAGTCTGGTAGAGGTGGCAGTGGTGAGTGGAACATGGTGCCAGGAGAGTGAAATGACATATGTTGTTGTACATAGAGCAGAGGCACACATGCAAGGCTAAGGATGTGTGTGAGTAAATTGGGGAGCAGTAGTCAAGCAAGAGTAGCAGGTTGCCTTGGGCAATGGCTAAATGGGCTTTCCTGGTCAGAAGTGAGTGACTTTATCCGATAGGCCACACCAAGTTTCTTGTTAATATGGTAGATAACAGAGGAGATGTGGTCAGAAAAGGAGAGGGATGGGTCCATGTCATAAGAGCAAAGTGAAATTATCAATTTGCACAACAGCAAGTACATCCTGGTGAACACAAATACAGCACAAAACCATACATATCGAATACTAAATTGGTGTATATCTAAATACATGTTTAATGTGGGGGGAGGGGCTACAACCCTGCACCCCTCTACCCCCCAAACTACTATAATCATCTCTGGGGGGGCAGACACTGGAGGGAACACGAGGGAATGAGGACAGCAATAACTTTAAAAAGAAAAAAACACCTGCCAAACACAAAATAAAATACCTGTCCACAGTCCTGAATTCAGGACCACCACCACTGCAACTGATGTGCATACCCACTACACTACACTACACAGTAGCTTGGTGGGATCACACTCCACACCCCTAGTTAGCCCATCCCTCTTCCTTCCACTTCCTTCCATCCCTTCATTTTGTCCCTTCGCTATTCCCTACACTTGCTGTTTTTTGCCTCCCTCCCTCCCTCATTATTCCCTTCTTTGCTATCCCTCCATAGTCGCTGAACCTGAGCGTGACCAAAATGATGCACTAATTTATGAGTCACTCATTTTGGTTCACTCTTTTCACGTGATACGTTATGGATATTTTTATTAAGTAACATAATGTGGAAACAATTATGGATTAACTAGGTCAGATTGTAATATTTTTGGACATAGCCTCAACATAATCCCTAAAGGACAGCATGGAATCATAATAGATATCCAAATATTTAAATCTGGAAACCTGCTCAATTCCCACTCCATGGCATCAATAAACAACAATGGCAAACTCCTACTTAATAAATAATACATTAGATTAAAATAACATGGACTTTGTTTTCTTTTACACTGACAACTAATTGATCACTTGAAAACAACTCACAAACATGTAGGAAATATTTTCCAATGATGTCCAAAATATTGGAAGTTTTTTTAGCACAGGAAAAAATTATCAAATTATTGGCTTATACGAGAGTATCACTTTTTTGACAAATCCTTGAAATTTCATTTATAAAGAGAAAGATTGACAGGGGCCCAAGTATGGATCCTGTGGTAACCCCATAGTGCTCAAGAGTAAGAGAATGCAGTGCTATTGTCAGCAAATTGAGATCAAGATGAAAAACAGTTTTCAGTCTCAGAGGACACATTAGAAGGCAAGCCAAAAGAAGTCAATTTAAAGTATAGGAGACTAAGATCAATTAAGTCAAATACAATTGTCAGGTCCACAAATACAGCCCCATGAGTAATCCAGTATCCATACCCCGGAGAACCATGTCCATGAAACTAACCAAGGCTGCCCTGGTAACTATTCCCTTCCTAAGACTGTGCTGTTAAGGACATAACCAATTGTTCCTCTCCAGATGATAACTCAGTTGCTAAGATACAGCCTTTTGCAAAATTTTGCTGAGTGGATTGAGTATCAAAACTGGACAAAAGTCATGCAGAGGTACAGAATTTGCCTTCTTTGGTACTGGAACAATCCAATCACTTTTCTAAACCATGAAAAAGTTTGAGAAACCAGTGACAAGTTAAAAATAGTAGTCAAAGGGGTAGCTATCTGATGGACAATATACTTTAGGAAACATACAGTACATGAAGATCATCATTTCAATCACCAGAATCTGAGGGAATGACACAAATACATTTTAAAGTTTCAGAAGGCAACACCCTCTTAAATTAAAAATTTGGACAAGTAGAAAGGACAGGAAAAACAGTTTCAACAAATTGGACATCTATGGATAGCTTCTCATTTGAATCAAAAACAGATGAATCTGAGAATTTAGTTTTTAATAAATCAGCAGTTGCCCAATGATTCTTGAATTCTGTTTCATCAATAATTAAACTTTTAATAGAACTTTTAGGCCTGGTATTCATAAGTGAATTACTATTGTCCCAAAACAACTTAGAGCCACTCCAAGAGGCATCAATTTGATTTCTAAGGGATTTTGCTTTAGTGGATCTAATTAAATATTTAGAAGAATTTCTTGCCTTACAATATTCTAAAAGAAATGACAATTATGAAGAGATTTTATACTGTTTCCAGGCAAGATTTATTTTCTTTATCAATTCTGCAACTGCCTTTGTAACCCAATTATTACAAATATTTCTAAACCTCTTTTACAAATTGGAAAACAAAAATATTTTGCAGCAGTAGCAGCAGTACATAGAAGTTTAATGACAGTCAACAGATGGAATACTATCTAAAAAGGGGCAATCAATCTCTTCTAATTTTTCCCAAATATTGCCTATTTGATCATTCTCAAAAATATGTGAAAAGACAAAGTGGGGAGAGATTTTAGGAGGTCTGTAAGTGAGGACACAGAAAGTGGGGAAACAGTCAATCACTGCATCCTTTAGTGTATCAGAAAATATACTCTGTGTCATTTGTTCGTCAAGATCCAATCCAAAAAGGAATGCCTGTGAGTTGGATGGAAGTAACTGAACTCACTGAAAAGACTGAAGTAGGGTCCCATATTTACAGTCATATAATGCAACCTGTGTCTCCTTTCCCCTGAGAGGGATAACCCCAGCCAACAGTTTTGTCCCACACAGAAGTTGCAGAGAGCTACACAGAAGTTTCTTTGGCACTGTTGTTACTCTTTGCACTGTACAGTATATAGTATTTATGTCACCTGTAAAACTGGTAGCAGTTTTCCTGCATTCTGATTGGCTGAGAGGATTCTGAAGCAATGAGGTTTGACAGTATTTGTATGATTTGGAGGGATGCACAACAATCAAGTAGAAAAGAAACCTATTGCTTTGCCTTTCTTCTGGCAAACAGGACTCGATACATTTACTATTAGTGCCTTCAAAAATGATTTACAAAAGAATGTTCTGGCAGCCATCTTTGTAAAGGGAAAAAAGCATATTTGCAAGTACCATAAGAAACAATTAGATCACATTTTTTAACCAAAACACAGTTCAACCTCATAAAACAAAACACAGTACCATAAAACCATACAATCTGTGTAGTTTTGTAATTGTTTTCTTACCTTTTGCACACTTTCAAAATCCGGCTTCAGTTTATGGACGCTGATATTCTTCAGCTCCTCTCTCCTCACATGAAAATCCACTGACCTGCTTATAGCCTTTTCCAACAGCATTTCTTAATCGGTGCAAGACAAGGCAGTTAAAATGTGTCAAACCGCACTTCCCTGAAATAACACAGCTTATATTACATCAGTGCCCACTTTTATGTTATGTGACTCATATTACCACTGTACCACAGTACCAACAATAGCTCATGTGGACTGGACGTGAGTCCTGGAACAAGCAAACTCAGTCGCTAGAGTTCTTTTTCTCTCTCTCTAATGGGCACAGCAAAACACTGAGGGATCAATAGCAGACGTAGTGCTTCCAATTAAAAACAAACTCTAGCCAGAGCCGATAGGGCTGTGAAGAGAAACACAGAAACATAGACTTCGATGGCAGATAAGGACCATTTGGCCCACCCAGTCTGCCCATTTCCCTACCTATTGGATAAGTTGCAGATTCCAGTTTTCCAACAGCCTACTTCCTCCTACCCCCCACTATAATTGCCTTATGGCTGTCCCACGCATTCTTGAATTCTTCTAGTGTTTTTGACCCCACAACCTCCTCAGAAAAATGGTTCCATGTGTCCACCACTCTCTTCATGAAAAAATATTTCCTTACATTGCCCCTGAGCCATCCTCCCCTCTATCAAATTCTTCTTCAAATTGTGCCCCTTTGTTCTTGCACATCTCTTTTTCTGAAAGATGCTATCTTCTTGGACTTTGTTGATTCCCTTGAGGTATTTGAAAGTTTCTATCATGCCCCCCCTCTCCTTTCCTCAAAGGTATACCATATCTCTTTTCATATGGCTTCTGATGCAGCCCCTGTACCATTTTAGTTGCCCTTCTCTGGACTGTCTCCATCCTGTCTATGTCCTTGCAGAAATAAGGTCTCCAAAACTGCACACAGTACTCCAGATGGGGTCTCACCAACTGTCTGTACAGAGTGATAACAACTTTTTGTTTTCTATTGGTGATGCTTCTCCCTATGCCAAGGCCTTGTGTTTTCCACGGTTCTGCAGCCACAGAACTATCCAGAGAAATTTGCTGAATTGTGCCTCACTCATGGAGGTCATGCCCAGTTGCAGAACTCCTGTGGAACTCGCAGAAAATGTAATCTGGGCTGAGGCATGCTGTGAGTGAAATTCTCCCAATAAAAAAAAAAAAAAAAAAAGCACGGCCCAGCTCTGAGTGGTATGTTACCCACAAAGAGAGCAAATGTTTTGTGCTAGGCTGTAAGCTAATTACTCTACCAAAACGTTTCTATATTCAGACCCATTGGAAGGCATAAAAAGACTGGATATTATAAAGCAAAATGTTGTGCAGAGTGACAGGAAGCTGAAGTCAGGCAAGAGAAAACAACTACTGAACTTTTATCATTATTAGACAGGTACAGTCTTTTTACATGCTTTAACAATATACTGAGAGCTTTGCATTTACAAGATTTGTTTTTACTGTATACAGTCAGTAATCACCAGGTACACCTCCTGACCACAAAAAGAGCCACAGCCAACTTGTGGTAGAGGTTCCCCCAACTCATTGGATGCATATTCCAAATATATTGCAATAATTTCAAGATTCACTCTGTTCTCAGTTTATATCCATGGGGTTTCTCTTTATTGCAGATGAGAATATTGACTAACAAGGGTCCTAAGGCGGGTGTGTTTGGGGATGACTACAGCAGTTACTTGTTCTGTACTGCACGTTAGTCATTTATTGTGCATCACTGCATTTTATACAACCACTGCTGATGTACTCTGAGAATTAAGGTTGCTTTTTTAAGGACCTGACAAATCTGCAGTTCGGTCAGTTATGAGCAGTGACAAACTCTGAGTAGTCCCACACATTACTTTCCTACTGAGGGAGCCCTCAAAAGTACCTGCACCCATGGCGATGTAATTTGGTGTGTTGGCCAGCTCAACAGCTATCAAATCAGTCAAATCAGTAGTTCCTGAAATCGTGTTGATAGTCGATAGTCCAGCTCACAGTGGTGTCATAGTAAATCATAGAAAGCTATCTATTTGTACCATACTCATTCTATTTTAATTCCTTTCTGTTTTAACTTTCAGCCTGGTTTGTTTTGACTAATGTGTCTCAGTTGCCATTTTTTAAATTGAGTGAACAGAGCTACTTTTCCTCACAGCTCTGGGGTTGTGCTGTGTCCCTCAAAAGAAATCTGTTCTAAGTTGCTTTCAGTTCTTTCATTCTGTACTCTTTTTTTACCTTTGATTTCTGAATTTATCTCAAATACTGTAAGTAATGTGGATGTTGAATTCAAATCATGGTTAAAGAACTGCTTTCTTTCTATCTTTTTGTAGTGCCTTTATTTTGAGTGATTCTGTACATACTGTTTGCACCTAGTTTCTAATTGATTTTTTTATGCATGGTTTTATTTGTAATATGTTTTGAGTACCCTTTTAACTCAACTGAAGCAGTTGACTATCAGTTTGTACTGGGGTTCTATCTGTCATTTTATCGTCAATATTGTACAAGTTGGCCCCTGCAAATGAATAAATAAAATACTTCCTGATTGTGCCTGCACTCTGACTATCCATACATTTGTAGCTGTTGTGTTTAGGGATTTACATAGTCATCCTCCACATTGACTAAAGACATTATTTTGCATTGCACACATTTACATTTATCAAATTACAGAAAATGTACTTGACCACCATGCCTGTCATGCTTCATATCTGCCCAGTGGCAAAACTACTTTGTAAACTAGTGGTTTTGTGCAAATATAAAACAAGCTAGACTGCAACATTCAAGCTTGCCGTGTTCCCTTAAATCATCCCTCATAGCTGGTACCATTTCTGCTGGTGACATCACCTACAAATTTATTAAATAATGTAAATGCCATCTTGGCTTAATTATTTTTACAATAGTAATGCCCTCTTGTCCAAAACATCTCCTGTCCACTCTGGACATATTTTTATTTTATTTATTCAAACATTTTTTGACTGGGATTGGCACACTGAGCCAAAACTCATTTCCAGGTGTGACCCATGATATTTCATATCTCATGCTGTCCAAAGCAATCAGTGACTAATTTTGCGACAGGCCATGCAGTTGCTGTGTAAGGCTTGTCTGATGTTCTAGGCTCATGAAGATGTGTGAAGGCGGTGTGCAGTGAATCTGACATCTTTAATTTCACAAATAAAACAACAAGACACATAGTTGTGAAAAGTATTTATTAGCAGCTGAAAACATTTCCAGTTTGTGATCAAGCTACAGTTTCCCTCCTCTTATGGTGTTCTCAGTTTCTGTAATAAAATCATATCACAAGCAGTTCCTGAAACATAGAAATTAAATCATAAAGACTGTCTTAACAAATGTGGTAAAATACATCCACACATATGAATATATACATACAGAAACAAATCTGTCTTCAAAACATTTATCAGGCATAGTGTTCTCTTAACAGCTCATTTCCAAATGTGTCCTGTGAGTGAGGGGTTTGAAAGATAGTTCAAGACCAAAAAAAATATATAAAATATAATGTGTGTGTGTCAAACTGCACCCCAAAATTAACACATAATTAAAAACCTAACTGAATGTTAAGGGTTTATGTTACAATATGAGCACATGACTCTTCTAAGAAAATGTCAAATATGAAGAAAAAATGCCAATAAAGTATAAAAATAAAGTAAATAGTGCAACACTTTATTGCCGCAGAATTGCCGAAGAAATAACCATACACTGCTGCAGATGTTCTGCGGCAAATGGGAACCCTGCCACAGAACTTTGCTCCAAAGTGCAGCAGAAAAATCTGGGCCTTGCCCTATGCATCCCAGTATCCCCCCCCCAGCTCTTCTTACTGCTCTCTCATATTGCTTGCCTACCTTAAGGTCATCTGATATGACTAGCCCCAGGTCCTTTTCCATTTCTGTTGATGTTAGTACCCCCCATTGTGTACTCTTCTCCTGGGTTTTTGTTTCCCAGGTGTATTACTTTGTGGTTCTTTGCATTGAATCTAAGTTGCCATACTTTTGACCATTCCTCCAACTTTGCCAAGTCCCTTCTCATCCTGTCCAACCCCTCTTGTGTATCAACTTTGTTGCAGATCTTTGTGTCATCTCCAAAGAGGCATACTTTTCTTTTCAGACCCTCTGCAATGTCTCCTATAAAGACATTAAAGAGGACTTGTCCCAGTACTGAACCCTGCGGTACCCCACTAGTAACCCCCCTTTCTTCAGAGTGAGTTCCATTTACTAGTACCCTCTGATTCCTGTTGTGCAGCCAGTTTATTACCCAGACTACCACCCTGGGACTCACTCCCAGGCTGGCTAACTTGTTTATTAATCTTTTGTGTGGGACTGTGTGAAATGTCTTGCTAACTTCTAGGTAGGCCATATTCACAGCCCCTCCCTGGTCCACTACTTTGGTTACCCAGTCAAAGAAATTGATTAGATTTGTCTGACATGACCTTCATGCTGTGAATCCATGTTGCCTTGGATCCTGTGCCCTGCTGGTCTTTAGGTACTCAGCAATTCTTTCTTTCAGAAGTTAGTCCATCATTTTCCCTGCTGTACCACTGAGGTCAAACTAACAGGTCTGTAGTTTCCTGCCTCAGTCATGCTCCCACTTTTGTGAAGGAGAGACACATCTGCCCTCCTTCAGTTCTCAGGTACCACCCCATCCTCCCATGATTTGTTAAAAAGGGTAGTTAATGGTGTCACTAGTTCTCCCCTTAGTTCTTTTAGAATTCTGGGGTGAATCCTATCCAGCTCCATTGCTTTGTCCACCTTGAGTTTTAGAAGTTCTTTCAGGACCCTTTCTTCTGTGAATGGACTGGTGTCAACCCCCCTTCCTGGAGTGCTTCTATTGTTTCATTTAGATAACTCCTCTTCTTCTTCTTTTGTGAATACTGAGCAAAAGTATTCATTCAGCATCTCTGCCTTTTCTCTGTCTCCCACTGCCCACCTCCCCTCCCTTTTATTAAACTTTACTATCCCTCCCTTGACCTTTCTTTGCTCCCTAATATACCTAGAAAAGGTTTTATCCCCCTTCTTAACTGAGTTGGCTATCTTTTCATTGGTTTGGGCTACCAAGTTATTTTCTTATTGGAACCATATAGTACTGTTCAGTCAAAATTATCAAAAACTGGCATGCTGCTAATTCAGTCCTCTACTGAATTTATTTAGTCATAGTACATGCTGCTGCTGGTGTGTGTGTGTGCATGTGTATATATGTGTGTGTGTGTGTGTGTGTGTAAGTGTGTAAGCATGCAATCTGTCATGCCCATAGGAATGAAAAAGCTACCACAGCTGCAGCTGTACTGTTTGTAATTTGACACTGTAGTCTATCTGACTTTCAGTAAACTCCAGTACAACAGATAATGACTTACCCCTAAGTTGCTGAAATAAATAGAATAAATCAATTAGACTGAGCTGGACAGATGATAGAAACAGCAGTTTAAAAAGGTTTTTTTGTTAATATCCTGAGAAGTTCAGAAGTGCAATACAGTAGCATCTCCCCTCTCTTCAGGTGCCTTTAACATAGAGGAGCAAATAGCAAAAATCAGAAGTTGGGGTGGGTGCACTGTTTTGCAGCTGTAGAGGAATACTTTCATTAGTCCTGGACACTACTTCTTTATTCAGCTGTGAGCTATGTGAGAAATTCTATATTGCACTTGATATCTGCAAAAACATGCACTTTTCCTTAATTCTGTGGGAGGTAAAACTAACTACCCTTGGTAATTGCTTTTTATTTACATATTTATTTAGTGTTTAACCAAGAAGGGGCTTGAAAACTCTGTTTATCTTGTTAGTAACTTCAGAAGGATTTAAATACTGCATTTGGGTAGACCCTTGGAGGTAGCTAGATTGTCTACTAGGATTTTCTGACAGTTAAACTATTTTTAAATAAATTACAGGTGGCTGAAGAGTTGAAAAAGGAGCTTGCAAACTCTGATTATCTTGGAAGTAACTTCACAAGTGTTTGAATACTGCATTTTGGTTGTCCCTTGGGGGTAGCTGGATTGACTACTAGGATTTTGGGACAGAAACTATTTTTAAATAATTTACTGATGCACATGAGTTTGTGATAGTTAAAATATTTTTAAATAAGTTACTGTGGTTAAGGAGTTGTCATAGCAAAACCTGCAGTGTGAAACAGGAAAAGACAGTCTTTCAAGCAACAGGGGGAGGTGGATCTAGGTTTACATTTGTTTGTTACAATTTTTAAGATTTTCAGTGCAGGAAGAGTTTAAAGTACAGCTGACTTATTTTGGGGCTGACTGCTTTCAGAGCACAAACCACCAGGCCTGTTTTGGGACTGGGGAGGTTTACCTGTGTCTGACTTGGATGTGTGGATTTTTCTCTGTTTGATTAGCAGGGTATTTTCTCTGTCAAATTGTTGTGTAGGGCATCTTGCTGACAGGAAGGTACTCATCGCAGCAGTGGGTCAGAGCTTTTAGCTGATTGTTTTGTGAGGGCACAGTTTAGGCCAACCCTTCCCACCCTCACCCCACCCACCCCTGGAAATAGTTCCTTTATACCTGGGGTCCTGACATCATTTCCTCAAGAGTGCAAGGTGCATATCACTGTCATATCCTCTCTAGCACACTTGCACTGACAATATAAGCATACACATTGTATAATATATATGTTTCTGTATAACAAACCAATCACACACACAAAAAAAAAAATGTGGGGAGTAGTGCAATGTAATGGCTGTGGGGCAGCAGTCTTCCGAGAGTCTTTCTGGAGGCTGAGATGCTGCCCAATTTGCAGACAACTCTCTGCCCTGAGGGAGGAAGTTGCCCATCTTCAGGCCACACTGGACAGTAGTAAGGGAACCTTCCCCCAGGCCACACTGGATGGTAGGAAGGGAGCCTCCCCCATCCAGGGAGCATCAGAGCCACCACCACTACCTCAGCGGTTGTGAAGAAAGCACAGCAGTTGGACCACAGTGGGCTCAGGGAGGGTGAGGATGGTGGAACAGAAACACACCCAATCAGTTGTTCCACTCCACAATCCATACACCATTCTGAGGGAGCATAGCTCCCCTATGGATGCACCCACAGAGGAGACTAAGGAGGTTGAGGACAACTGTCACAAGGGAGGCCCACAGGAAGGAGGCAGAGGACAACACAAGGAAAGGAAGTAGCTCCTGGTGGGGGACTCAATTATTAGGGGATAGAACTGGGGGGAGCAGGGAAAACTGAAGTAAGGTGCCTGCCTGGTGCCATGGCTTGGAGAGACAGGAAGCGCATCCTCAGTATCACGAGAACAGCTGCACGGGATTCTGAGCTGGATGTCATTGTCCACCTAGGGACAAATGACTTGGCTCATCATGAGATTACAGCAGTGCAGAAGGACTTTGTAGAATTGGGGAGAGGCCTAAGACAAGTAGCACACACAATATCCTTCTCTGAGGTGCTGCCTGTCAATGGCATGAGTGAGGTGAGGGTACTTTGCACCATGCAGTTTAATGAATGGTTGAAAAAATGGTGTGGAGCACAGGGGTTTGGTTTCATTGGGGACTAGGGTTCCACCTGGAGGGACACCAGCCTATACTGGCAGGATGGTCTGCATCTACATAGAAACATATAATTTTATGGCAGATAAGGACCGCTTGGCCCACCCAGTCTGCCCATTTCCCTACCTACTGGATAAGCTGCAGATCCTAGTTAATCAGCAGCCTACTTCTTCCTACCCCCACCCCTTAGAATTGCCTTATGACTGTCCCATGTATGCTTGAATTCCACCACTGATTTTGACTCCACAACCTCCTCCGGAAGGCCGTTCCATACATCCACAACCCTCTCTGTGAAAAAATACTTCCTTAAATTACCTCTGAGCCGCCCCCCCATCTTCACATTGTGCCCTCTTGTTCTTGCACACCTCTTTTTTTGAAAGATGCTACCCTCTTGGACTTTGTTGATTCCCTTGAGGTACTTGAATGTTTCTATCATGTCACCCCCTCTCCCTCCTTTCCTCGAGGCTATACATATTAAGCTCCTTTCGTCTCTCTTCATATGTCTTCCGGTGCAGACCCGGCACCATTTTAGTTGCCCTCCTTTGGACAGCTTCCATCCTATCTATGTCTTTGCGGAGACTGGGTCTCCAGAACTGCACACAGTACTCCAGATGGGGTCTCACCAGCTGTCTGTACAGAGGGATAATAACTTTCTGTTTTCTACTGGTGATGCCTCTCCCTATGCATCCCAGTATCCCCCAGCCCTCCTTGCTGCCTCTCTCATTGCTTGCCCACCTTTAGGTCATCTGATATGACTACCCCAGGTCCCTTTCCATTTTGTTGTTATTAGTATTTCACCCCCATTGTGTACTCTTCCCTGGGTTTTGTTTCCCAGGTGCATTACCTTGCACTTCTTAGCATTGAATCTAAGCTGCCATACATTTGACCATTCCTCTAACCTTGCCAAGTCCCTTCTCATCCTTTCCACCCCACCCTGTGCATCAACTCTGTTGCAGATCTTTGTGTCATCTGCAAAGAGACATACTGTCCAGGAAGGGAACAAGTCTTTTGAGCAATCGGTTTAAATGCTTCATTGGCAAGCTTTTAAACTAGTCAAGGGGGGAGGCACTGATAAGTAGCAGGAAAATCCCAGCCTCTCCCTACAAAACAGGGTACTAAATGAAAAAAAGACCGAGGTAGAAAGGTCAGTGGGGGATGCTGCAAAAGAAGGTAAAGCCATCAAAAAATGGAGAGCAATGAGTACTAATGCCTGTAGTCTGAGTAACAAGCTTCCTGAATTAGTGGCCTTGATGGAGGAGGAACATCTGGATATTGTGGCAGTCACAGAAACATAGTACACACAAACCCATGACTGGGACGTAAACATACCAGGATACACTATCTACAGGAGGAACAGGGAGGGTAAAAGAGGAGGAGGAGTAGCTCTTTACATAAGGGAAGGAATCAAAGCAAAAGAACAAAAGGGAAAACAGGGAGGAGAAGAAGCACTGTGGGAAAATTTGAAGACTGGCAATGGCTCCACAATCCGCACAGGGGTTGTATATAGACCCCCTTCTCAGGGGGAGGAAATGGACAAGGAAATGATAGAAAGAATACTTAGAATGGCAGAAAAAGGGGAGGTATTGCTGATGAGTGATCCGAATATGCCAGATGTTAACTGGAGTGCAGTTGCACAGCCACTTCGAAGAGTGGGGTTATTCTAGATGCCCTACAGGGGGCATGCTTTAGACAACTAGTATTGGAGTCCACTCAAGAGGGAGCAATCTTAGACCTGGTTCTCTCAAATGGAGATGAAGAGAGGATCACAGATGTAGAAGTGGGTAGCCATCTGGGAACTAGCGACCATCGAACTGTATGGTTCACAATAAACACAGCAATAGAGTCAAGCCATACAAAGGCAAAAGTACTGGACTTTAGGAGGGCTGACTTTGCCAAAATGGGTGAGTGCCTAAGGAATGCACTAGCAAATGGGCAGGAAGATGGGGTGGAAGAACAATGGGGAATAATAAAAACTGCCATCACAGAGGTAACAAGCCTTTGTGTGAAGCAAATAAACAAAATGAAATGATATAAGAAACCACTATGGTTCTCAAAGGAAGTGGCAGTGAAGGTTCAAGAGAAAAAGAAAGCATTCAGGAAGTACAAAGAATCACAGAAGGAGCAGGACAGAGAACTGTATCAGTTAAAGCAAAAGGAAGCTGGGAAGGCAGTCAGAACAGCAAAGGCCCAAACCAAAGAAAAGATAACCAACTCAGTTAAGAAGGGGGATAAAACCTTTTATATGTATATCAGGGAGTGAAGGAAGACCAAGGGAGGGTTAGTGAGGCTTAATAAAGGGAGGGAGGGTGGGCAGAGGGTGACTGTGAAAAGGCAGAGATACTAAACAAATATTTTTGCTCAGTATTTACGAAGGAAGAGGGGGAGCTATCTAAAACAAACAGTAGAAACACTCTGGATACAGAAGTTGATACCAGCCCATTTACAGAAGAAAGGGTTATGAAAGAACTCTTAAAACTGAAGGTGGACAAAGCAATGGGGCCTGATGGGATTCATCCAAGAATTCTAAAAGAACTAAAGGTAGAACTAGTGACACCACTGACTACCCTATTTAAAAAATCATGGGAGGATGGGGTGGTACCTGAGGACTGGAAGAGGGCAGATGTGATTCCCCTTCACAAAACTGAGAGCAAGGCAGAAGCAGGAAACTACAGACCTGTTAGTTTAACCTCAGTGGTAGGGGAAAATGATGGAATCACTTCTGAAGGAAAGAATTGTTGAGTATCTAGAGGCCAGAGGGTCACAGGATTCAAGGCAGCATGGATTCACAGCGGGAAGGTCATGCCAGACAAATCTGATAGATTTCTTTGACTGGGTGACCAAAGTAGTAGATCAGGGAGGGGCTGTGGACATGGCCTACCTAGACTTTAGCAAGGCATTTGACACAGTCCCACACAAAAGATTAATATACAAGTTAGCCAGCCTAGGAGTGGGTCCCAAGATGACAGCCTGGGTAAAGAATTGGTTGGAGAATAGGACACAGAGGTAATAGTAAATGGAGTCCACTCTGAAGAAGGGGTTACTAGTGGGGTACACTTGGGAGTTCGGTATTAGGACCAGTCCTCTTCAATGTCTTTATAAGCGACATTGCAGAGGGACTGGAAGGAAAAGTATCTCTCTTTGCAGATGACACAAAGATCTGCAACAGAGTTGATGCACAAAGTGAGGTGGAAAGGATGAGAAGGGACTTGGCAAGGTTAGAGGAATGGTCAAATGTATGGCAGCTTAGATTCAATGCTAAGAAGTGCAAGGTAATGCACCTGGGAAACAAAAACCCAGGGGAAGAGTACACAATGGGGGGTGAGACTAACAATAACAAAAATGGAAAGGGACCTGGGGGTAGTCATATCAGATGACCTAAAGGTGGGCTTGGAATGTGAGAGAGCAGCAAGGAGGGCTGGGGGGATACTGGGATGCATAGGGAGAGGCATCACCAGTAGAAAACAGGAAGTTGTTATGCCTCTGTACAGACAGCTGGTGAGACCCCATCTGGAGTACTGCATGCAGTTCTGGAGACCCAATCTCCGCAAAGACATAGACAGGATGGAAGCTGTCCAGAGGAGGGCAACTAAAATGGTGCAGGGTCTGCGCCGGAAGACATATGAAGAGAGACTTAAGGAGCTTAATATGAATAGCCTCAAGGCAAGGAGGGAGGGAGGGGGGACATGATAGAAACTTTCAAGTACCTGAAGGGAATCAACAAAGGCCAAGAGGGTAGCATCTTTCAAAAAAAGAGGTGTGCAAGAACAAGTGGGCACAATTTGACGATAGAGGGGGGGAGGCTCAGAGGTAATTTAAGAAAGTATTTTTTCATCACAGAGAGGGTTGTGAATGCATGGAACGGCCTTCTGGAGGAGGTTGTGGAGTCAAAAACAGTGGTGGAATTCAAGCATGCTTGGGACAGTCATAAGGCAATTCTAGGGGGTCAGGGTAGGAAGAAGTAGGCTGCTGGTTAACTAGGATCTGCAGGTTATTCATTAGGTAGGGAAATGGACAGACTGGGTGGGCCAAGCAGTCCTTATCTGCCATCAAAATCTATGTTTCTATGTTTCCAGAAAGGGAGTTTCATGATCAACCATTTTTTAGAGCTACAATCTGATCCCAAGAGGGCAGTAGGCTCTGCCCACAGCCCTAAAAAGAGAAGTGGCCTGTTTTTAAAAAACAAAGCAAATGAGAGCTGAGTTTTATGTGTGTGTGTATGTGTAGGGGGACACTGCTATACCACTCCCCCATATATAACAGACATGACAGACATAGCAACACACTCAGGGCTCAACAGAAGAGACTGTACTTTCAATAGGAAAACAATAAGATGTGACCTTTTTTATTTATTTTTTTAAAAACAAAACAACACAATGAAAGCTGAGCTGTGTGGTTTTGGGGGGAGAGGGCAATGATGACAGTTAAGCAAACAGCACCATTTAGTGGCACAGACCTAAAACACCAACCATTAACATCAAGGTACAACACCTTTTTTTTACTTCCAAGATAAAAAGGTGTATCAATTATCTTTTGTATTGTTTTCACTGATTTTTAACATGTACCCATTTTATAAATGCAATAAGACACTCCAGGGTGTTGATTATATTCCAGAAACATGCTTCCATGTAGTTAAAGGCACAATGTGCAAGTGCATTGTGCCTCACAATGCACCTAGGCCTGTGGTTCAGGAAAAAAATCCACACCCTGTCCTGTATTATTGCTGTACTTAGGTGGGGGGGGCTGTGAAAGAGGGCTTATGGGTCATGCTGCTGTTGTGTGGTCTGAGAGAGAGAGACACAAAACTCAGCAACACAAAACTCAGCCAAGATCTTCTTTATCCAAGGACACCATGCTCTGGGGTCATGAGGAAACTTGAAGTCTTCTGGAATGGATGTGGAAGCTGCCTTTGGGAATACAATGCCTCCTTTGTGTAGTTGAAAGTTGCCTATAGAAACATCTTGGTGCTGGATTTGGGAATGTGGTTTGGCTCCCCCAAAATTATGGAGCAACAAACTGTTGGAGGTGGTGAGCTGCTCTGTTTGAGGTGGTGCACTGCCATCTTTATTAAAGCATCTAGAGTATAGTACCTTCTAGTACCTTGTGTTTCATTTGTCTTTTGCTAAGTGAGTGGATTAGTGTTTGTTTTTCTCACTGATGAGTAGAGTGGCTGTGCCAAGGTATCTTACCTGTTTTGATAACTGTGTCCATCTCTTTAGCCCTGCTCATTTTAGATCTTGACTGGAGGTTGGCTTCATTAACTTTCAGATATTGTACATTTTGGGTAGTGTTTAACTTTGACAAAGCATCAGGTAGTGATGTGAAACATTGTTCTAAACCTTACAATAGTCCTAAAAGTAAAACATATAAGCACATTTCCATTTCAGACTTTATCAATAGTCCACAAAACCAGCAATTCCTTAATTGAATTATGGACATTATTAATTCTGGACTTATACTCTGGTTACCATATTCTGGAATCTGTCCTTGAGACTTCTTTTACTGAATTGTATATCAGTCTGAAATGACATGAACTGATCAGTACTAGTACCATAGGAAGTGAATTTTGTGTTGATTTATTTTCTGTTGGTTAGGTTATTTAAATCAACGATCATGGATTTATAACCCTGATTTATAAACTCCGAGGAGGTTCTGGTAACTCTTGATAATTGATTATGGATAATTTGATAATTAACTGCTCTTATTTATTTGATTTCATCAGATTATATTACTTAATTATCATATTAGACATGTATATTAGAAGTGGCAAGGAAGGAATCACATGATGTCTAGCTAAGGGGAAGCAGTGCTCTCGTCTCTCTCCCGCTACATCGAACCACTTTACAGACATAAACTAAACTAAAATAGCCAAGAAAATCTTCTTTTCTTCTCCTGAAGTCATCCTACCTGATAACCAGAGTGTCGTCGAGAGCGGTAGACAGCAATTGGAGAATGGAGGCAGAGATAAGGCAAGTGCTCCTGCAGCATACCCTTTCAGCTTCCCCCTAACAAGGCCATGAAAAAATAAAGACAACAGCCTGCAAAGTCAGTGGTCTCTCCTACACCTAAACCTACTGCTGTCCCACTCGCAGAACAGCACTTTCTACTAGAAATGCAGCCATTTCGGGAGGCTTTACCAACACTGACAACGAACATAGCCACCCTAAAGCAAGACCTGAAAGAAGTGCCAAGACAAGCCAGAGACTCAGAGGCATGGGCAGTCTCATTGGAAAAGTGGAGGGCAACTGCGGACCTAGAGATTGTAGCCCTCTGAAAACAAATGAGCAAGATGGAGCTCCAATTGGAAGATCTCAAGGGCCGCAGTTGCCACAACAATTTGGTAACTATTGGCTTCCCAGAGGAGGAAGAAGAAGAAGAAGGGTCTTCCCCCATCGTATTCACCCAGAAGCTACTGGACAAAGTAGCCGGTCCTTCACCTAGTGGGCCTGCATATATTGTGGAGCGGGTCCACCAAGCTTTACGTTCCAAGCCAGCTCCTGGTACACCCCCTCGTCCCTTCTTGCTGAAACTACTAAACTATTTCGACAAGCAGCAAATTCTGGTGACATTAAGGTGCATACAGACTTTGATGTGGGAAGGGCACACAATACGAATTTCACAAGACTTACCAGCATCTGTCAGGCAAAAGAGGGGCACGTATCATCTTACTATCTCTCAGCTTATCCTGGCTGTGATCCAGTTTTGGATGCTGTACCCTGCACAGCTACAAGTTCATGTGCAAGAGAAATGGCACTCATTTGAAAATAACTAACAGGCTGTAAAGGAGCTGCAAGGGCTGATACCAGATCTGTTTTAAAAGTGACGAGGGCCTCACTGTTTGGATATCCTTCAAGTTGGTGAACTACCTTCTTTTATGGGCACTAAGGTAGGGTGAAACTTGTGGATTTATGGCTACTTTGAATTGGAGTGGTGCATATCCTCGCATGAGCTCTGATTCTACTTTTTAATCGGAGTATTACAGCCCACAGCTTACTTGGAAGAGCACTGATCTGCAGGAATAAGTGACTGGGCCAATAAGAGACACTGGTTCTGGCTTCAACACTGTCCCCCTGCCTTATCGTGTGATCTTTTGGTTATTGGCAGCTCAGCAATACTGTATGTATCCCACTCTGTACAGCAGCATAGCAGAGCAAGTAGAACTGATGCTCCTCGAGAATGCGTATAACCAAACCTGTGCAACCGCTTATTTAGCATGGAGCCTCACTGCGAGTGTGCGAGTGATTGTGGAAATGCAGCTAATGCCGCTCAGTCTTGCTGCAGCTGCCTCGAAGTAGAGTACTCTCACAATATACTCACATGACAGTTCTGGATAGTCTCCTAACCTTAAGATTGCTGCATATTGGTGGTGGAGGGGCTTTTCCTTTTTTTTTCAGCTTTCTTGTTTTGTAATGTGATGCTCTCTATTCTGCCTATGAGAATCAGTTGCAGTCACCAGCCCCATAAATTATGATAAGGTAGCATTATATAGAGAGTTTAGTTAATTTCAATTTATCTACCCGTACAGCAGTTTGAGCATTAGGTAGAAAGGGGGATGTTTGGGTTATCTCTCACAACGAGAGAGCTGTTTCATACCAGTTTTTCTGTTCTAGGTTGTTTGAACTTATGTTAAACAAGTTCCTGTTATAAGTCATAATGTTTATGGAGGAAAGGATGAGAGCTTTATAGGCCCCAACTGGCAGCATTGCATACCAAATTGAGGGGAAGGGTAGGCCTCTCATTATTGCTACCAGTAGCATCCGATTTACATATGTCTAGTTTGAGAGGATTTTTCCTATATTTCACATAAGTGTCTTAATTCAGCTGTGAGGGGATCAAAAGGGGAGGGGGGTCAGACATGGTTTGTTTTGTGTGTAGGGTGGAGGGGGGAGGAGGAGGGGACCCATGGTATCAACACAATGGGTTTAGTATAGAAATTCAAAATGTATTACAGCATTTACAGCAAGCTTAAGAAGAAATGGCTAGCAATATAAATATTATATCCTGGAATGTTAATGGGGCATGCAATAAGCAGAAATGGTATAAACTATTGAAACACTTGCAAATAGTCAGGGTACAAATCTCTTTTTTGCAGGAAACCCATCTTCTTGAATCTAAGGCCAAAGTGCTGAGAAGGCTGCATGTGGGACAATTTTTTGCTGCTGGCTTCAGTTCACAGAGTAAAGGGGTAGCGATACTGGAGTCTAGGAATGTGGGTTTTAAACGTAGTTAGTGCATCATGGACCCCCTGGGCAGATACGTAGTTGCAGTCGGGACACTGGAGAGGTCTGATATACTTCTTGGATCCATTTATGGTTCAAATACAGACACCCCCTCCTTCTTTATGGAGATCTTTAATCTTCTATTGCCTTTCCTCTCCGTTCCGTTTCTGTTAGGTGGAGATTGGAACCTCCCTTTCTCCCCAGATGTAGACAGGATGGGCAAAGAGAAAGTCAGTTTATCACCGTCTCAAAGGGCCATCAGGGACCTAATAGACAACTTAGGACTGTGCGATCCATGGAGGGTTTTATACCCCAATCTGCGGGGATATAATTTCCCGGCTCTAGTACATGGGTCCTCCTCCCGCATAGATTATTTTTTAATGTGTAAACAACTTCTCCCAGGTCTTATGGCATGTAAAATTTCTCCAGAAGTTATCTCGGACCACTCCTCAGTGTCTTACACCATCTTGATAACCCCATTCCACCGTGTAGAAACAGCTTGGAAACTCAATAACAGACTATTGAAGGACAAATGTGTGATAGATAAGTTAAAGGCCTGTATCGCACAATATAGGCAAATTAACTTGAACTTCACGGGTCAACCGGACTTGGAATGGGAGGTCTAAAGTGTTGTATTAGAGGGGAACTTATCATTATTGCCTCAGTATAGAAACACAAGAGGGAAGGTCAGGTTAAAGAATTACTGGACAAAATTAGGCAACTGGAAAATAATATCTTCCCATCATCTACGGAAATGATCCATCAGGATTTGATCCGAGTCAGGGCACAGTACAATGACCTGCTGGTGGTCAAGGTGGAGTATGCAATCCTCTAAACAAACTCCACATACATTGATCAAGGGGAAAAAGCTGACCACCTGTTAGCCATGAGTGTCAGGCAGCAGGAAACCTTGAGGTTGATTAATGCAGTCCGTTCCAGGGTGGGTGGCCTCCTTCTAACTACTCCAAGTGAAAACATAGCTGAATTTCTTACCTTCTATAGGGAATCTATACAGAGTCAGGCCTGACCCCCCTTCAGTAACCCAGATAGATGAATACCTGAATGCTCTGAATTTACCTGCACTGTCCAAGGATCAACAATCCCTCCTGAGTTCTCCACTTTCAGAAGATGAAATTAGAAAGGCCATTAGTAGTCTGTCACTTGATAAAGCCCCATGCCTGGATGGCTTTTCCTCCAATTTCTATAAGACATTGGAGGAGGAATTGGTCCCATGGCTGCTACATCTGTTCCAGTCCATCCTGGTGGAAGAGAGCTGGGAACCCCATCTTTTTGAAGCCCTAATAGTAGTATTGCACAAAGAGGGGAGGGATCCAGAACAAGTATCGAATTACCACCCTATTTCACTATTGGACTATGATATTAAAATTATTTACTAAAATTCTCTCAAAAATTCTAGCAAACAGATTAGGCTGGGTTATGCCCTCTTTGATTTGTAAAGAACAAGTGAGTTTCATGGGAGGCAGATCAGCTTCAGATCACATGAGGAAACTAGACCACATTTTCTCTACTTCCCAAGTTAATGCTGCTCCTGCTATATTGATGTCCTTGGACACCGAAAAAGCATTTGACAGAGTGGATTGGTGCTTCCTTTTTAGGACACTATGTCAGTTCAGTTTTCCTCCCCTCTTTGTGCAATAGATAAAAGCTCTGTACACTAATCCTACTGCACGCATATACTGTAATAGAACCTTTTCCTCTTATTTCTCCCTACATTCTGGCACTAGGCAAGGCTGCTCCCTGTCCCCCCTATTGTTTAATTTGTATCTAGAACCTGTCCTGATGTGGATTAAAATGGACCTGGAGATTAAGGGTGTAATGGTAGGAAGGCAGGAGCTCAAATTCTCAGCATATGCTGACAGTATTCTCCTCCACTTATCCAAACCTAATACTTCAATTATCAGGGTCCTGGATCTAATTCAAGAGTCTGGAGTTCTGGCCAATTACAAACTGAATTTGGAAAAAAACTTAGTCTTCCCTCTTAATTTTCACACTCAGCAGAGGGAAATCGAAGGCCTAGGGTTTCAGTGGGAATCTAAAAAACTTAAATATTTGGGTATGTATTTGACTAGAGACCCTAAATCCTTGAGAAGCCATAACTTGGATACCCTGGTTCAAGTAATCCAATACAACTTAAATAGTTGGACATCATTGCCAATATCTCTATGGGGGAGAGTGAGTCTAATCAAAATAAATATCCTACCCGGAATCTTCTATCCCCTCAATATGTTAAATATCTGGTTGCCTTATGCTTGGTTTTCCAAGCTTCACTCACTGATCACTGGATTTCTATGGAAGGGTAAACAGGCCTGTAGGGCTTATGGGAAGCTTACAGTCCCCAAAATAAAAGGAGGACTGAGACTCACTCATTTCAAATTTTATTACTGGGCAAGTAATGCTGCAAAATATCTGAGGTGATCAGACAAGCTCAAAAATTCAAACCCAGACCAATATATATCTACTGTATATGGCTAGAGCTGGAAAACAAATGTATTTCCTCAGCAGGCATCTCTTCCCCTGCCCTCTATCAAGTCCCACTCAAATAGTTTCCTCATGCATTGGCTGATACTCCAGTTGGCACTTCAGTCAAAATCCATGCTCAAGTATGTGCATTCCTCATTTATAAACATACACAAGACCCGATCCAACCATTGGTGGGCAACCCAAATTTTAAGATAGGTGGGAGATTAGAGAATGCTTCCTGGCTTCCCCAATTGGCACATTCCAGGGTTGTTGACTTATGGCATGAGGGCCAGGTTAGATCAACAATGTACATCCTCAACAGATACCATTTAGGCCCCCACTCAAGTTATGGTAGAATACTTGGTTTGCTGGCCAAGGCACCTAGCTTCACCTGAGCTCTTTCCTTCTAAGACTGCTTGAAAGGCAGAGTAGAGAAACTTACCAGAGCAAGGGAAAAGGATTAAGACTTATTTTGGCTAAGCAGATTTACTGTGTGGAGGTGTTTTTATTTTTTACTCACAGGGATTGCTACTGTTTATTGCTAACATTTTATTGCTTTATTTTTCTCTGATTCAAATTGTTGTTGCTGGTATACCTTCTTCTCCATTATTACAAGGTGTGCCTACAGGTGTGTGCTAACAGATTACTGCTGTAATCTTCTGATTCAAATTGTCTTTTGCAAGGTATATCTTCTGTTACTGCTTTATTTTTCTCTGTAGCAAATTGTTTCTTACAGGGTATATCTTCTCTGAAATTACTACAGGTGGAGCTTACATTTTTGTGACTTTTTTATCATTGGGCTAAGCAAAATTACTGTTTGACACTGTGTTTATTTTATTCTTTTTTTTTTGTTGAAAAGGTTTGTTGTCTCAGTGTGTTTCAGTCTCCTTCTCACATTGAAGGAGCTAATTGCTTTCCTCCCACAGCTCTTCCAAAGGATTAGGTGTGTCTGTGGGGGGGTGGAGCTGGCAAACTGTCAGTAATTTCCAACAGAAAGAAGGATTAAAAGGTCAGGTTAGTTGATATCTTGGAGGTAGAAGACTTGGTTTGCTGGTCAAGGCACCTAGCTTCACCTGAGCTCTTTCCTTCTAAGACTGCTTGAAAGGCAGAGTAGAGAAACTTACCAGAGCAAGGGAAAAGGATTAAGACTTATTTTGGCTAAGCAGATTTACTGTGTGGTGGTGTTTTTATTTTTTACTCACAGGGATTGCTACTGTTTGTTGCTAACATTTAATTGTTTTATTTTTCTCTGTAGCAAAGTGTTTCTTACAGCGTATATCTTCTCTGAAATTATTACAGGTGGTGCTTTACAGGTTTTACAGTTTTATCTAACATTAGGATAAGCTTTCAGGGTTACTGCATTTGTTGTTAACTGATTGTTTCTGCTCTCACCTCCTTGTTCTTTCGTCCATGGTTCTTCTTTTTCGGCAGGGGAAGGGCCCAGCCACCCAACCCCAGCCACCTCACAATACACTCCTTTTATAGAGTACCACAGTTGAGACATTTCCTGTGGCAGAGCAGGAAGGGGGTGGATCAGTGGGGCCTCCACAAGGTGAGCTCATTTACAGGGGCACTAGTAATTTAACTTGTTATAACAAGTTAAACAAAAACAAAACACAATCAAACCATTACTTGCATTTTTTTTCCTTTTGTTTCATCCTAATTACTCTGACTAGGTTATAAACCCAGCAACTTATCTGGAATGGATATCATTAACTGCAGGTACTGTGGAACAATTTTCAGAGGACAGTCTTACAGGATTTAGGACACTGTCCTACATGCTGGGCCTTTGGAGATCTTAGGGCTCAGCTCCGGGCAGCATGGGCAGAGATTGCTTGCCTCAAATTTAATATTCAAGAAGAAATACATTATAAGAACCACCCACCATTTCCCCAGCATCCAACAGAAAAACCTCGACCGCAGAGGGTAGTTGGTCCAGGAGGTTGGCAGATGGTTAGGAGGGGCAAATCGGGTGCCCCATCACTCTCTGCTCTCCAACATATTACCTCCGAAAACCATATAAACACTATAAACAGGTATCTGCCTCTATCTCTTAAATCAAACAAAGAGGCAGAAGACACTGCAGAGCAGGACACTGCAGCACAGGAGCTAGCACAACAAAACTCACCCAAATCAGGAACCAAAACAAAAAAAGCAAAAAGGAAATCCAAAAAACTTCTGATCATAGGAGACTCCGTGATTCGGGGAGTTGATACCCATCTCCAGCCAGGGGTAATGGTCAGATGTCTCCCAGGTACATCAGCATGGAGAGACACTGACCGCATTGCTAAAATTGTTCACAAAGCAGGAGAAAACATTGATGTCCTAGTACACATAGAGACTAATGATCTCACCAGCTGGTCCATTGTGGAGACCAAGGAACACCTGACCAGGCTGGGTGACAAACTATCATCCATTTTGTCAGACATCTCCTTCTCTGAGATCCTGCCAGTCTGGGAGAGGGGAGCAGATGGACGGAAGGTCAGAGAAGGGGAGATAGGGGAGCTAAACACGTGGTTCAAGGGCTGGTGCCAGGAAAAAGGACACAGATTTGTAGGGAACTGGCAACAGTTCTGGGAGTGAAAGTTCTTTAAATTTGATGGACAGCATCTAACTAAGGAGGGAGTCAGTGCATTGAGGCAGAAGTTTGATGTATTTGCAGAATATTTAAACTAGCAAATGGGGAGAGGGGTGCAGCACCCCATACGTCGATTGGGAAGAACACCCTCCCCCCTCAGCTAGTGGTCAAACAGGGATTCAGCATGTTTGCAGTTCATTTGCATCACCAGGTAAGAAAAAAGGTTTGTCTCCCCATACGATGCACAGGGGTATTGCAAACCTCACCCAACAACTAACACACCAAAATCTGGCCAATGGAAAATCATGTACACAAATGCTCACAGCCTGGGAAATAAGATCCCAGACCTGCAGGCAATAATGTCAGAGGCTAAACTGGACATTGTAGCAATTAGTGAGACGTGGTTTACCAGTAACCACATTTGGGAGACTTCAGTACCTGGCTATGTATTGTTCAGAAGAGACCGAGGTGCAAAAAGGGGGGGAGGAGTGGCCCTGTATGTCAATGAAAATATCAAAGCAACAGAAATTCAGAATACACATAAGGAGCCAGAAGAACTGTGGGTCACCCTGGAAACAGGAAAGGGGACAGCCATAATAACTGGGGTTGTCTACAGGCCCCCAGACCAGGGGGAGGACATAGACACATTACTGTTAGAAGATATACAAAACATGACAGCTAAAGGGGAGGTTCTGATAATGGGAGACTACAACATGCCGGATACAGATTGGTCAATACCAGCAGGAACATCTGCCAGAACTAGACACATGGTGGATTCCCTGCAGGGGGGAGGGCCTCAAACAACTGGTACAGCAACCCACAAGAGACAGAGCTATCCTAGAGCTAGTACTGACTAACAGGGAAGGGATCACAGATCTCCAGGTAGAAGGTCACCTGGGGGCCAGTGACCATCACATGATATGGTTCAATTTGGCTACTACATCTAAATCATCCTATTCCAAGGCAAAAATATGGGACTTCAGAGGAGCTGACTTTGATAAGATGGCCAACAGAGTTAAGCTAGCCCTGGCAAAAAACACAGGTGAGAGGGTACAGGCAAAGTGGGCAAGCATTAGGATGCAATACTTGAAGCAACATCCCATTGTGTTAGACAGAAAGGAAGTGCAAAAGAAGAAGGAAACCACTTTGGTTCTCAAATACAGTAGCAGAAAAGGTCAGAGCCAAAGGCTGGCCTTCAGGAAATATAAGGAACACAGCGGGATGAAGATAGGGAGGCATACCAAACTGCTCTAAGGGAAGCAGGGAAGGCAGTAAGGCAGGCAAAGTCCCAAACTGAGGAAACACTAGCACGAACAGTAAAAGAAGGTGACAAGACTTTCTATAGATACATTAGTGAAAGGAGAAAGTCCAGAGGGGATACTGCTAAGCTTAATGGAGAAAAGGGACCATGTGAGGAGGAGGACCCTGTAAAGGCATCTGTCCTAAATAGATACTTTTGCTCAGTATTTACTGAAGAGAAGGTAGGGCAGGGCCCACAGCTCAGCATCATGGACACAGGGGGGAGGGAGGTGAGCACTACTCCCTTCACAAAAGAAAGGGTCCTACAAGAGCTTGCTAAGCTCAGGGTGGATAAGGCAATGGGACCTGATGGCATACATCCCAGGGTAATTAAGGAGCTAAAGGTGGAACTAGAAGAGCCATTGGCAGAACTGTTTAGTGAGTCTCTGAGCACAGGAGAGGTCTTAGAAGACTGGAGAAGGGCTCATGTGATCCCGCTCCACAAGAGTGGTAGCAGGGAGGAGGCGGGGAACTACAGACCAATCAGTCTTACCTCAGTAGTGGGCAAGATTATGGAGGCACTCCTTAAGGAAAGGATAGTGCAACACCTGAAATACAAAGGGGTACAGGATCCAAGACAGCATGGGTTTACAAAAGGAAGGTCCTGTCAAACTAATCTCATAGATTTCTTTGACTGGGTAACCAGAGTGGTGGACCAAGGGGGAGCAGTTGATGTCTCCTACCTTGACTTCAGTAAAGCTTTTGACACTGTTCCACATAGAAGATTGATAAATAAGCTGGGTAGGCTCAGGGTGGCTTAGAAGTTGGTCAACTGGGTGGCAAACTGGTTGATGGGCAGAAAACAGAGAGTGGTGGTAAATGGTATACAGTCAGAAGAGATGCAAGTCACAAGTGGGGTACCTCAGGGATCAGTCCTGGGGCCAGTCCTCTTCAACATCTTCATTAGTGACCTTGCAGATGGACTAGAGGGTAAGGCTTGTCTGTTCGCAGATGACACCAAGATCTGCAACAGAGTAGATGATCCAGATGGGGTGGGCAGAATGAGAAGAGATCTGGATAAACTAGCAAAATGGTCAGAAGAGTGGCAACTGGGATTTAATGCAAAGAAGTGCAAAATCATGCACATAGGGAAGAGAAACCCTGAAGCCACCTATAGGCTGGGAGGGGAGTTGCTAGCAGTCACAAAGGAAGAAAGAGACTTGGGCATCATCATCACTGATGACCTGAAATCATCCAAGCAGACCTCTAAAGCAGTAGGTAAGGCTAGGGGGGTGTTAGGGTGTATTAGTAGGGGTATCACAAGTTGTAAGAGGGAGGTAATAATCCCCTTTACAAGACACTGGTTAGGCCCCATCTGGAGTACTGAGGCAGTATTGGAGGCCACACCTTCACAAGGACATTAACCAAATTGAGGCAGTCCAGAGAAGGGCAACAAAATGGTGCAGGGCTGCATCAGAAGACATATGAGGACAGATTAACAGAGCTCAATATGTATACCCTTGAGCAAAGGAGGGAGAGAGGTGATATGATTGAGGCATTCAAACACCTTAAGGGCACTAACAAGGTGAAAGCGTCTAACATGTTTAAATATAAGAAAAATAGCAGGACAAGAGGACACAGCATGAGATTAGAGGGGGGCCGATTAAGGGGAAGTGTGAGGAAATTATTTTTCACAGAAAGGGTGGTGGATGCATGGAATGGCTTACCACAAGAAGTGGTGGCTATGAATACAGTGCAGGGCTTCAAACAGGCATGGGTTAGGCATAAGGGAGCAATACAAATGACTATGAATAGATAGGCCACTGACAGAGCAAAGGCCGATGGCACATTTATAAGGTAGAAAAAGGAATGGGCAGACTGGATGGGCCTTGAGGTCCTTATCTGCCGTCAACTTCTATGTTTCTATGTTTCAAAGTGTTTTAACTCAGACATATGCTAGCTGCTTCTCAAATAAAACAAATAACAGAGGATGGAAGTAATTTCCTGCAACCACTCAGGACAACGGCCACCCAGCAACATGTGGTTTCTGGTATATATAAGACATTAATAGAAAAAGTGTTCCCACATAAAGATGGGTCCTCTTGTTACTGGAATTCCCAGTTCCCGGAAGTAGCATTCAATTGGGAGAAGGTCTGGAAAGACACATACAGCTCATTTTACAGGATAGGTTACTTCTGTTGCAATTTCAGATTCTTAACAATATGTATTGTACTGCAGTGAAACTGACTAAAATGAATAAGTCTCTTTCCCCAAATTGCAGGTGTTGTATGCAAGAGGTAGGGTCTCTATACCACATATTCTGGGATTGCCCCAAAGTAGCTCCCTTATGGGCCCTTATAAAGCAGAAAGTAGATCTGCTATTAGGCATCATGGAATATATAGAACCGGGGGCATGCCTGGTGGGGGACTACTCCCATATGAATGTTACCAAAAGGAAATATCACCTAGCAGTGATAGCAATGTCAGTTAAAAAGTTACTACTTAGACACTGGCTAGACATGGATATTATATCTTATACTGAGTAGTTGCAGGAACTCCTGTTCAATCTCTCAGTCGAGGAGGTGATCGCTAGCATGCACAACAAAATACCCAAGTCTGAGAAGTATTAGATGGGCTACAAACGTTATACTCCTTTAATAAATATAGTAAATGCTTAAGAGTATATTTTTACAGCTGATTTTATTGTTGCATTCCTGATACCATGGGGGGCTAGTGGGGAGGGATCTATCTGGGATGTCTGTATTGCTTTTTCTTTTCTGTAACCATGCTGTGTTGTAATATGGCCTTTTAAGGCCAACTGCACAAAATAAATAAAATATTTTGAATTTCCAAAAAGAAAAAGTGACAAGGAAGTTAGCAAACAAAAAATGCCTCTATAGCTGAGAATATCAAAACAATTATGAACTCTATGGCCAACATGAAATCTAAGAAACATAAAAATGGCTGTGTATTTTCCCAAGAACTTGCAATGTTTCCTTCCATTGCCTCTTCTACCCCTAACCCTCCAATCCCCCTGCTAGAACATCTTAATTAGTTCATTATTTACATGAGGAAATTTCTATTGACAAAAGGGTTGGTTTGCCTCCCATAAGTAACAAATCTGCTGTTGTCTGTATAGACAACCCTGTTTTCCAGCATTGGAGTTTTTTTTAACACAATTAATTTGTCCAATAAGGGAATTGAGGAATTAGTTGATGAGGTAAATCCTGAAGGCCTACATGGTACCCTTAATTTAATACTGCCACCCCCAACATCAAATACAATAATACAGGAGGAAATTGACCTGCCTAATCAAGTCAAAATAACTGATAACTTTGTATGCTCAAAAAATCGATCACTGGAGAATGGGAGGAATTCTCCTCCTGTTTCTTCTGGAAGTGCAAGGATAAGGTGAATATTGCAAACTGTTTTTCAAAAAATTCTATAAACAGATCAAGAGCGCATGATCCCAAAGGGATAGATATTTTTATTTATCCCTCAAAATTGGGTGTTTTCAGCCCCATGGAGTTAACTGATGACTTGAAATCCACACTTTCTTTTCAGGAGGACTTATATATCTTAGCTGGGTCCCCCAACTAGGTATTTGCAAAACTTGATAAGGAAGTTGATAAAACTGAGTTAAAGTCTGAGTTCTTAGCACAATGTCCAGATACTATTTCTGAGTATACCATCAAAGCTTTAGCACAGTGATGGGCAAACTGCAGCCCGCGGGCCACATGTGGCCCTCAATGTGATTTTTGTGGCCACCAACATCATTTTCAGCAAAAATAAAATAATTGTCTTTTCTCCATTGCTGTGCCTTTAAATTCTGTCCATGTGCCTTCTGCGCTGAGGGAACTGGCTCCGTAAATGTATCGTTGACTGGGCGTCATTTTTTAATGTACCATGGAACAGGCTTAATTAAGGGTAAGTCTAACTTACTCAGTGTACCAAGGGACCATGCGTACTACTGTGTGAGTACTTTCATCTGCACTTCCAAATCACTGTCGAGGGACTGGGCTAACTGAGTTAATTTACAGAGGGACCGGGCATACTGCTGTGGGACTGTAGTGCTCTTGTGTTTGGTCGGTTGGCTGATCTTTTTAACTTCAACAGGACCATATTCTGCGTGTTGGTGCTTGTGTGTTTATTTGGTCAGGTCTTATTTTTTAAGCACTATGGCATACATAGATACATAGACAGTGTCGGCAGATAAGGGCCTATGGCCCACCCAGTCTGCCCATTTGAGCTTGTAAGTTCAGTTTATGTTTTCCAAGAAATCTGTTGTCCCTTACCCCTGACCTCCAGAATTCCTTTATGTCTATCCCATGCATTCTTAAATCCCATGATTGTTTCAGCCCCCACCACTTCCTCTGGCAGGATGTTCCACTTGTCCACCACCCGTTCTGTGAAGAAATTCTTCCTCCTGTTTCCTCTGAATCGTCCTTCTCTCCAACTTCATCCCATGCCCTCTAGTCCTGGAACATCTTTTTAGCTTAAAAATAGTGTATTCCTGCACCCTGTTCCTCCCTGTAAGATACTTGTATGTCTCTATCATATCCCTTCTCTCCCTCCTCTCCTTCAGGGAGTACATGTTCAGTTCCTTCAACTTAATTTAAGGGCAGCACTGTATCAACTTCTGCTACTTCTGCTTTCAATACAAAAGATAATTTTGGCAATTAGGAAGTCAAGTTAATTAATATTATTTATAATATAAATGTATGCTGTTTAATACTGGTTTAAAATTTTAATGATGCTAAATTAGTATAATACATTTAATAAACAGTTTTTTTTTCTCAAATGTGTCAATCTTGTTGGAAAATGTAAAATGTGTTATCCATGCTTATGTGGCCCTTGAGGTTGTTTGAGGCCACACTTTTGGCCCTCAGTTATTTCCAGGTTGCCCACCACTGCTTTAGCACATCCTATCATGTTTAATATAGTTCTTTTAGAAGCCTACTTTGGAATCAAGCATTATATTGAAACCCTAACCATGTCAATCTTAGAAAAATTTACTCTGCTGGAGCAGAGAATTGGTAAGTTGGTTGAAGAGATTTATGGCAATAATATAAGTAAATGAAACAAATCTAACAGCCTTTCCTTTTCTACAATAATAATCCTGGACTCCCCTGCACCAAGAATGAGGAATAAACAGGCTTCTCAGGAAATCTCTAAGAAAAAATCTAAGATCAAATATAGGAGAAAAAGAACTAGAAAATGTAAGGCTCCCAGTAATAACCTTTTAGTAAACCTGATTGAGACTCCAAAGCTTGAGCCTAGTTTATCCAAGCCAACCAATCTACCCGAGGCACCCCCCCACAATCTACTGAGTGTGAAAAAATAAAGCAGAATATATGACTGTTGTTGTAGAAGCTGAGGTGCTGGTGGTCAAAGCTACCCATCCCTCAAAACAAGAGACCCTCATAAAGTCTGAGGTTGGTTCCAATTTTATTAAAAATCCTCCTGCCACATTACCTCTTTCTCCTGATATAACTGTATTTTCAAAGATATTTGAGTCAGAAGAGGTGCTGCCTAATCTGGTTGGTGCTCTTCCCCACCAACTTATTACTACTGGTTAGGAAGTGTTTTTTAAACTAGAGAACCTCTTCACTAAACCTTATGAAACTAACGAGACACTTATGGATTTGATAATGCATCTATTTAGAGTTGAATTAGAATTTCCATTCTACATTCTAGGCTACATCTTCTGTAACTTTTGTTTATAGGGATAGGACCAACCCCAATTGCCCTGTATATCTAATGATTTCCAGTACAGGTATTGCTGCAACTATATGTTCTAAACAATTGCTTTTAAAATACTGTACCTTGGGACTTACCATCTCTTTCCTAGTGATGTGGTCTACGATATGGAAAGATACTTATGGCAGGATTAAACCCAGTAAACTAGTTTATCTTGAAATTTTTTCCTCTATATTAGCACTTCTCAACTGGAATTTTAAGACATCCCAGCAATCAAATGTTTTGCCCATATTAGGGATTGCTCCCTTTGAGGGAGAAGACGAGGCAAACTTGGCATTATATATTAGCATAATTTTGGCCTCTATTATTAAATGGGATATCTCACTCACAGACCTGGGCACACTAGAAAGGGTTCATTCAAACTATAGTGGGTCCCAGATAGATTGTTATGTCTATTTCTTGGATCTGTTTTCCCTTTTGTTAGAAAACAGTCACTGATTTGATGCTGTGTACATTCATCTGGTCTCATTCTTTGAATTGGATCAGATGACTAATTCCCCAAAGAAGTCACAAAATTCACTGTGACTAACAAATCCTCATAATTCAATAGAGAATACTGTTTCTGTTCTTATGTCCCCAGCTAGAAAGGCTGATGACATTAATGTACTTGTTTGGAATATTGCTGGACTGGGGACCAATTTGGTAGGCCCACAATGGCTTGATTTTGTTTTGAGATTTGAGGTACTTGTTTTTCAGGAAACATGAGCTCTTCAACAGCCTTCTATAAATGGCTTTGCATCTTATCATATCTAAACTATTAAAGTAAGATCTTATGGTAGATCTATGGGGGGGGGTCTTTCTGCCCTAGTTAAAATTAGGGAGTGGCTGAGGGTTTTGAAAAATTTGGCTCCTACCCAGGAGTTTCTTCTCACAGTGATTAGCTGGGATTCTGCTGTTATACTTTTAGTAAATGTTTATACAGTATTCCTCCTTATTTTCATTCAAACCCACATTATGATATTTGGTCTAAACTGGTGACAGAGATCGACACTAAGGGGCCAATTCTAGGAGGCATGAGCAAGTATCCAACATTTGTGGCTTGTGCCAAATGCCGATGCGCTGGGGACCCTGCACCTGATTCCAGAACAGCCAGGGTCCCCGGCAGCTACATCTGCAACTTATGCCAACCTGATAAGTATGCCTAACAGAGGGCATACCTGAACAGTGTTTTACAAGCCTGTGGCAAGGGACTCAGAAGGGTGCGAGTGCCCCCCTGTTCCAATCCCCTAGTAAACAATAACTAAAGCTGTACAGGGCTATGGGACCTCCCTGCCCCTGACCCCCCCAATAAACAGTATACATAGTCTTACAGGACTATTGGGACACCCTCACCCCTCCAAGCCCTGATCCCCATGCCTGGGCAGTTTTGCATCAGGTAGAATATAAAAACACAAATCCCCAGACTACCTGGTAGTCTAGTGGCTACCCCACCCTCCTTCCCAGCAGTGCCAGCCCACCCCACCTCCCCCAACCATCCTCAGCTGGCAACTGGCACATTCCACCTCTCACCTCCATGGCCAGCCACCAGCTGAGCTCCATATGAGCATGTACCACTGTATATAGTACACATGCAATGAATGAGCTATCATTAATTGGGCACACACTGTATACAGTAGTATGCACTCAGTAGAAGCTCAGTTGGTGGCTGGCCATGGAAATGAGAATGAGATGTACAGTCACTGACTGAAATGGGTGTGGGGGGTGAGGTGGACTAGCTATGCTGGGTGAGGACATATACTACAAGGATAATGTGTTGTGCTTTTGTTCATACATGTTACAATTATCAGGGAGCTTGTGATTGGGGATTGGGGCTTGGGGGGCATGATTAGCCCTGTGGGGCATTACTTGGGGATTGGGGCTTAGAGGTGCCAGCAGCCCACAGAGGGCATCTAAATGAATTCCAAAATGGGAGAATGGGTGAGGGAGCTTATGTGGAATTGTAGGGGGGGTGGCTATTGGGAGCACATGGTGCAGTGGTACACCCCAGGTGGATTCAGAGTACACTTAGACCAGCTGATAGCTGGTCTAACTGTACTTTGACCAATGTCCCCCAGGAACTCCCTTGGAATAACAAATGTACTGTTCCAGCAGCCACCCTCCCAGAATAGGGCACTACTGCTGCTGTAAACCCCCATGCACCATGTCATAGGGGGTTTATGGTGTACATGGTGGTGTAGGACCACTTTGGTGATCAGCCTGCAGCACATCACAGGCTGCATTTTGGAATGCCAATTGTCGTACCTTATGGCGCAAAGTGCTACTTGCGTCATTTGTTTTGGCACAAGTCACTTGCGCCATGCATAATCATTCTGGAATTGGGCCCTGTGCCTTCAGCATTCCAAGCTGATTTAGTTATTTTAGCAGGGGACTTTAATTCCAGAATAATGCAGTTTGATAAGTTATTTCTTTTACAGGATCAGTTTTATATGGGGAACTTACTACCTAGCAATTCATCTGACAAAATACTTAATGAGCTGTGAAAACATTTTCAAGATTTCATTATGAGTAATAATTTATTGATATTAAATGGAAGGGGGGGTGGTAACCAAACTGGTGCCTGCACTCCCCCAAGGGCAAATTGTAATTGATTTTGTCGTATGTTCACCTCATTCTTTTGACCAGTTTAAAAACTTTACAATAACTATGAGACCTGAAAGCGATCACATTACTATTTTACTTTTTGTTGAGGTAGGGGACAAATCCTTAACTGTAAATAACTCAACTCAAACCGTAGCTTATCTGGCCTTATCTGGCTAAGCCAAATTAACTTTTAATGCTAAAACACTAAAACGTGGGATAGTATTGCAGACGTAATGTATTCTCCACTTTTCTCAACTCTTTTTATATCTGCTTATGATATAGTTAATGCTCAACGTATGAGTGATCAACTAGAACTCTGTTATCAGCAAATTAATCAAAAAATATATTTACCAAATAATAATAAGCTATTATTGAACACCTGGTTTAATGTGAAATGTAGAAAAGAAAAACGAAAGTTAGAGAAATAATTAGATTTGTCAGAAGGAACCCTACCAAGGCCAATTTTGTTTGTAAATAAAGTTCGTAAAACCTACAAAATGTTTTTGGTGCAAGAGAAATGTAATTTTACTCTTAAACAATGTACCTGTATGTATCGAGCCAAACATTTTAACAATACCAAATCTTTTTGGGTATTGGTTGCGAAAGGTTCAATGTTAAATTCTCCATCTTTGCCTTTGTACATTCCTAAAGGGACATGGGTTCTTCATTACAAAACCCTTTTTAATAGTAAGCCTTCAGTTATGCAAAGTGACTCTTTCCCTGACTGGATAACTGCTGCAAGTTCCCCTCCTTTGGACTTTGCATGATGTGGAACAGGTCATACTTCACCTTACTAATAATAAGGCACCAGGACCAGATACCATCTCTTGTGAAATTTACAAAGCCCATTTGAACTATTTGGTCACTTTCCTCACAAATTTTTTTAATACATTTTAAAGAAAGTTATATACCACCTTGGTCATATGTAAACTCATGGAGAAACTGCTGCAGTACCGCATTACACAATATATTAAACAGGAAGGATCAGTTGACCTAACCCAACATGGATTTCTATCTGGTAGATCCTGCTTAACCAATCAACTATAATTCTTTGAACCAGTATTGGATAAGGGGATACCTGTCAATGTAGTCCTTTTAGACTACTCAAGGGCATTCAACACAGTCTCTCATAGGGTACTAATAGACCAACTTATTAAAATAAAAGTACTCTCTAATATAATAAAATGGACTATTTCCTGGCTTGACCAATGCAAACAGAGAGTAGCCATAAAAGGTTATTTATCTACATGGGGACTGGTGTCAAGTGGGGTTCCACAGGAATCAGTGCTTGGGCCGACCTTGTTTAACATCATGGTAAGTTCAATGCAAACATTTGACTCAGCATGGCTTTGCAAATGCACTGACAATTGTAAAATTTGTGGTTTAGTTAAAGATCAGGTGGAAGAAATTCAATTCCAGGAAAAAATTTATCATTTGGCAAACTGGGCAAAGGCAAATAAAATGAAATTCAATGAACAAAAGTGCAGGGTGATGCATCTTGGGCATAAACCCCCCCATTTCAATATACAATAAATAATGTTGTACTTCAAACTACCACTGCAGAAAAGGATTTGGGAATTCTTATTGCAGAGAATTTCTCATTTGATAGACATACCAGGGAGATTGCAAAAAAAATGTAACAAAATAATAAGTTGTATTCTCAAAAACATAAAAAGTAGGAACTCTGATGTTATACTTCCTTTATACTCCTCCCTGGTTAGACCACACTTGGATTACAGTATACAGTTCTGTGCACCCTCAACTGTATGCAGTAAAAAGTTGATCGAAGCGGTAGAAAGAAAGCTAACAAAAAAATAAGAGGTACAGGCAATCTCAGCTACGAAAAGAGACTACATAAGCTTGGTCTATACTCTGTGAAATATAGACAAATTAGAGGGGACTTGTGCTTGACTTATAAAGCTATCCATGACCCATTACTTATCAAGGCAATTGGCCTTGTAGGTAAAAAAAAAACAGGAAAACAAGGGCACTTGAGCACAAATTAATAGGGGAATAAAACAATACCATCAAAAGAAGTAAATATTATACACAGAGGATAATAACAATCTGGAACACTTCGCCAGAATACATAGTTGAGAGTAATAATATGTCTACATTCAAAGCTAGACTAGATAAGTTTATGTGAAAAAAGAAACTGGCATTCCACCTATAATGTTAGGTGATGAGTTCCCTAAAAGGCATCAGCCTACTGAACTTGTATCAAACTATGAAACTACGAACTGTCATGAACTAAAAATATAATTGTACCCGTATACAAAAAGGGTTCATATTAACTTCCTTCTAACTATCGACCAATTAGTCTGATAGACATTAGTGGTAAAATATTTATTCAAATTTTACTGGGTAAATTACAAAATTGAGTAGAATTAGCACCGCCTTTATCAATTTTTCATGCAGGTTTTCATCACAGCTTTTTGACTACTGATAACATTTATATTCTCATGCACCTTTTGGAAAAATATAGATTCTTTTGGTAAATGAAACTATATGCTCTCTTCATTGACTTTTTTAACGCATTTGATTTGGTGGTCAGCGAAAAATTCTGCTGCATTTGATTCAGTGATCAGAGAAAAACCTTGTGATATTCTTATGAAAAGAGGAAACCATTTAAATCTATTAAGCCCAATATGTCTGTTATATACCAATAACACTACTGTCATAAGATATAATAATAAGGGTAACCTTTCAGAATATTTTAATACATCATTGGGAGTGAAAAAAGGATGCCTTTTAGCCCCACTACCTTCCAGTATTTATATTGACTCTTTACTTCATTTTGAGATTTCCTTGCTATTGGACTGACCTCATATTAAGCAGCTTAACATTCATATACTAGCTTATGCAGATGATTTGCTTCTTCTCTCGCTTCCCACTGTTAAACTCCAGCATAAAATAAGCCTTTTGAAACCCAAGTGTGACAAATTAGCATTGAAAATGATTATTATTTATTAAAGTTTTGGAATTACTACCTTTGAGTCAAAGACTCCTTTGCAAAGGCTCCACGTCTGGACAAACATACAGATTTATACAAGAAAACATGGTACAAGGCTTTGTGATATACAATGGTGTTTACATAATGACAACATACATTTATTTAGATTGCAAGTATCTAAAGGGTAACTTAGCAGCCCTGTGTCTATGGAACATACCACTTAAGGGTGAAAGGTTAGTCATTTCTGTAGTATGTGCCAACATATGTGGTATTAGGTAGCTACTAGGGGTTGGTTATCAACCTTGCATTGAGATAGTGTTGTGTGCCTTAAGAAGACACAAATCATGGTATTTGGTTCTCAAAATTTACGTCCATCATCATTCACATTTTTGGGGGATAAGGACCAGACTGAGGTTGTGCCTTCTATACATATTTAGGTATTAAATTTTCTGCTAAAGGTCAGTGGGCTTCTCACTGGAAAGAACAGATCTCTAAAGCAAGTTTAGCCACTAAAGCTTTGCAACATTTTAATTTTAAATAAGGAGGGCATACTGTAATGCCTGTTTTAGTAGCAGGTAAAGCCAAAAAAAAAAAAACATACTACTATACAGGACTGAAGTCTGGGGAGATAAATATACTGCTTCCCTATAACTCCCTCCATCTTCCTTCTATAACACTTTGTTACAGTCACCTTTATCAACAGCTAATCCAGTAGTTAGGGCTAAACTATGCAGACTTCCTTTGGCAACCCTAATTGAAATTAAGCTAGCCTCCTACTGCCTTAAAATCATTAATAATCAGCTAAACCAAATTCGTAAGTTATGTCTCCAAGAAACAAATAGCTGTTTGGAATAACTTTTTTCATCTCCTTGGTTAAAATGCCTTGGAGCTATACTTTCAAAGGACTATTTAACTCACCTTTGGGAGGATTATCTGAAGGGGTTCTCAATCTCCCACTTTCTAAGGGTTTACTCAAACAAAAACATTTTGCTGAAGAGCAAATTAAACAAATGGAGCAAGTAAGGGCTCAGAGACAAGTCCCATGGTTTGGTTTAAATAAAACTGACTGCTTTTTGGAAGATTATCTGACTTTTACCTTTGGCCCCCAATACTAGGAACGTGATTACCTGGGGTCAATTTGGTATCCTCTCCTCTAAATATGAGTATTTAAAAAAATATTGTGGGGCAGTCCATCTCAGGACCAATGTAGGTGTGATAAGGGTTTTCAGAAAACCCTCTATCACATCATAATTCAATGCCTTCTGTACAATGATGTACATGATCAAACAATAAAAACATTTCTAATAAAATATGTCAACATGGACTATGACCCTTTGATTATTGTACTTAATCCTATGACACAAGATGACACTGAATCTGTTTCCAAATTCCTTGTGCAGGTATTGAAGTCTAAAAGGAAGCGCTTTTTTGCATCACAAGCTCTGTGATAAGGTTTATTACAACCGTGGTCACTGTATGACAGCTAACTTGCCACAAGATATCCTGTACTTTGTATTTTATGTATGCAGCATTTTATGTTTGTACTGTTCTTCTTTTTAATATGTAATTTTTTGGGGGCAATATTGTAATGTCCATCATTTTTGTTTTTTTGCTGCTCCCACCCTGCACCCTGGCTGATCTCTCCTTCAGGCCCCCACATGGACCTTCTCATCCTGGCAACTCCTGACCCCACTGCTCCACATCACAGCCAACCAGGTATCCCCAATGTATCCCTTCATCAGGAGGGTCCCTTACCTGTGTAGGGGATGAGCCTTCCGGCCATATCTTCACAACCCTGGGTTCTGCTGAGGTGGTAGATGGAGGTCTGGAAGTCCAGCAATGAGGATCCAGAGAGGTCATCACCTGATCAGCCAGGGCACCATTTTTTGTTTTCTCCCTGGGACAGTGGTGTGCCACTGACATCAAGGCAAGTGCCAATGTCTGCTGCTCCCCACTAATCTAGGGTCTGATGTCCTGCTATGTCTCCAGCCTCCACCAGGGGCCAGCAGGTGCCAAGCCACATCCCTACCCTCCCCACAAAAAAGGTGAGCTGTCACTGGATGTTCCATACTTCTCCTCTCAGCTGGCCTTACTGCAACCCTGGTCCATTCCCAAACCTGGGTCGCTGGCATTGCAGACAGAAATCCAACCACTGCGCTGACAGGCAGGCCATTGTCCATAATTTTTAATGTTATGAAAGATCAAAAAACTATGACTGATTAAAAGTTTAAAAAACAAACAAGCAATTCAAGATATGGAGGAGTTACACATGTGGATCCCAAAATGTTGTCTATTACATGCAGTGCAAGAAGTGTCCACATACAGGCCATGTGGGGGAAACCAGGCAACCTCTCCATAGCCAAATGAACTCACACAGGCACACCATAAAGGAGAAAAGACAGAAACACCAATGAGACAGCACCTCTCTGTCTGATCACTCCACTTATGGCCTGTCTGTCCTGGTTCCCAAAGGACACTTCAAAAATACACAAGCAAGGCAAGCATCTGAGCTCAGACTTATTCATCTTCTGGATACTAACAATAATGGACTAAATACAGATTTCAGTTTCATGTCCCATTAAAAATTTTACCTGACAACTATCTTTTTTTGGCTCAGATACATATGCATTCCCTGTGCATATACATATATACATTATTGCTTAGATTTATTATATTTTTAGTATGCCTTATACATTAGCATGGTTTTACTTATAGGTTTGATTGTACTTTACTATATTCTTATGCGGGGCGGTTCAAGTAACTTTAATGTGGGGGGCCAACAAAATTCAGAAATGAAGGCTGGGGGTCTGGGGATTGCCTAGGCCCCCAGAAAATTTTACAACTTTTTGCAGTGATTTTTAGCATTTTTTATAGCTTTTGATACTTCTCTGGGGAAAATAAAATTAGTAAGGAGTTAGGAGACTTTTTGACAATTTGGTTTAGCAAAAAAAAAAAAAGAACAAAAAAATAGTTTTTGTTGGGGGTGTAAATGTTGTGTTGGAAAATCAGTGCAGGAGCAATACAATCTTCAAGATATTAAAGCTTTTAAAGAGCTTGGCATGGCTGTCTGCCCAGGTCAGAATATCTGAGCAAGAGGGGGAAACGACCAAAGGAGCAACATTTTATTGTAATCTCTTGGTTATGGAAGCGAGATTAAAAATAAAAGTAAAGATGGTCATTGAGAAGTATTGAGACTTCAATTCTATAGAGTGGATCTCCAAAAGAAAAAGAGACTATGACAGACCTTGACTGATAAGACACACACTATGAAAGAGAGCAGGACCTTAATTTTTATACACATCTCTGATATTTATTTTTTTGGGAGTGGTACTGTTGCATAGAGAGATTTTAAACAGGGCATGCTATAATGAATATGCCAGATGTCTCCCAATACTGTTGGAAATATTTGTGGTCACTAGTAAATGAGCCAGGGCTGAGGACTGCGAAGGGTACCACAAACCATCCCAAGTACAGTTTCATTGAAACAGGAAAACAACAAGCGACACATCTGAATGTGTTCATTACTACAACAGCTTTACTGAATGGGGGTGTGGGGTGATGTTTGCTTATTAGTAAAGACAACACACACCAGTCAATGACAGCATCTCCACCACCACAATACTTGCTCTGTAAAGGTAATCACACTTAAATGTTCATATGTGACTTTGGGAGACCACTGGCGCATCAAGCTAGTTTCCAAACACATACTAATACTGATGGATGAAATAAAGAAACATTGTTTTATCACCTTGCTATAGAGGAGAAGCAAATTTAAAACAACCGGGTAACAATTGGAAAAGCTTTGGACAAAAGAAAAAAGCTTTGAAAGGTTATCGCCTGGGTGGGGGTGAGGGTACCAAATTCCAGCGAAATTACTCAGAATAAAAAATGTGATCAGGGAGGTTGTTCAGTCTTCAGTTTTTGTCATTTATAATTGGCTGTCTCTGCAGGAAACAAATGTATACAAGAAGTACCTGTGGAAACAAGATTCACCCACTGCACCTGTAATAGCGCTGTGGTTCTCTCAGTTAAAGCCGCTCCATCAGAGACTTGGTTGGTGATGTTTCTGATGCTCTGTACTGTTACCAGCCAGGAACAAGTCCTGTATTTGCTAATTTTTCTTTGTCATTGTCTTTTATCCTGTACCTGTGAAGTGCCCGCAGTCACCTCCTCAGTCCCTTACCTCGACCTATTCCTTTAAGATGATGTAATAGGTAGGGACAGCAGCAGCTTTAGATTGTCCCTGGATGGTTTCTTCCTGCAACACACTGCTGAAACCACAGCAGCAGTCTCAGCAGCAGCTGAGCTGAATCCCCTGCACCTGGCTACCGTAGGTACCCCTCAGCTGCAGGCTGCAGCCCAGTAACCTTGCTGAGATCTGTTTACACTTCGAGACACACGAATGTTACATACCACAAATATTTAGGAACAGTAAGTAGTTTTTGTTGGGGGGGTGTAAATGTTGTATTGGAAACTCAGTGCAGGAGCAATACAATCTTCAAGATATTAAACACTGGTATACCATGATTGAGAAAGGGCAAATTCAATTTTGCACATTGTAATAACTGGTATTGTCTCCAGTGTCTGCCAAGCCAAAATCCTATTTTACTGGTGTTTTGGTTTTTTGCCTTTTATTTAACAATTTCTAACTGTATTAACAGGCATTTTAGCAATTTTGACATACACTATTGTACATCCATACATCCTAGTACCAATTAAAAGTTATTTTAGGTACCAGATGTGACAGCAGCAGCAGCACTATGGCCACCATCCATCAGGTACAATAATAACAACAGCAATGCAGCCCCTATCCCTTAGGTGTGAGAAGGCAGCAGCAATAGCACTACAGCCCCCCTCCCTCAGGTGTGACAGAAGCAGCAGCAATACAGACCCAAATCCCTCAGACACACAACCTTGAAAGCACTGTGCACTAACTTCAACTTCCAACTCCAAGCAAAATGGCAACAGCGGTATCCCCTCAATCCTGAAAGTTTGACAGCAGCAACACAGCAGCTTCAATCCCTCAGGTGCAGTGATGATGGCAGTAGGTGCAGCCCTCACCCCCTGAAGTGTGATGGCAGCAGGTGCATCACTGCAGCCCCCACCCTTCAGGTGTGATGGCAGCAGGTGCATCACTGCAGCTTGAAGCCCTCACCCCTCAAGTATGATGATAGCAGGTGCAACATCAAAGCCCCAAACTGAAGCCCTCACCCCTACTGTATGATGGCAGGTGGTGCTGCACTGAAGCCCCCACCCCTCAGGTGTGATGGCAACAGCTGCATCACTGCAGCACCAACCCTTCAGGTGTGACAGCACCAGGTGCATCTCTGCAGCCCACATCCCTCACCCCTCAGGTGTGACGGCAGCAGGTGCAACACTGAAGCCCCCAACCCTCTGGTATGACAGCAGATGGTGCAGCACTGAAGTCCCCACCCCTCAGGTGTGATGGCAGGTGAAGCACTGAAGCCCCCACCCATCAGGTGTGACAGTAAGTGGTGCAGCACTGAAGCTCCAACCCCTCAGGTGTGATAGCAGCAGCTGCATCACTGCAGCCCCAACCCTTCAGGTGTGATAGCAGCAGGCGCATCTCTGCAACCTGCAACTCTTACCCCTCAGGTGTGACAGCAGCAGGTGCAACACTGAAGCCCCCACCCCTCAGGTGTGACAGAAAGTGGTGAAGCACTGAAGCCCCCACCCCTACGGTGTGATGGTAGGTGGTGCAGCACTGAAGCCCCCATCCCTCAGGTGTGATGGCAGCAGCTGCATCACGGCAGCCCCAACCCTTCAGGTGTGACAGCAGCAGGTGCATCACTGCAGCCCCAACCCTTCAGGTGTGACAGCAGCAGGTGCCTCTCGGCTGTCTGCATTCCTCACTCCTCAGGTGTGGTGGCAGCAGGTGCAACACTGAATCCCCCACCCCTCAGGTGTGACAGCAAGCAGTGCAGCATTGAACCCCCAACCCTCAGGTGTGATGACCACAGAGGCATCATGACAGTACTCGTCCAAATATGCCATGTACCAAAGCTTGTCTGTCAGAGCTCAGACATGAATTAAGCCAAACCACCAGATGCCAAGGTGGACTACACTGGTTCAGTCCCTATCTGACATTTAAGCTGCCTGAATTGGTTTACTTGTAAACAAAGTGCACCCAATTAAAAAAATCCACACATGACCGAGGATGCTAATGGAGTGATACACAATCTCTCCCAAGTAATAAACTAATCCAATATTACGCCCACAGTAAATTGGGCACTTTCTGACTTGGTCTTCATGAAAATGGAGCCTCTTAGTTTTCATATCAGAGCTCAAACTCATAAAAGGAGTCCTACCGGCAGAGGTGAAGCAAGGGCCATTGTACAGATTGGAGCTTCATCTCTCCTATCCCCCCTTGCAGTCAATATAAATAAATTAATCTTTGTGCCTGATCACTAGTCCGTTGTGCCTGGCATTTTAATTTATGGCACTATTGAACATGTTACGCTCTTGCTCACAGCACTGCAAGCTGATGACGTTGCCATGCCTCTTCCTCAATAGGCAGGGCAATAGTGCCCTAGGCACACCCATGGGATTTATAAAAGGGCACTTTAGATATAAACTTTAATCTCCATGCGTAAGGGCACTATTGAGGAAGGGGCAAGGTCGTGTCAACAGTTGATGACAGCGCGGGATATTCACAAGTGCCAAAATTAAAATGCAGCATGCACTGGAGAATTTACCAGTTTGAGGGTCAGGTACAAAGATTATTTATTTAATCTAGTGCCTACAAAGGAGACCAGAGAGGTGAACCCCTTATCTGTACAGCAGTTATGGCTTTACCTCTGCTGATAGTTCTCCTTTGAAGAACTCATCGTCACAGCAGGCCTGGTGGCACTGAGGGATGAGGTGCTTGACGTCACATCTCGCACCATGCCCAGTTTGGAAATGACTTGGGTCATCGAAGGGCGAGCAGGGGAGGGAAGGAATTGAGTGTCTGGACTGCTTTCTCCTCCCAAGGTGGGGACTGGGGTTGTCTGCTCCATATTGGCTCCGGGTGGAGACCATGGGCCCTACATGCAGCAGGGCTGGACACTACATTAGGGGTAGAGCGGCAGCAGCTAGGCTGCATGTAAATGCAGTGCCAGCATCGCACGTCTGTGCTCTAGGGGTAAACTGTGTGGAAAAAACCCTGGTGACCTAGTGGAGGTGAAGGGGGCCAGGAGACCTGCCCACATCCCAACACTGGATCTGCTTCACCAGGATCCAGCTCTAACAGTTTCCATGGCTGTCCCTCTAATCACAGATAGGCCACCGTAGGCAGCGGGCAGGCCCTTCCCTGTTGAGTGATCGAGGGGCTGTTCAAGCCATGAAGCCAAGTGGAGTCAGCCCCGTAGGATCCGAGCAGATTCGGTTTTAGGCAGGGATTAGAGACAGAAAATTCAAGTGTTACCCTGGAGAGATGCCCTAGGTCCCAGTGAATTAAAAGTGAAAAAAAAAAGCCTCATCATCTCTGTAGTTCCCCAACCCAAGCAAACATGGACTGCACTGGCAAAAAGGTGGTCCTGTCGCACCGCATAAGAGAACATACACCACAGAAAGTTTGAGGGAATGACACCTCCAGATACCCATGCACAGCCACACAGGACCCAACCTGAAAGGTAAGTACTTGTTTGGTGATTTTTATTAGCATCACCTATGACAGTGGGTGGTGGGCCTGGTTGCAGTAGCCCAGGTTGCTTTGAATGCTCCCCTCACCACCAGCTACTTCAAAATTGTCTTATTCAACAGTTTTGAAAGGCACAGATGAAACATGGTTGATTGATGTAGTTTAATAAAGTTTTTTTTTGTTCAAATGTGCATCTCTTTTCTTCTACACACAGACATAAATGCAGACCACCCAAAAGTGGCCTTTTCTTAAAAAGACATATTTACATTCAGGATAGAGACAGGATGAAGCAGGTCCCAGAAGTACAACACAGTAAATGAAATACATTTTACGATTAAGAAGACACATGCCCAGCAAACCAACCCAAGATCACCAAACAACGTACCTTCCCCCTGCCCGAGGGGAGACTGGCTGAGTCACAGGCCAGGCCACAAAACATCTTGTTGAACCACACAATAATGTGAAATTACTACACACTTTAAAATGTTTGTAAATAGTTTCCACTGTAGAAACATAGAAACATAGAATTTGATGGCAGATAAGGACCGCTTGGCCAACCCGCCTGCCCATTTCCCTACCTAATGGATAAGCTGCAGATCCTAGTTAACCAGCAGCCTACTTCTTTCTACCCCCACCCCCTAGAATTGCCTTATGACTGTCCCATGCATGCTTGAATTCCACCACTGTTTTTGACTCCACAACCTCCTCTGAAGGCCATTCCATGCATCCACAACCCTCTCTGTGAAAAATACTTCCTTATTACCTCTGAGCGGCCCCCTTTCATAAAATTGCCCCCTTGTTCTTGCACACCTTTTTTTGAAAGATGCTACCCTCTTGGACTTTGTTGATTCCCTTGAGGTACTTAAAAGTTTCTGTCATGTCCCCCCTCTCCCTCCTTTCCTCGAAGCTATACACATTACGCTCTTTTAGTCTCTCTTCATATTTCTTCCGGTGCAGACTGTGCACCATTTTAGGTGCCCTCCTCTGGACAGCTTCGATCTTGTCTATGTCCTTGCTAGGATTTCATACCTCCCCAACAGTCCATAATTTTGACACAAACTTTTCAGTGCTCAGCAGTCCCTTGTAAGAGGGGGTAAGCATGTCAGGAACCCAGCGCACTGGCATACATGTGGGGGAAAAAATGGTTATGTGCCACTCTGCCCATCCACCCCTCCCTTCTCCATCATCAGAGGCCAGAAAAATGTTTTCCAGTGCATGTACCAGTCTGCCTAGTCCATCCCACCACTGACCAACCACAGTAGCATGGCACGGACCCAGTGGACTGGCATACATATTGAAAAAATGGTTCTGTGTCAGTATGCCCATCCACCCCTCCCTCCTCCATCACCAGAGGCCAGAATCATTTTTTTCCAGCACGTGTACAAGTCCGCCAACCATCAATGACAAGCCACTGGAGCGTGGCATGGACCCAGAATACATGTTGGAAAAATGGTTCTGTGCCAGTCTGCCCATCCACCCCCCACCCCATAGCAACCAAGGCCAGAACAATTTCATTTAAACATGTAGTATTTGCCAGGCCTGTCCTTTCTCCCACAAACAAGAGACCACAGTAGCAAAGGACTGACCTGTCCTACTGGTAACACCCCCTCCCCCAAAAAAAAACAGATATCAAAAACATGATAATTTTTTTTTAATTAAGCATACCAGCTCATGGAACCGCCCTTCTCCATCTTCCCTCCCTTGCTTTCCCATACAAACAGCAGTAGTGCTATACCTCCCCCCCACCCAAAAAAAACTTACCAGACTATGGCAGGCACTTAGGCAGTTGTCCTATGGCAGAGGATGGCAAGGTAGATCAGGTCAGCAGCAGCATGAAGAAGCAGAAAGGGCATCATCAGCCAAAGGAAGCTGGTAGAGCAGGCTAGCAGCCAAAGCTGGCAGGGCAGCTCAGCACACCAGAACCAAGCTCAAGTGCTCACCCCAATGCACCTGCATAGCCACACTCCACACCCTGCCAAACCAGTACAGCCACTCTATCCACCACGGGTCAGCATTGATTCACACCATACCACCACAATAAACAAGTGTCCCCACGTCAACACATCAAATACTCCCACCAACACATAATGCAAGTATCCCCACTCCAGTGACACACAAATACGGCCAGTGTCCCAATCCCATGACCAGTATCCCTACATCAACATGCCAAGTGTCCACCACACCATCCTGACCAATGTCCCCACCCCACTAACACAGTCTGTTTCCGCACCACACCAAGCCACTGTGCCCACCCCACCAGACCAGTGTGCCCATGCCAACACATCAAGTATCCCCACCCAGTGTCCACCATACCTCCAAAGTCAGTGTCCCAACTCGACCATACTTCCATGCCCAGTGTCCACACCCCACAAACAGAACCAACCTTTAATCCCCTAAGACATACCCCCCCCAGCTGAAACCTAAGATGGTCACCAAGCTATACACCACCCTAGCTGAAACCTAGGATGACCACTAAGCCATACATACCCCAGCTGAAACATAAGATGGCCACCAGGCCATACCCCCACCCAAACCCAAGCTGAAACCTGAGATTACAACCAGGCCAGTGAACCCCAACAGCAGTGCCACTCACCCCATCCCACCAGCATAGCTGCTCTCCCCAAACTGATGGCCCTGCACAGCCCCTCCTCACATCCCTATGGACCAGCATGGCCCACATCTCCACCACATGAACTTGCATGGCCCCTCTCCTCACTCCCATGGACCAGCACAGCCCCTCTCCCAATCCACATGAACCAGCACAGCCCATCTCCCCACCCAGACAAACCAGTACTGCCCATCTCCCCACACAGACCCACCAGCATGGCCCATCTCCCCACCCAGACGACCCATCAAGATCCATCTCCCCAACCCCATGGACCAGCACAGCCCCTCTTCCCACCCAGACCCACCAGCAGGGCCCCTCTCTCCACTCAGACCCACCAGCACAGCCCATCTCCCCACCTAGATGAAGCAGCAAGGCCCATCTCCCCAACCCCATGAATCAGCAAGGCCCCTCTTCCCACCCAGATGGACTTGCATATCCACTATCCCCACCCCAATGGACCTGCACAGTCCCTCTTCTCACTCCCACGGACCAGCACGGTTCTTCTCCCCAACCCCATGGACCTGCATGGCTCCTTTCCCCACCCAGATGGAGCAGCATAGCCCTTGTTCTCACCCCCTATGGAGCAGTACAGTCTCTCTCCCCACCCAGGCAAACCAGCACGGCCCCTCTCCCCACTCAGACCCACCAGCATGGGCCCTTTCTTCACCCATATCCACCAGTACGTCCCATCTACCCACACAGAAGAACCAACAAGGCCCATCTCCCCACTCACATGGACCAGCACAGCCCCTATCCCCACCCAGATGGACCTGCATGGCCCCTGTCCCCACCCAGATGGATCAGCATGGCCCCTCTCCCCACTACCATGGACAAGCATGGCCCCTCTTCCCACCTAGATGGACCTGCACGGCCGCTATCCCCACTCCAATGAACCTGCACAGTCAGTCTTCTCAATCCCACGGACCAGTACGCCCCTTCTCCCTACCGTCATGGACCTGCATAGACACTTTCCCCACCCAGATGGACCAGAACAGCTGTCTCCTCACTCCCACAAACCAGCACGGCCCCTCTCCCCACCCAGATGGACCTGCATGGATACTAGTCCCACCCTCAGACCTGCACGGCCCCACCCCACACCCAGACTCACAAGCAAGGCCCCTCTCCCCACCCAGATGGACCTGCATAGCCACTGTCCCCACTCCAGTGGACCTGCACATCCCCTCTTCTCACTCCCATGAATCAGCAAAGCCTTTCTTCCCATCCTCATGGAGCAGCATGGCCCTCTCCTCACTCCCATGGAGCAGCATGGTCCCTCTCCCCACCCAGATGAACCAGCATGACCCCTCTCCGCACTCAGACCCACCAGCATGACCTCTCTGCTCACCTAGACCCATGAGCACTGCCCATTTCCCCACCCAGACCCATCAGCATGGCCCTTTTCCCCACCCAGATGAACCTCTGCCTGTATCCCCACCACCAAAACTAGTGTCCCCACCCACTGACAGTATCCTCACCTGACCCCACCACAACCAGTGTCGCTACAACAACACGGCCAGTGTCCCCACCCCATTGCAAGTATCTACACCCCACCAATCAGTGTCCCCTACTCACCAACATGGCCTGTATTCCCACACCAGCACTACCAGTATCCCCACCCTGAACCCCATGACCAGTGTCACTACCCCACTGCCAGTAACCCCACCCCACACCACCATGACCAGTGTCCCCACCCCACCAACCATTGTCCCCATCCCACCAACACAACCTGCCTACACCACCCCCCAAATAGACACAGCCCCCCATGAGGCACACACACACCAAAAATGTTTATTTCAGGGAGAAAAGCTGGAGGAGTGGAGAGGGCCCTCCCAGAATCAGCAACACAAACCAACAGTTTTATTTCTCTTCAGGGTGGATAGAAAGAAGACCCTGTAGGAAATAGAATAGTAGGGTTGTACAGATGGGCGCACATACATTTGGGCTGATCTGAGGCAACAAAACCCAGAGCAGAATGGGCTGGTCTTTTCAGCCACCACTAGACAAATCAAAACTCATGTTGGAGCAGAACAGAACTGAATAGCCTCACATCCCACCCCTCCCTGGTTCGGGAATAGGAGAGATAGAAGATCGCGGCATTAAATGCACACTTGGTCTGGCATTCAGTCCACTCATCCCCCCCCCCATCAACCAGCAGCACCACCACAACAACAAATTGTGGGACTGAAAATATCACCCCGGCACATATTAGAAAATAAAAAATAGATATACCTTGACTGTATTCGATCACAGTCTCTCACTTTCAGTCTCCACGCCAACCCAACCAGCTTCGGGACAGTAGGAATCAATCCAATTATAGAAATAAATGATATTGTCAGTGGTAATGGCTTAGGGACTTAATAGGGAATTTAGAAGGAACAGAATTAACATTTTTAGCAGAGAGATCGACCGTCAATTCACAGGCCTCACCTTACCTGCCTAAGCTCACAAGTAGCATAGCGTTGTTTTTTTTAAACAAGTGCAGACTTACTTGGAAGGCATACCACAGTCCTTGCGAGCAGCAATGGATCCAGAGCAGAAAAGTTTTGGCAGCAATCTACACTCTTAACAGTAAGAAAAGGGCAAGGCAAAGAAGAACACAGACTCGCTACCCAGCAATATATAGAGCTGTGTTCATAGAGACAATGAGAATAAATGCTGTTTCCGTTTTTGGTGCCATTTTCTGCTTGCCAGTGAGATTTCCGCTTTTCCATCCGTGTCACCGCATATGCGGTAAACCAGTGTCCCTTAATAAAATTACTACTCTATATTTTTAAAAACATCGGTAAAATGTTGGGGGCCGAAATAACTATATGCCCCCCCTGAAATACAAGTGGGGGGGGCCATGGCCCATCCAGCCCCCCCGTTTTAGCTGTCCTTGTTCTTATGTGTATGTATGTTTATGCAGCACAGATATAGGCATACATACTTTATATCTTTTTATTCCACCCACCGTAACACAAACACACACACACACACACACACACACATGCACACCCCCCATTTCTTCTGACTTCAGTATCCTGGAAACTTATTTAGATTCACTAAGCAATACCCAGACTTGCAGGCATCAGTGGGAGAGCATTTCTCTCAGAAACTACACACACTGCAGAACTTGACAGTCACAGTGCGAGGGGATAAATCTAAAGACACTCAAGAAAGGGGAGTGTGGGAAATGGAATTCATAAATGTTCATTGCAAACCCAAATTTCCTGGATTTGCCCACTTGCATGTCTCCTAGACTTTACACTGGCAAGACTGGAGACAGCATCTTGGGAGTGGCAGAACATGAATATAGTATACTGTACTTGCTTGCATCAGTTATGCATGATAGGGCTTATGAAGCCCTTCACAGAACTGCAACAGCAGATGGGGCTGACTCATTGAGATTTTTATAGATATTTGCAGGTCATGTGTTACTACCTGCCACTGCCTGCCAAGGCCCGAGACCCAGAAGGGAGAGCAGCTTTGATAGTAGCCTCGGTTAATTATGTTAACACTCAGAGCCTGGCACCTTATCTCCAACAGTCATAAGTCTCTCCGTCTCAAGTACCAGCACCAATCTATGTATGTGGCACTGAAGTGGAAAGAGGAGACAGGCATACACATAGATAAGGAGGCCTGGGAGAGAGGATGCTTTGAGGTTTGTAGAATAACGTCTTCACATGTATGGAAGGAGTATGATTGAAAACATTTAATCAGATTTTTTCACACTCCAGTCATCACAGCAAAATATATCACACAAGGGAGCCCTGCATGATGGATAGGATGTGGGGAATCCCAGGCCAATCATACTTAATCATTTGGTCATATCTGAATCTGCAAACCTTTTATCAGGAACAAGAACATGCCTTGGAGGCAGTGTTGCATGTCCCCATACAATTATCACAGCAGCTGTATTTGTTTCACATATACCCTAGAGGGATCAAAGACAGACATATTAAGTGCCTACTAGGTATAATGCTTGTAGAAACTAAGAAATGTGTAATGAGGAGATTGCTGACCAACCAACAGGTCATCGCAGAACACTGGAGGGTGACGGTGAATGAGATATATACTGTATAATGGAAAAATCACCTTTAGTTTAAATGATAAAATGGAGGTGCACACATCTAGATGGGTGCCATGGGTCTTACATGTAATGCAACATGGTTCTGCATTTTCCCCTAGCTACTAAAATGCTCTTTTACCAGTCATCCCTTGTGAGGGGGGGAACCCAGAAGTGGGTACCCGGTGGAAAGGAAGGGGGTGGGGTGTACCACTGGATACCAGATATCTCACAACTGAGCTGCAGTGGGAGACTTTAAGGGCCTGAAGTCTCCCCCGCTCCTCCCCTGGGGGTGCCCTCTATAAGTTGTTTGGTCACCTATACTTTTAGGCACTATCAGGCCATCTAATATGTAGTTTACAAGGAATGTGCTTGCACCAAGATTAAGTGATGATGCCCCCATGCTGAGTACGGAGGCATACATTGCCTATTGTAGAAGTATGTATTGCTTATTCCTTAGAAGAGACAACATTGAAAGATGAGTGATTTCCAGAGGACTGAGAGAGAGAGTTGTGTGAGCAGCTACCTGCTGTGTCACTTGGCTAATTGCAATAGCAGGGACTTGATGAAAGGCCTTTTCACCTCCACAAACAGGTACCGTTCCCTGTGTGGTCTTTAAAATAAAGACTATAAACAAGAAGGCTTTCCAACTTCTTTCTGGACTGTCTTGTGCTGCTCAGTTTTATGGCAGTGAGGTGTCTGTTGCTCCCAGGCCAACGGTGGTAGCCTGGAATTCCATCGATGGCCGTAGTCCACCCTCACTCTTGGCTGAGGGAGTAGCCCTGCAGAGTGCTACAGTACATACCGATATGCTTGCACTGCTTGGGTTGTTACTTGTTCCTTAGTTTTAGCATTCAGATATCTCTCTCCGTAGATGTTAAATTTTGTTAAAACCTTAGTTAGAGGAATTGATTGCTGTCCGTTTGGTGAGGTGCTTTTTAAGATTTTCTGTTTGTATTTTCATCTGTTTTATGAGTTCAGTTGGGACAAATGTATTTTAATGTGATTTAAAAAGTATAAATATAGGAACTGCTAATGAAAAACTAGTTTTACATTTAAAAGCTACATTTAAATGTTGTGCTACAAAGTCCACATGACCTCTTGGACAGGCGTATATATTGCACATGCACCAGGTGCATTACAGTCTAAGCTGTCCCTGGTGCAGATGCAGGTGCGTCTTGAAGTGCATGCTTTACTATTTACTTTGTCAGTGCTATTTTGTAAAGCTGAATTTGCATGCAAATTACGAATTGCACCTCAGGCAATAATCACAAGAAGATTTTCCTATGACTTGACCTGTGAATGGTATATAGTGAGGCTGACTAGTCTTACCAGGCTGACTAGGTTTGTTCCTGCGGTTCTTGCAGATGATTTGAAAGTAGGCCTGGGGTGTTTTTATGTGGGCAAAACCTACTGTGTCCCAGAAAAGCCACAGTATGCTGTATTTCCAAGGTAGAAGGTAAATATCAGTATTTGGTAACAGTTTCTACATTGTGGTAATGGTCCTAGAGGGTGCTTGATATTTTGTTATATTAGTCAGTATAAAATAAGATTTGAATCCCCCAAAACAACTTATAAAGGCACATGGTTGCTTCTGAGCTAGGGAAGTCTGATAGGATGGGGGGAGACTTTACATAGAAACACTGAGATTGACCGCGAGGCTCATTTAATCTGCCCAATGTTCCTACCATAGTTGGCAGCTGATTTCCCTATGTGGTCATTGACTTTAGCTAATCCTTCCCACCTCTAGGGTTCCCTTTTACCTATCTCATGAATGTTTAAATCATCCCTCACTGTGGATGCTCCCAAAACCACCTGGGGTAGGCCATTTTAATACATCCACCACCCTTTCCATGAAAAAGAACTTCCTTGCATTTCCCCTTATCCTACCCCCCTCCAGTCTCATATCGTGCCCCCTTATTCTTGTACCCATTCTATATTTAAAAGTGCTTCCCCCTTGCACCTTGTTTAGGCCCTTAAGATACTTGAAAGTTTCTATCATATCTCCCTTTCTGTCCTTTCTTCTAGTGTATACATATTGAGGTTCTTCAGTCTCTCCCCATAAGTCTTCTGGTATAAGCCCTGAACCATCTTTTTTTTTTGCTCTTCTCTGAACCGCCTCCACTCTATGTCCTTTCAAAGATGCAGTATTCTAGATAAGGCCTCACCAGTGTTTTATATAGAGTAGTGTTCCTCGGATATATCCGTAGCAATCCGGATCCACCAGATACCTGCTGTCATGGCAGTATAGTGGCTCCAGCTGGATACAATCACTATCTGCCTGTGAATCCGGATGTTGGATCCCGGGTTGTATCCTATGTTATCTGGTGCTGGATCCAGGGATCTGACACCGGATCCCTGGATCCGACACTGGGATCTGATGCTGAATCCCTGGATCTGGCATTGGATAATGGGGGATCTGACCTAGGATCCAACCTCTGTATTTGGCTGGATCCCAGGATGGATCTCACTCAATTAGTGCCACTATCCACCAGATCACTGGTGGATCCATGGTGTCACTATCTGAGTAACACTGATATGGTGGTATCACTATCTCCCTTCTTCTACTACTGACACATCTTTCTATGCACTTCAACATGTCACTGGCCTTCCATACAGCCTTTGTACTCTGCTTGGTTATCTTTAGGTCATCTGAGATAATCTCTAAATCCATTTCTTCCCTGGTGACCATCAGTAACTTCCCCACCCCATCCTGTAGCTCTCCCAAGGGTTTCTGTTGCCCAGGTGCATGATCTTGCATTTCTTGGCATTAAACTTTAGTTGACACTCCTTGGAATATTTTTTCAGTTTCTCTAGGTCCCCCTTCATTCTCTTCACCCCATCAGGAATGTTGCAGATCTTGGTGCCATCTGCAAACAGGCAAACCTTCCCTTCCAGCCACTGTGCAATATTGCTAATGAAGATATTAAAAAGGACTGTCCCCAGGACCAATCCCTGAAGCACCCTACTGGTCACTCCCCTTTCCTCAGACTGGATCCCATTTACCACCATGCTCTGCTTTCTATCCTCTAACCAGCTTCTAGTCCAGTTTACCACCTTGTGCCCATGCTAGGCTTTCCAAATTGTTCAACAGTCTCCTGTGTGTAATGGTGTCAAAGGCCTTGCTGAAATCAAGGTAGGCAACATCATCCACACCTCTCTGGTCCACCTCCCTCCTCAGCCAGTCAAAGAAATCTATCTGATTTGTTTGACATGATCTTCATGCAGTGAATCCATGCTGCCTCGGATACTGTGCACCAGTGGATTGTAAGTGCTTCACAGGCACACATAGTGCTCCACTACAGTACCCAAACCTTTCTCAATTTGACTATTGTAGTTTTCCAGGACACCCATTGTGGGGTTCATTCATTGTTTGCACTCAATTGGGAAGAAGGAAGGAAGGAAGGAAGGAAGAAAGAAAGAAAAAGCTATTCCTGCATATTACCTGAAAGTTGTTTACCTGCTGATCTCATGGCAGCAAAATCTCTAATGACTGGAACTTTGGAAGAATGCCCTATAAATGCTGCATGCATACAACCCACAGGACTGCTTCAATCCATTGAAATAACAGCAAAGAACTGTGGAACATTGGATCAGCTAACACAGGTCTTTCAAAAGCTAAAATTAAGAACTTATATTTTGACTTATTAAGTATTTATTTTATTCTTTGTCACTGCAATTATTGCACCTGGGAAGTTATTTATGGACAAGTGTTCTTGTGCTATTTTATAAGACTTTTAATCTACATAGAAGTGTTTTTAGGTTTAATGTGCAATAAAAATGGTGCTAACTAGGAAGCTAGCAGCAGAGTCTGAAATGGGTGTTGAAATCAATACAGTACAGCATGCTCTGTAGTAATTAACAATAACATAATTGACTTTAATAGATAGATAGACAGATAGAATGATATTACACTAGCCAAAACACTAGCCAATTCAGATATCCAGAGTTGTGTAAACCAAAAAAATAGAGGAAAGTAAGGCTGAAAAAAATTAAACAGATTAAAATCAAGGGAGAAAACAAACAAAGATAAACAAGGACTTTGGAAAAGTTGGGAAACCTAATGAGAAAAGATATTTAGTGCAGGACAATAATTATGTAATAGGGGAGTCTTGAGATGGGAAGAAACAAGAAATAGATTTTGCTTGTTTGACTTCAACACCAAAAATACTTCTTTCCTCTGATACTTAAATACCTCAGGATGAGCTTTTTGTGGTTCTGGGCTTGCTAACAGTATAGATATGAGTCAATTGCCAAATAATGGCAATGAATCAGGTACTAAATCCTGACACTGGATTGCCCGATATCGATGTTCCCATCATCATTTTCTCGACATTGTAATTGCCTGACATATTGATTTCCTGACTGCTGAAATCCCAACCAATGCTGCAATGTGCCGCAAGAAGATGCTCTGACAGGCTAGGCACCAACACCTAAATTTGCTGACAAACAAAATCACGGCAGTGCTAATGGCATAAGTAAACAAACCAGTATGAAAGTAAACAGCTCAAATTCAGCTCCGACAGTACTCAGCACTTACCAGTCTGCTGCACTCTGCTGCCATCTGCCAACAATTTGTTTGTTACATTTCCTCTTACTGCTGCTGGAATCAACAGCAAGCTGTCTGCCGATCACACTGCCAAAAGCTGTGAACTTGATGCACAGCTGCTGACCTGGATGCCCAGATATAAGGGTTGCCAAAGCAGTAACTCTGCTTTGTAACTTTGCACCAGGCTGTCATTTTTCCATGGCAGAGTCAGGAGCATGTGTTTGTAAGGTCGCACCTTCCCAGAAGGGAAGGGACAAGATATGCATTAACGGCTATCTGTTGTTAAAGGAGCGACATCACAGTTAAACTGCAATGTAAGGAGTATACCAATAAATAGAATGCTGCTGGTTTTTATAATAAATAACTAAAAATGTGATGTAGTTATTTTCCGTTTATCAGTAAAGATGTTTCCACAATGCAAGAAATGACTTTTAAGCTAGTGCTGTTACTTTTGTTTGTTTAATGGTACTACTGGGTCTTTTACTGATGCCTTCTAAGCTGTATTTGTTTAATGATACTGCTACTGCTTTAGCCGGATTGTAAGCCACAATGTAAGCTGTTCACTTTTACTGATGCCTTCTAAGCTTTCAGACTGGTTTGTTTGCTTGCCATAAGCTTTGTCGGGATTTTGTGCGTCAGTCAATTTAGATGTATGTATTTTCAGCATTGGGGATTTCAGTGTTGGTAACATAGCTGTCATAATTTTCATTGACGGGATTTAGTACGGACCCCATGGCAATGTTAATAATAAAGATGAAGATAAAATTAAAACAATTAATTTGAATATACTGCATAAACAGAAAAGTGCCTCAGATTCCTTTCTTCATAGTTTATCTTTATTATTGTGCTTTTCAATCAAGGAGTCCACAATGGATCAATTACAAGTCAGCTCAAATGTTTCAACTAGAAATGCAAATGCAAATCTAGGAAAGATAATCAAGGAGCTTCAAAATACTATCTGTGGTTTAAAAGAATTTGACTCAATGAATAAAACAGATAAAAACAGGGCAGTGAATAAACCATTTGGTGAAAATAAAAACAATGAAGCTGATCTAAATACTGAACCAGGAAATAATTATCCCTTCAATATAAGTGAAGACCTTAGAAAATGTATGAGTAACCCTTATGCTGTCCATCTGATGCTTATGGATTACTTAGCAGTAGTTAAAAATGAGATGGATACAATTAAAGGAAACATCGCACTCAGCAACTTTAGACTGGAAGATATTTTAAATAAGTGTAGTAAATTAGTACCACAACAAGGCTCACCCTCAATTATCATGGAGGGTTCTGAACATAACAGACCTGATTTTGCAGCTGTTATCATTCAAATTTCTCCAGTTAAAACCAAGCCAAAGGGCCCATCAGTGCAGCAGTTGGATTTCTGCTTAGGACACTGGCGACCCGGGTTTAGGAACAGACCCGGGGCACTGGAGGACTGACTGGAGGGGGAGAAGGCCCGAGCATCTGTTGACTGCTCATCTTCTCTCGTGGGAAGGGTAGGGAGGTGACCCAGTGCTTGCTGACTCCTGGCAGAGGCCAGGAGTATGGCAATGCACTGGGTCCCATGGTCTGAAGGGGCATGAATGTCGATGTACACCTTGACATTTGTGGCATGCCATACCCCCAAGGAAAAAATGGGGAAAATAAGCTCTGTGGTCAACTGGATAATGGTCACCAGCTCCCATTGACTCAGAGGCCCTGGAAAGCATAAAGACCACCTCAGCAGTGCCCAGATCAAGACTGAGTGTGCTGGCCTGCCCCCACTGGTGCCTTCTCCCTCAAAGGAGTGGGACCCATCTAGTGAAGGGTTACACTGGGTTACCTGGGGGGGCTGCGATGTGGGGTGGCAGTGGCTGCTATCAGGGCAGTACAGAGAACTGTACTAATTAAGGCAGAAGGAAGCAGGGAGGGTAGTCAGAATAGCAAAGGCACAAACTGAGGAAAAGATAGCTAACTCAGTTAAGAAGGGGGGATAAAACCTTTTATAGGTATATCAGGGAGCGTAGAAAGACAAAGGGAGGGATAGTGAGGCCGAATAGAATGGATGGTGGGTGGGCAGAGAGTGACAGTGTAAAAGCAGGGATACTGAATGAATACTTCTGTTCAGTATTCACAAAAGAGGAAGTGGGGGAGGTGCCAAATCCAATTAACAGAAGCACTCTGGATAGGGAGGTAGATCCCAGTCCTTTCACAGAAGGAAGGGTTCTGAAAGAACTCCTAAAACTGAAGGTGGACAAAGCAATGGGGCCAGATGGAATTCACCCCAGAATTATAAAAGAATTAAGCAGATAACTAGTGACACACTTTTTAACAAATCATGGGAGGATGGTGTGGTACCTGAGGACTGGAAGAAGGTGGATGTGATTCCCCTTCACAAAAGTGGGACCAAGACAGAGGCAGGAAACTACAGACCTGTCAGTTTGACCTCTGTGGTAGGGAAAGTGATGGAATCACTTCTGAAGGAAAGAATTGTTGAGTACCTAGAGGCCAGTGGGGCACAGGAAACAAGGCAGCATGGGTTCACAATGGGAAGGTCATGTCAGACAAATCTAATTGATTTCTTTGACTGGGTGACCAAAGTAGTAGACCAGGGAGGGGCTGTGGACATGGTCTACCTAGACTTTAGCAAGGCATTTGACACAGTCCCACACAAAAGATTAGTAGTCAAATTAACCAGCCTGGGAGTGGGTCCCAAGGTGGTAGCCTGGGTAAAACATTGGCTGAACAACAGAACACAGAAGGTCATTGTAAATGGAGTCCACTCTGAAGAAAGGTGGGTTACTAGTGGGGTACCGCAGGGTTCAGTACTGGGTCCAGTCCTTTTTAATGTCTTTATAAGTGACATTGCAGAGGGACTGGAAGGAAAAGTATGCCTCTTTGCAGATGACACAAAGATCTGCAACAGGGTTGATACACAAGGAGGCATGGAAAGAATGAGAAGGGACTTGGCAAGGTTGGAGGAATGGTCAGAAGTATGGCAGCTTGGATTCAATGCAAAGAAGTGCAAAGTAATGCACCTGGGAAACAAAAACCCAAGGGAAGATTACACAATGGGGGAGGAGGTAGTAACAACAACAAAAATGGAAAGGGACCTGGAGGTAATCATATCAGATGACCTTAAGGTTGGCAAGCAATGTGAGAAGGCAGTAGGGAGGGCTGGGGGATACTGGGATGTATAGGGAGAGGTATCACCAGCAGAAAACAGGAAGTTGTTATCCCCCTGTACAGACAGTTGGTGAGACCCCATCTGGAGTACTGCATCCAGTTCTGGAGACCCCATCTCCGCAAGGACATAGACAGGATGGAGGCAGTTCAGAGGAGGGCAACTAAAATGGTGCAGGGTCTGCAAGAGAAGCCATACAAGGAGAGACTAAAGGAGCTTAATATGTATACCCTTGAGGAAAGAAGGAGAGGGGGACATGATAGAAATGTTTAAGTACCTCAGTGGAATCAACAAAGTCCAAGAGGGTAGCATCTTTCAGAAAAAGAGATGTGCAAGAACAAGGGGACACAATTTGAAGATAGAGGGGGGACGGCTCAGGGGCAATGTGAGGAAGTATTTTTTCACAGAGAGGGTGGTGGACACATGGAACAGCCTTCCTGAGGAGGTTTTGGGGTCTAAAACTGTGGGAGAATTCAAGAATGCATGGGGCAGACATAAGGCAATTTTTGTGGGGGTAGGAAGAAATAGGTTGTTGGTTAAATAGGTTCTGCAGCTTATCCTCTAGGTAGGGAAATGGGCAGACTAGGTGGGCCAAGCAGTCATTATCTGCCTTCAAAGTCTATGTTTCTATGTGCCAGCAAGGCCTAGGTGGCCTAAAGGAGTGGCCATCCAGGAGTCGGGAGAAAAAAAAAAAATCAAGCCAAAGAAAAAGGGGAGAAAAAAGTAAAAAGAGAATCTCACAGGCTGATAAAGGTCAAATAGCAGTTGGAGAGCAAGTTAATACCATCAACTGTCCTATTAACCTTGTGGTAAAAAATTGAGAAAGTGTGGTTAGCAAAAGGAAACCCACAGTTAAGTCTGTGGGGGAAAATCTTTCTTCTGAGTGCATGGGTTGTTGTCAGTAAGGACTTCTACCTGAAAGTTTGTCTGAGGGTGGTGATGGCAATTCTGAATCATTAAAAGAGCTAACTGCAAATAGATTGTTTAACATCTTTGGTACTCTTGATTCAGATTTAAAGGTTTTAAGACATGATTTGAAAAAATGGGATCTTTTTCTGAAAGCACTTAAAATGGTGCAAGGTGCCTGCATCCAAAATAAAAGACACAAGTGGCACCTTGCATCAAAAAAAGCAGATGGAGCTATTCCCAAAATCAGCCTGCATCAAACACAAGCTGCTTGTGCTAAAGGGGACGTGCATAAGCCTTGCACCACAAAATGGGCTGTGGCATGCATTAAGGGACTTGTGGCAGATGCAGACTGCCACATCCCCTAAATCAGTATCCCAAAAACTCCCCAAGAGGACAACTGTCTAAGTACCATTAGACCAGTCAGGGGCTGGTCTAAGTGTATTTATTTGTCCTCTGGGAGTTGCGCCAAAGTGTCAGGGTCCTGATCATGGTGAGTTAGATGACCCCTCAGCCCTGGTCCCCAATCCCCTTGTAAATAAAATGCATAAATCACCCAGTAAGTCTAAGGCACCCCTCAACAGCACCGATCCCCATGTACATAAAAATAATTATATGCCCTGCAAGTCTAGGGCACCCCTTCTGTCCCAGTCCTGATCTCCCATCCCCCTGAAAAATATGCCAAATATTCCCTTGTAGTCTACTGGTCCCCCCATCCCTACCCCGAATGTTCAAGTTCAAGTTTATTGTAGGAAAACTCCATTAAGCAAGCTCATTCACAAGGAGGTCCTTTGACACAGACAGGTAGTTACAGATTGCATAATCGGAAAAAGAGTACAAATTCAAGTAAAGAATTATGGGTAAGCATTAAAAATGACAAAGACATAGAAAAATACACGTACAGAAAAAAGGTACAAAGTGCTTGTTTCAGAGTATCAAGGCAGCTAATTTCTAGGTAAGTAAGAGGATGCAGTGAGCAAGGGTTAGAGCAGTGAGCTAGGAAGCTAGGATTTAGAAACAGCTGCATGTATCTTTTATTTTTGCTGCAGCCAACCTTTTAAATAGGCTGACAGGGACAGTACCGGGAAGCTTCAGTACGCCTTGGAGCTGGTTTCAGTTAGTTCGGTGTACACGCGATGGCCTGCTTGCCAAGTGAGGTGCGAGTTCTAAGTACATTGAGGAGGAGGAGGAGGTCATTTTTCCTAAGAGAGTAGGTGCTATGGGAAATATGGAAAAGGGTTGTGAGATAGTTCGGGAGCTTGTTCAGGAGTAGCTTAAGAGTCCAGATACCAGCATGAAGCGTGCGTCTAGTTGAGAGTGATGTCCAGCCAGCGGCTAGGTACAAATCGCAATGGTGGGTTCAGTAGGGTAGGTTTGTCGTGAACCGTATGGAACAGTGGTAGAGGACATCTAGTTTGTTTAGTTCTGAGGCCACTGCGGAGGAATAGATTAGATCTCCATAGTCGAGTAGCGGCAAGAAATTAGCCTGGACCAGCCTAGTTCTGGTATCCAATGGAAAGAGGGACTTGTTACGGAAGAAGCAACCTAGCCTAATGTTTAGCCTCTTTGCCAGATTGTTGAGGTGGTTGTGAAAGGAAAGCTTGTTGTCTAGCCACATACCAAGATATTTGAATTTGGAGGTGATTTCAAGGGGTTCACCTAGGGAGGCAGTGATGAATTCTTTGTGCATGTTTGCAAGGGAAGTGGAGGTGGTGTTTGGGGGCAAAGCTCATGGCCTTAGTTTTCTTGGCATTGAGGAGTACTTTGGCATTGATTAAGCTGATTTCTAGTTGTGCAAAGTCAGCTTGGAGTACATCCCTCACTTCAGCCAGTGTAGGGCCTGATGTATACAGTACAGTATCATCAGCAAAGAAATGCAGATGGGACTAGGATATATGTGTGTGAAGGTTATTGATGTACAGGGAGAAGAGGATAAAACCTAATATGGAGCCTTGCAGGACTCCCCTGATAACTGGGAGGGATGCAGAAAAAAGGCCACCAGCTTTTACTTTCCAGGTCCTTCCAGATAGGTAGCTGGTAAACCACTGGGCAGCAAGGGGGATGGCATCTACTTTTATTAGGCTTGAGACTAACAGATTTGGATGACAGTGTTAAATGCTTTGCTGATATCTAAAAGTACTGCACCAGGAACTTTCTTAGAGTCCATGGCTGTAATTCATTCATTGGTAACTTTGTCTAGAGCAATGACTGTACTATGGTTGGGCCGGAAGCCAGATTGAACAGGGTTGAGAATTGAAAATGATTCTTTATGGAGTTTCATTTGGGAGTAAACTAGCTTTTCGAGGACTTTGGAGAGGACAGGTAAGATTGAGATGGGCCTATAGTTGTTTAGGTCACATGGGTCCCCTGACTTGAATAATGGGAGGATGTGGACAGATTTCCAGCAGGAGGGAACAGTAGCAGTGGAAATGGAAGGATTGAGGTCAAAGTAGCCTAGTTTAAGAAAAAAAGGTTCTAGACCATCGTCCCTTGCACTTTTTCAAATGTCTATGCTAAGAAGTGAATCTTTGACTTCTTTATAGCTAAGCGGGCACAACTGGAGCGGGCGGGTCGAAGTTTGCAAGTCAATGTTATTACAGTCTTGGTTGCTACCACAGGCTGAATAAAGCGAAGAGTCGAAAGCTAGGCCAGCAGTTACAAAGTGATTGTTGATTTCCTTGAGGATTAGGCAGCTGTTTTCCACTGCCCTACCATTGCTGAGGATCTTCAGAGGGATGGAGGGGCTACGGGCTGACCTTCAATGGACTTGAGTGTCTTCCAGATTTTTTGGGAATTCCCTTTTGCCTGTTCAAGGGTGGAGACATAATAGTTGGCTTTGCTTGTGCAGATTTGTTTAATGCAGGTGTTTCTAGCTGCTCTGAATGCTTGCCAGTCAGCTGGGCTTTTGGATTTTCTAGCCTTAGCCCAGAGTTTATCATGGCGTAGGAGTGTAGCCTTGAGATCTGATGTAAACCATGGGTTGGATGTTTTACGCACCCTGACTTTGATCAAAGGGGCATGCTTGTTGGCCAGCACAGTGAGGTTGTTGTCAAGGACAGTGACCACCTCATCGATTGTTTTGGCAAGGTAGAGGTCTTGCCATCTAATTTTGCTCAAGTCGGATAAGTAATACAATGCATTAAACTTGCGAAAGGACTGCTTAGTTATGAGTGTTGCTTGTTGTCGGGCTATAATTTGTGATCTTGTACAAACAACCACCCCATGATCACTAATGTCATTGTGGAAGACTGCAGTGTGAAGAATTTTGTGGGGATGTGTAGAAAGTATGATATCAAGGAGAGAACTGTTGTCGGGATTGGATGTATTGGTTCTAGTGGGTTCACTGACTAACTGGGCTAAGCCGACTTCATCACAGAAGGATTTCAGGCTGTGCAACTTGGGGGGTAAGCTAGTCAATGTTAGAATTCCCAAGTATTAAAGTTTCAGTGTTGTGGAGGCGATTAAGGATTTAAGTATGGTGAGGATGTTAGTGCCACCAGATGGGGGGCGATAACCACCAATAATAGTGAGACATTCAGTGGATGGAAGATGTAATTTGAGAGATATGATTTCTTTCTCCTTAGGTTTAGATTTACAGTGAATATCACTGACTGTAAACTTAGATTTAGTGTAGATGGCCACACAACCCCCCAGTTTTCTATCTGCCCTGTGCAGATTGTAGCCAGGAAGGGAGACTTGTTGATCACTGTTTGACTTTTTGAGCCAAGATTCAGTTATAATAATGAGGTCCGGCTCAGTATGGGCAGCCCATACTTGGAGCTGATCAAACTTTTTTGCGAGGCTCAATATGTTGACTAACATGAACTTAAGTCCGAGTGCAGATGCAAATTCTGCGGGAGATGCAAGTGGTAATGGGGGTCCAGGGTTTAGCTCCACGTTACCAGAACAGACAAGGAGCAAGAGAAGCAGTTTCTTGATCCAGTTTTTGCAGGATAGGAGAGCTTTTTTTTTGTTTGCATTTCCGCAAGGTGATGATGGGTGCGACGTAATGTTAGTGCGGCAGTGAAGGAAAGCTAAGAAGAGTGATCTGATTGACATATATGAATGGAGCAGAAAGTGTAGGGGTGAAGGATATGGGCCGAGGATAAAAAGAGGTGGACATATTAAATAAGGGGAGGTGCAGTGGAATGAGGTTCCTGTTACAGGACTAGAAATTTCCAGAGGTGGTCCTGATCCTTGTTCTTCATTGTGGTGAGCCACTATGGATAAGGTGGTTAGGAATAAGAAAAGGCTTAAGTATATATCTATATATTATAGTGGCACGGTAGTGCCACTATAGTTAGGGTTGAGGAGCCATTTCTATGTTAAATCCCAAAACTTTGCACCTTAATAACTTTGCAACTGTTTGACAGATTTGCCTGAAATTTGGAATACACAATCAAAAACCATAGACCTTGGGATCTGCCAAGTTTCGTACCAGTTGGATATACGGCTGCGGAGTTATTAAGCGTGATCTGTGCACATTTACGCTTTTTCTGGAATTCTATGGTCGCGCCTACAGGTCGTATGGTTTGTGTGACTGGCCCGAAATCTTCAGGGAACATGCAGCCAGGGTCCCCGATGTGCCTTTTGAAGATTTCGTGAAAAAATATTAAACGGTTCAAAAGTTATTCAAAAAACAGTTTCCCATTATAAGTCAATGGGAAAAGTTAACAAAAAGTTCGACAGTGTCGCAAATGCATTTTTACTTTCGCAAATGGGCCTGTTACTTTCGAAAATTGGCCATTTTGTTTTCAGTTGGTGATCAGAGAAATGGTTGGCATTTAAATTTGGGACCCTCTAGCAACCTAATTCTTTTTGTATTCACCTAGTCGGACCCTGACGATGCTTGCCATGTCTTTATTTTGTGGTAAAACGCCCCAGAAATATGTTTTTCAAATTTCTGGAAAAAGTACTTTCTCAAATTACTTTCGTGCTCACAAAAGTATCGAACTTTTTTGTGAAAGCTTTCACAAATTGCGACAGTAGTTTTCCATCTGTGGGAAAGTGACAGCGATTCTTTGGCACTGCGCTGCAAAAGAACCGTTGGGAGTTTTGGGCTGAAATTTGGAGGGAACGGAGCCGATATCTCACAGATGTGCCTTTCAGTGTTGTATTGAAAAAATATTAGGCGGCGGCAAAGTTACAGCACTCCAAATTTGACATTTTTTCCCATAGGATAACATTACGGCGCCCGACGCATTACAGAAATCCTTTGGCACCCTGCTGCAAAATAACGGTTTGGTCTTTTTTCTTGAAATTTGGAGGGAAGACAGCCAACAGCCCACAGATGTGCCTTTCAGTGGTTTGGTGAAAAAACATTACAGGAGGCAAAGTTAAGGTGCTCCGAACTTTTCTTTTTCCCATAGGATAACATTATGGCGTTACGCTGCGCCTTTCAGGGCCTGTATCTCGGAACGGTGCGTAGATCACGGACTTTTCGTCGGAAAAATTCTTAGCCCCCTAATGGGGCTAAGTACCAAATTAGCCAGGACAGTTGTAAATAATATGACTTTTAAATTTTTTTCTACGTCATACGGTTCCTGAGATATAACGTATTTAGTATTCCAAGTTCTTATTTTCTGCGCCGATACTCATTATTATGCATACATTATTTGTACTCACTGTCTTTCTTTATGCAGGTTTTGAGGAAAGCCAGCCTGTGCGCTTACATTATTGATACTGTTGCCCTTTCCGCTTGTGGTTCCGTACCCGTTTCACTTACCGTTGTCGTCTGTGCCACCATGTGCGTTATCCTTTGTGTTTTCATTTGCGCTTGCGTTTCTGTTATTTTTTGCCATTTCTGTCTACCAGTACTGTTTATCTTTCTGTTTCACTTTACGTCCTGCATGCCCATTGACATTTCTGTTTGCAGGCACCATGTTACTACGTGACAACACATCACGTGGCAGACCGTTCCGTCTCACGCCACCATGGCGTACCCTTTCTGTTCTCATTCGCGCGTGTGTTACCATGTACCACTGTTATCATTTCTGTTTGCGTTGCTGTCCTGTTAGTATGCCACAAGACATCATGGCGGGGCTGTGGGCCCAAAGGGCCCTCGCGTCCCGCCATCAGATTATGTGGCGGAGCGCGGGCGCCCCCGCCGCTGCATTACATCTACTATTTCACCGTTATCATTAAAAGAAGGAAATTAGAGGCAAAAACTCCATTTAATGCATTAGTTAGGTTTGTTCCCAGCGACAAAATGAGAAATTGCTGTTGGGTTGACCCCTTGGACCCCGCCAACCCCTAACCGGCATTGGGTGTGCATTGGGATGATGGTTCTAACTCTTACCCCATTCTCCTATGCTTCTGCTGCTTTACACGTCATAGGGTGAAAATTGGGGCTGGCAGTCCCAATGCGCACCCAATACTGCGTGAAAGATGGGCCAGGGGTCAATCACATACAGACACCCCACTCTTTCGCTGATAAAGTAATAAACAATTTTGCCTCTAATATATCTATATATATATCTGTATATATATATATATATATATATATATATATATATATATATGGAGCGTGCCATGGCACCGTAAATATGAGGACTAGGAGAGTTATTGATACAGTCAGTTAAGTGGATAGGAGAAGATGGGATTAGGAAGTGTCGTGCCTGCCAGAGACAGCAAGCCTGGTGTGCAGATCAGTAGCTCTAAGGAGGTGTAGAAGCGCACAGAAGGATTGGTAGGAACTTGGCCAGATGTGGCCAATCAATCAGTATCAATTAGTAGAAGAGGGAAGGGGCAAAGACTGATGAATAGTGGTAGACTGACCGCACAGTAAGTGAAATGAGACAAGAATTGTATTGGATTGGATTGGATTGGGTAAGTGTGCTTATAACTGGGCCCTCTAGTAGCTAAAAGATATAATCTGCTAATGGAAAAGTCAGCAAAAGAACAGGCAGGGAGGTTCTGAAACAAATTTGTGGGGGGGGGGCACTGCAGTAGCCTCAGTGGGACACAGAGGTCAAGGGTACAGCCCACAAACTTAAAGCTCTAAGAGAAGGGGCACAGGACTCAGGGCAGATAGCATCACACTACCTTAAAACCTCTCTCAAAACTTAAATGAACTCTAAGAAATCTCTACATCAGACTAAACATTACTTAAAGTGAGAAATCAAAAACATTTGAAGCAGAGGACAGTCCTAGCATTAATTTATTGGCGGCAGTTCCCAGAAGACTTCCAGATTACTGCACATAGTGTGAGAAACACTGGAAAACAGGAGCAAGTGAGATTCCTCCAGGGGTAGATTCCAAAATTCAGAGTTCCAACTCATACCTTGCTTGGAGGGTGAGCTTCGGGCAGCTTCTCCTTAGTCTGCTTATCAAACTGCAGAATGCAGTTTGCTTTAGATGAATCAGACCAAAAGGGCACAGTAGTCCCCTGGGGAGATAAGGTGAGAGGACAAAATTAAACAGTAGGCTTGAAGAGGAGGGCAGTCAGAAAACAAAAGAGAAATGAACAGGTTGGGAGGGGTTGAGAATCAAACAGAGATAGTTTAAGCAGGGAAGTCCTGAAGCAAGTTGGGGGTTGGGGAGGACACTGCAGTATGCTCAACACGAGAGAGCAGTAGCCTCAATACTGTTGTGGAAGGGGCTCTGATTAACACTGGGGCACAGAGCTAAAAAAAAAAAAGAACAGGCAGGGATGTTCTGAAGCAAATTTTTTTGGGGGGGGCACTGCAGCAGCCTTGATGGGACACAGAGGTCAAGGGTGCAGCCCACAGACTTACAGCTCTAAGAGAGGAGCACAGGGCAGGTCAGATGTTGGCTATGCCCACACCACCCTGTTCCTCATCCCTGTCTGAGAATTGTTACCACCCTCCTCTCATCTCAAGTTGGCTGCTGACTGAGCTGTCAATGAGCATGAACCGTAGTATGCATTCATTGATAACTCAGTCAGCGGCCATCCTCTGAGGTGTAAGGAGGGCTGTGCTGGTCACCGGCTCAGGGATGGGGGGAGTGGGGTGGTGGGGCATTGCCAACCAGGGTGGGGAGAACACCAGACTACCAGGGAATAGTCTGCATATTTTTCACGGGGAAAAGGGCGGGGACGGGGGTGTCCTAGACTTACAGGGCATTTTATGTACATGGGGATCAGGGAGAAGGAAGGGATGTGTGACCTAGACCTACTGGGCATTTTATTCATTTTATGAATATGGGGATTGGGGATTTGGGCTGGGGGATGCGCTGCAGTGGCTCTATGATGCCAGTTCAACAACTAAGTTGTCAACTGACATCACAGTGATGGAATTATGTCAACTGCAAGTTGTGGTTGACAATTCCGGCAAGAGACCCTGGTCTATTTTCTATTGTGTTCACTGTAATTGTGTTGCCATATGGTTGGCATACCCCTTAGACCTACAGGGTGTTTTATTCATTTTATGTACATAGGAATTGGGGCTTTTGGTGGGGGCAGGGTGTGCCCTACACCTACACCTACAAGGCAGTTTTTTCATTTTATGTACATGGGGATTGGGGCTTTTGGGGGGGGGGGTGCCCTAGGATTACAGGGCATTTTATTCATTTTATGTATATGGGTATCAGGGATCAGGACTGTTCAGGGTGGGGTACCCTAAACATACAGGGCATTTTATTCATTTTATGTGCATGGGGATCAGGGACTGGAGCTGGGGGGCATTCAGCACCAGGCACCTATCCATGGTGCTATTACCACAGGGCCGAATCACAGCTTGCAGCAAACCTTTCTGTTGCTCTATCTGTGTGGCATAAGGACAGGTTTGCCACAAGCCAAGGGACTTTGATGTCAGGAGCCTGCCTGAAAGAGAATCAGACCCAGAGTCCCTGGTGCACTGGCAATCAGCGCAAGCCACCTTTGATGAGGCTTGAGCTGATATTTTGAGAATTGGGCCCATGGTGTGAAGTTATAGGGACCAGAAACTGTCAGAAGGATCAAACAGTAAACACTGGACAGAATTTAAATCAGGGTGCTTATAACCTCTCATCTAGTTCCCTGCATACTAATTCAACATTGATTGATATTGACCAATGTGCAATACTTTGCTTTTATGGTTTCAAACTGGATCCATCAATTACTATGGGGGAAAACAAAAACAAGATTGTTCACCTTTTAAGGGCAGAAACTGGGGCCAAGGTAGAGGAAACTGATTTCATCAAACTTTTGAGTGATAAGGCTGAAGCTGGACTGGATTGCTTTTATGTAGGATAGTGTATGGACAGTGATGCTAAACAAAGCTATTATTCCACCAAGTGGTTACCATGATGCTATGTAGTCCTTGAGAGCAAAGCTGGAGAGGTCCACATAGCATCATGATAACCACGAGGTGTGGTAGTAGCCTTGTTCAGCATGGCCATCAGTACACACTGCTCTATATAGTGTATGGACTGAAACTGGTTTCAAAATGTAAAAAAATAAGTACTTTGCTTCCATTATTCCATGACTCTGTTTATTAATTTTATTTATTTATTGAAATGTTTCACCAGGAGGGCACACTGAACAACAAGTTGCTCATCTCATGGTGTGACCTGGGGGAGGGGTTACATAGGGTTGTGAAGGATGATCAGTTACAATAGTATGTCGGTAGTACAAACAATATGACATTGTAAGATTGTGCAACAGTTGGAACACAAGGTATTGTGCAATAAACAGTAGTGGAACATTGGGTAAATTACAATACATGTCCAAAATCATACAAAAGAACATATGAACGTACAAAACAGTAATTAGTAAGTGTTTGGTGTCTGAGTTCTGCAAACCTAGCTTCTCCTGATCTCTGACATCCCTTCTCGATGGCCAGCTCTCCCATATGATGGTTCGACTGTCTTCTGCCTATGAATTGCGCAGATTGGGAGAGCTGAACTGTGATGTAGCTAGTGCAACAGAATAAAAAGTCATTTTGCTACAATATCTACATCACTACTGCAGCAGAACAACTTTTTCGGGTGTATAAATTTTCGTACAGAATGCTGCTAGTCCACACACTATATATCCCCTAGAATTGCTAATCAAATATAGTTAAAAAACAAAGCAGTCAGGAAATTGGGACTTAGTCTTAATTATGTTAATAGAGACATGATGAATGTAAAAAAATAGTTCAAATATTGACAACATTTCTCAAATTAGTATTTTTAGGTTTAAAGTATTGCCTAACAAAAAGTAGGGGAAACTTAAAAAAACATTATATCATTTATTCATGCATATCCTATCTTTGGCAGATTTAAAAAAATTAAATATATACAAATGGGAAAGAGAGAATAAGGCTGGACAAATTGATGTCTTACTAAAAGGGGCTGAGACCATGGATTCAGTAATGCAAAAAGTCTCTATCTTAGATGAGACAGGTATTCATATTGTTGAAAGTACAATTATGGAAAGTGCACCCAGTAATAAAAACATCAAAGAGGGTACAGTAGAGATGGACAACTCAGGAAAATCTATTTCCTTATTTGGTTTAAGGAGGTTTCCCCAAACAGAATACAACTGAATATTAAATTGAAATATATTATAAGAGATCTTTTTCAGCATCTGTGAAAATTTCCATGGAAAAAGACAGTTTCTCCTCAGACTGGGAAAGAGCCTGATTGTGATCAAATTTTAATTACAGTAAAGTCCAGCAACCTGTATGACAGGACACTGGGCAGTTGAAATATTTTAGACAAAATGAGCATCAACATTGTTGAAGCTGACAGGGCCTATACAACCACATCCTCTGAGAAACACTACAGTGAGACATCACAACCTAACCCAAGAAGCCACTGTGATACTGAACTAATGTCTCAAGTCCATCCAGAATTTCATACTCAGCAGCCACAATTTAACATTTCTGTCAGCAATAGATATGCTGATCTGACCAATCAGGAGGATTGACTAGATGCTGACAAATTCACTGATACCAGTAACAATACAGAACTCTATTACAAGTTTAAGTTGCTTGGCTGGAATATAACAGGTCTGGCAGCAAAATATAGTAATATGGAATGGTGTGACTTTATTAGTAAGCATCATATTATATGTATTCAAGAAACATGGCACACACACACAAGACATGGATGTCTCTTTTAATTGCTTTTGTAGCTTTCATGAGCCAGGTAAGAAAAACTTGAAACTTAGAAGACCCTCAGGAGGTCTTGTTACCTGGCTTAAAACTGACAAATAAATAATAGCCAACACCATTCTTAGCACATCTTTTGCTCAGGTAGTTGAGGTTCAGGTTCAGCTATTTAAATTTTGCCCAGTTAATGTCTATATTCTTCCTTCAACTTTAAAATATTACAATGCATGATTTTGGGAGGAACTGGACAAGTTAATTTATAAAATTCAGGAACAATCAGTTTATGATAGTATCCTTCTTTGTGGGGATTTAAATGCTAGAATATGTTTTTTTGATGGTTATCCTGATAGTAATAGTCATATCTAGCTTCATTTTGAAGCTTCTAAACTTCCTAAAGCCTCCTTAGACCCTAATTCTAACAACTGTAGTTGAAAATTAATAGAATTGTTAACAATACATAACTTAGCCCAACAGCTTATGCATGCACAGTTAAGGTTTAACCCTGTAGTCCTCCCGCTGCATAATAATTGTCCTTTTGTTCTGGTTCCTTCATAGGCCTCACAGCCCCCCCCCCGTGCTCACTCTAAATCGCGGTTGCGATTCCTGCATACCGGCAAGCTCCCTCCTGCAGCGTGGACCACCGGAGCTCACAAGAGGTAAAGGAAACCTCTCTACAAGGAGTCTACCTGTGTGGGGTGTTAGCCCATCGACGCTGCATGTTGACTGCCCCACCCGCCCCAGCCACCCATCAGCATCCCTTAATTTATAGGTCCTCCCCCCTGACATCACTTCCTGCTGGTGAAATACTAAGTCCCCACTTTCCCATTTGCAGGTTATACCTGCCAGCCACTAGAGGGACCCATACTCTCCAACCTTGGCTCCACTACCTGCCCTCCCCCCTACTTCCTGGAACCCCTCTAACCTCCTGAGCCACTCTGCTCCTCTCCAACTAACACCTGCCACTACCATACCCCCCTCAGCACCTAGCCCCACAAACTAACCCACTCCTGACTCAACACTGCTCCACTGAACCCACACCCAGTGACCACTAAGAGTTGCTATTTCTCACCCTGTTTCTGAACCCAACCCAGCCTGCATTCAGATCCCCAGAAAGTGGATCACTGCCCTCACCCAGGCACCTCACTAGCTGCCCTGGCAGGGACTCAAACCTTGTATCCTATCTACCAGAGTTCATGTCACTACCACTAATCCAGAGTGGTAACCACATTTCTTAGAAGTCAACCTAAATACTTCTACCTTACTACCCGACTACCACCATAAGAGCCATGGTAATCCACCTCCTCCTAAAATGCCCCCCCCCTCATTTACTTTCTGGTACCCTCGTCCCATCAGTCAGCCATCTCCACTGGATCACTGGCACCAGCACCAGCAATTCTCCCAGACATAGCTCACACACACCCCACACTTATCATGTATACTGGCCTAAAACACCCATCCCCCCATGTACCACCCCACTGTCTTCCCAGGCCCCCCTTGGTGGCTTATCATTCTCACCCTCCCAACCTGCCAATCTCTACCCATCCCTTGTTCCCCGAAGGTCCCCCCCATCCCCTCATACCCATAGAAAACACACATATCACTGCATCCTGGCCAGAGCTGTGGTCCTCCTTATACTCCTAACAGGCAATATACATCCTAACCCAGGCCCCATACAGACCAGCCCATCAGGTGGGCCCCCTGGTCTGAGTATTGCCTCCCTGAATATATGCAGCATCTTGAAAAAACTTGACACCCTCCAATGCTGGGCCATACTGCACAAACCAAACGTCACTGCACTGGTGGAAACTTGGCTATCAAAATCTACCCCTGAATCCTTTGTCACCCTCCCTGGCTACACCCTATACCGGGAGGATCGTGTAGGCAAATGAGAGGGTGGCTGTGTGATCTATACCAGGGATTCTCTCACTGGTCAAGCACTCCCTTCCCCAGCCCTTGCAAGTGGGGCACAGGCTCTAACCCTTAAACTTACTCCAGACCCCTCCAGGGGCCCCCTCTATCTTACCTCTGCCTACATTCCACCAAGGGACCAAAACCCGGCACTATTATCCTTAACTGATTACCTTGCCACCGTCCCTCATAGGGCTGAACAAGTCCTTGTGAGGGACCTCAATGTGAACTGGCTCAGCTCCACCTCCACCACCACCTCCACCACCACCCATGACTCCTTTGCTGCCATTGATCTAATGCAACTAATCTCCCAACCCACAAGAGCAAACCCTAAGAGAGGTACCAGCACCCTGCTAGATGTTATCATCACCAACCACCCCAAAAAAATTCTGGACATCCAAGTCCTCCCTGACTCACTTAGTGACCATTCCCCTATCCTATTCTGTTGGGTGATCACCTTGCCACAACCCACAGCCCAGCACATGTTCCGCTGGTGTCTCAGACCAGGTGGGCTGAAAAGCCTGGACCCAGCTGCACTTATTCCGAGCAGTGTTGTAGGCCTGTCTATCAGCCTGCCGTCTGGTTTCTGTTGCAATATGTCATGGGTTATCCCTGATCCATGCACTAAAAAGCAATAGTCCCGGTGATGACTCCATGGATCCCAGCATTCTCCAGCTGGTACTGGATCAGGTCCTTTCCCCACTCACCAGCCTTCTAAATAAATCCCTCTGCCTGGGGCAGTTCCCTACTACATGGAAAACTGCCATTGTTACTCCCATTCACAAAGGGGGTGACAGGTCCTTAGCCGGGAACTATCGGCCTATCTCCATACTCCCGTCCCTCTCCAAAGCCCTTGAAAAACTGGTTGCCACGCAAATCACTGAGTACCTGACCAAGCACAACATCCTCTGCCCTGAACAGCACGGTTTCTATGCTGGACACAGTACAGGCACAGCACTAGTTGAATTTTCAACATTCCAACACTCATCTCTGAACTCTGGCTCCCTAGCTGGGGCAGTGTTCATCGACCTCCCTAAGGCTTTCAACACTGTCTCCCACCCCCTCCTGTTGGATGCCCTCTGCCACACAGGCTTTGCTACTGGGCCACTCACCTGGTGCACCAGCTATCAATCTGCCCGCTCCCAACATGTCAAAATTAATGGAGCACTTTCAAAAACATGTCCCATCCGCTCAGGTGTTCCTCAGGGCTCCATCCTGGGACCCCTACTCTTCTCGCTCTACCTTAACACCCTATCCAGTGCATGCACTGGAAAATTCTGCTATATGCAGATGACACTGTCATCTTTGCCATCCGCTGTAACCCTACCTCCCTCCATGACTCCCTGCAACTTTCCTTTAATGATGCTGAAACCTGGTTTAAAGAGCAGAGACTGGTCATAAATCTCAAAAAAACAAAAGCAATGCCCTTTGTCCGCCCCCCAAAACAAGGCCAGCAACTTCCCATTCCATATCCTCCCATGTTCCAAACAGCCACTAGAGCAAGTACACACCTACAAGTACCTTGGGGTCACCTTGACTCAGCCCTCACCTACCACACCCACACTGAAGCACTTGCCTCAGCTACCAATGTGTGGCTAGGTATCTTATACCACTACAAAAACTGCCTTCCCCCCGCTGCCCTCCGGCTTGTGGTGACATCCTCTATATTATCCCTGGTTGACTATGGACTACCAGTCTACATTGCTGCTGACACAACTGCCCTCAACAAAATCCACCTCATCCTAAACAAGGCATGCAGGCTAATTACTGGGGCCCCTAGGCTCACACACTCATGCCAGCTCTACAGTATGGCAACATTGCTGAACCTAGATGAATGACTGCGATGTCAAAATTGCCTAATAGCAAAAAAAACTCTTCTAGGGCTATCCCCATCCGGGCTGACAGCCTTCCTCCACCTAGCCCAACCTTTGGACTGTACACAGACCTCCTGCAAGGCCACTTTTCTGGTACTAAGATCTAGGACCTCCCATGGACAGAGATCATTCCGCCATAGAGCCCCTTCCTGGTACAACTCGCTCCCTCTCCCCATCTCGGATGCCCCCACAATTTCCAAATTCAAAACTGCACTCCAAAGTGAACTATTCAACACGCGTAGCTGCACCTGTCTATAATCTGAGGCGCAACCCTCTGTGCCTTGACAATGCCCACTGGGCAGCATCCCTTTTCTGTGTATACTGCCATTGTTCCTGATGTATGTACTTCTTCTAATTAAACTGCTACTACTCTGTTGACTGCTCTTACTGTCGTACTAGTATGTGCCACTGTAACCAAACAGGCGTCTCAGTTTAATTGTCCTCATCCCATGTGCATGCTATCTATGTAACCCATATGCTGGAACCTAAAATTCTTGTACATGTATTTGTCATGTTCATTATGACATGTGACTGCATACTATGTAACCTATATCATGGAACCGAGAATTGCTTGTATTTTGTATTTGTCCTCTATGTGACGAGGTACCTTTGGAAATGAGCCTCTGGCTCAAAGGTTGTAAACTGATGTGCAAATAAATAAATAAATTGGTAGATTGGTGATGTTTTAGGTAACTACAGTGATATATATATATATAGAGAGAGATAGATACAGATATAGATATGTATTACCACTTAAGAGGCCCCTCTTTTCTTGACTTCTTATTTTGGAATGAGTTCATGACTAGGTAGGGCTCTTTTAAAGTCTTGAGCAGAAGGGAAAGTGATCATTTTCCTTTCATTCTATCATAGAATGGTACTATTAATGAGGCTAGCAAAAATCCATCAACTGCCTTACCACAGAGCTTTGAAGTAAGAAATCTGACAAAAATCAAGTGGGATTCAGGGTGCAAAAAGAAGATAAGTTAATCTTCTACGAGAATTACTGCTCCCTATGTTGTTGTCACAGTCACTGTCTATGGAATATTTGACAGAACTGCAGAAGACATTTATAGATTGCTTTGACAGGATTCGAAAATTCCTTTATACACCAGCCAATAGTAAGACTCAAGTAAAAACATCTACTGCATGGTTTGATTGGGAATGTTGTAAGGGAAAAAAGGCTCTCACGCAGTTAATACGTTTTAAAAAAACTTCTAGGGATAAGAACACATTCAAAAATTTGAATAAAGCTAGAGAAGAATATAAAATATTTGTAAAGGGAAACATAAGGAGTTTCAATTAAAACAATGGCACCAAATTCTACACATAACAAATAAAAAAGATCATCACTCTTATTGACTCTTGGTAGCTAAAGGCACCAATAATAGCAACTTTGAACTTGATACACATATCCCAAAGGAACAATGAGATAAACATGCAAATATATTTTATGATCCCAAAATGATTGAATTGATTCCACAATGTGGGGTTGATAAAGCCTTTTTGGTAAAATGCCATGATTTGATGGCCACCACTGTGTTGGTGAACAATTCTGTTTACTGCAACAAGGAATAAAGGGTTAAACTAAAAGTTTCCCTGATTTTGGTTGTTTCTACTTGGAGTGGAAAAGTGGAACAGTATGCCATGACCTTGCTCTAAGGAAACCAGAGTGGACAGATACCAATTTAAATTATTTACCTGGAGTGAATTAAATTTATCACAACACTATTTTTGTCCACTGCTGTGGACCTGGCAGGGACTACAACCCCCCCGGAGGGGTACACCCTCTGGTCCATCAGGGCCATCATGGGTGCTGCCGGGTCCTGGCACATTTCCTTTGTTTTCTCCCCCACACCCACACCTGTGCAAAGGGCACAGCAGCTGTCTCCACCTCCGTGGAGGCAGCCAAGCACCCTGGGTGTGGGCTGAACCCCTCCTGTTGTGCTGACACATGCAGCACAAACCCCCCCACCCAAAGGAAAAAGAGCAGTACTCTGGATGCTCAGTCCGTACCTCCCTGGCTGACCCCCAAATGTCCTGAGTCCATTCCTGAACCTGGGTTACCAGTGTGGCGTGAGGTTTAGCATCCAGTACCTCAACCCTCAGTGCCACTGCACCAACTGAATGAATTATACTTAGCAATTACCTCTCTAAAACAGGGAAGGTGCCCAGCCCTGATCTGATTTCTCCAGAGGTGTTTCTAGCAGCTCCATCTCTATGGACTAATCTTTTTGCCTTATTTAATTTACTGTATATTTATTAAATAGAGCTATTCCTAAAGCTTGGAAAGGGGCTACTATTATCTCAATCTATAAGAAAGGGGACAAACAAGACCCCAAAATGTGCAGGCTGGTTTCACTCCTGGGCATTACTGGGAACATTTTTTTCAAAAATAATCTTATCTAGATTAATTGAACAAATAAAGGAATGGGGTGATCTTTTCAGAGTTTCAGGCTGGTTTCTGTCCTGAATACTGTACCATGATAATTGTTTTACACTTATGCATCTCTTTGAAAAACATGTATCTTTAAGAAACCAAAAGCTTTATATCACTTTCATCTACTTTAGTTCTGCTTTCGACACTGTTTCCAGAGTTACTCTGTGGCAGATATTGTATCAGAGGGGTGTTAAACCTGACTTAGTCAGTATCATAAAAGAACTATTTTCAAATACTTGGGCTCAGGGCAGAATAGGGAATAATGATCAATATTCAACAAGCATGCTGACAAATAAGGGAGTTAGACAGGGCTGCGTACTTGCAGCATTACTCTTCTGTATTTATATTGACAATCTTTTAATATAGCTTGCAGAAATTACATCAAATTCTCCACTAACTGAAAATATGCATTATCCATCACTGGCTTATGTCAATGATTTGGCCTTGTTTGCACTCCCTTATTCTGGTCTACAATGAAAGTTAGATATACTAAGGGTATATGCAGAAAAGTATAATCTGAAGATCAATGAAACAAAAAGTGCTTATTTGTGGCTCACAAAATTTTGAACTAAATGGGAGAAGTGGTGATAAAACACTTAATACTGTAAGCTTTTATGTCTATTTAAGTTTAACTTTTTCTAATAATGGTGTCTGATCAAAACCTATAAAAGGATTGACTTTGAAACTTGAAAAAACTGCTGGTGCATTAATAAGATTGAACAATAGATATTTATTTTTATTTTATTTTTTATTTATTTGTTCTAGGATTACAAATACCTTGGTGGTAAATCAATTAGATCCCAACTAGAAGCAATTAGGGCTAAATATTTCTCGCAAGCCCTTAATCAAGAAAAGATATGGGACACAGATAAAATGGAATCTTTGGGAATTCCCCATAATAAACTTTATAAAACAGTCCTAGGAGCTGGTAACTTTGTCCCAGCCTCTTTATTGAGAGCAAAATTAGGAACAACAAGGCTCAAAAAATCAATTACTGGATTAGAATGACCAGACTGGATGTCCACAGACTGCCCCATAAGTACTTAGTTGAAAAGACAATCTGGCAGACACTGGGCTGCAGACAGTTAAAATAGATGAGCAAGATTTTATTACACCACAGTGAATACATCTTGGATTTTCTAAAAGAATATGTCAAAAGGGGAATTTTGATTAGTCCAAAATATGACACTTATATAACTAGAAAGGTTATCAATATTAACAAAGTGGCGGACATAGAAGTAATATCTTCTCTCAGAATCTCTCTGTGGCTCATACATAATGACAATAGACATGCATACAGATTTTACTTAAAACTGAAGTTTAGCTGTCTTAACAGATCATTCCTACAGGAAATTGTATACCAAACAGTGACTGGAACTTTTTCAGAATAATATAATAAAAACTAGGGTGGGATATTCAAAAGGGTTGCGCATGCGCAAGTCCGGATTTGCGCCATTCTGTGATATTCAGCAGGAGGCAGTTGCGCCACTGAAGACAGGCTGAGCAACAGTGCAGTGCAATGCAAATGATGGCATGTGCAACTGAAGGGGGTGGATCCATGCATAAAGTGCGCAATGCGATATTCAAAGGTTTGCGCAATGCGCAATAGCGGAACAACCGGAAGGTGCGCCACAGCGGAAATGAGCCAAAATAAAAAGGCTCAAGTAAGAGGCACAAGAACGCTACAGGGATGCCAAGCAAGACAGACAGAGAGAGACAGACAGTGACAGTCCAAAACAGGGCAGGCAAGGGAAGTTGTGTGGGCCATAGGCTGCAGAGGCCAGTGGGGGTACCCGGTGCAGTGGAGGTAGCAGTCAGGACAGTGGGGGTAACAGAGCAACATCAGCCAGGGGGGGTCACAAGCCAGGGAGATTGACAGCACCAGCTTCCACATGGAAGCTGTAATGAGGAGTGATATGCATGCTGCAGGAGTGCGTGGCGTGGAAGGGGCGGTCGGTGAACACGCCCCAACGAGCAGTACCATGCCGCATCAGCTTTGAGCTGTACACACAGATGTAGAGATCATGGGCTGGTACCACCTGAACAGGGCAATACTGAGGTGGCTCTGTGAGCTGTGCAGTGATGTGATGCAGGCACCCTCACGACGGAGTCGCGCTCTGTCGGTGGAGACCAAGGTGACAGCCTGCATGTGCCTGCTCGCCACGGGCACCTTCCAGAGGCCGACAGGGGACACCACAGGCATCACACAGTCAGCCACATCACACATCCTCACCCAATTCCTCAGCGCACTGCTGCCACATGCTGCGGAGCACATCCATTTCCCCAGCACCACGGCAGAGAGTACAGCAAACATGCAGGAGTTCCACAGGGTAGCACGTATGCCTGGCATGCTAGAGGCCATAGACTGCACCCATGTGGCCATTTGCACACCACCTGGCCCAGATGGGGCTGCATATAGGAACAGGAAGGGCTATTCTAGTGTCAACTACCAGGTGGTGTGTGATGCCACTGGGCGCATAATCAATGTCTGTGCCACACACCCTGGTGGAGCACATGATGCCTTCATATGGTATCAGTCCGCACTGTGCCATTGATTTGAGAGTGGGGACATCCCCCACAGGCCATCTAGTGGGTGAGTACGCATGTAGGAATTGCAAACGTGGGGCAAGGGTGGGAATGCCACAGGTGCTATGGTAGTGGCACACAGGGGAGATTGGCAATATGGACCTGAACATGATACTCATCACCACCATCTCCACACAGGTGACAGTGGATACCCACTCCGTCCCTGGCTGCTCACGCCATACCGGCGCCCCATGACCCCATTGCAGCAATGCTATAATGAGGCGCATGCTGCCACATGCAACATCATTGAGCGGGTGTTTGGGATGCTCAAGGCACGCTTCCGATGCCTAGACATCTCCGGCGGTGCCCTACAGTACAGCCCCTCAAAGGCCTGTGGGATATTCCTGGCCTGTTGTATCCTGCACAACATGGCCAAAGACTGTGGGATAGTCATTCAGGTTGAGGAGGGGGACAGCGATGGGGACACCAGTGGCGCCGGTGATAATGGTGATGAGCAGCCCCCCTTGGACGGCGGGTCCCCCGACTGATCCGGCAGGCCCAGCTGCACCGGGGCACCATCACGGAGGAGCATTATGCATGACACAGGTAAGTCAAGGGGCCATGTGCAACTAACACTGTCCTGGCACAACCCACAGGCACACAGAGTAACACACCAGGGGTGCATGACGGCACAGGGAGTGGAAGGGACCAGGCACACTAACACACCATCAGGGAAGGGTGAACAGTCATATGGACACACACACACACACACACACACACACACACACCAGGCACAAAGCGCACATGGGCAGGTGCACAGCAGAGCAGGAACAGACATGGTAAACACACAGATCCACAGACCACACCCACCACCTGTACTGTCCAAGCACGTGTGTCAGATGCTGGGCACCCTTGCACCTTGGTGTACAGTACAGTGCAGGCATCATCATGCACATGAACCTGTGGACAGCAGTTGGGATGGTGTGCAGGTGGTCCGTATGTCGGCGTGATGGGCAGGGCACCCACCAGTGCACTGCCCACCATGACGCACATTGCACACAGGGCAGCACCAGACAGAGCCCGCACTGGGAGACAGGTCAGTCATGTTGCATTGTTCCACGGCCACCGCGGATGCGTGGCGGCCCCGCCGTGACCCAACAGCACTGGCAGACTGAGCAGGGGCCACATGGGGTGGCACCGATGGACCACCAGGGGTCCCACTGCACGTTCGCGACATTGTTCGCACTGGGGTCTGTAGTATGCCAAACATACCTGCACCAGGGGTGCTCGGGATGCCCACAGCAGAACCCGGCATTGACAGGCTGGGTGTCACACGACGCCGGGAATGGGGAGTGGAGAGCGTACTGTGTGGGGTGCGCGGTACAGGGGCACCTGCTTGTGTGCCCAATGCAGCCATGACAGCGACCAATGCCTGGGTCTGCCTGTCAACGGCGGCGGTCACTTCCATCCACATATGGACCATCTCTGCAAGGATCAGAGCACAGTCCCTGCTCTGCCACTCCACAGCCATGCACAGTGCCTCCACGGACGTTGCAACGAGCCTTTGCTGCTGTACTGATTCCCGCAGCAGGCGGGTGTGCTCTTCAAATGGGTACTGTGCCACAACGGCATCCTGTCCCCCAGGGTATGGAAGGTCCTGATGCTCAACACCCCTTGAGGGTGGGCGCTGTTCACCAGGACCAGGAATGGGCATATCAAAGGGCGGTGGGCATGTGCCACCACTGGACACTGTACCCCCAGACCTGGTGGGTGACTGCTGCTGCTGCCCCTCCAACCGCTGTGCCCCAGGGACCACTCATTCCACTGCTGTGGCCACAACAGTGCCAGACACCTGCACAGCCACCGGTGCTGCCCCACCGGTGCTGACAGGCACAGCCTGGGACTGTGCCGACATGCTGGCACACACGTTGGAACCAGCCAGGCCCAGGGGCATGTGCTGGCCTGCTGTGTGTCCATAATGGGACACACATGTCACTGCCCATTGCAGTCCTTGCATCATCAATGGTGCAGGTACGTGCTAAGGCCACAGTCACAGTGTGCTGGCATGCTTGCATGCCAGACTGCTGAGACACAGGCTGTGCACCCCCCACACCTGCCTCACCGACAACAGAGTTGGCAGCCAGGCATGCATGCTGGTGCAGTGCATGCTGGCTGGTGACAGAGGTGGATGGACCCTCTTCCAACTCCGGCAGGTCTTCCTCACTGCCTGGACCCACCACCACCATCCCCTGAAGATGAACAGGATCTGTAACAGAAAGTGAGGACATGTGAGTGCATGTGAACAACCTTCCCCCCCCAACACCACCACCATGTCATACCATGCAGTGATGGGCTTCCACCTGTCTGGAATCCACTTCCTGGTACACCCTCAATAGCACTCCACTGCATTGATGCAGCCAGTTGGTCCTCAGCCGGGGTCAGCTCTGCCACCACTAGCTGGCCTCCACCTGTGCCAGCACGTGCTGCCCTGAGGGCTGCCACCTTCTCCTTCACCCTCCTGCGGTCTGTCCCCATCTTCTTTTTGCATTCCTGCACAGAGCGCTGGTGGCTTCCATGCAGGTTCACTGCCCGAGCTACCCCCTCCCATGCAGCCACACGGGCCTGAGGGGTGCCCCGCTGTCCACTCAGTAGTGGCTCCTCCTCCAGGTAGGCCTGGAAGAGGGCACCTGTCTCCGCCGTGGTGAAGTTGGGCCTCCTCCTCCGCCCACCATCCTCACCCTCACCTTGGCTCTGCTCGGTCATGTCAGTCTGTATGGGTGGAAGTGGACACCTGTCACTGTGCAGTCTACAGCGTTATCCCATGACCATTGTCCAGAACATCACACAGCATGCAACCCACCTCTCACCTACAGTAACTGAATCTGGCCAGCGCAGTCCAATGTCGCACATTTATAGCTCAATGCATGCAAATTAGGAGTGGAGCAACTGTAATGAGATGCAAATCGTGCCACTGTGCCTTTGAATGGCTGATCAGATGATTTGCATGTGTCGGCTGAATATCGCGCCGTTGCGCTTTGCACAATATGGTTGAGCCGGCTGAGCCAATGGCACATTTTGTGACTGTGTAGTACACCACATTGTGCATGCCCAGGTGGCTTACACAGGTGACTGCCACGCTGATGACGTGCTGTGCACGATCAGCAATTCAGGACATGGCCACCATTGTGCCAGTGGCGCTACAGCGCTGGCAACCAAATGGCGCTGTGGCATAACTGCACAATAGTCCACTGTGGCACTGGCACACAGATGACCATTCACGCAGGACGTGTAGATGTCTGATGGTGCTGTGCGTGGCCTTGCGCCACTGACCCCTGACCTTGTGCCCGACCTTTGCCCCCTGGCGCTGTACGTCTGGCATGTGTACGGCTCTATCGTACTGTTCGGTGACAGCGCAATAGGGAATGGCAGCGCTGCACCGACAGCGTGATAGGGAATGGCGGCGATGTACCATGCAGCACTTCCACATGGGGTTGCCGGACTGCGGAGCGCCATATTGTCTACTATAGCATTAGAGATGGCACGCAGGAGAGCCCCTCAGTGGGATGCCCTTGAGCTGGCCAACCTTGTGGCCACTGTGGAGCCACACTATGGCCCACTGTTTGGTGAGGTGCCACTGGACAGGGCCAGGACCCAGGTCTGGGAAGAGGTGGCCACTGACCTGGAGGCAGCCACTGGCCACAGGAGAACGGCAGAACAGTGCAGGCACCGGTATGGGGACCTGAGACGGAGGGAGCTGGAGCTACTGGCACATCTGCGGTCGAGTGCCAGGAGGGGCGTGGTGCCTCATTCAGGTGGGTGATACGTCTACACACTTGTATGGTCCATATGGGTAACACTATCTCATGTGTCCAGCACATAGGGGAGGGATGGTCTAGGGTTGGCTGTGGCAGTGTTTACAGGGTATGGGATGGGTGGGTCTGGCTGGGTGTTTGGGCACACACATTGAGGTGTGGGGAATATGTTTTGGGTTTGTACTGATGTGTTTCTCTCCTTTTGTCTCCCACAGGCTTGGCCGAGCGGAGGAGGAGGAATTTGGATCAGCAGCGGAGGGTGGTGGCTGCAGGACCAGATCGGGCGGTGAACAACCACAACGCCAGCAGCATCCTGATGAGGGTGAGTGCCATGACACCATGATTGCTATTGCATGCTGTGTGACAGGGTGGGAGGCAGGGCATGGCCACCATCCATGGACACCACTGCCATGCACGCGACATGTGAAAGTCAGCACTGTCCAGTGCCACTGCATGTCTGGGAGTGCATCAGTGGTGGTCCATGTGTGCACTGGGCACATGGCTGTGGCACTGCTTGTTCACTGCATAGCCATGTTACTGTACGGCTTTGGTTGTGCTGTGCTGGACATGGGCGGTGGGTGTGTGCAGTGGTACACAAGGCTGTTGCTGCCTGGTTGGGCATGTCTTGTGGACATGGTCACTGTGGGTGGGCGCACACCATCACAGGAGCATGGCACATGGCTGTCTGCCATGCATACTGGGTGGGCTGCAGGGGGATGGATAGTCACACCCATTGACTCTGATCCCTTGTCCTAGGTGTGCGGATACTCCTGCGAATGCAGCGGTCCATCCAGGACCTTGTGCGGGTGGTGCAAGAGTCCCTTGCCATCCTGCGGGATCTGCAGCAGCATGGCGTGAGGAGGAGGAGGCGACCCAGACAACAGCCCAAGGCAGCAGAGGACCAGGCTGGCTGCCAGTGAAGAGACAACCTCCCCCCTTTGACCAACCCTCACACCCCGCCTTCCCTCTCCCATATGTTCACCCCTGCCCCTTACCCACCCCACCTTGTTCCTGTCCCTCCACCCCATGTTTGTACATAATTGTAAATAGTTGTTATATTTTTGGAATACAGTTATTTTGATATGAATACTGTGGTGGTCTCTGATTTGCAGCTGGCTATAGGTGCTCAGTTGCAGTGATGTGCATGGCATCTGGGGTGGTTCAGTCATGGGTATGTGTGTGTGTGCGTGGGGAAGTGTCTCTGGCATGGGAGTGGCCATCAGTCAGTATTTGTGGTGTGTGTGTTGTACCCTGTGCATTGCATTACTGTGTGCATTGGTCCATGGTACCTGCTCTGTGTCCATTGTGCCCCTGTCAACCCATCCTTGGCCTGTGCAGCTGACACCCTTGCATGTCTGTGGCCTGCGAGGTCTGCTGCCTTGTCAGTGGTGGCTGTCCCTGCAGGTCATCCACTGTGACCATCACCATGCTGGGTTGCCTCCTGTCAATGGTGTGGTGCATGTTTGCCTCGGGTGACACTATGACCTCCGCAGTTGCTGTCCCACCTCCATGCTGTGGCTTGTGTGTATTGCAGGGGCTGTGCACCACTGTCTGTGACTTGTGATCCAGGCATCTGCTGGTGGCATACAGGGCCACAGTTCATGCACAGGGTGGGTGTCACCCTTGTGCCATGAGGGACTGCAGTCTGTGTGTGCACAGTTTTCATGGGCCCACACTGGGGACTTGGCTGCCACACTACTGCGTCCCTGTGTTAGTGTCCCCGTGGGTATGGGTATGTGTTTTCCCCTGCACTGTGTTGCATCCAGTGTGCTGCATGCTTCCACACACCATTGTGGGTGTCTGTGCAGGCTGCTGTGGCTCATGGTGGGTCTGGCTTGTATGGTTCTGTGGTACATGAGGTTGCGGTGTGGCAGTGGGGGGGTGGTGGTATGCATGGAGATTCCCGCAGTGGTGGTCACTGCTCATAGGGGATGTCTTGGGGTCACAGTGCAGGGTGTGCTGTGCACAGGGGGGCTGCTGTGCCATGGGGTGGTCCGCCCTCCTTGTGTGGCAGTCTCAGCTTGCCGGTGGGTGTGCTGGGGCACCATGGCCCAGCTGTGCTTTGTTTGCTTGTCCCCATGGTCTGATGGCTGTTCCATCCCTCCCCCAGTTATGCTGTGCTTGGGGTGTGGGGGTACATTGTTGGTTCTGCAGTGTGTCCCTGTGCCCATCTGTGGCATGGGTGGTGGGCCCCTGCCTACCTCCCTGGTTGTGCAGTTCCATTGCTCTGCTGCTGGGGGGCTCCCTGCTTGTGCTATGGCACCTCTGGGCTGCTCAGCTGGGCAGCCCTTCTTGCGCCATAGCGCATTGTCTCTGCTCAGCTTCCCCTTCCTGGTTACGCTATAGCGCAGGTTGTGCAATATTCAGACGCTGGCTTGTTGCGCAATTTGGCTTGCTCCATGTTTGAATATCGTGTCTATTGTGCATGTGCGCAAGTGACTTGTGCTTGCTCCTGCTGTTGTGCACTTTTTGGGCGCAGTTTGAATATCCAGCCCAAGATGTCTAAAATTAACTGAGCCACTAGAGAAATTATGTGCTTGTACAATGTCGGAATCTGAGGATCTACACTTTGTTATCTTTAGCTGTTCCTCACATAATAAGTCTAGCACATATTGAATGTATCCATTATGGGAATCAATCCAAACCTCAAATAAAGAGCTCTTGTTAAACATAATGTTTACTGTAGAAGATGACCAGATAATAAATAGACTCATTGGTTATCTTAAAGAAATTTTCCTGATTCATCTGAAATATAGCAATTGAGTAGATATTAGGTTATCCTATAAGCACCTTATTGATCTAAACTTAGATTGAATAGTGATGGTATGAAATATGCTGGCTCTGTATGTATGGAGTATAGATGCTGTAATATAAGGGAAGAATATATGTAAGTAATAATACCCGACAGGGTGGACGTTATTGGGATATAACGGACCGCCCAGGGGTGTAATGAGGCCCGACGCCGCAGGCAGAGGACCTTATAGCGGCTGGAAGGTCCGTTATATCCCATAACGCCCATCCTGGAGGGTATTATTACACTTAGATAATGGATTACAGATGCTATTTTTGGGAAGAAAATAAAAGACAAAAATGTATACATAAAAAAATAAGTAAAAACTAAGCAGAAGTAGCGTTTGTTGTAAAATAGTTCCTATGGTGTGAAGTGCTGGAATCACCGCAACAGGTCGCTGCTCTGTATTTTTTTTTTAATGGTCTTTCAGATTAGCTTGCCCTCCTGCTTTGTATCTGTTTGTGTCTCACATACACACACAAACATTCCCTGATTGAAAAATGGTGTCCGAGAACAAGAGAAATCTAGAGTCGTGAGTTTTAATGAGAGCAGGGATTAGACAGCTAGTTTCGGAACCCACTCGTGAGGGAGCAATCTTAGACCTCGTACTCTCAAACGGGGGCAGTGAGAGGATCTCAGATCTAGAAGTGGGTTGCCATCTGGGGACAAGTGACCATCAAACAGTGTGGTTCACGTTAAACTCAGCTACAGAGTCAAGCCATACAAAAGTGAGGGTACTGGACTTTAGGAGGGCTGACTTTGGCAAGATGGGAGAGTGCCTAAGAAAAGCACTAGCAAACAGGCTAGAAGGAGGTGTGGAGCAACAATGGGGAATTATCAAAACTGCCATCACAGAGGCAACAAGCCTTTGTGTGAAGCAAATAAACAAATCAAAATGAAAGAAAAAGCCACTATGGTTCTCAAGAGAGGTGGCTGTGAAAGTCAGGAAGAAAAAGATAGCATTCCGGAAGTATAAGGAAACACAGAAAGAGCAGGACAGAGAGCTGTACCAGTTACGGCAGAAAGAAGCAGGGAGGGAAGTCAGAATAGCAAAGGCCCAAACTGAGGAAAAGATAGCCAACTCAGTTAAGAAGGGGGGATAAAACCTTTTATAGGTACATCAGCGAGCGTAGTAAGACAAAGGGAGGGATAGTGAGGCTGAATAGAATGAACGGTGGGTAAGCAGAGGGACAGTGAAAAGCAAGAATACTGAATGAATATTTCTGCTCAGTATTCACAAAAGAGAAGGGGGAAGTGCCTTATCCAATTAACAGAAGCACTCTTGATAGGGGGGTCGATCCCAGTCCTTTCACAGAAGAAAGGGTTCTGCAAGAACTCCTAAAACTGAAGGTGGACAAAGCAATGGGTCCTGATGGAATTCACCCCAGAATTCTAAAAGAATTAAGGAAGGAACGAGTGAGACCACTGGCTACTCTTTTTAATAAATCATGGGAGGATGGTGTGGTACCCGAGGACTGGAGGAAGGCGGATGTGATTCCCCTTCACAAAAGTGGGACCAAGACAGAGGCAGGAAACTACAGACCTGTCAGTCTGACTCTGTGGTAGGGAAAGTGATGGAGTCACTTTGAAGGAAAGAATAGTTGAGTACCTAGAGGTCAGTGGAGCACAGGATCCAAGGCAGCATGGGTTCACAGCGGAAGGTCATGCCAGACTAATCTAATAGATTTCTTTGACTGGGTGACCAAAGTAGTAGACCAGGAGGGCTGTGGACATGGCCTACCTAGACTTTAGCAAGGCATTTGACACAGTCCCACACAAAAGATTATTAGTCAAATTAACCAGCCTGGGAGTGGGTCCCAGGGTGGTAGCCTGGTAAAACATTTGCTGGACAACAGGACACAGAAGGTAATTGTAAATGGAGTCCACTCTGAAGAAAGGCGGTTACTAGTGGGGTACCGTGAGGTTCAATATTGGATCCAGTCCTTTTAATGTCTTCATCAGTGACATTGCAGAGGGACTGGAAGGAAAGTATGCCTTTTGCAGATGACACAAAGATCTGCAACAGGGTTGATACACAAGGAGGCGTGGAAAGGATGAAAGGGACTTGGCAAGGTTGGAGGAATGGTCAGACGTATGGCAGCTAGGATTCAATGCAAAAAGTGCAAAATAATGCACCTGGGAAACAAGAACCCAGGGAAGAATACAATGGTGGGGAGGTAGTAACAACAACAAAACAGGAAAGGGACCTGGGGTAATCATATCAGATGACCTTAAGGTTAGCAAGCAATGTGAGAAGGCAGTAGGGAGGGCCGGGGGTATACTGCGATGTATAGGGAGAGGCATCAGCAGCAGAAAACAGGAAGTTGTTATCCCTCTTTACAGACAGTTGGTGAGACCCCATCTGGAATACTGTGTCCAGTTCTGGAGACCCCATCTCCACAAGGACATAGACAGGATAGAGGCAGTCCAGAGGAGGGCAACTAAAATGGTGCAGGGTCTGCAAGAGAAGTCGTATGAGGAGAGACTAAAGGAGCTTAATATGTATACCCTTGAGAAAAGAAGGGAGAGGGGGGACATGATAGAAACTTTCAAGTACCTCAAGGGAATCAACAAAGTCCAAGAGGGTAGCATCTTTCAGAAAAAGAGACTTGCAAGAACAAGGGGACACAATTTAAAGATAGAAGGAGGGTGGTTCAGTGGCAATGTGAGGAAGTATTATTTCACAGAGAGGGTAGTGGATGCATGGAACAGCCTTCCTGAGGAAGTTGTGGGGTCTAAAACTGTGGGAGAATTCAAGAATGCATGGGACAGACATAAGGCAATTCTTGTGGGGGGCAGGAAGATATAGGCTTTTGGTTAACTAGGATCTGCGGCCTATCCTGTAGGTAGGGAAATGGGCAGACTAGATGGGCCTAGCGGTCCTTATCTGCCATCAAAGTCTATGTTTCTATGTTTCTAAGTTAATTTTGTTTAATGCGATAGGGATTACAAGTGTGGCAGGAGTCTGTCACTGTTTTTAAAAGTAAGCACAGGATTTAGAGGGAGCGCAGCAGTGAAGGGAAACGGAAGACTGGGAAGTTTCTGTTATGCGAGGTGGAGCGAGCCGGAAAGAATGTAAAAAAGGATGTTTTTTTTTTTTTGCAGTGACAGAGAGGAAGAGAGTGAGTTCAGGAGGTGGTATGAGGCTGTCTGTGACATTTAATTTTAGCAGCATGCTGGGCTTCGCATTCGGGCTACCGTCTTGGTAGCTGAATAATAAAATGGCATCTGGCAAGTTTCGGTTCCAAATGATCGAGCTGTCACTTTTTCTGAGCGGGCCGTTGTTACGAAATAATGGCCCGGGTGCCAGGCTCTTTCAGCCAATCAGGAAGCAAGTTTGAATTTACCCATTATCTAAATATATATATATATATATATATATATATATTGTGTGTGTGTTAGGACCTAAATTTAATGTATTGTCTCCTCCTATGTATCAAGTATAGTTTTAAGATTTAATCAGTGTCAGTGGCTCAGTAGGTAGCACACTCACCACTGAGGCCGGGAGATCAGAGGGCTGTGGGTTCAGTTCCCACATCTGGCACTTGGATTAATATCCCAATACTGACACTGTGGTGCAGCATGGGGGGGGAGGTGCTGCACTTTGGAAGGGCCATCTTTCAGATGAGATATTATACCGAGGTCCCATCTGCACGGATTGGTGGTAGTTTAGGTGAATATTAAAGATCCCATGGCACTTATCGAAAAGAATAGGGGTATTTTTATTAAGAAGGACTGTAAGCAAATACAATAACAATCAAATCACACTATCACATACATACATAAAAAACAATTACAGGAATCCAAATATACAATTTTAACATAAGTGTATGTCCCTTATGGAGGTTTAAACCATCTTTCACAATTTGTTCATACAGGCTTAATTTTCTTGCTATTGTACATTTTCCCATCCACAGCCCATACTTTCTGTATTGCTATTTGAATATTATTAATCATTTCTCTGTAACTGATTACTCTTTGCTGGGTTACCCACACACATCTGGACTGCTATACATATAATACCTCATTATTGCAAGTATTACATATAATGTTTCTTGATGATATTTGCCCTATCCTCTGTTATTCTCACCATACATTAACATTGAGTAGTTTATTGTTTCAAAAAGAGGTTCCTCCAATTCTTCTGCTAAAAAGGACCAAATGAAGCTCACATGCAGGCACCCAACAAATAAGTGCTGCTGTGTCTCAAATGTCATTATACATGTGTTCCTTAAACAATATCTATCCTGTAGCTGTTTATGTTTATTATTTTTTCTTACATATAATTTCTCATATAGTCCTAACCATACTGTATCCCAAAGGAAATCCGGTAGTCTTTTAGATGACAACGTCTTCATGTTTTTGTTAATCACATTTTGTGTACATCCAGGAAAAGAGACCTCATCTTTTCTTTCCGCCAAAATCATTTGAGCATATATTGTTTTCCTAGCTTGAGTTTGAAGCTGCAGACTTGTTAGTCCCCATTTCATAGCATTTTTAATCTGTTCTAGACCATAATGTGGTAATCCTGAAATTCTCCATAATACATTATTTTTTCTGAGTCCAGGCTTCTAGACTAGAGTTTACCCAGCATAAAACTTGAGACTTCCAAATCTTCTTTCCTGGTTTTAATGCTCCTCCAATATTATATACTAAAAAGATACTACTGTACTAAAAAAGCCATGGGGTTCACCAGACCTAGGCTTCCCTCTTTAAGTGACCTATAAGTAATTTCCCTCTTAATTGGATTTAGTCTGTTTCCCCCTAGTGCCTGAAAAAAGACACTATATAAAGAGGTGTACAGGTTCAGGGGTGGGGGGGGATAACATAAGTTAAGTATAAAAAAATCAGTACCAGTAATGTTTTAATTAAGATTACCCTTTTCTTTTTAGCAATCTATCGACCATTCTATGAGGCTACCATTCTATTTGATCTCTGAATTCCAGCTTCCAAATTGTGTGTTATCCACTCTTCTTCTCCAAACCTAAACCTTAATATTGTTATTGGGTCTTTTGCAATCCCAATCTCAGCGTAAGTTCCCTCTTTCGGTATTAAGGTATCTCCTAAGCCAATTCCTGTACTCTTATTGTAATTAATCTTGGAACCTGAAGACTGTGTAAACCTATAGAATACTTCCTGAATGATTTCTGCCTTGGTGGGGGGTGAAATACACAGTACTAGATCATTTGTGTATGCTAGAATCTTTGTGGGGGTCCTGTTCATTAAGTTTTATCCCATATATAGCACTATGATTATTTATTTTCCTGATGAATCCATCTATACAAAAAACATATAAGAGTAGGCTAAGGGGACACCCTTGTCCAACCCCTCTTTTGTTAAGCATCTCTCTCCCTATCCACCCATTTATGTTGGGTTAAAAAAAACTGCATTATCATACAATACTCTGAGCCAATTTATAAATTTCTCTGGCAGGCCATAGGATTAAAGTACTTGAAATAGATAACTATGTGAAACCCAGTCAAAGACTTTCTCCTGGTCTATCCTTATTATATAACCTTGTACTTAATTTTTTCTTGCTTTATAAAAATTTTCTCTTAGCATAATCAAGTTGTCATATTGATATCTTCCTGGGATGGCGCATGTCTGATTATCATCAATCAGTTTGTTGCTTACTACCAGAAGCCTATTTAAGAGTACTTTACTCAATATTTTTTAAGTCTGTATTTAAAAGATTTAATGGTCTCCAGTTCTTTATATCCTCCCTTGCCCCTTTTTTGTATAATAAAATCAATATTGCCTGGTTCATAGTTTTTGACAAGCCTTCCCCATTAAGCATACTATTAAAGACTATTTCAAGAGCCTGTGCAATATCTTCTATAAAAGTTTAGTATAGTTCTGCTGTGATATTATCAGTGCCTGGTGCTGAATAATTTTTTAAGGATTTTAAGGCTTTTGTTATTTCTTCTTCAGTGATGGAAGAAGCTAAGGCTTCTTTCTCCTCTGTCATTGGTTTTGGCAAATTTAATTCTAAAAATTCTTCCATACTATCAATTGCTGGGTTACAGAATACTTGTTCAAGCTGTTTTTCTGCAATCTCTAAAATTTTCTCTGGTGTACATTTCATATCCCCATCTTCTGATCTTAATTTGGTAATAATTATGTGATCTACCCTGTTTTTGCACTCTTTAAAGGGATCTGTAGATCCTTTTTTTACCTCATCTCCTCTTCCAGTGGTTTAGCTCTATCATATTGTATGGAAAACATTTATTTTTTTATATTTGCTATTTGAGCCTCATAGTCTCTCTTCTCTGTTTCTGTTTGGGATATAAGTTTCTGTAGTGGCTCTCTTAATTTTAAATAAGTTAGGTACTCCCTATTAGCCTTTGTTTTTGCTTTAGTTTGAAAAAGGATTTTCCATGCAATTTATGTAGCATCCCACCAAGTGGCGATATCCTCGTACATTCCTGCAGCAGACAGTCTAGCTAACCAGTCTCTTTCCCACTCCATTTTAGTTTTTCATTCTGCAACGAGCTGTTAAGTCTCCATGTGTTCTTTTTACATCTTGGGATCTGTGCCCATATCATACCTATTGTTATTGATCTATGATCAGTGAACTCCCAAGCTTTTAAAGAAACTGCTTCTAGGTCTACTATACTATAAGAATATATGAAGTCTATCCTAGTGGACAAAGAGGCTTTGAAGAATGTGTTTCCTCCTGTGGGATGAAAGGCTGTATATGAATCTTTCAGGTTTGCATCTTGTACTATTTCTTTCAAAGCATTAGTATCACAAAACAGTTTCTCTGTTTTCAAGCCTCTATCTGTTTTCTCCATTCCACAATTAAAATCCCCTACCCATGCTATAAACCTGTAGGCATGCAAGAAAGGCCTGATCTGTTTAAATAAGGATACTCTAAGGGTCTTTGTCTGAGGGGTGTAGGTGTTGATCAATCTAAACCTTTTCTGGGCCTAAAGAAAAGTCTAAAAGAAGAGCCCTACCTGGGGAAATTTCAATTAATCTGTATACTTTTAAATTTGCATTGTTAAATAATATCACCATACCATCACAAGCTTCTTCTCCCACCAACCAAAAAGAAGGCCCTTTATTCCAATATTTCTTCCCTAACTGTAATTCTAATTGAGTTTTTAGTCTGGTGTCCTGCAGGCAAATTATATTTGATCTTAGTTGTTGTAAAATATTTAATGCTGTTAACATCTTCTTATGATTCTTTATACTAATTACATTTAGAGTAGAAATATATAAAGAATCCATTTATTTTGTTATGAACCCAGTACTAGGGGGTTTTAATGATTCATCTGTGCCTAGTGCACTGAGCTATGGTTTCTCTACTCCCCTTCCTCCTGATCTGATGTTACCTCAGAGGTGGTTGTAGGAATGAGGGGGAGTCTGATCCTTCCTGTCAGAATTTTCATCTTGGTTTTCTGTGTTCAAAACTGAAAATTTGTTACCTATTCTCCAATCCCCTTTTCCTTGTGGGTTTTTCCTAATATTTGTTTTGTCTGTTAGGGTCTTACCAAACCTATTTCTCTTTTTTGCCTGAACTTTTTTAAAAGGCTGTTCTGCTGGAGGGGGGGTCCACATCACTAGGTCTATCTGCTTCATTTTCCTTTGATTAATTTCAGTGATTACAATCTCATCTCTCTGTGTTTCCTCTGGTGCTTCTTGGGGCAATGGATCTGTCTCCTGTTCATTTGTGCCACTCATTTCCTCTCATGGTGGCTCTGCCTCAGATGCTGCTCGAGCTACTCTTTGTGCTTGCATCTGTTGTGCTTTATTATACAATGGCAAGAAGATTTCCTGCCCTCTGATTGGTCAGTGAGTTCCTGGAACAGTGATGCTATTACATGATAACATCATTGTATAAAGGCCAGGCACACACATGACCACATAACATAGAAATCACACCTCCCTGCCACAACTTACTGCCACTATGGGCCGTCATGCTGAATGCTGAATTCCCCCCCCCCCCAAGTTACACCCCAGAAACATCAACTCTTTCAACAGCTGAGTCAGTCACAACAAATACTGGCTTCAACAATAAAAAACAGAGCTCAATTTTTTTCTTTCTTTCTCTCAACAGCAGCGGTTTGACTAAACAGCAGAAACCGAAATGGATCGGATGGATTTCCATTCCCCAACTGCAAGCAGCCACAAGCATGGTTTTGTTCATTTTTAAATCGGTATACATTCACCCTCCTTCCAAAAATAAACTGCACCAAACATTTTTTTTTTATTTAAACATACCGACACACAGAGCGGCTTCTCAGGCGCGTGCTCATGATCCTCCCCTCGTCGCCTGTCTCAATTCACTGCTCCACCTTCACCATTTTCCTGAAGTATTCTCCCGGTACAAACAAGAAATACTAGAAAGTGTACCGGAAAAACCTCGAATACAGATTCGGTCCGACAGTGTCAATCTGAAACCGGGACATCAAGTACATTCTCACAACCACACTGACAGGCTCCAACCACCAGTAAAACAAGTAAATTAAACCGTAAATAAAAGAGAAACAAACTTCAAATCCACTCTCTTTCAAGAATGGCCACGGGTGAGGGGTAGAGGTCAAAATACCATAAAACACGTTAAATATCAGACTGGGCAGAGTACGCTGATTTGGGTAACAGCTCCCTCTAGTGGCAGAAACATATACTGGACTTTTTTAAAACATGCTCCTCCACCCACAAAAAATTAAATACAAATGCATAAAAAATTGTTTTTCTTTTTTCTCTCTATACTTAAATGAGCCATTGTATAATAGCAATAGGCACTCCAGGGTGTGTGTTATCATGTAATAACATCACTCCTGGGATGGTGGAAGCACTCGGCTTCACCTCGTGCTTCAACCCACCCCAGGAGTGACGTTATTACATGATAACACACACCCAGTCATGCCTTATTGCTTAATTAATTAACTCTTTATGAGAGGGACAGTCCTCCCGATTGTGTGATGCCCAAGGACATTTCCCATACCCTGTTCTTTTGCAAAGGTTACACTTAGAAAGGTTGGCACAATTAGCAGAAGTGTGACCATATTCAAGACAATGGCTACAATGGGGGATGTCGCACGTTGAGGTTAAATGCACCCTTGACCCACATTTGAAATATGACTTTGTCTGGCCATTATAAAACAATATTCCTCTATCTTTGCCAAGATAAAAGGTGCTGGGAGATGAACTGGACCATTATTAGTGGAGTATAATTTGATCTTAATCTTCTATCCCCCATTTCAGATCTATTCACAATCTAGAATAGAGGAGGGTCTGTCCAGCACCTCACATCTTTGCTTCAATCAAAATAAAATATCCTCCAGATTTACCCTTCATTGTGAAACATGACAGTAATTATTTTAACTGCTGACTTGTTTAATGGTATAGCCATGTATGGTATCCAAATGGGGGTGTTTTTAATGTTCTGGTATTGCATCCAAAATCTATCTAGGTTAGAAACAGTTTTAAAACTGATGTCATAGTTCCCGTTTCCCAAATGAATCACAGCAAAGATTTCTGTGAGAAAAAATCTCATTGATGTCTTTAACAAATCTTGCAATATGTAATCTGTCAGGGGATTCTCCAGACCTCCTTTATATATTAGTCTTACAGCATTTTTCCTTGGAGCTGGCTCACCCTTATTTTGAAAAAAGTCAGCAAGATGAAACAATGGGTTTAGCCAGTCCCTTCTAGATGGATCAGCAAATATATTGTCAGGGGGTCCCATCATTTGTTCATTCCTGTTTTGGTTTGCAGTTTCATCTACATTAGTCAAAATTTCCTGTGCACTTTTGTTGGAGTCCTTAGTTGTGGAGGGAGTACTCTCAGAGTCCTGAACTTCAGAATCATTGTTTTGCTCAATTTCTTTATTAGTAGCTACTTGTTGTAGATCAGAGTTCTTTTGGTACCTTTGTATGTTGGTGTCTTCTGGGTCTGGAACCCATTGCTTCTCCTGTGATAGAATCCAGCCTGCCCTTCCAGAGCTTTCGCTGGGATCCATGTTTCAACAGTGGTAGCGTTTGTTACTGCAGCTCTTGATGCTGCAGCTGCCTTGTTTGATAAATCAGCTGTCTCTGCTGTGCGTGCCATTTGAAAATCACCTACTGTACTAGTGGCTTTCTTAGAGCTTTGTGGTTTAGCTTTTACAACATAGAATGTGCCCAAACATTTTGTTTTTATCTCAGAACCTGTGTTAGACTTAATGGATTTTTTGGGCATTTGGCACAACAAGCTGCCAGCCTGTGCTGCTTTTTCTTTTGCCACAATTTTTGTGTAGCTTGCAATTTCCTTTGATGCTGCTACATCATTTTGCAGCTGTTCTGACAACATTGAGTCATTTTCTTGAACTATCATTGAGTCTGACTGCATTGCTAAAATTTCAGCCTGTAAAGCTTACCTCTGCTTTTTACATTTGGCTTCCTTTAATGACAGTTTTTTTAATTAAAGCTTCTTTGTCAGATATAACAACTGAAACAGTCTCACCATTCATTTTCTCTTGTAGATTATTTGCAGCATCATCCTCTTGCTGAATTAATTCCGATTCTGATTCAAAAAATTATTTCCGTATATCCATGTCCACACTATCTTCTTCTTCTGCAGGATTAGCCTCTGGAGGTTTAGGGGTAGAGGAGGAGGCCATCTCCTCTACCTCCAGAGCAGTCCTTTTTCCTCCAGGGTCCAGCATGTAGGGGAGATTCCCCGGTGTCCTGGCCAAATTTTCCCCATTCACTGGAAATACCACAAACAGCTTAATCTGGTTCAATCTCACTTGGCATTCATCTGTGTGGGATTGTGAAGGGGAGGAGGAACAGCTGCAAAGAGGGGTGCTAGCTGCACACTGGAGCAGACTTGATAGACCATGTGGCCTGTATCTGCTGGCAAATAAGTAAATAAGTAAGATTGTTATAACTTATTTGGAAAATTGTATGTATATATTTCTACATATGTAGACATTTGACTGTTTACTCTCTCAGTTAATGTAATGGTTTTTGACCGAACAATAAAATCTGAACAAGAGGACAAGCTTATTCCTTAGAAATAATTCAGTGAACTGACATAGCCTCTTGATGTATTCCAGTATTTGGAATGTGTAATGTTGTCTTGTGTGTGTTTTTTATGTTTAATAAAAAGCTATTTACAAACAAAAGAAATTCATAAATGTTCAAAACTCTTGAATATGGCTAAATAGAGATGTGGAGTTTGCTATTCACTATAATCAGCACTTGCAATTTTTCAGGGATTAAAACATTCAGGTTTTCTAGGTTATTTACAAGTCTGATTTTATGGGGGCTCTTGTATTGTAAACATCTAACTATTTATAGTCCTCCTGCTGTCACATTCCACCCTGGGAAAAGGTCTACATCCCCAGTCTGACTTATAACCACCTAGTATTTCAAAAACTGCCTTTTTTGTCTTGCACACATCAAATTATGTATTGCTGTCTAGGTATGATACTTCCTTATCAACAGAACTGTCGCATCCATGTGTAAAACCTTATTTACACCTGAAGTACTTGATAACACCTCCAAAAAGTTATCCTGTCTTTAAATCTGCAACTTTTTCTTATCAGTAGCTTGTTCTATCTAAAGTATAAAAGCGTGCATTCTGTAGAGTCTGTTATACCTCAATAAGGGATACGCATAGCCTGAACGCTTGTGTTCTGAACATTTCCTGTTGGTGCAATAAAAAGTGTCAAATCAACCACTTTGTTCATCTTTTTGTACAAGAACCAATATGGCTACAGGCAATTCTCTACATTGTCCTGAAGATAGTTTTGTGTGCTCACCTGTCTTTTGCACTGTATTAGCACATTAAATAAAACAAACACTTTAACAAAGATTGCTCCAGTGTTCTCCTGTTCAGTGAATGTTTGACATCTGCAGGCTCCAGATTGCTATTGCAGATGCTATTATCAGTGCAGTTCCAAACAGCAGGGGATGGGGTAAGTGAAGCTTATCTCAGCTTTTGGTGGCACATGAAATGGGTGAATACAAAATGGCAAGCCTGAAAGTCAGCGAGGGCACTTCAGCAATGGCAAATGTTTTACCCCCTCCCTGAGGTGCTAGGACTTCAGAGTTGATTATTTAAGTAAGGGGGTGAGGGGGCAGTGCTCCCCACAAAATAATTGTCTCCATTTCTGTTCTTGCTTACATGCCATTACAATTACGTGCTCGCTGTTTTGTATTTGCCCACTTCACATAAAACCCGGCTTTTTTTTTGTATTGCTTATTCTTATGACTGACTGAGTGCCCTCAATCTCCCAGTATGCTGCTTTCAACTATGGACAATATTTAAGATGCAGTTGCTTAGTTCCATCTTCTCTAGGTGGTCACCATGTAAGACTACATGCTGACTGGAATTTCCAGTGTGTGTGTGTGTGTGTGTGTGTGTGTGTGTGTGTGTGTGTTTGTGTGTATAAGAAAGGGGATGGAGGGGGCAGGTTTTAGAACATTTATTGGTTATTTTGTGTTAAGGGGATGGAAGGATGTTTGGAATATTTTACTTGGACGGAGGGCTTGTACTACTAAGTACTGATTGCAATTTGAAGTACAGCACAGTTCACATTAAACTGTCCAACAGCACATTGCTTTAGCATTTCTCAGTGAGTTGCATAGTGTTGCTGGATCCTGCACTAAGCCTTTGAAAAACTGTTACAAAGAGTTAAACTCAATTTTGCATTACATTGTGACAAAACTGCAGATGTAGTTGCTTTGCAAAACATTTAATAAATGCCGCTCTTGAGACGATTATGTATTGAAAACAATGCAATGCGAGTTAGGCCACCTTAGGAAGTGTCAGGTTCAAAACTGCTGGGGGTAATAATGTGGTTTCTCTTTTGTTATGCAAGTCTGACTTTGTAACTTATCTTGTGATTTTCATGGTAGTTGCTTTGCTTAAAAAATTGTTGGTCTTACACCACATGTATGCTTTAAATACTTGTCATTGTTCTCTTTTAAGGTGACCCATCCCTTTGAAACAGGTGTAGACTGGCCTTTTGATCCAGTGTGTTGAAACAGGTTTTATCTTTTCAATTGAAAACAAAGGTGATTTAAAGCATTTTTTTAAATAATTCTTCAGTATCAAAACAAGTTCTCTTTTTGTATGTTGCCTGTGAAGATTGCCATGCTGGATATAGTGGCTGTTTCTCCAACAACCATTGCTTCTTGTATGACAGCCCAACCCCACAGCAAAAGGAGAGGAAGGGAAGGGAGGCTATACAAAAATTACATGTTAAGAAACAAGAAAAAAAAACAGTATTCAAACTACTGTCAGCAGTAATAATATCACAAGTGACATGCAACCTGAAAAGGTAACATGTAAGGAAATAATCAAAAGCCCAGCATGGACCGCACCTTGCTTCGCAGTTCAGCAAACAAACAAAGGTTTTGCCACTCAGTTCCTGCTAATGGCTGAAGTAGAAATGAACAGCAAGCCTCATGGGTTTCCAGAGATCCTGAAAGCTGTGCAAGATTCCAAAGATAATGACTGGAAATAGTCTAAAGCTTAAAAAGTACTGAAACATTCAACACTCACGCACTAGTCAGTAACCCAATTCCACCAGCCTAGCTTTGCAACATTTTAGATGCTGCTTCAGCATGTACATAGATAAGTAGGTACTTGTTTTTATAATTGTTTCAATATTGTGACAGGGTCAGTACTGCACTACATTTTTATAAGGAAAATAAAATGACTAGAAACCTATTCTGTTATATCCTGCATTAACATTTACAAGTCATGTCCTTTCTATCTTTTTACAAATTGGTTGTGTAACTATATTCCCATGGAACCGAGGAACTGGCCTGTCTAGCAGTCTGACAACCCTCCCCATCCATTGCTCTTCTCCTGTATTTCCCTGTCTTGCTTCTCATGTTGTCTTTGTTTTTCTTTCTTTCTTTTTTCTTTTCTTCACATCTCTGCTGGAGTACATGGTGACCCTACATGAAATTAGATCTTCAGGGTCTGCCATCGCAGTTAGGAGTTGTTAAATTAAATGAGAGCTGCTCCCCATGGTGTGAGAAGGAGTCAGTTTGTTTTTTAAACTAGGAGTTTGTTAAGACTAAATCAACTCTGAGGGCAGGAAGGAGTTAATGTTTTCAGGCCTGAGTCAGAGTTGTTGTTTTTTTTGTTTGCTTATCTCAGGAGCTCAGTAAGGATAGCTAACTGAATGTGTTATGGTCAGCTGAGAACAAAAGGTTACAGGGAGGTCAGATCAGAAAAGAACAATAAACAGGCATGGGAAGACTGAAGAGGCTGTCAACACACTTTGAACCCTCTGAGAAGAAAGAATGGGAGGGCTTGCTTGAAGCTCAATGTGGGGAATAGCTCCTCCCACAAACTCTATATAAGCCCTCCATTGACACACCTCCCTTGCTTAGGGAGCATTTTTCAGTGCTCCTGCATGGCTTGTGTGGCTGCTTCCGTGTCTCCCTGCTGTCCTGGTTTGTTTCACTCCCACTCCCCCCACCTCCTGCTTTCTGTTCATTCCTCCCCTCGTCTGCCCTCCTTGGCTCCTCTCCCTGCTGTTTTTGTTTTCTGCTCACCTTCCTGTTCTCTCTCCTCCATCCTGTTTTTTTTTTATTTTTGGGCTTCCTCTGTGCCCCATGCTTATGGTGCCTCCTCTTTCCATTTCTCCTGCACTCTCCTTGTGCCTGGTAAGTGTCTCGCCATCTCCCCTCCTCTGACTCCCCGCGCTTCTCTGCATCAGGCTGACAGGACCCAATGCTAACCCAGATCACCCACCATGGGACTTCATCTCCCCTTCCCCTCTCTGTTTATCTCGCAGCTGTGCCACAGCTTCCCTCATGCGCCGCCAGCAGCATATACTGACTACTAGAAGGTAGGAGGGGCAAAGGAGATGGACCTGCAGTTCTTTCTACCACCACAACACCACATTACTCCATTACCATGTGCCTATCTCAGCTTGGTCCAGACTCCCTATACACCAGATATTACTTACACAATTAGTCTTTCAAAGAGGTTAGACCCAAATCTGTGAATAGAGTCAGTCTTATTTATTTATTGTATTTTGTTTATTTTGTTTAACCTGGTAAAGTTCTGCTACAAGGTGAACTGTTACATTGCTATTAGTGGCATATTTCTATGCAGTGCTCAGCTATATTACCAGCATCTTCCCAGCTCCAAGGGTTTTTTCTTGCTAAAACTTGCCCTTATTCTGTTGAGTTCTATCACTAAACTTCCACCACTCATTGCAAATGCTGGTGCCTGCTGGTTCCCTGGATGCTCACTGGAATTTATCTATCCATACCCTTCATGTCCATATGTGGCACTCCAGCTTTCCAGGGTTTACAAAACATCTACTTCCCTTTCTCTGTAGTATTTCATCTCACTTCAGCTGTGCCTGTTCTATACATAGAAACATAGAAACATAGAATTTGATGGCAGATAAGGACTGCTTGGCCCACCTAGTCTGCCCATTTTCCTACCAAACAGATAAGCTGCAGATCCTAGTTAACCAACAGCTTACTTCCTTCTACCCCCAACTAGGACTGCCTTATGTCTGTCCCATGCATTCTTGAATTCCCCCACTGTTCTTGACTCCACGACCTCCTCAGGGAGGCTGTTCCATGCATCCACAACCCTCTCTGTGGAAAAATACTTCCTCACATTACCTCTGAGCCGTCCCCCTCTATCTTCAAATTGTGCCCCCTTGTTCTTGCACATCTCTTTTTCTGAAAGATGCTACCCTCTTGGACTTGTTGATTCCCTTGAGGTACTTGAATGTTTATATCATGTCCCTTCTCTCCCTTCTTTCCTCAAAGGTATACATATTAAGTTCCTTTAGTCTTTCTTCGAATGTTTTCTGGTGCAGACCCTGCACCATTTTGGTTGCCCTCTTCTGGACAGCCTCCACTCTGTCTATGTGTTTGCGAAGATGGGGTCTCCAGAACTGCACACAGTTCCAGATGGGGTCTCACCAACTGTCTGCACAGAGGGATAACAACTTCCTGTTTTCTACTATTGATACCTCTCCCCATGCATCCCACTATCCCTCCAGCCCTCCTTACTGCCTTCTCTCATTGCTTGCCCACCTTTAGGTCATCTGATATAAATACCCCCAGGTCCCTTTCCATTTTTACTGTTGTCAGTATCTCACCCCCCATTGTGTACTCTTCCCCTGGGTTTTTGTCTCCCAGGTGCATTACCTTGCACTTCTTTGCATTGAATCTGAGCTGCCATACATTTGCCTATCTCTCCAACCTTGCCAAGTCCCTTTTCGTCCTTTCCACTCCATCTTGTGTATCAACCCTATTGCAGATTTTTGTGTCATCTGCAAAGAGACATACTTTTCCTTCCAGTTCCTCTGCAATGTCACTTATAAAGACATTAAAAAGGACCGGACCCAGTACTGAACCCTACGGTACCCTGCTAGTAACTCTCCTTTATTCACTGTGGACTCTGTTTAATACTACCCTTTGCGTTCTGTTGTCTAGCCAATTTTTTTATCCAGGCTACCACCTTGGGACCCACTCCAAGGCTAGCTAACTTGTGTATTAATCTTTTGTGTGGGACTGTATCAAATTCCTTGCTAACATCTAGGTAGGCCACGTCCACAGCCCCGCCCTGGTCTACTACTTTGGTCACCCAGTCAAAAAAATCTATTAGATTCGTCTGACATGACCTTCCCATCATGAATCCATGCTGCCTTGGGTCCTCTGCCCCATTGGCCTCTAGGTACTCAACAATTCTTTCCTTCAGAAGTGATTCCATCATTTTCCCTACCACTGAGGTAAAACTAACTGGTCTGTAGTTTCCTGCCTCTGTCTTGCTCCCACTTTTGTGAAGAGGAATCACATCCGCCCTCCTTCAGTCCTCTGGTAACACCCCATCCTCCCATGATTTGTTAAAGATAGTAGTCAGCAGTGTCACTAGTTTTACCCTTAGTTCTTTTAGAATTCTTGGGTGAATCCCATCAGGCCCCATTGCTTTGTCCACCTTTAATTTTATTAGTTCTTTCGGAGCCCTTTCTTCTGTAAATGGACTGGTATTGACCCCTGTCTTCAGAGTGTTTCTCTTGGTTGGTTTAGGTACCTCCCCCTCCTCTTCCTTTGTGAATACTGAGCAGAAATATTCGTTCAGTATCCCTGCTTTTTTACTGTCACCTTCTTCCCACATTCCCTCCCGTTTATTAAGCCTCAGTATCCCTCCTTTGGTCTTTATTTGCTCCCTGATGTACCTATAAAAGGTCTTATCCTCCTTCTTAACAGAGTTAGTTATCCTTTCCTCGGTTTGGGCCTTTGATATTCTGACTGCCTTCCCTGCCTCTTTCTACTTTAACTGATTAAGTTCTCTGTCCTGCTCCTTCTGTGTTTCCTTATATTTCCTGAATGCTATTCTTTTCTCCTTAACCTTCCCTGCTACCTCTTTTTAGAACCATAGAGTTTTTTTTTCCTTCGCTGTGTTTTATTTATTTGCATTACACAAATGCTTGTTGCCCTGTGATGGCTGTTTTGATTACTCCTCATTGTTCCGCCACTCCTCCTTTTTGTCCATTTGCTAGTGCTTTTCTGAGACACTCTCTCATTTTCCCAAAGTTAGCCCTCCTAAAGTCCAATACTCTTGCTTTTGTATGGCTTGATTGTATGGCTGTGTTTATCGTGAACCACACTGTTTGGTGGTCGCTTGTTCCCAGATGTCTACCCACTTCTAAATCTGATATTCTTTCTCCGTCCCATTTGAGAGTACCAAGTCTAAGATTGTTTCCTCCTGAGTGGGTTCCAATACTAGCTGTCTGAGGCATTCCCATTGTAGTGCATCAAGAATGACCCTGCTCTTGGATGTGCCTGCAGCAAAGGTGCTTCAGTTAACATCTGGCATATTCAGGTCCCCCATCAACAATATCTCCCCTTTTTCTGCCATTCTAAGGATGCCTTCTATCATTTCCTTGTCCATTCCCTCCCCCTGAGATGAGGGTCTGTATACCCCTACCATTCTCACGTACTTGCTTTGGGGGGGGGGCCTGCCATCACAAGGATGGTTGTCTTTCTTCTAGCACCTGCTGTACCTCATTCAGTGATTTGTGCCGTCATAGCTTCCTGGCTCATGCGCTTTCTGCTGGCACTATTCTATTCTACTATGTATTCTCAGTAGTTTACCTCAGATTAATTATCATTCTAACTTACCCGGCTCCATTGTGCAGCAACACATTTCCAAAGCACGGAAATAAGCCCCAAATCTGCTACTATGTTTCACCGCTCCTATTTTATACCTGACCTAGTTCACCTTCTCCTTCCATTAATACTGAGCTCCTATTCTTGCCATCTCCTTTCGACACAAAACCTCGTTACACTATGTTGCATTCCATCCATTTACTGTACCTCTCTACCTACCAGTTTGACTCCTATTTCTTTTACCTTTGCTTCTTCACTTCTCTACTCTCACTACAGCAGTGTTGGGCATTGGGCAGCCCATACCAAGCCATCTCTGCATTCAGCCACTTCATACCATACCTACTTTGTCTCCTATTTGTTGCTGACTACCACTGATGTGAGCTATGTCTACAATCTACAGACAGTTACAGTACCTTCTCTACCGCATACCAATTGCCTACCTCATGCCAAATTGCTGCATCATGTCTCCCAGCTATGAATTGTTATCATACCTTCTCTAACCATACCAGTTGCTGCTTCCCTTTGGGAATGGAACTTCATCCTACTACCACTTCAACATTCTCCGTCCCTAACTCTGCTGGATAGCATTGAGTGAAGGTTAGCTCGCCCTGCCTACCAGGGATGGGAGTCATGTCAAACATCTATACATTATCATTCCTTCTCCATCTTATACCTGTTGCTACTTCCCTCTGGGAGCAGAACTACCTTCTATTTGCCAACTTGACATTCTCCATTCCTAACTCTGCTTAGCAGCATAGAGTGCAGGTTTGCTCGACATGACCACCGGGGGATGGGAGCCATGTCTCCATTCTACAGACTCATACCATGCCTTCTATTACTATGCCTATTGCCACTTCCCTTCAGGAATGGAACTTTCCCTCTATGTGTACCCTCAATAACTGTGCCGCTTTTGGTCACCACCATTCATCTACTGTCCCTGACAGTTGCTTAGATCTCCAGTCTACTGCTTCATAGAAACATAGAAACATAGATTTTGACAGCAGATAAAGACCGCTTGGCCCACCCAGTCTGCCCATTTCCCTTCCTAATGGATAAGCTGCAGATCCTAGTTAACCAGCAGCCTACTTCTTCCTACTCCCACCCCCTAGAATTGCCTTATGACTGTCCCATGCATGCTTGAATTCCACCACTGTTTTTGACTCCACAACCTCCTCCGGAAGGCTGTTCCATGCATCCACAACCCTCTCTGTGAAAAATATTTCCTTAAATTACCTCTGAGCCACCCCTTCTATCTTCAAATTGTGCCCCTTGTTCTTGCACACCTCTTTTTGAAAGATGCTACCTCTTGGACTTTGTTGATTCCCTTGAGGTACTTGAAAGTTTCTATCATGTCCCCTCTCCCTCCTTTCCTCGAGGCTATACATATTCAGCTCCTTAAGTCTCTCTTCATATGTCTTCCAGTGCAGAACCTGCACCATTTTAGTTGCCCTCCTCTGGACAGCCTCCATCCTGTCTATGTCTTTGCGGAGATTGGGTCTCCAGAACTGCACGCAGTACTCCAGATGGGGTCTCACCAACTGTCTGTACAGAGGGATAATAACTTCCTGTTTTCTACTGGTGATGCCTCTCCCTTTGCATCCCAGTATCCCCCCAGCCCTCCTTGCAGCCTCTCTCATTGCTTGCCCACCTTAGCTCATCTGATATGACTACCTCCAGGTCCTTTCCATTTTTGTTGTTGTTAGTATCTCACCCCCATTGTGTACTCTTCCCTGGTTTTGTTTCCCAGGTGCATTACCTTGCACTTCTTAGCACTGAATCTAGCTACCATACATTTGACCATTCCTCTAACCTTGCCAAGTCCCTTCTCATCCTTTCCACCCCACCTTGTGCATCAACTCTGTTGCAGATCTTTGTGTCATCTGCAAAGAGGCATACTTTCCCTTCCAGTTCCTCTGCAATGTCGCTTATAAAGACATTGAAGAGGACCAGTCCTAATACTGAACCCTGCGGTACCCCACTAGTAACTCCCCTTTCTTCAGAGTGGACTCCATTTACTATTACTCTCTGTGTCCTATTTTCCAGCCAGTTCTTTACCCAGACTGTCACCTTGGGACCCAATCCGAGGCTGGCTAACTTGTATATTACTCTCTTGTGTTGGACTGTGTCAAATGCCTTGCTAAAGTCTAGGTAGGCCATGTCCACAGCCCCTCCCTGATCTACTACTTTGGTCACCCAGTCAAAGAAATCTATCAGATTTGTCTGGCATGACCTTCCCGCTGTGAATCCATGCTGCCTTGGGTCCTGAGCCCCTCTGGCCTCTAGATACTCAAATAATTCTTTCCTTCAGAAATGATTCCATCATTTTCCCTACCACTGAGGTTAAACTAACAGGTCTGTAGTTTTCTGCTTCTGCCTTGCTCCCACTTTTGTGAAGGGGAATCACATCTGCCCTTCTCCAGTCCTCAGGTACCACCCCATCCTCCCATGGTTTGTTAAGAGGGTTGTCAGTGGTGTCTCTAGTTCTACCCTTAGTTCTTTTAGAATTCTGGGATGAATCCCATCAGGCCCCATTGCTTTGTCCACCTTCAGTTTTAAGAGTTCTTTCAGAACCTTTCTTCTATAAATGGGCTGGTATCAACTTCTGTATCCAGAGTGTTTCTACTGTTTGTTTTAGGTACCTCCCCACTTCCTTTGTAAATACTGAGCAAAATATTTGTTTAGTATCTCTGCCTTTCACAGTCACCTCTGCCCACCCTCCTCCTCTTTATTAAGCCTCACTAACCTCCCTTGGTCTTCCTTCGCCTCTGATGTACCTATAAAGGTTTTATCCCCTTCTTAACTGAGTTGACTATCTTTTCCTCAGTTTGGGCCTTTGCTGTTCTGACTGCCTTCCCAGCTTCCTTTTGCTTTAACTGATACAGTTCTCTGTCCTGCTCCTTCCGTGATTCCTTGTACTTCCTGAATGCTTTCTTTCTCTTGAACCTTCACTGCCACTTCCTTTGAGAACCATAGTGGTTTCTTACATCGTTCATTTTGTTTATTTGCTTACACAAGGCTTGTTACCTCTGTGATGGCAGTTTTTATTATTCCCATTGTTCTTCCACCCTCCTTCCTGCCAATTTGCTAGTGCATTCCTTAGGCACTGCCCATTTTGGCAAAGTCAGCCTCCTAAATCCAGTACTTTTGCCTTTGTATGGCTTGACTCTATTGCTGTGTTTATTGTTAACCATACTGTTCGATGGTCGCTAGTTTCAGATGGCTACCCACTTCTACATCTGTGATCCTCTCTCATCTCCATTTGAGAGAACCAGGTCTAAGATTGTTCTCTCTCGAGTGGGCTCCAATACTAGTTGTCTAAGGCATGCCCCTGTAGGGCATCTAGAATAACCCCACTCTTTGAAGTGGCTGCTGCAACTGCACTCCAGTTAACATCTGACATATTCAGATCACCCATCAACAATATCTCCCTTTTTCTGCCATTCTAAGTATTCTTCCTATCATTTCCTTGTCCATTTCCTTCCCCTGAGAAGGGTCTATATCAACCCCTGTGCAGATTGTGGTGCCATTGCTGGTCTCCAAATTTACCCACAGTGCTTCTTCTTCTCCTGTTTTCCTTTTGTTCTTTTGCTTTGATTCCTTCCCTTATGTAAAGAGCTACTCCTCTTCCTCTTTACCTCCTGTCCCTCCTGTAGATAGTGTATCCTGGTATGTTTATGTCCCAGTCATGGTTTTGTGTGTACTATGTTTCTGTGACTGCCACGATATCCAGATGTTCCTCCTCCATCAAGGCCACTAATTCAGGAAGCTTGTTACTCAGACTACGGCATTGGTACTCATTGCTCTCCATTTTTGATGGCTTTACCTTCTTTTGCAGCATCCCCACTGACCTGTCTACTTCGGTCCTTTTCTCATTTAGTACTCTTGTTTTGTAGGAGAGGCTGGGATTTTCCTGCTGCTTATCAGTGCCTCCCTTGACTAGTTTAAAAGCTTGCCAATGAAGCATTTAAACTGATTGCTCAAAGACTTGTTCCTTTCCTGGACAGATGCAGACCATCCTGCCAGTATAGGCTGGTATCCTCCGGTGGAACCCCAGTCCCAATGAAGCCAAACCCTGTGCTCACACCATTTTTTCAACCATTCATTAAACTGCATGGTGCAAAGTACCCTCACCTCACTCATGCCATTGACAGACAGCACCTCAGAGAAGGATATTGTGTGTGCTACTTGTCTTAGGCCCCTCCTCAAGTCTACAAAGTCCTTCTGCACTGCTCTAATCTCATGATTAGCCAAGTAATTTGTCCCTAGGTGGACAATGATGTCCAGCTCAGACTTCTGTGCAGCTGTTCTCATGATCCTGAGGATGCGCTTCCTGTCTCTCCAAGCCATGGCACCAGGCAGGCACCTTACTTCTGTTTTTCCTGCTTCCCCCAGTTCTATCCCACTAATAATTGAATCCCCCACCAGGAGCTGCTTCTTTTTCTTGTGGTGTCCTCTGCCTCCTTCCTGTGGGCCTCCCTTGTGACAGTTGCCCTCAGCCTCCTTAGTCTCCTCTGCAGGTGCATCCATAGGGGCACTATGCTCCCCCAGAATGGTGTATGGATTGTGGTGTGGAACAACTGACTGGGTGTGCCTCTGTACCACCATCCTCACCCTGTCTGAGCCCACTGTGGTCCAACCGCTGTGCTTTCTTCACAACCTCTGAGGTAGTGGTGGTGGCTCTGGTGCTCCCTGGATGGGGGAGGTTCCCTTTGTACTGTCCAGTGTGGCATGGGGGAAGGTCCACTTACTACTGTCCAGTGTGGCCTGAAGATGGGCAACTTTCTCCCTTGGGGCAGAGAGTTGTCTGCAAATAGGGCAGCATCTCAGCCTCCAGAAAGACTCCCAGAAGACAGCTGCCCCACAGCCATTACATTGCACTACTCCCCACATTTTGTGTGTGTGTGTGTGTGTGGATTGGTTTGTAATATATATATATTATATGATGTGTATGCTTATATTGTCAGTGCAGTGTGCTAAAGAGGATATGACAGTGATATGCACCTTGCACTCTTGAGGAAATGATGTCAGAACCCCAGGTATAAAGGAACTATTTCCAGGGGTGGGTAGGGTGAGGGGTGGGAAGGTTGGGCCTAAACTGTGCCCTCACAAACAACCAGCTAAAAGCTCTGACCCACTGCTGCGATGAGTGCCTTCCTGTCAGCAAGATGCCCTACACAACAATTTGACAGAGAAAATACCCGCTAATCAAACAGAGAAAAATCCACACATCCAAGTCAGACACAGGTAAACCTCCCCAGCCCCAAAACAGGCCTGGTGGTTTTGCCTGAAAGCTGTCAGCCCCAAAATAAGTCAGCTGTGCTTTTAAACTCTTCCTGCACTGAAAATGTTAAGAATTGTAACAAACAAACGTAAACCTAGATCCACCTCCCTCTGTTGCTTGAAAGACTGTCTTTTCTTGTTTCACACTTCAGGTTTTCTATGACAACTCTTTAACCACAGTAACTTATTTAAAAATAGTTTAACTATCACAAACTCCTACGCACCAGTAAATTATAAAAAAATAGTTTCTGTCCCAAAATCCTAGTAGTCAATCCAGCTACCCCCAAGGGACAACCAAAATGCAGTACTCAAACACTTGTGAAGCTACTTCCAAGATAAGCAGAGTTTGCAAGCTCCTTTTTCAACTCCTCAGCCACCTATAATTTATTTAAAATAGTTTAACTGTCAGAAAATCCTAGTAGACAATCTAGCTACCTCCAAGGATCTACCCAAATGCAATATTTAAATCCTTCTGAAGTTACTAACAAGATAAACAGAGTTTGCAAGCCCCTTCTTGGTTAAACACTAAATAAATATGTGAATAAAAAGCAATTACCAAGGGTAGTTAGTTTCACCTCCCACAGAATTAAGCAAAAGTGCGCGTTTGTTGCAGATATCAAGTGCAATATAGAATTTCTCACACGCTCACAGCTGAATAAAGAAGTAGTGTCCTTCCAGGTCAAGCAAATGTGCTTCATTTGCTATGTTCTCAGCTTGGTACCTGGCCACCGCATCCCTTCAGGAACAGGACTTCGCCCATCTTGCTCCTCCCATCTTATCTTATCTGTGACCTAGACGACTTCCTTGACTGGGAGCCTGACTTCAATAGACTGTCTTCACCGTCTGCATCTACGCTGATGTGGATTTCTGATTTCCTTCTGGATCAGGACTTCTCCAACCACGTTATGTTGTCATTCACAATCCCTAGTGAATTCGGCCTGGATCATTTTGCCTCAAACAACTCATCTGGACCATGTCCTTCCATTTTGCTGCTTCACATGAGTTTCTTTGCCTGTTGCCCAATGCCACGACCTTCCTGGACTTGGACATTTTCCTGGGTGGTCTCCACTTCTCCCCACCATGGTAGTTCTTTCAGCCTCACCATTCAAGTGATGCAGAATCTACCTTGCCTGGTACATAGCCCTACCTCACAATGCCATGTCTGCTGTCTGCTTCTTTCCCTACTGCAGGTAGCTGCTTCCCTTCAGGACCGGGGCACTTCCACTCTTCCACCTTTTTGGCTCTCAGCTCTGCCTGCGACTTTGACTACAGAAACAGGACCTCACGATCGCCCTCATCTTATGGATCCTCCTGGCTTGTTCAATCCCTCTCTCTCTCTCCAGGTCTACTGCCTCATGGACTTCCTTGCTGCATGTTCCCCATTCAGCTACTGTACACACTTGTTTTCTCTGTAGGTATGGAACCTCATCCTTTATTGCTCCAGCACCTTCCATCATTTCTCTGGTTGCTCCCAGCCTTTGTCAGATGTGGGACTCCCATTGCTCATGGTCCTTAGCTTGGCTCCTTGGCCTTCCATTGAGCATCATCTGATGCCTTGCTTCAAGTTTCCTGCACTTCACTGCTGTTCACCGTGGATATACCTTCCAATTCCTGTCCATCTAATCACCATCATTCCTCAGATGTCTCTTCTAATCAGTTATCCTCATACATGGAAAGAACTTAAACCTTCAGTTCTATTCAGACTCCATAATAGGCATCACCTCTACAGATATCAGGGATTCACAAGACAATCCATTCAACTATGGATTTCATCCATTTTACCTTATGCTGCCTCTTAGTTCAACACTGATGCTGATGACCACCTTACTCAACTCCTACTTCTCAAAGGCCATTGCTAATTTTAGGAATCACATAGATATCATCCTGAATATTCATTGTGGGATTTCCATCACCTAGCTGATTCTCGACTCCACACCATCCACACCTTAGATTTCACTCCCAGACACCATTCTTCCTTATATTATTATCCACACCTGTTCACCTAGTACTTTCCACTAGGTTAATCACTCTTCCAGCTGCCCATTCAGCCTCTCCTTCTCTAAGTACCTTCATTAATCTCTGCAGTAAAGACCATCACCGAGAACTGGCTCTCCTGAATTTTATCTAGCATCCATAACAGCCAAGACAAATTCACCAACTCAGCCTTGCATACCAATTGGCATTTATCTGCTGTAACACTAAATCCTATGGCACCCAGCATTTATCGATATCACTACCAATCCAGCCTACAGAATCTTCCTCATCCACCTCAAGCACTTCTCTTGTACTTCAGCATCAGGTTTACCCATCAACTTTACCACCCATGCCACATCAGCGTAGCTTCTACATGATCACACCACAGGAATACCCACACGTACTTCAGGTAGAGTACCAGCAAAGGATTAAACAGAAAGTCATAAACATCATGACCAAAGAAGCCATCACTTTCTTATACCACATTCCAATAATTTCTTATATGCACTAGGTTACCATCTGGATGCCTATGCAAATTATCTTCTGGACTTCATTAAGCACTTATGGTATTACTCATATTGGGCACTCAAACTTCCTTTACTTATTTTAATCTTGGATGCTTACCTAGTGACTTTCACTCTCAAAGCAATTCTTTACCTTCAGACTACCTCAAACATTGAACCTTATATGAATTGAACTAGTCACTCTTAACTTTAATAATCATCACAACTATCCAGTATATCGTCTAGTCTCATATCAATCTCATCTTGCTCTCCCACCTCATAACTTCCATACAATTCCTTAGACATCCATCCTTTATCACTTTGGAATTTGGGCTATATTAGCCCCTCTTTAATTAGGATTTGCTTTACACATAGGATTTTACCATCCCTTCGAACAGATGTACCCTTTGTCTTCAGGATCATCATTCAGTCTGCTTCATCCTCAGCTCAAGAATGAACTATCATCTCCCTGGCACTCAAAGGCTCTTCTACAATCATACTCTATGGATGTTTCCTTAGCAACTCCCTGTTCAATACAGAATTCATAGCCTCCAAACCATACCCTTACATTCGAGCCTCTCACAAGTTGGATGATTCACTAATTACTTCTTCTGCCATTGAAGTTCCACAATTCCCAGTTTAGTACCTTATTGATCAACTAATAATCCCTCTGCCTATTATAATTTAGTTGGACAAGCATCATTCATCAGCTCCGATACTTGGACTTTTGTTTTGTCTTCATTCACTTGGATTTACTTCATACTCAGGATGCCATTGCTCATTCAGAATGGATCTCCTCTTTAGCCACATGATCTTCATGCAATCAGCATCATCCATGGATCAAAGATGGATTATCATCTCTCCAAACAACTCACCAACCTCGAATTAGCTATGGTTACTAGAACCTAGAGCCTTCTCCATTTAGTATGCCCAGAAGGACAGGCAGACCTCCGGCCATGGGTTCTCAGAGGTTTCCTCCACCTGGGGGGTTTTCCTCTCCTGAGTGCCAGGGGTCATACTCTCCATGAGTTGGAGGAGGTTTCTTTTTGGACCCTCTGTTTCCTACAAATTACTACTTACCTACCTACTACTATGCAAGGGTGGGAATAGAGTAAAGCCACAAAAAGTACCACAAAGTTACACAAGCATATATATATCTTCTCTCCTCATTGCTATTCCACAAACATTGAACAAAGCATAAGAAACTGAGAGCTAGAAAGAATAAACTATTCAAACAGGTTAATAACCCCTCACACCTAAGAGCTATGCTTGTGACTGATTTTGCATTGTTCACAGGGATACACCCTGGTCAGGCCAGCATATTCTGGCCATCATATACATGGAAACCATGGTTTTCTCCCTCATCTTCCCCACCACCACAAGACATGGGCAATACCAATATTGACCTCACCACGTACAGCATCCCCAGCATTGAAACAATTCTTTTTTTTGTTCACTGTAGCTTTTTCTGCAAAAAGTGTTTAGGAAAAATAAAAGTGCTCATAGTATTGTGAAAATGTCCCCTACAAGTACCTACAGTTACTACATCAACCTATATGGCCAAGCCAGCATATATAGCCAGCTGAAATGCAACTATGTATTACCCTGTGTTATTTCTTGATGTGTCTTATGTAATGTATTCATGCTGTATACTATACCATGTAAACCCTGGGTTGCCCCTGAAAAAGGGACCTTTGGGGCCCAGTGGGCTCACCCGGTTATCAAAATTTAATAAATAATAAATAAATAAAATAAAATGGAGAGGACTTTGGGTCCATGCACCATTCTGCTACGTGGCAGTGACTATACCAGATTTTAGGGCAACTAAGATGGTACAGAGTTTTAATGACAAGGCATATGGGGATAGACTTAGGGACCTCAATATATACACATTGGAACAGACGTGGGGGGGCATGATTGAGACTTTCAAATATCTTAAGGGCATAAATAAGTTGGAAAGGGATAGCATCTTCCAGTACAAAAAGTACAATAGAACTACAGAGCATGACATGAAATTGGAGTGGTGGGGGTTGCATAAGGGGTAACATGAGAAAGTTCTTTTTTGCAGCGAGGGATGTCATACCCAGTTAGAACTGTGCTACCACAACAGTGCAAGGAAAGACAGCACTAGTCTGAACAGCACCACCACAGACAGCAGAAGGGGATTTACATTGCTTGCAGTAAGTGCTTCCCAGATCACTGTCTGTGGTGCTGCCACAGGACAAGGGGGGAGAATGCAGGAGACAGGCTGAGCTGCTCCTGTGGCATGGATGGCTGAAGCATGGAGCAGCTCGGTGGGGTGGGAATTGGGACCAGGGTTCTAATCCTGGTCTCGCTCACTTTTGCTTTGTTACAAGGGGCCAGGAAACGAGTATTCCGTGACCTCACAAATTCTTTCTTTCCCTGTGATCTACTCCCCTTGAAATTGGAATCTTTTAGTACAGGGGGTTGGGGGGCAGAGCTCCTTGCAAAAAGAAAACTGGCGGCATTATTGCAGGCACTGTTGTAGCCTGTGCTATTATTGTTGGTACTTTTATGACCTAGTGCTGGGGGTGGTGGATGCTTGGCACACCATGCCTCAGGAGGTGGTGGGAGCATATATGGTGGCGGGGTTCAATGGGGGGGTAAACCTCCCCAATAGCAACACCAATACAACAAACTACAGTACTTTGATGCCAACAACATCGACAGTTCACTGTATTGGTGTGCCAGAGACATGGGCACATTGTCTCCCAGTCCTACACCCCCTCCCTGAATCAACTCCGACTCAGAGTTGATTATATTTAGATTGGGATGTGTGGGAGGCAGAGCATCCTGCATGGGGTGTTCAGGGGCAAAGCCCTTCAATAGAAAAATGGAACTTGATTCCATCAGGATTTATGTCAACCACAACTTGAAGTCGACATAAATTCTGTTGCTGTGATGCTGGTCGCCAAAATTGTTGTTGAACTGGCATCATAGAGCCCAATAGGGCATGGGATAGGCACAAGGGAATCATACATATGAGGGAGCATAGCTGAGGCCGCCAACCTAGTAGGGGCAGCAGGAGCAATTTGGTAAAATGGGCAGACTGGATGGTCCTTGTGGTTCTTTTCTGTCTACTTCTATGTTCTATTTGTTTCTATGAACTGTAGACATATCCAAACTTATCAGTCACAAAAACATAGAATTTGTTGACAGAAAAGGATCACAAGGCCCACCCAGTCTGTCCAAGGGTTTATTTTATTTATTTATTTAGTTTTTGTTGACCGGGTAAGTGCGCTAGCCAACAAGTGACTATTTTCAGGCACGACCCGGGAGGTACAGTTACAGAACACAGTGATACATAAGAGATTACACAAAGCAGGATACATTTGCAGGATACATAAGAAATTACACAGAGCAGGATACATTTGCAAAGGACAAAGTCACACAGTGTAGTCAAGCATAGCAATAGGGATAAAATTACATGTATTCAGTTGTTGAGAACTAGGGGAGAGGTGGTAGGGGACAGGTGTAAGGTAGGGCAGGAGAGACGGAGACAGGGGTGGAAGCGAATAGCAAAAAGGGGGAGGACAGGAGGAGGGAGGTTAAGGTGCCAAGTGCGGCATTAGCGGGAGAAGGTTACCACCTGTGGCCGGGACGGTGGAACCGAGTCGGCAAGAGAGACAGAGAGGTCGGGAACAGACAGTGAAGCTATGGGTGCAAAAATAGAGAGAGAGAGAGGTGATGTGCAGGGGAGGGCGGTGGGGGACTAGGTGCAAGGGTGAGAGGATTTGAACTAAAGGAATGGGGAGGGAAGGTAGGGTGGGAAGGCAGGGTATGGGGAAAAGGATGAAGGGCACGGAACAGATAGGGAAATGAGTGGGGTAGAGAGATAGAGTGCACCTAGTAAGAGCAAGAGCGGAGCAGAAGAAGGGAGGAGGACAAAAGGCGAGGCAGTGAAAACGGCATTGGCGGGGTAGAGTAGTAACCTGCAGCCGAGCCGGTGGAACTACGAGATGGCAGGAGAGAGAGGGGAGTCACGCAAACTGGTGGGAGGCAGGATAAAATAAGAGAGGGGAAGGGGTAAGGACTGAGCATAGGGAGAAGAGGGAAGAATAAAAGAAGGAGGGGACAGCTGGCAGGGAGAGGGGCAGAAAGGTGAAAGAAAGGTAGGAAGGGTGGCGGCATGTTACGGCATTAGCGGTACAAGATAGCAACCTGTTACCGAGCCGTGGAACCGAAAGACGGCAGAGAGGGGAGTGGAGGGCTGTTAGAGGGGAGAGAGGCGGCAAAGAGCAGGAGAGGGAGGGGCAGGAAAAAGGGAGGGGTAATGACAGGGGTACTGGAGAAATGGTTATGGGAAGGGAAGAGAGCGGGCTGGGAAAGTAAGTGTTACAGGAACAGAGGGTGCAGGATAAGGAATGAAGGTGGGGGAAAACAGCTCAGGAGCGAGGGCAAGCTAAGTGACTAGGCAGTAATTAGAGAGCTTTACAATTGGCATCAGAACAACAATGTTATACAGTATCAACAAACATGAAACATAAAAGCAAAAAACAACCAAGAATAAAAAAGCGCATATTGCACCTTAGCAGACACTAACTGGCCTCTGGGGAACCTCACCATCCCTTTTAATGTACTAATGTGCTCCTGTGTCTATCCCATGCATGCTTGAAGTCTTCCTCTGTTCTAGCCTCCACAACTTGTAATGTCATTCTACCCTTCACAACTTCAAATGTTGTTCTAACCTCTACAGCTTTGAATGCCAGTCTGTTCAATGCTTCTATAGTACTACTCTTTCTGTTAAGAAGTATTACCTCATATCCTTCCTCAAAACAGAAGCAGGTAGAGACTACTACTCCTGACTATAGTTATACATTTGCCAATCTTTTATTTTGTCTGTACCACCTAAAACAAGCATCAGACACCAGCGTTTCTTGGAACTTCTCCACTTTATCAAGTCGTGGTGGTCACCAAATAGTTAGTCTCTGTGTTCTCACACTACAAGGTTCTTATCCTTCATGGATAAATCGGTTTGCCTGCTGGGCCTCATGACCAAAATGTTTGCCTTTCACAAAGTCCAAAATTTGCCCATAAAATGCAGTATACTGAGTGTAGAGACATGGCTGTCCACCACCCTCTAGTAGAGCCCACAGACAAAATGAAAGATTGGCAAATATATAAATATAATGAGAAGTAGTAGTATCTATCATTTTCTGGTTTGATTTTTGCATTCTACATGTGACTAATCCAGCCAAAATACAAAGAGCCATTAGGACTCGAGCATCTAGGAACCAATCCCCAGTTTTTTATTCACATCCTTCTTGAAATTCTCCCCTCCAATTTCCTTGCATGTGCCCTAGTCCTGGATGTCATCCTCTTATGGAAGAGGCTCCCTCCCTGCAGAATATTACCCCTGTATCAGTGTTTAATCACTCACTGTTACTTGGATGTGTTGAGCAAATTGTTTCCATTATAATGCAACAACTACAGTGTAACACTAAGAATCTTCTATTTCTCTAACAGATTTAGGTTCAATATATACCAGGGCATGCTTGCGAGGATATTTGCAATTGACAAGATTAACAGAGACATGAATCTTCTGCCAAACATCACCCTGGGATTCAGTATTTATGACTCTTGTACTGGAGTGGCAAGGGCACTGCACAGCACTATGTCACTGTTGACAGGCAGGGAGGAGCAAGTGCCAAATTATCACTGTCGCATGAAGACCCCATTGGCTGCTATAATTGGTGATGGGCCTCCTCAGAACGCAATCCACATGGCTCAGATATTGACACTCTATGGCTACCCTCAGGTATGTATAGAAGTGGTTAGGGTTTTGCTTTGCCATTGTTTACTTCAGTCTCATTTCTTTAGCTCTGTCTACAGCTAACATCTGTCTTTCTTGCTATTTTTCTCTAAACAATAAAAGCACAAGTTTGAATGTGTGTCTGTCCATGTCACGTGGTTCCAACACAAATGTCTGATCATCCCTTTAAAATCTTCCCACCAATGATCTTTGATTATTCTGGATCCTAATATAATTCCAGGAGCCAGAATCATGTTCTGAATTCCCCCTCTCTAGTTCACTCGCATCTCTAGTGAACTTTGGAAGGGGAATTTAGAACATGATTCTTTATGAAAGTACTGCAAGTTTGATTTGATTTATTTATTGTTCATAAACCTGGCATGTCCTATGACGTAAAAGGCAGTTTTCATGGATGACCAGGTCAGGATCACAAATACTTTATATATTCAATAAGGAACAGTACATACAATTGGAATTCATAATACTATTCTAGAGACATTCACAGGTAATGTTTTTTGACAAGTACATGCACTGTTGCTGAATGACTGAATTTCTGAATCAGTAACCACAGTTGCATGAAGAAGACTAAAACATTTAGCACACTTAAAAAACAAATTTAGTCTTACATGAGCAAAGACGCACACCGTGTCCCACATGAGGATCATAATCCTTGGTTTTGTAAGCTACAGGGCCATCATGTGAACCTGGCCTGGTGAGTAGTCTCTAAAAGCAAATTCTTCAGAAAAGGCATTTTGTACAATTTATGCATACACTTGTTTTCTTGAGGAGGTACTAATAACAGCAGGGGGTCACTTCCATTGTTTCAATTTTGTTGATATGTGGTACATATACTGTACATGGACAAACCCCTTGGCCTCTGGGCATATGATATATAAAGGCACCCCTAACTCCAAGGTTCTACATAAGGTAGCAATCAAATCTTAACTCATGAAACACACATTTTGGCTGAATGAAACAGAGTGTGATGAATACTACTGGACAAGAAAATACTAAAAAAGACCCAGCTCACTCTGCTCAGACCCAGCCAGCACCTTCTCTCCCATCATAAGGAGCTGTTGGAACACTTACCCAGAATTCATAGCTGTGTATGTAAATCAGCTGTGCTCACTACTGAAATACTGCTCAGCTAATAGAAGGCTCTCAGCCAGAAGCAACAGCTCAGACACAAAGGGCACCCCTAGGAGGCATACGTTAAGATTGGTCCAGCCCCTAGCCTTACTGTCTACTGATCGTCACAGACTGCTGTACCCACTACTGAAATAGTGGTCCACTAATATAGAGCTCTCAGCATGAAACAATCAGCAGCAACAGTTCAGACACAAAGGGCAACCCTAGGAGGCATACCCCAAGTGTGGTTCAGCCCCTAGCCTTACTGTTTGCTGAGCTAGCTGATCTTCACCAACTGGGAGAGAGACCACTCATGGAGGGATGGCAGACTCCAACAGGTGCAGAAGCAGGGATTCCTTGACAGCAGTTCTATATGAATCCTCCTTGGAGTGCACAGTCTGAGTGCCTTTCTCCACTGAGGCAGCTTCTCTCCTCATTTGCACTGCTCAGACTCAGCCATCATCTGCTTTCTCAGCATAAGCAGCTGTTGGAACACTTACCCAGAATTCCTGGCTGCAGTATGTAAATCAGTTGTGCCCACTACTGAAATAGTGCTCAGCTAAACAAAAGCTCTCAGCTGGAAGCAACAGCTCAGACACAAAGGGCATCCCTCAAAGGCATATGCCAAGAGAAGTCCAGCCCCTAGCCTTACTGTCTACTGATCTACACCAACTGCTGTAACTACTACTGAAATAGTGTTCCACTAATATAAAGCTCTCAGCCAGAAACAACCAGCCACAACAGCTCAGACACAAAGTGCAACCCTAGAAGGCATACATCAAGTGCAGTTCAGCTTCTAGCCTTATCGTCTGTTCAGCTTCACTGATCTCTCTCTCTCTCTCTCTCTCTCTCTCTCTCTCTATATATATATATATATATTTTTTTTATACCACTGGGGTGAGAGCTATTCCAGTGGAATAACCTGTGTTATTTTCTCTGGAGTGAGAAGAAATCCTGATGACATCACCAGAGTGAAGATATTACATTTATCCTCACTCTGCTGATGTCACTGGAGTGAGGATATCACATTTATTCTCACTCTGCTGATGTCACTGGAGTGAGAATATCTGCACTGCAGATAGCATTCTAAAGGAAACTGTTTCAAAAACAGTTTATGTTTTTCACTAAAGCTGCAACTTACTCAATTAGCTTTGCAATTGCAAATGAGTTTCTAACACTCCTAGCCCATTGTTGTGCTGATCTAAGCTTCCAAACAACCTGAATTCTAAATGAAACTGTTTTACAAACCAGTTTCTCTCTCTCACTGCTACCTGCAGCAGTTTGTCTTTCTCGGTGAGCCTCTGACTCACTCAATTAGCTTTGCAAAATACTGTCAGCTGTGTCCCACTGAGTTTCTAACACTTCTAGCCCATGACTGTGCTGATCTCAGCCTGAAAACAACCTCAATTCTAAATGACACTTGTACAAAGCAGTTTCTCTGTCTTACTGCTACCTGCAGCAGTTTGTCTTTCTCAGTGAGCCTCTGAATCATTCAATTAGATTTCCAAAACACACTCAGCTGTGTTTTTCACTCCCAGTCCATCAGAACCCCCCCCCACACAAACACACACACAGAATGAGCAGGAAACACACAGAAACAGAAAACATGTTCCTAAAGCTCTCACCCCAGTGGTATACGCTGCACACATGATGTGCAGATCGTGGGATATGGAAAATATTCTGACTCCTGCATCAAGAGCTGTGCATTCTCACTTGTGCCTTTGGTACTCATGAGAATACAGAGCTCACTCTGCAGAAGTCAGAATGTTTTCCATATCCCACTCCTGCCCATCATGTATCATATATATATATATATTTCTGTCCACTCACAGCCTATACCTCCAGTTGTCCACATATTCCTTTTTTCCATAATAGCTCAGGACAATATCCACCTCCTATCCCCCTCCACCCATGCTGAGCAGATACACACCCCAGCAAAATAGCAGGCATCCCTTTTCTTTCATCCAAAGATTGCCTCTAGGCAATATACTTCTCTTTCCAGGAATTTAAACAGAGAAATAAAGGCCACTATGAACCTCTTGAACTGAAATAATTGTGGCACACTTTTTACCAAGGACTTAATTTACAGAGTGGGGCACTGTCCAACCTGCTCCACAATCAGAGACCTCCGATCACAGCTTCATGCAGCATGAGCTGAGATAAAATGCCTTCACTATATATTAAATTGGCCCCCACAGGGCAACAGTGCAAAACCTTTAGCTTCAAGGCGCACTACACCAGTACCCCTACCCCAAAGGACAAACAGGCCAGGGAGCTGGCAACAGGTCAAGTCTCGTATAATTGGAATAAAATCCTCAATACAAGAAGGTACCAAACCTATTCAAACATAGAATAGGTACACTGCACAACCTACCATGACAAATAACATAATGAGTGTCAAACATTATGTGAACCCAAAGTGGCACACAGAGGTACAGCACCCAACTAAACCCACTAAAAAGGACAAAAAGAAACCAGTACTAATAATTGGCGACTCAATGATTAAGGGTGTAAAGACTCACCTCCAGCAGGACCATGCTTCAACTACAGTTAGGTGACTCCCTGGAATATCAGCATGGAGGGACACTGATTGCATAGAGGAAATCATTTGAAGCATTGATTGAGACACACATGTCATTCTCCACATAGGTACAAATGATCTAGCCAGTAAGTCAGTAGAGGAAATGAAACAAACCCTCACCAGGCTGTACGGCAAGCTTGCTTCCCTTTCATCCACTATCACCTTCTCTAAAATTCTGCCAGTCTGGAAAAAAGGAGACAGCAGGCAGAAGATCAGGGAAGGAGACTCCGAGCTAAACAGCTGGCTAAAGGACTGGTGCCAGAAAGAAAGACACCACTTTATTGGAAAATGGCAGGACTTCTGGGAACAGGAATTCTTTAAATTTGATGGCCTACACCTCTCAAAGGAGGGGACCCAAGTGCTAGGGCAAAAATTCAATGTTCACATCAGTCAATTAAACTAGTGGATGGAGGGATGGCACAGGCACCCTTAGCACAAAAAGGGTTGCCAAATACCCCTCCCCATCACCAACAAGTTCAGAACAAGGATGCATCAATCGTATTCAGATCAAACATCGCATCAAACATGCTCAGAACAAACATTTCAACAAAATTACACAATGAAAACATATTAAAAATGCAAATTACCAAAACAGAAGGAGATGGAGGGCAATGTACATCAATGCTCATAGTCTGCCAAACAAAATCCCTGATCCCACAGCCACAGTGGCAGACATAGAATTAGACTGGATCACTGTTACAAAAACATGGTTTACTGGGAATCACTCCTGGGATGTCATCATCCCAGGGTATACATTATTCCGGAAAGATAATGAAGGAAAGAAGGGGGGGGCATTGTATGTCAGAGATGAAATGCACAACAGAAATCCAGGGAAAACACAGTAAAGCAGAGTCCCTTTGGGTTACGCTAGCAGCCAGGGACAAAGCCCCTATCTGGGTAGGAGTCATATACAGACCCCCATCCCAGGAGGCTGATGTAGACAAGGAGCCCATGGAAACCATCTCAATGATGGCAGACAGGGGTGAGTTATTACTTGTGAGGGACTTTAATCTACTGGATGTGGATTAGTCCTCATACACAGCATCCTCAGACTAGGGCAAATAGTTCCTTTTTGCACTAAGGGGAGCAGGTTTGCATCAACTGGTGAACTCACCCACCAGAGACAAAGCCGTATTGGATCTAGTGCTGACAAACAGCACAAGGATCCCAGAAGAAGAGGTGGGAGCCAATCTAGGGACCAGTGATCTCAGTTCAGGCTGGTTTACCGTGAACAATCTGGAAGAAAATAGTCACACCAAAATCAAGGTACTAGATTTCAGAAAAGCTAACTTCCCCAAAATGAAAACTATGTTCACATCCATGCTTGAAGGAGGAATCACAGGACATGTAGAGGACTGCTGGAATACTCTGAAGGCTGCTCTGCATACAGTAAGAACAGTATGCACTAAGCAGATCAGCAAGTCTAAAAGAAGGAAAAGACCTCTCTGGTTCTCTCATAAAGTAGCATCTAAAATCAAAGAGAAAAAAAGGCTTTTACACAATTCAAGCAAACAAAATATGAAGCAGACATGGAAGAATACAAAAACAAATTAAAGGAGGCAGGGAAAGCTGTTAGAAGGGTAAAAGCACAGACAGAGAAAATAGCACAGTGTGTTAAGGAGAGAGAGACAAAACCTTCTACAGATACATAAGAGAAAAAAGAACAACTAAGGGAGGAATAGTCTGACTAGCAACCAAGGAAGGTAAGATGGCAGAGAGTGACGAGGATAAGGCTAAAGTGCTAAACAAGTTCTTTTGCTCTGTCTTCACCATAGAAGACAGTGGCAAAGGTCCCACACTGAGCAGGACAAAGGAAGATACCCAGAGAGCAGGTACTAACCCCTTCACAAGGGAGAGGGTCCTAAAACAGCTTAATAAACTGAAAGTGGCAAAAGCCATGGGACTGGATGGCATACACCCTAGGATATTGAAGGAGCTCTGATAGAAATTGGCTGCACTGCTGGCAAAGCTCTTCAACAAGTCACTAGACAGTGGGAAAATACCTCAGGACTGGAAACAGGCAACCATTGTGCCATTACACAAGAACAGAAACAAGGAAGAGGCAGGAAATTACCACCCTGTCAGTTTGATTTCAGTTGTGTGGAAAATGATGGAGTCACTACTAAAAGACAGGATAGTGGCATACCTAACAGATACTGGAAAAATGAACCCAAGGCAACATGGTTTCACAGTGGGATGCACTTGTCAAAGCAACTTGATCGACTTCTTTGACTGGGTCACCGGAATATTGGATCAGGGAGGGGCGGTGGATGTCATATACCTAGATTTCGACAAGGCCTTTGACACCATCCCTCACAGAAGGCTAACCAGCAAGCTGGAACATACAGGAGTTGGCCAGAAGATGGTCAGCTGGATCAGTAACTGGCTGCATGATAGGACCTAGAGGATGCTAGTCAATAGATCATTGTCAAGGGAGGCTAGGGAGACCAGTGGCATTCCACAGGGATAGGTACTGGGACTGATCCAATTTAAGATATTTATAGCAGACATAGTGAATAGACTAAAAGGGAAGACTTGTCTGTTCGCAGATGATACACAACTCTGCAACAGATTGGACACAAGGGAAGGGGCAGACAACATGGAAGCTGACATTGGAGGGCTAGAGGATTGGTCCAGGGACTGGCAGTTACAATTTATTGCCAAAAAGTGTAAGGTAATGCAATTGGGAAAGAGGAACCCTAGTGAAAAATACACACTGGGAGGACATCAACTTGAGGAGACACAAAAGGAGATCTTGGCATAATCATCACTGATGAGGTAAAGGTAGGAAAGCAGGTGGGTGGCATCCTCGGATATATAAGTAGAGGTATTTCTAGTAGAAAGAGGGAGATTATCATGCCGTTCTACAGGTCGTTGGTGAGGCCACACTTGGAGTACTGCTTTCAGTTTTGAAGACCTCACCTCAAGAAGGACATTGGCCATTTAGAAATGGTGCAGAGAAGGGCTACTAAGATGGTGCATGGACTGCATCACAAGTCATATGAAGAAAGACTTGGGGAGCTGAACCTGTACTCCCTTCAGCAGAGAAGAAACAGAGGGGACATGATTGAAACATATAAGTACGTGAGGGGATTTAACGCAGCTCAGTCAGGCAATCTATTTCAACAGAATATGGCAGCACGCACGAGAGGGCATGATATGAGACTGATAGGAGGAAGGTTCAAAAGCAACCTCAGGAAGTACTTCTTCACAGAGACAGAGAGAGTGATAGACCTGTGGAACAGCCTGCCCCAGGAGGTGGTAGCATCAAAGACAATCAGGGAGTTCAAACTTGCATGGAACAGACATAAAGGACAAGTTAGGGCAAATGCTGTGGGAGATGGTTAGTTTCTGGGGCAGACTAGATGAATCACACAGTCCCCATCTGCTGACACTTTTCTTATGTTCTTGTGTTCTTGTGTAAGCCTGTTTATCTTATTAAGTAATTCTTGTGTTATGGCACATAGGTGGGTTTCATTTAACATAATTTAATCTACTACCAAGAATATTTGGAAAAATATACTAAAACTTCTAGTAAGTAGGTACTGTTGGGGTTACAAGTAACTTCAATATAAAAACAGTGGTATAAGCAGTGTTTTAAGGATGACTTGCTTTATGCTATTCTAACCTTAACTTTCCAGTTTTGTATACCTGTGTCACCTTTACTAAAAGCGATCTCCTAAATTTTGATATTTGTCGAGTTGACATACACTGCAGGAATACTAAGTTATAACAAAGATTCTCTTAAGTTTAAACCTGTACTTTTAGTAAAATTAACCTTTGCCTTTGAATCTTTAGAATAATTTTAAAATACCATGAAAGCTTTGTCTCCTGAGAAGACGTCTTTAATACACAACTGCAATCTGCATAGGCCTGTAATCCAGTTGCAGGGGTATTTGAATGAAGCAATAACCCTCAGAATTTATCTTGTCCCTTGTAACCTCCTTACTACAGGGTATGCACAAAATATATACAATAAGGGCCAAAGTGGGCACTTCAGTCTCACTCCCTGTTTTAGCGAGATTAGGATACCAAAGTTTCCATTAAAGCAGGAGTGCAATGAAAAATGTGTTTTGCAAAATGCTAATTTCAGCTATAATTCATAAAAATATAAGCATACTTGTAAAATCTACTTTCCTAAATACAGCCCATGTTGTGCACCATGGGGTCTATTTTTTTATCCTGACTCCTGCCAGGTCCATAATGCTATTTCTGTTTTTTATCTTTATTGTTTATTGTTTTAACAGCATAACATATAGTTATAAATTGCAAGCAAAAAGGGACATGACAAAAATAATTTTATCACACTGAGGGTGCCGCTCCTCTTATTACATTCACAGCATCTATCCTATGCTATGAGATATGTCCATAAGGGAAAAACAATAATAACATCCATAGTAAAAGACGAACAAACTGCAAAATGAACCCATGAGCTGCATGGTGTTTTAGCATACAGAATCTTAAAAGGAAAATCCAGAAAGTCTCTGCCTGCAAAAAAGGAAAGGAAACATTGTTTAACCAGGAGCAGCACACTAAGCTGATGCTTGTTTCCAAATGTGACCTGGGAGCACAAGAAAGTTAAATGACTTGCTCAGGATCACAGAGTATGCACCTAGGCTGCTGTGGGATTTAAACCCAGGTTTCCAGAACTGCTGCTCAGAGCCTTAACCCACTGTACTATACTGCCTCCAAAAAGAAGGTAGTTATCTACCATGCATTTGCCCATTTAGCACAGTATGTGCAAATAGTAATGTGACAGTGCAGCTGATAGCAATCAATTAGAATGAAAATGCTGAACAATTCTGCTAAGGCACCTAAAATGGCAATCAAATAATTACTCATACAGACAGACAATGAAAACTAAACTGCTTATATAGTAGCAAACTCACTTAACTGTAATTAGAATCATAGAAACATAGGGGTCAGGATTCTCAAAGCACATGCACTTGTCACATCTTGGATGTTCTGGCGCAAATGAGATGTGCCGAGCACTAACTGTGGTATTCACAGAAGATAGAAACATAGAAACATAGAATCTGATGGCAGATAATGACTGCTTGGCCCACCCAGTCTGCCCATTTCCCTACCTAATGGATAAGCTGCAGATCCTAGTTAACCAACAACCTACTTCTTCCTACCCCCAGCCCCTTGAATTGCCTTATGACTGCCCCATGCATTCTTGAATTCCACCACTGTTTTTGACTTCACAACCTCCTCCGGAAGGCCAATCCATGCATTCACAACCCTCTCTGTGAAAAAAATACTTCCTTACATTACCTCTGAACTGCCCTCATCCATCTTCAAATTGTGCCACCTTGTTCTTGCACATCTCTTTTTCAGAAAGATGTTTCCCTCTTGGACTTTGTTTATCCCCTTGAGGTACTTGAAAGTTTCTATCATGTCCCCCCTTTCCTCCTTTCCTCAAGGCTATACATATTAAACTCTCTTAGTCTCTTTTCATATGGCTTCTGATGCAGCCCCTGCACCATTTTAGTTGCCCTCCTCTGGACTGCCTCCATCCTGTCTATGTCCTTGCGGAAATAAGGTCTCCAAAACTGCACGCAGTACTCCAGATGGGGTCTCACCAACTGTCTGTACAGAGTGATAACAACTTTTTGTTTTCTACTGGTGATGCCTCTCTCTATGCATCCCAGTATCCCCCCAGCCCTTCTGACTGCCCTCTTACATTGCTTGGAGGTGGCGCTTAGTCAGAGTTGAGGTAGCAAGCGATTTTTGTTTTCTCAGCAGAAGCCAGAAGGGGAAGGAAACAGATTCATTTCAGTGCTTTACAGTAATTTTATATTGCTATTTTTGTTTTAAACTTAGATTGGGGGCTTTTAGTGACACTGTAATTTCTTTGCTGTATTTACTTGTGTACTTAGGTGTCAGCGTGGCTCAGTTGGTAGCACATCCACCTCTGGACCAGAAGAGTGTGGGTTCTCATCCCACACCGGGATTGGACTTGCACCTAAAAATTGCTGGCATCCGAGTGCAGTATTGGAAGGGGTGCTGTACTGCTGGGGTGTGCCATCCTTCGGATTAGATGTTAAACCGAGATTCCTTCTGCCCATTCTGGTGTTGTCCTGGTGGGTGTCCAAGTGGAAGTAAAAGAACCCAGGGCACTCTTCGCAAAGAGCAGGGAACATTCCCGGTATCCTGGCCAACATTCCCCTTCCCATAAACTGGTTCATGAAATTATTCAGGCTGTTTGTGGGTGATGATGTGTGATATGGCCGCCGCCACCACACATTCAGTCACTTCACTACCAGTCTAGCATTGCTTGTAAAGCGCTTTGGCATACCGTGTATGAAAAGTGCTATATAAATGCTGCTTCTTCTTCTACTTAGAATTGTTTTTGGGCTGTTGAACATTTAAAACCTAGTTTGTTGTGCTTGTAGTGGTGGTGTATTTCTTTGCTGTCTTTAATTGCTGCAAATTTTCGCCCCCCTCCCTCATGTCCCCACCTTCCTCCTTTCCTCAAGGCTATACATATTAAACTCTCTCAGTCTTTCTTCATATGTCTTCTGGTGCAGACCCTGCACCATTTTAGTTGCCCTCCTCTGAACTGCCTCCATCCTGTTTATGTCTTTGTGGAGATTGGGTCTCCAGAACTGCACGCAGTACTCCAGAGGGGGTCTCACCAGCTGTCTATACAGAGGGATAACAACTTCCTCTTCTCTACTGGTGATGCCTCTCTCTATGCATCCCAGTATCCCCCCAGCCCTCCTGACTGCCCTCTCTCATTGCTTGCCCACCTTTAGGTCACTGGAGGATGCTCCCAGTGTGTGTTCCCTCTGTGAATACCACTGTTGCACCCTGCCTGGGATGTGCCGGCACAACCCCCTGGTTGGGCTAGATAAACAATGGGGCAGCACATCTTCCAATGCACTGCAGCAAAAGCTGCCATTCACAGCCACTAATACACAAATGGAGCCATTAAGCATGCAAAGTGCAATGGGACCATTTGCATGTCATTATGGTGCCATTTGCATGTACTGATCAGGGATGCACCCAGTGGAATGCTCTGGGCTCCCTGCAAGGGCTGTGTGAAGTACAGTTCTCCCACAAATGTCATAGTAGGCTATGGCACCCACCCCCCTCCCTGCCTGATTCACCGCAGTACCATGACCCGGTACAATCCCCTGGATGTTCTGGCATCCCCTGTCTTGCCACGTGCCCATATAGTACAAATGCAGCCCCAGCCATGTTAGGCTTTGAATCCCCTCCTCCCTGAAGCCTCTCATAGTACAAATGCAGCCCTAGCCATAATAGGCTATGGAAACCCCACTCCACCCTAACCCAATCACACCACCAAGCCACATCCAAATGTAGCCCTGGTGGTCCAGCAGACCCACCCACCCACTCAGGCTCCCCCACCCTGCTTCCCCCATCCCAGCATATCCCAAATGTTGGCAGGCAGCTCAACCCACACCACCACAGCTGCCCACCAACAGTGCTGTCTGTGAATGACAGCTACTATACAACTGTAAGCATATTGGTAGACCACATCGACCAATGAGTCTGCAGTGTGTACTGTAAGCTGTTAACCCAACCTTGTGACACATTCATAACACTAACAAATCAGAGGGGCAGATGGATTGTGCCCCAGATTGCTGAGAGAACTAGACAGGAAATTAGCAATTATAATTACTGACACTGGAAACAAATCTTTAAATGAAGGCTATGTTCCTTTGGACTGGTGAAGGGCAGTAGTGGTCCCCATCTACAAAAAAGGCTGCAAATCCATACCAGGACGTTATAGACCTATAAGTCTCACATCCATTGTTGGAAAAATAATAGAGAGCACAATAAGGGATGCATTGAACAAATACCTTCTAGTGAGAGGGTTAACTGATAGTACACAACATAGATACATAGATACATAGACAGTGTAGGCAGATAAGGGCCTACAGCCCACCCAGTCTGCCCATTTGAGCTTGTAAGTTTATTTTAAGTTCTCCTAGAAATCTGTTGGTCCTTAACCCTGACCTCCAGAATTCCTTTATGTCTATACCATGCATTCTTAAATCCCGTGATTGTTTCAGCCCCCACCACTTCCTCTGGCAGGGTGTTCCACTTGTCCACCACCCGTTCTGTGAAGAAATTCTTTCTCACATTTCCTCTGAATCATCCTCCCTGCAACTTCTTCCCATGCCCTCTAGTCCTGGAACATCTTTTTCACTTAAAAATAGTGTCTTCCTGCACCCTGTTCCTCCATGTAAGATACTTGAATGTCTCTATCATATCCCCTGTCTCCCTCCTCTCCTCCAGGGAGTACACATTCAATTTCTTCAACCTGTCCTCATAGGACTTGTGATGCAATCCATGTGCCATCTTTTTTGCCCTCCTCTGAACCTTCTCTACCCTGTCTATGTCCTTACGTAAGTAAGGTCTCCAGAACTGTACACCGTACTCCAGGTGAGGCCTCAATAGTGTCTTGTATAGTGGAATTATAACCTCCCTTTTCCTGCTGGTGATGCCCTGCCTATGCATCCCAGCATCCTATTTGCTTTACCTGCTGCCTTGTCACACTGTTTCCCTATCTTGAGGTCATCAGAGATGATAACTCCAAGATCCTTTTCCTGCTTGGAGCATTCTATATCCTCATCCCCCAACTGATATATTGTGCCAGGGTTTTTGTGCCCCATATGCATTATCTTGCACTTCTTTGCATTTAATTTCAACTGCCAAACCCCTGACCATTCTTCAAGTTTATGCAGGTCCCTTCTCATTCTGTCTACACCCACTGGTATGTCTACTCTGTTTCAGAGCTTTGTGTCATCAGCAAACAGGGAAATCCTGCCTTCTAGGTCCTGCGCAATGTCACTGATGAAGATGTTCAATAGGACCTGTCCCAGCACTGATCCCTGTGGTACCCCACTGGCCACTCTTCCCTCTGTGGCGTGACAGCCATTTACCACCACCCTCTGTGTACTGCCACCCAGCCAGTTAGCTATCCACTGCACTACTGTCCTGTCCCACCCATATTCCCCAGTTTGTGTAATAGTCTTCTATGTGGCACAGTGTCAAAGGCCTTGCTGAAGTCCAGATAGGCTATGTTCACTGCCCTTCCCTGATCCACCTCCCTCGTCACCCAGTCAAAAAATTCAATGAGGTTGGTCTGACATGATCTCCCCCTGGTAAAACCATGCTGCCTTGGGTCTTGTAGTCCTTTGAAAACCAGATGTTCCACCAATCTCTCCTTCAGTAGTGCTTCCATGATCTTCCCCACTACCAAGGTGAGGCTGTCTGGTCTGTAGTTCCCTGCTTCCTCTTTGTTCCCACTTTTGTATAAGGGGACTACATCTGCTGTCCTCCAGTCTTTGGGTACCTCCCCTGTTTCCAGTGATCGGCTAAACAGGATTGTCAGAGGTTCAGCCACCACCTCTCTTAGTTCTTTAAGGCCCCTGGCATGCACCCCATCTGGCCCCATTGCTTTCTCAACTCTTATTACTTCCAGTTCCTTCAGGACCCTTTCTCGTGTAAAGGGACTTGTGTCCATTTCTGCACCATTCCCACCCCTTGTACTCCTTTCAGACCCATTACCCTCCTCTTCCTCAGTAAAGACTGAGCAGAGATACCTGTTTAATATGTCAGCTTTACTGTTGTCATCCTCCACATGGCCCCCATCCTCCTCGTTCAGTCTCACTATCCCTCCCTTTGCCTTTCTTGTTTCACTTGTGCACCTGTAAAAGGTTTTGTCCCCTTTTCCCACTGATTTTGCAATGCGCTCTTCTGTCTGAGCTTTGGCTTCCCTTACTGACCTCCCTGCCTCCCTTTGCTTCTCCGGGCACGTCTCCCTATCCCCTTCTGCCTGTGTCTTTTTGTATTGCCTGAATGCAATCTTTTTGGCTTTCACTTTCTCTGCTACCTCCTTGGAAAACCATAATGGCCTCCTCTTCCTTTTCTCCTTGCTAACCTGCTTAATGCATAATTCTGTTATTCTTGTAATCCCCATTTTAAATACTGCCCACTGTTCCTCAACCCCTGATTCCTGCCCATTCCCCTTAATGCCTCTTTCAAGCATCTCCCCATTTTCCCAAAGTCTGTGCCCCTAAATCCAGGATACGTGTTTTTGTGTGGTTTGGTTCTGCTCCTTCTGTGATTTCAAACCACAGTGACTGGTGGTCACTGTTCCCCAGGTGCTCCCCCACTGTTACCCCATCACACTGTCCCTGTTTGTGAGCACAAGGTCCAGTATTGCCTTCTGCCAAGTTGGTTCCATGACCAGTTACTTGAGGAAGGCACCCTGAAGGGAGTCCAGGTCATGGTTATCATTACACCAGGTTTCTGTGATGGTTACAATGTCCAGGTCTGACTGCACCATGACAGTCTCCAGATCCTCCATCTTGTTGCGAAGGCTCCTGGCATTGGCACACATGGCTTTCCATGACTTGACCTCCCTAGACTGCTTAGCTGTTCTACTCCAGCCCCTTCCCTAGTTGTCCTTTATCCCTGGTTCTCCTTGCTGTCTGACCTTCTGCTGAATTTTGCCCCTTTTCTGCCTATCCACCTCTTGGGCACTTATCTCCATCTTCTGCACATTGCTTTGTAGAGATATCCACTAATCTGGTTCACTGGTTCCACTGCTAGCTGTGGGGGATGGGCAATTTGGTACCCTCCTTGCTGGCCTGCCACCCCCCCTTGGCTAGTTGAAATGCTTGTCAATGTAGCATTTAAACTTATCATTGAGTGCTTGGATTCCCCTCCAGGATGGATGCAGGCCATCAGGCTTGAACAAGCCTCCATTCCTCCAGGTGGATCTACAGTCACCAATGAATCCAAACCCTTCCTCACAGCACCAGTTCTTCAACCATGAGTTAAAGTTCCTGGTGCATGCACCCCTATGATCTCCCATGCCTCTCGCTGGTAGTACTTCCAAGAAGGTGACAGAAGTAGCTACTTGCTTGCGACCCCTCCTCAATTTCCTAAAGTCTTTCTGAACTTCCTTTGGCTCCCCATTTGCCAGGTCATTAGTACCTAGGTGGATAATGACATCCAGCTCACCCTCCTGTCTTGCCTCTCCCAGCGATCCCCAGGATCTTCCTTCCATCCCTCCATACCATGGCACCTGGTAGGAACCTCACCTCCCTGTTCTCCCCCTCCTGTGTTCCTAGCTGGATCCCTCTTATGATGGAGTCCCCCACCAGGATTCACTTCCTCCTCCTCTGGGGTTCACTGCTCTCCCCATTGAGGTCACTTCCTTGGCTAACCTCCACATCCTTTCCTTCCACTTCTCTGGGTACCTCTATTTGGTTGTCCTCATCTGCCAGTGTGGCATATGAGTTCTTGAGTGGAATAGGATCTGGGACATGCCTCTGCCTGACCGCCCAAACCCTCCCTGAGCCCACTAACATCCAAGTGCTCCTTGTTCTTGGCATCCTTTGCAGCAGCAGCATTGGACTGGGTGGTCTCTGGATAGGAGTGATGGTACTCCTGACCCAGTTCACTTCTGCTCTGAGTCTGGCTACTTCATCCTGCAGTCCACAGAGATGCATGCAGATAGGGCAGCACCTCAGCATCCAGAAGGTCTGCCTGAATATGGCTGACCTGCAGCCACTGCATTGCTCCTCTACCCACATTATACTACACTTATACTGCTATTTCAGTACTTGTCTGTTACTGAAGCTGTCCTAGTTCCCTTTTTATTAATTTACTGTCCTAAAAATCCTGCAACTGCTCCTCAGATACTTTTCTTTAAAAAAGGAAAAAATAAATAAAAAATGAGTCAACACTCTTGTCATGCTGAGGGTGGACTTCTTCCCCCTTATGCCCCTCCTACTCCACAACCCCTACTATATCCAGTGCTTAGCTCCTGTCAATCAGATTTAACAAAGCATATAATTAAGAGTTGGGGGCAGGGGAGGGAGGGGGCGAAAATTTGCAGCAATTAAAGACAGCAAAGAAATACACCACCACTACAAGCACAACAAACTAGGTTTTAAATTTTCAACAGCCCAAAAACAATTCTAAGTAAAGACAGCAAAGAAATTACAGTGTCACTAAAAGCCCACAGTCTAAGTTTAAAACAAAAGTAACAGTGTACAATTACTGTGAGGCACTGAAATGAATCTGTTTCCTTCCCCTTCTGGCTTCCGGCTTCTTCTGACATGAGTTTGAAAAGACCAGATCTTGTTCCACCAACCTGATAAGTATTTATGAATATGTTAGCAAGAACATCAACCACAATGTTGAAGTTGACTTTGATTTTTCTTGATTTCAACAAGAGGTTTGACACGCTACCCCATGATTAGCATTGGAGATAGACAAACTTGTTGTATGATGGATACACAAATGGCTCTCCTACAGAAAATAGAGGATGAGAACCAACTGCCGACTGCTATCTGCAGATGGGAATGTGACTAATGGAGTGCCTTAGGGCTCAGTTCATGGCCCATTGTTATTAAACATTTTCATCCAAGACCTCCAGTTAACTAGTGACAAGAAACTTATAAAGTTTGCAGACAACACTATATTGGGTGTATCAGTCAACATCAACTCTGTTAGGATCAGTATGATCAATGATTTAAATAGTATTGTGGAATGGGCTAAAAATAACTATGCAATCCAACTTAGGAAAGTGTGTAGTCATGCAGTTTGGCAAAAATAGCATAAGACAACAGCATTACATACTAGGAACCAAGCTTCAGGTAGCTGATAGTGAAAGAGAGTTAGGTGTGATGATTGACAGCAACCTGAAGAATAGTACTCATTATAAACAGGTGGCAAAAAGAGTAAACCATTTAACCAACTGCGTTAAGCAAGCTTTTTTTTCTAAAAAAAAAATGCATCTGTCCTACTGCCACTTTACAAGTTGTACATAAGACCACACCTCAACTACTGTACACAGATTTGGAGTCCCTATCTAAACATATTCTAGTCAGAGCCAATCCAGCTGCAAACTGATTTTAGTGAAGGTTTATGATATCAGGAATTAGTACAGAGTTTTGTTAAATGTTCTACTTAAAATTTTTCATATTACATTTAATGTGACATGTAGTGTCATATATGAAAGAGAAATTAGCAGTCTACTACTAATCTGACACATCCTCAGGATACGATGAGGCTCATAAAGTTACAACTGGCAATAAAGGTAATGAAAAGCATAACATCAGACCTGCTATTAACTACCCACTAGGCATATTTTCAACAGTTGATTAGAAGATGTAATTATTAAAAAAAAGCTTTACATATAAACCACAATATCAGTAAGTATAAATGTATATAGAAGTCCATTTTTCACATGTTGGGCTGAAGCACTGGCTATATAAAATGGTCAGGTGTTCATCCATTATATATTCCTTGAGCAACATTATTTCTAGCACAATGGTCCAATGAACTCTGTGATGCAAAGTTAGAAATGTCAGGCATATATTCTAAAAAACAATAAGAAGCAGGGCATTATTATATTAGATGCTCATTTAGACATAATACAATAAAACACTTCTATTGTAAAGTATGCCATCTTTATAGACTGGAAATAATGATCATCTAAAGATGTCTTACAGAAAGTGCACAAGTTCAAATCAATCATTCACACTTGGGCTATAGTGACTCCCTCTCCCACAAGCTATAGATCCCTTATGGCCGAGCATCTGATATAATAATGCCCTGCTTTTAATCTGTTTTTTTAATAGATTCCTGACCTTTGGAATCATTATACCTCAGAGTTCATTAGTTCCACAGTCCTAAAGAAAATGTCTCTCAAGAGAAGGGTATATAAATGAATACCTATAGATTTTCAAAGATTAAAAGATAAAGATTCAAATTCTTTATTACGTATGTATAAAAATTTTACATTATCACATACCTACACTTAATTTACCACAATATATAATTAAAAACATTAAATGCTGATAAAATACAATTTATGCCCAGTCTCCCAAAACTTTATAAAGTGCTAGTTTAGCAAAATTTGTCATGGTGAACATATGACTTGTCTTATCACAGTATACCATACATTTGATATAATTTTCTTCTCACATGGTTCTCAGGTTTCCCTAGATCTGATGTAGCCACTTGTCTCTTATTCCAGCCAACAGTGAACATTCAAAAAATAAATGCCTAACTGTGACAATCAATCCTGAATCACAAATACAAGTACATTTTAATAACTCAAAAACTGATTCTCTTCTATATCCAGCCGTGAGCAGTCCTATCCTAAATTTTACAAAGAGCATTCCTTTGTATATAATCTTCACAAAAACTCAAGTATTTTTCTTCTTGACATACTAATTTGTTCTTGACATAGAACTTACAAAATGACAGTTTTCTAAGTTTACCCATCTCACCCTGGAAAGAATTATCTATCAGTCTTTGCTTAACAGTCTCACTATAGCATTTAATAGTGTCATGGACATGTTTATCCTAAATCTGGACTAGGTCTAATTTGACTAGATTGATGTTCAGTCTATAAAACCAACCATTTTACCATGGCTTTCCTTTACTTTCTAACCAACATTTAGCTAATAAACTGTCTTGAGGTGCCTGCGCAATTTTTTTAAAAAGGCTCTATGCTCTAATTTGAGCCTTGAGTGTTACAGATGTCATATTTAATTCAGTTCTCAATAAGGCTGTGGGGGTACGTTGATGTAATCCCAAAACCTTTTTGAAAAACATATTTTGTACCACTTCCAGTTCCTTAGGCTGTTTATAAAAAGCATATACTTCTACCCCATACAGTAGGGTATGAATTACTTTTGCTTCAAAGGCTCTTTTAAGTGCAATATAAGAATTTTCTGCAAATCTTTTACTAAATCTTATAATAGCTTTAGAGGCACTTAATCACTGCTTCTTTACCTTAGACAATTGATGCGTCTAAGATATATTAGTGTCGAGAATCACACCAAAGTAGGTATATTCCCTTTTGATCTCAAATGACATACTATCAGTCACCCAGTTGTGACTTTCCTTGTTCTGCACTTTTCTACCAAACATTAATATTGCAGATTTTTGTGGATTTATTGCCAATTCCAATTTGTTCAACATATCTATGCAGCAGCTAATTGCCTGTTTTAATCCCACCTGAGTTAGCAAACACAGAGCTATATTATCAGCATACACTAATATAAGTACTTTTTTTTCCAATGGATACATGGGGCAGCATGCTCTAAGGTATTTACCACTCTAATGAGTTGTTCCATATACAGGTTGAACAGAACTGATGTCAAGAGGCAGCCTTGTTTGACACCTTTTTCAATATGAACTGCCTCAGAGACAAGCCCATCTCTGCTAATTCTAATATGGGCTTTATTATTATTATGCAAGCATCTCAAGACATGCAAGAGTTGTGTATTAATACCATATTCTTGCAAGATTTTCCATAGGATGGTTCTATTAATACTATCAAATGCAAATTTCAAATCTAAAAATGCCAGACATATAACTCAATTCTTATTTGAACAGTAGTTTTTAATAAGATAATTCAATATAAAGATGTTACCTTTATCTCTTTTTCCTAAAGCCAGCTCGTTCTTCCGAGAGTAAATATTGTAAGCTAACCCAGGTTTCCAATCTTTCCAAGATTAGTCTTGTAAAGATTTGCCCTGCAATACATAGAAGGCTAATCGGCCTGTAGTTACCAGGATCATTGATTGCACCTTTTTATGTTTGCTTTACTGAATGTGCAAGAAACATGTTGTGGCAGCTTGCTGGAGTAGGAGGTTGTGGAAGTGCAGCAATGTTGTGGCCAATGCCACCATTGCTTTTCTGGGCTTGTCTCTGTGGCACCAATGAATGACCATGCACTCTATGACAGCAGTTGAGAAGAGTACCACCAATTTGAAAGAAATCTGCCACTGCAATGACAGACAGGTGGTGGCTCCCGCTGTCTGCCACTCACAGTCCCTAGAAAGCTCATGTCAGGAGTTCCCAATTCCACTGTCAGCATGCCCCCTTCCCAGTTCATTTGCCAATGGGGTGCCCAATCCCCATTGGCATAATGTCCCCCTTGTTTTATTTGTCTGCTGAGGGGGGTGCCCAATCCCACTTGGCATCATGCACCCCCAAACACAGACATGCTTTCTTTGCCAATGGGGTGCCCAAATCCTCATTGGCTTCAGTTCCCCCTGCCAAAAAAAACACAAGTGGCACACAGGGAGCCCACCCCAGTGTGCCCAAATGTATTTGGTAAGCCTGTAAAAAACAAATCTTCCCACAACATTCTGTTCCCCCTCTGTAAAACAGAAAACGGTTCCTCATGGTCACAACTCCCCCTCCCTCCTGCACCCACCCTCTGTGCACCCCACCTTCCTGCACCCCCTTACCCCATAATTACCACCAGAGCCCAACATGATGATCTTTGGTGGCTTAGGAGATGTCTGAATGCTTCAAATGCCGATTGCAAACTGAAGAAAATCACGGTAAGCTGTATAATGGCATCAATTGGGGGGTTCAATTTAAATGGATATTTTGGCCATTGTTGTGACTTTTGTCTCTAGATTTGAAACATGGGGTTCTTGGGACCCCACCTCATGAACTCAGTCACTGTCACTTCATTATTCGGTTCTGCAAGGTAATTGTGCAGTCACTGCATGGAATCATTTTTCAGGACTGATTAGTGAAATGACAGTATCACTGTTCATCAGGTGGGCTCCCAAAAAGCCTATGTTGCAAATCTGGTGAAACAATTCCAGAAAATGACTGTGTTATGAGTGTGTGTTGAGCAGTTCCCACGCACCCTCGTAACTTTGAGAATTTTTAATATTTTCTCTCCAGATTTTCAACATTGCCATTTTTCCACACCTCCTTATGAACAATACAGCTGCCATTTTTCACATCCTGCCCCAAATGTGTTTTCACTCTACTGGTGCACAATGGCGAAGTTGCTGTGAGAAATCAATGTTTGGGACAGATTACAAAAATCATAGTGACAGTGTTCATAAGGAGATGTCCCAAAAAGCCCATGTTGCAAATTTGGTGAAAAAATTCCCAAAAATGACTGCATCACCAGTGTACGTTGCTCAGTTTCTACGCACACTCGTAACTTCACCAAGTATTTATATTTTTACTCCAGATTTGCAACATTGCCATTTTTGCACACCGCCTTATGAACAGTACTGCTGTCATTTTTCTCATCCTGCCTGAAACATGTTTTCGAACCTGTGGTGCACAATGGGTGCGGTCACTGTGCGAAATCAACTTTCGGGACAGAGTAACAAAATCACAGTGCCACTGTTCATAAGGAGAGGTCACAGAAAGCCCATGTTGAAAACTTGGAGAGAAAATATCAAGAAATGTCCAGGGTGTTAGGGTCTGAGACCATAACGCCTTATCCTGTAGGGACTTACAGGCATCAGGGGTGTGACTTGGAATTGTTAACAGTAATGCTCACACCATTCCACCCCCACCCTACAGCCAGTGACAGGCATTGAGGTGTGCCTTGGACTCTTTGGCCCCAAAGTTCACCCCATTCTCCTATATTTCACCCATTTCAGTGTATTTCCTTATGGAATTGGGTGAATATAAAGCCTGAAGACCCCAAGGCACACCTCGACACTTGTTAGTGTCTGCAGGGTAGGGTGAGGTGAAATGGCATGAGCGTTATGGGCGACGACTCAAAGGCACACCCCAATGCCTGTCCACCTCTGCAGCGTGGGGGTGGGGTTGGCATCAGTTCAATACTTCACTGCCATTCCTATTATCCATCTGTCTAACTCCTGCACTTCCAGTGCTAATGCCAGCAAACAAACATTTGGCATTGACAAATGTTTGTTTATATAAGGGGATGATTAGGCTCACAAGCCATTCTTTTGGTAGAATCTTCTTTTCTAGAATTAAGTTTATATAAAAGGCATAGTTTATTAGCCCACTGATCTGGGCAAGCCTGAAAAATCTCTGCATCCAGTCCATCAATTCCTGCTGCTTTATTTTTCCTCAGTGCCAGAATAGCTCGTTTGACCTCTGTTTCTGTTACTATCCATACTTCTTCATTTTGTTGGATATAGCATTAATTTTCTTGATCTGTCCTGTTAAATTCTCTTAACTCTTCATATTTTTGTTGAAAAAACTGTAACCAAACTAGTGGTGGAATAATTGTGTATTGAACTCAATATTCTTTGTCCCTAAGGCAACGAGTTCCCAGAAAATCTTAGTATCTTTTATTGCTGTGCTCTCCTGCAGTTTCTGCCATAAGTCCTTCCTATATTGCTTTTTTTTATCTTTGATAAATGTTTTATACTCCTTTTTTAACCATTTCAAGGTAATGTTTGATGTCCATTCTACTGTTTTTCTAGAATAGCTACAAATTTTATTTACTAGTTTCTTCTTGTATTCACATTTCCTATCATACCACTCTTCTTGTTTCCTCCAAACCTTCTTTTTGTTAGCATATCCTTCTTGCTATTTCCCCTCAAATTCTCTAAAATATAAGCCACTACCTTTTCATATTCCAAAATTGGGCTGAGTTAATCATTAAGCCTAGCTCTGACCCTTCTTCCTTAATTTCCAAGTTAGCAATAATCTCCTTGATATGGAGTTCAGAGTATGGTGTCCAATTTTCAATAACTTCTTATTCCTTATAATTACATTTTCTTCAGTGCCCCTAGGATCCTTTGAGTAAGATACTGGGGGTTTACCTGCATAACCCAATTCCATAGCTTCCATGTTTGGTGTGTATATGAATTTAAAAAGGTTTTTCTATTACTTTAAATAGTTTGAATAAGTGGGCACTACCAAGCACTAGAACCCCACCTCCTGATGAAGTGTCCTGAAGAGGACATGAAGCACTGAGGTGTAGTGCTGCGGGTACCTGCTCTAAACTGCATTGAATTTCTGGTATGTCCATTTTTTGGTCCGAGTGCTTGCTTCTTCTGTTTGTTTTGACTTTTTAGTTACAGCACCCACTCGTTCCGATTAGTGCACTCACTTGTGTCTACCTGTACTTTTGCATATATGATTTGTGTGTTGTGCAAGTTGTGATACGGGCTGTTTTTTAATGACAGAGCATTATTTGGACTGAGACACCCATGCAGGAATTTTTCTTTAAATGAAAAAACAGGAACAAGTTAATTACATCACAAGAACTGCATGACTCTTTAATTTCGGTAATCAATGGGTGGTGTTGGCATCTGCTACTTAAAACTAGAGAATCTATAGATACAAGGCTTGGAAATGCAAGGAACGCATTCACCAATTGATCCAGCAAATTCTGAAGAGTTGCAACTTGAATTTTCCTGTTTGGAATCCACAGCAGCATCTGCCAGATGCTGTTTGGCTACAGAAGTTGGCAATAATAGTGTTGAGAATACAGACTTTGCTCTCCCCTTTAAAGAATTATTTCATAGATTTGAAAAGTTGAAAATCAAAGAAATCAATGTTTATTATAATAAGTTATCTTTAAACACTTGTAAAGAAAAACTCTGGGTACCACGTGGGCTTAGAATTGAAAAGAAACCAGCAGGTGAATTCTATAAGCCAATATATCAGAATTGCTGGGAGACAACACTATCTTCATGCCATAATACATTGATGAATATTTTAATAGATCAATATGAATAAATTTATATTGATTTGACCAAAGAAATTGACGAAGTCAAATCACAAGTGCTGACTCATCAAGGTAAAACCATTTTTAAAACCTATGAAGCTAGTTTGAGCAAAAAATTGACATTACATGAGAAAAAAATCTCTGAAAGAAAGCAAACAAAGCTAACTAGAGATACAAAGGATTATGAAAACAATCAAGTTTTTTTTCTTGGCAAAGGTAAAAGAAAATTAACAGATCTAATAGCAGAGGAAGATCTCAAACACATTCCAACTTGAGGGGAAGAAATAAAAATAAAAACAAAAATAGGGATCAAAGAAAAGCTACATCTGATCATGCTGTTCTTTCTACTACACACTTAAATCAATCAGTTCAAACAGGAAAACAAGTCTCCTTTTTTTAACCAAATACAAACACTTTTGGACAAACAAAGGACAGGAACCAGAGAAAAACATGTAAGACCAGATGTGGTAGAAGGGGAAAGGGATACCAACATAGAGAAAACCTCTACCAAGAATCTCAGGTGCAGAACACCGAAGTGATTAATTTGAGTACTGTAGTACTGACTCCGATACAAATAAAAGTATTAAGCTATGGCCTTAATTTTGTTCCAGAGCCAGTGATAAATGAGTTCAGCCTATAGTGTGATCTCAGACTTTTCTTCAGAAAATTAAATTAAAGTATTTCTTTTAAAAATCAGTAAATATGGGGGGTAGCAATCAGTATTCTCAATCTGTACTGTCAAGAATATATTGACCCTGAAATAATGCAGACATTGCTGAATTTATCAGGAGAATTAGAAAATAATCTGAATGAAAACACCTATATGGCTAAGAATGTTACTAACACAGAATAGGATATTTCAGATTCAGACATTCATTTATCACAATTGGCAGCAATGGATTTGGATTACAGATTCCAGAATCTGTAATCCAGACTTTAGGAGGGCTGACTTTACCAAAATGGGTGAGTGCCTAAGGAATGCACTAGCAAATGGGCAGGAAGGAGAGGTGGAAGAACAATGGGGAATAATAAAAACTGCCATCACAGAGGTAACAAGCCTTTGTGTGAAGCAAATAAACAAAATGAAATGATGTAAGAAACCACTATGGTTCTCAAAGGAAGTGGCAGTGAAGGTTCAAGAGAAAAAGAAAGCATTCAGGAAGCACAAAGGAATCACAGAAGGAACAGGACAGAGAACTGTATCAGTTAAAGCAAAGGAAGCTGGAAGGCAGTCAGAACAGCAAAGGCCCAAACCGAGGAAAGATAGCCAACTCAGTTAAGAAGGGGGATAAAACCTTTTATAGGTACATCAGGGAGCGAAGGAAGACCAAGGGAAGGATAGTGAGGCTTAATAAAGGGAGGGAGGGTGGGCAGAGGGTGACTGTGAAAAGGCAGAGATACTAAACAAATATTTTTGCTCATATTTACAAAGGAAGAGGGGGAGGTACCTAAAACAAACAGTAGAAACACTCTGGATACAGAAGTTGATACCAGCCCATTTACAGAAGAAAGGGTTCTGAAAGAACTCTTAAAACTGAAGGTGGACAAAGCAATGGTGCCTGATGGGATTCATCCCAGAATTCTAAAAGAACCCCAGAATTCTAAAAGAACTAAGGGTAGAACTAGTGACACCACTGACTACCCTCTTTAACAAATCATGGGAGGATGGGGTGGTACCCAAGGACTGGAGGAGGGCAGATGTGATTCCCCTTCACAAAAGTGGGAGCAAGGCAGAAGCAGAAACTACAGACCTGTTAGTTTAACCTCAGTGGTAGGGAAAATGATGGAATCACTTCTGAAGGAAAGAATTGTCGAGTATCTAGAGGCCAGAGGGGCACAGGACCCAAGGCAGCATGGATTCACAGCGGGAAGGTCATGCCAGACAAATCTGATAGATTTCTTTGACTGGGTAACCAAAGTAGTAGATCAGGGAAGGGCTGTGGACATGGCCTACACAGACTTTAGCAAGGCATTTTACACAGTCCCACACAAAAGATTAATATACAAGTTAGCCAGCCTGGGAGTGGGTCCCAAGATGACAGCCTGGGTAAAGAATTGGCTGGAGAATAGGATACAGAGAGTAATAGTAAATGGAGTCCACTCTGAAGAAAGGGGGGTTACTAGTGGGGTACCGCAGGGTTCAGTATTAGAACGGTCCTCTCAATGTCTTTATAAGTGACATTGCAGAGGGACTGAAGAAAAATATGTCTCTTTGCAGATGACACAAAGATTTGCAGCAGAGTTGATGCACAAGGTGGGGTGGAAAGGATGAGAAGGGACTTGGCAAGGTTAGAGGAATGGTCAAATGTATGGCAGCTTAGATTCAATGCTAAGAAGTGCAAGGTAATGCACCTGGGAAACAAAAACCCAGGGGAAGAGTACACAATGGGAGGTGAGATACTAACAACAACAAAAATGGAACGGGACCTAGGGGTAGTCATATCAGATGACCTAAAGGTGGGCAAGCAATGTGAGAAGGCAGCAAGGAGGGCTGGGGGGATACTGGGATTGATAGGGAGAGGCATCACCAGTAGAAAACAGGAAGTTATTATCCCTCTGTACAGACAGCTGGTGAGATCCCATCTGGAGTACTGTGTGCAGTTCTGGAGACCCAATCTCCACAAAGACATAGGCAGGATGGAAGCTGTCCAGAGGAGGGCAACTAAAATGGTGCAGGGTCTGCACCAGAAGACATGTGAAGAGAGACTTAAGGAGCTTAATATGTATAGCCTCAAGGAAAGGAGGGAGAGGGGGGACATGATAGAAACTTTCAAGTACCTCAAGGGAATCAACAAAGTCCAAGAGGGTAGCATCTTTCAAAAAAAGAGGTATGCAAGAACAAGGGAGCACAATTTGAAGATAGAGGGGGCGGCTCAGAGGTAATTTAAGGAAGTATTTTTTCACAGAGAGGGTTTTGGATGCATGGAACAGCCTTCCAGAGGAGGTTGTGGAGTCAAAAACAGTGGTGGAATTCAAGCATGCATGGGACAGTCATAAGGCAATCCTAGGGGGTTGGGGTAGGAAGAAGTAGGCTGCTGGTTAACTAGGATCTGCAGCTTATCCATTAGGTAGGGAAATGGGCAGATTGGGTGGGCCAAGCAGTCCTTATCTGCTGTCAAATTCTATGTTTCTATGTTTCCAGTACGGACAAATTTCTTTAGGCCCAAATCAGTACTCAACCCCTCATTTTCTAATTCCCCTGCCCTTGTCACCTACCAAACACTGGTCATGCAGGAATTTAAAAAGATTTTTTCTTCACGCTGGCAAAAACATAAATCTAATTTATCTAGTGAAGAAATTTAAGCACTAGATAATTTAAAAAAACGTGATATTGTTGAATTCAAACAGGTAGACAAGGATGGTAAAATTGTTGTGATGCCAAAGTTAATGTATGAAACTGAAATTTATCGTCAGTTGGATGACATAGAAAGCTATAGGAAACTAAATGAGGACCCTACAGTTTTTTTGAAAAAGAGAATTGATATGTTTTTGGATACTGCAATGCACTGTGGGGAAATAACATTAAAAGAATTGCAATATATAACTGTGGATGGCCTGGTTATTCCCACAGTATATGTACTGTACTACCAAAGATTCATAAGGACCAGACAAGCCCCCTTGGCAGGCCGATTATCTCCAGTAATGGATTTATTACTGAAAAACTATCCATTTTTGTTGACCGCTTTCTTAAACAATTAGTGGTAGACCAACCTTCTTATATTAGGGATTCCATGGACATTTTGTCCAAGCTAGAGGGATTAGTCTGGTCCAATGAATTTCTTTGGCTCACAGTAGATGTGATCAGTCTATATACTTGTATTAGACATGATTTGGGCCTTACTGCTATTGATTATCATTTGCATAGTAATTTGAAAGTGCTTAATTTTCCAAAAGATTTTTTGGTGGATGCAATAGATCTTATTTTGACTTGTAACTATTTTGTTTTTGAAAAAAAAAATATTTACAGACACAGGGCACTGCGATAGGCACCACCATGGCCCCCTCCTATGCAAATCTTTTTTTGGCTTGGTGGGAGGGGACCATGGTGTTTAACCCTGATTGGAATCCCTTTCTTCCAAACATTTTTTGTGGGGCCATTATTTGGATGATATTATAGTAATTTGGAGGAGAAACTTTGGAGAAGCCAGTTCTTTTATTGATTTTCTCAATAATAATCATTTGGGCTTACAGTTTACTTCAAATATTGAGTTACACTCTATTATGTTTTTGGACCTGGAATTTTTGGGAAAAGATGGACAGCAGATTAGAACCAAAACCTATAGAAAACCTATATCGGGGAACTCTCTTTTACATGCTAAGAGACTAGTGCACATCCAGATCATGTTAAAAACCCCCTTATAGCCAGTTTGTTCGGCTTAAGCGTAACTGTTCATCAGCAGAGGATTTTGAGCTATAAGCTCTAGACCATAAGAAATGTTTTTTAGATAGAGGATTTAAAGAAAATGTTTTGACTACTGCTTTAAAAAAAAGCTAGAAATTTGGAGTGTGGGACCTTATTAAAACATAAGGTAAGAGAATCTGTAGATATTGAATTACCAGTGACTTTTGCCACTAAATTTAATAGTGCAGCCCTTGCAATAGCCAAAGCTGTCAGGGAATTCTGGCCTGTGCTCCAGAGTGAACCCTCCATGCCCAAAATATTGGAAAAAGGACCTAGAGTTACCTATAAAAAAGGAAACAACTTAGGAGACCTGTTAACTCACAGTCTATATACTAAAATCTTACAAACTAATCATTTAAATTGGTTACCCCCTCTATCAACTGGAAGTTTTCATTGTGGAAGATGTAACATGCCATTTATTGCATCCAGGGAAGTTCATTTGTACATCCTGTTTCCAGTAAAAGGTACAAATTAGAGAATTCATTTCTTATACTACTTGCTATGTAATTTATGTGGTTCAATGTTCCTGCCCCATGTTATATGTGGGAAACACCAAGAGACCACTTAAGGAAAGAATGCAGGAACATGCACGTACAATACTTAAGCCTGAATCTGATACACCTATAGGTGTTCATTTTGCCACTTGTCACAATAGCAAGTTGGATAGTTTTTTTTTTATTTTTGGGCCTAGAACATGTATGCCCTATTACCAGAGGAGGGGATAGACTGAATAAATTACTTCAGAAGGAATCCAGATGGATTTATACTCTGAAGTCAATGTCCCCTTTAGGTTTGAATGAATGTCTTGATAATTTACCTTTTTTATGATACATCTATAAAAATTGTTCCTTGGAACAATGGCTGTGTAAAAGCAGGGGCATTTCACAAATTTTTGTGTTCTTGTGCCAAATTATTGGCATGAGATAAGAAATGGGAATAAAAAAGATATGCTTTTTATTTTAATCTGAAAGGAATCTGGACTTTAAATCAATAGCCTTAAAATTTGGCCCTTTGCACTAGCTTCTTTGTTCCCTTTGATTCTAGTACAAAAAGATGGAAAGTTACTGTTAGATTATATGACATTCATTCATTCATAGGCCTTTTTAAGGATATTAAAGCTGTCTGTATAAGTTCTGTCATTTCTTTTTGTGATATATTTTGTTTGGAATGTTTTGACCTTTTGCACAAACTCATGACCTCCTATTGATATATTATCTACACATAATCATTGGTCCAAGAAGTTATGACATTTCTTCTTGTGATGTGTTCTGTGTTGTATATCTTGACCGTTTTGCATAAATGCATGACCTCCCACTAATATATTGCCTAAAATACTTCTATTTTAAATTAAATATTGTATTTAATGAATGCAATTTACTTTATAATGGATTAAGGTGTATGGTGTTTTCAAGGGGATTTTTCTACAATGCTTGGTGTGTATATGAATTTAAAACATTTTTTCTATCACTTTAAATAGCTTAAATAATTGGGCAATACCGAGCACTAGAACTCCGCCTCCTGACAAAGTGTCCTGGAGTGGACATGAAGTACTGAGGTGTAGTGCTGTGGGTGCCTGCTCTAAACTGCATTGAATTTCTGCCGTGTCCATTTTTTGGTCTGATTTCTTACGTCTTGTGTTTGTTTTGACTTTTTTAGTTACAGCACCCACTCATTCTGATTAGTGCACTCGCTTGTGTCTACCAATTCCATAACTACTGGGAAATGGTAACTACCAAGAAATGCCTGCGATGTTAGAGTTTCTGACCATAGCGCCTTACCCTGAAGGGACTTACTGGCATCAGGCATCATATGATTGAAAATGTTTTAACTCTGTAGAATGAAAAAATGTCAACCAAAGCTAAGTCCAGAACACTCCCACTCCTAATAGTTGGAAATGTGTAGTCTCCCAGTCTATCCTCCCAGTTCTTCCATTCAGTAGACATAAATTATTCTCTGCTGCGATATTTAGCAATTTTTGCCCTTTTAAATTTATTGTTTTATGCTTTGAATTTCTTATTGGTACCCCAAATACATCATCCAGATGCCAACCCTGTTTATATGTTTCCATAGCTGTACCTACTCGAGCATTAAAATCCCCCATTATTAAAATGCTTGACTCTGGATAGTTATTTTGGATATACACAAGTGATTCCTGAATATTGTCAAACATCTTTTTACTTTCTCTAAATGCAATAGGAGGGATATAAGTATTGATAATTATAAGGGTGTCATCTTCTGTTAATGTAAGTTTAACTGCCAAACATACTGGGTATTATAGATTTATTAAGGAGCAATCTATGACCTTATTAGTTGCAGCCATAGTGGCCACCTCTTGGTCTCTCAAATTTATATATTTTGGAAGCTCCCTTAGCCCAGCAAGTATAACCTGACATAAAAAAAAAATCAGTTCCCTTCATCCAGGTTTCTTGTAAGAGAATTAGATAATATTTTTTGAGTTTCTGCACCCATCAATAATCAGTGGCTATATCTGCCAAGCCAGCCACATTTCAATTGATAATTGACAGGACATTTTGTTGTCAATCTGAAGTAATAGAAATTGTATTAGTACTAGTCATCTGTAATCCACTTTCCTCTTGTGTCAATGTTAAATCCCCTGTCTCACATGACTCTTCCATTACCACCTTAGAGTTGATTCTTTTGCTTTTCACTTTCCTGCCCCTACAATACTTTGCTTCTTGTGAGGTATCCCCACCCTGTCTTAGAACATGAATAAATTCCTTAGGTTTCATAAAAGATCTGAAGGTCTTATATAGTCTGTTATCCTGGTTTGTAACTTGGGGGGAGATTGTTCAACTCTTAGGTATTTGAATCTATGTGTCTCTTGAGCGACATTTTCTCTAGCACTGTAGATCCAATGAACTCTGTGATACAAGTTAGAAATGCCAGGCATGTATTCTGAAAAAACAATAAAAAGCAGGATATTATTATATTAGATGCTGTTGTAGACATAATACAACAAAAACACTTCTATTGCAAAGTATGCCATCTTTATATACTGGAAATAATAATTGTCTATAGACGTCTTACAGAAAGTGCACAAGTTCAAAGCAATTATTCACATTTGGGCAATAGTGACCCCCAACCCCACTCAAGGTATAGATCCATTATGGCTGATCATCTGATATAATGCCTTGCTTTTAATCTGTTTTTTTTAGAACAGATTCCTGACATTTGGAATCATTGTACTGCAGAGTTTATTGATTCCACAGTCCTAAAGAAAATGTCTCTCAAGAGAAGGGTATATAAATGAATACCTGTACATTGTATATCCTCAGTGCTTCACTCCAGCATCCACAAATTGGATTTCTATATACATTTATATTTCCTGATATTGAAGTTTATTTGTAAAGCTTTGTTCTAATTACAGCACAAGTCACATTAAACTGCTCCACCAATGAGTTGGTTTAGCATTGTTTTTCACAGTTGGCAATACGCTGGCAACTCATACTGCATTATTTTCCGATGCTTAACCAGCTCAAAAGCAATGTTTATAAAATGTTTTTGCAACTCATTTGGAATGTATCTACAGTCCAGTCACAGTGCAATGCAAATCTGAGTTTTAACTTTTAAGAAACTGTTTTTGCAGAGCTTTGTGCTGGATCCAGCAACACTTATGCAGCTCAGTCAGAAATGCTACATCAACTCATTGAAGGAACAGTTTAATGTGACTTGTACTGTACATGCAGTAACCAACTGTGAAAATATGCCTTGTAGGTCATTTATACCAGATTTGAAGATCTGAAATTATGCTTTTCATTACCATAATTGCATGTTGTAATTTTATAAGTGCCTCCAAGTATGCTGAGGATGCATCACATTTGTTGTTTTAAATTTTTAATTTGTACACATCACTAGTGGTGGATAACATAAGGGCATGTCTGCAAGTTACTAACTCTGATGAAGCTTCACTTCTGGAGTGAAACGTTAATGGTTTTTAACCCCAATCTGGCACAGCATTGCTCCTTGCTATTCATTGCACTACTGCACTTTTGTTGTTTTTAGTATTCATCCTATGAATTTGTATATGCTTTTTATGAAGCTGGTTAAAATTTTACTGCTTAATATGGAATAAAGCTGCTTTTTATTTGATGTACGAGTGGCAAGTACACAAAAGTGCAATAGTACAATGAATAGCAGGGAGCAATGCTACAATAGAGTAATGCAAAAAAACTAGCATTTCTGAAATATCACTGGAGATGGGCTTCCATCGCCTGCTTACTTTTTTCATTGACTCTTGGACCTCGGGCTGGGCACCTAGTGCCAGAATGTAGGGTTGGCAGCACTGGGATTTGGCTGTCATTTTCCACTTACTTCTTTTCATTTACTGGCTGACTGCATGATTGGGCACTTGGTATCAGAATGGGGGGAGTTTATTGGCACCAGGGCTGAGCAGTAAGTGGCAACTTACTTTCCAGTTTAGTTTGCCATCCAGCCCCAGTATTGATCACCCAGTATTGGAGGAGCTGCACTGGGGTTTAGCTCCTGGTGACTACCTAGCTTTATTGATAGTGGCACTTTAAGTTTTTAAACACAGTCAAGATACATATGACTCAGACTGTTCTGTGTTTGTGTCACAGATCACTCACCTGTGCCTTAACAAGCATTCTTCTTGCACCTGGCTGCTGCAGACCATCATCTGCCACAGACCATCATCATTGGCTCCTCATCATTTCCTGTGCCCACACCTAGCCCTTACAGTGAAAGTGACATGCCCTGGACTCCTGGTTAGTTGAAGCCCAGTCATCAGTCACCTGCAACAAGCTGAGGTTGACTGCTCAGAGTCCAGGGGAAATGTTCATCTGGTTTTATAAAATGTTATCCACTCACCTCCCTGTATCAGGAGGGATTAGCTCTTCTTCAATTAATTAAAATAAAGTAACAAGTTTCTTTTGGAATGCAGATACCTCCTGAGACATACAATACCTCTTGCTAAACAGTGACAAATTGGACATGATGGATCTAGAGTCCTTTACAACATTAAATGTATATGCTACAGTGAGGAGTTGGACATGAAGGACCTAAAGTCCATTACAACATTAAATTACTACTGTATATTACAGTGATGGGGTTGAATCTAGAGTCCTTTACAAATTTAAATGATTATGTTACAGTGAGGAGTTGGACATGCTGGACCTAGAGTCTGTTACAATATTAAATTACTATATAACAGTGAAGGGTTGGACATGATGGACCTCTTGTCCCTTACAACATAAATTACTATGTTACAGTGAGGGGTTAGACAAGATAGACCCAGAATCCCTTGCAACATTAATTTACTATTTTACTGTTAGGGTTTGGACATGATGGACCTAGTGTCACTTAACAACATTAAATTACTATGTTACAGTGAGGGGTTGGACATGATAGATCTAGAGTCTGTTACAACATTAAATTACTATATTACAGTGAAGGGTTAGACATGATGGACCTAGAGTCCCTGACAACCTTAATTTGCATATTACAGTGAGGGTTGAACATGATGGACTTTGCGTCTTTTTCAACATTAATTACTATATTACAGTGAGGGGTTGGATATGATGGACCCAGAGTCCTCTGCAACATTAAATTACTATGTTACAGTGAAGGTTTGGAGATGATGGACCTAGCATCCTTGACAACCTTAAATCACTATATTACAATGATGGGTTGGACGTGTGGACCCAGAGTCCCTTACAACATTAAATTACTATGTTACAGTGAGGGGTTGGACAAGATGGACCCAGAGTGCCTTGCAAGCTTTTCCAGGACCTCTGCATACACAGAGGGACAGTGAACTATTTGAGGATTGTTGGGGTTGCCACCTTTGGAAAGGCAAAAACCAGACACTAAACCATACCTTAAACTCTGCCTCTAGCCCCACTTTCTTTTCATGACTGATCGTGCATTGCTCCCACTCAAAATCCATTTGTTAGATCAGTATAGACTTTAATTAGAAACATTAAAAGACAACACTTAAAGCAGCAGTTCAACAGAAATGTTAACATGATGCACCTGTTAAATTTGCTTTTCTGGGTTCTTCCAATTTATTTATTTATTTATCCTTTGAACTAATTTTAACAGGCATACATGCAGTGATAAATGAAATCTCATTTACATATATACAGAGTGTGTGGGGGTTAGGGAAATACTATAACTAGTATGCAATTATACATTATAAACAAATTGCATTTTTCCTATAATGTGTACTTTATATTTTTCCTGGATCCAGTTCCTTTTCATGTCCAGAATACTATTTTGAAGACAAAAAAGTGAACATACTTTTAACTGGAGAAAACAACTATTTTACAAAAAAATAATTTAAAACATTTCAAAATACTTACATTTGAGAGATGAAGAATTTACCAACAAATAAAGGTGGATGACAACTGAATCTTTTACTATTACAAAAAGTGGAGTCAGACTTTGTGCCCAGTTTTGCTGCTGTTCTGCTTTTGAGATGCAGAGTGGAAGAATGAAATAGCTGGTGACACATTCAGGAGAACATTAGCAAGACCAAATATTTAGACACAGTTCAGTTTATATTTCTGATTAGTGCTGTATTCCTCCTCCCCATTATTTATTACTGAGGCCTTTTGCATGAAAACAGGATCTTTGCTCCTGAAAAGTTTGTCTATCACTGCTGTTTTCTCCCTACCTGAAGTCACAGAGCACTGTTTGTGATATCACAGTTACTCCATGGCAACAGAATGTGATGTCATAGCAGAGGAGTATGACTTGAAGTAGGGAGTAAGGTATAGAGGCAGATGGACTCTACAGGAACTGTAAGGGACTAAGATTATATAGCCAAGCAAATTTACATAGTAATAAATAGTGGGTAGGAGAAATATATAAAATATAAATGGAATGTAGGCAGAATTGTACCTAATTATATTTTTTTTCTTTGAGATGTCAGTGGCTTTTTATGTATCTACTAATATCCACAACATTCTGTGCAGTTCCTTTCATTTAACCAAGAATTTGAAGTTTTGCCTATGTCACTTCATGGTTTCAGAACCATGGGCACTGTACTGATAAGTTCATGCTCACATTTCTGAAACCATGAAGTGACATACAGTAGTCAAAACTCCAAATTCTTGGTTCCATAATAGGAACTGCACAGAATGTTGCCCATACAATGAAACCAATATAATTTATGAAAATAGAGACATTACAAGCAGGTGCAAATAAGTAATCAGTTCATGTCCCCTTTAACAGCACACAAGAAGGCTGAAGATTAATGACATGGATAAACAAAGGCTAAGATTCAAATATTGTTTCAAGGTAATCTGAGAACAGGGAAGATAGAAGAAATAAAAAAACAACTAGAAAAGGCACACAGCTTCATTAACTATGTAACTATTATAAATATATGTGTTTTAAAGACACATTTTGCAGGAAATCATCACATATACCACAGAATCAGGTAAATATGCAGCAATAAAAATTATAAGCACATAACAGGAGGATGCACTTGTTGAATCAAGCTGAAATAAAGACTGGAATACTACACAATGGAATTGCAGTGGAAGTTAACTGTTCCAAAGCTATTTATCTTATGTGCCCTTAAAATGATGAATGTGTTTCAATAGGAATTACATTAATTACTGCCGTAAATGCTTTAAACAGGCACAATTATTAAAGGGGCTCTAGAAATAGTGCTATCTACTGAAGGCAGGCTTGCAGACACACACCACTGTAGTAAATAAAGAGAACAGTGGAGTAATATGAGTGATGCAGCCTAACCAAATTACTAAGTGGAAGACCACATTCTCACAATCTTTTCAGTCATTCTCCATATGCACAGCAATATGTCAGCATGGTAACATCACTATGCAGCTGTAAAAAGGATAATGATATGCTTGAGAGTGACACAACATGGATTTACCAAGTTAATCCCAAAGTTTAAGTCCAAATCATATGAAGAAAGACATGCAGACTTGGAACTATGGTCCTTAAAGTGCTGCTGTTACCTCAAAAAAAACTTTGAAAAACATAGTAATTAGGTACAATTCAGCTTGCATTCTATATAAATAAATATATATATATATATATATATATATATATATATATATATATATATATGTGTATCATCGATTTCTCCTACCAATTATTTATTACTGAGGAAATTTGCATGAAAATATTATCTTTATCTGGCAGAGTTCATCTGCCTCTATAGCTTACTCCCTGCCTCAAGTCATATTCTCTGTTGTTACATCACAGTCTGTTGCCATAGGAGTAACTGTGATGTCACAAACAGTGCATTATTACTTCAGGTAGGGAGAAAGCAGCAAGAATAGATGACATTTTCAGGGGCAAAGATCATGTTTTCATACAAATTATCTCAGAGATAATGGGGAGGAGAAATACAGAACTAATGTGAAATACAAGCAGAAATTAGTCTAAATATTGTGTTTTGGAAAGTTATCCTGAAGGTGTCAGCTGCCCTTTAAGACAAGGAGATTAAGGGGATCTCTTATTTTTGTATACGTTACTGGAAGATACAGAGCTATTTAATGACTTGGGTCTAAAGTTTAAGGACCACAACCATTACTTGAGAGGCCACAAATGGCAACTAACAACCTTCACACCTAGAACTGATTTTAGGAAATACACCTTCTTGCCTCAAGCAATTAGAATATGGAACCAGTTAGCAGGGAATATTGTTGAAGCACCTAACCTTGCCAGTTTCAAGGAAAGATTGGATAAATTCATCCAGAATGGTAACTCTTGTAGTTACTAGCGCTGAGCAGTGGGGATAGTTAACACGGGCTCATGCCTAGAGACCTGTGTTTTTCTTAAATAAGAAATAACAAGAGTTCAACGTATAAAAATAAACAACAAGAAATTCAAGGTATAACAAGAAATGGCAAGAAATCCAACATATAAAAAGAATAAAACAAAAGCAAACACATGAATAAAGTGAAAAAATGCTTGTTGGGGGCAAAAACTAAATAAATGCTTGCAGAAGTTGTTGTTTAGGCTCCATTGCTACCACAGACATGGTCCACAAGGAAGCAACAGTGGAACTGTTTCATTCACAAAACCTTTCAAGACCACAGCATAATACAATGTAGTATACTAGGATTGTGATTTCTAGTGTGTATGAGGTCATTTTGAGGTAGTTTATGAATGTAAATGTAATAACAAGCAATAAAACTAAATGTTCAATGAATAAAAAGAAATAACAAGAAATTCCAGAAAAATAAACAGAAAAATTATAAAAAATAAAAATAATTTCATGGGTGTCTATCATGCCTTCTACTGTCCTAAATCCACACTGTTATCCACAGTATTATGTTCAGTGGCTGACATAGTTAGGCAGCACAGGAAAGGCTCTTTCAAATGAGGTACTGGGCTCACCGATAGCTGGTAGCACTCCAGAGATACAGATGACTGCATTTTTTCAATATTAATATAGCATTGCAGCCATTTTAGAACATTGTGATGTAATTGAGAAACAAGTTCTGCTTAACTTGAACAGACTCAGTCATCTGTGTCTCTGGAGTGCTTCCAGGTACAGATGAGCCTAATACCTCATTTGAAAGAGCTTTCCATGGGCTTTCAAACTATGATGGCCACTGGGTATGAATATATCCCTTTAAGTGACAGTGGGATATTCTGCAATTCTTCCTGCCTTTTTTTTTATTAATCTAAATTGACTCCATATTTATTTGTTTTTGTAAACCAGGTAAGCACAAAAGACAACAAGTGCCTATTTTCAGGTGCCACCCAGGAGATTACAGAGTACAGAAGAAGCATAGTACATTGTCAGGGTAACAAACAAGCCCACATGCAAGTGGTACCAGAGTACAAGAGAAACATAATACAGAGTCAGGGTAACCATACAAGCCCACGTACAAGTGGGTGGGACAGCACACAGTACACATTGCATTCTATGGTAAAGAAGGCAGCACATCCACAGGGTACATTATCTGGCTTTGATGCGGAACCAGGCTATACCATGTTTTATCTGAATGCACATCCAGTCTATTCTACCTGCATTTTAAGAATTTGAATTGCCACTGCATGTCACTTATATTTAAAACAAACAAACACCAAATAGATGAATAATACAGTGAGGCAAGGCTGCTACTTAAACTAGTAGGCTAAAATTTTGTGAAATATTTATATGTTTATGTGGATGCACTCACCAAGGTGAAGTGTACTGGAGCCCTGTATACTTCCATAGCCAGAAACAGGCAGAGAAGTGAGTAGTTCAAGTAGCTTCTCCACTTGAACTACAAACTTGACTTTTTATTGTAAAACTTTTTTTAAACACAGATCAGCACACTAAACTGAGCCAGGGTCACAGATGAGTGGCCATCACTCAGTGTAGTAGCAGGTTAACATTTTGCCAAGTTTGGTAACTGGGGAGATTACCTGACCCCAAGACATACTTCTGGATTAAAGTCCCCTAGAAAACAAGCCTGCTGTGAGCAGGGTGGACAGGGTAGGGCGTGCATGGCACAACACATGGAGACACACCCAGAGACATGCGTTTCGGCGCTGGCTGTGTCAGTGGTGTCCACAGGGAACACAGAGATATAGGTCCAAATACTTTCAGAACTGTAAGCAGTTAAACATTCCAGTCAAGTAGTAGAGCAGAAATTAACTGCAGTTAAACTGTGAAACATGATGAAAGGACAGAGTGAAAGTGGCAAAAACATACATGCCATGGGTTTAAAGCAAGATTTTCTCCAGTGTCAACACTGTAACAATGTATATGGAGGGAACTCTAAATGCAGATTACAAATGTGACAAATGTGTACTGATTGACACTTTAAAGCAAGAAATAGCTATACTACATCTAAGAGTGCAAACACAGGCTGAGGCAATAACATTGGAGCAATGTATCGACCAAGTATCAAATGAAATGGTGCGATGTCAGATCACAAATGAAACTCCCAAAACCTCAAACACAGTCAAAATGAGAACTAGGACTGTAATGCCACAAGGGTATGATGAGGATGTAGCAGAATGGTCCTTAGTCAAACCAGGCACCAAAAAGAAAAGAGGAGGACAGATCTATATTATAAGACCCATTGTATTAACAAATAGATTTGAAAGCCTGACCCCAGAATCAGAGGAAGTTATAAATGTAAAGGAAATGCTAACTAAAAATATGCAGAAGGACATTACAAAACATAAAATGCCCCATAGGGAAATCCAAACTGGAGTTACAAATAGATTTGAGGATACAGTTTTATACCCTACTACACCAACAGCTACTGGAAACCAAAATCAGACCCAGCCAAGAGAAATAACTGTTATAGGTGACTCAATAATCAGGGGAACAGATTCAGAGATATAGGGGGGAAGAAAAGAGCATACTATGGTTAGCACACTCCCAGGGGCAATGATAAGTGACATTAAAAATATGTTGGATGGCCTAGATGGTCATCTAGAAAATCCCCTGGTGATTTTACATGCAGGAATAAATGATGTAAATAACCCCCATAAAATAAGGGATATAAACAGGGACATAGCATCAGTTGCAGTAGATATTGTGCAAAGAGGAGGATAGACTTGTATCTCTAGCATCCTTCCTATACACGGTCCCAACAATTACAAAATGGATGATATAATTATGATAAATAGGAGATTGAGTAATATGTGTAAACAAAGGAAATATTCATTTTTAAATAATGGGGATATATTCAAAAACAGAAACTTGTACGGACCAGAGGGTAAAAGTGTGTTGGCTAAGTGAGTAAATGAAGCAATAGCTTACAGTTTAAACTGAATTCAGTGGGGCAAGTTAGTATAAGAGGGATACAACAGAAAAGATTACATCTCAGTCTGGATCACTCTAAAAGTCAATTAAACTGGAAAGGCCTTTTATTAAATGCTAGAAGTTTGATTATCCCTCTGTACAGACAGTTGATGAGACCCCATCTGGAGTACTGTTTGCAGTTCTGGAGACCCCATCGCCGCAAAGACATAGACAGAGTGGAGGCTGTCCAGAGGAGGGCAACTAAAATGGTGGAGGGTCTGCACCAGAAGGCATATGAAGAAAGACTAAAGGAACTTACTATGTATTCCCTTGAGAAAAGGAGGGAGAGAGGGAACATGATAGAAACTTTCAAGTACCTCAAGGGAATCAACAAAGTCCAAGAGGGTGGCATCTTTCAGAAAAAGAGATGTGCAAGAACAAGGGGGCACAATTTGAAGACAGAGGGGGGGACAGCTCAGAGGTAATGTGAGGAAGTATTTTTTCACAGAGAGGGTTGTGGATGCATGGAACAGCCTCCCTGAGGAGGTCGTGGAGTCAAGAACAGTGGGGGAATTCAAGAATGCATGGGACAGATATAAGACAGTCCTAGTGGGGTAGGAGGAAGTAAGCTGTTGGTTAACTAGGATCTGCAGCTTATCTGTTAGGTAGGAAAATGGGCACACTATGTGAGCCAAGTAATCCTTATCTGCCATCAAATTCAATGTTTCTATGATTAAAAAAATGGATGAACTAAAATTGTTAATGGCAACAAACAATATACAAATCTGTGCTGTGACAGAAATGTGGTGGTAGGAGACAGATACCTGGAACCAAAATATAGAAAGATATAATTTATTTTCAACTTCTAGGAAATATAGAAAAGGTAGAGGAGTAGCTGTCTACATTCATGAAGACATAAAATCCCAAGAAATTCCCATCAGAAAATCAAACTTAGAACATATCTGGATAAAACTATCTCCATTAAATAAACCTAAAATTATATTAGGTGTAATATACAGACCCCCTTCTATTTCAAGAGAGGATGATTGTGCTTTAGTAAAACATCTCCAGGAATTAGATCCAGCAGACATATTAATAATCATGGGTGACTTAAACTTACCAGGAGTAGATTGAATTAATTTAAATGGGTTGAGTGGTATTGAAAACACCTATCTAGAGGTATTTGACCATATGGGCCTCAATCAGAGAGTACAAGAAGCAAACAGAGGGACAATACCCTTGATTTAATTTTGACCAATCTAGGTGATACATTAGCAAACTGTCATATAGTCCCTCCCGTTAGTAATGGCGACCACACTGTGGTTCAGTTTGAACTTGAAGAACATCTCACCAGTCAACTGGGTTTTATTAAAATTCTAGACTTTAATAAAGGAGATTTCCAGAAATTAAAAGTCATCATAGCCAAATGGAATTGGTGTATAGATTTAAAAAAAAAAAAAAAAACAATGCAAGAAAAGTTGAATTTTTTATGTAATAAATTAAATTTAGAAATAAGTAAATATATCCCTATGAGATCTAAATATAAAAATCAGGGGAAACATCATATTGGATAATGCCTAAAATCAAAGGACTAATAAAGTAAAAAATAGGATGTTCAAAATGAACAAAGGAAGAAGAGATGCAAAACAACATATGGTTTATAGGGAACTAAACAGAAAGATAAACAAGGAGATACAGAAAGCAAAATCAGCCTTTGCTTTTAAACTAGCAACAAAAACTGGAGATAATTTTAAAGCTTTTTATGCACATGTTAATAAAACAAGAAACATAAATAATATGGTAGGCCCCATAAAAATAAAGAAGATGAAATAATAAGTGATTTACATCAAATGACTGATCTGCAAAATGAATACTTTGCCTCAATGTTCAGCCCTAAGGATCCTGTCTGTATAAAAGATAATACTGATAAATCAACCATCCCAATACAAATACATGTAGAGGATGTCCAAAGAAGGCTTCAACAAATAAACCCAAATAAATCTTTGGGCCCGGATAGCATACATCCTAAAATTTAAAAACACTGTGTGTTGAACTAGCCCCACCTACAGTATAACACATATATTCCAGGAATCAGTTGATGAAGGGGTTGTCATAGAGGCTTGGAGATTAGCCACGGTTATTCCACTCTACAAAAAGGGACCAAGGACCAAGCTGGCCAATTATTGACCAGTCAGCATGACATCTGTGAAATTGAAAATACTGGAGAGTATTATAAAGGACTATCATAAATCATTCAGCACAAAATAACTTATTAGATGAAACTCAGCATGGCTTTACTGAAGGGAGATCTTGCCAAACAAATATTTTACAGTTTTATGACAGGGTAAACACAGTTTTGGACAAAAGGAAATCAGTGGACAACATCTTTTTGGACTACTCAAAGGCCTTTGACAACCTGCCTCATGCAGAGTTGATAACTTCACTTCAAGAACATGGCCTTCATAAAACCTTGATATTATGGGTAGCTTCATGGCTGTCTGAAAGAAAGCCAAGAGTTTGTATAAAGGGAGTGCTCTCCAAATGGAGAGCAATGCCAAGCAGGGTGCCTCAGGGCTCTGTATTGGGCCTGTGCCTCTTTAACTTATATGTCTCTTTGATCCAATATTCACACAATAAAATCTGGTTGTCAAAATTTGTGGATGACTTTAAACTAGGAGCGATAATAGAAAACCAAGATGATGCAGTAGCATTCTAAAAAGCTTTATGTTACATACAGGATTGGACAATAAATCACAAATTATTTCAAAACCAGGAAAAATGTGTGATTATGCATATGGAGAAAGACAACAAACAATACTACTATGCATTAAATGAGATAGCTCTATCTGAAATTAGAGAGGAAAGGGACCTAATAATCATAGTGACACAGGATCTCTCTTTCAAAACTCATTGTACTAATATTACATGGAAAGGAAATAAAATGTTAAATTGCATACTAAGGAATATTCAGAGGAGGAAATGAGAGGTTATAGTTCCCTTATATTCCTCTCTGGTGAGATCCACACTTGAATATGGAGTGCAGGTCTGGTCCCCATATAGGAAAGGAGAGATGCAGATGATTGAGAGGGTACGAAAATGGGCAACTAAAACCATTGAAGAATTAAATAGCATATCTTATCAGGAAAGATTACAAAAGCTGGATGCAGTATGTACATGCTGGAGTACAGAAAACAGAAGGAAGATATGTGTTTAACATATAGGGCTGGGGACTCCCAGTGATGTAGCTGTAATGGTGGCAGCCTAATCTTCATCCTCCCAGCTTAAACCCAGGTATCTACATCCATCCTCCCTGCAAACAGAAAACTTCCAACACGAAAATGACTTTTGCTGGTGCTACTCACGTCAGTTATGCCACAGTGGCTAAAAGGGAACAAAAAAATGGGGCAGAAACCAATATTAAAGCAAATGGAGATCGGGGGATTCACAGCTGCAGGTAGGCCCCACACCCCCTCAGAATCCTTGTGGGAATCTGATATAGAAATGGGTGAAGAACCACAAAGTAACACGGAGAAAACGCTTCACAAAATATTAACAGCAGTTAACAAAATCGAGACATCAATAGCTGACTTACGCATGGCTTTCAAGGCAGTTAACATAAAGGTTCAGCAAAACAAAGAAAAAAATCACAGAGCTCGCTGAAACTCAAGACTGCCACAATAAAGTGCTGCTGTATCTCTTGTAATGAGAAAGACAAACACACACCAGATTAGAGGATGCAGAGAACTGTGCAAGGCAGAATAATTTCCACATTCATGGAGTAAAAGAAGGAGCCGAAGAAAGGTTCCCTAGCCCAGCTGACTTCATTATCCATTTATTAAAGAAGAGCTCATCACTGCCATCCAACTTGCCTTTAATTATAGAAAGAGCACATCGCTCTCTTGAGACAAAGTGTAGGGAGAGTCCAAATTTTGAGAGAGGGGGCGATTGCACCCCAAGGGTAGGTTTGGAGGGAGGAGGAAGCACCTCCATTAGTTAGATCTATCCATATGAATACAGCACGTTACTCTTACAGCGTGTGGGTACTAGTCTATGGACTATTTTGGTGGCACTGGTATCCCACGCAACACCATAAAAGTTCACTAATGGTGTATGAGAAGCGGGGATTTACACACCCAGGAAGTCAACAGGGAAAAATGGATTATTGCTTAAATATGAAGCAAAACAAGTTCATGGCAATTTGTCAAAAGGTTTGGTTAAACCAGTTTATAGTTATGTACATAGTTCGAATTTTATACTCTCCATAAATGTTTATAGGAGGGATTGGTTATTTGTTACAAGGTGTCTGCTTGATAATATAAGGAAAAGATTGATTGGTCCACTTCGGAAGCTGGGAAACCACAGATACAAAACTGTTGGTGAAATGGTGGTGGGGGAAATGGTAACAGTGGCAGAACTTACTAAGGATCACTATGGATAAGATTACTATTGTAACCTATAACGTTAAAGGAATTCATTCACCCATTAAGCGCATGAGGATACTGAATGAGCTTAACAAACTGCAATGTTCTATTGCTTTTTTTACAGGAAACACACCTGAGCTTGCAAGAACATACCAAGCTGAGGAGGGAATGGGTGGATAGGGTGGAAGCTGCTACTTCAGCTAATGGATGGGGGGGCAGGGGTAGTAATACAAATTAGGAAGGGATGCCCTCTACAAATAACTTCAGTAGCGCAGGGGCGGGAAGGTCGATTTCTGAGGGTCACAGGTTTAATTCATGGAGAGATGATCCACTTAGTTAACCTATATGCCCCAAATGTACACCCTCAAAAATTTTTGAAAGGTCTTTCAAGAGCTGGCCCTGCTGACCCCGGGACAAAATTGCAATTGGAGGAGACTTTAACATTGCCCCGTTGGCAACCATGGATAGATCATCAAGTAGAGTAACGCATGATAAAGCAGCAGCTAAAGTGCTCGTCTCCTTCATAGAGGGGATGGATTTAATTGAAATCTGGAGACAACAACACAAAGGGGCAAGGATCTACACCTTTTTTTTACCAAGCTAAACAATCCTACTCCAGATTAGACCATTTTTTAATAACTAAATCTCATATGCCTAAAGTATTCTTCTCTAAAATCCATAACATTACTATCTCGGATCATGCCCCTGTATTCATTTCCTGGGGAAACCATAAAGTGGATCAGGTTAAACTGTGGCACCTTAACATTTCTCTTTTAAGTGATAAAAACTTCATAACAAATATGTCAGAATCCATTAAAGAAATTTATGATATTAATATGGGCCAACAATATTCACCACTCTCCACCTGGGATGCTCTGAAAGCAGTGTGCAGGGGGGTTTATAGGGGTGGCTTCAGCAAAAAATTAACTAATTAGCAGAGTTAAACTGGGACAGAGCCTTAAATAAAGTACAAGAGCTAGAGGCAATGCATAAAAGGGATCCTAATAACAACAAAATATTAACAAAATGAAAACAGGCCAGGGACAAGTTTCACAAAGCAGATATTCATAAAATAGAAGGCAAACTCAGATTCTTAAATCAAAAATACCAAGATACGGGAGGAAAAGTGGCTAAACTATTGGCAATGAGGCTGCATAAAAACCAAGTCGATAGAACAGTCACGAAGATCCACAACCCAGTAAACCCACAGAAACCAATATCCACCCCATCAGCCATTGCAGCTCAGTTTCAACAATTCTACCAGAAACTGTATAAAGCTGAGGTACAGCCAGCCAATATTAAATCCAAGACTGAACAATTCCTACAGGACTTGCCTGTGCCTAAGTTAACAAACTCAGCGAGGGAAGTGCTGAATGCCCCGGTCTCACCACGGGAAGTCAGAGAGGTGATTACCTCCCTTCCAAATGGTAAATCCCCAGGCCCTGATGAGTTACCTTCTGAATTTTACAAACAATTTAAAACCGTACTTACCCCCATCTTAACCACTGTGTTTAACAACTGAGTGACCGAAGATCGAATACCTGACTCCTGGAAGGCAGCCCTAGCTAGTGTTATTCCTAAGCCTGGCAAACATGCAGACAAATGTGAATCATGCAGACCCATCTCATTATTGAATCAAGATCTAAAAATACTATCTAAAATTTTAGCTAATAGATCACAAAAATTTGCTGAACTCCTGATACATCCCGACCAAACGGGTTTCATTCCTAACAGGCATATGGCAGATAATATTCACAAATTGCTCAATGTCCTAGCTTATAGTCCCCCAACAAAAAATGCACAAATTGCCCTTTTTTTAGATGCTGAAAAAGCATTTGGCCGCCTCACTTGGAACTACCTTTGGGTTGTTATGGAAAAGATGGGATTGGGGGATAAATTCATACAATGGGTTTCTTTGTTTTATAGCAACCCCACTGCCAGAGTACGGGTAAATGGTACTACATCGGAGGAAATAAAGCTTGAAAGGGGGATGCATCAGGATGGCCACTATCACTCTTGCTCTTCGCGATGAGTTTAGAGCCACTGGCTATTGCCATAAGGCACTCCCCAGACATACAGGGTGTCCAGATGGGTGAAGGTTGCTGCAAAGTCTCGATGTACACAGACAATACTCTGCTTTTCATCGAGAGACCTACCCTCACTATCGCTAATCTGCTGCAAGTGTTAAAAAATTATGGAGTTATATCAGGATTTAAAATCAACTTGGAAAAGTCAGAGGCATTGTTGATCAAAGGGAACCTAAGCCAGACAGTTAAAAACAATTTCCCCTTTAAATGGGTAAAAGAAAAGGTCCTTTACTTCAGTATATGGATTCCGAAACACTTAAACAAGTTATATAAATATAATTATAGCCTCCTTACTAAACAGATCTACTCAGACCTAAGCAGATGGCACAGTTTACCCTGTCATTTCTTAATAGAATACAAACCATAAAAATGAATGTGCTGCCAAGGTTGCTCATTCTTTTTGCTTCTCTACCTATACATATTCCTAGAAAAGATTTAAAACAGATACAATAAAATGTTACAAATTTTATCTGGGCGGGTAGAAAGCCCAGAATACACAGTTTAATACTACATGAAAATAAAAATAAATTAGGTCTGGACCTCCCAGGTATCAAGAGGTACTACTGGGCAGCACAAATTGTCCCTTTGATTAAAATAGTAAGAAGCCCTCAACATATACAATGGTGCGAGTTGGAAGAGACAGGGCTCAAAGGTGTCCCCCTGAATTTGCTTCCCTGGACGACTCTAACAGGTTTGCTTAAAAACAGAAACAGATGGACCAGACATATAATTTCAATTTGGTTAAAAATAAGAGGCGTCTGGGAAAACCCAGAGTTTGTATGGCCATATATTTCAATGCAGTATTTGCCCAACTTCCCCACAGGTCAGAAGGACACTGTCTTATTTAGATGGAAGCAACAAGGTCTGCAATATCTCCCTCAGCTCATAGAGGAGGATCAGTTAAAAGGTTTTGCAACTCTGCGACAAGAGTATAATCTCCCCCATACTGATTTTTATAAATACCTCCAGCTCAGACACTATGTTAATCACACCATGGGTGTATGATCTCTGGGGGGGACAGCCTAAAGAAGGTGTCACCACAGTGTATAATAGGGCCCACTCATGGGACATGAAACACTTGGTTTCTCTGTTCTATCAAAAGCTAGATGACAGACTATCTGAAATGGTAATTCAGAGGATACAAAATAACTGGGTAGAGGAGTGCGGGCAGGAAATTCCAGATGAAGAATGGACTAAGATCTGGTCCAACCAGCATAAAACTACAAATTCATTAGCATGGAGAGAATACCGCTGGAAAGTATCGGTGTGTTTTTTTATTACACCAACCATTTCACAGCATTACTCTAAACATCCTTCAAATAAATGCTGGAGGAAGTGTGGGCAAAAAGATACACACACCCACATTTTCTGGGCTTGTCCTAAGATTCAATCCTCTTGGGCACAAATAGGGAGGGAAATCCAGGATATGTTAGGACTAGATGACAATTTGGAATTTCAACATCTGATTCTTGCCTGCACCCCCCACGGGATCAGATCTAAGGGGAAAGAATATTTGTTCCTAATATTAACCGTGGCTGCCAATAAGGTGGTAACACAAAACTGGATCTCAGATAATCAATTAATTATTACCCAATGGCTCACTAATGTTAAGGCAATCAGAGATGCAGTAGCCATTACTGCCAAAGTGAGGCAGAAAGTGGAGAGATTTAATATCTGGTGGCATCCCTTCTTCACTTACTTAGAAGAGAGGGAAGGACTCCTGGTTTGAACCCAGCAATTGATGTGAAATGACCTAGATCAATCTCAGATGATAGATAAAGTAAAAGACAGAAGAGACAGATACCAAGTTGGAAGTTTTTATTGGGTTTTATTTATTTATTTTTATTCAGTTTTCTTTCTTTTATTACAGAAAATACATAGATACATAGACAGTGTCGGCAGATAAGGGCCTATGGCCCACCCAGTCTGCCCATTTAAGTTTGTAAGTTCAGTTTATGTTTTCCAGGGAGTCTGTTGCCCCTTACCCCTGACCTCCAGAATTCCTTTATGTCTATCCCATGCATTCTTAAATCCTGTGATTGTTTCAGCCCCCACCACTTCCTCTGGCAGGGTGTTCCACTTGTCCACCACCCGTTCTCTGAAGAAATTCTTCCTCACGTTTCCTCTGAATCGTCCTCCCTCCAATTTCATCCCATGCCCTCTAGTCCTGGAACATCTTTTTTACTTAAAAATAGTGCATTCCTGCACCCTGTTCCTCCCTGTAAGATACTTGTATGTCTCTATCATATCCCCTCTCTCCCTCCTCTCCTTCAGGGAGTACATGTTCAGTGCCTTCAACCTGTCCTCATAGGACTTGTGATGCAATCCATGCACCATCTTTGTTGCCCTCCTCTGAACCTTTCTACCTCGTCTATGTCCTTACGTAGGTAAGGTCTCCAGAACTGCACAGTGTACTCCAGGTGCGGCCTCACTAGTGTCTTGTATAGTGGAATTATGACCTCCTTTCCTGCTGGTGATGCCCCTGCCTATGCATCCCAGCATCCTATTTGCTTTACCTGCCGCCTTGTCACACTGTTTCCCTGCCTTGAGGTCATCAGAGATGATAACTCCAAGATCCCTTTCCTGCTTGGTACATGCTATATCCTCACCCCCCAACTGATATATTGTGCCAGGGTTTTTGTGCCCCATATGCATTATCTTGCACTTCCTTGCATTGAATTTCAACTGCCAAACCCCTGACCATTCTTCAAGTTTCTGCAGGTCCCTTCTCATTCTGTCTGCACCCTGTGGTGTGTCTACTGTGTTACAGAGCTTTGTGTCATCAGTGAACAGTGAAATTCTGCCTTCTAGGTCCTGCGCAATGTCACTGATGAAGATATTGAATAGTACCGGTCCCAGCACTGATCCATGTGGTACCCCATTGGTCACTCTTCCCTCTGTGGAGTGACAGCCATTTACCACCACCCTCTGTGTCCTGCTGCCCAGCCAGTTACCTACCCACCACACTACTGTCCTGCCCACACCATATCCCCAGTTTGTAATAGTCTTCTATGTGCACGGTGTCAAAGGCCTTGCTGAAGTCCAGATAGCCATGTCCACTGCCCTCCCTGATCCACCTCCTAGTCACCCAGTCAAAAAATTCAATGAGGTTGGTCTGACATGACCTTCCCTGGTGAAACCATGCTGCCTTGGGTCCTGTAGTCCATTGACAACCAGATGTTCCACCAATCTTTCCTTCAGTAGTGCTTCCATGATCTTCCCCACTACCGAGGTGAGGCTGACTGACTGGTCTGTAGTTCCCCACTTCCTCTTTGTTCCACTTTTGTATAAGGGACTACATCTGCTATCCTCCAGTCTTTGGGTACCTCCCTGTTTCTAGTGATCGGCTAAACAGGATAGCAAGAGGTTCAGCCACCACCTCTCTTAGTTTTTAAGGACCCTAGGGTGCACCCCATCTGGCCCCATTGCTTTATCAACTCTTATTACTTCCAGTTCCTTCAGGACCCTTTCTCGTGTAAAGGGACTTGTGTCCATTTCTGCACCATTCTCACCCCTTGTACTCCATTCAGACCCATTACCCTCCTCTTCCTCAGTAAAGACTGAGCAGAAATACCTGTTCAATATGTCAGCTTTACTGTTGTCATCCTCCACACAGCCCCCATCCTCCCCCTTCAGTCTCACTATCCCTCCCTTTGCCTTTCTTTTTTCACTTACGTACCTGTAAAAGGTTTTGTCCCCTCTACCCACTGATTTTGCAATGTGTTCTTCTGTCTGAGCTTTGGCTTCCCTTACTGACCTCCCTGCCTCCCTTTGCTTCTCCTGGTACTTCTCCCTATCCCCTTCTGCCTGTGTCTTTTTGTATTGCCTGAATGCAATCTTTTTGGCTTTCACTTTCTTTGCTACCTCTTTGGAAAACCATAATGGTCTCCTCTTCCTTTTCCTCTTGCTAACCTGCTTAATACATAATTCTGTTGCTCTTGTAATCCCCATTTTAAATACTTCCCACTGTTCCTCAACCCCTGATTCCTGCCCCATTCCCCTTAATGCCTCTTTCAAGTATCTCCCCATTTTCTCAAAGTTTGCCCCCCTAAAATCCAGGATACGTGTTTTTGTGTGGTTTGGTTCTGCTCTTTCTGTGATTTCAAACCACAGTGACTGGTGGTCACTGTTCCCCAGGTGCTCCCCCACTCTTATCCCCATCACACTGTCCCTGTTTGTGAGCACAAGGTCCAGTATTGCCTTCTGCCGAGTTGGTTCCATGACCAGTTGCTTGAGGAAGGCACCCTGAAGGGAGTCCAGGATAAATCTGCTCCTAGTTGATGCTGCTGCTGGGATGCTCCAGTCCACGTCTGGAATATTGAAGTCTCCAACCAGTACTACCTCACCCTTGTCTGCCATCCTCTGGATGGCTAGCATAAGGTCCCTATCTGTTTCTTCCTCCTGGGCTGGTGGTCTATAGACCACACCTGTGTGGATGGCTGGCCCCATTTTCCTTTCCAGCTTAACCCACGGTATCTCTCCCCCATTTTGTTCCTCCTGGATCTCTGTGGCCCTTATGTCATTTTTCACATACAGTGCCACTCCTCCTCCCTTCCTGCCTGCCCTGTCTCTTCTGAATATGTTAATATGAAAATGGGAGGCAAAAAGTACCAGTTAGGTATATAATAATGCAATGTTTAATGATAATTGCAGAGCAGAATGAATGATGATTGGATGATACTTATGGTAGAGGACAGGCCTAAAAACAATGGTGATCAGTATGTAAAAATGAAATGTAACTACAGGTACTCTTCCTACAGTGCTATATGTAACCCAGCTATTTATCTGTCTGAGAAATGTCTCCAATAAAATAAGTAAGTTCAAAAAAATAACATATAGGGCTTAGGAAAAACACAAGTTATGGGAGCTCCAAGATTGCAAACCAGAGAAAAGTTTTATGAGACTAGATCACACACCCCTACAGTTGGAAGCTGATCACTGCAGATCAAAAAATAGAGCTAGATGTTTAATCAGAGAATAGTTCCAGTGTGCAATGCACTCCCTATAGAGGTTATAGGTAGCAACACGATGGACCAGTTTAAGGCAAATCTGGATAGACACTAGAGACAGGATACACATTAAAAAATAAACATTTAACACTTAGTTGAACAATAAAATATAGACCCAGTGTGCGCCATGGACGAAAGTCTATACTATGTTCAGTAATACCTGTGATACGATTGATACCTATGATACCATGTCACGATTAAATCCACATCCAACCTGTATATCTTAACATGTAATACAGCTCTGCCCCGACTAAGCTGATTCATGGTGTGGTAAACTCAGGTACTGGAAGAGAGAAGATTTCCCTGAGTAAGATAGTCAGGGTACAGCTGCAGCTGATTTGGCTGATTAGCTGCAGCTGCACAGACAGGAGAGCTTTATAAACAGGAAGGAAAAGCCAGCAGGCAGTTGCTGCAGGGGTAGAGGGCTGACAAGCTGCTTGGATGTGTTCCAGAACAGGAGTCCCTTAAGCAACCCTCAGGAGATTGGGCCAATCTTCTGAGGGTTGCTTAAGAGACTCCTGTTCTGGAATATAAAATATCTTAAAATGTTTGCCTGATGGAGCTTAACAAGGAATAATGGTTAGCGATCACACAACATGTTCTTTCTGGACCAGCCTGGCCTACACCATACATAGCAATTTAAGGTTGAATGAGATTCTAGGTTCATCACCCCTCCCCCCCAACATTTTATAAGTATGGATTACATTTGGTGTATAAACATGTATTAATTATTCATTTACAAGGATACCCCAACATATTCTGCTACACCTGGTACTCATTGTTTCCATATCTAGGTGATAATCCCATATGCAAAAACATCATGGCACACAGTGCCACAACCAATATATTGAGAACAATTGAAAGGTCAGTGAGAACACATAACTGACACAAATCCCAACAGAACTCAAATGCTACAAAAAACATCAGATATTTTTCGTTTCGTGAAGGGCTACACTCCCACACCTACTGATGTGGGGGGCTTTGCCCCCACACCCTCTGGAATTAATATAATCAGTTCCATGGGGGTGTGGACCTCGGGTAAGGGGAGAAACTAGGGAGGGTGAAATTTCTTTATAAAGAAAAACCAACAAAAGTCCAATACTGGGAGACGAACCCTGGTTCCCAGTTCTCCTCCTCTCCAGGTAATAGAGCCTTAGCCACTCCACCATGGGAGTGGCTCAACCAGGCACCATACCTACAACTACTTCATCCCTTCTCCATCTACACATGAAATGTCAGGGGTAGCTATAATTCCATAATGCTATTACACCCCTGTTGCTTGCTGTAAAGTATGCCGCGATATTAGTATGATGATATTATTGTGGTGATATCTTAACAGGATACCATTGATTCCCATGGTAATCAAAAATGTGTAGAAGCTTACCCTGATGGCTTGTACTGTCCCTAATTTGACCCCACTGTTTGTACTAGAAGTCTCCTGCATTAGGCTCATCACCCTCTGGGAGAAGTGCTTTCATTTTACCCTAGTATTTCCCACCTCTGATTTTCAGGGTGTATCCCACATCCTGCTCAAGTACACCACATATCTCCATCTAGTTGAGTTTCTTGTTAGTTACTTTTGAGTACAAAGCTGACAGATCATGTCCCTCCTCATCCTCCTTTTCTGCAGGGAAAACATGGGAAAGACCTCTAGTTTGCATTATTCATCTTTTTCTTCCATACACCTGATCACTGTAGTGACCCTGCAGTGCACCCTCTCAAGTGCCTTGTGTTCTTTTTGTACTGAGATGCCCACACACAGTATAGCTAAGACAGTTAAAACACCAGGTTGTTAACCTAGAGACCCAGCAGACCTGAGTTTGAAGCCCACAACCACTACATGCACACTGAATGACCCTGAGCAGGTCTCTTAACCTCCCTGTACTACTGGGAGGCATCTATGGCTCAGTGTGCCTTTCCTGGCCCAAAATTTAAAAATAAAATGTAAACACAAGAACATACGAAGGTGCTAACAAAATAAGGCTTTTTCATCTATCGAGTCTGCTCATATTACAGAGTCTCCAGTGACAGCAAAGAACTCTGCCCCCCAACCAACACCCTTCTTTCTGGCTACACCCTTTTTGACCTTGACATTTCCCTTTACCTTGTCTCAGCCCCTGTTTGAAGCTATTCCAACTTACCACAACCCTGTCCATGAAGAAATGCCTCCTGGTCTGCCTCCAAAACCTCACTCCCTCTAACTTAAGACAATGGCGCATCATGTTTTTCCTCCCACTGAGCCTAAAGAGACTCTCCTTATACATCCTGTTTATACCTTTCATATACATAAAGGTCTCAGTCTTGTCCCCCCCAACAAGGAGTACATATTCACGGACTCCAGCTTCTCCTCATCTGTCCTGCACTGCTGCACCTCTGACATCTTAGTTGCCCTCCTTTGGACCACCTCCAGCAGGTTCATGCCAATATTTCAATAATGTAGGGCCCATCTACCACAAATAAAAGAACTTCACACTGCACTCCAGATGAAGTCTGACCAGGGCCTTGTAAAGTGGAAGGATTACTTCCTGTGCTTGGCTGATCATTCCTCATTTGATGAACTACAGCAGTCTGCACACCCTTTTCTGACAGCAGATGCTTCATCCCCTTGTCTATTATGACCATTCAAAGTCCCTTTCCTCTTCTACTGCAGCAAGAGAAGCCCCACAATATGTGTAGGCCCCCCTCTGTTTTTTTCCCCATGTTTAACTGCTTGGTTTTGGCTGCAGTGACTCTGAGACTCCAGCAGAAGTCAGATCAATTGCACAGCTTGTTCAGGTTAGCCCGATGTTTGTTCCCACTGTTAAGGGAGTCCTCCACCCTGACCAGTTTGTATCATGAGTAAACTTATGCACACTGCTGGATATTCCAACTTCCAGATCATTGATAAAATTCTAAACAACAGTGGCTCCAGCACAGATCCCTATGAGGAACCACTGAGTACCACCTCAGTAGATCCCATCTACTGCAAATCAGCATAAGGTTTCCAGAGGTAGTTATATATGTATGTATGTATGTCACCTGAGATGCTGAATGCTAATAGAATGTTAAGAGGTTTCTTATAACATAAATGTGATGTATGATGTCATACAGCACTAGTGACATCAAATAAATTTATCTACACAGTGACTCAGATAGATGGATTTGTCACACTCTGTTTATCCAGATAACTGTTGCATAAATTCTATTAACGTAGACTATATGTCTAGATACCCAGAAGTTTTCCCCTTCTATTGAACAGGAAAGGTGTGTACTGAAATGGCAGCGTGGAGGACTGTGTTCTCTCTCTCTCACTCTCTCTTGCTCTCTGATTTTTAATAAGGAGGTACCAGCAGCAGTCAGTGGGCACAGACTATCAGCAGGAGCTGAGGTCAGTCAAAAAAGACAATGATTAATTTATTTTTACTGGCATTGATTTAGGGTGGAAATGACAGGAAATTGAAGAACACACCCAACCCAGGTCCCCCACCCACCGCGCCAACTTAACTCACCACCACCTGAGATGAGACTTGCCCCTGATGTGTCCGAGTCTGATAGACTCCTGCCTAGCCTAGATGTTTCTATTTTTCAAATGAGTGAAGATTCTCTTTTCTCTCGTTGAGTCATTGTAAAGCAACACTACACGGAATGGATGGCAAACAGAACTTGAGACCGACTGTGTGTCACTGACTGACTGACCCCATCCCAGACTGGCATTCCTCACCACAGCAGCAGCACGTGCTCTTGGATCTGATTCCTCTACTCCACTACCAAGAGACTGTCATGATGACATGAAGTTCTCCTTCTCCTTGGCTTGGCTTCACCCTCTTCAATCTTTCAACTCACCCATGGCTCACCTCCTGTCCTGCATCATTTTGCCAGTAGCGGCACAGCACAGAGATTTTTTTAGTCATCATCATCATCATCATCATCATTATTATTGAATTTGATTGGCATGGCAAGGTGGGGGGTGGGAGGGATTGTGCCGTAAGGAAGTAAGCCAGGTCAGGAATTAAGCTGTCTAGCCAGTCCCTATGCCGCCCCTCCCCGGGCTGACAATATGGGGAAAAAAAGAGCAGCTAGAAAAGGAAAAACAAAACAAAACAAAACATCAGCTCCTTGTGCTGGCCTCCCAGTGCTCAGGGCCTGGGACAACAGTTCAGGTTGTCCACCCATGATGGCAGCCTGGTAGAGGGTTCGACTAGACACCAGGGATCTTCAATATAGTAACATACATAGGAGGGTTCCACTGAATGTAATTGGACTTAGATTTATAAAAAAAAAATCCTTTTTATTTATTTATCAAGTCTAGGATTACAAATACCTTTGAGCCATGGCTCTTTTACAAAGGTTCCACGTCAGAGAAATACAAATTATGGGGAACATCAAGATAGGCATTACAACAATGTGGACATTGCAAACAGAGTACAGATTAATACAGTTCAAGGGTAGCATTGTAACAAGGCAGCCAGTGGCATTTGTCAGAGAAAACAGACAACAGATAAGAAGTGCCAGAGTCATAGGGAGAGGGAAGAGGGTAGGGGAGAAGGAATGTAGGAAGGGTGGCGAGAGGGTGAAAAGTGCAGCATTGGGTATACCAAGATGTGAGGGTAGAATCCAGTGAGGAGGGGAGGGGGGGGTGACAACTAGAGCAGAAAGGGAAGTGGAGAAACAAGGTTAAGTTGGGCAGTCACAGGAGCTGTTGGTAGTGAGATAGTCCCGGAGCCTAGTTGTAAACATACCAATAGTTGGGGCAGAAGAGATGGTTGGGCTGAGGCCATTGAACCAGACTGGCACTCGATAAGCAAAAAAGCGTTGTCCCTGTGAAGTGTGACAGTGGGTGACTTTCAGTAGTTGTAGCGTGGATCTCCTAAGGCACCATCTGTTAATTCGGTGTTGTAACAGAGTTGAGACCCCAGGAGGTGCAAGGCCAAGTTAGATTTTTTTCACCATGGAGCAGGTGAGAAACTTTATGTGGTTTGATAGTTGGAGCCAGCCGGTCTGAGTGTACAGGTCACATGTGTGGGTGAGACGGTGAGCACCAGTGATGAGCCAACATGCTTTATTTAAGGCAGTTGAGAGGCATGTAAGGGTTGTGGTTGTGGCCGAGCCATAAATGATGAGATCATAGTCTATTACAGAGATCACAGAGCTCAGGACTGCAACCTTCAAAGCTTCTGGTGTGAGGTGTGGTCTGTGTTTGTAGAGGAGACCAAGCCGTGTATTAGCAGCTCTAGCTACATTAACTACATGAAGTCCATAGGAGAGATTAGGGTCAAGCTGTATCCCTAAGTATTTGAAGGACCCCACCTGATCTAGAGTGTTCCCCTGGGTGGTGGAGATAGCCAAGTGGTGTAGCTTGTATGGGTTATGAGAGCTGCAGAAGAGCATAGATTTGGTTTTCTTGTCATTGAGGACCAGTTTATGATTAAGAAACCATGTCTCTGCAGAACTGAAGCCAAGTTGAAGGTTGTGTTGAAGAGTTACAGGATCTTTGTGAGTGGAGAATACAACAGCATCATCGGCATATAGTATGATCTGCTCAGAGCAGTGGTAAGGGAGGGAGTTTAAGAAAAGGCTAAAAAGGACAATCCGATTTCCTTTTTTGTGAGAACAGAAAAAGGAATCATGAAAAAGGATTTAAATAGGTAAAGTAAAACGTTCAGAGGGCATGTTACCTATATAAAATTACAGAGTTACCTATATAAAATTACAGAGTGAAGCGCATGAGGTCCGGATGAGCAAAATACATGTTTGGATATCTGTAAATGATATCCCTGGGCAGAGTCATGACAGTTTGTTGTGTGAAAAAAATGAAAATAAGATGGCAGCTCATGAAAAAACTTAAAATTAAATTTTGAGCAAATATCTGGCTTCCTGTTACTCTGCCCTTTTCAACCTACAACCCTGACATTTGGTACACTTATGTGTGCCATTACTGTCTAGGTACCACATGTGGTGTCAGTTGGAGGAAAATAACTGACATTTAAAAATTTGGTGAAATTGGACAGCTTGGTGGCGCTGAGGGCTGAGGTACTAGATGCCTTACCTCATGCTACGCTGGCAACCTGTGATTTTCTTGCTGTGCCCCGAACACTGATTTCCTACAGCGACCATGCTATTCTGTGCCAGAAGTGCAAAAACACATTTCAGCCAGGATGTGAAAAATGACAGCTGTACTCTTCATAAGGAGGTGTGGAAAAATAGCAATGATGAAAATCTAGAGTGAAAATATTATGAATGTGCGAAGTTACGAGTGTACATGGAAACTGCACAATGCACGTTCGTAACACAGTCATTTTATGGTCTTCCGACACAAAATTTTCAACATAGGCATTTTAGGACCTCTGCTCATGAACAGTGTCACTGTGATTTTTGTAATGTGTCCCAAACACTGATTTCCAACAGCGACCACGCTATTTTGTGCCAGAAGTGAGAAAACACATGTTGGCCAGGATGTGAAAAATGACAGCTGTACTGTTCTTAAGGAGGTGCAGAAGAATGGCCATGTTGAAAATCTGGAGTGAAAATATTGTAAATTCACAAAGTTACAAGCGTGCATAGCAATGGCACAATGCACGCTTATAAAACAGTCATCTCTTGGATTTTTTTCCACCACATGTGCAACATAGACTTTTTGAGAGGCCACCTCATGAACACTGGCACTGTCATTTCGTTAATCTGTCCCGAAAGGGGATTCCGTTCAGTGACCGCAAAATCACCTTTCAGGACTGAATAATGCCATGGCAGTGGCTAAATTCATGAGGAGGGATCCCAATAACCCCATGTTGAAAATTTGGTGCCAAAATTCCCAAAAATGCCTGAGATATGGACCAAAGTTGAAAAAACCCTATTTATGCCATTATACAGCTTACCGGCATTTCTTCAGTTCGCGGTCAGCTTTGAAGAGTGCAGACGTGTTCCCAGTCCACCGAAGATTGTCGCACTGGGCTTCAGAGGTAAGTATGGGGTGTGGGGGGCTGTGGGGATGCAGGGTGCAAAGAGGGTAGGGGCGTGTGAGGGTGGGGCCACTGGACTCAATGAGGGACCGTTTTCTGATTTTACAGGTAAAAAAAAAAAATCGCTGGACTTTTTTTTTTTTAACAGGAATATTTGGCATGCTTGGGTGGGTTCCCAGCATGCCAACCGAGTATTTTTTTGAGGGAGGCAGTTGTGAGCTGATGGGGATTGGGCACTTAAGGCACATATGGGGGTGCAAGAGCCATGGAGATTAAGCACCCCCCGGCACAAGCCTACTTTTTGTTTGGGGGACATTATGCCAATGGGGAGTGGGCTCCTCCATTGGCAAATTAAAGTGGGGGGACATTATGCCAATGATGAGAGGGCTCCCCATTGGTTAATTAAACTGGGATGGGGAACATTATGTTAATGGGGAGTGGGCTCCCTTGTCAGCAAATTAAACTGGGATGGGGACTGAAGCCGACGAGGAGTGGGGCCCCCGTCGGCAAACAAAGACTGTTGTGGGGGGGCACATGCTGCCTAGGGGGATTGGGCACCCCCCCAGCAGTGGGGGCTGAATAATATTGTTTGTGAACATGGTGGCAAGCTGACGCCATGTTTACAAACAATATCACAGTAGGCAACGTTACACACAGCAATGATGGGTTGCTCCCTCATTGCAGCAGAATGGCTGACACTGCAATGATGAGGCGGCCCCTGATTGCTGCTGCAAAAATGTTACAAATTGGTGGCACTTTTGAAAGCCAGTGTCATCAGCACACTGTGCCTACATTGGCCCACCAGTGCTAAGCCCCAAATGCAGTGCCCCCCATTGGCTGTCACACTGCCGTGCCTCCACAACCTGCTTCTCTCCGAAGCTACCAGATAATGTTTCTCGCACATGCGTCCACGCAAACAAAATAAATTGGTGAACTTCCACAGAATTATAGTACCAATTCCTTGAAATTCCATGGAATCTAAATGATAACTGGGTGGGTATTTCACAGGCAGAACTGCATACTTCACACAGCTCAAATAATGATGTAATACCTAAAATTCAGTGTTTTCAGTCTCCACTTGGAATTTCATGGCCTCTTGCGGACTATGCTACTTATTAATCCAATTATTCTTTTAACTTGTTCATATTTGTAATTATCTTCCTGTTAGTACTGTATGTAATGTCAGCATTCATACAGCTACAGAATGAACACACACCGACACATACACAAACAAAATCAACTTTTCATAATTTTGGCAGGTTACATATTCTATGAAGGATAATGCTCTAAGTGGAAGCAGTCAATACTTGTCTGCATTTCTGGGGCTTGCTACAACTCTCAGATCTGCCTCCCTCTGTATAGCCAAAATGTTGGCACATTTTAACTGGAGCTGGGTTGGTATCCTGGCGGAAGAAAGTGACCATGGTTTGCTGTTCAGCCAAGCCATGGCAGAACAGCTCCCTAAAATCGGTGCTTGTCTTGCTTTCTCAGCAATCATGCCTATAGCTTACAATGAGAAGAGGACCCACCAAATAACAGAAGTGATCAAAAAATCAACAGCAAATATTGTTATGGTATTTTGCTCTGAAGAAAGCCTGCAGCCAGTGATAGAGGAGATTGCAAGGAATAACATCACAACAAAACTCTGGATTGCCACAAATGGATGGTACTTCTCTTCTTTCTTTTCCAGAGAAACGCTCTGGCAAACATTGAATGGTTCCATTGGAGTTATTACCCGCAAAGGAGAGATGACGGAATTTAAAAAATATCTACTTAACATTCATCCTTTTAAGTTTTCAAATGACATTTTTATTAAGGAGTTTTGGGAAAAAACATTTGGCTGCAAATGGCAGAACCATAGTAGAAGTCAAACAGATGAGTTCTCCAATGCTGGACCCAATGTCTGCACAGGAGCAGAGACATTAGCTGCTCCAAGCATTTCTTTCTTAGATGATAGTGTTTATAACTCAGTCCATACTATTGTGCAAGCACTGCAAGATCTACATGCATGTATACCAGGGAAGGGGCCATTTGAAAATGGAACATGTGCAGACATACTTCAGTTTGAGCCATGGCAGGTAAGAGAAAACTAATGCATTTGATTGATTGATTGATTGATTGATTGATTGTTTGGGGCTTGACCAGAAAAGGCGCACTGAGCTAACAGTTCATTTTCAGGTGTATCCTTAAGGATGAGTTACATAGAACCATAGGCTTTGACAGCAGATAAGGACAGCTTGGCCCACTAAGTCTGTCCATTTCCCTACCTATTAAATAAGCTGTAGATCCTAGTAAACCAAAAGCCTACTTCCTTCTACACCCCCACTATAATTGACTTACGTCTGTCCCATGCATTCTTGAATTCCCTCACTGCTTTTGACCCCATGACTTCCTCAGGAAGACCGTTCCATGCATCTTCCACCCTCTCTGTGAAAAACTACTTCCTCACCTTGTCACTGAGCCGCCCCTTCACTCTGTCTTCAAACTGTACCCCCTTGTTCTTGCACATCTCTTTTTCTGAAAGATGCTACCCTCTTGGACTTTGGTTGTTTCCCTTTAGGTGCTTGAAAGTTTCTATCATGTGCCCCCCACTCCTTTCTGTGAGGATATACATATTAAGCTTCTATAGTCTCTCTTTATATGGTTTCTGGTGCAGACCCTACACTATTTTAGTTGCCCTCCTCTGGACTGCCTCCATCCTGTCTATGTCCTTGCAGAGATGGGGTCTCCAGAACTGCATGCAGTACTCCAGACTGGATCTCACCAACTGTCTGAACAGAGGGATGACAACTTTCTGTTTACTACTGGTGATGCCTCTCCCTATGCATCCCAGTTACCCCTTTGCCCTCCTTATTGCCTTCTCACATTGCCTGCCTACCTTTAGGTCATCTGATATGACTACCCCCAGGTCCCTTTCCATTTTAACGGTTGTTAGTACCCCCTCCTTGTGTACTCTTCCCCCGGGTTTGTGTTTCCCAGGGGCATAACTTTGCATTTCTTTGTATTGAACATAAGCTGCCATATTTTTGACCATTCCTCCAACCTTGCCAAGTCCCTTCTCATCCTTTCCACTCCCCCTGTTGCAGATCTTGTGTTATTTGCAAAGAGATGTACTTTTCCTTCCAGTCTCTCTGTATTGTGACTTATAAAGATATTCAAGAGGAATGGCCCCAGTACTGAACCCTGCGGTACCCTGCTAGTAACCCCCCTTCTTTGGAATGGATTCCGTTTACTATTACCCTCTGCATCCTGTTGTCCAGCCAATTTGTTACCCAGGCTGCCACCCTGGGACCCACTCCCAGGCTGGTTAACTTGTTTATTAATCTTTTGCATGGGACTGTGTCAAATGCCTTGCTAAAGTCTAGGTGGGTCATGTCCATAGCCCCTCCCTGGTCTACTACTTTGGTCATCCAGTCAAAAAAATCTACTAGACTCATCTGACATGACCTTCCTGCTGTGCATCCATGCTGTCTTGGGTCCTGTGTCCCTCTGGCCTCTAGGTACTCAACAGTTCTTTCTTTCAGAAGTGATTCCATCATTTTGACTGTCAGTATAGCCTAGAGGTTACAGGAACGAGGTGTGAACAAGCTTGGTACATCCAGCAGACCAGACCTGAGTTTGATTCTCACAACCTCCACTTGCATACTGTGTGACTTTGCGAAAGTCACTTAACCACCCAGTGCTCCCAGGTCACCCCTGAAAACAGGCACTTGTGCCTAGTGGGCCTTACCAGGTTACCAAAGACTGAAATAAATAAATAAATCATTTTCCCTATCACTGAAGTCAGACTAACAGGTCTGTAGTTTCTTACCTCTGAGTTGCTCCCACTTTTGTGAAGGCGAATCACATCCACCTTCCTCCAGTCTTCAGATACTGTACCACACCATCCTCCCATGATTTGTTAAAAAGGGTAGTCAGTAGGGTCACTAGTTCTCCCTTTAGTTCTTTAATTCTTTGGTGAATCCCATCAGGCCCTATTGCCTTGTCCACCTTGAGTTTTAGGAGTTCTTTCAGGCCCCTTTCTCCTGTGAATGCACTGGTATCGACCCCCTATCCACAGTGCTTCTATTGTTTGGGTTAGGTACATCCCCTCCTTTTCTTTTGTGAATTCTGAACAAACGTATTCATTCAGTGTCTTTACCTTTTCACTGTCATCCTCTGGCTACCCCCTCCCCTTTATTAAGCCTCACTGCCCCTGCCATGTTCTTTCTTCACTCACTTACGTTTCTATAAAAGGTTTTATCCCCCTTCTTAACTGAGTTGGCTATCTTTTCCTTGATTTGGGCCTTTGTTATTCTGACTGCCTTCCCCACTTTCTTCTGCTTTAACTGATAAGAGTTCTTTGTCCTTCTCCTTCTGTGATTCCTTATACTTTCTGAAAGCTATCTTTTTCTCCTTAACCTTCCCCGACACCTCTTTTAAGAACCATAGTGTTTTTTTTTCCTTCATTTTGTTTTGTTTATTTTCTTAATACAAAGGCTTGTTGCCTCTGTGATGGCATTTAGAAACATAGAAACATAGAAACGTAGGCTTTGATGGCAGATTAGGACCGCTTGGCTCACCTAGTCTGCCCATTTCCCTACCTACAAGATAAGCTGCAGATCCTATTTAACCAGCGGCCTATTTCTTCCTACCCCCCCCCAAAAAAATTGCCTTATGTCTGTCCCATGCATTCTTGAATTCTCCCACAATTTTAGACCCCACAATCTCCTCAGGAAGGCTGTTCCATGCGTCCACCACCCTCTCTGTGAAAAAATACTTTCTCACATTGCCCCATAGCCATCCCCAGTCTATCTTTAAATTGTGCCCCGTTGTTCTTGCACATCTCTTTTTCTGAAAGATAATACCCTCTTGGACTTTGTTGATTCCACTGAGGTACTTAAAAGTTTCTATCATGTCCCCCCTTCCTCCTTTCCTCAAGGGTATACATATTAAGCTCCTTTAGTCTCTTTTGGCTTCTCTTGCAGACCCTGCATCATTTAAGTTGCCCTCTTCTGGACTGCTGCCATCCTGTCTCTGTCCTTGCGGAGACAGGGTCTCCAGAACTAGATGCATTTTTCCTCCACCCTCCTTCCTTCCCGGTTGCTAGTGCATTCCTTAGGCACTCTCCCATTCTGCCAAAGTCAACCCTCCGAAAGTCCAGTACCCTTGCTTTTGTATGTCTTGACTCTGTGGCTGTGTTTATTGTGAACCACACTGTCTGGTGGTTGCTTGTTCCCTGATGGCTACCCACTTCTAAATATGAGATCCTCTCACCGTCCCCATTTGAGAGTACCAGGTCTAAGACTGTTTCCTCCTGAGTGGGTTCCAACACTTGCTGCTTGAGGCATGCCCCCTGTAGGGCACTGAGAATGATTCTGCACTTGGATGTGGCTGCAGCAAATGTCCTCCAGCTAACGTCTGGCATATTCAAGTCCCCCATCAACAATATCGTCCCTTTTTCTGTCATTCTAAGGATGCCTCCTATCATTTCCTTGTACATTTCCTCCCCATGAGACAGAGGTCTGCATACAACCCCTGTGCAGATTGTGGTGCCATTTCCTGTCTCCGAGGTGATCTATGGTGCCTCCTCTCCTTCCTGTTTATCTACTAGTTCCATTGCTTTGATCCCTTCCTTTATGTAGAGAGCTACTCTTCCTCCTATTTTACCCTTCCTGTCACTCCTATAGAATGTGTAACCTGCTATGTTAACATACCAGTCATGGTTCTCTGTGTACCATGATTATGTGACTGCCATGATATCCAGGCATCCCTCTTCCATCAAGGCCACCAGTTCAGGGAGCTTGTTGCCCAGACTATGGGCATTGATACTCATTACCCTCCATTTCTTGATGGCCTTACCCCTTTTTGTCCTATCTCTGTCCTTTTTGCCTTTGTTGTTTTCTCCATTTACCCCTGTCCTTCTCCCTATCGATGTCTCTGTCTTGGTGTTTACCTCACTTACTGCCCTGATTTTTGGGGGGGAGCTAGGATTTCCCTGCTCCTTTCCAGTGCCTCTCTCCCTCCCTTGGCTAGTTTAAATGCTTGCCAATGAAGCATTTAAACCTGTCATCTAGGATCTTGGTTTCCTTCCTGGACAGATGCAGACCATTACACCAGTAAACACCTGCATCACTCCAGGTGGACCCCCAGTCCCCAGTGAAGTCAAACCCCTGAGCTCTGCACCAGTTTTTCAACCACTGATTGAATCCCATGGTGTGGCGTACCTTAGCCTCACCCATGCCATAGACCGGCAGCACCTCCAAGAAGGTTATCATGCATGCTACTTATCTAAGGCCCCTCCCCAACTCCACAAACTATTCCTGCACTGCTCTGACCCTTTTCTCATCCAGGTCATTTGTTCCTAGGTGGACAATGATGTCCAGATCCCTCCTCTGTGCAGCTGCTGCCATGATCCTGAGGATTCGCTCCCTGTCCCTCCAAGCCATGGCACCAAGCAGGCACCTTACCTCCCTCTCCCCTTCCTCCCCCTGCTTTGGATCTGTTTTTGGGCCTAGACAAATATTTCATCCCACAGGTTTGCTTAGTGGGGCATTTCCCGGGGGGGGGGGTGGCTGTCGTGAAGCTTAAATTTCCCTGATTTAGACTGTTATTAAGTTAATCATTATCAGGCACTGGCTGTACAATTCCGTCCCTTCTTTCTGGGAATGGCACTCAGAAATACTTCAAGCCCTTGAATTAGAGAAACACAATGCCCGGCACCAGGCCTGTCAACAGGGGTTTATGAGTAGGTGTGGTTGTCTGCTGGCCCTTTTACCTATAGCGGAGGCCCTGCAGGAGGAAACAGGTTGAGAAGAAGAGGGGGTGACTTCACTTCCCTTTTGGGGTATGTGGTAACTGGCTCCCCCTTTTTTTTCCTTGGTGGTCTGGGTTCTATTTTGCTTCATAATCTCCCCTTTCAATTTCCTCATTGTATGAGGCTTTAGTTGGTGCTCTGGGGTGGGGTGCGGGGCTGGTGGGGTTTTGTTGGGGGGTCTGGGGAGGGTTAAGGGGTTTGGTTGGGGGGAGGTGATGGGGTGTTTTTGATTTCATCGGTCATTTTGTAATGGTCATGGTAGCCATACTGTGTCTCTATATTTGTTATTCTGCCTCATGTGCTGGGTCAGCTATTGCTGGTTGTTTTTTTTTTGTTTGTTGGTTTTTCTTGTTATAAACTAAATAAAGGATATAACATAAAAAAAAAAAAAAAGAAACAACCGTTGGGGGGGGGGGTTCAAAGCCCTAAGACAGACGCAAGGTGGTTGTATCAAACATCCCCATTGCAACTGACACCTTGCATCAAAAGATGCGGCTGGGAGCTATTTATTAACAGTAAAAGGGGTTTGCACCAGCCTTGCACCACAAAATGGGCTGCAGAATGGCACAAGGTGGCTTGCAGCAGATGCAGGCTGCCATATCCACTTTAATGGTATACAGAACCCCCCCATGAGGATAAAGGTCTAAGTGCTGTTAGACCAGCAAGAAGCTGGTCTAACGTTGACTGCAACATTCTCTGGGAGGGCTGTGTACTGTTTACCAACATGTCAACCCCCTGCCCAGCCTTGTGCTACCTGTATGGTGTACTAGGAAACTCAGTGACAGCCTTAGTGATCTAGTGGTCTTCCTCAGCCCCAATATGCCAGCAATAAACTGAAGAAGAATGTAAAAGTACCCAGCAACTGCACAAGTTCCACGCCCCCAGCCTGAGATGCCTGTCTATGAGAATGCATGAAACCTCCGTACCTGATGAGCTAGTGGCCTCCCACCCCAGCAGGTAGTGCCCACCACGCTGCTTCCCCATCCCAAACCCAAATCTGGCAACTGGCATAGCCCTCCTCACACCACTACAGTCACTGAATGAACTGCCAGAGCACGTACAGTATACAGTATGCTCTCCGACAGTTCATTCAGCAGCCGGATGTTGTGGTGTGAGGAGAGCTATTCTGGTCTCCTGATTGGGGCTCAGGATTGGGGGAGCGAGGTGGTGGGCACTACATGCTGGGGTGGTAGGCCACTAGACCACCAAGTATGGAGGTTTCATGCTTTCTCAAAGATGAGCATCTCAGGCTATGGGGTTGAAACTGTGCAACTGCTGGAGACTTTTACTTTCTTCTTCAGTATACTGCTGGCATATCGGGGCTGGTGGGAGCCACTTGTTCACTAGGGATGTCACTGAAATTCTTAGTACACCATACAGGTGGCACAGTGCTGGGGGGGCACTACCTTGCTCCCTTGCAAGGATGCAGCTGATGCCCGACTGCCCCACATCTAGCAGCACACCTGGTGAATATGCCATCTGTTTGGTGCACCATCACTGATGCTGCCAGACTCTGGGACCCTGATACTGAATCGGGCACAGAGTCCCTGACACAGCGGCACTTGGCGCAAGTTGCCATTATCGCAGCTTGCTTCCAAGCTTTGAAAATCTGGCCCAATATTTCCAACTTTCTATGTTCCTCCTCACTTTTTTAGAACACGCCACCTTCAAAACTTAATAATTTGAGGCTATGTATTATTATATTGATTCTGTATTCTACTAACTGATGAATGTAGTATCAGTAATTGGAATTAAATAATTATTTTCAGAAGTTGCTCATTTACTCACCTTCAATTTACTGTACTGAGCTCTTTTATTAATTAACTTGAAATCTAACCTACATTAATTCCTAATGAATGCTTTTAGAGTTCAGTATAATCAACTATAGGTATATTAATACACGTGTGCAAGAATGCATACCCAAGAACAATTCAAATTAGTCTGCATACAAAATATGTGCACATCTAATTAATCTATGTAGTTTTTTCCTGAACTCGCAGGCATGACACCGGCCACCCCTCGGGGGGCTTGCATCCATCCCTGACCTGCACCTCATAGACAAGGCAAATTTATTTAAAAGATGCTCAGTCCCGGAGGCTCTGGGCACCGTACAAATTTTAAAACATTATACACAAACAATCGAATAAATAAGGATAATAAATCACAGATTATATACTAAATCATACTCTAAACATCAAATGCTTGTGAGAAAAATAATGTCTTCAAGCGAACCTTGAAGACATCTATCGTGGGGGCCTCTCTGACCATAGCTGGTAAAGAGTTCCATAGAATGGGAGCCATAACACTAAAGGCTCTGTCACCGGCTGATTTGAGCCTCATTCTAGGAACGGTCAGGAGGCCACCACTGGAGGATCAAAGAGGGTGGACGGAGGGAGTAGGTGTCAGAAGGACTGACAGGTAACCAGGGCCCTGTCCGTGTAGGGCCTTATAGGTGAGAAGACCCACCTTGAAGAGGATTCTCCACCTGACTGTCAGCCAGTGCAATTCACACAAAACCGGTGTAATATGACAGAACTTCTTCTGCCCAGTCAATAACCGGGCAGCTGCGTTTTGCACCAGCTGCAGTCTGCGAAGTCCCCCTGTGACCCCGAGATAGAGCGCATTACAGTAGTCCAGCCTAGATGTGACTAAGGCGTGTATCAAGGTAGGGAGGTCCAGAGGCGGAACAAGGGGCTTAATCCTGGCAATGTTTCTGAGATGGAAGAAACAGGTATGAACCACAGAAGATATTTGGGCCTCCATGGTCAGGTTCCTGTCCAGAATCACTCCAAGATTACGCACCCAAGAGGAGGCCTTCAGTGACACAGCCCCCCCGAACAAGTCCAGTTGCTGAGTCAGAGGCCATCCTATCACACACTCTGTTTGACTCCACTACCAATACCTCTGTCTTGTTAGGGTTCAGTCGCAGCCAGCTGGAGGCCATCCAGTCATTTATCTCGGTCAGACAGATGTTTAGCACGTCTACTGTGTTGGATGTTCCTGGGGCAAAGGACAAATATAGCTGAGTATCATCGGCATAGCAATGAAAACTCAAGCCATATTTTCTAATGATCCCCCCCCAAGGGCAGCATATACACTGCGAACAACATTGGGGCCAGTACCGAGCCCTGAGGGACTCCACAGGGGAGAAGACAAGATATAGATGAGAAATTACCCATCGTAACCCGTTGCCTCCTATTGGTAAGAAAGGACTCAAATCAATTGATGACAGTACCGGTGAGTCCACACAGCTCCCTGAGATGGACAAGCAACACACAATGGTCCACAGTGTCAAATGCTGAGGAGAGATCGAGGAGAACAAGAATTGTCCTGTCCACCCGATCTCTAGCCCTGAGGAGGTCATTCTGCACCCAAACAAGTGCAGTTTCTGTGCTATATCTGGCCCGAAAAACTGACTGGAAGGGATCATACAACTCGTGAGTCATGAGGTGCTCCTCCAATTGAAGCGCTACCACCTTCTCCACCACTTTCCCCAAAAATGGGAGGTTGGAGATATGACGGTAATTTGCTATGATCTCCAGGTCCAAAGATGGTTTCTTTAAAAGGGGTCTCACCAGAGCCTCCTTCAAGGGATCCGGAAAGACTCCCTCAGATAAGGAACATGGTACAATCATGGCAAACACCGGGCCAACAGAGTCAACACAACACATTAAGAAACGTGTTGGCACTGGGTCCAGCTCACAAAAGGTATGCTTCAAATTGGTTGCCACCGCGATAACCTCACTCACCTCCACTGGTCTGAACTCCCCCCAACTCGGTGGAGTGCACTCAGAACACATTTGGCAATCACTGTCAGCTATAGTATTGCTGGCTGAAGAAGCCACCCACCAGATCGAGGACACCCTGTCTGAGAAAAAATGAGCAAACTCCTCACAGCCTTCATGAGAAAAAACCCTCCCAGGCTGCAGACAGACAGGATGAAGAAGTCTATCTACAGTCCGAAAGAGTGAAGATGGTCGGTTCTTCCCGGCAGCAATCTCCCTGGACAGGAACACTGCCTTCTTACGGTTGATTGCCTCCTGATATGCACAATAGTGCATACGCAGGACCAGTTTGTCTTACCCCCAAGTGAGACCTTCTCCAGCAGCACTCTAATCTCCGACCAGTACTCTTCATCACCCTGAGGTCTACATCAAACCATGGGGACCTCATGTATGAAGTTCTGGGTTGTACATGGACAGGTGCGAGGGAGTTTTTGGTGTCAGAGGGCACCCTATTATAGGTGTCAACCCCAGCACAGACACCTCCAATGCATGCATCACCCACGCTAGATAATTTAACTGCCACCAGAAAACCCTCAGGGGTAAGACCCCGCAAAGGGCGACAGCTAATCATCACAGCAGGGGAAGGCCTTATGGTGGGAGCCCCAAGTGTGAACTTCACCGTGCAATGATAGGACCAAAAGACCCGATCAATCTCAAGATCAGTGATCTCAAGCCCCAGTGAAAACACCAGGTCCAATATGTGGCCGTCCTGATGGGTGGGTGTAGCAATGACCTGCAACAGTCCTAAAGCGGACATACTCTGCAAGAAATCGCCGCTGCATCTTTGATCTCCATCATCCACCCAAACATTGAAATCCCCTAGAAAAACACATCTGGGGAATCCCAATGTTTCACCAGCAGTGAACTTGGCAAACTCCTGCAAGAAATTCCCCATTGGACCAGAAGGACGATAGATGAGGAAAATCCTGCAGCCCTCGCCGAGACCACCACGGATAGCCACACACTCAAAAGAACCTGGAGTTTCCAACGGGTGCACAGAGAAGGTCAGGCTGGATCTAAAGCCGATAGCTATACCACCACCCCTGTGATTCACTCTGGGGCAGTGCACCACGGTATACACGGGAGGGACCACAGCCTCAAAAATAGGGCCTGCATCATCACCCACCCAGGTCTCTATGATGCAAGCCAGATCGACTGATGAAACTAAGGCGGCAATAATTGCTGTCTTGTTTCTGATCGACCTGGCATTGCATAGCACTGCCTTCAGAGGATAGGAGGGTGGTGCAGCCCCTCGGGTTGCCTGACCACTCGGTCTGGTGGACTCCCTGGGGACGGGCACCAATCAAGTCTGGCCTCTCCCAGATGCCCGTCGCAACCCAGGGCGCCTTCTGGACCTAACAAGCTCTATCCTACCATCACCCATACCCAAATCATCCCACTGCCAATAATCAGCACGACCCCCTACAATCCCCATTTCCCGACAGTGTCTAGCAATAGTAACAGACACAGGGAAAGGGGCAGAGGGACGTAAACCATATAGCAGTGAGTGGCTATAGGTAATCCTAGCCCCCATGGATCCTCCCACATAATCCCTATGCATTTCAAAAAACATAAACTACTATTAGATAAAATTTAAAATAAAAACAAAATAACTGCCTAACCTACTTAATACAATAAAATATATTAAAACGAACTCCAACTTAACATACCTTACCAAACAATAACTATAAAGCTACTCGGCAACATGGGTTTGTGCCAGGTAGATCATGTCAAACCAACCTTGTGGAGTTCTATGAATGGGTAACATCAGAACTGGACAGGGGTAAGCCTGTGGATGTATTATTCTTGGACTTCAGCAAGGCGTTTGACTCTGTCCCCCACAATGGTCTGGTGGAGAAACTGATGGGGTTAGGAGTAGGCCCTTTGATGGTCAGATGGATTGAAAACTGGCTAGCTGGACGCACTCAGAGAGTAGTGGTCTGTGGGGAGCTCTCGAACCCTAGAGAGGTTGGTAGTGGGGTACCGCAGGGCTCGGTCCTGGGTCCGATCCTGTTTAATGCATACATATCGGACATCAGGAGGGTATAGGGTGTGAAATGAGTCTCTCGCAGATGACTCCAAGATGGGAGCAGTAGTTGAGGGAGAAGAGGGAGGTTGGCCCTGCAAGGGACCTGGACACCCTGAGCTGGGCTCACACATGGAAATTAATTTCAATATCACCAAGTGCAGGTGTTGCATCTTGGTCGGGAAACCCTAAACACAGGTACACCCTGGGAGGGAGGCACTGGGAGGCCCTAATAGGGGAAAAAGACCTAGGGGTCGTGGTGGATGCATGTATGAATAACTCTGAGCAGTGCAGGAGAGCGGCTAGCAAGGCAAACAGGATGTTGGGATGCATCGTAAGGGGGATCACCTCTAGGAGCAAGGAGGTGATTCTGCCACTGTACAATGGACTGGTTAGACCACACCTTGAGTACTGTGTACAGTACTGGAGACCACACCTAAGAGGGTCATACAGCTCCTAGAGAGGGTACAGAGGAGGGCAACAAAGATGATCACGAGGGCTAGGGATTTGACGATGAAGACAGACTTAAGGGCTCTGCCTGTTTTCACTGGAGGAGAGGAGAGACAGGGGACATGATTGAGGGTCTTCAAGTACCTCAAGGGAATAAATAGGAGTAAACATGGAGGGATCTTTAGACTAAAGCAGGGAGGTATCACCAGAGGGCATGGTTTGAAGTTGGAAGGTGGAAGGTAAGGGGAAAAGAGGAGGAGGTTTTTCACTGAGAGGGTGGTGGACCCTTGGAATGCACTGCCTGGTGAGCTAGTTCAGAGATCCACAGTGGAGGGCTTCAAGAGAGGATGGGACAGACACAGAAAGTGGATGCATCAGATGATGTTCTGACCCAAGGGGGTGGGGATGGATGATACGGGTTTCTGGAGCACAAGGGATGGGAGGGTCTCGGCACCCAACTAAGGATCTAAAGTTCGAGCAGACTCGATAGACCGTAAGGCCTAATCTGCTGGCAAATAGTATGTTAGTATGATAGTACTTAACTTCGACATAGATTTAAAACCATGTGACAGACCAACCCATTTTCCTTCTTTAATAGAAGCAAAGTTTCCAATGCCGAGCGGCGCTTCGCTTTTATGTCGAGCAATATCCCCGCCCCTTCAGCACAGTTAAGCTCCCCCTCGTTCACACCTCTGACCAGGTGTAAAACAGCAAGACTGAGCATGGTCTCCCACCCTGTGCAGATCAACCGCCAGAGGGCAAACGGACAGCAGGGAGAGTTCCAAAGTGCGAGCAGGCAGCGAAAGTGCAAGTGGCAGTCCAGACATCAGCCACTTATGAGCGGCATTACAAAATGACTTCAGTTCCAACAGACAGAACAGCCGCTTGGGAGCTACGCTTCGCTTTTATGTCAAGCAAGGACCACAGCTGGACCCATCATGGAGTCTTTCAGCTCCATTTTCTCCCTTTCCCCTGTTGTGGATGCATGTATGTGCATGGAGGCATGCGCATGCTGTGTTCCCGCAACTCTCTCCCTTCATGCCACGCTCCATCAGACGCCACCACAGACCTCCACCTTCTGGCAGTGATACTGCAGGGTTGACATTATCCCTCCCCTTGAGAGGAGGGCTGCCTTGCAGCAGTTCTGTCCAGCTCCCCCCACCTACCCACGATGACCCAGGCTAGTTCCCTAACCTGGGCTGCTGGTGTGGCACAAGATGTGGTGTCCAGCGTTTCAACTCTGAGCACCACCAGCTGGTCCACAATAAAAATATTTTAAAGTCAGTAGTGGAAAGTGCAGTAAGTGAAACAAATTTACTTAGCAAAATATACTCAAAAAAATAAAATGGAAACTTACTTTTTAATGGGAAAATAATTCCACTATAACCTAATAGAAGCATTCTGGGACATATGTTGGCTAGCACCTCCTTTTCAAGTTTTCTGCTTTCAGTGGTTTTAGATAAGATTTTTTTCTCTTCTCTCACTATATCAAGCTTGCGATCAGGGATTTAAGGCTGCAAATAACAACCAAATCTGCTACAGTATACATAATCAGGCAGTCATAGGTGCCACAACGGGGGGGGCCACTAGGGCCATGGCCCTACCACTTTCATAAGTGACTCTATCACTTTTTGCTATCATGGTAATATATTAAATAGGGGAAAATTTACCTCTTACATCCTTGGCCCTACCACTTTTCAAACCATTCCAGCACCACTGCAGGCAGTAGTACATGGAAATAAAAAGAACAAGGAAAGTAATACAGAAGATACAATATATGAATGGCATTGTGCATGATACAGTACCATGTATAACAGTATGCATACAATAAAAATACAGGGATAGGTAACCTTCATTAGTATGGTGTTTAGCCAAAATAGGCAAGACAACACAATTTCTAGCAGCCTAAGGGCAGGTTCCTACAGAAACCTGGTTAGGAAAAGTGTGCTACTCTCTTCTGAAGGCTAGACTGGAGGAACATTGATGGATCTTAATCAGGATGGAGTACTAAAGTGTGGGAGCAGAGTAGAAGAAGGACATTTCTCCTAGTTTTGCCTTGGCTTTAGGTACGTTTAAGGAACCAGAGACAATGGAACTTAGAGGATAGGATCGGCTATCAGGTGTGAGTATCACTGAAAGGTACTTAGAGGATCACTTAGCTACAACCGTATGTATCACACCTCCAATGCTAAATTTGTGCAAGCCTGGTGAAGGAAGCCACCTTAGTTTGTTATAAAGAGCACAGTGGTGTTTGCATCCATTTGTGCACATGGAAAATCTGCAAATGTTGTTACAGGCCACGTCCCATTTTTTAGGACAGTTTTGAAGGCTGAGTAGTAGACTACCATCCTGTAGGTCAGTTTGGGGAGCAGGATGCCCTGAGCAATAGCAACATGGGCTTTGGGTATAAGGTTGTCTCTAATCTTATGGGACAGCCCCAGTCTGGTGTTCACAGCCTTGCAAGTAGCAAAGATATGAGCAGAGAAGTCCAATGAGGTGGCAGATGTAACTCCCAGTTAGTTAAAGGAGGAGACTGTGATAAGACAGGATCCTGCAATGCATGCTTCTGCTAGGGGGGTACGGCACATTTTATCCTTGGGACTGAGCCAAAAATCATGGCTTGGCTCTCAATAGTGTTCATAAGGAACTTATTTGAGTGGAACTATGCTTGTACTAATTGAAGGTCAGAAGAGAGATGATCATTTAAATCCAGAATGTTGCAAGAGCTCAATAAGAAAACAAGGTCATTGGTGTATAGGATTGGACTGCAGTGCCTAAAACTAGTTTGGATTGAGTTCATGTATAAGTGGAGAAGGAGGAGCCCCAGTATGGAACCTTGGGAGACTCCAATTGTAGTAGCAGTTGGGTCAGGGCATGATCAAATTTAACTTGCTAATGCCTATTACCAAGGTTGCATTTGAACCATGACAGGATAGTGAACGAGATGCACAAGGCACTCAGTTTCTCACTGAGTAGGGTGTGGTTGACCAAATCAAAAGCCTTAGTAAGGTCAATGTAGACCACACCAATGAGCTCACCCCTGTCCATGGCAGTGGAGATGAAGGAGGCTAATAACAGGAGGGTAGTAGTAGTGCTATGGTCTTTCCTCAAGCTATGCTGTGCAGGAGACAGGAGGTCATGATTGGTGAGGTACTCAGTTGGGAAGCAACCAATTTGTTGAGTACTAGTAGTATTACAATTGGCCTAAAGTTGCCAATATTTGTACAGTACATTTTTTTGTAAAGTGGAACAACATGTGAGATTTTCAAGATATCAGGGACCATGTATACTGTAAGGGACAGGTTAAAGATTCCTGCGACAGAACCAGGCAAGTTCTGCTGCAGCAGTTTTCAGTATGTTAAACTCTATTGTATGTTAAGCTCATGAGCCCCATCTATGAATTGTTGCGTATCTAGAGGCCATAAGGGCACAGGACCCAAGGCAGCATGGATTCACAGCGGGAAGGTCATGCCAGACAAATCTGATAGATTTCTTTGACTGGGTGACCAAAGTAGTAGATCAGGGAGGGGCTGCGGACATGGCCTACGTAGACTTTAGCAAGTCATTTGACACAGTCCCACACAAAAGATTAATATACAAGTTAGCCAGCCTGGGAGTGGGTCCCAAGATGACAGCCTGGGTAAAGAATTGACTGGAGAATAGGACACAGAGAGTAATAGTAAATGGAGTCCACTCTGAAAAAAGGGAGGTTAGCAGTGGGGTACCACAGGGTTCAGTATTAGGACCGGTCCTCTTCAATGTCTTTATAAGCAACATTGCAGAGGGACTGGAAGGAAAAGTATGTCTCTTTGCAGATGACACAAAGATCTGCAACAGAGTTGATGCACAAGGTGGGGTGGAAAGGATGAGAAGGGACTTGGCAGGGTTAGAGGAATGGTCAAATGTATGGCAGCTTAGATTCAATGCTAAGAAGTGCAAGGTAATGCACCTGGGAAACAAAAACCCAGGGGAAGAGTACACAATGGGGGGTGAGATACTAACAACAACATATCAGATGACCTAAAGGTGGGCAAGCAATGTGAGAGGGCAGCAAGGAGGGCTGGGGGGATACTGGGATGCATAGGGAGAGGCATCTCCAGCAGAAAACAAGAAGTTATTATCCCTCTGTACAGACAGCTGGTGAGACCACATCTGGAGTACTGCGTGCAGTTCTGGAGACCCAATCTCCACAAAGACATAGACAGGATGGAAGCTGTCCAGGAGGAGGAACTAAAATGGTGCAGGGTCTGCACGGAAGACATATGAAGTGAGACTTAAGGAGCTTAATATGTATAGCCTCGAGGAAAGGAGGGAGAGGGGGACATGATAGAAACTTTCAAGTACCTCAAGGGAATCAACAAAGTCCAAGAGGGTAGCATCTTTCAAAAAAGAGGTGTGCAAAACAAGGGGCACAATTTGAAGATAGAAGGGGTGGCTCAGAGGTAATTTAAGGAAGTATTTTTTTCACAGAGAGGGTTGTGGATGGAACAGCCTTCCGAGGAGGTTGTGAGTCAAAAACAGTGGTGGAATTCAAGCATGCATGGGACAGTCATAAGGCAATTCTAGGGGCTGGGGGTAGGAAGAAGTAGGCTGCTGGTTAACTAGGATCTGCAGCTTATCTATCAGGTAGGGAAATGGGCAGACTGGATGGGCCAAGCGGTCCTTATCTGCTGTCAAATTCTATGTTTCTATGTTTCTATGTTTCTATTTCATCAGAGCCAGCAGACTTTGATACAGGAATTTGCATAAGGAGTCTGGGAACCTCACCACAGATGACCACTTTGGGAAAAAAAAGGGAGTGACAGGGGCACGGATCAGTGATGGTAGGGCCGGGGGGGGAGATGGGGGTCAGAGAAAGCCCCAGTGTAAACAGAGAGGTCAGTGAAACTTTGATTGAAGGAATTACCTATAGTGACAGGATTATTGCAGTTAACTCCATCAAAATGTAGGTCCTTGGGCATAAAGTTAGGACTAGCTTGACATTTTTCCAGAAATGTCTTGGGTTTCCAGATGAAGCATCAGACATCGATTTGAAATGAAGACTTTTGCTATGCCAGATGGCCCTCTTACACTCATTTCTGAGCATTCTGTAGATAGTCCAATTATTGGCAGACTAGGGGGCTTTCTATGTAGACCAGCTGGTGTCACTTCATTTAATAAGGGCCAGCAGGGGGTGATCCAACCATCTAGTGACAAGGCCGCATAGTCTCCTGGAGGTCAAGGGAGTATATGTATTTTGGATTTCTATTAGGACCTTGTTGAAGACAAGGAGGCATGGTTTTCATCATTAGTGGCCCATAGCTGTCCACCAATCTGCACTCTCAACCTCCTGTTTCAGTTTAGAAGGGTCACGCTTTGAAAAGTCTCTGAAGTGTATGATTCTGGGGGCCTTTGGGGCCTTTGCCCTCCAGACACAATAAATGGGGGAGTGGTCACTTATAGCATCAGGGAGGACACCAGAGCAGGTAATGCTTTCAGGTTGAGGGGTGAGAATCCAGTACATTAAGGTGGAGGTCTGACCATTATTTGCCCTTCTAGTGGGTACAGAGGTATCTAGTCATAAAGTCATTGGAATAACAACGAAGGGAAAAACTGTGCTGCTAAAATAGAGTGCCTCGAAAGAGTGACTGGGTAAGTATAGCATGGCCATGAGAGTGCTAATGTAGCTCTCTTCAGGCATGCTGAACAGTGTAAGGGTTACATTGTGTACTGTAGCACCATGCTGGCTCTGTGGCAGTTAGAGTGATGGGCTGTGAATAGCTGGGACATCCACCTGGCCTGGGTTCAATTCTGCCACCTTTCATTTACTTTTTTTGGTTCCCATGGTTTGTTCATTTCCGCGGACATTTAAAAAAAAAAAAATATATATATAGATATAGATAAATACTGTATATATATAAGAGGGGTTGTGGAGGGCAAAGCCCCCCCACGTCATAACTGGGCCAGAGAGATGCACTTGAAAACATGGACCTTCCTTACTCATGTTGCCCACCTCTTTGCCTTTCTCCCTCACCCAAGTTGCCTGCCCTGTGGAGTGTTTGTCTGTCTTCTGCCCACCCATCCCAACTGGTCCCTGATGACCAAGTTGTGTGACGTATGTAGTTGCACTCAGCCTACCCCCCTTTCACAAACCCTAAGTCTTCATGCCATGTGTTTCACACAGTGGTTTTCCTCAGCAGTGTTTTGTCTTCTGACATTTTCCGTGAGTGGTTTTTGCCCTTGGCATTTTTGTTTGAAGAATTATCACATGGTGCCGGTTCAGAGATGAGCTTATCGAGCTGTAATTTGTAGAGGGTAAGTTCAGCATTTTTATAGTAGCCATTAAGCTAATCAATGTTAAAATTTTGAAAACTGGTGGGTGAATTAGTCTCTGCCCACAGCTGCAAGAAAGTCTGCTGACTGACTGGATGCTGAGGGAGGAAGGTGGTCTTTGGCAGGTGTCCAGGGATAACAGCACTCTTTTAGTGTGATGATCAGTGAGGAAGACCCCACCACTGATTTGCCAAGAACCCAGAGACCCAAAACCCTTATGTTTTTCCTTTTGATGCTTGGGGCTGGAGAGTTAGGTTTGGAAACATTTCTCTCCTTTTGTGGTGTTAAGTTACCCTAAGCGGTGCATTAACAAAGATTTTTGCCAAAAAAAAGTTACTTTCTTTTTGAGATAGTGGAATAGATGCCCTGTACTGTGGGAAGACTATGTCTGCCTACAGAAATGCAGCAATGAAGATTAAAAATTCATGTTGCTGTCTGGTGGGCTGCAGAAGTGCAGGGCCCTCTGTTCACTTCCCTTCCATGTGGCTGCAGATGCAAGAGCAGGCAAGTAGCTACCACATGTAAAATGGAGAGTGGATGCACATGGATGGTGGTGCTGTTCTGAAGTTCGTATGCAGTAGAATGTGAAAAACACACTCACTCAGTCACCCCCGTGTATAAGGAACACAGCATTCTCTGAGGAAGCCCCTAGTGGGAGGTGAAATATAAGAATAGGGCGTCTGCCCTGGTGTTTTGGTGTTTACTTTAAAAGCTGATGGCTGCAATAAACTGGGAAGCCTTTCCTGAAGAAATTACATGTTAGTGTTCCTTATACACAGGGGTGAGTGCATTTTTCACATTCTACTACAAAGTAGCTACCACACTCAAGAAACCTGTAGCCTGCTGTAGTGAGCAAAACTGTAGACTTTACTGATATAAAAAATGTGTGCCAAAGGACATGGTGTTGGAGCACTAATTAGCTGATACACCAGTTGCCCTGGCACTTTGACCGTAGTCTTCATCAGGGGTGGGCTTCTGATGTAATCCCACTCCTTAAGTACCCCTACATCATGGTCTGGATCAATTGTGTTAGACCATTGCAAATGACTTAACATGTTGGGGTGTAGTGGGATTCGATCCTCAATTTGCACTCCTAGGTTACATACAGACATTAAAATTCAAATCAATTTTACAAAATGTTCAAATGATTTTTAGACGATAAAAGCGGTACAAAACACATTTAATAAAAAAAGTTTTATTTTCTCTTGTAAATTATCAAGCAATTTTATAAATTCATATGGGAAAGAGAAAACAAGGATACATCAGTTACATCGCTGCCCTTAAAGAACTGAAAAAGAAGGAGTGAGAGTAATGAGGCAAAAAGATCTGAAAGAACAAAGAGTGAATATTTGAAGAGTGAATGTGAAAAGTGTGAGTGTGCCAGTATTAGGCAGGAGGCTGTAGGGGAAATATGGGGGAAAGAAGGAGAAAATGTTAGATTGAGAAAAAAAAGGGGTCCAAATTAAGTCAAGTAACAAGGGGGGAGGAGAATAGAATAACTGGAAAGAAATCATGATGGTAAATGAAGAGTCCACCTGTGAGCCAATGAACAGGGCCCTATGCCACCCCCAGATGCAGAGGTGTAGGGCCATATGCCACGATGTCAGTTGTCTTCACTATATGGTACCCAGGCCAGTGCAAACAACCCTGCAGCTTGTACCATATAACAGCAGCACTCCCCCCACCCTCACCTCATCCAGCCAGGTCACTGAGCTCTCCCCTGAATTCAGCTCACCAGCATAGGATCACAAAGCATACCTGCATGGGTCAAGACTGGCACTATGACTGGCACTACACACATATACTAATTTTGACCCCAGATTTTGGAGGTAGTCATGTATGACTCCCCCTATAAACATGACATGTATCATTTATGGTATATTGACTGAAATTATGTAGGGGTACTTAAGGTGGGGTCCCAAAAAGACCATGTTGAAAATTTGGGGTAAAAATATGCGAAAATGACAAAGTTATGCATCAAAGTTCAAACCCCGGCCGGTCCAGTGGTGCTGAGGGTTGACGCGCTGGATGCCACACCTCACGCCACACCAGCAACCCAGGTTCAGGAGTGAGCTTGGGTTTCTGGGGGCTGGCCAGGGTGGAGAGGATCGAGCATCTGATGACAGCTCACCTCTCCTGGGGTGAGGGTGGGAAGTGTCTCCCAGTACCAGTGACACTCTGCGGAGGCAGGGGGCACTACACTTGGGAGCACTTGCAGAAGCCAGGAAAGAGGTGTCAGCAGACATCCCTGCAGATGTGCATGGGAGCACGCACACCTGCACTAGATGTCATTGCATGTCCGTGCCTCTGGCAGGGGGGGAGTACACCAGAACAAGGAAAAACCCTACCCAGTGGAGTAGGCGATGGCACTTGACCCCCATGCTTTCCACCGGATCCCACCGACCCACCCACCCAGCCTCCTAATTTCCTCCTCCCTAAGCCCTACCTGTAATGGTTCCATCTCTGACAGTGCCAAGAGGAGTGGCGGCCCCACCCTGGGAGGTTAAGCCGGGGGTGCCAAGCTGCAAGGTGTGGGGGTGTGGGGGAGGCTCAGATGGGGGGACCTCAGGTGGACAGGATCAGGTTGGGATGCCTGAGAGAGGCCCTGCAGGTAGTGACCAGAGGGGAAAAGATATTTTAAAAAAAATTCAACCGCCCATTGAAGTACATTGAACTGCAATTACCTTAGCTTCTCATATCGCAGTTGCCAGTTCCAGCAGTAATACATGTGTTGGATGAAATAGGGGCTCTATCTTGTGGGACATGTTCAGGTGAATGAAGGTGTGTGGGAGGTGTGGGGTTGTGGGAACCAAGTGGGAGGTCAGGGTGGGATGGGTCAGGGGGTCAGATCAGCCGGGGACCATTTTCTTTGTTACATGTTTACACAAAAACAAACATTGAGGGATGGCTTTCTTTATCACAGAGGACTTTCAGGGGTCATTGCAACACTGAGGATTGGGCACCCCAGTGTTGAACTACTGTCTGGCAGCCCAGGGGTGGGTACCCTGGTGCTGCCACATATTTAGTGGGAATGTCGGGGGTGACCTGGAGGGGAGGAGGTGAAGATGAGAAGCAATACTGGCTGCAGCCACCCCAGTCAGCTCAAATAAGAAATAAGTAAAGACTGGGAAAGGCAGGTTGGCAACCTGGAAGTGGGGGAAGCACCAGGGGTGGACACTCTGATCCACTTAACAATGAGATAGATAAACAGAGAGAGAGAGAGACAGACAGAAAAGCAGATAGACAGACGGACAGACAGAGTGAATGATAGATGGACAAACAGATGGACATATAGACAGACAGACAGATGGACAGAAAGATGGATAGACAGGCAGATGGATGGACAGACATATAGACAGACAGACAGACAGATGGACTGATAGACAGAAAGAGACAGATGGACAGGTAGATAGACAGACAGACAGACAGATATGACAGATAGATAGAGAGATAGATAGATGGATGGACAGTCAGATGGACAGACAGACAGATGGACAGACAGACAGATGGACGGACAGACAGATAGATAGGATAGACAGAGAAAGAGACAGACAGACAGACAGAACAGGGTATCAGCAGCTCACTGCTCTCAGTGCAGCCCACAGCATGACATCCAGCTGTGGTTGCAGAACTCGAGAAAGTCCCACTGTTCTCATACAGAGAACACAGGTCAATGGCTCCTCTTGCTAAGCTGGGCACCCTGGATTTTGGGGTGTCCATAAAAGGAATTTCTGGCAGGGTTTTAAAACAAACAGCAGAATCTAGCTTAATGGCTCCCATCTAGCTAGGTTCAGGTGCTTGTTTTTTTAAAAAGATAATTTTTACGTATTTTCAGTTTTTGTGACTTTAAGAAGAAAAAAATGGCAGCTATTTCGATTGGCATTTTTTTTCAACACGACATTATATTTCCACATGATCGGTATTTTTCTCCCACAACAAATAAATCATGAAAATAAGTAGTCACAATATTTATTTTTTGTTACCATTTGCATTTGATGGTTCTTTCAAAAATCATTAAAAATCCGGAGCCATATAATTTTTTTTTCAGGAAACATTCCAAAGGCACACACTTGGCACAGACCCCTTCAATCCTGAAAATTTCCTGAAAAGAATTCCACACTATCTAGGCTGTAGATGAGAACAAAAAGTGCATAATGTTAAGTATGGCTTTTTTCTGTTTTTTTGGTGCTCTTCATCTTAGAAACTGAACCAGATGTCGTCATGAAGCTTTTCACATCTTAAGACTCTGACAGCATGACCACACATGCCAAAAAGAGCACCAACACTACTGTAACACCCTCTGAACCCCTGTCACCTTCAACTGGCCCCAATTGCAGCCTTACCTGGCATATCCCATCGCTGGGACGGTTCCTGTCTTCCAAGTGGGAAGGGCTTTCCAGGAGCTGCAGGGTTGGATCCAGGCTGACTTCCCAGGGCTTCAGGCAGCAGGAACCAGGCACTCTTCATCCAGTCGGTCAGGGTGTGCTTTTTCCATTTTCATGCCCCACCCACACAGTTCTCGGCCTTGCTCAAGTATGGGGCGGCCTGGGGTGGGGGCATGGGGGCATGTTGAGGCATCATGCTCCCAAGTACACTACCAATCCACCCTCAGGGCCCCAGGTGAAACCTCCCTCAGGAGGGAAGCATCCAATAGATGCTTATGACACCCCTCCCTGCTGGTCTGCGCTCCTGGTGCCTGGGCTCGGGGCACAAACCTGGGTTGCCAGCATGCTGAGCATCCCCCTCCACTCAGTGCCATGGAGCCACGCATGCCAAATTTTGTGTCGTTTCATGAAAAGATGCCAAAGTTATTAAGGTGCAAAAGTTGGGGTTTAACATTAAACAGCCTACTCAACCTAATTATAGGGGTGTGACCAAGACCCTATACTATGATAATTAAAAATGAATATTAATCAGAAAAAAAATCAGCATTAACAAGGGACCCAAATAAGTAAATAATAGGATTATTTCAAAGCAAATAAATGAAACAATACACTAGAGGCATTAAACATGCGCAAATGTGTAATTACATTAAAAAATGCAAAGATGATGTCTATGTTCCCTTTAAATTCCATTTACTCCACTGCCTACTATTGTATGCTCTTCATGTACCATAAACATATAAATATGCATTTTGTAATAGAAATGCTACAGCAGGACATGATTAAGTGTCTTACATCAAATTTGTTTTATGCTTGTAGCTGCTCCTATATGTGAGAAATGTTCATTTCCAAAATGACGCAGGTGACGAGGTATACTTTGATGCTAATGGAAATATGCCGCCTGTTTTTGACATTTACAATTGGCATGTGACCCCAGCTGGCATGTCTACATATATCAAGGTTGGAAGTTATCAGTCTGCCTCTACTACAGGACCCAATCTAGTCATAAATGATAAGATGATGGTGTGGAAAGGAGGACAGCAAAAGGTTAGATATATGTTTTCTTTGAATTGTCCTTCTAGTAAACTGTTGCTTTACAACAAAACATGACTAACAAACATTTGTCAATACTGAATGTTTGCATGTATGGTGTGTGTGGCAGGCATGCATAGTGAGATGAGTAATTTGTGGTGGATCTTAGCTTCATACTAATGTAGGTTTTAAAAATTATACCATGTTGTTTCTAACAATTACTTTTCCCCCACTCCACTGGCACCTGAATTGGTGTGGCACTAGGGCCAATACCCTAACTCTTTCAAAAGAAGTAGGACCTGGCCCTGGCACTTTTACTGCTGCATTGCATCATTATGCAATCCTAACATATTGCCATCAGAACAAGGGGTCTAATTCCCAACTCACCACAGCTTTTGTGGTTACGAGGGAGTAGAACCCTAGCAGCACTTCCTCAAAATCTCTCTGTATCCTCCCATTCACTACAACATGTTTTTCTCTCCCACTCCCACTCCCTGTCACAGTCACTCACCCCATTGCACTGTTTTCTCTCTCTCCCCTTCTCTCCCTTCCCTGAAGTTACTTCAGACAATCACTTTGTCTCACTTTACACACTGCGCACTGAAACACTCAGCGCACAGAGATCCATGAGATCAAATGAAATGCACAAAAACAAGCAACTTTGCATCCTCAGCCAAAACCTAGGTGGAGCTGATTATATTTATTTCCACTCTTATTCATGCCTACAACACAGGGATACTAAAACCTTATTGGGGTGACAGTTGCAGTCATCTGGTGATCGCACTGCGTGCTGTACATTCTAAACAGTAGGTTGCCTTGCTGCACTGTAGCTAGCAATTTCTACATGTGGAGTCGATCATATTTATTTTCGTGCTTATTCATGCCCACAACATAGGACGCCTAAAACTGTATAGGGCTGACAGTTGCAGTAGTCTGGCGACCATGCTGTGTGCTACACATTCTATTTTTTTCCAATATATTTTATTGAAAGAGTGTTGAGTACATCTGAATCAGTTGATACATTCAATAACATCAACATGTAGCAAGTGGTAAAGAAATGCAAAGAGGTACAAAAAAGGACATTACAGTTCGTAGTATACCAAGGATCCTGGTAGTATAGCTAATAAGGCTTTTTAAAACAAACTATTAAAAAGGACATACGTTCGAGACACTGGTAAAAGAAAATTGATTCATCAATCATGGTAACATTACATAAGGAGGAGGAGACAAGAAAATTACAATAATATGTACCATTCACATGTCTCCTATTAAGGGTTTAACAGGGGAGACTCCCCTCTCAAGTGATCAGAGGATGGAAGACCAGATTTCCTCACATTCTGAGTGCTGCCCTAATGCATATAGTTGGGCTTTCTTCAGGGTCAGGCAATGTTAGAGATTATTCACCCAGAGAACAGGGGATGGAGGAGTCCCAGCAATCCAAGTTTGTGCCACTGTTTTTCAGGCATTAATGAGGCCAAGGGCTAAAGTGGGTTGTTGTGTTTACCACCTGGATGCTGGGGGTCTGCTCCCAGGAGCAGTTCCAAAGGAGAATTTTAAGTACTTAGTCCAACATTCTACTCATGATCTGATGAACACTATGCCAAAACGGGGCCACTTTGGGGCATAATAGGGCCATGTGAATAAAGCCTCCCTCCTGACAACCACACTTAGGACACTCACTCAGTTTTTGGGGATCCATATCATGCAGCCTTTTAGGGATGTATTATGCTCTGTACATAAAGTTTAACTGGACCTGCCTTAGTTATTACTGCGAGAGCATAGTGACAGGTAAGAACATGCCTGCTACCATGCGTTGTCATCTACTGGGCTCTGCAGGACAGCGCTTCACCTAGCCCTGGCATCCCCCAGATTTTTAATAAGCTGGCCTCTGATAATACCATAGTAAACTGATAGGGGTTTAGCACCTGGTTGGGGTCTAAACAATTCCTCCTCAAAGGAGGAACATGGGACCCATCCTACTGCCGGCACAATCGAGCATCCGCATCTATTTCTAAGTGTCAGGTAGACAAAGAAATCTCCTGTTAGAATCCTCCACTCCTGCTTAATTGAGGAGAAACTCATAACGCAACCCTCATCATGCAGCTGATTCATCACTGACAGCCCTTTCTGTTTCCATGCATGGAGTCTCTGGAACAATGCCATGGAGCAAGGGACCCCCCTCTCCATGCCCTGCAAAATGTTGGAATATCCTATGAGTTTATTGTGGTGATTAATCAGCTTATGCCCCTTCTTCCAGATCTTCACTGAGTTGGCAGTAAGAGGGTTAGGCATATTAAGAAGTTGATCAGTGGTGAGCACCCGGGGGAATATGTCCTCTGTCAATTTACCCCTTAATGTTTCCTCTTCCAGTCCTAGCCAGGGGTTATCTCCCTCACATTCCCTAGTGGGAATAAAAGCTAGTTGGGCAGCCCAGTAATATCCTAGGAAGTGTGGTAGGCCCAAACCACCTTCTTTAGGGGGAAGCTGTAAGATTGCCCATCTGACGTTTGCTGGCTTACCGCTACACGTGAACTTGTGAAGAATTGCATTCAACCACTTAAAATGGTCAGCAGAGACCTGTATGGGGACAGACTGATATAAGTATAGGCACCTCAGTAGTATAGACATTTAAATTACATCCACTCAGCCAGTCAGTGACAGAGGAAAAGCTGACCACCTATCACAGTGGTCAGCAATTTTATTAAGGAAATGAGGACACCTATGTACCTAATGGAGTTAACTAATTGCAGGCTCCCCAAGTTAGACATCAAAAGGACTCCATCCCTCAGGCCAACCAGGAGGAGCTTGCTCTTGGTCCAGTTTCCTTTATGGCCAGAGAGAAGGCCATACTCTTTCAATAATTGATGTACTAGGGGCAGGTCCTGGGCTGTTTCTGTAGGTATAACAACAAGTTGTCTGCATAGAGCACAATCTTATGCTCCCCACCACCACCCTTATAGCCCCAAATGTCCCCTCTTGCCCTTATCACAGCAGCCAGTGACTCCAAAGATAGAACATATAACAGGAGTGACAGTAGGCACCCGACGGGATCCACAACCTAAAGAAAAGGTGGGAGTAATACTGTTATTCACTGCAATTTGGGCCAAAGGTTTAGTGTATAGTTTTGATCCACAACCACAGCTGAGGATCTTATGCTCCCCACCTCCTCCCTTATAACCCCAAATGTCCCCCCCTTTTCCTTTATCGCAGCAGCCAGTGGCTCCAAAGATAGAACATATAACAAGGGTGACAGAGGGCACCCCTTGACGAGTGCCACGACCTAAAGAAAAGGTGGGAGTAATACTGTTATTCACTGCAATTTGGGCCAAAGATTTAGTGTATAGAGTCTTGATCCACAACCGCAACTAAGGACCAAAGCCCACCCTTTCAATGGTTTCAAATAAATACCCCCACTCCATGTGGTCAAAAGCCTTTTTGGCGTCTAAGGCCAAAACTGCAGAGCCATGATGTTACTTATTTTTACCCCACTCATGGATGATTCTAGGGTATGCTGAATATTGTGCTTCCCCTGATGCCCTTTTATAAAGCCCACCTGGTCCATCCGTACCAGGCTAGGGAGCATGGGATCCAATTTAGTAGCAATTGATTTGGCAAATATTTTATAATCTGCAGTCAGCAAAGAGATTGACCTGTATGATATACATCAAATCAGGTCTTTCCTGGGCTTGAGGAGGACTGTAATCATTGCAGACCACATGGAAGGGGGTAATTCTCCTCCATCCAGTGCCTTGGTAAGCATGTCAAAGAGAGGGTCAATTAACACCTGGGAGAAGGTCTTAAAGAAATCAATGGGTAGGCCGTCCATCCCAAGGGCCTTACCTCCACTGAGAGTTCTGATAGCCCTTAGGATTTCTGCCATGGTTATTTGGGAGTCTAACTTTTGTACCATTTCCTCATCTATACTTGCAATGGGGGCCTGGACAAAGAACCCCACATAGTTCTGTACAGCTGGGGCCACCTCAGAGGTATAAAGAGTGCTGCAAAATGAGTTGAAGGCATTGCCAATGGCTTTGTGTTCCTGTACTAAGTTTCCCAGCGCATCATGAATTTGCTTAACTGTTCTGTCACTCTCTTTGCAGCATCGCTGCCAAGCTAACAGTTTGCCCCCCCATTCCTGTCAAAGTAGGCTTCAATCTGCGATAGAATTATTGCTTTCTCTAGGCTTGCACTGTTAAGGAGGTTGTACCGCCATTTTAGTTTTTGAACTACATGATACAATGCCATCGTGGGTCTGTGTTTATGTGACGCCTCCCACAGTTCTATTTTCTTTTTTAGAAAGTTCAGCTCTTGTTCCCCCTCCTCCTTTTTAAGATGTGCAGAAAAGGCAATCATCTGATGCTGGATATAAGCTTTGAAGGCCTCCCATCTACAGCCATGTGATGTGTTTTGTCTGTTCTGTTAAAGAGGAGAAACTTTCTCACCCTCTCAGTCATGCTGGAAATATATTCTGGGTTTTTTAAAAGCAAAGGGTCCATCTTCCATTGTTTAACCTCGGGGGGAGAGCTGCTGGCCGCTATCTGTAAACTTAAAGGGGCATGGTCCAAGGTCAGGATTGAGGAATATTTAGCATTGTTAGAAGCAATCAGCAAAGATGAGCCGATTAGGATCCTGTCCAACCTGGCATAAGAGTGGTGGGCATGTGAATAAAAACTTTAGTCCTGCCCTGATGGGTTTTCATGCCTCCAATAGTCTAACAGACAGAACTTTTTCTTCAGTTCCCCTAGGGCTTTTGCATTCTTTGAGAGTGGGACAGAGGAGGGGTTTGAGCGGTCCAACACTGAGTCCAGTACACAACTGAAGTCCCCACCCCAAAATCCACAGGTCCTTCCATTGCTCCATGTCTAATGCCAGCCACTGAAAAAAGCCCAGGTCCTTTATGTTCTGGGCATGTACCGAGCCAATGGTAACAGTACCAAGTCATGGAATTAGGGCTTGTACCAGGGCTTATCTGCCACCCAGATCAGTTATCTGCCCCAGAACATCAACCCCAGATCCCCGCAGGAACCAGACTGATGTACCTCGTGCTTTGGCCAAAAAAGTAGAGGATACCAACATTCCTCCCATAGATGCCCCCATTTTTTCTGCCTTATTTACAGTCATATGTGTTTCTTGTAAAAGAACTACTGCCACTTGGCATTATTTACCTCTTTTGCCACCCGCTTCCTTTTCAGAATAGATTTTAAACCATTCACATTCCAGATAGCTACTCTGATAGGGTCAGCCATTGTTGTAAGGAATAGTGAGGTAAATGTGTGGGTTGCTAACTGAATCTACAGTAACTCTGAGGAGCAAATGTCCCCGGGGTCTCCCTGTATGTCCATCCACCCTTTTAATACACCATTTTGTGTCCCAAAGTATAATAAGTACTTCAATGCTCTATTTTTGTTAACAAAACAAGCAGCAAACTAACTACAACCCTCCCCTTACTCTCCACCCCCACAACCCTCCCTGTTGCCCCCATTAACAAAGAAATTAGGGTTGAGCACCATGTCTCAGCTGTGAACTTCCCCAAAATGTGGCATCAACCACCCACCCCTATAAAACAAGCTAATCACCCCACTGTAGTTATTAACTAGTAGCCCCTGCCCCCCACCTTCTGGCCAATGGTGGCCAGAAGCAGACCCCCATACAAACTACTGGTAATGAGTAACCAAATACTGAAATAGGAAAACATTCAATCACTGTTATGATGCTTGAACACCTGCTGAATGGTAGTCTATAAAGGCCTCCAAATCAGGAGGGCATTAACTGGAAAACCATTGTAACACAGCCACTTTCCAAACTAGGCTTCTTTTAAGCAAAAAGAAAACCAGACTCTAAAGTTAAAATAAAAAATCTGGAGCTATCAATTGCAGAAGTGCCATTGGTTCTAGTATCATTATAAAAGAAATTAAAGAAATTAATGGCACTTAAGGAGCGCAGCGATGCATAGAAAAACAGACAATGTTCAACCATACAGTTTGGGATATGCGAGGTGTACCTCCTGCTGTTACCCAGACCCCAAGGCCTGGTCGAGAGGCCACAGCCATTGAGGGCTCCCAGGTCTTAGTAATGAAAAGGAAAAACCAAGCCAAGACAACATAACTCTCCCAAGGGTTGACCTACGTGGGCTTCCATCTAAATCAAATGCTGCTGGAATTCATAAAGTAAAGATGTAGGAAGCAAAAGCTCACTGCTTAAATTCTAAGAGTGTCAGCCTTCTGTACCATCCCTGCTGCGATCAAGGAGCAGTCCAGTCACTGCCTCACCTGTTCCTCCTCCACCCATCTCTTCACATCAGTGTGACAGGAGAAGTAAATTGGAGATTGCCTGGGGGAGTCTGTCTACCCAAAGTCTGGCGGGATACATGAAAGCTAAGGATTTGCCCTTTTTATGGAGCCAAATTTAACAGCACTGAACTTCTTTCGCTGGGTCTGGAGCTTCCTACTGCAGTCCTGGAAGATAAATACCCTGGTGTTTTGGAAGGATATTGGGCCCTTTGCTTTGGCCTTACGAAGGATCTGTTCCTTGTTCACAAACCTCAAGTACTTAATTAAACAATGTGTTTGTTTCCCTCGAGCCTTAGGTGGGGGACCAACTTAATGGGCTTGCTCAATCTCAAAACATGCTGCTTCGGGAGGCAGACCCACATTTTCCACCAGCCATCCATGCAAACCCTCTTCAGGACTGCTACCCTCCATACCTTCCAGTTGGCCAACTGTCCGAAGGTTGGAACACCTCGATCTGTTTTCCTGGTCATCGATCCTGGCCATAAGCTCCTCTACTACTTTCTTCAGATGGATTTGCTCACCTGATACCTCCTGAAAGGAATCCTCAAGACTGCTTACCTGCTGCTCAGTTCAGTGATCTGGACTGTGTGGTTGGTGGAGGTCTCTGAACGGCCAGTTACCACTGATTGCAGATGGGTAAGTTGGGATGTCATGTTTATAAACCCTGCTTTCATTTCATGCTGCATCAAGGAAAGTGTGGTGGGCACCCCAGCTAATGATCACTCCAGCTCTGACACATTGGGTGTGTGGATAGAGTCGATCTGAGTTGTAGATGGTGTGCCATTACTTCTACAGGCCTCGGAGACTGGAGTCTGCTCTCTCGATTAGTGGTCAAAAATTTGAACTTTGGCTGTTTATTTTTAGCTTTGAGTGTAGCCATAAGTCTGCTGCACCCTCCAAACTCATTTTTAAGGTGAATTCAAAGATGAGGGAGACCTTTAGATGTGTTTTCAAGTAGATGTTGTCAGGAGTGGGCTAGAACACAAATGCCATGTCCTACAGCTAGCCATGCCCGCCTGTGCTACACATTCTAAACAGTAAACTGCCTTGCTGCAATGTAGCTCACAATTTCTATATGAAGGCATGATACCCACTGTCAAAGATTCATCCTCCCATACATTATTTTCCTTCGGCAGCACTGCTGGAAAATCTGCAATGCTGTGGAAGTGTTTGGGAAAATAAAGTCCTAGTCAGCCTCAGGACAAAAGCTGAGAATGGAGATAGATATGTGTTAGTGGCAATAAGGGTTACACTATGGTTATGTTTTATCAACAAAAAAAGTACATATATAGGAATGGAATGTACTGCCAATATTCTTTTTTTTGGGAGGGGGTTATACGTCTGTTACAACTGATCTTATTAAAAGCAGTGCCATGTGACATAGGAGTCTCAGATCTGTTCTTCTGTAGACTGTCCAAGATTGCTTCTTACATGAGACTTTTCTAGTGTGATGTATGAGCCAGAGAAAGCTCAACCAGTCAAACAACAGAGGTGGCAGACAAGTAGCACTACTTTCCTTGGGCATGATGGTTCTAAATAAGGACATGTTTCAAATGAATTTCTGTTTCTTTTGGTTCTTTAACCCTAAGACATTACCTTTTTTCCCCTGTTGAATCATAGTACAAACTATATGATTCATTGTATTCAGTTGCATTCAATAGACATTTACTACTGTGATTGTGGTGTATTGCTGTCTTGCATCAAAATAGTTACAATTCTTTTTATGGCAGTCTATTAATTTAAGCCTAAATTTATTAACCCTCTTCATGATGTACAATATAATTCCCAGCCTGCTTTAGCTCACATGATCCTGGTTGCCACAGTCACAGAAAAGAAATAAGACAGTTTATTTTCTGTGACTAGGGCAACCAGGGTAACATTACCTAAAGGAGGCTAGGAATTATATTCTGTTTCTACTGTAGCAACGAGGATCACGTTAGGTAAAGGACAGTAGGAATTATACATCATGAAGTGGATTACTAAACTTTGGCTTAAATTACCAGACTGCCAAAAAAAAGCATAACTATTTTGATGCAAGACAGCAAGCACACCACAATCACAGTAGTAAATGGCCATTGAATGCAATGGAATACAGTGCATCATGTAGTTTGTGCCACAACCAATAAAGTCTGGGATCATTCTCAAAATCATGTCACTATGGCACTAATTAAACTACATATATACTACAGAATAACATCTCTCTGGTACCTTTGTTTTTTTACACTATAGACCACCAAGGAGTGCAAGTGAAACTGAAATGGAGTAATGCTCTTTGTTTTACTTTCACTTGTGCTGTTAAGTGGCGAGCAGCTCTGAACTGGCAAGGAATTAAGATGGGATTATCCAAATTCCAGTACAATCCCTTCTATACTTTTCTTTATTTTTAATCAAAAAACAACAAACCAGATTTTGTGTCAGGTTAATGTATAGCAGCCGTGTTGGCTCTGTCCAGAGGCTGTTTGTTTCAGGCTTTCACATCGGGAGTGTTGATTACCAGCAACTGCTGTCTGAACTGTCTTCACTACTGCCTCCTCCCTCCTCTGCTCTTCAGTAAATGTTGACCCAGTGGGACCTTACACATTCTTTCTTCTGCTGTGCTGCCTTCCCTCATAAGCTACACGTTATTGTTTAAACCCAACCATATGTCTGATTCACTTATAATCAGCTTGAAAACTGTTGGTTTAATTAAAACAGTAACTGTATGTGCAACACTTTCTGTTATGTATATATTTTTAAAGCTCAAGAACCACACATTAATTGTACTAAAGAAATGACACGTACTTTTTGATCATTGCATGCCGCATGGGTGGGGGTTTGGTCCGTGACAATCCTGACATCCAGCATGTGCAGCTGCTGCTCAATACATCAGTTTACCCGAAAATAACAAGTCAAAGCAGCTCGCGACCTCCTATCTGCAAATCAGAGACAGGGCTTAAAAAAATCAGGGACAAATGACCAAAATCAGAGACTCATCCTACAAAATGTAAATATTAGCTCTAGGAGTTTGCTATAGTATGGGACTTACTAGTGTGAAAAGCATTTTCTGAAAGAGATTGCAGTATTAATGTTTAGCAGAGTGTTTTTCAATGATAAAATGAGACGTTTATGAGGGGTCTAGGAAATGTCTGAGGCTTCAATGAAGGACGTCCTTGAAAATCAGTGACCATTGAGTGGTATGGTCACAACACATATGTTCAAGTTAGTTCTGGAAACCAGTGATTTGGCAACAAACCAGGACAGACTGGCAAGTGGCACACACAGTTCAGTTTAAACTATTGGAGCCAATGGCTGTCTATACCAACTACAACACAAAAAATGCTTTGAGCCCAGCAACACTGTGTGTGTGTGTGGGGGTGTTGAAAATGTATTGAACTTTTACCTGATTGGGGCTGGCTTGTTATCAGGTAGGGTGTTGAGGGTGGTGTATGCTTTAATTGAAAACGTTCGGTAATAATTAATATCTGCTTTTGGGTCTCAACATATCTCCATTGGGAAGGATGTGTTTTCAGTTGTATTCATTATGTACAATGATTTTTTTTTACTTGCTCTGGGTTCTGTATTGTTCACGTGGGGGTTGAAAATGTACAGTGAATTGATCTGCTCTGGATTGTGGGTGGGGGGGTATGATTTCTTTCAAATTCACAGTAATTTTTTTTTAGTACCTCCATTTAGTTTTGCATATGGTGCTTAGTGGTCGTACAGCAAATTTATATCTACTCTGGCTTGTGCGGGTGGCTTACACTTTCCTTAAAATAAGCAATGATTTTGTTTTACCTGCACTAGATCATGCATACTATATATTTCAAGAGTTGTTTTACAGTTGCATCTTTTTATATAATGATTACCAAGTATCTTTGCACTTTGACTGGTTTCCAGTGATGCTTTTTTGCAGAGCCGCCATCAAATGAGTACTCCATTTTGTGCTAATTTCATAAATCACTTGTTTTCACATGTATTTCTGATGCTACATACTTTCACCCTCTTGTATGAAGATAACTGTCTAACCTAATTGTTTCATTTCTGCACTTATTTTGTATCCGATCTGTATTGCTTCCTTGGTAATAAATATATTTTTATATTGCTGTTTATTGTTATGCATTAATACATGTGTATTGTGCTTATCTGTGCATGATTCACAAATCTGGTTAAAGAATCTTGATGGGGAGAGGTGGTAACTCAAAGACAGAGACAGAGGAGTGGGGGTGGGGCATTCCATGTATCCTTAACCCTACCACTTTAACCTTCTGATAACATTGCCCTACCCTCTGGAACCCTGTGGGTGTCAACTTTCAGATCAGACCCAAAATGTATGCCTGGGTCATGTATGCTGAGAACTCTCATTTCGGGGGTGATCTGAAAGTGGACAAACTTTGCTCAGTGACAATATGGCAGGATGGATGTGAGCATGTGGCCACTATTAGCCATTCATAATTACACTGGTGGGTAAGCAGCAGTGATCCATTCCAGGCATTGGTAGCTAGTCCTACGCATCCAACTGAGATCATACGATTACCTACATGTGCTGTGAATGGCTTATGACTGGCGTGGCCCTGGTGACCTGGTCTACCAGCACCAAACAGTGGGATTTCAGGCAGCTATCCAGATTATTCTGGGTTAGTGGTAGGCTGTAAACAATGCTGTAGGTCACCCAAGGTTTGGTATTGTTAGGTCAAGTTGGCCCAATTTTTCAAGCAAACACTGTCAGCTTAAGTATGCGTGTGGTGTTACTCTGTCAGCCTTTCAGAGGACAAATGAACCCACCTATCTAGTGTTTGCTGCTCCTTGCCTGGGATACAGATTTAAAAAAATAATGTTGCACAGCACTGTTTCTCTCTGTTCCTCTTGGCTGACACCAGGACCATGAAGGAGGATATAACTGTGGTTAGGAAATGCCGCATGGGGGGAGATGCTCAGGTTCCTAGTGGGCTAATAGCCCAGTTCTGTTTTCTAGCCACTCCACATTCACAACCAGACCCCTCAATCATCAAATCAACATTGCCTAGTAAGGTGGGAGCAAGGGATAGGTGGGGAATGGAGGGATTTTACAGGTCCCTCTTGCTTCACTGGGTGTGGGAAATTTTTATATATGTGCAGTTTAGCTAGATGTGGAACCAGAATCAGAATTCAGTATCTGACCTTTTTCAGAATTTGGATTTCTGCATCTCAATTCCTTAATTTAAAATAAAAAAAGCTCAGAATTCAATGAATCTGCATCTGTACAATGGATTCTGTACAACCTTAATGCTACCCTCCACACACACACATATACATTTCCCAAAACACTGAGAGGGACCATTGTCTTATAGAGCACATACCCTTTCTTCCACCTGAACAGACTGAGATAGACAACAAGCTTTGGAGTAAATGACCACATCCAAGTATTTATTAACAATGACTCAGCAGTTACAGCTAAAATCAACATGATGTGCCCAGCAAGGTAGTCTTCATTGGTAATTATCATTCATCTCATTCAGAGTTATTGACAGCAATCCCCCACTCCAAAGGGATCCCCCTAACTAATCAGAGACCCTGATAGGTAACCTGCCTCTGGAGCATAAGGGATGGCTATTTTAAAATATTTATCTGGGTGCAGAAGTGTCCTCCCCCATCTGAGGACTCCACAATGCCATGGCAAGTGCCAAGAGGCTGCCCATCTGACTATTCCCCTTGAAGGGGAGAACTGCAGCTGGCTGGTCCAGTTCTCCTTTCAGCCTGAGGATGATCTGGCTGTACAAGACTCGTGGTCCCCTGTTACCCACTCTGTACAGATCTTCCAACACTACCATGCCACCACTTACACATTTACATGACTATGACAAGCCTAATCTAAGCCTATCTATATTATCTAAAATTCTTTGCAAAAAACTTCATTACTGCACCAGTTAAGGCAACAACACCATAAAAGTAGGGAAATAAGGCATTAGGGTTTCTAACCCTAACTCCCCCCACCCCCCCAAGCAGCAAAAGAAAAAAACATTAGGGTTTTAGGTCTCCAGAGTCTTGGTGAATCAGTGGTGGGGTCTTGCTTGGGGTTGTCAACCCTAATACTCCCCCTCCCCCAACCCGTAGCCTCTAGTCCAAAGCACTGGGAACAGCTCCAAGCCAGTGCCTCATAGTGATACACTCTTCAAAGGTTGAGAATTATGTCTCACCACATATTGCCAACACAGTTCATTGTGGCTTTTTTCATACTGCCCTGTGTGAAGAAAAGAGATCATGTGTGATGTTGTTTGCTCAGGGAAGGGGTGGGTATTAGGGTTGATAACCCCAAGGATGAGCGCCCTTAGACACCAGGGGAAAAAAACATACATAATGGGACAGTGACTAGAGGGAGAGGGGTGCAACTAGATACCAGGGAAAAAAAAAACATACATAAGAGTACAGCAATTGGAGGGCAGTGAGTGCCACTAGATGCCATAGAAACATGAGATACATAAGGGGGACAGTGGTTGGAGGGTAGGGGTGCCACCAGACACCAGGTAAACATTATTTAAACACAGGGCTGGTGATCAGAGGTTTGGAGGCACCTGCAAAACATTATTTCTCAGAGCAGCTCACAGCACAAGTTCCAGCTGCAGCTGCAAAACTCAAGAAAGTCCTGCTGTTCTCATTCAGAGAGCGTGGTCAATGGCTCCTCTCACTAAGCTGGGCAGCTAGGATTTTGAGGTGCCCAGAAAAGGTATTTCTGGCCAGCAATTGAAAAAATAAACATCAGAATCAAGCTAAACAGGTCCCGCTTAACTAGGTTCTGGTTTGTTTGTTTTAAATGATGCATTTTTATCTAATTTCCATGTTTAAACATAGAAACATTAGAATCTGTCAGCAATTAAGTACTATACGGAACACCTAGTCTGCTCATTTCCCTACTCACTGCTGTAGCCCCAGATCCTATTTGATCTGCGGCTGTCCTGCTCTGCACATCTCCGGTGTACCCTTATGTTGATCCCATACACTCTTGAACCTCCGCATTGTTTTTGGCCCTACCACTTCTGCTGGAAGCTATTCCATGGCTCCACCACCCATTCAGTGAAAAAGTACTTTCTAACATTACCCCTGAGTCTTCCACCCTTCAACCTCATAGCATGCCCCCTTGTTCCTGTTCAGTTTTCTCTGAAATATGCTTTCCACTTGTGCCCTTTTTATTCCCCTAAGGTACATGAAAATCTCTATCATATCTCCCCTGTCCCTACTTTCCTCCAGTGAATAGATATTAAGGTATGTATGTCTTTCCCCATAGGGCTTCTGGTGCAGTCCAGATACCATCTTCATTGCCCTTCTCTGGACTGCCTCTATTTTGTCAATGTCATTCTGAAGGTGTGGTCTCCAGAACTGGACACAGTACTCCAGCTGAGGCCTTATCAGTGATCTGTACAGTTGTATCACCACCGCTTTCCTTCTGCTTGTTATGCCCCTTCCTGTGCACCCCAACATTCTGTTTGCTCTCCCCACTGCCTTTTCACACTGTTTAGTCACCTTCAGGTCATCAGCTATGATAACCAATAGGTCTCTCTCCTGACTTGTGGTGGCCAGAATTTCCCCAACCATCCTGTACTCCTCCCTTGGATTCCTGTGACCCAGGTGCATGATCTTGCACTTCTTAGCATTGAAACTCAACTGCCACACACCCGACCACTCCTCTAATAAGCTTAGGTCCTTTCTCATTTTTCCCACCCCCTCCAGTGTGTCCACTCTGTTGCAGATCTTTATTGTTTATTAGTTTGAGGAGAAAAGAAATAAGATGACACATCTCATGGCACAAAAAATGCTTTGTGCTGTGAGAAGTAAGTGGTGAGAACCCAAAAATGGTCCTGTGACACAGCATTTTTGATGTTGTATCAGAACGTTATCCCAAGAACCCTACTGAGCATGCTCAGAACAGAAAAACACAACACTTTAAAGCATTATAACCCCAGCACCCATAAATATGTGTTCATAGACCTTTTAAAGGCACTACCTTTACCCTGAAAGTTTGGGGGAAAAAAGTCCATTCCATGTAGGCTGTAGGTGACAGCAAAAAAAAATCATGTTAAGTATAGGAAAGAAATTAGATATCTACAGAAAATGACATATGTGACTCTCAGAAACTGCACAAGCTGCTGTCAAAAAACTTTCCATAGATTTATATCATACCTCCTAGACAACACGTGCAAAATTTCATCTGATTTTGTCAAACACTGCCATAGCTATTAAGGTGCAAATTTAGGGGTTTAACATTGAACACCCTACTCAACACTAACTATAGGGGCATGGTGACTACCATGTCCCTATAATCCTTACTCACTATAAAAGTTTAAAATGGAAAAACCCTGTGGGAAAAAACAGAAAAATTAGTTCTCAACTCCCAAGGCAATCCTCCCTCTTGGGACAGTGAGTACTGTACTTCCCCCAGTTTCCCACTGCTTTTCCCAGGGTGTGGTTTGGGTGGGTTCTATCCTGAGGAAAGGAGCAAGAGAAGGACACCTCTCAGATGTAGCTATGTTTCTTGTCAGTTCTTTTTCCCTACGTTCACCGGTCATAAGGGTATCTCTCGGGCAAGACCCACTGGACCAGCCTTATACCACCTGGCCTGAACCCCATCCCAACTGAGGAATTGGGTGCTGGATCCCTGCAACCATGGGCCCTACAGGGGAGGGGAACACAGAGATTCAAGTCAGGTCAGGGCCAGTGGTGGGCATGTGGGCCAGACACTCAGGTCTGCCGTCAACTCCCTGGCAGCCAGGGTTTTCCTCCTTGGCTTGGTTTCCCCGAGACACAGATGTGCAATGACATCAACACATGGAGAGCATGAGTCCACCCCCTTCCACAGACATACAGCACCACCTCCTGCTGTAGATGGCTCCACTGAGGTGTAGTGCCCCCGGTCTCCACTGGCAGCCGCTATTCAGTGGAGAACCCCCTGTATCCCACCTCAGGACAGGAGAGCAGTCCTCTAGATGCTTGATCCTCTCCTCCCCCTGCCAAGCCCTGGTGACACAAGTCTGCTAACAAACCCGGGTCACTGTTGTGGCTCAAGGTGTGGAATCCAACACCTCAACCCCTCAGTGCCATTGGGCTGGCTTAGGCATAGCCACTTTTATTGGCTATGCTGTGCCTCTCTGGCTCTAATCTATCCTTCCTCTGGGAATTCCTACCTGCCTAACCCTCTGCCCCTATTGGGTAGCTACCTCCCAATCTGACTGTCTGCCCAGGTATCACTCATAGCCATGCCCACAGACAAAAGTCCTGGCCACCTTGCAAAATGACCTTATTGTCATATAGGGCACATACCTATTGTTCCATCTAAACAGACTGAGACAGACAACAAGCTTTGGGGTAAATGGCCACAGCCATGTGTTTATTAACAATGATTCAGCAGTTACAGCCAAAATCAGTGTGATGTGCACAGCAAGATAGTCTTGGTTGGTAATCATCATTCATCTCATTCAGAGTTATTGACAGCTATCCCCCACTCCAAAGGGGTCTGCCTTTACTAATCAAAAACCCTGAGAGGTAACCCACCAATGGGGTATGAGCGACGGGTCTTGGCCGGGGGTGAAAGTGTCATTTCCCATCCGAGGACTCTGCACTGCAGTGGTTGAGTGCCCAAAGAGGCTACCCATCCTACTTTCCCCCTTGAAGGGGGAACTTCAGTCATCTGGCCTCAACCTCCTGTCAGTTTCAGGGTGATCTGGCTACACAAGACTCATGATCCCCTGTTACCCCCTCTGAACAAACCTTCCAAGACTACCATGCCACCACAGGTGATCATGGCCACAATGCTCAAACTCCCACAAGCACTTCTCACTACTACTGTCTCCATTGTCCATTCTATGCCTTCAAAAAACCTATCCAAGCCTACATCAGACTAGTATACCCTGTCCTTTGCATAAAATTGGGGTACTTAAGTCACAATCATATCATGCCTCAGAACAGACCCCCAACACTGTCCATAAATAGTGTCATGGCTATGTTGTGCAGTCTACAAACTTTCTTAATGGCTCTGATGTCACAGGTGTGCTGCCACTGTTGTCTTTGAATAATGTCTGGTAAATCAATATGCACATTTGGCCACATTTGCCTCAACAAGTCAAGTCCTTCTTCACATTCTACAACATGTCAAATTACTTTATAGCTCTAAGATCATTTCTCCCCCAAATGTGCATCCAGCAGTCTGAGAGGGCACCATCACTGAGTGTCAGCTTTCAACCAAGGAAGCAGCTCACACTATCTCATCCCTCAGCTTCCCATCCAGTGCAGTTCTGCTTGCCAAGGATCGAGAAATTGATTCATGCCTCCTTGGTACTGTCTCACTCAGATGACAGCCTTATAGATGAAGGAATGGCTACAAACCCAGCTCTCCATACCCCAGGAACTGTCACCTGCCAAGAACAAAAACAAGGAGTTAAAGCATATGTTCTCACATAACTTTCAAAAGCCTACAACCACCAGTGGCCTAGGGTCTGAATCTTTTCATCTGCTAATCCCTCTGCCCTGGCATTTGATGCAACCCCAATTCAAAAGGAATGAGTGTTGAACTCCTTTCAGTCAACCTACAACCTCTACGAGGTTTTCTGTCAAATGTGCCTACACTAAAACACTGTGACAATCAAACCATAATCATGCTGACAAAATTATTCCACTCCCACTGTCCCTGGCCATGTAATCATGGACTCATGCACTGATGTCCCATTGTACCTCTGGGGGGGATCTCAAGCTGCACTAGCTATCCTGAGTCCTAGTGTTCATCTTGCTCTTGCCCAACCAGATGCACACTCCCACTGTGGTTACCACCACATCATAGTCCCTCATTGCCACTTGCAAGCCAGCTGCTGAAGAAGTGTGTCGTGGATGGTGATGTGAAAACCATTGGAATCTTATCCCAGACTTGTTTCAAGAGCACTGTGCTGCTAGAATGCTGGCCATCCAGCCACTAGCTAACTATCCAGGTCCATCCTTGCAACATTTTGTTAATGAGGAGGGCTCTACAGGTATTAGAATGCCACATTACCTTTGAGAACCAAGCTATGCCCACCAACAGCTGACCCACCACTGCCACCATGGAACCTCTCACTTCCTGTGGAAGGCATATGAGCAGAGCTGGTCTACCAGGATGGGCTAAACATTTCCCACCACTGAGTTTCATGCACCCTCAAAAAGCTCTCTACTCCCCCTTTGATAAGACGCTCGTATGCTGGCACTAATGAGTTCCTGAGAACAGCAAGAGGAAGGAGGTGCTGTTAGAACATTACTAGTCTAATGGGACTTCAGAACTAGAACTCTACAACTGGTACCTGAAATTTAGGGTAAAAACAAAACAAAAAAAAGTGTGTTTTTCTGAGTTGGGTAAAGGGAATTGCTATCTGTGCAGTTAACTAGATGAAGAAGGAAGCTGTGAATTAGGGGGAGTGGCTTAGGCAGCAGGAAGCCAGGTGTTTGGATTTAAAAACTGCCCTAGATAGCTTTTGGCAGTGAACAGCAACAGGAAGGAGGTACTGTTAGAACTTTACTACGAAACTGCTACTAATTTACCATCTTTATTGCGGATGATTTTATCAACTATTATCAAAACCCACATACTTCCAGAAGAATTTGTGGAGGTGAATAGAGTTTGGAATGATAAAGAGGGTACTCAGATTAACTGTATTATTGGTTCTGTACAATTGTTAGTATTAATTTTTGAAAATAGACATGTGTTGGATGAGGTGGGTATTCACATGGTGGAATTGAATGAGTGGGAGACATCAGGTCAATCTAGAGCCATGCAACCTTGACTAAGTTTTTTGGAAATACAAAGTAATGAATCCTCATTAAAGCAGGAAGGGGGGTCAGAAAGTAACCCTGGTTATAATGTCCTTAATTGGAATATAGCAGGACTCCATAATAAGTTTGTGGATCCAGCAGTGGGTTCTTTATTTAGCGACATAAAGTGATTATTTTCCAGGAGACATGGGTTTTAACATCTCCTTTCCTGAATGGATATGAAACTAGTTTTGTGCCAGCAATTAAAGGGAAAACATGGGAGGAACAAAGGAGGTCTGGTTACAATGATCAAAATTAGGGAAGGATTAAGGGTAATCAAAAGTTACTCTCAACTCCGAGATCCTTATGGTAGTGTTAACTAGGACCTTTGTATGGTTCTGATTGTTAACATTTATATTCCACCATGTTTTCACACTTACTCTACATATGATTTTTGGTCCAAACTATCGATGGAAATAGATTTAATGATACAGTTAAATTTGATAGATACTGTCCTTTTAGCTGGGGATTTTAACGCTAGGATAGCCGAGTTCGATAATTTATCATTGTTACAAGAACTATTATATATGCAGATTTGGAAAAAAATACAACTGACATGATTGTAAATGAGGCAGGGAGACATTTTAGTACTTTTATCACAGAGAATAATTTCTTGATTCTTAATGGGAGATTAGAAGGGATCTCGGGGTGATAGCACTTTTCTCCCAGTTGGTAAGAGTGTAATTGATTTTATATTATGCTCTCCTTTTAGTTATCATTTCTGCAGGAGATTATATGTGGCTATGAGAACAGAAAGCGATCATGCAGCAATTTTGCTGGATTTTAGGACTTCTGATAGTGTCATTCCTCCCCCCAATAAGCCCTTGGTGGATATTGAGATTAGTGGGGAAAAAAAGGTTAAGATTGAATAATGAGTCGATGCAAGAAGTTTGGAACCTTTTATACTCTTCTATTTTTGTCGAGTTATTTCAGCAGGTACATAATGGCTCCAAAAGTGAAAGGATCAGTGAATTATTAAACATAGGGTATCAACAGATTAAGACACTGATTTACTCAGTTAATAGTGTTAAGCCCCAGTTAGCATCCTGGCTTGATGAGTATTGTAGGAGAGAGAAAAGAAATTTGATGAGAGCCATCAGGCAAACAAAAAAAAAATCCTAGTAAGATGGCGATTATAAATTTAAATAAAATGCGAAGGGAGTACATGGAATTTCTCCGTCAGAAAAAAAGAGAATTTACTGAAAAACAGTGGGGTGTTATGTACCAAGTTATTAAGGAGGGTGATATTAAGCTTTTTTGGGCTTTGGTGTCCAAGGAGACAGCTGATCAGAATTCTAGACCTCCCATATATATCCCCAAGGAAACTTGGATATCTTACTATAGTCTACAATTTAATAGACATTCTACCAATGATGATTATGTGATAGAAAATTTTAACATTGAGGGGGAATATACATTGTTAGTGTTTTCATTTGGAGAGGTGGAAGAAGCCATTGTGAATTTATCAGATAATAAAGCACCTGGACCCGATTTGATACCGGGAGAAATTTACAAGGGGCATTTGAATTATCGGGTAGTTGTTTTTACTAATTTTTTCAATATCTGTTTAAAAGAGAGATTTATTCCATTATCTTGGACAAGAAATATAATAGTTCCAATCCATAAAGAGGGCCAACTTCATTTGCCATCTAATTATCGTCCAATCAGTCTTACTGACATTAGTGGAAAAATCTTTGCTAAAATAATATTACATAAATTACAAGATTGGATAACTGCAAACTCCCCTTTATCGATGTTTCAAGCAGGTTTTCATAAGGATTGTTCTACGACAGATAATATTTACATCCTAGCCCATCTGATAGAAAAATGCAGATCATTTCGAAAAATGAAGCTGTATGCTGTGTTTGTAGACTTTTCTGCAGCATTTGACTCGGTTAATAGAGCCAAGTTATGGGAGATATTATTAAATAGACGCTTACCATTAAATTTATTAGCCCCTATTATTAAGTTATATTCTCACACAACATCGGCTATTAGATATGATAATAAGGGCAACATTTCTGACTATTTCAGTACAACTTCAGGAGTTAAACAGGGATGTCTTTTGGCCCCCCCTTCTTTTTAATTTGTATATTGATGCCCTTCTGACTTATAAAGATATATATTTTCTTGATTCCCCAAAAATTAAGAATATCCCAGTACATTGTCTGGCCTATGCAGACGATTTGATTATTTTTGCTTTAGCTGCTCAAGGTTTACAAAATAAAATAAATCAATTTTGTTCTAAATGTAAACATTTGGACTTATTAATAAATATGAAAAAAACTAAGCTGCTGATTTTTGCACCCTTACAGGGACATCAAATTAAACCAAGGATTTATTTAAATAATGAACTTATTGAAGTGGTGTCTTCTTATATATATTTGGGGGTGAAGTTTGCTTCGAATGGAAATTGGATAGAGCATTGGAGAGGACAAGTGATAAGGGCAAAACTGATTGTTAGGGCTCTCTTATATTTTGCTAGGAAATATGCAGGATATTTGGTCTCACTGGCATTGATAGCTGGTGAGGCCAAAATTAATCCTATTCTTTTGTATGGCGCAGAGGTCTGGAACAACAATGTCCCTTCATGGTTGGAGATCCCACTTTCTCTCTACTATAAATCTTTATTGCAAGTTCCACTTGCCACTTCTAATGTTATAGCTAGGGCTGAATTGGGTAGATTACCTATTGTTACAATAATTGATATACGTCTCATGAGTTACTGGGTCAAAATTCTTAGTCAACAGACTAATATTATGCCGATACTATGCCTTAGAGAAAAATTATCTTGGCATAAACAGAATTTTAGGTCTCCTTGGGTCAAAAATATTCAGTGTATTTTGGGCAGTGTTAATATGCTTCATCTTTGGACAGATTGGGAGAAATCAATATCAGTATCTTACGTGTTTAAGGAATATGTCAAAAAGAAAATACTTAGGCTTGCCTATGATAAGCAAATGGAGCTCCTCAGAGCTCAATGTCAGGCCAGATGGTTAGCTCAAAATAAAATTGATGTATTTATAGAGAAATATCATACTCTTGGGCTGACCCTGTTAGAAAGAAAAATGATTACTTGGGCAAGACTGGGAATCATCTGTTCTAAATATGATTTTTTTATTAAGACGACTCCAACCAATTTAGGTTTGGAGATTTGCAGATGTAACAAGGGTTTTCAAGAAGATCTTTATCATATTACGGTACAGTGCCCTTTATATAAAATCCCGCGGTTTAATCTGTTAAATGATTTCCTTATTAAATATGTGAATACAAAATATGATATTTTATTCATACTTCTTCACCCTCAGACATTGGAGGAGGCTAAGATGGTATCAAGTTTGTTTAATCAGGTGTTGAAACACAAAGAAAAACGTCTCTCTGCCTATGACAATTAATTTGTTCATGGATTTTTATGTGTCAAAATTTTAAATGTGGTATTTGATTTAATATTTGTTTTTCTTTTTTTTTCTCTTTTTTGTACATAATTTTATGCACTTAGTATGTTGCAAAGGCTTGATTGCTGAACAATAAAAACATTGAAACCTGATCCTGAACTTTACTACTCTTCTGGGACTATATTGCTCTCCCTCCCCTCCACCATTAGCCAGTTCTACTTTTACAGGCACAGGATTTGACTGACAACAGGAACTTCCTGTTTGGGAGCAGGAAGGGCGTGATCACAGAGGCACAAAAGACTCACCATCCTAGAAGGAAAAGAGTAGCTCTTCACCCGCTCCCCAGCTGATGGAGGTCTGAATCTGAGCAAGTAAGAAGGAGACTACTGAGAAACATTGGAACTTCCTGCCCCTGAACAGGAAGATCAAGAGCTTTAAGAGCACAGAGGCAGTAGGAAAGTAGGGATTTTTTTTTTATATAAAAGAAAAAAAAATTAAAAGACAGAGGAAAGAGTAAGCATATAAAACAACAGTTAATTGACCACAAATAAGACATGATGGGAGTGGTGCAATGCAGTGGCTGTGGAGCAGCAGTCTTACGGGAGATGTTCTGGAGGATGCGGTGTTGTCCCATCTGCCGGCATCTCTCTGGCCTGAGGGAGGAGGTTACTCATCACCAGGCTGAGTTGGTCAGGATTTGGAGGACCACCTCTCGCACCCAGGGCCCTCCAGGCAACCACCACTGCCTCAGAGGTTGCCAAGAAAGAGGAGTGGTTGGGCCACAGTGGGCTCATGGAGAGTGAGGATGGTGGAACAGAGATGCATCTCTCCAGTTGTACCTCTCCGCAATTCATACACCATTCTGGCTGAGTGTGGTTCCTCTATGAAGGCACCCTGGTGGGGAACTACATTGTTAGAAGGGTACAACTGGGGCAGGGAGTGGAGAAGGAGGTAGGGTGCCTGCCTGGCACCATGGCTTGAAGGGCAGGGAGCGAATCCTCAGGACCATGGAAGCAGCTGCATGGAGGAGGGAGCTGGATGTCATTGTCCATCTAGGGACAAACGGCCTGGTTGGGAAAGGGATCAGAGCAGTTCAGGAGGAGTTTGTGGAGTTGGGGAGGGGCTTAAGACAAGTAGCATGCATGGTAACCTTCTAGGAGGTGCTGCCCTTCTATAGCATGGGTGAGGCTAGGGTGCTCTGCACTATGGGAGTCAATGAATGGTTGAAAAACTGGTGCAGAGCTCAGGGTTTTGGCTTCACTGGGGACCAGGGGTCCACCTGGAGGGATGCAGGTCTATACTGGTACGATGGTCTGCATCTGTCCAGGAGGGGAACCAGGATCCTAGACGATAGGCTTAAATGCTTCATTGGCAAGCATTTAAACTAGCCAAGGGGGGAGGCACTGAAAAGGAGCAAGGAAATCATAGCTCTCCCCAAAAAATAAAGGTAGTTAGTGAGGTAAACACGAAGATAGAGAAGTCAATAGGAAGAGGGGCAGGGGTAAATGGAACAAAAGACAAAGGCAGTAAGGACAGGGATGAGGCAAAAAGGGGTAAGGCCATCAAAAAATGGAGGATAATGAGTACCAGTACTCATACTCTAGGTAACAAACTCCCTGAACTGGTGGCCTTGGTGGAAGAGGGATGCCTGAATATCTTGGCAGTCACAGAAACAAGGTACACAGAGAACCATGACTGGGATGTCAACATACCTGGGAACACAATCTACAGGAGGGACAGGGAAGGTAGAAGAGGAGGAGGAGGAGTAGCTCTCTATGTAAGGGAAGGGATCAAAGCAATGGAAGAAAAGGATAAGCAGGGAGGAGAGGAGGCACTGTGGGTAACCCTGGAGACTGGAAATGGCACCACAATCCACACAAGAGTTGTATACAGACCCCCATCTTAGGGGGTGGAAATGGACAAGGAAATGATAGAAGGCATCCTTAGGATGGAAAGGGGAGATATTATTGATGGGGATCTGAATATGCCAGATGTTAACTGAAGTATCTTTGTTGTAGCCACATCCAAGAGCAGGGTCATTCTCTATGTCCTACATGGGGCATGCCTCAGACAGTTAGTGTTGGAACCCACTCAGGAGGGAGCAATCTTAGACCTGGTACTCTCAAACAGGGATGGAAAGAGGATTTCAGATCTAGAAGTGGGTAACCATCTGGGAACAAGTGACCACCAAACAGTGTGAGTCACGATAAACTCAGCCAGAATCAAGCCATACAAAAGTGAGGGTACTGGATTTTAGGACGGCTGACTTTGTCAAAATGGGAGAGTGCCTCAGGAAAGCACTAGCAAACAGGCAAGAAGGAGGGGTGGAGCAGCAATGGGGAAACATCAAAACTGCCATCACAGGCAACAAGCCTTTGTGTGAAGCAAATAAACAAATCAAAATGAATGAAAAAAACACTATGGTTCTCAAAAGAGGTGGCGGGGAAGGTTAGGGAGAAAAAGATAGCATTCAGGAAGTATAAGGAAACACAGAAGGAGCAGGACAGAGAACTGTACCAGTTAAAGCAGAAGGAAGTGGGAAGGCAGTCAGAATAGCAAAAGCCCAAACTGAGGAAAAGACAGCCAACTCAGTTAAGAAGGGGGATAAAACCTTTTTAGGTACATTAGAGAGCAAAGAAAGACAAAGGGAGGGATAGTGAGGCTCAATAAAGGGGAGGGTGGGCAGGCAAAGAGGGACAGTGAAAAAGCAGGGATACCGAATTAATACTTCTGCTTGGTATTCATAAAAGAAGAGGAGGAGGAGGTACCTAATCTAATCAATAGAAGCATTATGGATAGGATGGTTGATACCAGTCCTTTCACAAAAGAAAGGATTCTGAAAGAACTCCTAAAACTGAAGGTGGACAAAGCAATGGGGCCTGATGGGATTCACCCCAGAATTCTAAAAGGAATAAGAGCAGAACTAGTGACACCACTGACTATCTTTTTTAACAAATCATGAGAGGATGGTGTGGTACCTGAGGACTGGAGGAGGGAAGATGTGATTCCCCTTCACAAAAGTGAGAGCAAGACAGAGGCAGGAAACTACAAACCTGTCAGTTTGACCTCAGTGGTAGGTAAAATGATGGAATCACTTCTGAAGGAAAACATTTTTGAGTACCTAGAGGCCAGCAGGGCACAGGACCCAAGGCAGCATGGATTCACAGTGGGAAGGTCGTGTCAGATGAATCTAATCAACTTCTTTAACTGGTTGACCAAAGTAGTAGACCAGAGAGGGGCTATGGAAATGGCCTACCTAGATTTTAGCAAAGCATTTGACACAGTCCCACATAAAAGATTAATAAATAAATTAGCCAGCCTGGGAATGGGCCCCAGGGTGGTAGCCTGGGTAAAACATTGGCTGGACAAGACACAGAAAGTGATAGTAAACAGAGTCCACTCTGAAGAAAGGGATATTACTAGTGTGGTACCACAGGGTTCAGTACTGGGTCCAGTCCTTTTTAATGTCTTATAAGTGACATTACAGATGGACAGAAAGGAAAAGTATGCCTCTTTGCAGATGGCACAAAGAAATGCAACTGGGTTGATACAGAATGGGGGGTGGAACAGATGAGAAGGGACTTGGCAAGGTTGGAGGAATGGTCAAAAGTATGGCAGCTTAGATTCAATGCAAAGAAGTGCAAAATAATGCACTTGGGAGACAAAAACCCAGGGGAAGAGTACACAATCGGGGAGTGGTAGTAACAAGAACAAAAATGGAAAGGGACATGAGGGTAGTCATATCAGATTACCTAAAGGTTAGCAAGCAATGTAAGAAGGCAGTATGGATGGCTGAGGGGATACTGGGATGTATAGTGAGCAGCATCACCAGTAGAAAACAGGAAGTTGTTATCCCTCTGTACAGACAGTTGGTGAGATCTTATCTGAAGTGCTGCTTGCAGTTCTGGGGACTGCATCTCCGCAAGGACATAGACAGGATGGAGGCAGTCCAGAGGAGGGCAACTAAAATGATGCAGGGTCTGCAAGAGAAGCCATATGAAGAGAGACTAAGGGAGCTTCATATGTATACCCTTGAGGAAAGGAGGTTGAGGGGGGACATGATAGAAACTTTTTGGTACCTCAGTTGGACCAACAAAGTCCAAGAGGGTAGCATCTTTCAGAAAAAGAGATATGCAAGAACAAGGGGACACACTTTGAAGATAGAAGGGGGATGGCTCAGGAGCAATGTGAGGAAGTCTTTTTTCACAGAAAGGGTGGTGGACACATGGAATGGCTTTACTGAGGAGGTCATGGGGTCAAAAACAGTGGGGGAATGCAAGAATGCATGGGACAGACACAAGGCAATTCTTGTGGGTGGTAGGAAGAAGTAGGTTGTTGGTTAACTACTAGGTTACTCTACAGCTTATCTAATAGGTAGGTAGGGAAATGGGCAGACTGGGTGGGCCAAGTGGTCCTTATCTGCCATCAGAGTCTATGTTTGTATGTTAATTCCCAGGTTTCCTTGTTACCAGTTCCCAGAGGTATGATGGGACTTCCCTGGGAAGCCTCTCCACTTTTGGGGTCAGATCATCAAACTCTGCCACTGCGAATGAGAAAGAGCATCAGCAGTACCAACATTAGCAGCTGGGACATGCATTGCTCTGAACTGGATGTTAAGCAAAAGACATTTTAATACAAAGACTTTCATGAGGTTGTCCATTGAGCTCTTGTCCTCTAGCAGACCATTTATGGTGTAAACTACCTCGGTGTCATCGTTCTTAATGATGATTGACCTGTCCTTTAAATGCTCGCCCCATGCCACCGAGACCACCATGATGGGGGGAAAAGGCTCAATAATGTGATCTGTGTTAGCAATCCCAAAGCTGTCCAGGAGGGTAGCCATTGGCTAATGTCCCATTTCCCCCAGAAATATGCACCAAAGTCCAAACCTCCGATACATCAGTAAACAGTTCCAACTCTTGGCTGTTCGCAGGTGCTGACGTTAGTGCCACCCCATTAAAGCACTTTAAGAATAACTGCCACACACCTAGATCCTTTCTTATGGCTTCCATCACCCATATTCTTTGGTGTCAGTTGGAACAACTTGAGTTTATCCTGGCCATATGCCCCATGAATGTCCTGTCCATGGGCTTGACCATGCAAACAGAATTCAGATGCCCCACCAACTGCTGAACCACCTCTCTCACACTGTCAAAAAATAAAAAAAAACTGTAGGTCATCATATCCACAAGAAAACAATGACCATGTAATGGTTACTTTTTCTATAAAGGATGTTGCTTTCAGAATAAATGGAGAAACCAGGATTAAATATTTCAGGGATGCAGATTTTGAAGGAATGAGAGAAAATATAAAATCATGTGGAGTTGGAAAGTGAATTTTGAGGGGAAAACACATAAAAAATGTGAAGCATCTTATTAAACCAACTGGACTTCCTGGTGAAGGAATTTGTACCAGAAAAGATAAAATATAACAGATCAGGTAGAATACCAATATGATTTAGTGGAAGAGTAACTAAATTGATAAATAGGAAATGCAAACTATATAGGAAAGCCAAAAAAAAGTAGAGGAGGCCTGGGTAAGGTACAAGGCTACTGTGAAGGAATGTAAAAAAGCAGTTGGAAGGGCAAAAAGAAACTATGGCCTAGAACTGGTAGTTAAGGACCAGGATAACTACAAGTCATTTTACACTTATATAAATCATAAATGGGGAGAAATATTCAGGTTTGGCACACTATAGTGACCATGGTACTAAGGGAAACAATAATATGAACCTCACCAATAACTTTACAATAGAGTGACGTTAGAGTAAGATTGCAGGGGTTGGACCATAATAAAACACTGGGGCCAGATGGAATACACCCTAGGGTGATAAATGAACTATCTGAGGATTTGGCAGGACCTGTAACTTTGATCTATCAAACACCCCTGAATAAGGGGGAAGTGGTCAATGATTGGAAAAAGGTATCAGCAAATTCCTATATATAAGAAGGCTGTAGTAATGAATGCAAAAACCCAGACCCATTAGCTTAGCATTGGAATTATGTAAGGTTTTTGAAGGGATTTTGAAGGAAGAAATTGCTGGTTATATAAAAAGAAAGGGATTGATGGATAAGTCACAGCATGGGTTTACAAAGGGAAGGTCCTGTCAAATGAACCTGCTAGAATGTTTTGACAAAGTTAGCAGAGTGCTAGATGATGAAACACCTGTGGATGTTGTATATTTAGACTACAGTAAAGCATTTAACAAAATCCCCCATAGTGACCTTGTCATGATCCTGCTTAACATAGGATTACATGTAAACTTAGTTTCCTGGATAGAATCATGTCTTACAGGTAGGAAGCAATACATCCACTTGAGGGGTCATAAGTCAAATTGGGTGGATGTTTCTAGCAGTATACCTCAGGGGTCTGTGTTGAGCCATGCCTTTTTAACATGTACTTGAGCTGTAGTGAATGTGTATGGATCTCAAACTTCGTAGACAACACAAAATTGGGCTATTTGATATTAAATAAAGAGGATGCAGAGAGAATGCAGGATGAACTAGATAGTATAGAGAGATGGCCCAGCAAGCATAATTAAAATTTTAATTTAGGCAAATATTCAGTTATGTATTTGGATATAAGGAATATTAAGGCTGAATATATGCTTAACAGGCACATTTTTAAAGATGGTAACCGAGAAAAGAGATTTGGGGGTTATAGTATCAAATAACCTAAAATTCAAACCTAATAGTAACGTTGTGGTCAAAGGGGCTGGAGGAACATAGGGATGTAGCTGGAGGAATATAGGGATGTATTAGGCACCATATAGAAAGCAGAGATATAAAGTAACATTCCCTCTGTATGTTTTATTGCTTAGGCCACACCTCGAGTATTGTGCACAGTTTTCAGCAACAAACACAAGGATGAATATTAAGCTTTTGAAGGGTGTACAACAATGAGCCACACAAGTGATTCCAACAGTTAAAAGACTTACATACAGGGACAGATTAGATGCACTAGATTTGTTCTCATTGGAATACAGAAGATGGAGGGGAGATTTGTGCCTGGTTTATGAGGCACTTGCCAATGACAATTCATGGGATTGTCTGGAATGTGAGTTAAAAGTCTATGATCATAATACTGAATCACATATATTACAACTAAAAGGTGAAACATGCAGAATTGTTAGAAGAGTGACATGGTTTAGCCAAAGGGTTGTTGTCATATGGAACTGCCTTCTGCTAGAGGTAGTGGGAAGCAAGAATATGGAAGAATTTAAGAACAGTTTGGATAAGTACTGTCAGGAGAATGATATTGTTGGCCATTCCCCTTTGAGTTAAGGGCAAGTTATTGTGGGGCATGTGCTCTTATAGGCTCATATTACACCTATGAGACCTATGAGTGCATATCACATGGCCATATGCACCGTGTCGACACAGTGGTTAACTGAATCCCCATCTAGATATGAAATGATTTAGCATCTGGAATTTCTCGTGGACTAACCCAATGGGGGATACCCAAAGCTGGGGACACAAAGGTGATGTGAAGAGCCAGTTAACCCTACCTGCTGCAATTTCTTTTGTTAAGTTGGTCTGCATGACCTCTGGTCACTTCCTGGCTGACTTTAAGTTCTCCGCTTCATAAGCTTGGTGTGGGCCTTTGTACAGGATCTAAAACCCCTCCCTGAAGCCTGCTGTGAACTAAACAACACTCTTGGTTTTATACCGTGAAAAGACCACAGTTTCTCAATTCAAACTGCCTTTTGAACTTTTGTGAGAGTACTCCAGCTTGGGACTCTGCTACTACTGCTGCCAAATGCTACCTGTAAAAGCAAAGTACTCCCCAGCCTGCAGTTCAGCCTCCAGCCAGACCATTTATTTAGTCTCTATGTAAAGCTAATTAAAGTAACCATTCAATAATTAAATGTGAATATGTTTGCAACTGGAAAGTGGGTTTTGTACATCTGTTTTCCTCTCAGCATATGTATTCTGTCTGAAACGTAAAAAGAGGTCCCATTGTAGAAAAGCGGGCAAGAGTCCATAGGAAGAGGCATGACCCATTAAATCAAACAATTATCTATAAAACTCCACCTTGTGGTGGGAGGTGACCACTAGCTGAGCTCGGGGTGGTCAGGCTCATTGCATTAAATACTGCCTTTTGTTATTAAAAAGGGGCAGCCGATTTGCCCAGCTTAAACTACATTTGTATCTGAACCACAGTAACAGTCCAGTAATGTTTCCCAGTCCTGGACAAAGTTCTTTTTGCTGACCCAGACCTTCAGTGCAAGTGCCCAGCTGGAATTAAAGTTTTAAGCCATAAAGGTAATGGGTAAATTCTTTCCATTGCTGATCTAGTGGCAATATCCCTAACAAAGGATTCATAGCTGAGAAAAGTTACTGGTAGGCATTAAAATGAGAACATAAGGCTAGAAGGGTTTTGATTAAGCTCTGCTGCTTTCCAAGGTCTTGAAAGCCAGAGCATGAGGATTCCCTTTTAATGAAAAGTAATTTTTATGTTGATTGCACACATGTGAAAGAAACATATTGCGTCAGCTTTCTCCAGAAGCAGGTTGTGGAGGCGCGGTACTGTTGTGGCCAATGCCCCCACAGCCTTTAAAGGCTTGGCCCACTTCCGCCAATGCTGTGGCACACTGCTGCTGACACTAGTCCAGTCAGCGTGCCACCAAGTTGTAAAATTTTAGATGTTGCAATCAGGAGCCACCTCGTCATTATAGTGTCAGCCATTCACTGCAATGATGGAGCAACCTGTCATTGCAGGGCGGAACCTTGAAACACTGATATTGTTTGTGAACATGGCAGCAGCTTGCCACCGTGTTCACAAACAATATTAACCCACCCTGCCGAAGGGGGTGCCCAATCCCCCTCGGCAGCATGTGCCCCCCACCATGTTTGTTTGCCGACAGGGGCCCCAATCCCCATCGGCTTCCAGTGCCCCAAAGGTTTATGTTGCCGACGGGGGAGCCCACTCCCTGTTGGCATTATGTAACCCCCCCACCTTTGTTGTCTGCCGACTGGGTGCCCAATTCCCGTCAGCATAATGTCACCTGCCCTTTTTGTTGTGTACCAATGGGGGTGCCCAATCCCCGTTGGCATAATGTAACACCCCCCCTTTTGTTGTGTGCTGATGGGGGTGCCCAATCCCCCATCGACTACATCTGACCCCCCCAAAAAAAGACTCCATTGCCATGCTGGGAGCCCACCCCAGTGTGCCACATGCATCAAAAATGGTCCCGAGATGTCTTTTTTTTTTTTAAACCTGTCTTAGATTGATTGAACATTATACCAGCTATCAACCTGCAATCACCTTTAAGAAGTCAGAATTCCTGTCCAGGGAGATTGCAGTTACTCAGAGTCGACCCGCTCAGCTGTTCCGAACTGTAGAGAGACTGTGCAACCCATCCTGTCTGCAGGTTCGGAAAGCCTTTTCGCAAATTGAGTGTGATGAGCTTGCTTGATACTTTGCAACTAAGGTGGTTGACATCAGGGCAGACTTGTGTCCGACAACCTCTAAGGGTGATGTGGTGGGAGTGTGTGAGAGCACAGGACCTCGCTTCTCCTGAGTTCCTTTTGTCGACCTGAGTTCGTGGATATTATGAGGATCATCCACAGTGTGCGCCCTACAAGCTGCGGCTTAGATCCTGGACCTACTGCCCTAATTTTGGGTTGTGTAGACATCATAGGTCCAGTTCTGGTGCAAATTGTCTGGTGCTCCTTGGAGTCGGGTGAGTTTCCTAGCTCCCTGAAAGAGACGGTGGTGACACCTCTCTTGAAGAAAGCTTCCTTGGACCCAGATTGTTTTTCCAGCTATAGACCTACAGTATCTCTAACCTCCCCTTTATTGGGAAGGTTATTGAAAAGGTCGTAGCTGCTCAATTGGATGCTGCTCAATTGGATGACCATTTAACCATCCATAATATCTACAAATCCTTCCAGTCTGGTTTCCATAAAAGACACAGTACCGAGACTGCACTGGTTCAGGTGCTAAATGATCTTCTGAGGGCGAGAGATCAAAGGAGATGTTCTATCTTGGTTCTCCTTGATCTCTCTTCAGCTTTTGACACTGTGGATCACATGGTGTTGCTAGCACGCCTGGGGCAAATCTGTGGAATATCTGGAACTGTTTTTAAATGGTTCAAGTCATTCCTCACTGGGAGATCACAAAGAGTTGTGTTGGGGATTTTTTCTTCCGGCCCAGTCCCTTTGTTGTGTGGAGTGCCTCAGGGTTCTGTACTGTCGCCCATGTTATTTGCAGTGTACATGCTGCCCCTCGAAAACATTATAAGACGGTATGGGCTGAGGTTTCACTGCTATGCAGATGATACCCAGCTATACCTGTCTTCTGCACCCGACCAGGATGGAGCTCTCTCAGTATTTAATAACTGTCTGGGGGAAATCCCAGACTGGATGGATTCTAGTTGGCTGAAGTTGAACTCAGAGAAAACTGAGGTTTTGATTGTGGACCCGGGTGGTCAGATTGAGAGGTCGTGTGCTGGCGTGCCGTCTGGAATTTTTCTTGGTGGTGTGTCACTACTGGCCTCTGAATGGGTGCGCAACCTTGGGGTGATTCTTGACGATAAGCTGACTTTTCAATCCCAAGTGTCAGCCGCTGTCAAGACTTCCTTTTACCACCTTAGGAATATTGCCCGGATTAAGCACCTTGTTCCATCTGACTCTCTGTCAACATTGGTCCACGCCTTTGTGTCCTCGTGCCTTGACTACTGCAAAGCCCTTTACTTTGGGCTTTCTGGGGTTGAAATCCGATGCCTACAGCCTGTGCAGAACGCGGCAGCCCGGGTTTTGACTGGGACAAGCAGGTCCTGTCACATTACCCTGGTGCTGCGCGAGCTGCACTGGCTTCCAATACGGTGGCGGATCACCTTTAAAGTCATTTTATTGACTTTCAAAGCCCTTCATAACCAGGGTCCATCCTATCTGAAAGACCTGCTGGTTCCTTACTGCCCTGGTCGATCCTTACTGCCCTGGCCAATCACTCTGCTCGGCCGACATGGGGTTGTTAGAGATTACAAGAGTGAGCTTGAAATCCTCTGGCAGCAGAGCTTTTTCTCATGCTGCACCCACTCTTTGGAATTCTCTACCATGCTGGTTACGGGAATGCTCCTCCGTGGAGATTTTCAAGAAGGAATTGAAAACACATCTGTGGAGAATGGCCTTCTTGGAAGGTTAAATGTATTGTAAAGTGTGTGAAATTTTATTGTAATTTATTATGTTTTTATGATATATTTTATAATGTTTTATGGTTTTGATGTTTGTATTGTATGCTGAAGTTTTTATTGACTTGTTCAGCACCTTGATATAGTGAAAGGTGCTATACAAATAAAATTATTATTATTATTATTATTAAAAAAGGAAATGGTCCCTCGGCAGTCTCCCTGCCCCCCTCCCACAACCCGAGCCCACCCACTGTGCACCATGCCTTCCCACACACACCCTCACCCCATACTTACCTCTGGAGTCCAGCACGATGATCTTCAGAAGACTGGGAACATGTCTGTACCCTTCAAAGCCAGCCGCAAACTGAGGAAATGCTGGTAAGCTGTATAATGGAATAAATAGTTTTTTTTCAACTTTGATGCATATCTCAGGCATTTTTTGGAATTTTGGCACCAAATTTTCAACCTGGGTTTTTTTGGGACCCCTCCTCATGAATTCTGGCACGGTCATGGCATTATTCGGCTCTGAACGGTGATTTCGAGGTCACTGCGTGGAATCCCCTTTCGAGACCGATTAATGAAACGACAGTGCCAGTGTTCATGAGGTGGGCTCTCAAAAAGCCTATTCTGCAAATTTGGTGGGAAAATTAAAAAAAATGACTGTTTTACGAGCGTGTGTTGCATAGTTGCTACGCACACTCGTAACTTTGTGAATTAGCAATATTTTCACACCAGATTTTCAACATTGGCATTTTGTCAGACCTCCCTGTGAACAGTACAGCTGTGATTTTCCACATCCTGGACAAAATGTGTTTTCGCATTTCCGGCGCAGAATAGCATGGTCACTGTGGGAAATCAGTGTTCAGGACAGATTAAAAAAATGGCAGTGGCACTGTTCATGAGCAGAGGTCCTAAAATGCGTTGAAAATTTGGTGACAGTACTCCATAAAATGACTGTGTTATGAGTGTGCATTGCACAGTTTGCACACACGCTTGTTACTTCACGAATTAATAATATTTTCACTTCAGATTTTCAACATTGCCATTCTTCTGCACCTCCTTATGAACAGTACAGCTGTCATTTTTTCATATTCTGGCCAAAACGTGTTTTCGCGGTTCCGGCACAGAATAGCGTGATCGCTGTGGGAAATTCGTGTTCAGGATACATTATGAAAATGACAGTGATACTGTTCGTTAACAGAAGTCCTAAACTGCCTATGCAAATTTGGTGATGAAAGTCCATAAAATGAGTGTGTTAGGAATGTGCATTGCGCAGTTTCTACACACTCTCATACCTTTGCAACTTTGCAGTATTTTCACTCCAGATTTTCAGCATTTTGCCACACCTCCTAATGAAAAGTGCAGCTGCCATTTTTCATATCCTGGCTGAAATGTGTTTTCGCTCTTCTGGTGCACAATAGCGTGGTCGCAGTGGGAAATCAGTGTTCAGGACATATTAAGAAAATCACACTGACACTGTTCATGAGCAGAGGTCCTGAAATGCCTATGTTGAAAATTTTGTAATGAAACTATATAAAATGACTGTGTTACAAGCATGTGTTGTGCAGGTTCCACACACCCTTGTAAGTTTGCAAATTAGTAATATTTTCATGCCAGATTTTCAGCACTGGTATTTTTTCACACTTCCTTATGAACAGTACAGATGTCATTTTTCACATCCTGGCCAAAATGTGTTTCCGAGCTTTCGATGCAGAATACCGCAGTCACTGTCAGAAATCAGTCTTTGGGACAGATTAGGATCGAGCGACTGGGGGTGAGTGACCAAGCTCAACTGAACTCTGTCAGGACTGCTGTGGATTTCTTTCTGGGCAGGAAAAGGTGACAATGCAGGCAGGAACTCAGTACAAAAGGGCAGCCTGCAGCACCAAGAGACACAGAATGAGCTAGTGAGGGAGGGGGGGTGAGTAAGCTCAATGGAGCTCTGTTGGGACTGCTGCAGATTTCATTGCAGGCAGGAAAAGGTAGCAATGCATGCAGGGGCTGAGTACAAAAGGGCAGCCTGCAGCCACGGTGGGAGAAACAGAATGAGCAAGTGAGAGAGGGGGAGTGAGCGTGCTCAACAGAGCTCTATTGTGACTGCTGCAGATTTCTTTGTGGGCAGAAAAGGGTGGCAATGCAGGCAGGAGCCCAGTACAGAAGGGCAGCCTACAGCACCGGCAGAAACTGAATGAGTGAGTGAGACAGGGGGAGAGAGTGAGGCCAACAAACCTCTATCAAGACTGCTGTGGATTTCTTTGTGGGCAGGAAAAGGCGACAATGCAGGTAGGAGCCCAGTACAAAAGGGAAGCCTGCAGCACCGGGAGACACAGAATGAGCGAATGAGGGAGGGGGAGTGAGTGAACTCAACAAAGCTCTGTTGGGACTGCTGCGGATTTCTTTGTGGGCAGGAAAAGGTAGCAATGCATACAGAGGCTGAGTACAAAAGGGCAGCCTGCAGCGGTGGGAAAAACAGAATGAGCGAGTGAGAAAGGGGGAGTGAGCAAGCTCAACAGAGCTGTTTTGGGACTGCTGCACATGTCTTTGTGGGCAGAAAAAGCCACCAACGCTGGCAGGAACCAGTACAAAAGGGCAGACTCCAGTAGCGGGAGACACAGAATCAGCGAGTGGGGGGGTGAGTGAGCTCAATGGAGCTCTGTTGGGACTGCTGCAGATTTCTTTGGGGGCATAAAAAGGCAGCAATGCATGCATGGGCCCAGTACAAAAGGGTAGCCTGCAGCGGAGGGTGAAACAGAACAAACAAGTGAGAGAAAGGGAGTGAGTGAGCAAGCTCAATGGAGCTCTATCATGACTGCTGCAGATTTCCTTGTGGGCAGAAAAGGGCGGCAATGCAGGCAGGATCCCAGTACAAAAGGGCAGCCTGCAACGCCTGCAGAAATGGAGTGAGCGAGTGAGTCAGGGGTAGTGAGTGAAGCTAACGGAGCTCTATTGGGACTGTTGCAGATTTCTTTGTGGGCAGAAAAAAATGCCAACAGAGCCAGAAGCCCAGTACAAAAGGGCAGCCTGCAGTGCCAGGAGAAACAGAATGAGTGAGTGAGACAGGGGGAGCGAGCGACCTCAATGAAGCTCTGTTGGGACAGCTGCAGATTTCTTTGTGGGCAGGAAAAGGTGCCAATGCAGACAGGAGCCCAATACAAAAGGGCAGCCTGCAGCGCTGGGAGAAACAGAATGAGCGAGTGAGAGAGGGGGAGTCAGCAAGCTCAATGGAGCTCTATCGTGACTGCTGTGGATTTCTTTGTGGGCAGAAAAAGGGAACAATGCAGGCAGGAACCCAGTACAAAAGGGCAGCCTGCAGCACCAGGAGACACAGAACGAGCGAGTGAGGGAGGGGGAGTGAGTAAGCTCTACTGAGCTCTGTTGGGACTGCTGCAGATTTCTTTGTAGGCAGGAAAAGGTAGTAATGCATGCAGGGGCTGAGTACAAAAGGGCAGCCTGCAGCTGCGTTGGGAAAAACAGAATGAGCGAGTGAGAGAGGGGGAGTGAGCATGCTCAATGGAGCTCTATTGTGACTGCTGCAGATTTCTTTGTGGGTAGAAAAGGGTGGCAATGCAGGCAGGAGCCCAGTACAGGAGGGCAGCCTACAACGCCGGTAGAAACTGAATGAGCGAGTGAGACAGGGGTAATGAGTGAGGCCAACGAACCTCTGTCAGGACTGCTGCGGTTTTATTTGTGGGCAGGAAAAGGCAACCATCCAGGCAGGAGCCCAGTACAAAAGGGCAGCCTGCAGCACTGGGAGACATAGAACGAGCGAGTGAGGGAGGGAGAGTGAGTGAGTTCAACGTAGCTCTGTTGGGACTGCTGCAGATTTCTTTGTGGTCAGGAAAAGGTAGCAATGCACGCAGGGGCCCAGTACAAAAGGGCAGCCTATAGCGATGGGAGAAACAGAATGAGTGAGTGAGAGAGGGGGAGTGAGCAAGCTCAATGGAGCTGTGTCGGGACTGCTGCACATGTCTTTGTGGGCAGAAAAAGCCACCAAAGCAGGCAGAAACCAGTACAAAAGGACAGACTGCAGTAGCAGGAGACACAGAATCAGCGAGTGAGGGAAGGGGAATGAGTGAGCTCAACTGAGCTCTGTTGGGACTGCTGCAGACTTCTTTGGGGGCAGAAAAAGGCAGCAATGCATGCATGGGCCCAGTACAAAAGGGTAGCCTGCAGTAGCGGGAGAAACTGAACAAACAAGTGAGAGAGGAGGAGTGAGTGAGCATGCTCAATGGAACTCTATCATGACTGCGGCAGAATTCCTTGTGGGCAGAAAAGGGTGGCAATGCAGGCAGGATCCCTGTACAAAAGGGCTGCCTGCAACGTCTGCAGAAACAAAACAAATGAGTGAGTCAAGGGGAGTGACTGAGGCCAATGGAGCTTTGTTGGGACTGCTGCAGATTTCTTTGTGGGCAGAAAAAAATGCCAACAGAGGCAGAAGCCCAGTACAAAAGGGCAGCCTGCAGTGCCAGGAGAAACACAACGAGTGAGTGAGACAGGAGGAGTGAGCAACCTCAATGAAGCTCCGTTGGGACAGCTGTGGATTTCTTTGTGGGCAGGAAAAGGTGCCAATGCAGGCAGGAGCCCAATACAAAAAGGCAGCCTGCAGCACTGTGAGAAACAGAATGAGCGAGTGAGAGAGGGGGAGTGAGCGTGCTCAATGGAGGGCTATCATGACTGCTGCAGATTTCTTTGTGGGCAGAAAAAGGGAACAATGCAGGCAGGAACCCAGTACATAAGGACAGCCTGCAGCATCAGGAGACACAGAAGGAACAAGTGAGGGAAGGGGAGTGAGTAAGTTCTACTGAGCTCTGTAGGGACTGCTGCGGATTTCTTTGTAGGCAGGAAAAGGTAGCAATGCATGCAGGGGCTGAGTACAAAAGGGCAGCCTGCAGTCGCGGTGGGAGAAACAGAACAAGCAAGTGAGAGAGGGGGAGTGAGTGTGCTCAATGGAGCTCTATTGTGAATGCTGCATATTTCTTTGTGGGCAGAAAAGGGTGGCAATGCAGGCAGGAGCCCAGTACAAGAGGGTAGCCTGCAACACCGGCAACAACTGAATGAGCGAGTGAGATGGGGGAGTGAGTGAGGCCAATCAACCTCTGTCAGGACTGCTGCGGATTTCTTTGTGGGCAGGAAAAGGTGACAATGCAGGCAGGAGTCCAGTACAAATGGGCAGCCTGCAGCACCGGGAGACACAGAACGAGCGAGTGAGGGAGGGGGGTGAGTGAGCTCAATGAAGCTCTGTTGGGACTGCTGCAGATTTCTTTGTGGGCAGGAAAAGGTAGCAATGCATACAGGGCTGGGTACAAAAGGGCAGCCTGCAGCGGTGGGAGAAACAGAATGAGCCAATGAGAGAGGGGGAGTGAACAAGCTCAACGGAGCTGTGTCAGGACTGCTGCACGTGTCTTTGTGGGCAGAAAAAGCCACCAACGTAGGCAGGAACCAGTACAAAAGGGCAGACTGCAGTAGCGGAAGACACAGAATCAGCGAGTGAGGGAGGGGGAGTGAGGGAGCTCAGCGAAGCTCTGTTGGGACTGACGCAGATTTCTTTGGTGGCAGATAAAGGCAGCAATGCATGCATGGGCCCAGTACAAAAGGGTAGCCTGCAGTGGCGGGAGAAACAGAACAAACAAGTGAGAGAGTAGGAGTGAGTGAGCGAGCTCAACAGAGCTCTATCATGACTGCTGCAGATTTCCTTGTGGGCAGAAAAGGGTGCCAAAGCAGGCAGAAGCCCAGTACAAAAGGGCAGCCTGCAGTGCCAGGAGAAACAGAATGAGCGAGTGAGACAGGAGGAGTGAGCGACCTCAGTGAAGCTCTGTTGGGACAACTGTGGATTTCTTTGTAGGTAGGAAAAGGTGCCAATGCAGGCAAGAGCCCAATACAAAAGGGCAGCCTGCAGCACTGGGAGAAACAGAATGAGCGAGTGAGAGAGGGGGAGTGAGCGTGCTCAATGGAGGTCTATTGTAACTGCTGCAGATTTCTTTGTGGGCAGAAAAAGGGAACAACGCGGGCAGAAACTCAGTACAAAAGGGCAGCCTGCAGCACCAGGAGACACAGAACGAGCGAGTGAGGGAGGGGGAGTGAGCAAGCTCAACTGAGCTCTGTTGGGACTGCTGCGGATTTCTTTGTAGGCAGGAAAAGGTAGCAATGCATGCAGGGGCTGAGTACAAAAAGGCAGCCTGCAGCCGCGGTGGGAGAAACAGAATGAGCGAGTGAGAGAGGGGGAGTGAGCGTGCTCAATGGAGCTCTATCGTGACTGCTGCAGATTTCTTTCTGGGCAGAAAAAGGGAACAACGCAGGCAGGAACTCAGTACAAGGGCAGCCTGCAGCACCAGGAGACACAGAACCGAGCGAGGAGGGGAAGTGAGTAAGCCTGTCCTGAGCCTGTTGGACTGCTGGGATTTCTTTGTAGGCAGGAAAAGGTAGCAATGCATGCAGGGGCTGAGTACAAAAGGGCAGCCTGCAGCCGCGGTGGGAGAAACAGAACGAGTGAGTGAGAGAGGGGGGGAGTGAGCGTGCTCAATGGAGCTCTATCGTGACTGCTGCAGATTTCTTTGTGGGCAGAAAACGGTGGCAATGCAGGCAGGAGACCAGTACAGGAGGGTAGCCTGAAGCAACGGCAGAAACTGAATGAGCGAGTGAGACAGGGGGAGAGAGTGAGTGAGGCCAATGAACCTCTGTCGGGACAGCTGAGGATTCCTTTGTGGGCAGGAAAAGGTACCAATACAGGCAGGAGTCCAATACAAAAGGGCAGCCGCAGCACTGGGAGAAACAGAATGAGTGAGTGAGAGAGGGGGAGTCAGCAAGCTCAACGGAGGTCTATCGTGACTGCTGTGGATTTCTTTGTGGGCAGGAAAAGGTGGCAATGCAGGCAGGAGCCCAGTACAAAAGGCCAGCCTGCAGCCCTGGCAAAAACGGAACAAGCGAGAGAGAGAGGGGTAATCAGCGGCCTCAACGGAGCTGTGTCGGGACTGCTACACGTGTCTTTTGGGCAGACAAAGCCAGCAATGCAGGCAGGAATCCTGTAGAAAGGGGCAACCAGCAGCAGCGGGAGACACAGAACAAGCAAGTGAGGAAGGGGGAGTGAGTGAGCTCAGCAGAGGTCTGTTGGGACTGCTGCGGATTTCTTTGTGGGCAGAAAAAGGCAACAATGCATGCAGGGGCCCAGTACAAAAGGGCAGCCTGCAGCACCAACAGAAATGGAATGAGCGAGTGAGGGGGAGTGAGCGAGCTCAACGGAGCCCTGACGAGACTGCTGCAGATTTCTTTGTGGGCAGCAAAAGGCACCAATAGAGGCAGGAGACCACTACAAAATGGCAGCCTGCAGCACCAGGATAAAAAGAATGAGCGAGTGAGACAGGCTTAGTGAGCGACCTCAATAGAGCTCTGTGGGGACAGCTGCAGATTTCTTTGTGGGCAGAAAAAGGTGCCAATGCAAGCAGAAACCCAGTACAAAAGGGCAGCCCGCAGCGTTGGGAGAAACACAATGAGTGAGTGAGAGAGGGGGGAGTGAACAAGCTCAACAGAGCTCTATCATGACTGCTGCGGATTTCTTTGTGGACAGGAAAAGGTAGCAATGCATGCAGGGGCTGAGTACAAAAGGGTAGCCTGCAGCAGTGGAAGAAACAGAATGAGCGAGTGAGAGAGGAGGAGTGAGTGAGCTCATCGGTGCTCTATTGTGACTGCTGCAGATTTCTTTGTGGGCAGAAAAGGGTGGCAATGCAGGCAGGAGCCCAGTACAGAAGAGCAGCCTGCAGCGCTGGCAGAAACGGAACGAGCGAGTGAGACAGAGGAGTGAGTGATGCCAACAGAGCTCTGTCAGGACTGCTGCAGATTTCTTTGTGGGCAGAAAAAGATGCTGACAGAGGCAGAAGCCCAGTTCAAAAGGGCAGCCTGCAGTGCCAGGAGAAACAGAATGAGAGAGTGAGACGGGGGAGAGATTGACCTCAACAGAGCTCTGTTGAGACAGCTGTGGATTTCTTTGTGAGTAGGAAAAGGTGCCAATGCTGGCAGAAGCCCAGTACAAAAGGGCAGCCTGCAGCCCCGGCAGAAACAGAATTAGTGAGTGAGAGAGGGGGAGTGAGCGAGCTCAATGGAACTGTGTTGGGACTGTTGCAGATGCCTTTGTGGGCAGAAAAAGCCACCAACAACGCAGGCAGAAACCCAGTACAAAATGGCAGCCTGCAGTAGCTGGAGACACAGATTCAGAGAGTGAGGGAGGGGGAGTGAGTGAGCTCAACGGAGCTCTGTTGGGACTGCTGCAGATTTCTTTGTGGGCAGAAAAAGGTAGAAATGCATGCAGGGGCCCAATACAAAAGGGCAGCCTGCAGCACTGGGAGAAACAGAATGAGCGAGTGAGAGCTGGGGAGTCAGCAAGCTGAACTGAGGTCTATTGTGACTGCTGCAGATCTCTCTGTGGGCAGGAAAAGGCAGCAACACAGGCAGGAGCTCAGTGCCAAAGGCCAGCTTGCAGCCCTGGCAGAAACAGAATGAGCGAGTTAGAGAGGGGGAGTGAGTGACCGCAACGGAGCTGTGTCAGGACTGCTGCATATGTCTTTGTGGGCAGACAAAGCCAGCAATGCAGGCAGGAACCCAGTACAAAAGAGCAGCCTGCAGCACCAGGAGAAACAGAATGAGTGAGTGAGACAGGTGGAGAGAGCAACCTCAACGGAGCTCTGTCGGGACATCTGCAGATTTCTTTGTGGGCAGAAAAAAATGCCAACGTAAGCAGAAGCCCAGTACTAAAGGGCAACCAGCAGAGCTGGGAGAAACACAATGAGTGAGTGAGAGTGGGAGAGTGAGTGAGCTCAACAGACCTCTATCGTGACTGCTGCGGATTGCCTTGTGGGCAGTAAAAGGTGGCAATGCAGGCAGGAGCCCAGTACAAAAGGCCAGCTAGCAGTGCCGGCAGAAACAGAATGAGCGAGAGAGGGGGAGTGAGCTAGCTCAACGGACTCCGTGTCAGACTGCTGCAGATTTCTTTGTGGGCAGAAAAGCCATCAACAGAGTGCAGGAGCCCAGTACAAAAGGACAGCCTGCAGCACCAGCAGAAACAGAATGAGCAAGTGAGAGATGGGGAGTGACCCACCTCAACAGAGCACTGTCGGGACAGCTGCAGATTTCTTTGTGGGCAGAAAAATGTGCCAATGCAGGCAGGAGCCCAGAACAAAGAGCAACCTGCAGCACTGGGAGAAATAGAATGAGCGAGTGACATGGGGCAGTGAGCGACCTCAATGGACCAATGCAATCAACATTCGGCATTGACAAATGCTTGTTAACACTAGTGGTTCTTCCAGAAACTTCCAATAGTTACTCGAGGTAATAGGCTGCATGCTGCAAAGTTTTTTTTTGCAAGTTGTTTCTTAACACGAAAACTTGCCATTGTTTACAATGCAGACAAATAATTTTTGTTAAAGAATGTAGAAACAACAAATACACAGAAACACTAAAAACTGATAATGCCATGATACGAATGGAATGGTTTCAAAAACTATACATGCAGTTTGTAAATCGTTATTATTATTAAATCATCTTAATTTAATTGTTGGCACCTTCTCATAACCCTGCATCTATTGAAGAATGTTTGAGCTGGTAATTGGGTTCTGCTAGATTCTTTTTCCTTTCCTTTTCTTCTCTTTTTTTTTTTTGCAAGTAAAAATTTGTATTAGTCATTCCATCATCAAGCATGTAGATGTTGTAATACACATATTAAAAAGTACAGCCACAATGAATAATCATTAATAACTTAAAAAGTTGTATATGTTTGAGACTGGTGAGAGCCTACGCAACATGTTCTGGTGGAGAAAACAGATCTCTACTCCAATGTTCCAGCTTTGTCAGATACAACTAATTAATTTTCCTTTCTGATTCAAGACAATTACCATAATGAAGTGCATCTAGAATAATCTTTCTCAGTTTATAAAGTGGAAAACTAGTATTGGCTTCAACCTCCTTCCAGTATTTTAGAATTAACTTTTTGGTTGCTATTGTAGCCACTGTTACCAGTTTGAATTTCTTTCTATGTTCACCTTTGCACTTGTGCAAGGGTGAACATATTGATATGATAGTGGATTTTAAGAGGTGTGTCATTGTCAGTCCAATGCAGGGCAATTTGCAAGGGGTTTGACAATGTCAGATCAGACATCAGCCAGATTGATCAAGGCACTCTTCTGGTCTTATTTATTTATTTATTTAGCTTCTGTTTATCAGGCACTGGCAGCAGTCCACCGAAGTGGGTAGGCGTGGCTGAGCTCCTTGTGTGCGTACTTGTTCCTTTTTCCCCTGCGGGGAGATGAGTCTGCAGGGGTTCAGCTAGGGGAGAAGGTAAGCAATCGAGGGCCCTCATGACCACCACAGCTGTTCCTTTTGTCCCTGTGGGGAGACGAGTCTGCAGGGGTGTGGCTAGGGGGGAAGGGGAAGCAACCGAGGGCCCTCATGACCACCACAGCTGTTCCTTTTCTTCCTGCAGGGAGATAAGTCTGCAGCGGTCCAGCTAGGGCCGGCAAAGCAACCTAGGGCCCTCAAGACCACCACAGCTAAGGAAGAAAGAGAAAAAGGCACTTGCTGGGTGGAAGCTTTGAGTAGTTCAAAGAAAAGAGATACCCAGGGTAGCTCTTTCCTTTGATCTATGTAACACTGCCCAGTAAGCATCTGCCTGCTGTAGTCTTCCTTCCCAATGTAAAAATAATCCCTTCTACCCCTTCATTCTTATTTTTCTGACACTAGGGTGCCCAATCCCCAGTGATGGCTAGTACCACCAGCCTCCACACCCATTTTCACTGTACAACACCATGGAGCCCACCCCCAGTGCTCCCAAATATAACACTGACATTGGAGTACCCAATCTCCAGTGTTGGTACCTGAAATAAAGAAAGCCATCCCTCAATCCCTCCCACCCCTTCCTTCTGAATTTTCTGACATTGTAGTGCCCAATCCTTGGTGCCAACTAGTACTCCCACCCAGCCCGTTTTCAGTGCAGTACTACACAGAGCTTGATTTTGCATCTCATCTGGTCTATACTGGTAAATATATAGTACAAATGTATACAAGCAAGACCCAGCACAACAGCAATGCAAGCAGCAAACATGGCATTTACAATGTTCATTAGTTTTAATACTGTTCCCTAAAGACTTAAAAAATAGTATAATTCCTAGTCTCATTTTTTTTTTGTTTGTTTTGCTGGTGCTAGATTCTCTTGTCAGCTTGCTGAATTTATGTTTTCAAATCTAAACAAATTGCAAAACAACAACCATGAAGTAAAGCAGACTGCATAGGCAATGGGGTACTTGACATAACTTGCAGTGCCTCAGGAGATACCCACGTTAGATTTGTACACAGTGTGGTACTATACTCAACTTGACATGATATGGGATGGCTGAAAGGGAATAGACTGCACAGGCAGTATGGGGCTATATATAACTTGAAATGTCCCAGGAGTGCACATGATGAGGTAGGTTGCAAAGGCAGTGCGGTACTAGACGTAGTTTTCAATGAGACAGGAGTGGCTTGGGGTAGGATAGGCTGCACATACTGTGCAGTACTAGACATAGCTTGCAATGACCAAGAAGGAATTCAGGGTAGAATAGGCTGTGAAGACTCTGTGGTGCTAGAAACAACTTGAAATGACCCAGGAGTGACCCAAGATAGGGTAGGTAGCAAAGGCAGTGTGGTACTAGACATATAGTAGCTTGCAATGACCCTGGAGTGATCCAAAGTAGGGTAGACTTTTACAGACGGTGTGGCACTGGGCAAAATGTAAAATGATCCATACTGGCTAAAGGTGGGTAGACTGCAAAGGAAGTATGATATTAAACACAACTTGCAAGGACTTAGGAGTGACCCAAAGTAGGGTAGACTGTGTAGACTGTGTGAAACTAAATCCAGCTTGTAAGGACCCACGAATAACCCAAAGTATGGTAGGCTGTGTAGACTGTGTGGTACTAGTTACAACTTAAAATGACCCTGAAGTGACTCAGAGTAGAGTAGGCTGTGAAGACTGTGTGGTACTAGTCACAACTTGAAATGACCCAGAAGTGACCCAAAGTAGGATGGGCTGTGTAGACTGCATGGTACTAGTCACGACTTGCAAGGACCCAGAAATGACCTAAGTTTAAAGTTGCAGTGATATAACATTGTACTAAAAAGAAAACTGGGGCCCGACATTCAAATGTTTGCTTGGGCATTAAAGGATCTTTGCCTGTGCTAACCGGGGTTTACCCTGGAACCCCGGATTCAAAAGGTACTTTTGTGCAGGCAAAGAAGATTAGTGCCCAAGCAAAATATAATGTATGCAGGTGGGCAACAGAAGGGGCGTAGCCATGAATAGCCATGCTACCCTATATCCAGCTGTTTTGCACTGTGCAAAAAGAGTTTAGCATGGTCCTTTTGTGCAGTGCAAATATCACCAAACCAAACTCCAACTTACTCCAGGCAACCCTATCAGCTGCTGGAGGTAATCCAGCCGGGTAGCACACCCACCCTCTGTGGTCTGTGGACCCTCCTCCTATCACTAGCCAATAAGAAAGAGCGGCATCCCAGATGCCTAGTACAACCCCCCCCCCAATCATCAGCCCATAAGAAAGAGAGGCATCCCTGGTGCCTAATGGACCCCCCCTCCAATCATCAGGTTGAATGAAAGAGAGGAATCCCTGGTGCCCAGTGTCCCCCCACCCCGATCACCTGCCTGTGATAAAAATAGACATCCCTGGTGCCTAGTGGTCCTCCCTCTAATTGCCAGCCCATATGATACTTGACAAACCTCCCTGGCATCTAGTGGCCCCCTGTGGCACTGAATACTCACCCCATCACCTTACCAGTATCCTCAGTGCCATGGGAGCATATGGCGGCCAGCGCAGCCCTCCTCACATCTCCTCGGCCAGTCACCATATGTCCAGGCAAGGAGTGTGAGTCTTATTTATAGGACAGAACACACTGAGGAGGTTTGTTTCCAAAACAAACCAGAGCACATCAATGAAGTTTGCCTGGATAATTCAGAGCCACCCATAACAGTACATCTTGCAATCATTCTGACTCATTCACATTTCTGTTGCAATAAGTATACATCTGAAATGATTTTCAGCTGCTGCAAATGTTTTTTAATTACTACAAACTCTAACCAAAAGAAAAAACATTGTTTGAGAAACTGTCTCAAATATCCCAAACAGTTTCTCAGATTGAAAATAAACAGTGGCAATGATGAACTCTTCAACAAAGAGCTGGAGACCTAGGAACCAGATTTATGGAGAGTGGGTATGGCCATGGATTAGTGAGAGAGGTGAGGGAGTTTGCAGAAATGCAAAACAGAAATGATCTGATTTTTGCAGCAAATAAAAGGTACAGTGATGATAAATGGTTTAACTTTGTCACCTCGTTTTCAGCATATGTTGGATACTTTGAAAAAATTCTCAGAAAACACTGCATGTGCTGGAAATGGACAGGAGGCTAGTGGAAGTGGTTAAAGACCCATGAAGGATGGCATTCAGAAGGGCAACCAATATTAAACATACACTGGTCCATAGCCATCATAGGGCAGTGCAACACAACATGTGACTGGAAAAGGATCTGAAAGGCTACTTCAAGTGTAAAAAAAATGTGGCTATTGTAAACATATCATACAGGGGAAGAAATTTTCCACCCCAACCTTACACAAAGAATTCAAGATCCACCATTTCACCATCTATAACAGCATGGGGTGATTTATTTGGTACAATGCTTCTACAGTGCCTTCTATGTGAGTAAAACAAAGCAGCCTGAAGATTCAAGTGGGAGAGTTTTTAGAGCAGTTGAGAAAGGACACATCACATATGCATCAGCTTATGTAAAAATTGCCCAGAACCCACAGGAGCATAAATTCACATTGAGGGCTATTGATACAGTTACACTGAGTCCAAGGGGTGGAGAACATAATAATGCGATCCTAAAACAAGAAGCATTTTTGATCTATAACTTGAGAGCCACCGCATTTCATAGAAACATAGAAACATAGAATTTGATGGCAGATAAGTACCGCTTGGCCCACCCAGTCTGCCCATTTCCCTACCTAATGGATAAGCTGCAGATCCTAGCTAACCAGCAGCCTACTTCTTTCTACCCCCAACCCCTAGAATTGCCTTATGACTGTCCCATGCATGCTTGAATTCAACCACTGTTTTTGACTCCACAACTTCCTCTGGAAGGCCAGTCCATGCATCCACAACCCTCTCAGTGAAAAAATACTTCCTTACATTACCTCTTAGCCACTCCCCCCCCCCACAATCTTCAAATTGTGCCCCCTTGTTCTTGCACACCTCTTTTTTTGAAAGATGCTACCCTCTTGGACTGTGTTGATTCCCTTGAGGTACTTAAAAGTTTCTATCATGTCCCCCCTCTCCCTTCTTTCCTCGAGGCTATACATATTAAGCTCCTTTAGTCTCTCTTCATATGTCTTCCGGTGCAGACCCTGCACCATTTTAATTGCCCTCCTCTGGACAGCTTCCATCTTGTCTATGTCCTTGTGGAGATTGGGTCTCCAGAACTTCACACAGTAGTCCAGATGGGTCTCACCAGCTGTTTATACAGAGGAATAACAATGTCCTGTTTTCTACTGGTGATGCCTCTCTCTATGCATCCCAGTATCCCCTCAGCCCTCCTTACTGCCCTCTCACATTGCTTGTCCACCTTTAAGTCATCTGATATGTATGACTACCCCCAGGTCCTTTTCTATTTTTGTTGTTGTTAGTATCTCACCCCCCATTGTGTATTCTTCCCCTGGGTTTTTGTTTTCCAGGTGCATTACCTTGCACTTCTTAGCATTGAATCTAAGCTGCCATACATTTGACAATTCGTCTAACCTTGCCAAGTCTCTTCTCATCCTTTCTACCCCTCCTTGAGCATCAACTCTGTTGCAGATCTTTGTGTCATCTGCAAAGAGACATATTTTTCCTTCCAGTCCCTCTGCAATGTTGCTTATAAAGACATTAAAGAGGACTGGTCCTTATAATAAACCCTGTGGTACCCCACTAGTAACCCCCCTTTCTTCAGAGTGGGCTCCATTTACTATTACCCTCTGTGTCCTATTCTTTAGCCAATTCTTTACCCAGGCTATCATCTTGGGACCCACTCCCAGGCTGGCTAACTTGTATATTAATCTTTTGTGTGAGACTGTGTCAAATGCCTTGCTAAAGTTTAGGTAGGCCATGTCCACAGCCCCTCCCTGATCTACTACTTTGGTCACCCAGTCAAAGAAATCTATTAGATTCGTCTGGCATGATCTTCCCGCTGTGAATCCATGCTGCCTTGGGTCCTGTGCCCCTCTGGCCTCTAGGTACTTGACAAGTCTTTCCTTCAAAAGTGATTCTATCATTTTCCCTATCACTGAGGTTAAACTAACAGGCCTGTAGTTTCCTGCTTCTGCCCTGCTCCAACTTTTGTGAAGGGAAATCACATCTGCCCTCTTCCAGTCCTCAGGTACCACACCATCCTCCCATGATTTTTTAAAGAGTGTAGTCAGTGGTGTCACTAGTTCTACCCTTAGTTATTTTAGAATTCTGGGATGAATCCCATCAGGCCCCATTGCTTTGTTCACTTTCAGTTTTAAGAGTTCTTTCAGAACCCTTTCTTCTGTAAATGGGCTGGTATCAACTTCTGTATCCAGAGTGTTTCTATTGTTTGTTTTAGGTACCTCCCCCTCTTCATTTGTAAACACTGAGCAAAAATATTTGTCTAGTATCTCTGCTTTTTCACTGTCACCTCTGCCCACCCCTCCCCTTTATTAAGCCTCACTATCCCTCCCTTAGTCTTCCTTCGCTCCTGATGTACCTAAAAAGGTTTTATCCCTGCTTAACTGAGTTGGCTATCTTTTTCTTGTTTCGGCTTTTGCTGTTCTGACTGCCTTCTCAGCTTCCTTTTGCTTTAACTGATACAATTCTCTGTTCTGCTCCTTCTGTGATTCCTTGTACTTTCTGAATGCTTTTTTCTCTTGAACCTTCACTGCCACCTCCTTTGAGAACCATAGTGGTTTCTTACATCATTTGTTTTGTTTATTTGCTTCACACAAAGGCTTGTTACCTCTGTGATGGCAGTTTTTATTATTCCCCATTGTTCTTCCACCCCTCCTTCCTGCCCATTTGCTAGTGTATTCCTTAGGCACTCACACATTTTGGTAAAGTCAGCCCTCCTGAAGTCCAGTACTTTTGCCTTTGTATGGCTTGACTCTATTGCTGTGTTTATTGTGAACCATACTGTTTGATGGTCGCTAGTTCCCAGATGGCTATCCTATTTCTAGGGTTAAATACAGCATTTGAGTGCATACCATTTCTCAAGAAATGAAATTAATAATTTCTGATATTCTTATGACCCCTTGAAGTATTATTTTCTACCTGGTCTTTCCACCCCATAGTCACTTCAAGGACCATGAGGTACAGTATACACCAGCTTCAGAGAGACATACACCCAAGTGGCTGCTACCACAAGTGATACTGTAATGAGGCTGGTTTTGCAATTTTGTTTTTTAGCAGAAATAATTTGTATTCAATATGACATATCAATAAGCTAATTAAGGAATGTCAAATCAAATTTTAAACTGTGCAATGTATGTTTCAGCAAGGGTGATATTTATTGCCATCACATAGATATGGGGCCTGATTCTCTAAGGGATATGCCTGGCGTAACCAACTTGCGTAATAAAAATGATAAAATGTCAAATTCACGCGGGAGTTGCAACATTCGATATTCTGCAAAGCGGCCTGTGACATGTTGCAGACTGCTTGTGCCAAAGTCGACATATGCATCCAGTTACACCCTAAACCCCCAGCAACATGGTGCTAGGGGGTTTACAGTAACTTTTGCACCCTATTCAGGAAGGGCAACAACAAAGTCCCCAGTGTTGAAAGACCCCCTGGTGGACATCTGTCAATGCAAAGTTATACCAACAAATAGCTAGTGTAATGTGTATCCACAGGGGATGTGTGCCGATGGCCCCGATCCATCAGCCTGTGCCACCCCCCAGCCCCATCTCTGCCCCACTAGTCAGCCCTACAGGGCTATAGGCACCCCTTCCCACACACACCCCTACAACAGGTGCCCCCATGGCTATAGGACCCCCTCCCCAAGTCCCACAATACTGTGCTATGTAAAGCCTCCTGTCATTTATTCATTGAGAGTGTATATACAGTACACACTCAGATGGAGCTCAGTCAGTCACTGGCCATGGTGGTGAGAAGTGGGCTGTGCCAGTCGCTGGCTGGGGATGGGTTGAGGGGTTGGGGTGGTCTGGCAATGCTGGGTGGGGGGGCCACTAGACTACCAGGGATTATGGATTAGGGTGTAGATATGGTTACAGTAATTACAGGACAGTACCATGTGTGGGCGGCTGGCAGCGGGGCTGGGGGGTGCTATCTGCCCTGTGAGGCTAGTGGTAATACATTATAGGGATCAAGATGGGGGTCCAATAGCCCAGAGAGGCTTTAGTGTTTACACTGTGGGGGACTGGGGCAGGGAGGTCCGAAAGCCCTGCAGGGCTTCTCAGGCTTGGGGACTGGGGAGGTGCACTTGTACCCTACGGAACATTGGTTGTGGATTGTGACATGAGCCTCAGGTACACCCTGCATTTGGCATACCTTTGCGCATGTTGCAAGTCACAGGACTTAGCCGAGAGGACCATGCCCCTTACAGAATCAGGGGCAGGGTCCTTGGCACAACTGCACCCCTCGCATGTCACAACTAGAGACATGCATAGGGGTGCTTATAGAATTGGGCCAATGAACTATAATCATTATGTTTATTTAGCTATAGTATCAAAACAATTGCTTTTCAGGATTGTAAATAAGTTGTATGTTGTAAATAGTAAGCTGTTAAACTATTTTCTTGTCACTTTGCACTTATTTAATATGGAAACCATGTAATCAGGAAGGGCTTTAAAAGGACACTACCAACCCTTTTTGCATCATACTATTTCGAGTTGAAAACCCACATTTTATGATTGCTTACCAACTCTAAAATTCATTGCTGCTGCTGGTTGTTTAATCTGTATCCTTTCATAGTAGAATTGAAATGCATAATTAATGGTGTTAGTATACTCAGCTTGTTTTGTTTCAAATCCTTGATCTACTTTCATTGCATACATCCTGAACACAAGGAACACCTCCAAACAGAGCAGGCACTCATGATGCAACATCCTCCTCTCCTCCCATTGCATCTTGAGTGGTTAGATTGTGTTGGGGGTGTTCCCAAGACCAAGAAAGATGCAGTGGGAGTTGATCAAGGAATGTAAACAAACACATTTTGATGTGGTAACACTAGTATAGTGGGCAGTCTGTTTTTCACTTTTAAAAAGGAAAAAGAGAACAGAATCAAACTATCAACTACACCAGCACATTCTACAGAACGTGAGCAATCATAAAATGTGTTTTTAAACAAGGGACAGTTTAAGGTCTAAAGGGGGTTGACAGTGTCCTCTTAAATAACAATTATGCAATGGCACTTTCAAATTAAATAATCTGATTGGCTGACTGGCATCTTTCTGCTGTGGTACATCCTGGCATAACCCATGCAAAAGGTGCCAGTCAGCAGCATTTGAACTGGACATTACAGAAATCACTCCAGCACTCCCAAAATTCAAACCATTCAAACCACCATCTTGAAGTGCCTCTGAACCCCATTCCAATCGCAACCTCTGAACTGTGCTAAAATGCATGTGCAACCCTGGCTAACAAAAAGTAAACTGCCTCCCAAAACGACTTGATAAAAAAAAAGGTATGAAACTCAATACTTTCCCCTCCCCCACCTTGCCCCTCCTTCTCCTACCCCCTCTCACCACCCCCTTTTCTTTTCTTTTACGTAAGCACTTGTTTACTTATTAACCCAGCACTTATTATCACCGACTCTTTCTACCTATCATGCACAACACTTGTACTCTTGTACCACTGCTTGTAACACTTGCCTTAGAACTGTATGTTAATGCTGATCTTGTAACTTGAATGTTTAATGTTTCACTCCTATTGTATCCCTTCTCCTTAGGTCACACAGTGAGATGCGTGACTTGTCACTCAGTGTGCCATCCTGGTGAAACATTTCAATAAATAAATGATGGTTATTCCTTCCAGCCTCAGTTACACTGATCACTGCCTCCTGGTACACCACCCGCTCCCTCCAGCCTCCATTGTGGTCACTCCTCCATCCTATAACACTCCCTTCTGCCTCTGTAGCACTGCCGTTACATCCCAGTCTCACTATACCAATGCCAAGCTCTGTAATTTGCACACCTGTTAGGCACAAATGAAAATTATGAAAACAAAACAGCTTCCACTGGAGTTCATTTGTCGCATGGCAAGCTGCTACTCATGATAAACTGGGCAAAAATTGAGTCAGTGCTCCACACTACAAAAGGGGCCATTCACCAAGTTCAAAAGCCTGTCCTGACTCCTAAAAACAAAAATGAAGCCAGGACGCATTGTGCTCCATTCTGGGAATCAAAGAATCAAACCCATGTCTGTTGGATACACTCTAGACTGTATTGCCAGCCCCCTAGCAACACCCTAGCAGCACAGGCTATTTTTGTGGCACAGCAATAAATTCAATAAAAATCATATAAAATGCAAAAAAATAAAAACCAACAACAACAAAAAAAACCTTTTCTTTATTTTTATAGTACAAAAAAGAGGGACATTGTATAATCACAATAAACCATTCCAGGGTATGGGTTGTGCTGGGATTTATCCACTTTCAGTGTGGTTTATTCACTCAGCCTGTTGCTTTGTGACCAAACCATACCAGGCATGGGTAAATCCCAGCATAAAGCATACCCTGTCTTGGTTTATTGCTTAACTCACCAATTGAAACCAAGTAAGGTCATGATGCCATCACTAAGCTACTATTTAAATGCTACCCTTTCAGTATTATATTGTCTTTGACAAAGGATCTTGGTGCAGATCCAAAATGTATTAGGCAGCTTTTTGGATTCTTCTAGTTTTTCATCCTGCACTTTGTTAATAAAACGAAGCATTTCAGACTGCAAGTGACGTTAAAGTGGTAGTGCCAATTTCTGAAGTACTGGAGGTGGTGAGTGCCCAATTTATTTGTTTACTACTGAAAAGCAGAAGAAACAGATAAAGCCTGAGGGGGACAAATCCTGCAATAAAGTTTAGTTTAGTTTATTGTTCTATGAATTAATACCTTTCAGCCAAGGCTCTTTTACAAAGGTTCCACGTCATAAAAGTACATAACAACAAGACATGTTATAACAATTGGCAAGCAATTTATAAAGTCTGCAAATAAAACAATAATAATTCAATTACAAGAAGGAAAGAAACCCAGAGGCACTTTAGGAAAAAACAAGGAGGGAAAAAGTAGGAGGAGACAGAGGGAGAAAAAAAAAAGTTCAGTAGCAGACAGAACCAGTTAGTGGTACTCCGAGTGTCTTTGTCTAGTGAGGGGTCATGGCGAATGATGGACAGCTGTAAGTGCAGTCAGAGGGTAGAGTCTTTAGTCAAAGCAGTCACAGGAGCTGGCAGCTGTGAGGTGAGTGTATAGCATAGATTTGAAAGCTCCCAGTGATGTGGAAGATGGAGTGTGTAAGCTAAGGGCATTGTACCAGGTAGGGGCACGATAGGCAAATGATCTTTGTCCCTGAGCAGTCCGGCATCTGGGGACCTGAAAAGGTTGGTGTTCAGATCTTCTGATGGGATGAGTGCCATTATTCAGGCAGAGTAGATCTTGGATACATGGCAGAGTGAGTCCCAAGATTGATTTTTTTGCCATCAAGCATGTGAGATACATTAGGCAATTAGAGAGTTATAACCAGCCAGTTTCCGTGTAGAGCTCACAGGTGTGGGTCCGTCTCTGTGCTCCAATGAGGAGCCGACAGGCCTTGTTTAGGGCTGTTGAGATGCGACTTAGTGCAGTGGTAGTGGCAGAGCCATAGATAATTAGACCATAGTCTATGATTGAGATGATGGAGCTTTGTATAGCAATCCTCAGGGCAGCTTGGTTAAAGAATTGACGGTTCCGGAACAGTATTCCAATACGTTGGCTCACTGTTTTTGCTGTGTTATCAATGTAGGTCACAAAGGTAAAACATTGATCAAATGTGATGCCAAGGTATTTGAAAGTATTCACTTGTTCAAGTGTATTTCCAAGGGAAGTTTTTATTGTGAGTGGAATATGCCTTTTTCTGTTTTGATGACTGGTAAAAAGCATGTTTTTTTTTGTAATTTAGGACCAGCTTGTGATCAAGGAACCACTTTTCAACACAAGAGAAGGCAAATTGCAGGCTCTGATGTAGTGGTTTGGGATCCTTATGAGAGGAGAGAATTACAGTGTCATCAGCATATAGTATTATTTTTTCAGGGCAGGATTCAGGGAACGAGTTTAGGAATAGGCTGAAAAGGAGAGGGCCTAGGATTGATCCCTGAGGGACACCAGAGAGGACCGGTTTAGAGTCAGAGAGAACATCAGAGATTTTTACTGTTTGTGAGTGTTGTGCCAGGTAACTTTTAACCCAGGTACCTGGTCCCTCAGCTAGCCCAATTTTGAGCAGAAGTGAGATTAATAAGCCATGGTGAACAGTATCAAAGGCTTTTGTGAGGTCAATGAAAACAGCTCCCGGTTTGGTATCCCTTATCCATGGCATTGTGAACTTCTCCTGAGAAATCTAGTAGGGCTGCCGACGTACTGTGCCCTTTCTTAAATCCGTGTTGTTGCATGCAGAGTAAATTATACTTTTGCAGGTAGTGTGAGAGTTGATCAGTCACGATCCATTTAAGGGCTTTGGAGAGGGGTGGAAGTATTAATATAGGTCGATAGTTCCCTGGTGTGGATTTTTCACCCCCTTTGAGCACTGGTGTAACTATAGCAGACTTCCATTTGTTGGGAAATTGATTTCGGCAGAGGGAAAGATTGAAAATTTTGGTGAGAGGGTGGATCACTTCTTTCAAGGTGAGAGACATAATTTTTAGATCAATAGTGTCACTGCTAGTTCTTGATTTAGAGCAAGCCTTTTTTTATATATTTGTAGGCTTCATGTGCCATAACTATTTTAAAGTGAAATAGTGGTTGGTCAGGTGAGGTGATGTGGGATGCAAGTTTTGGCAAGGTCAAGTCCGAGAAGAAGTCTGGCGGGAGGACTCCACTGAGGTCTGTGAAGGTTTAATTTAGGGCATCAGCCATAACCTTTGGGTCAAGGGTAGTGGAGCCATCAACATTCATTATCATAGGAGAGGATTTGGGCTGCTTGCCCGTAATATTTCTAATGTTGTCCCAGAAAGATCTCCCATCATCCCAGGTGGTTGTTAGGGCATTTTTGAAATAGGAGCTCTTCATTTGCCTGATTTGTGAGGTGCATAGGTTGCATGCCTGTTTTTACTTCTGTGTATCCGTCAAGGAGCCTGTGGCCTGGCTATGGACCAGAGATGGTCACGAGCTTTGAGCTGAGTCAGTAGTTTGGCCATGAGCCAAGGATTAGAGAAAGCTTTGATTTTTATGCCTTTTTAATGGTGTGTAAGTGTCACAGGCAGTGTTGAAAGTTGTGATAAAGTATTCTAGGACACCGTCAACATCTAACGTATTGTAGATTGAGGACCAGTCTTGTTATAGGAGACAGGTCTTGAGTTTATTGAGATTTCCATGTGGTAGCCCTCTACTTGAGATGGTTTTGGGAGGTGGTTTAAGGAATTTATTTGTCCAGGTACAGATCACAGGGGGGTGGTCACTGAGAGAGTCGGAGAGAACAGTAGTGTTTTTTATCCGGTCTGGGTGATTAGTAAGTATCCAGTCAATGAGAGTGCAAGTTCTAGTCTTGTAGTTTTTCCTAGTCAGGGAGTTGACCATCTGCATTAGGTTGGCTGCTAGGATAGCATCCTTGCTGGATCCAATATCAGAGGCGAGCCAATTGATATTGAAATCACCAAGTAGGAGGAGCTCAGTGGCAGGAGGTTGCGATCTTACAAATTCAATAACTGTCTGGAGACCGGATTGAGGGTCTTTAGGAGGGATATAGACTGCAGCCACATTAGCACTTTATTTTGGGCACCAGAAAGTAGCTAGACAGGGAGAAGTTGCACTAGGGTATTTGTGGAGGAGAAACTGGCAGGGTGACTAGAGAGGTTGTCCTTAATATAGATAGCACAACCCCCTCCCCCTTTTTTTTGACCGGTCGAGTCTGAAGAGACTGTAGCCTTGAAGAGAGATTGCATAATCTGGAGTGCTTGGCCACAGCCAGGTCTCAACAACAGCTAATATGTAAGGATTGTTTTGACCAATAAAGACTTGAAGGGATGCCAGCTTATGAAGGAGGCTGCAGATATTTAGGGTAGCAATGGAGAGACCCCTATCAGCTTTTGCTAGCTTTGTTAACCTGTTTGAGACAGGGCCAGGGTGTGGGTGGACCCCACCTGACATAAGAAGGAGGAGAAGTAGGAGTTTTAGGGATATCTCCCAAAGATCATAGTATGTCACGCTTTTCCTCTGTTTCTTACTGGTTTGGGGACAGTGTAGTCGTCTAGGGTCCCAACAGAGGGGGATGGCTAGTGACAGGTGTTGATTTATCATCTTTCCAGCAGGGTGAGCAACCATTTGCACCCAGTCCTTAGTAAGAGGGTGCCCCAAGTAAGGGTAAGGAGGATTTTCCATGGGTTCATGTTGCAGGTAGCAAGTTATGATGATTACAGTGGGAAGTTGTGAGGGGTAGGAGGAGAGAGGAAGTTGTCACAGCAGATAGAAGAGGGAGAGGACCAGAAGAGACAAGAGGAGGTTTCTAAGGGAAGGCATTGTTGGTGAAAACAGCACTGCACTGTGTTCTAAGGAGTGTCAGGCAGAGGATGAGGGGAAACAAAAAAGAAATGAAGTAGGAGGTAACTGAGAGAGATTTTGGGGTTTTGAAAGGGTATGCTTAGTGCTGCAGAGGAGGGAGTCAAGCAGAGCCTAGGAGGAGGGGGAGAGTATAGGCTGTGGGACAGGATGGAAGGTAGATTAGGGGGTGGGTCCTATGTGTGCAGAGGCGGAGCGAAGAGCCTATTTAATAAAGGTTGGAGGGAGGGAAGGGGGCGGGGGCGTAAAAATTCGTCTGAGAGCAGTGCAAGTCAATGGGCGCCGAGCCCAGAACAGCACACTTTCAGTAGCACCAATGGGAATGCAGTGGCTGGAACCGGCGGCAAATGGGCGAGCATCTCAGAGCATGGTCAGCCAATTACAGCTGATCCCTGCTTCCCCAGCCCAGTGGAAGTCCTTACCCGGCTTCTGTGAGTGGTTTTGCGGCGGCTGGTGGTGGCGTCGTGGGGCCCCGAGCCACGGGGCACACGGCTGACCGGTCCAGGAGTCCAATCTGGGGTAGAGAGAGAGAGTTAGCTATAAGTATGCAGTATTTAAGCAGAAGCAAAAGCTAAAGCAGTACAATAGAGTGGTGACACTGACAGAGATTTGTTCGGTCAGGGGGGCAGGGGGACAGGGCAAGCAGGTGAAGCAGGATATGGTGTAGAAGCAGGAGTTAGCGAGACAGGAGACACAGAAGAATTAAAATGACAAAAAGAGTGTCCTTTAGAGGTAGCGGGGGGTGGGGGTAGCCGCCAGAGAAACTATCAAGTTTAAGTGATCAAAATGGCACTGGCACCAGCTGGTCGGGTAGGTTTGGGCAGCTCAGGGATCAACAGGGAGGCTTTGGAGAAAGATAGAGATACTAATGATTAAAGATAGCGATGTTAGAAAAGTAGGATTAAGTGGACAGTGGTAGGCAGGCAGGGAAAAGGTAGGGGAGAGAGCGATAGCACACTCGCAGTCCCTTAGGCGAGGAGAGAGACAGTGCACTTCAGTAAAAAAGAGCAGGCCATGATCGCAACATGGGGCTAGAGTTTAGGTGGAGGGGCTGGCACTCATAGGAGTGTCCAAGGTGGAGAGTTTGTGCAAGGAGAAAAAACAGAAGATTAGAGAGCAGAGTTTTAGCAAATATGTGCAGGCTAGCCACGCACTGAGAAAATGAGGAAGAGCAGTCAGATTGGGCTAACAGGAGCAAGGACACAGAGTAAAATAGCAGAATACAGCAACTTCAAGTACAAACAGTCACTATCCTCTTGCAATTTTAGATACTAGGACAGCAGTCTAGGCAATATAGCAATCAGAACACACACAGTGCTAGTAGATGCAAAATAAATCACAATTATAAAACAGTTATGGGAAAAAATGTGTGCAAACTAGCGCAGTGTAACAGAAATAAGGCAAGGTCCTGGAAGCAATTTGTTAACTGCAGCTGGTCAGAGTAATTATAAGTTTAAGGCAAAAAAAGTGTCCAGGCAAAAAATTTGGCCGAGAGCAGTGCAAGTCAATAGGTGCCGAGCCCAGCACAGCACACTTTCAGTAGCACCAATGGGAATGCAGTGGCTGGAACCGGTGGCCAATGGGCAAGCGTCTCAGAGCATGGTCAGCCAATTACAGCCAATCCCTGCTTCCCTGGCCCAGTGGAAGTCCTTACCCAGCTTCTGTGAGGGGTTTTGCGGCAGCAGGTGGTGGCGTTGGGGGACCCAGACCCATGCCAATGGGGCACATGGCTGGCTGGTCCAGGAGTCCAATCCGGCTTCTGTGAGGGGTTTTGTGGTGGCTGGTGGTGGCGTCGAGGGGCCCCAAGCCATGCCAACGAGGCACACAGCTGGCCGGTCCAGGAGTCCGATCCGGCTTCTGTGAGGGGTTTTGCGGAGGCTGGTGGTGGCATCGGGGAGGCCCTGAGCCGTGCCAATGGGACACACAGCTGGCCGGTCCAGGAGTCCAATCTGGCTTCTGTGAGGGGTTTTGAGGCAGCAGGTGGTGGCGTCGGGGGGCCCTGAGCCAGCTGGCCGGTCCAGGAGTCTGATCTGGGGTAGAGAGAGGATATATAAGAGTGTATATATGACAAAATCCCAGAACTTGTGGCATTAATGGTCTCCAAGGACCTGAATATCATGGCAGTCACAAAGACATGGTGCAATAGCAACTATGCCTGGGAGCTAGCCATTCCAGGGTACACACTGCATAGGTGGACAGGGAAGGCAAGAAGGGGGAAGGGTGGCATTGTACATCAGGGAAGGGATAAAAGCAACAGTACCACAAGACAAGGGAGGGAAGCAGAGGTGCTGTGGGTAACCCCAGAGGTGGGGGAAGGGAACAGTACTTAGAACAAGAGTGATATACAGGCCTCCAGGGCAGGTGGAGGATGTAGACAGAAAACTGTTCGAGACTATAGAGAACATGGCAACAAAGGGTGAATTGCTGTTGATGAGTGACTTCAACTTGCCAGATGTGGATTGGAGCATCCCTACAGCAGCCTCTGACAAGAATAAGGGATTCCTGCAATCCCTGCAAGGGGCGGGTCTCACACAGCTAGTGAGGGAGCCTACAAGGGAGAATGCAATTCTGGATCTTGTCCTAAGCAATGGGTACAGGATAAAGGAAGTCACAGTGTGGGAGAGCCTAGGGACTAGTGACCATAGAGCTATGGGGTTCACCATAAGGATGTCACAGGATGCTAGCCACATAAGGATTAGAATCCTGGACTTCAGGAGGACAGACTTCAGTAAGATGAAGGACAAATTCAGGAAGGCTATGCAGTGATATGATGACATAAGGGGAGTAGCAGAACAGTGGAATAAGCTAAGGAAAGCCCTGCACCTGGTAGCAAACCATTGTGCTAGGCCCTGCAGCAACAGCAAAAGAAAGAAGAAACCACTGTGGTTCTTGAGGGGAGTAGCAAGCTAGTAAGAGGAAAAAAGATGGTATTTCTGAGGTACAAGGCAACACAAAGCAAGGAGGACAGGCAAGAATACTTGGTAAAATGAAAGGAAAACGAACAAGGCAGTAAGGGCAGCAAAGGCTGAAACCAAGGAAAAGCTGGCTAAATCAGTGAAGGAAGGTGGGAAGGCATTCTTTAGGTATATTAGCCAGAGGGAGGAAGGCAGGGGGATGGATTGTGAGACTTAGGGAAGAGGGAGGCAAGGTAGCGGAGAAAGACATTGAAAAGGCAGCCGTCCTCAGGAAATACTTCTGCTCCATATTCACAGATGAAGACAATAAGGATGGTGTCCCCATTAATGGAGAAGGGCAAACAGGGAGAAGGGGTGGACATGAGACCTTTTTCAGAGAACAGAGTAAAAAGAGCACTAGAACAGCTTAGGGTGGATAAAGCTATGGGGCCTGATGGGATACACCCGAGGATCCTAAAGGATCTCCAGGAAGAACCGGCTACCCTCTGGCTAAGCTGTTCAGTGGATCACTGGAAACAGGCATGGTTCTAGAGGAGTGGAGGAGGGCACAAGTGGTACCCCTACACAAAAGTGGTAGCAAGGAGGAGGCAGGCAACTACCGCCCAGTCAGTTTGACCTTGATAGTAGGTAAAATGATGGAAACCCAACTTAAGGAAAGGATGGTGGACTAGCTAGAGACAAGGGGGCTGCTGGACCCAAGGCAACATGGATTCACAGCATGGAGGTCATGCCAGACCAACTTGACTGATTTCTTCAAGTGGGTGACAAAAAAATAGAGTATGGCAGAGCAGTAGATGTGACCTATCTGGACTTCAGGAAGGCCTTCAACACAGTATAAAACAGGAGACTAATCCACAATCTGGCAAATCTGGAGGTGGGGACAGAGGTCATCATGGGGGTTAGAAACTGGTTGAGTAACAGAACACAAAGAGTGGTGGTAAATGGGGTTAGCTCACAGGAGGGATGGGTAACAAGTGGTGTAACCCTGGGATCAGTGCTGGGCCAGTGCTCTTCAGTGTTTTCATAAGTGATATTGCAGAGAGTCTAGAAGGGAGGGTTAGCCTGTTCGTGAATGATACAAAGCTATGCAACAGGGTAGATACACAGGAAGGTATAGAAAACATGTGTACGGGTCTAAAGAGACTAGAAAACTGGTCCAAGGAATGGCAGTTGGATTTCAGTGCAAACAAGTGTGAGATTATGCCCCTAGTGAGAGGGAATCCTAGGGCTGAGTATGAACTAGATGGGGCAATACTGGAGGCCACCACAGAGGAAAGGGTTCTAGGGGTAGTCATAGAAGACAACCTCAAAGTGGCTAAACAGTGTGACAAAGCAGTTGGAAAGGCTAACAAAAAGCTAGAGTGCATAGGGAGGGGTATAAGAAGTAGAAGGAGGGAAGTGGTGGCACTGTCGTACAACTCCCTAGTAAGGCCTCATCTGAAGTATTAGGTTCAGTTCTGGAGGCCCCATCTCCAAAAAGACATAGACAAGATGGAGATGGTACAGAGGAGGGCGACAAAAATGATGTTGAGGATGTAGCATAAGTCGTATGAGGAGAGACTTAGAGTTCTCAGTATGTACTCCCTAGAGGAAATGAGGGGGGGGGACGACATGATAGAGACCTTCAAATATCTAAAGAGGATCAAAAGGGTACCAGAGGGGAACATCTTTCACATGAAGAGAAGTAGCAGAACAAGGAGGCACAGCATGAGATGAAAAGGGGGAAAACTTAGAGGGAACTTGAGGAAATTCTACTTCACTGAATGGGTGGTGGAAAGCTGGAACAGTCTCCCCCGGGAAGTGGTGGGGATGGCCATGGTTCAGGGATTCAGGATTGTGTGGAATAGGCACATGGGAATTATCAAGCTAGGGCAAAAAGTGGGGCTTGTAGCATCTAGGGTACCTTAAGCATTAGAAAGAGGGACAGGACAGACTGAATGGGCCACAAGGCCCTTATCTGCCAATAACATCTATGTATATACAGTGGCGTGAAAAAGTATTTGCCCCCTTCCTGATTTTCTCTATTATTGCATATTTGTCACACTGGATGTTTTCAGGTCGATAGACAAAATATAATATTAGATAAAGGGAACCTGAGTGAACAAATAACACTTTTTTTTTTTACTTATTTCATTTATTTAATGAAAAAAGTTAACCAACACCAACGGGCACTGTGTGAAAAGTAATTGCCCCTAGTTAAATCAACCCAATTAAAGGGATAATTAGAGTCAGCTGATTGAACACAGCCAGGCTTGATTACAGCCAGCCCTGCTCAATATAAATCTCACTTATTTTGACCCTTATCATCAGAGTCACGCCAGCAGCACAAAGATTCAACAAGCACATATGCCATGATCAAAGGAAGTTCCTGAAAAGATCAGAAAAAAATGTGTTGCCTCATCAGTCTGGAAAGGGTTACAAAGCTATTTCTAAGGCTCTGGGACTCCATCAGACCACAGTGAGAGCCATAATCTCCAAATGGAGAACACTTGAACAGTAGTGAATCTTCCCAGGAGTGGGCGGCCTGCCAAAATTACTCCAAGGGCGCAGCGAAAATCATTCAGGAAGTCTCAAAGGATCCTAAAACAACATCCAAAGAACTGCAGGCTTCTTGCCTCAGCTAAGGTCAGTGTTCACGACTCCACAATCAGAAAGAGACTGGGCAAAATGGGCTTCATGTGAGAGTAGCAATGCGGAAACCACTGCTAACTAAGAAGAACATAAATGCTTCTCTCATTTGCCGAGAAGCACCTGGATGATCCACAAGCCTTTTGGGAAAATGTTCTATGGACAGATGAGTCCAAAGTGGAACTTTTGGATGACATGGATCCCATAATGTCTCGCAGAAGCAAACACAGCATTCCACAGTAAGAACACCATACCAACAGACAAACATGGTGGTGGTAGTGTGATGGTGTGGGATGCTTGCTGCCTAAGGACCTGGATGACTTGCCACAATTAAAGGAACCATGAATTCTGCTCTGTACCAGAAAAATTCTTAAGGAGAATGTCCGTCATCCTTCCGTCAGCTGAAGCTGAAGCGAGGTTGGGCCATGCAGTAAGACAATGATCCAAAACACCAAAGCAAGTCCACATCAGAATGGCTAAAAGAAGTAAAATTAAAGTTTTGAGTGGCCTAGTCAAAGTCCAGACTTAAAACAATAGAGATGCTGTGGCAGGACCTGAAACGAGCAGGTCATGCTCGAAAACCTACAAATGTTACTGAATTAAAGCAGTTCTGGAGGAAGAGTGGGTTAAAATTCTCCACAGCGATGTGAAAGACTGATATTGAATTATAGGAGAGTGTTTGGTTGCAGTCATTGCAGCTAAATGTGGCATAAACCAGTTATTAAGTGTAAGGGGCAATTACTTTTCACACAGTGCCAGTTGGTGTTGGTTAACTTTTTTCATTAAATAAGTGAAATTAAAAAAAAAGTGTTATTTGTTCACTCAGGTTCCCTTTATCTAATATTACATTTTCTCTAAAGACCTGAAAACATCCAGTGTGACAAATATGCAATAATAGAGAAAATCAGGAAGGGGGCAAATACTTTTTCACGCCACTGTATATATATATATATTCATGAAACCATAAGCCTAGTTTGGTTTAAAAAGCTGTTCTGGTACCAGCAAAAAATGGCACCGACAGAACTCTACTAATGCACACTTCCCCCCAACATTTAAATTTCAGAATCTTCCATAGTTTATTACTGGAAATGTCTTCATTAAAGCAGGATCTTTTTTCTTGACCTTATCTGTTCATGTTGGTTACTCATGCCCTGAAATCATAATCCTCCGCTTAAGATATCACAACCTGTTGCCATGGAAGTCATTGTGATGTTGCATGCAGAGGAGTATAACTTCCAGCAGGAAATACAGGAAGAACAGAAGAAGTCTAAGGGTGCAAAGAGCCTGTTTTCATGCAAATGTCTTCACTAATAAAAAACAGCATATCCTGAAATTCAGTGTTTCCAGTAATATTAGGCATTTTGACTCCTACTGACGTCAGCTGCAATTTCTTTACAGGAAGGTAGAAAAATCACTTTAAATATCTTATTTTAAAATGTCTTCCTGACTACTACAGAATCTATTTAACAAAATCTCAATAGTGGAGAATCATTTTTAACAGGCAGTGCATTGGACTTATTTGGGCGTTGAGTGATAGGTTTGAATAGTAATCTGGATGCTAGTGAGAGACTAAGGTTTGATGCGGACTCAGGTGCTGTGAACTCTGGTAGAGTTAGGAACATAGGAAGACAAAGAAAACGAGCCCTGAGATTTACTTGTAAATCTGAGCTCATTCAAAACAGTTTGTTTGCAGTTAGCTTGTTGCAGGTTTTGTTTTCACTGTATTCAGTAAATGCCCTGAATGACTATCCTTCTGTGTCACTCCTGTTTGTACCCAGCATCGACTTTGTTACAAATGTCATGGCTCCTGATGTGCTGTATTTGTGAGTCTCAGCTAGTGAGATTTGAGCTGTGGCACAGTTAGGGAAAGGGACTTTGGAAAGCTTAAATGAGAATTATTGATAAATAAGTTCAGAAACTGCATTGTAAAGAAACAATGACATTTTAGGGAGTAAACATTTTTGTTTAGTAATTTAAGTCACATGGAGTGATTCATGAATTGGATTAAGCTAATATAATACGCAAAATGCATAGTGACTTTAAGACAACAATCAAAGTGAAGTGGCAGCCCCTTTTGTCTTTTAGTCTTTCCACTTAAATCACCATAAAAGACAATGCAAGTGCTTTGCAAAAAGTAGCTTACAGTAAGTCCTTCATTAAGTCTGTTCCTGGTCCTGTTGCAGGCAGTTGTAGGAGAAACCTAGCAGTATAAATCTCATTACAAAACGTGCATAAAAAATCCAAGCATCTGATTGGCTACAACATCTTCTGACCCATGTCCTTATCAGACGATATTGTAACCAACTGGTACTAACATCTGTCCAGTGGGCACATAGCACCAGTGCATCACCAAGCAATGTCCACAGTGAACAAAAACAAGTGGCACAGCTCAGTGATCTGGTAGCAGGAAAGTCAGATCTCCTCCGAAATGGACCTGCAATTATCAAAGCAGCGTAAAAAAAAGTACAGTTCTTGAGAGTAAAGCAGTAGTATCTGTGGCGACAGTGTTACTGGTTTAGGCACATTTAAAAACAGTATTTATTTTTTCAAACCTCATCTTCCGGCAATGAAGCGTTCACCGTCGACTTGGAACTGCGCCTCAAAAAATATCTAACAGAAAACATCCACAAACATAGGGAAAAATGTCAGCAGTCAACTTTAACCTAGACTTCTCTGAAACGTTGACTAACCTTGAGATGTCTGTTGCCAGCAGTCCTGTCAGTGAAGCTCCGACCTCCTCTCACGAGTGGGCCTCCATTACAGGCACTGCCACTCCTGTTCACCCACCTCATGCCATCTCGGAGCTGGCTGCAGCAACTGTACAAATGGGCAGCACCTCCTCTGACATCAGACCCACCACTGAAGCTGAAAGCACACCTGAAATGTTGAGTAACCTTCAGATGTCTCTTGACAGTAGTCCTGTCACTGAAGCTTCCATCTCCTCTCATGACCAGGTCTCCATCACGGTCACTGCTACTCCTGTTCACCCACCTCATGCTATCTCAGAGCCAACCACAGCAGCTGTACACTTTGGCAGCTCCTCCTCAAACATCAGATCCCACACTGAAGCAGAAAGCACACCTAGAGAAGCAGAATCCTCCAGCAAGCTGGCAGAAGGCACATCTTCCATGAACCAACCTGCAAAAAACAAAAGAAAAATGAAACATCAAGATGCACACCCTGAGCTGACAAATGGACAATTATAAGCCCTAGAAAAAGAAAAAGACAAACTTAACACCCACAAAACAACAATGTGGGAAGTAGTAGTGTTTGACAGCTGGTACACAAGCAACAGCATACAAGTAAGCCTGCAAACAATCACAATTGAGCTGTGTTCACTGTTACAGAAATATTATGCCGAAATCTGCCAGGCAGATGGATCACAGTATAGTGTAGCCAGCTTAATAGCCCTATGAGCAGGACTAAATCGACATATGAATGTAACACTTCTAAGTAGAAACATCAGTCTACACAGCCACTCTGACTTCAACCCTGCCAATAGCATATTTGCAGCAGTTCTTAAAAAATACAGGAAAGAAGGAAAAGATTGAGCCGGGCACCGCCCAGCAGTCAATGAGCAGGACCTTGCCAAGCTAAAAAACTCCCAGGCTCTCTCTCCAAACATGCCCCGAGGACCACTTCTAAAGGCATGGCTCGCTATCCAGCTCTGCATGGCATGTAGGGGCAGGGAGGGCCTCCATCAACTTAAACAGGAACATTTTGAAATTCAAACTGATGACCATGGTATAGAATTCATAACACTAACATTTAATGAGTATACCAAAAATTACAAGAAAAATTACTCCAGTAAGCAGCAACACCATGGCTATATTTACCAGCTCCCTGACAGTACACTGTGCCCTATACCGTCTTCCAAAAAATATATTCAAATGCTCCCTCCACCCTCCAGCCTTCTGCCTTTACCCAAGAATAATACCAGACTCTCTATTAAGCGATGCACAAACCTGGTACACAAAGGAGCCATTAGGCATAAACTACTTAGCCAACATGATGCCTAAAATTAGTGAAGATGCGGGGTTAAGCAAATGATACAGGAATCACTCGGTTCATGCAATGGCAGTCCAGCTCCTATCCCAAGCTGGGCTAGAGTCCAGAGAAATAATGGCCATCATAGGCCATAAGGTGGAATCCAGCCTCCGTACCTACTGGGCAGCTGAGCTGAGACTGACAAAGATGGAGCCACATCCTCTCCCACAAAAGTGAAGAAATGGCAAAAACCTTAAATACCTCTTGCAAGTTTCAAAATTCTGCAGCGCTTACCCCCTAATCAGCCATGCTTCAGCACTTTCACTCCATAATGGCACACAGAAAGAGCCGCAACATTCAAGATGACAAACCAATCAGCAGACACTATCCCCTCAGCAACAACAATCATCCAGCAATTTAAAGTCACCACCACAAATACTCTGTTCCTCATTCAAAACTGCATCATGCACCATGTCAAATTCATTAACTTCTCAAAGTGAAATAATTGTAAAATGAAGCCAGACACCCAGTAAGCAAAAAAAAAATAACACAAGTAAAAGCTACTGCAAAAATGAACTTTGAATGATAAAAAACTTGAAAAAGTATTTCTCTGTTCAAAAAGTATTTCTTTGTTTATTTAAGAGTTACTCCTGTTTCCACATGCATTAACCTAAAACAGAAACCACAAAAATAATTTAATTACAGTTTAAATATGACAAAGTTATACAAAAACTAATGTTCCTGTTACAGTTACAAAGGACTATTTTATGTCCCAGACAGTTAAAAACCTAAGTTTCATTAACTTGCTCAAGATACAATAAAAAAAGCATTTACCCAAACTTTCTCTGTACTGCATGATTTTTATGCCCATTTTATAAGTGCAATAACACACTCCGAGGTGTGGGTTACATGCTAATAAGAGCACGCCCAGGTGCATAATGCACTCGGTGCAAGTGCCTTATGCCTTATGACACACCTGTGCATGCTCTTATCAGCACATAACCCATACCTCATCATGTGTTATTGCTTGCATATTGTTATCATCATGCAGAAATGGTATTGCTTTTTTGTGGAACTAATGTGCAGTAAGTTCATGTGGTCTTGCATTGGGGAACGCTGCCCAGAGAACCAAAACTGAACAAGGAAATTGTGCCACCAGTGGCACCAACTCACCAATGGTGCTAATTAATACATAAAGTCCTTTTCTTAAAAAGGTCCCCAGTAGTTCATATGCACTCTTGTTACCCCTGGACATCTATCTCTGGGGCTAGCAACATGTGTGTGCCCTGCCTTTGCTGACCCACCTATTGTGCCATAGAAGGAGGTTGCTGTCATGGAAATGAGAGAAAGGGTTGGTGTTGCACTGAGGAAGGGCTCCCCCTTTTCATGTCCTGCCCTGCTTCATTTTCTATGTTTGTCCTTGCATTTCTGCAAAGCAAACATATTAGTATGACAGAAGGTTTTGAGAGGTGCATCACTGACAGTCCAATGCAGGGCAGTCTGCAAGGGGCTCATTAGTGTCTGATCAATCATCAGCCAGGTTGATCAATACACTATTTAAGTCTTGCTGGGAGAAAACTTTGTGCAGTTTAAAGGAAAGAGCCAACTCAATCATAGGGAGACTCTTTCCTTTGACCTGCATAATGCCTCCCAGCAAACAGAGCTGATTCCTTATGATCAGCCTTCTGTGGTCTCCCCTAAAACATAACCTGAAATAAAGAAACATATCCCTCAATTCCTCCCACCTCTTCCTTCTTAGTTTTCCAAGAGCGGGGTACCCAAACCTCGGTGCTGGTTATTAACCCCCACCCTGCCTTTTTTTTAATGTGCAACACCAGAGAGCCCCTCCCCACAGTGCAACCAAACATAAGAAAACCATCCCTCAGCCTCTCTCACCTCTGACCCCTTCTTTGTTAATTTTCCAACACTGGGGTGCACAGTCCCTGGTGCTGACTACTACCTCCCACCCTGCTTGTTTTCATTGTGCAAAATCGGGGAGCCCACCTTCAGTGCCACTAAGCATAACACTAATACTGAGTTGCCCAATCCCCAGTGTTAGTACCAGAAATAAAGAAAACCATCCCTCTAGTCTTTTTTTATTTTTATACTTATACACCCTGTAAAAAAGGAAAACATCCATCAATGTCTGCTGACACCATTATCCTCTCCCCCACCCTCCCACTCAGCACCTACCATCCCCCAACCCCTCCACCTCTTACTTGGGGGTAAAATGCCATAATCCTCTCTGGACCGGAGGCACGTCTTCACTCTTCACTCTTCAGCACCATACCAGGAGCAGGGGAAATCAAGTATGCAGTTCAATGCATTTCAATGGGTTTTGAACTTGTCCTCATAACTTGGTCATTTTTCAATATTTTTCCTCAAATTTTCAACATGGTCTTTTTGGGGCCTCACCTCATGAATAATGGCAGTGAAATTTTGCAGATCCATCCCAAAAGGTGATTTTGTGTTCGCTGTGCAAAATCACCTTTCGGGCAGGATTTTAATGTTTTCTCCACCTTTGTTCAATAGGTGGGGTCATATGAAGGCAATGTAGAAAATTTGGAGTAAAATATTAAAAAACAACAGTAATGAGTATATGTGCTCATTTCTTTGGTGAGTTTCAATATTTTTATCCAAATGTTCAACATAGTCATTTTTTTCAAACCACCTCATGATTATCAATAAATCAAGCATTCTTTATTTATAAAAAGGCGCCTTTCTAAAACCTGTACAACAACAATTAAAATGCATCAGTAAATAAACAATACAAAAGATTAAAACTATAAACACGGCAGCAGCATTAGAAATCAGAAAACGCTAGGCAAAAAGATATGTTTTCAGGACAACTTTTAAACTTTGGATGGCCAGGCAATCTCGCACCTGATGAGGCAGAGAATTCCACAGGCTCTGGGCCATAACACTAAATGACCTGATTATGGCAGCTGTCATTTTTCAAATCCTGGCCAAAATGTATTTTTATACTTGTGGTGCAAAGTCGCCTTTCAGGCAAGATTGGAACATTTTCTCTGGCTATTTTCATGAGTGGCATCATAAGAATATTATGTGGCGTTATAAGAAGGCTACTGTATGTTGAAAATAAAAAAATGGTAAAAATATAAAAAAAAAAGTTATGAGTGTACACTGTGGAAGCACCTTTTGGATGGAATTTAAAATAATTCCACCTGTCTTGCTCATAATGTCAGGTCATAAAAAGACTGATGTAAATTTGGGGTCAAATGTGAGAGCCCACTGAAAATTAAATACTGCCTCTCAGCTGGCCTATCCTGGGTAAATATAAAATTTAACTGTATAAAAGCAGAGAACCACTGAAAATGAGATATTGCACCTAGTAAAAATGTGTATAAGCAAGACCTGGTTCAACAGCAATGCAAGTAGTTAACATTTGGCATTAACAAATGCTTGTTTAAGAATTGTATGCACTCCTAAACTATTTTTTGCCAATGCCTTCTCAACTAAAGCTTTATTACTTCGGGCTGAGTTCAGGGAGATAATGGGAAAGTAAAGATTTATGGGTCGGGTCTGAATCTAAGCAGTATATTAGGAAAGCCCAGGCAGCCAGAATGTTTTTCCTTCATGGTATTCAGCTAGGGACAGTGTTTCAGCTTTATTTATTTATTTATTTGGAATTCGGAAACACCTTTGAGTCATAGACTCATTTACAAAGGATCCACGTCATAGAGATAAGAATGCAGACTGACAGTACTAAAAACAGATCAGTGAGTAAAATGTTCAAGTAAATATACAGCGAGCAGAAGGCAAACATTCAGTTACAGTGACAGTAGAAAGAACTCAAATACTAGGAATTGCTTAGTGATGGTCATTACACAACAGGTATTACAGTTTGGAAACAAATTCTGACAATGACTGCTTAGGTGAAGAAGCAGGTGGGGGGGGGTAAACTCAGGCCAGGGGCCATCGTCAAGGTTATCGTCAGATCATGAGCAGTCGCAGGCACTTGGGGTCAGGAGATGTTCCCTAAGGTGAGTTTTGAAGAGCTCAAGTCTTGGTTCATTTGCCAAGGGTCCAGGTAGATTATTCGTCCACTGAGGGGCCCTATAGTTAAAGGATCTTTGGAATAGGGAGGTCCGGCATCTGGGAACAGAGAAGATGGTCTTGCCAGAGCTATGAGTGTGATGCACCTGAGGTTCAGAGTTGACTAAAGGGGCTAGTCCTGGGGGGGAGAGACCAAGGGCAATTTTTTTTAGCCAAGAGGCAGGTGTGGAACCAAATTCTGTTGTCTAGGTTTAGCCAGCCAGTATCATTATAAGGTACATAGGTGTGCATGAGCCAGTCACATCCCAGGACAAGGCGGCAGGCTTTATTTAGGGAGCGATGGAGACTATCTAGGGCAGTGGTGTTTGCTGCTTCATATATTAGTAAGCCATAATCCAACAGCGAGAGACTCGAGGAGGAGACAGCAAGCCTGAGGGTGTCCGGGGTGAGACAGTGTTTGAAGCGATATAACAGTCCCAACCTCACATTTAAGGACTTGGACAGGTGGCAGATATGAATGTGGAAGTTAAGTGCAGGGTCCAAAGTGATGCCCAGGTATTTAAAGGAGCACACTTGTTCAAGGGGGGGTCTGGTTTGCAGTTAGAACTAAAGGGCAATGCCGCTTTCTTGCATTCTGCAGATGGGAGAACAGCATAAATTTGGTTTTAGAATAGTTAATAGTGAGTCACTGAGCAGCGAACCAGTTCTCAGCATAGTTGAAAGCAGCGTGGAGGGAGCAGTGGAGTTGAAAGGGGTCAGGGCTGAAGGAGAAGAAGACAGCATCGTCCACGTAAAGTAAAAGATTGCTGGGGCAGGACATGAGGAAGGAGTTGAGGAATAGGCTAAAAAGCAGTGGCCCAAGAATGGAACTCTGGGGAATGCCTTAGAGGTCAGGCAAACATTTGGAAAAGGTGTTCCCTATTTTGACCTGCTGGGACCGGTTCATGAGGTAGTCCGTAAACCAGCCCATCGCATCACGGGAGAAGTCCAGGTTGGTCAAGGTGGTTAGCAGGAGGGAGTGGTTTACGGTGCCAAATGCCTTTGTGAGGTCTATGTAGACAGCACCAGTGATGTGACCCTTATCCAACACAGCGTGTATGTGGCTGGTAAACTCAAGAAGGGCAGTGCTGGTACTGTGCCCTTTGCGGAAGCCATGTTGTTGTTTACAGAGTAGATTATATTTGGAGAGGTGATCAGTGAGCTAGTCTGACACAATCCGCTCTAAGGCCTTGGATAGTGGTGGGAGTATGGAGATGGGATGGTAACTATTTGTATCGGATCGATCCCCATTTTTAAAGATAGGGGTAATAGCAGCAGATTTCCATCTGGAAGGGAATTTACCTAGACACAGGGAGCGGTTTAAAATGTAAGTTAGTGGGTTTAGGACCTCCCGGAGGGTGAGTCGAAGGAGCTTCACATCAAGGGAGTCACTGCTGAAGGAGGAGTGGCTCAGAGCTTTCATGAGATACGGTGTCACAGAATTGGGTGTAATTTGGTGTAGATAAAAGGGGGGTTCTGAGGGGGTAGGGATGCAGGAGGAAGGTGAATCAAAGAAATTAGGGGGGAGAACATGGTTGAGGTTTGAGAAGGCATGATTGAAGGCCTCAGCAATTTGGGTAGGGTCAGAGGTCAAAGACCCGTTGACCAGGATCTGAGCAGGAACAGGTTTAGGGTCTTTTCCACAGATTTCCTTAATGTTGTTCCAGAACTTATGCCCTGAGCCAAACGACGTGGTTAAGGAGGATTTATAATAGTCTGCTTTTGCCATGTGCATAGCCCAGGTGCACTTGTTCCGTGCCTCTCTGTGCTTTTGCCTATCAAGCAAGAGGCCAGACTCATTGGAGAGTTGCCACAATGAATCCCTCACCCTCATCAAGGCTAGGAGGTGATTGGAGAGCCAAGGCACAGTGTTGCCTCTGGCCATTCTTTTGGCTACAGGGGCATATTAGTCACATAGGTTGTTGAAGGCCAGGATGAAGAGATCAAGTGATCCATCAGGAGGGAGTTCATAACGAAAGACCAGTCCAGTGCGCCGAGGTGAGCTTTAAGAAGTGTCAGCTTTCCAGGGCCTAGTTTACACTGTGATATTAATTTTGGAGGAGATCTAGGAGCTTTTGCAAGTCCAGGAACAGAGGACGGGGGAGTGGTCACTAAATACATATGGGAGGACGGTGACATTAGTGATTTTGTGTGGCCAATTGATGAAAACGAGGTCTAGCAGCGAGGAGGACCCCGTGCGTGGGTCCCGACTAGTGGGTGATGTGACCACTTGGGATAGATCTTGGGCTGTGGCAGCGTCCATGAGTGGAAAGGCATCCTTACCCAGCCAATTGATATCAAAATCCCCAAGTATAATCTTTTCTGTATGAGACTGGAGGGTGTCCAGATAGGACAATAATGAGAGGAAGGACACCTTTTGGTCCCTGGGGGGGACTGTACACAACAGTGATCAGGAGCGGGGTTTGGGAGCATCCCAAGGTTAGTTTAAGTGTGAGAGCTTGTGGTCCTGGACCCAGTAAGGGTGTGGGGAGCAGCTGCTCATGTAATATAGCCTTGCTGTAAATTGCACATCCACCCCCATGCTTTCCCATCCAGTTGACGTGGTAGAAGTTGTAGCAAGAGAGGGTGATGGATGAGTCAGGGATCCTAGGATTAGGCCAGGTTTCGCAGATGGCTATGATATCGGGCTGGTGCTGCAGGACCCAACCCTGGAAGGAGTCCCACTTGTTTAAGAGACTGCAGACATTAAGGGAGGCAATACAAAGGCCACGGACACTGGGTTGTTTAGTTGGATGGGTCGCTGGAGGCCCAGGGATAGGGTGTATGTTACCTGACATGAGGAGGAGTAGGAGGAGGAGGAGTATGAATCTGCGAATAGCGTACAAGGACCTTTTGTTACTCTAGTGAGCAAGAATTTCTGACTGCATAGTGGTTGAGAAGATAGGAATGGGGAGGTGGAGTATAAGAGGGGTAGCTAGTAGGAGGTGTTGAAATGAGGGAAGGGGGGGCTGTGATAGGGGGTGGTATGGCCAAACAATGGAGCCAGGTAAGGCTAACATGGTACACCTAGGGTGGTACTCATAGGTAATGATAGTAGCAGAGAAGGCTACATGCTTTTGTATATCTGTAGGGACTGGGAGGGAGAGAGGGGTATCCCATACACTAGAAGGAAGCCAGGCATCTGGGTTAATGTTGGGCCTGAAGCTGGGGAGGGTATTTATAAAGTGTATTGGTTGGGGGGGGCAGGGTGGTCTGTATTAGAGAGCAGACCTGGAGAATTAAAGGAAGCATTCTGGTTGAAAAGAGTAGTTCTAGGAGGTGGGATTAAACCAGAAGCAGCCCCTAGTGGTGAATATGTATAAGCTGCAAATGGAGATGTGGGCTGATCAGTTCTTAGCTCACAGCCTCTCCCTATATAAGGGAGTGCCGACCAAGGGTGGTGGTGGGGGCGGTTGGGAGCTGATGCTATGCGACAGCGGGGCCACTAATTCAAATCCTCCATAGACTGGGCTCCTCTGGCAAGCCGCACACATACCTGCCGAAAAATTTGGGGGGGCGGGGGAGGGCATCCTTTCCTACAGCCCTCGTGACCTCCTGGACCCTCTGTGATTCTGCTCTGAAGCTGTGGAGAAAGCACAGGGAGGTAAGCTGTATATACAGTGGCAGTTGAGCAAGGGGAGGGAGGGAGTGAGGGCAGAACAGAAATGCACACCAAAAGCAAGGTCCCAATTCAGATTAAGCGGAGTACCATTTTAAAAGCTCCAGCTTGCATAGCACCTTACAGGCTGTAGATTCAATTGTAAAACAGGGGAAACAGAGGTTTCTCGGGGAGCAGCACACTTATTTCAACATGAAGGCATGCAGCAGCAGGGGAAAATCTTTACACAACAGCAGGTATTTTACATGAAATCTTAAGATCCTAAATGCAGTTGAAGTGGTTTTAAAGCACAGTAGAATAAGACATTTATGCCTTAGGGCATGGAATTCTGTAACTAAAAACTATCTCCAAGCCTAGGCTGACAGTAATTAATAAAAGCAACAAAGCAGGTAGAGACAAATGGCGCCACGTCCTTAATTCAAATCCTCCATAGAGTGGGCTCCTCGTGGCAAGCCACGCACATACCTGCCAAAAAGTTTAGGGGGGCAGGGGAGGGCGTCCTTTTCTACAGCCCTCGCAGCCTCCTGGACCCTCTGTGGAGCCACTCTAAAGCTGCCGAAAAATTCAGAAGGGCGGGGGAGAGTGTCCTTTCCTACAGCCCTTGAGACCTCCTGGACCATCTGTGGATCTGCTCTGAAGCTGCCGAAAAGTTTGGGGGGAGTGGGGGAAGGCGTCATTTCCTACAGCCTTCATGAATTCCTGGACCCTCTGTGGATCCGCTCTGAAGCTGCCGAAAAGTTTGGGGGGAGCGGGGGAAGGCACCCTTTCCTACAGCCTTTCTCTGATCCAACTAGTCTAGTGACAGGAATAATGTAATATTAAACTATGCAACTGAACTTGCTCTCCCAGCCCAGATTCCAGTGTCTTCCCACACCTGAGTGATACACTTGGCTGGTGATCAGGTTTCCTTGGTCTGTTCCAAGGGACAGCGCTTCTTTTTTTTTTTTTTTTTTTCAAACTGTAGACTGTATACTTAGCAAAACAAACAGTTTCATACTCACTACCAGAATATAGAAGCTGCTCACATCATCTGTTTCGTGCAAAATATCCTTTATTAAAATGCAGGAAAACCACTACTCCACATGCTTTGACGCATTTTGGAATAGTCCTTTTTCCAAAAGCATATGGAACAACTTAATGATGCATCTTAGGTAGTAACTCATGACATCATCACAGAAGGACACAAACAAAAACACTTAGTGAGGTGCAGCATAAATAACAAAATACAATTACAAGATAAAAGCATACATGATTAAAAAACTGGTGCACAAAAATTAGTTCTAGCACTCGGAAGACAATCTGTATATCAAAATCCTAAGAGTCCAAATTTTGCATAAACTACACAGTCTTGTGAAAGCACAGATATATGCAAATATTTAGGTCCCCCGAAGATGATTCTCTAATGTAGATACTGATAGTCCTTATCTGAAAAAGACAATAGCATACAACAATTGATATGAAAATTATAACGTGACACCCTATATACATAATTTAACTTACTCATACCATACTGCTACGTGGAATAAAATACTTCAATAGTACTATCTCCCTAAAGCATGTATCTAAAAGGCAGACTGAGTTATAATCTAACCTCTGTCTAATTGCAGGTACTTCCTTATTTTTGTAGACAGAGAGATGTCAAAACGGTCATTCAGACCAATTTTGGATCAAATTATTGAAATCACCACCACAGACTTGGGGAAGGACCTTTTCTATAGCTTTAAAAGCATGTTCAGTTGTGTCTCTTGCTTGCTCTAAATGTAAAGCAGTAGCATACGTCACATGATTCGAAATAGTTCTGCGGTGCCTCCTGACTCTTGTCTTAAATTGCCTTTTTGTTTTGCAGTTGTTAAAGGACCCACACTTACAACTAGCCTGATAAATCACCCCAAGTGTATCACATGTGATGAGTTGTTGAATCAACAAAGTTCTCTGTGTATTCGGGCTAGTAAATTCCTTCTCTTTTGTGATCATCAGGCAATTAATACAATTTTGACATTTTAAGCACTCTGTATATTTATTAGTTAGCAATGTATGGGGTGTTTGTTTAGCTTGTCTGCTATGCACTATGTGATCCCTTAAGTTAGCAGCTCATCTGTAGGAGAATCTGGGTACATAGTTATGATGTTCTCTAAGTCCTGGATCCCCCTTAAGATGTTTCAATTTCTGTATACAATCGCTCTAACTTTGTGTGCATCTACACTGTGTGTTGTAATGAAATTCAAATTATTTATTGATGTCTGCTCCCTTTGCTATTTATGTTGTAGTATCTCAGCTCTAGAAATGTTCCTTACTTCCTGGGATGTCTGAATGTCTTTAGGAGAAAAATGTGCTGGTACAAACAATACAGAAGGACAAAATGTAAAAAGTGCATTAATTGCCCAATGATCACACAAGAGAAGGAATTTACTAGTCCGAATATACACACAACTTATTTGAATCAACAACTCATCATGTGTGGTACATCTGGGGTGATTTATCAGGCTAATTGTAAGTGTGGGGCCTTTTACATCAGCAAGATTAAAAGGCAATTTACAAGAAGGGTCGGGGAATACCCTAGAGCTTTTGCAAATCATGATGTCACATATGCTATAGCTTTACATTTAGAGCAAGCAAGAGACAAAACTAAACATACTTTTACTTTTAAAGCTATAGAAAAGGTGCTTCCCCAAGTCTGTGGTGGTGATTTCAATCATTTGATTCTGAAGAGAGAAGGGTATTGGATATATATACACTTAAAGCATTCAAATACCCTGGTCTGAATGACCATTTTGACTTATCTCCCTATCTACAAAAATAGGGGAGTGCCTGCAATTAGACAGAGGTTAGATTACAACTCAATGTGCCTTTTAGATACATACTTTAAGGAGATAGTAATATTGAAGTATTTTATTCCATGTAGCAGTATGGTATTTCTATTCTTAGTATGTTGTATTATGTATATAGGGTGTCACTTTATAATTTTCATATCAATTGTTGTATGCTATTGTCTTTTTCAGATAAGGACTTTCAGTATCCATATTAGAGAAAAATCTTCAAAGGAACCTAAATATTTGTATGTCTCTGTGCTTTCACAAGACTGTATAGTTTATGCAAAATTTGGACACTCAGGATTTTGATATACAGACTAGGCAAGATTCACAAAGAAAGCCAAAAATCCTGCAGCTGCAGGGAACAAGGCCTGCAGCTCTGTGGAAACGCACTTGTGTGATATTCATATATAACTTTTGAGCAGGTGCATAATTTCGTAAAATCCCTGCAGCTGCAGAATTTTAGCAGCTGCGGAAATTGCGCAAGTGCTGAAAATCCGCAACTGTGGATCCACAACTGCAGAAATAGCTTAGGAGGCATAGCAACAGTGAACTTAATTAGCTGGAACAGCAGACTTTAACAGTGCTGCCATTGAATGAAGCTGAAAGCACCCACAAAGAGACCAGCAACCATACCTCAACTGGGACCACTGCAGCACCACAGGTACCAGCAATACCATGGCACCACAGTGGCCAACTGCCACTGCTGGTCCTCCCTCCCTGGGGTGTTCCTGTTGTCTGCAGGGGTAGCACTCGCTGAAGGCTGGCCAGGCCTTACTGCCTGTGGGGCTCCATCATGGGTTGCACTGTGTCTGGTGGTTGTTACCTGTTGCCATATCATGGCAATGTGTGCTTCTGTTGCTGTTACAGCAGCCACTGTTATACTATCTGTGATACCATTACCTGTGCCTCACCGCCACCTTAATTGATTCCAATTACTGGGGCACTACTGCAGTTTGCTGAGAGAGAGTTGCACCTCATTCTACTGTGTGTAACATTTTTTCCTCATCTGAGGAAAAATATCTGGTTGTGAATAGCCTTTCAGGGGCTGTGCCTTACTTATATCACACCTTTTTTTCCTCAGGGACTTCTGCAACTGCACTTTTTTCCACAATCCTTAGTGTTGTTTTCTGCAGCTGCATAGGGTTTTGTGAATAGCACTCAGTGCAAGTTACCCTTATTTTCCATAGCTATGGCAGTTTTGGGGACTTAGGGAAGGATTTGCACCTTCAGAAAGCTTTATGAATCCAGCCTAGTCTTCTGTGTGCTAGAATTCATTTTTGTGCACCAGTTTTTTAATCATGCATGCTTTTGTATTTTGTTCCAGACTGTTAGAGAGGAAGTTAAATGCTGTGTATTTCACTTTTCAGTGGTCATGGAGAAATGGATGTAGAAATGTAATATTTTATGTTTGTAATGATATGCTAAATAACATGATAATTCTCAATAAAACAAGTATACAAAAAAGTAATTGCATTTTGTTATTTATACTGCACCTCACTAAGTGTTTTTGTTTGTGTCCTTCTTTGATGATGTCATGAGTTACTTCTTAAGATGCATTATTAAGTTGTTCCATATGCTTTTCAAAAAAGTACTATTCCAAAACACGTCAAAGCATGTGGAGTAGTGGTTTTCCTGCATTTTAATAAAGGATATTTTGCATGAAGCAGATGATGTGAGCAGCTTCTATATTCTGGTGGTGAGTGCTAGACTGTTTAATTTGCTGTGAATTCCTAGACTTTGTCTCAGCACCCCAGCCAGGTGCGGCTATCTTTCCTGACTGATAGACTGTAAACTTACTCTTCCTTGCCCCATACTGCTGCTGCCAATGTCCCCAGTGTAAAGTAGCACTAGAGTTCAGCACAGTACTCCTTGAAATTCATTGAGATTTCATTCTATTTTCATGAGTGCTGATCTTTTAATTTCAACTATCTCATGGGCGCATCAATTGCATGCATTCATCTGGAATGCAATACACACAGCATGACAAAAAGTGGTTTCCTTTGAGGGGGGTGGCTGTGCCTATCTAAAATATATCCTATCCCCAAGTGTCTCTTACACAGACTGATTCACCTTTGTACTGCTATGGTGGAGGAATACAGTGGAGCCTACTTATAAGAACATCAGATATAAGAGCATCCCATAAGAACATTATTTGGATGTCCTGATTTTGCCCATTACTTTCAATGGCAGTAAACCCCATTTATAAGTCAGCCTATTTATGAGAACAGTTTTTTCCAGTGGTAGTGGTACAGTGGATGGTCATTATCACCTCTGAGTGTGCTAAGTCTGCGCTGAGACATCATCTAGTTTCCTCATTAACGGATGTGAGAAAGATGCCTTGTGAAGAAGGCAACACACATTCCTTTATAGTTAGGAGAGACAATGAATGAATTTTACAACAATACTCTAATTGTTTGAGCAATAAATAAGTAAGTGCTTTTAAAAAGCTATATGTTACTACCTTCACATAGAAACATAGACTTGGATGGCAGAAAAGGACCGTTTGACCACCCAGTCTGCCCATTTCCTTACCTACAGGATAAGCTGTAGATCCTAGTTAACCAACATCCTTTAAATAAGGGCTTCTCAAAAAATAGCTTGAGCCCAGTTTCATTATGTTAACCATAGATTTTTATGGGTACTGTTTTCAATGAAGCCCTCTTATGAAAACAACCCGGTCACAAGAACATTTTTGCTTGACATTTAGGGTATGCTTATAATAGGGCTCCACTGTACTAGTCTTTATTCTCTGCAGGAAATGGCAACATGGGGTGAATCACATTAATTGTAGGAGTTGGGAGTATAGGTGTGGAGAGGCAAACTGAGCATATGCCACTTAAATTTATATACTGCAAGTCTGATTAAATGTGATTTATTTGTGATTTTTCAGGAGGCAGTATAGCATAGGTTAAGATCACTGAGCTGCAAACCTGGAGACCTGGGTTTGAATCCCATCATCTCCCACTTGCATACTGTGTGACCCTGGGCAAGACACTTAACTTTCTTGTGCTCCTAGTTTGCACCTGGAAACAAGCTTTGACTTAGTGTACCTTTCCTGGTTAAACAATTTCCCCTTTCCTTTCCTTTTTTTTTTTTTTTATTTCACGGGATGTGGCAGGGAGGAGGGAAGGATTCATCAGAGCACACGGGATAGTTGAGGGATGAGTTTGTTACTTCTGTGGGAGAGTGTAATGCACAGCTGTGGGGTATAGTTTAACCCTTTTGGCCTTAATATATATATTTTTTAATTTATTTGCCAAAGTTCCAACTTTGCCTAGCAAAGACTATGCGAAGTACCATTTCACTATAAGTGGAGTATCATCTTTGCACTCCGTGGTCCTCTCAATATTTGGGATGGAGGTGGGAGGACAACTTGGTTTTTAACTGGCAGTTGTATGTTTTTAACTCCCTGCCCTGCAACCTTTCTGCTTTCCATGAGGTAGCGTGCAAGGTATAGCAGCTGGTAAGACTTGTGTCTGTGGGCAGGGCCCTGAGTGACACCTGGGTGAACCGATAGGTTGGGAAGTAGCCACCCACTAGGGGTGTAGGGGTAGGCAGGTAGGAGCTCCTGGAGGGGTGGATTAGAACCAGAAGGGAAGGGCATAGCCCATCAAAGTAATTAAACCTGAGAGGTATCCCCCTCTTGCTCCTTTCCCTCAGTTTATGCTTCTATCTTTCCAGCAGATAGAATAGCTCCATGGAGAGCAGTGGAGGTTCTCAGCCTTCCATGGGATCAGCAACAGAAATTAGGTCTTTTACACTTGGAACATTTTGGTTAGTGCATTTTGTTTTAACTCACAGGCTGGACTGGGTTTCATTGTAAGCAGGCAAGCAATCCCATGGAGGGCAGGTAGTTCTTTTGTGGTTTGTTTGACTGTGTTATTAAAAAAAGTTTTGAAGGTTTCATGCTGTGACAGAATTGCTGGGGGAATTGTTGAATTCTGAGGTCATTTTGTAACTGGCTAGATAACGTCAGCTTCAGATAGACTTTGTGGAAGGCTTTACATAGCACATTTCACAAACTATTGAGTTAATTAGTACTATTTATGGTTGCCTGTTATAGGTTTTTCTGCATTGAAGCTGTTAAGCCAACTCCCTTCCCTCACTGCATTGTCTTTGGTCATGTGCACCCACAACTCTATTGTTTGAAGTCACATAAAGTAGTTTGTTTGGCTGGCAATGTTCAGTGCTTTTATCTTATGGCTGTGTCCACTTGCTAAAAATATCGGATAAGTAAATATAAAAAATAAATAACAAAAGGAGAGAGAGAAATAAATTTGGTAAGCATGCATTTGGATAAATTGCAAGGCTGAAAATATAGGATCTGTAACTGACAAAAACAAGCATTTGTCAATGCTGAATGTTGTCGCACTGGCATTGGCAGTGCTGGAGCTAGTGATGCATAATAGGAATGGCAGTGAAGTATTGCAGTGATGCCAACCCCACCCCCACCCTGTAGAGAGTGAGAGGCATTAGGGTGTGCCTTTGGGTCATCAGCTATAACGCTCATACCATTGTACCTCACCCTACCCTGTAGACACTGACAAGTGCCGGGGTGTGGTTTGGGGTCTTTGGGTATTATATTTACCCCATTCCATAAGGGAATATGCTAACGTGGGTGCAGTATTGGAGTGTGGGGTGAACTTTGAGGCCGAACAGTGCAAGGCACACCACGATGCCTGTCAGTAGCTGCAGGGTTGGGGGTGGAATGGCATGAGCATTACATCCGATGATCTCAAGTGACACCCCTGATGCCTGTCAGTCTGTACCTGGTGGGGTGCTACAGTTGGAAACCCTAACACTGTAGGCATGTGGTGGTAGTTTCACTCCACATTTTCAACATGGGCTGCTTATCAGGCCACCTCATGAAAAGTGGCACAATCACTTTGTTAGCTGAAAGGTGGTTTTGCACAGTGGCTGTGCCATTTGGTGACAGAGGGATGAAAACACATTTTTGGGCAGGATGTGGAGAATGACAACTGTATTGTACATAAGGAGGCATAAAAAAATGGCAACGTTGAAAATCTGGAGTGACAATATGAAATATTGGTGAAGCAAAGAGCATGCATACACACTGCGCAACACACATCCGTAACCCAATTATTTTTGGGAGTTTGTTAGCCACATTTGTAACATAGGCATTTTGGGACTTCCCCTTATGAACAGTGGTGCTGCGATTTTGTTAATCTGTCCCAACAGTTGATTTCCCACAGCGACCACGCCATTGTGTGCCACTGGTGTGGAAACACATTTTGGGCAGGATGTGAAAAATGACAGCTGTACTGTTCATAAGGAGGTGTGAAAAAATGCAAGTGATGAAAATCTGGCATGGAAATATTGCAAATTTGCAAAGTTACAGGGGTGTGTGGAAACTGAGCAATGCACGCTTGCAACACAGTCATTTTATGGACTTTTAGCACCAGATTTTCAGCATAGGCAATTTAAAACCTTTGCTCATGAACAGTGTCACCGTCATTTCCTCAAACTGTTCCGAAAAGTGATTTTGCACAGCAACCATGCTATTCTGTGCTGGACGTGCCAAAACACATTTTGGCCACGATATGTAAAATTACCGCTGTACTGTTCATCAGGAGGTGTGGAAAAATGCCAATTTTGAAAATCTGGACTAAAAATATTACAAATTCACAAAGTTACAAGTATGCGTGGAAGCAGCATGACGCACGCTCATAAAACAGCCATTTTTTTGATTTCTCCCATCAAATTTGCAACATAGGCTTTTTGAGAGCCCCCCTCATGAACAGAGGCCCTGTCATTTCATTAATCAGTCCCGAAAGGTGATTTCATGCAATGACCACGAAATCACCTTTCGGGGCAGATTGACATCATGACAGTGGCAAAATTCATGAGGAGGGGTTCCAAAATCCCCATGTTGAAAATCTGGTGCCAAAATTCCAAAACATGCCTGAGATATGCATCAAAGTTGAAAAAAAAAATATTTATTCCATTATACAGCTCACCAGCATTTCCTCAGTTCGCAGTCAGCTTTGAAGAGTGCAGACGTGTCCCTGGTCCACCAAAGATCATTGCGCTGGACTCTGGAGGTAAGTATGGGGTGAGGTGGGCTGTGGGGAGGCAGGGTGCACAGTGGATGGGCAAGGGAGGCAGGCAGTGAAATCACAAGGGACAGTTTTATTTTTTATAGGTTGAAAAAAATTAAAAAATAAACATCGGGGGACAGGTTTTTTTCCCAGGGGCTTTGGCATGCTGGAGTGGGCTCCCAGTATGCCACCTAAGTGTTTTCTGGAAGGGGATGCTGTAGCCGATGGGGGATTGGGCACCCCCCTTGGCACATAACAAATGGGCAGGAGATGCATTATGCTGGTGGGGAGTGGGCTCCCCCATTGGCATATACATTGGGCCAGGGTATGCTGACAGGGGGATCGGGCACCCCCGAAGTCGGCAGTATGCCGCCATGTTATTTTTCTTTTTTTCTCCACCAGGGAAAGCACGTTGGGAGATCCACTTCAAATGATGAGCTTATGCAGTGGGTCTTTCATTTGATCCCATGACCACATTAGGTATGCATGGTGTGGCACCAGCATGCAGGCTGATTGGGGAATGAGGGACACACCTACTGATGCTTGCCCTGCATTCACCCAGCAGTGACCATGCCTCCAAATTCTGCACTACTGCAAGATGTTGGCTGTGCAAGTGCGCCAACATAAAAATTATGGAGGCCTTTTGGTTAAAGGTCTATATGGAAATGTAGATGCTGTAAACAGGCAACATTCTGTGCATGCTTGTGACATTGGGGGCAAAGTGTAAAATATTGGTTCTGTGAGTAGCAAAAGGTTGTGTTTCTTTTTTCATTTGTGTGGAGAGAGTAACTTTAAAATTTGGGACTCGAGTCACAAACGGTCTGAGAATGCCGCAAGCCCCAGGAGTACAGAACATAAGGTGCACGGGGTTTGCTGCATTCCCCAGCTGGCAATTGGAGTTCTCAATCCCATGCATCAATTGCCACAACTAGGACCACCTTTGCTGGTCTAACTTTGTGGCAGTCTTGGGGCTCTTTTACAGGGCTTGTGCCAAACATTTGGCACAAGCTGCCATAAAGTGGGGGAAAGTGTCACAAATGCACCCAATCTCCTTGAATTGGGCACAAGTTGCGGCAATGTGTTTGGTGCAGCTGTGCCACAACATGGGTTTGATGCAGGACTTGACACACGCCCTGTGTCAACCTTCATGAATCAAGCCCATGGGATTTGTAACAGGGGAAGTTTTTCCTTGGATTAGTGCTCCACTTTTGCATGTTTTTATGTAGAGGGCAAGCACTAAGTTTTAAAATGGTACACAAATTCATGGTGGGTAATTTTATTGAAGGTTTAAAAAAAGGTTTTGGTTTACCTCTCCCTCTTCTTTGACTCTTCCTCCTTCACCTCTTTCCAGTCTGGATTCCATAAATCCCATTCCATCTTTTCCTCCCTCATACGGCTTACTGACTCCATTGTCTCAGGAATGGATCAGGGCCATATCATCTCAGCCATCTTTGTCTATCTGGCATAGGTCTTCTACACAGTAACCCACCACCTTCTCCTCATTTAGCTTGTAGCAGTAGGGCTTTCCATCTCTGCCACTAATTGGTTCTGCTCCTACTTTGAGGGTATGAGTCAATCAGTTAGAACTGGCAACTCCATTCCCCCCTCTCCCAGTCTGTATCAGTGTCCCCCAAGGTTCTCTCCTCAGACTAATACTCTTTTCAGTCTTCATAAATGACCTCCCTGCTGCCTTTACCTCAGCATCCATTCACAGGTACATTGACACCACTGTCATATTTGCCTCTGGCCCTCCAGCGCTGATCTGATTACCAGACTCCAGACGGACTTTGAAAATGTTCAGCTCTGGTTTCACTCTAATCAGCTGGCCCTTAACATCAAAAAGTGATCTCCATGACCTTCACACAAGGCAGAAGCTGTCTAGGATTACTGGTATCCCCTTCCTCCTTCAGCACCCTGGATGGGTTCACTATCAAGGATATACCCTCCTTCAAGCACCTTAGGGTCTGGCTTGACAGCCATCTCTACTTTTCTGAACATGTGGATGCCAGCCATGAAAAACTACACCACAAATTGGGTGCACTGTACTGCAGCTATGGCTGTATCCCCCTACCGGCCTGCAGAGCAGTTATTCAAAAAATGATTCTACCAATATTCAATTATGGTGACATAGTCTACAGTGTTGTTCCCAAATCCACCCTATCTAGACTGGACACCCTCTTTCGCTGCTTCTGTTGTTTTGCTCTGGACTGTCTGACCCAGACCCATCATTGCTCTCTCTACACCTCCCTCTCCTTTCCTGCCCTGGAAGCCATACACCTAGCCCACTGTTCCTCCTTTATAGACAAATACGGGCTTGGATCTCTCTCTTCTTATCTCACATCTATCCTCTCCCACCCCCCCATGTGTTTCACCCTTTGCAGATCTTTCACTCCCTTGCTCTACCCTCCAGGACTGCCTCATATAAGCTAAATAAATATGGCCAGGCTGCCTTCTCCTACCACTTCCCTAAACTCTAGAACTCCCTCCCCTTACCCATGTGTTCTGCCTCCTCTCTTCACTCTCTATCCTCTCTTTTACTTAACTTCACTGCTCCCTCCTGTAACTGCAACTAATCCCCTCACTATCTACTCTACTTTCATCTATTGATCTAGTCCCCTTCCCTGTTTCTCCCTCCTGACTCACCTCATCTTCCCCATCTCACCTGCTTTTCAATCCCACCCTTTTTATTTGATGGCATCCTTGTTTCCCCCATCCTTACTTCTCCCCATCTCCTAACTATTGCTCTACCACCATGCCAGGTAAAAAAAATTGCTCAATGCACTTACACTTATGCTGTCTTGCATCCTCTGCTGCTTCCATGCTTAACATGCATAGAAACATTGAAACATGGACTTTGAAGGCAGATAATGACCACTTGGCCCACCCAGTCTGCCAATTTTCCTACCTATTGGATAAGCTTAGATCCTAGTTTTACCAACAGCCTACTTCTACTTACCTCCCACTAGAATTACCTAATGCCTGTCCCATGCATTCTTAAATTCCCCCACTGTTTTTGACCCCACAACCTCCTCAGGAAGGCCACCACACTCTCTATGAAGAAATACTTCCTAGCGTTGCCCCTGAGCTGTTCCCCCTCTATTTTCAAATTGTACTGCCTTGTTCTTGCACATCTCTTTTTCCGAAAGATGCTACCCTCTTGAATTCTCTTGAGGTACTTGAAAGTTTCTATCATGTCCCCCCTCTCCCTCCTTTCCGTGAGGGTATACATATTAAGCTCCTTTATTCTCTCTTCATATGGCTTCTGGTGCAAACCCTGCACCATTTTAGTTGCCCTCTGCTGGACTGCCTCCATCCTGTCTATGTTCTTGCGGAGATAGGGTCTCCAGAACTGCACGCAGTACTCCAGATGGGGTCTCACCAGCTGCCTGTACAAAGGGATAACTTCCTGATTTCCCCCTTGTTCTTGCACACCTCTTTTTTTGAAACCCTCTTGGACTTTGTTGATTCCCTTGAGGTACTTGAAAGTTTCTATCATGTCCCCCCCCTCTCCCTCCTTTCCTCGAGGTTATACATATTAAGCTCCTTAAGTCTCTCTTCATATGTCTTCCGGTGCAGACCCTGCACCATTTTAGTTGCCCTCCTCTGGACAGCTTCCATTCTGTCTATGCCTTTGTGGAGATTGGGTCTCCAGAACTGCACGCAGTACTCCAGATGGGGTCTCACCAGCTGTCTGTACAGAGGGATAATAACTTGCTCTTTTCTACTGGTGATGCCTCTCCCTATGCATCCCAGTATCCCCCCAGCCCTCCTTGCTGCCCTCTCACATTGCTTGCCCACCTTTAGGTCATATGATATGACTACCCCCAGGTCCCTTTCCATTTTTGTTCTTGTTAGTATCTCATAGAAACATAACATAGAATTTGACGGCAGATAAGGACCGCTTGGCCCACCCAGTCTGCCCATTTCCCTACCTACTGGTTAAGCTGCAGATCCTAGTTAACCAGCAGCGTACTTCTTCCTACCCCCACCCCCCAGAACTGCCTTATGACGATCCCATGCATGCTTGAATTCCACCACTGATTTTGACTCCACAACCTCCTCCGGAAGGCCGTTCCATGCATCCACAACCCTCTCTGAGAAAAATATCCTTAATTACCTCTGAGCCACCCTCTATCTTCAAATTGTGCCCTCTTGTTCTTGCACACCTCTTTTTGAAAGATGCTAACCTCTTGGACTTTGTTGATTCCCTTGAGGTACTTGGAAAGTTTCTATCATGTCCCCCCTCCTCCTTTCCTTGAGGCTATACATATTAAGCTCCTTAAGTCTCTCTTCATATGTCTTCCTGTGCAGACCCTGCACCATTTTAGTTGCCTCCTCTGGACAGCTTCCATCCTGTCTATGTCCTTTGCAGAGATTGGGTCTCCAGAACTGCACACAGTACTCCAGATGGGGTCTCACCAGCTGTCTGTACAGAGGGATAATAACTTCCTGTTTTCTACTGGTGATGCCTCTCCTATGCATCCCAGTATCCCCCAGCCCTCCTTGCTGCCCTCTCACATTGCTTGCCCATCTTTAGGTCATCTGATATGACTACCCCAGGTCCCCTCCATTTTGTTGTTGTTAGTATCTCACCCCCATTATGTACTCTTCCCCTGGGTTTTTGTTTCCCAGGTGCATTACCTTGCACTTCTTAGCATTGAATCAAAGCTGCCATACATTTGACCATTCCTCTAACCTTGCCAAGTCCCTTCTCATCCTTTCCACCCCACCCTGTGCATCAACTCTGTTGCAGATCTTAGTGTCATCTGCAAAGAGACATACTTTTCCTTCCAGTCCTTCTGCAATGTCGCTTATAAAGACATTGAAGAGGACCGGCCCTAATACTGAACCCTGCGGTACCCCACTAGTAACCCTCCTTTCTTCTGAGTGGACTCCATTTACTATTACTCTCTGTGTCCTATTCTCCAGCCAATTCTTTACCCAGGCTGTCATCTTGGGACCCACTCCCAGGCTGGCTAACTTGTATATTAATCTTTGTGTGGACTGTGTCAAATGCCTTAAAGTCTAGGTAGGCCATGTCCACAGCCCCTCCCTGATCTACTACTTTGGTCACCCAGTCAAAGAAATCTATCAGATTCATCTGGCATGACCTTCCCGCTGTGAATCCATGCTGCCTAGGGTCCTGTGCCCTCTGGCCTCTAGATACTGACAATTATTTCCTTTAGAAGTGATTCCATCATTTTCCTATCACTGAGGTTAAACTAACAGGTCTATAGTTTCCTGCTTCTGCCTTGCTCCCACTTTTGTGAAGGGGAATCACATCTGCCCTCCTCCAGTCCTACTTTCCCCGAGTTTTTGTTCCCAGGTGCATTATCTTGCACTTCTTAGCATTGAATCTAAGCTGCCATACATTTGACCATTCCTCTAACCTTGCCAAGTCCCTTCTCATCCTTTCCACCCCACCTTGTGCATCAACTCTGTTGCAGATTTTTGTGTCATCTGCAAAGAGACATACTTTTCCTTCCAGTCCCTCTGCAATGTTGCTTATAAAGACATTGAAGAGGACCGGTACTAATGCTGAACCTCGGTGCCCACTAGTAACCCCCTTTCTTCAGAGTGGACTCCATTTACTATTACCTCTGTGTCCTATTCTCCAGCTAATTCTTTACCCTGGCTGTCATCTTGGGACCCACTCCCAGGCTGGCTAACTTGTATATTAATCTTTTGTGTGAGACTGTGTCAAATGCCTTGCTAAAATCTAGGTAGGCCATGTCCACAGCCCTCCCTGATCTACTACTTTGGTCACCCAGTCAAAGAAATCTATCAGATTTGTCTGGCATGACCTTCCTGCTGTGAATTCTGTGGTTGCAGCAGTGGCCGCAGAAATCAGGGCTGATGGCAGAAATTAATGCTTACCGCAGAAATCAGGAAAACCAGCCACACAGCCACAGAAATGCTAGCTATGCTATGCGATCACACAAGGGAAGGGCATTGCTATCGATATGTTAAGTATGCCATGGCATACATGCTCATTAGAAGGGCAGCAAACTGATGCTGCCCACTACAAAGCAGAAAAAGCTAGTGGCCACATGACATCTTGACTCAAGCTGCCTCTTGTTACATAACTCCTTCCAGCCAGTATTGTGGGGGGTGGGGGGGACTGACACGAGAGTAGCAGAGCTTGATTAGGTCCACAACAGCTATGATTTGCTGCTGTGTAGGCGTGAGTAGCTCAGCCATGTTAATTTTTCATTGTGAGGCTCCTCATGGTGCTTGCTGAATCCTTGGAAGATGAATTTGGAAGGGAGAACTGGGGCATGAGCTGTAGTCAAGAAGTGAGAAGAGTCAGTGATGCCCATGGAGGTGGAATCAATCTCGGTGTGGTGATAAGTTTCAGAGGAGGAGCTGATTGCAGAAACATGAGGTTGGCAGCAGACTGTGTAGTGGACTTGGGCCCCACTGGTGGACATCTATCACAGGTTTGATTTGTGGGCCGCAGTTCTGTACCTGCAAGTGGGAGAGTAATTTCTTGGCAGATTTGGAACCTGCAACCTAAGTGGTGGCATTAAGCTCAATTCTTAAGGTGGGTCAAGTTACCCAGCTGCAGCAGAGAGTGAGACCGGGGTAGACTAGAACTGGAGCAAGCAGGTATGGAAAAAAATTGGAATGGAGAGTTTGATTGCTGCTATACACAAGTAAAATGAGGGTCACTGCCTGAAGAACACCACAACCCCCTGAGTTGCGAGGAGAAAAGGACATGCTATCCAAGGTTACTTCAGCTTAATAAGAATGACTTGCTTGCATTTTGTAGTGTGTCCTCCAAAAGAAAAATCAGGAGGCAACAAATCCTACAGACGCTGCAGGTTACACCCTCCTTCACGGTTATAGGAAGACAATTCCCACCCCACCCACGACACACAGAGTTGCACACTGCACTAAACATGTTTGTTGGAAGGCACTTGGGGTATTCCTAGTTTAAAAAAATAATAATCTAAAAGAACATTGATCAAAATAAAAAAAAAAAGGCTTTCAAGTTGGAGTCTCTCTTTATATCTGCTAATTGTACATATAAACCAGAAGAAATCCAAGCAGGTTTTGCCTTCTGTGTAGTTTTAGCTAAGTGTGTATGTCCTCCTCTGATTATAACCTAGGAGAACAGCAAAGGCCACCAATTTCCAGAAAAAGAACAGATCAGCCTTCAAATTCAGCGTAGGGAAAGAAAATTGATTAAAAAAGGACACTGATGCCCCTGGCTGTGCCAGGTTTGGATTATTGCTGTTTAGTATTTGTGATAAGTGGACCACATACTACTAAATGGCCTGCTGTTCTACTTTCAGTGTAGTGGAGTGGTTGCATGAAGACAGTTAAAGGGTTAACTAAGACTTAATCATTAATCCATTAGAAGGCATGCTGTTTAGCAACAATTTGTCTGCTGCAGAATGGCCGCAGAATCAACAATTATTCTGCCGCAGAAAGTATGAGGTCCTGCCGCAGAAATAGGTCCACTTTGCTGCAGTAAACATGGGGCCTGGATCATAGCCACTTAGGCAGGCTTCTTCCAAAGTGAATTTGTCTCCTTGGTCCTGTAATTAGCAGCTGTGGCTGCTGTTAGCAAAACTGACCTTTTCTATTCTAGCTTTTGCACTTTTATGTAAGAGATTTGTACTACGGGACTAGAGTAGGAGTACAATTATCACTTGCTCTTACTCCGAACAGCACTTAACCTCCTAGGTCGGGTCTGAAAATAGGCATTTGGTTGCCTATTGCACTTGCTTGGTAACTAAAACAAGCATTTGTCAATGCCGAATGTTTGCTTACTGGCATTGGCAGTGGTAGTGTAGAAGTTACAAAGCTGCGTAATAGGAATGGCAGTGAAGTATTGAACTGAAGCCAACCCCACCACCACCCTGCAGAGAGTGACAGGCATTGGGGTGTGCATTTGGGTCGTCAGGCATAACGGCCACGCCATTTCACCACACCCCACTCTGCAGAGACTGACAAGTGTCACGTGTTCCTTGGGGTCTTTGGTCTTATGCGCAACTCCCATTTCATTAGGAAATACAGTGAGATGGGTGCAATATAGAGAATAAGGTGAAGTTTTGGCTGAAGAGTCCAAGGCATACCTCGATGCCTCTCAGTGACTGCAGGGTGTGGAATGGTATGAGCATCACAGGCAAGAATCCCAAGTCACACCCCTGATTCCTGTCATTCTCTATAGGGTTGGGCGATTTAGTTGAAAAGCCTAATACCTCAGGCATTCGTTGGTATTTTAACTCCAAATTTTCAACATGTTTGTTTTGTGACCCCACCCCTCATGAACAGGGGGAATATCAGTTCGGTAGCCGAAAGCTGCTTATGCACAGTGACTACAGGATTTAGCACCACAGGTGCAAAAATATTCCGAACAGGCTGTAAAAAATGACAGCTGTACTCTTTCATGGGGAGGTGTAAAAATGGCTATGTTGCAAATGTGTAGTAAAAATATTTAAGAAATTGGTGAAGTCACGAGCGTACATAGAAACTGAGCAACGCACACCCGTTATATAAGTAGGTTGGGGATATTTTATAGCAGATTGTCAACTCAGGCATTTTGGTGCCTCCGATCAGGAACAGTGTCACTGTGATTTTCTGTATCTCTGCTAACAATGATTTCGACAGCGACCACGCATCTCTGCACTGAAAGTGTGAAAACACACTCGCCATGTTGTGAAAAAATGGCAGCTGTACTGTTCATAAGGAAGTGTTGAAAATGCCACTAGTGAAAATCTGGACCGAAAATATTACAAAGTCATGAACTAACGAGGATGCGTGGAAACTGCACAATGCTCACTGTGAACACAGTCATTTTATCGACTTTTGTCACCAAATTTTCAACATAGCCATTTTAAGACCTCTGCTCATGAACAGTGTAACTGTGATTTTCTTAATCTGTCCTAAACATTGCTTTCGCGACACCAACAGCACCATTGTGCGCCATATGCGATAACACATTTTGGGTGACATATGAAAATTGCAGCTGTACTGTTCATAAGGAAGTTTAATAAAATGGACATGTTGAAAATCTAGAGTGAAAATATTAAATTTGCAAACTTATGAGCATGCATAGGAACTGTGCAACGACGCCATAAAAGTCATTTCTAGGCATTTTTCCACTAAGTTTTCAACATAGCCATTTTAAGACCTCTGCTCATGAACAGTGTCACTGTGGTTTTGTTAATGTGTCCCATACATTGAGCTTGCACACTGACTGCGCCATTGTGCGCTACATGGGCAGAAACACGTTTTGGGCAGGATGTGAAAAATGACAGCTGTACTGCTCATAAGGAGGTGTGGAAAAATGGCAATGTTGGAAATCTGGAGTGGAAATATTGAAAATTCGCAAACCTACGAGCGTGCGTGGGAACTGTGCAACGCACACTCGTAAAACAGTCATTTTTAGGAATTCTGTCACCAAATTTTCAACATTTCCATTTTAAGATCTCTGCTCATGAACAGTGACACTGTGATTTCCTTAATGTGTTCCATAAACTGAGTTCGCACGACTGCGCCATTGTGCGCTACATGGGCGGAAACACATTTTGGGTGAGATGTGAAAAATGACAGCTATACTACTCATAAGAAGGTGTAAAATGGCAATGTTGAAAATCTGGAGGGAAATATTGAAATTGCGAACCTATGAGCGCGAGGAACTGCGCATGCACGTCAGAAACAGTCTTTTAGGAATTTTTTCACCAAATTTTCAACATAGCCATTTCAAGACCTCTGCTCATGAACAGTGTCACTGTGATTTTCTTAATTTGTCCTGTACATTGATTTCAAGATAATCGACTGCGCCATTCTCTGCGCTACAAGGGCGGAAACACATTTTGGGTGAGATGTGAAAATGACAGCTATACTGCTCATAAGATGGTGTGGTGAAATGGCAATGTTGAAAATCTGGAGTGAAAATACTGAAATTTTCTTGAACTTACGAGCCTCGCGTGAGGAACTAGCACAACGCACGCCATCAAACAGTCATTTTTGAATTTTGAACCAAATTTTCAACATGGGGTTTGGGCCCTTTCATCAATGATGTCACTGTCATGGTGGTATTCAGTCCTGAAGGTGATTTCACAGTCACTGCGCAGTCACTGCGCGAAATCACCCTTCGAGCCTGAATAACGCCATGACAGTGACATCATTCATGAGAAGGGGTCCCAAAAACCCCATGTTGAAAATCTGGTGCAAAAATTCCCAAAAATGCCTGAGATATGCAATAAAGTTGAACCCCTCCTATCTAGCCCATTATACAGCTTACCGGCATTTCCTCAGTTCGCGGTCGGCTTTGAAGAGTGCAGACGTGTTCCCGGTCCACCGAAGATCGTCGCGCTGGAGTCCGGAGGCAAGTATGGGGTGAGGGGGTGTGTGGAGGCTGGCTGGCGAGTGGGTGGGTGCGGGTTGTGGGAGGGAGTTCGGGAGACACGCCTGTGGGACAGTTTTGTTTTACAGGTTAAAAACAAAAAGACGTGAAGGGACTGTTACCATGCTGGGGTGGGCCTCTAGCGTGGCACAACGACTTTGGGGGACGCTTCAGCTGACGGGGATTGGGCACCCTGTCGGCAAAAACCTCTGGGACGCTTGCCACGCTGGGGTGGGCTCCCAGCGTGGCACAAGGACTTTGGGGGCGCCCAGCCGATGGAGGATTGGGCACCCCCGCTGGCAAAATTATTGATTGCCACGCTGGGAGCACTAAATACTGGGAAGGGTGGGAAATGATGCAGCTCAGCCGGACGGGATTGGGCACCCCGTCACATATACGCTATGCGCGGGGCGACGCTTGCGCTGGGGAGCTACATGAGCAGCTTCTATTGCTCACCAAGCGTAGCTCCTCTTTCAACTGTATGCCACTGCATTTTGGAGTGTGTCATAGACAGCTCCAAAATGCATTGGCTTACAGAGGCCGCGCCTGCCAGCTCGCTGCCTGAATTGGAGGAGGAGGTGACACACCTCCGAAATCTCCAATGATGGCACTATGTTTCTTGCACATGCGTGCAAGCAAACATAAAAATAAATCAGACACTGAGGTGCCTAAAAGTAACGTGTCAGTCAGCTTTTTAGGTCAATCACATTTTGATGTTAAAGTATTTGGAGACTGGGGGATCAGGTTAGAAAGGGGATTCTTACAAAGATGATGTCAACTTCTTGCACATTGCCATGAGACAGCATGTTTATCAGTCAATAAAATAAGTGTGTGAAAGAACGGGGAAGAGTATATGTGTGTGTGTGTGTGGGGGGGGGGGAATTTACTGGAGCAGAGAAAGCATGACCTGGAGACCAGGGTTAGGTGCAAAGACTCACTCAGGTTCCAGCTGTGGCAGTGTATGGCCCCGTTCTGTTCCACAGAATGCTCTCACCTCCTGTGTGCTCTCCTCGGCATTCTGCCTTACTTTGTTTCAAAAGGCTGTAGGTAACATGACAACTTCTACTCCCTCTGTGGCAGTATGGAGTAGTGGTATACCGATCCCATTATGAACGCTGCGTTGCATAGGAAGAATATTCTATACAATAGGTTCTGCAGATTCAACCTTGAGAGTGACTCAAAGACCCACCAGTACCTGTTTATAACCAGTTTAGATAGCTAGACCCCCACAGCATGCAGCCACTACCGGTGTTGTACAGTTCTCCATAATGTATCCATCCCCAGCCACCAGATACCATACATCAAAAACTGAAATGCCAAATCAAATAGTGCGAGATGATGCACATAAGGACACACAAATCCTAATCCTGAATATGGGAAGGTAGTAAAGGGAAGCACTGTGGAGGAAAAGGATTTGGGAGTAATATTTTGGACAGTCTGAAGGCATCAGCACAGTGCAATAGGGTGGTGAATGATGCAAACAAGGTGGTGGGGTGCATTGAGAGGGGGATCATCAGCAGGAGAATGGAGGTACTGCTGCCACAGTATAGGCCAATGGTTCAGCCTCACTGGGAATGGTGGAAGCACCTTTGGAGTCTGCATCCGAGGCAGGATAGGGTGGAGGCAATGCAGAGGTGTGAAACCAAGATGAAACAGTGTCAGCAGGAAAGGAAATAGGAGAGGTTAGCAGATAAGAACATGCACATACTCAAGGCAAGAAGGGAGAGAGCAGACATGACAGAAACATAGAAATACCTCAATGAGTAATTAAACTGAACAGTGGGGAATTATTCAGACTTAGTGGAAACGCAAACACCAGGGGCAGCTCCATGAACCAAGTGGGGGCAAGTTTAAGAGAGTCACAAGGAAATATTTCATGGCAAAGGTGCGAGAGGGGTGAAATAGGCTACTGCACAAGGAGATCTATGGGAAATCAGTGGGGGGGATTCAAGAAAGGTTTGGATAGATACAAGGGCTGGTAAAAGGACACACAAGAAAGGGTAGGGGAAGGGGAAGTGAGCAGCATCTAGGGCTCTCTTATTCAGAATTAGTTTGGTAGATGCAATCAGCCAGTTCCTGGGGTACTAGGATACCATGAGTTCTAGACCAGAGAGAGATAGCCTGGTCAGTATCAGAAGGCTTAAAGACCCTCTATAAAAACCTTACATTACATCACCACCTGCTTAGCTATGCTGAGACAGGGGATGATGTCATGGAATTTAGAACCCTCTTAGCAGCATTAGCCACAGTACTGTGCTGTGCTGTCTTTTGACTTCAGTGAGTCAGTTCATGTGAAGAGTTCTAAGAGCAAGTGGTGCTTTGCCAGAGGTCACTTGTTAGAGGGAAGGACCCTTAGTTTGTTATCTTCTTCCTTAGTACAGTAATCAGTGGCCGGTTTCCTGGGAAGTGGTGGCTACCAGATCCTATAAAGCCCCAAGAGGGTGAAGATTTTCCACAGAAGTGGAAATGGAACTGAAGGGTCAGTGAGTACTTTGGGGCAGCCCCCATAAGACTGTGTGAGCTGTCAGAACTGTCCAGAATGTAGAGACTGTGTGTGTGTACAGACCTAAAAGATATTGATTTTGTGTGAGATCTGTGGATATTAAGTGTTCTTAACAAATGCCTTGAGGGACACAAGTTGTTGCAAGTACAAGGTTCATTTGATGTTCAAATGTGGATTGACTGGTGGCTTGTTAGGAGACCAAGATGACTAAGATACAGTACTCAGGACCTTTTTGCACAAAGATTGTGCTGTAAGGAAGTCTCATGTAGACCCCATTTAGGTAGGGAATCCGGTATTTCCTAAAGGTAATTTTATTTATTTATTTATTTAGTTAGTTTTTGTTGACTGGGTAAGTGCACTAGACAAATCCTGCCTATTTTCAGGCACGATCGGGGATACAGATGAATGCCAACTGACCTTGAACCAGATTAAGCTGTTGGTGGTATTTTTAATGAATGAGGGAAATTTGGCCAGGACACTGGGGAAATTCCCCTACTCTTGCTGCACATCACGCAGTTGCGCTCCGGGAGAGTCCAATGGAGTCTAGTATGCCTTCGGATATGGAAAGGGAAGGACGTGATGTGGAACAATTGGAGGAGATGGACGGAATACGAGCCACAACCGGCATGGAGTGCCAAGTTTTGGGGGCAGATTTTCAACCTAAGGAGCCCTCTACATCGATGGAGCAGTTTAATGACGTGCAAGTTTCGGAAGAAGAGTCTCTTCAAAGGGATTTGGATATAAAAAAAAAAAACAACTGTTGGACTTAATTTCTGTGGCAGAACAAGAATACTTGACAAGTAAATTATCGTTAGATGAAAGGAAACGGAAAAGATCAATGGTGAGTCCGTTACCTGGAGGGAGTAAACGGCTGCCTTTGGAGTCTGATGTGGTACAATCCCCTTTTTTGTCGGAGTTGTCTTCTGCAGAGGCCCAGGATCAGGTTGATGACGTTACATCTGAGACACCTAATCCAGATACTGTATGGACCCCCGGGCTGGCTTTACAGAATGCCGGCTGGATTCCGGACGGTGATCGATGGACTTCAGACCCGAGTGCTCTGCTACCAGGTTCTCTAGCCTCCGAAGTTGGTTTTTCCCCAAAAGTTCATGAAGAAATCTTTCAGCCGCTGGTTGTGCAGGAAGCAGCAAAGGATCCTGAGGCAGCTGCAGAGGTATTCCCTGTTCCTCCGGGTATGGTACAAGAACATGGACTTGTAGGGCCTCTTGTAGGGCCCCAGGGGTCTAGTGTGCTGGAAGGCTCAGAATCCAAAATTGCAAATGGAAATGGAGCTTCATTGGGGAACCAAGGTAGGAATATTTCAAACTCTATCCAAAACGATAACGGGGGTTATGTGGGAGCTTCACCGAATAAGGAGCCGCCTAAAACATTTGCAGGACTGTTTCGTAAACCTGCAGAAGCGGCAAAAAGATGTTTTTTGGTTTGTCTCAAGTATACAGGGACTGCACCCACAGTCCCGGATAGGATTTGGGTAGGAAAGACGTTAATTAAGGACTCTATGGGCTTTGCACCTTCTGAGGTGTATGCATTTATACATGCCCCTGGAGATCGAATATATGACTTGAGCTTTTGTACTATGCAGTCACTGGACAAATTTTGGAAATTATATTATACACTTCGGGATTTTGGAGTTCGGAACGACTTTTTAGCTATTCCAGTGACTAAACCAACTATTAAAACAGTTACTATATTATTTCAGAATGAGGGGGTCTGTATTAATGATATTGGCCCAGATATTCAAACTGCACCCAAAATGTGCGCAACAGCAGGAGCAAGCACAAGTCAATTGAGCATATGTGCAACAGATGCGATATTCAAACATGGAGCAAAACAAATTGCGCAAGCAGCCAACGTCTGAATATCACACAAACTGCGCCATAGCGCAACCAGGAAGGGGAAGCTGAGCAGAAAGGTTGCACCATAGCGCAACAAGGCTAGCCCAGTTGAGCAGTCCAGAGGTGCCATAGCGCAAGCAGAGCCCCCCCAACCCCAGAAGAGCAATGGAACTGCACAACCAGGGAGGCAGGCTGGGGCCCACCGCCAGCCATGCCACACATGGGCACAGGAACACACTGCAGAACCAACAAGACACCTGCACACACCAAGCACAGCATCACTGGGGATGGGACGGATGATCTACTGGCCCATGGGGACAAGCCAACAAAGCACAGCAGGGCCATGACGCCCCAGCACAACCACTGGCAGGCTGAGAATGCCACACACAGGGGGTTGACAACCACAGTGCACATCAGCCCCCCATATGCACAGCACACCCTGCACCATGACCCCAAGACATCACCCATGTGCAGTGACTGGCACTGCAGGAAACACCATGCATCCCCCCGGCACACGTCAACCTCGTGTAGCAGAGAACCATACAAGCCAGACCCAATCTGTGCACCCAGCAGTGGGCGGCAGCAGATGGCAAGACCAACAGAAAGTCACTGCCACACTGGAGACACCTCCCCATGCACACGCACGCACGCACACACACACACACACACACACACACACACACACCCAGGACCATACCACCCCAGATGGCATGCACACCACTGCAACTGAGCAACCGTAGCCAGCTGCAAATCAGAGACCACCACAGTATTCTTATCAAAATATATATATATTAAAAAAATGTAAAGTACAAAATGAACAACAACAAAACTATTTACAAGAGGGGGGTAGGGGTACAAGGTAGAGGTGGGCAAGGGAAGGATGAACAACTTGGAGAGGGAAGACAGGGAGGGAGGGATGGGTGAAGTGGGAAGGAGAAGCCGGCCTAAGGCCTAGCAGGCTGGTCCTCCGCTGCCTGGTGCTGTCTTGCTTGGCTGTGCCTCCTCCGTAGCCCATCGCGCTGTATATCCTGGAGGATGTTCCGGTTCTCCAGGGACACCCGGGTCAGCTGGTGCAGTGCCCGCTCAATTCTGCTGAGCACAATGAGGCCTAGGAAAAGGGAACACAGTCAATGGCTGTGACTGACCACAACAATGAACACCACCCAACCTGCAAGCCATATAGCCCAGTGTCCCGCACCTGTGATGGTATGCACCCACCCACAGTGACCATGCACATGACAAGCCCAACCAGGTGGCACCAGCTATGTGCACCACTGCACACACACACACTGCCCATGTCCATCACAGCACAAACAAGGCTGTCAAGTGATGTGGCAATGTGGTGCGATGCCAGTTCCACAGCCATGTGCCCAGTGCATGCATGGACCACCAGTGACGCACACACAGACGTGCAGTGACACTGGACAGTGATGAATGTCAACTGTGTCGTGCATGGTTGTGTTGTGCATGGCTGGTGGTCATGCCCACCCCCTCCAGCATGCAATAGCATCCATGATGTAATGATACTCACACTACGCAAGCAGCTGTGGCTGCTGCTGCTGTGGCCCACCCCTCGCAGCACCACCGTCCACCACCGGGGCCCTGCCATGGCCCTCCTCATCCCGTGCCTGCATCCTCTCTGCCCGGCCAGTGGGAGACAAATGTTGAGAAAAACATTAGTGTGACTCCAAAGCAGACTGCCCCTGCCCCAGTGAGTGTGCCTGCCCACACAGCCAGACCCATGCATCTCACACCTGCACACACTGACACAGCCAACCATGGCAGAGCCATCACCCATGCACAGCCACCAAAACACACTCACACCCCTACGGAGAATACAGGTGCATAGATGGTACACCCACCTGGCCTAGGCACTACGCCCCTCCTGGCATGTGACCGTAGTCTGTGTAGAAATTCTGGCTCCCTCCTGTGGAGGTCACTGTACCTGTGCTGGCACTGCTCAGCAGACCGGCGCCGGCCTGTGACCCCCACCAGGTCATTGGCCACTTGCAGTCAGACCTGGGTTCGAGCCATGGTGAGGGGCTCCTCCCCATACAGTGCCCCATATGGGGCTCTACCAGGGCCACCAGGTTGGCCACCTCCACCGGGCTCCATTGGAGTGCCCTCCTGCGTGCCATTGGTCTAACTTTACAGCAGGCAATATGGTGCCCCACAGTGCGGCTACCCCACGTGGAAATCTTGTGCAATAGACCACCATAGGTCCCAATTGCGCTGTTCGTACAGCGCCGTCGGTTCACATAGCACTGTCACCAGACAGCGCAATAGGGCCGTACACATGGCAGCCGAACTGCGCTAGGGGGCAAAGGTCAGACACCAGGTCAGGGGTCTATGAGGCAAGGCCACGCACAGCGCCATATGACATCTACGCATCCTGCGCGACCGACCACCTGCGTGCCAATGCCACAGTGGACTATTGCACAGTAGTGCCACAGCGCCATATGGTGCCCATTGCTGTAGCGCCACTGGCACAATGGTGGCCATGGCCTAAATTGCTGATCGCACACAGCACATCATCAGCGTGGCAGACGCCTGTGTAAGCTACATGGGCATGCGCAATGCAGTGTACCACACAGTCACAGATCTGCGCCATTGGCTCAGCCGGTTCAACCGTATTGCGAAAAGCGCAATAGCGCGATATTCAGCCGACACATGCAAATCATCTGATCAGCCATTCAAAGGCGCAGTGGCACGATTTGCATCTCATTACAGTTGCTCCACTCCTAATTTGCATGCATTGCAGTATAAAAGTGCGACATTGGGCTGCGCTGGCCAGATTCGGTAACTGTAGGTGAGAGGTGGGTTGCATGCTGTGGGATGTTCTGGTCAATGGGCATGGGATAGCACTGTAGACTGCACAGTGACAGGTGTCCACTTCCACCCATACAGATCGCCATGACCGAGCAGAGCCAAGGTGAGGGTGAGGATGGTGGGCGAAGGAGGAGGCCCAACTTCACCACGGCAGAGACAGAGGCCCTCTTCCAGGCCTACCTGGAGGAGGAGTCACTACTGAGTGGATGATGGGGCACCCCTCAGGGCCGTGCGGCTGCATGGGAGGGGGTAGCTCAGGCAGTGAACCTGCTCGGAAGCCACCTGCGCTCCATGCAGGAATGCAAAATGAAGATTGGGACAGACCACAGGAGGGTGAAGGAGAAGGTGGCAGCCCTCAGGGTGGCAGGTGCTGGCACTGGAGGGGGCCAGCCAGCAGTGGTGGAGCTGACCCCGGCTGAGGACCGACTGGCTGCATCAATGCAGTGCAATGCTATTGAGGGCGTACCAGGAGGTGGATTCCAGACAGGTGGAAGCCCATCACTGCACGGTATGACATGGTGGTGGTGTTTGGGGGGGAAGGTAGTTCACATGCACTCACATGTCCTCTCTTTCTGTTACAGATCCAGTTCGTCTTCAGGGGATGGTGGTGGTGGGTCCAGCCAGTGAGGATGACCTGCTGGACATGGAGGAGGGTCCATCCACCTCTGTCGCCAGCCAGCATGCACTGCACCAGCATGCACGCTGGGCTGCCAACTCTGGTGTCAGTGAGTCTGGTGTGGGGGGTGCACAGCCTGTGTCTCAGCAGTCTGGCATGCAAGCATGCCAGCACGCTGTGACTGTGGCTGTAGCACGTGCCTGCACCATTGATAATGCAAGGACTGCAATGGGCAGTGACATGTGTGTGTCCCATGAAGGACACACAGCAGGCCAGCAGGCCAGCATGTGCCCCTGGGCCTAGCTGGTTCCAACATTTGTGCCAGCATGTCGGCACAGTCCCAGACTGTGCCTGTCACCACCAGTGGGGCAGCACCGGTGGCTGTGCAGGTGTCTGGCACTGTTGCGGCCACAGCAGTCCCTGGGGCACAGCAGTTGGAGGGGCAGCAGCATCGGTCACCCACCAGGTCTGGGGGTACAGTGTCCAGCGGTGGCACATGCCCGCTGCCTTTTGATATGCCCATTCCTGGTCCTGGTGAACAGCGCCCACCCTCAAGGGGTGTTGAGCATCAGGACCTTCCACACCCTGGGGGACAGGATGCTGTTGTGGCAGAGTACCCACTTGAAGAGCACACCCGCCTGCTGTGGGAATCAGTACAGCAGCAAAGGCGGGTTGCAATGTCTGTGGAGGCACTGTGTGCGGCTGTGGAGCGGCACAGCAGGGAATGTGCTCTGGACCGTGCAGAGATGGTCCACATGCGGATGGATGTGACCGCCGCCATTGACAGGCAGACCCAGGCATTGGTCGCTGTCGTGGCTGCATTGGGCACACATGCAGGTGCTCCCGTACCGCGCACCCCACACAGTACGCTCTCCACTCCCCGTTCCCGGTGTCGTGCGACGCCAAGCCTGTCGATGCCGGGTTCTGCTGTGGGCATCCCAACCACCCCTGGTGCAGGTATGTTTGGCATCCTACAGACCCCACTGCGGACAAGGTCACGATCGTGCAGTGGGAACCCTGGTGGTCTATCGGTGCCACCCCATGTGGCCTCTGCTCAGCCTGCCAGTGCTGTTGGGTCACGGCGGGGCCGCCCATGCATCCACGGTGGCTTTGGAATGATGCAACATGACTGACCTGTCTCCCAGTGCGGGCCCTGTCTGGTGCTGCCCTGTGTGCACTGTGCGGCATGGTGGGCAGTGCACTGGTGGGCGCACTGCCCATCACGCCGACATACGGACCACCTGCACACCATCCCAACTGCTGTCCACAGGTGCATGTGCACGATGATGCCTGCATTGTACTGTACACCAAGGTGCAAGGGTGCCCAGCATCTGACACACGTGCTTGACAAGTACAGGTGGTGGGTGTGGTCTGTGGATCTGTGTGTTTGCCATGTCTGTTCCTGCTGTGCTGTGCACTTGCCCATGTACGCTTTGTGCCTGGTGTGTTTGTGTGTGTGTCTCCATTTGACTGTTCGCCTCCCTGATGGTGTGTTGGTGTGCCTGGTCCTTCAACCCTTGCCATCAGGCACCCCAGGTGTGTTACTCTGTGTGCCTGTGGGTTGTGCCAGGACAGTGTTGTCTGCACATGGCCCCTTGACTTACCTGTGTTGTGCAAAATGCTCCTCCGTGATGGTGTCCCGGTACAGCTGGGCCTGCCGGATCAGTCGGGGGTCCCACCGTCCAAGGGGGGGCTGCTCATCACCATGAACACTGGCGCCACTGGCGTCCCTATCGCTGTCCCCCTCTTCAACCTGTACGGCTATCCCACAGTCATTGGCCATGTTGTGCAGGATACAACAGGCCAGGAATATCCCACAAGCCTTTGAGGGGCTGTACTGTAGGGCACCCCGGAGGTGTCTAGGCATCGGAAGTGCCTTGAGCATCCCAAACACCCACTCGATGATAAAAGCGTGTTGCGCATGTGCCTCATTATACGCTGCTGCGATGGGGTGATGGGCACCGATGCGGGTGTGAGCAGCCAGGGACGAGTGGGTATCCGCTGTCACCTGTGTGGAGATAGTGGAGACTAGTCTCATGTTCAGGTCCATATTGCCCATATCCCTGTGTGCCACTACCATGGCACCTGTGGCATTCCCACCCTTGCCCCAAGTTTGCATTTCCTACATGCGTACTCACCCACTAGATGGCCTGTGGGGATGTCCCCACTCTCGAATCGATGGCACAGTGCAGACTGATGCCATATGAAGGCATCATGTGCTCCGCCAGGGTGTGTGGCACAGACATTGATTATACGCCCAGTGGCATCGCACACCACCTGGCAGTTGACAGTGGGGAAGCCCTTTCTATTCCTATATGCAGCCCCATCAGGGCCAGGTGGCGTGCGAATGGCCACATGGGTGCAGTCTATGGCCCCTAGCATGCCAGGCATACGTGCTACCCTGTGGAACGCCTGCATGTTTGCTGTACGCTCTGCCACGGTGCTGGGGAAATGGATGTGCTCCTCAGCATGTGGCAGCAGTGAGCTGAGGAATTGGGTGAGGATGCGTGATGTGGCCGACTGTGTGATGCCTGTGGTGTCCCCTGTTGGCCTCTGGAAGGTGCCCGTGGTGAGCAAGAACATACAGGCTGTCACCTTGGTCTTCACTGACAGAGCATGACTCCGTTGTGAGGGTGCCTGTATCACATCACTGCACAGCTCACAGAGCCACCTCAGTATTGCCCTGTTCAGGTGGTACCGGCCCACAATCTCTACATCTGTGTACAGCTCAAAGCTGATGAGGGCACAGTACTACCTGTTGGGGGCGTACCACCGACGGGCCCATCCACAGCCATGTCCCCCTGCACCTTGCATTCTCACCCCCCTCAAAACAGCTTCCATGTGGAAGCTGCCACTGTCCATCTCCCTGGCTTGTGACCCCCGGCTGATGTTGCCTGTTACCCCCACTGTCCTGACTGCTACTTCCACTGCACCGGGCACCCCCTCACTGGCCTCTGCAGCCTATGGCCCACACTGCTTCCCTTGCCTGCCCTGGCCTGTCACTGACTGTGTTTCTGTCTCTCTCTTCCCCACTTGGCATCCCTGTGGCGTTCTTGCGCCTGTTCCTTGAGCCTTTTTATTTTGGCTCATTTCCACTGGTGCACAACTTCCGGCTGTTCCGCTGTTGCGCATTGCGCAAGTCTTTGGATATCGCATTGCGCTCTTTATGAATGGCTCCACCCCCTTCGGTTGCGCATGCCATCATTTGCATTGCGCTGTTGCTCAGTATGTTTTCGGTGGTGCAACTGCCTCCTGCTGAATATCGCAGAATGGCGCACTTTTGGACTTGCGCAGGTGCAACCCTATTGGGCATGGCGCAACCCTTTTGAATATCTGGGCCATTGTGCTTTGGTTAGAGAAGAAATGCACTGTTATGGAACATCCAAAACCCATTATAGATGAAAATGGATTTTGGAATGGTGGTTGGTTATTCAGGATACAATTGAATCAAACTGAGATTGGGATTTCACATTTACCCAGCTCTTTTTTTTGGGGGTCGAGATCGGGGGGTCCTGTTTTATGCAGGGCAGCCCAAGAGTTGTTATAAATGTGGGGCACTGGATCATCTCAATATAGATTGTGAGCAGATCACATGTTTCCATTGTGGGATGTTGGGTCATACTGCTCCTCAGTGTACTGCCTGCCCATTTTGTAATCTATGTGGAGAAGAAGAACATTCTTTCCAGAATTGCCCCTGGGCTGCCCACAATCTGGAGGGGGAGTCCGATCATGATTTTTTTTAAAATAAAGCTAAACAACGTTTTGCTCAGTCTTCTGAACAGACTCCTGAGGGTCCGTTTCTGACCCGTGATAGAGGACGTGGCCGCACCTCAGGACCTGGAGTTCGGGGTGGGCATCACTCCAATTCTGTTCCAAGTATGGATTTAAATAATACAGGGATACTTCCCCCAAAGCCTTCTAAGAGACAAGTACAGATACAAAATAGGCAAACTGATTCTGTGACTCCTTATGTCACTCCACAAAGTTCTCCTGTAAGAACGGTGACATTAGACGCCTTTCTAGCAACCCAACAAGCAATCACTCCAGTTTTGCCTTTTTCAGGAACTTCAGTAATAGCAGAGACAGATACCGTAGCCCCTCCCTTGGTGAATGTAAGGGATGAGTCGGGTATCACTGCAACTGAGGATGGCTTTTTGCTTCCTCTAAAATCACGGTCCCAATCACAGACAAAGGAAGTGATTCCTCTTTCACCTTTACCTTTATCGAATAGATTTGCAGTTTTTTCATGGGGTGAGCAGGCGGATTCAGACTTGCCTATGGCAGGGATGGACCCAGATCCCTTCCCTCCTCTAACATCTAGCTCTTCTATGTCTAAAAAAGTAAGTCAACCTAAAACTACACAAAAAAGGGTGACCAGATCTAGTGGTAAACTGGCAGCTATTCCTCCCTAATCCATTGGGTTTACGGATCACAAGTTTAAACGTGAATAGTGTGTTATCAAGGAAGAAGCATTTTGTTACTTTTGGGATCCTTCAACAACTACCATATGATGTTTTCTTTTTACAAGACACTAGAATACATTCTCTTAGCGATATAAATCAGATCACAAAAGAATGGCAAGAAGGTTTATCTTTTTGGTCGTCTGGTGTAGATACTTGTAGTGGAGTAGGGTGTTGTTTCACTTCTGATGTTCGATGTTTTCACATGGTTGATATTGAACCTGGACGTGCTTTTTTTTGGGATATAGAAATAAAGGATATCTATTGTAGATTAATTAATATTTACGGTCACCAGTCAAAAAACCTTAGAATAGCATTACTGCAAAAAATACAACCCTATTTATATACTAGTAGACTTGTTTTTTTTGCTGGGGATTTCAATATTAATGTAATGAAAGAAGGTTCATCACAGAAGGTCTACTGTGATAGAGTATTTTTAAGAAATATGGTAAACCATGTGGGTTTGAAAAAAGTGTCTGAAGGAAATTTGCAGTTAGTAAAACCCACTTATTATAGGGGGGACTCGCTTCATGTATTGATATGATTTTTATTAAAAAATCATTACCACAGGGTACTATGTTTTCAATACCAATTAAATCTTCAGATCATGTGTTGATAGGGGTACATGTTGAATCTCTCTCTCAGAGAATGGCAGGTCCGGGATATTGGAGATTAAATGCCTCGCTTTTAAAGGACCCTGTAGTTATGTTAACCTTGCCTGAGATACTTCAGGATAAACTTTCAACCAGGTTTTTGTATGATAGTTTGGGAGAATGGTGGGAAGATTTGAAAAGCTGTTTACAAAGTTATTTTAAGGAAGTAGGCAGGGGTCGGCAGATTTCGAAATATTCTAAATATTTACAACTAAGGAAACAATTGGGTGAATTACTTACAAAGCACCATTTGGGACAGGAAGATGTGTCCATAGACATTCAAAAGGTAAATATTAAGATGGAATTTTATCAGTATAATAGAATGTTGTCTTTACAGCAGGAACAAAATTTTGGTACGCAAGGGAAATTGGAACAAGGGAATCCTTTCCTTAATTGCAAAAAAAGAACAGAGAAGAAATTGTTTCATGGCTTGACTACATCGACTGGTAGTTATGTTACTGATAATGTGGGTATTATGTTGACTTTAGAGGACCACATAAAATCAGTGTTTTGGATTCCAGACCTAGATGTGGGTTTCAAGATCAAATATTGAATTCGGCAGCTTTACCCCAGTTATCTTCAGATTTGCAGGCTGACTTACTTTTACCATTTTCTTATTTGGAAGTAGATATGGTCATTAAGTCCTTAAAAGGGGACAAAGCACCTGGTTCAGATGGGTTGACTGGAGAACTATATAAAATTGTCTGGCAAATTATTCCACAGGAATTTTTGGAGGTTTTTAATTATATTTGGCATGATTTTTTTTTACCTTCTTCTATGTACGAAGGATTGATGATTTTTTTGTATAAATCTGGTGTACGGCATGAGATTCGGAATTGGCGACCAATCACTCTATTAAATGTGGATTTCAAAATATTTGCTAAATTAATAAGTAACAGAATGTCATCTGTAATGGCAAAACTTATTATTTCCACACAATTTTGTTCAGTTCCTGGTCGTTGTATGACAGAGGCTTTATTATTATTAAGGGAAATATTGGAAAGTAAAAATTCCTTAAAAAGAGTCAGTAGGTGCAGGTTATATAGTAAGTGTGGATCAGGCGAAAGCATTTGATGGGGTTTCTCGTTCTTTTCTTTGGAATTGTTTAGATGCGTATGGGTTTCAGGAATTATTTATACAGCGGATTAAATTGTGTTATGCCTTGGCATATGTTAAACCATATGATACAGAAAGGGGTACGACAAGGTTGTCCTCTAAGTCCCATTCTATATGTTATTCGTTAGATCCATTGCTTCGAATAATTCAAAATTCACCCAATGTACATGTTTTAGGTATGGGTACAGTGTTACAACATAAAGTAATAGCTTATGCGGATGACATTTGTTTATTAGTTCATGATAATACTTCTGTTCGGTTGGTTTGTGATTTATTGCAAGAACTGGGTAAAATTATGGGCGTCCGGTCGAATGTAGCTAAATCCTGTTGTTTGGATATCACGGGTTTTAATGATTTAGAAGAGTTTGTATGTGAGATTCCAATTTCAAAGGAACCTTGTCGTATTTTAGGTATATACTTTGGTGGAGAAGATATGGCACGTACAAATTGGGAAAGAATTTTAGATAAAGGTCATTCTAAAGTTAAGTTATGGAATAGGTGGAAGTTATCAAAAAAAGAAGGATCTTTTTATTAAAAACTTTCTTAATACCGGAATTTTTGTTTATTAGTTCCGTTTTTTCCCTTGCCATCCTTTTTAGAAGCTTCCTTGATGGGTTGTTTTTTTTCCCTGTGTATGGGGTAGCAGGTTAAATCCGGTAAAACAAAATATTTTATATAAGTCTATTAAATCTGGGGGTTTAAATATAGTACATCCAGTGGTGTTTTTCTTTACAATTTTCCTTTATAATAACATTATTCCTTTAGTTAAAGGCCAGGTACAGTTATGGAGTAAGTGGGGGAAAGCAGCATTAGCGAATGTATTTACAAAATGGACAAACAATATATTTTTACATAAAAATAAACGTACTCCTCGCCTATCAAAACGGTGGGATGATGTCATTGATGCAATTAAGAAATGGGGGATACAGATGAATGATACACTCCATTTTTCTAGGAAAGCACTTTATGAGCAGATTATTACGAAGTATTTTAATGAACCAGTATTTATAGACTTTACTCAGTTAGAGCAAAATCAAATTTCAGGATATATTTCGGATCCTAGACTCCCGGACTGTATTTGGGATACTGTTTGGCTAGGTTTACATGGTCAAATTAATGTGAAGGGTAATCACAAGCATAAGGCTTTAACGGAACGGTATTGTCCTAGGGAGACAAGCATTTTGAAAATTGAAACAATGGATCATCTGTATTTTCAATGCCCATATATAATTCAGTTTTGGGATATAGTTAAAAACAGATGAAAGGGGATAGGTCCTGTTCCACCGACATCTAGTCTATTGTATTTTGGTATAATTCCATCTTTACCTCCCCTAGTACATTCTGGAACATTTCAAATTATTTATGCTCATTTTCTTTACTGGATTTGGATAGGTCATTGTAGATTGGTTTTATAACAACAGGTTATTTCGGCTTGGGAGCTGTTTCTTATTATTAACGCAGATTTGAACAAATGGAAATTGGAAGAAAGAGAGAATTTTACTTTTATTCAGTGGAAGAAAATGTGGAAAAACCTTGAATTTGTGGGAAATTAGGCATGTACCAGGTTTAGGAATCTGATTTTTCTAGAAGAGGGGATGGTAGAGTTGTACATTTTCTTGTATGATGGGTGGATTGATATGCTTTAATACTTATTCATGGTCCTTTATAGGAATATGCAAGATGTTTTGTTGACTTTGTATACTTTTGTTGGATTTCTTTAAATTGATTCAATTCCTACTTTTGTAGTAGGGTGGGGGGGATGGTTAAATGTTTTTTTTTTGAGTTATTGTATGACTTAATACTTTTTTTATGTTATTGGATTTTCTTTTTTGTTATGCTTACGTATGATGTAATACTGTATTGTATATAATTTGTTATGGTTTCAATAAAAAAATTCCCCTACTCTTTTCGATAAGTGCCATGGGATCTTTAACATCCACCTGAACTACCACCAATCCAGGCAGATGGGACTTCGGTTTAACATCTCATTCGAAAGACGGGCAAAGAGAATCTAGATATGGCCAGAGTGAACTGACTACTCATTTTTGGTTTCAAAGGGATCTAACTGGTTACAAGGAATAGTCTAAGGTGTTAACGTAGCTCACCTAGGTTGCTCAAAATAGTGCGGTGGTGAGATCCACTGCAAATGCACTGGTAAGTCCAGGTACTCCTGAAATAGGGCTGGACGTCTGTGGGAAATGTTCATTTGAGAAGTCGCAGTACTGCCTGAAAGAGTTATAAAATATTTTTCCTGCTACAAATCTGCTATCTTATTTTATTTAGTTTTATTTATTTAACAAATTGGAAAGACCTTTGAGCCAAGGGCTCTTTTACAGAGGTTCCAAGTCAAGTTACAAGAATAGCAAATTACAATGGTTTCAGTAAGTAGTACAACATGAGGAAAGTAATTACATAAACAAAAGAACAATATGGCAAGATAAACATTGTGTCAAGTGCAGCCAGTGGCCTTATTTGAAGAGGGGTGAAAAGGTACAAAGAGAGAAAGTACAGGGGGCGAATTGGGGTGGAAGGAGCAAAAAGAGCAAGGAGTGAGATTCCACAATGAAGCTTGAGCAGAAAAGACCCATGGGGTGGGAGGTAGAGGGAGAGAGCAAGGTGAGGAAATGGGGGGGGGAGTGGAGGAGTAAGAGAAAGGGGGATGAGGCAGGATGAAAAGAGAGCAAGAATGGGAATGGGATAAGGGAGGAAATGCTGTCAGTGTAATAGCGCAGCAGCAGCATAGGGCTATACAGGGGCAAATGGTAAAAGAGGGAGGTCCCAGTGCATTTAGCTATTATCAGAGATTAGGTTTAGCGATCACAAAATGCTCCAGAAACTAAGAATTAATGCAGCTTCCACTTAAATGGTCCCAAGGTTGCAGTCATCACAATCTCAGGAGGAAGGGAATTAAATAAATTAGTATCTCTAAATGCAATGGATCGCTGTCAGAGTGAGGTTCGACAGCGAGGGACAGTAAATGTTTGACTCACAGAACTTCATGTGCTCCAAGTGCCCCAGAAGGGACTGAAAAGCTGAAGGGAACCTGGTGATAGGAGACCAAGATCTGCCTTCTTAGCCAGAAGGCAGGCTTGATATTCAATGCGAGCCTGGGGTTGAATCCAGTTTGCTTGTTCGTAAAGGTCACAAGTGTGAGTACGATATGCTGCACCAGTTAGCAGACAGCATGCCTTATTCAGAGCTGTAGTGAGCCGATGTAGGGTTGTGTCTGTGACGGAACCATAAATGACCAAACAATAGTCGATAATAAACACAATTGAACTTTTTATAGCCAATCTGAGGGCTTCGGTAGTAAGGCAGTGTTTATGCCTGTGTAGAAGGCCCCCTAGATGAATATTAACTACCTCGGCAACATTCTTAACATGGTTGGAGTAAGGGAGCATACTATCCAGAGTAACTCCTATGTATTTAAAAGACTGAGTCTGATCAAGGATAACACCCGCACGGTATTTAATCACCAATTATTTGGCTTTGTGCCTGCTGTGGGTACCATGGAACAGCATGACCTTAGTTTTTTTGCAGTTAATCACGAACTTATGAGAGATGAACCAGGACTCAATTTCAGTAAAACATTTCTGAAGTTGGGCCTGAAGGAGAGTAGGGTTAGAAATATTTGAGAAAATGACCACATCATCCACGTAGAGGAGTACTGGTTTGGAACAGGATGCTGGAAGATTATTGAGGAAGGTGCTAAATAGAAGGGGTCCCAGTATCGATCCTTGAGGAACCCCAGAGCAGACAGACAATTTAGCAGAAAGGGCAGACTCTATTTTCACCTGCTGTGTGCGGTTTGCTAGATAGCTGGTGAACCACTTTAGGGCTTCTGAAGATATACCAAGCCCAGCAAGCTGATGTATCAGCAAATGGTGATTGACCATGTCAAATGCTTTAGACAGGTCAATAAAGGTTGCAACAACAAGTTGATCCTGATCAAGAATATGGTGAATGAAACCTGTGAATTCCAGTAGGGCTGTAGATGTGCTGTGCTCGTTCCGAAAACCATGTTGTTGGACACATTGTAGGCTGTATTTTTACAGGTACTCCACAAACTGGTCAGCAATAATCCTTTCAAGTGCTTTGGACAGTAGGGGAAGAATAGATATTGGCCTATAATTCTCAGGTAGTAAGCTGTCCCCACTCTTAAAAACTGGTGTAACCAGAGCAGATTTCCAGATCCATGGGAACTGTAAAAGTATGAGGGAGTGATTGAGAAGCTTGGTGAGGGGGGATAGGACTTCATCTGGAGTTAGGGTAAGAAGTTTTAGGTTGAGGGCATCACTGCTTGTCCTAGTTCCTCCTAGAACTTTATGTAGGAAGGTCTTGGTCTCGCTTTCCGAGATAGCTTTGAAGTAGAAACATGGGTGGGTAGAGGCCTCTTCTGATTTGGTGGACATAGGAGCTGTGCTGTTTGGTTCAAAGAAATTTGGGGGCAGAGTTTGGCTAAGGTCTGTGAAGTGTGAATCAAATGTGTTGGCAATTAACACGGGGTCATGGGTGATAGACCCATCAACATTTAACATAGTTGGAGCCTGTTTGGATGCTTTCCCAGTGATTTCTGAGAGATTTTCCCAGAACTGTTTCCCATCAGCCCAGGTCTTGGAAAGGATGTCCTTATAGTAACATGCTTTGTGCTCATGGATAGCCTTAGTACATGCATTCCTGGCCATCTTATAGGCCTGTATGTCAGGCTGACTGCCAGAGGTCCTGGCCCTATGCCAGAGGTGGTCACAATCTTTCATTTGAGCCAGAAGGCTAAAAGAGATCCAGAGATTATCAAGTTACCTGATCCTACATGTCCTAAAAGGGGCATGGATGTCACAGGCTTCATTGAAACATTCAATGATGTATTGTAAAGCAGAGTCAATATCAGGTGCGGTTTCAATGTAAGACCAGTCTTGTCAGAGGAGAGACTTTAGTGGCTGCAGGTGGCCATGGAAGAGCACTCTTCTTGTGATTGTTCTGGCAGGGGGCTTGGTAAACTTGTTAGACCAATAACACTTGGCAGGAGAGTGATCACTGACAGTGTTGGGCAATACTTCAGAATGGGAGATATGTGTTGGACGATTCCTTAGAGCCCAGTCCAGGACTATGCTAGTCCCAGTCTTATACTTTATCCTGGTTGTAGTTGTTATTAACTGGGTAAAGTTCAGGCCTGTTAACTCATCCCTATTCCTTCTAGCACCTGACGAAAGCCAGTTGACATTAATGTCACCTAACAGGATGGTTTCTGTGTCTTGTTTTAGACTCATGACGCAGTTCATTAGGAGTTTTAAGCCCTGTTCAGCAAGGTTTGGGGAATATAGACTGAGTCAATGTTGATGACCTTGTTGTGTGCACTGAGCATATCCTTAACAGCAAGGATCTGAATATCCATAGCTGGTTCAGGGAGGGAAAGTGGATAGACCAACAATGAGTCCTTTAGGTGTATGGCACAGCCACCTCCTCTTCTAGATATTCTGTCCTGTCTGAAAAGTGAGTAGCCTATCTGTGTCTGTACAGCTACAAACCTTGGGGGCACCACCATTTCTGTTAACACTTTGTCGGGAATAAAAGCCATACAGTAAAATCCCAAATTTCTGTTTGTGGACAATTCATCTCTGAGTGACCTATTTGAGTTTTTGGGAGTCCCACAGATAGGAGACACACTGTAGACATGGCACCTCTCTCCTGGACCTGGGTAAAAATAGAAATGTTGTTTTGTGCCCTTCCCCAAAACTCTAAGATGCTCGAGCCAGGTGCTTGCACTAATGCCAGGGGTGATACCTTTTTTTCTGCCAGTTCTTGGTCATTGCCTTGTCTGAGTACCAAAAGGAGGGACCATCCTTACAAAAAGGGGCGGGGGTTGGGGTGTTACATAGACATGGTCAGAAGTGCCAGGCCTTTTTCTACTTACAGATTCTATATCTCTCTTCACTGTTGTGTCTACACCCTGTTCATTAAGAGTGACTGCGGCAAACAACTGGACAGTCCCCAAATTATATAAGATATAAGCAGACAGGCCTTCTCCTTCTCAGTCCTAGCAAAATGAAATGCCAACCAGCTCTTGACTGGACAGTACCCAAATTATGTAAGACATCAGTACATGGGCCTTCTCCTTCGTAGGCCAACAGAATGGACCCCTTGCTAGGTGCAATTTGATAAATATCTAATCTTTCTACTTCCTAGTGGATGCTGCTTGAACAGGACAAACATTCCTACAGCTGCCCTCCCACCTAAACCTCCTATTGTTATCCACCATCATGCTGTCTATACAACTAGGCAACTTATGAGTATTATTCTCTCACCTGCTACCTGAGTAATAAAATGGGTAAAAGAAGCCAAGACATGTGATTGGTCAGGTGTGATCACATTATTTGCATTAGTGTAGCACAACTGCACAGATCAGAAATATTTAACTTTCTGGACCTCATTACTCAGTTTTTAAAATATAAGTAGTAGTAGTAGTAAGTAGTAATAAAGCCTTTATTTATACAGGAGCTTTAAAGAAGAATATCTCCATTAGGGTTCTAAATACCTTATTTACAAAGTTTTCCTGTAAGGTGGTACCTTTGACATAAGTTACATATAAAAACTTAAATATAAACACAAACACGTTAAAACAAAATCATTAAATTACAAAAATTGCAAAAGTAATGATAAACAGCAGGGGTCATGAGTGGACCTCTAATAGTTCACCTACTACATTCACATCTGAAACTCAGTTCTTGCTTCACTGCGGTTTTAAAGGCTGACAGGGATATTTCTAGCTCACGGAGTTGTGGGAATATTTCATTCCTGGTGCAAGCTGCCTAATATTAAAAGGTCATTTTGCCATAGTCATTATTTTGTGGGGGGACAATTAAACTTGAAACCATTTTTTTCTTTATTGGAAACTATGATTAAGTTTTTATAGTTTACCTGATAGGAAAGATGGTTTATCATTTTTAAGAATTCCATGAGTTTGGATTGCCCAAATGCCCTTTCTTCTTGTTTCTAATGGGCTCTAACCTAAACACGCATACATTATACAGTGGTGATTATCATAGTCACATTTTAATACAAATCTTGCCAATCTGTTATTTAACTGAGGTCCAGATTTTGGAGTTGTTTTTTGGTTGCATGTCCATATGTGTGGCTCCCATAATCAATTATAGGTAAAATTAATTGATTAACTGCTGATAGTTTAAGACGTTTTGTGGTATAGTATAAGGCACATCTTAGGGCTTCAATTCTCACATTAACTTTCTTGATTCAGTCCTTAATATGTGGTTCAAATGACAGATGTCGATCAAAATAGACTCCCAAATATCTATACACAGGTGGTTGTTCCAAAATTGTGCCATTCAATGTTTTACTTCTAGTTTAGCAATTTTCTTTACATTATTAGTCAGAGCTGGACTGAATAACATAGACTGTGATTTTTTTTGTGTTGATTAATAGACTCGAGGAGGTGAACCACTCCTTCATCTCAAAATAATACAGCTTCAGGTTGTGCTCCACCTCCTCAGGACTAATCCCTTCAAACACCAGAGCTGTATTATCTGCATACAGTCTGATGTTAGTGTGTTTCATGTAGTTGAGCAAATCATTTATGTAAATAAAAAACAATAAAGGGCCCAGTACTGATCCATGTGGCACACCACGTGCCACTGGCAACATTTTTGATTGATGACCACTAATCTATCTGATAGAAACTCATGAGTAACAAGAATAAAGGCTTCTGATAAGTCCACGAGCACTGCACCTATGGACCTTGCAGCCCCAAGAGGGTAGCCACCAAATTTAGAAAGTCCATGAGTGTGGTGGCCTTTTCTAAAGCCTGATGGCAACAGTGTTAGTTTATTATATTTTTCAAGATAGTCATGTAACTACCCATGTACTGTTCTTTCCATTGCCTTGGAAACTGTTGAAAGAAGCCCAATTGGTCGATAATTTAAGGGGTTTGAAGGATTCACACCCTTACAAATCTACACTATTTTACCTAATTTCCAACATTGTGGAAAGATTCCTTAATTTAAGCTCCAGTTAAAGATAGTTGTCAGTTTAAAAAAAAAGATAGCTGTCAGAGTTTGTGATATTTCTAATACTGAGTCTTTTAGCAGCCTATTTTATATGTTATCCAAGCCACTGGCTTTATTTACTTTTAGTTTATTTATTACTTTGAGTACTTCATTTCTTATCGGAGTACTTCATAAATCAGAGGAACCATTTTATAATCCCCATAAGGCACTCCAGAGTGTACATAATTGCTCAATAATGGCACTTCTTGGGTGCATAAGGCACTTGACATTTCCTCATGCCTCACTTCCCAATGCATGATATTATTCCACTTTATAAAATGGGTAAGGGATGTTTTGTACCCTGATTGGCCAAGATGGTTTGGAACTCAGTGCTTTAAGAGTAGACAGACACCAGGATGTGAACTACTCTGGCAAACAAGATGCAGTGGGCGTAGATATCCTTGCCTCCCAGAAAGTTTTTTTTAACAAAGATTTCTGCCAGCTGTGTTTGTAAGGTAAAATCCCTTAACATTATTGAACTGCTATAACTACCAAAACTACATTATATGACATTTTACAACTCCCCACCCCACCCACAACCTATCACAAACCTAGCAGTTAAAAACCAAACATTTAAACCCACCTACCCTCCATTTCTTGTTCTACTTTGTCATCTTGATTTCGTAGGTCTCAGTCCTTGAACTCCATTTACCTCTAAGTGTAGCCATACACTTCTTGCACCCACCATGCTCTGCTCTACCCCGTTATTTACTTCCCTAACAGCCTGCATATCTACCCAGTTGCACACTCACTGGATTTACCCAACCAACTGATTTATCAGTCATCCAATCATTTTGCACATCTGCTACATTCAATTACAGGCAAGGGCCACTACCTACCAAGTGGTGCTACCGTATCGCACTGCTAGTATTTATGACAACCATGACATCTTTAGTCTGTCTGTAGCACTGTATACCATGTTGCAAAACTAAGCTGTGTGCTCTTACAGACACAGATAGAAGTAATTTGCAGCCAAAGTAATATTCCTGCAATGAGAGAGAACAGTGATTCTCTGCCATTGGGCCATACTGCTCTCTTTGTCTTTTACAAACTCTCATCATCTGTCCCTGTCTGTCTCTTGTCAACAGTAAAAAGCTGTTTCTCGGGGGGGGGCAACAAAAATTTACATTAAAAGCCAACAACCTTATTTAAAAAAAATAAAAAAGTAAGCAGCAATTAAAACAGCTCACAACAGTGCCACATACTGGCAGAAAGCTGTAACAGAGAATCTATACAGCAACTATTTGTTATGGTAGTTTATACTACACGAGCTCACTCAGCTCAGGGTGGACAAGGCAATGGGACCTGATGGCATACATCCCAGGGTACTTAAGAAGCTAAGGGTGGAACTAGCAGAGCCATTAGCAGAACTGTTTAGTGAGTCTCTGAGCACAGGAGAGGTTCCAGAAGACTGGGGAAGGGCTCATGTGATCCCGGTCCACAAGAGTGGTAGCAGGGGAGGAGGTAGGGAACTACAAACCAGTCAGTCTTACCTCAGTAGTGGGCAAGATTATGGAGGCACTCCTTAAGGAAAGGATAGTGCAACACCTGGAATCCATAGGGGCACAGGATCCAAGACAGCATGGGTTTACAAAAGGAAAGTCCTGTCAAACTAATCTCATAGATTTCTTTAACTGAGTAACCGGAGTGGTGGACCAAGGGGGGAGCAGTTGATGTCACCTACGTTGACTTCAGCAAAGCTTTCAACATTGTTCCACATAGAAGATTGGTAAATAAACTGGGTAGACTCAGGGTGGGTCCAAAGTTGGTCAACTGGGTGGCAAACTGGTTGACAGGCAGAAAACAGAGAGTGGTGGTAAATGGTATACAGTCAGAAGAGATGCAAGTCACAAGTGGGGTACCTCAGGGATCAGTCCTGGGGCCAGTCCTCTTTAATATCTTCATTAGTGACATTGCAGATGGACTAGAGGGTAAGGCTTGTCTGTTTGCAGATGACACCAACATCTGCAACAGAGTAGATGATCCAGAAGGGGTGGGCAGAATGAGAACAGATCTGGACAAACTAGTAAAATGGTCAGAAGAGTGGCAACTGGGATTTAATGCAAAGAAATGCAAGATCATGCACATAGGGAAGAGAATCCCTGAAGCCACCTATAAGCTGGAAGGGGAGTTTCTGGCAGTCACAAAGGAAGGAAGAGACTTGGGCATCATCATCACTTGTGACCTGAAATCATCCAAGCAGACCTCTAAAGCAGTAGGTAACGCTAGGGGGATGTTGGGGTGTATTAGTAGGGGTATCACAAGTCATAAGAGGGAGGTAATAATCCCTCTTTACAAGACACTGGTTAGGCCCCATCTGGAGTACTGCATGCAGTACTGGAGGCCACACCTTCACAAGGAGATTAACCAAATTGAGGCAGTCCAGAGAAGGGCAACCAAAATGGTGCAGGGACTGCATCAGATGACTTATGAGGACAGATTAATGGAGCTCAATATGTATACCCTTGAGCAAAGGAGGGAGAGAGAGGTGATATGATTGAGACATTCAAACACCTTAAGGGCATTAACAAGGTGAAAGAGTCTAACATGTTTAAATATAATAAAAATAGCAGGACAAAAGGACACAGCATGAGATTAGAGGGAGACCGATTAAGGGGGAATGTGAGGAAATTCATTTTCGCAGAAAGGGTGGTGGATGTATGGAATGGCCTACCTCAGGAAGTAGTGGCTATGAATACAGTGCAGGGCTCCAAACAGGCATGGGATAGGCACAAGGGAGTAATACAGATGAGTATGATTAGATAGGCCACTGACAGAGCAAAGGCTGATGGCACATTTATAAGGTAGAAAAAGAAATGGTCAGACTGGATAGGCCTTGCGGTCCTTATCTGCCATCAACTTCTATGTTTCTATAGGTATTGTAATTTTCTGGGTTTACATGGATTTTTATAATTGTAACATTTTGCTATGCATAACTGTTACTTTTCTTTTTATTATTTCTGCATAGGTATCAATTAGAATTTATCAGCTGAAGGGGTAAAGCTGATATTCCTGTTAAAGGTTATCAAAGTTGGCCCTGTGGCACTGAGGCATGGAGGGAAGAAACATCCATGCCTCACCTGCCACTATGCCGGCCACCTGGGTCAGCTAGGGGAGGAGAAGGAGGAGGATTGTCCATCCCAATAGATGCATATCCTAATGGATACTGTCCTCCTCTGGGGAGGGAGGGATGTCTGCTGTGCTGCAACATCACCACCCAGGTGACCACGCATGCAATGCAAGGCTGGACCAGCAGTTATGGGAGGGGGATGCTCATTGATGGAAGGACGTCTAGCACATCCTTGACATGCATGCATCCAAGCAATCATCCCCATGGAGCATCCATGGGTCTGGGGAGAAGAACAGCAGAAAAACACCACCAGTGGCAGGATGCTGCCCTACAGAGTCTTGCATACTCCACACTGCCTACTGTGCACAGGGTGAACTGCACTAAGCATGGCACTGGAGGGGGTTAGAGGGTGTCATCTGATGGCCCTGCCACAGGGGGAAATCTGTGAAGGAATTGGTTGCTCTAAAAGGTAAGTCCCAGATGCAACAGGTGATAGGGTTGATGAACAGGATGGGCTGAAGTGGGCTGACCAGAGGAGTAGAGAGAAAAGAAGACTTTTATCAGAGACAGGATAACTGCTTCTGAGTACAATTTCTATCTCTAGTGTACTGTATCATGTCAGGACACCTGGACAGTTAATGTATAAGCTTCAAAGAAAAGAAGTATCTTGTCATGTCAGGCAACTGCTTCTAGCTATTGACTGATGCTAACACTTCTGCTGGAATGGACAGGGCTCAAAACAATGAGAAGGTTTCTGATATCCACAAAAATCCAAGATTCCAGTTGGGACCAGTTTTCCAGAGCGGAGGTTTTCCAGGACACAAAAGAAGTGTCAAATCTATGATGTCAGAGTGACATACTAGATGATGTGTCATGGGAAGGCTGGCAATTGAAGGGCATTGAGGACTTGCCAGACCCTGAAAGAGTTAGTGAGGTTTTGAATTCCAAATAGTTAATATCTAAGGTTCGAGTCCACCCTAATTCACCAAGTGTCCTATGTGATAAACTCTTTCTACTTTGGGAAAGTTAGGAAGTGCAGCAAGGGTGTTCTGTGTGCTTTCTTTCTATTGTGTGCAAAACATTTTCTTTTTACCGCATAGAAATACTGTTACCCATAGTCTTTGTGTGGTATCCTGTGTTTTGTGCATAAATATCCTGATATATTAAAATATTATTTTTATATACTTCACTTTTCTGTGACTGAGTCCTCTGCAGTACAGGTAACTGGTTATAACTGACAAAAATGTGTTTCCACTTCTGGAGAGAAAGCTGTAGTTACCATATTTTGTTTCCAAAGTTAAGTGTTCTCAGCTGTGACAGAGAGGAGAGGGTCATTTGCCATTTGACAAGCAGCACTGTACTGTGTGAGCAGTGACTCTGGAGGGATTCAGACCTAGAGATGCTGTGAGAGAGTGTCTATGCTGAGTTGTGACAGCTACTGAAGTACCCTTGAGGGCATCTGAAGGGTTTGAGAAAGCTGGTAACAGAGTACAGGCTGAGTCTGGGAGAGGCCAGTCTGTCACAAACTGGTCGGTGTCATGGGATATGGAACAGTTTTGTCAGTATAAAGGTTATCTGTCCAATCTCAGAACGGGATATACAAAAGGGAACTGTATAATATACCAGTTTTAATTTGTTATAAGTCAGTGGAAATAGGTAGAAGACATTATGTCTGGGCCACATAAGAAAGTTATATCACTAAACCTGCAAGAGATATGAAGGAGAGAACTGGGCTATGAGGAAGGCCAAACATAGGCAGAACTAATGGACATCCTTGACAAGTTACCAGGGAAGCTGTGTGAAAGTGATTACTGCTTGCCAAAGTCATGAGATAGAGGCCAGGGAGAATGCAGGTGAGCCAGAGCAGCTATGCAAACAGACAGGGTACAAATTTTAGAGCTGTAGTTTGCCCTGGTTAAGGAGAAGGTAGACATTGAGAGACAAAAGGCAGATATGGATCTATAAAGCACAAAGCTGGAAGCTGAGGAGCAAGAAAAGCAGCATCAGTATGAGATTCAACAAGAGTAAGAGGAACAAGTAGTGAGAAAAGCAGTGCCAGCACAAGATCCAGATGAAGCAGCATGGGTATGCAAGACAGATCAGATTCTGTACCACAGGACAACACCACAAACTGTGAGTAATAGTATGAGTGGTGTGACCCAGGAAGCCAAAATTTGTTCTAAAATGTTTCCCAGACATCAACAGGGGATGACCTTTTTTTTAAGCTCTTTCGAGAGAATCTGTGGGCAATTTGAAATGGGTAGTGCTTCTTGGGCAACTCAGCTCTTGCCACTGCTTACAGGCAAAAGATTAGAAGCTTTTGCCAGAATGGACAATGAGGACTGCATGGACTCTGATAAAGTAAAACATGCCTTACTAAAGTGTCTTAATGCCCAAGGACTATAAATGAATGTTTAGAGGGTTAAGAAAGGCACCAGGAATTAGGTACGCTGATATATGTATGCAGCAAAGTAATGTGTTAGAATGCTGAGTAGAGGGTGCAAATACCTGCTCTGCAGAGGAAATAAAAGATTTATTTCTTGTGGAACTCATTCTAGAAACTGTACCTGAGGAACTGAAAATATGGTTGTTAGACAGAACTCTGAGCTCTGTGAGAAAGGCAGTCAAGAGGGCTAATCAGTTCATATCCAGCTGACTATCCTCTCATTGCAAACGCAATAGGAGGGACAACAGGTGGTTTTAAAGAAACCTGAGGAATTCCCTAAGGGAAGCCAACCCTGTGCCTACGAACATACAAACATATGAAATTTGCCAGCAGATAAAGGCCTAGAGATCTATCAAGTCTGCTCGAATGTGCAGCTAACACCCCTTATTCTGCAGCTGCCCCTCCCTTCCACCCTTCCCCTTTATTAACCCTCCCACTTGTCCTGTCCCATCCCCTTTTGAAGCAGTCCACTGTTCTACTGGATACCACTTCTGCAGGTAACACATTCCACCCAGCCATCACTCTCTCTGTAAAAAAGTGTGTCCTCATCTCCCTCCTGAACCTTCCTCCCTCCAGTCTCATATCATGGCCCCTGGTGGCCCTCCCCTTCCTTACTTTGAACAGCCCCTCTGTACCCATCTTGTTTATTCCTTTCATGTATTTAAAGGTTTCAATCATGTCACCCCGTCCCTCCTCTTCCAGTGAGTACATGTTCAACTCCTTCAACCTCCTCTCGTATGATAAGTCCCCCAGCCCCTTGATCATCTTTGTTGCCCTGCGCTGCACCCCCCAGTAACTTAATGTCCCTCTTCAGATACGGGTGCCAGTACTGCATGCAGTACTCCAGGTGTGGTCTAACTAATGACCTATACAGTGGCAGAATCACCTCCTCCCTCCTCGAGGATCTACCCCTTGCAATACAACCCAGCATTTTGTTGTCCTTTGCAGCTGCCTTCCTACATTGTGCTGAGTTGTTCATTGACCCTGTAATGAGCACACCCAGATCCTTCTCCTCCTCTGTCTGGGCTAGTTGCACTCTCCCAGCTGGTAACTCCTCCTTGGGTTCTTCATCCCAAAATGCAGCACCTTGCACTTTTTGGCATTAAACCTCAGTTTCCAGGTGTCTGACCAGGTTTCAAGCTTTGCCAGATCATCCTGCAACCCCTGCCATCCCCCTAGGTCATCCACCACCGCACCTACCTTGGTATCATCAGCAAACAGACTGATCTTGCTCTTGATGTCCCATGATATGTCTGCAATGAATATCCCAAACAACACTGGTCCCAACACCAAGCATTGTGGAACACCGCTCATCACTGCCTTTGGGTGTGAGAGCTCCCCACCCACCTCCACCCTCTATTGCCTTCCCTGAAGCCAGTTTCCTACCCATCTCACCAGCTTTGCACCTGCTCCTGTGCCTACTAACTTCTATCCCAGCCTTCCATGTGACACAGAGTCAAACACCTTACTGAAGTCCAGATACAGGACATCCACTGCATGGCCCCTGTCCAGTTGCCTAGTTACCCAGTCAGAGACTTCCACCAGGTTGGTTTGGCAGGATCTGCCATGTATGAAGCCATGCTGTCTGCTGTCCTATAGTCCTTTGGCCTCTAGGAAGGCCACCAGCCTCTCCTTCAGGATAGTCTCCATTAGCTTACCCACGATGGATGTGAGGCTCACTGGTCTGTAGTTTTCCGGTTCATCCTTGGGGCCACTCTTGTGGAGGGGCACCACATGAGCCATCCTCCAGTCCTGAGGTACACACCCTGAATGTAGTGAGGCAGTAAATAGGTCTGCCAAAGGTCCTGCAAGGACCTCTGCCAGCTCCTTCAGTACCCTGGGGTGGATGCCATCTGGGCCTGGCGCCTTGTCCACCCTCAGTGGCTTCAAACCCTCTCGAACTCTGCCCTCCATGATTTCCCCATCTGTCACCCCTTCCCCCCCTGTTTCTGCCACTTCTCCCCCCTCTTCTTTTTAGTAAATACTAAGCAGAAGTACTCATTTAGTGCTTCTGCCTTATCGCACCCTGCTTCCTCCCAAACCCCTCCTTCCTAATCCTTACTATGTGGTCCTTACAGCTCCTTTTCTCCCTGATGTATTTAAAGAAGTCCTTCTCCCCCTTCTTAATGCCTTGTGCCAGCCTGAGTTCCGTAGATGCTTTGGCTCCCCTTACTGCCCTTGTCACCTCCTTCAATTCTGTCAAGTACTCCTCCCTGTCCTCCTCCCTCCTTGTTTTCTTGTACTTCCTAAAGGCAGCTCTACAAACCTGAACAAAGAAGATCTAGCCAGAGCCAATAGGGCTGTGAAGAGCTGCCAAGTGACCAAAGTTACAAATGTGCATAGAAATTATGCAATGCCCTGGTGTAACTTGGCCATTTTTTGTAGGTATACTGCACCAAATTTTCAACATGGCCTTTTTGGGACCCCTCCTCGTGAAGAGTGCCAGTGTCATTTTGTTCACTTGTCCTGAAAGGTGATTTCACAGAGCAAACACGCTATCTTTTAATATTTAGAAATTGGTAGCGAACTTGATAAGAGGGTTGGGAACTTTGCAAAGCTTTGGGAAGTGTGGCATTCCCAGATGTGTACCAACATCACTAGCAAACTATAAATTTACAATATATCTATCTCCAATACAGACACATTCCCTTTTTGAGTTTTTATTTTGAAAGAGATTATTTTTGTTGTCGTACATAACATAGGTATCATGGGTATCATAGGTAATTTCAGAGCAAAGAAGACTTACATCCATTGTGCTCGCTGTTGACTCTAATTATGGTAACTCCCTATTTTGTTTGCTATACAATGTTTGTCCAGTTTTCTCTTGAACTCAAGTATTGTCTTACTAGCAACCACCTCCTCAGGCAAGTTGTTCCACACTGGAATGACTCTAACACTAAACCAGTGTTTTCTTTTCATGATCCTAAAATTTTGCCCCTTAAGTTGCCATGACTGTGTCCTAGTGTCACAATGCTGTTCCCTTATTGTAAGTCCCAGTTTATTCCTTAAATTGAAGTCTTTAAGTGCACTATACACCATACACATGTCCCCTCTCAATCATCTATACTCTGATGTGAACATCCCCAAATCTTCTAATCTGTCCTCATAGTCCAGGTCCCTAACATCAACTACCAACCTGGTAGCCCTTCTCTGAACCCTTTCCAGTCTCTTTATATCCAACCTAAACCCCGGTGACCAGAACTGTGCGCAATACTCCAACTGTGGCCTCACCAGTGCTCCAAAAAGAGGCACAATCACTTCCCTCTACCTACTCTTTATATGTTTCTTAATGTTGATAAGAATACCACCAGCGGTCTTTATAACCTGGCTACAATACTGATGGAACTTGAGATCATTTGTCACTTTAACACCCAAATCTCTTTCCTCCACTACTTTTCCCAATATATGACCATTTAGAACATAATCAGCTTTTTTGTTATTTTTCCCAAAGTGCATGACTACACATTTATCGGTGTTAAAGCCATAGCCCAACTTTCCATTTTAAATAAGGCTTTCTGTAGTTTCATTACATCGTCACAATTTTTGATACTAATACCAATTCTAGTGTCATCTGCAAATTTGGTTTCCAAAACATCCCCTCTTCCAGACAATGAGTGTATATTTGTATATTAAACAAACAGGGCACCAGAACAGATCCCTGGGGAACTTCACTCTCCATTCCCAACCAATCAGAATAAACTCCTTTTAAACAAACCTGCCGTTTTCTCTCACTCAGCCATGCTTTTACCCAGGTTGTAATGTACCCAAGTATTTTGTGTTCTATCAGAGCATCAACCAATTCTCCATGTGGGACTTTGTCAAACGCCTTTGAAAAATCCAAAAACACCACATCCACAGAGATACCTTCATCCAAGGCCCTATTCACTTGTTCATAAAACTCAAGGAGATTTGTCTGACATGATAACCCCTTTTTAAAGCCATGTTGTGCATCATCACAGTCCCCTGCTGATTTCAAAAACTCCACTATTTGGTCCTTTATAATAGTTTCCAATATTTTCCCCAGGACAGAAGTCAAACTCACAGGTCTATAGTTACTCACTTCCTGTCTAGATCCCTTTTTGTAGACAGGGACTACATTTGCTTTACGCCATACCTCTATCACCTCCCCATTGTCCAGTGATTTTTGAAACAATGTTGTTATAGGTTCTGCCAATACTGTTGCCAATTCCCTAAGAACTCTAGGATGGATCCCATCTGGTCCTTGAGACTTATTTGGGTCCAGGTGCTTCAGTCTGTCCTCAATATCTTTTTTATTTAGAACAATGTTATAATCAGTATTTGACAGATGGTCCCTAGTATTTTTCGACTTACTATTAAAAACTGATGAAAAATAAGTATTGAAAAGCCCTGCCATAGCTTGGTAGTCCTCAACTAATTCACCATCCTGGTCCTTAAGGGGCCCCACAGTAGTTTTACTTCCCTTTTTATTATTGATATAAGTGTAAAAAGATTTATGATTAACTTTATCTCTTGTAACCAAATTTAACTCATGTTTCCGAGTTGCCTGTTTGATAGCTTTTTTAGTTTCTTTTAATAGTTTTTCATACATGGCCCAATTTGTTACACACTCACTTTTTCTGGCTCTTATATAAGCTCTTTTTTTCCTTTTAATCAAATTCTTAATTTTAGGAGATAGCCACAAGGGAATTTTACCCAAAGCATTGTATTTATTCCTTAGTGGGACATACTTATCTATTAAATCAATCATTTTTTTCTCCAAGCTAACCTAGTTTTCCTTTAATGATCTTTTTTCAAACTCTTTCTTCCATCCCCAATCCAGGAGTTCCATTCTCATTTTATTGAAATTGTCCTTATTTAAGTTCCGGACCTTGGTTGAACCAGAAATAATAGAATATACCCCATTTAATTCAAAACTAATCATGCAGTGATCACTTGAACCGAGTGGTGAAGAAGTACTACAATTTTTAATCGAGTCCCCTAAATTACTTAACACAAGGTCTAATGTATTCCCCCCCCCTTGTGCTACTCCCTATGTATTGATCCAAACCTGCTAGTAAAAAAAGAGTCCAGGTATCTTAACTTATTTGATGTCCCTGCTGTTTGTTTTGACCAATTGATACCGGGCAGATTAAAGTCACCTAAAAGTATAATATTTTCTGTAATCTCAAAGGAGTCTAAATATTTTAGAACCGCCTCATCATTTTGGGTGGAAATTGAAGGAGGTCGATATATAACCCCTATTTTGATATTAGGGCCTTCAGGTGGCAATATCTTGATCCACAAATGCTCAATGCCTGGTATTTTAGGAACTTCAGCAGCTACCGATTTTATTTTATTGGATACATATAGTGCTACACCACCACCCTTTTTACCCACTCTATCCATATGATATAAATCATATCCCTGTATATGATGGTCCCAGGTGTCCATGGATGTCCACCATGTCTCAGTTATGGCACATATCTGGACAATGTCAGTATTTAACAAACAGACTAATTCCTCAAATTTGTTTATAAGGCACCTAGCATTTAGGGAGTGGCATTTCCAGTCCTGAGATTCTCTAGTTTTCTCAAGTTGTTTTGAGTTTTTTTCTGATTTCTGTGAAGTTTGATGAATGCCCCCTACCCCCTTGGTACTTAGTTTAAATAATTTTCAACTTGTTTCTGTATTTCCTTAGCTAATATTCTAGAACCATGTTTTTTAGATGTAACCCGTCATTCCCGAATAAGCCTAGGTCCCTGAAAGTGTCCCAGTGGTGGATGAATACAAAACCCTCCCTATGGCACCACCTTCTCAACCACCCATTTAGCTGTCTAATGTCCCTATGTTTGCCTGCCCCTCAAGAGGTATGGGCAGGATCTCTGATATCAAAATACGGGATCCATGTACCCTCAAGTTTTCACCAATGGCCTCAAAGTCCCTTTGAATATCCAAGAGTGCCCTTTTTCCAACATCATTTGTACCAATGAGCAATACTGTGACTGGATTTAGAGTATTTTCCAATAATCCTGCCAACATTTTATGAACATCCCCTATACCTGCTCCCGGTAGGGTACTAACAGTTGTTAACTCGTTCCTTCCTTGACATAATATTTTTTCGATGTTTCTAATCATGGAGTCACCAATAACCAGAAGTTCCTTATTTAATATATGATCTCCTTGTACCCTCTGCTTATTGTACCCTATCATAGTAACATGACCTTCCCTACAGTCACTAGTATTTGGATCCAATTTATCAGTCTTGTCCGGATCTACCACTGTACTGAGAATGCTACATTTATTTTGAAGATCAATCTGCCCGTATCCACCAATATTCTGCCTTCCCTTTCTACTACCCTTTTCCACTCTGCACCAATCTTCATTTTCCTTAGAGTCCAAACAGTTTTTTGCTTCCAAATGTATGTCTTCCCTTTCATGGTCATAACAACAAGTATAAACATTATTTACAAGTTAAATATTTAAAATGCACACTACAAATTGAAGTAATATTATATGACTATTAAGAAGAAATGGTCAAATATGAAAAATATATTTTATTAAAAAAACATTTTCCATACTTTCACTCAAATATTGTTTTGGATAAACATTTCTGATAGCAATTTATTATTTTCTTGTTGACACTGTATAGTACTGTTCAGTCACAATCATCAAAAACTGGCATGCTGCTAATTCAGTCCTCTTGAATTTATTTAGTCAGAATTCATGCTGTGTGTGTGTGTGTGCGTGTGTGTGTGTGTGTGTGTGTGTGTGTGTGCAACCTGTCACTGTAGATAAACAAAATGCTATGGTCTCCAGTTCTAGCAGTCTCTCACCATTCACCAGGACTAAAGGCAGAGAGTGTAGAAAGCAGTGTCAGTCCCTTACCTCTTACCAACAATAAATCCATCACAGTGTGCATGTAAGTTTGCACTGAGCCTGCCTCACATGGTACTATACTTGTGGATAAACTGAGGGATTCATCTACTATTTACCAGCTCTAAATCAACCACAGTGGGTGAGTGTGGGGGAGGGGCTGCACAATACCTGTCCCTGTGGATAAACAAAGAGCTTTAGTTTAGCAGTCAGCAGTGAACCTGATTCTGTGGATAAACAGAGCAACATATTGAAGTACTATTATATGACTATTAAGAAGCAACGGTCAAATATGGAAAACATCTTTTATTAAAAAGAAATATCCATACTTTCACTCAAATATTATTTTGGATAAACATTTCTGATAGCAATTTATTATTTTCTTGTTGGTGCCGTATAGTGCTGTTAAGTCACAATCATCAACAACTGGCATGCTGCTAATTTAGTCCTCTTAAATATATTTAGTCAGAGTATGTGCTGCTCTGTGTGTGTGTGTGTGTGTGTGTTTGCAACTTGTCACTGTAGATAAACAAAATGCTATAGTCCCCAGTTCCAGCAGTCTCTCACCACTCACTAGGACTAAATGCAGAGAGTGTGGAGAGGGGTGTCAGTCCCTTACCTCTTACCAGTACTAAATCCATCACAGTGTGGGTATGTTTGCACTTAACCTACCCCACATGGTACTTAGCTGTGGATAAATTGAGGGCTTTATCTACTTTTTACCAGCATTAAATCCATCACAGTGGGTAAGTGGGAGGGGGGGCTGCACAGTACCTGTCCCTGTGGATAAACAAAGAGCTTTAGTTTAGCAGTCAGCAGTGAACCTGATTATGTTGATAAACAGAGGTGTTGTAAGTCCCCACCTTTCACTAGCACTGGATAGCAAACATACAAAGGTTGAATAGAAAAAAAAAAAAAACCAGAAGAAAATAGCTACAGCCGGATTGTCTGTATTCTGACACTGTAGTCTGCCTGACTGTTTCAAAGCTTCAATAAATTCTAGTACAACAGATAATGAGGTTGCTGAAAGTCTGCAGCCCTGCAAAGGTTCAATTGAGGTGCTAGAAACAGAAGTTTCAAAAGTTTTTTTTTGTTAATATCCTGAGAAGTTCGGAAGTACAATACAGTAGCATCCACCCTTCCTTCAGATGCCTTTAACATAAAGCAGCAAATAGCAAAAATCAGTGGGGGAGTGCACTATTTTGCAGCTGTGGAGGAATACTTCCAAATGTCCAAAAAGGGAGTTCCACAATCAGCCATTTTTAGAGCTACAATCTGATCCCAATAGGGCTGTAGGCTCCGCCCATAGCCCTAAAAAGGAAATCACCTGGTTTTAAAAGTAAGGAAATAGGTGAACAAAGGTGCTATGTCTGCCAGAAACAGGGACATTTGTCATATCATTTCCCAAAAAACATGTCAAAAGGTGTGAGTGCAATACTGGAAGGGGTAGCTCAGGAACCTCTAGAACTTAGCAGCATATACACAGAGTGGGATCTATGATGCAGGTTCAACAACACTTTCGTTGACTGGCATCACAGCAACAGGATTTATGTTGACTGCAAGTTGGGGAAGACATAAATCCCAATTGCTTTCCTGGTCCTGATTTTCTATCTGGGGCTTTGCCCCCGAACCCCCCATGTGGGGGGCTCTGCCCCCTGCACCCCCATACTATAGATTGTCAACTCCAGTCGGAGTTGACTCAGGGAGGGGGTGCAGGACTGGGAGGCAGTATGCCCCTGTCTCAGGTACACCAACACAACGAGCTGTCGCAAAGTGTCAATTTTGCAGACAGCGAGGTATGTCACTGTGTTGGTGTCGCTGTTGGATCAGCATACCCACAAAGTGCAGTGTTCTCTTAACTCCACTGCACACATGCACCATATGTTTGTAAAATGGGATGGTGACCCAAGGATTGAAGATACTGGAGACTACGTTTCTATGGTGAAGTAGGATTTGATTCAGGAGGAACATATCTTGCCTGGCCAGTTTTCCAGGATTCAAGGAATGATGGATCCTGCAGTCTCAATGCCAATGGTCCAGATCTTTCTAAGCTGGGATGGTAACCAGGGCATATGGGAGATGGGTATTGTATCAGACCTGCCCGTTGATGTAAACGGTGGGTCATGACTTCGATGGTAGGGCCAATATTGTGTGTTCCTACCTGTAGTAAGATGTAGGACCCGCCTCCTGAGGACAGAGAGGGCAGTGCACAAGGAAACAACCCCTTCCACAGTAGCAGAAGAAGTTATAGCTGACAAACAAGCTGGGGGCAGCAGTTCTGAGCCACACTTACAGGGTTAGGAGCGCTCTCCCACAGCACAGTGAGCTTTGGGGAAGGTCAGGCATGCAGAGTTAGGGATAGCTCACCAAGCTGACCAATCCCTGCAAAAATTAAGGAAGATAGACATCAGTGTGGAAGGTGGCTCTCTGAGTTCTGGGAAAAGGGAAGTGTACTGGGTAGAGCTGTGCTGAATGAGAAAAATTCCAAATTTGTGAAATTCCAACAGATTATATTAATTTGGTCATAACACAGTCGTCTATTGAGCTAGAGATCTAATATTTTGCAGGAGTATTTGTTGATACAGTATGTGTGTTGACGGTGTGCCAAATATCATGACATTAGGATGCATAGTCTCAAAACTATAAGTGCTCAAAAGCTGTAATTTTATGTTTTGTAGGAAATTTCATGAAACGATTTGTCTGCATATAACTTAGGCACCTTTGGAGCTAGAAATCTGAAACTGGGTACATTTATAAATGTAGTGATAACCCATATACCTGCAATATTTTGTAGGACTTCCATAACTGCTTTCAAAATTATACTAAAATCTAAATTTTGGCAAAACATTCGGCTACCTCTAGCACAGCCCCCTTAAAGCTTGAGACTTAAAACCTGGTGCACATAACATTTGAAATTAGGTAGACATAGAAACATAGAAATCTGTTGGCAGAAAAATACCCATGTCCCATCTAGTCTGTCTCAGTCCTCCCTCCGGAAGACCTCCGCCCTGCATTTTCTGTCTGCCCTGTTGGTTAGGCCCATGTATGTATCCCAAGCTCTTTTAAATTTGTCCAATAAATCAACCCCCACCACCCATCCCAGCAGTCTGTTCCATGGCTCCACCACCCTCTCAGTAGAGAATTTCCCCCTGATGTCACCTCTGAATATGACCCCCTCCAGTTTTAATGCATGCCCCCTAGTGGATTTGTTCTCACTCAGTCTGAAGATGTTGTCAACCATCACCCTGTTTATGCCTTTCAAGTACATGAATGTTCCAACCATATCCTCCCTCTCCCTCCTCTCCTCCAGTGTGTACAGGCCCAGCTCATCCAGTCTTTCCTCATATGACTTCTCCTGCAGCCCCTTCACCATTCTGGTAGCCCTTCTCTGGACCCTCTCCAGCCTGTCCTTGTCCCCTGTTAAGTATGGACTCCACAACTGTACTCCATATTCCAGGTATGGTCTGATCATGGTTTTGTATAGTAGCATGATCACCTCTCTTCTCCTGCTTGTAAAGCCCTCTCTATGCATGCCAACATTCTGAGTGCATTTCCTGCTGCCCTGTCTCACTGATTCTAAACTTTAAGGCTGTCTAAAATAGTGATCCCCAGGTCCCTTTCCTGATCTGTTACCCCCAGTTCTTCCCCCAAAGCAAGTATTTTGCCTTTGGATTTTTACACCCTATATGCACAATTATGCTTTTTTTCGCAGTGAATTGTAGCTGCCACCTTTCTGACCACTCCTCCAACCTTCTCAGATCCTCTCTCATACTTTCTACACCCTCGTCATAGCCACCCTATTACAGCTCTTCATTTCATCTGCAGACAGACATACCTTCCCATGCAGACCCTCCATAATGTCCCCAGTGCAAATGTACAAAAGTATGGATCCCAGCACTAACCCCTGGGGAACCCCACTCATCACTCTTTCCTCTTTTGAGTGCACCCCATTTAGCACAACCCTCTGCATCCTCCCCTCTAACCAATGTTCTACCCATTTTTTGAGCTTGCCCCTCACTTCCAAACTGCCTACTGTGCCTACCAGTCTCCTGTGGGGGACAGTGTCAAAGGTCTTCCTGAAGTCCAGGTAGGCCAACGTCCACTGCCCTGCCCTGGTCCCATATCTCCGTAACTCTGTCAAAGAATTCAAGTCAGGCTGGTCTGGCAGGACCTACCACCTGTGAATCCATGCTGGTTGACATCCATGTACATAAATACATGTTGTAAAAACCTGTATACGTGCTAAATTTTAATAACATTTTGATGAATGCTTTCAAAATTATAATAAAACAATGGAAATCTAAATTTTGAAAAAATGTTTGGCTACCTATAGCAGAGCCCCATTTAAAGCTTGAGATTTACAACTTGCTGCATATACCCATGTTCCATGTTTCTCTAAATCCAGAAACTGTGGAGAAATGTGGATAAGAAATGTTAAAATTAGATGGAAATAATGGAAAAATAAATTCCGATTAAATGTTTGCCACCATTAACTCAGCTCCCTTTCATTTTAGGACTCTGAAATTTGATATATGAATGTGGGCTATTAGTGCCTGTATATCTGACAACTTTGGCATCATTTGGATATGCACTTTGAGTACTAAACCAAAATAACTGAAATTTAAAATTTGTCAAAATGCCACAGAATTTTCATGCAAATTCCACAGAATTCCATGGAAATAGAATGGTAATTCCATGAGTATTCTACCAGCAGAATATTATGCTTTGCACAGCTCTAGTACTGGGAGAATGGGCTCCTGTACTGTGAGTGGGTTTCTAAGGGAGGACCCAAGGAAGGGGTACTCTGGCAGCTAGTGGTTTCTAGAGAATATAAGAAGCAATGTCTGGCCTTAACCCATGACATGCCCTTTTCTGGACACCTAGGGGTCAGCCATACAAAAAAGCAGCTGACTAACTATTTTTACTGGCCCAGTATTTGTAGACACAGCAAACTACTGCTGGACTCGTTCTCAGAGCTGGAGGGTTAGAAATGTTGGAGACGTGGCTATGGCAGCTTTGATTCCCCTGCTTAGTTTTGAAGTGTTATTTTGGAGAGTTGCCATGCATATTGTGATGACACTCAGCAGCCCAAACTGCACTGGCAAGTGGTTCATTTTGGTGGTCATAGATTACACCACAAGGTACCGAGAAGCAGTACACTTTTCATCCATTAAGGCTAAGAAGGTAGCTGACGAAATGCTAGGGATATTTAGTCAGGTAGGTTTTCTCCTGTAGATAGGAGATTTTGTCAGACCAGGGCACCGATTTCATGTTTAATTGTTAGTCTTTGGAAGAAGTGCATGGTAAGGCAGCTCAGGTCTTTGCCATACCACCCCCAGACTAATGATTTGGTTGAATGATTCAGTGGGTCTTTAATGACCATGTTAAGGGTGCTCACTGAACAGCTTGCTACAGAGAGGGACATGTACATATTCCACCTCTTATTTTCATATAGGGAAGTCCCCCAGGAGTCCATAGTATTCTTACCCTTTGCACTCCTGTTCAGCCATAGGGTATGGGGTCCCATTGATTTGGTAAGGGATGATTGGTAGGGTGAGCTTGGCCCTCAAGGGAAATTTGTTGTGGAGTGTGTCCTGAATGTCAGGTTATGGCTCAAGGATCTCATGGGGTTTGCCCAAGAGCACCTAGCTGCTACACAACAGATGCAGAAACATGGCACTACCTTGGGGCCAGAGCCCAAGAGTACAAAGTCAGGGAATGGATGATGCTACTCATCCTCATCCAACAGAACAAATTACAGGTGTCTTAAGAAGGGCCTTACTTCATGGTCAGGAGGGTGAATGATGGTAATTATGTGGTGGAGTTACCAGACAGGATACACAGACAGCAAGTCTACCACGTAAACATGATGAAGCTCTACCATGACTGGTCCTGGCTGTGTGCAGCCATCTGGAGGAGGAGACAGAATCAGACCCACTGGTGGATCCCCTGGGAAATTTAAGGAAGAATCCTCAGTGGATGTTGTCACCCTCTCAGAGTAGCTGACACCAGCCCGAGCTGCTGAAATCCATGTGGTGTTCATACATTTGTTGAAATGTTCATGGGGAAACCAGGGTATACCACACTGGAACAGAACCACATGGATATAGTGTCCCAAGTTCTTCTGAGACAGCCACACTAACGAGTCCCAGAAGGAGTAAAACATATCATGGAGGGGAGATCAGAGAGATGATTGCTCTCACAGTGATCCAGGAATCCAGTTATCCCTGGGCCTCTCCAGTGATACTGACCCCCAAAAGGATGGGGCTATAAGGGTCAACATTGACTACTGGCTCAACAGCTACACAATGTCAGATGGATACCCCCATGGCCAGGACCAATGAGGTCCTACAGAGGTTAGGAGGAGCCCATTACCTGTCCACCGTAGACCTGCAAAGGGCTATTGGCAGGTACACCTGACCACCGAAGTAAGAGAGATGTCTGCCTTTGTCACTCTGTTTGGATAATCCAAGCTCAGGGTAATGCAATTTGGGATGAAGAATGCCCCAGCCACCTTTCAACAACTTGTGGACTGCATTCTGAATGGGGTAGGCAACTTTGCTTTGGTATACATGGATAGCCGGACTTTGGAGGATTATGTCACGCACATGATTAAGGAGTTCTGCTGACTGTAGGCTGCTGGGCTGACAATCAAGGTGGAGAAGTGCCATATAGGAATGGCAGAAGTGTCATACCTTGAGCACAGGTGGGGAGTGGGTACATCTGGCCTGAGCCAGTCAAAATTGAAGCCATACAGGAATGGGCCATGTGCACCACCAGGAGAAAAGCGTGGGCCTTCCTAGGGACAGCAGGGTATGACCATAAGTTTGTGCCTTATTTTAGCATCATGGCCAAACCCCTGTCCAATCTCAACAGGAATAAAATGCTGGAAAATGTTCAGTGGATGGAAACCTGTGAGTTCACGTTCCACCAGCTGAAGGAGGCATTATGTCGGGCATAAGTGCTCAACAGCCTTGACTATTCTGTTAGGTTTATTGTGCATGTGGATGCATGTGACAGCATGAGCTAGGTACAGTTCTGGGTCACATTATGCATGTGAGAGAAGAACACCCGGGGCTCATTTTTCAAATTATCTGGACTGACGCAAGGGACTTGCATCAAAAGAGATTGATGCAAATGGTGACTTGCATCACAACTTGCATTAAACATGATTTTCTAAAGCAGCCTGCATCTGATCTAGACACTGCTGTGTCAAAGCCCTCTTGTACTAGGGATGCATCAAACAACCTGGTGTACCATGTCACAAAGCGGCTTGCACCATGTCGGGGCTACAACACCCCCTTTTTTGGGATTTCACAAGCTCCTCCATGGATGTAGGAAGGGTCACTACTTAGACCATCCAGAAGGTGGTCTAAGTGGGTTGCGCCAGGGAGTGCGGTAGTGCAGGGGGCTGTAGAAGCACACTAAGGGCATGGGAGATGGCAGTTGGGATGTTGGGGCACAGCTGGGCATCAGCCTTGCAAGGATGTGGCACCTGGTGAGATGCCGTTGCAGTATGTTGAAATAACAGTAATGTTCCTTTAAATGGAGCACGCCCATGCTGTAATATCTGCCCTGGTAGTCTACTGCCTCCCCAATCCCCAATGGTGACATATTATTCATATTGGCATAGTGGACCCCCCACCAATTTGTGATCTCCCTGAGTAGAAGACACAAGTGCCCTGGTCCTATAATTGCCCCGATCCCATCAAACATAATGTGTGAATGGTCCCTTGTGGTATAGTGGCCCTCCCACCCCCATCAGGCAGTGCCCAACCACCCCGCTGTACACTTCCTCTCCCCGATCTTGCAACCAGCACAGCCCTCCACTCATCACCATGTCTGGCCACAGAATGCACTATCAAGGAGTGTGTTCTGCATATAATACATGCTCCTTGATAGTGCATTCTGTGGCTGGCTATGGTGTTCTGTGGCAAGTCGTAGTGGTGAGCAGAGAGCTGTGCCAGTCACAAGATCAGAGCAGAGAAGGAGGGAGTAGGCTGGTTGGGCACTGCCTGATGGAGTGTGGAGGGTGGGGAGGGGTCCAGTATACTACCAGGAACTATTCATGTATTATTTATGGGTGATATAGAGGATGAGGGGCACTATAGGATCTGGGCACTTGTGTCTTTCTACTCAAGGAAGATCACAGATCAGTGTGGGGGGGGCTCCACTATACCACCATGAATTAGACTACGGGGCAGATATTACAGTACGGGTTCCATTTAAAGGAACATTGCTGTTATTTCAACACACTGCAATAACACCCCACCAGGGGCCATATCACTACAAGACTAATGCCCAGCTGTGCCCTGACACCCCCACTGCCTCCTCCCATGCCCCTATGCCCCAGGCCCCCTCCTGGCCATATATTTCTTCACCCTCCCAAACATATCTGCCCCTCTAGTGTTGCGACAGGTGGGGGAGCCAGATACCAGAGCCCCCATCCACCCCCTTGCCCACATACCCACCCACCACTTCTAGTTGCCCACCTTTTTATTTTAAGACCATTTCCCATACTGAGGCACTTCAGCTCCTCCTCCTCAGCCTACCAACTAGAGGGAGTGCTGGTAGTGATGAATATCTGTCCACTTCTTAAAATTTGTGGTCCAAGACATTACCTATCCACTCACCTTCATTTTTAACCTCTCACTTACTACAGCCACTGCCCCCTCAATGCATAGAAGCAGGCCAGAATCATCCCCATCCATAAGTCAGGTGATCATAGTCTCCTGGCAACTACTGTCCCATCTCCATCCTGCCCCATCTTGGAAAGCTCCTTGAGAAGGTGGTAAATGCTCAAATAGCTGAGTATATCTCCAAATATAATATCTTTTGCCCTCAGCAACACAGCTTTAGGATGGGTTATAGCACTACCTTTGCCCTTGCCCTCTTCATTGATTACATTTTAAGGAACATCAATGATGGCAAGCTCATTGGCGCAGTGTTCGTCGATTTGTTCAAGGCATTTGGGGGGATCTCCATCATAGTAAACTCTATGTGAATGCCTTGTTCTTGGATTTAAGCAAGACTTTTAATACAGTGGACCATGCCATACTTCTGGACATTCTTCATAACTTTGGCCTTGAAGACACGGCCCTTAAATGGTTCAGTAGCTACCTGATTAGGCAGACCCAACAGGTGAAAACAGAAGGAGACCTCTCCCCTCTAAAAACCTCTGCCTAGAAGCGTACCACAGGGTTCAACATTGGATCCCCTTTTGTTTGCCATATATATTAAATATATTCACACAGGAGTAAAGTCTGCGAATATACACTTATTCGCTGACGGCACCGTATTTTACATTTCCAGGCCAACTCTTGAAAAAACCTGCCTTGACCTGCAACTGGAATTTGACTGCTCCAGTTAAAGCTACTGTACTTCTAAATGCAGAAGAAAAATGAAAGCAATGCTCTTTGCACCATATTCCAAGACCTCTTGTGTCTCCAGCCTGAGTTCCCTACCCCAGATCTCTACATTTCTTGGTGAACCTCTAGAATTTGTGTCCAAATTTAAATACTTGGGAGTTTGGGTAGTCAGCAAGCTGTCATTTTCTGATCATAGAGATGAACTAACAAAAAAAACTCAAGCAGAGACTCAGCATATTCTTTTGGATTAAGCACTTACTCACAGTGGAAGCAAAGACTAGACTTGTACAAACAAATTTTCTCTACCTACTAGATTATGCAGACCTTTTATATGGACAAGGCACAGTACTAGTTCCGCTTTAAATAAACTTGACACTCTATAACACCTGGTTTTAAGGTTCATTTCAGGGGCTCCTCATTCGATTCACCATTGTGATTTATACAAACTAGTAGGCTGGACATCCCTTAACTACAGAGAGGGTGGGCCTTAGGGTATGTGGCGCTTCTAGGCAAACTTGCAAATAGTGCCCCCCCTTGCAGGTTTGTTACCTGGATTTTCCAGGGGGATTCTTTTGTGGGTGGTAGTGGTATGTTGTGCACGAGCGTGAAACAATTTTGTAACGTTTTCATACCGACCCCAGAAGCTCTGGGGGTTTTAGATGCTTTTTGGTGCATTTTAAGGCTTACATTGAAGATAAAACAAAGTTCTGCTATCTTTCAATGGCATCTTATACTCTAAAGTGGGTGGGGGGAAGGAATTACTTTACAATGAAAATATTTGATTATGAAAAAATTTCACAAATGCAAACACTGGAAAACCTGTACCTCAGCAACACATTTTTTTCCTTTAACAAAACAATTTAGTCACAAAACACTGCATTCTTTAATCCCAACTAGATTCAGCATGCTAATTAGGGTACCTGGTCATTATAGCACTACCTGAACAGCACGGCAATAACCACGCTGCAGATAGCGCTAAACCTTGTACAGCGACAGGGGTTTTTCAGTGTTCTGGAATAACCACTACCCCTGGGTCTGTATGCTGTGATGGGGGAGTGTTAAAGTAGCTGTGGTGGGGAGATCACATGATGCAGTCAACTGGGTAGCTGCTTTTGCAAGCTCTCCTGCTGCTTCCTCCCATACAACCATCTTTAATTAAATATATTTTGCAGGAACGAAGGCAGAGAAATGCTTTAACTGAAGTTTAACATACCTGGCTGATTTTGGTAGTTTTCGGTGGTGCTTCTGATAGGATGGAGGTGGAGATGTGGTCGACTCTCCCGTGACACACGTCACCTACCACTCCCAAAAAGGCTAGTAAGACATCCAAGGCCTAGCCTGGGCCTGAGGGGTGGCAGTCCACTGGTTCCCAAGAGCAGTCCCCCCTCACGTTCGATCGCTTTCTGGATGAATTTTGCCCATTCAGGGAAGCCTTGCGGTCCCTGACAGAGGAATTAAAATCTGTATCTACTAAATTGGAGGAGTTAGCAATTTGTGCCGGGGACTGTGAAACCTGCTTAATATCTCTGGAAAAAAGAGCAGAGAAGGTGGGCCCTGAGATGGCTTCAACCCGACAATGCATAGCAAAATTAGAAGCCAAAATCAAAGATTTGGAAGGGAGGAGCCACCGCAACAATGCAGAAATAATCAGACTTCCTGAGTGTGAAGAGGGGAACAACTCAGTGCTTTTTGCCTAGAAGCTCATGGAGAAACTAGCCAACACCTCTCCATTTGGGCCAACCTACATCATAGAATGGGCCCACAGAGCTTCAAGACCCATGCCCCCTCCTGGTGCCCCATCAAAAACCTTCATCTTCAAATTTCTAAATTATTAGGAGCGCCAGCATTTTATGGCGAAGATCAAGGAAATTGAAGAAGTGTAGTGGGGTGGCAAGATGATAAGTGTGGCTCAAGACCTTCCCTTATCGGTGAGACAGAGGAGAGAAGCCTACCACAGTATTGTCATCAGGCTTCTGGCAGCAAACATAAGGTTTCGGATGGGCTACCGTGCCAATTTTCAGGTACATCTAGAGGGGAAATGTGTTCCTTTTGAGGATCTGAAGGTGGCTGAAGATTCCCGTAAGAAAGCACTTCCTGATTTGTTTCGTGATGGCTGAAATGACTGACTCTCAAGATCTGGAGTTTTTTTCATTGCTCTAGCTCACCGTAGTGAGTAGGAGACTGCAAGTGCTTTCCTAGTGAACTTTTTATTTAAACATTTATTGACTGAACATTTTGCTGCCAAGACTCTAGCACTGGGGGGCACGAGGGTAATGTTCTGCTTTCACTTCGAGTTTGGCTCCTAGTTGCATGTTTAGTCCTGGAAGTCCTACAGATCTGAAGGCATGTTTGCAGTTAGGAGGTAGGGGCCCTCATGTCTTTCCTTTTTTGTTTTCTTTTTTTCTTAATGCTACAATTGGTTAAGCCAGTCACCAGGAGATACTATGAGTTCCCGCTACCTCTGTGTTTTGGAGCATGTTTTCCTGTTAGTTCCCTAGTATAGAGGGGAGAGCCCTTGATGTTTAATTTTATATTCAGAGCCTTTTAAGGCCCAGTGCGGTCCACGCAGGCAGACAGACCCTTTTCCTTTTATTTATTCTCTTTTGCTATTTCTGCATGAGGGCGCAGCATACTGTAGGTCCCTCCAGAATGCGAGCTGTATTTCTTGCACTCTTTTTAGTTGTGTAACCCCTAGGTGGCACTATCCCGAGGGCTACTACCCCTGCCTGCTTGGCTAGTAGGAGGTTAAGGGGTCTGAGTTCTGAAACGGGTGCCTCCACCCGGAGGTCAGGATTGGTAGTGGTCAAGCTAACCTGGGCACAGCCCTCCAGGACATTGTAACCCCTCTCTTTCCCCTCTAGTGACCTGAACATTGTACAATAATCACTTTTCACAATACCCCTGGTACACCACACAAGTACTCACACTGTTTGCACTTACCACCAGGGCTGGTTTCTCTGGCTCGACCCTGGGGAACCCCTGTAAAACAAGGTTAAGCACAGCAAATAGCAACAATACAAGTACTTTGAGCACAAACTGGAACCACAGTCAGATTACATGCAGAAAAAGTTAGATCTGATTTATTCAGGGGACTTGAACAAGGGAGGGGCAAAATCAGGTTAATTAACTTAAAGGTTATATCAATCACGCAGTTATGCATGCGCTTTGAGTCCCCCCACACAGTCCTCCTCTGGGTATCCAGGTAGAGAAGAGATGGGCTAGCCAGGACAGTTGCCCGGGGTTGCAGACGGTTTGGGCCCTGTCATGGAAAACACAACATGCACAGTACACAATATTTGTAATCCAGAGCCAGAGGGCTCAGTTCATAAAGGAAACAAAACAACAAGACAATCAGATGACACACTCAGATTAAGCTGTTGTTGTAGGGAGCTACCCTGGTATTTACTCACAATACCCAAGACTGGACACAGGCTGGTCAAAAATCGAGACTGCAGGTGGTTGATCTGGAATGCCAGGAGAAGCAGGGCCCACACAAGTTGTAGAGGTGTCATTTCTGTTCAGGCGTGGAGCAGGGGGCTGATCTCCAGGCAGGTTTCTCGTCAATGGCTTCTCTGTGCAGTGAGTAGTCTGGCTGGGCCGGTCTAGCAAAGCCCAGACCACATGGAGACAAGTTCGGAAGCTGTCTGTTTTGGGCTGGATATAGCTTCCAGCAAGCAGAACACAGTTCACACAGTGGGGAACTAACTCACAACCCACTAGCAGCTCATAGCACATTTACATGTATGGGAATTCTACTGTACCAGGCAAAGTGCTCCCCGGACACAATCACAAAGTCTCTGGACACACCAGGAGCTTAGGGGTAGCTGGAACTCCTGACAGGCCGATCGCATTCAGCAAAAATATTCGATCTTCTTCAGGTTGAGCCTAGCCCACTTCAGTAGCTTACTTTAGTCACACAAACTTGGATTTAGTCCAAAATAATTCTCTACTCTCCCTCTCAGGAGCAGCACACTGGCATGTAGGCCAAAAACTTAGCCTTTTCAGACTTCTCCCATGCAAATCCACTAAGGATTGCTGCTCAGAAACACTTCAGCTCCTTCTTGCTCAGCTTCCAGCTTAGTTCTAACTGAAAACTGCAAGCAGCCCAGGACTTCCCCAAGATCCAAAAGATTTGGTTGACTGATTTGGTTGTCAGTCAAAGCAAGAGCTCCCCCTTCAATTGCAAAAAAGGCACAAAAAAGTTCCAAACTAAAGTTCCTACAGATTTTGAATTCAGACACCTCCTGTAGTCTGGCTACATTTTAGGTCCCACCAGCACTGTTTGGTCTAATTTGCAGTCCAGGACCAAGATAGTGGAGACAAACAAAACAGTCCTTGCTACAAAGAAAGCAGGTTAGACAAATTACTTTATCATTATCACTCTAAATGATTTTCAGTAAATAGTTACATCTTTCAACAGAGTTCCCTCTCAGATTACTTAAGCTGCAATTAGGCAGCTCTTAAAGAGACAGTACACAGAGGCTATACATGCTCTGGTAAGCACATTTAAACTGCTAAAATGCAGGACACCAGCCTGGCAGTGAGCATTTAGGCAAGCTCAAGGAAGACTTTTTGGGAACTCCCATTTGTAGGGGGGTTACAGTTGTATTCGGCATCCTCTGCTACTCGTTTAGCTCAAGTAGCCTGATTTAGCAGGGTTTGCTCTCCCTGGGGCTCTGTTGATGCTGGAGAGTCAAGCCATCCACATTCTACTCCCTGCGCTGCTCAAGTTTGATATTTTCCTTGCAGGATTCCAGCCTGACACGGCAGCTCAGGGACTCCTACCCTATTTACTGGTTGTTGTTTAAATCTTTGGGGGGGGGGCAATCCACATCCACAGGGTTGCTCCTGCAGAGTCACTTGTTAAATGTTTTGTGACGATTGGTTTGGGGGAGGAGGTTGGGCTACTACAGAATGTACATCACGTACCAGAGAGCTATCAGACAGGGTAAGGATATCAAGCCTTGTTTGCCACAGTCCACTCAGATCTTTGACCCTTAGGGAGGAGGGTGGGAGGGAGGGATGGAGTTATTTGCTGTATTGGGTTTTGTTTTTCTATACTGGGAATTGTTCTGTGGGGGTTGTTTTGGGAGGTTAGGGTGGGAGGGAGGGTCGACTTGGCATCATGGAGGAGTTAGTCTTTGTTTATATGTGGCATCCTTACCAGCTGTGGTGCAGAGATTTTCGTTATATGAGAGTCTCTAATGGCTCTTCCTAAGAAGTTTTTATCTTGGAATATTCATGGGTATCACAATAAAGTCTAAAGGTATAAGGTGTTGAAGCATATCCATTTGATCAGGAGTGACATCTCCTTTCTCCAACAAACACACATTGAGAAAGTGGAAGGCACCCTTTTTCATCAGCAGTTTGTAGGGCAGGTTTTTAACACTAGGGATAGCACCCAAAGTTGGGGGGTCACAATCCTAATTGCGAGAGGTACCCCATTTGTGTGTGATCAGATCAGAGATCATAATTGCAAATATGTCTTTGTACTAGACCTGTTAGAGAGAACATTGTGCTATTGGGCAGTGTTTATTGTCCGAATGTGGACTCCCCTGGGTTCTTTATTGATTTGTTGAAGGTGTTAACCCCTTTTACCAGCCTCCCTATTATAATAGGGGGCAACTGTAATCTTCCATTTTCCCCAGTTCTGGATAAATCTGACCCCAAGTGTAAAGGGTTGTCACCTGCACACAGAGCCATCAGGGACCTGATGGACCATCTTGGCCTGTACAACCCCTGGAGAACTGTCCACCCACAATCAAGGGAGTACACCTTTTGATCCGGGGTACACAATTCTCAGTCCAGAACTGATTACATTTTAATTTGTAATACACTGCTAGGGGGGTTGGTGGATGCAAAAATAGACCCAGGGGTGATCTCCAATCACTCCGTAACTTGGAGTTCCCTAACACTATCCACTGATGTACCTAAAGAATCTAGCTGGAAGTTGAATAACCAGCTCATTAAAGATAAGGCAATTGTTGAGCGCATAGGTTAAGAGATTGACCGGTATACGTTGGACAACTTAAATTCAACTGGCCAGATGGATTTGGAGTAATGCACTTTAAAATGTGTTCTACAGGGCACATTTATTAAATTATCAGCTCAGAGAAAGCATAGCAGGGAACAAAAAGCTTTGGAGCTCCTAGTTGATATCCAGAGCTTGGAGAGCTCCCTCTGTCCTACTACCCCGGAGTCAGATAGGATCAGGTTACTGAGTCTCCAAGATCAATATTCCAATTTGCTATGTGAGAAAGCAGAATATGCAATCCTAAAAATTGGCACAAAATACATTGACCGGGGGGGAGAAAGCTGGCCACTTGCTAGCCCTAAGGCTTAAAAAAGGAGAATCTTCCAGACTAGTGCAAAGCATTCGTTCATTGACGGATGGAACTCTCCTACTCTCTCCTAAAGAAATCATGGGGGAATCTGCCAGATTTTATGCAGATTTATACAGTCCCATTCCCCAGAAGCCAGAGGTTACCCAAGTGCAGGAATGTATGAACCCCATCCCACTGCCAACCCTGGAATCTGCACAGCAGGACTCCCTGATCGCACCTATCTCTATATCAGAGATTGAGGAAACTGTCACCTCTCTCATAGCTGACAAAGCCCCAGGTCCAGACGGGTTTACCCTAAATTTTTATAAGCAGTTCTCCAAGCAAATCAATCCATGGTTATCACGGCTCTTCGCATGGATATTGGGTGCTAACCCCCTTGACAGCACTCTTTTGGAAGCACTAATCATAGTCCTTCCAAAGTCAGACAGAGATCCAGAAATGTTGGAAGCTATAGGCTGATTTCACTTCTAAACTGTGATATCAAAAAGAATGCATGGGACAGACATAAGGCAATTCTAGTGGCGGGGTAGGAGGAAGTAGGCTGTTGGTTAACTAGGATCTGCAGCTTATCTGTTAGGTAGGGAAATGGGCAGATCAGATGGGCCAAGTGGTTCTTATCTGCCATCAAATTCTATGTTTCTATGTTTAGCAAAGTTATTAGCTAATACGCTTAGACTGGTAATGCCTTATATAATACACCCAGACCAGGTAGGTTTTACATCAGGAAGACACTCTTCTGACCAGTTCAGGAAATTGGCTCACATCTTCTCTACATCCAGAGAGGCAGATGTTCTGGCTGGCCTGTTTTCTCTGGATGCAGAGAAGACATTCTACCGAGTTGACTGGCAATTCCTTTTTTGCACCATGTGTAGATTCAGTTTTCCCTCTAAATTTGTTGAATGGATCTCTTCCTTGTACCAGAACCCCCCTGGCCCCGATTTATTGTGTTCTCCACCATTTTTCACTGTATTCTGGAAAAAGACAGGGGTGCCCTTTATCCCTTCTCCTTTTCAATATTTATCTAGAAATCTTTGTTGGCCAAGTTGTGAGACCATGATGGCATTCGGGGCATTATGTTGGGATCCCAGACTTTTAAACTTTCAGCCTATGCTGACGATGTGCTGTTTCACATCAAACACCCTACACAATCATTTCAGGTTGCTCTTTCCGTCCTTGAGGAATACAGTGCAGTGTCCAATTATAAAATTAATCTAAGCAAGACTACAGCTTTCCCCTTGAATGGGAGACTTACCAAGCATGATATTGCTCTGCTAGGGCTACAATGGAGCCCGTCTAACTTACTACTTGGGGCTTCTTCTAACAAGGTGGGAATCCCAGTTAAGAAAAACTAACCTTGACCCTTTACTTCTCTCTATTCAACAGAACCTTTCCAGGCAGCAATATCTCCCTATTTCACTTTGGGGGTGAATTAACCTGATTAATATGAACATTTTACCAAGGTTATTTTACTACCTCAGTATGTCAAATTCGTAGATCCCTCTAACTTGGTTTAAAAAAGTACACTCTATTATCTCTTCCTTCTTTTGGCAAGGCAAAACTCCCAGAAGGGCTTACAATAAACTGGTGGCCTCCAAACTGTTTGGAGGTTTGAGACTCCCACATTTTGGCCTATATTTCTGGGCAAGCCAACTGGGCAAGTACCTGTGGTGGGTATCTCCCTCTGAAACTTCTGCCTTGGATCCTTATGTTCCCGCATGGTTGACCCTGAAATGGGAACTGATCTTAAATTCTGGTATCTCCCCTTTAGCAATGCTTTATATTTCTCCTAAGGTTTTACTCACAAAGTTGTTTAGCTCTCCTATTGCTTCCTCTGTAAGCATACATCCTCAGTGGTGTTCTTTTTTGAAATACAAGCACACCTGCAGCTGTCTCCAGACAGTGACAGGGAATCCTAATTTTAAAATAGGGGGAAATGGATCACACCCTGTTGGCTTCCTCCACTTAAGGAATCCAGGCTCAGAGGATTCTTCTCAGAAGGAAGATTTAAGTCCTCTTCCTCCATCATGGCCCAGTTCTGGGTTGCAAGGGACAAGGTCTTTAAAGTATATCAATTAAGACATCTTTTGGTTCAGTTCTCGAAGATCTTGATCTGGGACATGAAGACAGCTGAGTGGCTTCAGTGTCTCAAGGATGTATGTGGTAAACCTCATGCTGTCTCAATATTGTATGCTTCTCTTTCTTGTCTAAATCTCTGGATGCTTACTAAAGAGATCCCAAGTTTTGGGCTAACCAAGTTTCCCAACTCTATTGGTAGATGGGGGAGGATCTGGAAAGATCTGCATACCTACATATCCCAAGATAGACTCCGCCTCACCTTGTATCAGATATTACAGGATATGTATTGGACCCCCGTGAAGTTACACAAAGTGGGGTGTGCCCCCACCTCCATATGCACTAGATGTGGGACTCACGAGGGTAACCTGCTTCACATATTCTAGGAGTGTCCTTCTGTTAAAGGGCTGTGGGTCATGATCCAAAATAAGGCGGACCCATTATTGGCTATCGTTCTATTTACCCCTGATATATGCCTCCTTGGTGACTTTTCTCAAATCCCTGTACATATTCGAAGGTTTCACATGGCACTAATTTCCCTCACAGTGAAGAAACTAGTTTTAAGACACTGGCTGGACAGAGAGAATATCTCATATTTTGAGTGGCTTGAGGAATTGTTGTTTAACCTGAGATCTGAACAGCTTAAAGCTAGCCTATGGGGCTCCATGGCTTGCTACAAGAAAACATGGGAGGGCTTTCATGCTCTATATCTATTACAAGCAGGCACTTCCTCTGGTTAACCTTAGTAATGGCTACCCCCCAAAGGGGGGCAACTTGTTAAAGAGAATTTGCAGGTCTATGAAAAGCCACTTGTTATGTTATCTTCCATGATGCCAGTCGGGGGAGGGTGGGGTGGGGAGCTTGACACGAAGTGTAATTTCTCTTCAAGTGCTCTTGTCTTGTCATGCTGTCATGTCAAGTCTTTGTGTTTGTTGAAAATGCTAGTAAAGTTTGGAATTAAAAAAAAAATGGCTGTGGTGCAGTGCCTGGTCAAGCTGCTCCTATGGTGCAGTGGCTAAGGCACTAGCACCCGGTGGCATAGGGGATGTGGATCCACAGTTCAGTTCCCCCCAGGACTCATAGTGTTGAGGCTTTTTTTTATTTAAAAAATTAATTTTCCCCCATCCAGAGTTTCACCCCATCCCTGAAGTTCACACCCCCTCAGAGTTAGTTATTTTTAGTCCGGAGGGTGTGTGGTGTGTGGTGTGTGGTATTTTTCTTAATGGTGAGCGCTGTTTCTGTTGTGTTCAGTGTTTTTCCTGACCTTATTTCAGCACACACCATTTTGCCTGTGGCATTATTTGCCACGTGGTTTCATCCACGGCATTATGACCCTGTGCCCTAGTTAGCACTTATTTCTGTTTACTGAAATGCAACTGCAACTTGCCTGCAGGAGCTTGCTTTTTGTTTTGTTTTGGGCCAAGTTCGCTGCAGGTAATTAACTTTCTGACAGCAACCACACCAGGAAAAAACTTTTGTTTTTCCTTCCCCCTTTCTACCAGCCGGGCACTGATAAAGCACCTCCCAATTGGATCTTGCCACATGGCATAGGCAGCGTTAATTTATTTTACACAACATAGTACTACAAAATCGTCTTATATTGCATGGTGTTTCCACCATGGGGGAACTGGGGCAAGCCAGAGCTGGGGCAGAGGGTCCACAGTCTAGGACGTTCAGGAACAAGAAACAAAATGTCAGGAAATTGGAATTTTTATGTTTTAGCTCAGAAAACTGGCTGCATCACTTCAGAATTATGATTCAGTATGTCACTGACCTTGTTAGACAAAATGGTCTTCCTATTGCCAAATTGTTGCTCTTCTGGTCTGGCTGCCCCTTAGGAAACAACATGACTGCTATCAGTCCAGGACCACATACACTTAGTGGACCCCATGGGAGCCCCTGACTCCAACAACAAGCAGTTGCTTTTTTCCCCCTCTCGCCCGAGCCTGGGATGGAAATCTTCTTCTTCGGGATACCAGGGGTGTGGGGGGGTGGACTGCCAGTCTCCTCCTCATCACAGCCAAATCTGGGCTGTTCCTGCTGCCTGGGCCTGCTCTGCTCCCCCCATCTGGCTGGCTGCTGCTTATACTTTCTGCAGTCACTGGCCTGCAGGCCCTATTCAAAAATGGTAGTGGATACTTTTACTTTACTCCCTCCACTAAAGCTACCAACTTTCCAAGGCCTTAAACTGGGACAGAATTCATCCTGACCATGCCCCCCACAGTGTCATTTCCATGGGCACCACAGCAGACAACACTGTACACTATGAATTAAATTTTGCTACTTGTTCTGGCCATGCTGCCCCACAATTACACCAGTAGCAAACATTCAGATTAACAAATACATCATTCTGCTGTGGCAAGTTCCAACTCATGATATACAGAAAGTTCATTAGAAGCAAACCTGCGTTAAATTGCATTCAGACATTCGAGCTGCATGTATTGCTCCTCCTGACAGTTCCATCACAACCCGCTTACACTCCCCTCATTTGCTGAGCAAACTTCACTTCAGTGACTCCCACCACCACACCAGATTGTTTTCACACACTTCCCTGCAGCTGGTCAGGTTCGGGTACCTTAGTTCACTACTGCCGGTCTCTTCTGCCTGGAGCCCCTCTCTGCTGCTGGCAGGCAGACGTTCACATGCACTTGTTTGCACTACACCCAGTCTAACCTAACAGGAAGGAACATGCTTTACCATGCTCCCGCTGACATGCTTGTGGTGCAACATAGGTGCAGGGGTTGAAGTTGCAAACTGTTGTCCAACTTGAGCAGTGTCACAATGGTGCTAAAATAACTGTCACTCACGGATTAGCAGTCAGCACAAAAAAAAGGGACAAAACTGGGACAAGTAAGCAAAAACCTGGGCAAAAGTGTCATTTTACAAAACTTGTGGGGACACTGGGACATGCTGCCTAAAATAGGGACTGTCCTTGGAAAATAGGGACTGTTGCACCAGTCAGACTGTCACCCAGCGTCTCGCCATCTGGGATAGCATTAAACCATATGCAGTTACTCTGCCATAGTCTATCAACGGATTTGGAGGTTTCCAGGGGTGTGCTACCTAGGGCAACTGATTATAAGTAGCTTAGTATTCAATTACAATTGCTCAGTTTTTTTTCTCCTATTTGTCTAATTGTCATGTAATCGCTCTTTAATGCCTAATGAGCAGGCCTCTGTAACCACTGAATATGTGTATTGTCTTATTGTCCACCCTGACGTGGAACCTTTGTAAAAGAGCTCATTCTCAAAGGTCTTTCCAAAATACTAATTAAACAATTAAACAGTTGGTAGCTTTACCCACCACTCCAGTCCCTGTTCTCGAGGGGTCTCTCTTAACTTTTCCAACCCACTCCCAGCCACTCACTGCACAGCTCCATCCCAATGGTGATGAGAAACCACTCAACTACAAATCCACGATAGTACAAAGCCATCCAGCCACCCAATGTGCTAACCCCTTGGACCTTGTCCTCTCCCCAATCCTATCTGGACTTGGTAAGTCCTGGCTGCTGCTGGCTACCATCCCTCCCATGTCTCAGTGAGCCAGCTCCACTGCCTTCAGCAGCACAGTACCCCTGTGCTATCCTGCTTAGTAGCTCCCCCTGTCCTACACACTGACCTTCAGTCCTCTTTGGGGTTTGCCTCTATTCTTTTGCAAGTTTAAACCTGAACTCAGCTCTCCCTCTCTGCTCACTAACACAGCCGCTCAGTCCCTTACTGCTTCTGGCTGTCAGCACATGCCACTAAAACTGATTATGCTAAGTGCCAGCCACTCCCAGACCACACCACTCTATGGATGCACTCTAGCTGCTCTGGCACCAAACATAAAACAGACTGCAGCAGAGATTTAATAGAAAGGGGATTGGCTCCTTTATAGGTGGGTCAGGCAGGCACACAGTGATGAATCTGACGGACAAGTCTTCACCCCCTCTACACCCCACCTGACACCAGATTTTGCCATGTTAATTTTCAGTTCGTCGAGGTCAGATGCAAATAAAAGAAAGAAAATTTAAAAACTGAACTTGGTTTGACATTGACGCCGGCCCCCTACTGAATGGTGCCTTAGTCGGTCACCTAGTTTGTCTATCCTTAAGGCCAGCTATGACTAGAGACAACAAAAAAATGCAGCCCTCTGGACCCTCCCAGCCATTATTAAAAAGCTTCCCTCATATATTTCTGATTGCCTCCCTATATGTTCTCCTGGAAGCTACGCTTTGAGAAGCCTTACATATATATCTCTTGTCATTCCTAAAGCCAAAACTCACTTTGGCAAATTGACCTTCAGGCATTCCCTACCATCTTTGTAGAACAAGCTGCAAAAAACCCTTAGAATAACTGCACCGGTCAGACTGTCCACCTTCAAGACCTTGTTTTCCTGAGCCTTTCCATAATCTTGCAATTGCAGGACCTGATGCATTGTGTGCAGCATCTTGCTATCGGCCTCCTCCTTGCATTCCTCCTTCTTGTACAAACCTACTGCCTGCCTTCTCTCTCCTCTCCTCTCGCACTTACCACTCCTAGCTGCCACTTTAACTCTCGATATTTCTTTTTGTTTAGTTATGTTATGTTGTCACATTATAACATTGTGCCTTATGTTCTTATATGCTATGTGGAATGATGCATTGTGATAAGATCAGCCTCTTCGTCGATGACACCAAGATCTGTGCTGAGGTGGATGGGGAGGAGGGTGGAAAATTACTGCAGGAGGACTTGGCAAGACTCGAGGAGTGGTCACACACCTGGCAGCTTTGGTTCAACACCAAGAAGTGCAAGGTGATGCATTTTGGAGCCAAAAACCCAGGATACAGCTCCTGGATGGATAGTATCAAACTGTCCACATTCGACGAGGAGAAGGATCTGGGGGTGCTTGTGACCAGGGAACTAAACCACTTGGCCCAGTGTAGGAAGGCAGCAGTTAAGGCTACCAGGATGCTAGGGTGCATAGCAAGGGGGATTACATCCAGATTTAGCGGTCATATTGCCCTTGTATAGGTCCCTGGTGAGACCGCACTTGGAGTACTGCGTGCAGTTCTGGTGCCCATACTTGAAAAGGGATATAAAACTACTTGAGGCAGTGCAGCGAAGAACAACAAAGATGATCCAGGGTTTGGGGGATAGAACTTATGAGGAAAGACTAAAAGATCTCAACATGTATACCCTGGAGGATAGAAGAGAGAGGGGGACATGATCGAGACCATCAAGTACCTGAAGGAGATGAACAGAGTAGGCTTCCAGGGTGGGTTCACTCTCCAGAAAGGAAGAGATACCACAGGTCACTCCCTGAAGTTAAAGGGGGCAGATTCAGGAGGGAAAGGAGGAGGCACTACTTCACTGAAAGAGTGGTAACAGGTTGGAATGCACTGCCTGAGCAACTCATATCAGTGCAGACTGTGGGGTACTTCAAGAGAGGGAAGGACAAGTTCAAGGGGAAAGTACATACCGGGGGGAAGTTGGTGGAGGGAAGAGTTAATGGGAGGGGGGACAGCTGCAGTCTAATGGGCTGAAGTGCTTCACACTCGAGCAGACTAGATAGACCATATGGCCTGTGTTTGCTGGCAATTTCGTATGTTTGTATGTTCATATTGTATCCCTTTAGACCTTCTCGTAGTTGCTCTACTGTTGTCATTGTTATCTTTACATGTGCAGGTCCATCTTGTAAATGAGTTCTTCTCAATGATGTTTTGCCTGGATAAGTAAAGATTTGATCGACGATTGATTGATTGATTGATGGATGGATGGATTAATTTGACCTTGTCAGCTGCAACATTCTGATAGCGAAACTGGACCCCCTTGGTTTCTCCCCTGCCTCCACCACCTGGATCACTAGCTATCTTTCTGTTAGATCCCAAATGGTCTGCCTTGGTGATGCCACCTCCCCCCTTTTGCCTGTCACAGTGGGTGTCCCCCAGGGTTCTGTACTTGGCCCACTACTCCTTTCCCTCTTTGTTAACTCCCTCCCAATAAAGGGCCTCTACTGTAAATCACTCCTTTATGCTGATGACCTAATACTATTCCAAAGTGACCCATCCCCTGCAACCCTGTCCAAAACCCTAACCACCGAGTTCTGCATGGCCCATTGTTGGTTCTCCACCAACAAACTATTGGTCAATGCTTCCAAAATGAAGGCCATGCTATTTGGCTTTAGACCAGAACTATCCACTCTTGCGCAATCTAGCTGCCCTCTCACTGTCCTTTCCCAAGATGGTTCCCCCCTTAACACTGTTCCTACATTGGAGTATCTGGGGGTAATCCAGGACTTATCCCTTACATACTCTGACCACATAGCCTCTCTGATCAGGTGTATTAATTAGAAGATTGGGCTTTGCTATTGCCCAATCGATCACCTAACACCAGAAGCCCACCTAGCTGTTGCCCGTGGCAACCTTCTCCTCCTCCTTGATTATGGGTGCCCGGTGTACTCCCTTACCTCATCTGCCAACCAGAGCCAGCTGAACACTACCTATAATAGGATATGATGCTTTGCCCTCCATGATTCTCTCTCCACCCACCACTGCTGGCTCTACCAGTCCCTAAACTGGCTCCCCCCCTCAAGCACGGCACTCCTATATGCTGGCTTGGGCAGTCAGTGATAACATACACAATCCCTTGTACTGTTCACTGTCTCTCCTGATCAGGCCCAGAACCTTTAGTCACAATCTGCGTGAATCATCCCACCTCCAACTTGATCATCCTAAAAATAATCAACAAGATAGGGCAAAGAGCTTTCTCCATGGCTGGACCCTCACTGTGGAATGACCTCCCCTCCTCCCTACATTCCCTTGATCCCCTTCTAAACCTAAACACCCTGCTAAGAACCCGCTTCCTGTCCACAGCCGACATTGTCCACAGGCCACTAGCCCTACTGTTCCTCCTATGCTGCCCTCTCTCACCTCCTCCTCCCACCTGTGCTCTCCTCCCCCAACCTGATTACTGACTCACCACTCGCTCTTTCCTCCTGAAGAGTGACTGAGTATCATCCTGAATACTATCCCTCTTGATTGTTTAAGCAATTTATCCCTCCAGGGTGTGGGTACACTGGAGGATTTACCACGGCTGGTGTGATTGGGTCACTAGGCGCAGCAGTGACGAATCACACCAGTAGTAAATCTCAGTATACCCACACCCTGGAGGGATAAATTTTTATTATACAATGCCGAATGTTGTTTCTTTAATGTTTTTTAACTATGTTCTAGCTGACTGAGGTGCCTACACTTCGAAAGAGGAGGTAATTTTGAAAACAATTTACCACGGTATTTTAGCGAAGCGGCGACAGGACAAAAAGCGGCAGTTTCATTTGAAGTGAAAGCGACTGGATTAGCACGGTATAAGGTTGGCTGGCACTTCTTCCAGTGGGTACACTGGAGGATTTATCACGGTGGTAATTGTGCCAGCCAACCAATCAGGATGCAGGATTTGGGGCTTTGGATTTACCACATTGTATAATAGTTGATTTACCCTCACTGCATTGTTCCATGTATGTTATTTTATCTTATTATGCTCACCTTGTTAGATCGATATAGTGATGTTTACCTGTATTTATTTTCAACATCTCTGTATTTTATTCTCACCACCACTGTATTATCAGCATAATTTGAACTTGATTTCCTGTTATTGATCCTGTAAGTGAACCTTGTATGATTCCTCTGTTTATAATGACTGTATTTTACCATTTATGTGCCAGTCCTTGGCCCGTGCCATATCTAAAAAAGGTAATCAGATCAGTGCACCAACCCGGTTAACAAATGAGTAAATAAATAAATAAATAACATTCTAGCAGATGCACGAAGTGTTTGGTGCACCTTGAGAACTGTGATAAACCCAGGGAGTTTGGCACAGAAACCCTGCATTTTTTAAAATCTGGCGCAACCAGAGTTTGCAGCAACCCTTAGAATGATACAACTTGAGTCCCTCTAAGGGGTCTTTTAAAATCTGGCCCCCAGTCATGTATGTGAGCAGGAAACTGCTGCCTAGACAGGAGGCCTCCATCACAGTAGAGAAGGAGTGTCTAGCTATTGTCTGGGCTCTGCAGAAGCTGAGCCTAGTCTGTATTGGAGGAGTTCTCCCTGGTCACTGATGACAACCCCCTTACATGGTTGCTTAGGACTAGTGGACAGAAAAACTTGCTCAGGTGGAGCCTGATGCTCCATCCTATAATGTGGACATTAGGCACCACAGGGGATCATTGCATGGCAACAAGAAGTTGCTGTCCAGGCACCAATTAGTACCTTTTTTTTAAGAAGGAGAGGTGCTATGAGGAACTAATGTGGATTTCACACAAAGAGTGAACTGAAGGCATAGCAGTGGGAGCCAGCCAGCTCACATGAAAAAAATCATCATTTAGTGATGCTGAAAGATTTGTTTTTCATTTCGGGGGTTGGAAGGGAGTTGAGATGTAACAATTTTCAATGTGTACCTGTTACTGTATTTTTGTATTTAATTCTTGCTGTATGGGTATCAGTTAGAATTTATCAGCTGAGGGACCAAGTTGATATTCCAGGGAAAGGTCAAGATTTTTATTACAGACAGACCAACTGTCTTTGAGGGATATTGCTATCTCTGTTGTCTTGTATCGTGGCAGGACTCCTAAACAGTTAATGGGCAAACTTCAAAGGAAAGGAGTGTCTTTTCATGTCAGAAAACTGCTCCTAGCTAACAACTGATGCTGCCATCCCCTGCTGGCACAGACAGAGATCAGAATAATGAGAAGGTTTCTGAATCCACGAAAACCCAAGATTCCAGTTGGGACCAGATTTCAAGAGGCGAGGTTTTCCAGGACACAAAAGAAGTGTTAAGTCTATGATATCAGAGTGACATACTGGATGATGTGTCATGGGGGGCTGGCAGCTGAAGGGTTTGAGGACTTGCCAGACCCTAAAAGAGTTATTTAGAATTGGAACTCTAAATAGTTAACATCTAAGGTTCCAGTATGTCCTAATTCACTAAGTGTCCTGTGTGGTAAGCTCTTTAGGAAAGTTGGGAGGTGCAGTGAGATTTTTCTGTGTGTTTTCTTTTTGCTGTGTGCAAAGCATTTAAGGCACCCCAGGAGTGTTGAGTGTCTGTGGTTAATTCATTTTCAGGTGCTAAAGGAACTTAGCGCAAGCACATCATGCCACATTATACACCTGGGTGTGCATTAGCCACAGACAAGCAACACCCCTGTTGTGTCTTAATGCTTACTTAAAGCACACCCTGTCATGCCTTATTGCTTTTATATCCTCCACTGTTGCAATAAGAACATAAGAACATAAGAAGTAGCCAGCAGATGGGGACCGCATGATCCATCTAGTCTGCCCCAAACTTTCTACCCCTCCCTGTTATATTATCCCTTCAGGTGCCCGCATTGCCTGTTCCATGCTAGTTTGAATTCCCGTACTGTCTTCAATGCTACCACCTCTGAGGGCAGGCTGTTTCATGGTTCTATCACCCTCTCTGTGAAAAAGTATGTCCTTATATTGGTTCTAAATCTGCCTCCCACTAAACACAGATCGTGCAACAGTGTACGCATTGTTTTGTTTTGCTATAGATGTCCCGTCTGGGCTGTGTTGATTCCCTTTATGTATTTTGGTGTTTCTAGCATGTCCCCCCATTACTTCTTTGCTCTATAGAGTAGATGTTTAATTTATTGAGTCTTGTTCCATACTGTTTTTGATGCACAACCTGCACCATCTTAATGGCCCTTCTCGGAACCCTTTCTAAGTGGTCAATGTCCTTTTTTAGGTGGGGCCTCCAGAACTGCATACAGTATTCCAGGTGCAGCCTGGCCAAGGACCTGTACAGCAGGATGATTACCTTGCACTTCCTGCTCGTAATCCCTCTACCTATGAAGCCGAGGATGCCACTGGCCTTCTGTGCTGCTTTTTCACATTTTTTTGTGTCTTGCATTGTGTAATCTCCTAAACTGTGCCTGTTCCTCAAGCTCTACAATCAGTGTTCAGTAAGAGTTGCACTGTACAGTGTAAACTCATTAATTGCTCCTGTTCTGAAGGTCCCACAGTCTGTGCACAGTGAGTATTACTCAAAAGTGTGACCTCATTAATTCTTCCTGTTCTACAGGTGTCACATTTTGTGTGTAGTGAGAGTTACCTTATACAGTATAACCTCATTAATTGTTCCTGTTCTGCAGGTCCTACAGTCTGTTTGCAGTGACAGTTACCCTCTATGGTGTAACCTTAATTGTTCCTGTTCCTCAGGTCCCACAGTCTGTATGCAGTGAGCATTGATCTACAGTGTAAACTCTTTAATTGCTCCTATTCTGCAAGTCCCACAGTCTGTGTGCAGTGAGAGTTATCCTGCACAGTATATACAGGATAGTGTATGATTGCTCATACACAACAATGATATTTTTTCACTCAAGAGGTTTCCATGTTAATTGGAGACCTGGAGAGTGCAGCTCGAGAGGTCTCATTACCATGGAAACCTCAAGAGTTTAAAAATATTGTTGGCATGTATGAGCGATCATACACTATCTTTTATAGTGCATAGTGGACCCTTATTGTGCATGGAAACCAGAGGTTCTCAAAATATTGTTCTGCTGCAGTTCAAAAGGTCATGGAACGTGATTGTACCCTACTGCAGTGGAACAACAGTTTGAAAACCTCTAGAGGTTCCATGCGCTCAGTCGCTTACCTGTACTCGGTTGAAAACGGCAGGCTCCACACTCCAGTGGCAGCAGTACAAGCAGCATCACTGGAGTCTCTGAAGTTGCAGGATCAACCAGATAATTTTAAAATGCAGGACCAACCAGATAGATTTAGTTAAAAAAAAAAAGAAAAGAAACTGATCCCGAAACCTTCTTGCTCTCTCTCGCTTAGCGAGAACTACGGCTGACATTTTATTTTTGTTTAATATTCCTCCCACACGGACTTGATAGCCAATAGAAGGCTATGCATCCAACACAATGTCTCTGCTCCCTAGCAACCACACATAATACCCAACAAGCAGCCCTAACTCGACGAGCACGACGGAGCAGCAAATCTTTTGTTTTTTTTATATTTTAAAAATTAAAAAAAATGTAAATACCTAATCAGAAACTATACACTATAAAAAATAGTGCATGGGCAACCACATGCCCAACCAGCCTATTTTGGCACCTCGGGGTTCCTATTACCTAGGACTTCTCGATCTTCGCTCTTGATGTCTGAGGTAATCGGAACCCCTCTGTGGCACAATAGGCTGCTTGCGCATGCTTGCCCATGCACTATTCTCCAATAGTGTATGGTCACTCATAATGAACAAGGTTGTCCTTACTTTTGCATTTTTTCCCTGGCACTTGCCTCTTGAACCATCTCTTACCATTGCAGCCCTTACTCAAAAATTGGAGGTCTGTGGATCGTGCATGCGTGACCACGTTTGAAGTTGTTAGGCTGCACTAGCTACATAGCTAGTACAGCATAACAAATGAGCTAGTGCAGTATAACAGCATTTACAAGGGATGGATTTCCCATCCCTAACAATGTTCCACCATACACTATATAGAGAATTATGGATGGATTTCCATTGGTAACAATGTTGTTAGTGCATCGTGTGGCTTCTAAGGTGACTGCTGTAACCTCGAGAGCGAAGCTCGAGAGGTTCAGTTGCCTTAGGAACCACAAGATGCGCTAATCAGCACGGTTACTGATGGAAACCCATCCATAGCTTTTTATAGTGTATATTGGAATCTTGTTACCAAACCTGCATTTAATTTTATGTACCTTTCTCTCTGCGGCTTATGCTGGGACCTCTGCCAACTGACAGTGCTGTTTGATTTTTGTGAGTTCGAGGTGGCATGGTGCACGTGAGTCTTGCCGTTTGATGCTGTTATGCTGCAGTGAGTATAGCATGCATGACATCCATGGTGAAGCATAACAAGGTTTCGAAATGTGCTCTTTTTTAGCTGTAACAGTGTTCCAATATACACTATAACCTCATTAATTGTACCTGTTCTGCAGGTCCCCGCAGTATGTGTACAGCAAGCATTACTGTACAGTGCAACCTCATTAATTGTTCCTGTTCCACAGGTCCCATGTGGTGTATGCCTGGAGAGTTACCCTCTATAGAGTAACCTCATTAATTGTTCATGTTCTACAGGTACCACAATCTGTGTACAGTGAGAGTTACCCTCTACAGTATATCCTCATTAATTGTTCCTGTTCCACAGGTCCCACAGTCTGTGTGTAGGGAAAGTAACCCCTGTGGGCAGTGAGCATTTCTGTCTACTGTGTAATCTTAATATGTTTCTGTTCACAGGTGCCCCATTCTGTCTGCACTGAGAGTTGCACTCCAGGACATAGGAAAGCAAATCAGCGGGGACAACCCAAGTGCTGCTTCAGCTGTATCCCCTGCTCTGAGGGTGAGATCGCTAACCAGACTGGTAAGTTATCAACAAGAACAGCAATCGACATCGCGTCCATTATAATTAGGCTAAGAAATGCAGCAGGAGCTGGCCATCTCACTGACAGAGCTGATGTGGCACCCCTGCACAAAAATGGGTGGAGGGATAAATCGGGGAACTATATTGATTTTATTTATTTAGTTTTTACCTGGTAGCTACACTAGACATTTGAGTACTTAGATTCAGGTACAAGCAAGGATAGTGCAAAAGGACAACAGAATCTGAGTACTAACAAAGAAAGCAGGGAACTATTTTAAGTGATAATAAGCAAGTAAGTATTATGCACTGTACAGATAATTTGATCAAAACTAATTCAGCACACCACAAGTAGGGTAACAAATACCAATATAAGTATATTGGGGGAACCGGTCAGTTGGCCTGACCATCACACTATAGGGTTCTGTTTCGTGGCTCCCCCCAATAGATCTGCCCCTTTGGAGATGGTCCAGTACCACCCTTTAAGGGTTGTGACCCCCAAGGGTCTAATGACGGTGCTGGAACTATTGGGTCAACCGATGGAATACTTGGATCAGGGGGATCATGTACTGTATTATAATAGTGCAGTATTGGTGGTCCTGGATTCCATAGCTTCTGTTCGTGTTCACCCACTCACTCTTTGACCTCGGCCCCGTGGTTTGATGGGACTTTGAAGGGGTTGAGGTCAGTGGGACGAAGATTGGAACGGCGCTAGCAGACATCCAGCCTGGAGGATGACAAGCTTAGACTGATGACCCATTATTACATAGAAACAAAAAAAACATAGAATTTGATGGCAGATAAGGACCACTTGGCCCACCTAATCTGCCCATTTCCCTACCTAATGGATAACCTGCAGATCCTAGGTAACCAACAGCCTACTTCCTCCTACCCCCCACTAGAATTGCCTTATGTCTGTCCCATGCAGTCTTGAATTCTCCCACTGTTTTTGACTCCACTGCCTCCTAGGAAGGCCATTCCATGTATCCACAACCCTCTCCATGAAAAAATACTTCCTCACATTACCTCTGAGCCGTCCCCCCATCTTCATATTGTGCTCCCCTTGTTCTTGCACACCTCTGTTTCTGAAAGATGCTACCCTCTTGTACTTTGTTGATTCCCTTGAGGTACTTGAAAGTTTCTATCATGTCCCCCCTCTCCCTCCTTTCCTCGAGGGTATAGATATTAAGCTCCTTTAATCTCTCTTCGTATGTCTTCTGGTGCAGACCCTGCACCATTTTATTTATCAAGCAACAGGTGTGCACAATGGTGGATAGAGCCCGGTGCTCTGCTGAGGGTTGCTAACCCTCCAATCCTTTCAATAGAACCAGGCAAGATAACAGAGCACTCACCAGTCATCATTCATCCTCTTCCCTCAGGAAGACTGTGTGTTGAAGAGCTGGGATTTGGTGTGGCAGTGTTCCACACTAACGCTGTTAAAGCCTACAAAATCTGCAAAATAAAAGTGGAGAATTTCTTTTGAATCTTGGACTCCACAATTTTTTAAGCGGATGAATGGTGACTGGTGAGTGCTCTGCTATCTTGCCTGGTCCTGCACCATTTTAGTTGCCCTCCTCTGGACAGCCTCCATCCTGTCTATGTCCTTGCACAGATGGGATCTCCAGAACTGCATGCAGTACTCCAGATGGAGTCTCACCAACTGTCTCTACAGAGGCATAACAACTTCCTGTTTTCTACTGGCGATGACTCTCCCTATGCATCCCAGTATCCCGCCAGTCCTCCTTACTGCCTTTTCACATTGCTTGCCCACCTTTAGGTCATCTGATATGACTACCCCCAGGTCCCTTTCCATTTTTTTTGTTGTTAATATCTCACCCCCCACCAGGACATTGGTTTACCGGGATTGAGAAAGGGCAAATTCGGTTTTGCATTTTGTGAAAAACAATATTGTCACCGGTGTCTGGTAAGCCAAAATCCGGTTTTACCAGTGTTTGGTTTTGTCTACTTTATTTAACAATTTTTAACTCTGCTAACATGCATTTTAGCAATTTTTACCTCCACTATTTTACATCCTTCCATCCTTGTACCAATTTAAAGTTATTTTAGGTACAAGATGTGATGACAGCAGCAGCACTACAGCCCCCATCCCTAAGGTTTGATAGAAGCAGCACGACAGCCTCCATCCCTCAGGTGTGATGGCAGTACCAACAGCACTACAGCCCCCATCCCTCTGGTGTGATGGCAGCAGCAACAGCACTATGGTTCCCCTCCCTCAGGTGTGACAGAAGCAGCACTGTGGCCCCCATCCCTTAGGTGTGATGGCAGCAGTACTACGTTCCCCATTCCTCAGGTGTGATGGCAGTACCAGCACTATGACCCCCATCCCTCAGGTGTGATGGCAGCAGTACCACATTCCCCATCTCTCAGGTGTGATGGCAGTACCAGCACTATGACCCCCATCCCTCAGGTGGGACAGCAGCAGTACAACATTCCCCATCCACCAGTGGTGATGGCAGAAGCACTACGGCCCCCACCCCTCAGGTGTGATGGCAGTAGCAACAATGCAGTCCACATCCCTCAGCGGTGATGGCAGTAGTGACAGCACTATGATCCCCTTTCTTCAACACCCACACCCCACATGCACAAGTTACAAATTACTTGGTTTCTTTGTTTATTAGAACACAGATGTGAATTCATCTGAACCACCACCACCACTAAGGTGGACCACCTTTGTTTTTTCCTATTTATCATTTAACTGCCTGAATTTGATTTCTGCCTGTGACACTACTGACCAAGATTCGGGAACAAACTTGGGTGTTAGAGAGCTGGCCGGGGTGGAGGGTGAAGGCTTGAGTGTCCAACAACTACTTGTCTTCTCCTGGGAGGGAGTTTGGGTTCACTGCTCAGTGTTTGCTGGCCCCTGGTGGAGGCCAGAGGCATGGCAACACGTTGGCTCTCACTCTGGGAGGGAGTGTGATGGATGTCAGCTTGTGTCTTGACATCATGTGGCCTGCCACGCTCCCAAGAAAATGGCAAAACATCCACTGGCCAACTGGAGAACGGTTGCTGGTACCTCCATAAGTCCAAAGCCCCAGACACGTGTCCATTCTGACCCCTGCCATGCCCGGGATACACAGGAAGCTCTTTGGGGCAATTCTGTTCCCCTGGTAGCCTCTTACAGGGGTATGAACCCACCTGATGAAGGGTTATGTCAGGTTACCAGGTAGCATGGCAATAATGGGCAGTGGATGGTAGTTGGGACTCAGCAGTAGTGGTAGGGGGCCCTGGAAGGCCTGAAGGAGTGGATGACCAGGGGGTAGGAGAAGGAAAAAAAACTGCCTGAATTTGCTTCTTTGAAATAAAGTGTCTTCACCTAAAAAATTCACAAGTGATTAGTGGAGGATCTTCAAATGGAAAATCATGCATCTCTCAAACATGTGGAGGTTTTTTTTTTCTTGGTCTCCATGAAAAGGGTGTCTGTCAGTTTTCATGTCTGCACTCAGATGTGAATTCAGCACCACTGTTCCCGGCAGCATCATACAGCCCCTGAGGTCTTACCTTCTGTGTGTCATTGAATGTGCTTTTAAAATCCACTGGCCAAGCATAAGTACACTTAAACACTTAACATTTGCTTTTTGTTGAAACAGTCTTTCAGAAAACATTTTGCTGTCACAGAGACTGAAATAGCAGGTGGGAGAAAAGGTGCAAATGATCCCATTCACCTAAATGTTTGCTAACTGTGAAGTCTTTTTGTAAGTAGTAAGGCAAGTTCTTTCTCGTGAACATACTTTCATTCAGTCTAGTTTTCATTCAGACAACTGAGGATTTTGGATGGACCTGCTGATTATAAACTTGAATAAGCTAGTTGGTAACAGTGATCCTGCGCTTAACAATCTACAACCTAGATGCTCACATGCAAATAATACAAGAAAAACCTGACTAAAGTCTAAAAACAAGCTTATAAAACACATAACGTACTGTATCTGAACATTTATCTTTACCTATACAAAATCATTGCAGGCCGAGTAAAACTCAGATAAATTACATGGTACCCTGACTACTGTATGATGTAGTAAACATATATGGGTATTTTTTTTATATTCTTTGTAAACCAGGTAAGGCCCACTATGCAGAATTGCCTGTTTTCTGGGGTGACCCAGGAGCACTGGGGAGGTTAAGTGAATTGCTCGGAGTCACACAATATGCAAGTGGAGGTTGTGGGAATCAAACCCAAGTCTGCTGGATGTACCCAGTTCAATCACTGTTTGTTACTCTAACCACTACTGCCAGCCATAATAACACCCATATATAATGTTTTAATATATGATTTTAATAATAGTGCACAGTACCTACAGTGCAAATTATGAACACTAAACACTTTACAACATTTTACTAAAGCTGAATTATTTAACACTCCATCGGCTTATTTTTTCTTATGCCAAAGTGGGGTGAATAGTTGATAGAGCACTGTAAATAGCTTTTGATCAGGCTTCATTATTCTATATCCAGAAACAGACAATTTGTTTATTCTGAATTTATTTAATATTGATTTTTTGTTGCTCACTAAATAGAATCTGTTTAGCACTGTATGAGGCAGATGTTTTTACATTTTGGAAGAGAGGCAACACATCTAATCTGTTTATTTATTTATTTATTTCAGAGATCAGAAATATCTTTGAGTCAAAGACTCCTTTACAAAGGTTCCACATCACATATAATATACACAGATATGCAATACAGTTAGGACAGATACACAGTACAGTACTTGTTACAGAGTAGAGCTATGTTTATAACAGGAACAGTTAGGCTAACATTCAGGAACTAGTATGGTATGAGACAGTTGAAAGAAAAAAAAAACTGGAAACTTAACATCCCTGAGAGGGCGGAGTTAAGAGCTGTTTGCAGAGGCAGGCCAGAGACCACTGTCAGTAGTAGAGGGAACAGGTGGCACCGATTCACATACAGTCGCAGTCACTTGTGGACTAAAGATGAGCCCTGAGGTGTGTTTTAAAATGACCAATTCTTTGATCAAAACACAAGGAGGAGGGTAGGTTATTCATCCACAAGGGTGCCCTGTAGCAAAAGGATCTTTGGAATTGAGCTGTGCGACAGGAAGAGATGGAGAAACGATGGGTGTCTGAGCTACGGGTGTGCTTAACTTTTGAGTCCTTAGTGATTAAAGGGGTGAGTGCTGAGGGGGAGAGGCCAAGGGTAATTTTTTTTGCCAAGACACAAGTGTGGAATTTGATTCTGTTGTCAAGGTTAAGCCAATTGGTGTCCTTATATAGCACACAGGTATGGGTGAGTCTGTCACATCCTAATATAAGATGACAGGCCTTGTTTAGGACAAGTCTAAGACTATCAAGGGCTAAGGAGCTTGTCCCTCCAAAAGTCAGAAGACCATAGTCTAGCAGGGAGAGAACCGAGGAGGAGATAGCAAGCTTAAGGGCCTCCGGGGTAAGGCAACGTTTATAGCAGTGCAAGAGCCCTAGCCTAATATTTAGGGCCTTAGATAATTGATGTATATGCTCATGATAGGTAAGGCCAGTGTCCAATGTGATGCCCAGGTATTTAAAGGAATGCACAAATTCAAGGGGAGTCTGGGACGCTGATAGTATTTGTGGGAAAAGCCCAATCCTGGAATTCTGCGGATGTGCAAATAGCATACCTTTGTTTTTTTTATAGTTAATAATAAGGTGTTGTGAGGAGAACCAACTTTCAACAGCCTTAAAGGAGGACTGGAAGGAGTGGTGGAGTAGGGAGGGGTCAGGGCTGGAGGAGAATATGACAGCATCATCTGCATATAGTAATAGGTTGGAGGTGCAGGATGCGGGGAGGGAGTTTAGGAAGAGGCTGAATAGGAGGGGACCCAAAATGGACCTGTGTGGGACCCCTGAGAGGACAGGAGATTTAGATGATAGGATATTGCCAATTTTAACTTGAAGGGTCCAGTTGGCAAGATAGTCAGCGAATCATCCCACTGCTTCCTGTGAGAGACCCAGGTTGAACAAGGAGGTTTGGAGTAGTGAATGGTGGATGGTATCAAAGGCCTTAGTGAGGTCAATGAAGATCGCACCTGTGATGTGGCCTTTATCCAGTGCAGTGTGGATGTGTGGCAGTAGTCGTGCTGTGGTCTTTACGGAAACCATGTTGTTGTTTGTAGAGTAGGTCATATTTATTGAGGTGGTCAGTGAGCTGATCCAAAACTATCCTCTCTAAGGCCTTGGAGAGGGGGGGAAGTATGGAGATAGGGCGGTAATTGTTAGCAGAGGAGAGGTCCCCACCTTTAAGTATGGGCGTAATATAGGTGGATTTCCAAATGGCAGGGAATTTGCCTAGTGAGAGGGAGAGATTTAAAATGTGGGTGAGAGGAGCAAGGACTTCCTTAAGGGAGAGCCGAAGAATTCTGAGATCAAAGGAGTCGGCGTTGGAGGAGGCGTGACTAAGGGCAGCAGTAAGATATGGTTCAGCTGACTTGGGAGAGATGTGGCGAAGGTAAAGCGGGGGGCACCGAGGTGTGGGGTGGGTGTGCTAGGAGCTGGTGGGTCATAGAAGTTCAGGGGAAGAACATGGCTAAGATTGGAGAAGGCATCACTGAAAACTGCAGCAATGTGGGTGGGGTCAGAGGTCAAGTGCCCATTTGACATGACTTGGGAGGGGACCAGGTTGGGGACCTTACCGCATATTTCCTCAATGTTGTTCCAAAACTTGCGGCTGGAGCCCCAGGACAAGGTTATGGCGGATTTATAGTATTCTGCTTTTGCCCTATGAATGGCCCAAGTGCACTTGTTCCTAGCCATTCTATAATTCTGTCTATCTTGGGGGAGGCCGGACTCAATGGAGAGGTACCATAGTGAGTCTCTGGTTCGCATTAGAGTCTTGAGCCGTTCAGTGAACCAAGGTACGTGATTGCCTTTAACCATTCTTTTCGTGAATGGTGCATAGAGGTCACATATATTATTGAAGGATCAGGTAAACAAGTCCATGGCACTGTCAAGATTTACAGCATTAAAAATGAAGGACCAGTCCACGACCCTGAGGTGTGCTTTTAATTGTGCCAATTTACCATGACCAAGTTTACGTTGCACAATAGGATTCATGTTAGGAACATAAGTTTTTCTTCATATTTAAAACATATTCAAGTGTCAGTGTATTCATTTAATAGTTTATGCTGACTAATATATGGTGCAGAAAATAGTAAAGGATTTATTGTGAAGCACTCGGGGTCTGTAGTAGTACTCCCTCAATTTCTCAGCAAGTTTTGCAAAAAATCTCTGCAATTTCAGGTTACTTTTCCTGCAATTTTGCAGTGGCCCTGCCCATGTGTGCCAATACTTGTATTTTGTTTGTATTAACCAGTGTAATATAAATAGTAAAAGATGTTTAGGCACATACTAAATGAAAACTGTGGTTTCAGGAAGGAAAGCAGTCCTCAGCTGATGGAGAAGTTGCTGGGAAGCATGGGTGGTAAAACTGAAGCATGGCTGGTTACAACAAAGCAGTGCAGGTGGTTTCCTTACTGATCCTATATGCAGCAAAGCAGAAAGAATGTGAAGCACAGCAGCATTCATTTCAAGATGCTGAAATCTGGGCTGTCCTGCCTCTGCTGCAGTAGCGCTACTGCTTGCAATGCCAGCGACCCAGGGCTGGAAACAAACACGGGTTGTTGGAGGTCTGGCCAGTGGAGTAGGGTCAAGCACCTGGGGGGCTGCTCTTCTCCTCCGGGGAGGGTGGGCTGCAGGTCTCGCTGCTTTACAGCCACCTGGGTGACCACAGGTGGTTGTGCAATGGGGCTTCAGAGCGATCGGGAGGGGGAGGACGCTAGCTGGGATCTGGAGCAGTGACATGTCTCTATGTGCCCTACCTCCTTGGATCCCCTTGAGTGCCAGTGCCCTCAGGGACAGAGACCAGAAAATCAGGAACAATCATACCACATTGGCCAGTGGTAGAAGGGACCCAGCTGCTCCAGACTTCATAACCAGGCTCCATGAGGGATCCACTGGGCTGCCCAACACACACACTAAGGGACTGTGGAGGGGTGACCTGGGTTCCCCTCCCTTCCCACCTGGGGGGGGGGTACAACCCAATCAGGAAGGAGGCAGGCCCACAGCAGCTCTTGAGCATTACCTGGAGTGAAGCTAGGGGATACCCAGCCTAGGGATCTCTGAAAAGTCGAGATTGATGCTGTGAGAAGGGGACATAGAAAGAGAAAATATAAAAATGTAAAAAGATGCTGAAATCTTAGGGATTCTGTGCAGTGACATGTAATTTCCGTGAGGCACTGGTACTAGAATTCAAAATCCGCAAACCAAGCAGGATTCCATGATTTTTACCGGTGTTACCAGTAAAAATGGAAAACCAGGGTCCTTGTCCTTTGTGTACTCTTCCCGTGGGTTTTTGTTTCCCAAGTGCATTACTTTGCACTTCTTTGTGTCGAATCTAAGCTGCCACACATTTGACCATTCCTCCAACCTTTCCAAGTCCCTACTCATACTTTCCACACCACCTTCTATATCAACTCTGTTGCAAATCTTTGTGTCATCTGCAAAGAGACATACTTTTCCTTCCGCTCTCTCTGCAATGTCACTTATAAAGACATTAAAGAGGACTGGTCCCAGTACTGAACCCTACAGTACTAAGCTAGTAACCCCCCTTTCTTCAGAGTGGACTCCACTTACTATTACCCTCTGTGTCCTGTTGTCCAGCCAATTTTTTTACCCAGGCTCCCACCTTGGGACCCACTCCCAGGCTGGTTGGCACTGGACAGAGGACATGCGGTGGATGTCCTCTACCTAGATTTCAGCAAGGCCTTTGACTCAGTGCCACATGGTAGGCTGACCTGCAAGTTGAAGAGTCTGGAAGCAGGGAAGAAACTGGTCAGATAGGTCGAGAACTGGCTACAGGGTAGACAGCAGAAGGTAGTAGTGTTGGGAGGGGGCATCTGAACCCAGGGCAGTAACAAGTGGTGTACCACAGGGCTCAGTGCTGGGACCGGTGCTGTTTAACATTTTCATAGCCGACATCGCAGTAGAGATCAAGAGCAAGATCAGTCTCTTCACAGATGACACAAATATTTGTGCCAAGGTAGATGGGAGGGAGGGAGCAAAGGGAATTCAGGAGGATTTGGCAAAACTGGAGGAATGGTCTCACACTTGGCAGCTTGGTTTCAATGCCAAGAAGTACAAAGTGATGCATTTAGGAGGCAAGAACCCAGGACACAATTACTGGCTGGAGGGTGTCCCGTTAACAAAATCCAAGGAGAAGAAGGATCTGGGAGGGCTGGTAACAGGGGAGATGAACCACTCTGCTCAGTGCAGGAAGGCAGCAGTGAAGGCAAACAGGATGCTAAGGTGCATAGTAAGGGGAATTACTTCTAGGAGTGGGGAAGTCAGCTTGCCCCTATACAGGTCCCTGGTAAGACCGCACCAAGAGTACTGCGTGCAATTCTGTTGTCCCTACTTGAAAAGGGACATCAAACTACTGGAGTTGGTATAGTGTAGGGCAACAAAAATGATCCCGGGGTTGAGGGACAGACCATATGAGGAGAAACTGAAAGAGCTCAATATGTATGCCCTGGAGTAAAGAAGGGAGAGAGGGGGGATATGATTGAGACCTTCAAGTACCTGAAGGGTTTGAACAGAGTAGATTCCAGGTATATGTTCAATCTGAAGGGCAGAAGGGAAACCAGGGGACACTCTATGAAGTTGGAAGGGAGCAGGTTCAAGAGGGAATGGAGGAGGCACTAATTCCCAGAAAGGGTGGTGGCAGGGAGGACTGCTCTGCCAGAGAAAGTCGTATCATTGCAGAGTGTTGGGGACTTCAAGAGGGTGTGGGACAGATTTAAGGCGATGGTATAAAACAGGAGGGGGATAGAGATGGGGGGAGGGCATATGAGGTGGGAAGCTGCAGTCTAATGGACTGAAGTGCTGCACACTCAGGCAGACTAGATAGACCAAATGGCCTGTATCTGCTGGCAATTTCATATGTTTGTATGTTAATCTTTTGTGTGGGACTGTGTCAAATGCCTTGCTAAAGTTTAGGCAGGCCATGTCCACAGCCCCTCCCTAGTCTACTACTTTGGTCACGCAGTCAAAGAAATGTATTAGATTCATCTGACACGACCTTCCCACTGTGAATCCATGCTGCCTTGGGTCCTGTGCCCCACTGGCCTCTAGGTACTCAACAATTCTTTCCTTCAGAAGTGATTCCATCATTTTCCCTACCACTGAGATCAAACTAACATGTCTGTAGTTTCCTGCCTCTGCCTTGCTCCCACTTTTGTGAAGTGGAATCACATCTGCCCTCCTCCAGTCCTCAGGTACCACCCCATCCTCCCATGATTTGTTAAAAAGGATAGTCAATGGTGTCACTAGTTCTACCCTTAGTTCTTTTAGAATTCTTGGGTGAATCCTGTCAGACCCCACTGCTTTGTCCACCTTCAGTTTTAAGAGTTCCTTCAGGACCCTTTTTTCTGTGAATGGACTGGTATCAACCCCCGTATCCAGAGTGTTCTATTGTTTGGCTTAGGTACCTCCACCTCCTCCTCTTCTTTTGTGACTACTGAGCAGAAGTATTCATTCAGTATCCCTGCTTTTTCACTTTCACCCTCTGCCCACATTCTCTCCCCTTTATTAAGCCTCGGTATCCCTCCCTTGGTCTTTCTTCTCTCCCTAATGTACCTATAAAAGGTTTTATCCCCCTTCTTAACAGAGTTGGCTATCTTTTCCTTAGTTTGGGCCTTTGCTATCCTGACTGCCTTCCCTGCCTCCTTATGCTTTAACTGATATAGTTCTCTGTCCTGCTCCTTCTGTGTTTCCTTATATTTCCTGAATGCTATCATTTTCTCCTTAACCTTCCTTGCCACCTCTTTTGAGAACCATAGTGGCTTTTTCTTTCATTTTGTATGTTGATTTGCTTTACACAAAGGCCTCTGTAATGGCAGTTTTGATTTTTTCCCCCATTGTTCTTCCACCCCTCCTTCTTGCCTGTTTGGTAGTGCTTTTCTGAGGCACTCTCCCATTTTGCCAAAGTCAGCCCTCCTAAAATCCAACATCCTTACTTTTGTATTGCTTAACTCTACAGCTGTGTTTATTGTGAACCACAATGTTTGGTGGTCGCTTGTTCCCAAATGACTACCCACTTCTAAATTTGAGATCCTCTCTCCATCCCCATTTGAAAGTACCAGGTCTAAAATTGCTCCCTTCCGAGTGGATTCCAACACAAGCTGTCTGAGGTATTGGATTATCAGTCAGAAATCTCCCGTAAGAAGGCAGAGTTCCTGTCCAGGGAAATCGACTGGCTCAGCTTTTCTGAACTGTCGACAGGCTGTGCAATCCAGCCTGTCTTCAGAATAGGGAAGCTTTTTCACAATTGAAGAGTGAGGAGTTTGCTTGATTCTTTGCAGATAAGATTGCCACCATTAGGTTGGTGATCCAGCTAGCACATTCTGATGAGTGTTGTGACTGTTGGTGGGAGGTTACAGGCACCCAGTCTGTCTGGGTGAATTTTGATTTGCCAGCGATCACTGATATCATGAAGACTGTTCGAGGCTTGTGACCAACTTGCTGTAGTTTGGATTCTGGTCCTGCCTATCTCCTGGTGGAGTGCATGGATGTCATCACACTAGTCGCAGTGGAGATTGTCTGGTGTTTGTTGGAGAAGGGTGTGTTCCCATGCCCCTCGAAAGAGGCGGTGGTGACACTCCTTTTAAAGAAATTCTCCCTTGACCCAGACTGTCTCATGAACTACAGACCTGTCTCAAACCTGCCCTTTGTGGGTACGATTATCGAGAAGGTAGTCATATTGCAGCTGGAGGATTATCTTACCATCCACGAGGTCTATGATCCTCTCCAGTCTGGTTTCAGGAAGAGGCACAGTACCGAGACGGGCCTCATTCGGGTACTAAATGATCTCCTGATGGCGAGAGATTGGAAAAGCCATCCGATCTTGATTCTCTTTGATCTCTCTGCAGTGTTTGACTCTGTGGACCATGGGGTATTGCTGGAGCACCTGCAGCTGATCTGTGGACTGCTTGGTATGGTCCTCAGATCGTTCTATTAATTTCTCACAGGCAGATCTCAGAGAATGGTGTCGGGAATTTTTTCCTCGGCCCCTCTCCCTCTGTCATGTGGGGTGCCTCAGGGCTCTGTGTTGTCTCCCATTTTGTTTGCGGTGTACATGCTGCCATTGGGAGACATTATAAGGAAGTACAGGCTGAGATTTCACTGCTATAATTCTATGATGCTCAGCTGTACATGTCCTTTGTGCCTGAACGGAGTGATGCTGTCTCAGTCTTTAACAGCTGCCTTGCTGAGATTCAGGACTGGATGAGTGCCAGCTGGTCGAGATTGAACAAGGATAAGACTGAGGTGTTGGTGGTGGATCCTGGTCATTGGGCAGAGGTACTATCTCCTGGTCAGCCATCCAGGCTCACACTGGGGGTCATCCAGTTGAGGACCTCAGAACGGGTGTGGAATCTGCACGTTGTACTTGATGGTGAACTGACACTTAAATTTCAGGTGTCAGCCATCATCAAGACCTCATTTTGCCATCTGAGAAACATTGCCCAGATAAAGCACCTTGTTCTGCTTGAGGATCTTCCAACGTCGGTCCATGCCTTTGTGACTACCCCCCTTGATTATTGCAATGCTCCATACCTAGCGCTTTCAGGAGTGGATATCCATCACCTGAGGTGGTGCAGAACATGGCAGCTAAGTTGTTGACTAGCTTATCAAGATCTAATCATATCACACCTGTGCTCTGTGAACTGCACTGGCTGCCGGTGTGGTTGAGGATCACCTTCAAGGTCGCTTTGCTGACCTATAAGGCCCTACACAAAAAGGGACCATATTATTTGCAAGACGTCCTTTGTCCCTACTGCCTCCACCGCCCACTCTGTTCCACCAGTGAGGGATTGCTGGAGGTTCTCAGGGTCAGTTTGAAGACCTCGAGGGCCAAAGCCTTTGCTTTCGTGGCCCTGACCCTGTGGAATTCTCTACCTCATCGGGTGAGAGGGTGCCTGTCCACTGAGTTATTTAAGTCTGCGTTGAAGACCCATTTATTTGAGTTGGCATTCCCTGATGCTACTTAAATTGTTTTAATTCTGTTTATGATCTGGGATTTTAACTGTATGAAACTGTTTTTTATGATTGTTGGTTGTACAGGCGCTTTGGTACAGTATTTGAAAAGCACGTTTTTATAAATAAAGAATGATTTGACTTGACTTGATAAACAGTATATACCATATTTCACCGTTTAGAAGCCGCAGCTTCTATTAATTCAATTAATTTTGAGGCGGGGCTTAAATTTGAGGGCGGTCACCAATCGGGGGTGGCTTCTATTAATAAAACTGTATTTTTTTTTACTTTCAACAGTGTCAGGATGGTGAAGCGTAAATGCTATGATCTTGAGTTGAAACTCTCAGTTGTTAACCGTGCTGAACGGGAGGGCAATCGTCCAGTTGCTGAGTCTTTGAAGCTGGACGAGAAGCAGATACGCGAGTGGCGTAAAAACAAAGAACGGCTGCTGATGCTGGTGTCTGAAGCATGCTGCTCTGAGACTAATCAAAAGAGACGTAGGCTGGTGGGTGCTGGTCTTAAACCCTCATACCCAACCAAGGAGGAGAATCTTGCTAACTGGATTTCTGCCCAGAGAGAGATCAGCATCTCAGGGTTACCCATAAGGCAATAGCTATGAAAGCAGCTTCCCTGATTAATAACCCAGAATTTAAAGCTAGCCATGGATGGATTGACCAGTTTCTGTCATGGTGGGGCTTTACCATTCGCCAGCGCACCACAGTAGGACAGCATCTACCAAAGGACTACATCCCTAAAGTAACTGAATTTGTAGTTTTCTGCGTGAAGCAGATTTTAATAAATAATATTCCTTTCAATTGTGTGGGCAATATGGATGAGACTGCTGTATGGGCAGACATGCCTGGTGAAAAAACCGTGGCTGTCATTGGCGCAAAATCGGTCCCCGTCCTCACTACTGGTCATGAAAAACAGCGAATTACTGTCTGTCTAGCTGCTATGGCAGATGGTAGAAAACTCCCTCCTTTCGTCATTTTTAAGGGCAAAAGAATGCCAAAGGAGATTTCCAGAGTTACCGGAGTTATTGTGGCAATGTCAGAAAATGGGTGGATGAACGAAGGGCTTATTCTACAGTGGGTAGATACAGTATGGTGTGGACTAGCATTCCACAAAAGGATGTTGGTATGGGACACTTTCAGCTGCCATATCTCACCCGCTGTCAAGCAGAGACTTAAAAAAAAAAAATACTGTCATGGCAGCAATACCTGGGGGCTGTACAAAACTTCTGCAGCCCGCCGATGTGTCCTGGAATGCCCCATTCAAATCACGGTATTGTGAGTGTTATGATCTGTGGCTCTCCACTGAAGAAGGACAGCTTACTGCCTGTGGAAACCTCAAAGCGCCATCTAAATTAAGAATGTTGGAGTGGGTCAAAGATGCCTGGGGTGCTGTCACAAAAGAGAATATCAAAAACTCTTTTGCAGTTTGTGGCATCACATCCACTGATTTAGATAGCATCGTGTGCACAAGAAAAGAGGGTGTAGCTGCTGAAACTTGGCAGCCCATTACTGAAAAGTTCACATTTCTGTACGCAGGTATGAATGAAGGACATTTTATTTTGTAATAACAAAAGTCTTTGTTGTACACTAACCATTTTTTTTTCTCAATCAGGAGCTGGCACCATACAGTCACAGGATTCTCAGGATCCTACTGTGTTCATTCTGGACAGCGAAGACGAAGTAAATTAAAATCACTTTGCTCGAAGACTTTTACTTCCATTAAAAAAAAAAAGAGAGGCAATCAAGCAACAGAAAAACAAATCATTTTGTCTTCTTCATTCATTCTGAGCGTGTCCATGGTAACGATGTTGGTTCTGAGTTGCGCGATGATGCGGTAGCAACCCAAGACCACGTGGTAGCAACCCGTCACGGAAACTTGCTAGAGCAAGTGAAGTTACCATTCGGCTGTTTGTTTGGAGGTGCTGAGATCATCAGTAATTTGGATTCCTAAATCCATAGAGTATTCTTTTAGTGAGTTGCTCTTCCTTACATTCATCACTTTGCAGTTAAATTATGTTTCGTTCCCCATTTATCTGTCCAGGAGACTAATTCATCCAAGTCATTTTGAATGAGTGCTGTATCTACTACAGTTTTAGATGGACTACCTGTCTTTGTATCATTGATGTATTTCGCTAGAGCGAGTGAAGTTACCATTCGGCTGTTTACAGTAGCCGTTCACAGTAGCGGTGAAAGAGAGTGATTTTACCATTACCGGTATGCTAGTTACCAGGCTTGTATACGAGGGTGGCTTCTAATGCATTAAATAAAAAGAGCATGCAGCTTCAATTTGAGGGTGGGTACTATTTGAGGGTGGCTACAAAATGGTGAAATACGGTATATACATTCAGGGTGGGATATTCAGAAGGGTTGCACCATGCGCATCCAACTGATGCACCCTAGCACGATATTCAAAAGGGGAAAGTGCATGGCACAAATCCCGATGCGCCAGGGTTCATCAGTAATGTATGCGGCGCAAGTAGTGGGGGCGTGCCCATGCATACCCCCGCACATCCTGATATTCAGCCTAGGATGTACGGACCCCATGCAGGTGAAACCCCTACATGCGCTGCATACAATTGTTCCAAAAAATAAAGGAGCAACAGCCAGCCACCCACAGGTGAGCTGCCGTACTGCAGGGCGCAACATAGCAGCTGCTAGCTGTAGATGGCCACCTGAGCTCCGGTGGCACCCGCCATCGGGTAGCGCCCCCTCATGCCTGATCATGGCCAGAAGTATACAGATGATAACCTCCTATATCCCTGGTGGTCCAGTGGACCACTCGCAGCCCGATTGCAGGCATAAGTATAAAGAAATGACCTCCTATATCCTGGTGGTCCAGTGGACCACTCGCAGCCTGATCTCAGGCAGAAGTCTAATAAAAGATTAGATCCCATCCCTGGTGGTCCAGCGGTACCCCTCCCACCCTCCACTGGGCCCGCCATTCGCTCCCTGGTCGTGGCGGGTGGCAACTCTCCACCAGCAAGCCACCTGGCTGCCCATCGACTGACTGCATACAGCATGTTGCACGCCCATTGGTCCACAGTGTGGGCTATCGGTGTGCAGATTATTACCATACAGGTCCAGACAAGTGAATGGATTCATTCATCTGACTGTGTAGTACTTGGAGTGAAATTGGTGATGCCCATTGGCCCACACTGTGGACCAATGGGCATACGGCTGTACTGTAGGCAGTCAGTCGGCGGGTGGCTTGTGGGTGGGGAGCTGCCACCTGCCGCTGACCGGGGGGGGAGCGGGGTGGTGGGGCTCAGTGGGAGGATGGGGAGGGGGTTACCACTGGACTACCAGGGATGTAATCTAATCTTTTATTATACTTCTGCCCACGATCGGGCTGCGAGTGGTCCACTGGACCACCAGGGATATAGCAGGTCATTTCTTTATACTTATGCCCATGATTAGGTAGTGGGGCAATTTGCCACTTGTGCAGAGGATGTCGGTCCCCGACGGCTGCAGCCTGGCAGGGCGCCAGGCGCAAGTCACCGGGGATGGGCGCACCTGCATGGAAATGGGGACATAATGACATGCAAATGGCTCCATTTGTGCCTTGCATGCATTATGGACCCATTTGCATGTGCACCTTTGAATATCACGGTTGATGCACCTAGCGCAACGGCACTTGTGCTAGCGCATCCCCCTGCCCCTCTCTGGCCACTTGCACTGGTGCAGTGCCACTGCACCATGCGCAATGCAGGTGGCCACAGAGCAATATTCAATGGTGCTGAGCCATGGCACAGCACCGTTGAACATCACACTGTTAGCGCCCTGGCACATTCCAGTTGCGATGTGCCCAGGGTTGCGCCACAGCCTGGCACAGTCTGAACATCCCACTCTCAGTATCCAAGACTGTATTATTAGGAATAGGTACATTACAATTTGAGAAGAATAATGTGTTCTGTTGCAGTGTTTACGGGACAACAAACTTAAACCAGTTAGTCTGTTGTCTATAGTGAGCATATTACTTGAGGCCGTTATAAAGGAAAGGATGGTGGAGTTTCTGAACGTCAAGTGGATTCCAAGTTAAAAAAAACAGCCTAGATTCAACATGGGGAGGTCATGTCAGGCAAATCTGATTGACTTATTTGACTGAGTCATGAAGGCAGCCAACAAAGTTCAGACAGTGGGCATACTGCATCTGGAATTTTTAAAAGCTTTTGACTCTGTCCCACATGGAAGAATGGTTCAGAAACTGGAGGACATGGGATGGGGACAACATTACAGTATGGGTCAGGAACTGGCTGGGTGGGATAATACAGAAAGTAGTTTTTAATGGGAAATTTTTGGAAGTAAGTGAGGTCACCAGTAGGGGTATGCAGTGGGCCAGGGTCAAAGATTTGGGTTGGCCAGGTATTGCCTGGTCTGATCTGGCAGGCCAGAATCAGACCATAGTCTGTCTGACCCATTCCTGGCCTGTCCACTATCTACCATACTTTTACAGTCTGTTTTTAGTCTTCTGCATGGCTAGCATGGCCAATTTACTTAGACTAGATGTTGCGGTCGAGAGGGCACTAAAGTGACTGAAAGTACAAGTAATACAAAAGAAAAAAAGAGCTACCCAATGCAAGTGTTACAAAAAGAGAGACCATTACAAATTTCTTTACCCCAATTAACACTGAAAAAAAATCTGAAATACGGTGAACCCTCATTAAAAGACACACGAAGGGTGAATTTTTCAGGGATAGAGGATACGATGTACAGTACAGTCTGACAGTTATGCAAAAAAGGGAAAATGAAATTGTAAATCAACCGAGAAATCAAAAAAGCCAATTAGAAATGGTTAGTCCTCTCAGTCTTTCTGAAAACTCATACAATTCCCTAACTAAGACACCAGGGGCCAGATATTCAAAAGTTAGCACTGGCGCTAATGAGTTTGTGCTTGTGCTGTCCAGGTTTGTGCCCTTTTTTGGGGTGGGGTCTATATTCAGAGGTCCCTGTAGCACGTGCTAAATGCATTAGTGCCCAGGCACTAATATAATGCTGCATCCATGCAAATGAGGGGTCCACTCCTGCATATGGTTGCAATGGCATTTACAGAGGTTTGCAACATGGTAAACAGAATCCAAAGCAATGCTATTTATCACCTCTGAAAACTTCAACTTAACCAGGTAGTAAGCTCATGCCCCCACCCCACCAATAGCAGGATGGCTGTACTGCAATTGTCAATCACCTGTCATGCCAGATCGGAGGTGGAGGTGCCACTAGGCACCAGGGATGTGTGTATGCTATATGGGATGGCAGATCAGGGGGTGGAGGTGCCACTAGACACCAGGCGTGTGTGTGTATGCTATACAAGATGGTTGATCAGGGGTGATGCTAGACACCAGAGATGGTGTTACACTATGGGATGGGTGATCGAGGGTAGGAGCAGTTGCTAGACACCAGGACAGATGTGGTAGGCACCTACAGGAAGGGTGCAAAAGGGCCACCACATATCATGTAAGTGAGCTCATAATGGGCATGCAAACTGGCCCTTAGTGCCTTGTATGCCCAATAGGTTAATTTCCGTGGTGCAGCAGAATACAGTGATTTGGCTCCTGGCTCTATTCAGTCCTGGGGAGGAATTCCTTGTGGGCTGGATGTAACCTTATGTTTCTGTACCCAATTATTGTAATTGACTGCTGCTGTGTCCTTCTTTAGCACTCTTGACATCATTGTGAAACTGGCCTTACATGTTATATGTGCAGTGCTTTTTGCTTTGCTGCTGTACCATGATCAAGGCCTGGGTTATGCCTGAAAATGATCCCTGGGATCAGTGTACTTACCCAGTTATCAAAGTCATAAATAAATAAATAAATGTTGCGGCAGCACAGTTTGACTTAGTGCTGCTCTGACATGGGACAATATTTAATTGGATATCACCAGTCTGCTCTCTGACAGAATATATAGCAGCCTCTGGGTCAGGCATGGGCACAAGAATGGTGCAACCTTTCCACCATGCTTGCAACCATTTTTGAATATCAGGCCCCAGAGCTAGTGTATGAAGATCCCTCTCATAGCAGTGCCATTGTATATGCTTCTCTGAACATTTGAACAATTGAATCAGCAAGTAGAAAACATTGCTTTAGATTCAGAATTACTGCCTCACTATCCTACAGACTTATCTAAATATACTTTGACAGCACTTGCCCATCCACTAATATCTAATATAGTCTTTCTGAAGGCACTGACAGAGATCAAAACAAATGTAGATCTTCTCAAGAAAGATGTGAATAATTGACTGAATGAGCTACAGTACACCAGAAAGTCATAGATCTTGAAGAAAGCAAAAAAGTACATAATTTGTCATTCTCAGGGATAGTTATCCTGGATACACCTAAAAAACAGTAATAATAGGGAGAAAGGAAAGAAACAAAGAAGAAGCAGAATAAAAAGGGCGATACAAATTTAGATATTAAGAAAAAGTAAACAATGTTCAGGCAAATTTCACTTGAATTAAAATACAGCACTGGGAATTCTGGCAAATATAAAGGAGAAAGCAATTCAAAAATGTGAAACGTGCTTAGAAAAAGGTAATGAATGGATAACCTACCTAAAACAAACGGTATATGGAGGACATTACTACTAATAAGGAAAAAGATCAATCTGAGATAGTACAGCGAATATCTGAAGGTACAATATGACAGATAGGACATAATACCAACAGTTAGAATAAAGGATACAAAAGTTAAAGATTTCCAGGCTAGTAAGACAGTAAATCAGTCCAACAAGACTGAAGTAAGGGAAATAAAACTTACTGGAAATGAAAAAATGTTATGAATAACTGAAATTTTTTTAACAGAATGAGACAGTAGACACATTATTGGACTTTGCAAACACACAGTCAAAATGGATGGCTAAGGCAATAAAGACGGAGCCAAACAAGGTACTCACAATAGCAGACAGTCCAGAACTTGGCTACCCATCTCTGCTTCAGTAAAGAATCCACGCTTCAGATGCATTAGGTTAAAAGGCAAAACATTTTATTTCTACGCCAGCAACATGATACAGCTACCCCTCTCCCTAGTCAAACATTTCGCACTTTATCAGCGCTTTCTCAACACTTTCTCAAGGCACTTTATTGGATTTAATTTTAATTCTATTTCAGGCAGAATTAGGAATTAATAAGGCCAAAAAAAATACACTGTTACAGTTTTCAGAGATTGTGATTACCCTGACCTTCCAGATTATGTCATGGTGTCCATGACATAATGACATGGGTTTTTCTAAGCAATCCTGGTTTAAAACAAGAAAACTAGCACAGCTAGGATTAGAAATAGCAGCTCCTATAGATTATTCTCAAATCAAAATTGTTAACACCATAGACTGAACATAAGTAAGCAATAACCCACGACAGCGTGTGTGGTTATCAGGGATTAATCAACACCCCAGGTGTGTTCTGAGGCACAAGGCCACAGGCCGAGTGTTCTCACAGCACCCGGGGTGTTGACTAATCCCCAGTAACTGCAAACCTTGGAGTGGATAATTACGCTTATAACATGGGGTGTCACCAGAGGAGGAAAAAAACATGAGGAAAGCATTATTAAGTTCTGAAAACATAGGAACTATGTTATGTGTTCCTCCACCAGCACAAGTACTGTGTTGCTAACACTGAAGAGTCCCCCCCCCCCGCATGCTTTCCCTGTGTGTTTTTTTTTTTGACTGCACAGCAATTCAATACAGTGAGAGAAAGACACACACACAGGCTGTCTCTCTCCCTCGCTGTCTCTCTCTCTCTCTCTCTCTCTCTCTCTCTCATTTAAGCACTGTGTTACTCACTGTCTCTCGTTGTCCTGCTTGCTGCTGCTGAGTCACCCTCTCTGATGTGAAACACAACTGGATGACCACCGCAAACTGCTGTGTGTTTCTGTCCCACATCACAGCAAGTGACTTTGGCTTACACTACATTTCTAGTGTCACTAGCACCAAATCTACCCCGCGAGTGGTGAGTAACCCAGGAAGTCAACTGATGCGGCGGGCAGGGGGAGTCACCAGCAAATATCATCCATTCCTCTTCACCAACAACTGGGTTGTCTCAACACAGACACGGGCATAGAAGCTGTCTCTTTGTTTCTCAGAGATAGTGGGCTGTGTGGCCAGGGGCATTATGGGGACCTCAAGGTGCAGCACTCACTGACAGGAGCCATGTAACTTCTTTTGTGGTACTGACAACTACTTGTAGGCAATCACTTGTTTTTTGGCACCCGACAATTGGTTCCTGGATTAACAGGGCCACATCCTTCAGGGACACCAGGGTGTGTGTGTGTGTGTATGTATGTGTGTGTCAGGTTGGATTTGGGGGGCACTGCAAAATAGCCACTAGCAGTTCTTTGTCCTCCTGTTCTCCACTGCACCAACATTGCTATGTGTCCCTCTGTGGCTTCGGAGTATGCACTGTCTCTCCTCTCTTGAACAATTTCTGTTCTGCAAATTCACAGAGAGAGAAAGACAGACAAAGCAGTTTGAAGACTGTGGCATTTTCTTTTTCTCTATATGTGTCCATGTAGGGGAGATCAACACACAGAGGGACACTGACACACATATGACACTATGCACTCAGTTCCTGGATGTCCCGGGGGTTGGTGGCGAGACAGACTCCCACGAGAAGAAAATAATCATGACATGTTTTTAAACAGTGCAGGCAGCCTTGATGCACTGTGCCACATTGTACAATGGGGTGCAGAAATACAGTTATACATGACATGGGGCACACAAACAGAGGTATGCATGACAGCTTTGGGCTCTCACTCTCTTGCTATGATATTAATGGTTGCCTCTCACACTGCATTTCTGCCACAATAACGAGATCAGGACCGCTGACTGATCTCTCAACAGGACAGTTCACCACTTGCTGTGCATACATCAGAGATTAATCAATGGTCACCTGATGGTGCTGTACCAATCAGGTACCTGTGTTTCTCTACCCCATGTTATAAAGTACTTTAACCCTTGCAGGGCCATGGACTGATATATCAGTCCCAAATTCCTGTACGTTCTAATTCTATCAGCAGCCTGAGGGTTAATATACTCTGGTATCTCTCAAATGGAATTTCTTGGAAAGTGTTAGCCCTCCATTGAGTAATGATTCAAAGAAAGAAAGCATGGTTATTCTCTCAGGAATTAGAATGGAAAAAAATAACCAATGAAAATAAATCTTTATATTCAGCTTTAAACTTTTTAATCTCAAAATTTTTAAAGTGGATTTGGGCCACAGAGGAATTATAAAAGTAAAGAGGGCAACCACTTTCACTGAAGGTGAACAAATAGACATTTACATAAAAATCCCAGAAATAGCACAAGTAATTTTTGAAAATGACCCCAGATTAGATCATTTGGGCATTCTAATTGTAGATTTACATAATATGTTAATGGAGAAGGCTGACAATAATTGATAATTATGACTTAATAGTATTCAAAATAACTCAAACTTTGTCACAATCATTGATAAATTCAATCTCATCAAAAAACAACTTTTTATCAAAGAATATAGCCTGATTAAATGGGAAAGACAGATAATGAATGAACATTTGTGACAAAATATACTGTAGTATGTTTTCAAGACACAATGGGCTTGATAGTCAAAGGTTTGTGTGGCTGCTAACTATTTTTGCCCATGCAAACTGGGTTTTTGCACTGGAGCCCAATATTCAAAAGGCTCTGTTGTGCTGGCAAACAGGGTTAGAGCCCACAGAAACCAAAAAGGGGGAGTATGCAATTGTTGGGGGCAGAGACAGGAGTTCTGATTCAAGTCGATATTCAGCAGATTTGTGCCATGCAAAAGGGTTTAGCACGGTCCTTTTGTGCCACACAATATCTGCCCAGCAAAACTCCCTCTGACTCCATGCAACCCTAGCAGCTGCCAGAGGTAATGCAGCTAACTAACCAGTTGGCATCTGGGGGAGCACACCTGCTCTGATCCATGGCACCCCACCTCTGATCGCCAGCCCCTAATGTAAACAAAATACTCCCTGGTGTTAGTGGTCTCCCCCTCCTTCCGACTGCCAGCCCATAGTTAAAGTTACTACCATCCCTGATATCCAGAGATTTTGCCTGGTCACCAGTCCATGGTACAACCAGTTGCAATACCCTACTCCCTGGCATTTAGTGGCCCCCCATGGCATCAAGTGCCTACCCTCCCAATCACCTTACCAGTATCCTCAGTGACCAATGCAGCCCTCCTGATACCTCCTCAGCTGGCCACCATATGTCCAGGCTGGGAGTGCGCCTCTTATTTATAGGATAGGGTGTCTCATCCGGGCCTATAAATAAGTGGAGCACTCCCAGCCTGGACTTATGGTGGCTGGCCAAGGAGGTGTGAGGAGGGCTGCACCAGTCACTGTATGCACCCACAGCACTGAGAATACTGGTAAGGTGACTGGAAGGGGTGGGTGCTCAGTGCCATGGTGGGGGGGCTACTAGATGCCAGGGAGTAGGGCATTGTGACTGGCAGTATGGGTGATTGGTGCCTTGGGGGGAAATCACTGGATGCCAAGAAGGGTTATATCTTTTACTACTGGCTGGCGATTGGAGGTGGGGCCACTAGCAGCAGGGAGGTTTTTTTTTACATTATGGGCTGACTGTAAAAGGGGGGACCACTAGCACTAGGGAGTGTATTGTAAATACGGGTCAGTGATTGGAGGGGACTACAAGCAACAGGGAGTGGGTTTTATTTGTTATGTTATGGGCTGGTGATCTGCGGGACAGATCAGTAGCACCAGGGAATGTATTTTAAATATGGTCTGGGAACTGGGGGGGCACTAGCACCAGGGAGTGTATTTTAAATACAGGCTGGTGATCAGAGGGAAGGGGAACCACTAGCACAAAGGCTCATATTTTTTTATTTCAATATACTTTATTGTCATTTAGAACAACAACAACAAAACAAATACACAATACACCAGAACCACAAATACCCCGCAAAAATACATACAACACAATCTAAGTAAGATAGGATTAATCTATATATAATACCATAGAGAAACCAAAATAATAACAAAAACAGAATAATAAGGGAAAGAAAAAGGGGGAGCCCACTCAAGGAACTTAAGATACATAAAGGGCATGCAATCTGCTCGATCTTTTATTATAATTAGGCAATCTATTACAGACACTAGCTATGAGCTTTTGGCAACACATCAAGAGGTTGACTGAATAACGTCAACCTGTCAGAAAGGTGATGGAATAACGGCGCTGACAATTTGGGAAACATGGGCTTGCCCCCTTCCCCGAGTTATGTCCCCCCCCCGAGTGGGAACTGATAGTAAGGTGGGTGTGAGGGGCAAAGCCCCCCACAAGGGGGGGGTTTCGGGAGGCAAAGCCCCCTGCATAAAAGAAGTTTCTAAATGTTGTCGCCATGGGGGTCTGGTGCCCTTCTGATGGGTCACCGTTTTTCGTTAGCCCATATGACATGGAAGCAAGCTTTTCAATGCAAAGATTGTCAAGGAGCTCCTGCAAGCATTCATTATAAAGGAGCAAGGACTGGTCCAACCAGTAGTGCAGGACTAATCTATTAACTGACATTGAGATCATAAAGTATGTTCCCTCGTTTACTGACATTTGACTATAGTCACCTATTAAACAAATCTCTGGTGTAAAGAGCTCTTCTGTATCAAGTAAGGGGTCTGCACTAGATTTAATTGACTGCCACAACACAGCCACCAGTGGACACTACCCCAAAAATATGACAAAGAGTACCCTCTGACTGACCACAATGCGTATACCTCAGAGACTGTAAACGCCCTATTTTAAATAACTTGGAGGATCTGAAGTAAAGATTATTCAAAATAAAAAATTGGATAAGATGAAACCTAACTTGGGACATGTATACTGTACATCTGACCAGGGATTAGGCCAGTCAATATAAAATTGAGGGAAAGTTGCAGTCCAATAAGGAGAATTACCTACCATCTCAGAGAATAGTTTAGAAAATAGGAGTATAGTTTGGAGACCACATGTGGTTGCCGGGTTGTATCTATTGCAGATTGGAGAACTTCAGCATTATTTACCATTTCTAATGCTATGCCAACCTTACTGTAACAAACAATGGCAAAGTTAATATACTTTGAAAATAGCCTTAGCATACGGTTGCAACACCATAAGCATCGATTGACAAGATAATAAGTCCCTATTGTTGAGCAGATGGCATACTCTGAGGTCTATTAATTGTGACATCCACAACTCATGTATTACATTTCACCCAATTTTGAAATTAGGGTTTCATAAAATAGGTTGAGAAATATCATAGGGGGTTTGCAATGCATAACCGAGTACATTTGCCAGTATGCCAGGAGTGAGGTCCCAATTATTGATTCTCAAAGAGATGAGGGGAGAGTTTTCATAGGGGGAGGACAAAAGGGCCCACGGAGAAAAAATGTTGTCCTTCATTAGGTCCCTTTCTATTTGAAGTCAAATAGGGGAATAACCAGAAGTATCCCCTCCCACGGGATTATCCATCCATCTCAAGTACGTGCAAGCATGGCTAGCAAACTAGTACACCAGAAAATGCAGGAGATGAAGGCCACCATACTGTTTAGGCACTGCCAATTTTTTATAGGATCTTCTAGATTTTTTACCCTTCCAGAGGAAATCAACCACCGTGCTGTGTACTTTCCAGAACCAAGACAGAGGAAGCTTAATGTTCAACATACTGAGAGGGTAAAAAAGACGGGGAAGAACATTCATTTTGATAATACTAATTCTGCCCCAAATAGCCAAAGGGAGGCCTAGCAATCTGGTCAGGTCTTGCTGATTAACAGCTACCAAATTGTCTAAACTGATAATTTTAACACTAAATGGAGATCTCAAAAGGTATATACCAAAGTACTTTAGCTGTTGGAGTTGCCAGGAAAGTCCCAAGGATGTAATGTCAGACTTAAATACCTTGGCATTAAGTGGCATGACCACTGTTTTTTCCTTGTTAAGTTTATAATTGGATAGCCTAGCAAATTCTAAAATAACTAAAAATGCTGCTGGTATAGCTACTTTGGGGAAGGGAGTGTATTTTAAATACGGGCCAGCAATTGAAGGGATAGGGGACCACAAGCACTAGTGAGTGTATTTTAAATATGGATCACAAGGCAGAGCAAGGGCGGGACCACTAGCACTAGGGAGTGTATTTAAATGCAGGCCGGCTATCAAAGGAGGGACTACCAGCACCAGGATGTGTATTTTAAATATGGGCTGGACATCAGAGAGAGTGGGGGGGGCACTAGCACCAGGGAGTTTCTTTTACATTATAGGCCAGCGATCAGAGGGATGGGGAGATCACTAGTACCAGGGATTTTAATAGGGTAAGCCTTTGTAAAGGCTTTTTTCAAACATTTAGCACACATCTTGCAGCGCGAACCCGGAAGTAGCACGATTATCGCTTCCGGTTGGCCCTGCATTAAAAGAGCTGCCCTAGCGACCAGCAGATATAGATAGCTGTTGCATTGACTGAATGTGCCTCTGAGTGAGGTGCCACTGATTATACCTGTGATATACCTTTATATTTGTGATACACCTTTTTATTTCTGTGTAATTCTATTGCCTAAAAGAAAAGGGTACCTTCCCTTCTGCTGCACTTATTAGTAGGCAGCAAGGGATTGTGGGGTACTGGAGGATCTAGACTTTAGCCACAAGTGCTCACCCTTCTAGTTAGGCTTGCAAAACATCTTAGTTGTACCTTTTAGGTACTTATGCACCATCTTGTGCCCTATTTTAATAGGATAAGCCTTTTTAAAGGCTTTTCTCAAACGTTTGGCACACATCCTGCAGCGCGAAATTGGAAGTAGCATGATTAGTGCTTCTGGTTGGCCCTGAATTAAAAGAGCTGCTCTAGTGAGTGGGGTGAGCGTGTGCGGGGCTGTGCACGGAGACGCGTGCAGAGACACATGTGTCTTAGTGCGTGTCTATCATGTCCATCGGGGACAAAGGGACAAGAAGGCAAATGGTAAGGCTCTGATTAGCATAAGACACAACAGGTAAACTACTATATTGTGCTTTCAAGTAGTACTTGCAGTATCCACTTTCAAAATGAAAAAAACTAATAAATATTGCTCAGCATGTAAGATGTATGCCTCTGGTAAAATAACACATAATTACATCTGTGAAAAGTGTATTTTGGTTGGTGATCTACAAATGGAAATTACTTGACTACAGCCCAAAATGTCTTCAAAATCTGAAATAAAAGCATTAGAAGACTATATTGACCAAATGTCTATTTTGGTAGAAACCAACACATCTCCAACTAAAAGTGTGGATGATGCTAACTATTGGGAGCGTCATTTAGATATACCACAAGTTCCTGTATTAAAACACCAAATCATTACATCCACTCCCTTAACTGCGGCCGCTAGTTGGCAACAGTTAAATACAACTAAAGTTGATTCCTGGATTACAGTATCCCAAACAGGGTTAAAAAAAACTACAAAAAATACCTCCTCCCTTCCACCTGTATGTCAAATCCCTACAAATAATTCTTTTGAACAACTTTCACAAATGATTGATGAAACTGTGTCAAGGAGCCCAGTATTTGGTATGAATGACAAAAATAAAGCAAACCTTAACCAAATACCTAGTGAGCAACTACTCACTGCCCAGGTCCTTCTTCAAACCCCCCCCCCATATCTACCCATGAGATAGTACCTAAGAAATAATTATTTGTATTTGGAGACTCATTATAAAATATATTGATCGTGTGGTTTGTAATCCTGACAAAGAACATCGTACTTGCTCCAGTTATCGGGGGCAAGGATTTCAGATATCACCTCAATGGTTAACTCAATCCTACAACCAGCTGGAGATAATCCACTGGTGGTTGTACATGTAGGAACTAATGACCTTTCTAAACTATCTTTGCAACAAATAAAACAAGACTATGTATCCTTGTGTAACTTACTAGTTGAAAGGGTTGTGACATATGTCTATCTGAAATTCTACCAGTTCCACGAGCTACAGAATTATTACAGCTAAAATAAAAGCCTTAAATGAATGGCTTCATAAATGGTGTCTCAGACAAAGTATTCCTGTCTGACATATTGGGAAGAATTCCGTCAAAGTCCATCCCTCTTTTGTTGGGACGGCTTACACCTTAGCAGAGGGGGTAGTGCATTACTGGGATGTAAAATTGCTACCTTTATTCATACTCCTTTAAACTAATGAGAAAGGGGGAGATTGGGGTACCAACCAATTCCCTTATTACTGGGATTCACTTTTCTAATCAGCAACAATTGAACATATTGTCTCTTAATGCTCGTTCTTTAAACATTGCGAATTTAGCAGAGTTGGAACTTAAGGCACCAATTCTTGACTTATTATTATTAGCTATAACAGAAACTTGGGGCAATACTGATAAAACCTGGACAACTGAAATCCCAGGATTTAATCATTACTTCAAAAACAGATCAGATAATAAAATAGGTGGTGGGGTCTGCCTTTACGTCAGAGATAACATCACTTCTTATCAGTCTTCAGTGAATGTTCAGTCTGAGAGTGTATGGGCATATATTCAACCCAAAGGTTCTCCCCAGATACTGATTGGGACTTGTTATAGTCCACCATCATCAGATTATAACAAAAGCTTACAGCTGGTCAATGAAATCTCTCAGCTAGCAAAAAATTGTTAAGTTTTAATTCTGGGTGACTTCAATCTTCCCAATATAAATTGGGATACTTTAACGGGTTCAAACCATCATGACCAAAACTTTCTTGAAACCATTATTGATTTAGGACTTTATCAATTGGTTAAGGAGTCAACACAGGGAAGTAACATCTTGGATCTCATCATAACCAACATTGATATACTTGTAAACAATATATTAATATCAGAACCACTTGGGAACAGTGACCATCTGTCCTTATTTTTTACTATCCCTTTCTCTCAACCCCCTGTAAGGAATAAGCATAAAATTAAACAATATTACAGGGCAGATTTTCATGAAATAAACCATCATCTAGGAGCATTAAATTGGGACAGCATTCTTTCCCCTCTTAATATTGATGAAGCATGGGAATTTAAAAAAAAAACAAATTCAAGAACTCGAACATCAGTTTATTCCGGAAAAACATAAATACAACAACAAAGGCAAACTTCCCCCTTGGTTTAACAGAGCTACAAAAATACAAATTTCCCATAAACAGAAACTTTTCTCATTACTAAAAAAAGTCCCCTTACTCAAAAGAATGAAATATTAATTAAATACAGGGAATCGTTAAAACATTAAAAAATTCAATTTTGTTAGCTAAACGTAATTTAGAATTTCGTATTGCACACACTAAGGACTCTCATAAAGCTTTGTATGCTTACTTAAATAGTAAAAAAGGAAACAACAGGAAAATTGGGCCATTAAATATAAACAACACAATAATTACTTCAGACTCCAAGACTGCTACAGCTCTAAATAACTATTTTTCATCAGTTTTTGTCCCGGATCCATCTCACATTTTCCTTGATAGACACCTCTCAAGTCATACAAAATTTACAATTGCAATGAATGAGGTCTATGATTTACTATCAACATTAAATAAAACTACTAGTCCTGGTCCAGACAATATATGTACCAAATTTCTACTGGTTGTTAAAGATACTATAGCCTTACTGCTTGCTATTATTTTTAATAAATCTCTCCACGAATCAAGGGTCCCTTCCAATTGGTTAACTGCAATAGTGACTCCCAATTTTAAACAAGGTTCTCATTCTAAAGTAGAAAACTATCGTCCAATTAGTTTGACTTCTATCCCTTGTAAATTAATGGAAAGATTAATTAAAACTTTTCTTGAAACAGAGATGGAAACTTAGAAAATACTTGATACAACCCAGCATGGATTTAAGACTGGATTTTCTTGCACTACAAATCTGCTTTCATTTTATAATTATATTAGTATGAATCTCGATTCAAATATACCAACTGATGTCATTTTATTGGACTACAGCAAAGCATTTGACAAAGTGTCACACAACATTCTGATTAAAAACTCATTCATCTAGGATTTCATTAACATTAGTTTCATGGATTAACAGCTGGCTGAGTAACCGCACCCAGAGGGTTCGGGTAAATGGTACCTTGTCAAACTTGGGAAGGTGACAAGCGGAGTTCCTCAGGGTTCCGTTTTGGGACCCACTCTGTTTAATGTTTTCATCAGTGATATGAAAATTTGTTCTCCTAATATACTCATGAAATTTGCTGATGACACCAAATTGGGTGGCACTGTGAACAATGCTGATAATATACAAACTTTACTAGCAGACCTTGCATCTATTGAACATTGGGCTACCGAAAACAAAATGCACTTTAATGTAACAAAATGTGCAGTCTTACACATAGGCAAAAACAACCCTAGACAGGTATACACCTTAAATAATATATCTATTAGAGAATCTTCTTTAGAAAAAGATCTCGGGGTACTAGTAAATAATAAACTTTCCTCATCTTCCCATTGCAACAAAATAGCTAATCAAGCCAATGCTCTTCTTTGTAGGATAAATAGTACATTTGTTTCTAAGTCAGAACAGTGTATTATGACCCTGTATAGATCTCATGTCAGACCTTACATGGATTATGGCTCCTCCTTTTGGAGTCCTTATCTAGTATCAGACATTAATAGAATTGAACAAATTCAACGCAGGGCCACAAAAAATATTCCATATTATGCTCATTTGGATAATGACACTAGATTACAGAAGACTGGCTTGTATTCACTCAAATAGAGACGAATAAGAGGTGATCTTTTACAGTTGTTTAAAATTATGAAATCTCCTATTCTAATGGAGCAATGTGGCTTAACATTATCCAACAGAAAAATTGTTGCCAGGTTACATAATAAACAAATTGACATCAAAAAATGCAATGCAAATAAAAGACAAAACTTTTTTACTATTAGAACTCCTACGATATGGAATACTTTGCCACAAGATATTGTTGATTCACCTACTATTATGATTTTCAAAAACAAAATAGACAAATGATTATTAGAATAGTACCGCATACAATGATTCACAAATGTGGAGGACAATCTCGATGGGCTATGGCCTTCTTTTGTCCAATTATCCAAGTTACCAAGTTACCAAGTGATAACTTTATGTCTTGGATCGAGGAAGGGGGTGGCACCATGCTAACCTGCCTCCACCACCCATACAAATGGGCCCATAATGGGCATGTAAATGGCTCTTTAGTGCCTTGCATGCCCAAAGGGGGCTCTAAGATGGTGGCACGACAATGGGAATGTCGACAGCCACAATAGCAACACTGGGGCAGTAAACACTGAACTGCTGCAAGCATTGCAGAGCGCAGGGCAGGACAGTGACAGCCAACACAGTGAATGAGTCACAGTGCAGGCAGTGAATAGCTGGCTAGCCATGCCCCCCCATGCAAGAGACAGACGGTGCTGCAGAAGGTAAGTGATGCCCCCCACAGGAGACAGTTGGCCCTATGGAAGGCAAGCAAGGGGGTAACCCCCTCAACCACAGGAACCACAGCCTGGCAGTGGGCATGCATAGGTGGTCCCCCACAGCTGAAGTACCACCACTGGCTGGAGACACACAGAGGAGGTGGAGCTCCCCCCCAACATCCCGCACCCAGGGTGGGCATGGCCCTATACCCTCCCATGCCCACAGTAGCAGGGACCATTTCATGCCCACCCCCCAGGAGCACAGCCCCTCCCATGCAGGCCACCCACAAGACACACTGGCAGGGCACAGCCAGCCACACCCAGGCCCATGAGGTGGTGCACCATGTCCCAAACCTCCTAGAGATGTACCCCCCCAACACAGGACACAGAACCACTGCAGTGCACAAATTTATTGTGAAGGTGCATGGTACACACACACACACACACACACACACACACACACACACACACACACGTGTACAGGTGGCCACCAGGGCAGGAACAACATACCACACTGCCCACCACCAACCATGCCACCACCCATAACCCCACAGAGGACAACAGTCTAGCCAGTCATATACAGGATGGTCAGTGACAGGCTCCACAGGTCAGGGGCAGGCAGCTGCAGACAGGGGGACCACTACAACTGCAGCCAGATATTCAAGGTGATTCCTGGCAGGTAGTCCCAAAGGGTGCACTGCTCCTACTGCTCCACTATCTCCATGATTCTGTCACTGCAGTCCCTGGTTCACTACCTGCTGGCACCACCATCTACACCATGTAGCACCTGCTGCATGCGGAGCTCCATGAGATGCTGCTGCCCCCTGAGCACCTTAATGAAGCACCACACTGTGGGGCATGACACCCCCATCAGGGAATTGAAACCACAGTGTCAGCCCTCTATGTTTTTATTAGTACGTAGCATCCCCTCTTGTGCCACAGCATAACAGTTCTGAAAGTCAGTTGGGTATGGCAGACTCCGCCAAACACCACTGCGGACCATGCGCCCCAGCCAGGAGTCCTTAAAGTAATCCATGTAAGATGCAAGCTCCTCTCATGGGCAACAAACACCTCCCAGGTGTGCAGCACTTTGTAGGTGGTACAGATGTCCTCCAGTGGCACAAATGCCAGGGTGGGCAGCATCCTCACATGTAGGGTGAACTCATTGCTGGTGACATACTGCTGGGTGAGGGTGCCATACTGCTGCAGCTTGTGCCACAGGCACTGTGAGAGATGAAAGAAGCACCATCACAGCCTGGCATGTGGGAACATAGCACACAGGGACTTGAATGCCACCTGTTCAAAATCAGTCATGATGGTGTGTGGGTGTAGGCCAGGGCACAACTCCAGCAGCTTGTGCAGGACCGTGGTATAGCACCTCACAATCCTGCTGGACATGAGCATGTACATGGATGGCAACATGGTGTCCACCTCCATGCAGTGTATATTATACAATTAGTGGAAGAGGCATGGGCAGCACCTGGAAGTCCCATTATCGAACCACGAGGGGCCTGTGCTAGATATTCCAGGTTGCAGGTGGTGCTGAAGATGAGGAACCATGCCAGCCCCCCATCATAGTCATGTAACAGGAACAGTTCCCCCATGCCAGTGCTCCTGTATTCCTGTGGGATGCTGCAATAAGATGGTCGGTTCCAGAGGTGCTCTCCGCACCACCCTCTTAGCCCTCTGGATGACTCTTTTTCAGGTTGCCCATGGATGGCAGGTGGCCCATGACAGTGTCAATGATGCTGCTGCAGCATGTAGCCACTACCTGCTGGCTGCTCTCTGTTGTTGCCATGGCCCGCTCTTTCACCATTGCACATACCCATCTCACCTCCACTGCAGGGCTGTCTGGCACATGATTGTGCCACCCTGAGAGTGACATATCACCCACATCCACAACCATCTGGGCATGGCAGGGGCACCAACCAGTGTGTTGCTGCACACATGTTCAATATGACACGGTCCCATGGTTGCACTCCCATTAATACATGTACCCTCAATGTGTGAGTAGGTTCTTCCCACTGGTGCTTTTCACAAATGTCAGTGGCATTTCTGTGAGCTCCTGGTACTTGATCTGTATCGCAGGCCATCTTATCTGGCCTCCAGGTCCCCACTTTTGTGGTCACCATCCATGGATGTTGATGCACTGCGCCCTGTCTGCACAGGTGCGTCCATACACCTGTTGCGGGTGCATACAGTGACACCATTGTTGCCACTGGGCATAGCCATTGGGGAGGCATGTTTCTGCCACCATCAATGTAGGGGATCTTGTTGGGCCATGCACATCACTGTCCACCTGGACTGGACACTGTGTTTGCCACTGCTGTGTAGGGGCTCACCCACTCTGTTGCTGCCCCATCCCCCGACATCCACTCCACTGACAAATCGCCATTCTGGCCATGCCTTTTTCACCGGTCTGCATCCACTGCACAGGCACACATTGTTGTTGAGCACCTGTCTGCCTGAGACACCTATCGACACAATGCCTGTCTCTGTTGGGGTGTCGCTAGGTAGGGTGTCACTGTGTTGATGTCAATGTCCGATGGGTAAGTGCCCGAGGGGCACATTTGCATGGGTCCCTTTAAATATTGCAAATAGTGCTCCAGCACTATCTACTCTTGAGGCCCACATCAGGACCCATGTCCAGGCAGCACTACTTGACTTAGTGCTGTGCTGACATAGCCATGTATTCGGTTCCATAGAGCCAGTGCCCTGTCCAACTGAATATAGCAACCTTGGACCCTTAGGAAAATGCAAAGCACAGCCCAAACCTTTACGCTTCATTTTGCGTTGTACTGAGAATTGGATCCAAGGTGTCAGGATGTGACAAATATTAATGGATAAGAAACCATCTGCACTCTGGCAGCTAAATATAATAGATCAGGGAGGTATGTAGGAGGTCCAGTGATTTCTGTGAAGATAAGGCCTTGAATGAAACTCATTTAAATCATTAAAACTGAGACCAATGCCACAATAACTACATTGTGATGGGATGATATCACATTAATACTAATGAATATTTATGTCCCCCCTAAGGGATCTTCATATTACTCAAATGGAATTTGACCCTCTCTGTGTAGGGAATTGGAAATTGCTATGGCTAAATTCCCTTTGGCTTGTATCTTAATTGCTGGCAATTTTAATTCCAGAGTAGCTAATTTTGACAACATAGATCTCTGGCAAACTGATCTGGATGCTTTGAATGTCCCAATTAGGAAGAATACAGATAATGATAAAAATGTGAGTGGTAAACACACTGGTGCTTAAGCACTACTGGGCAGTAATTACGCGCCAGAGGCACGTATCCTACCTGTGCAGCTCTGAGGCCCCTGGACAGGCACAGTGTATGCATAATCACAATGGCAAACACCTGCTGGGTGCGTGTCTATAGATCCACTCTCCCGGCATGCAGGTTCAAGTGGGGTGGATGAGGGCAGAGCAGCGGACCTAGGCAGCCTTCCAATAGGATGCCCGAGTCAGGTCCCACAATGGATCCCTTATGCGTCAGGGCGTGGGTCCTGGTGCCTGAATAACCACATGCGCATTCAGATCAGCACAGACCTGCCCCCTCACTGACAGCAGCTCTCATCCTACCTATGGTGCAAATCCCCACCCCCAAAAGCAACCATGCCCCAGTCCCCTATGCCTGTGCCCTCTGCAGCACTGCCTGTCCCAATGGTGCCCCTCCACACATCTGTGCCTGCCCCATCCATATGTAGGCCCAACCCCCCTAGCCCCTGTACCTGTCCTCCTGTGTTGGGGACAGCCAGTGGCACTGTCTGCCACATACCTCCTTGGCTGCCAGCCATCCAGGTGATGCTGGGAGCATGCTGATTATAATGTCCGCATGCTCCCAGCATCACCTGGCTGGCTGGCTGAGGAGATGTGTCATGGGCAGTGCTGCTGGCCATCCCCTGACACAGGAAGAAAGGTATGGGGCAGGGGGCTACAGGGGGGCCACTGACCACCATGCTGAGCACCACCGGAGGGGCCAGGGGTGATGTATGTGCTGGGACGGGTGGTGCTCTGTGGCCATCAGGAATGGCCACAGGTGTCCTATTGATGGGGGTCCTGGGCTTTCCCTCTGGTCCGGGCAGCAACCTGGTTTGTGCACGGGGCACATTGAGGACTTACAGCAAGGTTCTCCCTGGCATAACCTGCACCCCCCTTCGCACTCTGGCCAGCGCTACATGCCTTAGTGCATGGCGCGTAGTGCTGCCCCAGGTGTGTTGTGGTCTCTGGGGCTGGGGATTGGGTGCATATAAGCTGTGAGCCCCACCTTAGTGCATCTCACATGGGGGGCACAATGGGTGTGGAGTGTCTCCACGCCATTCATATGCGGTGCGTAGCCACTCTGCACATTTGTGCATAGGCCCCTTTATTGGTATGGTAACAGATAATTCTCTTCTTATACTAAGTGGATGGTTATCTGGAGATGATTGTGGTAAGTTACTTATTGTGGCCCTGTCATTCAAAATACCATCAGTTCGTGTTATGTAATCCAGAAAATATTTCCATGTTTAAGCAACTAAGCATAGAAAAAAAGAGCCAAAAGTGATGCTCCACTTCCTCTAGAAATTACGACAGGCAAGAAAAATATTACTGTGAAGAAACCATTCCTTTTACTGTTGCTCAGATAGTATCCTAGAAACTAGGATACCAATGGATACCTCCCATTGGGCCAGATAGTTGCTGTGGTAGGATAGTTGTATTATCTGACCATGGATCCTACCCTCCAGGATCCAGTGCATGGATCCTACAAACGTTGTTGATCCTGTGGCTCCTCGCAACAAACGCTGTGAATCCTGTGGATCCTAACAACAGATCCGGCTCAGATCCTAACTATTTGACCTAGGACCACAGGATCTGACCTAAGATCCATTGCTATCTGACGCTGTATCCTAACTATCTAACCTAGGATCCCTGGATCTGACCTAGGAACCCTGGATCCTAACTAGGCTCCATCGCTATCTGATCCAGGATCCTACATCTGTCTTTGGTTGGATTTCTGGTAGGATCCTAGACAGGATACCAGCACTATCTGACAGATAGTGGTAGGATCTTCAAAATAACTATTTGAGCAACACTAGTTCCTTTAGATGCCCATTAATATTAGGGGAAATAGAAGATTACAACTGGAGGGATTAGTTCTTGATAAAATGAATTGTAAACTATATAAAGTAAGGAAGTGGTTTATATGTTAAAGGCAGTCACACATTCCAAATGTCTTGATAAAGTGTATGAAATTATTGTCAATCTTTTCAAATTCTTACATCCAATTATATACGTTAACCCAGCAGAAGTGGATAAACCTCACTCTTGGTTTAATAAAAAATGTGAATAAACAAATAAAAAAAACCTGATGAAAACAATAAGATGGACAAAAACCAAAAACACCCTACCAGATTAATTTTAACATGCTCACCTCAAGGTATCTTTCCTGCTTTGTGACTGTCAATACCCCCCCCCCACCCATTTTAAATACCGCCTGGGTTTCTGTGCACTAGGTGCCTGATTTTGCACTTTCTGCTTTGAAACACAGCTGCCATACCCTTGACTACTCCTCGAGATTTCTCAGGTCTCTACTCATTCACTCCACCCCCTCCGAAGTAGCTACCCAATTGCAGATCTTGGTGTCATCTTCAAAGTGGCATACCTTCCCTTATAGCCCTTCCAGCTCTTCTACAATGTTACTTATGAAGACACTGAAGGGGACTGATCCCAGCATTAAGCCCTGAGATAACCCACTGATCACTCTTTCCTCATTAGAGTGAGTGCCATTTACCACAAATATCTGTCATCTATTCATCAACCAGTTGTGTACCCAATTTATCACCTTTGGTCAGCCCCCCTAACTGCCCAGTTTCCTTATAAGCCTCCTATGAAGTACGGTGTTGAAGGCCTTGCTGAAGTCTGAGTAGGTCACATCCACCGCCCCACTGTGATCTATTTCCCTGATCACCTAGTTGAAGACATTGATCAGGTTAGTCTGAAATTACCCCCCTCCCCCACAACAGGATTATCAGATGGCAAGGTGGCAGGAAATGTTTATGGCTATCTATCTATATGACAAAAATAACTTCTGGACATTGGTTGCTAAGGGCACCAATACATTCTAGCCATGCCTGTCTGTATATATTCCTGAAGAAACGTGGATCAAGCATTATAAAAAAAAAAATTATTATCCAACACACAGTTTACAATAAATGGGGATCCTTGCATAAGAAAGGACAGGCATTAAGCTCAAACACTTAAGTGATCCTTTAATCTTTATGTTGTCTGAAGCAGAAGATTCTATTATAGCTTTTGCTAATGTAGCCCTGGTACCATCCTATAAGAGGGCTACTACCCCTGCTTGGGTGGCCACAAACCAGGTTGAGGGGCCTGGGTTCCCGTTTTGCTGTTACCGTTGATGCTCACAAAAACACCATTTTCTGCTTCGCTTTTGTCTCTAATGCCATCTCCAGGTCTCTAGTCCCGCTTGTGTTCAACACAGTGACCAGGACCACTGGAGAGGCAACTTAGTCGGCTGCAGAATGGACAAAACTGAAATGCATTTCTGCTCATGCGTGGAGCACCGGACCTGCACCAGAGTGTGAATATGGGTGGTGGCTCCTCAAGTCAGCTCCTCCAGCCCCAATTCACCTGCAGAGAAGAAAAAAATACAGGGTCTGAATGGAGAACTCTCTGGACTACTGGGGATTGGCCAGGAAATTGGGGAGGGGGATTCCAGGTGGACAATGGGAATGGGAGCAGCCTCAAAAGGGCAAACAGGTAAGCCCCCCAACAGGGGCATTACATTAATAATAAAACACCTGGCCCTGGTGCCATTCCCTGTGAGCTATATTTGGTGCCACTTTGAACAACTTTTTTTAATAGATATCTAAGACAAAAATGTATTCCCTATTCATAGAAAAATATAAAAAATACGTAATTGTCCCCATACATAAGAAGGGATCAGTCCATGACCCTATTAACTTCTGTCCAATCAGCTTACTTGACACCATGTCAAAAATGTTTTCTAAAAAGTTACTAGGAAGACTATTGGACTAGTTGGAAAATAGCAAATATCTTCAATCATTTCAAGCAGGGTTTAGGACAGGATTTTCTGCAGTAGATAATACTTTTGTTCTAGTACACATACTAAGGATAGTTGTCTGCCTCGAGTTTCTTGGAGTCCTCCGGTGGTCTGCCGGTCGGTTGGCCACCCAGCTCCTTTCAGCTCTAGTTACCACCTTCACTACAGGGCATCCAAGGATGCAGAGGTAAGATCCATAGAGAGTGAGACAGGAGAGGGGACCAGAGTGCCAGAGGCAGTTCATTTAGATACTGTAAGCACAACTCTCACTAACCTAATTCTTAGTGGGATAGTATCCTAAAGTTTTGACTTTAAAATTGCATTTGTGATTATGAAACTGCTCTAGTTACAGGGGGATAGTAAGAAAAGGGGAAGATAGACCAAAAAAAGAAAACAAACAAAAAATTAATAGTGGCAAGTTAGGGTCTAGCAATAGTTGGGTATATGTGCTGGAAATGTGTTGTTGTGTAACTGTGGGTGAAGAGACAAGATAGAAATTCTACTTGGGCAACAGTGATTGGGGCAAGTCATCTTGTTTGAAAGAGTTGTTGAGGAAGGAGGAGTGTGGGTTTGCTAGATATTCTTTTAGGTAACAGGTGGGTGGCCTGCTGGCAATGGTTAGGTGTGGTTTAAAGTGAAGGAATACAGAAACCTAGGGATAGGTGAAACTCCCTATATAGGGTAAGGGAATAAAAAGGAATCAAGGGGCTAAAATTATAGAGAGGTTAGGGAGTATAGGATGATAGCAGTGGTGCAGTGCAGTGGCTGTGGGCCGCAGTCTTCAGGGAGGCCTTCTGGAGGCTACGTTGCTGCCCCGTCTGCATGCGCCTCTTTTTTACTAAGGGAGGAGGTTGCCAAACTCAAGACCGAGTTGACTTGGGTTTTCAGGACTTAATTTCCCCCCCTAGGGACCACCTAGTCCACCACCGCTACCTCAAAGGGTGCAAAGTAGGAGGAGTGGCTGGGCAATGGTGGAATGGGGGAGGGTAAGGGTGGTCGGAGCACAGACACATCCCCCATCTGGTACCACTCTGAAAATCCTGTAGGAATGTTTCATAGAGGCACCCAAAGTAGTGATTGGGGTAGATGTGGGGGTCCTCCATTGTAGAGACCTCAAGGGGGGGATGGCAGAGGACCCCAGAGAAGGAGGAAGTGAATCCTGGTGGGGGTCTCCATGGTGAGGGGCATACAGTCAGGGGCAGGTAGGGATGAGAAGAGGAAGATTAGGTGCCTTCCCAGTGCCACGGCTCAAAGGTATGGAAAAAGGATTCAAGGAATAACTGGGGCAGCAGGAAGGGAGAGAGAGCTGGACATCATTGTCCATCTGGGGACTAATGACCTGGCTTGGGATGAGCCAGCAATAGTTCAGGAGGAGTTCAGGGAATTGGGGAGGGGTCTTAGGCAATTAGCACAATCTGTGACCTTCTTGGAAGTGCTATCTGTCTATGATGGGGCAGGACAGGATTTTCTGCAGCAGGAATTTCAATGCATGGTTGAAGTAATGGTGCAGAGAGGAGGGAGTCAGATTCATTGTGGACTGGGGCCTCACCTGGAGGGATAAAGGCCTGTACAGTGGCGACAGTCTGCATCCATCCAAGAGGGGTATTGGGAGCCTCATTGAATGGTCTAAATGCTACATTAGTGAGCATTTAAACTAGCCAAGGGGGGCGGAATGAGACAGACAGACATAAACTATTCCTCCCACAGGCTTACAAGGTCAGTGGTGTAAATTCAGACAGAGAGAAATCCCAAGGAACCAATTAAGATTTGTCAGAAAAATAGCGGAGGAAATAAGGGAGGACAAATGGGTAAAATGAGAGGACGTGGCAGTACAGTCTGGAGAGCCATGTGTGCAATTGCTCGAAGTCTGGGCAATAAGATTACAGACTTAGAGGCCACCATGGCAGAAGTGGACCTGGATATAGTCACAATTACCGAGTCCTGGTGCAGTGAAAACCAGGACTGGGTTGTAGCCATACCAGATTATGATCCATTCAGAAGTGACAGGGTAGATTAAAGAGCGAAGGAGTGGACCTTTATGTGAGGAAGACATGAAAGCTACAGAAATACAAGGAGAGCAGGGAGGTGCAGAGGTACTGTGGGTCACCCTGAAGACATGGAAGGGGTCTGTTTTTCACACAGGAGTGATCTACAGACCTTCAGCAAAGGAGAGAGAGGCAGATAAGGACATGTTGGAAGTAATCCAAAGGATGGCAAGCAAGGGGGAGGTATTGTTGGTGGGAGACTTCAATCTACTGGACGTGGATTGGAGCCTCCCAGCTGTGGCAACAGTTAGAAGTTGGGACATCCTAGATTCCCTGCGTGGGGGCCCTCAAGCAACTTGTTAAGGAACCCACTCATGGAGGGGGCAATACTGGACCTGGTACTGACAAACAGGTACAGTGTTGCTGATGTCACGGTGGGTAGCCACCAGGGAACCACTGATCACTGTACAGTGTGGTTCAATTTAAGAATTGGGACAGAATCAAACCACACTAAAATAAGGGCCCTGGAGTTCAGGAGGGCCGATTTTAAGAAAATGAGAGAATGCCTCAGGAACGCCCTAGCAGGGATAGAGAAACTGTGTGAAGTTGAGGAACAATGAGCAGTGAGAAGGCAACAAACCTCTGTTTCAGGTAGGTTAACAAGGGAAAGAAAAAAAGAGACTGCTATGGTTCTCTAAAGAAGTAGCAGAGAAAGTAAGGGCAAAAAAAGCTAGCATTGAAAAGGTAGACGACAACACAGAAGGAGAAGGAGAAGGATAGGGAGAGATATCAGGAGAAACAATGGGAGGCAGGGAAAGCAGCTAAGAGCACAAAGGCACAAACAGAGAAGAATATTGCCAAGTCAGTAATCAAGGGAGATAAAACATTTTTTAGATATATATGCGAAAAGAGAAAGACAAAATAAGTGATAGTAAGGCTAAAAGGAGGAGGAGAGGTTTGTGTGGAAGAGGACCAACAAAAAATGGAGGCATAATGAGCAAATACTTTTGTTCAGTATTTATGGAGGAAGGGGTAGGTGATGGGCCACAGATATATGACAAGGGCATTAAAGGAAGGGAGGTGGAAACTAGTCTTTTTACGGAGTTGAGAGTCATCAAGGAACTTGCACAACTAAAAGTGGACAAGCAATGGGGCCTGATGAGGTACACCCTAGGATACTGAGGGAACTCAAGGAGGTGCTGGCTGCACCTCTGACAGACCTGTAACCTATCATTAGATATGGGGAAGTTCTGGGGGACTGGAGGAGGATAGATGTGGTCCCATTTCACAAAAGTGGTAATAGGGAGGAGGCAGGAAATTACAGAGCTGTCAGCCTGACTTCAGTGGTAGGTAAAGTAATGGAATCACTACTGAAGGAAAGGATTGGGGAATACCTTGTGACTAGTGGATTACAGGATCCAAGGAAGCATAGTTTCACAGGGCAGAGGTCTTGCCAGGCAAAGTTAATTGAGTTCTTTTACTGGGTGACCAGGGAAGTGGATCAGGGTGGAGCCATGGATGTGGCCTACCTGGATTTCAATAAGGCCTTCGACACCGTTCCACACAGAAAACTGATTAGCAGGGCAGCCTAGGAGTAAGTCCAAAAGTAGTAAAATGGGTAAGAAGCTAGCTAAGCAACTGGCCGAAAAGGTTGGTGGTAAATGGTGTTCACTCTGAAGAAGACAAGGTGACTAGCAGGATGCCACAGGGATCAGTACTAGGCCTGGCCCTCTTCAATGTCTTTACTAGTGATATTCCAGGAGGGCTGGAAGGACAGGTATACCTATTCGTGTATGACACAAAAAACTGCAACAGAGTGGACACACCAGAAAGGGTAGAAAAAATGAGGGATGATTTGAAAAAGCTAGAAGACTGGTCGAGGGTTTGGCAACTGGGCTTCAATGCAAACAAGATGGCTACCGGAGTTCAATGCACATGTGCAAGTTGTCGCAAATATGCAGAAAACTCTGGCGGGCATCTGGGACTTGATGAACAGTGCTGCATTCTACCAATGAACTAAATAGTGTGGTAAATGCATGCACAGTGACTGCCGTTCACCTCCATTATTTAAAAGTCCGGTCAGTATCCAGTAATCCTCCTTTCCTCTGCTGTCCTTGCAAGATGTCTGCAGTGCTCTGCCCACTGCAGCCGTACAATGTGAAAAATCATGCACTTGGGGCACAGAAATCCGGGGGCAATGTACCAATTGGGCAGGGAGGTATTGGCAAACACAAAACAGGAAAGGGACCTGTGGATAATCATTTCTGATGACCTGAAAGTAGCAAAGCTGATAAAGCTAGCAGGATACTCAGGTGCATTGGGAGGGGGTATCACCAGCAGAAAGAGGGAGGTAGTGTTACCTCTGTATAGTTCAATAATTTACATGATATAGTGTTTATACTACTGCATCTAATGACCATCAACGATGCAGAAGCGATTGCAAAACTCTAAAATGTTTTGATCAAAAGAAGAAGAATTAGACAAAAGGACAGCTGATGGACTCAAGTGCAAAGCAAACCTCATTTTTTGCTAATAGTTAGCCTTATCCTGTATAGAGATTATCCACCAGAGTCCGGCCATTAGAGAGAGAGAGAGAGAGGTCCCAAGTTCCACTGGCCCTCCTGGTAGATTTAAATAATCATGTTAGACTGGACATCAGCTAATGAGCTCGTACTATTCTCCATCATACACATATTTAATGTTAAATCTGCACCTTAATCAAAGCTGCTACATGATATTGCACATACTCTGATAATAGATCCTCAGATTTGTTTTTACTTGTCTAAGTATACTTTACAGGGCTGTGTGGAATTTTAAAATTCTGATGTAAGGAAATTCTGTGAAATTTCATGAAATTCTGCTAAAATTCTGCAGAATTTTGTCAGAAGCAGAATAGCAGAATTCCACTGCAGAACACTGTAGAATGTGGATATACCATCAGCACAACGATATTTTCACAGCAAAGACCATCACAGCGACAGATATCGGCAGGTGGCTGTGATGGTTCCGCTGTACACCATCACTGTGCATCCTGATGTTTCACTTCCACCACAAAACAACTCCGACTTGGGTTGGTTATTTAAAGAAGGGGAGGGGCATGGGGGCAGCCAAAAACACTTTGGTCCTGACAGCACAATGCCGACCATTGGCATTGTTCCCATCGCTGTATGGGTAGTCAACAACAATGTTGTCACTGCGGCTTGGTGGAACCTGGAATGTATTATACTACCACAGAATAAAATTCTGCAGATCTCTATATTCCGCAGAAAATATTCCATAACCATTTTATATAGAATAAAGTATGGGTCGGGGTGTGTAATGAGATTTTACACATAACCGAGTTGTGGGATGCAACATAAGCCCGGTGAAGCCCGAGGTTTGTAGCAGTAATCAAGTGTGTAAAATCGAGTTTGACACCGACCCTATATTTTTATATAATTGCGGGTTTGCCTTTTTTGCCTCAGCAATTATATAAAATAAAGAGTCTGTGTCTCCTGCCAGTGTATGCCATGGTTGGTCCTTTTACTGCGGTGCCGAGATTTTTATATTTTAAATTGTTTTTTTTTTTCCCCCGATTTCTTCACGTCTTCCTGTGCAGGGCATAAGGGGGGAGAAAAGAAGAGGACTTACCGCGGAGTTGTTCTGGCGGTTCGGTAACACGGAAGTGAGGAGTGCTGATGGCTGGTAACGCTGCTGCTGCATGAGCATGCGCAGAGGTAGGGAAATCGTGCTCGTGTTTGCCGTTATTAACGCTCCTTTATAACGGCAAATTACGCCACAGTTTCCCTATGGGAAAAAGGCAGAGCCGGTAATTATACCTAGATTACATTTCAATGTTTTAGGCCTGAGGATGAGTAACCTGATCATGAACTGTATCCTCCATATTTCTAATTTATGTTCTGCTATATCATTTAAATCATTAAAAGTGAGAGTGACCCCCTAGTGAGTAGGAAATGTCATGTGCAGAATTCAGTTCCGAGGGAAATCTCACAACTGTTAAAAAATGGACACATGGTTCTGCATTCCACAGTAAATGCACCCATGTGACTCCCTCAGCTCACTGCAGACATAATGGTCATTTGAGAGAAAATGATCTGCTCTGCTGTTGTTGCAACAGAAACTGTGCTTTAAAGTCTTCAAAAATGTGCTTCTTCAAGTGCTTTTAGTACAGGCCTGTTGTAAAAGTTATAGTGGTGTTGGTGGTAAGTGTACTAGTGTGCGTTTTTTTATTTGTTTATTGGAGTTGTGTTTTCCCTGCTAGTTAAGGGGGGAGCTGAGCTTATCACTAGCTGCAGAGAGAGAGAGAGAGAGAGAGAGAAAGAGAGAGAGAGAGAGAAAGGGAATTGTTTGTAGTCATATACAGATGACATAAAGAAAATGTATTTTTGAGTAATATTATATACATAGATAGATGCTTTATTTATAAAGCACTCCTCTCTGGAGTATCAGAACACTGTACATTAAAACAAGTCAATGCAATACAATAATAATAACATTTCAAATTCGGATTCTAGATCAGCAAGAAAAAGAAGCATTCCTAAAATGCATCCATCATCTATAATTAAAATACAGCACCCAATATAACTAATTATGGGCCTAATGCCTGTTGAAAAAGGAATGTTTTAAGACCTGTTTTAAAGGCTTCTACTGTGGGTGCCTCCCATAAATACCTAGGTAGTGAGTTCCACAGGGTAGGCACTGCAACTGAGAATGCATGATCCCCTAAATGCCGCAGCCTAGACCTGGGAACCCCTAGGAGGCCACCTTTGGCAGAAAGGAGAGCCTGGGTTGACTGGTGGGGCACCAACAGATCATGCAGATTAACTGGTCCCCCGTCATGCAGGACCTTGTAGGTAAAGAGTCCTACCTTGAAGACAATCCTCCACCTGACTGGCAGCCAGTGCAGCTCACAGAGGACAGGAGTAATATGTTTGTTTCTTTTTACCCCCGATAATAATCTCGCTGCCGCATTTTGCACCAGCTGCAGTCAGCGACGGTTGCCTCCAGATAGCCCTAGGTATAGGGCATTGCAGTAGTCCAACCCGGATGTGACAAATGCATGTACCAGCATGGGCAGCTCCTCAGATGGAATCATGGCCCAGATCTGGGCAATGTTTCTCAGATGATAATATCAACTTTTGGCAACAGCCGACACCTGAGCATCAAGTGTCAGTCCATCATCTAGGATCACACACAAATCCTTCACCTGAGTAGATGGGGTAAGAGGAATCCCCACAGCACTAAACTGGGGGTCACCCTGATCACCCCACCACCACCACCACAACAACCTGGATCCACCACTAGCACCTCAGTCTTGTCTGGGATAAGTCCAAGCCGGTTTTGAGACATCCAGCTCTGTATTTCCTCTAGGCAGCTGTTAAATACTGAAGATGCCACCTGGTTACCAGGTGCACAGGACAGATACAGCTGGGTATCATCTGCATAACAGTGAAAACCCAGCCTGTACTGCCTGATAATGTCTCCTAGTGGCAGCATATACACTGTGAACAAGAAGGGCGACAAGACCGAACCCTGTGGCACACCACAAGACAGAGGCTTTGGGCTAGATGTGGCCAGTCCATTGTTACCCTCTGCACCCTGCCTGTCAGGTATGACCTGAACCAGCTGATGACCTTTCCTGACAGGCCACACCAGTGCCACAGGCGGTCGAGTAGTACCTCAGGATCCACAGTGTCAAATGCTGCTGACAGGTCCAAGAGAAGTAAGATGGTACACTCTTTCCTGTCCCTTGCCAAGAGGAGATCATTAAGCAACTTTACCTGGGCAGTCTCCATACTATGTCCAGTCCAGAACCTAGACTGGAATATTTCATAAGTGGAAGAGGAGGCAAGATGCTTCTCAAGCTGTATGGCCACCACTTACTCAGTAACTTTCCCTTAAAATGGGAGGTTTGAGACTAGCCTGTAGTTATCGAGGCACTCCAGGTCCAATGAGGATTTTTTTCAGCAAGGGCCTAACTAATGCCTCTTTCAAGGACGGCAGGAAGACCTCACTGCTCAGAGAACTCAGGACAATCTCAGCAACCACAGGCCCAATCAGGTCCAAGCACTCCACCAAAGGTGGGTATGACCTGGACCAAGATCATACTGTGTTGGCCGCAGCCTCGAGATTGTAGTCACCACCTCTTCCACTCCAACTGGCTTGAACTCAGTCCAGACAGGAGGAGTGCTCCGGCATGATTCAGGAAGAACCCCACAATCCCTTCGAGAGACACTGGGGGAGATCCCATCCCTGATAGATGACACTTTGTTGGCAAAGAGCAGAGTGAACTCCTCGCACCTAGTGCTCGATCTGCCTCCACCCACACAGAGACAGGCAGGATGTAACAGCCTGTCTACCATGCGGAAGAGCTGAGCTGGTTTGTTGCTTACCGCAGCAATCTCTCTAGATAGAAAATCTGACTTCTTTTGGGAGATTGCCCCCTGATAGTCACAATAATTCAACTTCAGGGCCAATTTGTCCTGCAACTGTCCCGATCCCCTCCAGCATCTCTCTATCCTCTGACCCCTCATCTTTAACTCTCTGAGTTCCTTGCCAAATGAAGAAAGTCTCTAGCAAGTGGACAGGGGTCAGACACAAATGGGTGACACTGAATCGAAGGCAGCCATGACTGTCCTGTTATAGGCAACCACCCCCTCCTCTGATCCAGCCACACACATAGCCTTCACACCCATTAGGTCCAGCACCGCCAATAGTCCTGATGAGGACACTCCTCTTAAAGGGCAGTACTGGACCATCTCCACTGGGGCAGGACCATCAAGGAGGGGTACAATCCTGAACCCCATGGTGCTGTGATCTGACCATAATACCTGGTCTATCTTTAGATCACTCACCCCCAGGCCAATTGAAAACACAAGGTTGAATGTGTGGCAGCGTGAATGGGTCACTGACATGACATGTTGTGTCAGGCCAATGGCCTCCATATTCCTCAGGAGATCTGCCCTTAATCCCAGGAGCCCATCGTCGGCCCAGGCATTGAAGTCCCCCAGAATAAGCCATCTGGGGAACTCCAACACGAGGCCGGTGATGAGTTTGTTAATCTCCTGCAGGAGTATATACACTAAAATAATTAACAAATAACTGCTGGTGTGTCACAAAAATACATCTGACTTACTGTTTTAAATAAAAAAAAGTCACAAGCAGACTTTTATCCTTGTAACAAAGGAAATTGTTTCTGACCTTGAATACTGTTTTCAGTGTCAGTACCACTATGAAGAAATGTGGCTCAGTACGTGGTATTGTGCAGTTGAGTGCCATCTGTGGGAGAGGCAAGAGAAAAGCTGTACATGCAGCCAGTGGTAGAGAAGCAGCAGCAGCATCTTCTAACATGTAGTCCATTGTTGTGCACATTCTGTTTGTAGCTCCAATACAACAAATGGCGACTGTTGTGCCATCTGATTATGGTGGAAAAGAAGTCACCAGTGGGGGGGGGTGTTAGTGCCACTGTGCAGCATAGTCACATTGTAAAACAATCAGCAAGCGACAAAGCAGCAATGCCGGGTAGCAATGCCTCTAATGTCCCAATCACAGGGAGAGGAGGAGTCTCAGAGTTAGGCTATTTTCAAGTCTAAGACTCAGTCACAGATGATTTGGGATGATTCTCTGTGTCAGGTGTTAGAAAAGGAGGAGGAGGAGGCAGTGAAGGAGGTGAATGATGGAGTGCAGAGGATAAATAAGGAGAAGAGGGATGGTCTGGTCAAGGATATCAACACTGGGAGCAGTAATGTTTGTTGCAATCTAAATGATCCAGTCCTGGATTTAGACTGGGAGCCAGAGAGAGAGGTCCCCAAGATTTTGTTGCGTAAATAAAAAAGGAAGGAGAATGTGAGGAGTGGGAGGAAGTGAAAGCAGAGGGTGATAAGTGTGATAAAGTCACATGCAAGAAGAAAAAAAAGCAGTTAATGTGAAGCAGAGCCACGATGATAAACAACAAGTAGACTGTGTTATAAGAGGTAGCAGTGGAGGTATCGGTGGTCGTAATGTCAGAGGTGCAGGCCCAGTCATGTTGTCCCCTCATGGTCAAATGCCATATGTTTGGAAACAGCAATCCATGGCAAAAACAAGCTCTTTAGTGTGGGATTTTTTTTGTCACAGATCCCACAGATGAGAGATTTTCAACTTGCCAGATCTGCAAAGCTCAAGCAAACCATAACAAAACTGGGTCAAGTCTCAGGACTGTGGGTCATTGTAGACATATGAAAACCAGACAGTTAATTAAGTGGCAGGAGCATGAGAGGAAAGCTTAATTGGGATTGGGGCAACCTGCTGTTGGTCATGGGGGAAGAGGGTATGATGAGGCCATGGTCAGGGATATAGACAATAGCAGCTGTAGCATTAGCAGTGCCATAATGTTTCCTGTCACCAGCATCCCTGCCAGTAAAGTTTTTAAACGGGCTATTTTGATTTGTGGATATTTCTCAAAAGGGCAAAGTATGAGACCTACCCAGCTAGTAATAATCTATCCCAGTCATCTGTCACACCATGTTCCCCATCTGCAGCACCCCCACCACTAGTGCAACCTAAAATAACCAAGGCACTGTCCAAAGACACAAACTATCACCATAACCACCCAGTCCTCTGGGAACTCAGTACCTGTTTGACCCAAATTCCTGCAGTTGATATGTTGTTTTACTGTTTTGTTGAAAATGCTAGTTTATGACATCTAATAAGTAGGGCAGTTCCAAAGTAGAATATTCCATCAAGTACATATTTTTCCACAAAAGCTGTTCGTGAACAATACTGTATATAGATTTGAAATCCTTTGTGTCTCATTCCATTAGCCATTGTGCCAAAGACACTGTGCACCTTATCACAGATATGTGGAGCAGTGAGTCTGGAACTGCCTTCTAATACAGTATACAGTATGTATATCACAGTCAGTTGGGCTCAATACCCTAATTTTTCAGTGGAGTCCTGTGAGTCTCCTTCTTGCCTAAGCTACCCTCCCCTTGCTGAGGTGCGGCAGTAGGCCACACTCAGCATGACGTGTATGGGCACTGCGCGACACACTGCCTTAAATATAATGAGTGAACTGTAAACTCAAATTGATTAGTGACTCTGTGGCAGGACATAAATGCATGGTTTATTTCCAACACAAATGGCAGGAATATGGATAAGGCCATTGAGGACGGGTCATTAACTCTTGTGCCATGCTTTGTCCGCTGTCTGAATTTAATAGTCCCAGATTACCTCAAGAACAATAATTAGATCAATGCCATGCTGACCTCTGACTGCCCTTGTGTGGGCATTTTTGTCATTCTATGAAGGCCAGAAATAAGCTTAAAAACTAGGGCTGTGCACAGTCTGAATATTATTTCCCGAATACCATGAATAATGCGCTATTTGTTATTCGGATCCCGAATAATGAATAGTTCACTATTCATCCAGTATTCGGAAACACTGTTTAAAAAAAGGACAAGAACTAGCCCCTCCCTCCCTCCCTCCACTTCCAGCCCATGTAAGCACCAAACCCCCAGCCCTGTACCCTCTGTCATAACAAGTATACTCCCACCCAGCACCCACAAGTTGGTTTTGTTTTTTATAAATGCCTCAATAAAATAATAATAAAAATTGTGGGTGCCGGGTGACCAGCTCTACCTGCCCACTTCCATGGTCAATTTGTAAAGTTCTGAAGCTCAGTCTGTCTGAATCATAACCCCCCCCTACCAAAAGCACCCGACCCTGTTACCCTACCCAGCCAGTTGAGCATCCAGGCAGTGATCCACATTGAAGCTCAAAAGGTGCCCTGCCCAGCTTAACCTCCCTCCTTCATGGCGCCTTCCTCATCATGAATGAAGAGCTCTTGCGCTTGAGTTGCTATAGTAAAACCAGCTCATCATGTGATCAGCTGGTTTACTATAGCAACTCAAGCGCGTGAACGCTTCACTCAAGAGAAGGTAGCAGACCGTGGTGGTGGGTGTGTGCCAAGCACCTTCTGAGCTTCAATTTGGATAACTGTCTGGATGCAACTGCGTGGGTACCATGGTCAGGTGCTGGGGGGGGTGGGGGTCATGATGCAGACACAGCTTCAGAACTTTAAAGATTGACCATGGAAATATGTGGGTAGAGCTGGCCACCTGACACCCGCAATTTTTATTAATATTTTATTGAGGCATCTATAATAATAAAAAAAAATACTATTTGTTTGTGCTGGAGGGTGTATGCTTTTTATAGCAGAGGGTAGAGGGATGGGGTTTTTGATGTTTACATGGCTTGGGTGATGAGGGAGGGGGCTAGGCCTTATTCATTATGTAAATGACCAAATATCTAATACAAATACCGAATACTGAATATTTGGCCACAGAATATTGAATATTTAGCCGAATATTCTAAAACAGGTATTCGCACAGCCCTATTAAAAACCTGCAGATAAAAAATGGAATTCCACAGCACCAGCTAAAGCAGGAGGTTACCATGCAGTGGAATTTCACTTTATATATACTGGAATGGCTGTTTGAACAATACAAGGCCTTAACAGACTTCACCATGCTACACAGAGATTATGATACATCCTCTCTCCCTCACTATAGATCAGTGGTGCCTGATGGACACCCTGCTTCAAATTCCATAGCCCTTTGAATATGCTACCCAAGTTGCTAGTGTTGCAAATGCCTGTATCAGCCAGGCTATACCCACTGATTCATATGCTAAATAAGCCACTGCTCAGCATAAGGGAGCAGCTCGACCAGAATGGGGACAGCATGGCAATTATCATGTACAGAAGATGGCTGAATGTGTGTGCAGTGACCATCATTTATGTAGCATGGTTGAGTACAATATGTACGGTGTGATGACCATATTAAATCCCTGTTATGGGCACGGCATAGGTCTCTACTTGAACAGAGAGATTCAGATACTCAAACTGAGGTATTGACAGGGCTTGTGCAGAAACCCATGATAACCTTGCAAGGTACAGACAACACGCAGCAGCAGCAGTATGCTTCCAGACATTCTTTGTTCAGAGCATCATCGTCATCTGCCACAACTACCAGTGCTAAGTTATCTTCATCCTCCATCACCCCATATGTACTGAACAGCAGCATAAACCAAGCAGTAGCAGTGTCTTAAGTCCTCTATAGGCAGTTCTTTCTCAAGTGGGTGTGTCCAGCAGAAAGATTACTCCACCTGATTGAGAGAGCCATATGTCTGCTGCCTGACTTGTGCAGGCATACACGGATGACCCAGTACAGCTTGGGCAGATGATGAGCCATTGTCTTTACTGAGAGAGAAAGTGAGTGTGTGACTTGCACATGCAAAAATTGCTGTTGAAAACCTGTCCTGCCCAGTAGCCAGTGTAACTTTGGAAAGAATGTTCAGCACAGTAGGGGCCATCATTACAGAGAAGAGAAGAGAAGAGAAGAGAAGAGAAGAGAAGAGAAGAGAAGAGAAGAGAAGAGAAGAGAAGAGATGAGATGAGAAGAGAAGATGTCTTTCGAATAGGTATGTAGAAATGATGACATTCATTAAAATGAACCGAGAACACCTCCCATTTGACAACAAAATTAGTATCAGATTGAAGTCCCATGAAGAAGAAGAGGGAGACTCAAGGCAGCCATCAGAGGTGGGAATGGAGGATGAGGATGACAGTGTCCTGGTGGAGGACCAGTCATGTGAGGATAATGCTAAGGGCCATTTTGAACACTGTTAGGAACCCTAAGCCCCCACCATCTCTGTTGTAGACTGTCCCACAGCACCATTACCCTTTCTGTGAAATCAAATGGCCTCACATCCCTCTTGATCCTTATCCCCACCAGTTTCCACTCATGACCTCTGGTTCTTGGACTCGTTATTTTTCTGTTGCTAAAGATAGTTCCTTACAGTCCACCTTGTTTATTGCCTTCAGTAACTTGAAGGTCTCTGTCATGTCACCCCTCTCTCACCTGGTCTTGTAAGTACATGTACAGTGCCTTTAGATGATCTTCATAAGATGTGCCCTGTTAAATCATCTTGGTCACCCTGCATTGCAATGTCTCCTGCCTGTCGCTGTCCTTCCTTAGGTAAGGACTACAGAACTGATCACAGTATATCAGGTGTGGACTTAGCAGTGAACAAGAGGTAGTAGTACCACCTTTTTTCCTGCTGTCAGTACCTCTTCTTATACAGCACGGCATACTATCAGCCTTACTATAGGCACAGAAACATAGAAACATATGCAGTGACAGCAGAAAAAGACCAGAGGTCCATCCAGTCTGCCCAAATTTCCCCAAGACCTAATGTCTATTTGGGAACCTATCCCCCACTCAGACCTTGTATCCTATTAGCTTTACTATAGGCCATTTCAACTGCCAAACATTAGACCTACACTGGAGGGCTGCTTCCCCCCAAAACACCCTGTGAACTGATAGCTGTCCTGCTGCTGTTGCTCCATCTGTCCCCACCCCATGTGCCTCATCCTCCTCTGTGGGGTGCTACTGCCTCAAAGAACCAAATCTGAGTGAAATGATAGCTGCTCTGCTGCTGCTGCATCTGGTCCATCCTCCTGTGCCTCCACCTCCTCCATGGTGTGCTGCTGCCCCGAAGAAACAAATCCGAGGGAATTTTTAGCAGCCCTGCAGCCGCTGCTGCTGCTGCTGTGTCTGGCTCATCATCCTGTGCCTCCTGCTGTGGCATAGGGTGCTGCTGACCCAAAGAACGAAACCTGAGTGAACTGATAGCTGCCCTGCTGCTTCATCTGGCCCATCCTGTAGTGCATCTTCCTCTGTTTTGGGGTGTTACTGCCACAAAGAACCACAGCTGAGTGATCTGATAACTGCCCTGCTGCTACTGCTTCTGCTGCTGCATCTAGCCCATCTTCCTGTGCTTCCTCCTCCTCCTCCATGAGGTGCTGCTGTGCCAAAGAAGCAAACCTGAGGAAAATGATAACTTCCCTACTGCTGCTGCTGCATCTGGACCATACTCCTGTGCATCAACCTCCTCCATGAGGTGCTGCTGGCCCAAAGAACAGAACCTGAATCAGCTGATAGCTACCCTGCTGCTGTTGCATCTTGTCCATTCTTCTATACTTCCTACTCCTCCATGGGATGCTGGTGCCTCCAAAAAACTAAGCATGGGTGAACTGACAACTGCCCTGCTGCTGCTGCATCTTGCATATCTTCCTGTGCCTCCTTCTCCACCATGGGGTTCTGCTGCCTGAAAGAACCAAACCTGAGTGAACTGATAGCTGCCCTGCTGGTGCTGCATCTAGTCCATCCCACTGTGCCTCATTCTCCATGGGGTGCTGTTGCCCCAAAGAACCAAACCCTAGTGAACTGACAGCTGCCCTGCTGCTGCTGCATCTGGATTGTACTTCTGTGTCTTGACCACCTCCATGGGGTGCTGCTGCTCAAGAACCAAATCCAAGTGAACCGATAGCTGTCCTGCTGCTGCTGCATTTTGACCATACTTGTTTGCCTCAACTACCTCCATGGGGTGCTGCTGCCCCAAAGAGCCAAACCCTTATGAACTGATAGATGCCTTGCTGCTGCTGCTGCTGCTGATTGGCACTTCAATAATAACTGATGAAACCTGTGGACATTATTAACAGCAATGGTTTTCAAGCTGCATCTTCTCATCTGTCTCATGCTTCCTGTATGTTCTGCTAATGTGGTAGCTCTCCTTGCAGGTAATAATGTTATGCTGCATTCACGGCATGGCCATCACGTGTGTAAAGGTAAGTATGGATGAGTGATAACCAGCATTCATGTATAATGTATAAGTATTTTTTTTAGTATGTTTATAGCATCATGCCATTGCATCCATATTGTTTTTTTTTCAACCACCACTGAAGCCACAGCATGCATACACACACTCAAAGAAATTGGGTGTCAGTGTGATTTATGGCTGTTTTTTTTCCCTAAATCCCTTTGCTTACCATCCTCCAATGAACAGCTTGCACTGTTTACCACAAGTCTGTAGTGGGCAGTGTACACGTGTGCCAGTATTGAACTGCATCATGTAAACTGACCCTCACTGAGGAAGAGCGTGTCTGTTGTGACACTCATTCTTGTCATCCTACTGCCCTCAGATGACTCATGCTTATCCTAAAACCGTGATGATTTCTATTGTGATGTTTTTTTTAATTATTCCATTAGGTTAGTGATTAGTAAAACTAGGTATTTGATTATGTTGTAGAATTCTGTATGGGGTAGATGGAAAGGTGGGTGACTTCATGTTTTTATTATGGATATTCTAAAAAAATTTCCTTATACTTCTCTTCACAGATCAGTCTATGTTTGGTAATGCTGCCTCCCTACTGAGGGCATCATGTTCTTTTCCCTTCTGGGTGACTTTGTTTAGGGCATGTGATAATATGCAAACAGGGCATATGATAACATGCACAAAGGTAAGTAGTATGTTTCTCACACTGTTTTTTTTATTCCATTTTCCCCAGAGATTAGTTTAGTGCATAGTAAAACTCTAGGCATTTGACTGTGCTTTTGAAGTCTGTATGCAGTAGGTGGGAGGGTGGGTGGTTTCATGTCTTTATTTCAGGTGTTGTAAACAATTGTGTTCCTTACGCTTCTCTTTGCAGGTCTAGCTCCATAAATGATGCTGCATCTGGCCCATCCTCCTGCGCTTCCTCCTCCACGTGGTGCTGCTGCTCCAAAGAAACAAACATGATTGAACTGATAGCTGCCTTATTGCTGCTGCATCTTGTCCATCCTCGTATGCCCCCTTTTCCATGTGGTTGAACTTATATTACTGGTTTAAACATGTACAGTTTGGGGGTTGACTTACTTGCTAAGCCAGTTACTGTAAAAGTGCAATCTTGCACCCACCCACCAAAAGAACTGTGGCAATGTTTATATACATGGAAAAGACTCAATGAATTACAAAAAAACACTATTTTTAATTATGAATGTATTTATCTAGCTGTGCTCGTGTGACGTGTTTGTTCAAACTTCATTCCTTGCCATGATTGAAGCAAGCTATGGCAATGGCATGTTGTGATATTAAGTGCACTGACCTGAAATTATGAAGCCAATCAGATTCAGCAGGCACCTCTCTCTTACTGCACGTCATTGTGTTTTGCATTCTACAACACCCATCACTCGAGGTGCTCCCCTAGCAGTACTATAATAATCAGATTTAGCACAAGACACTATGTTCATGTATCAAAAATTCTTTACTCAGAAATAACATCAGTGAAAAATTGCATGCAAAGTAAAATTTAAAATACTATGGCCCGGATATTCAAAAGGGTTGCGCCATGCGCAACAGGGTTGCGCATGCGTAAGTCCAAAAGTGCGCCATTTTGCGATATTCAGAAGGAGGCAGTTGCACCACCGAAAACATGCTGAGCAACAGCGCAATGCAAATGAAGGCATGTGCAACCGAAGGGGGTGGATCCATGCATAAACAGCACAATGCGATATTCAAAGACTTGCGCAATGCGCAACAGCGGAACAGCCGGAAATTGGGCACTAGCGGAAATGAGCCAAAATAAAAAGGCTCAAGGGCGGCAAGCAGATGCTAAGGATGCAAGAGAGAGAGAGAGAGAGAGAGAGACAGACAGACAGACAGTGACAGGCTAGGGCAGGCAAGGCAAGCGTGGGCCATAGGCTGTAGAGGCCAGCGGGGTGCCTGGTGCAGTGGAAGTAGCAGTGAGGACAGCGGGTAACACAGCAACACCAGCGGGGTCAGAAGCCAGGAGATGGACAGTGCCAGCTTCCACATGGAAGCTGTAATGAGGGGTGAGAATGCATGCTGCAGGGACGTGGCCGTGGAAGGGCCCGTCGCGACGCTTCAACAGGCAGTACTGCCCGTGATCAGCTTTGAGCTGTACACAGATGTAGAGATCATGGGCCGGTACCACCTGAACAGGGCAATACTGAGATGGCTCTGTGAGCTGTGCAGTGATGTGATGCAGGCACCCTCACGACGGAGTCACAATCTGTCGGTGGAGACCAAGGTGACAGCCTGCATGTGCCTGCTCACCACGGGCACCTTCCAGAGGCTGACAGGGGACACCACAGGCATCACACAGTCGGCCACGTCATGCATCCTCACCCAATTCCTCAGCGCGCTGCTGCCACATGCTGTGGAGTACATCCATTTCCCCAGCACCGCGGCAGAGCGTACAGCAAACATGCAGGAGTTCCACAGGGTAGCACGTATGCCTGGCGTGATAGGGGCCATAGACTGCACCCATGTGGCCATTCGCACACCACCTGGCCCCGATGGGGCTGCATATAGGAACAGAAAGGGCTTCTCCAGTGTCAACTGCCAGGTGGTGTGTGATGCCACTGGGCGCATAATCACACACCCTGGTGGAGCACATGATGCCTTCATATGGTATCAGTCCACACTGTGCCATCGATTCAAGAGTGGGGACATCCCCACAGGCCATCTAGTGGGTGAGTACGCATGTATGGAATGCAAACTCGGGGCAAGGGTGGGAATGCCACAGGTGCCATGGTAGTGGCACACAGGGATATGGGCAATATGGACCTGAACATGATACTGATCTCCACTATCTCCACACAGGTGACAGCGGATACCCACTCCATCCCTGGCTGTTCACATTACAGGCGCCCATGACCCCATTGCAGCAACGCTATAATGAGGCACATGCTTCCACACGCAACATCATAGAGCGGGTGTTTGGGATGCTCAAGGCATGCTTCTGATGCCTAGACACCTCCGGCAGTGCCCTACAGTACAGCCCCCAAAAGGCCTGTGGGATATTCCCGGCCTGTTGCATCCTGCACAACATGGCCAAAGACTATGGGATAGCCCTACAGGTTGAAGAGGGGGACAGCGATGGGGACGCCAGTAGCGCCGGTGTTGGTGATGAGCAGCCCTCCCTAGGATGGTGGTACCCCTGACTGATCCGGCAGGCTCAGCTGCACCAGGAAACCATCACAGAGGAGCACTATGCAGAACACAGGTAAGTCAAGGGGACATGTGCAACCAACACTGTCCATGCGCAAACCACAGGCACACAGGGTAACACACCAGGGGTGCATGATGGCCAGGGGAGTGGAAGGGTCCAGGCATACAAACATACCATCAGGGAGGGGTGAACACTCATATGGACACACACACACCAGGCACAGAGCGTACATGGGCAGATGCACAGCACAGCAGAACCGACATTGCTAACACACAAAACCACCGACCACCCCCACCACCTGTACTGTCCAAGTACGTGTGTCAGATGCTGGGCACCCTTGCACCTTGGTGTACAGTACAATGCAGGCATCATCATGCACACACACCTGTGGACAGCAGTTGGGAGGGTGTGCAGGTGGTCCGTGTGTTGGCGTGTTGAGCAGAGCACCCAGCAGTGCAGTGCCCACCATGACACACATTGCACACAGGGCAGCACCAGACAGGGCCCGCACTGGGAGACAGGTCAGTCATGTAGCATTGTCCCATGGCCACCGCGGATGCTTGGGTGGCCCCGCCATGACCCAACAGCCCTTGCAGGCTGAGCAGGGGCCACATGGGGTGGCACTGTTGGACCACCAGGGGTCCCACTGTGCAAACGTGACCTTGCCCACACAGGGGTCTGCAGCATGCCAAACAAACCTGCACCAGGGGTGCTCGGGATGCCCACAGCAGAACCCGGCATCAACAAATCTGGTGTCACACGATGCCAGGAACGGGGAGTGGAGAGTGAACAGTGTGGGGTGTGCAGTACAGGGGCACCTGACTGTGTGCCCAATGCGTCCACGACAGAGACCACTGCCTGGGTCAGCCTGTCAATGGCGGCGGTGACATCCGTCCGCATACGAACCAGCTCTGCACGGTCCAGAGCACACTCCCTGCTGTGCCACTCCACAGCCACAGACAGTGCCTCCACGGACATTACAACCCACCTCTGCTGCTGTACTGATTCCTGCAGCAGGCGGGTGTGCTCGTCCAATGGGTACTGTGCCCCAACGGCATCCTGTCCCCCAGGGTGTGGAAGGTCCTGATGCACAACACCCCTTGAGGGTGGGCGCTGTTTGCCAGGACCAGGAATGGGCAGATCAAAGGGCGGTGGACATGTGCCACTGCTTGACATTGTACCCCCAGACCTGGTGGGTGACTGCTGCTGCTGTCCCTCCAACCGCTGTGCCCCAGGGTCCACTCATTCCACCGCTGTGGCTACAACAGTGCCAGACACCTGCACAGCCACCGGTGCTGCCCCACCGGTGCTGACAGGCACAGCCTGGGACTGTGCCAACATGCTGGTACACAAGTTGGAACCAGAAAGGCCCAGGGGCACATGCTGGCCTGCTGTGTGTCCATCATGGGACACACACATATCACTGCCCATTGCAGTCCTTGCATCATCAATGGTGCAGGTACGTGCTACAGCCACAGTCACAGCGTGCTGGCATGCTTGCATGCCAGACTGCTGAGACACAGGCTGTGCACCCCCACACCCGAATCACCAACACCAGAGTTGGCGGCCCAGCGTGCATGCTGCTGCAGTGCATGCTGGCTGGTGACAGAGGTGGATGGACCCTCCTCCATGTCCAGCAGGTCACCATCACTGCCTGGACCCACCACCACCGTCTCCTGAAGATGAATAGGATCTGTAACAGAAAGAGAGTACATGTGAGTGCATGTGAACAACCTCCCCCCCAACACCACCACCATGTCATACCGTGCAGTGATGGGCTTCCACCTGTCTGGAATCCACCTCCTGGTATGCCCTCAATAGCACTCCGCTGCATTGATGCAGCCAGTCTCTCCTCAGCTGGGGTCAGCTCCAACACCGCTGGCTGGCCCCCGCCAGTGCCAGCACGTGCCGCCCTGAAGGCTGCCACCTTCTCCTTCAACCTCCTGCAGTCTGTCCCCATCTTCTTCTTGCATTACTGCACGGAGCGCTGGTGGCTTCCGAGCAGGTTCACGGCCCGAGCTACCCCCTCCCATGCAGCCGCACGGGACTGAGGGGTGCCCCGCCGTCCACTCAGTAGTGGCTCCTCCTCTAGGTAGGCCTGGAAGAGGGCCTTTGTCTCTGCTGGGGTAAAGTTGGGCCTCCTCCTACACCCACCATCCTCACCCTCACCTTGTCTCTGCTCGGTCATGGCGATCTGTATGGGGGGAAGTGGACACCTGTTACTGTGCAGTCTACAGCATTTTCCCATGACCATTGTCCAGAACATCACACAGCATGCAACTCACCTCTCCGCGTGCAGTACCGAATCTGGCCAGCGCAGCCCAGTATGTCGCACATTTATAGCGCAATGCATGCAAATTAGGAGTGGAGCAACTATAATGAGATGCAAATCGCACCACTGCGCCTTTGAATGGCTGATCAGATGATTGGCATGTGTCGCTGAATATCGCGCAATTGCGCTTTGCGCAATACGGTTGAGTCGGCTGACCCAATGGCGCAGATCTGTGACTGTGTGGTACACTGCATTGCGCATGCCCAGATAGCTTACGCAGGTGTCTGCCGCGCTGCTGATGTGCTGTGCCCGATCGGCAATTCAGGCCATGGCCACCATTGTGCCAGTGGCGCTACAGCACTGGGCACTATATGGCGCTGTGGCACTACTGCGCAATAGTCCACTGTGGCACTGGTACGCAGGAGGTCAGTCACGCAGGATGCATATATGTCAGATGGCGCTCTGCGTGGCCTTGCGTCATTGCCCATGACCTGGTGTCCAACCTTTGCCCCCTGGCGCTGTTCGGCTGCCATGTGTATGGCCCTATTGCACTGTCTGGTGACAGCGCTATGCGAAGTGACGGCGCTGTTCGAACAGCACGATTGGAACCTATGGTGGTCTATTGCACAACATCTCCACGTGGGGTTACGGCGCAGTGGTTAGCCATATTGCCTGCTGTAAAGTTGGTACCATGGCATGCAGGAGGACAGTGCAATGGAGCCCCGTGGAAGTGGCCAACTTGGTGGCCCTGGTGGAGCCCCACTATGGGGCACTGTATGGTGAGGTGACCCTCACCATTGCTAGGATCCAGGTCTGGCAGCAAGTGGCCAGTGACCTGGTGGGGGTCACTGGGCAGTGCCGGTCAGCTGAGTAGTGCCGGCACCATTACAGTGACCTCCACAGGAGGGATCCTCAGCTTCTGGAGTGGCTACAGTCACATGCCAGGAGGGGCGTGGGCCCTAGGCCAGGTGGGTGTACCATCTATGCACCTGTATTCTCTGTAGGGGTGTGAGTGTGTTTTGGTGGCTGTGCATAGGTGATGGCTCTGCCATGGTTGGCTGTGTCAGTGTGTGCAGGTGTGAGATGTATGGGTCTGGCTGTGTGGGCAGGCACTCTCACTGGTGTAGGGGCAGTCTGCTTTGGAGTAACACTGATGTTTTTCTCAACATGTGTCTCCCACAGGCCGGGATGTGAGGATGCAGGCACGGGGTGAGAAGGGCCGTGCCAGGGCCCCAGTGCCGGTCGGTGGTGCTGTGGGTGGTGCGCCCCAGCAGCAGCAGCAGCAGTGGCAGACCCAGCTGCTTGAGGAGTGTGAGTATCATTACTTCATGGATGCTATTGCATGCTGGGGGGCAAGACCACCAGCCATGCACAACACAACCATGCACGACACAGGCAACATGTATCACTGTCCAGTGTCACAGCACATCTGTGTATGCGTCACTGGTAGTCCATGCATGCACTGGGCACATAGCTGTGTAACTGGCATCGCACCACGTTACCACGTCACTTGACAGCCTTGTTTGTGCTGTGATGGACATGGCCAGTGTGTGTGTGCAGTGGTGCACATAGCTGGTGCTGCCTGTTTGTGATGGCCATGTGCATGTTCACTGTGGGTGGGTGCATGCCATCACAGGTGCGGGACATTGGGCTATATGGCTTGCAGGTTGGGTGGTGTTCAGGTTTGTGGTCAAGTCACAGACATTGACTGTGTTCCCATTTTCCTAGGCCTCACTGTTCTCAGGAGGATACACCGGGAGATACGTGGGCTGACGCAAGTGTCCCTGGACAATCAGGCCATCCTCAGGGACATCCATCGACATGGCCTGCGGAGGAGGCATCGCCGGGAACAGCGGCACCGGGTGGAGGGGGACCAGCCTGCTGGGCCTTAGGCCTGATTACCCTTCCCACTTCACCCATCCCTACCATCATGCCTTCCCTCTCCAAGTTGTTCATACCTACCCCTTGCCCACCCCTACCTTGTACCCCTACCCCCCACTTGTAAATAATTATGGTTGATTGTTTTGTGCTTTACATTTTGATAATACATTTATATTTTGTTATGAATACTGTGTTGGTCTCTGATTTGCAGCTGGCTATGGTTGCTCAGTTGCAGTGGTGTGCATGCCATCTGAGGTGGTATGGTCCTGGGTGTGTGTGTGTGTGTGTGTGTGTGTGTGCGCGCGTGTGTGTGCATGGGGCGGTATCTCCAGCATGGTAGTGATTTTCTGTTGGTCTTGCCGTCTGCTGTCACCCACTGCTGGGTGCACAGGGTGTGTCTGGCTTGTATGCTTCTCTGCTGCACGGGGTTGACGTGTGCTGGGGGGGAGGCATGGTTTCCTGCAGTGCCAGTCACTGCACATGGGTGGGTCTTGGGGTCATGGTGCAGGGTGTGCTGTGCATACGGGGGGCTGATGTGCACTGTGGTTGTCAACCCCCTGTGTGTGGCACTCTCAGCCTGCCAGTGGTTGTGCTGGGGCATCATGGCTCTGCTGTGCTTTGTTGACTTGTCCCCATGGGCCAGTAGATCATCCATCCCACCCCAGTGATGCTGTGCTTGGGGTGTGCAGGTGTCTTGTTGGTTCTGCAGTGTGTTCCTGTGCCCATGTGTGGCATGGCTGGTGGTGGGCCCCAGCCTGCCTCCCTGGATGTGCAGTTCCATTGCTCTGTGGGGGGGGCTCTGCTTGCGCTATGGCACCTCTGGACTGCTCAGCTGGGCTGCCCTGGTTGTGCTATAGCACAACCTTTCTGCTCAGCTTCTCCTTCCTGGTTGTGCTATGGCGCAGTTTGTGTGATATTCAGACGTTGGCTGCTTGAGCAATTTGTTCTGCTCATGTTTGGATATCGTGTCTGTTAGCATATCGCCATTGATTTTTACTCCTGCTGTTGCGCACATTTTGGGTGCAGTTTGAATATCTGGGCCAATGTGCGCAAATGGTACAGTCAGATGGACAACTTTCCTACTCACCCTGTGTTGGGGTGGGAGTAGTGGTGCAAGTGTGGTGAGTGGGGGTGCTGCTTGTCCAAGCAGTGCATTCAACTTTGCAGTTATTTTTTGCTGGCCCTCAGATAGTTTATGCTGCCCTGCCTTAAGGAACCCAATTTGTGTTTCTAATTTTTTCAGCCATCTGTTACAGCTGTGACTCTCCTCTGGCTGGCTGGCAGTGGCATGCATTCCTGATGACCCTTGGCCTTCCTGCTGTCACCTTTCCTCTGCCTATATTTGGGCCTTGAATCCCTTCTGGATATCCTCCAGATGCTTGGATGCTCAGGTATTGAGGTCCTTTCTGGCTTTGGCTGTGTTGTCTGTCACTGTAAGCAAAGGAAATCAAAGAACTAATGCACTAAAGGTGCCAAATAAGGTCTGTAAAGTGTAAAATAATTATGTATTAAAATACAGTATATTGTGTGCTTACCTGGATTCAAGCCACTGATCCTTTGCCTGTTTAGCTAACACACATGCAGTGTGACACTGAGCTGCAGGTATGGGAACTACAATTCCTGTGTGAAGTAGCGATTATGTTACAACCTGGAAAATAGGTGACTGGAGATTTAATCCCAGAAGGTGATTTACCTTCACAAATTGTTGTTCTTAGATAAATTTACTTCTTATATAATTTACTATTCCAACTCCACACCACCATGAATTGCCACTAAAGTGAGTTTCCATCTTACAAAAAAATGTTTAAGTCACTGCCAGGATTCATACTGTGTCTAACTGAATTGTAAACACTAAACCTTTGCTTTTTAAACAAACACACATTCAATGTGCTACTAAGCTGCAGGTGAGTGAGCTGCCATTCCTGTGGTGTAGAGGTATGTCACAACCTGCAAAACAGGCAACTAGGGATTCTTTCCTTTGGAATCACTTCTGAAGGAAAGAATTGTTGAGTAACTAGAGGAAAGTGGGACACAGGACCCAAGGCAGCATGGGTTCACAGCAGGAAGGTCATGTCAGATGAATCTAATTGATTTCATTGACTGGGTGACCAAAGTAGTAGACCAGGGAGGGGCTGTGGACATGGCCTACCTAGACTTTAGCAAGGCATTTGACACAGTCCCACACAAAATATTAATAATCAAATTAACCAGCCTTGGAGTGGGTCCCAGGGTGGTAGTCTGGGTAAAACATTGGCTGGACAACAGGACACAGAAGGTAATTGTAAATGGAGTCCACTCTGAAGAAAGAGGGGTTACTAATGAGGTACCTCAGGGTTCAGTACTGGGTCCAGTCCTTTTTAATGTATCTATAAGTGACATTGCAGAGGGACTGGAAGGGAAAATATGCCTCTTTGCAGATGATACAAAGATCTGCAACAGGGTTGCTACAGAAGGAGGCATGGAAAAGATGAGAAGGGACTTAGCAAGGTTGGAGGAATGGTTAGAAGTATGGCAGCTTGGATTCAATGCAAAGAAGTGCAAAATAATGTACCTGGGAAACAAAACCCAGGGGAAGACTATGCAATGGGGGGGAGGTAGTAACAACAACAAAAATGGAAAGGGACCTGGGGGTAATCATATCAGATGACCTTAAGGTTAGCAAGCAATGTGAGAAGGCAGTAAGGAGGGCTGGGGGGATACTGGGATGTATAAGGAGAGGCATCACCTACAGAAAACAAGAAGCTGTTATCCCTCTGTACAGACAGTTGGTGAGACCCCATCTGGAGTACTGCGTCCAGTTCTGGAGACCCCATCTCTGCAAGGACATAGACAAGATGAAGGCAGTCCAGAGGAGGGCAACTAAAATGGTACATGGTCTACAAGAGAAGCCATATGAGGAGAGACTAAAGGAGCTTAATATGTATACCCATGAAGAAAGGAGGGAGAGGGGGGACATGATAGAAACTTTTAAGTACCTCAGTGGAGTCAACAAAGTCCAAGAGGGTAGCATCTTTCAGAAAAAGAGATGTGCAAGAACAAGGGGACACAATTTAAAGATAGAGGGGGGACAGCTCAGGGGCAATGTGAGGAAGTATTTTTTCACAGAGAGGGTGGTGGATGCAAGAAACAGCCTTCCTGAGGAGGTTGTGGGGTCTACAACTGTGGGAGAATTCAAGAATACATGGGACAGACATAAGGCAATTCTTGTGGGGGGTAGGAAGAAATCTAGGCCGTTGGTTAACTAGGATCTGCAGCTTATCCTGTAGGTAGGGAAATGGGCAGGCTAGGTGGGACAAGCGTTCCTTATCTGCCATCAAATTCTATGTTTCTATGTAATCCCAGCAGGCGATATACCTTCACAAATTGTTGTTCTTAGCTAAATTTACTCATATAATTTCATTGTCCAATTCCTTATCACTATTAAATCACTACTCAAATGAGTTTCCATATTGCAAAGAAAATTAAAAAAATGAACTTGTGGAGTTTGTTGTGAATTAATGTAGTTGATTGATATATTGTATATGGATTTTTAACACTATAAGTACTTTGATTATTTTGTATTCATACACTATCACTTTAATTAGGTACTTTTTAATCACTACATTTCAAAATGTGCCTCATCCCTCATCTGACTTAAGGGTAGTTATTGTGATGGGGGATCTGAACTTTCTGGGAATTATTGACTACCACAGACTACTCAGAACATGCCTTCATTGACTCCATGACCTCAGTAGGTATAAGTCAGCTAATAACATGTCCCACTAGAAGTGAAAGTACCCTTGACCTAATCTTAATGAATATTGGGCCCTATGCATGATACCAACATGGCGCGTACACCAGGTTCATTGGCATTGCTACGACTGAATGCCATGGAATATGGTCCCACAGATTCATTTATGGCTAACTGGAGCAGTCAAAAAACAAATAAGGGTCAAAGAAAAATCTTACTCCAAACTAAGAAAGAACAATAGTACAGACAACTACATTAAATATAGGGTGAAGGTAAAAAACTAAAACATCTAATCGAACTAGAAAAAGCCAAATTGGAACTTAGGACTGCACACACCACAGATGATAATAAATCCTTTTTTGCTTATGTGAATTGTAAAAAGGATACTAAAACTGATATAGGTCCAGTAGAGAAAAATGATGCCATTATAACAAATGAAAGTGATATTGTCCAGGAGTTTAACAATTATTTTTGCTCTGTTTTTAATAAAAAAGACACTTCTCACAACAACTTTGGTACAATCCAACACAGTGTACTTTTTTTCAAAGAGAATGTTGCAGCAGCTATAAAAAAAAAAACAACTTTAGGTCAATACACCTGCAAGACCAGATAATTTACCTGCTAGAATGATCAAGGAAGCTGTTACAAATTTGGCAAATCCAATTACAATCATTTTTAATAAATCTATCACATCAGGCCAGGTTCCACTAGATTGGAAAATCTCTATAGTAGTCCCAATATACAGCAAGTTCTGGTCAGAGCCAATATGGCTGTAGAGAGCTTTTGGAGTGCTTTTACCCATTATTTCTAATGAACTTGCATGATGCAGATCTGCTGAGAGACAGTTTCAATGTGATCTTCCTTTTACACATTTTTACAATGTGTTTTCCCAGAATATGCCTGCTGATTGCTATATATTTAGCCTGGATAGTTCACAGAAGACATGGCATCTTATTTTTAGTGGGTCTCTACATCTGCACAGTATTATGCTGCATTCACAGAACTGGTGGTGGAACCAGTTGGGTGGTCTGACCATCACTCCATAAGATTCAATTTCATGACAACCTTGTGAGACCTACCCCTTTGGAGATGGTCCAGTACTGCCCTTTGAGGGGAGTTACCCTGAGGGTCTAATGGCAGTGCTGGACCTATTGAATTGGCCTATGGAGTACATGGAACCAGATGTCTTAGTAGTGCACTATAATAATATGGTGCTGAGGGCACTGGATTCCATAGCGCCTGTCCGTGTTTGCCCCCTCTTCCTTCGCCCTCGGTGCCCCTGGTTTGATGGGGCATTGAGGGAGTTGAGGAGAATGGGGTGAAGATTGGAACGCTGTTGGCAGAAATCCAGCCTGGAAGGTGACAGACTTAGATTGATGGGCTATTATGTGGACTATCAATCAGAAATCTCCTGTAAGAAGGCAGAGTTCCCATCCTGGGAGATAGCTGCATCAAGAAATTGACCAGCTCAGCTTTTCCGGACCATGGACAGACTGTGCAATCCAGCCTGTCTGCGGGGTCGGAGAGCCTTTTCACAAGTAAAGTGTGCCGAGTTTGCTCGATTCTTTGAGGATAAGGTGTCATCGATCAGGTTGGAGATCCGCGGTATGCATTCTAATGAGCGTGGCAGTGATTGATGTGAGGTTACAAGCCCTCCATCTGCCTGGACAGATTTTGACCAGCCAGCCATCATGGATATCATGAAGATTGTCCAGAGCTTGTGACCAACTTGCTGTAGTTTGGATCCTGGTCCCTCGTGCCTCTTTGTGGGGTGCATGGATGTGACTGTACCAGTCCTTGCTGAGATCGTCTGGTGCTCTTTGGACCAAGGGGTGTTTTCGGAGTCTTTGAAAGAGGCTATCATGACACCACTTTTAAAGAAGCCTTCCCTTGACCCAGGTTGTCTCACTAACTACAGACCGATCTCTAACCTGTCCTTTTTGGGCAAGGTTATTGAGAAAGTAGTTGCGTTGCAGCTCAATGACTTTCTTACCACCCATGAGGTCTATGATCCTCTCCAGTCCAGTTTCAGGAAGAGGCACAGTATCAAGACGGTGTTGGTTCGGGTACTTAATGATCTAATAGCGAGAGATCGGAGGAGCCATTCGATCTTGGTCCTCCTTGATCTCTCTGCAGCATTTGACACTGTGGACCATGAGATGTTGCTAGATTGCCTGTGGCTGCTCTGTGGACTGTTGGGGACAGTCCTCAGATGGTTCCACTCTTTTCTCACAGGCAGAAGTCAGAGGGTAGTCCCAGGAATTTTTTCCTCTGCTCCCTTTGCTCTGTCCTGTGGGGTGCCACAGGGTTCTGTGCTTTCCCACATGTTGTTCATGGTGTATATGCTGCCATTGGGAGACATTATAAGCTGTTATGGGCTGAGTTTTCACTGCTATGCAGATGATACTCAGCTCTATATGTCATTTGTACCTGAACAAAATGATGCATTATCGGTCTTTAATAACTGCCTCAATGAGATTCAGGACTGGATGAGTGCTAACTGTTTGAAACTAAATCCGGATAAGACTGAAGTGTTGGTTGTGGACCCGGGTCATCATGTAGAGAAGCTGACTCCTGGGTCTCCCTCTGGCCTTGTGTTAGGGGGTAACCAGTTGAGACCTTCTGAACAGGTGCGGAATCTGGGTGTAATTCTTGACAGCGAGTTAACATTGAAGACACAGTTATCTACCACTGTCAAGTCTTCCTTTTACCATCTGAGGAATATCACCCGGATAAAACACCTTGTTCCACATGATGACCTTCCTGTTTTGGTCCACACCTTTGTTTCCTCGCATCTTGATTACTGTAATGCTCTATATCTAGGGTTGCCAGGGGTGGATCTCCATTGCCTGCAGCTGGTGCAGAATGCTGCAGCCAGGTTGTTGACTGGGTTACCAAGAACTTGCCATATCACTCCTGTGCTGCGCGAATTGCACTGGCTGCCGGTGCGGTGGAGAATCACCTTCAAGGTCGCGTTGCTGACCTAAAAGACCCTACACGGTCAGGGACCGGGCTACTTGGAAGCTCTCCTTCTACCCTACTGCCCTCTCCACCCACTCCACTCCGCTGATGAGGGATTGATAGAGATTCACAGGGTGCGTCTTCAGTCATCTGGGGCCAGAGCTTTTTCTTTTATGGCCCCAACCCTGTGGAATTCTCTACCTCGTCAGATTAGAGAGTGCCTGTCCACGGAATCATTTAAGGTGTCCCTGAAGAGTTATCTATTTGAATCAGCATTTGGATCGGTTTATTGCTGCTTTTTATTGTTTTTATGTTATTATTTATTATGTTAGATGCTGTTTTGTACTTGCGCTTTGATATGTTGAAAAGCGCACTTTAAATAAAATGTTATTTAATTTGATTTGATTTCATAGATAGGTACAGAGCCGATATAGACTTTCATCCAATATGCTCACCAAGAGTTCATATGGTGTACAGATGTCCTTGTTCTTTAAAAAAAATTGTCTAATCTTGTTTTAAAGAGGTGTGTGAACTACTAACCACCTCAAGAGGGAGCCCATTCCAGGTAGTTACCACCCATTGATTAAACCACAATTGCATAAAATCAAAACACACTGAAAACAATATTTTACATCTGGACTAAACTGCCCTGAATAAATACATTATAAAAATGGTAAAATAATGACCCCACTGAAAACAAGATATTGCATCTAATCTGGGACATCCTGAGTAAATGTAGTACAAACATGTGTAAAATGAAGATCCCTATGACAATGAGATATAACATCTTCCCTGCCCTATCCAGGTTACAAAACATAAGATAAGAAATATTTAAAGGAAATCTACTGTAAACTGAACTTTACTGTGTTCATTGACATACACAAACAGTCTCTTTATTGTTTTATAATTACTGGTGACCTTATTTATCAACTGGATTATGATTAGTGTCAAATGCCATAATAACCTGATTTCAGGTTAGTATGACTCAAATGTCATAATAACTCAAAATCCGGTTATTATGATGCTTTCCTCAAACTGCCTTTCAGTTCCACTCCTTGTGCTACTAACTGTTCCATACATGTTATGGCTCCGTTGTAGCTTGTGGATGAGCCGCTACTACGAGACTCTCAAGTCTCTGTCTTTATTTTTATTTTTATTTATCTGGTTGATCCTCCTGCTCAAACAGTTCAAACTTCTATCTGGTTGATCCTGCAACTTCTTAGCTTCCCAATTCTGACCATACGTGTCTCCCAATAGTTTGTTTTGGCATTTCCTGCCACTCATTTGTAGTGCACCACCTCACTGGCTGTCAATTTCTGCCTGGGCAGGCTGAGGGCAAAAGAAAATGGCGTTTCCGCTTCTCCATTTCCAGAACCCACAATCATCATCGAGACTTCTCTCTCATCCTTCTCACAGGCAAGACACTAATTACTTCTGTTTGTGTAGTTGATCGTGCCTTTACAAATAAAATCAAGCTCATGGATACTGCTATTGTTAGCACTCAGCTAATGATTTCAGAGTCCACCTTTCTGATCGCAAATGGACCAACAACTCTAACTATGGTCCTGGGGTGCTTCACGCTGCAACTTAACAAAACAAGAAAAAAAAATAATGAGTGAACTGCGGTGAGAGACACAGACTGACAGAAACACCTAGGTGGTGTGTGTGTATGTATGTGTGTGTGTGTCTTTCTATTTCACTCTCTCTGACAGCACTGCTACCAAAAACTCCCTGCACCAGTAATTATAAAAAATAAAAGATAGACAAGTGTGTGTTTAAGGATTTGTTTTACTCACCCTCAGTGTGTGATGACCTCATAAACCTCTCAAGCTTCGTTCTCATGGTTTATGGGTCATCACACACCTCGGGTGTGTAAAAAAATCCATAACACACACTTGTTTATCCATTATTCTCTATATAACTTATTAGATAGCAGTATTTATTTTGAACGTTGTGGCCATGAGGATGGTGTGCACAGTGTGAGTGTGTGTGTGTGTGTGTTTGCTGTAACTCAGTATATTTTTTTCCCAAAAAGCATAGTACAAAAATGCCTGCTGATTACTATACATTTAGCCTGGATAGTTCACAGAAGTTTTGACATATGTCTGAGACAGTGCTTATCAGATAGTGTCTTAAGAGATTAAAAAAAGTGTAAATCTTTTTAGATTTGTTGTTGGGAAAGGGTGACATTTATGAGATATGAATCTTTCTTGAAAGACAATACTTGCCCAACTGAAGTTAGTAGTAAGAAAATGTTTAAATGCTAAGTATTTAAATGTGCAAATTGCTGCATTTCGAAGGGGAAAACAAATCTCCAGTTTAATATGCAACCAATATTTAACAAGCTTTTTCAGTTTCCTAATGGCCATCTGATAAGCAGCTTGGAAGGGACTATTTTATTTCAACTGGCATAGTGATTTATAGTTATGGAAGGATACATTGAAAACTCCAAAAATGTGTTCCACGGTATTCCATTTTCCAGCTACAGACAGCAAGATGGCTTTAGACTCTGCCCAAAGCCATCAAAAGGGAGCAAGAGAAAATGTAGCCAATTAGAGACCTATTAGCCTGACTTCCATCCTAAGCAAAACAATGGAACAACTGATTAAAAACAGAATTGAGATAGAATTGGAAACACCGGAGTACTGTGATGAATATCAACATGGATTCACTAGAGGCAGCTCCTGTACTACAAATTTGATCACTTTTTATAATCACATTAGTTACAATCTTGACAGGAAAACACCAGTTGATCAGTTGATGTCATCCTATTGGACTTCAGCAAGACCTTTAACAAGGTCCCCCACACTGAACTAATAAGCAAACTTAAAAACACAGGGCTATGTTTGCAGCTAATGTGCTGGAATGATAACTGGCTAAGGGACAGGAACCAGTGGGTAAGATTTAGTAGTCATCTTTCTTTCTTTCTTTGGTGAGGTCAGTAGTGGTGTTCCACAGGGATCGGTCCTTAGACTGATTTTGTTCAACATCTTTGTAAGTGATATAGGCAAAGGTGTAAAAAATTACTTTGTCAAATTTGCTGATGATTCAAAATTAGGTGGAGAGTTGCCAATGATTTAAAATTAGGTGGAAAGGTTGATACCCCTGAAAAACAAATAGCATTAGCAAATGATCTTAAGGCAATAGCAAAATGGGCAAAGGATAACAAAATGATACTTAACATAAGTGTCCTGCACATGGGAAACAACAATCCTCATTTAAAATATACAGTACATTAAAACACTAACCCCAATAACAAAGGAAAGGGATTTAGGGATCATTATTACTAACTCACTCTTTGCCAGCGGACATTGTAAATAAATTGCCCAAACATCTAATATGCTCTTAAATATCAAGTGTTCTTTTGTCAACAAAGGTGAACACATCATTATCAGAGTCTGATATAATGTTGGCTCTGATTGTTTTTTGGTTTTTTGTTATATCCATGTCATGTTTTTGTTACATTTTTGTATTTAGCTAATTGTTATGATTTCTTTTGGATGTGAAACCTTTGTAAATGAGTCTCTGACTGAAAGGTATGTCATATTCTGAGACTGTAGTAAATAAAATAAAATAAAATAAATGATCCCCCTGTATAAAACCTACATCAGGCCCCATCTCAATTTCTGTTACTCTTTCTGGAACCCTTATTTAAAAAAATATATTAACCTGACTGAAAAAGTCCAATATGCCTCCTGTAATGAAAGATTGGTAAAAACAGGCCTGGTAAATTTAGAGGAGAGAATAGTAAGGATTAACCTTCTGTAGCTTTTCAAGACATTGCAAGACCCAGAACTTAGATAACAATGTGAACTAGAGTATGCAGTGTGTAATGCAAACCTGAGAAGCCACACACTCCAGATACTTATCCCAAGAGTAAATACCCAAAAAAGAAAAAAACTTCTTCCTCATAAGAGCAGCCAAGTTATGGAACTGTCTAGCCCAGCATGTACAGTAATAGAAACCACAGATTTTAACAATTTCAAAAGCTAAACTCGATACTTACTCAAAATGGGTATAGGGCAGTAATAGATATAACCACACATATGTGGGAGACATTCTCAATGGGCCACGGCCTTCTCATTTCTTATCTACTTAGTAACCTAGTAATCCCTCTGATGACGCATGATTTTTGAAACCAGTCAGGGTAACTGTGTATGACCTGGTCTGATGGACAGTTTGTTATTTTAAACTGTTTTCATTAAAAGCCATTTTTAACGGGCAGCAGAGTGGTGCCGATGCTTGATTTCTTTCTGCTTCAGTACATACACCAGGCACACACATTTCAGTACATACACCAGGCACACGCGCTTCAGTATATACACCAGGCACACGCGCTTCAGTACATACATCAGGCACACACGCTTCAGTATATACACCAGGCACACGCGCTTCAGTACATACACCAGGCACACGCATTTCAGTGGAGCCGTTTTTGCTGTTGCTCCTCCCCGTCTATGCAGCTGCCTGTGACAGGGTGCTAAGCAGAATAATGCTAATCTCTAAAAAGACATGTCACTTTGTACTTGCTGCAAATAATCTCACCCATAGTTGCACCTTCTACATCTTAACTAACTGGCTACCATTACCCAGCAAAACAAAGCTGCAGACCCACTTGCTAGCCACAGAGGCACTCCTGGACCTAATCTCCCTGCCTTAGCAAATTGTTTCCACACCATTTCCAACCATTACAACACCAGAAGCAAGGCAAGGAGTACCCTAGAGCCTCTGTCCTGGTGCACACAACTGATCCAATGGTGATTTGCTGTCAGGGCTGCAAATTGGTTAAATGAACTGCCCAATACACTGCTGAATCTCCCCAAGGTTAATCAGTTTAAGAGATCTCTGGGGTCTGCCCCTGCAATCCAATGCAGCCATAACTGCTAACTTTTAAAATGAGTTTCTCCTATGTACAGTACTTATACTGTGACCATGTTAAACAATGATCTGCCTTTATTTGTGCATTCTGTATGTGTCTGCTACTGTCTTGTATACTACGTGTCTGATTCAACTATATTCCTCTGGCACTGCTTATAGTACTTGTATTGTCTTATTTTTTGACTGTACAACTGATGTGGAACCATTGTAAATGTGCAATTGAGCTCAGAGGTACTCTCTGAAGTTTTCAACAAATAGATAAAAAATATGTTTATTGCCTTCTGTTAATCTGGTAGGCCCGATGAGAGTGAAAGTACATTTTTCAGGGATGACAAGGAATTAATAACACAGAAGTAAAGCAGTATGCAAACTGCACAAAAAGTAATGTAACCAGTATATAAATTAATTTGAAATTAAACATAAATTTTGTAAGTTAAATTGTACACTCCAGGGTGGACAGCAGTAGAGCCCCTGGGGTAGTGGTATAACCCAATACCACCAACCTTGTTATGTATATTGATTAAACTGCAGTGTTTCTTTTTTTTTTTAGCAGAAGTAAATAAAGTGCAGAAACACTCACCACCAATACTGTGATGGCATTTTGACCCCTCACCAATGTCACCACACTGCTAAAACTCTCCAGAATATGGCTGTCCCAGTGTTGGAGGTCATCCCATCAGTGTTTAATTTTCTTTATGCTGCACTCTGGCCATTTCCCATACTTGGACATCTTCAAGGCAATTTCTGGCCAGATTTTTTCACTTGAGGGGAGATCAGTTCTCTTCTCCCTGAAGAGGTCAGAGGTATTTTTGGTCATCTCAATGACCAGTATACTTGTCTCTTCCAGGGGAAAATATTCATGACAGTACCCTGGCTTGGCTGGTGGTGGTGGTGGCACTTTTGTTACTTGCCATGATTGCTGTAGTGCTAGGTTCAAGTTGCTGCAGGTTTTAGAACAATCTCCTTTCCTGTACTGTAGAAGTCACGTGATAGATTGGGACCATGGAATGAAATCCTGTGGATAACTCTATAAATTCTGCCATTTACTTTGAACACTATTTAAGAACTGTGGACTAGCATTACAGAACATTAAAAGGGTAATCAACAATGCACGGTGGAATATAATTCTGCAGAACTCAATGGGGAAATTCTGAATGATTCCAAGTCAACATTGGGTACCCAAGATAACTTTATGGACCCCATGTAGATGTGTCCAATCCATTAGGAGTCAATTGGGTACATTTTTAGTTAAATGCACCCACTTGATTCCATGGCAATTACATGTAATGGTTGTGGAACAATTATCCATAGGTTAGTGTTGTTAGTTAGATATACTGTAGATAGATAGATAGATAGATAGATAGATAGATAGACAGACAGACAGACAGACAGACAGACAGATGGACGGACAGATGGATGGATGGACAGATAAACAGACAGCTAGATAGATGGACAGACAGACAGACAGACAGACAGAAAGATAGATAGATGGATGGATGGAAGGAAGGATGGATGGATAGATAGATAGATAGATAGATAGATAGATAGATAGATAGATAGAATGCTTTATTTTTCAACAGGATTAAACTGTTAGGACCATGGTCCCTGTTTAAAAAAGTTGTCCTGAGATTTGTAAGTTACCAGCAAGTATATAATGGCAGATACATTACACAATACATTGCAAATAAATAGGCAAGGCAACTGTTATTTCTTTGGTGCCCAATCCCAGAGGCTCTGGGCACCGTACAGGTATAAACATTAAAGTGAGACAGTGCATTTATAGATACATAAATAACAAATTAAAGCAGGATAAAGATAAACACAGAAAGTTTAATAACAGACTATACCAACATTAGCTAATGAGTAAATACTATACTATTGACTACAAAAATATATACCATATAGATATATAGCAAGTAAATAGCAATACAGTTTTTAAAAATAGCAAACTATATACAATACTACAAAGACATAAATCCTCTGTGGGTGCTGAAGCAGGGATGTTGTTCTTCTGAATGAAACTGACTGAACAGCAACATTCTAATTTTGCCATTATTTCACATTACACACAGCACTAATAATTTATGTGATAATGAATGTTATATAGTCTTTGTTGCAGTGACTATTTTATACATAATAGTGGAACAATAAACCCTTTACTTCTACTACTTCAATTTAGATACCCCCATTTTTCGCCGTCTAAAATATGGCTTTATCAAAGAACACTGCGATTTAATTAACATACAGATAAAATCTGATTTATTTATATCATTTGAAAAAATCATAATGCAAAAGGCAATAAACTGTAGGTGAATACCATTGTTAACATATACTTTTTTTTACATTTCTTTTTCAGATTGCTTATACATAGACCCATATAATTTCTCTGCTGGAAAAGACCACTTGACCCATCCAGTCTGTCCAGATGGTCACTGCTTAGTCTGTCGCCGCAGACCCTAACTTGTCTCCAGTGACCCTCCCTCCTCCCTGCCCATTTCTGAATATTCCCCTATGTCTGTCCCATGCATTCTTGAAGCCTCCTACTGTTTTGCCTCTACCACTTTCCTTTAAACTGCATTCAGTCTGTGTTTTTCCAGAGTTTTTCAGGTTATTTGTACTTTCAGCATAGAGATACAGTACATGGTATAAATCGGTGCTGTGACATCATGTTCTCATATACTAATGCAGCTTTCAGGGACAATGAGATTTCAACAACCATAAAATAGAGACCCCCAGGATACTTAAAGGGGACTAGCATGAACAGTGAAAAAAACTGAAGCACATACATATATCCCTAACAGCTACAGGAAAAGAGTAATGTGTTGGTAGGGAAACAAAAAAAATTTACAAGATATGAGGGCCGAGTACTCCTTTAATGTTTCAGCATCTTAACTCAGAAAAACATGTATTAAAATAGATCATTCTTAGTGTGCTGAGAGTTGCAACATGCATCTCAGTCACTGGTGTTTGTTTATAATATTGCGTTAACATAAGTTTCTGTATTGTTACACAAATCATCTTAGACATTTAACATTCAATTTATAAGATTTTTACTGAACTGTTTTTAGTTATACTTTTTTTATGAAATATAACTCAATGTTAATAGTGTAAACTATTTTGTAAATAGTATACATGTTGGATTATTCTTATGTGATAATGTGCTTTTTATTGTATATGTTATTATTTTTGTATTTTAAGTTATTTGATCTATGCAGCTGTTGATACCGTCTTCTGATATGCACAATGGGACCTTACTGAAAATGAGCCTATGGCTCAACTGAGTCTGTAAATCCCTGTTCATTATGACATGAATAAAAACCATTTACTACAACTACAACTACTACTATGTTAGGTGTATATGTTTCTATGTGAAAAGATTTCAGCCAACTAGAAACACTAAACAGTTTGAGATACTACTGAAAAAGACTGACACATTCTGCATAATAAACACTGTATAGTGAACTAGAAGTCAAAGCACTGAGGTAAGGGTTACCCAGAAAGGGCATTGGCAATGAAGTCAAGATTCAAAGAAAAGACAGCATTGGCAGTATGCTGTATGTATAATGAAACTCCTTGCCAGAGTGATGTCCTCTAGGGTCTCAATGAAACTGACAGCACTGCATATCTGCTATATCTGCGGAGAAAGGGGCACGGTGACAGGGTGTGACATCAACAAGTGTACACGTGTGTGCTTTTGCCTGGTAACCACCCCAAACAGCTGACCACTGTTTGCTTGGATGTGGGTACCCTGTGGTGCTTTGATGTGTGGCTGAATAACGTAAGTTCCAAATGGACTCGATCTTTAGGCATTCAAGATGCCATACAAGGGTGCTCTAAACCAGTTCTCTGCCTCACTATTTTAGATCTTTACATATATACAGGAACATGTTATAATATGATGTTGTGTATAGTCATTATCCAATACTGAGCTTTAAGCAACTGTTAAGTTTTTTTAAAGTGTACAACTGCTAAGAGACTGTTCCACTTTTTAATAATTTGAAGATCTTTTAAGTTTATCAATTGTGTCAGATGTTTACTACTGATGTAAAAATCCATTTGCATGTCAAGACTACTAGACCTTGCCACAGCATTTGCAATCATCTACACTGGTTGCACTCAATATCATTTTACTAATGTATTCTGCAATTTACATTTACATTTTATTACCATGTTCTCTAGAATGCTTGCTCAGGCTGAGAAAAGCTCCTACGGTTTGTGCTTCCAGTTCATTCCTCTTTTTTCTGGACATGCTGAATAGTATTGATACCCATCAGGTTAATACAATTTAAAATATAGGAAAGGGGTAAGAAAAATAAGATGGCTGATGTGGGTAAAGTTGTACCAGATCTTGGGGGCAAGCTTCAGAATAACAGGCAGAGAGCTGCTTTGGGAAGTTATTGAGTAACAATGTTTACTTCATAATGACAAAAAATGAATATCAAGAGAAATCTCAGTGCAGAACACCTACCAGCATGCCTGACAGTTAATGTCTTTGCTTAGGACTGACCTCTTTTATGGTGCCCAGTTTATGGATCTACCACATTTCTGCTCTCTCTACCTTTCTGTTGCAATTCCCACCTCTTGGAGATGGCATGACTTTAGTACTTATTGGCTAAACCCCTCTGTTGACAAGGTGCATGCATCTCTTGCAGATTTTAACTTTGTTCAGTTCATTCAAGACCCCATGCATATTAATACAAAATCTGGAAAAACACACTGTGCTTGACTGGGTGGTCACTAACTGTTCTCTTAAGGTTAAATCTGTTGGAGTTCTCTTGGATAGCGTCAGTGACCATTCTCCTACTCCTACTCCTATTCCTACTCTCTGCATCTGAAGGAATAACTCCTCCAACCCCCCCCTCCTAAGATCACCCTGGTCAGGGATATGTCCAGATTTGACACTAGTAGCTTTCTTGCTTCTATCAGAGATGCTGACTGGGGCCCAGTTAACACTCTCCCTGACATCAGCTCAGCCCTGGATTTCTTTACATCCACCTTCACCCAAATAGTTGACAGTCATGTTCCCATAAAAAGGTGCAGATCTAAAGGTATCATGGAACCTTGGCTCACTAAGAACCTTAGGAAGCTCATGTCCTCTTGTGACCATGCCTGGTGGATTTATAAAGGTAGTGGACTGCACTTCAACTTGCAAGTCTACAGGTAACTTAGAAATAACTGTAAAAACTCCCTCCAAAAAGCCAACTGCCTACACTACAAGACGCTCCAGATTGAGCATCTCTGTAATCCCAAGGAGCTAATTTTCTTATCAAGGGGAAGGCTGCAGAACTCCCTAGCTACCTCACTGCCCAGGGCTCTGTTCTAACAGACCCTCCATCTGTCACTGTTGGATTCAATGAATTTTTTACCAATCTCCACAAATACCCTTTATTTCTCAACTCATCTGTACATCTCTCAGCCCCGCTGTCTCTTGGTGACACTGGAGCTTGACCTGCATTCCATCTGAAGTTGGCTTCCCTCAATGAGGTCCATCAGCTCCTTGCTAAGCTGAAACCTGATAGCTCACCAGGTCATGACACCCTTGAGCCTAAGTTTCTGAAGTTGGGAGCTCCTGCCCTTGCTCACCCAGTTCCGTTCACCATTACTGCATTTGGATTACAGTTGTGTTTCAAGCATTTTCCTGTTGGAGTTCAAGTTGTTTAAAGTGTGCTAGCACACTATGGTCTGTTGGGTGGTTGAACTGAAGGCTTCCTAATTTGTATCAAGTTTACCACCAAAAGAACCTGAGCAACATTGATACAAGGCCTGCACCGGGATCCAAGTGTAAATACTGGGTACACAGAGTCAAAAGTTATTGTGTCATACTTGAAACTGTAGTTTTATTACTGGTATAGCTGAAGAGTTACCGCATCCTGTGAAGTATAATTCTTGGTTTTCTTAGATAGAGGAGAGCACTCACCCCTGACTGGTGACCACAATGACTTGCATGAGACAGAAAAGTTATTTTACTTTAAGTTTACTTTAGTTTCTGGTGAACAAACAGCAATACAAGCAGCTTATGTTTCACCTGACCATTCAGGCTTCCTCAGAGCTAATGAACTACTTCACACACATTATTTTAATACTTTTAACAATGTGTAACACACCAATGTGTGAACAAATGCAAGGTCTGTAACAATAATTAAACAGCCCATCACATCTTCCCTTTTGTTAGTGCAAACAAAAAACATAACAAGTTCTCTTTGTGCTCAATCAATTTAATTAGAATAGACAACAATTACTTTTAACACATTTGTTTCTTCTTTCAGAACTTCTGTTACTGGTTTATCTTTACATTGTCCATCTCTGTTCCCTTTTATATCTGGAACCTAAAGATGTAGAGGCAAAAATGATGTATGAGCATCAACTCACTACATTTCAGCACAAGTCATATACATGGTGCAAGCCCATGCTAAGAGTAAGAGAGTGAAAAGTCAATGGGGGGGGGTGGAGGAGTGTTTTCATTCTGAATACAAACGGCCCCTTCAAAATTGCCAGAAAGGTCTAAATTGTTTTGAAAAATGGGGGGGGGGGGAGCATACATGATCTTTTTACTTTCTTTTTTTCAGAAAGTGTTTTATCTCAATTTTTTCATAGAGATCTGGGGGTTTTGTAGCCCCAAGCTGAACAATCCATTGTTGTTCTCTTTCAATTAAGATGGATTCAATGTCCTCCCCCATGTGTCTTTTTTCATACATTCAAGACCCAATGCTGTTACGTTAGGTACCCCAGTCCCTTTATTCTGCATAACATGTAATGTCATCACATAATCTTTATTGCCATTTTTTATAGCCAAAACATGCTGATTTAATCTGTGCCGTAGCTTTCTTTTCATTCTACCGATATAGAAACACCCACAGGTCCCGTTCAACTTGTAGAGAACTGCCTCTGTACTGCAATTTATGCTGCTTCTTATTTTTTCTTTTTTACTTGTCTTTTGGTTCAGGTATTCTTCTGTTTTTTCCAAGAAGCTGCATATATTGCAAAAGCCACAGGGTTTTGCATCATATTTTGGGGCACTTGGAATCACTCTTGTTCTTGCCTGGTAGCTGTTAACAAGTGTGTCCTTCAGATTTCTGCCTCTTCTGTATGAGATATGCAGGGGGGTTTCAAACAGACTATCAAGTGGGTAGAGGCCTCTTACAATATGCAAGTTGTTTTTAACAATTTCCACCAATTCCCTACTGCCTCCTCCATATGTGGTAACAAAAGTCATTTGTTCCTCTGGATCTCTAGGTCTCTCTTTGGTCTGCAAGAGGTTATTTCTGGGAATGCTATCTACCAGTTTTCTAGCTTCCAAAACATTGTTTATTGGGTATTCTCTCTCTAACAATCTGTCTGTGAGCTCCTGAGCTCTTTTTTCAAGCAGTTGTTGGTTGCTACAATTTCTTTTTACCCTTAGGAATTGGCCTCTTGGGAGATTTTTCGCTACATGTCTTAGATGGCAGCTAGTGGCCAGTAGCAGACTGTTGTGATCAGTTGCTTATTTGTACAAATCTGTCATTAGTGACCCATCTCCTTGTTTTATAATGGTGAGGTCAAGAAAATGTATCTCCTTCTGATCTGTGTTTAACTTGACCTTTAAATTAGAGTTTGAATCCTCTAAATAGTTCACAAAATCCTCAAGTTCATTTCTTGTGCCCTTCTATATTAACAATATATCATCAATAAAGCGTTTATAAAAATAAACTTTACTGAAAAAATAGGTACCTGTCTGAATTGTATACCACCTCATCCTCCCACCTTGCAAGGTACAGATTGGCTAAGCCGAGGGCTAAGGTTGCCCCCCATGGCAGTGCACACTAATCTGTTGGTATATCTTGTCTTTAAACATGAAGATTTTTTTTTAACACAGTCTCTGACATGTTAACAAGCATGTTAATTCTCCTCTCTGATAAAGTGGTATTGTTTCTTAGACTGTCTTCCACAGCTTGCAAGCTCCCCTCATGGGGGATGTTAGTGTACAAAGCATTCACATCTAAAGTTACTCGCCACCTGTCTTGTTCTGTCTCAATGTCATTTAATGCAGTTAAAACACTTTTGGTATCCCTTTTATCGCTCCTAGAGTGGGGGACAATAGGTTTCAAAAAGCTGTTCACATATTTTGAAATAGGTTCCGTCACCCATCCTATACCAGAGACTATTAATCAACCTGGTGGTACTGTTGGGTGTTTATGAATCTCTCGAAGGGTATAGAGGACTGTTTTTTTTTTTTGGGAGACTGAACTGTTAAATAAAATAACTCATTGTAGTGTTGTAATGAGATTATCATGGTACAAGTCCAAAAGAAAAAAGAACATTTTCTTTTTTAGTTTGGATATACTGTAGGGTCAAATGTCAATAGTTTATAAAAACTTTTGTTAGAAAGTTGACGTTCAATTTCATTTACATAGCTAGAAGTGTTTTGCACTACAATACTCCCTCCCTTGTCTGCTGCTTTTATAACTATCTGTTTATTTTCTGAAAGTGGTTTCAATGCTTTCCTTTCAGCTTTAGTCAGATTGCAGAAAGGGAGTCTGGGTGTTGTGTTATACGTTTCTTCTAAATCTCTAATACAACACTCTAAGAAGGAAGATACCCTGGGGTGAAGTGGTGGACAAAAGGTACGTGCCAGTTTGAACATGTTATAGTTACCTGAACCATCTGGTTGTCTAAACAATTGGTTAGTGGGTTCTACTCCCTCCCTGTCTGTTACACCATCACTGTTTTCTTTTTCTGCAAAAAACAGTTTTAAATTCATTTTCCTAGCAATCTTATTAACAGCAAGAAATGCACCAAATTCTGCGGTTGAATGTGAAGGGACAAAAGATAACCCTTTGCTCAATGCCTTGGTTTCAACATCTGTTAAACAGTAGACCAAAATATTAATCACTGTTTATACTGGTTGACAGGTCCTTTGGCCCTTGTTCTTCCCCTTGTTCTTCCTCTTGCCCCTCCTTGTATGCCTCTTCCATGTTCTCTTGTTTGCCTTTGGAACTAAACCTCATCTAGGGCTGACTCTTCCTGAGTTGGGGTTCCCCAGGAGGATGAGCCCCTAAAAAAGGGCCTTGTTCAGGTTCACTGTCCCCCTGTGATGTATGTTCCCCAGTACTATATTCATTAGCCAAGTGTTCAGTTCTTTTTAAGATAGAGCCATGCGTATGATGTATCCCAGCATCAGTCTGTACATTAGTGCCTGTACCTGCACCAGTTTCCCCCGTAGCTAAAACTGTGTCAGTTAGATGAAACATTTTTCTGGCCCTCTTTCTTTTTCCAAGTGAATACCTGATCCTTTAAATAGTCATGCTGGTCCCTCTGGAGCTTTTTCTGTTTTTGTGCTTTTATTTTTAAATCATAATTTTTAAGGTACTCACTGAATTTGTCGTTGCATTTATCAAAGTCTGGAGTGTCCTTATGTGACACCACTATTTTTTCTTGTGCCTGAATCCCCGTCTGCAGTTCTGTCAGTATTTCTTCATTGTCTTCTATAATGAGTTTTATCAGTTCTTGTGAAGCATTGTGTATAACCATTTCTCATTTCTTCAATAACCCTGGTCTCGATGTTCCTGTTGCTCATCGTTGTGTAATTTGCAAACCTCTCAGTGCTCTCTCAACCTCCAAATAGGCACTCATTGCTTTCTGTTGCCAGTAGACTCCCCTACTGCATGTAGCCAGCTTTTTGAGCATAAAGAATGCATCCCACAAGGATTCAGCTGCTATGCTGACTGTTTCATTAGTACGGTGTCCTGCTTTATCAGAACTTGTTTGTAAAATAGGGTTCCTTTCAGGTTCATCAGAAAACAGAGATAGAAAAATGTTAATTTCATCTGGATTGCTTTTGTTGCTGTTCTGGTCATTCATTGTTTCACATCAAATGAGAAAGAATAGTGGTCAGATACTCAGTCAGGTTTTTATATTCAAACCCACGCTACACCAACATTTGTAAACAGTACTTGCAAAGTACAGTTGTGCAGAAGGATGGTGGTACTACTCCTTAATGGGTTAGTCTTGGTTTTCTTAGATAGAGGAGAGCACTCACCCCTGACTGGTGGCCACAATGACTTGCATGAGACAGAAAAGTTCTTTTACTGTAAGTTTGCTTTAGTTTCTGGTGAACAAACAGCAATGCAAGCGGTTTATGTTTCGCCTGACCATTCGGGCTTCCTCAGAGCTAATGAACTACTTCACACACATTATTTTAATACTTTTAACAATGTGTAGCTCACCAATGTGTAAACCAATGAAAGGTCTGTAACAATAATTAAACAGCCTAACACATTTTCCATCTTGCTAGTGCAAACAAATAACATAACAAGTCCCCTTTGTGCTCAATACATTTAATTACAACAGACAACAATTACTTTTAACACATTTGTTTCTTCTTTCAGAACTTCTGTTACTGGTTTATCTTTACATTGTCCATCTCTGTTCCCTTTTATACTTGGAACCTAAAAAATGTAGAGGTATAATTCTTCTTTTTGTGCCCCTTGATAGGGCAGGTACTTTATAGAATGTGTGGAATCTGAAATGGTGGTAGTGACCCACAGTACACTGACTCCAAGGGGGCATTGCTGTAGGGTGGGAATGTTAAAGGTGACTTGCAAATATCTAACACCCTCATTTCTTCCAGCTTCCAGGCCTGTGTTCTTAAATAAAAACACTGTTAAGTTGTTGGATTTCACTTCTGTGTGTGTGCCCAGTTTATATAACCTGGTTGAGGTGCTTATTGGTAAAGGTAACAACTCTCTTAGTGGGTCTGAGGGGGTGGTTCAGTCCATTGTAGAGAGGTGGGTAGGTACTGCATCACAGAGGGCGGTAGTGAAAAAAACTTCTGGCCCACTTATTCTTTCTGGGTGGAGGTACCACACTAATTCTTATTTTTTCTTAGGATGAACCCCCCATTGTAGGAGAAAGAACAAACCCAATCCCCTTGACCAAGTGGACCCTGTACAGTCACCAGGCAGGGGCATAAACCTGTATATGGTGACCCGGGGGGGGTCACATCTGTGAGGCAGGGACACAGCTTCCAGATGGCATCCTTGTTTTATAAAGCTTACACCAATCCCTTATCCCCTACTGTAAGGGAATTGTTTCCCATGGCTTGAACAACTGTTGCCACTCGACTCTCAAGCATCATTTTATTTGAGATACCATTGATGCATACTACCCAGGGTCAGAGATCTCTAGGTTTCTTAGCACCATCCACTTTAAAGAAACATAGAAACACAGTCTGTAGGCAGAAGAGGACTGCTTTGCCAACCCAGTCTGCCCAGATGTTCCCTGCATAAGCCACCTCCACTTACCTTAACTGGTCTCCAGTGACCCTCCCTCCCTCCTTCCTCCCTGCCTATTTACTAATATTCCACTATGTCTATCATATACATGCTTAAAGCTCCATCCCACTGTTTTTGCCTCCACCATTTCTGCTGACAGTCTGTTCCAGGTGTCTAACTCCCTTTTAGTGAAATAGTACATACTATTTACTCACATCCCTCTTCAAATCCCCCTCCAGCTTCATTGCACGGCACTTGTCATGGTGCTCTTTCTCATGTTTTTTTAAATTTAATATTCTTGATTGAAGTCATTATTAAGATAAAACACAACACCAGAACAATACAACAACAACAACGAAGAAACAGCCCCCAAAATTCACCCCTTCCCCAATCCCTCTCTCCCTTGGCAGAGTGGATCAACTAAAATTGGCTTAAGGAAGTATATTGTAACACGTGTAGGAAACAAACTCAATATCCAGGAATTAAAAAAAAAGGAGAAAAGCAGATTGGCAAGTAAAAACTAGACTGCCATAAGGAATAAAGAACTAAGTCCAAAACTACACCAAAACCTTTTACATCGTATGAAGATTGTGTAATTTATTCCATTTCTTATTAAAGGTTGACAGCTGGTTGCAAAGACTAGCAATCATTCATTCAACCTGGATATTAAATAAGAGTTCCTGCAACCATTCATGGTATGAAAGAGAGGTTTGATCAAGCCAGTGACGGAGTACTAGCATTTTAACTGATAAAGAGATTAATGCCATGAAATATCTCCACTCTTTCACCACCACTTTGCTGTAATCACCCACTATGCAGATTTCAAGGGTAAAATCTCCATCTATCCCAAGAATGTCTTAGAGAATAAAAGAGAGTACAATTTGGAAACTGCATGTGGTCGAGAAACCAGATCAAGTGATGATAGCAGAAACTCAGGAAAAGTTATATCCCAAAAAGAATTCCCAAATCGTTGAAGAATAACATGATGTATCTGGTAAACCTTAAAGACTAACTTATTATCTAACTGAAAGAGTCCCATAATCTCCCCAGAAGATAGTCGAACGCCATTTTGGAGGAAATCTCACACCCTTACATTTGCAAGTTGTGGTAACCATGCCTCCATAAGGACTCACCCACCAGTTTTGAAATTAGGATTCTGGAAAACAGGCTGAGATATATCCTCAACCTGTTTGTATCACATGAATGCACACAAATGTGAATGAACCTGAACAGAAAGGCCAATTATGGAATTATGGAGACCAACAGGCAGGTCTTTGGGAGATATATACAACATAGTCCTGGGGGACAGACCCGCCTTTAATATCTGGTCTTTCTCTAAGGCTAACCAAATAGGGAAATAAGCAGAAGATCCCTCCTCCAAATGCGGGCAACATGACTTTTAATATTTGCTGTTGTGACTAGCCAGGTAATATACAATTAAATGTGGAAGCCAGACAACCCCCAAGCTCCTTAGAGGCCACCAATTTATTGTAAGCTTGTCTGGGAGTCTTTCCTGACCAAATAAACTCAGATATTAAACTATACAGTCTTTTAAACTATGAAAGGGGAAGCCATATAATAAGCATATTAATGGGGTAGCATAAATGGGGTAGAATATTCATTTTAACTATGTTAATTCTACCTGAAAGGGACAGAGGTAAAGATTTCCAATCTCTGCAAGTCTTGCTGCAAAACAGAAACTAAGTTGTCAAGGTTAAGCTTTTTGGATTGAGTTGTGATTCTAAAGAGGATAATACCTAGTTATTTAATCTGTTTAGGAGACCAGGACAGGCCAAGGGCAAGAACATTGTATTTGAGGACAGTGGAGTTCAGGGGCATAACAGTAGTTTTATCCAAACAGTCTATAATTTGAAAGGGCACTGAATTCATGAATGTTACCTAGGACAACAGAGATAGCTAGGTTAGATCAAGGAACATGTAATAAAATATTATCTGCATAAGCAGAAAATGTTAAATCTCAAGAACCAACCTGCACTCCAGTTAAGTTCTGATTTGTTTTAAATTTCAATAAAAGGGGCTCCAACTAGAGGTTAAATAGCAGGGGAGATAAAGGGCATCTTTTCTAGTACCTAAATATAAAGGGAAGTGAAAAAAAAACTATTACAATATATCTAGGCATTAGGGGAGGAATATAAAACCTTAATCCAATGAAGGAATGGTGAGAGGAAACCATATTGTTCTAAGGTGACAAACAGGAAATTCTAGTTAACTCTATCAAAGGCTTTCTTAAGGCCAAACTTCTTGGAGGTACAAGCTGCTTTTTAAACAACTGGGACCTGGGAAGAAAACAAAATATTGAACTTGGAATCAACTTGGAGCTTGGAAGTAGTAGGGAAACAGAATCTTGTTCACATCTGAGAGAGGTGTACCTTTAAATTTTACACTAATTGCTCACATCTAAGGAAGGTGTACCTTACTTTAAAGTTTACATTGTTATTGCTTTATTGGGGGGTTTGAAATACCGCTTTGTAGATTGGGAGATTAAACCCAGAGGGATTGAAATACTGCATACTTTTTCTTCCCTTAGGGACAGCTGGCTTGTTGTGGACTAGTATTTTGGTGACATTTTTGTGTCAAACTATTCTTGGTACTGCAAATTATTCACTGTGGTGAGGATTTTTCATTGTAGGTCCTAGTACATGTTATTGGGTTGTGTAGTTGACCAAGACATTGTCTCAGGTGGTAGAAACTGGTTTTACCTGATTGCCCTCAGAGCTCAGACTACCAGGTTGTATAAGGATGTGCTTACATCATAGGTATTGCACTCAACTGCTTTATTTTTCTGTAATTGAAATAGTTTTTGCAGGGTATATTTTCTGGTAGATTGTTGTGCAGGTTGTCTTGCTGAAAGGAAGGAAAGCGCCCACTGGATGGTGACTCAGAGCTGTAGCTGATTGTTTCTGGAAGACACAGACTTGTGCCCGCCACCTTGTCCCTAACTCCACCAACCTCAAGGAAGTAATTTCCTTTACACCAGGGGTTCTGACATCACTTCCCCAAAAGGGCAAAGGACATACACCTGTCAAAACCTAAGCAGCCCAGCACACTGGCATGGGGGTAAATGTACCCACACACTAACAAAAAAGACAAAAAAGATTTAAACAGGAAGGGTGAGAGACATGTGGGGAGTAGTGCACTGCACTGGCTATGGGGTGGCAATCTTCTGAGAGACATTCTGAAGGCTGCGATGCTGCCCTTTTTGCAGGCACCTCTCTGCTCTGAGGGAGGAGGATGCCTATCTCCAGGCTGAATTGGCAAGGAGTAGGGAAACCTTCTCCCCCACTCAGAGACCACCAAGGCTGCTGCCACTGCCTCAGAGGATGCCAAGATAGAGGAGTGATTGGATCACAGTGGGCTCAGAGAGGGTGAGGGTGGTGAAACAAAGGTGCACTCCTCCAGTTGTTCATCTCCACAATTTATACGCCATTCTGGTGGAGCATGGTTCCTCAATGGAGGCACCCACAGTGGAGACCAAGGAGGATGCTGGAAACCTCCACAAGGAAGACCCAAAGGAAGGTGGCATGGGACCTTACAGGGGAAGGAAACAGCTCCTAATGGGGGACTCAGTTGTTGAGGGGGTAGAACTGGGGGATGGAGGGGAGAGGGAGGTAAGGTGCCTGCCTGGTGCCATGGCTTGGAGGGACAGGAATCCTCAAGATCACAGAAACAGCTGCATGGGAGAGAGAATTGCATGTCATTGTCCACCTAGGGACAAATGACCTAGCTGGGAGTGGGATCAGAGAAGTACAGGAGGAGTTTGTGGAGTTGTGAGGGGCCTTAGATAAGTAGCATGCACGGTATTATCATATTAATACACTCGCCAACGACATCCTCAACTGTAAAGCTCTTCTCTACACTGATGATTTTGCCATCTATCATAGTGACAAATCTATTGACTCAGTCTCATCCACCCTCACACAAAACTATGCATCCGCCCATCATTGGTTCCTTTCAAACACGCTCCTAGTCAATGAAAAAAAAGACTAAATCCATGCTGTTTGGTTCCAAACCCTTCCTATTCAAAGCCACCAAAGCCAACTCTTCCCCCCAGTTCTCACCCCTGCTGGTTCTCCCCTTGAAATTGTCACATCCTTCAAATATTTGGAAGGCTTTTAGCTGGAAGTTCAATGGGGGATAGCTCCTCCCACATCCCCTACTTAAACTTTAGACCTCCACTCGCTCTGCTTCGAGCATTTTGGTAGCATCCTCCATCCTACCCTGCCTCCTCCTCCTCCTCCTTCTCTAGCACTCCTGTCTCACTCTCTCTGCTGGGTCTTACATCTTACTCCTACCCAGTATCCTACAGAGGGTGGGATATGGAGAAATGCCAGTGCTCACATGCCCATAAACATCAAGCATTAATTAATTAAAATAATCTGCATGTTAAGTCAGGGTTTTGATCATTTTTGTGAAACAATTCTAAACAAAGGGGGGAAACAAAACAGTTAGCAATACAGAGAGTTGTATAGCTTTCTGTCTCTAGCTCCAGTTATGTCATCACTTCACACATTTAGCAGACATTTTAGGGAACAGGTAGAGCACGTTTTTGTGAATTGGGAGGCTGAAGCTTACTTTTTCAGATGCTACAAAACTGTATTTGTGTTATTCAGATAAATGCAATGTTAGCATCAATGTAAACAGTGGTCTTTCCTTCACCTGCCTATGAAGCCAGATTTCTAAATTGTTTCTTTCTAAAAATAGGTTGTTTAGGTGTCCTTTAACAAATCATTGGAGGGACGGTGTGATACCTGGGAACTAGAGGAAGGTGGATGTTATTCCCCTCCACAAAAATGGGAGCAAGGCAAAGGCAGAAAACTATAGACCTGCAAGTTTTACCTCAGTGGTAGGGTATATTATGGAATCACTTCTGAAAAAAAAGAATTGTTGAGTACCTAGAGATCAGTGGGGTGCAGGACCCAAGGTAGCATGGATTTAAAGCAATGGGGTCACATCAGATGAATCTAATAGATTTCTTTGACTAGGTGACCAAAGTAGTAGATCAGGGAGAGGCTATGGATGTGGTCTACCTAGACTTTAGCAAGGCATTTGACATAATCCCACACAAAAGATTAATAAACAAGCTAGCCAGCCTGGGAGTGAGTCCCAGGCTGGTAATCTGGGTAAAAAATTGGCTGGACAACAGGTTGCAGAGGGTAATAGTAAACAGAGTCCACTCTGAAGAGGTTCTATGTCATAATGGTGATTGCAGAATATTGATCTCCGTTAGGGCGAGTGCACATCGCCAAAAATGAATTTCAGTGATGCACACTCATGACGAACAGGAAGAGGGTGCCCAAAATCTATGGGTTTCCTTTTAATGTGGGGGGCTGCACTACACGCACCACCCCTACTAAAGGATTCTCAACTCCAGGGGGTGCATATCAGGGGGATGAAATACTGCCAGCAAAAAAAGAACCAAGCCACACCGGACCTGAACCCTGCACCCTTCACATCCCAACTGACCACCCTCCCCACCACTGTAGTGGACCAGCTCAGCAGCTGCCGGCCCATACCCCTCCTACATATCTTCCCTCCCCCTCCTCTCCCCAGCACGCATATGCGTCCATTTACTCACATACTTCCCATCACCCTACCTCGTCCACCCAGGTATCCAGTTGCTACCCTGCCAGGTAGCCCTGAACATAGGCACCATAATTGAGTCACCATTTTTGTAAGTGCTCAGTTGTGGTTGCCTTTTCACTGGATACCCTCTGAGAAAAGGGGTTACTAGCAGGGTACTGCAGGATTCAGTACTGGGACTGGTCCTCTTTAATGTCTTTATAGGTGAAATTGTGGAGGGACTGGAAGGAAAAGTATGCCTGTTTGTAGATGACACAAAGATCTGCAACAGGGTTGATTCACAAGGGGAAGGGGGAAGGGTGAGAAGGGGCTTGGCAATGAATGGTCAAAAGTATGGCAGGTTAGATTCAATGTAAAGAAGTGCAAAGTAATGCACCTGGGAAACAAAAACCCAGGGGAAGAGTACACAATGGGGGGAGGTACTAACAACAACAAAAATGGAATGGGACCAGGGGGTAGTCATATTAGATGACCTAAACATAGGCAAGCAGTGTAAGAAGACAGTAAGGAGAGCTGGGGGATACTGGGATGCACAGGGAGAGGCATCACCAGTAAAAAACAGGAAGCAGTTATCCCTCTGTGTAGAGAGTTGGCTAAACCCCATCTGGAGTACTGTGTGCAGTTCTGAAGACCTCATCTCCACAAGAATGGGATGGATGGAGGCAGTCCAGAGGAGGGCAACTAAAATGGTGCAGGGTCTGCACCAGATGCCATATGAAGAGAGACTAAAGGAGCTTAATATGTATACCCTCAAAGAAAGGAGGGAAAGTAGGGGACATGATAGGAACTTTCAAGTACCTCAAAGTCCAAGAGGGCAGCATCTTTTATACAAAGAGATGTACAAAAACAAGGGGGCACAATTTAAAGATTGAGGAGGGTGGCTCAGAGGAAACGTGAGGAAGTATTTTTTCACAGAGGGGGTGGTGGATGCATAGAATGGCCTTCCAGAGGATGTAGTGGGGTCAAAAACAGTGGGGGAATTCAAGAATGCAGGGGACAGACATAAAACAATTCTAGTGGGAGGTAGGAGGAAGTAGAATGCTGGTTAACTAGGATCTGCAGCTTATCCAAAAGGTAGGGAAATGGGCAGAATGGGTGGGCCAAGCAGTCCTCATCTGCCATCAAAGTCTATGTTTCTATATTTCTCCACATCCAGGGAAACCATAACCTCAGGGTCACTGAGTCCCCGGACACGGAGAAGATATGACAGAGTTTGCAAAGATGGTCCACCCAAGAATGACAAGGCATAAAGCCAACCTGTTCACAGCAGATGAGGCCATTCCAGACTTGATTAATCCTTGAAGCCAGAATTTTAGATAGGAACTCAATATTATAGTTAAGCAGGGAAACAGGGCAATAGCTGATGACTTTATTCAAGGCCTTATCAGAGTTGGGAAGCAGGACAATCATGGCTTCAAGGAGAGTATATAGAAAAAGTTGGTTCAACCATGGGGCAAGCTCTTTTGCAAACAACTTGTAAAAATTCAGGGTAAAACTGTCTGGGCCCTGGTGCTTTATCAAGTGGTAGAGCGTTAGTGGCAGCTAACATTTCTGACAGAGTTAAAGGGGCCAATAAAAGGGACTGCTGATTTGCAGTTTAGGTGGCAAGAGAAATAGAGGCCAAGTAGTCCTTAATATTAGAAAGTGATGGGGGGTTGGGTGTAGGACTATAAAGCTCCCAGTAATACTTCTCAAATTCAAGGGCAATATCTTTAGGTGCCGTTTTAATAGAACCATCTTTGGCTGATTGAATGGCGGTTATAACCTGCTTCTGGAGATGTAAGGCCAAAAGATAGCCTGCCTTCTCCCCTCAGTCAATATATTTAGAATGAGTATTAAAAATAGTATACTCTGGCTGCTCCTGCAAACATTTGGTATATTGGTCTCAAAGTGACAGTAGCTCATAACAAGGGACATCTAGGGTGTTAGGATTCAAAGATTTTTTTATATCCCAAAAACGATTTAACAGGGCAGCCAAGTCCTTTTCCTTCTTTTGTTTATGTTTGGAGGCAAGGCAGATAAGTTCTCCCTCGAATGAAACATTTAAAAGCACACCATTCCATGTAAACTTTTTGAGTAGAACCAATATTTTGTGAGGTAAAGACCTCCATTTGTTCTTTGATTCAGGAGACAACATACTTGTCTTGTAAAAGTTGATTGTTCAGTTTCCATGAAGGTTCTTTCTGGAAAGTGGGCAGCAAGAAGAGTTTAAGCCAAACTAAGGAATAGTCACAGCTGACTCTGGGGGCCAATCTCACAGTCCAGCACTTCATCCAGCAAAGCCTGACTAATGAAAATATAGTCAATATGGGAAGAAGACCCATGGACTGGAGAATAAGAAGTGAAATCCTTGACTTGGAGATGTAATAAACACCAAGGGTCACAAAGACCTAAAGAGTCAGACACTTCTCAGATGGAGTGCTGGGCAGGAGACAAGTCAGCCCTAGTCCTGTCCATTCTATCCAGACCTTGGGTAAAGGAAATATTCCTGTCTCCTCTAATAATCATAGGAAGAGAAAGGAATGGAACCAGAAGTGATGTCAGTTCCATAAAAAAGGATGGAGTGTCAACACTGGGGCCATAAAAGCTGCCAAGTAAAACTTTAGTGCAATCCAGCAAGCCTTTGACAAAAATAAATCTACCATGGGAGTCATCCAAGAGCTGTGTGCAAGGAAAATTGACATTCCTAGAAATAAGGATAGCCACCCCTCTTCTATTAGTACTATTCCCAACAGCAAAGACTTGGCCAACAAATTGCCTATGGAAAAGGTTACCCTGGTTTGTAAGAAGGTGGGTCTCTTGTAAAAAAAAAACATCATATTGAAACTGTCGCATATGTTTAATAAGCTGGTACCATTTAACTTTAGAATGGGCTCCCTTTATATTCCACAAGGCACATGTTGCTATAGATGCCATGAGCACATGCTATGTAAAAAACAGGCAGACAAGAAACCCACCTCAGCCAGTAAAATGGTAACATGAATCGAAATAATCCATTCTGTCACCCTCCACCCACCATATTGTATTAAGTCATGTCCCTTAAATATACTTCTCAGCCCAAAACATGGAGTAAAAAATAATAAACATGCGAGCATCTTCAAAACAGTAAGCAGAACTGGTACAAAGGGGCATGTTAAAATTGAAATTGTAGACACCACACCCTAACCCATATCAGATAAACACACGGAATCCCCAAACATCTAGCACACCAACCATGAGAGGCAAACAAACCCCCCTCCTGAAAAACATCCTACACAAACTAGCAGGTCCATGGTGAGCCTGAGTCCAGCAACTATCCTCCCCCATATTCCCCCCCCCTAAAAAAAATTCCCTACCAAAAGGGTCTGGTAAAAGTACACATGTAAATACAGACAAAAGGAGAAAACTCCACCCTACCATAAAAAACAAAACTGCATCATGAGAGTAGGTAAGGAGACAATTGCCCCACACTTAGAAAACAAAAAATTTAACAACCACTGAGAGTCACCAGTAGATAGCTTAAAATTATGTAAAAGAAGATTTTATAAAATAAAACATAGTGGGGAATCCTGCAGGTATGGCGAAAACAGACAATGAGCAGAAATAGAAAAAAAAATCCCCATAAACAATCTAGTAAAACATAAGCCAAAATAAAAAAAGGAAGTAAATATACATCCATATTTCAAGTCGAGTAAAATAAAAAAAAAAACATTCTGTACCCCCAGAAATACTACTCCTAAGGGGCGATATAAGATGATTGAAGAAGCTGGACAGATGTCACTGATTTCAGTTCCCTCCCAGGAGGAGTCGAATCCACACCTGAATCCTGGAAGTCCTGTACAGTCCATCTAAGCCCATGTGTAGATAAAATAAAAATAGGGCAATATTCCAGTACATAGTCATAATGTTTAATGGTCAAATAAAAGGTTCATTCTTGTAAATGAGGGAACGGAAACCAAAGCAGAACAAGCAAGCACCACCGTAAGTGGCATCAGATGGATTCCGAACAGGAAAGTCCATTACCAATGAAAAGGAGACTCCTCACTGAGAGCAAGCCCTATGGCAAAATAAATTGAACAGAAACCAAATAGTATATTGCTCTGCATAAATGTATAACCACCCAAGGAGCCATAGAGAAGGAACTGTGCTCCCTCCTCATAGGCAGCCAACCATTAAACGCATACCTTAATGTCCTGTAGTAAAAAGAGTCGATCAAAAGACTGAAATTCAAGCAAATTTTCCAAGGAGAGCTAAACATCTAATTGCTGCAGAATGATCCTTATTTATCCTACAGCTCCTTAATGTCAATAGCAGCTCTAGCCACTGAATTAAAGGACTTCCATGAGTCCTGAACAGATACTTGCAGGCGGGCAGGATATGCTATTCTAAATTAAATGCCAGTTGCAATCAGCCCGGATACCGTGGAATGATAGGCTGCTCTTCATTGTCTAACGGTTCCAGGTAAGTCCTGAGTAATTCTAAGATAGACACCCTCTCAGAACACCTCTTTAAGTTCCCAAACCTTATTTAACAGATGTTGCTTATCCAAAAAGTTCAGGAATCTAAAAATAAAGTGTCTGGGAAGTGATCCATCTGGAGTCATAGGGCACAGTGATCGGTGGGCATACTCAATTAAATAGGAAGAGCCATTCAGTGTAGGACCAGCAATTTTACTTGAGTGCTTCTGCGCAGAAAGAGTAGGGTCAGAGCCTTCACTTCAGCTTTCTTGGGAAGGCCAAAAACCACAATATTGTTCCTGTGGTTCCAGCCCTCCAAATCCTCAAGTTTCAATTCCAAGCATGCCATTTTCTGACACAGAGCTGAAAGATCCGAATTGGTTTTCTCTCTCCATTTTTCCAAAGAATGGACTTGTGCCTCATTATCCCTGGTGCACCTAGTGAGATCTTCCAGAAAGGTCCTCATAGCCCTGAGCTCTGCAGTCAATCCCTTAAGCTCACCTTTGAAGGGAAGGAATTCCATCAGGAAGCACTCTTCCATGAAGGGATTTGCTACCACCATAGTAGTAGGTGCTCGGCCCCATGAAGACATCTGGGCCTTGGAGTGCTTAGAAGTTTTATCAGGTGTGGGTGGTGAGGTGTGTTTAGGTGGAGAATTCTTCATTTCCCACTCTATAGTGGCAGTCAATAAATGCACCCATCTATTCTTAAAGATGCAGCAACAAAATGTAAGTAAATTTAAACTGGCATCTAAGTGCTAGAAGTGAGAATTATTAGATTTTAGGTCAGGGGAAGCGGGAGCCGAGGAAGAAGCAGCTATTAGGATCAGAGCATCATGTGACCACTCTTTGTCATTTAAGAGACCCCCTCATGTACAATGTTTACCCATGTAAGGTACTTGTAGGCCTCTATCATGTCCCCTCTTGCTCTCCTCTCCTCTCCTCCAGGGTGCACATGTTGAGATCCCTCAGTTTCTCCTCATAGAAATTTTGGTGCAACCTCTGCACCATTTTAGTTGCCCTCCTCTGGACTGCCTCCACTCTATATTCTTTCTGAGGTGTGCCCTCCAGAACTGGATACAATACTCCAGGTGGGGTCTTACCAGCGAGTTATACAGTGGCAACACCACCTCTCTATTACTGCTGGAAATACCCCTCCCTATGCACCCCTGCATTCCAGGATGCATTGCCTACAGATCTGTTTGCTATGCTGCACTTAATGGATTCAAAATTGGTCTGAAATTAGAGATTTCATAGTTAGTGAAGTTAGTCATTGTTTTGTAAAGTTAATGTATTTATAAAATAGTATTAAAATGCTTTATAAAATGGCATTGGAAAGTCCACAAACATGCTCAGCTGAACTATTTCACTGGACAAGACATTAAATACTTTAATGCACACCCAAAGTGTTGCTGTTGTTTGTATATAACACAGCCTTATGAGACTACATTTAAACCTTTTGAAAACAAAATTGTAGAGCCCGATTCTAGAAGGGTGGTGCAAGTTGCCGTAAAGCATAACTGCGCCACCATAACTCTTGATTGACCCTGCACCGATTCAAGAAGGGCAGTGTCTTCACAACTAAGTCCTGCGACTTTCAACATGTAGCCAGGTATGCGAACTGTGTGCAGGCACCTGGCAGAAGCATGTGCACAAGCTACTAGCATGGTTGCAAATGCCCCGCCCAGCCCTAGCCACAAGGGCACCTCGCAGGGCTGCTCACCCCTCACCCCGTAAACCTACAATTAACTGCCCACAGGCATCCTATTCCCCAGCCCCAGAAGTGCCAAATACAGCCCGCTCCCCATACCCCAGCCCCTGAATCCCCATTGGTACATGCCCCACAGGATGGACTGTCATCCCTCCACTCGTGCCCCTGACCCCAGAGTCACGGACACAAATGCGGCACAAATCCTGAAAAATCCCTGGTAGTCTAGTGGCCCCCCACCCAGCCGTGCCAGCTAATTGCAGGTGTAACTTATGATGTCGGTTCTCTTCCGGGGGTTCTTGTTGAATCCCGACATTGGGGTCTTTGTTGCTGCCCTTCTGGAATGGGGTACAACTGCTATAAGTAAACCCCTAGCACCATGCCACAGGGGTTTGTAGCGAACTACTGGCGTAACTCTGTTCAGTGCAAGTTGCCGCTGACATGTCGCAGGCCACTTTGTAGAATCATGCAACTCACAACTGCTGGCGTAAGTTGCTACTTGCACCATTCTACTTGGCGCAACTGCTGTTACACCAGGGGTATGTGTACTAGAATCAGGCCCATAATCTTTAATTTTGTAATAAAGTTATCAAGTTTAACAAAAATATTTTTTTAACATTCCATATTCATTTGAACTCTTGGATTCAGGGAAAATACACATTGCCTGGTGTAAATCCTTTTATTTTAATATAATCAAAATTTAAAAGAATCAAACAAACTATCATTATCATTGTGGTCAGATGAAATAGAATGATCAGAAGATTGTGAAATTCTGTTGATTTGATTGGCCTGGAACCCTTTCAAACTGTGGTGAAATCTCATGATAGCCATGGCCTGGAAAACGCTCCTGCTAAAGGGTTCTGTATTTATAGTACCTGTAATCCATTAATATTAGAAAGTGGGTTGACACTTTCCCATCCTCTGATTGGCTGGTGGAGACCAATCAGAAGGGGTACATTTATATGCCAACAGAATTTGGGAAATAACTAGTCCCAGTGCCAGTCTGCCCTTCCACAGTATATATCAATGTTCCAATTTGATTTTCAAAATTTTTCACAGGTACCATTTTTTTTCCTTGCTTAGTGAGATTTAGCTCTGTATCCCCACACTCACAGCTCCATGTCACTGACAATGCAAAATAGCATTATTTATCTGTTTTTTACAGGTTTAACATTTGTTTTAGTGCCAGCTCACTCCATATCTCTCACTCTGCATGCCTTAACTGTGCTTCCTGTGCAGTTCCCTACTCTGGCTGCCCACCCACTTTCTGAGCTGTTGCAGCCCAGCAGCATATCTCCACCCACTGGGGCAGAAATCAGAGAAGTACTGCTGTGTCATCCTTGACCATGCACCCATAATGTTTTGGGACAACAACATTTTATGCCTACACTACTGACATTACCTGATTCATGGCCTTCATGGTCTTTTGTCAAAGTGATGGTTTCAAACTACCGGCACTCCTCAATATCACCTCAACCTGCCTGACACAACCTTTCAATAAATAATAAAAAAAATCTACTGAACTGGGTGGGACAGATGAGGATACAAGTTGCTTTCAAGGATAACTCACTGCCAACTGGCAGTTCCTAAATCATCGTCGTCCTACTCTCACCTGAACCACAAGCACCGTCAGTCTTCCCCGAACCATGCTGTCGACATTGTCTCCCAATTGCAATTATAGCAGGACAGCTGTCCCATGGGAAGGGTGGCTGGCAACAAAGCAACCAACCACATACTGAAAGTAACAAAAAAAAAATTAAACAGCAGGACCCTCTAGAGGCACGTATACCAGTAGAGGAACCATGTAACAAAACAAAAACATTTGTATTCATTTTAAATATCTTTTCAAGTAATTTCGTTTATTTTTTGGAATATTTCATATAATTTTACACTAATACCCTTTTTCTAAGTGCAATAATACCATACATGGTGGGCGGTATGGGCGGTAGATATTGTCTACCTCGATTTCAGCAAAGCCTTTGATAGGGTCCCACATAGGAGACTGGTCAACAAGCTAGGCAGCCTGGGATTGGGATGTAAGGTGGTGAACTGAACTGGAAACTGGTTAAGGGACAGAAAACAGAGGGTAGTGGTGAATGGAATCCAATCAGACAAAAGGGAGGTGAACAGTGGGGTACCTCAGGGGTCAGTTCTGGGGCCAGTCCACTCCAATGTCATCATCAGTGACATTGCAGATGGGCTGGAGGGAAAGTTGTGCCTGTTTGTGAATGACACCAAGATCTGCAATGGGGTGGATACTCTGGAGGGGGTGCAAAGGATGAGAAAAGACCTGGAACTGCTGGAGAGATGGTCAGCGGCATGGTAGCTAAGATTTAATGCAAAGAAGTGAAAAATTATGCATGTGAAGAGCAGGAACCCTGGGGCGAGCTACAGGTTGGGGGGAGCTGCTGACAGTGGTTAAGAAGGAGAGGGGCCTCGAGGTCATAATCACAGATGACTCTAGGCAGATGGCAAAGATGGAGGAAAAGGCAGCGGGATGTTGGAGTGTATTGGAAGGGGAATCACAAGCCGAAGGAGGGAGGTAATAGTTCCACTGAACATGACACTGGTGAGACCTCACCTTGAAAACTGTGTACAGTTCTGGAGACCACACCTTCGAAAGTACATTAACAAAATAGAGATGGTGTAGAGGAGGGTGACCAACATTGTGAAGGGATTATATCACAAGCCTTACAAGGAAAGAGTGAGGGACCTCAATTTGTACACACTGAAACAATGGAGGAAGGGAGGTGACATGATACAAGCATTCAAGTACCTCAAGGGCATTAACAATGTGAAAGGGGATAACATATTCCAGATTAATAGTAGTGCCAGGACAATAGGACATGACACACGACTGAGGGGTGGCCACATAAGGGGAAATGTCAGGAAATTATTTTTCATGAAAAGGGTGGTATATGCATGGAATAGTCTGTCCCAGGAGATGGTAGCAGCCTGTACAGTGGCAGACTTCAAACATGTATGGGACAGAAACAAAGCAATAATAGAGATTGGAAGAAAAAGCTAAAGCCAATGACCAGATAGGGTCACTGGATGCTTTGTTAGGCAGCTTAAATGGGCAGATTAGATGGGCCTAGTGGTCCTTATCTGCTGACAGCATCTATGTATCTATGTTTGTATATCAGACCTTCCAGGGGCCATAAGACACTCTACCTGCAGTGTCAGGCCTCATTAAATCCCTGGGTGGTTCGGTATAGCACATTACCACCCAGTCTGATGGGTATTATTGTCAGCACAGCAGTACAGCAGTGGACTTCGGAATGTGTGTTATCTTTTAGGATAATGTATGACTCCTAAGGTAGTTGAAAACATTCAGCTATGCCTCCTGTCTCACAGCATACCCAAGATGGGGCATTATCCCATGATAACACGCACCATACAGTGGTCCCTCTTTATAGTAGATCATCCCTGAAGCTAGGGTAGCCATTGCCGCTAGCGTACTCCTCCCAAAGCTCACCTACGTGGCCCTGGTTCTCCAGGGCGTGGCCACGACAGAGTTAGGGAGGCTGCAGATCTTGTGCAACAAGATAGTCTGCTTTGCCACTCTGTCACACCCAAGGACTCATCACTGCGAGGCCCAATCTAGGCTCAGGTGGCCGTCTCTGGAAGCTTGCCTCTTCTACCCAACCCTCTGCCTTACATTCAAGTTACTGGGTCCCACACCTCCCCCTAACCTGAATGGTCTCGTTAGGGTGAAACCTAACCCACGGAGCCTACGCTCGTCAGGCCAAACTCTCCTCGTGGTTCCCAAGACTAGGACTAAAGCCGGGTCTAGGTCCTTTGCGTACACCGCCCCTTCCATCTGGAACAACCTCCCCTTGGAGGTACGGGAGGCAGTGTCCATCACCAGCTTCCGGACAAAGCTCAAGGGACACCTGCTCGACAGAAGCACATGTCTTTGTTACAGAACCTTACCACGCACAGCCATCCTGGTAGCTCAACAGACCCGACCATACATAGCCATCCTGGTAGCATAACTGACCTCCCCCAAAAGATGGGGTGCACTTATGTCCCAATATATCCCCCTTCCACTATGCCCATAAAGAAGCTAACCTAGGTCTTTAGCTACTGCTTGCCTTTACCAGAGCACTCTCAATCTAATCACGAACTTGAGATGTAAAATGTTCTCATTATGTGTAACTTCTATGTCCTTATCGCCTGTATGTCTTCCACTACCTGGCGCCTGTAATCCTATGAAGTCTTTTATTGTTAAAAACACTACAATCACCTGACTGTACTGATCTGTTACCTGTAAGTTGTTGCTACACCTGGGTCGCCCCTGAAAAAGGGACCTCCGGGGCCCAGTGGACCTACCCGGTCATCAAAATTCAATAAATAATAGTATAAATCTCTTTGTTCACCATAGTTAAGATTCACTACAGTGAAGTGTTAATGTCCCTACTTAGGTGATAATGGGAGCCATCACAGGCTTTTACTATAAAATAAATTCAGTATAGAGGGGTTCACTACAGTAAGAGAGTACTGTATTACTGCATAAATAACTGATTCAAAGTTGTTCACACTTCATAAGTTTTTACTAACCTCACATTTGTGAACAATCATTGTTATTCTGTTTTCTGTAATGAGATCATCTCTAACGGATCCCTTCTATTTCAGATTCTATTGAGTGTTTGAGATGCCCAGATGATCACATGTCTAATGAGAGACGAGATGAATGTCTTCCAAAGTCTTTAGAGTTCCTCTCCTATGAAGACCCATTGGGTGCAACACTAGCATCTTCAACCTGTGTCTTCGCCATGGTGCCTACAGCAATCCTGTTAATTTTTGTTCGACACAAGGACACTCCTGTTGTTAGGGCCAACAACCGAGAAATCAGCTATCTTCTTCTTGTTGCCCTAGTGATGTGTTGCCTCTGTTCTTTGATTTTCATTGGTCGTCCCAATATGGTGACTTGTGTAATCCGACAAGTTGCTTTTGGCATTGTTTTTGCACTCTGCGTCGCCTGTGTTCTGGCTAAAACCATCATGGTAGTCATAGCATTCAAAGTCACAAAGCCAAACAGTAACCTAAGGAAATGGGTGGGGTCTACATTACCCAATATTATCATCTTCTCTTGTACACTGTCTCAAATTATTCTGTGTCTTGTTTGGTTACTGATATCTCCTCCCTTCCCAGAAGAAAACATGAAATTCCTGACTGGAAGGATAATAATTGAATGCAACGAAGGGTCCACTGCTGCATTCTGGTGCATGCTGGGATACATGGGCCTGCTATCCTGTGCCAGCTTTGTAGTTGCCTTTCTAGCTAGGAAGTTGCCTGATAGTTTTAATGAGGCCCAATTTATTACATTTAGTATGTTGGTGTTTGTTAGTGTCTGGCTGTCATTCATCCCAGCCTATCTTAGCACAAAGGGGAAATACATGGTGGCAGTGGAGATATTTGCCATCTTGTCTTCCAGTGCTGGTTTGATCAGTTGTATATTTCTGCCTAAATGCTACATTATTCTGCTGAGGCCTGATATGAATACCAAAGAATATCTCATGGGGAAAGGAGTTGTTAGTAAAAAGAAAGGCATATAAAAAAACATTTAGCACTGGAAGCACAAAGGGATTGTTGGACTCTTCCACCACCTCTTTGACATGGACAAGTAGTCATGATAGACAGAATTGTAATTTAATATGTCAGTACAGTACACAAGCAGCTGTATAAGTGACTTGGTGCCTTTCTCCCTAATGAACTTGGTATATCTATTGGACCCGAAATGTTGACATTATTGCTTTTCTGGATGACAAAACAAAATATCATTCACTACAGGTTAAAACATTGTAACTCATGGAAATGTATTCCAGAAGACATTTAAGTAATAATGCATCACAAGGCATGTGTCTTCCTGGAATAACCCTACGTCTCAGGTTGCAGGGCTTAAGGTCGCAGACTGAGTGCATCCAACAACCAAAAAGTGATGTTATCTCCACAACAGAAGCCCTGGAGTGCATTACTGCAATTATAAAATGGCTTACTTATGAAAAAGATGGAAAAAAATATATTTTTAAATACTTTTTTATTTGCCTTTTAAATAGGCATAATGTTGCGTTGGCATACCATCACTGTTGAAGGTCAGCACTGACCATTCAGAGCCCATGAATTTTTATTGCCATTTTATAATATCTGTTTTACATCCATTTATTTACTTATTCCTTATTTAAACTGATTTGTGCAGGACAGGCCTGGCTGGGGGTGAGCACCATATTTTCGGGGACATCCTGCTGAAGGTGGCATCTATAAGTTACATAGGGCACTCAATACAAGCATAGGAATGTTAGCAGCAGTAATTAGAAAGTTGCTAACAACTTTACTTATTTCCTTGAGTTTTCTCTTGAACATATTTAAGGGAACTCGGGGCCTCAGTTAACTACATTTTGGAAGTATGGATCTTCCAAATATAGAGTAGAAACTTCCAGAATTAAGGGGAAGGAAGTATTTGACTTCCAAATGGGAAATGGGAAATTTAGAGGATGTGGGACTTTCAATTTTGGAGGTATGGAAGTCAAAAATGGTTAATTTGTCTGAAAAAAAAGCCAGGACTGCATTAAAGGGCCACCAGTCCTACTGTACATATGTCAATGTGGGTGGGTCAGCTGGAGTGGGACTGAGTCTGTCAGAGTCAGCTGGAGCAGATGGGCCAGGTACTCTGTTTTGTTGCTCATTGTGTTGCTTCTAAAATCACTGACCTTTCAAGAATTGATCTCCACCATTAATTCCCATTTATAGATCTAGGCCAGAGGCACTGGGACCTTGCAGGAGCAAAGCTTTGGCCATGTAGTTGGCAATGGCTATTGGGCATAGTGCCAGTGTACTCCCATTTGGTGCTGCAGGTTAGCCAATAACAACTGCGGCTACCTAACCAACCTTAGTTCTATTCTTCCCACTGTTGAATGCACACTGTGGAAATATCCTCAGTTCATCTCATCACTGCCAATGTTTATTTTTTTTTAATATCAGTTTATGGTAACGTTTTTATGACACAAACCAAACAATACAGACAAGTGACAGGACATTGGCAGGATAAAATACAAAAAGAAGTCTCCACAACTGAAAAATACATACACCAATGCCAAGTACTGTGATGTCAAAATGTTCTTCAGGTTATGGTACAAAGTTCATCAAAGTTTGTTCTGATCTGCAACATATATTACACCCATCTCCCCAAGATGGTTTCAAATTTTGGCATTATATGGTTCAATTTGCCAGTTAGTTTTTCTATAGCGTATACTGCCAACATGAACTCTTGCTGTTGGGACAGTCCAAAGACCGTAGGAATAAATCAATTTTTGGTGAGTACTTTTTCAGCTATCACTATACAGATAACAAGTCATTTTTTAATACTGGGACATTGGAAGCTGCTAAAGTTTCTAACTGTGTCACCGTGTATTTATTCCAGTTCACAGTGACATTTAACTTTTATTTGTTTTGCTGTGATGCTGAAATCTGAGAAAAAAGGGACCACATCAAAAAAGAAAGTCCAGCAGATGCCAATCATGTGTCACTGCCCCTGTGGGAAGCAAACAGCTGTGATGGATTGGCATGATAGCTATGCGGCCTGCCTTGGACCAGAGCACATAGAAACATGGAATTTGATGGCAATTAAGGACCACTTGGCCCACCTGGTCTCCACATTTTCCCCACCTACTGTAACACGGCAGACCCTACTTGACCTCTGGCTTAGCCCTCCCTTCCCTAACCACTAATGTTCCCTTATGCCTATCCCATGCATTCTTGAATCCCATTACAGTTTTTGCCCCCACCACGTCTGACGGAAGGCTGTTCTAGGCATCCACCACTTTCTCTGTGAAGATATATGATATAGGTGCCTGTGATGACTGCTTCTCTACAGACTGCCATACTCTATAGAACTGTGCATTAAAGTGAGGTTGCCTGATAACCACCTTTGGAAGCAGGCATCACATGTATGCTTCTGTGGCTAGGTCCCTGGGCCTTTCCCCCGGGCCCCTACATGGGGCCTCTGGGTTTATGGAACTATGGTGTTCTCCTCGACCTCATCATGCTGAGGTGTCAGAGACTTTAGTAAATGGGTCAGGTGGATAGTCAACTTCTTCCAGGCAGTTGACAGCAAACCCTCCACAGTCCTTCTTCGTTGAGCGGCAGATGTTCCTAGTGAACACCACAGCTATACACTCAGTCTATACCGCTGGATGCCTCAACATCATCCTCTGGTGCTGTCCACACTGTTGTTTGCAAGGATAACAGGATGGATGGCACTAAGGATGACACTGAGACCCCTGACACTGTTTCCAGTGTTGGTAGAGGGACTGGCAGGGAGACTGTTGTCCGTACTAGTGGTGGTTCATAGAAACATAGAAACATAGACTTTGACGGCAGATAAGGACCACTTGGCCCACCCAGTCTGCCCATTTCCCTACCTACTGGATAAGCTGCAGATTCTAGTTAACCAACAGCCTGCTTCCTGCAATCCCCCACTATAATTGCTTTGTGTCTGTCCCATGCATGTTTGAATTCCCCCACTGTTTTAGACCCAACGACCTCCTCAGGAAGAGGGCTGTTCCATGTATCCACCACTCTCCATGAAAAATAATTTCCTCACATTACCCCTGGGCCGTCCCCCCTCTATCTTTAAACTGTGCCCCCTTGTTCTTACACATCTCTTTTTCTGAAAGATGCTACCCTCCTGGACTTTGTTGATTCCCTTGAGGTACTTGAACATTTCTATCATGCCCCCCCCCGTCCCTCCTTTCATCAAGGGTATACATATTAAGCTCTCTCAGTCTCTCTTCATATGGGTTCTGATGTAGACCCTGTACCATTTTAGTTGCCCTCCTCTGGACTGCTTCCATCCTGTCTATGTCCTTGCGTAGATGAGGTCTCCAAAAGCACACAGTACTCCAGATGGGGTCTCACCAACTGTCTGTACAGAGGGATAACCACTTCCCTTTTTCTACTTGTGATGCCCCTTCCTATGCATCCCAGTATCCCCCTGGCTCACCTGACTGACTTTTCACATTGCTTACCCACTTTTAGGTCATCTGATATGACTACCCCCAGGTCCCTTTCCATTTTTGTTGCTGTTAGTACCTCCCCTGCTATTGGGTACTCTTCTCCTGGGTTTTTGTTTCCCAGGTGCATTAATTTGCATTTCTTTGCATTGAATTTAAGTTGCCATATGTCTGACCATTCTTCCAACCTTGCCAAGTCCCATCTCATCTTTTCTACCCCCTCTTGTGTATCAACTCTGTTACAGATCTTTGTGTCATCTGCAAAAGGCATACCTTTCCTCCAGACCCTCTGCAATGTCACTTATAAAGATGTTAAAGAGGATTGGACCCGATACTGAGCCCTGAGGGTACTCCACTAGTAGCCCCCCTTTCTTGAATATGTTCCATTCACTATTACCTTCTGTCCTGTTGTGCAGCCAGTTCGCCACTCAGGCTACCACCCTGGGACCCACCCAGGCTGGCTAACTTGATTATTAATCTTTGTGTGGACTGTGTCAAATGCCTTGCTAAAGTCTAGGTAGGCTGTATCCACAGCCCCTCCCTGGTCTATTACTTTGGTCACCCAGTCAAAGAAATCAATTAGATTAGTCTGACATGACCTTCCTGCTGTAAATCCATGCTGCTTTGGGTCCTGTGCCCCGCTGGCCTCTAGGTACTCAACAATTCTTTCTTTCAGAAGTGATTCCATCATTTTTCCCTACCACTGAGGTCAAACTTACAGGTCTGTAGTTTCCTGCTTCTGCCTTGCTCCCACTTTTGTGAAGGGGAATCACATCTGCCCTCTTCAGTCCTCAGGTACCACCCCATCCTGCCATGATTTGTTAAAAGTGTGGTCAGTGGTGTCACTAGGTCCCCCTTAGTTCTTTAGGATTCTAGGGTGAATCACGTCAGGCCCCATTGTTTTGTCCACCTTGAGTTTTAGGAGTTCTTTCAGGACTCTTTCTTCTGTGAATGGACTGGTGTCAACCCTCCTACCCAGAGTGCTTCTATTGTCTGGTTTAGGTAACTGCTCCTCATCTTCTTTTGTGAATACTGAGCAAAAGTATTCATTCAGTATCTCTGCCTTTTCACTGTCTCCCTCTGCCCACCTCCCTTCTCCTTTATTAATCTTCACTATCCCTCCCTTAATCTTTCTATGCTCCCTAATGTACCTATAAAAGGTTTTATCCTCCTTTTTAACTGAGTTGGCTATTTTTTCCTCGGTTTGTGCCTTTTCTATTCTGACTTCCTTTCCTACTTCCTTCTGCTTTAATTGATACAGTTCCCTGTCATGCTCCTTCTGTGATTCCTTATACTTTTTGAATGCAGCCTTTTTCTCCTTAACCTTCCCCGCCACCTCTTTTGAGAACCATAGTGGTTTTTTACTCCGCTTTGTTTTCTTTATTTGTTTTACACAAAGACTTGTTGCATCTATGATGGCAGTTTTGATTTTTCTCCATTGTTCTTCCACCCCTCCTATTTGGCCATTTGCTAGTGCATTCTTCAAGTGTTCACCCATTTTGCCAAAGTCAGCCCTTCTAAAGTCCAGTATCCTTGTTTTTGTATGGCTTATCTCCATGGTTGTGCTCATTGTGAAGCATACTGTGCAGTGGTAGCTTGTCCCAGATGTCTACTGACTTCTAAATTTGTGATCCTTTCTCCATTTGAGAGTACCAGGTCTAGTATTGCTCCTCCTGAGTGGGTTCCAGCACTAGCTGTCTAAGGTCTGCCCCCTGCAGGGCATCGAGAATGACCCTGCTCTTGGATGTGGCTGCAGTACATGTCCTCCAGTTAACATCTGGCATATTCAGGTCCCCCATCAACAGTATCTCCCCTTTTTCAGCCATTTTAAGAATGTCCTCTATCATTTTCTTGTCCATTTCCTCCCCTTGAAACGGGGGTCTGTATACAACCCCCTGTGCGGATTGCGATGCCATTCCCCATCTCCAAGGTGACCCAGAGTGCCTCTTGTCCTCCCCCTTTACTTTTTAGTTCTGTAGCATTAATCCCTTCCCTTATGTATAGAGCTACTCCCCCTCCTCTTTTACCTTCCCTGTCCCTTCTGTAGATTGTGTAGCATGGTATGTTGACATCCCAATCATGGTTCTCGGTGTACCCTGCTTCTGTGACTGCCACAATATCCAATTGTTCATCTTCCATCAAAGCTACTAGCTCAGAAAGCTTGTTTCCCAGACTATGGGCATTGGTAGTCATTGCCCTCCATTTAATGTTGGCTTTATCCTTTTTTCCCCCATCCCTCCTCTTATTGCTCTTGTCTACTTTACCATTTACCCCCATCCTGCCCTGTGTTGAGCTCTGTACCTCAGTGTTTACCCTACTACCTGCCATGTTTTTGTGGGGCTTAGACTTTTCCTGCCTTTTATCAGTACCTCCCCTTATCTAGTTTAAAAGCTTGCCAAGGAAGCATTTAAACCTGTCACCTAGGAGTTTGGTCCCTTTGTGGACAAATGCAGACCGTCATACCAGTATAGACCTTTATCTCTCCAGGTGGACCCCAGCCCCAATGAAGCCAAAGCCCTGTGCTTTGCACCAGTTTTGCAACCATTCATTAAACTGCATGGTGTGCAGTACCCTAGCCTCACTCCTGCCATGGACTGGTAGCACCTCTGAAAGGTTACTGTGCTTGCTACCCGTCTGAGGCCCCTCCCCAACTCCACAAATTCATTCTGCACTGCACTGAACCCATGCCTAGCTAGGTCATTTGTCCCAAGGTGGACAATGATATCTAGTTTTCACTCCTGTGATGCTGCTTCTGCAATTGTGAGGATTCACTTCTTGTCCCTCCAAGCCATGGCACCAGGCAGGCAGCTTACTTCCTTCTCTCCCTTCCCCAGTTCTACCCCCCTAACAATTGAGTCCCCTATCAGTAGCTGTTTCCTTCCCCTGTGGTGTTCCTTGCCACCCTTTTGTGGGTCTCCCTTGTATATGTCCTCAGCATTCTTCTGGGTCTCCACTGAGGGTGCCATCATAGAGGAACCTTGCTCTACCAGAATGGCATATGATTTGTGTAGAGGTACAACTAGGGGGCTTCGCCTCTGGTCCACCACCCACACCCTCCCATAACCCACTGTGGTCCAACTGCTCTTCATACTCTGAAACCTCTGACTCAGTGGTTGTGGCAGTGGCAGTGGTGCTCTTTGGGAGGGGGGGCCTCCTTAGTCCTTGCTAGTTCAGCCTGGAGGTGGGCAACCTCCTCTCTTGGAGCTGACAGTTGCCTACAAATAGGACAGCAATGCAGTTTCCAGAATGTCTCCTGGAAAACTGCTGCCCCACAGCCAGTGCATTGCACCACTCCCCACATGTCCCGCTCCCTTATTATATACAATATGTAATTATATATATATATATATATATGTATTTTATTATTTGTTTTGTGTACCTACTCTTTATGCACGTTGCAGGGTTATTAGATATGACAGTTCTGCCACAAGACCTGTTGAGGAAGTGATGTCAGAACTGTGGCTATAAAGGAAATGCCACGCCTGGAGGGTGGGGGTGGAAGGGGTGGGTAGTGCACAGCCACAGGTGACTGTTAGAAACAATTAAATACACACTGCTCCACCACCCTGGTGAGTACTGTCCTTTATAGTAATACAACTAACACCACAATTTACTAGACCACAGCTCCAACACAAACCTCTCTACTGAGTCCAGGGATAAAAATGAACTCACTCCTCAGCCAGCAGGACACTTAAAATGTTACGAAAATATCCTTCCAAATCCTAGGTCTCAACCCCAGCACTCAAGCAAATTCAGTTGTATCTCACTTCTTCTGGTTATAACATTACTACACTTTAATGGAATCCTGCAATTCTCTGCTTAATACCAATAAGGAAAAATAAAAATAGAACTTAAACTTTTTGTAGAAAGCGTAGCTCCCATTCTTACCAAGTGCTTTGCAGTATTATGCCTTAATCAGGTTTCCAGGTCCTAAATGGAGTTGTAGTTTGTTCTTTGCAGTATGTTTCTCAGCTTCCAACAGACAATTTAAAGTCAGTGTGACTTGTTACCATCCATGGTGTTGTTAGTGACCCTGAGGAAGCTGACAGCTCCATGCACGGTGATGCAGATGGCAACAGCAATGGTGATGATTCTAAGCTCGGCTCCAAAAGAAGTGCCAATGTCATCTTGGAGGTTGTCCCATACTTGGGTATTGCTCGTGACACTGAAGAGGGTGACAACTCCAAACGCAATGTAGAAGCTGGCACCAGACAACAGTTCAGTTATGGTGTTGACCACAGTGACAGGCAGAGGTCTGTTTCCAAGAGCATTGTTGACCCTAAGCATGATACCAGAGGCAGCACTGACTCAGGATGAGATGATGGCCTTAAGCCTGCCTTCTAACTGGAGCCAATGGATGACATTGTCACTGGTGAGGAATGGTAGCACCCCATTGGACCTGTACAGGTCTAGTCTTCTCACCTGGGGAGTTCCCCAATGGGCACCCATTGGGTCATTCCTCGTTTGTAGGAGGACATGCTTTGGATATCTTTGCTTGGCCCTCCCCTCAGCGAGGACCCATATGCAGTTAGGCAGCTCAAGATGAGAAGTCTCAACCCCTCCTAGAAGGGCCTTACTGATTTCTAGAAAGGATGTCCTTGTTTATAGGCTCCAAGGGACTGTTAACATGGGAGCATCACTGGGCATTGGTCAGTACCTTAGAGGATTGGTACAAGGAGTCTAATGGCCCAGTACAGGCTCTTCTCCTTGGCACTGACCTTGCCTGGACATAGTGCCTCTTCTTCATCCATGTTCTCCTCTGAGGACAGTGAATCACCCATCTACCTTCCTTGCTGCTGTGTACTCCCTGTACCAGTGGTTCTTGGTGGAGATGCTCCAGGCACTCCAGCTACAAGCCTTTAGAAGCTGTGATCTGGCAACTCTGCCATTGGAACTCCTCAGAGTTTACAATGTCGACACTGTGGTCATCCCTCCTTGGCCTACAGCTATAGAGGAGGCATCTAGAGCAGTGTGGCAGCATCCCCTATCCAATCCAGCCATCCACAGGGATCTCCTTACATGGTATCATGCACAACCATGGTCTGCAGATGAAGTTCTTCTCCCCACCTCAGGGCTTCATGTACTGCAGACCCCATCAGGGCCATAAAGCCTCATGTATGGCTGACATTCAGATGTAGATTCCACTCACATGGATGCTCTTGGAAGGAAGGAAGGAAGGCTTTTACCTCAGCACACACCCTTTCGTGCATCTCTGCACACCAGGCACATTTGGTGACATATAACCGTTGCCTATAGTTGCAACTGAACACATTGTTAGCTGCACTACTACAAAGCTAAACAGTCAGACAGGCCATTGATATTTCCACTTGTGGTCTACAGGTAGCACAGCACCAGTCGAAGGAATCTTATGACTCCAATGAGGTGGCCTCCAGACTGGTGGGAACAGAAGACTTCATCAGGAGGAAAGCACAATTTTGCCTGAATCTTGGAAGATACACAAATTACTCACTAACCATAACTGTTGAGCTTCCTGAATATCTTCACCATTTATTACAGCACCCAGCCACCATTCCCTGCTTCAGCAAAGCCAGAGCCTTGGGGCAGCTCACCCTGTTACTGCTGGCTGGCACCTTCTAGTGCCACAGGTCTCTCTCCAGTGGCTCCCATCTCTGTAGGGCACCTTACTGTAACACAAAATGGTTTGGTCCCATTACTGGTTTTCCACTCTCCTCCCCCCCCAAAAAAAAACAACTTATCACAGCTGAGATGAGGGTCCTCTTTAGGGACCATGCCAAGAAAGGAAAAGAAAACCAAAATAAAAATGAAGACAATCCCTCTTTTTTTTCTTTTCCTGTTCTCCTTCTTGTGCAGGGTACATCCCCTTCTTCTTGGACATATCTTCATTAGATGCTAAATGTAGCTTGTGCCCACTCGGATCTACCTGGTCTGACTCCACTTGGCAGTAGCCCTGCCTGTGGATGTGTTATGTCCACCTTCAGTTTTAAGACTTCTTTCAGAACCCTTTCTTCTGTAAATGGGCTGGTATCAACTTCTGCATCCAGAGTGTTTCTACTGTTTGTTTTAGGTACCTCCACCTCTTCATTTGTAAATACTGAGCAAAAATATTTGTTTAGTATCTCTGCCTTTTCACAGTCACCCTCTGCCCACCATCCTTCCCCTTTATTAAGCCTCACTATCCCTCCCTTGGTCTTCCTTCGTTCCCTGATGTACCTATAAAAGGTTTTATCCCCCTTCTTAACTGAGTTGGCTATCTTTTCCTCGGTTTGGGCCTTTGCTGTTCTGACTGCCTTCCCAGCTTCCTTTTGCTTTAACTGATACAGTTCTCTGTCCTGCTCTTTCTGTGATTCCTTGTATTTCCTGAATGCTTTCTTTTTCTCTTGAACCTTCACTGCCACTTCCTTTGAGAACCATAGTGGTTTCTTACATCATTTCATTTTGTTTATTTGCATCACATAAAGGCTTGTTGCCTCTGTGATGGCAGTTTTTATTATTCCCCATTGTTCTTCCACCCTCCTTCCTGCCCATTTGCTAGTGCATTCCTTAGGCCCTCACCCATTTGGCAAAGTCGGCCCTCTAAAGTCCAGTACTTTTGTCTTTGTAGGCTTGACTCTACTGCTGTGTTTATTGTGAACCATACTGTTCGATGGTCGCTAGTTCCCAGATGGCTACCCACTTCTACATCTGTGATCTCTCTCCATCTCCATTTGAGGAGAAGCAGGTCTAAGATTGCTCCCTCTTGAGTGGGCTCCAATACTAATTGTCTAAGGCATGCCCCTGTAGGGCATCTAGAATAACCCACTCTTGAAGTGGCTGCTGCAACTGCACTCCAGTTAACATCTGGCATATTCAGATCACCCATCAGCAATATCTCTCTTCTGCCATTCTAAGTATACTTTCTATCATTTCCTTGTCCATTTCCTCCCCTGAGAAGAGGTCTGTATCTAACCCTATGCGGATTGTGGTACCATTGCCTGTCTCCAAATTTATCACAGTGCTTCTTCTCCTCCCTGTTTACCCTTTTGTTCTGTTGCTTTGATTCCTTCCCTTATGTAAAGAGCTACTCCTCCTCCTCTTTTACCCTCCCTGTCCCTCCTGTAGATAGTGCATCCTGGTATGTTTATGTCCCAGTCATGGTTTTGTGTGTACCATGTTTCTGTGACTGCCAAGATATCCAGATGTTCCTCCTCCATCAAGGCCACTAATTCAGGAAGCTTGTTACTCAGACTACGGTCATTGATACTCATTACTTTCCATTTTTTGATGGCTTTACCTTCTGTTGCAGCATTTCCCACTGACCTTTCTACCTCGGTCTTTTTCTCATTTAGTACCCTGTTTTGTAGGGAGAGGCTGGGATTTTCCTGCTGCTTATCAGTGCCTCCCCCTTTGACTAGTTTAAAAGCTTGCCAATGAAGCATTTAAACTGATTGCTCAAAAGACTTGTTCCCTTCCTGGACAGATGCAGACCATCCTGCCAGTATAGGCTGGTGTCCCACCAGGTGGAACCCCAGTCCCCAATGAAGCCAAACCCCTGTGCTCCACACCATTTTTTCAACCATTCATTAAACTGCATGGTGCAAAGTGCCCTCGCCTCGCCCATGCCATTGACAGGCAGCACCTCTGAGAAGGATACTGTGTGTGCTACTTGTCTTTGGCCACTCCCCAACTCTACAAAGTCCTCCTGCTCTGCCGTGATCTCATGATGAGCCAAGTCATTTGTTCCTAGTTGGACAATGATGTCCAGCTCAGACTCCCGTGCAGCTGTTCTCATGATCCTGAGGATGCACTTCCTGTCCCTCTAAGCCATGGCACCAGGCAGGCACCTTACTTCAGTTTTCCCTGCTCCCCCCAGTTCTATCCCCCTAATAATTGAGTCCTCCACCAGGAGCTGCTTCCTTTCCCTGTGGTGTCCTCTGCCTCCTTCCTGTGGGCCTCCCTTGTGACAGTTGTCCTCAGCCTCCTTAGTCTCCTCTGCGGGTGCATCCATAGGGGAGCTATGCTCCCCCAGAATGGTGTATGGATTGTGGAGTGGAACAACCGACTGGGTGTGCCTCTGTTCCACCATCCTGAAGGATGGACAGCTGAAGGTGGACAAAGCAATGGGACCTGATGGGATTCATCTCAGTATTCTAAAAGAACTAAGAGTAGAACTAGTGACACCACTGACTCTCCTTTTTTACAAATCATGGGAGGATGGGGTGGTACACGAGGACTGGAGGAGGGCAGATGTGATTCCCCTTCACAAAAGTGGGAGCAAGGCAGAAGCAGGAAACTATAGACCTGTTAGTTTAACCTCAGTGATAGGGAAAATGATGGAATCACTTCTGAAGGAAAGAATTGTCGAGTATCTAGAGGCCAGAGGGCCACAGGACACAAGGCAGCATAGATTCACAGTGGGAAGGTCATGCCAGATGAATCTGATAGATTTCATTGACTGGGTGACCAAAGTAGTAGATCAGGGAGGGGCTGTGGACATGGCCTACCTAGACTTTAGCAAGGCATTTGACACAGTCCCACACAAAAGATTAATATACAAGTTAGTCAGCCTGGGAGTGGGTCCCAAGATGATAGCCTGGGTAAAGAATTGGCTGGAGAATGGGACACAGAGAGTAACAGTAAATGGAGTCCACTGTGAAGAAAAGGGGGTTACTAGTGGGGTACCGCAGGGTTCAGTATTAGGACTGGTCCTCTTCAATGTCTTTATAAGCAACATTGCAGAGGGACTGGAAGGAAAAGTATGTCTCTTTGCAGTTGACACAAAGATCTGCAACAGAGTTGATGCACAAGGTGGGGTGGAAAGGATGAGAAGGGACTTAGCAAGGTTAGAGGAATTTTATTTATTTATTTATTTATTTCGTTTTTGTTGACCGGGTAAGTGCACTAGACAAATCCTGCCTATTTTCAGGCACGACCCGGGGGAATGGTCAAATGTATGGCAGCTTAGATTCACTGCTAAGAAGTGCAAGGTAATGCACCTGGGAAACAAAATCCCAGGGGAAGAGTACACAATGGGGGGTGAGATACTAACAACAACAAAATGGAAAGGGATCTGGGGGTAGTCATATCAGATGACCTAAAGGTGGGCAAGCAATGTGAGAGGGCAGCAAGGAGGGCTGGGGGGATACTGGGATGCATAGGAGAGGCATCACCAGTAGAAAATAGGAAGTTATTATCCCCTGTACAGACAGCTGGTGAGACCCCATCTGGAGTACTGTGTGCAGTTCTGGAGACCCAATCTCCCCAAAGACATAGACAGGATGGAAGCTGTCCAGAGGAGAGCACTAAAATGGTGCAGGGTCTGCACGGAAGACATATGAAGAGAGACTTAAGGAGCTTAATATGTATAGCCTCAAGGAAAGGAGGGAGAGGGGACATGATAGAAACTTTCAAGTACCTCAAGGAATCAACAAAGTCCAAGAGGGTAGCATCTTTCAAAAAAAGAGATGTGCAAGAACAAGAGGGCACAATTTGAAGATAGAGGGGCAGCTCAGAGGTAATTTAAGGAAGTATTTTTCACAGAGAGGGTTGTGGATGCATGGAATGGCCTTCTGGAGGAGGTTGTGAGTCAAAAACAGTGGTGGAATTCAAGCATGCATGGGACAGTCATAAGGCAATTCTAGGGGGTGGGGGTAGGAAGAAGTAGGCATGCTGGTTAACTAGGATCTGCAGCTTATCCATTAGGTAGGGAAATGGGCAGACTGGGTGGGCCAAGTGGTCCTTATCTGCCATCAAATTCTGTTTCTATGTGTATTGGATTGGATCACATTATACCAACCTTCTCACATGGGACATTCCTGTTGCTGCGGGGGGGGGTCAACTTTCTCTGTGATTTTCTTCTAGCTATGCCAAACATTTTTCCTTGTTTCTTGGTTGGACTGCTTTTTCTCCCAATGCCAGCTTGGCTGTTAAGCCCCGCAGGCTCAGGGACAACTGGGGAGATGGACACATCTCAGATACTCAAACTGTCCAGCCTTGGTACACCACATTCACCAGATTGTTCCTCCCCACTTCCCCTGGAAGGAAAGGGACATAGCCTAACTGTTTTGCAGTTAGTTAACCCTCTGGATTCATGCTGTTTGCCTTTTAGGAGTCCTTTACAGTTTTTTTCTGCTGTTTAGCACATTTGTGCCATCTCAGTTGCAAGGGAGTCCCTAATTTTAGTATAGCCCTCTTGCCTTACCTACAAGAGTAAAATCTTACTAAGTTGCTGCCTTAATATCACTATCTATCTGCTATCTAGCTAGTGATGTTGATATTCTATCTCCATATCTAATTACCTCCCTGTGCCACCTAGTGTGCCCCTTCTCTCCATCTAGAGGTTGATAGTCAGGATTTATTTTGTTGGTTATTTATTTTTCCTATATCCCTTTCCCTGTTCCTTTGGTCAGGGAAATCCTGAAGCCCTCTCGTATTTTTTCCCCACTGTATTTTAGCTCTCCTGGTGAATAGAACCGAGGTTGATGAGGGAACTGGCAACAAAATTATTGGCTAGCGTTTGGTACCACATGGGGGATAAGCAGATGCCATGCCCAGTAGGCCATTACTGGCCCCTGGTGAAAGCTTTGCTCCTATGGGGTCCTAGTGCCTTCTGCCCAGTCCCATAACTGGGTATCTATGGCGAAGGTATTCTGGAAGATCAACAGTTACAGTAAGTACGTAACTTTCATTTATTACTAGACAGCATTGTTGTATTCCCTGTACTAGCAGGTATCTGCTCAAATGTAATACTTTGCCTGTAACTGTGGTGTCACATCTGAGATTCTCCCTATCCTGATAATATCAATATCTGCTGGGCCATCTAACTGGTGTAAAGGTGTGGTTTGGGGCCCCATTTATGTTCCCTCTGGGATGTTTTTAAACCTTACTTGAGTTATATTGACCTCAATCTCAAGTGTAAAAGGCTCTGACACCAAAAGATCAGTTTGCAATTTATATATGCCATGCTGAAACACTGCACAGTTCGTGTTCTTCTTCTATTGAGTACTATCCTTCCAAACCTTGACCCCTCTCATGTAAATGCCCCTGGACTACGATGTACAGTACTACAAAAGGTTTTATTGACTACCTCCACATTATTGTGGGGCGCTTACTTCTAAAATATTATGCGTTTCTTGCCCTTGTGTTGGTTAGAAAGCCTGATGTTGTAGCAATCATAGAATCCTGGTTAACCACCAAGATCGCAGATACTGAAATATCGATCCCCTCCTATAATCTGTTTCAGAAGGACAGGGAGGGAAAAAGAGGTGGGGCTGTCTTTTATATGTAAAATACTATTTTACAGCTATGCCTCTTGCAGTTAAAGATAGAAACCCAGCATGTGAATTCCTGCCTGTTCACATTAAATTGGTACAGGGCTGTAAAAATGTAATTGTGGCTGCAGTCTATATTTCCCCAATCTTGGTGAACCCTGGGGTTCACAGTATCTTGGATAACGTTGACCATTTAAATTGAAATTGTAAAAAAAATTATTCTAGGTGACTTTAATATAAATTGGCTCACCTGCAAACCCCCCCCCCCTTTAAAGGTAGTCTAACTGGAGTCTTGCTTAACCAAATCATTAGCAACTCAACTAAAATTAGTTACAAAAGAAATCCACTGAATCCCTGATTGATGGATCCTGGTGACTCATCCTGACTGAATAAAGAAAGTGGAGGTCTTACCAGACCAAATTAGTGACCACTCCCTAGTCTGCTGCTCCTGGTCAGCCAGAACCAGTGGTTCCCAACCAAAGTATGTATTTATCCATACTTTAAAAAGTGACAATTTATTGCCTTTTAAGTACCTATAACACCTTTTCTGAGGCTTGCAATCTAGTTGCTCCATCCGAAAAAAACAAAAGTTTAAAAGGTATCCAGAATAACTGGCTGTGGTTGACCCCTGAGCTGCTTAATGAGTGGAAAAGAACAACACTGGGAACTCAACAAACTCTTTGTCTCACAAGTGCATCTTATGAAATACAAGGAACTGAGAAACCACTATAAAACAACTAGCCAGGAAGGTAACAAAAATGACTGTAGTAAGACTAGGCAGCTGAATGCCAATAATGACTCCCAGAAACTGTGTAACAACTTAAATTGTATGCTAGACAGAAACTGACATCAATCCCCTAATGCCCTACTGGTTGAAAACAATAGCTTAGCTGACCTAGTGGCTATTGCTGACCATTATAATCCTTTCTTCATTAATGTGGCAAAAGATTTTTCGATCAGTACTGGATCTTCCAACTCTGGCCCCCATCTTGTGTTGTGTTCTAATGTACCTACATTTTATGGTAAGCATTTATCAACAACCCTGTTTAGAAATATTTGATGAAATCTCCTACCAAGACTAGAGTGGTCCCTGACAAAATAGGCATGAAATTGTTCAGACTGGCAATTGATGAACTTGTAGCTCCAATCCAAAAGCTATTTAGCACTTTGTTACAGTTCAGCTTTATACCTGATATCTGGAAGCAGGTCACTGTTGCACTGTAAATAAGTCTGGCGACCATGCAGTTGTCTCTGCTGGCCCATCTTCCTGTTGTCCCCCATCCAAGACTCTAGAGAAAATCGTCAAGCTTGATTACATCTCCAGGCATGATCTCCTGGCCAAGGAACAACATGGCTTTTGTAAATATCATAGCACTAATATTGCTTTAATGAAAATGACTGAGGATCTCCATGTGACTCTGGACAGAGGGGAATATTTTGATGCAGGAGTCCTTTGATTTGATTGACCATGACTTGATGACAACAAAACATCTGGAGTTGGGCCTGTTGGAGGAGGCTGCTGCATGGTTCTCAGATAATCTGGGCAATAGATCACAACAATAACCTCAATTCTGAAGTTTCCCAGTGCTCTGTCCTTGTTCTCCTGTTATTTAGTTGCTTGTTAACAAAATTTCTTGAGTCTATGACTACTCCAGCACCTTACTGTGTGCTGATGATATGATTATTTTCCTTAGAAACCAGCATCTGCCTTCCCTTGAGCAATGTTTGCAGCAGGGCTTTAATGAACATCTATAACTGGTTTTTGGCCAGTAAAATGTAAAGAAAAGTAAGACAATGCTGTTCAGAAGAAATCAAAGACTCAAGAATAGCCCCAACCTATACATCACCACACCCTCTGGGGACCCTATTGAACAGGTGAAGGTGTTTAAATGTCTGGGGGTTATTCTTTATCCAGTGTTATCATTTTCTGTACATATTGATGTTTTGATTGGAAGAATCACCAAAGGCTTGGTTTACTTTACCAGAACAAAAATAATTGTGTGAACAGATTGAAAGAATTGAAGTTACTGAAGTTATTTTCATTGGAGAAAAGGAGAATAAGAGAGGACATGATCTTTGTATATGAGGCAGTTAGGGATAGAAACGTATCTGAACATTTATGCATACAAAAGAAGGGCTATGACAGAATCTTAAGAGGACACAAATTACAGCTGAAGGGTGAGTTACACAGGACAGGAACAAGAGTGCACTGGTTCACCCAAAGGGTGGTTGAATCTTGGAATGGATTATCAAGTGAGGTAGTAGATAATAAATCCCTACACAGCTTTAAAAATAAATTGGGCATATATATGAAGAACAACAGTAACCTCACCCACTGAGCTGGCAGTGGACAAACTTGAGGGGCCTTGGCCTACATTTTGTCTGCAAATACCATGATACAGTAATATACCTTCACAAAGGAGGTCAAACTAATGGTTCAGAATCTAATAGTACCAGTTACTGGCTGTGATGCGGTGGTGAATTCTGCTGCTAACAAAACTGACCTTGAGAAAATCTCCAGGGCTTTTAATCAGGCTTGTAAATTTGTGTTGATCTCAAGAGTGATGTTCACACATGTAATTTGTACATTAATCTAAACTGGTTGCCCTTCTACAAATAATTTTTCTTTAAGTTGGCACTGTTGTGCAATGCCAATTGCCATTCAAAAATTCTTCACCTTTGTATCTAGTCAGTACATTACACCTGCAGTGTGTGGTGGCAGGTTACAAACACTGTTGAGGAGGACTGTCCTAGGTCAGTGGTATTTCCACAATATGGCCACCAGAGTATGGAACTCACTACCCACTATTTCCCTATTTTCTATTAAAAAACATGCAAAGTCTTTGTTCTATAACAAAATGTTGTGTAGGTGTAACTAACCTCAGCTTTGTGCATTATCCCATGATTTAACCTGCTCTATATGCTGTCTAATGTTGTATGATCTTGTACAGTACTGTTCATTACTTATATTCTGTCTGCTGCTGAACTGTTCTGTGCTGTACTGCGTGTTACTGTATTTATTATATTGCATTGTATATTAGGTTGGTCTTCAGAATATGAAACTAATTAACTAACAAAGTAACAAACTAAATAAAAAGCTTGCAGTATTGGGCAAATAATATCTTATAGCAGCATACAATACTTTATCTCTTGGCAACTCTGCCTCCCCAAATCTCAAACTTGGGGAGTATTTCAGATTAAAAAAATGAAATTTTGAACATGGGAGGGTTTGAATTCCCCAGAAAAAAAAATAAATTACTGAACCCCTGAGGAAATACCTTTGAAAACCAGATGTTGTATCTCATGAGGCTACCCAGCTACAGTATATGTTAACTGAGCTCCTTAGTATACCTCTACAAAAAACAGATGTTGTATCTCATATGGCTACCCAGCCATATGTAACTGAGCTCCTTAGTATACCCTACAAAAACCCAGATGTTGTATCTCATCGGGCTACCCAGCCATATGTTAACTGAACCCTTTAGGAAATCCCTACAAAAACCAGATGTATCTCATGGTGCTACCCAGTCATATGTTAACTGAACCCCTTAGGAGATCGCTACAAAAACCAGATGTTGTATCTCATGGGGCCATCCTACCATCAAAAATAGGAACATAGAACATGTTTCCAGAAAAGAACTAATTGGACCATCTAGTCTGCCCAGATGTTCCCTGCCTATTCTGTCTCTGGAGACCCTACCTGGTCTCTGGTGACCTTCATCCTCCCTGCTTATTTATCAGTATTCCCCTATGACTATATGAAATTAACTGAACACCTTAGGGAACACCTACCAAAAACAGATATTATATTTCATGGGACCATCCCAACATCAAAAATGTACTGAACTGTGAGGGAACCCTTATGAATACCATCTGTTGTATCCCATGATGGCATTCGGCCATCTGTTAACGGAACCCCTGAGAACCCCATACCAAAACCAGATGTTGCATCCCATGGGGTCATCCAGCCATGAAAAATGAACTGAACCACCAAGAAAACCCATATGAAAATCAAATGTTGTATCACGTGTAGCCATCCTACCTTCTTTTTTTAATTCAAATTTTATTAAAATTTTCAATACAGAGAACAAATCCATAACATTATTAACATAATGCAAGCAATTCAGATACAAATATTGTGATGATTCATTCTCTTCCTACCCTTCCCCCCTTCCTCCACCCTCACAACCCACCCCAGACTTCCCAGCACAGCATTATACATCCTAAGCTGCAACTTACGGTATAGTATTAACATGCCTTAAACTTGCAAAGAGTACAGGGTTTGTAATGGGCTCCATATCCTATTAAACTTCTTAGTTTAATTATGAAGACTTGAAATGGTCTTCTCCATTCTGAGATTAGCGAGAAATTCCTGGAGCCATTCAACATAAGTTAGTTCATCAGAATCTTTCCAATGTCTAAGAACCACTTTCTTAACAGATAATGAAATTAATGCTATATGATATTTCCTGTTCACCACTGAAATACAGGAGAAATCCCCCAAAAGACATATTTCAGGAGTGAACAAGTCAGACAGCCCTAAAAGAGGGTCAGCTTTTTGTTTGATAGCAGCCCAAAGTGGGACAACTTTGGAACAGCTCCAGAAAATATGAAGAAGATCCTCTCTTTGTAATTGACATCTTGTACAAAGAGGAGAGGACACAATACCTAATCTAGCCAATTTCTGTGGGCAATAATAAATATTGTGCAGAATTTTAAATTGCATTAACCTGAGTCTATCCTGTAGCAAAAATTTATGTCAGTTTTGCCACAGAAGAGACCAGTCCAACTCCTTGTCCGGAAAAAGAGAAGACCAAAAGGCAACAGGGGCAAAATTATCAGGGTAGGCCCAACTAAATAAAACACTGTATATCTTGGATACAGCATGAGGTGAGCCAGCCAACTCCATCAAGCTAGCCTGAAAACAAATATGGGTAGCCAGAGGGGGGATCATTCCTACTACCTTTAACAAAAGATGACAAAGCTGGAGAATCTTAAAAATATTCATTCGGGGTATCATAAACTTGTGCATAATTTCAGCTGAAGAACACCATTGTCTATCGGGTGTGATAAAATCTTCAAGCTGACAATCTCCTATCTGGGGAAGCCAACTGACTAAAAGGGGCTTGTTATCTAATTGAAAATTGGGATTACCTCTTGTAGGTTGGGATGAATCTTTGATGTTCTCATATTTCAGAAATGCGCACAACTGAGAATGAGCCTTGATCGAGACTCCTATAGGGGAATTACGTAGAGATTCAGGAAGGGAACTAACTTTAGTGTATAACAATACACTGGGGGAGTAACCATGTTTTTTTTATGGAGGCTAACTCCACTTCTAACTAGATCAGGGTGTATGAAGACTGGGCTAGAAACTGTTCCGCGGTCAGCCACCTAAGATATTTATTGGCCTGACTGGCCCAATAGTACAGCCCAATATGCGGAAGCCTTAATCCTCCTTTTGCTTTAGGTGCAGCTAATTTATGGAATGCTATTCTTGATTTCTTATCCCCCCATATAAAGATAGAAATCATACTGTGCACTTTTTTGAACCAAGACAAAGGAAGCCCGACATTCAACAAATTAAGGGGGTAAAACAGGTGGGGAAAAACATTCATTTTAATTAAATTAATCCTGCCCCAGAGAGAGAGACGGGAAGTAGGGTCCACCTGCAGAGATCTTGATCTATTTTATGGACCGAGGAATCTAAGTTTAACTGCCTAAGACGAACTACGTTCATGTTAAAATGAGCCCAAGGTATTTAATAGAATCAGACTTCCAAGCAAGCCCAAAAGTGGTAATTTCTTGTTTATAAACCCTGTGATTAAGAGGAAAAACCACTGTTTTCCTACATTAAGTTTGTAGTTGGAGACCTTGCTAAAATCATCTATTATTTTGAGAATAGAAGGGATAGATGTAAGTGGGTGTGTTATCTGCAGCAGGAGGTCATTTGCGTATGCTGCCACTTTAACTACCTGTCCATTTAGGGAGATATCAGATATATACTGGGCTCTTATTAACTTCTGAATGAGGGGTTCTAAATATATATCAAAAAGGAGGGGGGACAGGGGACATCCTTGTCTAGTTCCAACATGCAATTTAAAGGGGCTAGAAATTACCCCATTGCAAAAAAATTCTAGCTGAGGGAAATATGGATAACGAGCTAACCCAGTTCCGAAATTTCATGGGAAAGCCAAATGCCTCCATTGCTGCAAATAAATAATTCCAGTGGACCCTGTCAAAAGCCTTCTCAGCATCCAGGGAGACCAGAACCATTGGAAGGGCAGCGTCCCTGGAGGCCAAGAAGACATCAGCCAGAGTCCTCAGATGGTCCTCTGAAGATCTCCCCTTCATGAAACCTACCTGCTCTGCCCCGATTAGAAAAGGAAGGACTACAGTCATACGATCGGCCAATAATTTAGCTAAAATTTTAATATCTTGGTTAAGAAGGGAAATTGGCCTATAACTTGAGACCAAATCATGTGGTTTATCTGGCTTGGGCAGCAAAACAATCGAGGCCTCAAAAAGGGAGGGATCAGACGCCTGGCCAGAAAGAAGGGATTGAAAAAGTGGTAAAAGAATGGGTATTAGTTGCTTGGAAAAAACTTTGTAAAAATTAGAGGGTAACCCATCTGGACCAGGGGTTTTGTCAGATGGAAGAGATTTAATTACCCTTTCTATCTCATCCTCAGAGATGGCAGACACCAGTATATTCTGTTGAAGCTTTGTAAGAGAAGGTCATTGTAAATCCCTTAGATATTCATACAATTCTTCCTTCGAAGGGGGGGTTAACCATGGGACCATATAATTCCTGGAAGTAACTGGTAAATTCTTCAGCTATCTCTGAAGGTGAGATTTTAAGGGAATCATCTTTGGGAGAATGAACCGCCACAATAAATCTGGCAGATTCCTGTTGCTTAACACGCAATGCTAACATTCAACCAGCTTTTTCCTCCTGATCGGCATACGCTACTTTTGTTTTCAAAATTGCAAGCTCAGCTTGCTCCCCTAACAAAGTAAGATAAGCATCCCTCAGTTTAACTAAGTTTTGCTTGGAAGTCTCTGAGGAGGTTGGAGAGAGGCTGGACTCCATACCCCGAATTTGAGATAGGAGACAAGAAACCCGAGTTTCTCTCTCTTTTTTCCTTCTCGATGTTAGGCTGATTATAATCCCTCTCAAGTAGGCTTTAAGAGCCCCCCATTCCATGTTGGGCCGCCCCGTAGAATTATTATTTATAACAGTAAACTGCTCTATTTAGGATGCTATATATGGAACCGTTTTCAGCTCCTTCAATATTTGACTTCCATCTGCTCCCTTTGTTTGGTAAGGATGACATGGATAGTAAACAAGTGACCACTGAATGGTCCGATGGTGACCCTGCCACAATACTAGAATCTAGGACCTCGGGTGAGAGAGTTGGGGAAATTAAAATATAATCAATCTGCGAGGAGGATCCATGCACCTGTGAAACAAAAGTATACTCCCTTATTTTAGGATGAAGCACTTGCCACACATCACAGAGACCTGCAGAATCCAGCAGGTCCCTGAAGGCTCTTTGAGCTGGGGAGAGGCCTTGACGGGATTGACCCAACCTATCTACTGACTGATCAAAAACAAGGTTAAAGTTGCCCCTATAACCATAGGGATGTCAAAAAATGGGGTTAGGGCTTCAATTATCTGAACAAAAAGCCTAAGAGTATCTATGTTAGGGCCATAAACAGTTCCCAGGACGATATCCAGAGTATGCAATCTACCTTTTATGAATAAAAACCTCCCTAAGGGATCAGAGACAATTTGGAGAGGTCTAAAAGGGACCGATCTATGCAGGAGGATCATAACCCCTCTACTTTGGATAGTGCTATCTGCAGCAAAGATCTGCCCCACTTGTTGACATCTCATTTTGTCAGCTTCCCCATTGAGCAGGTGTGTTTCCTGTAAAAACATGATTTCTACTTTCAAATGATTTAAGTGCTTCAGGATTTTATATTGTTTAGTCTTATGTCTCACTCCTTTAACATTCCAACTAATGAACTGAATATTCCTAGCCATCACCCTTTTCAACAGTCAGAAACGTTTTAAAATGCCACCTGTACTCACATATAACGTTCTTACTACACCAAGTATAATATATGCTGGGCTTTCTTACTATCCCCCCAACCCTACCATTTCCTTCCCCAGACCCAATAATAACCCCCAGAAAGTCCACCGTAATAACATCCCATAGGCCCCTAACCCCCTCCTCCCACTCCCACCCCCATTTAGTACGGTACATGATGAACAGCAACCCGAATAGTCCCCTCCCTCCAACCCCTCTGCCACCCTGAATAAAGTAACCAATTCTATACTACCCATTTGTGCACTGAACACTTAACTTCCCTTAATAAACAATGTTCTAAAACAACCTTGAACTATACCTATTACTTTTATATCTTATACTTCCTTTTGTAAATCAATAAAGCTGTATAGAAATAACCACTGTGTTTAAATTGTACTCCCCTTTGCAAATCCAGCAAACCATATAGGAGCAGATAAAGAGGCAAAAGTGGCGTTTAACTCAAATCCCTTGTCAGGGAATGATAGGCTCTGGCGCCCTCTTGCGGCACTGCTTGAAAACTAAAAATGTTGCAAGCATATTGCAAGTGAAGCAGTAGTGCCACCTCTGAAAATTGAAACGTGTTTGTGCCCCTCCTCTTTACTATTAGTGCCACTTACCTTTACTCCAGCAGGAAACTCATACCCTCTTAAAAAACAAGGATGAAAAAGGACCCCCCAAAAAAAAGTTGCGGTTGTATAATTCTCATTCAAGTAATTGGGTCACTTAAGCATCACGCTACCTGACTCAATCTGTACTTTAGAGGACTCAACATAACTAGTGTGCTAACTGCATAAAACCCTTGTGAGCATATAAAGACAAGAAAAAACTAAGGAAAATCGCAAAACAAATATGTGAGCCAAAACGAGACCTTGCATTTAAGCATCTCCCCTTTTACAATTCTGTCTAACCTAAATGTCCCCCCATCCCCACATTACAATAAAATGGCAGAGAACTAAGGGGACTAGCAGTTACAAATCTGGAAGATTCAAATGAATTTAGCTGCTAATGTGAAACACAAACGTCCATTGACGGAGTTACAGCCTGGATAGCCTTGGGTGGTATAAATTAAATTCAGCACCTGAGATCTGCCTGACAGAAGTTCCATGAATTTAAACGTCTTCCAAAGGTTAAAGCATGCTTACTTGCACCTCTCTTCTATGCCAGGAAGCAGAGTGAAGCTTACAACTAACAGAGGCATGCACAGTCTAAAAAATGAAAATCAGTCCGAGGATTAACAGCTTGTGTAGCATTCAAATTGTCCATCTTGGAATGTGGGAACTGCACTCCTTGGAGCTTTAACCATTGCCAAAGAGTGTCCAGTCAGAACATTTTATTACAGGGCTATACCGAGGGAAAATACGGAAGTCTGCACATTAGGTAAAGGTAAGCCGTTTACACCAGATGACAGGGCAATATATTAAGCTATCCCAGTCTAATCTCCAGGTGGTTTTGAACAGATCAGGAAGTGCTTCTTTGAGCCCAGCCGTTGCTGACTCCACATCCTCGTAGGTCAGCCAGGAACCGCTTAGGGGAAACTTGAAGCCTTGCAGGGAAACGCATTCTGTACTTAATGCCTGTGGCGATCAATTTGATGACCAATTTGTGAAACGTGGCTCATTTCTGGTGCACCGACAATGGCAAATCTTGCGCCACCCGCAGTTTTTTGCCTTCCCATTCCAGATCATGAGTATCCCTGGCTTTATAGAGGAAGTGCTGCCACTCCTGGAAATTCAAAATTCTAAATATGAATGACCTGGGGGGGAGTTCCATCAGAAGGGGGGGTTCGCAGTGCACAGTGGGCTCTCTCTATAATATACCTTGCACCAAAAGGGGAAGGACCTGCCACCTTTTCCACGAACTTCTTGGCGAGCTTGATAGGATCGGAGCCCTCTTCTCTCTTGGGCAGGCCTATGATCACCGCATTATTGCAGTAACTATGACCCTCCCAAATCCTCTATCTTGTTTTCCATCTTCACCAGGTGTTGCCTAACGGCCGCCAGATCAAGCTCTGCTTTGTCCTGTTTCCTCTTGACGGAACATATGCAAGCTTCATTGTCGGCCGTTCTCTTGGAGAGATCCTCCAAAGCATTAGAAATACATTTTATCTCTCCTGCCATGCTCTGCATTTCATCCTTAAAAGGCTGAAATTCCTCTAGAAATCTGGAGAGGGTGAGGGGATCCGAGTCAGAGCTCCCGGCATTAGTAGACTGCGAGGACTGCAGAGAAGAGGCCCTGGCTTTCTTTGGGGCCTTCTCCAGTGTTGTCAGAGGAGTGTGTTTAGATGCAGTTTTTCTCGTCTCTTCTTCCATTAACACCTGTGTCGGGAGAGTACCAGCTGCTAAGTAACTTAATATCGCTTATTCGTCAGTAAACTTCATGAAAAAAAGGAGTTTTTAAAGTATTTAAGTGGGTGGGAGGTTGGAGCTCACAGAGAAGAGTCTTACTCAGCACGCTGCATCACGTGACTCCCACCATCCTACCATCTTTTATCTAAACCCCTAAGTGAATCCCTATATAAAAAAAACAGATGTTGTACCTCATGCAACTATCCTGCTATCTGTTACTGGAACTTCTTAGGGAACTCCTACTAAGACCAGATGTTTATTCCATGGGGCCATTCCTAGGATGCATAGGAAGGGGCATCACAAGTAGAAGAACGGAGGTAATCCTGCCACTGTACAGATCCCTGGTGAGACCACACCTTGAGTAATGCATCTAGTTCTGGAGACCTTATCTCAGGAAGGACATAGATAACTTGGAGACAGTACAGAGGAGGGCAACAAAAATGATACACAGTCTCAATGAGTTGCCATATGAAAGCAGGTTACAGGAACTCAACATGTACTCCCTGGAACAATGCAGGGATAGAGGGACATGATTGAGACATTCAGGTTTCTGAAGGGTATAAACAGATACTCCACCCCAGGAGCTCTTTACAGTCAAAAGAACCAGTAGGATAAGTGGGCATGAGATGAAATTGAGGGGAGGAAGTTCAGGGGCAGCATACAAAGGTTTTTCTTCACAGAGAGGGTGGTTGACCCATTGAATGGTCTACCAGCTTGAGTCATTGACTCCAAAACAGTAGAGGAATTCAAAGCAGCTTAGCACAGACACAAGAGGATTGTCTCAAAGAAATCGTGAAGAGGGCGGATAGGGCTCAGGGCAGACAAGATGGTTCTTTGATCCCCATCTGCCTTCAATTTCTATGTTTTTATGTTTCTATCAACCATCAAAAATGAACCAAACCCTTGAGGGAACACTAGAAAAAACAGATGTTATATTACATAGGACCATCCCACCAGCTGTTAACTGAAACCCTGAGGGAACCTTTACAAAAACCAGATTTTGTATTTCATGGGGCAATCCTACTATGAAAAATTAACTGAACCCCTGAGGGAATCCCTATAAAAAGCAGATGTTGTATCCCATGATACAATCCCACCACCAAAACTGAACTGAACTCCAGACTGAACCCCTATGAAAACCAGATGTTATGTTTCATTTGGAAATACCACCATCAAAAAGGAACTGAACCCCTGAGGGAGTCCCTATGAAAGCCAGACCTTATGGGGCCACCCCACCATCAAAACAGAACTGAACTCAGAGGAAAACCCTACAAAAATTAGATATTGTATCTCATGTGACCATTGTGCCATCAAAAATGTAACGGTACCCCTTAGGGAACCCTTTTGAATATCAGGCATTGTGTCTCATGGGACCATCTCACCATCAAAAGACTGAGCCTCTGAGGGAACTCCTGTGAAAACCAGATGCTGTATCTTATGGGGCCACTCTGACATCAAAAATGAAGTGAACACCAGAAGGAATCCCTACAAAAAAAAACAACAGAAAACAGATGTTGTATCTCATGGGGCCATCCTGCCATCTGATAATTGAACCCCTGAGGGAACCCCTACAAAAAACAGATATTGGATCTCATGTGGGCTATGAAAAACTTAACTGAACCTCTAAGGGAATTCACTTGAAAACCAGGTGTTGCATCTCATGGGGCCATCCCACCATATGTTAACTGAACCCCTGAAGGGATCCCAATGAAAACCAGCTGTTATATATCAAGGTGCATGCCATTATGAAAAATTAACTGAACCTCTGAGGGAACCCCTATGAAAACCAGATGTTGTACCTCTTGGGGCCATCCTGACATAAAAAAACTAACTGAATACCTGGAGGAATCCCTACCAAAAAACAGATGTTTCACCTTATGGGGCCATCCTACCATCAAAAATAACTGAACCTACAAAACAAACTTGGCAGGTGCACATGAAAAATAATGGAGCACTCTAAAAACAGCATGAGATACAGTTAAAGAAAGAAAGCATGTGCAAAAAGTATAAAGGGCCATGAGGCAGAGTGTAGCTGCTGAAACACGCTTTATCGTGGTAAAAATAACAGACAGCACAAACACTATCACTTTGAACCTTTGCAGATTCTTCTAGGGGAGGGGCTGCTGATACAGATAGATCCCTTTTAAGGAAAAAATGTAAAGGCACAGTGGATCAAGTGAGTGACTGAAAGCATAGCCCCACTTACAGGTTGCAAAATAAACCAAAGTAATAAATTAAACAATGTGAAAAATTAATAGTGCTATATCAAAATGCATAGAATAATACATGGGGTTGTGTGCTTAATGAGAATTTTACACACACCTGAGGGGTTGGATGCTACACAAACCCCGAGAGCAAAGTCTGAGGGGTTCATTTAAGCATCCAACCCCGAGGCTGTGTGTAAAATTCAAGTTTTACACACAGCCCCATGTTTTATTTAATTTAATTGCTGGGTATTGTCTTTTCACCACAGGAATATATAAACTAAAAGAATAAAATGTCCCTGTGCTATGGTGGTCTGGTCATTGAGGATTCAGCACAGTCAGAGGAGACTGCTAAAAACTAGTTCCTTTTTTTGTTGGTGGTGTTGTTGTTGCCATTGGTGATACTTATTTTTGCACAGCTTTCATTGTTGCAATCATTTTTATCTCCAGTGATTTTGTTAAAAAACTTACCACTGAATTCGAGTGGCGGTGAAGTCAGTCTCCAGTGTAAGGAAGGAAGGAAGGTGGCCATGCTAAAAAATGAGATAGCAGCAGCTAGCGCATGTGGAGAAGAAGGGAAGCCTGTCGCATGCTCACCATTGTCACCTGCGGGTTATAACGGTGAATTAGAATCAGGTTTCCCTTTGGGACAGAACAAGACACAGTTATTATAATGCAATAATATAAAAAGTGTAAGTGAAAAAAATATACATAAAAGAGTAAACATAAAAAAGGGAGGGTGAGGATGAGAAAAATAAAATATAAGCCAGCACTCAAGCTCCAGCAATTGAATTGTATTCATAGAAACATAGAATTAGATGGCAGATAAGGACCGTTTGGCCCACCCACTCTGCCCATTTCCCTACCTAATGGATAAGCTGCAGGTCCTAGTTAACTAACAACCTACTTCCTGCTACTCCCCACTAGAATTGCCTCATGTCTTGAATTCCCCCACTGTTTCTAACTCCACAATCTCCTCAGGAAGGCTGTTCCACGCATCCACAACCCTCTCCGTGAAAAATATACTTCTTCACATTACCTCTGAGCTGTCCCCCCATTATCTTCAAATTGTGCCTCCTTCTTCTTGCACATCTCTTTTTCTGAAAGATGCTACCCTCTTGGACTTTGTTGAATTCCTTGAGGTACTTGAAAGTTTCTATCATGTCCCCTCTCTCCCTTCTTTCCTTGAGGGTATACATATTAAACTCCTGTAGTCTTTCTTCATATGTCTTCTGGTGCAGACCTCTCACCATTTTAATGGCCCTCCTCTGGACAGCCTCCATCCTGTCTATGTCCTTGCAGAGATGAGGTCTCCAGAATGGCACACAGTACTCCAGATGGGGCCGCACCACCTGTCTGTACACAGGGATAACGACTACCTGTTTTCTACTGGTGATGTCTTTCCCTATGCATTTCAGTATACCCCAGTCCTCCTGTGGTGTCACTAGTTCAACCCTTAGTTCTTTTAGAATTTTTGGGTGAATCCCATCAGGCCCATTGCTTTGTCTACCTTCAGCTTTAAGAGTTCTTTCAGAACCCTTTCTTCTGTGAATGGACTGGTATCGACTCCCCTATCTAGAGTGTTTTTATTGTTTGGTTTAGGTACCTCCCCCTCCTCTTCTTTTGTGAATACTGAGCAGAAGTATTCATTCAGTATCACTGCTTTTTCACCGTCACCCTCTGCCCACATTCCCTCACCTTTATTAAGCCTCAGTATCCCTCCCTTGGTCTTTCTTCAATCCCTAATGTACCTATAAAAGGTTTTACCCCCCTTCTTAACAGAGTTGGCTATCATTTCCTCAGTTTTAGCCTTTGATATTCTGATTGCCTTTCCTGCCTCCTTCTGCTTTAACTGATATACTGTAGTTATCTGTCCTGCTGCTTCTGTGCTTCCTTATGTAACCCCCTTGTTCCTAGGGGTTACTAGAATCCCACTTAGAATCAGTGGCAGGCAGGCAGGAAGAGACAGCTTGTGAAATGCTAGTTAAATGGTTTTCATACTGTCACGCTCTGTTTTCAGTCTCAGCTGAGCTGGAGTGATGATGTCACCTTAGAATTGTTGCAGCAGCATAAGCCACAATGGAATGCTAGCTGCAGGGGTTAGCAGTAGAATGTTGAGTTAGAGTCAGTAGTCTGTGGAGAGAGTCTGTAGAGTGGAGAGTGAAGAGGAGGCTGCTGCCTGGGCAGCTCCTGAGTTTTAGATCTGACTGAGAGCTACCTCTGAAGATTGGGTAGTTTGTTCTCACCCTAGAAGAACATAGAATACCAGTGAGTGAAGTGGTAGAAACCATTCCTAGAGGGGTTTCCAGTGCCCCATCCCCGGAAGGATGGGGGGTCCAGGATTCAGGGGCAACCCCCTGGTCCAGCCTGGATTGTGTTGAAGCTGCCTGTGATCCATTTGCTCTGTGAGCACCCGAGACTTTGTGTGGAAAAAGCCCTGGGAAACCTGCATTCCTGTGGTGAGTTTTTCTCTGACAAAGGGACTCTGTCACCAAGACTGTTTCTGTTAAAAGTGTCTGCCTACTATGGGGTCTGTAGAGACTTGCCAAGTGCAGAACTTTTAAGACTGTTTCTGTTAAAAGTGTCTGCCTACTATGGGGTCCAGAGAGAGACTTGCCAAGTACAGAACTTTTAGTTAGTGTCTGATTTAAAAGCATCTGCTAAAGTGGGGGTCTAGTGTAAAGACATTGTCAATTACAGAACTTCTAATTTTATGACAACTCAGAGGTGTGAGAAGTAGTATGTTAAATGTGGAAGACATTTCAAGATAGCATCTGCAAGTTTTCTGAGAAAGGTGTTATTAACCAGATGAGTGGCTGAGTATAAATTTGGAATCAAAAGGTGGGAGACACCCCCCCCCCCATCTGGAGTAACCATGTTTGCCTCTCCGGGTTCAGTTTGGGAACCTTTGTTTTCTCTCAGTGTACTTGGCCAGTGCCTGAAGAAAATACTCAGGTGGGGATTTGGGATTTTCTGTGAGCCTAAATGTGCTCATTGGTGGTCGAGGGTGCCACCAGTAATTCCTCATGAAATATGGGAAAGTCTCCTAGTACTGGCTGAGGGTGCCTAGTCAAAGGAAGTGTACCAGTTCGGGCCATGAGTGCCAAGTTCCATTCAGAACCTAAGGGTTCACTGTGTGTGTGCTCTGTACCTCAGTAATCTGCATTACCAGTGTGAGTAGCCCTGTGGGGGTCCATCTTCACTTTATGTTATTCTCTGTGTATGTGAATAAAAGCCACACTCTAGAATCCCAACCTGGTTTGGTCAGTACTGTTATTATTTCCATTGTGTCTGGATTTACTTGGGTGCCCCTGACTAGAAGTGCAAACCTAGCATAATACTGAGCAAATGTTTTCTCCCAGGGACCCAGGTTGATGGCCATGATAAATGGTCCCCTCAGGTGTGAGCCAGGTAGTTTCCACACATGGTTTGCCTGTCTGAGGATGGCAGGCTCCGAATTAGAAGTATTGGCAAACAGAACAGTTCATAGTGACAACCCCCATCCCTCTTGTTGGTGCCATGTGTAAGAGGAGCAGCCCTGCTAGTTGAACAGGGGGGGCCAGTAGGGGGAGGTTACACTTGTACTTCCTGAATGCTATTCTTTTCTCCTTAACCTTCCCTGCCACCTCTTTTGAGAATCATAGTGGCTTTTTCTTTCATTTTGTTTTGTTGATTTGCTTTACACATAAGCTTGTTGCCTCTGTGATGACAGTTTTGTTTTTTTCCCCATTGTTCTTCCATACCTCCTTCTTGTCTGTTTGCTAGTGCTTTTCTGAGGCACTCTCCCATTTTGTCAAAGTCAACCCTCCTAAAGTCCAACGCCCTTGCTTTTGTATGGCTTGACTCTACAGCTGTGTTTATCCCCATTTGGGAGTACCAGGTCTATGATTGCTCCCTCCCGAATGGGTTCCAGCACTAGCTGTCTGAGGCATGGCCTCTGTAAGGCATTGAGAATGACTTTTCTCTTGGATGTGGCAGCAGTAATGGTGCTCCAGTTAACATCTGGCATATTCAGGTCCTCCATCAACAATTTTGCTCCTATTTCTGCCATTCAAAAGATTCCTTCTATCATTTCCTTGTCCATTGCCTCCCCAAGACGGGGGTCTGTAAACAACCCCTGTGCAGATTGTGGTAACATTTCCTGTCTCCAGGGTGACCCACAGTGCCTCCTCCCCTCCCTGTTTACCCTTTAGTTCTGTTGCTTTGATTCCTTCTCTTATGTAGAGAGCTACTACTCCTCCTCTTTTACCCTCCTTGTCCTTCCTGTAGATTGTGTACCCTGGTATGTTGACATCCCAGTCATGGTTCTCTGTGTGCCATGTTTCTGTGACTGCCACGATATCCAGGTGTCCCTCTTCCATCAAGGCCACTAGTTCAGGGAGCTTGTTACCCAGACTATGGGCATTGGTATGGTACTCATCTCCCTCCATTTTTTGATGGCCTTGCCCCTTTGAGGTCCATCCCTGTCCTTACTGCCTTTGTCTTTTTCTGGATTTACCACTGTCCTCCCTATCGACTTCTCTACCTTTGTGTCTACTTTGCTAACTACCCTGTCCCTAAGCCCATGCCCTCCAGAAACAATCAACTACAACTCTGACCCACAACCCCAGTGAGTGCCTTCCTTCCTTTCAGACACATATTTCACATAGTTTAAGTAATAGGTCTAGGCACAAATTACTGCAAATATTCTCCCAGGTAGATTTCCTTCCTGGCAAATAAAAGTTACACTAAGACAAGTTAACTCCAAAAACAGAGAACCAAAACACTGACTTCTACTTACTTACACAGGCCCCAAAATTAAGAATTCAATTCAGTGTACTCTATTAAATCACTTCCTTGCTTTAAGGAAGCTGGTGGCTGCTCTCTGTCTCAGCTTCAGCAGAAAGAGTCCAAAAACAACTCCTGTGTTGAATCCATAGTTCCTCAGGCCCCTTTCTGCTCCTCACCTTATCAAACACCAATTTCAGAGTTTAAGTAACAGGTTAGTAACAAATGACTGTAAATATTCTTCCAGGTAGATTTTCTCCCTGGCAAATAAAAGTTATACTAAGAAAAGTTAATCCCAAAAACAGAGAACCAAAACACTGACTTCTACTTACTTACACAGGCCCCAAAATTAAGAATTAAATTCAGTGTACTCTATTAAATCACCTCCTTGCTTTAAGGAAGCTGGTGGATGTTCTCTGTCTCAGCTACTGCAGACAGAGTCCACAAACAACTCCTGTTTTGAATCCACAGTTCCTTGGGCCCCTTTCAGCTCTTCCCTTATCAGACATCTATTTCACAGTGTATCTTCCAGCTGTCTGGCAGCAACACTCTGCCTCCTTGTCCTTTATACTTTTTTGCACATTCTTCGTTTCTTCAAAAATAACTGAACCTCTGAGGGAACCCCTACAAAAAACAAATATTGAATCTCGTAGTGCCCCATTGCCATCTATTAAGTGGATGCCAGATGAAACCCCTATAAAAACCAGATGCTGTATCCTATGGGCTCACTCTGCTATCAAACATGAACTGAATCGCTAAGGGAACCCCTTCAGAAAACAAATTAATCTTATGGCACCATCCCCCATATCAAATGAACTAAACCCCTGAGAGAATCCCTACCAAAACCAGAGGTATCTCAGGGGGCCATCACACCATAAATACTGAACCAAAACCCTATGAGATTGCCTATGAAAACCAGATGTTGTATTATATAATGGGACCATCCCTTCACCAAACATTAACTTAACCACTGAGAGATCCCCCACAAAAAACAAATGTATGTAATGGGGCCATCCTGCCATCTGTTCACTGAATCCCTGAGGGAACCCCTATAAAAATCAGATGTAATTTCCAATGGGGCAATCCTGCCATCCATACTCGATTGAATCCCTGAGGAAACCCTATGGAAACTAGATGATGCATTGCATGGACCCATCCCCACTGCAACCCCTGAGAGAACTAATACAGAAAACAGATGTTGTATCTAATGGAGCCATTCCACCATCAAAAGTGAACTGAAATCCTGTGGGAACCCATACCAAAACCAGTTGTTGAATCTCACAGGGCCATACTGTCATCTGTTCGCTGGACACCAGATGGAAGCCTTTGCAGACCAGATGTTATATTCCACGGGGCCACTCCACCATCAAAAATTAACAGAACTCCTGCAGGAACCCCAACAAAAACTAAATGAATCTTATGGGGACAGTCCTTCATATAAAGTGAACTGAACTCCTGAGAGAATCCCTATGAAAAACAAATGTTATATCTCACGGGTCCATCCTGCCATCAAAAAATGTGTAGTGGTTTAGGTTGCCCTAATGTTTCAGACCATCCTCACCGGTGTTTGGGTCATCCTTAAATATAGGCAGTCCATGTAACTTAAATGATCAGAAAAGGATGAACTCCACTGCATATAGAGTCTCATACACAAAAATACTGCTTTGTTACAGTATATCTTTAATTCCACACTTGGTCAAGAGGCAACAGTTTCATGGTTGTTGACACTTCATCAGGCCCAATACAGTGTTGGATCCTTTGATTAACTCTTGCTCTTTTTCAGACTTTAGAGACTTCTGACTTGATTTCAAACTTCATATTCTTCTTTCTAGTTCCCTTCAGCAATCTTTAAACTTTTTCAGTTAAACCCACTCCTCGTTTTTGCCTTCTAGTGTGCTCAAGATCATTTCACTTTGTTTGCCAGTTGGTACATGAATCCTGTGGTTCATGGCATCTTCCTGGAGTTGGGGAGTGCTTTCTGCCTCCAGGAAGATGCCACAAACACCTAAAGGAATCCCTATAAAAATGAATGTTGCATCTCATGGGAACATGCTGCCATCAAATTTTAAATGAACCCCTGAGGGAACCCCTACAAAGTCAAAAAAAAAGATGAACCAGCACAAAAACCCGATGTTGTATCCCATGGGACTATGCCATGAAAAAGAAACTGAACTCCTGATGGAACCCCTACTAAAACCAGATGTTGTATCTCATGAGGGCATCCCACCATAATTACTGAACTGAATCCCTGAGGGAATTCCTATGAAAACCAGATGTTGTATCTCATGGGGCCATTCCTCCTTCAGAAATGAACTGAACTCCTGAGGGAACCCCTATAAAAAACAAAATGTTGTATTTAATGGGGCTATCCCTCCCTCTGTTAACTGTACCCTTGTGGGAATTCCTACAAAAAAACAGACTTTGCATCCCATGGTGCCATCCTACCATAAAAAAAAAGATGTGAACTGTAAACAGAATCCCTGTGAAAACCATATGTTGTAACTCATGGGGAACTCCCAGCCTCTGTTAACTGAACCCCTGAGGCAACCCCTACAAAAACCTGAAGTTCCACTTCATGGGGGCATCCCACCATTAGAAATTAACTGAATCTCTGAGGGAATCCCTTCAAAACTGCATGTTGTATCTCACAGGGCCATCTTGCCATCTCTTTGGTGGAAATTCCCAATAGATCATTTTTTAAAACTTAATACATGCCCAGATCAGATCAAAGTAGAGGACATGAAGAATAACATAAAAATATTTTTCTATCACCCCTCCCCCCTTGCAGCATATTAAGGGTTTTAACAGGCAACTGATCCAGGTGAAACATATTTTAGTCTGAGTGGTTACTTTATCCAATTTATATTGTGAGAATTCAAATGGGAAAGCAGTAGAGAGGTCAGCCTAGTTAGTAACTACAGCTGAACAAAATGAACATAAAAACCTCCCTTCTGAGTGTCAGATTCATACTTCTCTCCCATTGAGAAAACATTGATCTCACAGCTATCATTTTTCTTCTCCAACAAGCTGATCTAGTACCGATGCCCCTTCTTCCCATTCCAAGAAATTCATACATGGTACCCAGATAATTTTATATTTTTCAGTTTCTAACTGCAACCGTGCTGTGATGAGTTCCATATTCTGCACCTCTTTACATTTCTTAAGCCACTTCTCTTTAGTTGGAGGATGGGGAGTAAGGCAGCTGCGAGTGATAAATTCACTTGCTGTTGCAATACAAATATTCTATAAGCTTTTAGATAATCTACCTTTTATTTCCCTGAGTGGTAACCTTAAAATGTCATGCTGTACTTGGAGGTCTCTATTAATAAAGATTATACAATGGCAAGAAAGAATCCTGGCTTCTGATTGGTCAGTTTGCCACCACAGCAGGGATGTTATCCTGGCATAACATCCCTGCTGATTGTTTGCAACAGGGTTGCTTGCTTTTCTCTTAAGAAACAAAAATATTTTTCGAGACAAACAGCAACATTCCTTAAAATTATTTTTTTTTATTCTGTAGATAACAACAAACCATTGTGTAATAGGAATAATGTCCTCCAGTGTGGGTGTTATGCTGGGATAACATCCCTTCTTGGGTGTTGGATGCCCTCAGCTGGTGACCTTGAGCCCAATCACCCAAGGTGGGATGTTATCCCAGCATAACACCTACCCTGTCAGACATTATTCCTTTAATATATCCTTAAGACTAGCTATAATGTCTTGCTCATATCCAGTCAGCTTGGAACATGACCAGAAAATATGAGTGCAATTTCCATCGTCTTGGCAATCTATCCAACATAAATTTGAATAAGTGGGATGAAAATGACAGCTAATGCGTGGGGTACAAAAATATTGAGATCATTCTCCATTGAAATGTTTTGCATATAGCAGAACCTGTTGTTTTATGTGTCTCTCCATATATGTGAGTCCTAGCCTGCTCTGTGATTGTGACGTTGGCTTCTTCAAACGATTTTTGTTATAGCCCCATAATCTGGTGATCTGCTGAATTTTGCATGATTATACGTGCTTGGGAGATAAAGCCTCTGCTTGACTGGGCAAGTGTGCCTACTGCAATATATTTCAGGAAGTCTAAAGGTGGTTCCAATATCCAAAATTTGACTGCGGGCAGTAAGAAATGTTCTTATTTGGAGGTACAAATAACAAGCATTTGTCAATGCTGAATGTTGTTGCACTGGCATTGGCACTGGCAGTGGTGGAGGTAGAGGGGCATAATAGGAATGGCAGTGAAGTATTGAAGGGGGTGCCAACCCACCCCCCACCCTGTAGAGAGTGACAGGCAGTGGGGTGTGCCTTTGGGTCGTCAACTATAATGCTCATGCCAGTATACCTCACCCTACCCTGTAGACACTGACAAGTGTCATGGTGTGCTTTGGGGTCTTTGGGCATCATACTTACCCCATTCCATAAGTGAATACGCTGACATGGGTGCAGTATAGGAGCGAGGGCGAAGTTTGTGGCCGAACAGTGCAAGACACACTACGATGCCTGTCAGTGGCTTCAGGGTGGGCATGGGGAGGGTGGAATGGCGTGAGCATTACATCCAATGATTCCAAGTCACAGCCCTGATGCCTGTCAGTCAGTACCGGGTGGGGTGCTACAGTTGTAAACCCTAACACCATAGGCGTGTAGTGGTAGTTTCACTCTACATGTTCAACATGGGCTGCTTGTCAGGCCACCTCATGAAAAGCGGCACAATCAACTATGTTAGCTGAAAGGTGGTTTTGCACAGTGGCTGTGGCATTTGGTGACAGAGGGACGAAAACACAGTTTTGAACAGGATGTGGAAAATGACAACTGTATTGTTCATGAGGAGTCATAAAAAAATGGCAACGTTGAAAATCTGGAGTGGCAATATGAAATATTGGTGAAGCAATGAACATGCATACAAACTGCACAGCAGATGTCTGCAACCCAATTATTCGTGGGAGTTTTTTAGGCACATTTTCAACATGGGTATTTTGGGACCTCCCCTCATGAACAGTGGTGCTGTGATTTTGTTAATGTGTCCCAAAAGGTGATTTCCCACAGCGAGCACGCCATTGTGCGCCACAGTTGCAGGGTTGCAGGTACACGTTTTGGGCAGGCTGTGAAAAAATGGCAGATGTACTGTTGATAAGGAGGTGTGCACAAATGCCAGTGGTGAAAATGTGGCATGAAAATATTGCAAATGTTTGAAGTTACAAGGCTGCATGGAAACTGTGCAATGCACTCTTGCAGCATAGTCATTTTATGAATGTTTGGCACCAAATTTTCAACATAGGTATTTTATGACCTCTGCTCATGAACTGTGTCATTGTCGTTTCCTCAAACAGCCCCGAAAACTGATGTCGCACAGCGATGGTGTGATTCTGCACTGGACATGTGAAAACACATTTCAGGTAGGATATGCAAAATGGCAGCTGTACTGTTCATAAGGAGGCATGAAAAAAATGCCAATTTTAAACATATGGAGTGAAAATATTACAAATGCGCGAAGTCACAAGCATGCGTGCAAACTGCACAGCGCACTCTCATGAAACAATAATTTTATGGACTTTAAGCCCCAAATTTTCAACATAGGCATTTTAGGACCTCTGCTAATGAACAGTGTCACAGACATTTTCATAATGTGTCTCAAACATGGACTTTCCACAGCGACCGCACGATTCTGCGCCGGAACTACAAAAACACATTTTGGTCAGGATGTGAAAAATGACAGCTGTACTGTTCATAAGGAGGTGCAGAACAATGGCAATGTTGAAAATCTGAAGTGAAAATATAAATTCGTGAACTTACCCATGTGCATGCAAACTGCGCAACGCACGCCCATAACACAGTCATGTCATGGAGTATCGTCACCAAATTTTCAGCATAGGCATTTTAGAACCTCTGCTCATGAACAGTATAACTGTCATTTTCATAATCTGCCCCAAACACTGATTTCCCACAGCGACTGTGGTGCGCCGGAAGTGCGGAAACACATTTTGGCCAGGATTTGAAAAATGACAGCTATACTGTCCACAAGGAGGCGTAGAAAAATGACAATTTTGAAAATCTGGCATGAAAATATTACAAATTCACAAAGTTATGAGCGTGCATAGCAAACTGCGCAATGTACGCTTGTAAAACAGCCATTTTTTTGATTTTTTCCATCAAGTTTGCAACATAGGCTTTTTGAGAGCCCACCTCATGAACACTGCCACTGTCCATGTGTTAATCGGCCTGAAAGGTATTTCCACGCAGTGACTGTGAAATCACCTTTCAGGACCGATTAACGTCATAACTGTGACAGAATTCATGATGAGGGGTCCCAAAAACCCCACGTTGAAAATTTGGTGCAAAAATTCCAAAAAATGCCTGAGATATGCATCAAAGTTGAAAAAAAAAACTGTTTATTCCATTATACAGCTTACTGGCATTTCTTCAGTTCGTGGTTGGCTTTGAAGAATGCAGACATGTTCCTAGTCCACGAAGATCGTTGCTCCGAGCTCTGGAGAGTAAGTATGGGGTGGGGGGTAGGAGGCAGGTGTGTGCAGTGGTTGGGAGCGGGTGGTGGGTAGGAGACTACCAGGGACTGTTTTTGTGCTACAGGGCAAAATAAACATCGCAGGATGGTTTTCTTCTTCTCAGGGGATTTGGCATGCTGAGGTGGGCTCCCAGCATGCCACCTAACTGTTTGGGGGGGTTGTTGCAGCCGATGGAGGATTGGGCACCCTCGTCAGCACAGACCAAAAGAGGGGAGTAATTTATGCCAATCGGGATTGGGCACCCCCATCGGCACACAAGGAAAATGGGGGGAGCATGAGCCGAGGGGGACTGGACACCCCCCTCTGCATATAAGAAATGGGAGGGGAATGCTTTATGCCAACGGGGAGTGGGCTCCCCCATTGACACATACATTGTGGCCACAGCAAGCCAGCAGCCAGCCTGCCATGAATACTATGTGGCTGAGCATGTAGGAAGGGTCCTCTGCGTCTGATGAACTTTGCTTGGATTGCAGCAGACCATTCCTTAGATGTGATCGCCATATTAGTATGCATGGTGTGACGCCAGCATGCCGGCTGATTGGGGAATGAGGGATGCTCCTACTGATGCGTGCCCTGCATTCACCCAACAGCGGCCACACCTCCAAATCCCCACTGCCACAAGATGTTGGCTGCGCAAGCGCGCCAACATAAAAATGGGACTTTGAAAGGTGGAATTTGGCTTGAAGGTCTGTGGATGTGTAAACAGTTTTCTCCCAGTAGAGTTGATCAAGTCTGATAAGACCTCTATTGCTCCCATTGTTTGAATGCTTGATCTATCCTGGCTGGTAAGAATGAAAGGCAGTTTACTATTGATGTAAGGAGGGAGATTAAATTAGGAAGAGGTTTACCTTTAATCATTTGGTACCAAAATTGGATAATGGCTTTTTGTCCGAAGGTTATTAATTTCTCTGAGAACACCAGGAGTCAATGGAATGACCAGTAGACAAGAAAAGGAAATGGAAGAGGATGAGTTTGCCTCTAGATCATACCAAACTTTTTGGTAAGTATATCTGGTATTTCTGCCAAACATGTAATAAAGTAAGAACTCTTAATGCTGGGGAGTTCCATACCTCTGTTTTGCTTGGATAAATATACAATTGACCATCTGAGACATGGTCTGGTATTATTCCAGATAGGAGTCATTGTGATTTTGTGGATTTTGGTCCAAAATTCAAAGGGCAATATAATGAGTTAGGAATTAAAGAGGAAAAGGAGGCGGGGTAAAATGTTCATGCATATGCATTTTATACAGCCTAGGAGTGCTAAGAGTAACTGTGCCCAGCAAACCATGTCTACCTGTAGAATGTGCAGCAAAGGAACAGAATTATTGTGGTAAAGTGCTGATAATTGTTTACTTGTTCTAATTCCTAAGTATCTTACTGTTACTATTGCCCAGTTACATGGCATGAGTGTCATTTCTATCGGTGAATCTGGGCCACTGAGGTGTAGAACCATCGTCTTACTCTCACTGATCTTGAAACCAGAGCAGCTGCTATAAATAGCAAGAATAAGATTTTGGAGTGCTAAAATTGACATTCTTGGATTGTGAATAAAGATAAGGACATTGTCTGCATAAAATGGTAACTCATGACTCTATCCCATTGGTTAGGATAACCGAAACATCAGGTGACCTAAGCATCAGGGAGGCCAAAGGTTCAATAGAAAGAGCCAATAAAACAGGAGATAAAGAACACCCCGTTGGGTGTCCCATGATACAGAAAACCAAGAAGATGTGGACCCACTCATGCAGACTTGAGATTTTATATTGGAATGAAGTAAGCAAACAGCAGCATAACAAGTGGGACCAAAGTTAAAGGTTTTTAGTGTTGAAAAGAGGAACTGGCATTGCAGGTGATCAAAAGTCTTCTGTGCATCAAATGAGATGGTTAGGTTAGAGTGCTTAGAGGACTGAGAGGCTGAATTAATATTAAGGAAATGGTGAGCTGAGTTTTAAGTTACCCACCCAGGATAAAGTCAGCTTGATCCAGATGTAACAGTTTTCCAATGATTCCATTTGGTCTGTTGGCAAAATCTTTTGTGAATATTTTAGAACAGGGAACTAAAGCTATATGCCTCACACAGGGTGATATCCTTGTCTGGTTTGTGGATAACCACAATAGTGCCTTCAGCCCAGGAATCAGGAAGAGCACCCTTGGAGAGAAAGTGGTTGAGAATGAAACAATAGTGAGGGCAAATCTCAGCTTTGAAAGTTTTAAAATATTCCCCAACAAACCCATTGAGACCAAGGGCTTTCCCATTATAAATTTTGGTGATAATGTCCGCCAACTCTGTTAAGAAAACTTCTGCTTCCAAGATTTGTTGATCTTTGTTGGATAGGGTTAGGAGGTTTATGCTATAGAAGAATTGCAAGATTTGTGTGGGAGAATGAAGACCAGAATCTGAACTTTACAATTTAGTGCAGTATTCTTTGAAAGTCTTATGTTTTTTTTTTTGGGGTAAGTATGGAAATCTGGGGAACTCACAGAAGGGCTTATTCTAACAATCCATCTTTCTACTATGTGTTTACAAGGCTGATTGCCAGAAGCCTACTAGCTCTGTTGCCATCTTTATAATATCTCTGGTTACAGAATCACAGCTTTTTCTACATCTGGCTTTGATGAAGCACAATGAGTTCATGTTGGAGTACCTGTACTTCCTCCAGAATGTTATCATCTACTGAGATTTTGTACCATGCTTCCAGATGGGTTAATTGTTTTACTTGTTGGTTCTAACATTCCTCCCTTTGTTACAAGACAACACAACAAATACAGTATGCGAGTTCCAGTGAAATGAAGTCAAACAAGAACAATACAGTAGAACAAGTATAAATACATCAGCTAGATAACTGTATGCAATCTTACAAGAAGACAGGTAGACAGATCAGTGTAAAACATGCATAGTAATGGTACACGGCCTCAGAACCAGAGTCTGACACAGTTCAAAGTGCATACTGGGCGGGACTTAGGATGATTAGGATTTACAGTTGCATTGAACTGTTAGGGTTGTCCCTAGTGCTTTTTAAACTGGTCAAACTTGGGTAGTTTAAGCAAGGTATCGGGCAGCTCATTTAACCAGCTAGGGGCCCTTATTGCAAATGAATGCTTGCCCAGCTGAGTATGGCAGAAAAGACAGTTTAAGGGCATTCTGAGCCCTGCTCTAGTTAAGGCCATAAATATAGCAAACATAATTGCATCCCATATAGGGAACCCATCATGTTTATAAATCTCCATTCAAATTCAAATGGCAGATTTGTGTAAATGAGAATGGCCACTCCTGCGTTTTTGCAGTTCTGTTTTGCTGTAGAAGAAATACGACCCACTAATACTTTGGTCAATGTTTGGTGTTCTGTTTGAGCTGAGTGTGATTCCTGTATGAAACAGATCTCTTCCCGCAGGTGAGCCAAATCTTTGAAGATTTAACTGTTTTTTTATCAAGGAGCACAGACCTTTAACATTGTAAGAAACAATCTGAACATTACTAAGGGGACCATGTACCACGATGTTTCATGGGTAACCTGTGTGGGGGGAGCACAGTTTGATAACATCCTGATATTTGACTGCGAGAAAACCGCTGTACATTTTTTTTTATAACTGTAACAGTGATCACTAACAGGGGATAACAACTAAACATCTTAAACATGCTAAACAAAAATAGTTATTTTCACCAGTTGGTAATGTGAGGCATGCCACAGACTCACTTGAGGGTATTCGGATTTATGGATACCAGACAGATGTCAGCAACACCTATTGTGTATCATCAAGTAGTGGTGGACTCCCACCCCTCCCAATCCCAGGTGTCTTGTATTTCAACATAGAAAATAATACCCACCTATATGTAAGGTGTTATAATTTAACTTGAAGATGTGAAAAAAATAGAAAAACCAAAGAGAAGAAACCTTACTAAGCCAGGGCAAACCATATTACAGTATTGAGTATATAAACAAATATCTCCCTACTGTTTCAGAAGGTCAATTAAACATTGCAGAACTAATCTAAGGTGACGATTTGCTATGATCATTATGGTAGTTCAAAGAAATAGCCAAGCTCTGTTCAACATAACAAGTAAATCTACTGTTGCTGTTAATAAAAAGATCAGGTCAGAGCCACTGGATGCTGGAAGAAAAACGTCATCTTCTGTAAGGGCAGTGTTTATTTATTTATTTTATTTATTTCATTTTTGTTGACCAGGTAAGTGCACTAGACAAATCCTGCCTATTTTCAGGCACAACTGAGGGGAGGGGGATACAGATGAATGCCAACTGACCTTGAATCAGATTAAAGGAGTAGTCCACCCAGAATTTAAAAAAAACACATGTTATGTAGAGTGTTTTGATATGTATGTTAAATCCTAGTGTGTCCTTCCCTCTGTCTGCTATTTGGAGTTTTTCCTAAATTGCCTGCTAGCTGTATGGTAGTTTTACGACCCCTGGGGATCTCCATAACAAATAGTTTTATTGGCCCCTGTCTCATGTGACAGTGATGCAGCCATGCCCTTGGATTTAGCATGTGTATTGTTTTAAAATTAGTTTAGCAACAGCAGAGCCTTGTAACTTCTTATCCAGGGAGCACAAATGGCAACAGTTAGTTTAGCAGATACATGAGAGCCAGCTAACTGGGGTTTCTGTAAGACAACAGCTACTAAATAGCTCTAATTCACTATTTTTTTTCTCTGTTCATCAGGTCTAGCTAGCAGGAGTGTTGTAACATCAAAAACACAAATATTTGTGCTCCCTGGATAAGAAGTTACAAGGCTCTGCTGTTGCTAAACTAATTTTAAAGCAATACACATGCTAAATCTAAGGGCATGGCTACATCACTGTTACATGAGATGGGGGCATCCTGGGAGAAAGAAAGCCAATAAAACTATTTGTTACGGAGATCTCCAGGGGTTGTAAAACTACCATACAGCTAGCAGACAATTTAGGAAAATCTCCAAATAGCAGACAGAGGGAAGAACACACTAGAATTTAACATACATATCAAAACACTCTACATAACATATGTTTTTGCACATTCTGGGTGTACTACTCCTTTAAGCTGTTGAGCTTTTAAGCTGTTATGATTAAGCTGTTAAGCTAAGTAAGATGTCCATCAGATTTGCCAGAATTGTCCCTTCTCTGCTGTTGTGGTAGTGGAAAGTAATAAATCAGTCAGTATGGTACCACTTAATATCACAGGTAAAACTGTCTCTACGTGTTAGTGATGAAGGGGGAAAAGAAGCTACAAAGAAAGAAATGAATTTAGGAATCATGCTTTGTCCTTTGGTGCCCTCTGCTGATGTACTCTAGCAATAGCAGCCCTCTACGGCAGCCTAAGGGATGATTATTAAAATCAAACGGACAGGGCTAAATTTCAAAGAGGACAGTGTGTGGATCCCATTGTGTTACCCAAGTCTATGGCAATGCAGGTTTAAGCAGGTTGGTGAAGTGACTGAGTGGCACCCTAGGCATAGCAGTTGCTACTGTGAGAAGGGCCCTCTTAGTGCAGCAAGATGGCTGGTGCATGAGACACATTTAGCTGTCCAGATATTCTTCCCTCTGATTATATCAAGGAGAGTGGTGGGATAAACTTTGTTGTTGAGGAAGTACACCGGGGAGGGGTTACATTTCTGGTAAAGTAGCTCCTTCTGTATATTACCCCGCACCACAGGTGGAAAAGCTTAACAAAAAGTAAAGAGCACGTACATAGTTTAGTATAAGTGCAATGAAAAAGAGGGGATACTAAGTCAGGTGGGGAGTACTGTTGCAGCCATTGACATGATCAGATATTACCAGATATGCCATAATATTTCTAAAGAAATTTTCTCTGGTGGCCTAAAGTGGTACTGTTGGCAGGTAGGATTTTTTTCTAGAGATATCACAGAAATCTCAGGAACTATCTTTCTATTCTTTTCATTTTTACATTTGCTTGCGCACATGCGCAAGGAACGTCTTGCAACAGTGTGCCTTTTGGAGGTGTGTAACCCTCCTCCTCAATGTAGTGCTCAATGAAGCAGGCATGACCATAGGGGACCAATACATGCTGAGCTGTGTATGGCAGCAGTTCGGCTGTGTTGGTCTTCACTTCTAACAAAAGGTCCGCTGCAATCAGCGGTGGTAGTGTGTATGCAATTAGCATATACATCATCAGAACTGCTGTCATGCACAGCTCAGCTTCAAAGCCCTCCCAGTTCCTCCCTCTGCTAATGTCCCCCCCCTCCCTGTTTTCCCCGGCCCCCACCTTGTGTGCCATGGGGGGTGCCCAATCCCCCTTGGCTCATGCACCCCTCAGCACACAGTGTAGCTGACAGGGATGCCCAATCCACTGTCGGCTGCAGCACCTCACCCCAAAAACAAGCAACCAGTTGGCACACTGGGAGTCCACCCCAGCATGCTCATAGCACTACACACACACACACACACACACACACACACACTGTATAGCCAGCAGGGTACCCAATCCTCCTGCTCCAGTCCTCCCAGCAAACATGCAGGTGGCACACTGGGATCCCACTCCAGCATGCCAACAGCATCCATTTTTTGTCCTCACCTCTGCCCACCAACCCTGCCCACCCTCTTTTCTCCCACCTCCCCACACATACACCCTCACCTAAGTGGCATGCTGGGAACCCACCCCAGCATACCAAAAGCCTCCATTTTCCTTTTTTTATCCAAAATGTTCCCTCAGTGAGTTCTTGGCCCCCCAACCAACCCACGCTCGCCCTCTGTGCACCCACCTCCCCACACACCCCTCACCACATACTTACCTCTGGAGCCCGGTGTGATGATCTTCTGTGGGCAGGAACATGTCTGCACTTTTCAAAGCCAACTGCGAATCAGAAATGCTGGTAAGCTGTATAATGGCATAAATAGGGTTTTTCAACCTTGGTACATATCTTGGCCATTTTTGGAATTTAGGTACCAAATTTTCAACATAGGTTACTGGACCTCTCCTCATGAATTCAGTCACTGTCATGGCATTATTCAGTCCTGAAAGGTGATTTCGCAGTCACTGCATGGAATCACCTTTTGGGACTGATTAATGAAATGACAGTGTCGGTGTTCATGAGGTGGGCTCTCAAAAAGCCTATGTTACAAATTTGGTGAAATAATTCCCCAAAAATCACTGTTTCATGAGCGTGTGTTGTGCAGTTTCCACACACACTCGAAAGTTCTTGAATTTTCAACATTGCCATTTTCCCACATCTCCTTATGACCAGTACAGTTGTCATTTTCACATCCTGGCCAAAATGTGTTTCTGCACTTTTGGCTTACAACAGCACGGCCACTGTGAGAAATCAGGTTTGGTACAGAATAAGAAGATCACAGTGACACTGTTCATGAGCAGACATCCTAAAATGCCTATGTTGAAAATTCAGTGCAAAATTCCAAAACATGACTGTTTTACAAGCGTGTCTTGAGCAGTTTCCACGCTCACATGTAACTTTGCAAATTTGTCATACTTTCACTCCAGATTTTCAACATTTGCATTTTCAAACACCTCCTTATGAACAGTACAGCTGTCATTTTGCACATCCTGGCTGAAATGTGTTTTCACACTTACAGCACAGAATAGTGTGATTGCTGTGGGAAATCAGTGTTCCGTACACAGTAAGAAAATCATAGTGACAGTGTTCATGACCAGAGGTGACAAAATGCCTATGTTAAAAATTTGGTGAAATAATTCTACTGAATGACTGTGTTACAAGCACAGGTTGCACAGTTACCACACAGACTTATACCTTTGAACACACCCAGGGTGTTTGGGTTCCTAAGACAGACACTTAAGAAGCATGAGGGTGAAATGTTGATCCAATGCAAGAGGAGTGGCAGAGAGGTACTCTGCTGGGATATGGATGCTAAAGGGACATGAATACAACTGGGGGGGGCCTGCATAAGTGACAAACACCAACGCAAATACCTGCAAGCAAACATTCGGCATTGACAAATGCTTGTTTATTTAAAAGCTGCAGAAATAGAGGACAGGTTCTATAAAAAAAAATCTCATTTACAGAACACCGCAAGGCCATGTATAAAAGTGCCAAGAGTAGAGGAATTTCTAAGCTAAGGTGACAAATTGTTCTGAGAAAAAGGTGTCTCATATGAGAAACATTCTCTACTAAAACCTGTAGAAAATTTGGGTAAGGAAAACCACGTTGGGTCACATCTCTGAAACTGTATATGTGAGCAGGAACAATTAATTTTTCTGATAAATAAGTAGGGGTTTGCTTGTTGGCTGATCTGTAAAGGAAATATAACCAGTGAAGATTACACCTGGAGGAGGAGATAACCAATTTAACTGATGTAGTAAAGAGCAATAATGCTCATCCCATTTTGATTTTAAAATGAAACAAGGTAACTGAAGATAGATGGTGTTTAAAGGAAGGAGACACAAATCAAGAGTGTAGTGATAAATAGTATTGCCAGAGTCAAGAAGAGGCCCTATAATGTGTTTGCAATCCAAGCTTGAGAAGCAATGTCTGCCATACTTTAAGCATCCCAGGATTAGTTAACTTTTAAAACAGTTTTAGCAATGTGTGGTTTAAAGGTTAGAGAAGAGTCAAAAATCAGACCAAGGTACTTAACTTCAGTTACAAGTCCCAGTGGGTGGTTTTTCAAAATGATTATAAAAGAAAAGCCTGTCAAAATGTGTGCTGAGATCCAAACAGCATTACTTGAGTCTTCTTGCTATTTAGAAGTAATAAGTTGTCTCAGAACCATTTTACCACATTTTCAAAGTCACCCTGGAAGATTGTGGCAAGAGAAGAAGGGGATTTGTGAGCATAGAAAAACATAGTGTCATCAGCATAAAGTCTGACAGAACAAAGATCAACAGCAGAGGGTAGTGGATCTGCAAAAAGATGAAATTAAATAGGACCAAGTATAGACCTCAGTGGACCCCAGTGGAAACAGGAAGAGGAAATGAGAGGCAGCCATTCCAAGAATATCTAACATGGCAATGACTTCAACTGTAAGTTGAGCTCATGCTTTAAACCTACTTACACAATATCAACAATGTTAGCCTTAGATGCTCTAATGGGACCATAAATGCAGTTGAAGTGTCTTATCCCACCACCTGGCCACCAAGATGAACAAACAAAGATCCTCCATAACTGTAAATCCCTATGGCTCTGCGTGAATTTAAACCAGTGCATAGGCATTGACCATTCGAGTATTCTTCTTAAGTCCATAGAAGGTGAAATGATTTGTGGAACAAGGGACAGAGCTTTTAATAGCTGATTCTATGATACCTGCCATACACTCGCCCATGGATGATCCCTGGCTCCAACATCAGCCACGAGAGGTTCTGGGATTACCACAAGAGGTGTGTATACAAAAAGTCAGGTGGGGATGGCAGGAGCAACCAGATAAATGTGACTAAAAGAAACTGCAGGCAGGTAAAATTATTCTTTTGCAAACTACTTAATCAGGGACTGCCTCGAGTGGGACAGATCCTGATGGACATTTCCCTTTAATTATAATGAACAAGAGCTAATACCAAGAATATGGGACACATTTATAGCTATGCTAAGGGGATTATAGTCTCAATTCAAGCATGGAAAATCAAAAAGAAGCTAATATGATTGATTACAGGTCAAAAGAATTGGAAAAATTAGTGATTACGGACTTCGCTAAATATCAGCAGGATTGAACGGATACATGGATAAAAAAACAAGAATTAATAAACAAAGAAACTGCAGAGACTGTAAAAATGGTTATGTGTGCCAGATATATTCAGGGGAATAAAACCAGAAAGGTGATGGAAAATGCATTTAAAAACAAAAAAGACAGAAAATACATAATTTCAGAATTTAGACTACAATCAGGAGTAGGTAAATTTCAAGCTGAAAATGTGGACAAAACAGTTATGACTTTCTATAAGCACATTTATTAGAATAAAATTTCACATTCCAAAAATGAGATGAAGAAGTACCTTTTAGATTGTAAGTTAACTAAATCAGAGTGCAATATTAGTCTATTCACAACAAAATAAATAAACAATAATGAAACTCTCTAAATGTAAAGCTCCAGCCTTAGATTGGTACTGTACATAGTAGAGTTTTACGTGGTCTTTATTGAGAAGTTAATACCATGGATTAAACTAATGCTGGAAGAATTGGTGGATGGCGTCAGGAACTTACTCACCTCCTTAAATGAAGCTAGAGTAATTAAAATTCAAAAACAGGGAAAGAAGTATGGAATACAGATTATACTAACATATGAAACTGCCAGCAGATACAGGCCATATGGTCTATCAAGTCTACTAGAGTGTGCAGCTAGGAGTCCATTACACTGCAGCTGCCCCTCCCTCCCTACCTGCATATACAATTCACAGCCTTGCTTGCTGACACCCCTCTACCCGTCTCCTCTTGTGACCTTCTCCCTGAACGTGTCCCATTCCTCTTAAAACTGCCCACTGACTTTAAGAATACAACCTCTTTTGGCAGTGCATTCCATCCTGTCACTCGGTTTACTCAGAATGTTAAAACACAAGAAGGCATCAGGCCTTCATGAGTGTTTCCCACTCCTAGTGGGTGTCTCAGTTTATGTTGGCCCTGTCCGATTTGAGCTGTCTGTCTAACTTGTATTTAAAGCTACTACAATTTCTTGATTGCACTACCTCACCACTCTTTCCAAAAGGTAATACCTTATCATTTCCCTCCTGAATCTACCACCCCCAATTTCAGACTGTGCCTTCTAGTGTCTTTCCCTTCCTATAATCTAACAAATTCTGGTCAAAGCCAAAATGGCTGTGGAGAGCTTTTGGGGCACTTTTATCCATTATTTCTAATGAATTTGCACAATGCAGATCTGCTGAGATGCAGTTTCAATATGGTTTTCCATTTACACATTTTTACAATGTGTTTTCTGAGACTACGCCTGCTGATTACTATATATTTCACCTGGATAGTTCACGGAAGACATGACATCTTATTTCAGTGGGACTTTACATCTACAGTACATAATATTGTGCTGCATTGCGTAAAATCAGAACACACTGAAAACAATATTTTATATCTGGACTAGGCTACCCTGAATGAATACATTATCGAAATGGTAAAATCATGACCCCACTGAAAACAAGATATTGCATCTAATCTGGGACATCCTGAGTAAATACAGTGCAAAAATGTGTAAATAAAGATCCCTATGACAATGAGATGTAGCATCTCCTCTGCTATCCAGGGTACAAAATATAGGTTAAGAAATAGTAAAAGGAAATCTACTGTAATCTGAACTTCACTGTGTTCACTGACATAAACACAGTTTCTTTATTGTTTTATTACATATTAGATTGCAGTATTTATTTTGAATGTTGTGGCCTTGAGGATGGTGTGTACAGTGTGCATGTGTGTGTTTGCAGTAGCGCAATATATTTTTTTCCCCCAAGAAGCATATTAAACAAGCATTTGTTAATGCCGGATGTTGTTGCACTGGCATTGGCAGTGGTGGAGGTTGAGAGGCATAGTGCTGTGAGTTTGTTAATGTGTCCCAAAAGGTGATTTTGCACAGCTAGTATGCCACTGTGCGGCAGAGCTGTGGAAACACGTTTTGGGCAGCCTGTGGAAAATGGCAGCTGGACTGTTGATAATGAGGTGTGCACAAATGCCAGTGGTGAAAATGTGGCATGAAAATATTGCAGATTGATGAAGTTACAAGGATGCATGGAAACTGCACAATGCACGCTTGCAACACAGTCATTGTCTGGACTTTCACCACCAAATTTTCAACATAGGCATTTTAGATCTCTGCTGATGAATAGTGTCACCGCTATTTCCTCAAAGTGTCCCGAAAGTGATTTCACACAGTGACCGTGAAATTCTGCACCAGATGTGTGAAAACATATTTCAGCCAACTGTACTGTTCCTAGAGGTATGGAAAATGCCAGTGATGAACAGCTGGAGTGAAAGTATTACAAATTCACAAAGTCATGAGTGTGCGGTAAACTGTGCAATGCGCACTCATAAAACACTCATTTATTGACTTTCGCCCTAAATTTCAACATAGGCATTTTGGGACATCTGCCAAAGAACAGTGTCACTGCCATTTTCATAATGTGTCTCGAACACGGGCTTTCCACAGCAACGCCTATTGTGCGCCCGGAACTGCGAAACAGATTTTGGTCAGTTTGTGAAAAATGACAGCTGTAATGTTCATCAGGAGGTGTAGAACAATGGAACTGTTGAAAATGTGGAGTGAAAATATTATAAGTTAGCGAACTTACGAGCATGCACACAAACTGCGCAATGCACGCCAGAACACAGTCATTTTATGGAGTATTGTCACCAAATTTTCATAGGCATTTTAGGACCTCTGCTCAAGAACAGTGTCACTGTCATTTTCATAATGTATAAAACAGTGATTTCACACAGTGACCGCGCTTATTCTGCATCGGAAGTGCGAAAACACATTTGGCCACGATGTGAAAATTGACACAATACGGTTCACAAGAAGGTTTGGTAAAATGCCAAAGTTGAGAATGCAGCATGAAAATATTGCAATGCACTAATTTACAAGCATGTGTTGTGCAGTTGCTACGCACGCTAGTAAAACAGTCATTTTATGGAGTATTGTCACCAAATTTTCCACACAGGCATTTTATTACCTCTGCTCATGAACAGTGTCACTGTCATTTTCGTAATGTGTCATGAACACTGATTTTGTCCTGCAACAGTGCTATTCTGCGCCGGAAGTACAAAAACACATTTCGGCCAGGATGTGAAAAATGACAGCTGTATGTTTCACAAGAAGGTGTGGTAAAATGCCAATGTTAAGAATCTGGCATGAAAATAGTGCGAATTCGCTAACTTACGAGTGTGCATTGTGCAGTTGCTATGCACGCTCATAAAACAGTAATTTTTTTGGATTTTTCCCACCAAACTTGCAACATAAGCTTTTTGAGAGCCCCTCTCATCAACAGTGGCACTGTCATTTTGTTACTCAGTCCCGAAAGGTGATTCCATGTAGTGGCTGTGAAATCACCTTTCGCGACCGAATAAAGCCATGACGTGCAAGCATTCATGAGAAGGGGTCCCAAAAACTCCATGTTGAAAATTTGGGGCCAAGATTCGCAAACATGCCCAAGATATGCATTAAAGTTGAAAAACCCTTATCCATTCCATTATGCAGCTTATCGGCATTTCTTCAGTTCGAGGTCGGCTTTGAAGAGTGCAGACATGTTCCCAGTCCACGAAGATCATCACACTGGACTCTGCAGGTAAGTAGGGGTGAGGAGGGGTGAGGGAGGCAGAGGTGCAGAGGGTGGGTGTGGGTGGGGGAGGGGCATCGAGACTACAGGACCGTTTTCAATTTACAGGAAAAAACCTCATAGTGGGACAGTTTTGTTTTATGGGGATTTGGCATGCTGGGGTGGGCTCAGCATGCCACCTAACTGTTTGGGGGGTCTATAGCTGACAGGATTGGGCACTCTCATCGACACACAACACAGGAGGTATGAGGAAGTAATGCCAATGGGGATTGGGCACCCTCTGGCACACAAAGAAAGCGGGGCGAGCTGAGGGGATTGGGCACTCCTCGGCATTCAACAATTGGGGTTTATGCCAAAGGAGAGTGGGCTCCCCATTGGCACACAAAGAAAGCATGGGGTTAACTGACAAGGATTGGGCACCTCCGAAGTCGCAGTGAGTGACCACCGGTCGCTGACCATGCTCATAATGTCGGTGAGGATGTAGGAAGAGTGCACTGCAATGACGAGCTTTGCTCAGATTGCAGCAGACCTTGCTAGATGTGCTCACCACATTATTATGTATGCATGGTGTGGCGCCGGCATGCAGGCTGATTGGGGAATGAGGGATGCACCTACCGGTGCATGCCCTACATTCGCCCAACATGACCCCACCTCCAAAGCTGCACTGTCCCATGATGTTGGCTGCGCAAGTGCACCAACATAAAAATGCCTGCTGACTGCTATATATTTATCCTGGATAGTTCACAGAAGACCTGGCATATGTCTGAGACAGTACTTATTAGATAGTGTCTTAAAGAGCAGATATCCAGTAACTTTCTTTTTTTTTTATTTGCAGGTTTTTACCTTTCAGTACTGCTGAGGACAGGTTGGAATTTGCTCCTGCTGGTAATGTAGGCAACCCCAACATCAAGTAAATGGCAGAGACAGCGATTGTCTAAAGTGGAAGACCAGCTACTTTTTTAAAAAAGAAACTGCTCTGTGGACCATGAAACCTGTGCTGATGTGATGTCAGTAACAGTATTCAGCTGACGTTTCACGGGCACGCTCTTTCGATTATGTGCCCAGCGCTCATTCATGACGGGGCAGTGAACGCGCCCCTCCAGATCATGGCAGTGTTTGATAGGTGGTAGCAGTGTGAGCCAGGTTGAATCGTTTTTCCTGACTGAAAGCCGCTAGCTTAGAGAGTGAGAGAGAGAGAGAGAGAGAGAGAGGGAGCGATTGCCTGGAGCCCGCTGCATACCCCAGAGGAGATAAAGTAAACAGTTCAAAGTGAGTTTCTCATAAAAAGTGGGGTTTTTATGTGTCAAATAAAGTGGTTAGATCAGAACTACCCTCCGGTTTCAGTCTATCCCTGCTTCCATTTATGTACTGAGCTCATTCTACTGTAAGCGCACGCTGTCACCCGTGCAAAAACTGTCAGTTTCTATTTGTGTCTGTGTAATTTATAAGGTGACAGCCTTGCAGCCTGCAGCATCACACTGTTTGTGACTGAATGTCATGATAAAGGAGCCAAAGCAGCTTGTGAAAACTGTAGGAATGCCTTGTAGTTAGCTGCCTTATGTAGCCTGCACATCTCCCCTTGGATCACATCTGAAAATACTCTGAGTCTGTCAGAAGAGAAGTAGTTAACTTCTACTGGCATGACTTTACTCACTTCTTGATCTTTGCCCCTTGTTTGATTTAATGTGCCAGCAGCGTAGATTTCTCGGCTTTCAGGCTTGTTCTTGCAGTACAATTACATTGACCGTCACATTGCAACTGAAGCTATCTGCCTGTGTCAGTTGTGAATTTCTCCCCATCAAACAGTGTAACACTGCCTTGTAAATCAAGATGTTCCACACTGTGAATGGGACACTTTTGTTTTTTATCCCTACAAAGATTCTGCTTATGGACGCGCGAGTAGCTTCACGCTGAATACACTACTGTTTATGCTGTTACTCCCTTGTGTTTTTTACTCTACAGACAAGCGTGCATCACAGGCAAGTTTGTTTAATTGCATATAATTTTTATATCATGTTGTCATGCTACATAAATGTGTCTAATTATGATTTCAATTAATGTAAGTTGCACATGTTGTTCACTGGCTTAAGACCATGCCATGTCAGATGTCCTCACCTACTACCAGCAAGATAAACTGGAAGCTTCAAATTTTTTTTTGTTTGTCTGTAATAAATATTTCACTCCATTTGTAGTATGATCCTAACTGATATGTTAATGATTTATACTTTTTTTGATCCAGCTGTAAGTCTTGTTTATATTTTAATAAAGGTGCCATTGTCTCACACTATGAAATCTTCTTAAAGTCCTCCTTTTGTGTTAACATTTCATTTTAAATCATATCTTAGGAATGAATGAAACGAAATACAGCAGTAAAAGTTACTTTTCTAATACTGTAATCTGATTGGATAAATTTTATTATGTGATATGTCTCTTAAATGTGTCCCATTTATAAATGTTTATGTTCTAATAGATGTTTTGCAAACGAATGAAGCAAAATATAGCAATAAAAGTTACTTTTCCAATACTTTAATCTGATTGGCTGTACTTTATTATGTGATATGTCTCTTAAATGTGTCCCATTTATAAATGTTTATGTTCTAATAGACGTTTTGCAAACAAATAAAATGAAAAATAACCAAAAAAGAAGTAAAAAATGTTTTTTAAATAAATGTTGACATCTATTAATTTTGGTTGAACACATGATATCTATCCTATTTGGGGGTATTAAGTGAAAATAAATAAATGAATTGATCACCATTTGAGGTTTAACATGTGAACGAAATGAAATATGGTCAAAAAATGTTTTTTTTTAATTTATTAAATGCTGAGATCTGATTGATCGGCACATTTTTGTTTGAAACTAAAAATTATGTGAGAATCAGGTAGAGACACTTGATTCATTGTAGAAACCAGTGTTTACTTTTCCTCATTTCCTATACTGTGCAAATAATGAAGAATTTTGTATTATTTATGCTGATTGATTGAAATCAGCAGTATGGTAATTAGTATGTATATAAACAGGATCACTACTACCAGGTACATGCCCCATGATAAAACTTTAATTGGAGACGTGCCGGTTTACACGGTGTGTGTGTGTGTGTGTGTGTGTCTTTGTGTGTGACACATAGTGTGCTTGGGTAAACTGTTATCTATCCTATTTTGGGGTTTAAAGTAATAATAAATAAATGAATTCACCCATATGTGACGTGTAACATGTGAGCAAAATGGAATATGGTTAAAAAAGTGTTTTTTTAATTTTATTAAATGCTGCGATCTGATTGGTCGGTGCACAGTTTTTGTTTGAAACTAAAAAATTATGTAAGAATCAGGTAGAGACACTTGATCCATAGTAGAAACCAGTGTTCACTTTTCCTCATTTCATTATACTGTGCAAATAATGAAGAATTTTATTTATGCTGATTGGTTGAAATCAGCAGTATGATTAATTAGAATGTATATAAACAGAATCACTGCTATCAGGTACATACTCCCTGACTAGAAATCTTAATTGGAGAGGCACCAGATCATGTGTATATATGTGTGTGTGTGTGTGTGTGAGAGAGACATAGTGTGGTTGGTGGGGTGAGGCACCCTGATACTCACGCCTGTCAGACCAGAGGTACCAGGCAGGAGAGGCATATCGGAGGCATGCTCTGGGTGCTCCTTCTTCCTGGGTACTGCAGGTGTTTGTGCATTTTTCCTGTGGGGGGAGTGGGAAGCTCTCTACACCAAGGCATCACTGCCAGCATCACCACTCCCCTTCCCTCTATGTCTGCTTTGCACTTGTCATGCCACCGGCTTCTGCCAGATGCCATTCAAGCACTGAGTGCTGACCCCCCTCCCTCCCGGGAGAGGAGAGCTGTCCTGCGGATGCTCAATTGTGATGGTCTAGAGGTGCTCTGAGGTACTCTGCTCTAAGGGTGGTGAAAGAGATGAGTGAGACACCAAGGTCTGAATTATTGTGGATAAGATAACTGTTACCCAGACAAGGAGAGGCAGAAGTCATCCTAGAGATTCAGTGCCCGCAGGGTGATTATTTTGTACCAGAGGGTAGGGAGACACAGGCACAAGAGGAAGAGAAGTCATCCAAAACAATAGGGCAGTAAATAAGATATATACTTTATCTATGACTGCTAAAATTATTTCAACAAGAATAGAATAGATGCTGAGGCCTACTGGCACTCTAATTCTAAAATTATTCTACAATTCTTATTCTTATTAATAAGTTTAGGTGAAGATCAGATGACATACACTACCACAACAGTATTTGGTTTAGCTATAACTACACACTTCTACCAAAGTCCAGATGTTACAGGAGTCCAGAGGTTTGATCGCCTTCATGTACACGCTGGTCTATGATGGCAGCTACAAAGGGAAACAACCGAGACAGCAGATGCTAACACAATTCTCAGCAGGACCTTGTAAAGGCCACTGGGTGGTGAGACATTTGTTAAACAGACCATATGAATCTTCGCCAAAAGCCCACTCTCCAAGGCTACTGGAATAAAAGAACCAGGGCAACTGGTTCCTGAAGTAACCCACTGATGGCTGTCGGATTCCCAACTGAAAACAAAAGGTTCCCGCCAAAACCCACTTCCAGGTCACCAAGGACAAAGAGAAATCAGGACCTGCATGGCGACAAAACCAATGGAGGACTACCACGACCCAATCATGCTGCAGCACTCCAAGGGCCAGCTAAACCTGAAGGATCTCCGATAGGGACCAGGAACCAGAAGAATCTGTAGAGATGATGGTTGATTCTGCAATCTTGTCACCAGAAACTAGAACAAAACAAAGAAACGGGCGGATGCTTCCCTTACTGGGCTTGGATGGACTCGACTTTTGGTGAATGACCAGGGGCGCAGACCAAGTTCTCCAGGATGAGCCCACTCTTCTGTGGAGGGCAACCAACGCCGGACATCTGGAACAGGAACCATATGAAATTACACTCATGCGGCTGTAATGATGCATTTCAGTGGATGTACCTTGAGCTGTGAAAACAAGAAATGGCGGGCAACTTCTTCGACTGGTGACGGACTCCCGACTTCAGCAGATGACACAGACAGAGGAGATGCCTTATTTACTATGGGGCCTATATGCCTCACTTACTGTCGCTAAGCTGGATTGCCCTAATCCGCTAGGCCGGGGCTGCCCTTACTACTACTAGGCTGGTTTTGCCCTAATCCACTGGTCGGGCTGCCCTTGCTACTACTTAGCTGGCTTGCCCTAATATACTAGGTTGGGGCTGCCCTTACTACTACTAGGCTGGCTTGCCGTAATACACTAGGCCAGGCTGCCTTTACTACTACTAGGCTGGCTTGCCCTAATACAGTAGGCCAAGGCTGCCCTTACTACTACTAGGCTGGCTTGCCCTAATACAGTAGGCCTGAAGCCTCCCCGGAACCCTGCCTTACCTCGGGCCTAATGCCCTACATTTACCTTGGGGAAACAACTACTGTGGAGCCCCTTTTTACCTAAAAGTCCTGCAGTCTATACCTAAGGCAGGCACACTGGGCACCTGTAAACCCCAAATATGTTACTTAATTTACATTTCTGGGATGCCCCAACTTTGGGGCATTACACAATCCTCTCCCTCCCCTACCGACCCCAGATGACTGGCCTTTTCCCATATGTTCTTTGATTCCCCCACAGTTTTTGACTCCACTGCCTTCTGAGGAAGGCAATTCCATATATCCTGAACCCTTTCTGTGAAAATATATTTACTCACACTACCGCTGAGCCATCCCCACTCTGTCTTCAGATTGAACCCCCTAGTTCTTGCACAGCAGAGCTTTGAATTTTCTATTCCATGGTAAACAATTGCACAGTGTAATATGTGAAGTAAGACAGGTGACTGACAAGTGAAAACATCTGTGGAATGATTATATAAGCAATAAGACATGGCCAGGCCTTGTAGTGCTGGGATGGTGGGGATGGGCGGAGTCGATGGCCAAGGAAAGTACTTTTGGTCCAACACATCTAAGAATGTATGAAGATATGAAAGTAATGATGTGGCATCCTATTGTACATATTTCCCAGTTCCAGAATATTTATGACAGGATGAGAAATATAGGTAAGAGTACGCCACAAATGTGCATACCCTCACTACTGCCTGTTAAAGTTAATAAATGAATAACTGACTGTGTAAATGAATAAGCATATGCATAGAAACAAACTGAGGAGGTTAATGTGGAGTTCTGATAGCAAATGATTCGTTGTCATCAGTAATGCATGTTGTTTCACTTATTGTGTGAAACATTGGCTGTATGGGACATTAGGTCATGTAGATACTTAATAATATATGTTTATTGTTCACTGTGTAATGTTTGTATGACTGTTAATCATATATTTAGCTTCATACCATAGGTGCCATAGTTACTGTGATATCACCATTCAGTGAGATGCCAAGATGCTGTGCTGTAGGTGGTTGTGGCAACACAGTAAGACAGTCAATCTTCACATTTATACAGGATCCATCTCTACGTGATGGCTGGGATGAATTTGTAAGAAAACACGTAAGAATTGGAAAGGTGGCAGTTCTACATCTGTTATTTGTGGAGAACATTTTGTTGCACCTAGAGACTTTGTAGGATTTCAGCAGTGGAAACTAGGATTTAAAAAACTTGACCTTGTAAAAGGAGCTTGTCCATCAAGATTAAGAACAGACACATACCTCATCCCATCAAGTGTTCTACTGTGAATGAATGTGAACGTCATCAGCATGAAAAGGAAGATTATTTACCTGATGCAGTGGTGAGTATATCACCCTTGTTGATGGCTACATTTTACAAGACAGCAAAATGTGCTGTAATTATATGAGATAAGGAGGGAGTGGTTGTGGTGGATAAATTGTGTCTGGTTAAAATACATAACAGGTAGCATCAAGGTTGAATTTGTAATTTTATTTATTTATTTATTTGTTTATTTATGTATGTATTACCAGGATATTATACTGTGCAAATATGCTCATCTACAGATGTATCAACTTACGGCTGCCCCCTCATCCCATACTGTCCGAACCCCTCATAGTGCTGTATACTGTTGTACAGGATATCGCCTCCTTGTTAACCTTATGAAACCTCTTAAGGTATTTAAAGGTTTCAGACATATCTCCTATCCACCCACATCTAGGAGTACCTTTTCAGCTCATCCAATCTATCCCATATGACTTACCTCCAACCCCTTCATCATCTTTGTCACCTGACATTGCACCCCTCAAACAATGTGATGTCCTTATTCAGGAATGGGTGCCAGTCTGGCATGCACTACTCTATGTGTGGCCTGTCTGGGTATCTGTATAAGGGAAGAAACATCTTCTTATATCTGGATGAGATTACCCTCACTATACATCTCAGCATCATGTTGGCCTTTGATGCTGCCTTCTTGTACTGAGCTGAGTTGTTTATGCTGTCCAGCTACCATAAATGTATCTTCTGCAATTAGACTTAACCTTCTAAGGACCATGTGTGAGATATCAGCCTATAGTACCTCATAGTAATGCAATGTCTTTAGAATATGAACAGTCACTCGGAATGTATCTGTTCAGACTGCCGGATGTTATAGCAGTACATATATATCAGTATATGTCTTCCTTTGTATTTTTCTCATTTACTGTAGATAATGTGCTGATGTTAAAACTTATTTTGTGTTATTGTTTCTGTTGTTGTTAGGTATTGCATCAACCAATTTTGCAAATAAACAGTTATGCTGATACATACGGTCAGGAAGAAATCATTCAAAACAAGGTTGCACGATCTGTTGGGATGGCAACATGCGCTTTTCAGACATGTTAACAGATTGTCACAATGAAAACATGGAAATCTTTTCATCATATATTGATGCATTCGATCACTCATACTCAAAGACTTCAGCTTGTCGTACTTCAGTAGATCACGGAACACAGTGCCGTCTTAAAAAGAGACGGCGAAGCTTTGGTAAGTTACATAACAGAAATACATATGGTATTACTGAGGCCAAAATAATAGCATTTTGCTAACTGATTGTATTCATGTCAGTAACCCATATATAGGGTGGCTATGTCGAACTGTATGGCCACTTCATGTACCAGCAGCCCAACCTTTCCACCACATGCCCTGGACCACATTGGCTCTACCCCATCCTGGTACCTCTCATATGTGCAACCCTCCCAATTCAGCACCATACTACCACCTCTGCCATTATTCATATGTGTTAGTGCTGTTTCCAGTATTGCCATTGGCACAGCTCTCCACTCACTGCTCGTCGCCAGCCATCTGATGTATGACGGACATACAGACAATGCATGCCAGCATATGTCAGGATGCCTGACAACTTTGGGGGTAGCTTGTGTCTGGGTGCATTTTAGAGTTAACTGATATTTCAAAAATTAAATGAGATGAATCCATTATACATTTATTTGCTGTGTGTCAAGCTTTTAAAAATTACTTAATGATTTTGCTTCTATTACTTGCATGATGTACTCCAGAAATAGATGTAAATATATTTTTTAAAATTCACGAGGGTACAGACATCTGACTATCAACAGAGAGGAAAGTCAAATAAGTCAGTCACATCATGTGATATTGATGTGCAATGCCAGATTATAGGAGGGCCTCTAAGATTCTAAAATCTAATGTCAATGAAATCCAGACTGAAGATGTTTCTAGTGAAACTGATGAAACTTCCTTAGAAAACGTATCCAGTCTTGGCAAAGATCCAGACTATATACCAAGCAGTCTAGAGAGTGTTGATGAAGAAATTGAAACAGACATTGAACTGAACGGTTCCTCTTCAATGGATCATTGTAGCCCGATGACAGATGAGAAGTTCATTATCTGCAAGACTAATTTGCTTGCCTTGTTCAAGATATTTGTTAATTGTAATGGTGTCACTAATCCACAAATATTTAGACATTGCAGAACTGCAATTCACATTGAGAAGATATGTGCTGAATGTGGCTATCGACGAACATGGGTGAATCAACCATATATAGGCCATATTCTATCTTGCAATCTCTTGTTGTCTGGTTCCATATTATTTTCAAGTAACCTCCCCTCAAAAGTAATTCATCTCTTTAATCTTTTAAAAGTTGCTGTCTACTCGAAGAACACTTTCTTCAAGCATCAACGTCATTATCTGCAACTGGTGATATTCAAACAGTAGAAAATGCAGCAGGAGGGTATGACAGGGCAGCTTCGCAGTATTGATGGTGGTCTTGTACTAGCTGGGGATGGGCGTTCTGATAGCCCAGGTCACTGTGCAAAGTATGGTTCATAGAACGTGATAGAGCAACGTATCAACAGAGTACTGAACATTGAGATTGTGCAGGTGCAGTATTAATCCAATCGCCATTGGTACATTGTGCATATGTAAATGGTTGAATATTAGTGAAATAATTTTATTATAAAAGGGTCTGAGAAATGAAGCTTTTGGATTGGCTGTAAACATTCTAACAGCCTTATGTTAATCTTATATTAACATACATGTAGAGCTTAGTCATATGCTGAACAAGGTTTAACACAGTTTAAAAACATGTTTTATTATAATAGCAATAAGGCACTCCCAGGGTTTATGGTAATGGTCAGTTAATCACCCTCTAGGAGCATGTGGCACTCGGCTACAACTCATGCCACACTACACCCCTAGAAGACGATTAACAGACCATTAACATAACCCCTATTCATGCCTTATTGCTTAAATATTTTACATAGGAAAATATGTAACAATGTTTAGCAAATGTCAATTTGCACATTTACTAGAGTTAAGTGATACATTTGCCATGCATATTATATTGCAAACAAATGGTTGTTTGTCTAAGGACAATTATGTAGAATGGGGATTGGGGGGGTAACCCAAGATAAATATTAATCAGCATGAGATGTGTTCTGGATGAAGATGAGACTTTACTTAATTGAATACACTGAATACTGAGGTTTACAAAATATTCTAATAGCATCTGATGCAAAAAAATAATTGTGAAACATAAAGAGCCAAACTGGAAAAAAATCACTAAAATAACCAAATTTTTTTTGGGTGCTTCACAGAGCAATGAAGTAAAGAGTAGCACCTGGTGTGAGTTAGAAGGGTTGAAATGCACGGTTGAATACATATCAAGAAACAACCATGAAATAGACATGCTTATCACTGATCGGCACAGACAAATTGCCAAATGGGTACAAGAAAATCTGCCCAACACAAAACACCAATATGACATATGGCATGTTGCTAAGAGTAAGTTAATAGCTGACAAGTTTAAAAAAAATGGACTGAATGATGGTAACTAAGGGTTAACTGTAAGAGAGAGACATATAATTTATTATTTCAAATGGTATAAAAAATGTTACTGTCATCCTACAGTGCATAGTCAATGACATCGTAGAGATGGTCGTGAGTACAGAGACAAGGACAGTTCTTTACTTCCACCATAACACATAAGTCAGGAACAGCATTTTATCGTCCAAAATTCCATGCCATGGTCTGTAACTATTCCCCCTTCCCAGTGCACACATACTTGGGTTTTTCCTGTCCTAGGTATAACGATTGCACGTGGAGCAGTTAAATTTCAATTTCAGGCAGGACCACCTATCCACAGTATCCAGGTCCCCTTGCAGGACCAATCTCCTCCTCCTCCTTCATAACTGCTCCAGCTTCAAATTCCTTGCTGAAGTCTATCCCTAACCTTCACCACCAACGCTTTGAAAACATAGTGTTTTTCTTTTGTATAGATATTTTTATTTGTTTCACACAAAGGCCGTGTTTCTCTCTATCTCAATTTTGTTTTATTAGCAGGGCACATTACAATACCATTAATATATGATGACATTTCAATTTATTTCAAAAGGTGTCGGGAAAAAATTGATGCTGTAGCAATGCAGAAAGAGTGTGAAGACACTGGTTTATGGCGCATCTATTGTAAATCATATGTACTGGTGTGCTGCTTCTAGTGTTGAGCAACATGGGAAGTAATAGCAGCAAAATGGGAAAGTGTACTAAATCATGTGATAAATATTCATGAGGGTCACCATGTCCTCTTTGAGAAATGTCTACATGATGAACTAAGTGGAGATGAAAGGAATAAGCAGTGGATCGTACCAAGTGAGTATACCCATATCTTAATCTGATTGCAAATCAGGTACCCATGTTATGAATGTTGTTATGATATATACAAATGTATCCAGCACAGATCCTTTTCAATGCAAAAGTTCAAATTTTATAAAAATATCATTATGGCCTTAATGGTCTCCCAACTATACAATTACTTGCAAAAGCACAGTTAAGGACATGAAAACATGTGCTCTGGACTGCCTCAGTTTTGTTACTGTCCTTGTGATGGTGTACCTCCAGTACTAATGTATCTATAGAAAGTCGTGTTACCTTCTTTTACTGTTTGTGCTACTGTTTCCTCAGTTTGGGCCTTTGCCTGACTTACTCTTCCCTGCTTCCTTAGGGAAGTTTGGTATGCCTCTATCTTCATACTTCTTCTTTGCACATCCCTTTCCTCTCTAACACAATAGGATGTTGATTCATGTATTGCATCCTTAATGCTTGCCCACTTTGCCTGTACTCCCTCACCTGTATTTCTTCTTGTCAGGTCTAGTTAACTCTGTTGGCCATCTTATCAGAGTCTCTTGGTTGTTTAACCAGTTGCTTGAAGCCCTTCCCCTTCAGGAAATCCACCATGTGTCCAGTTCTGGCAGATGTTCCTGCTAATATTAATCAATCTTTATTCAGCATGTTGAAGTCTCCCATTATCAGAACCTCTCATGTAGCTGTCAAGTTTTGCATATCTGCAAACAGTAATGTGTCTATGTTGGCAAGTATATTTCTGTATGCTTCACTGCTATCATTTATAACATTGATCTATTCCATGTGATCATTTCTGGATAGATTCAAAAGCTGCCATGAAACTTGAAGCAATTGTGTCGAACAACATGTTGGTTAATGACATAAAGCATCTATCTACTAACTTTCAGACTGCTAACTTGGAAGCATTCCACAGCTTGATTCTGCATTTTGCCCCCAAGCATACAGCATTTTCTAACCTGGGAATCGCTCTCGGTATCGTCATTAAATAGGTTTTTTTTAAATGTCATGTATTAACATGCTACATCATATCAAACAAAGTTGCTTATTAACAAGCATGTGTGTAGTCTAATTTTGCAGGTGCACTTTAATGAAAATGTAAACAGAGAGCAATCGGTTCGCCGGACGGTGAGCCTAATACCTAATTAGATTCCCAATGTTTAAAAGGGTGGATACTCTGTGCCAAAGCTTCTAAAGAATGCTATGTATGGTAAGATATAGTCATTTGGCTGGATATTCAAAAGAGTTGCACCATGCTAATAGGGTTGCGCCTGCAGAGTCCGAATTGCCATTCTGCCATATTCAGCAGGAGGCAGTTGCACCCCCAAGGCAAGCTGAGCAACAGCACAATGCAAATGAATGCATGCTGAACTGGAGGGGAGGAACCATGCTAAACCCACAGCCCGATATTCAGTGGGCTGTGCAGAGTTGTGCAGGAGCAACCCCAACCTATGCCTGCACAACTTTGAGCCAAAAAGAGTAAGTCGAGGGCCACCCACAGATGAGCTGCCACATTGCAGGTGCAACACAGCAGCTGCCACCTGTAGCTGGCCCTCAACCCACCCCTGTGCCCCCTTGCAGCCTGATCATGGGCAAAGTGTAAAAATCCCACCCCCCGACTGGCCCTATCGCTGGCAAAAGCATAAAATCCCCTGCTCTCGACTGGCCCAATCATGGGCATAAGGTTAAATAACCCCCACTAGCCCGATCGTGGGCATAAGCTTAAATAACCCTCCCCACTAGCCCGATCGTGGCATAATTGTAAAATACCTCCCCACCAGCCCGATCGTGGGCAGCACAGAGTCCAACCCCCAAGGACATATCCCTGGTGGTCCAGTGGACCGCTAAGCCTGATCGTGGGCTGCAAATGTTGAAACACCCCCAAGAACAGATCCCTGGTGGTCCAGTGGACCGCTAAGCCCAATCGCAGGCTGCAAAATGTTGCAACACCCCCAAGACCATATCCCTGGTGATCTAGTGTCCTCCACCCCACCCACCCATGAAGCCCCACCACCCGCCCCGGCAGCTGGCGATAGCAGCACCACCGCCTGCCACCCCACCACCCACTGACTGACTGCCTGAATGGGGCTGCCCACACTTGTGCAGAGCAAGAGCTAAAGGGCATGCAGCCCATGCCAATGAGCAGTCTAGATATGAATGAAAGTTCATTCACATATCTGGACTGCCTTGGCTGGTATGGGCTGCATGCCCATTGGCTCTTGCTCTGCACCACCGGGCGGCAGCCTACCGGGCAGTCAGTCGGCGGGCAAGTGGGTGGCAGGTGGGTGGATGCTGCCACCCGCCAGCCGCCGGGGATCAGGTGGTGGGACTTCATCGGTGGGTGGGGTGAGGGATGCTAAATCACCAGGGATATGGTCTTGGGGTGTGTTGCAACATTTGCAGCCCACGATCGGGCTTAGCGTCCACTGGACCACCAGGATATGTCCTTGGGGGTTGGACTCTGTGCTGCCCGCAATCGGGCTGATGGGGGTATTTTACAATTATGCCCACGATCGGGCTAGTGGGGGTTATTTAACCTTATGCCCTGATCAGGCCAGTCGGGGGATTTTACGCTTTGCCCGCCATTGGGCCAGTCAGGGGGGGGGGGATGTTTTACACTTTTGCCCGAGATCGGGCTGCAGGGGGCTTCAGTCCTCAACGGCTGCTGCCTGGCAGGGCACCAGGTGCAAGTCCTCAGGGATCAGTGCACCTGCATGCTAATGGCATGCAAATGGGGCCATAAATAGATGCAAATGGCCCCCCCGCGCCTTGCATGAATTATGGCCCCATTTGCATGTCACCTTTTGAATATGGTAAATTTGAGCATGGCGCAATGGTACTTGAGCCACCACAACTTGAATGCTCCACTCTGACCATTTGCGGTGGCAAAAGTTCCACTGTGCCATGCACAGAGGCTGTGGCCGGGGGGTGATATTCAAAGGAGTTGCTCAATAGCACAACTCCTTTGAATATCGCCCCAGCCACACCCCTGCGTAACTATTTTGTGCAGCGCAAGGGCTTGCACCACAAAATAGCACAGTTTGAATATCCAGCCCATTGTATTTCATGTTTTTATCTAACTCCACAGTTTCCAGAATAGGAACACATTTTTTTATTTTTTTTTATTTACAGTTCAAATGAAACATACTGCAATTCATTATTTAATAAAATGATTTTAAAAAGCCTAAAAAGGACACCATGCACTATAACAAATACCAAATCGGTAACCCCATGCAGAAACGTGTGTTCTTCCATCTCAGGGTCTGATTCCACAGGACCTCTCACGCTTCGCTCTTGAGGTCAAAAGGAGTAAGTCCCCCTCTGTGGCAGAACACACTGGTTCCGCATGGTTCCCCATTCGGGGTTGTCTATATGACTGATGTAGAAGGTGTTAGGAAATGTTTTTTGTGCTGTTTATAGTATTACATTGCTTGTTGCACAAGTGTTAGCATCACCTGCTACTTACAGATGTGGAAGTCTGCTAAGCTGGAATCTAAAAACTCTCACTGTGATCATGCTACTGGCATGTTATAGTTAAACACTGACTCATTTGATTCATTTTACAGGATATGCTGAGGAGTTGTTGGAAACACTCATTACAGAGTATCGAACAGACCCGTTCACGTTAAGTCAATCCTTGGATGAAATTAGGAAGAATGTACCTAAGCCACTATGCTCAGGTGTGATTGAGTGACCTGACGAACGTGTTGCTATAATGGACTTTACAAGTAGATACCAGATGACAAAGTAATGACTTTGATGAAGAATACTTTCAATTATGAATGCAACCAATGACAGCTGATGAGATTGTTCCATTCATACAGCAGGTGTTTAGGTGGTTTGTGACAGAAATTGTAAAAAGCCACAAAAGATAAATAAATACAATGTAAACTACGTAGAGTACTGTATATGTAATCAGAAATTAAATGTCATCTCACATAATTTACTTTTTAATTAAAACAGTTTTAATTCAAATGGCTAAATGACTTATAAAACTCATCTGTGGTGTTGTCATGAGGGATAATAAAAGAAACTGGTAATTAAGCATGCTCAGAAATGTTTTTTTATCTTATTCAATGCTGTTTGTATTTTTTTTAATACAGGCCCATTTTATAAGCACAATAAGAGATGGCAGGGTGTTGGTAGTACTGAGGCCTTGTGCCTCACTATTCCACTGGGTGTGCGGGTATCTCAGTACTACCAACACCCAGCAGTGTCCTACTGCTTACATATATATAGATATAGATATAGATATAGATATAGATATAGATATAGATATAGATATAGATATGTGCAATATGTGCTACAGTTAATGGTGAATTTCAGTAATAATTTCCAGGTATATCACATATTGGAATGCATCATACATATGTAGCATAGGAATATCCCAACTCTCCCAAAGAAGAAACAAACTAAAACAGAATTAAAACACCAGTGAAGTTTGGTGAATATTTATTAGTATACATGTAATGTTATTACTTAATAAACTTTCAGAAATGTTAAAACATTTCAAATGCTTTTTTTTTTAGTAATATAGCATATTTATAATGTTTATTGTTCCAACTATTCCATTGATCTTAAGCTAGGGAGAATCCTTTGTAATGTCCACCTTCAGAAGGAAAAGTTTCCTTGATTTTGTGCATGACACATGCAGGTAGAGGTACACAGTTCTTCCTTCCTAGCCAACCCCAGCACCAACGCACAAACTGGACTTGTATGAGATGTATCTGTATCGCCATAATAGAGAGAGAAGAAATATCATGTGTTAAATGATGACATTAAATGAATAATTCCATTCAATTATTGAATAAATGATGTTAGACACTTATAACTACATTCTACAGTCATTAACATTCCAATAGACTAGTACAGATTAAATAGAGAATAATGGATGGGGAAGGGTTTGATATGAGAATTTAATGCACACCCGAGTTGTGGGATGCTGCATAAACCCCGAGAGCGCAGCCCGAGGGGTTTATCAAAGCATCCCACAATGAGGGTGTACATTAAATTCTCATATGAAACACCCTCCACATCTTTTATTTTGTAATAACAGACCAGCAATTTTTCTCCAGCAGTTTGTGAGACCGCTTGGCCCAACCCACATACAGAATGTTGGCCAATGAGGCAGCAGCATAGTTTGACTGGCATGGTTTTATGAGAGTCATAACAACCAGCCAGTTGTTATGGAAAATATCAACCTGGTCAGTACATTGAGAGAAATTGCTGACCAGTTATTGTATTATCTTACGTATTCGACAACTCTCTACTTAATGTCATAAAACCAGGTAAACACATAAGGACCACTAGGTCAATTCAGTCTACCCATATTTCCTATACACTGTATGTGGCCACTGACCCTATGTGATCAATGGCTTTTCATTATACACGCAGTCTTTAATTTAGTTGTTTAACCAGGTATAGCACACTAAGCTGAAAGCTTTTTTACAGGAGCGACCTGGGAGCACAAGGAGGTTAAGTGACTTACTCAGGATCACACAGTATGCAAGTGGAAGCTGTGGGATTCAAACCCAGGTCTGGTCTGCTGGATGTCACCAGATTTGCAGCTCAGAGCCTTAGACAACTGCGCTATACTGCCTCTATATACATATGCTGTTTCTAAGATCAAGTGACAACGGATGGAAAAGGCAGATCAGGTACTGACCTCCCCTTTACTTTTAAAGGCAATTGGCATTTAACCTGCAAGTGATTCTGACAATGCCACTTGGCTGCATCTTTTTCCTCCTGTAGCTGGATCCCAACCCTAATGCCCTTGCTAGTTGCTTTACTCCTAACTGCTGTATGTCTGCAAATACCCATTTTGTAACAAATCCATATGTGCAATTTTTTGTTACCTTTACTCCTAGGATCACTATGTATTTTCTCACTGTTCTTTGATAGGACATGGGCCTATATAAAAGAGCTTTTGGCTCAAAGGTATTCATTCCAAGACTGAAGTAAATAAATAAAAGCCTGTATTTTCTGTAAGAGCTGTGTTTTAAATATTGGTTCCCATTCTCTTATTGTTCCATCTTTACAGGCCTTTTGCTAAAAGCAAAGAGAGCTTAGACCAGCCATTTTAAAACTATACAATGTTACTATATGCAACAATGTTGTTATGCGAAGTGGACACCAAGCAGTTGCCTGCCCCAGAAGCTAATTCAGTGCACTTATGAACATTTTTTTCTCAGGATACTATTCACTTACAATGCTGCGCTTCTTATATCGCGTTGAACTGCTACTGCCCTGGCCCCTAAATCAGCATTTTAATGATGCCAAGCAAGGAGTGGGGCTGCAGACATTTACTATACTTTCTACAGGGATCCGGAAGGGGACTTTTTAAAGATCATTTTACTAACTTTGTAGGCAAGTCTACAGGTATGTGGTTAGAATATATATTCTTTACTAACCATATTTGTAGTTATGCATGCAAAGTGAATAAAACAATCTTGAGAGCCCCCCTTCCTCTGATCCATGTAAAATATATAAAGCACCTGTAGCCCTTTCTCTGCCTCATGTCTTGACGATGCAGATTTTGGTGTTGGAGCTGCAGTGCTTGGTATTACAATGCATCTGTGCTCTATACAGAGCTATGTGGTTGAAAGGAACAAAGTACATCCTACAGTTCTAGAATGGTACCTCACCGTGTAAACTGCTACAGGTATTTTCAAATTCATATGTGCAGCAAATGTGCAATCTTTCAGCCTGTCAGCCAACCCCACCCATCTTTGCTACCAGTTCTAGTTAACCACTATACAATGTTAAGGGTATTTTCAGGTATGTATATTGAATACCATAATCTTACTGGTCAAAACCAAATCCCAGGTAAGATATCTACATTTTACTTTTTTGCCACTGAATTTCCAGATTTATACAAACCAGAAACTAACTGAATGCAAGCTGGTCCAGTGGATGTTTACCTTGAGTTGTGTTACCATTTTGGTGTCCATATAGATCACACCCCCCCACCCTTACACCCACCCAGGTGTGACAGCAGAAATAAGTTTAAAAAAAAAGGCAATAGAAAAGACATGCATGCTCTACTGCGCATATAGTCTTAACAAAGACTATTAGTTTTGATATGTGACACACAATCGCAGCTTTAATCACAGATGTATATAAAATATAAATAAAAAATGAGTCAATGAAGTCATAATGTTAAACACACTCATGATCATATGGAATAACAGCTGCATCTTCAGAATATTCTTGTCTATATTGGTAATACGCAGTTTCCAGCACATGTGGATGTAAACAAACTGGTACAAACCCCCCATGTGTGGTTATGCATTCCATGCTTTCTCCTTCTGTGTAGGTCTCATCCTCTTGTATTCTTGTCACAATCTGCCAAATCTCATGACAGCAACGATTGTTCTGGATATCGTCCATTTGCGCACATTTGGTACATGTGCACCTGAAATATTAGCAAGCATTTGTCAGTGCCGAACGTTCGCTTGCAGGTATTTGCAGGGGTATTTGGCACTTGGACATGGCTTAAAAAATCAGTGACAAAGATGTACAAGCATTTGTCAATGCTGAATGTTGCTTGCTTCTATGTGCTGTTTAGGTATTTGGAAGTCACTGGAGTGCAACTATTGAAAATTGCTAACTCAGAAAGGTATGAGAACTGCGCAACGACACTTGTAAAACAGTCATTTTAGGAATTTTTCACCAAATTTTCAACATAGCCATTTTAAGACCTCTGCTCATGAACAGTGTCACTGTGATTTTCTTAATGTGTCCATACATTGATTTCATACACTACCGCATCATTGTGCGCTACATGGGCGGAAGCACGCTTTTGGGTGAGATGTGAAAATGACAGCTGTACTGCTCATAAGGAGGTGTGGTAAAATGGCAGTATGTTGAAAATCTGGAGTGAAAATATAGAAAATTGCAAACTTACAAGCGGCGTGGAACTGCGCAGCCGCTCGTAAAACAGTCATTTTCTAGAATGCCACCCAGTTTCAACATAGTGATTTTAAGACCTCTGCTAATGAACAGTGTCCCTGTGATTTTCTTAATATGTCCCATACATTGATTTCACACACCGACCGCGCCATTGTGCGCCACGTGGCTAAACACGCTTTTGGGTGAGATGAAAAATGAAAGCTGTACTACTCATAAGAAGGTGTGGTAAAATAGCAATGTTGAAAATCTGGAGTGAAAATATTGAAAATTCTTGAACTTACGAGCCCGCAGGAACCGCACAACGCACGCTAGTAAAACAGTCATTTTTATTTTTTGATAATTATCACGTTTTTTGGGACCCTTTTCATATCGACAAAACACACATGGCATTGTTCAGGCCCAAAGGGTGATTTCACGCAGTGACTGTGAAATCACCTTTCAGGCCTGAATAATGCCATGACAGTGACATCATTCATGAGAAGGGAGCCCAAAAACCCATGTTGAAAATTTGGCAAAATTCCAAAAATGCCTGAGATATGCAATAAAGTTGAAAACCCCTATTTAGCCCATTATACAGCTTACCAGCATTTCTCAGTTTGTAGTCGGCTTGAAGAGTGCAGACGGTTCCGGTCCACCAAAGATTGTCGCCGAGTCTGAGGTAAGTATGGGTAGAGGTGGTGTGGGAGGTGGGTGCACAGTGGGTGGGTGTGGGTTGTGGGAGAGGGGCCTGGGAGAAGCGCCGTGGGACCGTTTTCAATTTACAGGTTTAAAAAAAAAAAGAAATGACGTGGGACATTTGCCATGCTGGGGTGGGCTCCCAGTGTGGCAGAAGGATGGCTGGGGGAGCCGTGGAGCTGACAGGAGATTGGGCACCAGTGTCCCATTCTTCCAAGACGTTCCTTGCGCATGCGCGCAAGCGAACATAAAAATGACAATGTGGAATCTAATATATAACTTAGAACACGAAATAACATGTCTTTTATCTGTTACAGAGTGGTAATATAGGCTGAATTTTCAATGTCCAATGTCAGACATGGCTGCCTATGGCAAAAGGGGTTTTGCTCAACTCTTGCACCTGAAAAGAGTAGTTGAGAGGTACAAGTTAGCTTCTGGCAGATGCCTACTTTCATACTCCATTAAACTGCATTGTATCCACTGTCTATTTTTATCACATTATAGCAACTGAAAAGGACCCTCCACACACAATCACCATAGCTGGGAATTGAAATGATTGTCACAGTGCCTACTTTATTAGGTGTACTTACAGACTGGGTAAAAGAGTAAGATCAGCCAGTTCACTGATTACACAAATAGTTATGCAAAAGTAGTCAGTGAAGAGTCACAGGAGTCATGAAGGTACAGTAAACTGGGCATGAAGTTTTGACTGGGTTACATTTTAATGACAATAATGGAACTGGAGTTGTGGATATAGTTATTGAGTTTGTCAGTCTGTGACAGTTACTGGGAGAAGTAGCAAACTGCCCATTTAGTGGCAAAACAAAAATGGTGGTTTCTGATTTAAAAATGTGGGGTGTCTCACGATACAGTAAGCAACAGGACACCCCAAGCTAGTAACATTGTTTAAGCAGGAGTAGCACACTAAGTCAAAGCTTATTTCCACATGTGGTCTGGGAGCACAAGGAAGCTAAGTGATCACACAATATTCACCTAGACAGCTGTTATAGTGAAACCCAGATCTCCAGATCTGCAGCTCAGAGCCTTAACACACTGCGCTATATGGGCTCCATACTTAATTTGCAGTGACATCTATTGTGAGGCAAATGCACCTGCAGTGGCTCTCAGCCAATGAGAGAGCTCCTAGAATCTAGCCCAGTTCCTAACCAGTAGCAATGCCCATTTACATGGACATTATTGACTAATAATGTAACACTTTTGTAACCAGTACAAGGCCAGCAATGTACAAACCAGTAATTCTGTTGCTACCTGGCTTTTCCATTTTTGTCTCCTTCATCCATATTGCCATGGCGCATACATAACCATGCAAGCGTAGAGGCATTCACACATACTTTGACCCACTGTGCCCTTCATTAAGTGTGAGGTCTCACCAAGACCGACCATTGGCCTCCACCAGTGGGGGGTCATTTGTGGGACCTCAAGACAGCAACTTGAGATATTAGTCTGACGTACACACAACAGAACCTACCAGTCTGTGTTATTTCATCTCAGCCTTAGGTCTTCATCATCAGACTCCTCCTGCTCTCCGTCTCTGTGATCTGCACTCACTCTTGCAGGGGGTTCAAACATATGAGGTGTTATCGTAAATATGGAGACAGCATCAGATGTCCCTTCATCAATGCTGCTACCTTCATCATCATCACTATCCTGTTCTGCTGTGGTGACATTGTATGCATCCTCATTGTCAGAGGATGGCAGGTCGCTTGAAGACTCACTGTCCATCAAATCAATATCCATTTACTGTAAAAAAAAAAATTGGGGGGGGTTAAACAGTTACTTTTTTGGAACATATAAAAGATTGCTACAAACAGTTATAAACATGTACATATTCCCCACAAGGGATGCATATTTCATAATTAAAAATACTCAAACATACATTGCAAGTATAAACAGTAGTGCGATAATGCTCCTGCACTGTGTTTAATATAAACATAAATGTAAATATCTGTTGGATAGTTTCACAATTATCATAACAATACAGACTGAATCACACCACTATGCTATTAGAAATGTGAGTATACTAGGGGCTGAGCTTCAGTCAAGGCTACTCTGAATGACCTTAGGGCATCATGCCACCATCAACCTAGAGGCAGGGGAGCAATTTCACAATGTCTGTTTTCCCTAAATTCCTCTCTTGGAGGAGACCACTGTTGTCAGCAGCAGCAATATATATGTGCCCCTTACAGGGCTTAACTGTGTCATGGTGCAGATCAACAGCTGACTACCCTTTCTATCTCTTTCTAAGTTAGTCATCCTCCCTCTGCCTCAAGGATTCAGCTAGGGTCAGTATCTCAATGTTCCTGCCCCAGTGGTGGAATGTCATCTCATTCAGGTGGGTCTTGACAATTATCCAACTGGGCTGTGTACTGGAGTTCATCAATCAGACCACAGAGATACCCCAGGCCATAGTACTATCCTCAAGAGTACTTGTCCTTCCTTGAGAAGAAAGTCACAGTTCTTCTTAAGAAACAAGTGATCCAGCTGATGCCTACACCATAGAACAGAATCTGGGGTTGTACTCCAGTTATTTCATACTTCCAAAAAAAGTCAGGTGGTTAAACTTTCATCCCATCTTAGATCTTTGGGCACTAAATGAGTACACAGCTTACAAAATGTGTCATTTGCTCAGGAAACAACACAGACAATCAAATCTGTGTTCCCCTTTGGTTTATGCTTGGCACCATGTACATATTCCAATTGGTTTGCAATGATAACCATGACTCTTTGTCAGGAGAAGCTGCATGTGTTCCCCTCTCTGGAAAACTGGCTCCTGAAGGGTTCCTCTGCAGACTTGACTGTTCACACAGTGAACTGAATATGGTTACTTGACCAGTTCAGTTTCCTAGTCAGCACACCAAAGTCCATTCTAGTCAGAGGTTACAGTACACTGGAGTCATTCAGGACACATCTCAGGAAAATGCTTTCCTGCAAAGAAACTGATAGCCACCTTGAAAATGCTGACTGGTATTGTTGCCAAAAGTAACATGCTCTCAGCCAGAACTATGTTTGGGACATTGGGCCTCAATGCAACCCCTATATTCATAGTCCCACTGTGCTGCATGCATATGTAGATTCCTCAGATAATTATGCAGTCTCAGTGGTCTCAAGTGCACCAGTCTCTCAAGCACCCAATCAGGATGTGTGCCCCTCTGAGCAGGACAACCACAATCTACTGGTAGGTACTCCTCTCTTCAGGGGCCAGCTGCTGGCCACTCTGACATTGGTGCAACCAACTTTGGGTTGCTTATCTGCCTTTGTTCCCTCCAGGCGCAAGGAATCTTGCCCACAGTGAATCACACTCTCCATGTAAATGTGATAGATATCAAGGTAGTTCTGTACAATCTCCAGGCACTGGCTCCACAGAATATGGGACAGTTTTTTTTCTTTGGTAACCTGTTAAGGCCCACTAGGCACAAGGACTATTTTCTAGGGTGACCTGGGAGCACTTCATAGCTTAAATTGACTCACTTAAGGTCTCACAGTCTGAAAGTGGAAGTTGTCAGAATCAATCCCAGGTCTTCTGGATGTATCAAGCTTATTCACAACTCATTACTCTAACCTCTAAGTTATACTTACAGCTACCCTTTGATGGCACCAACAATCAGTGTGTGAAGTACTACCTGAATGTAGGTGGTGTACACACTCCTGTCCTCTGCGTTGCAAAGCAATGGGTGTGGGAGTGGGCAGTAGAGTGCAATGAACACATTGTTATAATCCACATAGCAGGCATGCCAAATGTGCCTGCAGATACTCTCAGCCACTCCATGGCATAAGCTCAGAGATGGGACCTATAAGGGAATGTGGCAGAACATGTGTTCATGAGATGGGGGTATCAAAAGTTGTACCTTTTTGCATTTCCACTACATGCAAAACTGCCTTGATTTTGCTTATTCTGTCATTCCAGGGCCTGGAGTTTAATGCTGAGATGCATTGTTCCTTTGCTAAATAAAATGGTTCATTTATACTTGTTCCCCAATTCAGCTGGTTCTGGTCAAGTTCCAGAATGAGCCATCCACAAGTACCCTGTGGCTCTTCTGTGGGCCAGACAGATCTGTTTCTCCTGATGTGGACGAGCCTTACATTCTATATTTCTTGCTAGCTGATATCATGCTTTGCTAACTGCATTAACACTTTGGATAGTAAGCCAAGTAAGTAACATTTATGACTGAAACCCTCTCCCACGTTGGGATTACTGGTCAAGTTAGGTTAGTTCCCATTGCAGTGGGCTGTACCTTTAACTAAAAGCCATTTAGTGAACAAACAGAAAACCATGATGGATTTTCACCAGGATACTCTCAGACCCTCTTGTTTGAATGAAGAAATAGATGTGTACAGAATATTTAGTAATGGGTTCCTTTCATACTGTATTACATGAATAGAAGAAAAGGGAGATGGCTTGGGAAAATTATATGTAACTTTAATAGAGTTCTATATTTGACATTAAATTGATAGTAGTGATCCTGTTTATATACATACTAATTAATCATACTGCTGATTTCAACCAATCAGCATAAATAATGCAAAATTCTTCATTATTTGCACAGTATAAGGAAATGAGGAAAAATAAACACTGATTTCTACAATGAATCAAGTGTCTCTACCTGATTCTCACATATTTTTTTAGTTTCAAACAAAAAATGTGCACCGACCAATCAGATCGCAGCATTTAATAAATTAAAAAAAAAAACATTTTTTTGACCATATTTCATTTCGTTCACATGTTAAACCTCAAATGGTGATCAATTCATTTATTTATTATCACTTAACACCCCCAAATAGGATAGATGATATCATGTGTTCAACCAAAATTAATAGACGCTCAACATTTATTTAAAAACATTTTTACTTTTTGGTTATTTTTCATTTTATTTGTTTGCAAAACATCTATTAGAACATAAACATTTATAAATGGGACACATTTAAGAGACATATCACATAATAAAATATATCCAATCAGATTACAGTATTAGAAAAGTAACTTTTACTGCTGTATTTCGTTTCATTCATTCCTAAGTTATGATTTAAAATGAAATGTTAACACAGAAGGAGGACTTTAAGAAGATTTCATAGTGTGAGACAATGGCACCGTTATTAAAATATAAACAAGACTTACAGCTGGATCAAAAAAAGTATAAATCATTAACATATCAGTTAGGATCATACTACAAATGGAGTGAAATATTTATTACAGACAAACAAAAAAAAATTTGAAGCTTCCAGTTTATCTTGCTGGTAGTAGGTGAGGACATCTGACATGGCATGGTCTTAAGCCAGTGAACAACATGTGCAACTTACATTAATTGAAAACATAATTAGACACATTTATGTAGCATGACAACATGATATAAAAATTATATGCAATTAAACAAACATGCCTGTGATGCACGCTTGTCTGTAGAGTAAAAAACACAAGGGAGTAACAGCATAAACAGTAGTGTATTCAGCGAGAAGCTACTCGCGCATCCATAAGCAGAATCTTTGTAGGGATAAAAAATAAAAGTGTCCCATTCACAGTGTGGAACATCTTGATTTACAAGGCAGTGTTACACTGTTTGATGGGGGAGAAATTCACAACTGACACAGGCAGCAGATAAGCTTCAGTTGCAATGTGATGGTCAATGTAATTGTACTGCAAGAACAAGCCTGAAAGCCGAGAAATATACGCTGCTGGCACATTAAATCAAACAAGGGGCAAAGATCAAGAAGTGAGTAAAGTCATGCCAGTAGAAGTTAATTACTTCTCTTCTGACAGGCTCAGGGCTCAGAGTATTTTCAGATGTGATCCGAGGGGAGATGTGCAGGCTACATAAGGCAGCTAACTACAAGGCATTCCTACAGTTTTCATAAGCTGCTTTGGCTCCTTTATCATGACATTCAGTCACAAACAGTGTGATGCTGCAGGCTGCAAGGCTGTCACCTTATAAATTACCGCGCAGGCAAATAGGAAACTGACAGTTTTTGTCAGGGACAGCTTGCGCTACAGTAGAATGAGCTCAGTACATAAATGGAAGCAGGATAGACTGAAACCAGAGGGTATTTCTGATCAAACCACTTTATTTGACACATAAAACCCCACTTTTAGAGAAACTCACTTTGAACTGTTTACTTTATCTCCTCTGGGGTATGCAGGAGGTCCAGGCAATCGCCCCTCTCTCTCTCTCTCTCACTCTCTAAGCTGGCAGCTTTCAGTCAGGAAAAGCGATTCAACTTGGCTCGTGCTGCTACCACCTATCAAACACTGCCATGACCTGGAGGGGTGCGGTCACTGCCCCTGTCATGAACGAGCACTGGGCACATAATCGAAAGAGAGCGCCCGTGAAACGTCAGCTGAATACTGTTACTGACGTCACATTAGCACGGGTTTCACGGTCCATGGAGCAGTTTCTTTTTTAAAAAAGTAGCTGGTTTTCTGCTTTAGACAATCGCTGTCACTGCCATTTACTTGATGTTGGGGTTGCCTACATTACCAGCAGGAGCAAATTCCAACCTGTCCTCAGCAGTACTGAAAGGTAAAACCTGCAAATAAAAAAAGAAAGTTACTGGATATCTGCTCTTTAAGAGGTTAAAAACAGTGTAAATATTTTTAAATTCGTTGCTGGGAAAGGTTGACATTTATGAAGTATGAATCTTTCTTGAAAGACAATACCTGCCCAACTGAAGCTAGCAGCAAGACAATGTTTAAATGCTAAGTATTTAAATGTGCAAGTTGTTACATTTTGAAGGGGGTAAACAAATCTCCAGTTTAATAGGCAACCAATATTTAACAAGCTGTTTCAGTTTTCTAATGGCCATCTGATAAGCAGCTTGGAATTATGTCTCCAAAATTCTAAACAGAAAGAAGGGAGTATTTTATTTCAATTGGCATAGTGCTTTGTAGATGTGGAAGGATACATTGAAAACTCCAAAAATGTGTTCCGTGATACTCCATTTTTCCAGCTACAGACAGCGAGATGGCTGTAGACTCTGCCCACAGCCATAAACATACCCTCTGTACCAGCCTTATTTATGCCTTTCATATAGTTGAAGGTTTCCTCTATCCCTCCTTTCCTCCAGGGAGTACATGTTGAGCTCACTCAATCTCTGCTTGTAGGGTTTGTCCTCCAGTCAGAGGATCATCCTGGTTGCTCTGTGCTGGACCCCTTCCAGCAATTTCACATATGTCTTTAAATAGGGGTGCCATAACTGCATGCAGTACTCTAGGTACGGCCTCACCAACAACCTATACAGTAGCAGGATGACCTCCTCTCCTTGAGGTGATTCCTCTGGCAATACATCCCAGCATCTCATTAGCTTTAGCTGCTGCTTTGCTACACTGCTCGGAGTGGTTATTTGAACTATTATCAGTACTCAAAGATCCTTCTCCTCCTCTGTAGTGGACAACTGAACCCCTCTCCCCAGCCACTAATAATTCCTTGGGGTTCTTGCTCCCAAGTGCATTACTTTGCACTTCTTTGCATGGAACCCCAGCTGCTATGTGTCTGACCAGTGCTCAAGTTTAGCCAGATCACCCTGTAGCCCCCATGCGACCCCTCTGTACCAGCCACCAATGCTCGATCTTCGTGTCATCCCACAAAAGGTTGATCTTATAAATTTCTTATATATATCTTATAAATTTCACTCATGAACGTTGATCATAAAATTTAGCAAAATTGGTAGTTACAAGATAATTAGCGGGTCTTCCCAGAACCATCTATCATAACCAATATAGTATCATTGAATTTGAAACAGAATTTGATGGCAAACAAGGACCACCTGGCCAATCCAGTCTGCTGATTCCTCCCTACCTACACTATTACCAAAGACTGTACCTGATCTACAGCTCTTTCTCTCAGCCCCACTTTCTTTCCACTGTGATTCCCTTGTGCTTAGCCCATGCATTCTTGAACCCCTCCATTGTTTTCACCCACACCACCTCTGCTGGAAGACTGTTCCAGGAATCCATCACTCTTTCTGTGAAGAAATACTTCCTCACATCTCTCCTGAACCTACTCCCATCCAGCTTCATAGTATGTCCCCTTGTTCCTGACCACCTTTTCTTCTGAAAAAATGCTTCCCTCCTCTACTATAATTACCCCAGTGAGGTATTGAAAGGTCTCAATCATGTCACCCCTCCCTCCTCTGTTCCAGGATGTACATATTGTGGTTCTTTAGTCTCTCCTCATAGGGCTTTTGATGCAGACCCTGCACTGTTTTAGTTCCCTCCTCTGAGTCAACTCCACTTAGTCTATGTCCTCCAGATATATGTTCTGTAGAACTGGACACTACTTTAGGTGGGGTCTTATCAGTGATCTATACAGAGGCAACACCACCTCCCTCTTTCTGTTCATGATACCACTCCCTATACACCTCAACATCCCACTAGCCCTCCTAACTGCCTTGTCACACTACCCTGACCAATTTAAGGTCATCTGATATGATTACCCCAAAGTCTCTTTCCTGCTTGATGGTTGTCAGTAACACTACCCATTTTGTACTCCATACCTGGGTTTCTGTGCCCTAGGTGCATTATTTTGCACTTTTCAAATTGAAATCCAGCTGCCATACCCTTGAACCACTCCTCTAGTTTTCTCAGATCTATACTCATCCTTTCAACCAACCCTGAAGTGTCCAATTCTACTGCAGATTTTGGTGTCTTCCACAAAAGGCAGACCTTCCTTCCAACTTCTCTGCAATGTCTCTTATAAAGACATTAAAGAGTACCAGTCTCAGCACTGATCCCTGAGGCACCCCACTGGTTACCTTCCCTTCCTCTGAGGGAACTCCATTTACCACTACCTTCTGTTGCCTATCCTCTAACCAATTTCTTATCTAGTTTGCCACCTTTGGACCCACTCGTAAGCTACCCAGCTTGTTTACTAGTCTCCTATGTGGAACAGTGTTGAAAGTCTTCCTGAAATTTAGGTAGGCCATGTTCACCACTCCACCCTGATCAAAATTCTTTGTCGCCCAGTCAAAGAAATCTATCAGATTTGTTTGACATGATCTCCCCTGTTAACTTATGCTGCCTTGGGTCTCATAACCCACTGGAATCAAGATATTCCACAATCCATTATTTCAGCAGTGATTCTATTAACTTTCCCATCACTGATGTCAGGCTGACTGGCATATGGTTGCTAGCCTCCTCCCTTCACCACTTTTGTGTAGTGGGACTACATGCACCCTCCTCCTCCAGTTCTGCAGAACCACCCTGTTTCCAGTGAGCTGATAAATAGAACTGGCAGAGGTGAAGCCAATATCTCCCTGAGCTCCCTCAATACTCTTTGAATGCATTCCATCTGACCCCTTGCTTTGTCCACCTTCAGATTAGTGAGTCCCTTCATGATTTCTCCAAAAAGGACTAGTGTCCACCTCTCCCTCCAAAACTTCTGTTACCTTTGTGGCCCCTCCCTTTCTCCTTCCTCTGTGAACACTGAGCTACAGTATTTGTTCAGGATGTCTGCCTTTTCCTGGTGCCCCTCTGCACAGTCCCCTTCCCTTTTAACCTTACACCCCATCCTTGGTCTTCCTCTTTTCACTTACATACCTAAAAATGCCATGTCCCTTTTGTTACCTCCTGGGCTATTCTGTCTTCAGTTTAGGCCTTTGTGCTTTCTACTGCTTTCCTTGCTTCCCTCTGTTTCCCTGATACACCTTTCTATCCTTCTCCTTCTGCATCTCCTATACCTTCTGAATGCTACCCTTGTAGTCTTTACCTTTTCAGCCACCACTTTTGAGAACCATAGGGATCGCTTTTTAATCTTGCTTTTGCTCACTTGATTGATGCAGAGATTTTGTTGCCTTTACTATGCTTCCTTTTAGTTTCACCCACTGTTCCTCCACCCCACCCAGGTCATACCCCCCTGTGAGGTCACCCCTGAGGCATTCAATTGTCTTTATAAAATCTGCCCTCTTGATATCCAGGACCCTCGCTCTTGTGTGGTTCAGTTCTGGAACTATCCTTATATTGAAGTACACTATACAGCGATCACTGATCCCCAGGTGGCCTCCCACCTTGAGGCCTGCAATGCTGTCACTGTTAGTGAGTACCAGGTTCAGTATTGCCCTGTCACGAGTGGGTTCACTGAGTAGTTGCCTGAGGAATGCCCTCTGCAGAGAGTCCAGGATGTCCCTGCTTCTAGCTGAAGCTGCTGTTGGGAGGCTCCAGTCTATATCTGGCAGGTTGAAGTCCCCCACCAGCAGCACCTCCCCCTTTTCAGCCATCTTGCCAATGTCTTCCACCAGTACCTTGTCTAACTCCTCCCCCAGTGCTGGAGGTCTGTAGATCACTTCAATGCAAATAGTGACTCCATTCCCTGTCTCCAGGTGACCCACAGTACCTCTGCCTCCCCCTGTATTCCCTGTATTTCCATTGCTTTTATGCTTTTCCTCACATAAAGCACCACACCCCTCATTTCCTTCTGACACAGTCCTTCCTGAACAGAGTATAGCCTGGTATAGCCATGTCCCAGTCATAATTTTCAGTGCACCATAACTTGGTAATGACCATAGTATCCAGGTTGGCCTCTGCCATGATATCCTCTAGGTCCGGAATCTTATTTCCTAGACTTCTAGCATTCGCTCACATGACCTTCTAGATTTTGTTTCCACTCTGCTTGTTGCCCCCCTTTTTCCTCTTTGCCCGCCCTCTTTCCCAATCTTTTTTTAATATTCCTATTCGCTTCTACCCTTATCTCTACCACCCTGCATTCTTTCTTAATTTTCACCCTGATGGATTTCTCTCCCCTTGGGTTTTACTTACTCTCTACCTCAGCCAGTCGGGGGCACAGTTTCTGCCTCCTTGATTCCTTCTGCCACCCTCCTTGACTAGTTTAAATGTTCATCAAAGTAACATTTAAACCATCCACTGAGGACTGCAGTCTCACTCCTGGATGGATAAATGCCATTACCCCTGTATAGGACCTTATCCTCCCAGGTGGTTCCCCAGTCCTCAATGTAGGTGAGCCCTTCATCTCTGCACCATTCCTTCAGCCATGAATTGAAGCTCCTGGTGTGGAGATCCCTCTCCTTTCCCTTGTTCTAGACAGGCAGCACCTCAGCAAGAGCCACTGAGGGAAAACCTGTCTAAGACTCCTCCCCAGCTCCCTAAACTCCCCCCCGTACTGTCCCAGCCCCTCCTATCCAGGTCATTAGTCTCCAGCAGGACAATGACATCCATTTATTTCATTTATTTATTTAAGGTATCAGAATTGCAAACCTTTGAGTCAGAGACTCATTTACAAAAGCTCCACGTCAGAGTACATAGGACAAAGTAGGCAAACATATATCAAGATATAGTAGAGGTGTAGAACATTCCTGTACAATGCAGTAGCTAAAGTTATCATTACAGTTTTCTCACAGTTAAGTAGCTGGTGTAGTAAAATCCTATACAAGGTATTAGCTAAAGTTATCATTACAGTTTTCTCAGAGATAAATAGCTCTTGAAGAGCATAATAATAACACAAATGAACTAAAGTGTGGAACATTGTAGGGGGAAAGCCCTAGTCAGGACATGTGTCTCAGCCTGGTGTGGGAGAAACAGCTGCTGAGCTGGCAGGGAAGGTCTGGAGAAAAGACAAAAAAGGGGTGAAGGGGAGCCACAGCTATGGCAATTATAGTCAAGGCCACTAGAATTCTGCGGCCACAGAATTTTGTGCAGAACTTGCAATCTACCGCAGAACTTCTGTGGTGCCGCAGAATTCACTCTTTTGGTGACTTTTTATTAATATTTCTGTTTATCCATAGAATCTGGTTCTCTTCCCCTCTTTTTATATCCAAAACCCCTATATGCTCAGAATGTGATGTTATCATTGCTATATAATACATTAGCTAATGAAACGGCTGCATTCTGCAACAGAAATGAACAGTCACTTATCTACCACAGCTCCCACTGCCAGAGATGGTGGCACAGCACATCATGCATGGTGATATTTGCTCAACCTGCACTACAGCCTAATACAGTTTTCAGTCTTACATTATTTCACTAGGGCCAACTTAAACAAAACCTTGTCAATAGCAGAGACCTGTTTAGTCCATACCTCACTTTGTACTAACCTATTTGTGCCTTTAAGGTATAGAGATGCCATCTGAAATGAATAACTGGTAAAATGAATTTAACTATCATTTTTAAGAAAAATAAAGTAATTATGCCCAGAAAAGTGGAATATACAGTAATAATGTGTAGACCTGTTGAAAGAATAGACCTGTTAAATAAATAATTGCACTGTACGCAATTTTGCCAGGGTTATTGATTACATATTGTCATTGGTTGATAGAATCACCTAAAAGTTATGGAGAAATGTTGTGTGCAGGGACAGCTGTTGGGCCAGAGGGTAACATGCTGTGTTTCCGTGCCGGCAAGTCAGGTTCAGAGATTAGCTTTGGGAGCTGGCTGGGCAGCACAAGGACTGGTGGAACACATCACTACTCGGAGCCTGGGAAGGTATAGTGCAGTGTTCTGTCACATGGTGGACACATTGTGATAGGCTGGAGAGCTCTATCTCACAATCGGTTCACATGCATGTCATGGTCTGATAGTGTTACTCAGTGTGTCAAGGAAAACAGGTTGACGTGAAAAATGAGTTTTGCAATAACTCCTCTATTTCATTTCCAATGGGACCTGTATAAATGAGGATGCAAGTTCATGGAAATAAAAACATATATATATATATATATATATATATATATATACACACACACACACAGTATCTCTGTCTCTCACACACACACACACACACACACATATATTTGTATGTATGTTACAGATTGCATGTAAATATATAAGTGATACACAGTGGGAACGTCATGAGTGGTGTAAAGCACATACAAATATATAAGTGATAGACAGTGGAAACCTCATTAGTGGGATAGATAGCATGCATATAGAAATACCTTATTTATCACATAAGCTCCACTCCACATATGTCATTTATTTAACAGGTTAGGACCTTAAGGGAGAGACATTTGTTTTGCCTTTTTAGGCATAAAATAATTTTTATAAGTCTGTTATTTTTTGAACTAGTGTTACTGTGCTTTCCACCATCCTGATTGCTATAACCACTGCCATATAAATGAAGTCAGAATGACAAGCTGACACTGTGATGTGGTAGTTTGTTGGTGCTGCAGAACTTCTGCAGAAATTACAAACCACTGCCGCAGAAGTTCTGAGGCAAATGGTAGTCTTGCCGCAGAACTTGGTCCTACTGTGCCACAGAAAAATAGGCGCCCTGATTATAGAATTATATGAAGAGATGGTGTCGGAGAGATGTTTTGAATGGACCAATCCTTCATTCAGATGTGATTTCAGCAGGGAGGGAGTGAAACCAGGTAGGAGCTCTGTAGTGAAGAGACCCCTGGGCCAGGGAGGTCCTGACTCTGGGTACATGGAGAGAGTGCATGGAGGAGCTACAGGTGGAGACAGTGGGGGGAGAAGGCGGATGATTGTAGACAGGCCAGGAGGGCTAAACTGCTCCAATTTTCTTGGCAAAAAGGCATGACTGGTAGAACAGCCTTTCATCAAAGCTGAGCACATTTGCCAGGGAATACAGTGTGCAGGTGTGGGTAAGCCTGTTGGAATCTGTGAGCAGATGGCAGGCCTTGTTAAGGACAATTTGATTTTGTTGAGGGCAGTGTTGTCTGCAGCCTCATAGATCAGGAGGCCATAATCAATGACGGATAGGACAGAGGAAGTTATGGCCAGCTTCAGGGCTTCGGGGGGGAGACAGCCCCTGTGGCGGTGTAGTAGCCCAATTTGTGAGTTGACAGCAGAGCAGATAGTATGGATATTGTTGTGGAAGGAAAGAGCAGGGTAGAAGATTATGCCAAGGTATTTGAAGGAGTTTACTTGTTTGAGGGGAAGGTGTTTATTGGACAGGACTCACAGGGGGGAGTCTTTATGTCTACTTTGGTTGTGTGAAAAGAGCATGATCTTTGTTTTTTTAATGTTCAGTACCAGCCTGCAGTCAGTAAACCATTTTTTTGTTAGGCTAAAGGAGTTTTGTAGGGCATTTTGTAGGGGGTCAGGGTCTGGGTGGGTGGAGAACAGGACTGTATCATCAGCGTAAAGAAGTACTTTTTCCGAGCAGGTATTAGGGAGAGCAATTAGATATAAACTAAAAAGCAGTGGCACCAGGATAGAGCCCTGAGGGACACCAAAGTGGACATGGTGGCTACCAGAGAGTGTACTATTAATTTTAATGCACTGAGAGTGGGATGAGAGAGAGAGTTGGGAAACCAGGCATAAACGTTCTGTGAGAAGCCTATTTGCACAAAGATGGATAGGAGGAGGGGATGGCTGATTGTATCAAAGGCTTTCAACAGGTCAGCTATTACCACACTGGCTAGGTACCTCTTGTCAAGAGTAGAGTGTATGTAGTTGGTGAATTCAAGGAGGGCAGTGGTGGTACTATGTCCTCAGCGGAAGCCATGCTGCTCCATGCAGAGGAGGTTGTGAGAGGTGAGGTAGTCAGAGAGCTGATCTGCTATCATCTTCTAAGGCCTTAGAGAGGGTCAGAAGGATGGATATTGGCCTTTCTCCCTCCTGTCCTGCTGTCCTAGTGATCCTCAGGCTCTACTTCCCATCCCTCTGTGCCATGGTGCCAGGTAAGCACCTAACCTGCCTCTCTTCTGCTTTCTTATTCCAAAATCTGTTCCCCTCAGAGTTGAGTCCCCCACCAGAAGTTGCTTCTTCCTCCTTTGGGGTCCTGTACCACCCTCTGTGTGGTCTCCACTATGGAGGGCCATCACATCCTCCCTGGTCACTTCCATGGGTGCTCCTCCTGGTAGTCCCACCCTTCCAGAGTAGTGTAAGAATTAAGTAGTGGTACTAGTTGAAGAATGTACCTCTGTTCCACCCCTCCACCGTCCCACCATATTTCCAGCCATTCCTACTCCCTGGCATCCCCTGAGGTAACTGTGGCAGATTTTGTGGCACCTGGTTGGGAAAAAGGTCCTCCCAATCCTAGCCAACTTGGCCTGGCATCTAGTGACCTCCTCCCTCAACCCAGGAAGGTGTGTGCAGATGGGGCAGCACTGCAGTCTCCAGAAGGTCTCTCTGAAAGCTGCCCCACATCCACTGCACTACACCACTCCCAGCATTCTCAGCTTCTATTCTCTTACTTTCCTGTATCTTCCTAGTACCCTTAGACTAGAATCAAAATATATGGAGTACTTCCTACGCCTCCCTTACTCCCTTAACCTTTCATAAATATATATACAAAATATATAAATAACTATTTCACTTGCATCAAATCTTACTATTATCCATATGTTTAAAACAATGTTTAAAGCAAATCCATTATCCAGGGGCAAACAATTCACAAGCAACTTGGAAGGTTCAATTATTATTTGAATATATTAATAAATTTCCAGAAAAATACTAAGGGTTGCAGCTAAGGCATTTGACATATTTTTTTTTCAGTTAATTTTTTTATTGAGAAATCTTTTAGATGTAACATCCTAATACACAGGAATCTCTAGGCAGCATAAACAAACAAATAAGAGTACTATGCATGCACAGTAAAGTAAAAGCAGTACATCAGCAGGGATACCAGAATAATGATACAACAGACATTGAGACACATAAAAAAACGTACACTCCAATCTAGAGGAGAAGGAGGAGGGGTGGGGCAAAGTAGAAAAAGCAGTATGAGGGAGGAGGAGTGCAGTTATGAGGAACATTCCAGGACATGGTGTAGATATGTTGGGCTCTGCAGTGGGTTGGGAAGAATATATTAGGACCCCATGAAGGTGACCCAAATGGTTTAATAGGCATCCAGTGTTTTCATGGTAAAGTGTAACATTCTGACCATAGTAGTCAAGGTGCAAACTGTAGAGAGCCACTGGCAAGTTGGAATTTTATAAATGGGAGACTAAATCATGATGGATTTGTTTTTACCTGTGCATCAAATCCGCTTTGATACATGGGTAAAACAAGTATTGGAAAAGGGGATCACAGTACAGAGAGGGAAAAACAGTGTGCCATCAGAATGTTGAGGTTTTGAACTGGTGCCATGTTTTAAAACATTAATGAGGAAATGTTAAAGAAGCTGTCCAATAACCACATAAATCTTACATTTTAAATTTGAATATAAATTGTCTTTTGTATGTTCTGATTTCAGTGTATGCCTCTTGCATTCATGTTTAGTCCCACTGTCCATACACACTGCCACTCCACAGTTTAAACCAAGAGAAATGGCTATGTCCTTTTTAAAACTATAGTTATTGAACTAAACTCTGCCTTTGTCTTGGTAAACTGTTGGGGGCAATGTAAGGAAATACAGCCTTTTATTTCAGTTCCTGGTTTCAGTACAGCCACTTGCTCAACCTAGTCATTTAAACTCAGGTGTCAGAGCTCCTAAATTAGAAACCCATCATGTTTCACACTGATTGAGTAGATTTATGCTGTCCTCCCTCCTTCTAATTCTGGAATGTGGTCAGTTGCTCGAAAACACAGTCCCTTTGGATTACTTAAATGTTTTTCACAAAAATGAGCCCCCAGAGCATTCTCAAATTTCATTTTAATTATTGCTCTTACATGCTCCTGCATGAGATTTTTCAGAGGTCTTATGGTTCTGCCAGTGTAGAGCTGTTTACAGTCACACCATGTTGCGTACATTGTAAATGTACTACAACAATTTAAATAATAATTCACTTTAAACTTTTGTGCAGTTCTTGGATGTGTAAAACACTCTCATGTGATGGAAATATTTGACTGCTTTCTTGTAAATGAAAATGAGTAATGTTATTAAATGCGATTATATACAACAAAAGTATGTATGTAATAAATGTGAATTATAAATGTAACAACATTATATAAAAGATTCTGTGTAAGTGTTTTATGCATGTTCACAGGATGGAATTTTGTATTGCACTTTTTCTCTAATCCATTTGCACTGTTGTAATTAATTGAATAAAAGAATGAATGTAATTAATGAAATTGTGGCTGTATATAAACAGTATAATGGATGGCTAGCACCACCCCATGAGGAAGACCAATGTGACAGGGTCGATCAGTAGGGTGTTAGCAATGGTTAATCTGTCTTGCTGTTAACCTTAAGTAAAAAAAATGTTATTATTCTCAGCTTATTGGTGTGTGCCCAGCTTTGTTCATCTTTTTGCATCAGTTTTATGGGCTGGAGCACTTTTGAGAGGCTGATGTGCACTTTTTTGTCAAATTTCAGGGTCTGGAGTAACTCAGATTGCAAGGTACCTAGTACCTTTTGGTGACCACTGCAGGCTGTGATTAACCAGTGTGCCAGGGGAGCACGAGGATTTAGAGGGATAATCTTTTTATTACTAAGGTTTGTCTTAAGGCCCAAAATAGCATAAACCTGTCATGGGGTCTTAGCCCTTCTCAGTTGCTTGGTGGCAATAAACCAGTAGAAGAAACAACAGACAAGTGGCATATGTGGTAATAAACTTGTTTATTACACAAAAGCAGACATATGCCCTAAAAACAGGTCTTACCAAATGGACACTGGGAGCCAGAGTTTCCCAATACTCCAGGGTATGAAGATGGTCTCAGTAAGCATACATAATACAGCAGGTTATATACTATGATAATCACCATAGCAACTATTACTTTTGTCTGTAAGGTTAATGGGTGTGTAATGGAACCCGCTCATCACTTTGACGGGACCAGACAGTACCTCTAGCTGATGATGCAGTTTTGTCATCTTAGCTCTGCACTGTATGTGACTAACCTTTGCATTGTTCTGCCCAACACCTTTTGCAACTCTTTCTGTAACACTCTACATGAGGTGCTCAATTCACAGTTGTCCCTAAGCAACCTATCCAACTCATCACTTACCCATTTCAGGTCATCTTTCAACTCCTCATTCTCCTCACGCAAAGACTCATTCATCTCACTCAACAAATCATTCATTTGCAAAACTTGCCTCTTATCCTGCTTCAACCTACCACAATCCTCTCAACATGCATAACTCTCGATCAGTATTCTGTACAGTATAATGCAAAAGAGTCTCATTCTTACTAAACAGGAACTGAAGTTCTTCTTCTGGTCTCTGCTCTTTCCTAAGACATTCAGATGCCTGCAGGCTCATCTCATTCTTAAGAACAGAGTGTTGCAGTTCAAGGGATTGAAACCTCAACTCAGAGGCTTCCATAGCAGCATAGAGAGCCGCAACCAACAGCCCTTTAGAATCATGCTTTTTGTCTTGCCCCTGAGTACTGGGTTGAGATCCCAAGTATGGGGTTATTGGAGATTTTTTGCATCCGGCACGAAGTTGCTCCAGCCTCCATGAGAAGTGATAAAGTTAGAGACATCAAGTCTCAGATCTGCACAGATATTGGACATGGTAGAAAAGGTTAGAAAACCCAAATGAACCTGACAGTGGTTACTGTGCTGTGTATCGATCCACAGTGGTTGAACCAAACAGATGCATCATGGAATCCTGCAACTCAAAACTGCAGTTGAACAAGGTGAGACAGCATCAGCCTCGCCAGTAAGCAGCCAGACTTTACATGTTGCCAGAGTGAAACAACATGAGGGAGGTGGTACAGGTGTACACCTACTTACTACCTGCAAGGAAAAGCCAACAAACAGTGAATCTTCATTAATTTAGACCACCATTTTCTTTTCTTGATTTTCCTCTCCCTTCTCCCCCTCTAGATCTCTGTACCAGGTTCATTGCCCCGATATCCTTGTTGGAGGTCCAGACTGCCATCAAAAAGCAAAAACGATGCACTTCTCCAGGATCAGATGGTCTAACAGTGGAGCTTTACCACACATTTACTGATATTCTTTCCCCTTTCCTTACCGTGCTTTTTAATGCTATTATTTCTTCTCATTCTCTCCCCCTACACTTCTTGGATGCCATCATGTTTCTTTTGTATAAGAAGGGGGATAGGGCAGATATTCGGAATTGGAGGCCACTGAGCCTTTTGAATGTAGACTACAAGATTTTTGCCTCTGTTTTGCTCCATCGACTTCTTCCTGTTGCATCACATGTTATCTCTGAAGTTCAGACTTGTGCTATTCCACATCGCTTCATTGTTTTGAATCTTTCTTTTCTACGGAATGTCTCTGCTTTCAGCTCTTCTTCTTCTCCCTCACTTCTTCTTTCTCTAGATCAGCAGAAGACGTTCAAAAGGGTGAACCATGATTATCTTTTCCATGTCCTTTCTCACTAAGGTATCCCATGTCGTTTCATCCAGTGGCTCAAATTGCTTTATTCTACTGCATGGATCCAGCCTTATGTGAATGGCACCCCTTGTCCCTCATTCTTGAGTAGGACTGGAGTTCAGCAAGGTTGCCCATTGAGTTCTCTTCTCTACATTTTTCATATTGATCCCTTACTTCTCAGAATTTTGCATCATCCTTCTATTTCTCATCTCTCTTTTTTTCTGCGCCTGCTGTACCTCCGGTGTTAGCTTATGCAGATGACCTATGTATTCTCATCACACCACAACTTCAAGAGATGGCCTTACTCCATCTCCTCTCAGACTTTGAGCGAGTATCTGGCTCTAGGTTGAATTTCAGTAAAAGCTCTGCTGCATACCTCCCATTGTTGCCTCTCCCTAGTTCTCCTACTTCTACTCATCGTATTGCTGGGGTACCAGTCTGTTATACTCCCATCAAGATTTTAGGGCTGTCCTTTGGTGCACCGGATGATGCCCTCGTCAACTGGACTGTTGTTTTGGACAAGGCTTTTCACACTGTTGCTTCCTGGAAGGGTCATACTATTTCTAAACAGAAACGAGTTTTGCTGTTGAAAACTTTTGTCCTTCCTCTATTTTTATTTTATTTATTTATTTATTTATTTATTGGAACATCAGTTTACAACCTTTGAGCCAGGGGCTCATTTACAAAGGTACCTTATCACAGAGAGGACAGAAACAGTGAAAACAACATTTTACAATACACAGAGTACAAAAAATTTGTAAGGAATGAGAACATTGGACAGAATACAGTTTTAGAATTACAGGAGTTGGCGAGCACATGTAGGTTCAGAGTAGTTAGAACAGTTACATTTCAGTAATACAGGATTGGCAGTGCACAAGTAGGTACAGACAATTTGTACAGTAAGATAACAGTGGCAGAAACTATGCAGAGATAATCATTGTATTTTTTCACTTGGCTTCTGTTTTTCCGGTTCCCTTTTCTTTGGAAGCTCGTTTGTATAATGTTTTCTTTCAGGGCTTCTGGGGTAGTCACTTGAACCCAGTGAAAAGGAATTACACGTATCTTGGTTATAGCCATGGCAGTGTTCAGATGTTGAACCCTTTGGTGTTCTTTCACTGTTTTTCTCAAGACCACTTTTCCTTCCTTATTGAAGCCCAGATGGATTTTTGATTTTCCTTCTCCATCATTGTGCTGCTCCAATGTGTGCGCATGGCGTCTTCCGCCAACGGAGATTCCCTGGAATTTTGAAATATTATCTCCCTCGTTTTATTATCCCGCTTTTTAAGATTCCAATGGTTTTGACTCCTACAATGCTTCTTTCTTCATCCAGGAAGCAACTATATCAGTCTATTCTGGGATCATCCATTCTGGACTCCTTGTATGCAGAACCCTCTGGCTCTGTTCTGGACTCTTTTTGTGTCTTTCGCCAATTGACTGATCCCTGCATTCCACAGCGGGTTTGGGATGTGACCTGGCTTTCATGTCACGGCAGGCTAGGTGTTCGGGATAACCTGAAACATAAATCTCAGGAGGAAAGAACTTGTCCTCATGACTTGTGCCCTTGTATTCCTGAAATCATGTTTCATTTTTTTATTGATTGCCCCTCTAAGCGACCTGTTTGGACCCTTCTCCTTCACAAGTGAAAAGACAAGACCCCTTCTACTCTCACCTATGATATTTTAATTTATGGCTTCTATCCTTCTGGTCTGAGTCGTTATCATCCCAGTACATTGCGTTTGATTTTTGCCTTTTGCTGCTACTATTTATGGCAGGCCAGATGTGCATTTTTGCTGCAACAAAAGCTGTGTACTCCCACTTAAACAGTAACCCAAATTTTGCAGGGTTTGTGTATTATCTATAGCTCCAAGCAGGCCTCATTACCATATGGGTTTTCCGATGCTACTGGGATTTCTGATCCTGGATTTTTTCCTGAGTTTATTTTTCTTTGTACTGTGATGTTCCCCTGCCTTTTCATTTGGACTGGGTTGGGAGTCAGGGATGGTTTTTATCTCCAATGTAGATATTTTCTGTTTGCGGTTACTGTATACTGTAATACTTCTTCATGTTTTGATGTTCCTTTATTATGAACATGATGTAACATGCTCTTGCATGTTTTCTTTTCCTTATTGAACTTCCTACTTTTAATGGGGATGAGACAAGGGTTGTGTAACAGCTTATTTTTGTTTGTAGTTTCAAGTATGCTGTTATTCCTCTTTTGGTTTTTTCTTTTTGTTTATGTATGAAGCAATACATTTCTGTATATTTTGTTTTCAGTTTTTGAATAAAAATTTCCTACTCTTTTTGATAAGTGCCAGGGATCTTTAGCATCCACCTGAACTACCACTAATCCAGGCAGATGAGACCTCGGTTTAATGTCTCATCCTATAGATGGCACCTCAGATGTGCAGCACCCCACCTCATGCTGCACTACAGTGTTAGTATTGGGATATTAACCCAAGTGCCAAATGTGGGAACTGACCCTCAGCCCTCTGATCTCCTAGCCTCAGAGGTGAGTGTGCTACCTACTGAGCCACTGCACTGCTTTAGAAGCTTCCTTCTGATGTTAACCTATTAGGGGTACAAACAATTGTTGGGAGCCTTTGTACAGTGGGGTACTGTATTTACTTGTCTTTATATTTTGTGCTGTTTTTGTAATAAATTGCTTTTATATGCCACTTATATATGTGTATGGCTTAGAGATGTGGTGGATTATAAAATTCCACCTGTGGAATACCACAGAATAACTATTCTGATTCCATGGAAGTTCATGGAAGTTGCACAAACATTCCACAGAATTTTGCCAAATGTTAAATTTCAGTTATTTTGCTCTAGTTTTAAAACTATGCATCCAATTGACACTGCATTTACTATGTTGACAGTCTGTAACAGCTTACATAAGTGTACCAAATTTGGGGGGTATTTGGTTGAAATGGGGCGGAGTCATGGGTAGCCAGACATTTAATCTACATTAAATTTCAGTTTTTTCAATCTAATTTTACAGTCTCTTAACCAAATTTCTTCACAGTTTTGGATTTAGAGAAACTTACAACATGAATTTGTGCACCACATTTTATGTCTCAAGTTTCAATGGGGGCTGAGTTATAGGTAGCCAAACATTTTGCCAAAATTTAGATTTCTATTTTAGTATACTTTTGATAGCATTCATTGCAATGTTATAACATTTTTCAGGTATACAGGTCATCACTACATTTATATATGTACATAGTTTCACATTTCTAGCATCAAATGGGGTTGAGCTATAGTCTGCCAACCATATTGCCAAAACGTTTTCAGTTATTTCCCTCTAATTTTAAAACAACATATTCAAATTTAACCAGATTTGAAACATTTAAACTAGCATTCCACATGGTCATTTCTGACAAAGTTCATATTTACTGCATTTAATGGGACTGAATTAAAAGTAGTCAAATTTTCACAAAATTTTAAAAATTTAATTTTGCAAGAATTTAAACTGAAATTTATAAACCCCTGAAACTTAAAAACTAGAGAATGTAATTCTATTAAATTTGGCAGATTCTTAGACCTTACAAGGAGACTGTGTGTATCAGTTTTATTAATTGCTTGCTGCCAGAAACTGCAAAATAATATGTGTACTTACAGTCAAATTCCATGAGTCTTTGTGAAAATTGTGGAATTTCATGATAATGCCATAAAGTTGGAATTTGTTAATTTCATTCAGCCTTTTCAGGGGGGTTCAAAGTAAAGGAAAGGGGCATGAAAGGTAGGTAGTGCAGGGGGTCACCGGGTTCAGGAGTTACAGTAGATGCATAGTTTCACCAAGAAATGGTCAGCTGAGCTAGGTAGCGCACTCAGTGGTAGACCCTCCAGATGGAGCAAGGAAGCAGAGTGCCAACAGTTCCAACCTGAATGCAGGATAAACAAGGATCACACCCAGAAAAGTGATGATCCAAGGAGCCTGAATATGTGCAAGTCTGGGACTTAGAGATACTCAGAAAGATGTAGTGAGGGGAAACAATGTCTGGGGCACCGGGGAGGAAGAATTCTGGCTATTCCAACAGAATAGATTGATAGGAGAATCAGTAGGTGACTCTTATTTTGGGGGATTTTGTCACTGTAAAGAACAAAGAGGATAGCAGTGGGATCAGTAGTTCTACTGAGTCAATCTGGCTATGCTGAGAGAGAAGGGGGGAGAAATGGCACACAGAGAAGAACAGCAGGGCTGCAAAAAGCTCAGCCCAACTTACCAAATTAAGCAGTGATACGTGCATTGTGAATGATAAATTCCACAAAAAGACTTCTGGATGATTCTTCTATATGCTACCATAAGTATTTGAGAAAATGTTACCAATTTTTTTTCCACTGTATATTTAAAACTGCTAAGCCGGTTTACCAGTTGTGTGTAGACACCAGGATACTACATTTGGTATGCATGTCAACTGTTAAGTCTAAGCCCACAAGAGCAGAGAAATTACAAGCATCCACATAAAATCTGGGGAACTCACAGAAGGGCTTATTCTAACAATCCATCTTTCTACTATGTGTTTACAAGGCTGATTGCCGAAGCCTACTAGCTCTGTTGCCATCTTTATAATATCTCTGGTTACAGAATCACAGCTTTTTCTACATCTGGCTTTGATGAAGCACAATGAGTTCATGTTGGAGTACCTGTACTTCCTCCAGAATGTTATCATCTACTGAGATTTTGTACCATGCTTCCAGATGGGTTAATTGTTTTACTTGTTGGTTCTAACATTCCTCCCTTTGTTACAAGACAACACAACAAATACAGTATGCGAGTTCCAGTGAAATGAAGTCAAACAAGAACAATACAGTAGAACAAGTATAAATACATCAGCTAGATAACTGTATGCAATCTTACAAGAAGACAGGTAGACAGATCAGTGTAAAACATGCATAGTAATGGTACAGCGGCCTCAGAACCAGAGTCTGACACAGTTCAAAGTGCATACTAGGGGGACTTAGGATGATTAGGATTTACAGTTGCATTGAACTGTTAGGGTTGTCCTAGTGCTTTTTAAACTGGTCAAACTTGGGTAGTTTAAGCAAGGTATCGGGCAGCTCATTTAACCAGCTAGGGGCCCTTATTGCAAATGAATGCTTGCCCAGCTGAGTATGGCAGAAAGACAGTTTAAGGGCATTCTGAGCCCTGCTCCTAGTTAGGGCCATAAATATAGCAAACATAATTGCATCCCATATAGGGAACCCATCATGTTTATAAATCTCCATTCAAATTCAAATGGCAGATTTGTGTAAATGAGAATGGCCACTCCTGCGTTTTTGCAGTTCTGTTTTGCTGTAGAAGAAATACGACCCACTAATACTTTGGTCAATGTTTGGTGTTCTGTTTGAGCTGAGTGTGATTCCTGTATGAAACAGATCTCTTCCATGAGGTGAGCCAAATCTTTGAAGATTTAATTTTTTTTATCAAGGAGCACAGACCTTTAACATTGTAAGAAACAATCTGAACATTACTAAGGGACCATGTACCACGATGTTTCATGGGTAACCTGTGTGGGGAGCACAGTTTGATAACATCCTGATATTTGACCTGAGAAAACCGCTGTACATTTTTTATAACTGTAACAGTGATCACTAACAGGGATAACAACTAAACATCTTAAACATGCTAAACAAAAATAGTTATTTTCACCAGTTGGTAATGTGAGGCATGCCACAGACTCACTTGAGGGTATTCGGATTTATGGATACCAGACAGATGTCAAGCAACACCTATTGTGTATCATCAAGTAGTGGTGGACTCCCACCTCCCAATCCCAGGTGTCTTGTATTTCAACATAGAAAATAATACCCACCTATATGTAAGGTGTTATAATTTAACTTGAAGATGTGAAAAAATAGAAAACAAAGAGAAGAAACCTTACTAAGCCAGGGCAAACCATATTACAGTATTGAGTATATAAACAAATATCTCCCTACTGTTTCAGAAGGTCAATTAAACATTGCAGAACTAATCTAAGGTGACGATTTGCTATGATCATTATGGTAGTTCAAAGAAATAGCCAAGCTCTGTTCAACATAACAAGTAAATCTACTTTGCTGTTAATAAAAAGATCAGGTCAGAGCCACTGGATGCTGGAAGAAAACGTCATCTTCTGTAAGGGCAGTGTTTATTTATTTATTTTATTTATTTCATTTTGTTGACCAGGTAAGTGCACTAGACAAATCCTGCCTATTTTCAGGCACAACTGAGGAGGATACAGATGAATGCCAACTGACCTTGAATCAGATTAAAGGAGTAGTCCACCCAGAATTTAAAAAACACATGTTATGTAGAGTGTTTTGATATGTATATTAAATCCAAGTGTGTCCTTCCCTCTGTCTGCTATTTGAGTTTTCCAAATTGCCTGCTAGCTGTATGGTAGTTTATACCCTGGGGATCTCCATAACAAATAGTTTTATTGGCCCCTGTCTCATGACAGTGATGCAGCCATGCCCTTGGATTTAGCATGTGTATTGTTTTAAAATTAGTTTAGCAACAGCAGAGCCTTGTAACTTCTTATCCAGGAGCACAAATGGCAACAGTTAGTTTAGCAGATACATGAGAGCCAGCTAACTGGGGTTTCTGTAAGACAACAGCTACTAAATAGCTCTAATTCACTATTTTTCTCTGTTCATCAGGTCTAGCTAGCAGGAGTGTTGTAACATCAAAACACAAATATTTGTGCTCCCTGGATAAGAAGTTACAAGGCTCTGCTGTTGCTAAACTAATTTTAAAGCAATACACATGCTAAATCTAAGGGCATGGCTACATCACTGTTACATGAGATGGGGGCATCCTGGGAGAAAGAAAGCCAATAAAACTATTTGTTACGGAGATCTCCAGGGGTTGTAAAACTACCATACAGCTAGCAGACAATTTAGGAAAATCTCCAAATAGCAGACAGAGGGAAGAACACACTAGAATTTAACATACATATCAAAACACTCTACATAACATATGTTTTTGCACATTCTGGGTGTACTACTCCTTTAAGCTGTTGAGCTTTTATGCTGTTATGATTAAGCTGTTAAGCTAAGTAAGATGTCCATCAGATTTGCCAGAATTGTCCCTTCTCTGCTGTTGTGGTAGTGGAAAGTAATAAATAGTCAATGCAAGTATGGTACCACTTAATATCACAGGTAAAACTGTCTCTACGTGTTAGTGATGAAGGGGGAAAAGAAGCTACAAAGAAAGAAATGAATTTAGGAATCATGCTTTGTCCTTTGGTGCCCTCTGCTGATGTACTCTAGCAATAGCAGCCCTCTACGGCAGCCTAAGGGATGATTATTAAAATCAAACGGACAGGGCTAAATTTCAAAGAGGACAGTGTGTGGATCCCATTGTGTTACCCAAGTCTATGGCAATGCAGGTTTAAGCAGGTTGGTGAAGTGACTGAGTGGCACCCTAGGCATAGCAGTTGCTACTGTGAGAAGGGCCCTCTTAGTGCAGCAAGATGGCTGGTGCATGAGACACATTTAGCTGTCCAGCGATATTCTTCCCCTCTGATTATATCAAGGAGAGTGGTGGGATAAACTTTGTTGTTGAGGAAGTACACCGGGGGGGGAGGGGTTACATTTCTGGTAAAGTAGCTCCTTCTGTATATTACCCCGCACCACAGGTGGAAAAGCTTAACAAAAAGTAAAGAGCACGTACATAGTTTAGTATAAGTGCAATGAAAAAGAGGGGATACTAAGTCAGGTGGGGAGTACTGTTGCAGCCATTGACATGATCAGATATTACCAGATATGCCATAATATTTCTAAAGAAATTTTCTCTGGTGGCCTAAAGTGGTACTGTTGGCAGGTAGGATTTTTTTCTAGAGATATCACAGAAATCTCAGGAACTATCTTTCTATTCTTTTCATTTTTACATTTGCTTGCGCACATGCGCAAGGAACGTCTTGCAACAGTGTGCCTTTTGGAGGTGTGTAACCCTCCTCCTCAATGTAGTGGCTCAATGAAGCAGGCATGACTCATAGGGGGACCACACATGCTGAGCTGTGTATGGCAGCAGTTCGGCTGTGTTGGTCTTCACTTAACAAAAGGTCCGGCTGCAACAGCGGTGGTAGTGTGTATGCAATTAGTATATACATCATCAGAACTGCTGTCATGCACAGCTCAGCTTCAAAGCCCTCCAGTTCCTCCCTCTGCTAATGTCCCCCCCCTCCCTGTTTTCCCCGGCCCCCACCTTGTGTGCCATGGGGGGGTGCCCAATCCCCCTTGGCTCATGCACCCCTCAGCACACAGTGTAGCTGACAGGGATGCCCAATCCACTGTCGGCTGCAGCACCTCACCCCAAAAAAACAAGCAACCAGTTGGCACACTGGGAGTCCACCCCAGCATGCTCATGCTACACACACACACACACACACACACACACACACACACACTGTATAGCCAGCAGGGGTACCCAATCCCCGCCGGCTCCAGTCCTCCCCCAGCAAACATGCAGGTGGCACACTGGGATCCCACTCCAGCATGCCAACAGCATCCATTTTTTTGTCCCTCACCTCTGCCCACCAACCCGTGCCCACCCTCTTTTCTCCCACCTCCCCACACATACACCCTCACCTAAGTGGCATGCTGGGAACCCACCCCAGCATACCAAAAGCCTCCATTTTCTTTTTTTTATCCAAAATGTTCCCTCAGTGAGTTCTTGGCCCCCCAACCAACCCACGCTCGCCCTCTGTGCACCCACCTCCCCACACACCCCTCACCACATACTTACCTCTGGAGCCCGGTGTGATGATCTTCTGTGGGCCGGGAACATGTCTGCACTTTTCAAAGCCAACTGCGAACTGAAGAAATGCTGGTAAGCTGTATAATGGCATAAATAGGGTTTTTTCAACCTTGGTACATATCTTGGCCATTTTTGGGAATTTAGGTACCAAATTTTCAACATGGGGTTATTGTGACCCCTCCTCATGAATTCAGTCACTGTCATGGCATTATTCAGTCCTGAAAGGTGATTTCGCAGTCACTGCATGGAATCACCTTTTGGGACTGATTAATGAAATGACAGTGTCGGTGTTCATGAGGTGGGCTCTCAAAAAGCCTATGTTACAAATTTGGTGAAATAATTCCCCAAAAATCACTGTTTCATGAGCGTGTGTTGTGCAGTTTCCACACACACTTGAAAGTTCTTGAATTTTCAACATTGCCATTTTCCCACATCTCCTTATGACCAGTACAGTTGTCATTTTTCACATCCTGGCCAAAATGTGTTTCTGCACTTTTGGCTTACAACAGCACGGCCACTGTGAGAAATCAGGTTTGGTACAGAATAAGAAGATCACAGTGACACTGTTCATGAGCAGACATCCTAAAATGCCTATGTTGAAAATTCAGTGCAAAATTCCAAAACATGACTGTTTTACAAGCGTGTCTTGAGCAGTTTCCACGCTCACATGTAACTTTGCAAATTTGTCATACTTTCACTCCAGATTTTCAACATTTGCATTTTCAAACACCTCCTTATGAACAGTACAGCTGTCATTTTGCACATCCTGGCTGAAATGTGTTTTCACACTTACAGCACAGAATAGTGTGGATTGCTGGGAAATCAGTGTTCCGTACACAGTAAGAAAATCATAGTGACAGTGTTCATGACCAGAGGTGACAAAATGCCTATGTTAAAATTTGGTGAAATAATTCTACTGAATGACTGTGTTACAAGCACAGGTTGCACAGTTACCACACAGACTTATACCTTTGAACACACCCAGGGTGTTTGGGTTCCTAAGACAGACACTTAAGAAGCATGAGGGTGAAATGTTGATCCAATGCAAGAGGAGTGGCAGAGAGGTACTCTGCTGGGATATGGATGCTAAAGGGACATGAATACAACTGGGGCCTGCATAAGTGACAAACACAACCGCAAATACCTGCAAGCAAACATTCGGCATTGACAAATGCTTGTTTATTTAAAAGCTGCAGAAATAGAGGACAGGTTCTATAAAAAATCTCATTTACAGAACACCGCAAGGCCATGTATAAAAGTGCCAAGAGTAGAGGAATTTCTAAGCTAAGGTGACAAATTGTTCTGAGAAAAAGGTGTCTCATATGAGAAACATTCTCTACTAAAACCTGTAGAAAATTTGGGTAAGGAAAACCACGTTGGGTCACATCTCTGAAACTGTATATGTGAGCAGGAACAATTAATTTTTCTGATAAATAAGTAGGGGTTTGCTTGTTGGCTGATCTGTAAAGGAAATATAACCAGTGAAGATTACACCTGGAGGAGGGAGATAACCAATTTAACTGATGTAGTAAAGAGCAATAATGCTCATCCCATTTTGATTTTAAAATGAAACAAGGTAACTGAAGATAGATGGTGTTTAAAGGAAGGAGACACAAATCAAGAGTGTAGTGATAAATAGTATTGCCAGAGTCAAGAAGAGGGCCCTATAATGTGTTTGCAATCCAAGCTTGAGAAGCAATGTCTGCCATACTTTAAGCATCCCAGGCATTAGTTAACTTTTAAAACAGTTTTAGCAATGTGTGGTTTAAAGGTTAGAGAAGAGTCAAAAATCAGACCAAGGTACTTAACTTCAGTTACAAGTCCCAGTGGGTGGTTTTTCAAAATGATTATAAAAGAAAGCCTGTCAAAATGTGTGCTGAGATCCAAACAGCATTACTTGAGTCTTCTTGCTATTTAGAAGTAATAAGTTGTCTCAGAACCATTTTACCACATTTTCAAAGTCACCCTGGAAGATTGTGGCAAGAGAAGAAGGGGATTTGTGAGCATAGAAAAACATAGTGTCATCAGCATAAAGTCTGACAGAACAAAGATCAACAGCAGAGGGTAGTGGATCTGCAAAAAGATGAAATTAAATAGGACCAAGTATAGACCTCAGTGGACCCCCAGTGGAAACAGGAAGAGGAAATGAGAGGCAGCCATTCCAAGAATATCTAAGCATGGCAATGACTTCAACTGTAAGTTGGAGCTCTGAAGTGCTTTAAACCTACTTACACAATATCAACAATGTTAGCCTTAGATGCTCTAATGGGACCATAAATGCAGTTGGAAGTGTCTTATCCCACCACCTGGCCACCAAGATGAACAAACAAAGATCCTCCATAACTGTAAATCCCCATGGCTCTGCGTGAATTTAAACCAGTGCATAGGCATTGACCATTCGAGTATTCTTCTTAAGTCCCATAGAAAGTGAAATGATTTGTGGAACAAGGGACAGAGCTTTTAATAGCTGATTCTATGATACCTGCCATACACTCGCCCATGGATGATCCCTGGCTCCAACATCAGCCACGAGAGGTTCTGGGATTCACCACAAGAGGTGTGATATACAAAAAGTCAGGTGGGGATGGCAGGAGCAACCAGATAAATGTGACTAAAAGAAACTGCAGGCAGGTAAAAATTATTCTTTTTTGCAAACTACTTAATCAGGGACTGCCTCGAGTGGGACAGATCCTGATGGACATTTCCCTTTAATTATAATGAACAAGAGCTAATACCAAGAATATGGGACACATTTATAGCTATGCTAAGGGGATTATAGTCTCAATTCAAGCATGGAAAATCAAAAGAAGCTAATATGATTGATTACAGGTCAAAAGAATTGGAAAATTAGTGATTACGGACTTGCTAAATATCAGCAGGATTGAACGGATACATGGATAAAAACAAGAATTAATAAACAAAGAAACTGCAGAGACTGTAAAATGGTTATGTGTGCCAGATATATTCAGGGGAATAAAACCAGAAAGGTGATGGAAAATGCATTTAAAAACAAAAAAGACAGAAAATACATAATTTCAGAATTTAGACTACAATCAGGAGTAGGTAAATTTCAAGCTGAAAATGTGGACAAAACAGTTATGACTTTCTATAAGCACATTTATTAGAATAAAATTTCACATTCCAAAAATGAGATGAAGAAGTACCTTTTAGATTGTAAGTTAACTAAATCAGAGTGCAATATTAGTCTATTCACAACAAAATAAATAAACAATAATGAAACTCTCTAAATGTAAAGCTCCAGCCTTAGATTGGTACTGTACATAGTAGAGTTTTACGTGGTCTTTATTGAGAAGTTAATACCATGGATTAAACTAATGCTGGAAGAATTGGTGGATGGCGTCAGGAACTTACTCACCTCCTTAAATGAAGCTAGAGTAATTAAAATTCAAAAAACAGGGGAAAGAAGTATGGAATACAGATTATACTAACATATGAAAACTGCCAGCAGATACAGGCCATATGGTCTATCAAGTCTACTAGAGTGTGCAGCTAGGAGTCCATTACACTGCAGCTGCCCCTCCCTCCCCTACCTGCATATACAAATTCACAGCCTTGCTTGCTGACACCCCCTCTACCCGGTCTCCTCTTGGTGACCTTCTCCCTGAACGTGTCCCATTCCCTCTTAAAACTGCCCACTGACTTTAAGAATACAACCTCTTTTGGCAGTGCATTCCATCCTGTCACTCGGTTTACTCAGAATGTTAAAACACAAGAAGGCATCAGGCCTTCATGAGTGTTTCCCACTCCTAGTGGGTGTCTCAGTTTATGTTGGCCCTGTCCGATTTGAGCTGTCTGTCTAACTTGTATTTAAAGCTACTACAATTTCTTGATTGCACTACCTCACCACTCTTTCCAAAAGGTAATACCTTATCATTTCCCTCCTGAATCTACCACCCCCAATTTCAGACTGTGCCTTCTAGTGTCTTTCCCTTCCTATAATCTAACAAATTCTGTCAAAGCCAAAATGGCTGTGGAGAGCTTTTAGGGCACTTTATCCATTATTTCTAATGAATTTGCACAATGCAGATCTGCTGAGATGCAGTTTCAATATGGTTTCCATTTACACATTTTACAATGTGTTTTCTGAGACTACTGCTGATTACTATATATTTCACCTGGATAGTTCACGGAAGACATGACATCTTATTTCAGTGGGACTTTACATCTACAGTACATAATATTGTGCTGCAATACGTAAAATCAGAACACACTGAAAACAATATTTTATATCTGGACTAGGCTACCCTGAATGAATACATTATCGAAATGGTAAAATCATGACCCCACTGAAAACAAGATATTGCATCTAATCTGGGACATCCTGAGTAAATACAGTGCAAAAATGTGTAAATAAAGATCCCTATGACAATGAGATGTAGCATCTCCTCTGCGCTATCCAGGGTACAAAATATAGGTTAAGAAATAGTAAAAGGAAATCTACTGTAATCTGAACTTCACTGTGTTCACTGACATAAACACACAGTTTCTTTATTGTTTTATTACATATTAGATTGCAGTATTTATTTTGAATGTTGTGGCCTTGAGGATGGTGTGTACAGTGTGCATGTGTGTGTTTGCAGTACCGCAATATATTTTTTTCCCCCAAGAAGCATATTAAACAAGCATTTGTTAATGCCGGATGTTGTTGCACTGGCATTGGCAGTGGTGGAGGTTGAGAGGCATAGTGCTGTGGAGTTTGTTAATGTGTCCCAAAAGGTGATTTTGCACAGCTAGTATGCCACTCTGCGGCAGAGCTGTGGAAACACGTTTTGGGCAGCCTGTGGAAAATGGCAGCTGGACTGTTGATAATGAGGTGTGCACAAATGCCAGTGGTGAAAATGTGGCATGAAAATATTGCAGATTGATGAAGTTACAAGGATGCATGGAAACTGCACAATGCACGCTTGCAACACAGTCATTGTCTGGACTTTCACCACCAAATTTTCAACATAGGCATTTTAGGATCTCTGCTGATGAATAGTGTCACCGTCATTTCCTCAAAGTGTCCCGAAAAGTGATTTCACACAGTGACCGTGAAATTCTGCACCAGATGTGTGAAAACATATTTCAGCCAACTGTACTGTTCCTAAGGAGGTATGGAAAAATGCCAGTGATGAACAGCTGGAGTGAAAGTATTACAAATTCACAAAGTCATGAGTGTGCGTGCAAACTGTGCAATGCGCACTCATAAAACACTCATTTTATTGACTTTCGTCCCTAAATTTTCAACATAGGCATTTTGGGACATCTGCCAAAGAACAGTGTCACTGCCATTTTCATAATGTGTCTCGAACACGGGCTTTCCACAGCAACCGCGCTATTGTGCGCCGGAACTGCGAAAACAGATTTTGGTCAGTTTGTGAAAAATGACAGCTGTAATGTTCATCAGGAGGTGTAGAACAATGGAACTGTTGAAAATGTGGAGTGAAAATATTATAAGTTAGCGAACTTACGAGCATGCACACAAACTGCGCAATGCACGCTCGTAACACAGTCATTTTATGGAGTATTGTCACCAAATTTTCAGCATAGGCATTTTAGGACCTCTGCTCAAGAACAGTGTCACTGTCATTTTCATAATGTGTACAAACAGTGATTTCACACAGTGACCGCGCTATTCTGCATCGGAAGTGCGAAAACACATTTGGCCACGATGTGAAAATTGACAGCAATACGGTTCACAAGAAGGTTTGGTAAAATGCCAAAGTTGAGAATGCAGCATGAAAATATTGCAAATGCACTAATTTACAAGCATGTGTTGCGAAGTTGCTACGCACGCTCGTAAAACAGTCATTTTATGGAGTATTGTCACCAAATTTTCCACACAGGCATTTTATTACCTCTGCTCATGAACAGTGTCACTGTCATTTTCGTAATGTGTCATGAACACTGATTTTGTCCTGCAACAGTGCTATTCTGCGCGGAAGTACAAAACACATTTCGCCAGGATGTGAAAATGACAGCTGTATGTTTCACAAGAAGGTGTGGTAAAATGCCAATGTTAAGAATCTGGCATGAAAAGCACGCGACGCTAATCTCACGAGTGTGCATTGTGCAGTTGCTATGCACGCTCATAAAACAGTAATTTTTTGATTTTCCCACTCAAACTTGCAACATAAGCTTTTGAGAGCCCCTCTCATCAACAGTGGCACTGTCATTTGTTACTCAGTCCCGAAGGTGATTCCATGTAGTGGCTGTGAAATACCTTCATGATCGAATAAAGCCATGACGCAAGCATTCATGAGAAGGGGTCCCAAAACTCCATGTTGAAAATTTGGGGCAAGATTCGCAAACATGCCCAAGATATGCATTAAAGTTGAAAACCCTTATCCATTCCATTATGCAGCTTATCGGCATTTCTTCAGTTCAAGGGTCGGCTTTGAAGAGTGCAGACATGTTCCCAGTCCACGAAGATCATCACACTGGACTCTGCAGGTAAGTATGGGGTGAGGAGGGGTGAGGGAGGCAGAGGTGCAGAGGGTGGGTGTGGGTGGGGAGGCATCGAGACTACGAGGACCGTTTTCAATTTACAGGAAAAAACCTCATAGTGGGACAGTTTTGTTTTATGGGGATTTGGCATGCTGGGGTGGGCTCAGCATGCCACCTAACTGTTTGGGGGTCTATAGCTGACAGGGATTGGGCACTCTCATCGACACACAACACAGGAGGTATGAGGAAGTAATGCCAATGGGATTGGGCACCCCTCTGGCACACAAAGAAGCGGGGCGAGCTGAGGGGATTGGGCACCTCGGCATTCAACAATTGGGGGTTTATGCCAAAGGAGAGTGGGCTCCCCCATTGGCACACAAAGAAAGCATGGGGGGTTAACTGACAAGGGGATTGGGCACCTCCGAAGTCGGCAGTAGTTGAGCGGCCACCCGCTCGCTGACCATGCTCATAATGTCGGTGAGGATGTAGGAAGGGTGCACTGCATATGACGAGCTTTGCTCAGATTGCAGCAGACCTTTGCTTAGATGTGCTCACCACATTATGTATGCATGGTGTGGCGCCGGCATGCAGGCTGATTGGGGAATGAGGGATGCACCTACCGGTGCATGCCCTACATTCGCCCAACATGACCCCACCTCCAAAGCTGCACTGTCCCATGATGTTGGCTGCGCAAGTGCACCAACATAAAAATGCCTGCTGACTGCTATATATTTATCCTGGATAGTTCACAGAAGACCTGGCATATGTCTGAGACAGTACTTATTAGATAGTGTCTTAAAGAGCAGATATCCAGTAACTTTCTTTTTTTATTTGCAGGTTTTACCTTTCAGTACTGCTGAGGACAGGTTGGAATTTGTTCCTGCTGGTAATGTAGGCAACCCCAACATCAAGTAAATGGCAGAGACAGCGATTGTCTAAAGTGGAAGACCAGCTACTTTTTAAAAAGAAACTGCTCTGTGGACCATGAAACCTGTGCTGATGTGATGTCAGTAACAGTATTCAGCTGACGTTTCACGGGCACGCTTTCGATTATGTGCCCAGCGCCATTCATGACGGGCAGTGAACGCGCCTCCAGATCATGGCAGTGTTTGATAGGTGGTAGCAGTGTGAGCCAGGTTGAATCGTTTTTCCTGACTGGAAAGCCGCTAGCTTAGAGTGAGAGAGAGAGAGAGAGAGAGAGGAGCGATTGCCTGGAGCCCGCTGCATACCCCAGAGGAGATAAAGTAAACAGTTCAAAGTGAGTTTCTCATAAAAAGTGGGGTTTTTATGTGTCAAATAAAGTGGTTAGATCAGAACTACCCTCCGGTTTCAGTCTATCCCTGCTTCCATTTATGTACTGAGCTCATTCTACTGTAAGCGCACGCTGTCACCCGCGGCCAAAAACTGTCAGTTTCCCATTTGTGTCTGCGGTAATTTATAAGGTGACAGCCTTGCAGCCTGCAGCATCACACTGTTTGTGACTGAATGTCATGATAAAGGAGCCAAAGCAGCTTGTGAAAACTGTAGGAATGCCTTGTAGTTAGCTGCCTTATGTAGCCTGCACATCTCCCCTTGGATCACATCTGAAAATACTCTGAGTCTGTCAGAAGAGAAGTAGTTAACTTCTACTGGCATGACTTTACTCACTTCTTGATCTTTGCCCCTTGTTTGATTTAATGTGCCAGCAGCGTAGATTTCTCGGCTTTCAGGCTTGTTCTTGCAGTACAATTACATTGACCGTCACATTGCAACTGAAGCTTATCTGCTGCCTGTGTCAGTTGTGAATTTCTCCCCCATCAAACAGTGTAACACTGCCTTGTAAATCAAGATGTTCCACACTGTGAATGGGACACTTTTGGTTTTTATCCCTACAAAGATTCTGCTTATGGACGCGCGAGTATTCACGCTGAATACACTACTGTTTATGCTGTTACTCCTTGTGTTTTTACTCTACAGACAAGCGTGCATCACAGGCAAGTTTGTTTAATTGCATATAATTTTTATATCATGTTGTCATGCTACATAAATGTGTCTAATTATGATTTCAATTAATGTAAGTTGCACATGTTGTTCACTGGCTTAAGACCATGCCATGTCAGATGTCCTCACCTACTACCAGCAAGATAAACTGGAAGCTTCAAATTTTTTTTGTTTGTCTGTAATAAATATTTCACTCCATTTGTAGTATGATCCTAACTGATATGTTAATGATTTATACTTTTTGATCCAGCTGTAAGTCTTGTTTATATTTTAATAAAGGTGCCATTGTCTCACACTATGAAATCTTCTTAAAGTCCTCCTTTTGTGTTAACATTTCATTTTAAATCATATCTTAGGAATGAATGAAACGAAATACAGCAGTAAAAGTTACTTTTCTAATACTGTAATCTGATTGGATAAATTTTATTATGTGATATGTCTCTTAAATGTGTCCCATTTATAAATGTTTATGTTCTAATAGATGTTTTGCAAACGAATGAAGCAAAATATAGCAATAAAAGTTACTTTTCCAATACTTTAATCTGATTGGCTGTACTTTATTATGTGATATGTCTCTTAAATGTGTCCCATTTATAAATGTTTATGTTCTAATAGACGTTTTGCAAACAAATAAAATGAAAAATAACCAAAAAAGAAGTAAAAAATGTTTTTTAAATAAATGTTGACGTCTATTAATTTTGGTTGAACACATGATATCTATCCTATTTGGGGGTATTAAGTGAAAATAAATAAATGAATTGATCACCATTTGAGGTTTAACATGTGAACGAAATGAAATATGGTCAAAAATTTTTTTTTAATTTATTAAATGCTGAGATCTGATTGATCGGTGCACATTTTTTGTTTGAAACTAAAAAATTATGTGAGAATCAGGTAGAGACACTTGATTCATTGTAGAAACCAGTGTTTACTTTTCCTCATTTCCTTATACTGTGCAAATAATGAAGAATTTTGCATTATTTATGCTGATTGATTGAAATCAGCAGTATGATTAATTAGTATGTATATAAACAGGATCACTACTACCAGGTACATGCCCCATGATAAAACTTTAATTGGAGACGTGCCGGTTTACATGTGTGTGTGTGTGTGTGTGTGTGTGTGTCTTTGTGTGTGACACATAGTGTGCTTGGGTAAACTGTTATCTATCCTATTTTGGGGTTTAAAGTAATAATAAATAAATGAATTCACCCATATGTGACGTAACATGTGAGCAAAATGGAATATGGTTAAAAAGTGTTTTTAATTTTATTAAATGCTGCGATCTGATTGGTGGTGCACAGTTTTTGTTTGAAACTAAAAATTATGTAAGAATCAGGTAGAGACACTTGATCCATAGTAGAAACCAGTGTTCACTTTTCCTCATTTCATTATACTGTGCAAATAATGAAGATTTTATTTATGCTGATTGGTTGAAATCAGCAGTATGATTAATTAGAATGTATATAAACAGAATCACTGCTATCAGGTACATACCCTGACTAGAAATCTTAATTGGAGAGGCACCAGATCATGTGTATATATGTGTGTGTGTGTGTGTGTGAGAGAGACATAGTGTGGTTGGTGGGGTGGGCAAGCACCCTGATACTCACGTCTCGTCAGACCAGAGGTACCAGGCAGGAGAGGGCATATCGGAGGCATGCTCTGGGTGCTCCTTCTTCCTGGGTACTGCAGGTGTTTGTGCATTTTTCCTGTGGGGGGAGTGGGAAGCTCTCTACACCAAGGCATCACTGCCAGCATCACCACTCCCCTTCCCTCTATGTCTGCTTTGCACTTGTCATGCCACCGGCTTCTGCCAGATGCCATTCAAGCACTGAGTGCTGACCCCCTCCCTCCCGGGAGAGGAGAGCTTAACCCATGGATGCTCAATTGTGATGGTCTAGAGGTGCTCTGAGGTACTGCTCTAAGGGTGGTGAAAGAGATGAGTGAGACACCAAGGTCTGAATTATTGTGGATAAGATAACTGTTACCCAGACAAGGAGAGGCAGAAGTCATCCTAGGATTCAGTGCCCGCAGGGTGATTATTTTGTACCAGAGGGTAGGGAGACACAGGCACAAGAGGAAGAGAAGTCATCCAAAACAATAGGGCAGTAAATAAGATATATACTTTATCTATGACTGCTAAAATTATTTCAACAAGAATAGAATAGATGCTGAGGCCTACTGGCACTCTAATTCTAAAATTATTCTACAATTCTTATTCTTATTAATAAGCTTAGGTGAAGATCAGATGACATACACTACCCACAACAGTATTTGGTTTAGCTATAACTACACACTTCTACCAAAGTCCAGATGTTACAGGAGTCCAGAGGTTTGACGTCTTCATGTACACCGTTGGTCTATGATGGCAGCTACAAAGGGGAAACAACCGAGACAGCAGATGCTAACACAATTCTCAGCAGGGACCTTGTAAAGGCCACTGGGTGGTGAGACATTTGTTAAACAGACCATATGAATCTTCGCCAAAAGCCCACTCTCTCCAAGGCTACTGGAATAAAAGAACCAGGGCAACTGGTTCCTGAAGTAACCCACTGATGGGCTGTCGGATTCCCAACTGAAAACAAAAGGTTCCTCGGCCAAAACCCACTTCCAGGGTCACCAAGGACAAAGAGAAATCAGGACCTGCATGGCGACAAAACCAATGGAGGACTACCACGACCCGAATCATGCTGCAGCACTCCAAGGGCCAGCTAAACTCTGAAGGATCTCCGATAGGACCAGGAACCAGAAGAATCTGTAGAGATGATGGTTGATTCTGCAATCTTGTCACCAGAAACTAGAACAAAAACAAAGAAACGGCGGATGCTTCCCTTACTGGGCTTGGATGGACTCGACTTTTGGTGAATGACCAGGGGCGCAGACCAAGTTCTCCAGGATGAGCCCACTCTTCTGTGGAGGGCAACCAACGTCGGGACATCTGGAACAGGAACCATATGAAATTACACTGGCGCGGCTGTAATGATGCATTTCAGTGGATGTACCTTCGAGCTGTGAAAACAAGAAATGGCGGGTACGACTTGTACGACTGGTGACGGACTCGACTTCAGCAGATGACACAGACAGAGGAGATGCCTTATTTACTATGGGGCCTATATGCCTCACTTACTGTCGCTAAGCTGGATTGCCCTAATCCGCTAGGCCGGGGCTGCCCTTACTACTACTAGGCTGGCTTGCCCTAATCCACTAGGCCGGGGCTGCCCTTGCTACTACTTAGCTGGCTTGCCCTAATATACTAGGTTGGGGCTGCCCTTACTACTACTAGGCTGGCTTGCCGTAATACACTAGGCCAGGCTGCCTTTACTACTACTAGGCTGGCTTGCCCTAATACAGTAGGCCAAGGCTGCCCTTACTACTACTAGGCTGGCTTGCCCTAATACAGTAGGCCTGAAGCCTCCCCGGAACCCTGCCTTACCTCGGGCCTAATGCCCTACATTTACCTTGGGGAAACAACTACTGTGGAGCCCCTTTTTACCTAAAAGTCCTGCAGTCTATACCTAAGGCAGGCACACTGGGCACCTGTAAACCCCAAATATGTTACTTAATTTACATTTCTGGGATGCCCCAACTTTGGGGCATTACACAATCCTCTCCCTCCCCTACCGACCCCAGATGACTGGCCTTTTCCCATATGTTCTTTGATTCCCCACAGTTTTGACTCACTGCCTTCTGAGGAAGGCACATTCCATATCCTGAACCCTTTCTGTGAAAATATATTTACCCACACTCATCGCTGAGCCATCCCACTCTGTCTTCAGATTGAACCCCTAGTTCTTGCACAGCAGAGCTTTGAATTTTCTATTCCATGGTAAACAATTGCACAGTGTAATATGTGTGAAGTAAGACAGGTGACTGACAAGTGAAAAACATCTGTGGAATGATTATATAAGCAATAAGACATGGCCAGGCCTTGGTAGTGCTGGGATGGTGGGGGGATGGGCGGAGTCGATGGCCAAGGAAAGTACTTTTTGGTCCAACACATCTAAGAATGTATGAAGATATGAAAGTAATGATGTGGCATCCTATTGTACATAATTTCCCAGTTCCAGAATATTTATGACAGGATGAGAAATATAGGTAAGAGTACGCCACAAATGTGCATACTCCTCACTACTGCCTGTTAAAGTTAATAAATGAATAACTGACTGTGTAAATGAATAAGCATATGCATAGAAACAAACTGAGGAGGTTAATGTGGAGTGTCTGATAGCAAATGATTCGTTGTCATCAGTAATGCATGTTGTTTCTTACTTATTGTGTGAAACATTGGCTGTATGGGACATTAGGTCATGTAGATACTTAATAATATATGTTTATTGTTCACTGTGTAATGTTTGTATGACTGTTAATCATATATTTAGCTTCATACCATAGGTGCCATAGTTACTGTGATATCACCATTCAGTGAGATGCCAAGATGCTGTGCTGTAGGTGGTTGTGGCAATACACACAGTAAGACAGTCAATCTTCACATTTGGCTACAGGATCCATCTCTACGTGATGGCTGGGATGAATTTGTAAGAAAAACACGTAAGAATTGGAAAGGTGGCAGTTCTACATCTGTTATTTGTGGAGAACATTTTGTTGCACCTAGAGACTTTGTAGGATTTCAGCAGTGGAAACTAGGATTTAAAAAAAAAACTTGACCTTGTAAAAGGAGCTTGTCCATCAAGATTAAGAACAGACACCATACCTCATCCCATCAAGTGTTCTACTGTGAATGAATGTGAACGTCATCAGCATGAAAAGGAAGATTATTTACCTGATGCAGTGGTGAGTATATCACCCTTGTTGATGGCTACATTTTACAAGACAGCAAAATGTGCTGTAATTATATGAGATAAGGAGGGAGTGGTTGTGGTGGATAAATTGTGTCTGGTTAAAATACATAACAGGTAGCATCAAGGTTGAATTTGTAATTTTATTTATTTATTTATTTGTTTATTTATGTATGTATTACCAGGATATTATACTGTGCAAATATGCTCATCTACAGATGTATCAACTTACGGCTGCCCCCTCATCCCATACTGTCCGAACCCCTCATAGTGCTGTATACTGTTGTACAGGATATCGCCTCCTTGTTAACCTTATGAAACCTCTTAAGGTATTTAAAGGTTTCAGACATATCTCCTATCCACCCCACATCTAGGGAGTACCTTTTCAGCTCATCCAATCTATCCCATATGACTTACCCTCCAACCCCTTCATCATCTTTGTCACCTGACATTGCACCCCCTCAAACAATGTGATGTCCTTATTCAGGAATGGGTGCCAGTCTGGCATGCACTACTCTATGTGTGGCCTGTCTGGGTATCTGTATAAGGGAAGAAACATCTTCTTATATCTGGATGAGATTACCCTCACTATACATCTCAGCATCATGTTGGCCTTTGATGCTGCCTTCTTGTACTGAGCTGAGTTGTTTATGCTGTCCAGCTACCATAAATGTATCTTCTGCAATTAGACTTAACCTTCTAAGGACCATGTGTGAGATATCAGCCTATAGTACCTCATAGTAATGCAATGTCTTTAGAATATGAACAGTCACTGGAATGTATCTGTTCAGACTGCCGGATGTTATAGCAGTACATATATATCAGTATATGTCTTCCTTTGTATTTTTCTCATTTACTGTAGATAATGTGCTGATGTTAAAACTTATTTTGTGTTATTGTTTCTGTTGTTGTTAGGTATTGCATCAACCAATTTTGCAAATAAACAGTTATGCTGATACATACGGTCAGGAAGAAATCATTCAAAACAAGGTTGCACGATCTGTTGGGATGGCAACATGCGCTTCAGACATGTTAACAGATTGTCACAATGAAAACATGGAAATCTTTTCATCATATATTGATGCATTCGATCACTCATACTCAAAGACTTCAGCTTGTCGTACTTCAGTAGATCACGGAACACAGTGCCGTCTTAAAAAGAGACGGCATAAGCTTTGGTAAGTTACATAACAGAAATATATATGGTATTACTGTGCCAAAATAATAGCATTTTGCTAACTGATTGTATTCATGTCAGTAACCCATATATAGGGTGGCTATGTCGAACTGTATGGCCACTTCATGTACCAGCAGCCCAACCTTTCCACCACATGCCCTGGACCACATTGGCTCTACCCCATCCTGGTACCTCTCATATGTGCAACCCTCCCAATTCAGCACCATACTACCACTCCTCTGCCATTATTCATATGTGTTAGTGCTGTTTCCAGTATTGCCATTGGCACAGCTCTCCACTCACTGCTCCTGCCAGCCATCTGATGTATGACGGACATACAGACAATGCATGCCAGCATATGTCAGGATGCCTGACAACTTTGGGGTAGCTTGTGTGCTGGTGCATTTTTAAGAGTTAACTGATATTTCAAAAATTAAATGAGATGAATCCATTATACATTTATTTGCTGTGTGTCAAGCTTTTAAAAAATTACTTAATGATTTTGCTTCTATTACTTGCATGATGTACTCCAGAAATAGATGTAAATATATTTTTTTAAAATTCACGTAGGGGTACAGACATCTGACTATCAACAGAGAGGAAAGTCAAATAAGTCAGTCACATCATGTGATATTGATGTGCAATGCCAGATTATAGGAGGGCCTCTCGTAAAGATTCTAAAATCTAATGTCAATGAAATCCAGACTGAAGATGTTTCTAGTGAAACTGATGAAACTTCCTTAGAAAACGTATCCAGTCTTGGCAAAGATCCAGACTATATACCAAGCAGTCTAGAGAGTGTTGATGAAGAAATTGAAACAGACATTGAACTGAACGGTTCCTCTTCAATGGATCATTGTAGCCCGATGACAGATGAGAAGTTCATTATCTGCAAGACTAATTTGCTTGCCTTGTTCAAGATATTTGTTAATTGTAATGGTGTCACTAATCCACAAATATTTAGACATTGCAGAACTGCAATTCACATTGAGAAGATATGTGCTGAATGTGGCTATCATGAACATGGGTGAATCAACCATATATAGGCCATATTCTATCTTGCAATCTCTTGTTGTCTGGTTCCATATTATTTTCAAGTAACTCCCTCAAAAGTAATTCATCTCTTTAATCTTTTAAAAGTTGCTGTCTACTCAAGAACACTTTCTTCAAGCATCAACGCATTATCTGCAACTGGTGATATTCAAACAGTAGAAAATGCAGCAGGAGGGTATGACAGGGCAGCTTCGCAGTATTGATGGTGGTCTTGTACTAGCTGGGGATGGGCGTTCTGATAGCCCAGGTCACTGTGCAAAGTATGGTTCATAGAACGTGATAGAGCAACGTATCAACAGAGTACTGAACATTGAGATTGTGCAGGTGCAGTATTAATCCAATCGCCATTGGTACATTGTGCATATGTAAATGGTTGAATATTAGTGAAATAATTTTTATTATAAAAAGGGTCTGAGAAATGAAGCTTTTGGATTGGCTGTAAACATTCTAACAGCCTTATGTTAATCTTATATTAACATACATGTAGAGCTTAGTCATATGCTGAACAAGGTTTAACACAGTTTAAAACATGTTTTATTATAATAGCAATAAAGAGCACTCCCAGGGGTTTATGGTAATGGTCAGTTAATCACCCTCTAGGGCATGTGGCACTTCGGCTACAACTCATGCCACACTACACCCCTAGAAGACGATTAACAGACCATTAACATAACCCCTATTCATGCCTTATTGCTTAAATATTTTACATAGGAAAATATGTAACAATGTTTAGCAAATGTCAATTTGCACATTTACTAGAGTTAAGTGATACATTTGCCATGCATATTATATTGCAAACAAATGGTTGTTTGTCTAAGGACAATTATGTAGAATGGGGATTGGGGGGTAACCCAAGATAAATATTAATCAGCATGAGATGTGTTCTGGATGAAGATGAGACTTTACTTAATTGAATACACTGAATACTGAGGTTTACAAAATATTCTAATAGCATCTGATGCAAAAAAATAATTGTGAAACATAAAGAGCCAAACTGGGAAAAAATCACTAAAATAACCAAATTTTTGTTGTGCTTCACAGAGCAATGAAGTAAAGAGTAGCACCTGGTGTGAGTTAGAAGGGTTGAAATGCACGGTTGAATACATATCAAGAAACAACCATGAAATAGACATGCTTATCACTGATCGGCACAGACAAATTGCCAAATGGGTACAAGAAAATCTGCCCAACACAAACACCAATATGACATATGGCATGTTGCTAAGAGTAAGTTAATAGCTGACAAGTTTAAAAAAAATGGACTGAATGATGGTAACTAAGGGTTAACTGTAAGAGAGAGACATGTAATTTATTATTTCAAATGGTATAAAAAATGTTACTGTCATCCTACAGTGCATAGTCAATGACATCGTAGAGATGGTCGTGAGTACAGAGACAAGGACAGTTCTTTACTTCCACCATAACACATAAGTCAGGAACAGCATTTTATGCGTCCAAAATTCCATGCCATGGTCTGTAACTATTCCCCCTCCCCAGTGCACACATACTTGGGTTTTTCCCGTCCTAGGTATAACGCATTGCACGTGGAGCAGTTAAATTTCAATTTCCAGGTGCAGGACCACCTATCCACAGTATCCAGGTCCCCTTGCAGGACCAATCTCCCCTCCTCCTCCTTCATAACTGCTCCCAGCTTCAAATTCCTTGCTGAAGTCTATCCCTAACCTTCACCACCAACGCTTTTGAAAAACATAGTGTTTTTTCTTTTGTATAGATATTTTTATTTGTTTCACACAAAGGCCGTGTTTCTCTCTATCTCAATTTTTGTTTTATTAGCAGGGCACATTACAATACCATTAATATATGATGACATTTCAATTTATTTCAAAAGGTGTCGGGGAAAAAAATTGATGCTGTAGCAATGCAGAAAGAGTGTGAAGACACTGGTTTATGGCGTGCATCTATTGTAAATCATATGTACTGGTGTGCTGCTTCTAGTGTTGAGCAACATGGGGAAGTAATAGCAGCAAAATGGGAAAGTGTACTAAATCATGTGATAAATATTCATGAGGGTCACCATGTCCTCTTTGAGAAATGTCTACATGATGAACTAAGTGGAGATGAAAGGAATAAGCAGTGGATCGTACCAAGTGAGTATACCCATATCTTAATCTGATTGCAAATCAGGTACCCATGTTATGAATGTTGTTATGATATATACAAATGTATCCAGCACAGATCCTTTTCAATGCAAAAGTTCAAATTTTATAAAAATATCATTATGGCCTTAATGGTCTCCCAACTATACAATTACTTGCAAAAGCACAGTTAAGGACATGAAAACATGTGCTCTGGACTGCCTCAGTTTTGTTACTGTCCTTGTGATGGTGTACCTCCAGTACTAATGTATCTATAGAAAGTCGTGTTACCTTCTTTTACTGTTTGTGCTACTGTTTCCTCAGTTTGGGCCTTTGCCTGACTTACTCTCTTCCCTGCTTCCCTTAGGGAAGTTTGGTATGCCTCTCTATCTTCATACTTCTTCTTTTGCACATCCCTTTCCCTCTCTAACACAATAGGATGTTGATTCATGTATTGCATCCTTAATGCTTGCCCACTTTGCCTGTACTCCCTCACCTGTATTTCTTCTTGTCAGGTCTAGTTAACTCTGTTGGCCATCTTATCAGAGTCTCTTGGTTGTTTAACCAGTTGCTTGAAGCCCTTCCCCTTCAGGAAATCCACCATGTGTCCAGTTCTGGCAGATGTTCCTGCTAATATTAATCAATCTTTATTCAGCATGTTGAAGTCTCCCATTATCAGAACCTCTCATGTAGCTGTCAAGTTTTGCATATCTGCAAACAGTAATGTGTCTATGTTGGCAAGTATATTTCTGTATGCTTCACTGCTATCATTTATAACATTGATCTATTCCATGTGATCATTTCTGGATAGATTCAAAAGCTGCCATGAAACTTGAAGCAATTGTGTCGAACAACATGTTGGTTAATGACATAAAGCATCTATCTACTAACTTTCAGACTGCTAACTTGGAAGCATTCCACAGCTTGATTCTGCATTTTGCCCCCAAGCATACAGCATTTTCTAACCTGGGAATGCGCTCTCGGTATGCGTCATTAAATAGGTTGTTTTTTAAATGTCATGTATTAACATGCTACATCATATCAAACAAAGTTGCTTATTAACAAGCATGTGTGTTAGTCTAATTTTGGCAGGTATGCACTTTAATGAAAATGTAAACAGAGAGCAATCGGTTCGGCCTGACGGTGAGCCGCAATACCTAATTAGATTCCCAATGTTTAAAAAGGGTGGATACTCTGTGCCAAAGCTTCTAAAGAATGCTATGTATGGTAAGATATAGTCATTTGGCTGGATATTCAAAAGAGTTGCACCATGCGCAATAGGGTTGCGCCTGGGCAAGTCCGAAATTGCGCCATTCTGCCATATTCAGCAGGAGGCAGTTGCACCCCCCAAGGCAAGCTGAGCAACAGCACAATGCAAATGAATGCATGCTGAACTGGAGGGGGAGGAACCATGCATAAACCGCACAGCCCGATATTCAGTGGGCTGTGCAGAGTTGTGCAGGAGCAACCCCCAACCTATGCCTGCACAACTTTGAGCCAAAAAAAAAGAGTAAGTCGAGGGCCACCCACAGATGAGCTGCCACATTGCAGGGTGCAACACAGCAGCTGCCACCTGTAGCTGGCCCTCAACCTACCCCCTGTGCCCCCCTTGCAGCCTGATCATGGGCAAAAGTGTAAAAATCCCCACCCCCGACTGGCCCTATCGCTGGCAAAAGCATAAAATCCCTCTGCTCCGACTGGCCCAATCATGGGCATAAGGTTAAATAACCCCCCACTAGCCCGATCGTGGGCATAAGCTTAAATAACCCTCCCCACTAGCCCGATCGTGGGCATAATTGTAAAATACCTCCCCCACCAGCCCGATCGTGGGCAGCACAGAGTCCAACCCCCCCAAGGACATATCCCTGGTGGTCCAGTGGACCGCTAAGCCTGATCGTGGGCTGCAAAATGTTGAAACACCCCCCCAAGAACAGATCCCTGGTGGTCCAGTGGACCGCTAAGCCCAATCGCAGGCTGCAAAATGTTGCAACACCCCCAAGACCATATCCCTGGTGATCTAGTGTCCTCCCACCCCACCACCCATGAAGCCCCACCACCCCGCCCCCGGCAGCTGGCGAGCAGCACCACCGCCTGCCACCCCACCACCCACTGACTGACTGCCTGAATGGGGCTGCCCACACTTTAGTGCAGAGCAAGAGCTAAAGGGCATGCAGCCCATGCCATACAAGGCAGTTCAGATATGTGAATGAAAGTTCATTCACATATCTGGACTGCCTTGTGTGGTATGGGCTGCATGCCCATTGGCTCTTGCTCTGCACCAATGGGCGTGCAGCCCTACCGGGCAGTCAGTCGGCGGGCAATGGGGTGGCAGGTGGGTGGGATGCTGCCACCCGCCAGCTGCCGGGGGGGATCAGGGTGGTGGGACTTCATCGGTGGGTGGGGTGAGGGATGCTAAATCACCAGGGATATGGTCTTGGGGGGTGTGTTGCAACATTTTGCAGCCCACGATCGGGCTTAGCGGTCCACTGGACCACCAGGGATATGTCCTTGGGGGGGTTGGACTCTGTGCTGCCCGCAATCGGGCTGATGGGGGTATTTTACAATTATGCCCACGATCGGGCTAGTGGGGGTTATTTAACCTTATGCCCTGATCAGGCCAGTCGGGGGGGGAATTTTACGCTTTTGCCCGCGATTGGGCCAGTCAGGGGGGTTGGGGGATGTTTTACACTTTTGCCCGAGATCGGGCTGCAGGGGGCTTCAGTCCTCAACGGCTGCTGCCTGGCAGGGCACCAGGTGCAAGTCCTCAGGGATCAGTGCACCTGCATGCTAATGGCATGCAAATGGGGCCATAAATAGATGCAAATGGCCCCCCCGCGTCTTGCATGAATTATGGCCCCATTTGCATGTCACCTTTTGAATATGGTAAATTTGAGCATGGCGCAATGGTACTTGCGCCACCACAACTTGAATGCTCCACTCTGACCATTTGCGGTGGCAAAAGTTCCACTGTGCCATGCACAGAGGCTGTGGCCGGGGGGTGATATTCAAAGGAGTTGCTCAATAGCACAACTCCTTTGAATATCGCCCCAGCCACACCCCTGCGCAACTATTTTGTGCAGCGCAAGGGCTTGCACCACAAAATAGCACAGTTTGAATATCCAGCCCATTGTATTTCATGTTTTTATCTAACTCCACAGTTTCCAGAATAGGAACACATTTTTTATTTTTTTATTTACAGTTCAAATGAAACATACTGCAATCCATTATTTAATAAAATGATTTTAAAAAGCCTAAAAAGGACACCATGCACTATAACAAATACCAAATCGGTAACCCCATGCAGAAACGTGTGTTCTTCCATCTCAGGGTCTGATTCCACAGGACCTCTCACGCTTCGCTCTTGAGGTCAAAAGGAGTAAGTCCCCCTCTGTGGCAGAACACACTGGTTCCGCATGGTTCCCCATTCGGGGTTGTCTATATGACTGATGTAGAAGGTGTTAGGAAATGTTTTTTGTGCTGTTTATAGTATTACATTGCTTGTTGCAGCGTGTTAGCATCACCTGCTACTTACAGATGTGGAAGTCTGCTAAGCTGGAATCTAAAAACTCTCACTGTGATCATGCTACTGGCATGTTATAGTTAAACACTGACTCATTTGATTCATTTTACAGGATATGCTGAGGAGTTGTTGGAAACACTCATTACAGAGTATCGAACAGACCCGTTCACGTTAAGTCAATCCTTGGATGAAATTAGGAAGAATGTACCTAAGCCACTATGCTCAGGTGTGATTGAGTGACCTGACGAACGTGTTGCTATAATGGACTTTACAAGTAGATACCAGATGACAAAGTAATGACTTTGATGAAGAATACTTTCAATTATGAATGCAACTAATGACAGCTGATGAGATTGTTCCATTCATACAGCAGGTGTTTAGGTGGTTTGTGAACAGAAATTGTAAAAGCCACAAAAGATAAATAAATACAATGTAAACTACGTAGAGTACTGTATATGTAATCAGAAATTAAATGTCATCTCACATAATTTACTTTTTAATTAAAACAGTTTTAATTCAAATGGCTAAATGACTTATAAAACTCATCTGTGGTGTTGTCATGAGGGATAATAAAAGAAACTGGTAATTAAGCATGCTCAGAAATGTTTTTTTATCTTATTCAATGCTGTTTGTATTTTTTTTTAATACAGGCCCATTTTATAAGCACAATAAGAGATGGCAGGGTGTTGGTAGTACTGAGGCCTTGTGCCTCACTATGCCACTGGGTGTGCGGGTATCTCAGTACTACCAACACCCAGCAGTGTCCTACTGCTTACATATATATAGATATAGATATAGATATAGATATAGATATAGATATAGATATAGATATAGATATAGATATGTGCAATATAAAAGCAGTTAATGGTGAATTTCAGTAATAATTTCCAGGTATATCACATATTGGAATGCATCATACATATGTAGCATAGGAATATCCTAACTCTCCCAAAGAAGAAACAAACTAAAACAGAATTAAAACACCAGTGAAGTTTGGTGAATATTTATTAGTATACATGTAATGTTATTACTTAATAAACTTTCAGAAATGTTAAAACATTTCAAATGCTTTTTTTTTTAGTAATATAGCATATTTATAATGTTTATTGTTCCAACTATTCCATTGATCTTAAGCTAGGGAGAATCCTTTGTAATGTCCACCTTCAGAAGGAAAAGTTTCCTTGATTTTGTGCATGACACATGCAGGTAGAGGTACACAGTTCTTCCTTCCTAGCCAACCCCAGCACCAACGCACAAACTGACGGTATGAGATGTATCTGTATCGCCTATAATAGAGAAGAAATATCATGTGTTAAATGATGACATTAAATGAATAATTCCATTCAATTATTGAATAAATGATGTTAGACACTTATAACTACATTCTACAGTCATTAACATTCCAATAGACTAGTACAGATTAAATAGAGAATAATGGATGGGGAAGGGTTTGATATGAGAATTTAATGCACACCCGAGTTGTGGGATGCTGCATAAACCCCGAGAGCGGCCCGAGGGGTTTATCAAAGCATCCCACAATGAGGGTGTACATTAAATTCTCATATGAAACACCCTCCACATCTTTTATTTTTTGTAATAACAGACCAGCAATTTTTCTCCAGCAGTTTGTGAGACCGTTTGGCCCAACCCACATACAGAATGTTGGCCAATGAGGCAGCAGCATAGTTTGACTGGCATGGCTCATGAGAGTCATAACAACCAGCCAGTTGTTATGGAAAATATCAACCTGGTCAGTACATTGAGAGAAATTGCTGACCAGTTATTGTATTATCTTACGTATTCGACAACTCTCTACTTAATGTCATAAAACCAGGTAAACACATAAGGACCACTAGGTCAATTCAGTCTACCCATATTTCCTATACACTGTATGTGGCCACTGACCCTATGTGATCAATGGTTTTTCATTATACACGCAGTCTTTAATTTAGTTGTTTAACCAGGTATAGCACACTAAGCTGAAAGCTTTTTACAGGAGCGACCTGGGAGCACAAGGAGGTTAAGTGACTTACTCAGGATCACACAGTATGCAAGTGGAAGCTGTGGGATTCAAACCCAGGTCTGGTCTGCTGGATGTCACCAGATTTGCAGCTCAGAGCCTTAGACAACTGCGCTATACTGCCTCTATATACATATGCTGTTTCTAAGATCAAGTGACAACGGATGGAAAAGGCAGATCAGGTACTGACCTCCCCTTTACTTTTAAAGGCAATTGGCATTTAACCTGCAAGTGATTCTGACAATGCCACTTGGCTGCATCTTTTTCCTCCTGTAGCTGGATCCCAACCCTAATGCCCTTTTTGCTAGTTAAGCTTACTCCTAACTGCTGTATGTCTGCAAAATACCCATTTTTGTAACAAATCCATATGTGCAATTTTTTTGTTACCTTTACTCCTAGGATCACTATGTATTTTCTCACTGTTCTTTGATAGGACATGGGGCCTATATAAAAGAGCTTTTGGCTCAAAGGTATTCATTCCAAGACTGAAGTAAATAAATAAAAGCCTGTATTTTCTGTAAGAGCTGTGTTTTAAATATTGGTTCCCATTCTCTTATTGTTCCATCTTTACAGGCCTTTTGCTAAAAGCAAAGAGAGCTTAGACCAGCCATTTTAAACTATACAATGTTACTATATGCAACAATGTTGTTATGAAGTGGACACCAAGCAGTTGCCTGCCCCAGAAGCTAATTCAGTGCACTTATGAACATTTTTTCTCAGGATACTATTCACTTACAATGCTGCGCTTCTTATATCGCTGAACTGCTACTGCCCTGGCCCCTAAATCAGCATTTTAATGATGCCAAGCAAGGAGTGGGGCTGCAGACATTTACTATACTTTCTACAGGGATCCGGAAGGGGACTTTTTAAAGATCATTTTACTAACTTTGTAGGCAAGTCTACAGGTATGTGGTTAGAATATATATTCTTTACTAACCATATTTGTAGTTATGCATGCAAAGTGAATAAAACAATCTTGAGAGCCCCCCTTCCTCTGATCCATGTAAAATATATAAAGCACCTGTAGCCCTTTCTCTGCCTCATGTCTTGACGATGCAGATTTTGGTGTTGGAGCTGCAGTGCTTGGTATTACAATGCATCTGTGCTCTATACAGAGCTATGTGGTTGAAAGGAACAAAGTACATCCTACAGTTCTAGAATGGTACTCACCGTGTGTAAATCCGTTAAACAGGTATTTTCAAATTCACATATGTGCAGCAATGTGCAATCTTTCAGCCTGTCAGCCAACCCCACCCATCTTTGCTACCAGTTCTAGTTAACCACTATACAATGTTAGGGTATTTTCAGGTATGTATATTGAATACCATAATCTTACTGGTCAAAACCAAATCCCAGGTAAGATATCTACATTTTACTTTTTGCCACTGAATTTCCAGATTTATACAAACCAGAAACTAACTGAATGCAAGCTGGTCCAGTGGATGTTTACCTTGAGTTGTGTTACCATTTTGGTGTCCATATAGATCACACCCCCCACCCTTACACCCACCCAGGTGTGACAGCAGAAATAAGTTTAAAAAAGGCAATAGAAAAGACATGCATGTTTATCATGCATATAGTCTTAACAAAGACTATTAGTTTTGATATGTGACACACAATCGCAGCTTTAATCACAGATGTATATAAAATATAAATAAAAATGAGTCAATGAAGTCATAATGTTAAACACACTCATGATCATATGGAATAACAGCTGCATCTTCAGAATATTCTTGTTCTATATTGGTAATACGTAGTTTCCAGCACATGTGGATGTAAACAAACTGGTACAAACCCCCATGTGTGGTTATGCATTCCATGCTTTCTCCTTCTGTGTAGGTCTCATCCTTTGTATTCTTGTCACAATCTACCAAATCTCATGACAGCAACGATTGTTCTGATATCGCCCATTTACACATTTGGTACATGTGCACCTGAAATATTAGCAAGCATTTGTCAGTGCCGAACGCTCGCTTGCAGGTATTTGCAGGGTATTTGGCACTTGGACATGGCTTAAAAATCAGTGACAAGATGTACAAGCATTTGTCAATGCTGAATGTTGCTTGCTTCTATGTGCTGTTTAGGTATTTGGAAGTCACTGGAGTGCAACTATTGAAAATTGCTAACTCAGAAAGGTATGAGAACTGCGCAACGCACACTTGTAAAACAGTCATTTTTAGGAATTTTTTCACCAAATTTTCAACATAGCCATTTTAAGACCTCTGCTCATGAACAGTGTCACTGTGATTTTCTTAATGTGTCCCATACATTGATTTCATACACCGACTGCATCATTGTGCGCTACATGGGCGGAAGCACGTTTTGGGTGAGATGTGAAAAATGACAGCTGTACTGCTCATAAGGAGGTGTGGTAAAATGGCAATGTTGAAAATCTGGAGTGAAAATATAGAAAATTTGCAAACTTACAAGCGTGCGTAGGAACTGCGCAACGCACGCTCGAAAAACAGTCATTTTCTAGGAATGTTTTCACCAAAGTTTCAACATAGTGATTTTAAGACCTCTGCTAATGAACAGTGTCCCTGTGATTTTCTTAATATGTCCCATACATTGATTTCACACACCGACTGCGCCATTGTGCGCTACGTGGGCGAAACACGTTTTGGGTGAGATGTGAAAAATGAAAGCTGTACTACTCATAAGAAGGTGTGGTAAAATAGCAATGTTGAAAATCTGGAGTGAAAATATTGAAAATTCTTGAACTTACGAGGCCTGCGTAGGGAACTGCCTAGCACGCTAGTAAAACAGTCATTTTGATTTTTTAAATTTTCAACATGGGGTTTTGGGACCCTTTTCATGAATGATGTCACTGTCATGGCATTTATTCAGGTCCAAAGGGTGATTTCACGCAGTGACTGTGAAATCACCCTTCAGGCCTGAATAATGCCATGACAGTGACATCATTCATGAGAAGGGAGCCCAAAAACCCATGTTGAAAATTTGGTGCCAAAATTCCAAAAAAATGCCTGAGATATGCAATAAAGTTGAAAACCCCCTATTTAGCCCATTATACAGCTTACCAGCATTTCCTCAGTTTGTAGTCGGCTTTGAAGAGTGCAGACGTGTTCCCGGTCCACCAAAGATTGTCGCACGAGTCTGGAGGTAAGTATGGGGTGGGGTGTGGGAGGTGGGTGCACAGTGGGTGGGTGTGGCTGGGAGAGGGCCTGGGAGAAGCGCCGTGGGACCGTTTTCAATTTACAGGTTTAAAAAAAAAAAGAAATGACGTGGGACATTTGCCATGCTGGGGTGGGCTCCCAGTGTGGCAGAAGGATGGCTGGGGGAGCCGTGGAGCTGACAGGAGATTGGGCACCAGTGTCCCATTCTTCCAAGACGTTCCTTGCGCATGCGCGCAAGCGAACATAAAAATGACAATGTGGAATCTAATATATAACTTAGAACACGAAATAACATGTCTTTTATCTGTTACAGAGTGGTAATATAGGCTGAATTTTCAATGTCCAATGTCAGACATGGCTGCCTATGGCAAAAGGGGTTTTGCTCAACTCTTGCACCTGAAAAGAGTAGTTGAGAGGTACAAGTTAGCTTCTGGCAGATGCCTACTTTCATACTCCATTAAACTGCATATCCACTGTCTATTTTTATCACGTTATAGCAGCTGAAAAGGACCCTCCACACACAATCACCATAGCTGGGAATTGAAATGATTGTCACAGTGCCTACTTTATTAGGTGTACTTACAGACTGGGTAAAAGAGTAAGATCAGCCAGTTCACTGATTACACAAATAGTTATGCAAAAGTAGTCAGTGAAGAGTCACAGGAGTCATGAAGGTACAGTAAACTGGGCATGAAGTTTTGGACTGGGTTACATTTTTAATGACAATAATGGAACTGGAGTTGTGGATATAGTTATTGAGTTTGTCAGTCTGTGACAGTTACTGGGAGAAGTAGCAAACTGCCCATTTAGTGGCAAAACAAAAATGGTGGTTTCTGATTTAAAAATGTGGGGTGTCTCACGATACAGTAAGCAACAGGACACCCCAAGCTAGTAACATTGTTTAAGCAGGAGTAGCACACTAAGTCAAAGCTTATTTCCACATGTGGTCTGGGAGCACAAGGAAGCTAAGTGATCACACAATATTCACCTAGACAGCTGTTATAGTGAAACCCAGATCTCCAGATCTGCAGCTCAGAGCCTTAACACACTGCGCTATATGGGCTCCATACTTAATTTGCAGTGACATCTATTGTGAGGCAATGTACCCACCTGCAGTGGCTCTCAGCCAATGAGAGAGCTCCTAGAATCTAGCCCAGTTCCTAACCAGTAGCAATGCCCATTTACATGGACATTATTGACTAATAATGTAACACTTTTGTAACCAGTACAAGGCCAGCAATGTACAAACCAGTAATTCTGTTGCTACCTGGCTTTTTCCATTTTTTTGTCTCCTTCATCCATATTGCCATGGCGCATACATAACCATGCAAGCGTAGAGGCATTCACACATACTTTGACCCACTGTGCCCTTCATTAAGTGTGAGGTCTCACCGCACCGACCATTGGCCTCCACCAGTGGGGGGTCATTTGGTGGGACTCTCAAGACAGCAACTTGAGATATTAGTCTGACGTACACACAACAGAACCTACCAGTCTGTGTTATTTCATCTCAGCCTTAGGTCTTCATCATCAGACTCCTCCTGCTCTCCGTCTCTGTGATCTGCACTCACTCTTGCAGGGGGTTCAAACATATGAGGTGTTATCGTAAATATGGAGACAGCATCAGATGTCCTTCATCAATGCTGCTACCTTCATCATCATCACTATCCTGTTCTGCTGTGGTGACATTGTATGCATCCTCATTGTCAGAGGATGGCAGGTCGCTTGAAGACTCACTGTCCATCAAATCAATATCCATTTACTGTAAAAAAAAAATTGGGGGGGGTTAAACAGTTACTTTTTTGGAACATATAAAAGATTGCTACAAACAGTTATAAACATGTACATATTCCCCACAAGGGATGCATATTTCATAATTAAAAATACTCAAACATACATTGCAAGTATAAACAGTAGTGCGATAATGCTCCTGCACTGTGTTTAATATAAACATAAATGTAAATATCTGTTGGATAGTTTCACAATTATCATAACAATACAGACTGAATCACACCACTATGCTATTAGAAAATGTGAGTATACTAGGGGGCTGAGCTTCAGTCAAGGCTACTCTGAATGACCTTAGGGCATCATGCCACCATCAACCTAGAGGCAGGGGGTCACAATTTTCACAATGTCTGTTTTCCCCTAAATTCCTCTCTTGGAGGAGACCACTGTTGTCAGCAGCAGCAATACATATGTGCCCCTTACAGGGCTTAACTGTGTCATGGTGCAGATCAACAGCTGACTACCCTTCTATCTCTTTCTAAGTTAGTCATCCTCCCTCTGCCTCGAAGGATTCAGCTAGGGTCAGTATCTCAATGTTCCTGCCCCAGTGGTGGAATGTCATCTCATTCAGGTGGGTCTTGACAATTATCCAACTGGGCTGTGTACTGGAGTTCATCAATCAGACCACAGAGATACCCCAGGCCATAGTACTTATCCTCAAGAGTACTTGTCCTTCCTTGAGAAGAAAGTCACAGTTCTTCTTAAGAAACAAGTGATCCAGCTGATGCCTACACCATAGAACAGAATCTGGGGTTGTACTCCAGTTATTTCATACTTCCAAAAAGTCAGGTGGTTAAACTTTCATCCCATCTTAGATCTTTGGGCACTAAATGAGTACACAGCTTACAAAATGTGTCATTTGCTCAGGAAACAACACAGACAATCAAATCTGTGTTCCCTTTGGTTTATGTTGGCACCATGTACATATTCCAATTGGTTTGCAATGATAACCATGACTCTTTGTCAGGAGAAGCTGCATGTGTTCTCTGGAAAACTGGCTCCTGAAGGGTTCCTCTGCAGACTTGACTGTTCACACAGTGAACTGAATATGGTTACTTGACCAGTTCAGTTTCCTAGTCAGCACACCAAAGTCCATTCTAGTCAGAGGTTACAGTACACTGGAGTCATTCAGGACACATCTCAGGAAAATGCTTTCCTGCCAAAGAAACTGATAGCCACCTTGAAAATGCTGACTGGTATTGTTGCCAAAAGTAACATGCTCTCAGCCAGAACTATGTTTGGGACATTGGGCCTCAATGCAACCCCTATACTCATAGTCCCACTGTGCTGCATGCATATGTAGATTCCTCAGATAATTATGCAGTCTCAGTGGTCTCAAGTGCACCAGTCTCTCAAGCACCCAATCAGGATGTGTGCCCCTCTGAGCAGGACAACCACAATCTACTGGTAGGTACTCCTCTCTTCAGGGGCCAGCTGCTGGCCACTCTGACATTGGTGCACCCAACTTTGGGTTGCTTATCTGCCTTTGTTTCCCTCAGGCAGAGGAATCTTGCCCACAGTGAATCACACTCTCCATGTAAATGTGATAGATATCAAGGTAGTTCTGTACAATCTCCAGGCACTGGCTCCACAGAATATGGGACAGTTTTTTTTTCTTTGGTAACCTGTTAAGGCCCACTAGGCACAAGGACTATTTTCTAGGGTGACCTGGGAGCACTTCATAGCTTAAATTGACTCACTTAAGGTCTCACAGTCTGAAAGTGGAAGTTGTCAGAATCAATCCCAGGTCTTCTGGATGTATCAAGCTTATTCACAACTCATTACTCTAACCTCTAAGTTATACTTACAGCTACCCTTTGATGGCACCAACAATCAGTGTGTGAAGTACTACCTGAATGTAGGTGGTGTACACTCCTGTCCTCATGCTGAAAAGCAATGGGTGGGAGTGGGCAGAGTGCAATGAACACATTGTTATAATCCACATAGCAGGCATGCCAAATGTGCCTGCAGATACTCTCAGCCACCCATGGCATAAGCTCAGAGATGGGACCTATAAGGGAATGTGGCAGAACATGTGTTCATGAGATGGGGGTATCAAAAGTTGTACCTTTTTGCATTTCCACTACATGCAAAACTGCCTTGATTTTGCTTATTCTGTCATTCCAGGGCCTGGAGTTTAATGCTGAGATGCATTGTTCCTTTGCTAAATAAAATGGTTCATTTATACTTGTTCCCCAATTCAGCTGGTTCTGGTCAAGTTCCAGAATGAGCCATCCACAAGTACCCCGGTGGCTCTTCTGTGGGCCAGACAGATCTGTTTCTCCTTGATGTGGGACGTAGCCTTCACATTCTATATTTCTTGCTAGCTGATATCATGCTTTGCTAACTGCATTAACACTTTGGATAGTAAGCCAAGTAAGTAACATTTATGACTGAAACCCTCTCCCACGTTGGGATTACTGGTCAAGTTAGGTTAGTTCCCATTGCAGTGGGGCTGTACCTCTTAACTAAAAGCCATTTAGTGAACAAACAGAAAACCATGATGGATTTTCACTCAGGATACTCTCAGACCCTCTTGTTTGAATGAAGAAATAGATGTGTACAGAATATTTAGTAATGGGTTCCTTTCATACTGTATTACATGAATAGAAGAAAAGGGAGATGGCTTGGGAAAATTATATGTAACTTTAATAGAGTTCTATATTTGACATTAAATTGATAGTAGTGATCCTGTTTATATACATACTAATTAATCATACTGCTGATTTCAACTAATCAGCATAAATAATGCAAAATTCTTCATTATTTGCACAGTATAAGGAAATGAGGAAAAGTAAACACTGATTTCTACAATGAATCAAGTGTCTCTACCTGATTCTCACATAATTTTTTAGTTTCAAACAAAAAATGTGCACCGACCAATCAGATCGCAGCATTTAATAAATTAAAAAAAAACATTTTTTGACCATATTTCATTTCGTTCACATGTTAAACCTCAAATGGTGATCAATTCATTTATTTATTATCACTTAACACCCCCAAATAGGATAGATGATATCATGTGTTCAACCAAAATTAATAGACGTCAACATTTATTTAAAAAACATTTTTTACTTCTTTTTGGTTATTTTTCATTTTATTTGTTTGCAAAACATCTATTAGAACATAAACATTTATAAATGGGACACATTTAAGAGACATATCACATAATAAAATATATCCAATCAGATTACAGTATTAGAAAAGTAACTTTTACTGCTGTATTTCGTTTCATTCATTCCTAAGTTATGATTTAAAATGAAATGTTAACACAGAAGGAGGACTTTAAGAAGATTTCATAGTGTGAGACAATGGCACCGTTATTAAAATATAAACAAGACTTACAGCTGGATCAAAAAGTATAAATCATTAACATATCAGTTAGGATCATACTACAAATGGAGTGAAATATTTATTACAGACAAACAAAAAAAAATTTGAAGCTTCCAGTTTATCTTGCTGGTAGTAGGTGAGGACATCTGACATGGCATGGTCTTAAGCCAGTGAACAACATGTGCAACTTACATTAATTGAAAACATAATTAGACACATTTATGTAGCATGACAACATGATATAAAAATTATATGCAATTAAACAAACATGCCTGTGATGCACGCTTGTCTGTAGAGTAAAAAACACAAGGGAGTAACAGCATAAACAGTAGTGTATTCAGAGAGCTACTCGCGCATCCATACAGAATCTTGTAGGATAAAAATAAAGTGTCCCATTCACAGTGTGGAACATCTTGATTTACAAGGCAGTGTTACACTGTTTGATGGGGAGAAATTCACAACTGACACAGGCAGCAGATAAGCTTCAGTTGCAATGTGATGGTCAATGTAATTGTACTGCAAGAACAAGCCTGAAAGCCGAGAAATATACGCTGCTGGCACATTAAATCAAACAAGGGCAAAGATCAAGAAGTGAGTAAAGTCATGCCAGTAGAAGTTAATTACTTCTCTCTGACAGGCTCAGGGCTCAGAGTATTTTCAGATGTGATCCGAGGGAGATGTGCAGGCTACATAAGGCAGCTAACTACAAGGCATTCCTACAGTTTTCACAAGCTGCTTTGGCTCCTTTATCATGACATTCAGTCACAAACAGTGTGATGCTGCAGGCTGCAAGGCTGTCACCTTATAAATTACCGCAGACGCAAATAGGAAACTGACAGTTTTTTGCCGAGGGTGACAGCTTGCGCTTACAGTAGAATGAGCTCAGTACATAAATGGAAGCAGGGATAGACTGAAACCAGAGGGTATTTCTGATCAAACCACTTTATTTGACACATAAAACCCCACTTTTTATGAGAAACTCACTTTGAACTGTTTACTTTATCTCCTCTGGGGTATGCAGGAGGCTCCAGGCAATCGCTCCCCTCTCTCTCTCTCTCTCTCACTCTCTAAGCTGGTGGCTTTCAGTCAGGAAAAGCGATTCAACTTGGCTCGTGCTGCTACCACCTATCAAACACTGCCATGACCTGGAGGGGTGCGGTCACTGCCCCTGTCATGAACGCAGCACTGGGCACATAATCGAAGAGAGCGCCCGTGAAACGCTGAGCTGAATACTGTTACTGACGTCACATTAGCACGGGTTTCACGGTCCATGGAGCAGTTTTTTTTAAAAGTAGCTGGTTTTCTGCTTTAGACAATCGCTGTCACTGCCATTTACTTGATGTTGGGGTTGCCTACATTACCAGCAGGAGCAAATTCCAACCTGTCCTCAGCAGTACTGAAAGGTAAAAACCTGCAAATAAAAAAAAAGAAAGTTACTGGATATCTGCTCTTTAAGAGGTTAAAAAAACAGTGTAAATATTTTTAAATTCGTTGCTGGGAAAGGTTGACATTTATGAAGTATGAATCTTTCTTGAAAGACAATACCTGCCCAACTGAAGCTAGCAGCAAGACAATGTTTAAATGCTAAGTATTTAAATGTGCAAGTTGTTACATTTTGAAGGGGGTAAACAAATCTCCAGTTTAATAGGCAACCAATATTTAACAAGCTGTTTCAGTTTTCTAATGGCCATCTGATAAGCAGCTTGGAATTATGTCTCCAAAATTCTAAACAGAAAGAAGGGAGTATTTTATTTCAATTGGCATAGTGCTTTGTAGATGTGGAAGGATACATTGAAAACTCCAAAATGTGTTCCGTGATACTCCATTTTTCCAGCTACAGACAGCGAGATGGCTGTAGACTCTGCCCACAGCCATAAACATACCCTCTGTACCAGCCTTATTTATGCCTTTCATATAGTTGAAGGTTTCCTCTATCCCTCCTTTCCTCCAGGGAGTACATGTTGAGCTCACTCAATCTCTGCTTGTAGGGTTTGTCCTCCAGTCAGAGGATCATCCTGGTTGCTCTGTGCTGGACCCCTTCCAGCAATTTCACATATGTCTTTAAATAGGGGTGCCATAACTGCATGCAGTACTCTAGGTACGGCCTCACCAACAACCTATACAGTAGCAGGATGACCTCCTCTCCTTGAGGTGATTCCTCTGGCAATACATCCCAGCATCTCATTAGCTTTAGCTGCTGCTTTGCTACACTGCTCGGAGTGGTTATTTGAACTATTATCAGTACTCAAAGATCCTTCTCCTCCTCTGTAGTGGACAACTGAACCCCTCTCCCCAGCCACTAATAATTCCTTGGGGTTCTTGCTCCCAAGTGCATTACTTTGCACTTCTTTGCATGGAACCCCAGCTGCTATGTGTCTGACCAGTGCTCAAGTTTAGCCAGATCACCCTGTAGCCCCTGCGACCCCTCTGTACCAGCCACCAATGCTCGATCTTCGTGTCATCCACAAAAAGGCTGATCTTATAAATTTCTTATATATATCTTATAAATTTCACTCATGAACGTTGATCATAAAATTTTAGCAAAATTGGTAGTTACAAGATAATTAGCGGGTCTTCCCAGAACCATCTATCATAACCAATATAGTATCATTGAATTTGAAACAGAATTTGATGGCAAACAAGGACCACCTGGCCAATCCAGTCTGCTGATTCCTCCCTACCTACACTATTACCAAAGACTGTACCTGATCTACAGCTCTTTCTCTCAGCCCCACTTTCTTTCCACTGTGATTCCTTGTGCTTAGCCCATGCATTCTTGAACCCTCCATTGTTTTCACCCACACCACCTCTGCTGGAAGACTGTTCCAGGAATCCATCACTCTTTCTGTGAAGAAATACTTCTCACATCTCTCCTGAACCTACTCCCATCCAGCTTCATAGTATGTCCCCTTGTTCCTGACCACCTTTTCTTCTGAAAAAATGCTTCCCTCCTCTACTATAATTACCCCAGTGAGGTATTGAAAGGTCTCAATCATGTCACCCCTCCCTCCTCTGTTCCAGGATGTACATATTGTGGTTCTTTAATCTCTCCTCATAGGGCTTTTGATGCAGACCCTGCACTGTTTTAGTTCCCTCCTCTGAGTCAACTCCACTTAGTCTATGTCCTCCAGATATATGTTCTGTAGAACTGGACACTACTTTAGGTGGGGTCTTATCAGTGATCTATACAGAGGCAACACCACCTCCCTCTTTCTGTTCATGATACCACTCCCTATACACCTCAACATCCCACTAGCCCTCCTAACTGCCTTGTCACACTACCTGACCAATTTAAGGTCATCTGATATGATTACCCCAAAGTCTCTTTCCTGCTTGATGGTTGTCAGTAACACTCTACCCATTTTGTACTCCATACCTGGGTTTCTGTGCCCTAGGTGCATTATTTTGCACTTTTTCAAATTGAAATCCAGCTGCCATACCCTTGACCACTCCTCTAGTTTTCTCAGATCTATACTCATCCTTTCAACCAACCCTGAAGTGTCCACCCTACTGCAGATTTTGGTGTCTTCCACAAAAAGGCAGACCTTCCCTTCCAACTTCTCTGCAATGTCTCTTATAAAGACATTAAAGAGTACCAGTCTCAGCACTGATCCCTGAGGCACCCCACTGGTTACCTTCCCTTCCTCTGAGGGAACTCCATTTACCACTACCTTCTGTTGCCTATCCTCTAACCAATTTCTTATCTAGTTTGCCACCTTTGGACCCACTCGTAAGCTACCCAGCTTGTTTACTAGTCTCCTATGTGGAACAGTGTTGAAAGTCTTCCTGAAATTTAGGTAGGCCATGTTCACCACTCCACCCTGATCAAAATTCTTTGTCGCCCAGTCAAAGAAATCTATCAGATTTGTTTGACATGATCTCCCCTGTTAACTTATGCTGCCTTGGGTCTCATAACCCACTGGAATCAAGATATTCCACAATCCATTATTTCAGCAGTGATTCTATTAACTTTCCCATCACTGATGTCAGGCTGACTGGCATATGGTTGCTAGCCTCCTCCCTTCTACCACTTTTGTGTAGTGGGACTACATGCACCCTCCCTCCTCCAGTTCTGCAGAACCACTCCTGTTTCCAGTGAGCTGATAAATAGAACTGGCAGAGGTGAAGCCAATATCTCCCTGAGCTCCCTCAATACTCTTGAATGCATTCCATCTGACCCCCTTGCTTTGTCCACCTTCAGATTAGTGAGTCCCTTCATGATTCTCTCCTCCAAAAAAGGACTAGTGTCCACCTCTCTCCCTCCAAAACTTCTGTTACCTTTTGTGGCCCCTCCCTTTCTCCTTCCTCTGTGAACACTGAGCTACAGTATTTGTTCAGGATGTCTGCCTTTTCCTGGTGCCCCTCTGCACAGTCCCCCTTCCCTTTTTAACCTTACACTCCCATCCTTGGTCTTCCTCTTTTCACTTACATACCTAAAAAATGCCATGTCCCCTTTTGTTACCTCCTGGGCTATTCTGTCTTCAGTTTAGGCCTTTGTGCTTTCTACTGCTTTCCTTGCTTCCCTCTGTTTCCCTGATACACCTTTCTATCCTTCTCCTTCTGCATCTCCTATACCTTCTGAATGCTACCCTTGTAGTCTTTACCTTTTCAGCCACCACTTTTGAGAACCATAGGGATCGCTTTTTAATCTTGCTTTTGCTCACTTGATTGATGCAGAGATTTTGTTGCCTTTACTATGCTTCCTTTTAGTTTCACCCACTGTTCCTCCACCCCACCCAGGTCATACCCCTGTGAGGTCACCCTGAGGCATTCAATTGTCTTTATAAAATCTGCCTCTTGATATCCAGGACCCTCGCCTTGTGTGGTTCAGTTCTGGAACTATCCTTATATTGAAGTACACTATACAGCGATCACTGATCCCAGGTGGCCTCCCACCTTGAGGCCTGCAATGCTGTCACTGTTAGTGAGTACCAGGTTCAGTATTGCCCTGTCACGAGTGGGTTCACTGAGTAGTTGCCTGAGGAATGCCCTCTGCAGAGAGTCCAGGATGTCCCTGCTTCTAGCTGAAGCTGCTGTTGGGAGGCTCCAGTCTATATCTGGCAGGTTGAAGTCCCCCACCAGCAGCACCTCCCCCTTTTCAGCCATCTTGCCAATGTCTTCCACCAGTACCTTGTCTAACTCCTCCCCCAGTGCTGGAGGTCTGTAGATCACTTCATGCAAATAGTGACTCCATTCCTGTCTCCAGGTGACCCACAGTACCTCTGCCTCCCCCTGTATTCCCTGTATTTCCATTGCTTTTATGCTTTTCCTCACATAAAGCACCACACCCCTCATTTCCTTCTGACACAGTCCTTCCTGAACAGAGTATAGCCTGGTATAGCCATGTCCCAGTCATAATTTTCAGTGCACCATAACTTGGTAATGACCATAGTATCCAGGTTGGCCTCTGCCATGATATCCTCTAGGTCCGGAATCTTATTTCCTAGACTTCTAGCATTCGTGACATGACCTTCTAGATTTTGTTTCCACTCTGCTTGTTGCCCCTTTTTCCTCTTGCCCGCCTCTTTCCCAATCTTTTTAATATTCCTATTCGCTTTCTACCCTTATCTCTACCACCCTGCATTCTTTCTTAATTTTCACCCTGATGGATTTCTCCCTTGGTTTTACTTACTCTCTACCTCAGCCAGTCGGGGGCACAGTTTCTGCCTCCTTGATTCCTTCTGCCACCCTCCTTGACTAGTTTAAATGTTCATCAAAGTAACATTTAAACCATCCACTGAGGACTGCAGTCTCACTCCTGGATGGATAAATGCCATTACCCCTGTATAGGACCTTATCCTCCCAGGTGGTTCCCCAGTCCTCAATGTAGGTGAGCCCTTCATCTCTGCACCATTCCTTCAGCCATGAATTGAAGCTCCTGGTGTGGAGATCCCTCTCCTTTCCTTTGTTCTAGACAGGCAGCACCTCAGCAAGAGCCACTGAGGAAAACCTGTCTAAGACTCCTCCCAGCTCCCTAAACTCCCCCCCGTACTGTCCCAGCCCCCTCCCTATCCAGGTCATTAGTCTCCAGCAGGACAATGACATCCATTTATTTCATTTATTTATTTAAGGTATCAGAATTGCAAACCTTTGAGTCAGAGACTCATTTACAAAAGCTCCACGTCAGAGTACATAGGACAAAGTAGGCAAACATATATCAAGATATAGTAGAGGTGTAGAACATTCCTGTACAATGCAGTAGCTAAAGTTATCATTACAGTTTTCTCAGTTAAGTAGCTGGTGTAGTAAAATCCTATACAAGGTATTAGCTAAAGTTATCATTACAGTTTTCTCAGAGATAAATAGCTCTTGAAGAGCATAATAATAACACAAATGAACTAAAGTGTGGAACATTGTAGGGGGAAAGCCCTAGTCAGGACATGTGTCTCAGCCTGGTGTGGGAGAAACAGCTGCTGAGCTGGCAGGGAAGGTCTGGAGAAAAGACAAAAAAGGGGGGTGAGAAGGGGAGCCACAGCTATGGGCAATTATAGTCAAGGCCACTAGAATTCTGCGGCCACAGAATTTTGTGCAGAACTTGCAATCTACCGCAGAACTTCTGTGGTGCCGCAGAATTCACTCTTTTGGTGACTTTTTATTAATATTTCTGTTTATCCATAGAATCTGGTTCTCTTCCCCTCTTTTTATATCCAAAAACCCCCTATATGCTCAGAATGTGATGTTATCATTGCTATATAATACATTAGCTAATGAAACGGCTGCATTCTGCAACAGAAATGAACAGTCACTTATCTACCACAGCTCCCACTGCCAGAGATGGTGGCACAGCACATCATGCATGGTGATATTTGCTCAACCTGCACTAGCAGCCTAATACAGTTTTCAGTCTTACATTATTTCACTAGGGCCAACTTAAACAAAACCTTGTCAATAGCAGAGACCTGTTTAGTCCATACCTCACTTTGTACTAACCTATTTGTGCCTTTAAGGTATAGAGATGCCATCTGAAATGAATAACTGGTAAAATGAATTTAACTATCATTTTTAAGAAAAATAAAGTAATTATGCCCAGAAAAGTGGAATATACAGTAATAATGTGTAGACCTGTTGAAAGAATAGACCTGTTAAATAAATAATTGCACTGTACGCATTTTTGCCAGGGTTATTGATTACATATTGTCATTGGTTGATAGAATCACCTAAAAGTTATGGAGAAATGTTGTGTGCAGGGACAGCTGTTGGGCCAGAGGGTAACATGCTGTGTTCTGCACGGCAAGTCAGGTTCAGAGATTAGCTTTGGGAGCTGGCTGGGCAGCACAAGGACTGGTGGAACACATCACTACTGAGCCTGGGAAGGTATAGTGCAGTGTTCTGTCACTAGTGGACACATTGTGATAGGCTGGAGAGCCTCTATCTCACAATCGGTTCACATGCATGTCATGGTCTGATAGTGTTACTCAGTGTGTCAAGGAAAACAGGTTGACGTGAAAAATGAGTTTTGCAATAACTCCTCTATTTCATTTCCAATGGGACCTGTATAAATGAGGATGCAAGTTCATGGAAATAAAAAAAAAAAACAAATATATATATATATATATATATATATATATACACACACACACACAGTATCTCTGTCTCTCACCACACACACACACACACACACACACATATATTTGTATGTATGTTACAGATTGCATGTAAATATATAAGTGATACACAGTGGGAACGTCATGAGTGGTGTAGAAAGCACATACAAATATATAAGTGATAGACAGTGGAAACCTCATTAGTGGGATAGATAGCATGCATATAGAAATACCTTATTTATCACATAAGCTCCACTCCACATATGTCATTTATTTAACAGGTTAGGACCTTAAGGGAGAGACATTTGTTTTGCCTTTTTAGGCATAAAATAATTTTTATAAGTCTGTTATTTTTTGAACTAGTGTTACTGTGCTTTCCACCATCCTGATTGCTATAACCACTGCCATATAAATGAAGTCAGAATGACAAGCTGACACTGTGATGTGGTAGTTTGTTGGTGCTGCAGAACTTCTGCAGAAATTACAAACCACTGCCGCAGAAGTTCTGAGGCAAATGGTAGTCTTGCCGCAGAACTTGGTCCTACTGTGCCACAGAAAATAGGCGCTCTGATTATAGAATTATATGAAGAGATGGTGTCGGAGAGATGTTTTGAATGGACCAATCCTTCATTCAGATGTGATTTCAGCAGGGAGGGAGGAAACCAGGTAGGAGCTCTAGTGAAGAGACCCTGGGCCAGGGAGGTCCTGACTTGGGTACATGGAGAGAGTGCATGGAGGAGCTACAGGTGGAGACAGTGGGGAGAAGGCGGATGATTGTAGACAGGCCAGGAGGGCTAAACTGTCTCCAATTTTCTTGGCAAAAAGGCATGACTGGTAGAACAGCCTTTCATCAAAGCTGAGCACATTTGCCAGGGAATACAGTGTGCAGGTGTGGGTAAGCCTGTTGGAATCTGTGAGCAGATGGCAGGCCTTGTTAAGTGACAATTTGATTTTGTTGAGGGCAGTGTTGTCTGCAGCCTCATAGATCAGGAGGCCATAATCAATGACGGATAGGACAGAGGAAGTTATGGCCAGCTTCAGGGCTTCGGGGGGGAGACAGCCCCTGTGGCGGTGTAGTAGCCCAATTTGTGAGTTGACAGCAGAGCAGATAGTATGGATATTGTTGTGGAAGGAAAGAGCAGGGTAGAAGATTATGCCAAGGTATTTGAAGGAGTTTACTTGTTTGAGGGGAAGGTGTTTATTGGACAGGACTCACAGGGGGGAGTCTTTATGTCTACTTTGGTTGTGTGAAAAGAGCATGATCTTTGTTTTTTTAATGTTCAGTACCAGCCTGCAGTCAGTAAACCATTTTTTTGTTAGGCTAAAGGAGTTTTGTAGGGCATTTTGTAGGGGTCAGGGTCTGGGTGGGTGGAGAACAGGACTGTATCATCAGCGTAAAGAAGTACTTTTTCCGAGCAGGTATTAGGGAGAGCAATTAGATATAAACTAAAAAGCAGTGGCACCAGGATAGAGCCCTGAGGGACACCAAAGTGGACATGGTGGCTACCAGAGAGTGTACTATTAATTTTAATGCACTGAGAGTGGGATGAGAGAGAGAGTTGGGAAACCAGGCATAAACGTTCTGTGAGAAGCCTATTTGCACAAAGATGGATAGGAGGAGGGGATGGCTGATTGTATCAAAGGCTTTCAACAGGTCAGTTATTACCACACTGGCTAGGTACCTCTTGTCAAGAGTAGAGTGTATGTAGTTGGTGAATTCAAGGAGGGCAGTGGTGGTACTATGTCCTCAGCGGAAGCCATGCTGCTCCATGCAGAGGAGGTTGTGAGAGGTGAGGTAGTCAGAGAGCTGATCTGCTACTATCTTTCTAAGGCCTTAGAGAGGGTCAGAAGGATGGATATTGGCCTTTCTCCCTCCTGTCCTGCTGTCCTAGTGATCCTCAGGCTCTACTTCCCATCCCTCTGTGCCATGGTGCCAGGTAAGCACCTAACCTGCCTCTCTTCTGCTTTCTTATTCCAAAATCTGTTCCCCTCAGAGTTGAGTCCCCCACCAGAAGTTGCTTCTTCCTCCTTTGGGGTCCTGTACCACCCTCTGTGTGGTCTCCACTATGGAGGGCCATCACATCCTCCCTGGTCACTTCCATGGGTGCTCCTCCTGGTAGTCCCACCCTTCCAGAGTAGTGTAAGAATTAAGTAGTGGTACTAGTTGAAGAATGTACCTCTGTTCCACCCCTCCACCGTCCACCATATTCCAGCCATTCCTACTCCCTGGCATCCCCTGAGGTAACTGTGGCAGATTTTGTGGCACCTGGTTGGGAAAAAGGTCCTCCCAATCCTAGCCAACTTGGCCTGGCATCTAGTGACCTCCTCCCTCAACCCAGGAAGGTGTGTGCAGATGGGGCAGCACTGCAGTCTCCAGAAGGTCTCTCTGAAAGCTGCCCCACATCCACTGCACTACACCACTCCCAGCATTCTCAGCTTCTATTCTCTTACTTTCCTGTATCTTCCTAGTACCCTTAGACTAGAATCAAAATATATGGAGTACTTCCTACGCCTCCCTTACTCCCTTAACCTTTCATAAATATAATATACAAAATATATAAATAACTATTTCACTTGCATCAAATCTTACTATTATCCATATGTTTAAAACAATGTTTAAAGCAAATCCATTATCCAGGGGCAAACAATTTCACAAGCAACTTGGAAGGTTCAATTATTATTTGAATATATTAATAAATTTCCAGAAAAATACTAAGGGTTGCAGCTAAGGCATTTGACATATTTTTTTTTCAGTTAATTTTTTTATTGAGAAATCTTTTAGATGTAACATCCTAATACACAGGAATCTCTAGGCAGCATAAACAAACAAATAAGAGTACTATGCATGCACAGTAAAGTAAAAGCAGTACATCAGCAGGGATACCAGAATAATGATACAACAGACATTGAGACACATAAAAAACGTACACTCCAATCTAGAGGAGAAGGAGGAGGTGGGGCAAAGTAGAAAAAGCAGTATGAGGGAGGAGGAGTGCAGTTATGAGGAACATTCCAGGACATGGTGTAGATATGTTGGGCTCTGCAGTGGGTTGGGAAGAATATATTAGGACCCCATGAAGGTGACCCAAATGGTTTAATAGGCATCCAGTGTTTTCATGGTAAAGTGTAACATTCTGACCATAGTAGTCAAGGTGCAAACTGTAGAGAGCCACTGGGTGCAAGTTGGAATTTTATAAAATGGGGAGACTAAATCATGCGATTTGATTTGTTTTTACCTGTGCATCAAATCCGTTTGATACATGGGTAAAAACAAGTATTGGAAAAGGGGATCACAGTACAGAGAGGGAAAAAAACAGTGTGCCATCAGAATGTTGAGGTTTTGAACTGGTGCCATGTTTTTAAAACATTAATGAGGAAATGTTAAAGAAGCTGTCCAATAACCACATAAATCTTACATTTTAAATTTGAATATAAATTGTCTTTTGTATGTTCTGATTTCAGTGTATGCCTCTTGCATTCATGTTTAGTCCCACTGTCCGTATCACACTGCCACTCCCACAGTTTAAACCAAGAGAAATGGCTATGTCCTTTTTTAAAACTATAGTTATTGAACTAAACTCTGCCTTTGTCTTGGTAAACTGTTGGGGGGGGCAATGTAAGGAAATACAGCCTTTTATTTCAGTTCCTGGTTTCAGTACAGCCACTTGCTCAACCTAGTCATTTAAACTCAGGGTGTCAGAGCTCCTAAATTAGAAACCCATCATGTTTCACACTGATTGAGTAGATTTATGCTGTCCCTCCCTCCTTCTAATTCTGGAATGTGGTCAGTTGCTCGAAAACACAGTCCCTTTGGATTACTTAAATGTTTTTCACAAAAATGAGCCCCCAGAGCATTCTCAAATTTCATTTTAATTATTGCTCTTACATGCTCCTGCATGAGATTTTTCAGAGGTCTTATGGTTCTGCCAGTGTAGAGCTGTTTACAGTCACACCATGTTGCGTACATTGTAAATGTACTACAACAATTTAAATAATAATTCACTTTAAACTTTTGTGCAGTTCTTGGATGTGTAAAACACTCTCATGTGATGGAAATATTTGACTGCTTTCTTGTAAATGAAAAATGAGTAATGTTATTAAATGCGATTATATACAACAAAAAGTATGTGTATGTAATAAAATGTGAATTATAAATGTAACAACATTATATAAAAGATTCTGTGTAAGTGTTTTATGCATGTTCACAGGATGGAATTTTGTATTGCACTTTTTCTCTAATCCATTTGCACTGTTGTAATTAATTGAATAAAAGAATGAATGTAATTAATGAAATTGTGGGCTGTATATAAACAGTACAATGGATGGCTAGCACCACCCCATGAGGAAGACCAATGTGACAGGGTCGATTCGTAGGGGTGTTAGCATGGTTAATCTGTCTTGCTGTTAACCTTTAAGTAAAAAAAAATGTTATTATTCTCAGCTTATTGGTGTGTGCCCAGCTTTGTTCATCTTTTTGCATCAGTTTTATGGGCTGGAGCACTTTTGAGAGGCTGATGTGCACTTTTTGTCAAATTTCAGGGTCTGGAGTAACTCAGATTGCAAGGTACCTAGTACCTTTTGGTGACCACTGCAGGCTGTGATTAACCAGTGTGCCAGGGGAGCACGAGATTTAGAGGATAATCTTTTATTACTAAGGTTTGTCTTAAGGCCCAAAATAGCATAAACCTGTCATGGGGTCTTAGCCCTTCTCAGTTGCTTGGTGGCAATAAACCAGTAGAAGAAACAACAGACAAGTGGCATATGTGGTAATAAACTTGTTTATTACACAAAAGCAGACATATGCCCTAAAAACAGGTCTTACCAAATGGACACTGGGAGCCAGAGTTTCCCAATACTCCAGGGTATGAAGATGGTCTCAGTAAGCATACATAATACAGCAGGTTATATACTATGATAATCACCATAGCAACTATTACTTTTGTCTGTAAGGTTAATGGGTGTGTAATGGAACCCGCTCATCACTTTGACGGGACCAGACAGTACCTCTAGCTGATGATGCAGTTTTGTCATCTTAGCTCTGCACTGTATGTGACTAACCTTTGCATTGTTCTGCCCAACACCTTTTGCAACTCTTTCTGTAACACTCTACATGAGGTGCTCAATTCACAGTTGTCCCTAAGCAACCTATCCAACTCATCACTTACCCATTTCAGGTCATCTTCAACCTCATTCCTCCTCACGCAAAGACTCATTCATCTCACTCTCAACAAATCATTCATTTGCAAAACTTGCCTCTTATCCTGCTTCAACCTACCACAATCCTCTCAACATGCATAACTCTCGATCAGTATTCTGTACAGTATAATGCAAAAGAGTCTCATTCTTACTAAACAGGAACTGAAGTTCTTCTTCTGGTCTCTGCTCTTTCCTAAGACATTCAGATGCCTGCAGGCTCATCTCATTCTTAAGAACAGAGTGTTGCAGTTCAAGGGATTGAAACCTCAACTCAGAGGCTTCCATAGCAGCATAGAGAGCCGCAACCAACAGCCCTTTAGAATCATGCTTTTTGTCTTGCCCTGAGTACTGGGTTGAGATCCCAGCATGGGGTTGGAGATTTTTGCATCCGCACGGTTGCTCCAGCCTCCATGAGAAGTGATAAAGTTAGAGACATCAAGTCTCAGATCTGCACAGATATTGGACATGGTAGAAAAGGTTAGAAAACCCAAATGAACCTGACAGTGGTTACTGTGCTGTGTATCGATCCACAGTGGTTGAACCAAACAGATGCATCATGGAATCCTGCAACTCAAAACTGCAGTTGAACAAGGTGAGACAGCATCAGCCTCGCCCAGTAAGCAGCCAGACTTTACACGATGCTACAGAGTGAAACAACATGGGTGAGGTGGTACAGGTGTGTACACCTACTTACTACCTGCAAGGGAAAAGCCAACAAACAGTGAATCTTCATTAATTTAGACCACCATTTTTCTTTTCTTGATTTTCCTCTCCCTTCTCCCCCTCTAGATCTCTGTACCAGGTTCATTGCCCCGATATCCTTGTTGGAGGTCCAGACTGCCATCAAAAAGCAAAAACGATGCACTTCTCCAGGATCAGATGGTCTAACAGTGGAGCTTTACCACACATTTACTGATATTCTTTCCCTTTCCTTACCGTGCTTTTAATGCTATTATTTCTTCTCATTCTCTCCCTACACTTCTTGGATGCCATCATGTTTCTTTTGTATAAGAAGGGGGATAGGGCAGATATTCGGAATTGAGGCCACTGAGCCTTTGAATGTAGACTACAAGATTTTTGCCTCTGTTTTGCTCCATCGACTTCTTCCTGTTGCATCACATGTTATCTCTGAAGTTCAGACTTGTGCTATTCCACATCGCTTCATTGTTTTGAATCTTTTCTACGGAATGTCTCTGCTTTCAGCTCTTCTTCTTCTCCCTCACTTCTTCTTCTCTAGATCAGCAGAAGACGCTCAAAAGGGTGAACCATGATTATCTTTTCCATGTCCTTTCTCACTAAGGTATCCCATGTCGTTTCATCCAGTGGCTCAAATTGCTTTATTCTACTGCATGGATCCAGCCTTATGTGAATGGCACCCTTGTCCTCATTCTTGAGTAGGACTGGAGTTCAGCAAGGTTGCCCATTGAGTTCTTTCTACATTTTCATATTGATCCCTTACTTTCAGAATTTTGCATCATCCTTCTATTTCTCATCTCTCTTTTTTTCGCCTGCTGTACCTCCGTGTTAGCTTATGCAGATGACCTATGTATTCTCATCACACCACAACTTCAAGAGATGGCCTTACTCCATCTCCTCTCAGACTTTGAGCGAGTATCTGGCTCTAGGTTGAATTTCAGTAAAAGCTCTGCTGCATACCTCCCATTGTTGCCTCTCCCTAGTTCTCCTACTTCTACTCATCGTATTGCTGGGGTACCAGTCTGTTATACTCCCATCAAGATTTTAGGGCTGTCCTTTGGTGCACCGGATGATGCCCTCGTCAACTGGACTGTTGTTTTGGACAAGGCTTTTCACACTGTTGCTTCCTGGAAGGGTCATACTATTTCTAAACAGAAACGAGGTTTTGCTGTTGAAAACTTTTGTCCTTCCTCTATTTTTATTTTATTTATTTATTTATTTATTTATTGGAACATCAGTTTACAACCTTTGAGCCAGGGGCTCATTTACAAAGGTACCTTATCACAGAGAGGACAGAAACAGTGAAAACAACATTTTACAATACACAGAGTACAAAAAATTTGTAAGGAATGAGAACATTGGACAGAATACAGTTTTAGAATTACAGGAGTTGGCGAGCACATGTAGGTTCAGAGTAGTTAGAACAGTTACATTTCAGTAATACAGGATTGGCAGTGCACAAGTAGGTACAGACAATTTGTACAGTAAGATAACAGTGGCAGAAACTATGCAGAGATAATCATTGTATTTTTTCACTTGGCTTCTGTTTTTCCGGTTCCCTTTTCTTTGGAAGCTCGTTTGTATAATGTTTTCTTTCAGGGCTTCTGGGGTAGTCACTTGAACCCAGTGAAAAGGAATTACACGTATCTTGATTATAGCCATGGCAGTGTTCAGATGTTGAACCCTTTGGTGTTCTTTCACTGTTTTTTTCTCAAGACCACTTTTCCTTCCTTATTGCAAGCCCAGATGGATTTTTGATTTTCCCTTCTCCATCATTGTGCTGCTCCAATGTGTGCGGCATGGCGTCTTCCGCCAACGGAGATTCCCTGGAATTTTTGGAAATATTATCTCCCTCGTTTTATTATCCCCGCTTTTTTAAAGATTCGTCAATGGTTTTTGACTCCTACAATGCTTCTTTCTTCATCCAGGAAGCAACTATATCAGTCTATTCTGGGATCATCCATTCTGGACCTCCCGGTGTTGCAGAACCCTCTTGGCTCTGTTCTGGACTCTTTTTGTGTCTTTCGCCAATTGACTGATCCCTGCATTCCACAGCGGGTTTGGGATGTGACCTGGCTTTCATGTCACGGCAGGCTAGGTGTTCGGGATAACCTGAAACATAAATCTCAGGAGGAAAGAACTTGTCCTCATGACTTGTGCCCTTGTATTCCTGAAATCATGTTTCATTTTTTATTGATTGCCCTCTGCTTTACCTGTTTGGACCCTTCTCCTTCACAAGTGAAAAGACAAGACCCTTCTACTCTCACCTATGATATTTTTAATTTATGGCTTTCTATCCTTCTGGTCTGAGTCGTTATCATCCCAGTACATTGCTTTGATTTTTGCCTTTGTGCTGCTACTATTTATGGCAGGCCAGATGTGCATTTTGCTGCAACAAAAGTGTGTACTCCCATAAACAGTAACCCAAATTTTGCAGGGTTTGTGTATTATCTATAGCTCCAAGCAGGCCTCATTACCATATGGGTTTTCCGATGCTACTGGGATTTCTGATCCTGGATTTTTTCCTGAGTTTATTTTTCTTTGTACTGTGATGTTCCCCTGCCTTTTCATTTGGACTGGGTTGGGAGTCAGGGATGGTTTTTATCTCCTAATGTAGATATTTTCTGTTTGCGGTTACTGTATACTGTAATACTTCTTCATGTTTTGATGTTCCTTTATTATGAACTGCATGATGTAACATGCTCTTGCATGTTTTCTTTTCCTTATTGAACTTCCCTACTTTTTAATGGGGATGAGACAAGGGTTGTGTAACAGCTTATTTTTGTTTGTAGTTTCAAGTATGCTGTTATTCCTCTTTTTGGTTTTTCTCTTTTTGGTTTATGTATGAAGCAATACATTTCTGTATATTTTGTTTTCAGTTTTTGAATAAAAAATTCCCCTACTCTTTTTTGATAAGTGCCATGGGATCTTTAGCATCCACCTGAACTACCACCAATCCAGGCAGATGAGACCTCGGTTTAATGTCTCATCCTATAGATGGCACCTCAGATGTGCAGCACCCCACCTCATGCTGCACTACAGTGTTAGTATTGGGATATTAACCCAAGTGCCAAATGTGGGAACTGACCCCTCAGCCCTCTGATCTCCTAGCCTCAGAGGTGAGTGTGCTACCTACTGAGCCACTGCACTGCTTTAGAAGCTTCCCTCTTGATAAAGCACCCACAGGGGTGCCAAATAATTGTTGGGAGCTCCTTTTGCACAGTGGGGGTACTGTATTTACTTGTCTTTATATTTTGTGCTGTTTTTGTAATAAATTAAGCTTTTATATGCCACTGTATATATGTGTATGGCTTAGAGATGTGTGGATTATAAAATTCCACCTGTGGAATACCCACAGAATAACTATTCTGATTCCATGGAAGTTCATGGAAGTTGCATAAACATTCCACAGAATTTTGCCAAATGTTAAATTTCAGTTATTTTGCTCTAGTTTTAAAACTATGCATCCAATTGACACTGCATTTACTATGTTGACAGTCTGTAACAGCTTACATAAGTGTACCAAATTTGGGGGGTATTTGGTTGAAATGGGGCGGAGTCATGGGTAGCCAGACATTTAATCTACATTAAATTTCAGTTTTTTCAATCTAATTTTACAGTCTCTTAACCAAATTTCTTCACAGTTTTGGGATTTAGAGAAACTTACAACATGAATTTGTGCACCACATTTTATGTCTCAAGTTTCAATGGGGGCTGAGTTATAGGTAGCCAAACATTTTGCCAAAATTTAGATTTCTATTTTAGTATACTTTTGATAGCATTCATTGCAATGTTATAACATTTTTCAGGTATACAGGTCATCACTACATTTATATATGTACATAGTTTCACATTTCTAGCATCAAATGGGGTTGAGCTATAGTCTGCCAACCATATTGCCAAAACGTTTGTTATTTCCTCTAATTTTAAAACAACATATTCAAATTTAACCAGATTTGAAACATTTAAACTAGCATTCCACATGGTCATTTCTGACAAAGTTCATATTTACTGCATTTAATGGGACTGAATTAAAAGTAGTCAAATTTTCACAAAATTTTAAAAATTTAATTTTGCAAGAATTTAAACTGAAATTTATAAACCCTGAAACTTAAAAACTAGAGAATGTAATTCTATTAAATTTGGCAGATTCTTAGACCTCATAAGGAGACTGTGTGTATCAGTTTTATTAATTGCTTGCTGCCAGAAACTGCAAAATAATATGTGTACTTACAGTCAAATTCCATGAGTCTTTGTGAAAATTGTGGAATTTCATGATAATGCCATAAAGTTGGAATTTGTTAATTTCATTCAGCCTTTTCAGGGGGGTTCAAAGTAAAGGAAAGGGGCATGAAAGGTAGGTAGTGCAGGGGGGTCACCAGGTTCAGGAGTTACAGTAGATGCATAGTTTCACCAAGAAATGGTCAGCTGAGCTAGGTAGCGCACCAGTGGTAGACCCCTCCAGATGGAGCAAGGAAGCAGAGTGCCAACAGTTCCAACCTGAATGCAGGATAAACAAGGATCACACCCAGAAAAGTGATGATCCAAGGAGCCTGACATATGTGCAAGTCTGGGACTTAGAGATACTCAGAAAGATGTAGTGAGGGGAAACAATGTCTGGGGCACCGGGGAGGAAGAATTCTGGCTATTCCAACAGAATAGATTGATAGGAGAATCAGTAGGTGACTCTTATTTTGGGGATTTTGTCACTGTAAAGAACAAAGAGGATAGCAGTGGGATCAGTAGTTCTACTGAGTCAATCTGGCTATGCTGAGAGAGAAGGGGGGAGAAATGGCACACAGAGAAGAACAGCAGGGCTGCAAAAAGCTCAGCCCAACTTACCAAATTAAGCAGTGATACGTGCATTGTGAATGATAAATTCCACAAAAAGACTTCTGGATGATTCTTCTATATGCTACCATAAGTATTTGAGAAAATGTTACCAATTTTTTTTCCACTGTATATTTAAAACTGCTAAGCCGGTTTACCAGTTGTGTCTAGACACCAGGATACACATTGGGTATGCATGTCAACTGTTAAGTCTAAGCCCACAAGAGCAGAGAAATTACAAGCATCCACATATCTGAGTTTTCACAAAATGTAGCAAATATTTACATAGTACACTTTTGAACCCCTGTAACTTAAAAATCTCAAATCCAATTTTCTCCATATTTAGAAGATTCTATAACCATCCAAAAAGGTTATATGTGCTAATTTAAACATGTCTATCTCCAAAGGTGCCTGAGTTATGTGCAGAAAGTTCCCGCAAAAAATAAAATGACAGATTTTAAGCACATACAGTATACATTTGAAAATATGCATCCCAATGACATGACATTTGGCACATTGCTAGAGCACCTAAACTCAAGTAATCAAGCCAAATGTAAGATATCTGTCCCAATAGATGGCTGAGGTATATGCAGACGCAATTTTTAATGAAATTTCCCCCACAAAATAAAATGACAGATTTTGAGCACCTATAATCTTGAGACAATCCATCCTAATGTCATGCAGTCTGGCACATTGTTAGAACTCCTATCATCAAGTAATAATGCCAATGTTACAATCTCTGGCCCAATTGATGGCTGAGGTGTATGTAGATAAATATTTCCATGAATTTACCCACAAATAAATTAAATGATAGAGTTAGAGCACTTATAGATTTGAGACATTCCATCCTGATTTCATGATATGTGGCACATTACATATGCCAATTTTCAGAAATCTAGCCCAATAATAGCAGTTATGATCACATTAATATATTTTAAAAATTCTACAAAATGTCAATGAAATTCAATGGAATTTCACAGAATTTCATGCAATTTCATTGAAATTCTGTGAATTTGGAATTTTCTTTTTATGCATAGCTTTATGGCTGCTCTCTAGATGTAGCAAAAAGCTTGGTCTCTCTGGTTCCACATTGTATTGTTTTTGACCAACTGCTTCTGCTTGAGGGAGTGATCCTTCCTTCTGTTGCCACTGACTGTATGTTTGGGACACCGCACCAAGCTGGGAAAACTGCATGGGACCATGGAGGTTATGTATAGCCAACAACTGCGACCCAGCACTTGCACAACAGGCAATAACCCCCACAGTGTTTTTTCTGATTTATTCTCCCATGGGGGACACAGACCCTTTTTTAATTGAGAACTCTAGAGAAAAAAATGCATCCCAGACCCCAATAGATAATGTAACCATTGATGCCGCATATAAACAACTACAGAGGGTGGCATTACGAGCCTGTAGAATACATTCGCAGTAAACCACCTTGCAAGCATAGTTGGCAGTGGAACATGTAAGGATCCTCAAATTACCTGCTTTTGGTATGATAGTACATCCCTTATGACACTATGAGATGAAGCTCATTAAAGGTAGTGCCTTACTCATTGACTCCTTACTTGATTCAAAAGATCCGCAACAGGAGAAACAGGCAGAATTAAATAAAAAAGTACACATTTTTGCCAGTTTTGCAAATAGTCCTGACTGTAAGATATGTAAAGAAGAACTGAAAAGCTCCATAGAGGTACAGGACTTTAAAATCAAGGTGGCTAAACAAAATAAATGTTTGTGAGATCAGAAAGACTATAAATCTGTGTATATATCTTATTGGAGTCAAAAAGAACAAGCTGAAAATCAGCAGCAGCCCAAGTCCATTTTAAGGCAAACAAATGAAACAATAGGGGAGACAGAGAGAGAGAGAGAGAGAGAGAGATGGATTTGGATAACTCAAGCAACACTGTTTTTTAGAACTATCCCCCCAATCAGATATGTCACAGATGAACCCACAGATCAGATTTCAGAAGCAATGAGAAGACAGAAGAGGAGAAGAACTAGGAGTGGTTGCCAGAGCATGGAGACCAGGACAACAGCAACAATGGAGTAATACATGCCAGAGAGGTCAAACACACATGGGAGGTCAAAAACTCAACAGATGGAACCAGAAAACAAAACAGCAAGGAGGTCAAGTGACACCAGGAGGCAACAGAAGAGACAAGCAGGAGGACAACAACAGCGACACAGGAGACTCTACAAGAAAAAGAAACAGTACCAGTGGTAAATATCTCTAGTTATCAACTTACAGAGGTAGAGAATTCTGTATTGGAAAAAGGTTTAATGTTCGTTTCTTCTAAAAGTAGTGATTTATTTGAAAGCATTATTGAACTATGTAAATTTACAAGGAAAGTTAATTTGCAATTTTTTTTTTTTAAATGTGCAAATGATACAGGAGAAATGTCAGATTCTGAAGACACCATTCAGGACAGTGTAAATGTATTCAGAAGAAAATCCACCTTCTGTCCTGCACCAGTTGCCTCTGTGCTAGCATTTGAGCAGGTCTGTGAAAGAGAGATATGGGACTTGTTTCACAAAAACAAGAGACCCTCATATTTTAACATCAGTATTAGTGAAAGGCTAGCTTTGAAATATTTAGAAACTAATAACAATCTAACAATAAAGCCAGCAGATAGAGAAGGTGCCAAAGTTGTAATGGGCACAGAACATGATGTAAAAGAGGTTACACAGTAACTAAATGACACACATGTGTACAAAAAGCTTAGCTCTGATCCTATAAAGCAATTTAAAAACAGGACTGATTTTTTTTAATGCATGCATACAATTGTGGCATCATTCACTCTCTGAAAAAAGATTACTTGACAGTGGAACATCCAATACTTGCCAGTTTTTATATTCTGCCCAAGATACATAAAACCATATTAATCCCCCAGGAAGACCTACTGTGACTTGCATTGGGTGTCTAACAGAAAAAAATATAAATGTTTGTAGATTACTATCTGTGTCCTCTGGTGTGCACATTACCATCTTATATTAAAGATACAACACATCTCCTGCACAAACTGTTGTCACTGAAATTAGATGATTGCCTACTAGTGACCATGGATGTTACATCACTGTACACCAATATAACTCATGCTGGGCGGCTTACAGCCATATGATATTATCTGGAAAATTACAGTACGAATGAAACCATCCTAATTAATTTTTTAATTGAGAGTGCAGAACTAGTGTTAATCTGTAACTATTTCACATTTAAGGATACGGCCTATTTACAAATACATGGGAGTGCCATGGGAGCATATTTAGTGCTAAGCAATGTCAACTTATATATGGGTTTATGGAAACAGGGAACTATTACGACTCCATTTTTAAATCCTTTCTATAACAACACTGATGGAGAACTGTTATGAATCCACTTTCAAATCATTTTTATAACAACATTGTTAAGTATTTCAGGTTTTTTTGTTGATCTGTTTTTCATCCTCTGTGGGACAACAACAGAGCTGAGATAATTTACTGAATACCTGCATGGGTCTAACCAACATTTATTTACTGTCACTGAAGATGCTTTGCGGGTATCATATTTAGATGTTGTTATATCTAAGTCAGCTACAGGGACAATAGAGACTAATCTGTATAGAAACTCTACAGATAGAAATTCTTTACTGCAGGTCTCAAGTATGGAACCCCACCATACCATGCATAATGTATAGTGCAGAAAGTTTCTAAGGGTATACAGAAATTGCACAAGAGAAGAGGGCTTTGGGCCAGATATTCAAAGCTTTGCACCTGGCACAAATCGAGAGTGCTGGAATAGCACTGGATTTGTTCCAAGCTGCAATATTCAAAAGCCCTAATAGCACTGGTGCTGTGTGATAGCACCAACGCTAAAAGTTAATGTATGCAGGGATGGGGGTTAGGGGAGTGGCCATGAATGCTGGTGCAGTGGCATATTCAAAAGCATAGTGCTGCACTACAGGATTTAGTGCCACCTGTACAGCGGCGCTAAATACCTCCTGCAAAAAGCATGCAATAATGCGGTGGGGGTACTTGAAGTCATTTGAAGTGTAGCTTTGATACACTTTGAATTACTGCTATGGAAGCCCCTGGTAGTCTAGTGGTCCCCCCACCCTCCCATCATGATCCTGACCCCTGTAGCTGCATGAAATAAACAAATTTCCTGGTAGTCTAGTAGTCCCCCCACCCAGCAGTGATGACCACCGCTCCCCCCCAAATCAACCCACAACAGAGATAGTGACCAGCTTAGCCCTCCTCTCACCAACATGGCTGGCTGCCGATTGAGTTATGAATGAGTGGTACTGTAATGAATGAGCATGTCCACGTGCGAGGATGCATGCATTCACTACAGTACTGCTCATTCATAACTCAGTCCAGCAGCCAGCAATTGTGGTGAGAGAAGGGCTGAGCTGGTGGCTGGCTCCATTCATGGGTTGATTTTGGGGGAGGACAGCAGGGGTCATCACTGTCAGGTGAGGGGGTGGGGGGACCATTAGACTCCCAGGGAATTTGTTTATTTTATGCAGCTACCGGGGTTGGGATCATGATGGTGGGTGGGGGGACCACTAGACTACCAGGGTCTGTAACGTACATGCAGAGGAACAGACCTTGACAGCAGAAAAGGACTGCATGGCCCACCCAGTCTGCACAGTTCCTTACTTTATGGATATGCTGCAGATCCTAGTTAGACTATAACCTACATCCTCCTCCCCACCAGGATTGCCTTCTGCCTGTCCCATGCTTTCTTGAATCATCTCACTGTTATTGCACCCACAACTGCTGTGGGGTGCCTATGTTGGTGTTGTGGGCCTGGTGGGGGGCTGTCCTCAGGGCACATATGAGCACAGGCAGTGTGTGTGTGTGTGTGTGTGTGTGTGTGTATATATATATATATATATATATATATATATATATACAGTATAGTATATACACACACATACACACTGCCTGTGCTCATATGTGCCCTGAAGGACAACCCCCCCGGGCCCCCAACACCAACATAGGCACCCCACAGCAGTTGTGGGTGCAATAACAGTATATATAGATACTGCTTGTAGTGATGCCTGGGCAAATTGTATGCACTGAATGTGCCTGCCTACACCCATATCCTGCAGCATCCAGCCAGTACTTTCATTCCGATCAAAAGGTGGAGCTGTGTGCTCCATGCAGTAGCACCAGGTGAACTACATGGAAATGTATGCTAAGCAGCACATAATGAGATGCAAATGCAACTGTTTTCCGACAGATTACCTAAGTAGGCTCATTTGCATATGTGCTTTGAATATAACAAACTTTTGCCCCAGGCTAACCTGTTTGCACTGGGCTAATATCTTAGCACTGTGCAATTGGCTTAGCCCTGAACAAACCTCACATCAGCATAGCACAGTTCTGCAGAGTGTGGCCTGCTTTGTTCTTTGCAGTTGGTGTGAAACACCTCTTTGCAATCACACACATTGTCCTCTACCTGCAGCTCTGACTTGCTCCACCTCTGTGTCCAATGGGCTGCCACTGCATTTTGCATGTCCCTGTTGTTATATTCAGAGCTGTCTTATTTCCCGGGCTATTTTAGCATTGCACTCCCAGCCATACCTCTCAACCTTTTGTCCCCCAAATGTGGAACATTGCTTGTCAAAATGTGGAACAAATGAGCAAAATGTGGAACACTTAAATCTTTACCCAAGAAGCTCAAAACACTGTTAAAATGTTGCATTTATGTTCAGAAAGTCTGTTACTACTTGAATAATATATTTTTTGCATCATTTACTATGGATTTTTGCTTTAAAATATTGACTTTGAATGTGGAACAAGTACTCACAATGTGGAACTGGGAGCTTTTGTGAAGTAAAATGGGGAACGTTCCTTGTAATGTGGTACAGTTGAGAGGTATGCTCCCGGCCCAGTTTGCCCAGCTTCCTTAGCATGCTATACTCAGCAGGTTTAGCACCAGGGCTATTCCTTTTGAATATGGCAGACTATTTGTTCCAAGCTAATGTAGCATGCCAAGCAGTGCTAATTTTGCCCCGGGGCGAAGTTTCGAATATCGGGCCCTTTATAGGTGCTTTTACACACAGGTTTACGTAACGGAATAACTGTTACAGAAACAGTATTCCATTACATCCCTTGTGTGTAAAGTGCATCTGTTTCATTCCATAGGCGAACATTAGTCCAAACCTCAATCTCTGCTTTTTGCGGTTTGCACCGTTGTGTTCCGTTTCGTCGGGCTGTGTAAAACAGCCATTCCGAAGTGGTGCACAAACAGCAATAGAGCAGCAAGCTCTGTGGGGGTGCTGAAACACAAATGGAGGTGGGAGCCGACAGAAAACTCGTAGAGTGTAAAGGGATCCTAAAAATGCAACAGAGCACAATGGCACCACAGGTAATGCTCATTTTGTTTTAAAAACCTGTGTGTAAAAGCACCTTATGTCTCAAGTCTATGAAATGTGTGGGAGTGTGACAGGGTGGAATAGGACCCCATCCCAGTTGTTTAGAGAAAGTGTTTAAATGCAAGGATCTATTCTTTCCTTTTCTGTTTCTTCTCTGTCTGGGTGCGCAACCCAATTTTCCTGTGAGACTTCAGATTTGATCACCCCGAAAATCTCGCAGTTATTTGCCTCTCGCTATCTCTCAGTCTTCCCTTGCTGTTTGTCTATTCTTCCCTTGCATATCTGCTGACATAAAAATATATGCAATTCTTTGAATGAAAATGTAACTGATGACTTCTGGTTCTGCCACGGACCTACTGGCACGGTAAACGAGCAGCTCCCCCACAATCCAGCTATTAACTTTGCTACATCTCCTCATTGGATCAGTCAGACCACAAAAATTTCCACAAATATGCCTGAAAATGGCCCTAAAAGGAGACTGGGGCCAAAACTGATGCCTAAAAAAGATGTTAGGCTCAAGGATGCAGATCTATATGGCAGCGGCATAGACCAGGGTACGAGGAGCAGATCACCATCCAGCACAAGAGGATCAAAACCAGATGCAGATGGCGAGTTAGAGCATCTCTCGATTTGAAATGCTGCTGAGAGAAATCCAGGGCTCCAGATCTGATAATAAAAAAAGAATTTCAAAGCATATATGAAAAGCTCACTAAATTGGAAAACCGGATGGACCAAATGGAGGAGCGGGTAGCGGTTACAGAAGACCAGACAACACAACTGGGAGAGGTCCTGGAGCTACTATTACAGCAAATGGCAAAGCTGCATGCTAAATTGTTAGATTTAGAAAGGCGTTCAAGGAGAGATAATCTCAGAATATACGGTTTAAAGGAGGGAGCTGAAACACATCCAATGGCAGACTTTGTTGAAAACTTTTTAAAAGATATACTTTACTTGCTTCCAGGATACAATTTACAAATAGAAAAAGCACATCGCTCACTAATCAAAAAACCAACTGATCCAGTGGCCTGTCCAAGATCTGTTGTCATCAAGTGTGCAAGTTTTAAAGTGAAGGAGGACATATTGCGCTGTGCATGGTCACAGAAAACACTGAAGTATCCAGACTCAAAAATCACGATGGATCATGACTACCCACCAGAAACTCAAAATGGCAGACAACAATACTCCCCAATGCTTAAAACACTATAGGAAGAAGGAATTAAGTTCCAGACACCTTTTCCAGCACGCCTAAGAGTCCTCTGGGAAACAGGTACTGTAATTTACAGTTCGGCACAGGGGGCCAGACAGGATTTCCTTAAAAGAGGTCTTCAGGTTGCAGGACCACAGATGGAACAAAGTGCTCTGGGGTGTCATTTCCATACAAGGCATAACATGGGAGACAGAGAAAATAAACTAGTGTTATATGCAGATGACATCTTGGTGTATTTGTCTTCACCAGAGGAAACCCTAATAGAGCTGATAGAACAGTTAGGTAGATTTTCTAAGATCTCAGGGTACACACTTAACAAAAATAAGACGGATATACTGTGTCTACACTACACACCTACCTCCTCAGTTAAGGAAAAATACAGAAATGGGAACTGCCTAAGATGTGCTATTTAGGAATTTCTGTAGGTACTAGATCAAAGGAGTTACATGAGCTTAATTACCCCCCACTAATAAACCAATTAAAGAAAGATATCCAAAGATGGAAACTCCTGCCCTTGACATTCGGGGAGAGGGTGCAGGCATTGAAAATGAATGCACTACCTCGCCTATTGTATCTATTTCAGTGTGTCCCTTGTGAGGTTCCGCAGTACGTGTTGGCAACTTGGTAACAAATGTTCCTCTCCTTTGCCTAGGGGAAAATACAACCTAGGATAAACAAAAAAGTTCTCTATCTGCCAAAGAGGGAGGGGGGAATAGCATTTCCTGACCTAGCAGGGTATTGGATTGTATCACAAATGTGCATAGCACTTCTCTGGGGAAACAGACAATATGATGTATTATGGAAGAAGATAGACCATATGCACCAGAGGGACCCCACACTGGCAGCCTTAATTTTTTAGTACAAACCACGATACACCTGTCAAACATACTTTTCTGGAATTAAGACAGTGTTAGAGGGGTGGAGAAGAGGCACCCAAGGGGATAAACTGCAAAAGAACTTATAGATATTTAGGTGGTGGGCATACGATTCAAAATTTGGACCAGCAGCTCAAGACGTGTGGTTTAAAAATCAGGCACAAAGAGAGAGATCACTTCCCCATATCAGTTAATACAGGGAATGGAGATAATCACTTTTGAACAAGCCTAGGCCACTTTTGGCTGGACACATAGAGACTTTCTGAAATTCTACCAGATCAGAACATACATAAGGGAACTACAAAAACAGGGGGCAAAAATTGAGGGGAGATGGGATGGGATAAACACATACCCTTTCGGAGAATATGGAACACTACACATGGGGAAAAAGCTATCACCTTATTATACAATACTTATGTAAGAAATGGCTGTATATCCACTCAACACATACTGAGGAAATGGTAAAGGGAGCTAGATATAACTCTTACTAATGAATACTGGGAAAAAGTATGGAAATATACATGGACAACCACCTCCTCTCCAAGTTGGAGGCAATTTTGCTGGAAGGTAAGAACTAGATTTTTCCTAACACCAGTACAAGTGGCGCGTTGGAACACAAACACGCAAAGCTGCACAAAGTCAAGCAAAGCTGTGAAAAGTCACACAAACTCACTTTTGTGCAGCATTAACCACCAGTAAATATAAAAAGTAAAACATGGGGAAGTCTGGGAACTTAGATTTTAGAAACATAGGAAATGGGATACAAGCCTAGTAGCCAGTTGACGATAGGAGACTTGCCACATATCAGAGGAGGCAGTACTTTGACCGCTCTCCCATGTGTCCATCTAATAATTTTTTGAAGGTTTGCAAATTTGGGGCTTCAACAATACTTGGAGTCAATGAATTCCATGTTTTTACTACCCTTTGATTACACTATCATGCTCTTCTGGTGGCCTTACAAAAACCTCCTTTGAGCTGCTCATTATATAATCTAGTTGCTATACCTGAGTTAGTTTCTAATTGTAATTCTGTTTTCATATGTGTTGTAAAACAGGTCTCCTCTGATACTTTGGTAATGGAGTGAGTATATACTCAGTTTATCTAATCTGTCTGCCTAATATTCTTGTTTAATTCCTTTTATTTTTTTTGTAAACTTTCTTTGAACTCCTTTTCTCAACTTAGTTGTCCCAACATTTTGTGGAGTTGTAAGTGGGGCCCCATATTCAAGGATGGGTCTGACCAGTGTCCTGTAAAGTGGCTTTGCTACCTCTGTTTTTAATGTTTCTGAAAACATTCCACATTACTTTATTTGCCTTTTTAATGGCCTCTTTGTTACGTGTATCGAAATTTAGGTGATTTGTAATCTGCACCCCTAGATCATTTTCATTTTCTGTACTTTGTATTAGTTTATTGTTTATGTAGTATGCAGATCGCATGTTTTTCGCACCAAAATGCATTACTTTGCACTTTTCTTCATTGAATCTGAGTCCATGTATTTTGTCCCAGCATTCTAGATCACATAACTGGTCTTGAAGTTTTTTTGCAGCATCCTTGGTATTAACTGTTGCACCCACTTTGGTGTCATCAGTGTACTTTCTCAACCATGCACTGTCTGATACCTGCATACCTGAGACCAGAAAAGAGAACAATATTGGTCCCAAGACTGACCCCTGCAGCACACCACTAGTCACAGCCCCCCAGTCTGATTTATATTCTCTTAAGTGGACCCTTTGTAGATGTCCAGTTAACCATGATTTAATCCAGTTGGTCAAGGTCTGCTTAATACCCATATTTTGTACAGTAATTAATGTCTGAGTGCAAGACAGAGTCGAACGACTTGGCATAGTCAAGGTATATGACATCCACAGGCAGATCTTTATCCAAGGCCTGATTTACAGGCTCAAAGAAATCTAACAAATTAGTAATGCAGAATCCCCTTTTATCAAAACCGTGTTGAATCACAGCTACTATTCACAGGCTCCTCATATTTTCCTCTAGGAAGGACTTTATAAAATACTACATCATTTTGCCTAATGCTGAGGTATTGCTTATTGGCCTATAATTCTCAACTAATGTCTTATCCCCCTTTTTATGAATTGGTGTAATATCAGCAAGCCTCCACTGTGACAGAGTTTCACCCTCTTCCAAAGATTTATTAAATAGAATGGATAGACTGGCCCGCTGGTGCAGTAGTTGGATTTCTGTTTGCGAGGCCAGCGACCCAGGTTCGGGAACGAGCTCGGGTCACTGGAGGGCCAGCCGGGGAAGACAACTTGAGCATTCCATGACTGCTCGTTGTCTTCAGGGAGGGAGGGAAGGTTGCAACCCGGTGTTGGGTGACCGCTGGTGGAGGGCAGGGGTAGGGCAACACATCGGGGTCATTGATGGGTGGTGTGTGGCAGACGTCGGCTCTTGTCTTGATGTCTGGACTTCACGCACCTTAAGGAAAACCAGGAAAAAGTGCTTGCTGGCTGCCAGATGATGGCTATCTGTTCCCTGAGTGCCTCCAGTGCCTTTTTCTGTGCCTTCTTCTCCTCAGCAGCATCCCCGGGCCCTAGAAGTATGTGCTGGGGCCATTTCTCCCATGGCGCCTTCCCCTTGGAAGAGGGACCCATGTGAAGGATACAGGGATATCCGAGGATCAACTATATGAGAAACCAGAGGAGGCTGGGTAAGGACAGTGGGGGGGGGAACTTGTGGAGCCCAAAGGAGTGGGGGACCAGCGAGCACAGGGGGCGAAAAATAGAATAACAAAAAAAAAAAAAAAATAGAATGGATAGGGGCCCTGCTAATTCCTTTGCCATATTTTTTAGGAAGTGGAGGTATATCTCATCAGGGCCACTGGACTTACATAGTTTTAGATTATGAAGCTTCTCAAAAACTTGAGATTCAGATATAACATATCCCATTTTTTGGTTACCATTACTATTAATATCTGTATTAGATAATATGGCAAGTGGCTTTTGGAAGACACTCAAAAAATAATTATTGAAAGTCATGAAGAGAGACTAAAGGAGCTTAATATGTATAGCCTCGAGGAAAGGAGGGAGACGGGGACATGATAGAAACTTTCAAGTACCTCAAGGGAATCAACAAAGTCCAAGAGGGTAGCATCTTTCAAAAAAAGAGGTGTGCAAGAACAAGGGGTCACAATTTGAAGATGGGGGGGGCGGCTCAGAGGTAATTTAAGGAAGTATTTTTTCACAGAGAGGGTTGTGGATGCATGGAATGGCCTTCCGGAGGAGGTCATGGAGTCAAAAACAGTGGTGGAATTCAAGCATGCATGGTACAGTCATAAGGCAATTCTAGGGGATGGGGGTAGGAAGAAGTAGGCTGCTGGTTAACTAGGATCTGCAGCTTATCCAGTAGGCAGGAAAATGGGCAGACTGGGTGGGCCAAGCGGTCCTTATCTGCCATCAAATTCTATGTTTCTATGTCATTGCTATTGCTGCCTCATTATTAATATCTCTGGAACCTTCTCTATTACTGGTAATGTGTCTGTCCCCTTTTCTTAGGCTACCAATGTAGTTCTAGAATTTTTTACAGTTGTCATTTTGGTCACTAACCAAATTCATTTCTGCATTAGCTTTGGCTTTTTTGATCATTCGCTTACATTTTTTAACAAGTGATCTATATTTAGTTTCTCGTACACCTTCAGTGTGTGATGCCCAGAGATACACCTCTCAGGCTTTGCCTCAGTAATTATGGGGCATCACACACCTCGGATGTGCATAAAACCTCATAAACCACATTTCCCCATGCATTATTCTATATTAGATAATGGGTAAATTCAAACTCGCTTCCTGATTGGCTGAAAGAGCCTGGCACCCGGGCCGTTATTTCTTAACAACAGCCCACTCAGAAAAAGTGCTAGCTCGATCATTTGGAACAGAAACTTGCCAACCACCATTGTATTGTCCAGTTACTGAGACGGCAGTCACAACCTGAACCGCACTATACTACTAAACTAAAATGCCAGTGACAGCCCGATACGGCCTCCTAAACTGACTGTATTCCTCCTCACCACCAGAAAAAAAAAAACATTGATTTTTAAATGCTTACATTGCCAACTCGCTCGACCTCTCGTAAGGTAAACATACCAATCTTCCGTGTTCCATTTCCCTTCACTGTCGCGCTCCCTGTGAAACCTCTGCTCAGTTTTAAACCCATCTACAGACTCGTGCCAACTTCTAACCCATATCAAATGAAAACTAATGTACCTGTTAAAAAAAAATGACCAGTGTACATGTCTCCTGTTCTCAGACAACGGTTTTCAATCGGGGTCAGTCTGTGAGAGAGAGAGAGAAACACAAAGCAGGAGGCATGCTAATTCAAAACAGCATAAAGAAATATGCAGCGGCGACCTCCTGTGGTGATTCCAGCACTTCACACTATAGGAACTATTTTACAACAAACATTACTTCTACTTAGTTCTTAATTAATTCTTAATTATTTTTTAAAATTTTTTTCTTATATATTCTTCCCAAAAATACTATCTCTAAACCATTATCTAAGTGTAATAATACCCTCCAGGGTGGGCGTTATGGGATATAACGGACCTTCCAGGGGCTATAAGGCCCTTTGCCTGCGGCGTCAGGCCTCATTACGCCCCTGGGTGGTCCGTTATATTCCAATAACGCCCACCCTGTCGGATATTATTACTTACTTTTATCACCTTGTTTTCCAGTTAAGCTCACTGGGCCAAGGTACATTGTCAGCAACCACCTAGAGTCACTACATGTGTGGCTGAGATGATACAGCGCACGCTAAATACATACCATTAACAACAACACACAGTTCACAATGTGCAACATAGTGTCACGTTGCAAACTGTTTATGCTGCAGGTGCTGTTTCATCTCAGTTCTTCCAATGACAGGATGGTTGGCTTCTGAGTAATATTACTGCATTGTATTCCACAGTTTGGCTGCCTGTGTATATGGAGTGGCCCAGGGTGTCTGACCGCCCACACTGCCTCCTCATTGGCTGCATACAGCCTTGTTCTCTTTTCCTGGTGTGTCCACAACCCCCCCCTCCACCATCCCTTGGTTTGCCCAGAGTTAAGACTACCTTTTCCTGGGTGGTAATTTGTACCACACAATGTGTCAGGCAAAGTTGTGCAAACACACTTTGCATGGCGCTAATGCACTGAATTTAGCATAGCGCCTGCATTCATGTACATGCTCCCTATCTTTGCACATTGCATACATTATACCTTTGCCCAGCACTAATGCAGTTTGCCTGCACAGTCTGGCCTTTTGAATATAGGGGACCCTTGTAAACCTGGCACAAACAGTTTGCGCCAGTACACAATTTTGAATATCAGGCCCCAAGTGTTTTGATTTGCGGCTTCCCATATATATGGTGATATTCAATTATACCAAGGGGTCTTGAATTATTTTTAATTGTAACTGATGTAATAAATTTGGTTGACACACACATGGGGAAGAGCTGTTGGTGTTTTAAATCACAATTTCCATTCCTCACATGTTTTGAAACAAAGAATGTTAATGGACTAGACTACAGAAGAATGGTCCATATGTTTAAAAGCTTCACTTTTGATAAAGTACCCGCAGAGGTGCAACATGATCGTCGTGAGCTTTTATTTTGCACTGTGGGGGTGCTGTATTTACCTTTTTTATATTTTGTACTGTTTTTGTAATAAACTAAGCTTTTATATGCTACACTATACAGTGGTTGTTACAGAAAAGTTCACCTGTAGTGAGGTATACTGGTCAGTGCCGCATTGTACCACTAGGTGTGCCACTCTGTGCGGCACTGTAGTGTGATAATTTGGTGCTGTATAGTAAGCTTCACAGTGCACTTCCACTGAAATCCACATGGTGGTGACTGCAGTTCCTCTTAGCCAGACTGAAGCCCTGAGGTGCCAGAGTTTTTCTTTTTCCACCTTTTTTAGAGAATCACCGGCAGATGGCATGGATTAATTAAGCAATATATCATGACAGGGTGTGGGTCATGCTGGATTTGCTCACGCTTGGGGTGCTGTTTGGTCATGAGGCCGCAGGTCTCAAATGTTGTAGTGGCAAAGGGATTGGGCTTCTTTCAGTGTTGCCAGGTTATCTTTCTTGAAACTTTTAAAAGTATGGCAGACGTGAGTTGGAGTGGTGACTGCTTACATTACATGACCCCTGTGGATTTACAAAATGTTCTCCTACAAGGAACCGAGATGAGGTGCTGCCTACTGACTCACCAGAGTGACTGAAGGGTTGGTATTGGTTGGGGAGCAGCCAGACTGAGGACAATTACACTATACAGTACATGTCTGTCTATCCCTTGGGAGAAGATATGCTTTAGATCCTGCCGGGCTTTCACCAATGGGCAAACACAACATACAGTATAAGTGATTTAACCACATTGACCAAGACATATTACTTGGAGATACAAATGCATCTTGCCTTCCAGCATGGATTTGATCATTTCCTGAAGACAGATAACCATCTGTTAAGAATAATAACATACAAGCAAATCTAACTGGATCTCATACTGTAACTGATGTGCAGACTTTAAAAAACGCAGGCTTGGCTCCCTACTGTTCACAATAAACAACAATTACATGAATAAACTGAATAGATGTTGATTTATATCAATGATAACACCATTAAATCCAGATCTGAAACCAATGCATGTATACAGTATTTACTGAACCTGTACCACGAAATGTTGATTTGTACAGTATATGATATGTGGCTATGTTCATTTTACCAGCCTTATCACTGTTAGGACACTGTCACTAAATCCTGTATATTATTATGTGACTGCCCCTAAGACATTGTCCCATAGTCCTGTGCATGTTTGATTCAGGTCATACCTGAAAATTGGCAGTGTCAGCCACGTCGAATTTTAAAATCTTGTGTGTGTGTGCGTGTGTGTGTGTGTGTGTTGGGGATGCCAGCTTGCTGAAAGTGTTATGGCAGCATTCAGGATTTAAACAAGTTAACACCACATGCAAACAACTGGGTATGCAGTTAAAGTTCCACTACCAGGTGCAGTGTTAGCACAGTGCATGGGGGTACATTAATACAGCAAAAACTATTATACTACACTTTCAGAAAGTCACTTATCAAAGTACAGCTTCTGTGCAAATTTCTAATTGAACTGAACGGGTTTAAATAAAATAATAAAATAAAATGATGGCAGACAAAATTAACTGATGTTTCAACAAATGTACAGTATGTACACTCAAAACGATAGTGCCACCAAGAATTATAGCCACTCTTACTGACGGATTTATTTTAATTGTGCTGTAGCCACCTGTGTAATGAGATGGGCAGTCTTGTGTCAGTGTGGTGAATTTTCTATGTTACAGAAAACACTTACAGATATAGAAACTTCTCTATGTAAATCCTTAATTATTTTGGTGCTGTGATGAACCCACAACCAGTTCCTGACAGCATCACTTGTTGGCCAAAATCATAATGGAGAAATGCTTATGTAAATAATTAAAAAACGTTACTTTTGTACAGCATGTATGCTTACTTTTTATATTTTGAAGTGCTGGGGCAGGATTCACAAAAGAGATGCACTGGGCGCAAGTGAGATGAGCCTGCGCAAACAGGATGCACTGATCACAAGCCAAACAATCCACAAAGGCATACGCCAAAGGAAGCGTCATGTACAACCCCACTGTGAATCACGCAGAAAGGATAGGGTACAAGTGGAGATACACCAGCGCAAGCAGGATGCACTGAGCCACCCAGGGGAGCAACACAGTGAATACGGAGCAAGCCAACAAGGTAGGAAGTTGCAACAGGGGACAAAGTGTTGGGGCACAGGAGGGAGGAACACAGGTCCAATGGGACACACACACACCAGAGAGGCCAAGGGCAAAACAGTGGCCACAACAGGCACAGAACTGTGACAGGAACCCAAGAACAGCACACAGAACCCAAGGCCACAACCCACGCAGGTCCAGGGCAGGCACACAGAACAGGCACACCACAGTGGACAGGGCTGCACACAAGTGTGCAAGTGCAAACAGCAAGGTGGGGGACATTGGACAGGGTGAACCACACAGGTGTCCATGACAGTGGCAGGGGGGAACACACAGGGTAACACCATGCTGAATAGTAGCCAGCACACCATGGCACCACAGTGCCATACAGCCAGGCCACAACCCCAAGCACAGGATACCACACACAGGTACACAGCAATCATGCAGCAGTGCAATGTAAGCAGGCCACATGCAGCACGGACACAGAGATCAGGGGCAGGGACATGAACAGCGAGACAGAGGGTCATGCACATGGCACAGGCAAGTGTAGTGCCGCACATAGGGGGGCCTGGCAGGGGGGGGTTGGGAGGCCATTCAATGCTGCAGGCACATACAGACATGGCAGGAAGGGGATAGGGAAGACCCCCTGACAGTACACACACCCAGGAGGGTGGAACAGTGAATGACCACAGTCACCATAGCAGAGTGTAGAAATATTTATAATGAAATCAGAAACATAACGTAAACCAAACAGGGAAACTATGTACAAAGGGCATACAAATGGGAAGGGGAGTGAGGGACAAATGATAGAACATAGGTGTGGAAGAGGGGGAAGGTGCAAGAACAACAGGAATGGTGGGGATGGGTAACAGTGGGCTATTTACAAAAGGGACAGGCCCCTACAGGGCTGGGGACTACAAGTGTGGCTGGGCACCTCTGTGCCTCAACTCCATATGGTCAAGAGCAGGCAGAAGCTGGTGGAGGCTATCAACGGCCTCACTGAGCTGCCCTACAATCCACTGAATAGGCCGTAGTGCCACTTGGATGGCCCGGGTGATCCGCTGGTCCAAGTCCCCCATATGGTCCATGGCTCCTCCACTGCCTGCCGCAGCATGATGATCCTGGGCACCTACAGTAAGCACAGAGAGAACACAGACTAAGGACCATGGTGGACACACCACCCCCACCAAGCAGTAGCCCACCCCACCAGAGAGGCACAGTCCACAAGAGGGCGGCACCTACCTGTTCCCGAATGGACACCACGTCGAGCCCCTGCTACACCCTGGTGTCACTCCTCAGTGGCCTCCATGACCCACCACCTGGCCATCAGCCCTGAAAGACACAACAAGACACAACAGACAGAGACCACCATGAGGAGATACAGCATTGCATAGACCCCACCCCAACACCAGTGTACACATGCAGTGTAGGGAAACACAGCAGGTGCAACACCAGTGGCCGCCCATGCTGACCACAGTGGTGCACAGCCACTGTGCCTGAACCCCCGGGGTGCCCTCTCATGGGCATGCACCACACATGATGGTCCCACTCCATGTGAGGCACAGCGAACCAGACCCACACACAGCACTGCAGAGTGCCTGTCCCATGTGGCATGCAGGACAGAGTACCACAGGGTGGGTGCAGCCACAGCCATGTGTGTGAGGTGTGGTGGATCCATGTGCATGCGTCCATGTGATGTGGGCCAGACCCACCCCATAAGCGCCAGCGATGCCCACGAAAGCGCAACACCTACCTGGCCATGGCAGTGCACCCCTGCATGCACGTTGACATAGCCGCAGAAGATGGTTCCTGTCCCTTCGGTTGAGGTCACTGTAGTGGCGCATGCACTGTTTCCCAGTGCGAGGAACCCTTGTGCACCTCACCAGACTCCAGGCAATGGCAGCCCACACATGTAACCTGGGCCCCTCCACAGACATCACCAGTGCCACCAGGTGAAGCAGCTCCAGATATGACCAGTTCACAGCCCTAGGCCCAACCCTCCCTGCCCTAGGCATCACAATGCTAAACTGTCCAGTGGTGCAAGCACGGGATTCATGGTGTGGAACACAGATGGCACCACATGTGCCAGCAGGCCACGTGCAGTGCACTGCACAGCGGCAAGAAGTACGATTGGTCCATCAAGCGCCCAGTGGCAGGGATCACATCTAGGTTGGGCATGCATAATGCACACGTGGCCACCATCTTACATGTGACAAGGGTGATCACACAAAGCATCTGTGATACGCACTAGCACACTGTCATGCACAGGTCCATAATGCATGATCCATGAAAAACGCCATCAACCAGCACATTGGGCACCGTGCAAGTGGGCGTACAATGCGCAGATGGTCTGTACTATGCGACAGGCAGCCACACGTCTGTGATGTGAATGGCAGTACAGCCATGCACATGCTAGGATGTGCCATGGGTACAACAGACAGCACATGCGAGCAGCGTGCGCTGAGGCAGATGGTGCCTGATTCAGGTACATGCACTGAACACAATGCACATGCGCAGGACATGCACCGTGTATGGATGAGTCCAACTCAGTAGATGCGCCATGATGATTGAGATGAGCTGAGGGCAATTATGCAATTCACAGTCGATGCACCCATATCCACCTCATATCTCATGCAGGGGCATCTCAGCTGTTTAGCATCTCATTAACACAGCTCCAGACCTCATCTGCATGCCCTGAACCATAAATGCTCCCAACTAATCCCACACTGAGATTAGGTGACTGGGAGGATTCAGAGCCTTGAGGATGCATACACAGCTGTTCCTACATGTAATATTGAAGGTACTATGGAGTGTGTCTGTGATAATGGAGACCTCTGCCTTCACCACAGCACATCCCAGGGGTGTTGGAAACTGCAGACTGCTACAGGAATGTCAGATACACACATCCATTTGTGTACAGGCACAGTTGCACTGTAGCAATGCCACATGCTGGGGCCGGCTGAGCACAACCTGTCACCTGCATGCTGTGTGCAGGGGCCCCTGGCGGATGACATGGCATCCCATGCACTGACCCACTGGCAGCACCACTGGGGGGGGCATGATGGCACTGAAAGTGTGGTGTGCATTGTGCATGTGCAGGGCTGATAGCTGTATGTGTCACTGGGCATGAGGCACTGGTGGTACAGCTGTGGCCCTGCAGCCATCTGAGGCATGTGCAATGTACAGGCTGGATGCAGGCACACCCGGCACAGTGCACCGTGCATGATCACGCACATGCACAGCCTACTGGCCCTCTCTTACAGGTGCTGTTGTGCCAAACCACAACCACTGCCTGTGGGGATTGGCCACATGGGACCCCACCAGAGCATGGCTAATGTCTAACTGTAGTCTCCCACAAACACCACGATGTCAGAAGGCTACAGTGCCACCAATAAGACGGTGGCCAAATTTCACTAAGGATGAGGAGCAGGTCCTCATCAAGGCATGCCACCTATGGCTGGATGTCCTGACTGATGGGTGGCAGTCATACGCCATGGGCAGAGGGCTGGGAGATGGTGGTCACCATGTAAACACCATGGGGGCATACAACCAAACCTCCCTGGAGTGCTGGAAGCACTGGAATGATGGGCGATGGAGGGTGAAGGAGAAGGTGGCCAACATCGCGGCCTCCCTACGGCGGACAGGTGGTGGTCCACCATCGGATGTCTGCTTCAGTCCCAATGAGGAGCTACTTGCAGTAACCATTGCCAGGGCTGCCATGCAGCATGTCACATGTGGGTGGTTCCAGACTGGTGGAAGCCTGTCACAGCACTGTAAGTAGCCATGGAGCCAGGGCATGGCTGGCTTCATGTGTACCCTGGCTGCCATGCCTGTCCTGGTGTGCAGTGCACTGCAACTGTGTTCCCAGGGGCTGTACCATGTGTCTTGGCTGTGCATGGCTGTCCCATGCCATGCAATGTGTGGCCACACCACCCATGTCCATGGTGGCATGTGTGAGGTGCCACAGCTGGCAACACCACTGGGTGACACAAACGGATTGGCATGCCTGTGCTGCCAGCACCACACATGATGCCATGTGGCTGTGGCCTGTCACCACATGGTACCAATCACTGCATGGGCATGGCTGGTATGGTGTGGTGAGCACAGCACAGCTGTGCTGTGGACTAGCATGCACAACCATGGCACTACACCCCGCCACTCTGTACATGTTTGCAGGTCTGTGTGCCACTGATCCTTCTAGTGCACTAACCATGTTCTCCCATCTTCTTTCCACAGCTCCATCATGCCTCACGGGTACAGTCGTGGCCACAGCTGCACAGGATGCCCTAGCGGGTGATGATGCAGGCCCATCATATAGGACTGTTGCCACCACTGTGGATGATGCTGTCCCTGGACTGTCCACCGCACCGGACCCACCAGACACAGCCCTAGTGGTGACAGGCCCGTCAGACCCTTCAGCCATTGCTGGCATGGTGGCCGGTGAGGACAATGCATGGATGGGGTGTCTGCTTGGGTTCCCTGACAATGACCACGTGGATGTGGTGGACATCATCAATGCCCTCCTTGTGCTTGCTACCAGCATACAGGGGGCATATAGTGATGACACCATAGATGACGATGCCACACAGATTGAGGGGGACATGGCCAACAGTGGCACATGCAGCATGCAGGCACCTATGCAGGTGGCCCCAGTCGCCACTGATGGCTCAGCTGTATGTGGAGCAGCTGCAGTGGCTGCACAGCTGCCAGCAGCAGCAGGTACTGTGTACCCTGCGCCTGGATCAGGTACAGTGGCTGGGCCATCAGAGGTGTCCAGTCAGAGTGCTGCAGGGCACACGCATGCACCGTTGGAGTGTGATGTCACCGGCCATGGACATGTAGTGGCTGAGCATGGTCAAGGCCCACCCATGCCTCAGTCTGCCCTGAGGCAGGCTGTCTTACCCCTGCTCCTCAGCAATGCCACTGTGACCCTTCACCTGCTGAACACATGGAGAGCTATGTCCACCTCCTGCGTGACACCATGGGTGCCTCCTGCACACCCCAGCAGTGGCATCAGGTGGATCCTTTGCTGCTGATGCCATTGCTGCATGGCACAATGCCCAGCATCTCCGGCCCAGATGTGGCCTGTGGGGCCACCACCCCATTGAGCACACATTCATGGTCTCATGGCTGTACTCCTGCAGGGTTGTTGGCTACACCCCCTGTGGCTGGTGGTGCCGTGGCTGCATCCATCAGTCATGGCAGAAGCCACCCACATGTCCGTGGCGGCCGCAGTGCCACCCTGTAATGTCCTTGTCCCCATTCCATTGGCAGCAGACCATACCACCACTGTGTCACGTATGCCTGGCTGACAGTGCCCGGGGTGATGTGTGTGGCAGGCACCTGCCTCAGAGCACCACCACCATGGGCTCCCTGTGCAGTGCCACTTGTGTGTCTGTGTGTACTACTATTGTGTCATGTGGCATGAGTGGGATGAGTGTGCTCCAGTGTCTGCCATATCTGTGTGCTGGTTGCAGTGCAGTGCACACTGATCCATGCCATCCCTGGCACTGTCATGGTAGTATGTGTGTGTTGCAGGCTGAGCGTGTGCGTGTGCATGTGTGTGTGTCTGTGTGTGTGTGTGCACACCTGTGTGGGCCTGTCCATGTACTGTCCTGTGTCCACCATGCACTACATGGCTCTGTGACTACTTGTTCTCACCATAGTGCACCTCCCAGATACATACCTCCAATACTCACCTGCGGGTTCTGAAATTCTCCTCCACCAGCATCCTGCGGTACTGCCTGGCCTGTGTTGCCAGCTGTGGGTCCTAGCAGCCCATTGCAGCCTCTGTTCCATGGCCCTGCGGTGGTGCTTCTTCCCCCCACCCTTCTCCTCCCCTGAACTGTCACCCTCACTGGCCTCAATGGGTATTCCATGGTCTATGGCCATGTTGTGCAGCATACATCAATCCAGGAATATGCCACAGGCCTTCTCAGGACTATACTGTAGGGCACCACCCAACCTACACAGACATCAGAACAGCACCTTCTACATGCCAAAGACGTGCTCTGTGATGGTGTGCATAGTGCTGTATGCCTCGTTGTACTGCTCCTCCACCTCTGTTTCTGGTTGTCAGATGGGGTGAGGAGCCAGGGCCTCAGTGGGTATGCTGCTTCACCTGTGGGGGAGATCAGGTGGCTGTTAGTACATTGGTCCCATGTGTGGCATGCCCCCTGTCCCCGCTCCAGTCCACACTGGTGTGTGCGCATGGCATCCACCACTGCCTGTGCCTCTCCCTTCCCTGCATTCCCTCCCTACACTGGTGGTTGTTGCCGGACGCTGTCTTCTTGTGTTGTGCATGTCCCTGCCACACATGCACCCCCAAGGCACTGTCTCACACATGCTGTGCATTGCTGGTGTGCCTCTCCGTGCCTGAAGGTGTCTGCCTGTGTCCTCTTGCACAACTCCACTGTGCCACAGCACTTGCGCCTACTGTGCATCATGCACATTGCTCTCCGCACCCCCCCCATCCTTACAGTGGTGCCCTGTTGTGCAGCTGTTACCATGTCCCACACACCTAATAGATGGTCACTTGGTATGTCTCCTGCCTGGAACCTTTGGCAGAAGACTGACTGCTGCCAGATGAAGGCATCGTATGTGCTTCCAGGGTGTGTGATGCAGACATTGCTAATGCACCCTGTGGTATTGCACACCACCTGGCAGTTCACCAAGTGGAAGCCCTTGCAGTTGACGTAGGTGATGGCCTCTTCACTAGGTGGTGTGCGAATTGTCACATGGGTGCAGTCTGTGGCCCCTGTGATGCCTGGCATGCGTGCCACCCTGTAGAACCCCTGCATGGCTTCTGTCCACTGCACCTGCATGCTGGGGAAATGGATTTATTCTGAAGCATGCGGAAGTAGTGCAGTGAGGAATTGTGTGAGGAGGTAGAAAGTGGAGGCCTGTAATACACCAGTGGTGTCCCCAGTAGGCCTCTGGAAGGTTCTTGTGATGAGCAAGCATATTACTGTTGTCACCTTGGTCTCCACCAAGATGGCCAGACCACGTGCAGTGGATGCCTACATTTCTTCATGGCACAGCTCACAGAGCTGCCTCAGTATGGCCTTGTTCATGCAGTATTGGCCTACTGTCTCCACATCCATCAGCTGCTCAAATGACAGTCTGGCACAATACCACCATGGGGCAGGCAGCCTACGGTGCCTTTCACCTCCCCATCTCCTCATCCTTATTAGTATGCCAACCATGGCAAATGGTGCTGCATCCATGATGCTGGTGGTAGTGTGCTGTCTGTCTCTCTGTCTCTCTGGTTCTCTCTCACACACTCTCCCCCCTCTCTCTGCCAGTGTTTAGTTGCTGCTGTTCTGCTGCTGACCTGCAGGTGGCCTGCACTTAAGTCTGCTTCTTTTATACTTATCTTTTCATGGCGCATTTGGTATTTGCTCTGGGTTTGCTCTCTCGTTCCACCGTTGTTTTGCACTGTGAATCACTTTGTGCCACATATCATTATGATGCACCTACAGCACATCTGGTTTGGTGCACTGCCTCTGGGATGCACTGGCGCATCCGCCCTGTGTGTGTATTGCTTCTTGGTGCATTTTCTGCTTGCGCCGGCACATCTCACTTGCACCCAGTGCACCCCTTTTGTGAATCCTGCCCCTTGTGTTTAGAATTTGTAATTGCATCATTGGTGGTCTGTGTCAGCACTGTTAAGTTATCTTTTGAGTGTGGACCTTTTACTTCACAGACAATGTTACCTTACAAAAATCTGTGCCTTATAATTGTAAATATTTGAATCAAGGTGGCCATGTGTGATCTTTCTTGCCATATGTACACGTGTGACAGTGGCTTTTGACTGTCATACAGCTGCTCACGTGCAAATGTCAGCTGTTCCTCGATGTGCTAAATTTTCATTTAGTAACATAGACACATAGACTTTGACGGCAGATAAGAACTACTTGACCCACCTAGTCTGCCCATTTCCCTACCTACTGGATAAGCTGCAGATCCTAGTTAACCAACAGCCTATTTCTTCCTACCCCCCCCCACAAGAATTTCCTTATGTCTTTCCCATGCATTCTTGAATTCTCCCACAGTTTTATTATTAGTATTAGGAGCCACTGAGTGCATGCACCCAGTAGCACTGTCTGATGATCATAATGCCATAATAAAAATGTATCTGCAACCCCCCTCATCCCCTACACCCTCTGATTTAGTTAGTTAGTTAGTTAACTGAAAAAGGAGGAATAGACATTGACTTCACGTTCTTCCATTGTCCCAATCATAGACCCTTTCTTGGGGAAATCTCACCTGTGTTGGCAAGTTTCAGGTTCAGAATGCAAGGGATGTTTCTTCCTCCATTTTCCTCTTCCCCTAGTATGGTCTGTGCCTTGCATTCTCTCAGATACAGCATATCCTATATAAAATGACATTGCTAGGACCACTTTGAAGTTGAATGTATTGCTACTTGCAACCCCCCACCCCCTACTCTTTGCTGAATGTGTCCTCTGCTTGCTCCCTCCGCTCCTCTTCGAGGGGCCTCCTGGATGTTCCCAGAGTCCAGCTCAAGACCTTGGGAAAGCGTGCTTTTAGTGTCTCTGGACCAACCCTGTGCAACTTGCTTCCACCTGCAGTCCAGGAGGCCCCTTGATAGAGGTGTTTAAGGGGAGGCTAAAGGCCCAACTCTTCAGTCAGGCCTTTGACTGCTGATGTCATTCTTAGTTCTGGCCAGTCCCTTGAAGTATGACCTCTGGGAACCTTTTATTGTTGCAGAATATTAATTTCATTATGGTTTTAATGAGCTTTTATTATATGTTTTAATTTATTGCCATTTATTTTACTCATGTTCGGCACCCAGAGCCTCTGGGATTGGGTGCCTTATAAATAAAATTGCCTTGCTTTCTCTTGTGTATAGTGTCATGCTGCTTCCTCCAATCGCTGTACCTCTTGTGGTAGGGTTGTTCAATTTTGTATAGTTGCATCCCCCCCCACTATCTGATCATTGTTTCAGTTGTTGATTGGTTTCTCCCTGGTGTCCAGTGACACCTCCCACCCTCAGGTTCGAGTTACCCCATTGCACTAAATAAAACTGTCCCTCAATTTTTCTTTGTTATTTGTAAACATAACAAATGAATAAGACTGACTCATGTTCATTCATCCTCCCCACACACCCACCTCCCACTGAATCCCCCCTTCCCAGTATACTACCACATTCCATCATGTGCATGAACCTATGTCAGACACAAGTACAACATTTATGTAGAATGCATAGCACTGTGAGTCTTGCTGCCATGGTCTCTCCCCACCCCCCCCTTTTGTGTTACCTGGCATTTGTTTTTAGTTTTTGTTGACCAGGTAAATGCACTAGACAAATTCTGCCTATTTTCAGGCATGACCCAGGGGAGGGGGATATAGATGAATGCCAACTGACCTTGAACCAGATTACGCTAGTTCAATATAGTGCCATCCCCATCATCATATCACAACAGCTGATGCAAAACAGTAATTCCTGAAACATTTAACACTAAAATATTCTGTTGCGTTTGAAATGTGTGTTGGTGGGGAAGACACACTGCCTGGCCACTGTTGACAGCAGCTATGACTGCCTGGATGAATTTTTCAAGCTATAATTAACTAGAAGCAACCTCTTTTTAAGAGCACAGTTGGTCCACCACATCATTCACAGTCCATGATGTACAGATAGGAAATTTAAAAACTGAATATTTACAAGTATAATGATAAATATTTTGTTAGATTTTGTTTAAAATGTAACGAAAATGCAGCACAATACTTCATTTTGAATTTTAATTCTTCACTTATTTCAGATGGCTACATAGTGATGTATGCGATGGAGAGAGATAGATAAAGAGACAGAGAGATAAGGTAATTTAGACACATTCTTTCCATAGTGTAGAGTCCCACCCAGTCCACAATTGCCAAACCCATAGTACCTTCGTATGTTTAAATAGTGCAGTGGCCCTCCCCCATCCCCCATCCCCAAACACCAGTCCCCAATGATATTTTTCCATAGTGTAGTGGTCCCACCCTCATCCCCTATCCCTGCAACCAAGTAAAACCCTGGTAGTTGAGTTCCACACCCTGACCCAGTAACTGACTGACCCCACTGCTCCCAACCAAACCCACCCCACAGTAGATGACCAGCACAGCCCACCACTCACCACCACTACTGACCACTGACTAAGCACCCGATGATCACTCAGTGGGTTTGGGCTGGGGGAGGGGGAGTGGGGGAGCGACATGGTTGGGTTGTAACTGAGTGATGGTGGGGTGGGAGGGCTCAACTTGACTGTCAGTGTATTCATTTGTTGCATGGGTTCAGGGGATAGTAGACCTGGATGTGGGTGTGGGACCACTACACTATGGAAAGGAATTCTACTTCATGGAGTACCAGTGATTGGAGATGGGGGAAGCACTACACTATGGAAACATATATTGGTACTATCGGGTAAGCAATAGGGAACTGGGGTGGGACACTACACTATGGAAGCATGGAAAATGTTTTTATATATTACATCAGGATCAAGGCTGGGGGTCCACTACACTATGAAAATAGGTGCATATGATTTTATTTCATTACAAAGGGGTCAGGGATATGAGGTGGGGACATTACATTGTGTGACAGACAGAAAGGGAGATACATTACATGTGTATGACGTGGTTCAGAGCTAGAAGGGGGCAACCACTGCTCATGACACCCAGCGAAACACCAGAGTAATGTAAAAAAGGGAAATTGATAGAAAATTTAAAAAAGTAATATTTTCATGCAGAATTAAAAATATTTTGTTAGATTTTGTTAAACTATATTAAAATAGAGGCACAATACTTCATTTTAAATTTTAATTCTCTTATTTGAAAAGACTACATAGTTATGCATGTGGCGACTAGAGAGAGAGAAAAAGAGAAAGAGAGAGAAAGAGACAGATAAAAAGAGTAAGCAAAATAGGGATCGAGAGAGAGGTCGAACAAAAGAGATATACAGGACTTCAATAAGGTAGCATATTTGCAAAAAACAAGTCGTTCTTTCAGCAAACATGTTCTATTGATTCACATAGAATTAGAGGTGAAAAAAATTGTAAAGCAAGGGACAGTTGCTATGAATTTATGATGTAGCATAAGATTCTAGTGGGAGCTGTATACTGCCAATTCCTGCATTCCAAACAAAAATAGTATGGATTTCACTAGGACATCTCCTAAATGAATTTATTTATTCAATCTCAGATTACAAGTACCTTTGAGAGCAGGCACAGCTCATTTACAAAGGTTCCACATCAAAGGAGGGGTTACAAACAGACATGAAGGAACTAAGAGTTACATTTCTAAATATGCAATGAACATTAGTACTGTACAGTGCAACATAGATATTCAGTTATTCTCCAGCTAAGATAACAGGGAGATAAAGGGGTAGAGGGGAGGAGGGATATAGGAGGAAGAGGGTTGAGTAGTAGTCAGGAAATGTGTCAGAGATGCTGGACGGACAATGGATAGTAGTGGGGGAGGAGGGTGGAAAGGAAGGTGATAGGAAGAGAAGACCAGGGCAAGGAGAGGGTTGCAGCCAAAGCCTTGTCAAGGTATCACTGAAGATAATTTGAGGGGGGCAAGGTGAGCTGGAAAGAACTTCATGGTGACATGGTTTAGTTGAAGCAATCACAGGAGCTTTCAGAGATGAGATACTGTCATGGAGTATGCTTAAACTGTCTGAGTTTTGTCAGATTGGGTAATTTGTGGCATAGCCCGTTGTACCAGAGCGGGGCTCTATATGCAAAGGATCTCTGGCATTGGGCTGTATGGCACTTTGGGACAAGGAAAAGATCAGTGGTGGATATGTGAGTGTGCTGGGTCCTGTGGGATTTGATCAAGAGACATTTTACTCCCAGCGGCAGTAACCCAAGGAAGAATTTTTTTGTTAGTAGGCACGTTTGGTATTTGATCCTTCCACTTAGTTGGAGCTATCCAGTTTGAGCATATAGCTCGCATGTGTGTGTGAGTGAGGTATGTGACACCCATGAGCAGCCTACACACCTTGTTCAGTGTGACAGCTAGCATTTTTAGAGAGGTAGTGGTAGCAGCTCCATAGATGACCAGGCCATAATCAATGATGGACAGCACAGAACTGTGAATTGCAAGCTTGAGAGCTTCTTGGGTCAGACACCACCTGTACCTGTATAGGAGCCCAATCCTAGTATTAACAGCTTTGGCAACAAACTCGGTATGAGGCACATGGATAGGATGATTATTCAGAGTAACTCCTAAATACTTGAAATGCTGGACTTGTTTGAGAGAGGCTGCTAGGTTATTTCTAACAGTAAGTGCATGGGTCCTGTACCTGCTATGAGATGAAGAGAACAACATGAGTTTTGCTTTTTTATAGTTTAGTACCAATTTGTTCACTGTAAACCATAGCTCCACTTCTTCAAAGCCAAGTTGCAGGTTGCTTTCAAGAGTGCTGGGGTCACAGTGGCTTGAAAATATGACAGCATCATCTGCTTATAAAAGAAGCCATTGGTGACAAATGGACGCAGGCTGTTCATGAAGATACTAAAGAGGAGAGGAGAGGACCTAGGATAGATCCTTGAGGTACTCCAGATCAGATGATCCATCACTCAGAGATGATCAAAGAGATTTTTACCTGCTGGGATCTACCCTCAAGATAGCTGCTGAACCAGTGCAGTGTAACAGGTGAGATTCCAATGCTGGTTAGATGACAGAGCAGAAGTGGGTGATTAACAGTGTCAAAGGACTTGGTTAAATCAATGAATGTTTCCCAGACTAGGTTTCCTTTGTCAAAGGATTGCTGAATAAAGCTAGTGAGCTCAAGTAGTGTAGTGGAGGTGCTATGCCCTTTCCTGAATCCATGTTGCTACGGGCATTGGATGGCGTATTTGTCAAGGTAGTTCACTAGTTGATTGACAGCAATACGTTCCAACACTTTAGATAGAGATGAGAGGACTGATATTGGCCTATAGTTGTTATGTAGGGCACGATCCCCATATTTATGCACCGGTGTAACTAGGGCTGCTTTCCAAGTCTGTGGGAATTGTGACAGGGTTAAGGAGAGGTTGAGGATCTTTGTTATAGGCAAGAGTATTTCCTCTAAGGTGAGCATGATTAATTTCATGTCTAGTGAATCTCCACTGTACCTTGATTTTCCCAGCACTTTATTCAACAATTTTCTGATCTGGGGCACCGACACCTTCTTAAAGTAGAAAGGAGGCTGCTCAGGGTTCATGTCTTCATAGTAACTAGAGGACTTAGCAGGGGGGGTCATCAAAGAAGTCCAGGGGTAGGACACTACTCAGGTTGGTGAAGGCCTCATTGAAGGTACAGTATTCGCAATATTAAGAGGATCCATGGTTGGTGTACCATCAATGTTGAGCATTGTTGGTGATAATTTTGGATCTTTCCCAGTGACATCTTTAAGATTTGACCAGAAGTTTCTGCTATCCCCCCATGTGTTGGCCAACATCTCCCTATGGTATTTATTTTTCTCCTGGTGAATAGCACTCGTACAGGCATTTCTTGCTGCTTTGTAGGCTTGAATGTCCAGTTGCTTACCTGAGGCTTTTGCTCAGTGCCAGAGGTGGTCTTGATGTTTCATGCTTTCTGTGAGTGTGGGAGTGATCCAGGAGTGCACTGTACCTCAAACCTTCATCTTTTTTAAAAGGTGCATGCATATCACAGGTAGCATTGAAGACCTTAATGAAGTACTCAAGTGCTACATTGATGTCATTAGTGGAGTCAAGCAGTGACCAGTCCTGGTGATGTAGCTGTTGTTTTAGGAGTGCAAGGTGCCCATGTTTAAGCACTCTATTAGAAACATAGAATTTGACGGCAGATAAGGACCGCTTGGCCCACCTAGTCTGCCCATTTCCCTGCCTACTGGATAAGCTGCAGATCCTAGTTAACCAGCAGCCTACTTCTTTCTACCCCCAACCCCTAGAATTGCCTTATGACTGTCCCATGCATGCTTGAATTCCAGCACTATTTTTGACTCCATGACCTCCTCCGGAAGGCCGTTCCATGGATCCACAACCCTCTCTGTGAAAAAATACTTCCTTAAATTACCTCTGAGCCGCCCTCCCATCTTCAAATTGTGCCCCCTTGTTCTTGCACACCTCTTTTTTTGAAAGATGCTACTCTCTTGGACTTTGTTGATTACCTTGAGGTACTTGAAAGTTTCTGTTATGTCCCCCCTCCCTCCTTTCCTCGAGGCTATACATATTAAGCTCCTTAAGTCTCTCTTCATATGTCTTCCAGTGCAGACCCTGTACCATTTTAGTTGCCCTCCTCTGGACAGTTTCCATCCTGTCTATGTCTTTGTGAAGACTGGGTCTCCAGAACTGCACACAGTACTCCAGATGGGGTCTGACCAGCTGTCTGTACAGAGGGATAATAACTTCCTGTTTTCTACTGGGGTTGCCTCTCCCTATGCATCCCAGTATCCCTCCAGCCCTCCTTGCTTCCCTCTCACATTGCTTGCCCACCTTTAGGTCATCTGATATGACTACCCCTAGGTCCCTTTCCATTTTTGTTGTTGTTAGTATCTCACCCCCCATTGTGTACTCTTCCCCTTGGTTTTTGTTTCCCAGGTGCATTACCTTGCACTTCTTAGCATTGAATCTAAGCTGCCATACATTTGACCATTCTTCTAACCTGCCAAGTCCCTTTTCATCCTTTCCACCCCACCTTGTGCATCAACTCTGTTGCAGATCTTTGTGTCATCTGCAAAGAGACATACTTTTCCTTCCAGTCCCTCTGCAATGTCGCTTATAAAGACATTGAAGAGGACTGGTCCTAATACTGAACCCTGCGGTACCCCACTAGTAACCCCCCTTTCTTCAGAGTGGACTCCATTTACTATTACTCTCTGTGTCCTATTCTCCAGCCAATTTTTACCCAGGCTGTCATCTTGGGACCCACTCCCGGCTAGCTAACTTGTATATTAATCTTTTGTGTGGGACTGTGTCAAATGCCTTGCTAAAGTCTAGGTAGGCCATGTCCACAGCCCCTCCCTGAGCTACTACTTTGGTCACCCAGTCAAAGAAATCTATCAGATTTGTCTGGCATGACCTTCCCGCTGTGAATCCATGCTGCCTTGGGTCCTGTGCCCCTCTGGCCTCTAGATATTCGACAATTCTTTCCTTCAGAAGTGATTCCATCATTTTCCCCACCACTGAGGTTAAACTAACAGGTCTGTAGTTTCCTGCTTCTGTCTTGCTCCCACTTTTGTGAAGGGGAATCATATCTGCCCTCCTGCAGTCCTCGGGTACCACCCCATCCTCCCATGATTTGTTAAACAGGGTAGTCAATGGTGTCACTAATTCCACCCTCAGTCCTTTTAGAATTCTGGGATGAATCCCATCAGGCCCCATTGCTTTGTCCACCTTCAGTTTTAAGAGTTCTTTCAGAAAACTTTCTTCTGTAAATGGGCTGGTATCAACTTCTGTTGTAGATAGTTTGGGGTGGGGGCATGCAGAATTTACTAGTTCAGCTGCAGGTGAAGGGGGAGTGATCACTAAAGGAGTCAGGGTGAATATGCACATGAGACATGTGAGCAGGGTAGATGAAGTTTATTCAGTCCAATGTGGTGCTAGTCCCATTTTTATGATTTATTCTGGTAGGGGAGTTTACGAGTTGGGTGAGGTGAAGAGCTGCTAAGGCATCCTTTATTGGGCCTATGGTTGGTGACAGACAGTTTGTGTTGAAATCACCCAGAAGAATTGTTTCAGTGGGATGAGTTTGGGACCAAAGATAGTCTAGGATGCTGTGGAGACCTAAGGCTGGGTCATAGGAGGTATATAGACTGATAAGACTGTGAGAGTTTTATTATGGGCCCCTAGCAGCACTCTAATTGCAAGTGCCTGGGTGGGGCATCCAAGGTCGATTTTAGGCAAGGTCAGACCCTTTAGTGAATTTTTTAGATAGATGGTGCAACCACCACCACAGTTGGTTGTTCTATCATGATGGAAGATGGTATATCCAGGAAGGGAAACAGCTGGGTCATGAATTTGGGAGGACAGCCAGGTTTCTACAACAGATAGAACATCAGTGTTATTCTGTGAGGCCCAGACCTTGAGACCATTGATTTTGCACAGAAGACTGCAGATGTTGATGGTAGCCAAGTTGAAAGTGCCCTGTTTATGATGAAAACCATTTGGGGCCAACCCAGTAGGCCCAAGATTAGGGTGAATGTTTCCAGATAATAGAAGCAACATAAGAGTGATCCTAATGAGGTGTTCTCTCAGTGTTTTTAATATAAGTTGACAGCCCTTCTGGAGATGTGATTCCTGTTTCTTTTCCTGCTTAGAATGAAAAAGATAATGGGGTCCGAGAGAGTGGCAGAGTGGGCAATTGTGCTGGAACATGCCAAATTAGTAATGGTAGGGTGGGTACATAGAGGAGACCAAGGACCATTTGTGATGAAGAAAAAGTTTCAGGAGATAAAGCCCCTGGTATAATGTAAGTTGCCATCATAAGTGTCTTTGGCAGGGTGGTCAATTTTAGTGTTAGGGGTACCAGAATGACCGAATAAGAGAACTAAGACAAGAAGGTAGGGTAGTGTACTTTAGCAAGGAGATTAGTTACCAGGAATAACAACAGTAAGGACAACCAATAAGTAAGGGATTTAAATTGTATGGGTGGAGCCAAGGTATATTTAATAGCAGCCAGGGTTGGGGCAGGTGGGCAGGAGAAAATATTAGATTCAAACCTAGATTCAGATCCAAAAATACGGCTAGGTTACAACACAGAGCAGAGGTATTCAGTATGCATCCATTGGCAGATGCTGTAGTCCTGGCTCCTCCAATAGGAGTTCAGTCAGCGAGTAGAGTGAATCAATAGTGTGTCCACCGGCAGAGTATGGATGTACCTTGCTAGGGCCCAGAAGGTGAATGCTGGTGAGGTAGGGGAATCTGGAGTGGCCGGCGGTAACTATGCAGTCCTGTCCCAACTACATTTATTCATAAGTCTGGGGGGGGGTCATAAAAAACATTAGGAAAATCATAGCTTCAAGTTAAAGACTTTCTGTAGTGTAGTGACCCCCCCACCAACCCAACCAAACACACCCCATCCACATTCCCTGATGTTATGAAATAACAGCATAGTTCACTTTTTTCATATGGGACAATTCATCTTCATACCACAAAGGATGGTATTTTGGGATAGTCTATGAAACCTGTAATTTTCAAGTTATGAATGGATTTAGTTTTTGTCCAAGCCATATTCATTAAGAAATGATCATTTGGGGGATTTGTTCATACAGTCACTAACTGATAACTTCCCAACTAATTCAAATTATTTACACCAAACTGCCAGAAAACTAGCCCCTAGGACTAGACAGGTACATACTGTATATCTTGTGAGTGTGTCTTTTTAGATTCAAATCCCACAACCTCTGATTGACGTGCAATTTTTGGAGACGATGGTTGTAAACTCACTATAAGGTACTTCCAGCAATTACAGGACTGCACTTCCATCTCAAAATATATGATCACTGTTACTTAGGTATTGTGATGTAGCATAGTATTTATTATGCTAGTATTTGAATTGAGTTTATAACAATGGCATATTGCTTTGTCTACAGTTTTTTTATAGGGTTTTGATAGATGGCATCTATTGTATCATTTTTTATTGGTGTTAGAATAGGCCAGAGAATAAGTAGGTATGAGAGCTGACCTATTTCTGTCTGTGTCTGACAAGTTAGGTTACATGTGCTAAACTTTTACATTACATAAGAATAGACTGATTAGCATCTTTAATACATATGTATTGGCACTTAATCATCCCAATCAAAACCTCCTTTAAATTATTAAAGATTACATTTCAGCACACAGGAAGGCCTGCAACTGTAAACAAAGGTTCACAAGATTAAGTTGTCATTGCCTGCAGAGTAGACAGAAACACTATAAAATAATATCACAGTTGTTCACAGTTTCTTATTTTAGTAAATAAAAATTAACCGAACTGGCTTGTACTCATATTGAATATATGGCTAGCTTTGGTTCTTTAAAGAGCTACTGACATGATGTTTTTGTCTTCTTTATTATTTATTTTGCAGCCACCCTTCAGATGTGCATTCCCACTGAAGTATTGTCCTGCCCTCACTAATGTGAGTGCTGAAAATGACAGGGGAAAATAACATATTCAGAAATCAGGAAACTCAGTAAAATGCTGAGAGCCAAGGTTTGGGACAATGTCAGAAAGGGACCATTAATGTACTGACATTTTAATGAAGTACTGTAGGTTGATATATTCAAATTATCTGTTGCCTGGAGTACTAGAAGGGACCTGAGCGGGCATTCACAGGATTCACAGTATTGAAGCAGGTGAGTGGGCAAATGGGCAGGTAGAGAGGGGTGAGGAAGAGAACTATTAGTCTGTGGTTTGAATAAGAAAGAAAAACAGTACTTCAGATTGTTGGTGTCCACTCCTTGGGTGCAGGAACATGTGTCAGTCTGTCCTAGACATTCTTTTTTCATTTTTTTAATTTTCAACTTGCTTGCAATCAATGTAATTAGTCACAATAAAAATAAAAATAAAACCTCAGCAGCATGAGCGTTATGTCTGTTCATCTTAAGTATACTACTCAGCTACTAAGTTCAATCGGATACACTTAGAAGATGTCAGCTTTGTTTCTTGTGATTAAAATGTGATCGTGAGAGTGGAAAGCAGATGTGGACTAAGGACATCTGCTGGAAAATTGAAGTTTACCAAGATGAATATTACCGGTAACAGCGCCACCTGGCACATTTAAGATGCTAATTATAGGGGTCTATTCATTCAGAACTTGGCATCCCATTAAGAAATAATTACCATATTACTGAGGTATTGATGAGGCATTACTCAGTAACGCTCAGTACACCGCGCCTTCTGAGAAATACCTCGTTACCGGTAAAGATTTCTATATATGTGTATGGCTGATGTCTGGATGTAGCAAAAAGGAAGGTCCCTCTTGCTCAGCTTTATGGAGGAACAGGTCAGATATGTTTTTTTTTATTTCTGTCAGAGAGATTGGGCCATTAAGGGAATCCTTTTGCTCAGCTGTCAGGGATGGAAGGGGTAGGTCCTGGAAAAAGTCTTCAAATTTTGACCTGTCTACTGAGACAGGGTATCATACAACACCTCATAAAAGTTGCACATGATAGTATTAACTTCCTCTGGGTGGGAGTTCAAAGTGCCAGAGGGGTCTTTCAGGTCCCTGATATAGCTATCCACCTGTTGTTTCCACAGCCTACAGGACAGCAGCTTGCTAGCTTTGTCCCCACCATCAGAGATTCTGTGTTTATTTACTTCATACGTGATCACCAGGTAAAAACCCAAGGACATCAAATGCCTATTTTCACATGTGAACCTGAACAGAAATGACAATACAATACAATATAGTACTATACAATACAATACAATGGACAAAACAAATTAGTAATGACAAGAACTGCTTCAGGAATTTCTTAAAGGTTTACAATGAATTACATGCTAAAATATAATTGGGCAAATCATTCCACAATTTTACAACATGAAAGATCCATGGCCTTTGAACTAAAGAAGAACTATAGGAGGGATGGTTCAATTTACCAACATTTGCTGACCTAGTACAATACGGTAAGTATGTAATCTATCAAAATTAAAAGACATTAATGAAACAGGTATGTGTGTTGACAATAACCTTTTCAAAAACAGTAAATTAAAATAATTCACTCATTGCTCAAATGAAAACCAGCCTAAATTGTTATATAAAATACAAAGATGAGTTGAACAAGAAACAGAACTAGCAAATCTGCAAATAGAATGGTACAATGTCTCTATACAATACAAACTGGTGTTAACAGCAGATGAATAAATGAGAAGTCCATAGTCAATAACTAATAGCAATAAAGATTGAGCTAGTATATATTTTGAATATGCAGAAAGACAATTACTTAATCTGAAAGTTGTCCTAATCTGGAATGCACAGTCTTAATAACGTAATTGATAAGTTCCTGATATGTTACATGTTGACACAAAACCTCCAAGAATTTCCCATTTAAGACAACTTTCTGTGTTTTCCCACCCAGCCAGTTCCTAATCTGTTCTGTAATCCTGTTCCCCACCCCATGGTCCTCCAGTTTCTGAACCATTCTTCCATGTGTGACAGAATCAAAGACTATTCTAAAGTCCAGCTGCAGTATGCACATTGTCTGATCTTTGTCTGTTGCATTCATGACTCAGTCAAAGAAATTAATCAGATTTGCCTAATATGACCTCCCTATGTTGAATCCATGCTGTTTTTTGTAACTTGGAATCCATTTGAATCCAGAAAGTCTACCATCCTCTTCTTAATAATGGCCTCAAGTAATACATTCACTATAAATATCAGACTGACTGGTCTCATTTTGTTATTTGGTAAACACTGCAATGGAATGTATTATACTTCTTAAATTATAATTCTGATTATACAGTCTTAGTGGTAGTTGAATGGTATGTGATTTGAACATCCAAGGGAAAGTGTTTCAACATCCCAACTGCCCTTTCACAGTTACTGTGAAACAATTTATTTCTTGTACAATGACATTAGTCATATATATTGTTGTCTGTCCATGCCCCAAAATTTATGGTGGGTGCACAAATAGTGCCTTAAAAGAGGGAGTACAAGAACATATATGTTCAATAAAGAAGGTAATTCCAAATATCCCAGTGGGCTCATACTTTGCCCAAAGCCTCAACAGCGATTCAAAGTATCTCAGGTTCAGGGAGATCAAGCATATTCCACCACATCCTTGTGGTGGAGACAGACAGGGAAAGCTACTCCAGTGTGAATCCAAATGGGCCTTAAGACTCTGCATCCATTAGAAATGAATGACTCAATCAATATTTTTTCCTTTATTTAATCTTGTCTTCTTTTTCCAGGATTCAGTGACTATAAACTGTTCAGTGGGTTTATTAATTGGTGTCTGACTTGATTTCTGAAGGATGCATCAGTACTGTACATGGGAATGTGGACACTTAAACAAATTGGTTGTAGGGCTTTGCCCTGCTGTCTTTGCATATACTCTATTTTTTTGTACATTTATATATTATCCACATTAGAATTTTGTAACCTATATATGATACCGTTTACTTCTGCCATCTTTTTCTATTTCTCTCTCTTCTTCTTTTTCTCCTTTTTCCACTGTTCCTCTATTTTTCCTTCCCCATTTCATCACTCAATTTTTTCACTTTATTTTCATCTTTCCTATAACTATTTTCCCCTGTTCCTCCTTCTTCCTTCATTTCATTCACTTCTCCCTTCTCTCTTGTTTCTCTTTTGCCTTGTATCTGTTTTCAGCATGTTTCTTATAACTGATTTAGCTCCTTTCACTGTGTGTTCTTTTTTTCAAAAATAATTGGGATACACTTTACTTTAGTTATGAAGCAAATAATATACAGGCACGGTAGCACTTGTATATTAGGGTTGAGTAAGCACTTTAATGTTAAACCCTAATTTTTACACCTTAATAGTTGTGCCCCCATTCAACTGATTTACATAAAGTTTGGAAAGTGCAGCGATGATGCCAGGATCTCTGGACCCTGAACATTTTGTTGCAATCAGTTCACTGGGGGCAAAGTTACAAAGGGGCAACCCCCAAATCACCAAAATTAAGACTTTTTTTGCTCACCCATAAATAAAACAAGTAGGAGGATGTGAAACCTGAAACTTGCAGGTTCTATAGAGTTTGGCCCAAGGTGTGTGCTTTTGTATTGTTTTATTTGCCAAAGTTAAGTAGTTTTTAAATTATTTAAGAAAAACAGTTCTGTTTCTGAGCCTGCACACTTTAATGAATCAATGATCAATGTTCTAAAGAGAAATGGATTTTTTGAACAACATGAAGTCACATTGTCTTATTTAAAGAGACATCTGTCATTTGTCAGCTGGCAGAGCTGGCTCTCTGCTCAGCAATCCATCCCAGCTGTTTTGGTTCAGCAGAGATAGGGCTACATGTCAGTGTGTAGCCCCACCTCATGGTGTGCGTGTGTGTCTATATGTGTGTGTGTGTGTGTCTATATGTGTGTGAGACTCTGCCACCATTAGCCACGTAAGCAGCTTTAATTAATTTCAACTGGACACTAGGGGCTCAATCCCGAAAGCTAGTAAAATATCTGATTTTGCAGTATAATCCTGCCCCTAGTGTCAGTTCATTTCCCCCTCCCCTCTGTATGGTCCCTCTCCCCCACAAACCTGTAATATAAAGTTACCAACACTGGGGTGTCCTGTTCCAGGTGTCAGCATACACAACCTCCCTCCACCCTCCCCCTGCAGTCTGGGACACTGCAGTGCTCACCCCATGTCCAGAAGAAACATGTTGACACTGGGGCACCCAATCCCCAGTGTTACAAAGAAAACCATCCTGCAACATCTCTGTCTTCTTCTTAAATCCTGAAATAAAGAAAACCATCCCTCATTGTCTGCTGCCATCCCCAACCCCCATCCTGCTCCTCCTGCTAAGCACCCAGCACCCCACATCTCTCCCTTACCATATACAGTGAAGCCCAACAGTATGAAGCGCAGCACTGCAGAACTCTGCAGTAGAGTTACTGCAGCAAACAATGCAATTTCAATTGGAGCTAATCCATTTTGTCATGCAGTAAACCTGTGACACTGTGCTTCATCCTGGCGGGCTTCACTGTACTTACCGGGCTGAAGTCCAACACCATACTCCTCTCTGGACTGGAGAGTTGTCTTCAGTCTTCAATCCCAAACCAGAAACAGAGGAAAACAGGTATGTGCCATCTAATGTATTTCAATTTTGTTTTGAACTTATGTTCATAACTTGGTAATTTTTGCAATTTGTTTTACCAAATTTTCAACATAGCCTATTTGGGACACCACTTCATGAACACACTGACAGTGAAATTATGTTAACTGAGCTTGGAAGGTGATTTCACAGTCAGTGCACAAATTCACCTTCCAGGCCCAATTAACATAATGTTGCCATCACTGTTCATGAGGTGGGGATCCCAAAAAGGCCATATTGAAAATCTGGAGAAGAAATACATAAAATGATCAGGTTACCAGAGTACATAGAAATGTTTTTGTGCATGCACATAACTTCGGTAATTTCCAATATTTTGACCCCAAATTTACAACATAGCCATTTTTTCATACTACCTCATGAACATTACAGCTGTTATTTCTTACATCCTGGCTGAAATGCACCTGTTGTGCAAAATTACATTTCAGCAAGGATTTTACCATTTTCACCTACTGAGTTCATGAGGGACAGTCATAAGAAGACTGTGTTGAATGTTTGGAGTCAAAACATTAAAGAAACAACAACATTATTGAGGTATGTTGCAGTTTTTCAATGCACGCTCATAACGTTAGTAATTTTCATTATTTAAACCCCACATCATAGCCATTTTGTCACATAACCTCATGAACATGAAAGCTGTTTTTCTCAAGTCCTGGTCAGCATGTGGTTTTGCACAGCTGGCACAAAATTAAGTTTTGTCTGATATGATATTAAATGATACCTGTAATGTTCAGAAGGAGGGTTTAAAAAGACTCCATTAAAATTTGAGGGTCAGAATGTCATAACAACAAATATTATGAACTAACATTGTTTGCAGGGATGTCCATTGGCCCAGTGGGGACCACGCTAACTTCCTGTGCCAGTGATCTGAGCTCAAGTAAGAGCTCAGTGAGCTGGCTTAATGGACCAAGGCTGCTACAGAAGATGCTTGAGTGTGTGGTACCAGCCCCAGCCTGTGGAGGGATGGAGCAGTATTTTGGCACACACACGACACCCTGTGGTAGGCCAAGGATCCTTCAATCACAAGGTATTGACATGCATGTTGAGGCTTGATGGGCCCATGCACAGGATCTGGACTATATCCAGTAATGTATCTATTTAATTTTGCACAGGTTCCAAAGTGACCTACTCAAATGATGATATGATTCCACCATCAGAAAAAGAAGGGAAATTGCAAAACAACTGCTTTAATGCAGACATTAGGGCTGAAGAATGCAAAGTGCATAAAGTAGGGAAATGAAAAAACATTAGGGTTTTGGGTCTCTGCAGTTTTGGCGAATCAATGGTGGGGTTGTCATCCCTAATGCCCACACCTCCCTCCAGCCCATAGCCTCCTGTCCAAAACACAATGTACAACTGTTAGTCAGTGCCTCATAGAGACATACTCTTCAAAGGTAGAGAAATATGGCTCATCATATGTTGCTAACAGAATCTGTTGTAGCTTTCTTCAAAGATAGAGAATAATACCACATGTTGCCAACAGAATCTGTTGTAGCCAAGCCTTGAAGTTGTTATACAGTAATCAGTAGTGAATCTGCACCCTGTCTGCATTGGCTATATTCCACTAAAAGCCATGCTATAATCACACAATTCAGAGAACATAGGTAATAAGGGTTGTCTCTTCTTTTCCATGCCTCTCCCACACAAAACTACAGACTAGCCTGTAGTAAAGTACAGAATAGATTTTAAGACTTTTTAAAAGATAAATTGACCAAGTTGTCATTGTTGAGGCCAAAGGGAGAGAAATTGTTAACCAATCGGGACATTGTTAGCTTGTCAGCAACAGCTGGTGAATGGAGGTAATGGAGCAGCATACTTTGTGCTAAGAGTTCATTTGAGCAGACACTCAGTTTCCTACCGCTTGTAATATTGCATGGGAGTTCCTGCACCTTGGTCATCTTTATTAATTGAATACCATAGGAGAGTTCCACCATCTGAGGTTAACAGTAGTTCCACACCTATAAATGTAGGAGTGAAAGAACATCATCACTCTGATTCAAACTGTACTTCCTTTCTGCCATAAACAAGAAGTATGCTCACAAACTACGTAAATAGCCATCTTTGGAATTAAAGTGTAAAATGCAGTTTGTATGTTTTGATCATAGCAAACAGAAATACTATGGGATGGCACATATTGGCCCTGAATATACAGTGGCTTATATTACTAAATAAATTAATCCAATTTTTCCTTTCATGTCTCCTTTAATATATTCATATATGACATTGGTGAAATCTGCCTTTCTGTGGATGACACAAATCTCTGTGGGAGGGTGAACACATTTGAAGGTGTACAGGATCTAAAGGAAGACCTGGAAAAACTGGAGAGGTGGCCAGGCATATGGTAACTCAGGTTTAATGTGAAGTACACACAGGAAGAAAGAACCCAGGGACTGAGTACAGTTAATGGGGGTTAAGCATGGCGCTGATAGGACAATTGCTCATGCTTAGTATTCTGCACACAAGCCATGACATAGTAAAAACTCCAATTACTGGTTTCGTGTAGAGAACTGTGCAGAATGTTGCCCATAAAAGAAGGGATCACAGATCTCCAGGTAGAAGGTCACCTGGGGTCCAGTGACCATCACATGGTATGGTTCAATTTGGCTACTACATCTAAATCATCCCATTCCAAGGCAAAAATATGGGACTTCAGAGGAGCTGACTTTGATAAGATGGCCAACAGAGTTAAGCTAGCCCTGGCAAAAGAAACACAGGTGAGGAGGTTACAGGCAAAGTGGGCAAGCATTAAGGATACAATACTTGAAGCAACATCCCATTGTGTTGAGACAGAAAGGAAGTGCAAAGAGAAGGAAACCACTTTGGTTCTCAAATACAGTACGAAAGGTCAGAGCCAAAGGCTGGCCTTCAGAAAATATAAGGAACACAGCGGGATGAAGATAGAGGCATACCAAACTGCCTAAGGAAGCAGGTAAGGCAGTAAGGCAGGCAAAGTCCCAAACTGAGGAAACACTAGCACGAACAGTAAAGAAGGTGACAAGACTTTCTATAGATACATTAGTGAAAGGAGAAAGTCCAGAGGGTATTGCTAAGCAATGGAGAAAAGGGAGCATGTGAGGAGGAGGACCCTGTAAAGGCATCTATCCTAAATAGATACTTTTGCTAGTATTTACTGAAGAAGGTGAGGCAGGCCCACAGCTCAACATCATGGACACAGGGGAGGGAGTGAGCACTACTCCCTTCACAAAAGAAGGGTCCTACAAGAGCTTGCTAAGCTCAGGGTGGATAAGGCAATGGGACCTGATGGCATACATCCCAGGGACTTAAGGAGCTAAAGGAGGAACTAGCAGAGCCATTAGCAGAATTGTTTAGTGAGTCTCTGAGCACAGGAGAGGTCCCAGAAGACTGGAGAAGGGCTCATGTGATCCCGCTCCACAAGAGTGGTAGCAGGGAGGAGGCGGGGAACTACAGACCAGTCAGTCTTACCTCAGTAGTGGGCAAGATTATGGAGGCACTCCTTAAGGAAAGGATAGTGCAACACCTGGAATCCATAGGGGCACAGGATCCAAGACAGCATGGGTTTACAAAAGGAAGGTCCTGTCAAACTAATCTCATAGATTTCTTTGACTGGGTAACCAGAGTGGTGGACCAAGGGGGGCAGTTGATGTACGCTACCTTGACTTCAGCAAAGCTTTTGACACTGTTCCACATAGAAGATTGATAAATAAGCTAGGTAGGCTCGGGTGGGTCAGAGTTGGTCAACTGGGTGGCAAACTGGTTGACTGGCAGAAAACAGAGAGTGGTGGTAAATGGTATACAGTCAGAAGAGATGCAAGTCACAAGTGGGGTACCTCAGGGATCAGTCCTGGGGCCAGTCCTATTCAACATCTTCATTAGTGACCTCGCAGATGGACTAGAGGGTAAGGCTTGTCTGTTTGCAGATGACACCAAGATCTGCAACAGAGTAGATGATCCAGATGGGGTGGGCAGAATGAGAAGAGATCTGGATAAACTAGCAAAATGGTCAGAAGAGTGGCAACTTGGATTTAATGCAAAGAAGTGCAAAATCATGCACATAGGGAAGAGAAACCCTGAAGCCACTTATAGGCTGGGAGGGAGTTGCTAGCAGTCACAAAGGAAGAAGAGACTTGGGCATCATCATCACTGATGACCTAAAATCATCAAGCAGACCTCTAAAGCAGTAGGTAAGGCTAGGGGGTGTTAGGGTGTATTAGTAGGGGTATCACAAGTCGTAAGAGGAGGTAATAATCCTCTGTACAAGACATTGGTTAGCCCCATCTGGAGTACTGCGTGCAGTATTGGAGGCCACACCTTCACAAGGACATTAACCAAATTGAGGCAGTCCAGAGAAGGGCAACCAAAATGGTGCAGGGACTGCATCAGAAGACATATGAGACAGATTAACAGAGCTCAATATGTATACCCTTGAGCAAAGGAGGGAGAGGTGATATGATCGAGACATTTAAACACCTTAAGGGCATAAACAAGGTGAAAGAGTCTAACATGTTTAAATATAAGAAAAATTGCAGGACAAGAGGACACAGCATGAGATTAGAGGAGCCGATTAAGGGGAATGTGAGAAATCTTTTTCACAGAAAGGGTGGTAGATGCATGGAATAGCTTACCACAAGAAGTGGTGGCTATGAATACAGTGCAGGGCTTCAAACAGGCATGGGATAGGCATAAGGGAGCAATACAAATGACTATGAATAGATAGGTCACTGACAGAGCAAAGGCCGATGGCACATTTATAAGGTAGAAAAAGAAATGGGCAGACTGGATGGGCCTTGCGGTCCTTATCTGCCGTCAACTTCTATGTTTCTATGTAAAACAATTGAAAACACAGATTTTCACATCAGTGTTTATTCTGGTGCAAATAAATATGACTCATTTGGAGGCAAGTCTTTTATTTCTCTTAATAGGAACATTACTAACTGCTGACAATTAGACCAAATTTCCTGTCCTCTTTAAAGGCCACTGACTCTGAGGGGGAAAGTGGATTATGGATATCCATCACTAATGACCTTAAGCAAGCTACACAGTGTAGTAAGGCAGCAGCCAAGGCAAATACAATTCTGGGATGTATTGCTAGAGGGTTCATGAGCAGAAGGGAGGATGTTCTACTACCACTGTACAAATTCTTGCTATAACCTCATCTGAAGTAAGACAAGCAGTACTGGAGACCCTACCTAAAAAGGTACAGCAGCCAACTAGGCACATGACATAATGGTGCTACAGTGGCTAGGACTCTTAGTTCCATATATATAGTGAATATTTACTTCCTTTTATTAGTTGTCTGTGGTTTCATTATATGCTGTCACATTTTTAAATTCTGTACGTATTAAGATGCAGATCTCATTTACTTGGGGGTTCATGACAGGTTTAATTCCTTTGGGTAAATATTGCAAAGATTGGTGTGAATGATGATGTATTAGGACTCTTGTACACATATCTCTTTCTAACTAGTTATCTTTCCCTGGGAAGGGGGGTGGGGATTTAATTCCTGTGCATTTTTATTCCGATTCCTTATACGGTTTCTGTACATGTTTTATTATGGTATACGGACATTTCATTGCAGCTTTTTTCACTGCAGTCAAGCCGTTGCAGGCTTATTGCCATATCGCTGAGTTGCTGCCTGCATAGTGGTCTCTGCCAATTGGTAGATGAGGCGACCTGAGTCTGGTGATGTTGTCACTGTGACTATCTTGCATTTAACTTTAATTCCACTATGGCATGCATTCTGCATTCTGTCCACTCCCCATGTTGATGATGACATCATGATCACTGATAGGGTAGTGATCCTAAAGGCACCCTGCACAAACAATTAGACCAAAGACGACAGCTGGAGCTAGAGCAACAGCCTCCTCATAAAAACAGCAAATATTTCAGAATAAATAAAGTGTTTAAGGCAATATTTAATGACGTTACAGAGTGCCTCTAGACCTGCTAGACATTGCTGCTGTTATTGAAATTAATGTTGCCTGATGTGCTCTTCTATGTTTTTAAGTACCTCCATTTCACCCATTCATCCCATGCTAGTGCAAGCTTGGAGTCATAATAAACATAATGACAGTTGCACATTATGACACTTGCACTTCTTTGTATTGTACTGTATATGCACACAGTTACACACTGATTTACTACATTGCACCATTTGCACACTGCTTCTCCATACGCGAACTTTGCACAATGATTTCAAAGTTTTTAGTACTGTAAAGCAGCGTTTTTAAAGTTTTAGTACTGTGCACTTTTGTGAGTAATAAAGTTTTGTTATTGAATCTATTAACTGCCTTACGTCATGTGTTGCCACATCATCACTGATGACTGTTTGGATGTTTAGCAGAGAGCTTGAACTGCAACTGTGATTGCGACCTTTTGTCTGGTAAGAACTCATAACTGTGACGTATTTCACAGCAACGTTTTAGAATGGTGATCACAATTGTAACAATCATTTGACTGCACAACTCAATTACCGTTATCTGTTATCTGCAACCAAATGTCCGGGAATGAAAGGTCCATACACGTTTATTATACACTGACACTTTATTGAAATCTGTATTTATCAAGCTTATGGTCTCAATTTCTTGGTGGTGCTTGACAAGTAGTTTTTTTATTAGGCACTTATACTGACAATTAATATTATTATTATGTATAAAATCCTGTTACAACACTGAAGGCCCTAGCGTTTATGGAATATATTAACTAACTGAGAGTACAGTTGGGAAAATGTGTCCAGTTAAGTTCTACATTACATTATGTGTGAAACATTTGCTCACTTTGGGTAAACTTTACTTTAAACCCTCTCTGTGTCATATATAGATAATTTCTGTTTATCTTATTTTTGGGGCTTATTTTTAACTTGCAATTATGTCACATTTTAGCATGTATTTATTATCCACAGGTTTGCCTTTCATTGGCTGTATTCTTTAACACACAAGGATACTTGCAATTAAAGTTGAAAAGCTCATTAGCTTACATGTAATTAAGGGAGTATAGTATCCTAAGGTTTTGTTTTCATTAGACTGTTTTCTTGAAACATGCTGACATTTTGAAATGTACAGTATGTGAGGAGAACTCTCTGCTCATTGTTATCTTCTGATAACCTTTGACCTTCATAGACTTTTCATCTAAAAACATACTAGTGTTAATTAGCTTCTCTGACATAATCTTCAGTTATGTTTTGAATGGGTATGTTAAACCAATGAGAATATTTTCTGTTTTTTATGCATCATCTGGGTGTTAATAGTATGTTTTTATTTTAAATAACTGTCATAAAGCTTCTGAAGAAGGACTTGGCTGGTCCGAAAGCTAAAACACTTGGTTGTTTGTTGTAACATCTGTGTTGGTCCAATAAAAGGTATCAAACCATTTGCTTCTGGGTCTGTTCAATGAACTAAAGGTAGTTTAGAGCAGAGTAACAAAGATATTTCAGGGTCAGCAAGGCAGGGCAAATAAAGACGGACTGAAAAAACTTAACATGTACACACTGGAGGAGAAATGGGGGGGCATGACTGATACCCTCAAATAGCTGACAGGTATAAACAAGGAGTATATAGTGGATCTTTTTTGTCTCAGAGGAAACAAAACAACCAGGGGACAGTGTTATAACTGAGAGAGGGGAAGGTTTAAGAAAGAAGTCAGATGGTGTTACTCATACGACAGTGGGGGAGTCAGAGAGGATTGTGCAGTAGCAGTCACAGACATTGTTAGCTATTTCCTGGAATTTCTGTGATATTTACAGAAATATCTGATGCTTTCTGCATTTAAACAGTAGGGGCAGCAGAAAGAAACTCCAGAAATTTCACAAAATACCTGGAAATAGCTGGCAATGTCTGTGGCAACCACTGTATAGGGCAGAGGGGAGAGTCAGGATTGGAGGGAGGCCCACTATATTATCTGGATTATGGCTCCACAATTGAGCTGATTTGATAGATAATAAAGCTTTCTTGTGCTGGTTATTTTGTAATTTCATACAGTATGATTGTATGGATCTCACTTTACAACCTTAAAAGTAGTTGTTCTGTATTTCTCCTTACACTGAGATCTATTCATCAGAATCAAAGAGCTGTTGATTTTCTGTATAACAGCATTCTTATCAGTGATAAACTTTTGAACTTTCTGCGCTTTCTGCTTAATCAGACAACCTACACTTAAAGGTTCACATACAAGTGTTATATAAGGTCTAAGGTCCACTTGCATAATGTGTGGTCCTGAGAAAGTCACTTAACTTCCTTGTGTTCCCAGGTCACTCCTGTAAATAAGCTTTCAGCTTAGTGTGTCTCTCCTGGTAACAAATATCTATCTATCTATCTATCTATCTATCTATCTATCTATCTATCTATCTATCTATCTATATTGCTACATGTAGCTGGTTCTGTCACTAGCCCTATCACATCACCAGTTAAATTCAGTAATTTATTTGTTCAGTCTTAAAAAATGATTATCACAAAATATAAATTTACTTAAGACATACATATTAATACATACTGACGTACAATCATATAAATGGTACATTGAGTTCACAATTATATAAAAATGTTAAAATCAAGAGGTATGTGCAAATAACAAATTGTGCCTACTGTGCAAAATTCTCAGATAAGTGCATGTTTGAACATTTTATGTAAATTTAAGTTAAACTTATTTCTTTCCTCCTAACTTTCCTGGTGAGCAATAAATATTTCTCTACACCATGAATTATAAGTTGATGCTTTGTTGTAAATAAAAATGTAACTAGCTCAGTGTCACTAGAGACTGTTATAGAGTCAAATCATGGGTTATAGCCAGATGTTCCTAAATTTGTACCAGGGACATTTCAATACAACATGGGCAAGGTCTTCTCTTTCATTTAGATTACAATTACACAGAGTGGCACTTATTCTATAAGATTTTTTATATAAGGCATCTCTAGGCTTAGATTCAAATGGTTTGAGTCTAAATCCTGTAAACATTTTATGAATGTTACGATCTTCCAGGACATCAAAATAATATCTGAGTCTGTGTCTGTTATCATTTTGTGAACACCATTTCACATATTTTGAAGCACCAATACATGCTAAGTCAATATCCTTGTAATACTGAATTATTCTGTTATTAATGTAGGCTCTGTACTGGAAACTAATATTGATACCTTCCTGCCCATATTCCATAGGGAAAGTCAGGCAATATTTATCAAGGAATCTATTCAAATGTTGAAACCAGCAGCAATTTTTAAAGCTTCTTATGTTCCAATCTTCTTTTTCTAAGTAGTATTGTTTTGTTCATCTATCATTAGGAAGACTTAATAATCTAATCCATTAATTAATGATTCTAGAGTCGGCCCATACTTGAAGTCTTGTTATTCCAAGTTCAGCTCCTATAAAATAAACTGGTGTTGAGTTTGGACAGCCTAAAATATTTCTTAATAATCTTATTGCTGTTTTTTCCAATTGATCAATTTGGCTCATCCCCCGTATCTCTGCCCCATAAAGAGTCTGGGCATTAAATGTAGCTTAAGAACATATAGTAAGGGCCTACCAGAGTGTCCACCATAGTGATAGCTAAATCTTACCAAAGTGCCCACAGTGTTTTCAGTTTTAGAGATGATGTGTTCAAAGAGACATTTCCATGATCCATTATTGGTATACATGATACCTAAATACATATATTTATTAACTATTTAAAGTTTATTTTGTTTTATCTCCCAAAGAAAAAGAGTCAAATACTGTTTGTTTGCTTTGCTAGTTTCCCACTGGTTTAGCCCAGCCAGACCCCTTAACCTTCCCATTCTCTCCTTTGTGTTCTCTCTCCCCCAGCAGTCCTTGGCTGGCACCTGGCTGAGGTCTGTGACCCGCCCCCTGATTTAGCTTAATCTTGTTTCTGTGCATTACCCCTTTGTTTTATTGCTAATTTCCTAACCCTCCTACTGAGTCCCCAGACTATTTATATCTGACCTCTGTCCCTTTCTCTGCAGGCTTGCTGCCCACTCAGGCAAGCATCTCATCCTCGCAGCTGTCTTTAAGCTTGAACTGCCCGCCGACTACCGTGGCAAGATCGGGAGCCCGCCTGCTGCCACCCGCCCACCGCTCTCCAATCACAGGTAATTGCCAAAGCCAGATCTTCAGCCCTCAACTGCTGTTGCAGTGAAGATCCTGTATTTTTTTTTCTGAATTTCTGGCGCCATCTGACTGCAGTGCCCCCATTGGCTGCTTACCATCTTGGTGAACTCCCTGAGTGGATAGCTCTGGAATCCAACATGGCTGCTTTCCCAGGACTGTGCCACCAAGTCTGAAATGACTTTCCCTTGCTCTGGTACAAAGACATGCAGTTCTTGCCTAATTGCATGTCCATGCACAAATTTTGTAGTCTGTGCTGCCTGGCTCTCGCTACTAGTGTGTGTACATAATACCAATTACAGCTAAACTGAAAACCGGGATTCCTACTGCTGATTTTTTCACCCTCCCCACCCCTCCTCCACAACTTATTAAATACACCTAAACCACTCCCCCTTCTCTGCACCTCCTCCCATTGGCCATCTTGCCCTACACAAATTTAAAGCTGCAGAACACCTCCTAGAGTGTGGTCCTGCCCCACAGAACTACATTTCTAACAGCCCCTTGCCTCACCACTACCCCCTCTCCCCTTCATAAGGCTGACCATGCTAATTCTCTCCTACTACTTCCCCTTATCCCCCACTCTCTCTTGGACAGATGAAGCTGGCACTACCTATATTATTGGCCATCTCCCTAACTACTGCGCTGGTATTGACCAGCTTCTGTGCTACGGTGTTGGCCTGCAATCAACAGCGCCTCTCCTTCCTCTCATTCCCCCCCTCTCCCCTGTCTCAACCATCTTCACTCACTACTAGGGATAAGTTCACCCTGGGGTACATCTCTCTCATCCTACTCACTAAAGGAGAATGCCACCTCCTTAGCCACTACCTGGCTAAGCTCTCCTGGTCTCCTACTATTCCCTCCTGCCCATACATTCTCCTACTATCACTACTCTCCCTTGTTGGGGACACTGAGTGCAATCCTAGCCCAACAAACTCCCATATCACCCCCTCCTCCAGCATCTGGACAAATGCCTCATGTCTTAAAATCACACATATCAATGTCTGCAGCCTTCCATCCAAATTCACTGACCTTGAGGCTTGGATTGAGCTACTCAAGCCCCATATTCTGGGACTCACTGAAACATGGCTAAAACCACACCACACTGAAAACGCCTTCAAAATAGCTGGCTACTCCTACCTACACCCGACAGACCAGGCAGGAAAAAAGGTGGCGGTATGGCCCTGCTCCTAAGAGAACCCCTATCAGCTAGCATTGTCCTACACTCTGACCCTTCCTCACCTAGTGAATGGCCAGTCTCTGAATTGACCCTTGGATCCTGCAAGAAACTCTATATTGGCTGCTGCTACAACCCCCCTATGACCGGAACTATTGGACTAACCAGCCCCCTCCAAGGCCTGAGCTCCCTAACTCCCCATAGGGAATCTGTCTGTCTCGGCAACTTTAATCTAAACTGGCTGAGCTGCCACCAGCATGATTATGTATTCCTGTTAAAGCAGCACAACCTGGTGCAGGTGATCACTCTCCCCACCAGACTTATCAATGTTCGACCACCCAGACTCTACTAGACTGGATCCTCATAAACAGGGAGGACCGAGCATTATACACTGGCACCATGGCTGACTTCATAAGCAATCACTCACTGACCTATCTCCTCTGGTTTTCCAAACAAAAGCGCCCCCCACCCAAATACCTATCTCTCAGAAATTTCAGCTGCCCAGTCTCCACAAATCTCCTCAAGGAGGCCCAGTCCTTGGACTGGTCCACACTTTTTTCCCTTTCCAATACAGTCACAGTGGTTTCTACATTTACCCAGACTCTACTAACACTCCAGGACCTCTTTTTCCTGTCACTACCAGATGGGTCAGAGGCGGGTGCTCGTGCTGGGTCTCTGAAGACCTCCTTATCCTTATGAAGGCCAGAGACTGTGCATGGTCCACTTTCAATGCAACCCCCTCTCCTGCCCTCTGGGATGCATACAGGTGCATGAGGAACAAATGTAAACAACAGGCCAAATTTTTGAAACAGACCCACTTCTGCAATCTGCAAAAGGCCAACCTTGGAGACACTAGAAAATTCTGGGATTCAGTCAGTTCCCTCCTAAACCACTGCTCCAGCTACGCTGCACCACATCTCAGCCCCCAGGATGGGCTGCTGACCGACCCTCATGATGTGGCCGGTGTCTTCAACTGTAAGTTCACCAATTTATCCATGTACCTAAATAAGTTGCCAACTGCCCAACCTCAAAGCTCAGCCCTGATACCTGACACACTGCCATCCTCCTCCAACTTTGCCACTCACCTGCAAGTACCCCATTCTATTTTAAAGCCCTCTCCATACATGACACAGTGAAGCTACTCAAAAGTCTACCTAACCAGAGCTCCTCCAGATCTGATGGGCTATCTCCAGTCTTCCTTAAGCTGATCTCTTCGGCGACTGCCAAGCCACTCACCTTCATCTTTAACCATGCCCTTTCCACCTCTTCCATGCTTGATCCATGGAAGATAGCTATTCTTAAATCTGGTGACCCAAAATCCTCCAGCAATTACCGTCCAATATCTGTCCTCCCTCATCTCAGTAAACTACTTGAGAGAGCAGTCCACAATCAGCTCACTCAGTACTTAGGCAAATACACCCTCATATGCAACCAACAGCATGGCTTTCACAAGAATCATTCCACCACCACTGCCCTCACCCTTCTGACTGACCACGTCCTCTCTAACATGGATAATGGTAAAGCCACCGGGGCTGTCTTCATTGACCTCTCAAAGGCTCTTGACATGGTTAACCATGCTCTCCTTACCTCCAAGCTTAGCCTCCTTGGTCATTCTCAGAAAGTCACAAGCTGGTTCACTAACTACCTTACTGATCACTCAGAATTTGTGTGTATTGGTCAAACCTGCTCCCCCACCTTGCCTGTCTCTGTGGGGGTCCCTCAAGACTCAATCCTGGGTCCCCTCCTTTTCTCCTTATTCATTAATGCACTTTCCTTTGACTGCCTCAACTGTCACTCTCTGCTGTATGCTGTGACCTTGTCCTCTTCCACAGTGACAAATCCACGGCCGCGCAATCTCCTCAGTTCTCTCACACAACTATGCTGCAGCCCACAGCTAGTTCTCAAAAGACCTCCTCTTAGTAAATGCCAAAAAAACTAAATCCATGCTGTTCAGATCTAAGCCCTTCCTGGCCAAAACTAAAAACCATGCCCCCTTACGCTTCCTCACCCCCAGACGGCCTAGTCCAGGAGGACGTCAACACCTACAAATACTTAGGAGTACTGCTCAACCCCTCCCTCACCTTCACTGAGCATGCAAATTCCCTTGTCAGAAGGTTTCATCAAAAGTTAGGTGCCGCCTATAGATTCAGGCAATACCTTACCCCTGAAGCCAGACTAGCCATTGTCCAGAGCAATCGTATCCCTATTCTTGACTACTGCTCCCCTATTTATGCCAGGACCTCAGCTACTTCCATGGCTAAACTCTCCACTGCCTACAACAGTGCCTGTTGCTTTGCTTTATTGGCCCCATTCTCCACCCACCACTGTACCCTCTATTATATCCTTGGATGACTACTGCTGCAAGGTCACTTTGACCTAGCCCTCTGCTGCATGGTGGACAATGTCATCCACACGGCTCCAGAATCCCCCCTAACTGCCCTTCTGAAAACCTGAATGCTCTTCTGCAACCTCTGCTCTAATGGTACTCCCCTTCTAGCTGTTCCTAGAGTATCCACCAACATGGGTAGCAGAGCTTGGTCTGCTGCTGCCCCTTTGCAGTGGAGCAAACTACCAGCTGAACTCCATTCCATTGACTCACACTCCAGTTTCAAGTCCCGACTTAAAGTCTGATTCCTGGCAAACTCATCCTGCCACTGCCCCCAGGATTCTGACACCAACTCACACTAGTCAACTCCCCTGCCCAGGGGTTACCCACCTACCCACACTAGTCAACTCCCCTGCCAACAACTGTTATATAGTATTTTTCACAGCAATATTTTACTTCCTTGCCTGTACATATTGTATATATATATTTTAGTGAGTATTCTGTGTATTACTTGCTCACTGGATGATGCAGTCACACATGGTACACTGTGCCAACGATTTGTTTGTTTTGTACCAAATCTCCTCATGTTCGATATTGAAACCTTGTATTCACTGTTCTCAAATGGACCTATGCATCAAACCTGTATATTCTGCTTACTATTGTTGCTTGTATCAAATCTGTTTCATGTGTATTACTGTTACCTTGTACTTCACTGTCACCCTGCGCCATGTGTTATGGCCCAGGTCATGCCTGAAAACGGTCCCTGGGATCAGTGCACTCACCCGGTTATCAAAGTCATAAATAAATAAAAATCTAAACTTGGATTTCCTGGTTCCTATAATTAAAACTTTTGATTTTTCCAAATTTATTTTTGGAAATAAGGATTCCGAGGTTCTGGCCAGTAAGTCAAGCTTTTTTTGAAGTTCTGAGATGGTTAAGCAGCATAACACCAGATCATCAGCATATTCTAGGGAGGAGCATATATTTGTGCCAATTTTAGGGGAGTCAAAGTTAGAGTCCTGTAATTCTTTAAGTAGATTATCTAAGTAAATACAAAATAGCAATGGAGCTAATAGCAACCCTGCCTTACTCCTTTGTTTGTTTTAATACTATCGGATAGATAATTTCCTGCTTGAATTTGGGCCCAGGTGTTTGAGTACAAGTTCCTTACACTGTTAACAAGAACTGGGGAAAGACCCTGTTTAAGCATTATGTCCTAAAAGAATGGTTCTGTTAATTGTGTTGAATACAGACTGTAATCTATAAATGCCAAGTATAGTATCTGCTTTCTAATTTTAACATATTTTCAATTAGATGAGTAAGTATATGACAGTTATCTATGGTGGAATGTTTTTCATGAAAACCTGCCTGAGCAGGGGCTAAACCTCCAAGACATTGATTTCTTCAATTAGTCTACCCAATAAGATTTTGGCATAGAACTTACCCAATATGTCTAATAAATCATTGTGTCTATACATAGAGGGGGTCCTAATTTGGTCCCTTTTTGTAAATCAAGATCATTATTGAGCCTGACCAAAAATGCAGTATGTAGTTATTTAACATACATTCATTAAAAAATAGCACCAAAGTGTCTCCCTGACCCACTACTGAACATAGAGAAATGTCCCCTGGAATTTTGTCAGGACCTGGGACCTTACTTCTTTTCAGACTGGTTATTGCATTCACTACTTCTTGTTTAGTTATGTGCCCATAGTCAGATTTTATGTCTTTAATTTCCAATTTCTTCCATGAGGAAGCCAGACTTGGATAATGCAATATGTTATTATAATATGTTGTCAATGTTTTCAGGTCAGTTTGGTGCACCAAGTAATTTCTCCAACCTGTACAGCCTTTTGTGACTATGAGCCAAAAAGTTTTGGTGTCATTCTTATCTATAACTGTTATCATCTTTTCCCACAAGAGTTCCTGGTATGACCAGTTTTTTAATTTTTTTTATTTTAAGAAGGCACAATATTTTCTTTTAGTGTCCTTTAGTTCTACAGCACTAACTTGGTCGGCATTTCTTTTAGCTCTCCTTACTACATTTCTCAGGTATCTTTTTTGAATTCTACAATCTTTATCAAACCAGCTGGTAGGGATATTTGCCTTTTTTCCCCAGCAATAGGTTTATATAGATTTTGCTCCAACTCAAGAAAGAAAGTCTGTAATTTCTCATTCATTAGAGTTGGATTATTATTATTAGCGCTTGACCATGTGTTTACAAAAGGGGTTACCTGACCCACTATATGCACTTCCAAGGACATGGTCCATTCCAGTTTCTTAGAGTATCTAACCACAATGTTGTTAGGGTCTACTACACTCTTCGTTGTCACTTCAGAACTTTGTATGTTTTTGTATACGATAACAGGAAAATAATCACGTTCTGTTCTACAATCAACAAGTAAGTCTTCCCAATAGTCAGAATGGTCTTGCCATAGAATAAGATCCAGTACAGATGCTCCCTTCTTAGTGAAGTAGGTTGGAGAACCTTGATTATCCCCAGGGGTCCTACCATTCAATGGGAAGATTAAATTATCGCTCATTAATTTTATCAATCTGTGGCCATTAAAATTATGATTGGGATCACTCGAAACACTCTTATTTTTAACTGAATCTGGGTACATAATTCCAATAATGGAACTGTCACTAAGACCATGAAAAGTACCAATTCTGGATTGAAGTCACCGTTAAGCAAAAGGAAGGCACTTGGATGATTAATCTGGGTCTCTCTAATTGAGATTGTAAGTTTTTCCCTTATGAGATTAGATTGCATTTTATTCTTTGTTGGGGGGACATAACAATTAGATATCAGTATCAATGTTCCATAGTAAGACAAACTAATCTGTACAAAATTTGAATCCTGTACAATTATTTTTAGGTTAGAAAAAAATCCCTGTTTTAACATGAGTGGCTAACCCTCATGCTCTGCGCCCAATCTGCCCCTTTTTGTTCTAGGTTTCTGGTTAATTGTATAACCATTTGTGTCCATTTCCTCATTTTGGGCATGCCAGATTTCCTGAAGGCAGATTAGATAACATTTGGAAATTAAGTCAAGCCAATCCAAGTCTTGTATTTTTGATTTAAATCCTGCTATGTTTCAGGAGATTAAAAAAAGGGTATTTACCCCCCCAGATTATTCAAGATGGTAGCACTTGAGCTGGTATTTGACTCTCCGGGACAAACTGCATTATCAAGCACATTATTTGTATTACCATCATCAAATTCAGATACAGATTGAGACATTCAGTTTGCATACCCTGCCAGAGCCATGTATCTGTTCGCAGTTGGAACAGTAAAACAACTTTTTGTATTATGAGATTGGTCGGTAATACTACTTTGAGCATCCTGTGCATGCTGAGTGAAGTACGATGGAGAACCATCCACTCTGGTTAGGTTGGCCAAAAAAAGACCCATGGCATCTATACCTCTTATTTTCTGCCAGACTCTGCTGGTCACCAGTGTATTTTTAAATGTTATATCAATTTGCCCATCCCCTCTAAGGTTCAAGTGTCTATACACTCCCAACACTCCATTTCTTCCCAATCTAATGTTTAGAAAATTTGCAAACAAGTTACATAAAACTTTAGTTAACTTTGCATTTGTTTCATTATAAATTTTGTTACAGCTGAAAAGACTCAGAGTAACTGGAGTTATAACCCCTTCTATTGCAGGAGGTCCATCTTGTACTTCACCCCTTTCATTGAGACCTGTAGAGCAATTAATAACACCTAAAACTCTTGAATTTTTATTAAACAGAGCAGCACTCAAGTTAAAAGTTTGTATTTTCTGGAAATTTCTCCACACAACATTCAAAACCCTTTCAGTGATAAAAATTACATTGACACTTTCAGCAAGATTCTCCTTCTCAGAGTTCGTGTTCCTCTTTACTGTATGGATGTCTCCAGCTAAGATCTCAAGATTCAATTTTTCATTCACTAAGTGAAACATTAGATGGTGAAGCATTTCTCCCTCATTTCTTCTTAAGCTATACACCCTAATATATGGTTGATTCAATAACTCAGACTCAGACATATTGTTACCTGATTTCCCTGAGTCAATATTATCTTTTTTTTTTGTGGTTTCTTAAACAACTGATTTATTGAGTTCTAATTGTGCATCCTCATTTATTTCAGGAGCTTTATTGTTAATATGATCTGACTTTTGTGTGTGTATTTTTTTCTTCTTTGTTCCTTTTTCTCTCTCTGTTCTCTCTGTTCTTTGATTTTTGGTTTTTGTCATTTAAATCGGACTTTCTTTTGTGTTCCTTTGTTTTTTTTTCTTAGATTTTGACTGAGCCTGTCTCTTTACCTTATCTTTATTTGTTGGTGTATTGTCTACCATATCCAAGATAGAAACATCATATGGGAATATAATGGAAGTAAAATCAGGTCTATTGCTCTTAATTGGAATGATTAGTGGTTCATTTTTTTTCTAGGGGAATCAAGGTTGATTCCCTGGGAGGATGAATTTCTTTTAAGATTCTAAGGACATTGTCCATCCTGACGCCATTGATAACTATATACTCTTTTAGTGATTCAATTTAATTTCTATTAATAGTTAATTGTTCACAAAGCACGAGGTTGGCTGCATACTGGTTCCTTAGTACCTTAATAATATCCTCACTCAGTATTGAAGGAGTATAGGTCAATACATCACTACTCTGTCTATCCTTTGTCATCGAAGGGATACTCAGCTCAAAATCTTGGTAGTATTGGGAGAGGCTATCTTTATCTATGTTATGTTTATACCTTTCATCAGTGTTTCCAGCTGCAGAGCTATCTGACTTGATCCTAGGGGTATTTTTCAGAATGTCATCCAATTGTTTGAGTCCCTGAATAGTAATTTCTAATCTGTCCATTACCTCTTTTAATGCCATGTTCCCTTGTGCTTTATCATTTGTAAGGCAATTGGGAGTTGTTTTTAAATGGGCTTTCACTTCTAAACTAGTGGGACATTCACTATGAGGTATTATGGCCAATGAGCTATTCCCTCTAATGTTTTGTAGTTGCTTTGAATCATTTGATACCCAGCCAGTGATCACATTCTTTATCAGGGAGTTCTTAATCCCACTTAAGATAAAAGGGAGATTTTCCTCAGAGACATTAGCCCTACAGTATGTGCATAAAAAGTTCCATTTACCTCGTTTATTATATTCTCATCATTATCTACCAGTATTCTGCTCTTCATGCTGGCTGGCCAAGATCTAGCTAATTTAGGAGTGAAGATAGAAGTAGTTAGATGAGAATGTGTTTTTATATCAGGAACATTTTCAAAATTTTTAGAAAACATGTCCTTTATGGTTTGTTGTTTATGTTTTCCCTGATACTTTATTTATTTCTTGGGTTCTGTTTCTTTGACTTTTCCCCTTGAATTAGCCTGAATGCTTTCCTTATTTTTGTGTCCTCAGTCTTTTTGCTCCTACCTCCTCCTTTTTTCCCTTCTGTTGTTTGGCCCGAGTGCTTCTTAATTTTCATCCTTTTAGATTTACTTTTATTTAAACCATCCTAAATATCCTGCCCTTTGGTGTGAGATGTCTCCAATTGCTGACCTCTAGTGTTTACCATTTTTAGTTGCCTTAAAGAAGCCTTAAAATAGCCTTTTAATGTGTTAACAAGCTACTAACTCTTAACAGTAAAATTCTGTCTGACAATACATGGCAACCTTAAAAGCACTCAAAAAACAGAATGTGCAAAATAGAGCCCAAAAAACAAACAGTACATGTACTACCACATGTCACCACTCCAAATGTGTTTAAAGTGCTTAGTTATGTTAACGTGTCTTATTAGAGTACAAAAATTAACTGAGTTCATCCAGTAACTAAATTCATTTGCAGTTCACTCAAAATCCTAAACAAGATGTCCAGATAATAATATTAAGGTTACCATCAAATTCCTAGAATAATCTGAACCCTTGTTATAGGAAGTCCTAAGAAATTCTAGGAAATCACTCAGTCAACGAAAATAAATATAGCAATAAGGATGGCCAAACCTTGTTCTTTAACTCATTAACTTGACAAAGGTACAGCTTTTTAGATATTGTAGATGTTTCAAAAAACATCTGCAGGAATTTACAAATACACCCAGTTCAAACACAGCAAAGAGCTTGATATGAGTTTTTAAAAAGTTGAGATGGAAGCAAAAAAGAAAAGCAATATCGCACGATGGAAACCTTCAGCTTCAATCAAAGATATGTAACAGGCCTCAGTTCATTTTCACCAGAACACATTCTGTATGCTCCCATAATCTCTATTCTTCTCCACTAGTTACAGGGAAGAGGGATATAGCTAAAAATTTAGAACTGTTAAGAACACTTTAGAAATATCATTATACCAACTTAAGTGAATGTTTAGTACAAACAACAAAAACAGCATTATATAAGCTACATAAGCAATTTGGTAAAAGTTTGGTAGAAAAATCAGTTTGGATAGCTTAGGTATATGATCTTTGAAGCAATTAACACAGTTCAAAGCGACTCAGTTAAAAAGAAAGAAAACAAGTCAGATAGACAAGCATGTTAAATGTGTAGAACACTGGATAAACAATCTGTGATAAGACTCACAATCAGTGATAAGACTCACTTGTTTATGTCCAAGGGAAAAAATGGCCCCCAGTAAAGGTCCAGGAATGAAGCACAATCACTATGGAGCTTCACCACAGTTGTTAACTAAGGCTCCCTGCCGCAGTGTCACGTAATACATTTGGTAAAATGTAATTGAAAAAAATGGCGGTCTAAAAACATAAAGTGTAAGCATAAAATGCACACTAGGACTACATAGAAACATAGACTTTGATGGCAGATAAGGACCACTTGGCCCACCTAGTCTGCCTATTTCCCTACGTATTGGATAAGCTGCAGATTCTAGATAACCAACAGCCTACTTCCTCCTACCCCCACTATAATTGCCTTATATCTGTCCCATGCATTCTTGAATTCCAACACTGTTTTTGACCTCATAACTTCCTAAGAAAGGCAGTTTCATGCATCCACCACACTCTCCATGAAAGAATACTTCCTGACATTACCCCTTAGTCATCCCCCCATCTTCAAATTGCACCCCTTGTTCTTGCACATCTCTTTCTCTGAAAGATGCTCCTGTCTTGGACTTTGTTGATTCCCTTGAGGTACTTGAAAGTTTCTATTATATCCCCCCTCTCCCTCTTTTCCTCAACGGTATACATATTAAGCTCTTTAAGTCTCTCCTCATATGGCTTCTGTTGCAGAACCTGCACCATTTTAGTTGCTCTTCTCTGGACTGCCTCTATCCTGTCAATGTCCTTGCAAAGATGGGGTCTCCAGTATGCATGCAGTACTCAAATGGGGTCTCACCAGCTGCCTGTACAGAGGGATAACAACTTCCTGTTTTCTGTTGGTGATGCCTCTCCCTATGCATCCCAGTATCCCCCAGCCCTCCTTACTGCCTTCTCACATTGCTTGCTTACCTTAAGGTAATCTGATATGACTACCCTGAGGTTCCTTTCCATTTTTGTTGTTGTTAGTGCCTCCCCTCCCATTGTGTACTCTTCCCCTGGGTTTTTGTTTGCAGGTGCATTACTTTGCACTTTTTTGCATTGAATCTAAACTGACATATTTTTGAACATTCATCCAACCTTGCCAAGTCCCTTCTCATCCTTTCCACTCTCCCGTGTATCAACCTTGTTGCAGATTTTTGTGTCATCTACAAAGAGGCATACTTTTCCTTCCAGCCCTTCTGCAATGTCTCCTATAAAGACATTAAATGGGACCATTCCCAGTACTGAACCCTGCGGTGCCCCACTAGTAACCACATTTTCTTCAGAGTGTACTCTGTTTATTATTACCCTCTGCATCCTATTAGTCAGCCAGTTTGTTACCCAGGCTACGAGCCTGGGACCCACTCCCAGGCTGGCTAACTAATTTATTGATCTTTTGTGTGGGACTGTGTCAAATGCCTTGCTAAAGTCTAGGTAGGCCATATCCACAGCCCCTCCCTGGTCTACTACTTTGGTCATGCAGTCAAAGAAATCTATTAGATTCATCTGACATGATCTTCCTGCTGTGAATCCATGCTGCCTTGGGTCCTGTAGCCCGCTGGCCTCTAGGTACTCTACAATTCTTTCTTTCAGAAGTGATTGTATCATTTTCCCTACCACTGAAATCAAACTAACAGGTCTGTAGTTTCCTGCCTCTGCCTTGTTCCCACTTTTGTGAAGAGGAATCACATCTGCCCTCTGCCAATCCTCAGGTACCACACCGTCCTCCCATGATTTGTTAAAAAGGGTAGTCAGTGGTGTCATTAGGTCTTTCCTTAGTTCTTTTAGAATTCTGGGGTGAATCCCATCAGGCCCCATAGCTTTGTCCACCCTGAGTTTTAGGAGTTCTCTCAGGACCCTTTCTTCTGTGAATGGACTGGTATCGACCCCCCCCATACAGAGTGCTTCTATTGCTTGGTTTAGGTACTTCTCCTTCTTCTTCTTTTGTGAATAGTATGTTCAGTATCTCTGCTTTTCCACTATCATCCTCTGCACACCTTTCCTTCCCTTTATTAAGCCACACTATCCTTCCCTTGGTCTTCCTTCACTCCCTGATGTACCTATAAAAGGTTTTATCACCCTTCTTAACTGAGTTGGCTATCTTTTCCTCGGCTTGGGCCTTTACTATTCTGACTGCCTTCCCTGCTTCCTTCTGCTTTAGCTGATACTGTTCTCTGTCCTGCTTCTTTTGTGATTCCTTATACTTCCTGAATGCTAAATTTTTCTCCCTAACCTTCCTCACAACTAATGCTGCAATTGCTTGTTTTATTTTTTTTTACTGCAAAGGAAAAACAAATTACTTGCTAAAACTAGGAGAATCAAGCCTTTTTAGCACAAACAAGTTTGCAGTCTGGCTTCAGCCCTCTCCTGCCGGGTGTACTGTGTGCACGGTCCAGTGTCCTGATCAAGAATAACAGCCAGATGCTGTGCATGTGTATTAATGCAAAAAAAAAATCACGTGGGTGAAGCAGAGCTGAATTTAAAAAAGAAGAGCAAGAAATTTATAAAAACAAGTATAAATTTAGAAATTTATAAAAACAAGTATAATGTTTTCCCCTTTCTAATATTCTAATGTAGTATTGCATAACTCTCAAGTTCTCTACTTCTCTGTTTTCACCCTTTCTCCACTGCATAATTTTCCAAAGAAGAGAGAACACCTTCAGTTGCAAGTTAAGATATATACTTTAGACAAAATTCACAGATTTCTCAGAAACACTTCCCTTCTGATTCAGTTTAGTTAATTTTAGTTTTCCAAGAATAGCTAGTAGTAGTCGGAGTTGAAAGAACACTTTGCAACTGGGGCAGCAGCAAAACTTCTGTGGTGTACAAACCATCCCGAGCAGTTTTTCTGTGATTCTTGAGTGGGCCTCCATGGTTCTTTGGTCAGCTCCACCTCAGGAAAATCTCCTAGATAATACCGTAGTGGGCCACAACCTGCTAACACAAAATGACACATGGAAGGAGCATTTACCAGCTAGCAGTTGCAATAAGCTTTTCTGGAACGGTGACAAACAATTACATAGGCAATGGTATCATACTTTTTCAAAATAAGTTTCAACCGTTGTCACCCTGCTTCTCCGGTCTCCTCCACAGACCTGAGAGCATGTAGCAAACCATAGCCTGAGCAATTACCGACCGACCTTCTTCTCCATGTGTCTAACCTATCATATCACCGTGTATCTGGACTGAAATCTTTTACACATTTCCTGGTTTTGGCTGTACTAGCATATCATATCATCATATAGCTAGACTGAAAATCTTTGCACAGACATGTTAAGTGCTTCCTGGTGCTGGCTGTACTAGTTATAACCTATGCAAGGTATAAGACAAAAAGAGGTGTGGTTTACGGCTCGATAAGAGCACACCCCAGGTGTGTAATGATGCATGAGGCACTTGCAGTGAGTGCCTTTAGCACCTGGAGAGTGCTCTTATCAGCCAATAAATCACACATGACACCTCACAGTGTCTTATTCCACTTATAAAATGGGTCCCTCAAGTAAATATTTAAGAAATAAATCAACAAAAAATGCCAAAAATGTATAAAAAAAGGTTTTAATTGTTGAAAAAGTAAAAAATAGTTCCCCTCTTAGAGTAATTTCTGAAGTGTGTGATCACCAGTAGAGCGCACCCACAAACCTATGTACAGATACTGCTCAGGTCATCTCCCCCCAACATTCTGTATTTACTAGCACTGCTTTCATTAACATTAGACCCCACGCACATTTTTATACTTGACATGTTTGCTGCTGAGCAATGCTCAGAGCAGCCATTTGATTGACAGCAAGCAGTCAGTTTCATTAAGATTGACTGTGTCTGTCAGCAGCCACCGTAGTTAGCACTTTTCTGATAGCACTTCCATGATCTAGGTTTCTGACATCAGGCTGCTCACTGTGCCATAATATGGAAAGCTAGAATGCCTTATTTAAAGAAACAATGCATAAAAGAGCTGGTAGAGGAGCAGGTCTAGGCTTTTATTTGAAAATCACCTCCTGGCAGCATGCGTGCCATGCTCGTTTGATTGTGTGTTTTGTCTGTTACTAAGCTGAAAGCACAGGTCAGAGTTTTACTTCACATTACAATGTTTCAGCTGAGAGACACTATAATGTAGTGCAGTTGCTGAGACATTGTGTTGGGGGTCTCCAGCTCAGTCACTAGACAACAGGAAAAGAATTGCTGCTCTGTACAGATTTAAAATTCTACGGGCTCAATGATCTGCCTTGTGGTGCATCCAGAATGGCTGAAGACGTACTGGTTGGCACAATATGTGCTCATGAGGACATGGCAAAAGGTACCACTCAACCAATCAGGACACAGAAAACAAACTCCCTACCCATTTCATAGCACCATGCAGCTGCCACTAGGGATGAACCTCTTCCCACAGACATGTTAAATGCTTCCTGGTGTTGCAGTACCAGCCCTATCATATCACAGGGTAACTGTCACTGGGCTGAAAATCTTCCCACATACATGTTGAATATTTCCTGGTGTTGACTGTACTTGCCCTATCATATCACTATGTAAATGGACTGAAATCTTTACACAGACAAATTTAACATTTCCTGGTGTTGGCTATACAGTCCCCATTGCTTAAAATGGATTTATTGGTGTAATATGCATTTGTCTGCTATAACGCTTAGTTGTCAAATCTCTGGTATAGCAACAGTAACCATATAGTATGGCTTTAGTGTTCATAATCATAACCTTTATTTCATGAAAACATTGTTTTTTAACTTTTATTTATCATTTTGCAAATAAACTTATAATTGAGTTGGCATGGAAGCATACCTTCAAACATATATACAATTAATATGTGTTATCAAGGATGCAAATAACATCTTCCTTGGAGGAGGTACACATTAGGGGAAGTATAATTTGATTTGATGTATTTAAACAGAATTCCCCAATTCTTTCCATTAGGCATACTTCAAGGAACTTTAGAGAGAAATAAAAATCCATACTGAAATCAAATACCCTTTTACCATAAAGGGCAATTGCCCAACATTTTCCCTCATATAAAAAACAGGTCTTACCCAAGAGAACTTCTCTGTATATAATGTAAGAGTCTCACTACTTGTAATAAGCACACCCAGTTGAACAAATTTAAACAAAGAACTCAACCATCTCTCAATAAACAATAGAACAGGTTGAGCTTAAAATGAAAAATTACAGATTATTATATGGCTATAAAAAAAACCTTCAATTTGATTGTTTGATAGCAATCGGAACCATTGTTGTCTTAGCAACCAGTGCTGTTGTGTAAGCACAACAGCATGGGTTGGAACATAGAATCCCATTACTAATAAATATCAATTCTTGTCAGATTCAAACCTAGGAAAAAATGTTGAAACCACTATCTTGTTTACAGCAAGTACAATAAAAAACATGTATCTCACTTTTTCTCTCACTCACTCAGGAGGTAAAATCTGAGTTGGTAAACCTCAATTTCAACACTGAAAATAGTGACCATTCTGAAGGGGATGTAGAAACAGTACCTGTAAGTGAAAATCATAATGAAATAGATACTCATACAAAAACAATGGCACAGTGATCTAGCCACAGTTAAAATTAACGAGGCTGAGCTCAGCAGAAATGACCAAAACACTAGGTAACAAACAAGCTGGGCAATGAATGTATTCAAAGATAGGCTGACAGAAAAAAGTATGCTATAAACTTAGAAACAATTTCAGTTGAATCCTTGAATATAATACTTTGTGAGTTCTTTGCCACTGTGAAAATGGCAATGCAGAGGTTTACAGTGTGTCTAGTTATGTTAGTATAGGGGGGAATCAACCATTTCTTAAATGACTCTCTTATGAGCCATTCTGTGAATATTATAAAGGATAGAGAATTCTCAAGCAGTAATAATGTGTTCATTGGGGTCTTAAAATAGCAGGGAAAGGACAAGACCTGCCACTACCTACCACTGGCTAAGCACGATCTTAAGAAAATGAGGAAATCACAAGCCCTAGATGTTAACAACCGTCAATCTTTTGATGGCCTTGGCTTTAATTATTTCTTTTTACAATTTTCTTTCATGTATACAGTGAGTGGGAAGGAGGGAAGCAAGGTAGTTCTTTTAAAGTTTGAAAACTCATTTTCTTTTTTCATGTAATTGTCTTCCTCTTGGGGGGGGTTCTTTCTTAGTCCTGCCATAGGTTAGTTTGGGGAGGTAATATTGAGTCTCCATAGAACTGACTAAATGTGCATACTAAGGATAGATAGATTTGGGACTGGATCTATAGGAAGTATGTTACTTGTTCTAATAAGCAAAGGGTTTTCTATTTTAGATATAATGTTGTAGTGGTCTTTGGAACTACAGTTAACAATGTTGAGATTGCATAAGTATGGGAGGTGGGGTGGGAGGGAGGTCAGTGAGAGTGCAGTGCCTTACCAGGGGGTCATAAACCAAGGTAAAGGGGAAGTAGGCCCCACAGTTGTTTTAGGGTTATTTTGTTTTAAAAGCAGATTTTTCAGCCATGCTGGGGGTTTGGGAACTCAGAGGGGAAGGCAGATAGGAAGGGAAGGGGCAAAATATAAAAGGGAAGAGAAAGGAGGAATGGGATTTCAGTATGCAAGGAGACAGAAGTATTTTACTGTATAAAATGTACACATTATTCTATCTGGAGAGTCTACAAATAGAGACAGTTCTCTGGCACTATTTCCAATTTGATGGCTTTATACAGGATGTGTTCCTGGAATGTGAGGGGTGCCCAGTCTCCAAAGAAGAGAACGAAATTACTGTTATACCTCAGTAAGTTAGATACAGATGTGGCCTTTCAACAGGAAACTCATTTACCCTCTTCTCAGGTTCTTCATTTTAGATGACCTGGGTAGGCCAGGTGATAGGATGTGGTCCAGATACCCAGAAGGGAGGGGATGCAATTTTAATAGCATGTCGGGTCCCTTTTCATTTGTTGGATACCATCATGGATACTCAGTGCAAGTATGTTTTAATTAAAGTTCTCCTCAGTCATACTGAGGTTGTGCTGGGATCCATTTATGGACCAACAAGAGATGATCCTCAATTTTTTATATCCCTCATGAATAATTTGATTCCTTGGGCATCTCTTCCCATAGTGTTGGGGGGTGACTGGAATTTAGTTTATAGTAATACTTTAGATCATTCGAGAGGGTTGGTGTCACCACTTTTACCGGCACAATTTGCTCTTAGAGAAATGATGGAGTCGGTGGGATTGATGGATCCCTGGAGAGCACTATTTCCTCTTTTAAGAGACTATTCATTTTACTCTATACCTCATAACTCAGCCTCATGCATTGATTACTTTCTTGAGGATGCTGGTGACCTTTCCACGGCGAAGTCATGTAACTACCTCCCCAAGGTCATATCAGATCACCATCCCACATTGCTTTGTTGGACCCCACAAAGTATGGAGTTGTAATAACCAGCTTTTGAAATCAGACCATTTGATTTCTCAATTAGTAACTTTTATTGATAATTTTTTTTTGACAATACTCATTCTACACAGAAACTAGACTACCTCTAGGGAGCTTTTAAATGTTCCTCAAGGGGAGAGCTTATTTGATTGGCCACTGTCAGGAAGAAAACTACCTCCCAAGTTACGTCTAATCTTCTTAATGAGATCAGAAGGCTGGAGGTGGCACTCTCAAATAACTCAACCCTGGAGGAAATTCATAAAGTAGAGGTTCTTAGGGGCCAATATAATTCCATTTTAACAGAAAAGGCTGAACAATTGCTTTTACGATCCAAAATACATTATTTTGACCTGGGAGACAGGGCGAGTAAATTGTTGGCTCTTCGTCTTAAAGCACAGGCTGCAGATAGAATAATTCCCTGTATCTGCAACAGGCAGGGGCAAATTATCACTTCTCCCAGAGCAATAGTTCAGTGTTTTCAAGAGTACTGTAAGAAGTTGTACTCACAATCAATAACTGGCTGTAATTTAACCAAAGTAGACCATTTTTTGCAATCAGTTCCACTTCCACAACTAGGTTCGGATCAGGTGGAACTACTTAAAGCTCCAATACCTGCTGCAGAAATAAACTCTGTCATTGAATCTCTTCTGACAGATAAAGCCCCTGGTCCAGATGGCTACACCCCCAGAGTTCTATAAAATTTTTAAAAAGCAACTGATGCCAATTCTTTTGAATACATTTAACTATATGTACAAACATGGCATTGCTGACCCTGCCTTTACTGAAGCGACAATTGTAGTTATACCCAAACCAGGATGAGATCCACTACAGATTGTTAATTATCTCCCGATATCTCTGATCAATGTTGATTTGAAAATATTGGCAAAAGTACTAGCCAATAGAATGGCCAAGGTGTGGCATGGACTTATAAGTAGAAAACAAGTGGGATTTGTGGCAGGGAGGATCTCCTCTGATCATATGCGTAAATTGGCATAGTTGATTTCTGCATCCAGGGACTCTCAGATTCCATCTGCACTGGTTTCCCTGGATGCAGAAAAAGCATTTAATAGAGTATCCTGGGACTATCATTTCTATCTTATTCCTAAGTTTGGTATTCCCACATAATATGTTAATTGGATACAAGTACTTCATACAAATCCAACTGCACGGATACTCTGTAATGATCTTCTTTCACGGTCAATCACTTTGCAACAAGGTACTAGGCAGGGATGTCCATTATCCCCATTTTTATTTAATCTCTATCCTGAACCACTTATTAGATGTATTAATCTTTCTCCTTTGATTTCGGGTATACGAATAGGACCACACCAATACACACTTTCAGTGTATGCCGATGATATTTTGCTTCATGTATCACATCCTCCTTCATCGATCACTGCTGCATTTGAGATTATAAAGGAATTTGGGGGGGTTTTCCAATTACAAACTTAATATTTCTAAAGCGGAGGTAATGCCCCTGAACACCCATACGTTTTCAGCTGAAATCTCCCATTTAGATCTCTGTTGGGTGAATGACAAAATTAAGTATCTGGGGATATATCTCTCTTGTTCAACATCCAAAATGAAACAGTATAACTTAGATACAATTTTAACCCACATAAACTTGGCCCGTTGGGCTTTGCTCCCCCTCTCTCTTTGGGGAAGGATCAGTGTGATAAAAATGAATGTTTTGCCTCAGTTATTATATCCCTTACAAATGATAAATATCTTTCTTCCAAAAACAATGGTTTATACAAGTCCACAAAATGATTTCTAATTTTATATGGGGTGGTACATCATCCAGAAGGGCTTTATTTAAATTGCAGCTTACCAAAAATGCAGGTGTCTTACAAATTCCAGACTTTCTTCTTTACTACTTTTCTATTACTAGTACAGTTCTTGCACACTGGTTAACAGATAGACTAGGGGAGGAATCAACACAATATTTTCCTCTATGGCTATGAATAGAGGAATTTTTATGTCGGTCCTCTGAATGTGATCTTAAAGCCTTAGTTTATGTACCTATTAAATATATAGAGGCAAAAAACTCTGTTTAATGCATTAGTTAGGGTTGTTCCACAGCAACAAAAGTGAGGAAATTCGCTGTTAGGGTTGAAAACCCTAACTCCGAATTCACCCCCCCAGCACCACACACACACACAGACACACACACACATTCAAGTATGGGGGAGGACCAAGTCAACACAACCAATGACAGACATCCAGCAGCAGGTGACAGAAATAACAAACAATTGTCTAAATGTACTACGAGGCATCCCCACCCACCTGACCAGGTACTACATGCTCAGTGGAGATCAACAGCAAAACTGAGGCCATGTACACCAAATGTACACATCCCTGATTGCAGCTGCACACAACATACCACACTTAGTAGTTGCATGGACTTACCTACCAATGCCCCACACCACACCACAAGTGGTACTGTGCCGTTATTCAATATAAATGCTGAAGGTGCATGATGACAGTTGTAGAAAGGTTTTAACACTAGTGAGTATACATTAATTAAGAGAAGCACATAAATTAACTACAAGACACTAGCATGCTCAAGATAAAAGTAGTGATACATTTAGTAGGTGATTTACATAGTAGTACATTTACTGCAATGGTTTACTCAACATAGAGAGGCTGATGCAAAGTGAAACAGAAACAGAAACAGTACGGTACACACAAATGGCAAAAAAGTAACAGAAACGCATACGCAAATGAAAATGCAAAGGATAATGCACATAGGGCCCCGCACTCCTGCCACATGATGTCTTGTGGCATAGTAACAGGAAGAACAACACAAACAGAAGCTAACTGTATGCATATGGTAACACAAGCAAAATGACAAACAACAAAGGACAATGCACATGGTGGCATAGGACGGGAACAGTCTGCCACGTGATGTGTTGTCACATAGTAACATGGTGTCTGCAAACAGAAATGTCAATGGGCATGGTGACACAAAGTGAAACAGAAAGAGAAACAGTACTGTAGACACAAATGGCAAAAAATAACAGAAACGCAAGTGCAAATGAAAATGCAAAGGATAACGCACCTAGGGTCCCACGCTCCCGGCACGTAATGCAGCAGCGGGAGCGCGGGACACATGGTAACACAAGTGCGAATGAGAACAGAAAGGGTAACGAACAAGGTGGTGTAGACGGGAACGGTGTGCCACGTGATGTCTTGTCACATAGTAACATGGTGCCTGTAAATGGAAATGTCAATGGGCATGGTGACGCAAAGTGAAACAGAAAGAGAAACAGTACAGTAGACACAAATGGCAAAAAGTAACAGAAGCATAGCGCAAATGAAAGCATAAAGGATAGCCATGCGTGGTGGCATTGGGGTGTGCATTGGGATCATCAGCCCTAACTCTCACCCCATGATATGTGTAAAGCAGCAGAAGTATAGGAGAATGGGGTGAGAGTTAGGACCCATGATCCCAATGCATACCCCAATGCCGGTTGGGGGTGGACGGGGTCCAAGGGGTTTTCAACCCTAACAGCGAATTTCCTCACTTTTGTCGCTGTGGAACAACCCTAACTAATGCATTAAATGGAGTTTTTTGCCTCTAATTTTCCTTCTTTTTGGGAATGATAATGAGAAATAGTGAATGTAATGCAGTGGCGGGCCACGTTCCGCCACATGATGTCTTGTGGCATACTAACAGGGACAGCAACGCAAACAGAAATGCTAACAGTGGTGCACATGGTAACACAAGCACGAATGAGAACAGAAAGGGTAACGCACATGGTGGCGAAGACGGGAACGGTCTGCCACGTGATGTGTTGTCACATAGTAACATGGTGCCTGCAAACAGAAATGTCAATGGGCATGGTGATGTAAAGTAAAACAGAAAGATAAACAGTACTGTACATAGAAATGGCAAAAAATAACAGAAACGCAAGCGCAAATGAAAACGTAAAGGATAACGCACATGGTGGCGCAGACGTCAACGGTAAGTGAAACGGGTACGGAACCACAAGCGGAAAGGGCAACAGTAACAGTAATGTAAGCGCACAGGCTGGTTTTCCCCAAAACCTGCATAGAGAAAGACAGTGAGTACAAATAATGTATGCATAATAATGAGTATCGGCGCAGAAAATGAGAACTTGGAATACTAAATATGTTATATCTCAGGAACCGTATGACATAGAAAAAAAATTTAAAAGTCATATTATTTACAACTGTCCTGGCTAATTTAAATTTTAGCCCCTCTCAAGGGGCTAAGAAATTTTCTGTGAAAAGTCCGTATCTACACCGTTCCGGATCACGGGCCCTGGAAAGCGGCGAGCACCGTAATGTTATCCTATGGGAAAAGAAAAGTTCAGAGCGCCATAACTTTGCCTCCTGTAATGTTTTTTCACCAAACTACTGAAAGGCACATCTGTGGGCTGTTGGCTGTCTTCCTCCAAATTTCAGGAAAAAGACCAAACCGTTATTTTGCAGCAGGGTGCCAAAGGATTTCTGTGATCGGGCGCCCGTAATGTTATCCTATGGGAAAAATGTCAAATTTGGAGTGCCGTAACTTTGCCACCGTGTAATATTTTTCAATACAACACTGAAAGGCACATCTGTGAGATGTTGGCTCCGTTCCTCAAATTTCAGCCCAAAACTCCCAGCGGTTCTTTTGCAGCGCAGTGCCAAAGAATCGCTGTCACTATCCCACAGATGGAAAACTACTGTCGCATTTGCAAAAGCTCATAAAAGTTCGACACTTTCGTGAGACGCAGTAATTTGTGAAAAGTACTTTTACAGAAATTTGAAAACATATTTCTGAGGTGTTTTACCACAAAATAAAGACATGGCAAGCATCCTCAGGGTCCGACTAGGTGAATACAAAAAATTAGGTTGCTAGAGGGTCCCAAATTTAAATGCCAACCATTTTTCTGATCACCAACTGAAAACAAAATGGCCGATTTGTGAAAGTAACAGGCCCATTTGCGAAAGTAAAAATGCATTTGCGAAAGTGTTGAACTTTTTGTTAACTTTTCCCATTGACTTATAATGGGAAACTGTTTTTTGAATAACTTTTGAACCGTTTAATATTTTTTCACGAAATCTTCGAAAGGCACATTGGGGACCCTGGCCACATGTTCCCTGATGATTTCAACCTGTAGGCATGACTGTAGAATTCCAGAAAAAGCATAAATGTGTGCACAGATCATGCTTAATAACTCCACAGCTGTATATCCGACCACTATGAAACTTGGCAGATCCCAAGTCCTATGGCTCTTGATTAAGTATTCCAAATTTCAGCCAAATCTGTCAAACGGTTGCAAAGTTATTAAGGAGCAAAGTTTTGGGGTTTAACATAGAAATGGCTCCTCAACCCTAACTGTGGTAGCACTACCGTGCTACCATAATTCCTAAGAATCTTCAGAATACTCTGATTAAGACTACACTTCAAATACATGCCCAGATTTGTAATGTATTTCAAATATCATTAAAAACAGATGTCTCACAACCTCTTCTTTAAAATCTGAACTTTAAGATTGGTAAACGTCCCATCACTTCTTATTTTTGGCCCTCAGGAAAACATGTTAGAGTGGTTGATTTGCTTATGGAACAGAGACTTATGCCCTTCCAGCTAGCATGTCTTAATTTTAACCTACCCATTTCTTTCTGTTTTAAATATTTACAGCTGACACACATTTTTATGCAACATTTTGGTTCAGGTTTATGGGATCAAAATATGGCTGGGCCCATTCTATCAACTATTTCTAATTTACCTTCTTCCCATTTAATTTCTTATTTTTACCGGCTCTTAAGGAATGGTATAGAGAATAAAGAGGGCACTCCACATTACATTTGGGATCCGATGTTACCATCAACATCATCCACACCATGCTCATGGTCTAAGATCTGGACCCAGCTATACCAAGATATAAAATGGCCCAGATACTGTATTTTACAATTTTCTGTTATACATAATTTGTATTATACACCAACTAAATTGTATAAAATGGGCAAACTTTCCTCTGATTTGTGTACAAGATGTCATAAATACCCTGGGACTCTATTACATATTATGTGGGATTGTGAAAAAACCCTACCGTTATGGGAGCCAATTAAAACTATAATTGATCCTTTATTAGGACTTACTGAGGCTTTTAGACCATAAATTTGTATATTGGGGGACTATGGTGATTATTTAATTGGAAATCAGTGAAAGCACATGGCTTTGACATCATTATGTGCTAAAAAGGTAATTTTAAGGCTTTGGTTAGATTAGACTGTTCCTTCTTTTACAGAATGGTTCAGAGAGATATTGTTTGCTCTTCAAGCAGAGAATATCATTGCTCAAATGCTTAAAAGACCTATCATTATCAGAGAGTCTGGGCACCCTTACATACATTATTGACTATTATGTGAATGGAAATAGAGAATAGATAATCTCTGTAGAGACTATAGTTCAATTTATACATTTGGAAAAGTGACTCTCAATGACAATAGTAGAAAATTAGAATTTATAGCTTTAGGACCTTGCGTACAATGGGGAGAGGGGAGAGGGGTAGGAAAGAAGAGAAGGTGGAAGGAAGGTTGGGAAAGAGGGTAGATTAGTATAAGTAAGAATATTAGTATCTAGGTAAAAGTATGTCTGAGTTGTGATTGGGAGTTTGACTGATTATACTGGTAAATATATGGATAAATGGTTGTGCCAATTTTCTACTCTGTCATGGTTTGAAATACTACTATGTATTGCTTTCAGATCTTACTGGGTTTTTGGGGTGTTGAAGTAACTTTCCTTCCAATAAAGTATATTAAATCTGAAAAAATAAAAAGAGTCTAAATGTACAAATGGTTTAACATATTATTGACCCTAATGGACGTTATTTAACCCTTGCATGGCTGCAGACTGATATATCAGTCTAAAATTGCTATATGTTCTAATTCTGTTGGCAGCCTAAGGGTTAATTTGTCAAATTTAATTAGCAGACCAAACCTAGTCATGCTGCAATAGATGTGGCCCTAATGAAAATTGACCCTCTTTTTTTATGCAGTTGTTTTTTGAATTAGTTAAGTTCCATGTCTCACATATAATCGGAGGCAACTTTAACGTAATACTGAATGCTAATCTTGACAGGTCAGGCCTACAGTCAGATAGGCTATCGGGCTGCCATTACACTTTTGCAGTTTATGAAGGAGCTCGACATCACTGTCATTTAGAGTCATCCCTATCCAAACAGTCAATAGTACTCCTATTTCTCTCATGTTCACCAATTATATTCGCAGATTGATTTTTTTCTAATTTCTACTTCTATCCTTTATCAAATGAAGGAAGTCAATTGTCTTAATATTATCATATCTGATCATGCATCCATACTGTTAACTTTAGCAGCCTCAGATACCCCTAACCCCTTTACATGTAGATTCGACCAATTCTTTTACAGGATCAAACATTGTGTGATCAGATATGGACAGATACTGAATCCTTTTTTCAACATAACACTACAGAAGACATTAATACCAGTTTAATATGGGAAGCCTTTAATGCTTATTTATATAGGTGCATCACCTCCTTCACTATAGAAAGAAATAAAGTTAGGCAAAAAAAAAATGCGGGAACTGGGAGTGTTAGTTAAAATAAAAGAAACATCACATATTCACACCAACTACTTGTCAGACCTACAAGAACTTCTCAGATTGAAAGAACAATATAATATGCTTGCAGTTGAAGAAGCAGAAAGATATTGTATTTACTAAAAGTTGACATTACACATTGGGTAACAAACCCAACAAATTAATGCCATGGCAATTAAAATCAGAACAGTGGAATAACCTCATTACCAGTATACAAGATTCTCTCTTCTCAAAGTGCTAATAGGGTACTGCAGAGCATATTTAGACTTCATACTTTTATCATAGGATCTGGACTAATCAATAATTGTACAGCTTTTATACCCTGTGATACCTGGATTGTTTGCAGCTTGCACTAACTACTTGAATATAACTTTAGTGGAAGGAATTTGTGAAGGACAAGGCTATGAAAAACTCTTAAAGACATAATTATTAAATATTTGTAACAATCTTCTGGAGAGCAATCATTAAGTGACATACTGTACATGAAAGAACATAAACTGAATCTGACTGGCCTATGTGCCCCCAACCACTAGCATTTCTTCTGAATCTGTTGGACATTTATATCTGCTCTTCAAAGAAGTGTGTTTTAATTTATATACTCTCTATTTATTGTGATATTGGCTGCCTTGGCTTTTGCAGGGTACTAGCTGTATTGTACTGTACTGTACTGTATAGTACAGATACTTCAGCAAAGTTATTAATAAATCAGGGGCGTAGTGTATCCGGTTGTTAAAATATGGTGAATACCAGATTACAAAGGAAGAACAATGAGGATCTTCCCCCTTGCTCTTAGATGTTGAGATAGCAGTAAAAGCTGTCAAGAATATAAACAAACAAAAATTACAGATCATATTTCCTGGACAAAGGGGAGCGAGGATATGATATCAATACCCATAAGAAATGATGTAGTGCTGATTTGTAGCACTTTTTAGGAACTAAATGAATCATGTTGGTTACTACAGATCAGAACATAATTACAAGTGAGCAGGATGTCACCCTAAACTCCAAAACATGGGACTGTCATTCTGAGCAAAGGGAAGTGTCTTTGGTTAAAGGTGACGGTATAAGGATTATCAATAGTAGTTTAAAGAGATAGTGGAGCCAAAACAGGCAGACAGGAAAATAATGCACATTTTAAGTAGTAGTCAGCTGTAACTTTTTATTTCTGAAGTATTTTTCTTTTTTCTTTTGCTCATCAGAAAGTTTTCTATGTGATAATAGTGTGCTGGATATGTGGAACAGCTCTTAGCCTGGCAGCTGACATATCTAACTACACTGCCCCACACTACATCATCAACATTATGATCTCACTGACTGTGACATCACATGTTAATGACCTGGTCATCACTAACTTGCTGTTCCTAAGTAGCAGTGATGTCACGATCAGTGAGGTCACATTGCTGATGATGTAGTGTGGGGCAGTAGTGCAAGACATGTCAGCTGCCAGGCTAAGAGCTTCTACACATCACACCTACTAACATCAGGTAAACAATCTTCTAATTAAACAAAAGGAAAAGAAGAAGTACCTCAGATATAAAAGATCCAGAAGCAAATGGTTTGACACCTTCTGAAGAATGACGTGGTTGGTCCAAAAGCTAGAGCACTTTGTTATAACATTTATGTTGGTCCAATAAAAGGTATCAAACCATTTGCTTCTGAATTTGTTCTTACTAGGACCAATACAGCAATTACACTATTTGTATGCCAACATGAAAGATATTGGAATTCGCCTCAGGATATGGCAGTTGCATAACATTAAGAAGAAACTTGCACAGCTAGACAGTGACATCTATGTTTTAGCCCAGTGCAAAAGGAATAACATTATCCCTAAAGGTCTAACTATTTGGAATCCATTGAGAAACACAGATAATTCTACGTATGCTGAACAACTTTGTCGTAGGACCTCTGAGAGATTGAGAAATCACAGAATCCATAGCTCATATGCCAAGAAAGCATTTTTGAAGAAACAGTTTGATGAAATAGTTACCACACCAGAAAGGATGTCTGGTGAGCTTATTCCAGACATTCTGCATGAGATACTCAAGAACTACCAAAGAACCTTAAATAAAGCCATGCTCATTAAAAACAGGAATTTGGATACCTTCAACATACCATACTTCCTAGCAACCATGAAGAACAACTAAGCCGCACAGATGGGCACCTTTCTGTTGTTAATTTGTCCAACCACACACTGATTACTGGGGAATTAAATGTGCTTTATAAGGGCATCACTTTCTGCCCAACTAAACTACTGGACAGAATACAGTTTTGTGGTGAAAGGGTGGAATAACTATACATCCACAGATTGAGACTTAAAGAATGTTTTCATGGCAGAGAAGAAATCACAGGCAGTGAAGAAATCACAATCAGTAACAAATTAATGGATAAGAAAAAGAAACTATCTGAGTTTACCCCACCTCCCCAAGTGGCCATAATAAGAAACTGGACAAATACATTCATTGCTTTTGCCAGAGAGTTACTGATGAGATTCTTAATAGGCAGAAACAGGCCTGTTATAACCTCTCTCAACTGGAATAGAGGGCTATATAAACACTGAAATTGAACCACAACATTGTAATAAAAAAACTGGTAAAGGCTGTGCTGTGGTGATATTGAACCGAGAAAATTGTATTAAGGAAGCCAACAGGCAGCTAAGTGACCATACCTACTACAGAGTACTTGAATGTGACCCTACTTCAGAATATAAATGAGAACTACAGGAGTTAAGTGGATCATTTCCAAACCATGTCCAAGGCAGACTAAATGCCCTCATCCCAAGTGAACCCAAGTCAGGGACATTCTACATGCTGCATAAAATACATAAGCCGGGTAATCCAGGTAGACCCATAGTCTCTGGTAATGGTACCCTGATAGAGGGGATCTCAGGATTTCTAGAAGCCATTTTAAAACTGCTGGTTATACAAAGGGATAGTCACATCCAGGACTACATACTTTCTACATAAGCTTTCTGGTTAGAAAAACTTACCACCGGATACCCTTTTAGCCATGAGGGATGTAATATCCCTCTACACTTGTATTCCACACACAGATGGCATTTCAGCTTGCCTTAAATGCTTGTATGAGAAAGGACTGAACCACAATATTGACCCTGGAGTTGTGGGTAAACTTAATGAATTCATTCTGACACATAACAACTTTAGCTTCAGTGGTAAACGTTATGTTCAAACTATGGGAACAGCAATGGGCACCGGGATGGCTCCATAGTATGCTAATCATTTTATGGTGAATTAGGAGGAGGATTTTTTTTTTGTGAACTCTATTTGTCACCCTGCAGCCCCAGCATCCATCCGGGTACTCACTTAGCGAGGGCCTCTACTCTCTACCTGAACCATGTCACCACTTTCCTCCCCCCAAACACCCAGGCAGGTCCAGCCCCCTGGATCACCCCTGAGGGAGGATCTGCCCACCCATGGTGGCCTGTCTGAGATTAGAGGGACCTACCTGGTGTTGGATCCACTCTGGGAGTCCCCTGGTGCTCTAGGCAGGTGATGAGATGTGGGCCTGTCTCTAGAGCCCCCTTTATCTCTGTGGTGCCACAGAGGGTTTTTCTTGTTTTTCCCTGTGGAGCATAGATGTGCAATGGAGTCCATGGTGATAAACACCGACACCCACTGACGCTTCACCCCCACCATCTTCCTTTTTGTACAGGAAGTTCCATGCTGCCCTCAGCCACCACCAGGAGTTCCCCTGGAGTGGCACAATCCCAAATACCTCCCCAAGAAAGCAAAGCAGTCCTCCAGATGGAAACTCCCTTCCCTCCTCTACTGACCTCCAGTGGAACGAGTCTGTTCTCAAACCTGGGTCACCGGTGTAGCAGGAGGTGTGGTGTCCCGTGCCTCAACCCTCAGCACCACCAGGCCTGCAGGAGGAGGACCTTTTAAGGCACTATACACACAAACCACTTGCTTATTTCCACTACATTGATGATTTGTTTATAATTTGATCAGAGGGCACTGACACACTTAAGGATTTTCATCAAGAACTTAATAACCTCCACCCAACCGTAAAGTTTTCTTTGGAATATTCTGCTACCAGTGTAAATTTTCTGGATACCACTGTTACTGTCAAGGATGGAACCCTGCATAACTGTATTTACAGGAAACTAACAGACAGGCAGAGATACTTACACAGGAAAAGTAATCACCCGAGCCAAACAAAAAAATCTGTCATGTATAGTCAAGCACTTCGGTATCACCACCTCTGTTCAAATGAGGAAAACAGAGACACACATTTGACTAAGTTGAAAAACACCTTTATTGAGCAGGGACACTCTTCCACAGAAACTGACAGAGTAGTGGAATGTGCAACATAGGTACCAAGAGAACAACTACTGCAATATAAGGAAAGGGCCACTACTAACAGAATACCCTTAGTAGTCACATATCATCCTGACCTTGAACTTCTATGTAAGATTGTTAAGGACCTCCACCCAATAATTAGTGAAGATGAAACCCTTAATTGTATTTTTCAAGAACTACCACAACTATCTTTTAAACAACCACCTAATTTAGCCAATCTGATTATTAGGAGCCAACTTGAACCAGAACAAAATACCATGACATCATATGGTACACGACCCTGTCATCAACTCAAATGTGAGACTTGTAAGCTCATTTCCACTTCAGATAGTGGGGTTACATCACAAAACAGACAATTCAGGATGCAGGGGAATTATACATGTACATAAAGTAATGTTGTTTATTTCATTCAATGCAAGACATGTCCTCGCTCAGGTTATGTGGGGGAGACAAAGCAACAACTCCACGCTAGAATGAATTCACACAGACATTCTATTAATATGAAGATGACTGACAAAACAGTGGTGCAACACTTCTCCCAGGATGACCACTCAATCTCAGATATGTCTGTGATAGTCTTAAAAGGACAGTTCAACATTACACAACAGAGGTAGGCTTCTGAAATTAAACTTATGTTACTTCTCAATATGGTGGAGGATGGAATGAACATTGATGTGGGGTATATGACACATTATTCCACTTAAACTTACACAGACCTTTACTTCAAAGGATGGATATAAATACTATAGTTCTTCAGCAAACCATTGATTTTTTTTTAAGTTTTATACTTATAGAGTCCCCTTAATCTATTTATCTACATGTTGGCTTCTCACCATAGCACTGTGTGTGTGTGTGTGTGTATGCGTGCGTGCGTGCGTGCGTGCTTGCGCATGCGCATGTATGTAGGGGAAGTATGGCATGGGGCAATTTTTATGTGGGTGTTGGGGTGATTTTTGTGGGTGTGGTTATTGTGGTAATAGTGAGGTAGGTTTTTATTCAGGCACATGAGATAATGGTGTTACAGTGCCTAGAACTCTTAGTTCTCATATATAGTGAGCATTTACTTCCTTGTACTAGTTGTCAGTGGTCGGATTACATACTGTCACATTTTTTAATTCAGTACATATTAAGATGCATATCTCATTTACTTGGGGGTTCATAAAAAGATTTAATTCCTTTGGGTAATATTGCAAAGATCGGTGTGAATGATGTATTAGGACTCTTGTACCTATATCTCATTCTAAATAGTTAGCATTCCCTTGAAATGGGAGGACTGGGGGATTTAATTCCTATGAATTTTTATTCAGATTCCTTAGACTGATTCTGTACATTTGTTATACACTGACACTGTGTTGAAATCTGTGCATATCAGGCTCAATGTCTCAATTTCTTGGGGGTCCTTGACAAGTAGTTTTGTATTTTTTATTTGGCACTTATATTTACAATTGATATTATCATGCATTAAATCCAGTAGCAACACTGAAGGCCTTAAAGTATATGGAATATATTAACTGGTTGAGAGTATAGTTGGGAAAATTTCTCAAGCTAAGCTCTATAGTACATTTTGCTTGAAACATTTGCTCACTTCGAGTAAACGTCACTTTAAAATCTCTGTATGCTATATACTTATAATTTCTGTTTATTTTAATTTGGGAGCTTGTTTTTAGCTTGCAATTAGGCCTCATTTTAGCATGTATTTATTATCCACAGGTTTGCCTTTCATTGACTGTGTTCTATAAAACACAAGGAAACGTGCAATTAAAGTTATAAGCTCCTCATCTTACTTGTAATTAGGGAGAATAGTATCCTAAAGTTTTATTATCAGTAGATTGTTTTCTTGAAACATACTGAGACATTTTGAAATTTATGTGAGGAGAACTCTCTGCTTGTTGCTATTTTCTGATAACTTTTGACCTTCAGGGGCTTCTCAGTTAAAAGCATACTAGTGTTAATTAGCTTCTCTGATGTAATCTTCTGTTGTGTTTCGAATGAGAATGTTAAACCAATGAGAATTATTTATGTTTTTTTGCATTATCTGGGTGTTAATAGTATGGGATTTTCTAAATAACCATCATAAAGCTTCTGAGGAAGGACTTGGTTGATCTGAAAGCTAGAGCACTTTGTTCTTTTGTTGTAACATCTATGTTGGTCCAATAAAAGGTATCAAACCATTTGCTTCTGGATCTGTTCTTACTAGGACCAATACAGTAACTACACTATTTGTTTGTCAGATATAAAAGGTAATAGTTGGCCACTTTTAAAATCTAATATTAGTTTTAAGCAGTACACTAGCTCTTTAAGGGAATTGGAGAAAACCCCAGATATATGTAATGATGAAGTATGGATCTATGTCAGTCGGTCAACAATTTTGTTGTTGTCTGACATTACAGCGACTCCTTTATGTTGACCACATTTGTGGTTGGCATACAGGGAGTAACAACAAACATTGTTTTCTTAGGTGGGCCTTGCTCCTTACCCCCACTACTTAAACAATCAACTCCAAGTAGGAGTTGTTTCAGGGAAGGAGAGCAATACCCCTAGAAAGCAGTGCCAGGGTCCCACACCGACACTGCAGCGACCTGGTGCTGTTTTTGCTGTAGTGATGGGCAAAGTAAAATTGTCACAGTACCGTTGGTATACCTTGAAGTATACAATACAAACAACACATTAAGTGAAGTGATACAAGAACTGCAAACTACTATAAATGGATTACAAAATTCAGAGTATTAACTATAGGAGAAAACACAAGGAATAGAGACAGGGTTAGGAAATAAACAATTCCCAAACAATCAAAGTGCTGAAATATAAAGTCAGAGTATATTTCTTATTGTATAAGCAAAGATATAATCAGTCTGTTTAAAGGGTACCTAAACAAGCAGTTTTTTTAAACTGCAAACTCCAAAATCTGGCTTCATAGCAAGGTAGAGCAAAGGCTGTTGTTTACATTAATGCTAAAACTGCATTTATGTTATAAATAACATAAATGCAGCTTCATAGCTTTTGAAAAATGTAAACATCAGCCTTTCACTTTCAGAAAACAGCCTTGGTTTCTCCCTAAGATGTCTGCCAAGTGTGTTGAGTGACAAGTCATGATGACATCATCTGAGCCAGATCAGAGAGCCACATATATTTCTATAGTGAAACATAGAAACATAGACTTTGACAGCAGATAAGGACTGCTAGGCCCATCTAGTCTGCCCATTTCCCTACCTACAGGATAGGCTGCAGATCCTAGTTAACCAACAGCCTATTTCTTCCTACCCCCCACAAGAATTGCCTTATGTCTGTCCCATGCATTCTTGAATTCTCCCACAGTTTTAGACCCCACAACCTCCTCAGGAAGGCTGTTCCATGCATCCACTACCCTCTATGTGAAATAATACTTCCTCACATTGCCCCTGAACCGCCCTCCTTCTATCTTTAAATTGTGTCCCTTGTTCTTGCAAGTCTCTTTTTCTGAAAAATGCTACCCTCTTGGACTTTGTTGATTCCACTGAGGTACTTAAAAGTTTCTATCATGTCCCCCCTCTCCCTTCTTTCCTCAAGGGTATACATATTAAGCTCCTTTAGTCTCTCCTCATACGGCTTCTCTTGCAGACCCTGCACCATTTTAGTTGCCCTCCTCTGGACTGCCTCTATCCTGTCTATGTCCTTGCAGAGATGGGGTCTCCAGAACTGGACACAGTACTCCAGATGGGGTCTCACCAACTGTCTGTACAGAGGGATAACAACTTCCTGTTTTCTGCTGCTGATGCCTCTCCCTATACATCCCAGTATACTCCCAGCCCTCCCTACTGCCTAGTAGTGCTAACTAGTTCTTCTTTCCCTCTTTATTTTGAATTGTTGTACCAGAATGATCAACACCATGTATTAATTCATGGATTATTTTAATCAGTACACATGTTAGGCTATGATTTTGTTCATTTTGTTTACTTTAACTTGAGGAAAATGTTTTGCAATCCAGCTGACTTTTTCTTTGGCAAATTGCATTACAGTACAACTCTTCAAATACCTGGTGATCTAGAGGTTATATGATGCACTGAATTTTGCTTTTTGTTAACCAGGAGAGACACACTAAGCTAAAAGCTTGTTTACAGGTGTGGCCTGGGAGCACAAGGAAGTTTAATAACTTGCTCAGGGTCACACAGCAAAGTTCAGTTCCAAAGCTCATGTTGTCTTGTTAATCTACAAATAAGGCTTTCTTTTTCATGTGAACCCCTTGCACCTAGCCTGCCTTCTGTTGAACACCCCACCATCCACACCCTGTCCTTAGTACTGCCTGGGGCCGCATATGAGCCTGCGGTCTCATGAAGAGATTTATCACACCTCAGACTGTAATCTTGTACCTCAGAGAGTTGTGTACACCTATTCTGATATGCATCATCAGCTGGCACTGTTAAAAATGCCTCCCAAATCAATCTCCTGTCCACATTCTCAATGTTTGACTTCTGCTGCTACAGTAAACATTGAGTGGATCACCACCCTTCTGCACAGTGAAGGTAATATGTACAGTTCTCTGTTGTGTTTTTTTTTCCACTTCGTTAACCAACAACTAGGTCTTCCTGGAGGGCCAAGCAATAAGCATGATGACCCACCAGAAAAGCTGCTGTTCATGCCCTCATAAGGGCTGCACTTACAATGGATAACAATATTATTAGCAGGAGAGGCATACTAATACCTTGAGCGAACCCACCTGACTTCCAGTGTCAGTCTACTCTTTACCTGTGATCAGCAGAACCCCATAGGTCAGTTCCCAGCAATTCTGCTCCAGTACTTTTCTGTGCTCTACTCCATAATGCGAGTTGGCTTGCTACCACCCCTCCAAATCTTGAATGAGCTATACACAACTCCCTCAATACTGTCCTAACAAACATCAACACCACCCCCCACCCAAGGGTAATCTCCCTGCACTGAATTCAAGTAACAGCTTAGGTGCAGCCCTGCCACTCTGAGTATTTGTCATTGCTGGCTACTCTTATCCAAAGTCAGGTAGTGATCATGATGCTGGCAGCCCTACATTTCAGATCTCACAGTGATCTGCTCAGTGTCCTCCTTCATGTCTTCAACTAACCTGAATATAGCTGTACCCTGCTGGAATGTCCTCTTCAGTCCCTCTCTGGCATTCATTCTTCTCACCTGCTTCCCACATCAAAAACAGGTGAGTTCACTACCCTTCCGCATCGTGAATGTGATTAGTACAGTCTCCTGTGTTATATTTACATATTAATAATAAACATGATCTTCTGGTAAGGCAGGCTGATAGCAGCATGGCACAAGGGGAAAAATAGGCATTCCTACCCATATAAGATCTAAGCCACCTATGATTAGGCACTATTATATGACGTGCTTAATGATGTGCACACCCATAATTTAATAGTGCCTAATCAAAGGTATCCTAGATCTTTCAAGGTTAGGAAAGCCCATCATTCCCCTTGTTCCCTGCTGCTATGAGCCTGACTTACTGGAAAGATGTGTTTATATTTGATATGGCAAAATAAAATGGGTACTGTACTACTTGCATTCATGATGCAGAAGGGTGATGAGCTCACCAGTTTTTGGTGTGAGGAGGAATAGTGAAGAATGAATACCAGAAGGGGACTGAGAATGCCACTCTTGCAAGGTACTGCTATATTCAGGGAAGGGGGAAGACAGAAGAAAAGAAATATGAGCAGATTACTGTGAGAGATAAGATGTGGGGCTGCCAGCACCTTGATCACTACCTGACCCCGTTGTCTGGCCAACATTCCCCTTCCCATAAAACCAGTTCATGCAATTTTCCAAGGTTGTGTGTGGATATTAATGTATGAAATGACTGCCACTACATGTTCAGTCACTTCACTACCAGTCTAGTATTGCTTGTAAAGCACGTTGGGATACAATGTGTATAAACCCACTATATAAATGCTAATTCTTATTATTATTTCCCATGGAAAAAGAAGACAAGACAAGCATATACTGTATGTGAGTTTTGAGAAAGTATGAACTCTAACAATAGACTGCACAAGAACTTTACTACAAAACAAGTGGTGGCTCTAGGGGGTGGTGAAGGGTGAGGCTGCCCCCCACACACATAGTAATGTACTTGAGTGCTGCTGTTGCATTCACTTTGTTGAAGAAGTCTGATTTATTGATTGTACAAATATTTACATTCAAACAATGGATTACACTTGTAGGTTCTGTCAAAAATGTACTAGAAAAGAATAATAGCAGAAAATATAAAGATTTAATAAAAATGTTAAAAAGTGCATATTGAGCATGCACACCACCCCAGCACCACCATTGTAGCATTATGGATCCAGCATAACCACTAGACTACCAGGTTATTCAAGATTTGTACTGCACTGTGGTTTGCCACAGAGAAAGCCGGTTGGATTAAAACACATTTTCAGCATGTTAAAGTAAACAAAATGAACAGAACCATAGCCTGACATTTGCATTATACAAAATAATGCACATGGTTTTGACCATTTGGGGGAAACAATTCTATACAAAAGGAAAAAAGAACTAGTTTGCACTATAGAGAGCCATATATCTCATTGAATTTGGCTCAAATTATGTCATCACATAACACATTTGGCATCCATTTTAGGAAGCAGGTAAGACAGTTTTTTTGAAATTGGAAGGTTGATTTTACAATTTTCAAATACTCTGGAACAACATTTAAGTCAATTATGTAAATGTAGTTTTAGCATTAATGAATACAGCAAATTTTCCTTTAGTCACTTACAGATTCAGATTTTTGAATAATTTGTTGTCAAAATGTTGTTTAGGTATCCTTTAAAAATCAATATTCTGCCCATTTGATGATTATGGAACAACTTTTTCAAAATAAGAATATAATTGAATCTCTGATGGAAGATGTTGCATTTATTGATGCGAAACTTACAGAGGTGCCAAGTAAGATGGAGATACTGGTACGATCTAAGGAGTCCAGCTCAATAGTTATTCAGGAAGGGGAAAGTAATAATTTAACACCAGATTTCCCAAGCATAGATATCCCCCATACAGAAATATTAAATATAAAAATAGGGGGAAAAAATCAAGAGCTCGAAAAAGAGAAAAAACACCCGAAAGATAAGAGGATATCTTACCTCAGAGACAATACCTAATACATCAGTAGGCATAGAGATGCCTCAAGAAATGAGAAAGTCAGAAGGGGATCTTTATGTACCATGAGAAATACAAATAACTAACAGTAAGGAATTACCTCCAATGGGAACAAAATAGAGCTGGTTCTTCACTTAGACATTTTGGAAAAGGAAATGGCACTATTAAAAAAAACAACTGAAAGAAGTAATACTGGGTCCAGGAAGAGAGGATTCTTTCAATATAACATTAGGACGAACAAATGTGGAGGTGTCAAATTCAGGATATAGAAATAATGAACAAAATAATAAACAACTGGAGAATGAGGAAGTGAAACAAGACAGAGGATGGCATCTAAGGCATGAGGAAGAGTGGGAGAACAGAAAGAAAGGATCAAGTTGGTTAGAAAAATATCAAACAAAAACAAATCAGGTACTGTATGTCCATTAGTGAGATGTTATGTACCTCCACATTGGGAAAATCTCTTAAATGGGAATAATATATTGCAACTGATTACATAAATTAAGTCGGACATGGATATAGAAGTGCCTCCCCTCTGATATGAAAGAAATAAGGGAATATTTAATAGATGATGCAACTCTGATCAATGCTTTGTGCACTGCACCAAGAATAGCAAATTATATCTGGCTAAATGGAGAGTCTCTCAACAAAAATTAGGTAAAAGTTTTTTTTTTCCAAACTTCCATCTTTTAAATTTAAATGATGAAACTAAAGAAATAGATAAGGAAACATCAAGCCTACTTGTACTAAGCTGCAAACCTGGAGACCTGGGTTTGAATCCCATCAGCCTCCACCTGCATACAGTGTGACCCTGATCAAGTCACTTAACTTACTTGTGCTCCCAGATTTGCACATAGAAATCAGTTCTGGCTTAGTGTGCCTTTCCTGTTAAACTTCCTCTCCCCGCCTCCACTTACCCTGTTTGGAATGGACTTAATTCCAAGGTAAACAGATGAAGAAGTATTGATTTTGATTCAGCTTTTAGAAGCAGCAGCTAGCAGCTGAAAGGGAGCCAGCCTTTTCTTTTGCTTCAGCTTTTAGAAGCAGCAGCTAGCAGCTGGAAGGGAGCTAGCATTTACTTCTAAAAGCATCTAATTTTGGACAGGGAAGCTAGCAACTAAAAGGGAGTTAGCATTTGCTTTTAAGACTACCTCATTTTGGAGAAGAAGAGGAGAATCAGCTAAATCTCCTCTTCCCCTATCACTTAACTGCTAACAGCTACTGCTAAGTGGGAGGGGCCTGTGACATGTGAATAGCAGAGTCAGTTGTGCCCCAACTTCATTTTGATTCAGCTTTTAGAAGCAGCAGCTAGCAGCTGAAAGGGAGCTAGCCTTTACCTTTGCTTCAGCTTTTAGAAGCAGCAGCTAACAGCTGAAAGGGGAGCTAGCATTTACTTTTAAAAGCACCTCATTTTGGAAAGAGAAGCTAGAAACTAAAAGGGAGTTAGCATTTGATTTTAAAAGTACCTTATTTTGGAGAGAAAGAGGGGAATCAGCTAAATCTCCTCCTCCCCATCACTTAACTGCTAACAGCTACTACTGCATTGGAGGAGCCTATGAATAGCAGAGTCAGTTGTGCAACAGCAGGAGTCAGGTTTAACTTTTTTTTTGTACTAGCCAGCCAGGCTAGTGAACCAGAGATTGCACTAGCCTGCAGAAGTTTGTAGTAGCCTGCAATCAGTATGGTTAACAGTGATATGTTAAACAAAAGGCAAATAAAATTGCATTCATCCTGCCAACAGTCTGGACACCTACCAACTGATTTTGCTTTGTGCTTTTAACTGCAAGCCGCACATACACTATCTCAGCTTCTGTGACTGAAGAGTCAGTGGGTCTGTCACTGATGACTGAAATGAACTCTGTTCCCATAATTTTTTCTCATAGCACCATGTGTTCAATCTCGGCAACATAGTGGATAAAGTTATGGCATATTTGTCCTTCTGATACGCTGAACTGACATCTAACCCTTTCATATCATCAAGGCTGCAGTGCCACACAAAGTCAGTGAAAGGACATCCTTTCTTAGCAATTGCATGGCATGTGTGAAACAGTTTATCCAGATGGTTAAGTGTTGCTTCATTCATGTTCTTCAGCATTCCCTCCACATTACTTGTCCCTGAAGTAGCAGTGCTGGCATCCTCCCTTTTTCTTTGCCCTAGCATGAGCTTCACTGATATTATGGGATGAGGCAGAGTCAAGCCGGAAGTTATCTGTACTGAAATGCAAATTATTGTTATTGCCCACCTTACCCAACTGTATTTCATGTTAGATACACAAATGGCCGAACATCAGATGTTTTGCACCATCATACCCCAACCAGTCATATTTTTCTAATCAACACTGCTGGAACTGATGGCTTCACTTTGTCTTTTCATACTCATGATCTTTTATTTGTTTGTCTTCGTCAGCATGCTTTCTATTAATGTCAGCTAGGTTACTGACTTCTTTAATATATTTCCATATCTTCAGATTTATAGTTAATAAAGCTGTGTTGTGAAAAGTGTGCGTGTGTGTGTCTTTTTCTTCCCTTTTTCCTTTCTTTTCTGACCCTGGCCACAGATCTCACAAATGCTTGATTGTCCCAGTTCAATTAAAAAATGTTCACCCAAAATAAAAAGTAAGGTTAAATTCAGCCACATCAACCCATGCTGTTATTTATTCATTTTTATTATTTGGCAACCAGGTAACTCCCATTGGGCACAAGAACCATTTACAGTGGTGGGCCAGGAACACAGGGAGGTTGAGTGACTTGCTTAGGGTCTCACAGTATGCAGGTGGAGACTGTGGGTATTTTAAACCCAGATCTGCTGGATGTACAAAGCCCATTCACAACCTGTTGCTCTCTCTCTGTTAAACACTCTCCAGTTTTCCTTTCCATGACAGCCATGTATTCTGATGTGCTTTGACCACCTTTTTGATAATTGAACCACCAGTACTTGTGGTATCCTTAATACTACATTGGGTTCCCTCTACCTCATCAGCTACTGCAGTTTCTTTTCAAATGTCTAAGACATCACATTCCACAATTTCAGACACACCATTCAATGCCATTTATTCCAATGGCCTGTAAAGGTGTAGCTAATATCATGGAATAGAAACATAGAAGTGGATGGCAGATAAGGACCACAAGGCCCATCCAGTCTGCCCATTTCTTTTTCTACCTTATAAATGTGCCATTGGCCTTTGCTCTGTCAATGGCCTATCTATTCATACTCATCTGTATTGCTCCCTTATGCCTATCCCATGCCTATTTGAAGCCCTGCACTGTATTCATATCCACCACTTCCTGAGGTAGGCAGTTCCATGCATCCACCACCCTTTCTGTGAAAAATAACTTCCTCACATTACCCCTTAATCAGCCTCCTTCCAATCTCATACTGTGTCCTCTTGTCCTGCTATTTTTCTTATATTGAAACATGTTAGACTCTTTTACCTTGTTAATGCCCTTAAGGTGTTTGAGTGTTTTTATCATATCACCTCTCTCCCTCCTTTGCTCTAGAGTATACATATTGAGCTCTGTTAATCTGTCCTCATATGTTTTCTGATGCAGTCCCTGCACCATTTTGGTTGCCTTTCACTGGACTGCCTCAATTTGGTTAATGACCTTGTGAAGGTGTGGCCTCCAGTACTGCACGCAGTACTCCAGATGGGGCCTAACCAGTGTCTTGTAAAGAGGGATTATTATCTCCCTCTTCCAACTTGTGATACCCCTACTAATACACCCTAACATCCCCTGACCTTACCTACTGCTTTAGTGATCTGCTTGGATAATTTCAGGTTATCAGTGATGATGATGATGCCCAAGTCTCTTTCTTCCCTTGTGACTGCCAGCAACTCCCCTCCCAGCCTATAGATGGCTTTAAGGTTTCTCTACCCTATGTGCATGATCTTGCACTTCTTTGCATTAAATCCCAGTTGCCACTCTTCTGACCCTTTTGCTAGTTTATCCAGATCTCTTCTCATTCTGCCCACCCCATCTTGATCATCTACTCCATTGCAGATCTTGATGTCATCTGCAAACAGACAAACCTTACCCTCCAGTCCATCTGCAATGTCACTGATGAAGATATTGAAGAGGACTGGTCCCAGAACTGATCCCTGAGGTACCCCACTTGTGACTTGCATCTCTTCTGACTCTATACCATTTATCACCACTCTTTGTTTTCCACCCATCAACCAGTTTGCCACCTAGTTGACCAACTTCTGACCCACCCTGAGCCTACATAGCTTATTAATCAATCTTCTATGTGGAACAGATTTGAAAGCTTTGCTGAAGTCAAGGTAGGTGACATCAGCTGCTCTCATTGGTCCACAACTCTGGTTACCCAGTAAAAGAAATCTATGAGATTAGTTTGACAGGACCTTCCTTTTGTAAACCGATGCTGTCTTGGATCCTGTGCTCCTATGGGATTCCAGGCATTTCACTATCCTTTCCTTAAGGAGTGCCTCCTCCCTGCTACCACATGAGCCCTTCTCCAGTCTTCTGGGACCTCTCCTTTGCTCAGAGACTCACTAAACAGTTCTGATAATTTCTCTGCTAGTTCCATCCTTAGCCCTTTAGTACCCTGGGATGTATGCCATCAGGTCCCATTGCCTTGTCCATCCTGAGCTTATCGAGCTTTTGTAGAACCCTTTCTTTTGTGAAGGGACTAGTGCTCACCTCCCTCCCCCCCTGTGTCCATGATGCTGCACTGTGGGTCCTGACCTACCATCTCTTCAGTAAATACTAAGCAGAAGTATCTATTTAGGATAGATGTTTTTACATGATCCTCCTCCTCACACACCCTCTTATCTCCTTTGATCTTAGCAATACCACCTCTGGACTTTCTCCTTTCACTAATGTATCTATAGAAAGTCTTGTCACCTTCTTTTACTGTCTGTGCTAATGTTTCCTAGGTTTGGGCCTTTGCCTGCCTTACTGCCTTCCCTGTTTCCCTTAAGGAAGTTTAGTATGCCTCCCTGTCTTCATCCTGCTGTGTTCCCTTATATTTCCTGAAGGCCAGCCTTTTGGCTCTGACCTTTTCTGCTACTGTTTTTGAGAACCAAAGTGGTTTCCATCTTCTTTTGCACTTCCTTTTCTCTCTAACACAATGGGATGTTGCTTCACGTATTGCATCCTTAATGTCTGCCCACTTTGCCTGTACCCCCTCACCTGTATTTCATTTTTCCAGGGCTAGCTTAACGCTGTTGGCCATCTTAAAAAAAAGTCAGCTCCTCTGAAGTCCTATATTGCTTTGGAATGGGATGATTTAGTTGTAATGGCCAAATTGAACCATACCATGTGATGGTCTCTGGCCCCCAGGTGACCTTCTACCTGAAGATCTGTGATCCTTTCCCTGTCAGTCAGCACTAGATCTAGGATAGCCCTGTCTCTTGCAGGTTGTTGTACCAGTTGTTTGAGGCCTTCCCCCTGCAGGGAATCCACCATGTGTCTAGTTCTGGCAGATGTTCCTGCTGGTATTGACCAATCTGTATCTGGCATGTTGAAGTCTCCCATTATCAGAACCTCCCCTTTAGCTGTTATGTTTTTTATATCTTCTAACAGTAATGTGTCTATGTTCTCCCCCTGATCTGGGGGCCTGTAGACAACCCCAGTTCTTATGGCTGTCCCATTTCCTGTTTCTAGGGCAGCCCACAGTTCTTCTGGCTCCTTATGTGTATTTTGAATTTCTGTAGCTTTGATATTTTCATTGACATACAGGGCCACTCCTCCCTCCCTTTTTTTTCTGGTTGATAGTATAAAAAATAAGAGCAGCAGCTGCTGAGGACGTAGGAGAGAAATAATCAACAGAGTGACAAAGGCAATAACAATGTGAAAAATAATTTGAAAAAGTGGGTCTAAAACATGAGAATATAGGAAATACAAAAAGGAACCCATTACAGCATATAAAGGTGTAAAAACTGTTTCCTATTATGGCAGTAAATGACCTTACTAAAAATTCAGAGTTATAAAGATTAGGCTGCTTTACTGCTAATGGGCTTAATGGCCATACTTTACACCTGCAGACCGGTTTACCAAACAAAGGCCTGTGACTAGTGACATCAGAACTTTTTTTGTAACCTGGGCATAAATGCAACAGTGAATGATTTGATACTATCAGTTTTAATACTATCTGAGCACTCAAAATGGCCAAATATGAGACTACATTTAATCAAACTTGATGACCAGATAAGGACCTTGAAAAATGAATTATCTGGTCTACAACTGAACAGGTGGCAACCCTAGAACTGTGCTGCTCCTGGACACAGTCACATATCTGTCTGCCATGAGTACTGAGGTAAACAAGGAAAGGAAAAGGAGAAAGGATCTTTACCAGCAAAACATAAAAGCAGTAGTTAGTATAAAATGAAATAGTTTGTAAATGCACTACACACAGACATCTATTTTTTTCATTTCACTAATGCTAAGGCAGCACATAGTTAAACTTCCATGAAAAGGACCTGGCTGTAAATTAAATAATAGTTATATTTATGTATTTATTTGTTCATTTATTTGATACCCAGGTAGAGAATGGAACTGCAGTTTTCCGCAGGAGGAACTGCACTAGCCCAGCCAGGCAAGTAACAGAGATTCTGCACTAGCCCGCTGCAATCTGCACTAGTACCCAGGCTAGTAAATGAAAGTTAAGGTTGATCACTGTGCTACAATACCATTTTGATTCAGCTTTTAGAAGCAGCAGCTAGCAGTTGAAAGGGAGCTATCATTTACTTTTGAAAGCACCTCGGTTTGGAGAGGGAAGCTAGCAACTAAAAGGGAGCTAGCATTTGCTTTTAAGAGTACCTCATTTTGAAGAGAAAGAGGGGAATCAGTTAAATCTCCCCTTCCTATCACTTAACTGCTAACAGCTACTGCTAAGTGGCAGGGGTCTGTGACCTGTGAATAGCAGAGTCTGTTGTGCCCCAACTCCATTTTGATTCAGCTTTTAGAAGCAGCAGCTAGCAGCAGAAAGGGAGCAAGCCTTTACTTTTGCTTCAGCTTTTAGAAGCAGCAGCTAGCAGCTGAAAGGGAGCTGACATTTACTTTTAAAATGGGAGCTGGCATTTACTTTTAAAAGTACCTCATTTTGGAGAGGGAAGCTAGCAACTAAAAGGGAGCTAGCATTTGCTTTTGAGAGTACCTCATTTTGGAGAGGAACAGAGGAATCAGCCAAATCTCCCCCTTCCCCATCATTTAACTGCTAACAGCTACTGCTAAAGGGTGGTAATAGTACTACCCACCCCTCCCATTCACCCAGGTTCTTTCTACATTTATAGAAGCCCAAGAGAACTTCCTGCAGGGCTCCCAAAGAAAGACACCAGTGAGAAGAGGAATAGAGGGTAGAGAAGATGCAGTGAAGGGAGAAAGAAACAGTGACACCCACAGGTCAGGAGGAAAACAGACATTGACATCAAGATCTGCCAGAGCTGAGGAGGGCTGGTAGTGAGGCAGACACTCTGGAGACTGGGGTGTCTCTTCTGCAGGACAGTTATGTAACTATGGAGGGAGCTGTGGCAGGCAAGAGAAGAGATCATGAGACTGCAGAGGAGACCAGATAGGGGATGCCCACCACCACCCCTTATCCATCCCAAAGGCCCATGGGTCTTGAGAGATGGAGAGTGGTGAAAGGGGCAGTGGGGCACCTAGAGCTAAGATGAGGCACTGCCAGCCACACACTATCCATACACAAAATCATTTCACCCCTTCACTGGGGGACAGAAACCAGGTGAGGAAAAAGGAAGAATCAAGCAGAAAAAATGTGATACAAGAGAGAAGGAAGGGGGTACAAGGAAGAACAGGAAGAATACACAAAGTAACAGAAGGATTCTGGTCATGGGAAACACTATGTTCTGAGAAGTGGAGGCACAGTCCATCAGTGCAAAGGGAGCTGAAACCACAGTGAAATGCATGCCAGGAGCATCTGCAAGGAGGGCTAAGGACAGAATAGGATGACTGGTGAGAAGAGATCAGGATTTTGCGGGGATCATTGTCCTCCTTGGGACAAATGACATACCAAATAGGACTGTGGAAGAAGCCAATGCAGACATGAAGATGACCCTAGGGGAGAGCCTAAAAGAGTACACAACACATCTGGCCTTCTCGGAGGTGTTGCCAGTTTGGAGGAAGGGCAGAATTGAGGACAAGATCAGTAATGAAGAGATCAGGAAATTCAACCGGTGGGTCCAGGGTTGGTGCACAGACAACAGGATGCACTACATTGGAGACTGGGGGACCTTCTGGGACAGGAAGCTCTTCAAGCATGACGATCTGCATCTCACCAGAGAAGGAGCAAGAGCACTAATGCAGAAGTTGGAGGTCTTCTTCTTGGAGGGTTTAAACTTGGATGTCTCCAGCACAGAGAAGAAGACCTAAATGAGGATGCAGCAGAAAGATGCAAAGGTAAGGGGATCAGTGAATGGAAGGGAACCCCCAATGTCAGACTAAAGGAAACAGGCATGGCCATGAGCAAGGAGTGGCCATAGGTAAAAAAGGAGGGACCTTACGTAAAGTACAGGAGGGGCAGACACAAAAAAGGGGGAGGTGGTACTGAAGTTATAGCGGGGGGGCCTTGATTGGAAGGCTATGGTGACAGCTCACACCACCAACATTGGTGGGCTAGTCACCACTCCCCTTAAATTCAAGGAAGCACATACAAACCCAGAAAGAGAAATGCAGAACCCAGGCATCTCGACCACAGAGGTCTCGATTAGCATTCTGCAACATGATGGCAACCTGAAAATTCACTCGGGTACAAACAACAAGTTGGCACTGTCCAAGAAGAAGGTGCAGCCCCATACCAAAAGTGGTGCATATTCCTGGAAGGTGATGGCTGCAAATGCTAGAAGCCTTGCAACCAAACTACCCAAACTCACAACCATCATGGTAGTAGAAAGATTGGACTAGGTCACTGTGACAGAAACATGGTTCACAAAAAACCATGAATGGGACACAGCTATGCCCAAATGCAATCTGTTCAGAAAGGATAGGAAGGAGCACAGAGGGGGAGGAGTAGCCATTTACATTTGAGAAGACATAAAAGCCACAGAGGTGCAGAGTCATCCTGGGGACAGTGAATCACTGTGGCTTACTATAGATACAGGAAATGGCAAAAACTTCAGGACTGGCATCACTTACAGACCTCCAAATCAAGGACAGAAAGGGGACAAAGACCTGATAGAAGAAATACACAAAATGACTCAGAGAGGATAGGTGATACAGGTGGGGGACTTCAACCTTCCAGATATAAACTGGAGTACACTAATGGCGGCAACAAGAAGCAGGGATTTCTTATTTGCACTACAGGGAGCAGGACTAAGTCAACTAATCAAAACATCAACAAGAGGAGATGCCATACTTGACCTCACAAACACTGAGAGGGTCAGGGAACTCAATGTAGGATGCCATATGGGTAAGAGTGACCATCAGATGGTTAGCTTCAATGTGAACACAGCTGAGGACAGGTACCACTCAAAAATAAAAGTATTAGATTTTAAAAAGGCAGATTTCAACCAAATGAGAACTAACATTAGAAATGACTTAATTGATCTACAAGTGGACAAGGTCAATGTCATGTGGGGAAACTTAAGAAAGCAATCCAGACAGTCACTGACCAATGTGCTATTAGGGTTACCAAAGTGAAGAGAAAATGAAACCCCTTATGGCTTTCAAAGGAAGTGGCTAAACTAGTGAAAGAGAAACAGAAGGCTTTCAAGCTATACCAGGGAATAAACAAGGAAGAAGACTAGGTATTGTATAAGGAGAAAATGAAAGAAGCCAACAAACAAATAAGGCAGGTAAAAGCGCAGACAGAAGCAAGTATAGCAGAGAGGGCAAAGAGAGGAGATGAATCCTTCTTAAGAAACATCCGGGATAGGTCCCAGAAGACTGGAGAAGGGCTCATGTGATCCCACTCCACAAGAGTGATAGCAGGGAGGAGGCAGGGAACTACAGACCAGTCAGTCTTACCACAGTAGTGGGCAAGATTATGGAGGCACTGCTTAAGGAAAGTATAGTGCAACACCTGGAATCCATAGGACCACAGGGTCCAAGACAGCATGGGTTTACAAAAGGAAGGTCCTGTCAAACTAATCTCAAATATTTCTTTGACTGGGTAACCAGAGTGATGGAACAAGGGGGAGTAGTTGATGTTGCCTACCTTGACTTCAGCAAAGCTTTCAAATCTGTTCCACATAGAAGATTGATTAATAAGCTGGGTAGGCTCAGGGTGCGTCAGAAGTTGGTCAACTGGGTGGAAAACTGGTTGACGGGCAGAAAACAGAGAGTGGTGATAAATGGTATAGAGTCAGAAGAGATGCAAGTCACAAGTGGGGTACCTCAGGGATCAGTCCTGGGGCCAGTCCTCTTCAATATCTTCATCAGTGACATTGCAGATGGACTGGAGGGTAAGGTTTGTCTGTTTGAAGATGACACCAAGATCTGCAACAGAGTAGATAATCCAGATGAGGTGGACAGAATGAGAAGAGATCTGGATAAACTAGCAAAGTGGTCAGAAGAGTGGCAACTGGGGTATAACGTAAAGAAGTGCAAGATCATGCACATAGGGAAGAGAAACCCTGAAACCAACAATAGGTAGGGAGAGGAGTTGCTGGCAGTCAGAAGGGAAGAAAGAGGCTTGGGCATCATCATCACTGATGACCTGAAATCAATCAAGCAGCCCACTAAAGCAGTAGATAAGGCAAGGAGGATGTTGGGGTGTATTAGTAGGGGTATCACAAGTTGGAAGAGGGAGGTAACAATCCCTCTTTACAAGACACTGGTTAGGCCCCATCTGGAGTACTGCATGCAATACTGGAGGCCACACATTCACAAGGACATTAACCAAATTGAGGCAGTCCAGAGAAGGGCAACCAAAATGGTGAAGGAACTGCATCAGAAAACATATGAGGACAGATTAGCAGAGCTCAATATGTAAACCCTAGAGCAAAGGAGGGAGAAAGGTGAAATGATCAAAACATTCAAACACCTTAAGGGCATTAACAAGGTGAAAGAGTCTAACATGTTTCAATATAAGACAAACAGCAGGACAAGAGGACACAGCATGAGATTAAAGGGAGGCTGATTAAGGGGTAATGTGAGGAAGTTCTTTTTCATAGAAAGGGTGGTGGATGCATGGAACGGCTTACCTCAGAAAGTGGTGGACATGATTACAGTGCAGGGCTTCAAACAGGCATGCAATAGGCATAAGGGAGCAATACAGATGAGTATGAATAGATAGGCCATTGACAGAGCAAAGGCCGTTTGCACATTCATAAGGTAGAAAAAGAAATGGGCAAACTGGATGGGCCTTGCGGTCCTTATTTGCTGTCAATTTCTATCTTTCTATGAAAGAAGAAAGGAAGGCAAAAGAGGGTATAGTCAAGATTATAACTAACATACTAATTGCCAGTAGATTAGGCCTTACGGTCTATCGAGTCTGCTCAAACCTCAGATCCCTAGTTGGGTGCCGAGGCCCTCCCCTCCTTGTGTTCCAGAAACCCCTATCATCCATCCCCACCCCCCTGGGCCAAGCCATCTTCTGATACATCCGCTTTCTGTGCCTGTCCCACCCTCTCTTGAAGCCCTCCACTGTGGGTCTCTGAACCAGCTTGCCAGGCAGCACATTACAAGAGTCCATCACCTTCTCAGTGAAAAACCTCCTCCTCTTTTCCCCCTCACCCCTCCACCTTCTAACTTCAAACCATGCACTCTGGTGATACCTCCCTGCTTTAGTCTAAAGATCCCCTCCATGTTTACCCTATTTATTCCCTTGAGGTACTTGAAGACCTCAATCATGTACCCCCGTCTCTCCTCTCCTCCAATGAAAACAGGCAGAGCTCCTCAAGTCTGTCCTCATACGTCAAATCCCCTAGTCCTCATATCATCTTAGTTGTCCTCCTCTGTACCCTTTCCAGGAACTATATGTCCCTCTTCAATTGTGGTCTCCAGTACTGTACACAGTACTCAAGGTGTGGTATAACCAGTCCATTGTACAGCAGCAGAATCATTTCCCTGCTCCTAGAGGTGATCCTCCTTATGATGCATCCCAACATCCTGTTTGCCTTGCTAGTCACTCTCCTGCACTGCTCAGAGTTATTCATACATGCATCCACCATGACCCCTAGGACTTTTTCACCTGTTGAGGCCTCCAGCACCTCCCCTCCCAGGGTGTACCTGTGTTTAGAGTTTCCCCACCCAAGATGTAACACCTTGCACTTGGTGATATTGAAATTTAATTTCCATGTGTGAGCCCAGCTTTCCAGGGTGTCCAGGTCCCCTTGCAGTGACAACCTCCCCTCTTCCCCCTCAACTACTGCTCCCATCTTGGAGTCATCAGCGAAGAGACTCATTTCATACCCTATACTCTCCCTGATGTCCGATATGTATGCATTAAACAGGATTGGACCCAGGACTGAGCCCTGCGGTACCCCACTACCAACCTCTCTAGGGTACGAGAGCTCCCCACCAACCACTACTCTCTGGGTGTGTCAAGCTAGCCAGTTTTCAATCCATCTGACCATCAAAGGGCCTACTCCCAACCCCGTCAGTTTCTCCACCAGACCATTGTGGGAGACAGAGTCAAATGCCATGCTGAAGTCCAAGAATAATGTATCCACAGGCTTTCCCCTGTCCAGTTCTGATATTACCCATTCATAGAACTCCACAAGATTGGTTTGACATGATCTACCTGGCACAAACCCATGTTGCCGACTATCCAGATTTCCCATTTCCTCCAAGTACACCCCCAATCAATCCTTTAGTATACTCTCCATTAACTAAGGAAGGTAAAATGACAGAAGAAAACCCAGAAAAAGCAGAAATCCTGAACAAGTACTTCTGCTCGGTATTTACTGATGAAGACCTAGGCGATGGCCCAGAAATAGCAAAACGCAACACCCCTGGATAGGGGGTTTGATACTAGCCCCTTCATAGAGACCAAAGTACTGGAGGCACTAAATAAACTGCAAGTTGACAAGGCCATGGGGCCAGACAAAATGCACCCCAGGATCTTAAAAGAACTGAGATTAGAATTGGCTGCCTGGCTGGCTAAACTATTCACCAAATCCCTAAAGAATGGGGAGGTACCTGAAGATTGGAAAAGGGCAATCGTGGTCCCACTCCACAAATTGGGCAGCAGGGAGGACTCTGGAAATTATAGGTCAGTAAGCCTCATATCCATACTGGGGAAGTTAGGGGAGACACTACTCAAACAGAGGATCATGACATTCCTGGAGGCTAGTGGCCATCAGGACTCCAAGCAGCACAGTTTCCCAGTGGGTAGGTCATGCCAAACAAATCTGATTGAGTTTTTTGACTGTGTTACAAAAGGTATAGATGATGGCGGTGCAGTAGATGTGGTCTACTTAGACTTAAGCAAGGCCTTCAACTCGGTTCCAGACAGAAGGCTGGTAAAGAATCTAGACCATACAGGAGTTGTATCAGAAGTAGTTAGATGTGTTAAAAACTGGTTACAGGGCAGAACCCAGAAAGTGCAGGTAAATGGTGCACTGTCATCAGAAGGTAGGGTAACCAGCAGTGTGCCTCAGGGTTCAGTACTGGGGCCCCTGCTTTTCAATATTTTCATATCGGACATAGCTAACAGACTACAGGGAAAGGTGTGTCTGTTCACAGACAACACCAAAATATGCAACAGGGTCGACACCCAGCAGGGAGTGGACAAGTTGGAAGTTGACCTCAAGAAACTGGAAGAATGGTCTGGAGCATGGCAGTTGAGATTCAACACCAAAAAGTACAGTCCTGCACATAGGGCAAAAGAAATCCAAATAAGGCATATTACCTTGGAGGGGAAAGACTAGCTGCCTCCACTCAAGAGTGCAATTTGGGAATCATTATCTCAGACAACTTGAAGGTAGGTAAACAGTGCGAGAAGGCAGCATTAAAGGTTAGCGATATGCTGGGATGCACTGGGAGGGGAAATCACAAGCAGGAAGAGGGAAGTGATCCTGTCGCTGTGCAGATCACTGGTTAAGCCTTACCTGGAGTACAGCATCCAGTTCTTGAGGCCTCACCTCAAAAAGGACATTGACCAAGTGGAGACAGTGCAGAGAAGGACAACAAAAAAGATTCGGGGACTGCACGAGATGTCCTACACAGATAGACTTAAAGAAATTAACATGTAGTCCCTGGAATAGAGAAGAGAGAGGGGTGACATGATCAAAACATTCAAGTACATAAGAGGCATAAACCAGGTGCAGATAGACAATCTCTTCCTATTTAAGAAGGGCAGCAGAACCAGGGGACATGATCTAAGGCTATAAGAAGGGCAGTCCTCCACCAACACCAGGATGTTTTTCTTCACAGAAAGAGTGGTGGATGCCTGGAACAGCCTGCCTGCTGAGTTGGTGGGGGCAAACACATTGGTAGGTTTCACAAATGCTTGGGACAGACACAAGGGAGCCCTTAAACCCAAGGGCAGTTAGAAGGCTAGGCTAAAAGACAATGGGCAGACTAGATGGACCTGGTAATCTTCTCCTGCCGTCAACTTCTACGTTTCCATGTTATGTTTTGAGAAATTTATTTGAACATATTTTTAAGAGTAAGACTGGAAGAGGATGGTATTTTAAGCATACATAGCAGTGAATATGGGAGCCAGATAGATAGGTGTATTAAAAAACAAAACTTAGCAGAGGAAATCCTGAGTAAGTCAGGAATTTTAGATGGCCTGTGACTTTTTTTGTAGAGTCTGAGATTTTGACAGTTAATAGGCAGAAGGCTAAAACTATGAATTTTAATAAGATCAACCCAGTCACATTGACCAATATATTTAAAACTCTAGCCAGGTATGATGACTGACTTGCCCATGCTCAAGGGAGAAACAAGTTGCGTGATAGCTTACCTGTTAGTGTTGCATTCATTAAACAAAAATCCAGTATTAATAGGGAAAATGGCAGGAAAAAATATTAATATTATATAATGGAAAAATATTAGTGGTTTATCTACAACATTCTCTGATGATGATTGACTAAGTTTTGTAACTCAAGCAGATCTTCTATGTTTTTAGGAAACCTGGCATCATGCTGATAATATACAAATTAATGGCTTTAAAGCTTTTGAAATTCTGGGGAAAAAATTGCACAAGCAGGGAAGATGCTCGGGGGAGTTGGTTACATACGCTAAAGTGGGTACTTTCTGCAAGAGTGAATACTATAAAAATCAGACATTTGTATTATATTACTGGCAGATGTAAATAACCATAAAATGGTTGTAATAAACTGTTAGATTCCTCCACAATCTATGAACGTCTTTAAACAGAACACCTGGGAGTCTCTCATTGCTATAAATACAGACTTGAATATACATTTTTCAAATAGAGACCTTCTACTACTGGGGGTTTTCAATACCAAGATTGGAGAGTTTAACAAGCTAACAGATAATTCAATACTGACCTATTTTAATACGGGATCTGTACGACTTCCCAACACTGAATTGCCCAACATGTAATATTCCAAGAACAACTTCCCGATGGTATCACAATACCATTAAATAATTGCCCAATAGACTTTATCTCAACATTTCACAATGAACAGTATCAATATGCAGTAGCACAGGTAAAAGTGTTGCACTTAACGAGGGTTGCAGTTTCCGTCATCTTCTTTTCTTTTTTGTACCACACTAAGGTGAAAACTTGTTTACAGGTGTGACCTGGGAGCACAAGGAAGTTAAGTTATTTGCTCAGGGTCACACAGTATGCAAGTGGGGGCTGTGAGATTCAAACTCAGGTCTCCAGGTTTGCAGCTCAGAGCTTTAAACCACTGCACTATACTGCCTTTTTCACTAATCACTCACAGTCAGGCATTCTAGCTCAAAGTTCAAGGGTTCTAAATAACTTCATTTGTCTAATCCCAGGTTAGCGCACACAAGACGCACTACAGCTGTATGGCCCACCTTCAAAGTTTAAAATCCACTTTATTTTCATATATTTCAGTCATTAAAATCACAAGCCTTGTCATATTCAAACCTTGTCAAAGTCATAGGACTATATTGTGTGCAGTCCCACCAATGAAATCTTTTGAGGATCGCTGATCAATGCCAGACACATTCTTAATGTTTGCCACTCTCTTTGCATATTTCTTTTTTAAAGGAGACTTTGGCAACCCTCTATTGATGTTTTCAATGGTCGTATTAGTTGCAAGCTGCTCTTTATGAATCTCCTCCAAAAACCAATGAATCCCCACATGTGATGTTCCTGTTAGTGTGCCAAGTCATCTATGTCATGTTCTACTTTGTTCTTGTACCTGGGATTCCAGACAGCATTTCAGAATGAATGGACCAGAACTGAGGCTGGTATAAGGGAGGGTGCTCGTACAATATTGTTGTTCCTCATTCTGTGATGAACCATACCCAAAACATAGTTCTCTTCAAACCACTTGAGTACTACAGAGCTGTCCATTGGCATTTCTCTTTTAATTTCATAATACTGTACACCTCTGGTATTTATTCTGGTGGGAGGAATGCCAATGCCACCGGCTGGTGCATTTGTTAGCTAAATTAGGGGTCAGTGTTGTACCTTGTTGCCAGACCTGCACCTTAGATTGTTCTCCAATCTGTCCTAAATGGATCAGGTACCCCTTATTCTCAGCTTCTGGTAACTCTACCCTGCACACACTGATTGATGTTTGTCCAAAGTCTGTTATTATGACTTTGGGTGACAAACTGTATTCATATTCATCTGTGACATCATTTAACTCCTGAAACATTCTTAGGTAGCATTCCTCTGACTTTGATGACATTAGTGCATAAACCAGGGGCAGTATCCTGCATGTTTCAATATTACCAATGGGTGCATGAATGGAATAGATCTGTCTAAAAAGTGTGGGCACTGTTCTGAATGTCTCATCCATGCTCCAAAATTCTGCAGTACTTAGCGTCTCCAAATGTTGTTTAGTGCTGAATAGTAGTATTCTGTTATTGAAGATCAGCTGATCCACCTTTGATGAACAGATTTATTTTTGTGACACCCCCACCACCATGCTGTTACCTGCTTTTTTAAGCATCCCCACCATCACCCCATTGCTAATTTTTTTTTGCATCAACATCCCCACTCTGCCATCAGTAGCAGAGTCTGGAGACACAGTTGGGAATTTAAGCATAGCGGGAAAGAGGAAATTTGGAAAACAGAGTCTAGCATAAGTGCATTGGGAAGTATCTTGCCTGGAAGTCATACCCGACCCATTAATACTCCACCAGTTATATCCATAAGGAAATCAAAAGATAAAAAAGTGAATAAATCAGGATCAGCTTTAGTGGCTATCTTAGAAGAATTCAATCTGCATCCATTAAATGGGAGACTTGAAGGTGATCTGGATGGAAATTTCCCTTATGTAAATACCACTGGAGCTTCTCTGCTAGACTATATCTTTTGATCAGGCTCAATTGACTTATGGCAGCATCTGCTTATTCCATGTAGAGCAGAGAATGATCATTTTCATTTTATCCTTCAGGGTTTAACTGGGCAGCCATCTGTGCAGGGACAAGATCATGTTTTACCATTTGATTATACTGTCACAAACAAATGGTTAGTGTGGCATGCTCAAATAGAAGAAGAAACTGAGGTGATACTAGAAACCTCCCTCTTAAACATCCCCATAATACAATTAGATTTAGTGGACATTGAGTCCCTACACAGTGAATTAGAGCAACATTTTGGAAGGCTAATTAAATTACTATAGAAAAAAAGCCTCATGTCTAAGAAAAAAAGGAAAATTTGGGCTGGTTCAATAAAGAGTGCAAAGTAGGCAAAGCTTATTTGAACTCATTAGTAAGTGCATATAGGAAAGATAGAAACAAAAACACATTGTAATCACTGAATAATGAAAGGAAAAGATATCAGACCTTTTTGAAGGAAAAGAGAAACACCCACACAAAGGGAAAATGGTTCTTGATGCTAAAGGCAACAGACAAAAATGATGCTAAAATGTTCTGGAACCTGGTGGCCAAAGGAACAAATAACTGTAAAAATAAACTGGACACGTATATTTCAGAACAACAATGGACCAACCAGTATATTAATATTTTTATGGCTGTAAGGGTGATAACCAGTTGATAGCAAATGCTTTTGTTAAAAAGAGCTTTAAACCTATCTGTATCAAAGAAATATACTTTTTGATTAATACACTTAAGAAAGCAAAAGCTCCAGGTATAGATAAAATACCTGCAGAAGGTTACTTGGTTAACACTGAATCCTGGAGTAAGGCATTATTGAGCATCTTCAAATAACACATCACAGAAAACATTTATCCAGAAATATGGAGAGGGGTTGAGATTGGCCCCTATTCACAAGAAATGAAGTTTATTAAATCCAACAATGCATTGTCCAATTAGTTTGCTGGACATAATTCTAAAAATTATTTTAGAGAGACTAAAAGACCAGATCGAGGCGACAGGAGGTTTGAATGAGTTACAGGAAGGTTTTGTGTGCAGACTACTCTATGATAGATAATTTTTTATTCTAAACCATCTTGTTGAAAAATATATGTCACTTAGAAGTAAAAAAATATATACGGTTTTTGTGGACTTTTCGGTTGCATTCAATTCCATATCAAGAAGTCAATTACGGATTAAAATGCTTACACCAAGGTATTTACACCAATCTTCTATACATAATACACAATTCATATTCTAATACATGGGTTAGTGTCAGAATGGATGTCAATGGTCAATTGACCAAACCTTTTAATACAAATAAAGGAGTAAGTCAGGAGTGCATTCTAGCCCCTACCCTTTTTTTTCCCATATAGATAACATTTGAAAGAGCTGGCCAACCTTGAATCTGACTCACCAACAATATTAACTTATTCATGTCCTACATTAGCTTATGTGGATGACTTAACTCCATTTTCACTAACAAAAGCAGCTCTTCAAAAAAGTTACAATTACTGTTAAAGAGATTGAAGGAATTGGAATTGAATATAAACCATAATAAAACAAAAGTTATGTTTTTTTGCAATAAAAATCAAAAGGTGATTGGGTAATCAGGATGCAACAAACTGAAATTGGAAACAGTTATGTATACTTGGGAGTCTCATTTGAAAGTAATGCTCTATGGAAATCTCACATTCAGATAACTACAGACACAATACATAAAGTAATCAATGGACTCACAAGATTTAATAATAAATTCAGGGATCTCTGGATTAAACCACTACTTAGAGCAATATATGTGAAATTCAACTCGCAACTCTTTTATGGAGCAGAAGTGCGGGACATAAAAAAGAGATAATCTAACCACTTCATTATTCAAGGTGCTAAGAAATGGTCTTAGGTTTGGGTCATTCTTGCCCTGCCTCATACATCGAGGCAGAATTAGGAATTTGCAACATAAATTCTCTGATAGAACATAGAATCCTGAATTACTGGTTGAAAATCATAAGAATGCAAGAGAGTAGATTGCTTCATATTTGTTTTTTAGAAAAGAACAAGTGGCATCAAATGAAGTGCAAACAATCAGCCTGGTTTACACCAGTAAGGAAGTATATGGTCAAATATAAATTACTGTATTTGGATAAGTATGTAGAAAACAGTATTACATTAAGCATAAAGTATAAAAAGCACAGTGAACTTCACCAGGATCAAGCCCAACTCTGCAGAATTCTGCAGTAGAGTTACTGCAGGAAAAAATGCAGTTCAATGGGAGTTAATCCCTTTTGTCATGCAGGGAAACTGTGACACTTTGCGTGATTTGGATAGGCTTCACCGTACTTGCAAACAAAAATTAACAATTTCTGGATTCAAAGAGACTTGAAACATATAGCTTAATCTGCATATTCCAAGTGGTTTTCAAAAAATAATTACCACTTTGGATACAAATACTGTTTTTATGTTCTTGTGGATCTAATTCTGAGAAAAATGTTTATGAAATTTACATTTGAAAGGTTTGACAGCAATGTGCTGGCATTAAGGCACAATAAAATAGTGGGTGGAAATGCAGAATGTATCTGTTCAACAGGAGGAGTGGAAAATCTGAAACATGTTATGTGGACGTGCCAGTGGTACTCAAATGAAAGAGAGTTTTGGTTGGGTCCTTTTATAAATGCTAACACAGATATTGATATGGACACACTGATGTCAGTTCTTGTACATACTCAGGATGATTGGATGTTACATAGATTAGCAAATTATTTAATGCAGATAAATAAGATTACAGCTAAAAAGACATAGGAGTTGTATATTCAGGTTAAGAGATTAGAGAAAAATGTGCAATCCAGAGAATCTTATATAAATACAAGTGACTGGATTTAGATACTGTAAGTCATGTATGACAATTGTGCAATATTATTGATGTATTTTTTATGTTATCTTTTTAAGTATGTTTTTAAAATGTAATGACCTTTTGGTCGATCAATAAACTAAACTGAACTATACAAGATTCCAATGGTTAAATAGTTCCCTCTTCCCTCGGATATTAATAACATCTTTTTCCAATATTACCAAGGAATATATAAATCCAAGCACACATGTATTCAAGAAAATACTCAGCAGTCCATTACCAACCTAAAGTTTGCTATTAACAATCTACCAAAACTTCAAAGTTTAGAACAAGAAATATCCATTATTGAAATCTTGCAAGCAATTAAAAGTCTTTCCTCCTGGAAAGCCTCCAGTCCTGACGGCCTTACCATGGATTTTTTCAAAATGTTTTCCCCCTTATTGGCAGTTCATCTCAAAAAATTATTTGACTACGTTTTTTCAAACCAATACTCTTCCACCATCATTTAAGGAAGCCTGTATATTATTATTTTAAAAAAGGATAAAGATCCATTAAAGCCCAGTTCCTTCAGACCAGTTTCAATCATCAACTCCAATGCAAAAAGTTTGGCTAAGATCCTTGCCACCAGATTAGAAAAAGTACTACCCAATCTAATACACCAGGATCAAAATTACTTTATTAAGAGCGTACGCTAACCTCAGATATTAGAAGAACACTTAATATACCTGATAGCTTAAAAAATTTAGATCTTTCGCTTCTTTTATTAGATGCTGAAAAAGCATTTGACCATATCGAATGGCCATACGTTAAAACTATTCTTCATAGATTTGGATTTGGACCCAATTTTAAGGCTTGGGTGGAAATACTGTATTCTGATCTGGTGGCAAGGGTAAAAAAATATCAGAACATGTTCCCTTCAATTACACTACAATGTGGAACCAGACAGTGGTGTCCACTATCACCCTTAATTTTTGCCCTAGCCATTGAACCTCTAGCTATAGCTTTAAGGGAATTTCATCTTATTCAGGGCCCCAAAATTGCCAATATAGAACACCGTATCAGTCTTTATGCAAATGAGGTACTAATTTATGTGTTAAATATTAACCAGAGCCTTGCCCCTATTTTGGATATTCTTAACCGTTTCGGGGCCACCTCTGGATATAAGGTAGACTGGTCCAAGACTGAGATTATGGAAATGAAAATTCATTCATAGCTATTTATACCACTTTCTCACTTATCAATACAGGTTGTTTCTAAAATAAAATATCTGAGAATTACAATGGATAACAAGATTAACAATGTAAAATCATTAAACTTTGACCCTTTAATCCAAGAAATTAAACATCAGCTATCTCACTGGAAATCCTTCCCATTAACCATGATTGGCAGAGTAAATGTAATAAAAATGAACATCCTCCCCACATTTTTGTTTCAGTTCCAAAATGTTTCTATAATTTTAAAACATGAATTTTTCAATCCTCTGGAAACAGTTATTAAAAAAAAATTATGGAAAGGAAAAAGATCCAAGCTAAAATTACAAAAGCTTTATTTACCATTAACTGAAAGAGGTCTCACTTTACCATATTTGAAATAGTATTATTACACAGCAAATTTAGAAACTGTCTATAAATAGTTCCAAAATGATCTTTAAGATCCTTCTATTCAAACTGAATCATCTAGAAGTCCCTATTTTAGTATCAGACGTATATTATATGTAGGTACCTATAGGAAAAAACTCAAAAATATTTCATTGTGTGCTAATGTAGCAATTAATATATGGACCCATGTTCTAAATAACTTTTCAGATAAAAGCTCATATTCACTTCTCTCACCAATATTCCCAAATGCGAAGTTTATACCTTCTATAGCAGACTGTACTTTTAAAATATGGTATTCTAAAGATTTTAATGGGGTTAATCAATTTATGGACTCCAACCAAGTATTACACTTCAAAACATTAAAAACAAGATATGGTCTGGTGAACACTAAAATTTAAGGGTATCTTCAAATCCGAGATTTCATATCCTTCATATCCAAAAATTTATATAAACCTTATAATCCCATATTAGACTAAATTGAACAGTCTTTTAGCTACCCATTCCAAGTCAAAATCATTTCACAAGTATGTAACCTCATTCCACATAATTCTGGACATTATCTGAATTTACTTAAAAATGAATTGGACAAAAAGTTGAATAGACCACTACTTTGTGAGAAAATTACTAACATTAAGTCACGGGGCCTGAAATCTTCAAAGGTTCAACAGATTCAATTTAATATTATTCACCATCTATACCATACTATACCCCCCACCATTAAAATGCTATGAATCTTTCATGTATAAATGTGTGTCCTAGATGTCTCAACTCCATGAGTACTCTTGAGCACATGTTGATTTCCTGCCCTGTTCCAACTACATGGTGGCAGGCAAATTTGGATGTGCTTTTACAAGCTATGGACAGATCCCTTTCAAAAGGCATATTTTGGATGCTATTGAGTTACGGCAGCCTTCTTCAAAGCATCTCCCACAGGTCAAGATGTCTGATCCTTATTGGAATCATAACTGCTTTTAAGCATCTTTTACAAAAATGAAAAGACAGTGAACCTCCTCTGTTCATTACCTGGATGAACTCTTTGACATCCATTTATGGATTAGAGCAGGTCCACTATCAAACTCTTCGACATAAGAAAAATTTTAATCAAATATGGTCCCCTTTCACAAAACTTCTAAACTCTCCAGATTTTCAATCTTTGGTCAAATAAGGTCAATAATGTCTAATAAGGTCATTATGGATTAACATATATAAGATATCATTATTTCTTCATATTATTCTAGGAAATTCATGCCTAGTCAGGGCTAATGCCTTTTAGCCCCTTTTCACATTCACATCCACATTAACATTCCTCAATATATATACCTGTACCATAATATGTTATGCCTTGCTGGTTATTTTTTTTTGTATTCCTGTCATCCATTGACATGAAACAGCTGTTACAGTATATAATACTGTCTGTACAGAATGTCATGTTTAACGATAAAATTGTCAATAAAATATTTTTAACAAAAAAGATATAGACTTAAAAACAATGTTGGAGGAATCCTTGAAAATAATACTTTGGGAGTTCTTTGCCAATGTGAAAAATGGCAATGCAGAGGTTTACAGTGCATCTAGTTATGTTAGTATCAGAGGAACCAATCATTTTTTAAATGACCCTTTTATGAGCCATTCTGTAAATATCATGAGGGTTGCAGCATTCTCAAGCAGTAATAATGTGTTCCTAGGGGTCTTAAAACAGTAGGGAAAGGACAAGACCTGCCACTACCTACCACTGGCTAAGCGCGATCTCGAGAAAATTAGGAAATCACAAGCCCTAGATGTTAACACTATGGATGGCCTGGTACCAAAGCAAAGCTAGATGTACAACTATACTTTGCCTGTCATGGCTGAGGGGGCTCTGTGAAAGAAACAGTGACAGCACAGTGGTAAAAGTTGATAAGAATGGACATGAATATGCGTGTATGTCCATCAGTGACAAAAGAAAATCTCATGCAGACCTCCATGAAGAGGAATAGGGACAGGGAGGGAGGGGGAGAGGCAGGTTAAGTGCCTCGGAGGGATAGGGAGCAGATCCTGAGGATCACTAGGGCAGCAGGTTGGGAGGGAGAATTGGATGTCATTGTCCACCTGGGGGCATATGGCCTGCCTAGTGACAAGGCTAGGAGAGCACAGGAGAAGTTCAGGGAGTTGGGGAAGAGTCTTAGGCAGGTAGCAAGCTCAGTGGGCTTTTCTGAGGTGTTGCCTGTCTATGACAGGGAGAGGATAGGATACTCCAAACCAGGAGCTTCAATCAATGGTTGAAGGAGTGGTGCAGAGAGGAGGGTTTCAGCTACATTGAGGACTGAGGTTCCAGCTGGAGGGATGAAGGCCTATACAGGGCTGATGGCCCGCATCCATCCAAAAGGAAAACCACAGTCCTCAGTAAGCAGTTTAAATGCTACATTGATGAGCATTTAAACTAGTTGAGTGGTGTGGCATAGAGAACCAGGGGGACATAAACTATCCACCCCCAGAAGCTGAAGTGGTCAATAGGGAAAACCCTAAGGGAGGGAAATCCCCAAGGGTGTCTAATAGCAAGAAAAGCAGTATGCCTCATAGCAGGAAAAGCAGTATGGAAGAAATGTAAAGGGATGAGAATAAAGGCATAAGGGGCAAGGAGAGCAGGCAAAAGGCAAAAGGGGGGCTGAAAAGAAGGGAGGTATAAGAATTTGGAAGGCCATGTGCACAGATGCTCATAGTCTGGGAAATAAAATCACAGACCTTGTGACCGTTATGGTAGAGGCTGACCTGGACATTGTCACCATTACCACAATAATGGTGCGATAAGCACCATAACTGGGATATAGCCATACCATGTTATACTCTGTTCAGAAAAGACAGGGATGGTAATAAAGGGGAAGGAGTGGATCTTTACATGAGGGATAGCATTAAGGCACAGGGAATACAGGGAGGGGAACAGGCACTGAGGGGCACCCTAGAGACATGGAATGGAACCAATGGAACCACTACTCACACTGGCATGATCTACAGACCTCAAGCACAGAGAGGGGGGAGACAGATAAGGTATGGGTGGAAGCCTTCCAAAAGATGGTGACTAAGGGGGGAAATATCACTTGTGGGGGACTTCAATCTGATGGATGTGGATTTGAGCATCCCATCTGCATCTTCAACTAGGAGCAGGGACATCCTGGACTCCCTGCCGGGGGCATTCCTCAGGAAACTAGTAATAGATCCTACTCATAAGAGAGAAGGAACAATAGTGGACCTGGTACTCACCAACAGGGACAGCATTGCAGACATTATGGTGGGTCCTACCTGGGGACCAGCAATCACTGCATGGTGTGGTTCAGTATAAATACTGACCCAGAATCAGATCACACTAGGGTGATGGTCCTACACTTCAGGAGAGTTGACTTTGCAAAGATGGGAAAATGCCTCAGGGATGCCCTGGCAGGGGGAGGACATGGGTGGAGTGGAAGAACAGTGGGCAAAACTAAAAGGGGCCATATAAAAGGCAACAAACCTCTGTGTCAGGCAAGTTGGCAAACCAAGAGGAAAAAGAGACCACTATGGTTTTCAAAAGAGGTGGCTGGGAAGGTATGGGGAAAAAGCTAATATTCAGGAGGTCTAAGAAGATGCTGAAGGAGGAGGATAGGGATTTTTACAATGTGATGCAGAGGGAGGCAGGGAAAGCAGTTAGGAGTGCAAAAGTACAAATGGAGGAGAAAACAGCCCAGGCAGTAAAGAAAGAAAACAAAACATTTTACAGCTGTGTAAGAGAAAGCAGAAAGACCAGGGGAGGGATTGTAAGGATAAGAAGGGAAAGGGGAGAGTGTGTGGAGGGGGACAAAGAAACAGCAGACACCCTAAAGAAATACTTTTTTTCAGTGTTCATGGAGGAAGGGGATGGTGAGGGACCACAGGTAAGAGGCAGCAGCATCAAATAAAGGGACATGGACACTAGTTATTTAAAGGGGAGAGAGTCCTTCAGGAACTCCCAACTCTGAAAGTGGACAAGGCAATGGGGCCAGATGGGATACAGCCAAGCATATTAGAGAAGATCAGAGAGGTACTGGCTGCACCTCTGACAGCCTTGTTCAACCACTTACTAGAGACGAGATCGGCCCCGGAAGACTGCAAATGTAGTCCCACTTCACGACAGTGGTAGCAAAGAGGAGGCTGACAATTACAGGAAGTCAGTTTGACTTTGGTGGTGGGGAAAATAATGGAATAACTGTTGAAGGAAAGGATTGTGGAATATTTGGTAATCAGCAGCTTACAGGATCTGAGGCAACATGGATTCACTGGAAGGAGCTAATGCCCAATAAATCTGATAGATATCTTTGACTTAGTGATCAGTGAAGTAGAGCAGGGTGAAGTGATGGATGTGGCCTACCTAGATTTCAGTAATGCTTTCGACACTGTTCCACATAGGAGGCTAGTAAACAAGCTGGGCAGCCAGGGCATCGCTCCAAAAGTGGTAAACTGGGTAAGGAACTGGTTGGGAGATAGGTGACAGATGGTGGTGGTAAACAGAGTTCATTTAGAGGTAGAAAGGGTGACCAGTGGGGTGCCACAGGGATCAGTACTGGGACTGGTCCTCTTTAATGTCTTTATAAGGGGTCTATGTGATAATGGCGAATGCCTAAAGGTGATCACCATTATCGCTCAGTCAGAGTGCCAAACACATTTTCCACACTCTGACAACCCCAGCGCACCCCTGAACAACAGTGCCAGAACAGATTTTTACTGCTTTCTGTGGGGGGGGGCTGCACCCCGCCACACCCACCCCTCATGGGGCTTTGCCCTCCGCATCCCCTACTTAAGGATTCTCAACTCCAGGGGGGGTGCATGTCAGGGTGGGTGTGAAAGCAGTAAAAAAAAAAAGGTTCAGGCCAGGCGCAATAAAAAATCGCACCAGCGCCTGGACCCAAACCCAATACCTCAGTCACTAGCCGATCCCCGATGCCACAACACAGCTCAACCAGCAACCGAAGTGCCACCCGCTACAGCCTCTCCACCCCCTCCCATTCCGTGCTCGCAGTGCACACTCCCACAACCCCATTGCACATATGTATAGTGACATTCTGTCACCTAGTTCGCCCACCCCCTTATCCGGTCTCCCTACCTTTCCATCACCGTGAGTTGATTGTGCCGGGAAGAAGTCACCGTAATGGACAGCACCCTTTCTCATGTGCCCACTTCACGGGTTACCCTTTATAAGTGACATTGCAGAGGGGCTAGAAGGAAAGATTTTTGATAAAGTCGTAAAATACAGGAGATTTGTAAATGATTTATTTTTATTTGGGATGGAACTGAGCAGGAAGTGAATTTGTTCCTACAGTATTTGAATAGTAATTAGAGGGTTTAAAATTTACAGGTAAAAGCAGTAGCAGTCAGATTATTTGGATTTAAATCAGCAATACTAGAAAAAAATAAATCTGCGCTTTTTCGTCATTTTATTCCCTATGCTCTGCTGATCATGTACCTGGTACTCTTTCCCACTGATATTGTACTATCAGCCTGTAATTTGCTCAGTTATCCTTTGCTTTTGTTTACGTTTCTGCCACCTGGCATGTTGAACTGGAACTCCCTCTGCTGCCAACTGCACATGTATTTGACTGGCAGTACTACACAGGGACATTGGGACAGTTCAGCACAGGGTCCCACTGCAATAACCAAAAGACATGATGTGACCTGAAGGGACAGCACAGCTGAAAATTAGTCAGCTGCCATATTTATTGTGGCACCACAACAATTCAAATAAATTGCAAATATCTAAAAAACTAAAGATGACCGAAAAAAAAATTTCAGATACAGAAACTGAAACTGTAGCTGCATGCTTACAGCCAAAAAGCAGAATTTTGATAAATCACTTCCTGATTTGGTAGCACTGCTGCATTAAGTTTAAAAGGGATACCAGGACAAAAACTAGAGACCAGGTGTTATCGGATATCAATGGCAGGAAACAGCATACTGCATGCCCATAGCTCCTATCCAAAACATACCATAGTGAATCTTATTTATGGACAATTGATTCATCTAAAAAGAAATAGCTGCACAAAAGGTGAGTATCTGAAATGAAAAGAAGATCTTTTTATAAGACTAAGGGAGAGGGGATATGAGGAAAATGTATTGCAACAAGCATCAGAAAGGGTAGATTTGATATAAATACAAGACTTGCTGAAATATAAGGTACCAAAACTAAAGCAGGAACAAGTGGTATTTGTGTCCACATATGGGCCTATTTCAATGGACCTGAATTCAATTGTATCCATACACTGGCACATACTAGGCCTGGACAAAGATCTTAAAAAAGTGGAAGAAAGAGGTCCTTTGGTAACCTTTAGGAGGGGGCAAATATTATGTGATCTCCTGACTAAGAGTGAATTTAAAAAAGAAACAAATGAAGGTTGATGGCTCTTTCCTTGTTGAAGATGTGTAACATGTAAGGATGCTGTATGGTCAAAATGTTTTGTGAACCCTGGACCTCTAAAGTATATATTGGTCAGATGATCAGAGTTTTAAAAGAAAGCATACAAGAACACTTCCGGGCAATTCATATACAGGATGAGAATCATCCTATAATAAAACACTTGCAGAAAGTGGAAGATGTGAGGACCCATAGGATTAAAGGAGAGCAGGGATGGATGGAGATCTTCTTCATGCAGTTTCAAAAATTATTTAATTAGATGGTGTTCATTTATTTTTATGTCTTGCACCTAAGGGACAAAGTATACTGTATATGGAGTGTGTAATTTGTGAGTAGCCACACCTCCCGTCGAAGGAATGGGAGACCCCGAAGTGCCAAGGTTTGAGAGCACTGTTGTAGGTGCCTGAAAGCACTTTTATTGCACTGCAAAAACACTGTGTTATGAACTGTGCACTTCATTTTTCTTTCTTGTGAGTACGAACTTTGTATGAAATGAATTTTTCAAGAATAAAAAAATATTTCTACTAAAATTATTTTTGCCTAGAGTGCTGTGTTTTTACTAAAATGTTTTGTTACACTGCTTGCCCATCTTTAGGTCATCCAATATGATTAACACCAGGTCTTTTTTCTGCTTGGTGGTCATCAGTACCACTCCACCCATTGTGTACTCTACCCCTGGGTTTCTGTGCATTTTTTCACATTGAAACCAAGTTGCCATACCCTTGACCACTGATCTAGTTTTCCCAGATCTCTGCTCATTCTTTCTACCTCCCTATGGAGTGTCCACCCTTTTGCAGATTTTTGGTGTCATCTGCAATGAAGCAGGCCTTCCCTTCCAGCTTCTCTGCAATGTCACGTCTAAAGATACTAAAGAGGACCAGTCCCAGCACTGATCTCTGAGGCACCCTGCTGGTCACCATCCCTTCCTTAGAGTAAACTCCATTTACCACCACCCTCTATCACCTATCCCCTAACCAATTTCTTATCCAGTTTATTACCTTTGGACCCACTCCTAAGTTACTCAGCCTGTTTATTAGTCTCCTATGTGGAATGATGTCACAAGCCTTACTGAAATCTAGGTATGCCATGTTCACCATTCCACCCTGATCTAAATCCTTTGTCACGTAGCCAAAGAAATCTATCAGAGTCATTTGACATGACCTCTCACTTGTGAACCCATGCTGCCTTGGGTCTTGTAACACACTGTATTCAAGATATTACACAATCATTTCCTTCAGCAGTGATTCCCTTAACTTTTCCACCATGGATGTCAGGCTGACTGGCCTATAATTGCCAGACTCCTTCCTGCTACCACTTTTGTGCAGTGGGCATATATCTGCCCTCCTCCAGTCTTCCAGAATCACTCCTGTTTCCAATGAGCTGTTAAACAGGGCTGTCAGAGGTGTAGCCAGTTATTTCACTGAGTTTCCTCAATACTCTTGGATGTACCCCATCTGGCTACATTGCTTTGTTCACTTTCAGATTAACAAGTTCTTCAGGACTCTCTCTCCCCTCCAGAAAATGACTAGTGTCCACCTCCCTCCAAAGCTTCTTTTGCTTTTTAATGGCTCCAACCCTTCTTCTTCCTCTGTGAACACTGAACAAAAGTATTTGTTCAGTATGTCTGTCTTTTCCTGGCCCCCCTCTGTACAGTCTATAGCCTCATGTTTCAACTTACCATAGATGTGCTGTTATCCCACCACAGCACACACCCTGGGAACTCTGCATGGAACTGTCAACATAAATGTTTATAATTCTGTGCAGCTGCCTAAAAAACTGGGAAAAAATACTGTTCAATTAACTTGAATAAAAACAGTAATAGAAACAGTTCATTCACCAGTTTAGGATATTGCATGATAGCCTTTAAAGGGACTATTTTTACTCTATTTCCTGTCAAAAGTATTTGTAATAAAACTGAAACCTAGAATTCATTTTTATTGATGTATTTCCTAATTAACCAACTATGAATGGGTTTGTTCTAGTGATATAATTGTAATAAGGCACTCCAGGGTCTGCACTGTTGTGGGATAATGGCACACCTAAGGTAGCAGAAGCACTCAAACTGTGGCATTGTGCTTCAACCCACTCTAGGAACTGTTTGCTGTTATCTCACAACATCATACACCTTGTCATGCCTTGCTGCTTAGATAACACAGGAGCTTACTCCAGCAGTTGGCAGTGAGTCTGTGTTTAGCCTGTTCGTGCCTTCAGTAGACTGGCGGTGAGTGGCTTGACTGCAGTGGTAAAGAATATGTGAAATTGGAGCACGTGCCCCTAAGTCCTCCAGAAAGGATCAGGGAAGAAGGACTTGGCAGGAAAGCCATCATCTTGCATTCAGAAAGTCAAAGAAGGAACTCTTTGGGTGGGAAAATCATCATCTTGATCCCCAAGTTGATACAATGAGTCATGTTTGCTAATAAAATGGTTTACACCCACATTATAGCCTACCCAAAATTTTAAAACCATGTTCCCACCTCCCTACCTTCCCATCCTCTATCTGCAGTGCTCAGGCCTGTAAACAAGTAGCATTGTTCAATAGCATAGTAACTCATGTAAAACATAAAGTAACTTGAGTCCAATTAGTGAAAAACTTAAAGAGTCCTTACAGCAGCTTTGAAGTTTACCTGCACATATTCAGCAGTAGAGACACTCAAGGCTCATCTGACACCTCCAAATCTGCTCCATTTGCTGGCTTCAGTTCTGCTTCCATTTTTTGCAGCAACTTGCTTGCCTCCCTCGGATCATTATATAGATAAATTTGTCCGTTCCACATCACTCTCAGGCAGGCAGGCTGAAGAGGCCGGTGCAGGACTTTGAAGCTTTTTAAGGAGCTACGGATCCTGTCAAAAGATTTGCATCAGAGCTTGGTACTATGAGAGAGGTCAAGAAATAGGAGATATCGGCATCACCACATTTCAGGCTCTGTTTCTTCTGTGCTAGTGCTAAAGCACTGTTTCAGTCCCCTACCTCCATGCATATGATGTGGAAGGTCCAAGGAGCTGTTAAGTCCACTTCTGCATGCCTAGCTCTGAAGCTATAGGCCTTTTCCAATGAGAAAGCTGGTTCCCCATCCATGAGTTCAAGAAGGTTGTGAAGCAACTGTTTGGCAAACCTCCTGGCATCCTCTCACTCTGCTGTTTCTGGGAGTTCCATGAGCTGGAGATTGTGATCCCAAGCCTGATTCTCAAAAGTCTCTAGGAGCTGTCTCAAATTCATGCTGTCCTTAACAGTTGTCACTGTTGCATCCTGAGATTTCAAGGAGGCTATTTTGGCTCCTTGTAGCATCTGTTGGTTGGCATCCACAAGCGTTTCTTGTTTAGAGACTCAAAAGGGTGGGGTGCTTAAGTTATCAAGCTTGCAGTCCATCTCCTATACTAATTTAATGAGTTGCCCCTGATGATATTGACTCTAAGGAGGGTTACAGCACTGACGGAAGTCTCACCCAAGTCTTACATCACCTCATGTTATGCAGGCTTCCTTTCCTTCTGCAGAAGTCCACAGGTGGAGCAGCACTGCACAGCTTTCCCATCTTGTAGGTAAGATCTTCACTCTGCTGTAATATATGATTAGAGTTGTAAAATTCTGGGAAAAAATAGGTTATTATGTTTGCACATGTGCAGCGAACATCTTGGTATGATATACTGGGTTTAGAGAGGTGTGTCACTGTGGTCCAATGCATGGCAGTCTGCAAGGGACTGGTCAGTAGCACACTAATCATCAGCCAGGTTGATCATGCCACTGTCCAGGCTTGGTGGTCAGAAACTTTGTGTACTTCAAAGAAAGAAACTGCTCAAATCAGAGAGTGGATCTTTCCTTTGATCTGCCACCCAGCAAGCCAGAACAGTGCTGATCACATCAGGATCAGCCTGCTGTGCCCCCAACTTGGGGAGTCTGATGATGAGCAGCAGGCCCAAACAGCCAGTTCCTAGGCCGCCCTCCACCACGGCTCCACTCCCCATGCCACCCAACTCTCACATCCAGTTATGGCTCTTTCCTTTAATCTGCCACCCAGCAAGCCAGAATAACACTGATCACATCAGGATCAGCCTGCCCCCCCCCCCCAGCTTAACCATGGGCAGCCACTAGCTATCTCATAGCCACTAGTTTAGGGACTCTGGTGATGAACAGAAAGCCCAAAGAGCCGGATCCCAGGCTGCCCTCTGCTGCCACTCCACTCCCCATGCTGGACCCACACTAGCACCAAGTCACTGCAGGAGACACCACCCCAGGAGTGCTGATCGAGAGTAGCCACACCCAACAGTAGCAGCGGTGGTGGGAACCACGTTAGCAGGGGCAGCGATTGTCCCAGGAGCGATCTCAGGGCCATTGAGTAAGAACAACGCAAACCCCACTGGCAGCATGACAGTGTGGACAGCATTGGGTCCAGCACCAGGAGCAGAGAAGAAGGTCATCAGATGAGCAGGAAAGGTTATCAGGTAGGGCCGTTGCCTGCTGGGGTTAGTCAGGTTCAAAGGACCCCCCTACACACACACAAACACACTTTTGAATCCCTTTCTTTTTTTTATCTGTCACTTTAAATCCCTGATAGTACGTAGAATGTGGTTCACCTGGTCTCTGAGTCTTACTTTCACACATCCACTCCCAATGATCTGCCACCAGTCAGTGAGACTCCTGAGGTCAGCGTGAACGGCATGCACAGTCTGGAAAATTAAGAAACATGACCCATCTGAGCTTGCCCAACATACTGTGGCAGGGCACAAATATTGCACAAGTCAAGCAGCCCACGACACTGGAGAAGACTCCACCACCACTTTCTTTCCCCGTGCTGGCCCCATACTTGCACCCAGTCACCGCAGAAGCAACCACCCCAGGAATGCTAACTGAGATTAGCTGTGCCCAACAGTAGCAGCGGTGGTGGGAACTGCATCAGCAGGGAAAGCAATTATCCTGGGACCAATCTCAGGCCCATCGAGTGAGAGCAAAGCAAGCACCACTGGCAGCATGACAGTGGGTATAGCAATAGATCCAGCACCGGGAGCAGAGAAAAAGTTCAGCAGTGAGCAGAAAGGGGGGAGGTGATGGGAAACATTACTTACCACAGAAAATCTAAAAAACTAAACTAAAAAAACTCAGCAGTTTATGTCAGCAAGGCGTTCATTCAGAATCATTATAGGCAGTTTTATTAATTCTGTCATCTTTCAGTTCTTTGTTGCAATATTTTTATCAATTTGACAATCATTAGATTGTTTTGTATTTAGTGTGGATCTACAAGAAGTGGGGAGGAATGTAGGGGGCACAGTCAGGAAGCTACTGAAAAGGATAAACTGTGAAGGAGAGGGACATAGAGGCAGCTTAGCTGAGGAAGGATACAGGGGGAGCCCAGCCAAGGGGGGACATGGGGGGAGTCCAGCTGGGAAGGGATATGGGGGAGCCCTGTCGAGGAGGGACATGGGAGCCCAGTCAAGGAGGGGCATGGGAAAATCCCAGACAAGGAGGGACATGGGAGGAGCCCAGCTAAGAAGGGACATGGAGGAGCCCAGCCGAAGAGGGACATGAGAGAAACCCAGCTGAGGAAAGACATGGGAGAAGCCCAGTTGAGGAGGGACGTGGGAGGAGCCCAGCCATGGAGGAACACAGGAGGAGCCCAGCTAAGGAGAAACACCAGGGATGCCTGACCAAACAGGATGGCATTCCTGGGAATCCCAGCTGAGGAGGGACATGAGAGAGCCCAACCAAGGAGAGATAAGTTGGAGGCCCAGCTGAGGAGAGATATGGAGGGGGAGGCCCAGCTGAGGATGGACACGGGGGGAGCCCAACCAAGGAGGGACATGAGAGAGCCCAGTTGAGGAGCAATAACATAGCAAAAACCCTCTCCCAATCTCTCCCACCCCTTCCATGTTACTATTTCAGCATGGGGGCTGTTAACTCCCCCCACTTTGCCCATTTTCATTGTGGGACACAGCAATACCAATGGTGAACATTGGCATTGACAGATGCTTGTTTTAAACAATTAAGGCAACTCTCTCTGGAGCTGCAATAAGATGTCTGTCCCCTTCAGAAGCTAAGCAACGCCCCCATTTAAACAATATTTGTGTTTAAAAGTATCATACCATAGACACTGTTTAATTTAGTAAATACTGTATACCAAAATTTTAAATGTAAATACATGTAAAATATGTTTTCACTCTGTTGCTCGAGAAACTGTTCCCAGTTTGTTTATCAGCTCAGTAAATTCCGTGGCTGAAAATCTAAAACAAAGCCCAACTTGGTAAGGAAATATGCTATTTTCCTCTGTACTGTGTGCTGCTTGGCATAGGGTCCCCAGATGTTCTCAGCTTCTCCCAGAGCTTCCCAGTTTGGCATTACATCCAATCGCTGCTCAAAGCACACCGTAGTGTGAGTAGAGCCATCCAGGCATCCATCAGTGTGACCTGGATCTCTTCCAGCATCTCTTCTCTCTCGTCATCCTGCTCCTCTAATTTATTGAGGCATATACAATACAGTTCACATTAAATTAAACTTATTGTGCAACTAGTTAACAGTCAGTTAACATCTGAGCTGCTAAGGCTCTGCATAGGAAATCTCTTCATCATTAATATCTGATTGTTATCTGGTTTCTGCTGAGCTCTGAATGAGTTAACTGAATACTTTCAGTTGAAAGTCACATTCTAAAGCTGAAGAGAGAAAAAAAAAACAATGACCAGCAAGTTGGCAACTCGTTGCAGCCACGTGAAAAGAATGGGTTACAAACTGGGGACACAGTAAGTTTAAGGTGAGCTGTACTGTAGAATTGAGGCCTGCACTGCTGTCACCAGCCAAAGGCTCTACTTCATTGTCTCCAAGGTGACACTGCTGACTGAATTTGTCAGCTGTTGTCTCCTCCAGCAATGGCAAGTCCTCTGATGTTCCCTCTGTTGGCTTGTGAGACTGTTGTGTTTCTGGCTGTGAATTGTTTGCTGCAATGTTTGAAAATCAAGCCCTCCTGAAGCAACACTGGATTGTAACATCAGTCACAGCATCCCAGGCATTCTTTAACAGCTGTGCAGCATCTAGCATGGATATTTATTTTGCACATTCTGTGGCAGTCAGGCCAGCTTTAGTGTCCAGCTCATCACCCTCTCCCTCATACAGAAAACATAGTGTTGTTTCATGGAAAAAATAATTCCCTGATCAAGGGCCTGGACAATACATGTTGTGTTGGGAGGGAGGAGAATGAGTGTAATGTTTCTGAGACTGGGGATGGAAACGTAACCAATAAACAGAACAAACTCTGGTCAGCACCAACACAGCAGCATAAACTATTCACACTGCTCACGGAGAGCAGGGAGCTAATGGAGGGGGAAGTTAGAAATATAATAAATTGATGGCAGATAAGGACCACTAGCCCCACTGTAGTCTGCCCTTTTTCCTTACCTGTAACAGTGGCTGGTGACCCTATTTGGGCATCATCTTAGCCTCTTCTTCCCATCTCTAGAGTTCCTTAATGTCTATCCCAGGCATGCTTGAATCCCTCTACTGTGCTTGCTCTCACCACCTCTTGGGGAAGGTCATTTCATGTATCCAACACCACGTCAATGAAGAAGAACTTCTTCATGTTTCCCCTTATCCTGCCCCCCACCAATCTCATATTGTGCCCCCCCTTGTTCTTGTACTCATTATGAAAGATGTCACCCACTTGCACCTTATTTATGCTTTTAAGATACCTGAAGGTCTCTATCATATCTCCATTTTGTCTTCACTTCTCCAACAAATACATTTTGAGATCCCTCAGTCTCTTTTCACATATCTTGTGGTGCAAGCCCTGTACCATCATAGCTGCCCTTCTCTGAATCACATCCACCCAGTCTACATCTTTACAAAGATGTGACTCCAGAACTGCACACAGTATTCCAGATGAGGCCTCGCCAGCGTTCCGTACAGTGGTTTCACCACCTCCCTTCTTCTGCATCTGATATCCCTCACTGCACCCCAGCATGCCTCTCACTCTCACTATTGCTTTTATACTATGGCCACTGTTAGGTCATCAAAGATGATAATTCGAAAGTCTCATTTTTCCCTAGTGACTGCCAGCAACCCCCCCCCCATCCTGTAGCTCTCTGCAGGGTTTCTGCAGCCCAGGTCCATGACCTTGCAATTCTTCTCATTGAATCTCAGTTGCCACACTTTCGATAATTTTTCCAGCTTTTCTAGGTACCTCCTCATTTTCTCCACCCCTTCTGGAGTGTTTACCCTGTTGCAGATCTTGGTGTCATCTGACAAGAGGCAAATCTTTCCTTCCAGCCCTTCTGCAGTGTCACTAATGAAGACATTGAAAAGGATCGGTCTCAGGACTGATCACTGAGATACCCCACTGGTCACTTCCCTTTCCTCGGACTGGATATCGTTAATCACCACCCTCTGCTTTCTATCCCCCAGCCAGTTACTAACTCTGTTCCTGTGAAGAAGTTCTGCATGAAGATGGAGTTCATGGCAAAAAAGCATGCCATGTCCAAGATGGCAACTGGAGTTTACTCATCCACACTGACTCAATATATCCAAGGCAATCAGAATCACGAGGTGGCATAATATAGTGGTTGTGAATAAAGTTCTTCATCCTGAATTTTTATTGTGTATAGTATTATTTATTTATTCATTTTCTAACTGGGTTGATGCACTGGTCCGAGGACCTTTTTCAGGCATCGCCTAGGCCAGAGACTGGCACAATCAATTGTAAAATACATTGAACAACAGCAGTGAATCATACATAAGTAAGTACAGAATCCAGTACAGTCAGGCAACATACAGAGGTGAACAAAAAAAGTGTCATCTGGGTCAGAAAGGTGGTTTGCTAGGTGGTGGGGTGGGGGCAGTGCATAAATGTGATCAGAGATAAAGTTTTCATTTCTTGTTGTAAACCTGTATGTGATTGGCGGTGGTGTACATCAACTGTTCAAAAAGTGCTAACTTAGCCACTGCCGCATGCCATGGAAGAAGTGACTGAGGTACATTCTAGTGCCACCTCATTAGGATAACCCTTTTGGCTTTGAGTAGTACCACGAGGAACCATTTTTTGGATTTGTTGTAACAGTTTGACACCTTTGAGGTATTGCTCAAGAGGCAAAGGGTCGGGGTAGCAGGGACTTGTGTTTGCAGGATCTTGGAGGAGTCCTGAATTACTCCTGTCCAGAAGGGCACCAGTATGGGGCACTGCCATAGTATGTGCAGCAGGCTGGCTTGTGCAGCTTGGCACTTCCAGCATGCAGAATGGGGGATGAGTCCCATTTTTGGAGTGTGTCTGGGGTACAATACCATCTCAGCTGCACCTTAAGGTGTATAAGCTGGCTTCTAAAGTCCCTGTAGGCCAGATGGGCATCCTTGAGATACTGTGACCCTTTGGTGTCTGTTATGTTTATTTGTAGGTCCTGCTCCCATTGCGCCTTACACTTAATCATGGTGTTATGAAGGAAGACCCTAAGCATACTATAGATCTTGCCTGCAGTACTCTTTACTTTGCCTTGTTTATGCATGGTGGTCAGCCATTTCCACCCATCTCCCATGGGTGCTGTGGCTCTGGGGGTCTTGGTTGCATCTGGGATCTGAAGAAATCTCCAGAAGTCAATTTTGGGTAGTAGATACTATACCTGCATTTGCAGGAAAGTTACCATGACTTCAGAATCCAGTGCATAAAGATCTGCTATCGTACAGATGCCCACCTACTGCCAAGAGCACCAGTTGATGTTTTTTCCCCTCAATAGTACATCTGGGTTGCCCCATAAGGGGCTGTGCCATGCAGATGGTGCCCACAAGGGGGCTGGACATTGACTGAGATGTTTACACCTGTGCCAAGCCTCTCTTGTCTCTCTGATAAAATGAGGAAGGTGGCCCTTTGGGTGTCCCTCTGTACTCAGTAGATTCCCTAGTCATTTGGATTCCAGTACAGCTATTTCCAGATTCACTCATACAGGGATATTGAGTGTTTTAGGGAGAAACCATCTGATTTCCTGTACAACCCTATATGCTAGTAAGTATCCTTTCAGCCAGGTGAGAACCATTTCCCCCCCAAACCAATACACCCGTAATCTAGTTTTTCCATCTTTTGGGGCTTTGTTCTCCCAGATGAACCCCGTTATGACCTTGTTGATTTTCAGAAGTGTGTTTCATGGAGTAGGGATTGGTAGGTTGCACATGAGGTATGCTATCTTAGGCGGCACGAACATGTGTACGGCATCTACCCTGCCTTTCAGGGATAGGTGTAGCTTAGTCCATCTCTGTGTTTCCACTCTGATGGAGGCTGTGATGGGTGTGCAGTTCACCTCGACCAAGTTCTTCCATAGTGTGGCGATGTTCATCCCCAAGTATGTAAAACCTTGGGGTGCCTATACCACTCACATGTCCTGTAGGTATTCCATCATGCAGGGCCAGTTTTGTGATGACTGCATGCCACTGCACCATTTTATTTGCCCCCCTCTAGTCCGCCTGTAACCAGTGTATGTCCTTTTGGAGATGCAGCCTCCAAAACTGGACACAGTAAACTAGCTGAGAATTCATCAATTACTTAATTTTATAGTGGCATAAACACTTCATACTTCTTGCTGGTGATATCTATGCACAACAACATCCCACTGGTGCTCCCATCGGCTTTGTCACACTGGTTGGCTTCTTTTAAGTCATCAGAAATGACAATCCCAGTTCACTTTTATCTTTTGTGCTCACCATTGCAGTACCCATTCATGTACTCCACCTCTTGGTTTCTATGTACCAAGTACTTGATTTTTCATTAATTCACAATTGATATATAGTGTACATCATTTGTTGCACTAGCTGTATCATATAACCATGTCACTCTACTGAAAATAACTCCAGTGGTATCTTGAATGTTTTCTGGTGTTGGTTGTACTAGCCTGCTCATATCACTGTATAACTGCACTGGTAATCTACACACATGTGTTGAACATTTCTGGGTGTTAGCAGTACTAGCTCAACCATATCACTATATTACTTAAATGAAAATTGTCCCAAAGATATGTTGAATGCTTCTGGGTTGGTTGTACTGTCCCAGTCATATCACCATGTGGCTGACACTGGAGTGAACTCTTTCCATGACCTTGTTTAATATTTTCTGGTGTTGGCTGTATTACTTCTAGGATATTACTGTGTAGCTGGACTGAAAATCATTCCACAGATATGTAAAAACATTTTCTAGAAGTTGACCATGTTAGTCCCATAATTTTGGCATGAACCTGGACTGAAAATAATCCCAGAGTCATGTTGAATGTTTTCCAGTACTGACTGTACTAGTCCCATCATATCACTATGAGTCTGCACCATAAACTGTGGCACAGATATGTTGAACATTTTCTGAGGTAAACTGACTTAGGCCTGTTGTATCACTATGTAAGTGGACTGACACAAAGGCATGTTGAATATTTCCTGGTGCTGATTGTACTTGCCCTATCATATCACTATGTAACTGGACTACAATCTTTACACAGACATTCTGAACATTTCCTGGTGTTGGTGGTACTGTCGGTATCATATCACTTTGTAGATGCACTGAAAATCATCCCACAGATAGAGTGAATGTTTTGTGGTGTTGGCTGTGTTAGGCCTGTCATATCACCATGTAGCTGAACAGAAAATCATCCTGAAGACAAGTTGAATATTTTCCAGTGCTAACTTTATTAGCCTTATCATATCATTAGGGGATCTGCACCAGATGTGGTCACACCGGCATGCTGAACATTTTCTTGGGTTAACTGTACTAGGCCTATTACAGAACTATAATATATGGATATGCCATAATAATAGTATTTTAACCCATACAAAAACATCCCTATAATACACTGCCCTACACTTCACTTCAATGTGCTTACACAACTTGGTGTAGTGCTGTGCATATGCAACTTGTTGAATATGCCTTTGTGGCCATTTGCCTCTGTGTTCCTTGGGGAATACCACCCTGAAGGAATGCTGAAGGCAAGGAACCCTGGAGGAGAGTTCCACTCCTAGAGGTGCCATGGAAAGGATTCCCTTAGGCTAAAGGTACTTTACGAAGGAGCCCTGAGGAGAGAGGTGAGCCATTGTAAGAGGGAGGTGAGGATGATGGGGCAAAGAAAAAATGCTTCTGAGTGAAGCAGAAAGGATGGCATTAAATAGCTCAGGTGGGAGGGGTTTGGCTAGGTGCTCAGGCCAGTGAACCACAGGCTAAGCATTTCATTTCAATGAGCTTACACAACTTGGAGTAGAGTTGTGCTTATGCAACTTGTTGAATAAATCATTGTGGCTGTTTGCCTCTCTGTTCCTCAGAGAATACCACCCTCTAGTGATGCTGTAGGCAAGGAACTCTGGAGGAGGGTGCCACCCCTAGAGGTGCTACAGGAAGGATTCCCTTGGGCAAAAGGTATCTTAGGAAGGAGCCCCAAAAAGACAGTAAAGCAGAAAGCATTGCAGAAGGTGTGGAGTGGGTATTGTTATTTAGGACCTTTCCGTATGTCAGCAGGAGATAACAGGTAATGTGCGGTGGCCTTCATGTAGGTCTGAACAATTAGATAGCAAGACAGAATGGCAAAAGGAGAGCCACCATCCAACTCCATCCAACATTGGACCTTACCTAGGAAATCTAAAGAATATACTACAATATAAACTAACTAAGTATTATGACCCTCGGTACAGAAGAGAGTTAAAAAAACCTGTGAGAAGGAAACCTCTGGGGATCCAAGGCCCAGGTCACCTTCTCTCCAGGCTTGGGATACATTTAGTGATGGCTCTGCTGCTGCAATGCAGTGACTCAATACAGGGGAAATTCAATTTGGAGACAAATGAGTAACATGTAACAATACCTCCATATAGGTCTATGTGACTAGGCAATAGAGTAGACAGGACCTCCATGTAGGTCATTTGGCACAACACCGATGAAACAGCACAGACACTTGCACTGCAAGTGAGAACATCACAAACAGCCATGGGGTGAGAGGTAATAGCACATATAGCCACAGGGTGAGTGGCAACAGCACAGAGAGTCACAGGGCAAGTGGCAATAGCACAGATGGCAATGGGGCAAGAAGCAACTGCACTGATGACCGTGGGGAAAGCAGCAACAACACAGACAGCTGTAGGGCAAGTGGCAACAGCAGAAACAGCTTTGGGATGAGTGGCAAAAGTACAGAGAGCTGCAGGGCAAGTAGCAACAGCAGAGACAGCCATGGAGTGAGTGGCGATAGAACAAACTGCCACAGGGCAAGTGGCAAGTGCACAGATGGCTGCAGCCAAATTATTGTGACATAACAATGTCTAGTTATTGTTCAAATTCATAAGCTATACATAAAACACTTAAATGATGACCCAGAAGTAGGGAGGTTAGATTGATCGCAACCAATGGGTTAACAGCCACCAGTGACATTATTGTCGGGTACAGACTTCTCTGTTGGTAAATTAAAGATATGAAAACATACCATAATGAATATATTGACTCACCAAATTGTTAAGCACTGGAGACAGTGCTACATGTGCTGCTGGAGACTGAACAGCACTAGAGAGAGTTCTAGATGTGCTGAGGGGTTAGGATGCTTTTATCAAATGGTAAGACTGTACCCCTACCTCAAGTCAGTGTATAATACATTAATCTGGAAGTACAGAACAGGCAGTCACTATTTTTATCAAGTGGCATGAAACCGGGTGGTGACATCACCAGACATGAACCCAGAAGAAAGGACAATGAGCAGGATGGATGGCAGCAAAATGCAAAGAATGGCAACAATGCTCAAAAGGAGTGTACATGAGGGACAGGCGCTGGTTATCAAATGGGCTGTGAAAAACAGATGAGCAACAGCAAGAAGCAGCAACAAGGGAAATACAAGGAATCCCCAAAGGAGTGGAGACAAATGAGGGACAAGGAACATGGAAACAGAAGCCAAAGGAGTGGCAGCATGCAATTGGACAAAGGGGGGAATGAGAGCAGGAGAGGAGAGGGAACAACAAGAAGGGAGGAACAAGGGGAGATGGCATGGACAGCTGCAGGATGACTGGCAACAGAAATGGGAGGGGGGGGGACACCACAGACTGCCGTGGGGTGAGCAGCAGTGAGAACGGGAGGGAATTGGGAGGGGGACACAGCACTGAAAGCTCCCCCCAGCTCCACAGGTGGTCACCAGGGCAACAGAATCTCCTGCCCTCCTCTGAGCCCTGCAGAACGCCAGATCTCCCCAGTTCCACAGGTGGTTGTGATGGTAACAGGATCTTCTGCCCTTCCCCGAGCACCACAGAATGCCGAATCTCCCCAGGAACTGAGCTGAAGCCTAAGGCAGAGCACTAGCTTGTTGTCTGCTGTATGAGTGTGTGTGGATCTTTGGCGCCTTTTTCTTTTCAAACAAAGACCCTGAACTTTTCTGTCAGCAGAGCCACACAGATAGTTTTTTTTCTGACCATCTTACATCACAATCTCGCAGGATTAAAAACCAAGCTGGAGGGAACTTTAATTTAATATGAACTTTATTTCCTGTTGTAAAAGATTTCTGCTGTTTTGACAGTTTTGCTTTCAGAGCAAATAACAGCAGTCTAGAACTACAGCTTTTTTACTGATAAATCACTTCTATCTCAGCAGGAGTCGGTGCCTGTTTGGATTAAGCAAACATATACTTTATTAGAAGAAGGGGGTCTCATTTAAGTAAAAAAAAAAGAAAGTCACTGTGTGTTTCTCTGAGGAAGAGGGCTATATCAGCTTAATTTACTGAGTCAGGAGCAGAGGGCGAATATAATTGGGGGTGTGATTTGGGAGCTTAGGAGTACAAAAAGTAGGTGTCTTCAATTACATCTTCCTGCTGTTTTGCATGAGGAGAATTTTGCTTTCAGAGCAAGTGAAAGCAGTCTAGAACTACATCTTTTTTTACTGATAAATCATTTCTGTCTCAGCAGGAGTCAGTGCCTGTTTGGATTAAGCAAACAGATACTTTATTAGAAGAAGGGGGTCTCATTTAAGTAAAAAAAAGAAAGTCACTGTGTATTTCTCTGAGGAAGGGGGCTGTATCAGCTTAATTTACTGAGTCAGGAGCAGAGGGTGGATCTAAATGGTGGTGTGGCTTAGGAGCATAGGAGTACAAAAGCAGGTGCCTCCAATTACAGCTTCCTGCTGTCTTTGACAGAGGAGAATTTTGCTTTCAGAGCAAGTAACAGCAGTCTAGAACTACAGCTTTTTTACTAATTGCCCTCCTTCCCACCCCTCCACCCTGCCACCCTAAGGCAGTTCTACTTTTATAGCCACTGGATTTGACTGACAACAGGAACTTCCTGTTTGGCAGTAGGAAGGAAAGGATCACTGAGACACATTAGTTTCATCAGCCTTGAAGGAACCTAAAAAATAGCTCTCCCCCCCCCCCAATAACTGGAGGTCTGAATTCAAGTACGGAAGAAGGAGACTTCAGAAGACTACAAGAAGTTCCTGTCCCAAAACAGGAAGTTCCTGTCCCAGAACAGGAAGGGCGAGAGTTGTAAGAGCACATGACAGAAGGAAAGTAAGTGTAAAAATACATAAAGGGAGGAGACAGTAAGCACACAAAGCAACAGGAGAGGGGACACAAAACAAGTCAAGATGGGAGTGGTGCAATGCAATGGCTGTGGGGCAGCAGTGTTCCAGGAGACAATCTGGAGGCTGTGATGCTGCCCTGTTTATAGGCACCTCTCTGGTCTGAGGTAAGAGGTTGCCTGTCTCCAGGCAGACCTGGCTGGAATTCGTGAAATGTCCCCCCCCCACCCAGGCACCACCAGGGCCACCACTGCTACCTCAGAGGTTGCCAAGAATGAGGAGCAGTTGGACCAAGGTGGGCTCAGGGAGGGAGAAGGTGGTGGAACAGAGGTGCATCCCTTCAGTTGTGCCTCTCCAGTGTTCATCTACTGTTCTGGTGAAGAGTGGTTCCTCTATGGAGGCACTTGCAGTGGAGACCAAGGAGGATGCTGGGAACCTCCACAAAGGAGACCCACAGGAGGGTAGCATGAGACCCCACAGGGAAAGAAAACAACTCCTGGTGGGGGACTCAATCATTAGGGGAGTAGAAGTGTGGGAGGAAGGGGATAGGGTGGTAAGGTGCCTGCCTGGCACCACGGCTCAGAGGGACAGGAAACAAATCCTCAGGATGGCGGGAGCAGCTGCATGAGGGAGGGAGCTGGATGTCATTGTCCACCTAGGGGCAAGTGACCTGGCTGTGAATTGTATCACAGCAGTGCAAGAGGAGTTTGTAGAGTAGGAGAGGGGCCTTAGACAAGTAGCATGTACAGTAACCTTCTCAGAAGTGCTGCCTGTCTATGGCAAGGATGATGTTAGGGTATTCCACACCATGAGATTCAATGAATGGCTGAAAAACTGGTGTGAAGCTCAGGGTGTTGGCTTCAATAGGGACTGGGGAACCACCTGGAGGGATGTAGGCCTATACTGGCATGATGGTCTGCATCTGTCCAGAGGGGTAACCAGGACCCTAGGTGATAGGTTTAAACGCTTCATTGGCAAGCATTTAAACTAGCCAAAAGGAGAGGCATTGAAAAGGAGCAAGGAAATCTCAGCCTCCCCACACAAAACACAGTAGTTAGAGAGGTAAACACCAATGTAGAGAAGTCAGTAGGGAGCAGGACAGAGGTAAATGCAGAAAAAGGCAATAAGAACAGAGATGGGGCTAAAAGGGGAAAGGCCATAAAAAATGGAAGGTGATGAGTACCAATGCCGCAGTCTGTGTAACAAACTCCTTGAACTAGTGGCATTGATGGAAGAGGGATACCTGGATATTGTGGCAGTTACTGAAACATGGTACTGTAGCATTGTGAAAAAATTACAGTTAGTAAATTATCTATTACAAATACTTAGAAAGGAGACGAACAGAGACGAGACTGAAGGCAGAAGAATTTAATGATTATAACAATAATCACAGCGAGAGATTACAAGTGGTACATCCTTCATTCTTCATTCTTCCAACTAACAGTGAATGCAGGCTTACTTATATAGTGGAAGACAGTATCATCATTTCCTATGGAGTTCTATGATTGGTTCAAAACAAATACAAACATCAACTTAAAAGGCAATTCTCTTTTGGTATATGGATGTGCTCACCTTTTGGTCAGCACAAATGTATAGATAGTGTACATTCTATTATTATATATGGCTAGTAACAACTGTCACTGCCAGTTACCAAGGTCTAGGAGGGAGAAATAGGTTTGGACTTAAGAATGTGCATACAAGCATTTTAGCCTGTCCACATAATAATAAACACTAGAGATAGTCAGAAGGGATAATTTAAACACTATCCTGTATTTCTGCTTTGCAAACACTTAAGACACCTGTTTTCTATTACTCACATGGTCAGTACAAATATCAAAAGGCACTTTAATATTGCAACTTGTGGCTCAGTTAAACTTGTAGCTTTACAAGTTTTATATAATTCAATTATATAGGCCAACATTTGTTACACAAACACATTATGTTTTAGACCAAAATGAGGTTAGCCTGAAATATTGGGATACACTTCTTTATCCCTTGTTACAAGCCCCCCTTGGCCCAATATTTCATAATTATTATTTGTGCAATAGTGCAGCTCCTCGGAGCATGTACATCTCATTACGTACTTTACGAATAGTAAGTCTTAAGTGACACAGGCCTATAATTACCAAGAACACTAAGACCACTTGCAACACAAGTAAAACTTTAAATAACAGGACTCCTAAGGGTCCCCCTGCATAGCTATAAATAAAGTGCTCATTATCACTCTCACTGAGCAATTCATTTACAACTACTTGTGCCTTATGCGCAGTGTTTTGGATTTGTATCAAATGAGTATCTTTTCAATTTAAAAGTGACTGCACATTAAGAGACAGGAGAGGTATCACAGCTCCAAATGATGGCGCATATTTGTTAATATCATATGCTTGGTGTGGGGTATTAAATGTCACATTATAACTCTCATCCTCCAGGTTGGTAATAGGGTGCAACACCTTGTCACCAATATATACATTATGTTTGGGAATAATACAAAAGTTTGGGTTGTGAATAGTACACATTTGTCCTTCATAAAATAAGATTGGTGTATTTGTAACAACACAGTATTGGTTAGTACTTTTATAGGTTACAACTACTTGTGGGGTATATCATTGTTTTAACTGGATAGGGCACCAGGCAGTATTATTTTTAGCTTGACCCATGGGAATTTCCCCACAGATGGGTTGCGTTTGTGATATGACATCACACTGGCATATCCATTGACTATTTCTTCACAGCAATGTAAGTTTGGCGCTACCCAGGACCCATCATTGCTGCGTACTAGGATCTCTGGGGGCGAGACTCGATATGCATAATACTGGCCTTGTAAATACCCTACAGAGTGTACTTTTACTATTTGGGAGTACACCTCCTTGTTATACTCAACTTGAGGTAGTCTTACCATGAGGGCCACTCTCATGGTGCTACTAAGCGTACTGTTAGGCCTAAACACTTGTGGTTTAACATATACTTTAGTTACCTTGCGAATCCACCACATAGGTGGGGCTCGAGCTTTAATACAAAAAGTTATACACTTACTATCATTAACATTAAGACAATCTGGACAATACCACAATTTTAACTGTGCATCAGAAATTTGATTAGGCAATTGATTATGAGTAATTTCCTGTAACAATTGACTAGCTTGAGTTAAAACATAAGATCCATAAGCACTACACACTATAGCTTTATTTATGGTATTATTAAAAAACTTCTTCATTATGTTCAACCACAACTTCATTAATTTTGTGCTCTACCTTTTTAAACAAATGGCCCACCTCATGTATATTGTACACAGATAAAAGCTCTTCCATTGCTAAACCTTGCTGGCCTAATGTAAGTGGTAGCAAGACTCTCTCTCCTGTGTTAGTATTAAACTGGTCTTGGTATCCCCTTAATGGCCTCAAGGTCTGCCCTATTCCATATACTCATTCCTGATCCAAAAAGTCCAGCCAGGTCTCCCCACAGATCTCATTTCTTTCTAGTATTACTAACCCTTTCTTTACTAATAAGAGGGGCCATCATGCTCCCTGTTTTGGCATGGAAGGCACTTAACATGTCAATTAACATGGTGGCATAAAACTTTGACACCCCAGTGTCTGCACAACTACTGTTAGCATTTATATCCCAACCAGAAAAATCTAAGTTCATATGCACTGTACTGTACTTTACATTATTTACAAGCATTTGATCAATAGGTGTTGATGTAAGTCCACTCTCTGGCCCTGTCGTCACATTTGGGCATTCGGTTGGTGTTACAGTTAAGTATATGGCATCTGAGACTACAAAACGTAATGAGTTGTTTACACCAGCATAGTTACAAACACTATTATCACCCCAAAGACAATAGGACAGAGTTAACACATAAACACCATTGTCCTTTGGTGTGGCTCTGTTTATAACAAGAGACCCAGTTTTCTGTTCCCAGTCCATGTAGCTTTGCGGTGATCCAGTCTTGAGCTCTGATGCACAGCTGGACCAGCTGTTAAAAATGTCCACACACCAGTTTGTAGATATGAAAGTACGGTTATTTTTAGTCCAGGTGGCTTTCCATGCTCATGTCATGTAGGTGTTTGTATCAACAGGGTCCCAGTTCCAACTGATTAACAGTGTAATGGACTGTTCATACTCACACGTGACATTAGTCTGTTCCACATTAATGTATAGGCTGAGGATTATAGAAAATCTTATGGCTGTCACCAAGCTGATGATAACGATGCTTTGTGTCTTCATGGCTATAAACATCAAACGTAGTATTTTAATTTTCAACCAGCTTTGTTTGACACTTTTTTACACTGATCAACATGTACCCAGAATTCTTGTTTCCTTCCTCAGCCCCTTTCTTGCTACCTCTTAACCACATATACCGTTACTCTCACCTAACGTTTGCACTTGGTACGGTCCTAACCAGTTAGCATCCTTCCAGGGATTTTTCTGTTCCCAATTTCGCACCATCACTACATCTCCCTCCTCTATAGGTAGCCCCCATCCTGCTACCGGCTGTCTACCTTGCTTATTTTGCTCATGTGCCACAGCCATGTTTCTGGCTGCAAAAGTTAAATATTTGTCTAGTTGATACTGTATTGCCTTTAAAAATTGCTCATGTTTAACCTTATCTTGGGTAGCTGAGCCTGGTGGGGGTACATCCTATGGGTGAATCAACCTCTTTTTTCTTCCTGTCATCAATTCATAAGGGGTTAATCCTGTACTAGCTTGGACTGTCCCTCTAATGGCCATCAAAATCCCTGGGAGGTGTGTAACCCAGTCCTTTCCTTCATCCAACACTGCCTTTTTAAGGGCATTTTTCAAGGTCCGATTCAGTCTTTCCACCATCCCTGAGGCCTGAGGCCTATATGGCAAATGTAGTCACTGTTGAACTCCCATTATCTTACACATTTCCTGCATCACTTGATTTACAAAATGAGTTCCTCTGTTAGATTCTATGATATTAGGAAATCCCCACCTAGCACAAACTTGCGTATATAAAATTCGAGCTGTTGTTATAGCGTTGGCACTCTTAACTGGAAATGCCTCTACCCATTTTGAGAACATATCTATCACTACCAGCATATATTTATATCCCCCCTTTGCGGTGGGCAACAGCCCAATGTAATCAATTTGTAATGCATCCCATGGTCCTTCTGCTAAAGGTAATCACTGTAGGGGGTATTTTTCTCGCTTGGGGTCCTGCTGGAGGCATATTAAGCATGTCTGTAGTACTGATCTGACTTTTTTAGTAATGGCGGACCAGTAATATTTACCTTTGATAATTTGGCAGGTTTTATCATGCCCTGGGTGTCCCAACCACCGATGGTTCTCTAGTACAATGTCCTTTTGTAAAGAGTCGGGCACTACCCACTTTGGGATTTTGTCTTCCCCCCTTTGATATAAAACATTATCTATTATTGTGAAGGCCCCATGGACCTTCAGATCCATTTGCACTTGTTTTATTTTCTCTTGTATCCACTTATCCTGTTTTTGGAGCTCCTGTAAGTTAGGTGGAGTATCCACCCTTTTAACCTCACTAACACTACTTGAGCCTTGCCTATCCTGTGGTCTGATGCCCTTCCAAGGGTCTCCTTCCTTGGCAGCGATTTTAGCCCATTTATCTGCTTTCTCATTTCCCCATTCCTCGAAGGTTCCGTACTTACTGGTAGTGTGAGCTTTTACTTTAACTAAAGCTATTCTCCCTGGGAGCGTCTCCCCTTCCTTTAAAATTGCCTTTAAAAGCTGTCTATGCCGCACATGCTCCCCTGTAGCTGTTTTCATATCCCTTTTAGCCCATATGGGCAACCATGTGGTTAGTGAGCCTATAGCAAACTTTGAGTCAGTACAAATTGTGATGCACCCGTATGGGACTGCCTTTATTGCCTCATATGTAGTACCAATTCTGCGTGATTGAGGCGAATCTCCTGGTGATAATTTAATGAGCAACCGCTGCTGATCTGGGCATAATTTCATCATCATCCCCAGTATTAAAATACACAGCCGCCCCAGTATAGGCATTTCTTTTTTCCCAGTATCGCGATCCATCAACACACAACATTGTATGACCTTTATCATCTCCATGTCTTTCTACAAAGGGGGACAAATATGCCTCCTGTTGCATGAGTTCTCCACAATCGTGGGGTTCTCCTTGGTAGTCCAAGTACTGCATCATGTGGGGCTTATTGAGATTTTGTACTGTAACTTCTTTATCCTGTAATGCTAGCAGCCACTTAGCCTGTCTGCTATGGCTGACTCCCTTTGCCTTTCCTTCCACTAACAATTTAATGGGCGTGTGAGTTGTTTGGATAATCACAGGACTAAACACAACTATTTCTTCACAGGTCTGTACTGCCCATGCTATTGCCAACAATGTTTTTTCACACTGGCTAAAACCTTGTTCCACTTTAGACAACTGTCGATTTAAATATGTTATTGGGACCAAATTATCCCAACGATTTTGTAACAGTACTGCTATTATGGTATCATCTGTTGCTACAGCTTGTATTATAAATGGCTTTGCATGATCTGGGATGGCTAAGGCTGGAGCTTGCATTAATGCTTGCTTTAATTTTTTAAAACACTGCAACTCTTCCCCTTCCCATATTAGCTTGTCCTCTTTTTGTGGGTTGTCTCGGAGTAACGCATACAACAGCTTAGTGATCTCAGAATACCCCTCAATATAATCTCTGCAAAAATTGGTCATTCCTAACAGTTTCCTAAGCCCTGTTACAGTTGTTGGTAAAGGTAACTTTTGTATAAGGGTAGCCCTGGCAGGGTCAACAGGCCTACCTTTCTCTGACACTATGGTTCCTAAAAATGTCACTTCTGGCCTAGCAATTTGTACCTTTTCTGGATTAATTTTAAAACCTCTTTTAGCTAGGGCTTTAAGCACTCAGTCTAATAATTGGGCGTGCTCCGCTGTATTTCTGCTTTGCAACAACAAATCATCCGCGTATTGGATTACCTCATGTTCCAACCCCTCCTCTTGGAGTACTTGCTGCACATAGCAATGAAATAACATTGGGGAGGAGTGGAACCCCTGGGGCAAATGAGTAAAGGTGTACTGTTGATTTTTAAAAGTAAAAGCAAACTTATACTGATCTTGTCGGCTGAAGGGTAGGGACTAAAATCCGTTTGCCACGTCGAGGACCGAAAAAACTTTACTTGTGGGTTTAAGTTTGTTAAACATTTCAATTGCCGTACTTATAATGGGGCTAACTTGTGGAGTTACTTTATTTAATTTTCTGTAATCTATGGTTAGTCGATACTTTCCATTGCGTTTTTTAACAGGCCACATAGGGCTATTTGCTGTTGAGCAAATAGGTCGCAATACCCCTTGGGACAATAAATCATTAATTACTGGCTCTATTCCTGTTACTGCCTCCTGTGAGATGGGGTACTGTTTAGTATGTCCAGGGTCGGGGCCTTCCACTGCTATTTCTGTGTCACTGACTGTCCCACAATCAGTGCCAGACACCGCCCAGACAGTGAGGTATTTGTCTATTATTTGTTGTAACTCTGTTTGGCTTACCTCGGGCTGATTATATGCTTTATTGGATTTGACTGAAGCCCAAATATAACTCTCAGGTACTGTTGTAATACTATACCCTTTAACTGTTACTTGCCACAAGCACTTGTTGACTAAATCAATAATTGGGTGGTGTTTCTTTAAAAAGTCACTTCCTATTATAGTTTGCTTTGTGAGGCTTCCCTCCATTACTATGAATCTTCCCTCCCCAACTACCTTGGTTCCTAAAGCAACTATTTGTGGGTAAGTCACATACCCTTGTGGTGTGTCCTGTGCAACCCTCTTTTGTAAAGGAGTTTTTCTGGATCCAGTGGTATGTGCATAGTAGTAAGTGAGATGGCTGCCCCGGCATCAACTAAAGCCATCACCCATTTTTTTCCCATTTTAAGTGGCACGGTTGGTCGCCCCTGGTTATCAAATGTTAGCGCACATACCCATTGTGAGTCAGGGGCCCCGGGGCCTCCGCATCCCTATTCTTCAGCCAACTGTTTGATCGCTGCCAGCCTCTTGATGATGTCTTCGTCTTCAAATTCTTGAGGCGGCGCGGTTGTTTTTTTTCGTTCCACTGCACCTAATATTGTTTTTAACTGATCCAACAAATCCTGTGCACTATCACCTCCTTATCCTGGTTTATCTCTTGCATCTTGCCTTTTTTGGCCCCGGTCCCTTCCCATTTGCCGAGGTCCCTGTCCTTCCTTACCTCCCCCCATTGCCCAGCAATCACTTATTACATGCCCAGGCTTTTTACAATTAAAGCACATTCTAGTTTCTTTTTGTGGTCCTTCATTTGTCCATGTCACAGCAGCAACTTCGCCTTTCACTGTTTTCATTAAGATAAGTCTCAGGAGGGTGATTAAGCTCCTCCTGGGTTGAACCAGTTTTACAACTGTCCGTGGGGTGGGTCTAAATCATATACCTAATCCATAAGTCTCGGAAGGTAGTATCATCTTCTGATGGGCAATCCTGCCCTCCGTGCCTCTGATGAACCTCAAAAAGCGAGGAATAAGACCGTGGTCCCTCTCCCAACTGTGGCTTTGTTTGCAGTATTCTGTCCCAGTCAACTTCTTGCTTTGTAGATTCCCCTCTCACTTTTCTGATAGCCTCAAGTACTTCATTATAGTCTGCCCACGAGATTTATGTTTATGGCCGCCTTTGTGTGTCCCCTGGACCTCCTCAGGCATAGCTTCTGCTAAGGTGGGGACAATTTAAAACATAACCAACCTACATCGTCTTGGTTGGTTAGCCGAGCGGTGGTTGTTAACTGCTTTAATTTCTGCACGCAATTGGGGTAAGTTGGTTTTGTGATCAATTGGACCTGGCATTTGGCCCAAATTGGTCATTTCACTCTATAGTCAGATCTTGACTATAGAGCTTTTATCTTCCTTTTAATGGTTATTGGTGATTGCGGGGGCTCTTGTATCACCTTTCTTGTCTTTACCACTTTACCTCCCACTGTCTTCCACTCTTCTCCATCCTTCTCCATTTCCTGCGTTTCCTCCCTTTCTTCCCATTCCTCTTTTTTAGCTCCTGGTGGGGAGGTAGTGGGTCCTTCTTCATCACTTTCTCTGCCCATAGCCTGACATGCCTCATCATCCTCTCTCAAAGTATCTCTTAATTTTGCATACTTTTTATCATAGCTATCTTCTTGCTTTTCATGTCTTTCTGCCTCTTCCTTGTTTCCCATTTTTTCAGTGCATTCCCTTTTTAATCCATGTTTAGCACACTTGCTTTGCAGCTCTAAAGCATATTGTTCTTGCTGATACCTTGTGGCAGCAGACATAGGTCTGCCGGTGGCCGTCATTCCCCGCGTTTGCACGGGTGCCACTTTAACCTTTACCATCCCTTCTCCTATATTACTTAACTCTTGAATCTTCTCCATTGCACCCTGTAGTTCTGTATACAGTTGCCTGGTTTCACTAGCCTGCTCTTGTGACTGTTGGTCTAGCTTAATCTGTAGAAGGGCATGATCCCTATTTAACAGACACAAGTGACACAAGTCCCTTTGTGCTTTTATTAGCTGTGTCCTAAAATTAATACACTGCTGCTCTAACTCTTGGTGTTGATCTATTGGGACACTATCTTTATACATCAATGTTAATTCTTCTAGTTGTTTAGCATTTTGATCCCTTTCATCCCTCATCTGAGCTACTTCTTTATTCTGGCGACACACAATAGTCTGATTATACTGCCACAGCCTGCAATGCATTTGCAAGATTTCCTTTTCATTTTACTCCCTCATTATGAAGGGACACTTGCTTGGAAGTAAAATACAATTGTGCCTGTTGATCATCAGGCACTGGTTCATATCTTTCCCTTTAGGTGTTTTCCTAGAAAATGACCTATTATTGTTTCCATACTTATTCTTCTTATCTTTTCCTTGCTTACCTGCCTATCCTTGCAATAAAGTGCACCTGTGCACTGGGCGCCCTAGTCTGTCTAGCTATCGTCTTATGGCTCCTTGGGAGGTCCAGCTTGCAAGTCCCAGCACCTTCACTTACCTACTCTGCCCATGAGTTCCTACAAGGTTAAGCATTACTTTTTATTTTAAACAATTTGAAGCATACAAAGCATACAACACCCTGATTGTCAAGTGGTTGTGACTATCTGTGTGTATCTTCTTCTCTCACTTAAAGCCAGCAGCACCACGTCTCCGAGCGTTGTCACCTTCTTATTAGGGCTTGCAGACTAACCAACCAGCAGTTAGGCTGCCTCTTCACATGCAGCACCAGCGATCTGAGTCTTTAAGGCACCAATTGTAGCATTGTGAAAAAATTACAGTTAGTAAATTATCTATTACAAATACTTAGAAAGGAGATGAACGGAGATGAGACTGAAGGCGGAAGAATTTAATGATTATAACAATAATCACAGCGAGAGATCACAAGTGGTACATCCTTCATTCTTCATTCTTCAAACTAACAGTGAATGCAGGCTTGCTTATATAGTGGAAGACAGTATCATCATTTCCTATGGAGTTCTATGATTGGTTCAAAACAAATACAAACATCAACTTAAAAGGCAATTCTCTTTTGGTGTATGTATGAGCTCATCTTTTGGTCAGCACAAATGTATAGATAGTGTACATTCTATTATTATATATGGCTAGTAACAACTGTCACTATCAGTTACCAAGGTCTAGGAGGAAGAAATAGGTCTGGACTTAAGAATGTACATGCAAGCATTTTAGCCTGTCCACATAGAGGATAATGGATGGGCATCAGTTAACAACAATGTTGTATTCACTTCGAGAGGTTACCATGACAACAAAGTAAACCTCGAAAGCAAAGCTCGAGAGGTTTACAGTTGTCGGGTAACCTCGAGAAGTTAATACAATGTTGTTGTTGAACTGATGCCCATCCATTGTCTTGTATAGTGTATGGGTATTAGCTAGACAGCGCTGGACGTTTATTGAGCACTGCTGTAAATAATTCTTGTTAAAGCTGTGGCACTACTTATGTTCCCCCAACAGGAAGAAGCCCTGTGTGATCCACATTCCCCCTCCTACAGACAAGATATTTTTTTTTAAATACGGGAACACGCACCTTATAGCAGCGCTGATGTTTTTTGGGAGAGATCTCACCGTTGTGACCATTTCTGCATTGTGGTCAGAATAGAGCGCACCACCACGGCCGTTTCCACACACGCTGAGCATTTCCTACTGCGCATGTGCTAGGACGTTCCATGCTGTTGTACCATCGATGTGATGTACCGGCGATGGTACAACAGCTAAATTACATCACATCGATGGTATAACAACCCTGGCAAATGTTAGATTTTTAGTGATTATAGCATTCTAACATACACTATATAGTAATAAGCACTAGAGATAGTCAGAAGGGATAATTTAAACACTATCCTGTATTTCTGCTTTGCAAACACTTAAGACGCTTGTTTTCTATTACTCACATGGTCAGTACAAATATCAAAAGGCACTTTAATATTGCAACTTGTGGCTCAGTAAAACTTGTAGCTTTACAAGTTTTATATAATTCAATTATATAGGCCAACATTTGTTACACAAACACATTATGTTTTAGACCAAAATGAGGTGAGCCTGAAATATTGGGACACACTTCTTTATCCCCTGTTACAGGTACACAGAGAACCATGACTGGGATGTCAACATACCAGGATACACAATTTTCAGGAGGGACAGGGTGGGTAAAAGGAGAATAGGAGTAGCTCTCTATATAAAGGAAAGGATTAAAGCAACAGAACTAAAGAGTAAACAGGAAGTTGATGAGTCACTGTGGGTCACCCTGGAGACAGGAAATGGCACCACAATCCGCATGGGGGTTGTGTACAGACCCCCATCTCAGGAGGAGGAAATGGACAAGGAAATGATAGAAGGCATCATTTAAAATGGCAGAAAAAAGGGAGATATTGTTATGGGGGACCTGAATATGCCAGATGCTAACTGGAGTACCTTTGCTGCAGGCACATCCAAGAGCAGAGTCATTCTTGCTGCCCTACAGGTGGCATGCCTCAGACAGCTAGTGTTGGAACCCTCTTGAGAGGGAGCAATCTTAGACCTGGTACTCTCAAATGAGGAGCAGAAAGGATCTCAGATTTAGAAGTGGGTAGCCATCTGGGAACAAGTGACCACCAAACAGTGTGGTTCACAATAAACACAGCCATAGAGTCAAGCCATACAAAAACAAGAGTATTGGACTTTAGGAAGGCTAACTTTGGGAAAATGAGAGAGTGCCTCAGAAAAGCTCTAGCAAATGGTTAAGAAGGAGGGGTGGAGGAACAATGGGGAATAATCAAAACAGCCATCACAGAGGCAACAAACCTTTGTGTGAAGCAAATCAGCAAAACAAAATGAAGGAAAAATCACTATGGTTTTTAAAAGAGGTGGAAGGGAAGGTTAAGGAGAAAATGATAGCATTCAGGAACTACAAGGAAATACAGAAGGAGCAGGACAGAGACCTTTATCAGTTAAAGCAGAAGGAGGCATGCAAGGCAGTCAGAATAGCAAAGACACAAACTGAGGAAAAATAGTCAACTCTGTTAAGAAGGGGGATAAAACCTTTTATAGGTACATTAGGGAGCAAAGAAAGACCAAAACAGGGATACAGAGACTTAATAAAGGGGAAGGAACATGGGCAGAGGGTGACAGTGAAAAATCAGGGATACTGAATGAATATTTCTGCTATGTATTCACAACAGAAGAGGAGGGGGAGGTACCTAAACTAAGCAAGAGAAACACTCTGAATGGGGGGGGGTCAATACCAGTCCATTCACAGAAGAAAGGGTTTGAAAGAACTTGTGAAACTGAGGGTGGACAAAGCAATGGGGCCTGATGGGATTCACCCAAGAATTCTAAAATAACTAAGGGTAGAACTAGTAATGCCACTGACTACTCTCTTTAACAAATTATGGGAGAATGGAGTGGTACCTGAGGACTGGAGGAGGGCAAATATGATTCCACTTCACAGAAGTGGGAGCAGCGCAGAGGCAGGAAACTACAGACCAGTTAGTTTGACCTCAGTGGCAGGGAAAATAATGGAATCACTTTTGAAGGAAAGATTTGTTGAGTACCTAGAGGCCAGTGGGGCACAGGACCCCAGGCAGCATGGTTTCACAACTAGAGATGCAGTGAATTTAAAATCCGCAGGCGAAGTGAATGCGAAGTGGCCACTTCGCATTAGTGTAATGTTATGAGAAGTGGCCATTGAGGAGTGCTCACTTCGCCTTGTGATTATGACTTGATTTCACGTTGTTATTCTGCCTTAATGTGAAGTAAGGTGGAATGACAACAATAGGCACTTTAGACAGCCCCCCCACACACACATCACATGGCTTACAGTACTGTAAGTCACATGATTTAGCCAGGCAGGAAGGAAGTGAGTCGTATCAGCAGATACTTTCACTTTCTCCTTTGCAGAGGTAGAAGGAGGAAAGATAGTGTAGGAGAGGAGTGTTTACTTGTTGCTTTCTTAAACGTCATAAAAACCGGCAGCTTTTTTAAAAGCTAATTCTTTAGTTTTTGTTGTACTGTTTGTGAGTTATTTTTTTGTAACTAATTTATTTGTTTTATAAGTTTTTTTTGTGTAAGTGTGTGTGTGTCTGTGTGTGACTGTGTGTGTGTGCGTGTGTGAGACTGTCTGTGACTATGTGTGAAATCAGTAGTCGTCATCGCGAGATGCGACGGAGTGGAGAAGGAAGGAGGGTTTGGTTGAGTTATGGACCAGGGATAGGCTGTGGCCCATGGTGACCAGAGGGGAGTGCGGACACATGGGGGTCAGCATGGGTGGGTGTCAAAGGACCGCTCCTGATTATTTGGTCCTACCCCCCCTCCGGAAATAGCAGCACCACTAGTGCCACCACCATGTCCAGCAAGTCCGCCACCACCACCAGTACCAACAGCAGGAGCTCCAGCAGCACCACCTCCCACTCCACAGCAACAGGTGGAGCCCCCCCAGCATGACAGTGCTGCCAGCAATACATTTGCCCCTGTTGTGCCTGGTCCCTCCCACAGCTCGATAGTCTGGCAGTTTTTCAACTATGTTGGGGGACAGGAGCATTGTGGTGTGCCTGCTTTGTGGTGTGCAGGTGCACTGTGGCCCCCAAGGGACACATCTGGGGACTGGGGGACAGAGGACACATATGCTTAACCACCCCAAGGTGAAGTGGCAGGCTGCCAAAGAACAGGCCAGGCTTCCACCTGCTGGCCCTTCTGTGGCAGTGGCAGTGGGTGGTGCTGCTGCTGTGCATCGCTGGAGCAGGAGGTTGGCCACAGCAGCAGCTGCTGCTCCACCACTACCCCCACCACTGCCACCAGCACCACCCTCACCACCACCACTACCTGGCTTTCCTCTCGCAGCAGTGGACCCCACTGCAACACAGGCAGATATAGCACTGCTGTGGGCTGTGATGAAGGAAAGCAATCAGAGGATGGTTGCTGTCCGGCAGCAGATGGAGTGGATCAAGGAAGAGCAGCTGCAAATAGTGTCGATGCTTCATCTGCTGCTGGAATATTATGGGATCGAGCATCAGGCTTTGTTTTCTGCACAACTCCCCCCCAGTGCTGTACTGTTTTGTGTTTTGTTTGTTTAATACCAGACAGAGGGAAGGCCACAGTATTAGTTTAAAGGGAAGCAGTCAGCAACAGGAGTTTCAGCATCCTGCCCCCTCCGGTTAAGCCTTTTAAGTTTATTGCGGGCATTTTTCTCATGCCGCAACATACTTTATTGTACTAAAGAAACGTCAGCGACCTGGAAGTATGGTGGATGCTATGGGGACTCCTTTATGTGTAAAGGTGCAACATCGATGCACCATGTGCTTCAATACAAAAGTATTTGAAGTGCATGGTATGTCTCCGCCGCACCTTTCCTTTACACATAATGGGGCCCCTATGGCATCCACCATCCTTCTGGGTCACTGACCTTTCTTTAGTTAAACAAAGTATGTTGCATCATGAGAAAAACACTGCAACATACTTAAAAGGCTTAACCAGAGGGTAAGCCTTGCACTGGGCAGGACGCAGGAGCTCCTGTTGCTGACTGCTTCCCTTTAAATATATACATGCAAATACGGTCATACATGCTCCTTATATGGGTGCCTTACCTCCAGGGTAATCTTTCTTGCTCCACATGTACTTACATTCCATAGTGCAATACTTTTCTGGCAAAAATGCTTGTAATTTTGATAAACCGGGTCCCGGAGGACTTCTTGTTCTGAAGAGCTGCCCAAGTTCTGCCACCACGCTCAGCTGCGTTATGACGTGATGCCAGGGAGAGCATGGGGGCGTGCTCCATTATAGTGAACGGCCAGCAGTTTTCTAAATGCTTCTTTATGTTATAATGATCACTTTGTGGTGAAATATGGGCACATTTCCACTAACAAGGCTCTTGTTAGTCAAAACGTGCCCATGTTTTACCACAACACTGCTGAGCACTGGGGCAGAACTTGGGCAGCTCTTCAGAACGAGAAGTCCTCCGGGACCTGGTTTGCCAAACCACAAACGTTTGCCAGAAAAGTATTGCACTATTGAAGCACATGGTAGACAAAAATCCCTTGAGGTTGAGCACCAATATACTGGGTGCAATACCATCCATAGCTATGTAACTTGGTGAATCTCTTTAAAGCAGCAGTGCAACAATCTGTTGAAAATTTTGACCTATACTTTTTAATGCTGTTTTACATTGTCACTTTACTTATATCCTGACTTGTATGATACTATTCTTTCCAGTATTTGAGTCTGCTTTAGTACTTTTTTTCATGTCTGAGATAATAAAAGGAGCACTCCTTTTAATATGGTGCAGACCAGGTCTTCGTCAGTATTTTGCACAGTTTTTCTCCATCAGTTGTTATATATTACTTCTGTTGTCAAATTAACAATTATACAGCAGGCAGTGTTTTATGACCTCACAGAACAATAGTTGTTCAAAAACAGCTGCAAATAGTGATAAGAACCTGGCCAGAACAATATTAAATGGTGTGCTCCTTTTTTGTTTTCAGACATGAGAAAAAGTAGTAAAGCAGACACAAATTGTGAAAAGAAGGGTATCATACAAGTCAAGAGGTAACTAGCGGCTGGCAATGTAAAATAACATAAAAAAGTATAGGTCAAAATTGTCAGCACATTGTTGCACTGCTGTTTTATTTATAATTTAAGTATGACATTATATGCTCACAATCACAACACACAAAATGCATCTGTCTTCTGTCCAGAAAATTGAGAAGTGCTAAGGAAGTGAAATGCGATCATCACGCCACATGCAAAGTCCCCCAGAATTTTTTACGCAGTCTCTCATACATGCAGTGGTCACACAGAGTCCCCAGATTTTTTCTGCATGCCCAAAATGCATCCACCTTGTGTCCAGAAAATTGAGAGGTGCTAAGGAAGTGAAATGGGATCGTCACACCACATGCAAAGTAACCCAGAATTTATTGCGCAGTCAGTCATGCATGCAGTGGTCACACAGAGTTCCCAGATTTTTCTGCATGCCCAAAAATGCATCTGCCTTGTGTCCACAAAATTGACAACTGCTAAGGAAGTGAAATGGGATTGTTATACCACATGCAAAGTTTCCCATCATTTATTGCGCAATCACTCATGCGCAGTACCCCAGAATAAAATGATGACCGTGATCGAACTGTTGCTGGTCCAATGTGTATTGCGATTTGAGCAAATGCAATGTGATCATCTCAACTGGATGGAAGGGTGCCCTTTGTCTGTACACTAATAGTAGCCTTGGTGAGTTGATATATATGAATATATATTTCTGTATTTTTTAGGTGAGGGGGGTTGACATGGACATGTACTAATGGTATTGTTCTGTATCACAGGTCACAGATACACATTCCAGTGCTCGATGAGAACTTTTTGCATAGAAATTTGCAATGGATAACTCTCAAGCACATTAACGTAAGTATTATTATTTTTTTGGGCGGGTGGAAGCATATTTGCAGGTTTGTCTGTAATGGTTTTTTATTTTGTTACTTCTTCACAGATTTCATCTGCATCCTTCTCGAGTCTGGTTGTTATTGATGGTCATGGTCATCTAATGAAATGACTTCTGCATGTTGCATGTGCACCCCAGCCTGGAGGGGGTCTGATGTTGAAGAACTTGTTTGGATAAGGTCACTTTAACAGAACAACAAAGTATCTGGAAGTTTCCTAAAAAAAGAAACAAATGACTTCTTACAACTTATTTGTTATGTGTCCTTCCCTGGTTCTCAAATCTCAATCCCTAAAGTCAAGTTACATTTCAAACCCGCATCTTGTCAACAAACACATCCTGTGTGCAATATTTGCTGCAGTCTTTACAAAAACAATGAAACGGATTAAATAAAATCTTCATACTTACCAGAATGGATTTCACATGGATATTACATCTCTTTCTCTCTGTACGGTAAAGTTACAGTACCATTCCCAAGGAGTTTTAGTGATGGGGCCTTTTTTTGTTACCCTGTAAAACAAAAAAAAAGAGGTGTACTGTATGTGTTTTACCATTGCAGCTCTGAAAAGCCACAGAAATCAAAACATACAACTTAAGGACGTGAAGCAGCATAACAAACATGAGCACACATACTCACTTTATGGTTTAAATATAAAGAAGCTTTGTGTCTCTGGCTGATGGATCTGGTGGTCCAGACAGACTCAGGCTCAGTGGTGGCAGTGGCTAACATCAGTCCCAGTGGTGGTGGTGGTCCAGGGGGCCAGACAGACTCATGGTGGCAGTGGCTAACATCAATCCCGATGGTGGTGGTGGTGCGGGGGGAAGACAGACTCATGGTGACAGTGGCTAACATCAGTCCCTGTGGTGCTGGTCCGGGGGGGCAGACAGAGTCATGGTGGCAGTGGCTAACATCAATCCCAGTGGTGATGGTCCAGGGGGGCAGACAGACTCATGGTGGCAGTGGCTAACATCAGTCCCAGTGGTGGTGGTCCGGGAGGCAGACAGTCTCATGGTGGTAGTGTCTAACATCAGTTCCAGTGGTGGTGATGGTCTGGGGGGCAGACAGACTCATGGTGGTAGTGGCTAACTTCAGTCCCGGTGGTGGTGGTCCAGGGGGAAGGCACACCATCTTTTAATAACTTCAGTTAAAACCTGCCAACATTAACCACATCATCATCCTCATAAAGAAAGCTGCCCTCACAGTCATTGATGTCTGAAGTCTTATCACTGGGAAAGTCTTTCTCCATTGTGTCATCATCTACATCAGTGATGGGCTGTTTCAGGCAGCCACTGCCAGTGCCACCAGGATGCTCCATTTCCACATCAGCAAGACCGCCATGACTAGGCTGGGGTACGAATACCGAGATTGCAGACTGTGCTGGTATGTGCCTCACATTCATTTTAATGACTGTTAGCAAACTAGCATTTGCAGGAGAGAGGTTTGTCCAACTATCCTGGACTATTACACCTGCTGAGCTGAATACCCTCTCAACACTTACACTGGAGGGTGGGCATGTGAGGTACTTCAGTGCCACTGCAGTCATCTCTGGCCAATCACTGACCTTTCCACTCCAGTACAAAAGAGGCTCTTCAGTCATTGTCAGATGCTTGTTCAGACAAATATGACTCAACCATTCTCTGTGCCGCACTAAGTCCAATTGTTGATGCATCATCCTGTTCTCCCAAATTATTTATTCCACAAATACCCACTTGGGACAAAGCCTCCCAAAGCAGGTTGATGCCAGACACTTTGGATGACAGACCAACCTGGAACTTCAGTCACCTTCCCCTTGTAGGATATGCTTGATGGTCCTCCATGTACACCTTCAGCCAGATTGTGCTGCTGAGGTTTGCTGACCTTGGCACGTGACTTCTGTGCCCCGTGAACAAAGTGCACCAGTTGACCACTGATATTTTTTACCTTTTCAGGTCCTCCCTCCAGTACTGATGCAATTCCACGTTTGTATCATGGGTCCAGCATTGTTGCTATGGCAAAGTTGTCACTATGCTGAATGCTCACAACGTAACGATTCTGGTCGAATACTGTCAGCATGTGTTGCAGCAACATACTGCTACCACCGTCTCCTGCAACATCAAGGCTATGCTTTACATTCACCAATGTCTGCCTCAGCACCCGCAGCAGTGGAATTGATTGGCTAATCGAGGCAGACTCACCACTCACTGCCTGTGTGACATGTTCAAAAGGCCACAAAGTAACATAGAAACATAGAAACATAGAATTTGACGGCAGATAAGGACCGCTTGGCCCACCCAGTCTGCTCATTTCCCTACCTACTGGATAAGCTACAGATCCTAGTTAACCAGCAGCCTACTTCTTCCTACCACCATCCCCTAGAATTGCCTTATGACTGTCCCATGCATGCTTGAATTCCACCACTGATTTTGACTCCACAACCTCCTCCGGAAGGCCGTTCCATGCATCCACAACCCTCTCTGTGAAAAAATACTTCCTTAAATTACCTCTGAGCTGCTCCCCCATCTTCAAATTGTGCCCTCTTGTTCTTGCACACCTCTTTTTTTGAAAGATGCTACCCTCTTGGACTTTGTTGATTCCCTTGAGGTACTTGAACATTTCTATCATGTCCCCCTCCCTCCTTTCCTCGAGGCTGTACATATTAAGCTCCTTTCGTCCCTCTTCATATGTCTTCCGGTGCAGACCCTGCACCATTTTAGTTGCCTTCCTCTGGACAGCATCCATCCTGTCTATGTCTCTGCGGAGATTGGCTCTCCAGAACTGCATACAGTACTCCAGATGGGGTCTCACCAGCTGTCTGTACAGAGGGATAATAACTTCCTGTTTTCTACTGTCGATGCCTCTCCCTATGCATCCCAGTATCCCCCCAGCCCTCCTTGCTGCCCTCTCACATTGCTTGCCCACCTTTAGGTCATCTGATATGACTACCCCCAGGTCCCTTTCCATTTTTGTTGTTGTTAGTATCTCACCCCCCCATTGTGTACTCTTCCCCTGGGTTTTTGTTTCCCAGATTCATTACCTTGCACTTCTTAGCATTGAATCTAAGCTGCCATACATTTGACCATTCCTCTAACCTTGTCAAGTCCCTTCTCATCCTTTCCACCCCACCCTGCGCATCAACTCTGTTGCAGATCTTTGTGTCATCTGCAAAGAGACATACTTTTCCTTCCAGTCCTTCTGCAATGTCGCTTATAAAGACATTGAAGTGGACCGGTCCTAATACTGAACCCTGCGGTACCCCACTAGTAACCCTCCTTTCTTCTGAGTGGACTCCATTTACTATTACTCTCTGTGTCCTATTGTCCAGCCAATTCTTTACCCAGGCTGTCATCTTGGGACCCACTCCCAGGCTGGCTAACTTGTATATTAATCTTTTGTGTGGGACTGTGTCAAATGCCTTGCTAAAGTCTAGGTAGGCCATGTCCACAGCCCCTCTCTGATCTACTACTTTGGTCACCCAGTCAAAGAAATCTATCAGATTCGTCTGGCATGACCCTCCCCCTGTGAATCCATGCTGCCTAGGGTCCTGTGCCCCTCTGGCCTCTAGATACTCAATAATTCTTTCCTTCAGAAGTGATTCCACCATTTTCACTGTCACTCAGGTTAAACTAACAGGTCTGTAGTTTCCTGCTTCTGCCTTGCTCCCACTTTTGTGAAGGGGAATCACATCTTCCCTCCTCCAGTCCTCGGGTACCACCCCATCCTCCCATGATTTGTTAAAAAAGGGTAGTTAGTGGTGTCACTAGTTCTACCCTTAGTTCTTTTAGAATTCTGGGATGAATCCCATCGGGCCCCATTGCTTTGTCCACCTTCAGTTTTAAGAGTTCTTTCAGAACCCTTTCTTCTGTAAATGGGCTGGTATCAACTTCTGTATCCAGAGTGTTTCTACTGTTTGTTTTATGCACCTCCCTCTTCATTTGTAAATATTGAGCAAAAATATTTGTTTAGTATCTCTGCCTTTTCACAGTCTCCTTCTGCCCACCCTCCCTCCCTCCCCTTTATTAAGCCTCACTATCCCTCCCTTGGTCTTCCTTCTCTCCCTGATGTACCTATAAAAGGTTTTATCCCCCTTCTTAACTGAGTTGGCTATCTTTTTCTCAGTTTGGACCTTTGCTGTTCTGACTGCCTTCCCAGCCTCCTTTTGCTTTAACTGATACAGTTCTTTGTCCTGCTCCTTCTGCGATTCCTTGTACTTCCTGAATGCTTTCTTCTTCTTTTGAACCTTCACTGCCACTTCCTTTGAGAACCATAGTGGTTTCTTACATCATTTTGTTTTGTTTTGTTTATTTGCTTCTCACAAAGGCTCGCTACCTCTGTGATGGCAGTTTTTATTATTCCTCATTGTTCTTCCACCCCTCCTTCCTGCCCATTTGCTAGTGCATTCCTTAGGCACTCACCATTTTGGCAAAATCAGCCCTCCTAAAGTCCAGTACTTTTGTTTTTGTAAGATTTGACTCTGTCACTGTGTTTATTGTGAACCATACTGTTCAATGGTCACTAGTTCCCAGATGGCTACCCACTTCTACATCTGTGATCCTCTCTCCATCTCCATTTGAGAGAAGCAAGTCTAATATTGCTCCCTCTTGAGTGGGCTCCAATACTAGTTGTCTAAGGCATGCCTCCTGTAGGGCATCTAGAATAACTCCACTCTGTGAAGTGGCAGCTGCAACTGCACTCCAGTTAACATCTGGCATATTCAGATCACCCATCAGCAATATCTTCCCTTTTTCTGCCATTCTAAGTATACTTTCTATCATTTCCTTGTCCATTTCCTCCCCCTGAGAAGGGGGTCTGTATACAACCCCTGTGCGGATTGTGGTGCCATTGCCTGTCTCCAAATTGACCCACAGTGCTTCTTCTCCTCCCTGTTTACCCTTTTGTTCTGTTACTTTTATTCCTTCCCTTATGTAAAGAGCTACTCCTCCTCCTCTTTTACCCTCCCTGTCCCTCCTGTAGATAGTGTATCCTGGTATGTTTACGTCCCAGTCATGGTTTTGTGTGTACCATGTTTCTGTGACTGCCACGATATCCAGATGTTCCTTCTCCATCAAGGCCACTAATTCAGGAAGCTTGTTACCCAGACTATGGGCATTGGTACTCATTGCTCTCCATTTTTTGATGGCTTTACCTTCTGTTGCAGCATCCCCCATAGAAGGTAAAGCCATCAAAAGTAAGCAATAATACCCAACAGGGCGGGCAGTATTGTGCTATACCGGACCACCCAGGGGTGTAATGAGGCCCGACGACACAGGCAGAGGGCCTTATAGCCCCTGAAAGGTCCGGTATAACACAATACCACCCACTCTGGAGGGTATTATTGCGCTTAGAAAATGGGGACTGTAAAACAAAAAAAGTTTAATAATAAAATGTTAATACAAAATCAATTTAAAATCAGTTTTGAAATAAAATAGTTCCTCCGCCTGTATTACAATTGTGTGTGTGTGTTTTATCTAGTGTGTTTTGTCCTTCTAGAGCCCCTGTAGCTGTTGGTCCTGGTTATTGGTTACTGCCCCCCCCCGCTTTTGTGAGCAACAGAAAACAACGTTGTAAAGCTCTACTTCTCTTGTATATGGAGTGCCCGATGATCGCCGATTGCGGTAAGTTGCATATTGCAGTAATACTAAGCAGCCAGGGAGAAGCACACTCTTCACATTAAAAAAAAAATGATGAGAAGCGGTTTGTGAAGCCAATCGATTGGACGACGTTTTGATTTTCTTCCAAGTGCTCTTTGCCGACTGACTAAATTATTTAAATGAGTAGAGAAGATTGGGGGAAGCACTTCTCTCCGTGGGGGCAGCTTAAAAAAATGGACTGGAGGAGATGGATGAAGGTTTGTGGCAGGTAACGGCAAAACGGATTGCCATGCAGAGGGAGCATCAGCAGCAGGGAGACTGTGTATGTGATCGGACGTTTGGAGGTGCAGTTAACATTTACTTGTTAACAGTGTGACAGTGAAATTGTGAATTGTGAAACCTGCTGTGCTTATATTGCTGTTTGGGGGGGATCGCTCGCTAAGGGATGTGATTCCAGATGGCGGTGCTAGCCAGTTCAAAGTTCTAGTGGCCCCCTAATACTTAGAACGGTATGAGGCAACAGAGACTGCACTAGTTATTTGCCAGTCTCTGCTGTCTCATACCGGACTGGGTAATTGGTGAGTTCAGCCAGTCACAGATGAGGAATTACTTTCCCCATTTTCTAAATTGTTATTACAGAGTCCATGAGGCGCCACTGTTCAGTCGTCATAGACATGGAGGCCCCAGAACTTTCATGGCTAGTGTGCATAGCAAGATATTCTGAGATGGCTTTGTATTGTTCGTACAACCTCTCTGCCATGTATAAAGTGGAGTTCCATCAGGTGACAACTTTCAGCATCAAGCGGTGCTGAGGCAGGCTGTTTTGTATCTGCAACTGCCACAGCTGGTCACGGGCCTTTCCAGATCTTGAAAAGGGAGAGCAGATATGTTGTGCAATTGTCAGCGTTTCCTTTATATCAGGGTGCTGCAGAAACTCCTGAGCCACAAGATTTAAACAGTGGGCCATGCATGGAACATGAAAAAAAAAACACCATTTGTGATGCTTTTCACTACATTTGACCCATTGCCACTTGCTATGAACCCAGCTCTCAGGGACAGAGGGTTTAGCCATTTGTCAATTTCAGTCAGTACCATGTCCAACATGTTCTCACCAGTGTGTGAACAGGTCACGCTGCGCATAGCAATCATTGCAAGCTGTTGAATTCCTGGAAGATTGTTACCGTGACAATTCACCTTACTGCACTGATTATTCACACTACCAACATCCCAAACAACCCCCAGCACCTGCGCCCAGTGTGCAGTTATACACAAATATGAACTCCCCGCTGTTTTGCCACTTGTCCACATATCCATACTTAAATGGATGAATGGAGAGGAGGAATGCTGAAGAGCATGTCTTACTGAGTCGGACACAGTGCGGAACAACTCGGGGACAGCACGGGTAGAAAAGTATGTCCTGGATGGGACTTTCCATTTTGGACAGGCATGTGCAGCAAACCACCAGAACCCAGAATTCTCCACAAAGGAGAAGGGCAAAAGATCAACTGCCAGCATTTCCACTACAGCAACATTGAGTTCACGTGACACTGTATGATGATTAGGGTACTTCAGCTTATGTCTTGTAAAAACACTCTATAGCGATGAAGCGGACCAGCGTTTACAGAGTGTGTTGATCACAAATGGTTGTTTCTCTGTGATGAATGGCATTGGCAGGGGGTGGAGTGAGGACATTTGATGAAGACGGTTGCACAAGTGATGATGACAAACCCAGAAATGCTGTTATTTTGCCAGATTTGCCAACCGGGGTTGATGTACCACTTGTACTAGACATACTGCATTCACCACCACCAACACCACCACCACAAAAACTGCTACTCTCACCAGCACTGGACAACATTTCAAAGTCGTTATGGTCCTCCATCTCATCATGCTTGTAGTAATCCTCTGTTCTTATAACTGCACTACTGCACACGTTTAATTTCCTACTGGGCTTAACAGCCATGGAAGGGGCTAACATGTTGGCTATGGTTGCTGGTGATGCAGGTGAACACCCCACTGTGGTATTAGCTGCCAGCTTGTGCTGGGTCCACAGTGCCAAGTGCTTATTCTTAAGATGCGAATGCTGAGTCACGTGATGCACCAGGAAGCGTAGCGGGCAGCTAAGAGGCTCTCTCCCATCAAAGTTAAAAAAATAAACCTCTCGGTACCTTTTTACATCGCTCCTCCATCAGATCGCGGGTTCGATCAGGAGAGCGATCGCTATCCACCGGCGGAATGGAAGACCTGAAACAGGAACTGGAGGCAAAGCGTCCGTGGTGCAGCTCCTCCCCAGAGGCCCAGTCGGAGGACATAACTCCCTCGCGGATACATGCTGACCTCTCCCAAATAAAAGAAGCGCTGTTTAAATTAATTGAAGACGTAGCGGACTTCAAGCCCGCTCTAACTCAACTTGCGAGACGTGTCACTGATACTGAAGCCCGTATTTCCTCGCTGGAGCATACCTCCGAGAAGCAGGGCCCTGTCTTATCAGATATTAAGAGATCCCTGACAAAATTGGAAGATCGACTTGAAGATCTTGAGGGGAAAAATCGAAGGAACAACCTAGTGTTGCTCGGGCTGCCAGAAGGTGAGGAAGGGTTAAACACAATTGCATTCCTCCAGAAATTCCTTAAGAAAACGGTAGACCCCTCTCCCAATGGGCCAGAATACGTCATTGAAAGGGGGCACAGGGCCCTGAGAGTGAAACCCTCCCCAACGGACCCTCCAAGACCTATAATTTTTAAACTTTTAAACTACCTAGATCGAGAACAAATCTTGAAAGAGGCAAGGGCACTTTCAGCTATTTTATGGGAGGGAAGAAACTCCGGTAGTGCCTGACCTCACACTGAAAGAGTAGGATAGCGAGAGCAAGTTTTCGACCAATCACCTCAAAGCTCTGGGCTGCTTGGGATAAAACACCGTATGCTTTACCCAGCCAAGTTAGAAGTTACTCTCAAGGAGGGGAGAAAACGGTTTGAGACACCAGAAGAAGCGACAAACGTCCTAAAGGAATTACTTCCCGACCTCTTCCATAAGACCTGATAAGGACTGCCCGTGATAATATCACCAGGACATCTGCACCGTCTCAACTTTCTACATTCAGCAAACATGGAACCTCCCTTCGGACTTCTGAAAGGGGACTTTAATTAATATGGGCAATTGTGCTCTCCTCACCTGTTTTTTTTCTCCCCACCTCTTCCTCCCTCCCCTCCCCTCCCTTTTTCTTTTTCTCCTTTTCTCTTTCTTTCTCTTTCCCCTGGTTTCTTTTTTATTTTCTTCACAGATACTCGCAGCATACCAGACCCTCTAGGTCTTGGACATTGTTGTTAAAACCATACATTAATATGTTAGAGATGGTTTCCAATGGTGTCTCTAACAAAGGCCCTCAAAGCATCTACTTTTAGAGCTATCTCGGACAAGATGGCAGCTGTACCCTGCGGGTGTTGGATGCCTCTACCTGAGATAATTGCATGAGGGTTGGCCTGACCAAGGGTCCCTCAGTGTTCCTTATGGAACCCGTAATATACTTGAACCTGAGATCCTTATTGATACCTTTCTGGACCAGTTTGGATCCCATTACTCATATTATCTTTATCTTAGGTTATTGTTTAATTGTGGGTTCATGGGTTTTTTTACTGTGTAGCTAATTATGGTTATAACTTCAAAGGCTAGATTGCTGGGTAACTACATTAGTTTAATGACACTGTTTGTTAGCGTAATGTTTATAGCTAGTTCGTAATTTTTAGATACTTACAGATCTAAACTGTTCAATAATTAAAACTCAGTCGGGGGGTTGTGATTCTTAGGGTGCCTTTCAGACCACAATTATTATGTTCCTATATTTGATCCTATATAAATATAGTATTAGGTAATCAGGGATAGCTTGTTTAAGAAAGACTACTAAGTGATGCAATGTTCATTTAGTGAGAGGCTTGCTAGCCAATGCTTCCTTTTTGGAGAGGGAGAGGCCCCACCTTTCTGAGCGTGCCATGGACCATTTGTTCGGAGGCGGCCTGGGGCCGAGGACTATCCTAGTCGATAGGACTAGGGTAAGTGGGTTGATTCTGATGATGAGGTGTTTCCTTTTTTCCTTCTGGGGTATGTTGGGGTTATGGGGGGGAAGGGGTCTGGCAGCTCGTCAATCCTTTCTGAACACAATGCAACTCTTTGTATGGCTTCCGACTTGAATATCATTTCATGGAATATAAAAGGGGGTAGAGATAACAGAAAGAAGCATATTATTTTAAACCACTTGGCGCGTTATGACCCTTCAATAGTATTCCTGCAAGAAACACACATGACTCTGGAGCAGCTCCCATTTCTCAAAAAAAGATGGGTGGGCCAAGCCTATGGTGCGGGATCCTCCACGAGTAGAAAGGGTGTAGCTGTCCTAGTGGCCAATAAAATCCCTTTTTCTCCATCAGAGATAATTTCAGACCCCGAAGGTAGGTTCGTCCTTGTGGGGGGTAAGTTGGCAGGTGCTAACTTAGTACTAGGATCCATTTATGGGCCCAATCAGGATTCTCCAGTTTTTTTTTCCAAGATGGCGGTCCGAATTGCTTCTTTAGCCGACAAACCAATAATCTTGGGGGGGGGATTGGAACTTGGTGCAATCCAACAGTTTGGACCGTTCGTGGTCCAAAGGTTCACCCCCCTCCCAGGCCCAGAAAGCATTATCAGAACTCATGTCCTCGACAGGTTTATCTGATCCATGGCGATTACTCAATTCCACCACTAGGGAGTACACCTTTTATTCACCGGTCCACAAAAGCTACTCCCGATTAGATTATTTTTTAGTGAGCCACCAAATACTTTCTTTAGTCCAAGACAGTACTATTTTTAGTCGAGTAATCTCTGACCACTCTCCTATTGGCCTTCGGTGCCGACCACTGTCATTGCCACCTAGATCATATTCCTGGTCATTAAATAACCATTTACTTAAGGACCCTCCTCTGTTGGACCGATTCAGGACTTTTATGTCCAATGCTATTAATTGCAATTGGGGGTCATTACGAGCAGTGGACCGAGTCTGGGCGGCGCTGAAGGCCACATGGAGAGGGGAGTTTATCAGGCTGGCAGCAAACCATAAAAAAAGCATTACACGCTTAACATCCAACTGTCTAAACAGGCTCAAGATTTTGGATTCTATGGGTGAAGCATCAAGATCCTACTCTCAGGAGCAAAAGCTTGCCTCCCTAAAGGCATGGTATGAAAAAATCATGAAAGAGAAGGTAGAGAGATCAGCTTCCATCTTAAGGGCAACTTATATAGGACAAGGTAGTAAAGCTGGGAAACTCCTGGCATGGCAGTTAAAACAGAGCGTGGCAAGATGGGTAGCAACGTTAAAACACCCCCAATCTGGTGATATGACTTCTAACCCGGTGGATATCTTGAATATCTTAGTGGATTTTTATAAAAACCTATATTTAAGGGAGCCACTCTCACCTGATGTGGCTTCTAGAATGAAAGAGTTCCTTACCAATATTCCCTTCCCTAAACTCCCCCAAAATTTCAGTCGGATGTTAGAGGCCCCTTTAACACTTGAAGAAGTAGCACAATCTATTGACGCCTTGAAACTCGATAAAGCACCGGGCCCAGATGGGTTTACTGCATTATTTTATAAGACCTTTAAAGAAACATTGGCGCCATTGCTACTCCAAGTGTATACCTTTTGGTACGAACAGGGGATAGAAGACCACTCCCTTTTCGAGGCCAGAATTATCCTTCTGCCAAAACCCGAGAAAAACCCAGATTTGGTGAATAATTATAGACCTATATCCTTATTAAATATTGATATAAAAATTTTTATGAAAATTCTGGCAAACAGAATGAAGGCAGTCTGGAGGAACTTACTAAGTCCCGAGCAAGTTGGATTTGTGACAGGAAGGTCGTCTGCAGACCATTTTAGAAAGTTGTTCTATTTAATCCAAGAGTCTAAATGCCCAGATATGGAAGCATCCCTGATTTCGTTAGATGCTGAAAAAGCATTCGACAGAGTGGAGTGGGACTTTATGCTTGAAGTACTTTCTAAATTTGGGATTCCAGAGAAATTCCTGGGATATATCCGGATATTATATACAAGACCCTCTGCGAGGATTCTTTGCAACAATCTAATTTCTTCCCCTCTTTTGTTAATGCGGGGAACGCGACAAAGATGCCCACTCTCACCATTTTTATTTAATTTATATTTAGAGCCCCTTATCAGAGCCATTAAGATGGACGTAGGAGTCCACGGGGTGCGTATAGGGGAATCCGAATATAAAGTGTCCGCTTTCATGGATGATTTGTTACTCCACATCTGGCACAGCCAGCCTCCCCCTTCCACAGTTTTCTCTATTATTTCACGATTCAGTGAATTTTCAGGATATAAACTTAACAGGAGTAAAACCATGGTCTATCCACTCTCCCTCACTTAAAACAGTCTTGGTGTACAAACCTAGGGTTATGTTGGCAGAAGGGCTGCTTGCCATACTTGGGCATAAAAAATCTCTAAGGATCTAACGGAGTTACCAGACCTAAATCTTAAACCCTTAATCAAATCGATTAAAGAGGATCTTAAAAGATGGGCCAGACTTCCCTTAACTTTCTGGGGAAGGTCCAACGTAATTAAAATGACTATTCTACCAAGAATATTTTATTTTCTTTCCAACCTCAATGTATACCTTCCAAAATCCTTTTTTGATCAGTGTCATAAATATTGTGCAGAATTTATATGGAATGGCAATCCTCCTTGTAGAGCTTACCTTAAACTTACTCAACGTAGAGAATATGGGGGCCTACAATTACCAGACTTCTACATTTATTATCTGGCAAGCCACGTGGCTAGATCCGCTTTATGGGCCTCAGTTCCCTTAGTGAACACCACAAGTGAAACTTTAGATTGTATGATGGCCCAGAGAACTACTTTGGACCTGGAGTCCTCTTATTTTCTCCTTGGTCCAAAGTTCCTCTTGGACTTAAGGATACCCACTTGGTTGGGATATTAAGGCTCTTCATCAATTATACTCACTCCTAAATATTCCTTTTAAAAAAGATTTGATGCAACCTATTACTAATAACCCTAACCTACTGGTTGGGAATCAACCACTAAGAAAAAGTATAGGCAACCTCCCCCAAAAAGTTAGACTAGCCGACTTTGTCTTGGATGGCCGCCTAGCTTCCTTCTTAGATCTGACGGGAAAGTTCGAGGTAGGCCCCAAAGACAAGTACCGGCTTTACCAAATTCAGAGGTGCATTTTCTCCTTTCTGAAAGGTGGACTAGGGTCAGAGAAGGCCAGTAGTCTTGTAATGAGAATAAAAGCTCTAGCACTATCTAACAAGGCAATATCTAAGATCTACAAATTTATTTTAACACAAAGAGACTCTAAGGTCTCTCCGGCCCCGCATTATTGGAAGGTGAACCTATCCCTACAGTGGCCTGAAGAAACCTGGACAAGGATTTGGCAGGATTTATACACATATACCAAGCAAGATAGATTGCGAGGCCTTCAATTTAACATTCTACATAACCTGTACCTCTCTCCAGCCAAGCTTTCCCGTATATACAAACACAGATCCCCCGAATGTCAAGACTGTGGTGCCCCTCTGGCAACCACCCTCCACAAATTATGGGACTGCCCTAAAGTGGTCAAATTTTGGGATTCAATCCGTTTATGGATGACCCCTTTCTGTGATGTTACACCACTTTTGAACCTGGAGACCTGTATCCTTGGCAGGTTTACATGTGTCCCATCAGTAACTCACAAACAGCAGATAGCCCTAATCTCGTTGGTATCCAAGCTGCTACTTCTCCGTTATTGGTGCAAGAGAGGACTCCTCGTGTAAGAATGGTGGGATACTTTCTTGGAAGCCTTAAATGCAGAGAGGTCGGTGGCCATCCTGTTCAATTCAAATAATAGATTTGATAAATGTTGGGGTAACTTCTACCAGCTGTTAAAAAACAAATTTGGTTATTAATGTATTTAGTAACCACTTAATTAATACTATATAGATAACAGTATCTAGTCTCGTACTACCTTTCTTTAGTAGGATGGCCGACCTGCTTCTCTGTAATGATATCCTCCTTCCTCCCTCCCTTCTCTCTTATTTTCTCTCCCCCCCTGCTACTACTACTTTGTCTGTCCCTTTTTATTCCTTATGTATTGTGACAACAAGGCTTAGGCAACCTGGACTTATTTAGCCTTTTTATAGATAATGGGCTGCCAGACCAAGAGGGTGGGTTGGGTTAGGGGTGGGTGGGTTTAACTCATACAGCACCTTTGTACTCTACTATATCATGATATTCATGTACGGGGTTTTGTGGGATGGGGATTTTATGTATGTAATGGTGCTTCAATAAAGTATAGTTATTTGCAAAAAAAAAAAAAGCGAATGCTGTCCTCCTGTGCCTGGATGGCTCCCCTTTTTACCTTGACTCACACGCACATGGCAAACCTGGCAGATTGCAACTGAATCATCATTTGCATCTTGAACAAAAAAATCCCAAACAAGGGATTGTGATGCTCGGCCTTTAACATGTCCATGATGTGGCTTATTTAAGTCCATTATTTTAAGAACTGAATTGTAGGGGGGCATGTGATGTTTCGGGCACTGCACACCTGGACTACAACTGAACACCACGACTACCTATCATATTGATTACTGGGTCATCATCACCATCAACTGAAACTGGTAGATCACAAGTTTATACAGGGGGGAATTCCTGCAAACAGACTCAGATACAGCCACTTTTAATTTATTTTTCTCCGGTTCCCAACTGGGGTCAATTACATCATCATCATATTCATCAACGTCATACACATCCACATCTTCTGCTTGGATGCTAGCATGTGGACGCATGTTGCAACAACAGCAACATCATCATCATCACATTCATCATCAGCATCTACACCACCATCACCTGATATTTTTTCACCAAACTGTGAATCACTGCACGGAAAATGCATGAAGTTAAGTGCCACGGTAGATGGAATATCACATTGTATGCTATTGTTGACATGATTATCAGAATCCTCAGGTTCAGTTACTGGGATGTTACTGGAAGTATGACATCATCTATGCTGCCACTCACTTGCATTGCTTCATACTCAATATTTTTGGATACGGTACACTGGTCAGAATTAGAACTTGATGCAACAATACTAATACTACCTCCACCACAACTAACACCAGTAACACTAACATCACCGGCTGGGAAAACATCATCTCCTCCAACTAGGAGTGAAGCTACTGATTGGGCTGTAAAAAACATTGCAGGAGAAATACCTTTCCTCACATCAGAAATGCACTTCTGCATCTGCGTACTACTACCAAGCCCACAGACCATCTTACTACCAATATTGCCATGGCCAGAAACAGCTTTGCTTACATGTCTCTTTGCAGGCATTTTGGGGGACCAACCACAAATATTATTACCAAATTCAGATTTTGATATGTTCACTCTCTGATTGGAGGGACACTGGATGTGAAGACAAATAAACAACTGTGGCTTCAGCAACAGATAAGAGACTACTCTGAGACTGTCATGGAATTAAAACAACTTCAGTAACCAGTGGTGCTAATGAGGTCACAAAAACAATCCACCTGGTAAAAAATACCTTTTGAACGTGGGGGGGGGGGCACTGAATGCAGACAGTGCTGATTTTTATGGCACTACAAGCAGCAAAACTAAGAACAGATACCACGATCGCAGTACAAAATCAGGCAGCTGAAGTGGATAGCAGGTTCACACTGCTGTGCCTGCAATTACACTAGTCTGTGGCACAATAAAAGGTGTATTATTTGATGCACGCAACACTGCAAACACACTCACACAGAACAGTCTGTGTACAATGCTGAATGAGGAATGCATCGCAAATGCAAACGTTCAGTACTATGCCACGTTATGTATTGCAAATTTGTAATGTAAACAACCTGAACTTATGAACTGCTGCACCACATCCATACAACAAACAGCAAGAAAAGTTCTACTATTACTGACAATATTAATATGTGTGCATTAACACAGTCAGTTATACAATAAAAAACATAACCAAAAAACAAAGAAATCACTATTTCTCCAACTTATATCTACCTACACCACAGATACACCCCTCCCCCAAAAAGCACACTTTCACAGTCTTTCACCACACACACACTCCTCACTGTCGTAAATTAACATTCAAAAGCCACACAAAAACAAAAACCCTCAATGATAGGAGCACAGGAGGGTTTCCTACAATCGATGAACTAAAGTTGGATCCCCCCAAAAAGGCAAAAATGCTTTTTGAACAGCTTTTACAAGATTCCTATCACAGACAGCTATCAGAGCACATTGTCTCCTATTCCTTTCTACTCATACTACCCTGAACTGAGGCTGTGCAGATCAATACAGAGCCCATGTGACCGAAAATCCCATGAATCACTGTAAAATTCACCTTTGGAGCTCAAAAACAAGGCAAAAGTGAGGTGAAGTGCACTGCCTGCAATGCACTTCATCTTAAAATTGGCAGAGTAATGGCTTCCAATGGACTTCGCGTTCCTCATTATAACGCAAAGTACTCCACTTCACGTTGCACAGCATTGCGCAAATCTGCCTTTGCTCCGCGAATCGCTTCGCGGAGCAGATTGACCCCACTTCGCCCACCACAATTCAAAGCAGGAAAGTCATGTCCGAGGAACCTAATAGATTTCTTTGACTGGGTGACCAAAGTAGTAGACCAGGGAGGGGCTGTGGATATGGCCTACCTAGATTTTAGCGAGGCATTTGACACAGTCTCACACAAAAGATTAATATACAAGTTAGCCAGCCTTGGAGTTGGTCCCAAGGTGGAAGCCTGGGATAAAAACTGGCTGGACAACAGGACACAAAGAAGTAATAGTAAACAGAGTCCCCAGTGAAGAAAGGAGGGTAACTAGTGGGGTACCACAGGGTTCTGTACTGGGACCGGTCCTCTTTAATGTATTTACAAGTGACCTTGGAGAGCATCTGGAAGGAAAAGTATGTGTTTTTGCAGATGACACAAAGATCTGCAACAGGGTTAATACATAAGGTGGGGTGGAAAGGATGAAAAGGGACTTGGCAAGTTTGGAGGAATGGTCAAATATATGACAGCTCAGGTTCAGTGCAAATAAGTGGAGGGCAATGCATCTGGGAAACAAAAACCCAGGGGAAGAGTACACAATGGGGGTGAGTTAATAACAACAACAAAATTGAAGGAGACCTAGGAGTAATTATATCAGATGACCTAAAGATGGGCAAGCAATGTGAGAAGGCAGTAAGGAGGGCTGGGGGGTGCTGGGATGCATAGGGAGAGGCATCAACAGTAGAAAACAGGAAGTTGTTATCCCTCTGTAAAGACAGTTGGTGAGACCCCATCTGGAGTCCTGCATGCAATTCTGGAGACCCCATCTCCACAAAGACATAGAGATGGTGGAGGCTGTTCAGAGGAGGGCAACCAAAATGGTGCAGGGTCTGTACCAGAAGACATACGAGGAGAGACTAAAGCAGCTTAATATGTATACCCTTGAGGAAAAGAGGGAGAGGGGGGACATGATAGAAACTTTCAAGTATCTCAAGGGAATTAACAAAGTACAAGAGGGCTGCATCTTTCAGAAGAAGAGATGTGCAAGAACAAGGGGGCACAATTTGAAGATAGAGGGGGACGGCAAGAGGTAATGTTAGAAAGTATTTTTTCACAGAAAGGGTTTTGGATGCATGGAACAGCCTTCCTGAGGAGGTTGTGGAGTCAGGAACATTGGGAGAATTCAGGAATGCATGGGACAGACATAAGGCAATTCTAGTGGGGGGGTAGGAGGAAGTAAGCTGTGGATAAACTAGAATCTGCAGCTTATCCATCAGGTAGGTAAATGGGCAGACAGGGTGGGCCAAGTGGTCCTTATCTGATGTCAAATTCTATGTTTCTATGTTTCTGCTGGTACTGTATTGAAGGGATACTATCTGTGTTTATGCGCCTACGTTATTTAATTGATTTAGATCTACATGTCTTTAACTCTGTTCAGGGAGCAAGCTTAGAGGTTGAAAAAAAAAATGCTGTTCAACTGAGGCCTGAGGCAGCTTTAAGCCCCTTACCATTTTGTACTGCACATGCTTTAAAGTTCTGAATGCATCCTAATGCTAGCCCCAAAATACTGTAGTAGTTTGTATTAACTGTGTGCTTTAATTGCAAATCCCCCCTAATTTAATTTGAATTCAGGTCATTGCATGTTATCTCTGCGCCTGTATCCAGCCCTTCCTTCTCCCTACCTTATTTAATTCTGCCCATTTCTTCTCTCCCCAACTCCTCAGGTGGTCCCGAGGGCAACAGGATCTCCCGCCCTCCCCCCGAGCCCCATAGAACACCGAGTCTCCCCAGGTACTGAGCTGAAGTCTAAGGCAGAACACCAGCTTGTTGTCTGCTGTGTGAGTGTGTGTCCCCACTGGCGCTCTGCGCCGGCTGCCCCACCACCCCCACCATCACCCTTGGTGAGCTGTCACTTACATAGGCTGTCTCTTGTGACTGCCAGAACCAATCATTTACATAGGCTGTCCCTTGTGACTGCCAGAACCAATCACTACATATGCTGTCCCTTGTGACTGCCAGAACCAATCAGCCCACTTTTTCCTTTGCAGGTTATTCTCTTCCAACACTAGTGGCTGCCCTAGCAGCTGCTGCTGCCTAAACGCAGCTTAACATGTTGCCTCTCTCTCTAGCCATAGTCTGCCTGCTTACAACTACATCATCCTGCCCACCATCCTCCTACCCTGAACAGCAACCAAGCTCCCTAACAATCAACAATGTGATTTCCACACTGCACTACCACACAACCTCCTCCTTTGAGCAGCCCCTTCTTTATCACAGGCATAACTGGGAACTTGGAGCTGCCATCCTCCCCCTCTACTTTCATGCAGGGTTGACAGCCTTAAGTGTCCCCCCCCACTCAGCTCTTCGCCTACCTCAAGCACACCTCAGCAACCTCCTGCCCACGGGAAGTTACAATGGGCCATGCTTCTAGCAAAACAACTATTGACCCTACTGCTCCTCCTAGCCAGGGATGTTGAGAGTAACCTTGGTCCAAACTCCCCCCACACTAGACACCGCTATACCCCTGCTCTCCATTTACAATGGGGTTTCAAAATAGCACACCTAAATATTTGCAGCCTCTTGAACAAACTCACAGCACTCCAACCAAGCGTCCTATCACTGTGCCCTGATATCCTAATTGTTATTGAAACCTGGCTGAAGCCCCACAATCTGGATGCAACGTTCTCTATCCCTGACTACTCCCTCATTCGGCAAGACCATCAGGGTAAAAGGAGGGGTGGGGACACTGCCATGTTCATCTTGTCCAAGATCCAGTTCACCCCAATCATGTTATCCTTGCCCACACAGTCTATAGACTCTCTGTTAATCAAAATCTCACTCCCTCACTCAATTTCCTTATACATAGCAAGGTCCTACTGCTCCCCAGGTACCCTGCTGCCTTTGTCCTGGACCACTTTGGCGCCCTAAAATCCCTCACGACCAGTGGTGAGCTACATATCCTTGGTGATTTCAACCTGAACTGGCTCTCCAGTGCTAGTTACAAATTATGAAGCCAGGTGAATGCGTTAAACCTGTCCCAACATATCACAGAACCAACTTACCAGAGCCACAAATCCAAGAACCATACCCTATTGGACTGGGCCACAACCTCTCACCCCCATTGTATACTTGACACAGACCTCCTACCGGACTCTCTCAGCGATCACCACATGATATACATGGTGCGGAAAATATTCAGACCTAATGCTCTGTCCACCCCATACTCTACTCACTAGGTAATATAAATCCCTGGACCTGACAGCGCTCCTATCTGACCTGAATAATGTCAATTGGTCCTACATCCCACGGGCACCTGCCATCGATGCTGCCCTCGAATTCTTCACATCCAGATCCCTTGCCATCTGGGACTACTGTGCACCACTCAGAAGGTCCAGGGTAAGGGTTGCCCACTTGCACTGGGTGACTGCTGATCTCATAGATGAATTTCAAGTCAGAGACCGAGCCTGGAAGACCTATAAGGTAACAGGTTCTCAAGTGGCACTTCAGCACTACCGTTCACTGTGGAATGCCTGCACAAGGCTTATCCGGCAGGCCAAAACTAATTACTTCCAAGCCTCCTTCCACTCTAACTTTAATCACCCAGCAAAGTTTTGGAAGTCCATTAAATCTCTTTTCTCCCCTCCAGCCCAACCCCCCCCCCACACCTGCCCTCAACGTAGCAGATAACATTGTCACTGCTCCAAGCACTGTGGCCACTGAGCGTAACTCCTTTTTCACAAACTGCACATCCTCTCTCTTGTCCTCTATTCTGCCTGACCCCATGCAGCCACGCCCTTCTATCCCACCCACTCCTCCATCCTCCCACTTCTCCTTTCAACTAGTTACCCCTACAGAGGTATTAAAAGCACTTGGATCATTCAATCCCTGCAAAGATAAATGCCCCTTGGGACTTGACTCCAAAATGCTCCACCTATCTGCCTCAGCCATTGCCAACCCACTGGCCACTCACTTTAACCGCTCCTTCACGCATGGATCAATCCCTTCTAAATGGAAACATGCCACAGTCATCCCCCTCCATAAAGGTGGCGATCCCTCCTCTCCGGGCAACTACCACCCTATCTCATTTCTCCCCATCCTAGCCAAAATCCAGGAATGCCTCATGCTCTCTCAGCTCTCCTCCTTTCTTGACTCCACCTCCTTCTTCACTCTGTACCAGGCTGGTTTTAGGAAGCCACACTCCACCATCACCTCTCTACTAAGACTCACTGACTCCATCCTCATTGGAATGGATAATGGGGGCATCACCTCGGCTATTTTCGTCGACCTTTCAAAGGCCTTTGACACGGTCTCTCATGACCTGCTACTGTCCAAGCTCTCCCTCGCCGGGCTATCAGGTTCTGCCACCAGTTGGTTCCATTCATACCTGGCAGGCAGGTCCCAATCTGTCTGAATTGGCTCTTTCACTTCCACCTCCCTCCCTGTCACTACAGGGGTCCCCCAAGGCTTGTTCCTTGGCCCTATGTTGTTTTCCATCTTCCTAAATGATCTGCCTTCAGCCTACCCACATACTTCCATTCACATGTATGCAGACAATACAGTACTGTATGTTTCAGGTCCATCCTCCTCTGAAGTATCAACCAGACTCCAGCAGGACTTCATCAATGTCCAACTCTGGTTTTGTTCTAATTAGCTCTTTCTAAATCCTTAGAAAACTGTCTCCCTCACATTCGGCATGAGGGCAAAACTCTCCCAACTTCACACCACCCCTGTCTTCCACACCTTTGATGGTTCCCCTCTGGAGGCACGTACATCATTCCGCTACCTTGGGGTCTGGCTAGATCAGCACCTTTACTTTTCTGCTCATATTGATGTGATCCACAAGAAACTGTACCCCATGCTGGGTGCTTTATACCGCACCAGAAGTTGCATCCCCCTGTCAATGCGCATGGCAATCATATAAAAAATGATTCTCCCTATACTGAACTACGGGGACCTAGTCTACAGTGCAGCTCCCAAGTCCACTTTCACCAGACTTGATCCTCTCTTCCACTCATTCTGTCATTTCCCCCTGGCCTGCCTCCCACAACCCATCACTGTGACCTATATCGGTCCTTAGACCTCTCTTCTCTCCAGGATCAGAGAATAATCCACTGTGCCAGGACCACAGCAAAATTCTAGGCACAGTCCCTCCCCTGTTACCTTGCAGCCATCCTAGCAGCTCTCCCCCCCCCCCACTTATTCACTCAGGAACATGGATTCCTGGCTTCTCGTCATCCCTCACATGTCCACCACTACTGGCCAGGCTGCCTTTAAATATCGCATGCCAAAATTATGGAACTCTTTGCTGGTAGACATTAGGCATACTACCAGCACACAAATGCTCAACTCTCTCCTCAAGATGCACTTTGTCACTACATGCTCTTGCAACTTGCATGGCTAAGGGCCTAGAGTCATGCCCGTCACCAACTTCTGCCCAGCTTACTGAGCTGCTCTGCTGCAACCTTGTATTTTCACAGACACCTATCTATGCTGTACTAGTGTATTCTGTTCCACAACCTAGCACTGTGGATACTGCTATGCATTATAGGACCGCTCAGCTGGTAGCTAGTGGTCCAGTACAACTGTACCACTGTGTTCATAGATACATGTATATTATTGCCTATTTTCTTTACAGCACATCTAAGCTATACATATTGTACATTTACTCCATCATATTTTTCTACTGTTGCCTAACTGTATATTCAATTGTATGTCTATTTGTACTTCTACTGTATTTTTTCACCCACTCCCCCCCACCACCAGGGCGCATCTGGAATCGAGCGGTACCCTGCTCAGTATGCCTGCCTGGTAAAACTCTTACATGAATAAATAAATAAGCTGTGGGGTGAGTGGCAAAAAGAATGGGAACAAAAGAGAGAGAGGAGCATGGGCAAAAGACAAGGAGGATCACAAACCAGGCAGAAAGTCAGCACAAGTGAGCAGAAGTCCAGCACAAACAGAAGGCAGAGTCTGACAGAGCTTCTGGCTGCAAAGGAAAAACTGCTTCTGAGTGAAGCAGGAAGGAAGGTATTAAATAGCAGAGGTGGCAGGTGTGGCAGGTTGCTTCAGCCCATTGAACCACAGACTAAGCCTTTCATAAAAACATGTCAAATGTTTCTTAGTGATGACTCTTAAAATTATGGCATGTATGCACTTTAAGTAAGTAATAAGCCATGACAGAGTGTGCATTATACAATTTTAATGCACTCCCTAGGGCTGTAGTAAGGTGCAAGGCCGAAAACTGAGTGTCCTTGAGCTCCTGGGAAGTACATTAAAGTCATATGATGCACACTCTGGAGAGGTTTATTATACTTATAAAATAGCTCTGAGTAAGTTTTTTTGGGGGGGAAGAAGATTCAGTACTTGACCATGTGTTTATAGAGATTTAATGCACAGTCAGCTGATGTCTATCAGTCAATGAAATTTCTATTTTTTTATTTCCATTTTATCATTTTTCATATCACATGGTGTAAAAAAGTAATCAACACAGACTTTTATGTGCACTGCCTCTTTGTTTTTAGCTGATGGAGAGAAACCTAGTGAGAGAGACATAGGTGCTAATTATGGTGGTACCTTTGCCCACATTGTGTACATGAAATCACAGACTGGGATGGTCACGAGAGCTGCTGGCTCTGGCAGAGGGGCTAGGACTACTACCAGCTGTTAACAGCAGGTGGGCTGGAGTACACACTGCGACACTACACCCAGCACACCTACCAGTAAGTGAGGAAATGCTGATGTGTCATCCAGCATAGGGGTGGTCACTGGGCTACAGTGGGGAGACTGGCCTAGTATTGAGTAGCTGCCCTCAGCACTAGGGAATCACTAGAATACCTGTCAGTGAGATGTCCCCACAGTGGTGATTGATTTGATTGTTTTGATTTATTAATAATAAGGATGCAACCTTACACAAGCACATGCAGGTTGAAGTTCAATACAATGTATAAAATCACAAAAAGCCTACATAAATTAATATATTGTCACCACCAGCTGACCAGATCCTGTGGTGTCACAGATTGTGCATTAAAGTTTGAAGTCCAAAGCTAATAGCATTGTGGAAGAGACTGATAAAGTTATGTAGTACAGAACAAGCTCTGACCTGAGGTAAATCTCCCCACTGGTGTGCAAAAAGGCAACTAGAAGGGTTTGTGTGGCTCCAGTTTTGAGAGGCAGACATGACCTTTACAAGGCAACCCTAAGGTCTTGAGTCATGTCCATGGTCAGGATCGAACCTGGGTGTACAGTGCTGACCAGGAGAGCTTTCGAGGACTGGGGCCCTACACATTTGTAACTGAATATGCTAGCAAAGCATGACTACCACTTAAACCACCTTGCATGTCAATTTTTCTTGTCTGAACAAAGTTTTGAACTTAACTTACTTCATGGTCAAGGAATGCACAGAGTGTTTTTAATGCAGGGGAACCCACTGGTGAGCAGTTCACCTTACTCTAGACACAGAGAGTCTCACAAGTCCATGCCTGCCCCTTCCCCACTGTCACTAAGAGAGGGTTAACCTATGGTGCCATCCTCCACTGGAAAATACAGTACATCAGCAGCTAAGAGAAACCCAATAACTGGGGATTGGGGCTGCAGGAGTAAACTCAGGATGGATTACATACAAATAGTATAAAATAGTTTCAGATAGCTGACATTACCTCTGAGATATATTGTTTCATCAGTCGCACAAAATGCACAATTTTCTGAGCGTTTTTTTTTTTTTCTGCAATTAACTGTAACCTGTTGACAATGCAGTGGCCTGGGTATACTTGCTGCCAGTTAGGACACAACTATGTAAAAACTATGGTGCCATCTGTGCTCACATCTGTGGTCATTCCCGAAAATAGAAATAACAAAACTTGGTTAGCAGCCACAATTACTCTCCAGTAGGTTATAACTTGTAATTATTACATTTGTTTTTGAGAGAAATTAAACCTCACCCAGATTGTGTGATCTTAAATTATAGGTCTGCTATTACTATGGGGTTCTTCTCCCTAAACACTAGTGCTCAGAGTGGGAAATATAACAAGTTATAAAACCCACCAGCACTTCGGAAAGATCATCTAAGAGCAGATCTATGATGAGCAGAGAGAACTTCATTGTAGTGCAAAGTTACAACTGATAACTGCTGTAAAATAACATTACACACAGTGATGTTATAGAAAATTATGTGTTTCAAATAATAATCAAATTGTCACTTTTACCTCTGTACTTGGTTGATGTTCTCTAAGTTTAAATGAGGTGATTCTTTTACTGATTATCTTGGTTATTTTTCTGTAATTCTTGAGTGAAATCCATTTGACAGCTGGGAATGGTCATTGCTGGCAAATGGATTCCCCATGGATGTTCCTGCCATCCCTCAGTGGTTCAGTTAATGGTAGTATCTACAATGAGACAGATCATGCCATCAGTGTCCACATCTCTACTCATGATGTGTCTCTGTGTCTCCCACACCATGCAGATGGTGTGCAAACTGCAGAGTCTGAGTGTAGAGAGCTACAAAAGAGAAGGAGACATCATCATTGGGGGCATCTTTCCGGTTCACTACAAGAAGGTTTCTCCTCCACCCAACTTCACTGTGCTGCAGTATCCAGTCCTATGCCAAACGTAAGTAAAACTTCACTTTTCTAAACAGTATTGTTTCATAGCTGTACAGGATATGACATATTGCAATGCCATCAGGGTGTCTGAAGGATTTGCTTCATTGCTATGTGACATACCATATGTACCATATGCAGTTATGAATCCTCTTTATTACAAACATCTCAAAGTGTTTTGCAATCAACACACATTCTATACTACGCAATTATTGAAGTGCAGCTACCTGTGGGGTGGAAAACAGCAGCCATTCTGCACCAGCAGACTACACAATAACTCACCACACACAGCTCAGCATCAAATGATCACTGAAATGCAGTTACCTCTGGGATGGAACACTGCATTCATTAGGTACCAGCACATTGCTCAACACACAGACCTCTATACTGAATCATCACTGCAGTGCAGCTACTTCTGAGATTGGATGTAGTAGCTCTTCTGCACCAGCACATTGCACAATAATAACTGCTCACACACCTCAGCACCATACAATTACTGAATTGCAACTACTTCTGGGGTGGAATGTAGCAGCCATTCTGCACCAGTAGACTACACAACCACTAACTCAAAGCGCACACACCAAAGCCAACCAATTACTAAAGCGCAGATAACTGGTGGAATGCAGCAGCTATTCTGTACCAGCACACTACACAACAGTACACAACAGTAACTCCACACATACTCCTCAACACCAAATAATCACTGAAGTGCAGCTACCTCTGGGATGGAATGCAGCAGCAACTCTGTACCAGCACCCTACACAACAGTACATGACAATAACTCCACACATAGACCTCAACACCAAATGATCACTGAAATGCAGCTACTATTGGGGTGCAATGTAGCAATTATTCTGCACCAGCACAATACACAATAGTTATGCAACACACACACACACACACACCCCTCAACACCAAATTCTCACTGAAATGCAGCTACCTCTGAAATGGAATGCAGCAGCTGTTCTGTCCTAGCACATTCGTATGATGCCCCGATGTGTGTTATATAATTCATTCGGGTGGCTTAGACCAGATGATAGAAGGAGTGGACATCTCTTAAATTTTATGTTCAAAGTCTGGAAGGGTACTCATCCAGGGCACATTCTGGACCTTTTCAAAATCAGATCTGTTAGGAAGGACCTTAAATCTGCCAATGGTGTAGAGTTTAATATAAAATGGGAGCAGTCAGGTCTTCCACTATACTTAGAGGAGCAATCCTATGGAACTCAATTCCCTTGAAATTGAGACAGGGTAATTCCCTTAAAAAATCAAGTTATTTTAAAAAATGGTGGGAGGGACAAGCAACTATACCTCTTGAATGTTGCTCAGAAGTGATCACCTGAATAACCTAATGTCTTCAAGTTGTTGGTATTGAACTGTTTGATTGTTGCGAGGAGGTAGAATGTCTGGGTGATAATCTTTGGGAATGCTATATATGTATTACCTGTGTTAAATGACATATTTATTAATATGTATCTACGTTTCTCAACAAATGTATGTTTAATTCCAATGGGACCTAATTGAAAATGAGCTCCGCTCAATTGAGTTTTATCCATATTCATGTTCATTTTTCATGAATAAAAGATTTTACTACTACTTTTTACTACTAGCACACTATACAATAGCTACTCAACACACACACCTCTATACTGAACAATCACTGAAGTGTCACTCTAGTGTGGCAGCTCCCAAAACTGCGGCAGCTTCATAGTCCAGCAACCTATGTAAAGTCCAGAAATACTGAGCACTGTCTCTCCAGTACATTAAAATGACTTTCTTTATTCTTTTATCCAATTGTTTAATGCATAAATGGATATAAAATGACAGTATACAGACTGCTACCTTGATTACACACTCACCAACAATTTTGTACCAAATGCTCTTTGTTAAGGCATGATCTCTTGTCTGTGCATCACCCTTTTAACATGGTTAGTTTAAAAGGAACACACACTTGTGGGAATTGCACCAGTTGTAGATATTGTAAAAAAGGAGACAAGTTCAAGTGCCCCAAATCAAACAGAGTGTATGACATTAGGAATTTTATTGCTTGTGCAACAGACTGTTGTATACCAAGCCACATGTACTTGCTAAGGGTATCCCGTAATAATTGCGATGCAAAAATAGTGAAAACATGATAGCAACTAAAATATAGCAAAATTGTTATCATAATAGCCCATGTCCAAAATGGCAATAAGGGATTTCCTAAAACAGTGAATGTTAAAACAGCACCATAACAAATCCGACAGCTGGCATTCAATTCAAGATTCTTGATCTTCCCTGTCTGCTCCTTTTCCTGAACTCATGTCAACAGCATGAAGTGTGCTCTCCTACTACTTAGTCTGCAGAGCTGGGAAAGGTGTGGGTTTTCTTAAAGCACAGTGTGCTCTACTGCTGTTGGGTAATGCCAAAAGATGGATGTCTCCCCTTCAGTTGCTCAGCATACACAATCCACATCACAGCCAGCCCATAGTGCGGTGGCTCTGGAAGCCATGTTTCAGGTTTGTGACACTGGGAGATACTGTAGACAGTACCACTGTGGTTGCTGAATGCTGTGGGTGAATGGTAGTGAGAGCAGCTAAAGGAAGATGGAAAGTGAGCTGCTGCACAGCTGCAGTCATTGGTGGTTGAGCAGCGCTGAGAGCAGGTGAGTCATGGGAACCAGATGAAGGTGGCAGGGGTGGAGCTGGTGTTATTTTACTTTTTTTTTTTAATTTCTCATCTGTCTGTGCTCACAACTGAGCTGTCACTTATCTTGTGGAAACTGATCAAGGGTGTCAGTACTGTGAGGTGGGTGGGCATGTTAGATGCATGGGTAAAGGCTGCTGGTGATGTTATCTATGACTGTGTCGCTATGTTCACACTGGCATTTATGTGCTGGTGGAGCTTTTCAGCAGGTCAGTTGAGACAGGGAGGGTACCTAGGGATTGGCGAGAGGCATATGTGGTACCAATCCATAAAGGGGGGTCGAGGGAAGTACCAAGTAACTATAGACCCATCAGTTTGACCTCAGTGGTGGGAAAATTAATGGAGAGTATACTAAAGGAACGATTGGGGGTGTACTTGGAGGAGGTGGGAGGTCTGGATAGTCGGCAACATGGGTTTGTGCCAGGTAGATCATGTCAAACCAACCTTGTGGAGTTCTATGAATGGGTAACATCAGAACTGAACGGGGTAAGCCTGTGGATGTATTATTCTTGGACTTCAGCAAGCGCTTGACTCTGTCCCCCACAATGGTCTGGTGGAGAAACTGATGGGATTAGGAGTAGGCCCTTTGATGGTCAGATGGATTGAAAACTGGCTAGCTGGACACACTCAGAGAGTAGTGGTCTGTAGGGAGCTCTAGAACCCTAGAGAGGTTGGTAGTTGGGTACCACAGGGCTCGGTCCTAGGTCCGATCCTGTTTAATGCATACATATCGGACATCAGGGAGGGTATAGGGTGTGAAATGAGTCTCTACGTGGATGACTCCAAGATGGGAGCTGTAGTTGAGGGAGAAGAGGGGAGGTTGGCCCTGCAAGGGGACCTGGACACCCTGGAAAGCTGGGCTCACACATGGAAATTAAATTTCAATATCACCAAGTGCAAGGTGTTGCATCTTGGTTGGGGAAACCCTAAACACAGGTACACCCTGGGAGGGGAGGCGCTGGAGGCCTCAATAGGGGAAAAAGACCTAGGGGTCATGGTGGATGCATGTATGAATAACTCTGAGCAGTGCAGGAGAGCAGTTAGCAAGGCAAACAGGATGTTGGGATGCATCATAAGGGGGATCACCTCTAGGAGCAAGGAAGTGATTCTGCCGCTGTACAATGGACTGGTTAGACCACACCTTGACTACTGTGTACAGTACTGGAGACCACACTTGAAGAGGGACATACAGCTCCTGGAGAGGGAGCAGAGGAGGGCAACAAAGATGATACGAGGGCTAGGGATTTGACGATGAGGACAGACTTGAGGAGCTCTGCCTGTTTTCATTGGAGGAGAGGAGAGACAGGGGACATGACTGAGGTCTTCAGGCACCTCAAGGAATAAATTGAGTAAACATGGAGGGATCTTTAGACTAAAGCAGGGAGGTATCACCAGAGGGCATGGTTTGAAGTTGGAAGGTGGAAGGGTAAGGGGGGGAAGAAGAGGAGGTTTTCACTGAGAGGGTGGTGGACCCTTGGAATGCACTGCCTGGTGAGCTGGTTCAGAGATCCACAGTGGAGGGCTTCAAGAGAGGGTGGGACAGACACAGAAAGTGGATGTATCAGATGATGGCCTGTCCCAGGGGGGTTGAGATGGATGATAGGGGTTTCTGGAGCACAAGGGATGGGAGGGTCTTGGCACCCAACTAAGGATCTAAGGTTCAAGCAGACTCGATAGACCATAAGGCCTAATCTGCTGTCAAATAGTATGTTAGTATGTTATATGTGGACTCACACTATAGCTCTCACTATTCCATTACTCACAATTTTATTTTTGCAATTATAACATGGAACCCTTGCCAAGTGTACTATGCTGATAAAATGACTAGACCATTCAGAAGATGAATAAAAGAACATATTAATGCAATAAAGCAGAAAGACTTAACAAATGCCTTGGAGCAGCACATTACAAAAAATAAGGCTGGCCATTTGTACTTTTTTCAAGGTACTGAGAAAGTTTCTCTTGCACCTGGAGGTGGGGACCTTGTCACGAAACTGGTAAGTGTATAAACAGGGGGTACTCTGTATGCTGTCATTTTATATCTATTTATGCGTTAAAGAACTAGATCAGGGAACAAAGAGAGTCATTTTAAAGCTCATATGCAAAAGTGTACCTTTTTATTTAAAGCTGATGGCTTGTTCAGTTCCTTATCTGAAGTGTGTAACTTCTGCAGGGTTTATTTTGTCTAGTTGAAAGTTGTTTTTATAATATTTCTTAGGGAAATTCTGGAGGAGGTGAACGGTCACACTGTGTCTTCTTGAGGGGTTGGGGGCGTGCATTGTGCATGGATGTCAAGCGTGATGACCTCATTAGGCTTAAAGTCGGCATTGTGAGAACAGGAGTTGTAGAACAGAAGATCTCATCATGTCTTCTGACGAGGATGGTGAGATAATGAGTTACTCATTCTGTCATGTCAGGTTGGCAACTCATCGCTAAATATTGTGCCATATAATTTTGAGCCCTTAGCAGCTACCACCAACACTGTGACAACCGATTCTGTCCTCTTTGGGTATGTGAGTCTGATTTTGTAACTTATCTTGTGATTTTCATGGTAGTTGCTTTGTTTAAAAAATTATTGGTGTTACACCACATGCAAGCTTTAAATACTTGTCATTGTTCTTTATTAGGGTATCCCCATCCCATTGAAAAAGGTGTAAATTAACCCATTGGTTCTCAATGCATTGTAACAGTTTTATCTTTTCAGTTCAGAACAAGGGCAATTTTACGCATTTTAAAAAACATTATTCTGCATTGAGAGAAGTTCTTTTTTTGTATGTTGCCTGTGAAGATTGCCATGCTGGATACAGTGGCTGTTTCTCCAGCAACCATTGCTTCTTGTATGACAGTCCAACTCTACAGCAAAAGGAGATGGAGGGGAGGAAGGATGTACAAAAGCACATGCTAAGAAACAAACAAGAACAAGCATTTGTCAATGCTGAATGTTCACCGATGGTATTGCTGTTGTACCGGGGTCTTGCTTGTACACATTTTTACAATATATAGAGCAGATGAGATGCAATGTCTCATTTTCAGTTGTGTCCTTCTTGAACACGTTGGTAGACTGTAATTTCCCAGGATAGGGCAGCTGAGAGGCGATATCTACTTTTAAGTTGGCTTCCACATTTTAACCCCAACTGTCCACCAGTCTTTTTATGACCTGATGTTATGATAATGACTGGTGACATTTTTAAAATCCCAAAACGTTCTGGAGGGGACTTGGAAAAATGACACCTGTCATGTTCAGGAGGTGGGGTAACACAAGGGATATGCTGAACAGTAGGGGCCAAAATCTGTAAAAAGTAAAGTAATGAGTAAATGTTGGAGCAATTTGTTTCCTCATAACTTAGTTGGTTTTTCACATTTTTATCCCAATTTTCGACAAACAGTAATCTTTTTTTTGACCACTCCTTCAGAGCATGAAATATGTAATTTATAAAATAATGTCTGAAACATCATTTTGCACCACAAGTATTAAAACACATTTTGGGTAGAGTTTGAGAAATGATAGCTGCCACATTCACGAGGTGGTGTGAAAACATGGCTATATTGAAAAGCTGGGGGCAAAATATTGAAAATGAAAAAGTTATGAGTGTGAGTTGAAAAAATGTAGACTCATAACTTTGTTGTTTTCTCAGATTTTTACCCCAGATGTTTAATATAGCCTTCTTATGACCCCACATAGCCTTCTTATATACTCACCTCATGAACAAGGGTGGAGAAAATGTTCAAATCCAGACCAAAAGGTAATTTTGCACCACAAGTGCAAAAACACACTTTGGCCAGGATTTGAAAAATGACAGCTGCTACATTCATGAGGTGCTGTGAAGAAATGGCTATGCTGAAAACTTGGGGTCAAGATATTGAAAATTATCAGAGTTACGAGCATGCATTCATATATTTCAACATAGGCTGTTAACGTTGTTGTTTTTCAAAATTTTTACCACAAATTTTCAACATAGCCTTCTTATCACCGCACCTCATGAACAAGGGTGGAGAACATTTTTAACTCGTAGCTGAAAGGCAATTTCATGCAGCGACCATGAAATCACCTTTCAGGACATATTTGCCTAATTTCACTGGCATTGTTCATGAGGTTGGGCCCCCAAAAAAGCATGTTGAAAGTATGGGGCCAAAATATTCAAAAATGACCAAGTTATGCCAGAAAGTTCAAAGCCCCATTGAAATGCATTGACCCGCATTGCTGATTTCCTCAGTTCACAGTCTAGGGTTGAAGACTGAAGATGTGTCTGCAATCCAGAGACGATTATGACATTGGACCCTCATTAGGTAAGTAAGAGCTTGGGGAGGGGGATGTTAGGTGGTGGGTGCTGAGTGGGAGGGTTAGGTTGGGGGACAGTAATGGTAGCAGCAGCAACAGACATCAATAGACGTGTTTCTTTTGTTACAGGTTTATGTTAAAAAAAACTATGCAGGATGATTTTCTTTATTACCCCCAGTGTCAGTGTTATGTTTGGCAGCATCAGGGTGGGCTCCCCAGAGTTTCAGAAGCAAAACAGGAAGGGTTGGGGGTAGCAGCTGGCATGGATGATTGGCTTTGCCCCGTGCCAGAATATTAACATGGGTTGGGCTTGGGGGGACAGTTACGGTGGCGGCAGCAACAGACGTTGATGGACACTTTTCTTTTTTGCAGGGTGTATTTAAAGAGACATAAACAACGAGGGATGGTTTTCTTTATTTCAGGTGGAGATTCTGGGGACGGGGCACCCTCAATGTCATTGTTCTATTTGGTGGCACTGGGGGTGGGCTTCTCAGTATTGCAGAATCACAACAGGCAGGGTGAGGGGTAGCAGCCAGCACCAGGTATTGGGTACCTCCATGTCAGAATAGTAACATGGGTTGGGCTTTGTGGGGGAACAGTTATGGCAGTGGCAGCAGCAGACTAAAATGAATGGTTTTCAGTTTTCAGCAGGCTGATCATGACGTAGCTGTGCTTGCTGAGTGGCATTATGTAGATAAAAGGAAATCTCTAAGCTATGATTGGGCTAGCACTCTCCTTTGAACTACACAAAGTTCTGGCCCTACAAACCAGAACACTGTCATGATGTGCCTGGCTGATGGTTGGTATGACACTGCGCTGATTTGCACTGGACTGACAGTGTCACACCCCTCAAAAGCCACTCTGGTAAGAAGATATTCACTGCATGTATGCACACAACTAACATAAAAACAAGCATTTGTCAATGCCGAATGTTTGCTTACTGGCATTGGCAGTGGTAGTGTAGAAGTTACAGAGCTGCGTAATAGGAATGGCAGTGAAGTATTGAACTGAAGCCAACCCCACCACCACCCTGCAGAGAGTGACAGGCACTGGGGTGTGCATTTGGGTCGTCAGGAATAACAATACGCCATTTCACCACGCACTCTGCAGAGACTGACAAGTGTCATGTGTTCCTTGGGGTCTTTGGCGCTTAAAGCGCACCCATTTCATTAGGAAATATGGTGAGATGGGTGCGATATAGGAGAATGGGGTGAAGTTTGGGGACTAGAGTCCAAGGCATACCTTGATGCCTCTCAGTGACTGCAGGGTGTGGAATGGTATGAGCATCACAGGCAAGAATCCCAAGTCACACCTTTGATTCCTGTCATTCTTTATAGGGTTGGGCGATTTAGTTGAAAAGTCTAATACCTCAGGCATTCATTGGTATTTTAACTCCAAATCTTCAACATGTTTGTTTGTGACCCCACCTCATGAACAGGGGATTATCAGTGTGAGTAGCAGCTGCTTATGCACAGTGACTACAGGATTTAGCAGCACAGATGCAAACATATTCGAACAGGCTGTAAAAATGGCAGCTGTACTCTTTCATGGGAGGTGTAAAATGGCTATGTTGCAAATGTGTAGTAAAATATTTAAAAAAATGGTGAAGTCCTAGCGTACATAGAAACTGTGCACACACAATCTGTATATAAGTAGGTTGGGGATATTTTATAGCAGATTGTCAACTCAGGCATTTTGGTGCCTCCGATCATGAACAGTGTCACTGTGATTTTCTTTATCTGTGCCGAACAATGATTTCCCATAACGACCACGCTCCTCTGCACTGAAAGTGTGAAACACACTTGGCCATGTTGTGAAAAATGGCAGCTGTACTGTTCATAAGGAAGTGTTGAAAATGCCACTAGTGAAAATCTGGACTGGAAATATTACAAAGTCATGAACTAACGAGGATGCGTGGAAACTGCACAATGCTCACTCAGTAACACAGTCATTTTATGGGCTTTGTCACCAAATTTTCAACATAGCCATTTTAAGACCTCTGCTCATGAACAGTGTAACTGTGATTTTCTTAATCTGTCCTAAACATTGCTTTCACACCAACAGCACCATGTATGCTACATATGTGATAATGCATTTTGGGTGACATATGAAAAATTGCAGCTGTACTGTTCATAAGAAGTTAATAAAATGGACATGTTGAAAATCTAGAGTGAAAATATTAAATTTGCAAACTAACGAGCATGCATAGGAACTGTGCAACGCATTTAAAAAAAAAGTCATTTTTAGGCATTTTTTCACCAAGTTTTCAACATAGCCATTTAAGACCTCTGCTCATGAACAGTGTCACTGTGGTTTTGTTAATGTGTCCCATACATTGAGGTTGCACACCGACTGCGCCATTGTGCGCTACATGGGCGGAAACACGCTTTGGGCAGGATGTGAAAATGACAGCTGTACTGCTCATAAGGAGGTGTGGAAAATGGCAATGTTGAAAATCTGGTGGAAATATTGAAAAGTAGCAAACCTACTGACGTGCGTGGGAGCTGTGCGCGCACTAAATAAAACAGTCATTTTGGAATTCTGTCACCAAATTTCAACATTGCCATTTTAATATCTCTGCTCATGAACAGTGACACTGTGATTTTCTTAATATGTCCCATACTGAGTTCGCTGATACGACGCGCCATTGTGCGCCATATAGGGGTGGAAACACGCTTTGAGAGATGAAAATGACAGCTGTACTACTCATAAGAAGGTGTGGAAAATGGCAATGTTGAAAATCTGGAGTGGAAATATTGAAAATTCGCAAACCTATGGCGATGCGTAGGAACTGCGCAATGCACACGTAAATAGCAGTCATTTTAGAATTTTTCACCAAATTTTCAACATAGCCATTTCAAGACCTCTGCTCATGAACAGTGTCACTAGATTTTCTTAATTTGTCCCGTACATTGATTTCCACGACACCGACTGCGCCATTCTGCGCTACAAGGGTGGAAACACATTTTGGGTGAGATGTGAAATGACAGCTGTACTACCTATAAGACAGTGGTAAAATGGCAATGTTGAAAATCTGGAGGAAAATATTGAAATTTCGCGAAACTTATGAGCTCATGAGGAACGCAGCAACGCACGTGAACAAATGTCGTTTTTGATGAGCATTACAACATGGGGTTTGAGCCCCTTCTCAACGATGTCACTGTCATGGCGGTATTTAGTCCTAAGGGTGACGGCAGTCACTCACAGTCACTGCGCCGAAATCACTCTTCGAGCCTGAATAACGCCATGACAGTGACATCATTCATGAGAAGGGGGTCCCAAACCCCATGTTGAAAATTTGTGCAAAATTCCCAAAATGCCCCAGATATGTAAAAGTTGAACCCTCCTATCAGCCCATTATACAGCTTACCGCATTTCCTCGGCGGTCGGCTTTGAAGAGTGCAGACGTGTTCCCGGTCCACCAAGATCGCCGCTACCGGAGTCCGGAGGCAAATGGGGTGAGGGGGGGGGGAGGCTGGTGCGCAGTGGGTGGTGCGGGTTGTGGGAGGGGTTCGAGAGACGCTGCGGACAGTTTTTGTTTTACAGGGTAAAAACAAAAAGACGTCGCTGGATCGCTTGCCACGCTGGGGTGGGCCCCAGTGTGGGCACAAGGACTTTGGGCGTTCAGCCGACGGGATTGGGCACCCCTGCCGCAAAAAATTAAAAAAACGCGAGGATTGTTTTGCCACGCTTGGGCTGCCAGCGTGGCACAATGACTTTGGGGAGGGGCGTTGTCGACGGGGATTGGGCACCGCCGGCAACATAACGGATTGCCACGCTGGGGTGGGCTCCCAGTGTGGCAGCAACTATTGGGAGGAGGAGACAAATAGTTCAGCCGGCGGGGATTGGGCACCCCATCCGGCTGTCGCTGCATGCGGGGGCGCACCTGCGGCTGGGGAGCTGCGCGTGACAGCTCCTTATCGCTACTCACTCAAGCGTAGCTCCCCTTTCAACTGTATGCCACTGCATTTTGGAGCATGTCACAGACAGCTCCAAATGCAATGGCTTACAGGGTCCGCCAGCCAGCCCAGTGCCTGAATCTGGAGGAGGAGGTGACACACCTCCGAAATCTCCGTTCATGGCACTATGTTTCTTGCACATGCGTGCAAGCAAACATAAAAACAGAACAATATTCAAACTGTGGTCAGCAGTAATAATATCACAACTGACATGCAACCTGAAAAGGTAACATAAGTAGATAATCAAAAGTCCAGCATGGAGTTTTCCTTGCTTCGCAGTCTGAATCCAAATCACAGTTCAGCAAACAAACAAAGGGTTTGGCACTCACCTCCTGCTAATGACTGAAGTAGAAATGAACAGCAAGTCTCACGGGTTTCCAGTAGTCCTGAAAGCTGTTCAAGATTCCAAAGATACTGACCAGGAGACAGTCTAAAGTTTAAAAAGTACTGAAGTCTTCAACACTTGCAAACTTGTCAGTATCCCAATTTTACCGAACTAGTTTTGTGACATTTCAGATGCCGCTTCTTCAGGTACATAGATAAGTAAATACTTGTTTTTCAAAATGTTTCACTATTGTGACATGGTCAGTACTGCACTCCATTTTAATAAGGAAAAATAAAATGACTAAAAACCTATTCTGTTCTATCCTGTCCAAACCTTTACCAGTCCTGTCCTTTCTACCTTTTTACAAATTGGTTGTGCAGCTATATTCCTATTGAACCTAGGAAGTGGCTTCTCTAGCAGTCTGCCAACCCTCTCCCATCAATCGCTCTTCTCCTGTACTTCTCTATTTTGTGTCTCATGCTGTCTTTCTTTCTTTTTTCTTTTTTTTTACCAGAGACACACTTTATTTTATTTATTTATTTAATTGTTTGTTTGTTTGTTTTTGTTAATCAGGTAAGCACACTAGACAACAAGTGCCTATTTTCAGGTGCGACCTGGGAGGTTACAGAGTACATGAGACACATTATGTAATGTCAAGGTAACATACAGGCCCACATACCAGTGGTTCCAGGGTACAAGAGATACGAAAATACAGAGTCAGGGTAACATACAGGCCCACATACTAGTGGGTGGGACAGCAACAGTACACATGGTAAATTATACAGTAAAGTAGATAGTACATCAACAGGGTACATAAGTAGCATGGGGAGGTAAAAAATCAACAGGAACAACTAGGCAGAGCATTGACAATGCACCAGCAAGATGCAAAAGTAGTATTGAGAGGTAGAAATAGCAAGAGACAACGTGGCGGTGACAACTCCCACGAAACAGAAAGTACAGACAATACAAATTGCTTGGCCTGAGGGAAAGTGGGGGCATCGAAGTGCAGCTAGAGTGGGTGCTGATATGTAAGGGAGCGTCTCTTCAAAGGACTTAGCTGAAGCTTGTTTACAGGTGCAACCTGGGAGTACAAGGAAGTTAAGTGACTTGCTCAGGGTCACACAGTATGCAAGTGAGGGCTGTAGGATTAAAATCCAGGTCTCCAGGTTTGCAGCTCAGAGCCTTAAACCACTGTGCTATACTGCTTCCTCTCTTTCTTTCTTTCTTTCTTTCTTTCTTTCTTTCTTTCTTTCTTTCTTTCTTTTTTCCCCTTCTCTCTGCTGCAGTACGTGGAGAACCGACATGAAATTAGATCTTCAGGGTCTGTCATCATACAGTTAGGAGTTGTTAAAATGAATGTGAGCTGCTTCTCAGGCAGGAAAAAGGAGCCGGTTTTGGTATTTTTAACTAGGAGTTTGTTAAGACTAAATTAACTTTGAAAGTAGGAAGGAGTTACTGTTTCAGGCCAGGGTTAGCATTTTTTTTTTGTTTGCTTTTCTCAGAAAGCACAGGAAGAAAAACTAACTGAATCTGGTGTGGTCAGCTGAGAACAAAAGGTCACAGGGAGGTCAGATCAGAAAAGAACAATAAACAGGCATGGGAAGACAGAAGCAAAAGGAGACTGACAACACACTTTTAACTTTCTGAGAAGAAAGAACAGAGCCTATGAAACTGACAGCTAAAAAGAGCTGACTAGTCAAACAGGTTAATAACCCCCTCACACCTAACAGCTGTTTGTGGCTGATTTTGCATTGTTCACATGGGGTATACTCTGGTGAGACCAAGAGATACCAGCTGTCATGTAGCTGTAAACCGGGGTTTTCTATCTCACTTGTCCCCCACCTCCCCCGCAGGCATGGGCAATGAAAATGTTGTCCTCACTATGCACAGAATCCCTAGCATCAAGTTAACTCTTTTTTTGTTCACTGTAGCCTTTTCTACAAAAAGTGTTTAAGAAAAATAAAAGTGCTCATAGTATTATGAAGATGGAGAGGACTTTGGTTCCATCCACCATTCTGCTACATGACAGTGACTATAAGTAAGTAAGTAAGTGAACGTTTATCTGCCTCTATCTCTGAAATCAAATAAAGAGACAGAAGACACTGCAGAGCAGGACACTGCGGCACAGGAGCTAGCACAACAAAACTCACCCAAATCAGGAACCAAAACAAAACAAGCACAAAGGAAATCCAAAAAACCTCTGATCATAGGAGACTCCATGATTCGGGGAGTTGATACCCATCTCCAGCTAGGGGTGATGGTCAGATGTCTCCCAGGTACATCAGCATGGAGAGACACTGACCGCGATTCAAAATTGTTCACAAAGCAGGAGAAAACATTGATGTCCTAGTACACATAGAGACTATCGATCTCACAGCCGGTCAGTTGTGGAGACCAAGGAACACCTGACTAGGCTGGGTGACAAACTATCATCTATTTCATCTAGCATCTCTTCTGAGATCCTGCCAGTCTGGGAGAGGGAGCAGATGGACAGAAGGTCAGAGAAGGGGAGATAGGGGAGCTAAACACGTGGCTCAAGGGCTGGTGCCAGGAAAAAGGACACAGATTTGTAGGGAACTGGCAACAGTTCTGGGAGCGAAAGTTCTTTAAATTTGATTGACTGCATCTGACTAAAGAGGGAGTCAGTGCATTGGGGCAGAAGTTTGACGTCTTTGCAGAATATTTAAACTAGCAAATGGGGAGAGGGGTGCAGCATCCCACACGTCGAATGGGAAGAACACCCCTCCCCCCTCAGCTAGTGGTCAAACAGGAATTCAGCATGTTTGCCGTTCATTTGCATCACCAGGTAAGAAAAAAGGTTTGTCTCCCCATACGACACACTGGGGTAATGCCAAACTTCACCCAACAACTAACACACCAAAATCTGGCCAATGGAAAATCATGTACACAAATGCTCACAGCCTGGGAAATAAGATCCCAGACCTGCAGGCAATAATGTCAGAGGCTAAACTGGACATAGTAGCAATTAGTGAGACGTGGTTTACCAGTAACACACTGGGAGACTTCAGTACCTGGCTATGTATTGTTCAGAAGAGACCGAGGGCAAAAGGGGAGGAGGAGTGGCCCTGTATGTTAATGAAAATATCAAAGCTACAGAAATTCAGAATACACATAAGGAGCCAGAAGAACTGTGGGTCACCCTGGAAACAGGAAATGGGACAGCCATAAGAACTGGGGTTGTCTACAGGCCCCCAGACCAGAGGGAGGACATAGACACATTACTGTTAGAAGATATACAAAACATGACAGCTAAAGGGGAGGTTCTGATAATGGGAGACTTCAACATGCCGGATACAGATTGGTCAATACCAGCAGGAACATCTGCCAGAACTAGACTCATAGGATTCCTGCAGGGGAGGGCCTCAAACAACTGGTACAGCAACCCACAAGAGACAGGGCTATCCTAGATCTAGTACTGACTAACAAAGAAGGGATCACAGATCTCCAGGTAGAAGGTCACCTGGGGGCCAGTGACCATCACATGGTATGGTTCAATTTGGCTACTACATCTAAATCATCCCATTCCAAGGCAAAAATATGGGACTTCAGAGGAGCTGACTTTGATAAGATGGCCAACAGTTAAGCTAGCCCTGGCAAAAAGAAACACAGGTGAGGGGGTACAGGCAAAGTGGGCAAGCATTAAGGATGCAATACTTGAAGCAACATCCCATTGTGTTAGACAGAAAAGGAAGTGCAACAGAAGAAGGAAACCACTTTGGTTCTCAAATACAGTAGCAGAAAAGGTCAGAGCCAAAAGGCTGGCCTTCAGGAAATATAAGGGAACACAGCGGGATGAAGATAGGGAGGTATACCAAACTGCCCTAAGGGAAGCAGGTAAGGCAGTAAGGCAGCAAAGTCCCAAACTGAGGAAACACTAGCACGAATAGTAAAAGAAGGTGACAAGACTTTCTATAGATACATTAGTGAAAGGAGAAAGTCCAGAGGGGGTATTGCTAAGCTTAATGGAGAAAAGGGAGCATGTGAGGAGGAGGACCTGTAAAGGCATCTATCCTAAATAGATACTTTTGCTCAGTATTTACTGAAGAGAAGGTAGGGCAGGGCCCACAGCTCAGCATCATGGACACAAGGAGGGAGGAGGTGAGCACTACTCCCTCACAAAAAGAAAGGGTCCTACAAGAGCTAAGCCTAGGGTGGATAAGGCAATGGACCTGATGGCATACATCCCAGGGCATGGAGCTAAAGGAGGAACTAGCAGAGCCATTAGCAGAATTGTTTAGTGAGTCTCTGAGCACAGGAGAGGTCCCAGAAGACTGAGAAGGCTCATGTGATCCCGCCCACAAGAGTGGTAGCAGGGAGGAGGCGGGAACTACAGACCGTCAGTCTTACTTCAGTAGTGGGCAAGATTATGGAGGCACCTTAAGGAAAGGATAGTGCAACACCTGGAATCCATAGGACACAGGATCCAAGACAGCATGGGTTTACAAAGAAAGGTCCTGTCAAACTAATCTCATAGATTTCTTTGACTGGAACCAGAGTGGTGGACCAAGGTGGAGCAGTTGATGTTGCTACCTTGACTTCAGCAAAGCTTTGACACTGTTCCACTAAAGATTGATAAATAAGCTGGGTAGGCTCGGGTGGGTCAGAAGTTGGTCAACTGGGTGGCAAACTGCTGATGGGCAGAAAACAGAGAGTGGTGGTAAATGGTATACAGTCAGAAGAGATGCAAGTCACAAGTGGGTACCTCAGGGATGAGTCCTGGGGCCAGTCCTTCAACATCTTCATTAGTGACCTTGCAGATGGACTAGAGGGTAAGGCTTGTCTGTTTGCAGATGACACCAAGATCTGCAACAGAGTAGATGATCCAGATGGGGTGGGCAGAATGAGAAGAGATCTGGATAAACTAGCAGAATGGTCAGAAGAGTGGCAACTGGGATTTAATGCAAAGAAGTGCAAAATCATGCACATAGGGAAGAGAAACCCTGAAGCCACCTATAGGCTGGGAGGAGTTGCTAGCAGTCACAAAGGAAGAAAGAGACTTGGGCATCATCATCACTGATGACCTAAAATCATCCAAGCAGACCTCTAAAGCAGAGGTAGGGCTTAGGGGTGTTAGTGTATTAGTAGGGGTATCACAAGTCGTAAGAGGGAGGTAATAATCCCTCTGTACAAGACACTGGTTAGGGCCACATCTGGAGTACTGCAAGCAGTATTGGAGGCCACACCTTCACAAGGACATTAACCAAACTGAGGCAGTCCAGAGAAGGGCAACCAAAATGGTGCAGGGACTGCATCAGAAGACATATGAGGACAGATTAACGGAGCTCAATATGTATACCCTTGAGCAAAGAGGGAGAGAGGTGATATGATCGAGGCATTCAAACACCTTAAGGGCATAAACAAGGTGAAAGAGTCTAACATGTTTAAATATAAGAAAAATAGCAGGACAAGAGGACACAGCATGAGATTAGAGGGAGGCTGATTAAGGGGCAATGTGAGGAAATTCTTTTTCACAGAAAGGGTGGTGGATGCATGGAATGGCTTACCACAAGAAGTGGTGGCTATGAATACAGTGCAGGGCTTCAAACAGGCATGGATAGGCATAAGGGAGCAATACAAATGACTATGAATAGATAGGCCACTGGCAGAGCAAAGGCCGATGGCACATTTATAAGGTAGAAAAAGAAATGGGCAGACTGGATGGGCCTTGCGGTCCTTATCTGCCGTCAACTTCTATGTTTCTATGTTTCTATGTATCTGTGACACACCCAATCCCAGAGGCTCTGGGCACTGTACAGACAGGCAAAGGGAAACAAATAATATACAACATTACAAAATAACAGCATCCAAACTAAATAAAAACTGTTCAGCAGTTGGCTAATTCTTAAACTCATAAATAGTTTTCAAAAGCTTCTCTAAACAGATGTACCTTCAGACCCCGCTTAAAAGCATCCACCAATGGAGCCTCCTGCAACGATCTTGGAAATGAATTCCACAGGGCCATACCTGTGACCTCAAATGAATGATCTCCAGAGGTCTTCAGCTGGGCCCTAGGAACCACTAGGAGGCCTTCACTGGAGGAGCAGTGTGAGTGCCCAGGACAGACAGGAGTCAGGAGGTCACTCAGATAGCAAGGGCTCAAACCGTATTGGTCCTTTTAGGTGAGCAATCCCAGCTTGAAGGTAATTTTGCATCTCACTGGCAGGCAAGGCAGATCATGTGGGACCGAGTTCACATGGCAAGACCTTGGAAGGCCCATCAGCAACCTGGCCACTGTGTTCTGCACTAGCTGTAGGTGACAGAGAATCCCTCCACTTACTCTGAGGTATACAGCATTATAGTAGTTGAGCCTAGATGTTAGAAAGGCATGAACCAGTGAGAGCTGGTTGCCAGATGAAATTAAGGCTTTGATCTGGGTGACATTTCTAAGGTGGTAAAAACTGCTCTGAATGATGGATGACACCTGTAATTCAAGTGTTAACCCATCGTCAAGGATGATGCCCAGATTCTTCACCTTAGTAGAAGCTGCCAAAGGGTAGGGCCAAGGAATAACTCTGTTCCCACCCTGACAGTACCCACATCATGTTGGTGACCAGGCTCCACTTCTAGCACCTCCATCCTGTCAGGGTTCAGTCTCAGACAGCTAGAGGACATCCAGTTTTGGATCTTGGCCAGCAATTTATTTAGCACCTCCACAGTGTCACCCATCCCAGGAGCAAATGACGTATACAGTTGGGTATCATGTGCATGACAGTGAAAATGCAAACTGTATTGTCTAATGATCTCAACCAGGGGAAGCATGTACACTGTGAACAACATACATGACAGGAACAAGCCCTAGATAACTCCACAGGGCAGGTGCTTCATGCAGGAGGAGAAACTCCTCATCACTACCTTCTGCATCCTGACTATGAGGAAGGACTCAAACCAGTTGATGACAGTACCAATGAGTCCATAGTACTCCCTTAGGTGGTCCAACAACACTATGTGGTCCACAGTGTCAAATGCTGAGGAAAGATCAAGAAGAACAAGTATTGACTGCTCCCATCTATCTCTTGCCTTGAGGAGATAATTTTGCACCCTTACTAATGCCATTTCAGTGCTATGCCTGGACCAAAACTCAGACTGGAACAGCTCATAGTTCAATGTGCTTATGCAACTGGATGAGATGAAATGAGATAATGCTTGTGTAACTTGATTTGCTCTGTGGCTTTCTTTCCACCTCTCTATCCATGGGATTTGCCACCCTGTAGGGGTACAATTCAAGGAACCATAGAGGAGGGTTCCCCCCCTTACAGGTGCCGTGGAAATGATTGAGTCAGCTAAAGGCAGGTTAGGAAGAAGCCCACGGGTAAGAGAGATGAGCTGCTGGAGGAGGAGGTGTGGATGGTGGGCAACAAAAAACAAATCTTGGAGAGGCCCAGGATGAATTACCTTTTGAGCCCAATGGGGGAGTGACATTGTTGCTCCGCCCATCAAACCTTGGGCTTAAAGAGCCCTGACACTGTTAGAAAAACGTGGAAAAAAACATGAGATTTAGGCACTGTTAGAAAAACGTGGAAAAAACATGAGATTTAGACAGTTCAGTTTATATTTCATGTATTTTCTATAATTAATTACCTTTTTTCTTTATTACAGAGGACAGCTCTATGAAAGAATCTTACTACCCCTTAGACTTTATCTGCTCTTTCTGCTATCCTACATATGATGTCATAATCCGGGTTGCACCTGGAAACGAGCTTATGGTCATGATGCTTTTCCCGGTTACCAACTTTTAAATGAAGAAATAAATAAAATAAATTACCCCCCCTTTATGGCATCGTAATTATCCCCACAGCAACAGATTGTGATATTGTAAATAGAACTGTGATGTCATATGTAGGCAAGCAGCCAGAACAGATAGGGCAGCAATTCTGTTTACATGCAAATGTCCTTAGTAATAAAGAAGAATGAGAAATACAAAAACAGTGCTAAAATATAAGCTGACTTGTGCTAAACATTACATTTTCTCAATGTTATAACAATGGCGTCAGGGGCTCTTTAAAGTTCTTCCATTCAACGTGCTTATGCAACTGGATGAGATGAGATGAGATAATGCTTGTGTAACTTGATTTACTTTGTAGCTTTCCACCTCTCTATACATGGGATATACCACCCTGTAGGGGTATGATGCAAGGAACTCTAGAGGAGGGTTCCCATCCTACAGGTGCCATAGGAATTATTGCATTGGCTAAAGGTAGGTTAGGAAGAAGCCCAAAAAGAATACCTAAAGGTGTCGAGCATCGAAGAGGCGAGGATGATGAATGAATTAATTCTGAGAAGATAAGGGCTGACTTCCTAATGAGAGAGGGGAAAGCTGGAGCCACCATCTGCCTCCATTCAACAGCAGAACCTAACTAATTAACTGAAGATAGCACTAACTCTAACTAATATTATGACCGTTGGCACAGAGGAGAGGAGAAATCCCCTTTGAGGAGGAAATCTCTGGGGATTCAAGATCTAGGTCGACTTCCCTCCAGGCTGATGATGTTTGATTTGAGGACGTATGTCTTTAAAGAGAAGGGTTCGGTAACTAGAGACTTGAGTTGGGAGGATGATGACGGAATGGGGAAAATCCCCAAAAGAAAGCATAGATTGAAGAGGGAACATGAGGATGTGCACAGATCAAAGGAACATGAGGCAACGATGAATACTGATGGTGATGATTGCTGCAGGAGGGTGGCAGGTTGATGAGGTAGTATAAGATCCAATGAGAGGTACGCTTGATTGAGCAAGATGAGGAAGTAGACACTGAGGCCGATAAGGCATGATTATGCAATGTGAACGATTAGACTCTGATGTTGTGGTCAATGAGGTAGCGTAGGATTCAATAGTGTGATGCAAGTAATGAGGCTTCTTGAAAGGAGGTATACTCCGAGGCCAAGAAGACATGTTTGGAACCATCGGGTATGCGAACTAGAAGGGGAGGTCGAGAGAGTAGCCTAGGACCCAAGGAGAGCAGGACTAGTCGAGGAAGTGTGGATGGGTGGCGGATCATTCAGGATAGGTAGGCCAAAAAGAAATGTTGATGGCCAGCCAGATGGAGTCAGCCAAGACAGTACTGATAGAGCAAATGAAGAGATGAGCAGGTCTAGGTGAGGTATCGGGAACCTGAGAGGTCTGACAATAGGGATGCCCAAAAGAAGAAAGCTCAGAGGGGGAAGAGAGGAATGGAGGGCAGAGGGAACATGAGGATGAGGGGCCACAGATGAGAAGAGGGTTGATGCGAAGGAGAAGGAAGAACAGGCAAGGATGAAGGAAATCAAAGCTTAAGGGCAGAGGCAATGACAAATCAAGAACCGTAGCATAGGGTTGTACTCAACACACAGAAGAAAGCAAGCCATGCATGACACTGTAGCTCAGGTGGCCGGATGATCCTGGATTCAAAACCCAGCAGTGCCAGTGTAATCCATCACACAGAACAGCATACCCAACAGTCAATTTTGAGACAGAACAGAAGACATGGAAATGCAGGAAGATAACTACAGTTGCAGGAAGTCCTCTGAGCAGTCCTGGTGGTGGAGAAAAGGCACCCAAGGAATCAGAGCGAAAAGCGACCAAAGGAACCCACATGGGGAAAGGACAGGCATCCAGGATGCAGGAGAATGGGAACCGGAGAACAGAAGAGCATATACACAGAAGCAGTAGCAAACCAAGGAAGCAAGAGTCCTGACGCTGCATCCCCATGGCCACCCAGGCCCTTCAGCCGGCTCAAATGGTATGCGCACACATGCACAGAACAGTCCGTGGTGGCACAGAGAGATTGGCCAGGCTGTGAACGAGAGCTGCTTGCATGCAGGCACAACAGCTGCTGCGGAGATGCAGATTGCAGGCTGGAGATGCAGCAGGTCAGCAATGCAACAGGACTGAGGAGCATGCAACAGTACGGCAGCCAGAAAGGCCAAACTAGTGAGGCAGGCAAACAGTCAGGGCGAGAGAGCTGCAGAAACCAGAACTGAACATGGAGGGAGTAACAGAGCAACGACACACTGATGCATGAGGTAACACTGATCGGTGACTAGATTTACTGTGTGAGCCACGGTGGGGGACTTCAAGACCCCACAGAGATCAGGCAGGAGGTGGGGAGGACAAACGGGGCAGGGGAGAGAACAAAATACCAGGGCAAGCACTGCGAGGAGAGCACATGAGGGGAGACAGATCCAGCGACTGGAGGTGCTGCAAGAAACAAGCAGCAGGAGAGCGAGGAGGAGCAGCACCTCTGGCCACAATGAAAAATGAATCCTGGAGGGTCCCAGGATGAAAGATCTTTTGAGTCCGATGGAGGAGTGATGCTGTTGCTCCGCCCACCAAACCACAGGCTTAAAACCCTCCCAATGTCATAGGTTTCAAGGTGTGCCTCAAGCTGCAGAACCACTACTTTCTCAACAACCTTACTCAGAAATGGGAGGTTGGAGATAGGTTTATAATTTGCTAAGGTGTCAGGGTTGAGAGATGGTTTCTTTAGGAGGGTGCTCACCAGCTCCTCTTTCAGGGTGCTGGGGAAAAGTCCCTCCAAAAGTGAACAGTCTCTCAGCAAACACTGGAGCCAACTCACTCAACACATCCCATTAAACGACAAGGCCAGATTTTGGAGTAGACATATCCAAACTTGTGACCATACCAGATTTTAGTGTAAGCATATCTGAACTATCAGCCACAGATACATAGAAACAGAGAATTTGTTAGCAGAAAAGGATAGCTTGGCCCATCACATCTACCCATGTGTTCTCTGCCTATTGCACTTTAGCAGACACTAACTGGTCTCTGAAGAGCCTCTCCCCTGTTTCTGTACTAATCTGCCCCTGTGTCTATCCCATGCATGCTTGAAGTCTTCCACTGTTCTCACCTCTACAACTTTGAATGGCATTCTAGCCTCCACAACTTCAAATGGCAGTCTGTTTCATGCTTCTACAGTACCACCCTTTCTGTGAAAAAGTATTTCCTCACATCCTTCCTCAAAGCACAAAAAGGTAGAAACTACTACTCCTGGTTATATTTATACATTTGCAAATCTTTTATTTTCTCTGTACCATCTAAAACAAGCATAAGACACCAATGTTTCTCCGAACGTTTCCACTTTATTAAGTCGCAGTGGTCACCAAATAATTAGTCTCTGTGTTCAAACTCCACAAGATTCTTATCCTCCACAGATAAATGGGCTTGCCTTCCTGGCACCATGATCAAAATGTGTGCTTTTTACAAAGTCAACATTTGCTCTTAAAATGCAGTATGTTGAGTGTAGAGTCACAGCTGTCTACCACCCTCTATTGGAGCTCACAGACAAAGTAAAAGTTTGGTAAATGTATAAATATAACCAGGAGTAGTAGTCTCTACCTTTTTCTGTTTTGATTTTTGCATGCTACAAGTGACTACTGCAGCTGCAATACAAACAGCCCAACATTAGGGCTCAAGCATCCAGGAACCAGCCCCCAGTTTTGCACTCACATCCTTCTTGAAATTTTCCTCTCCAATTTCATTGCTTGCCCTCTAATCCTGGAGGTCATCCTCTTATGGAAGAAGCCCTCTCCCTGCAGAATTCTACCCCTGCATCAGTGTTTAAACACTCACTGTTACTTGGATGTATTGCGCAAATTGTTTTCATTATAATGTAACAACTACAGTGTAACATTAAGAATTTTCTATTTCTCCAACAGATTTAGGTTTAATATATACCAGGGCATGCATGCAATGATATTTACAATTGACAAGATTAGCAGAGATCTGAATCTTCTTCCAAACATCACCCTAGGATTCAGTATTTATGACTCCTGTACTGGAGTGACAAGGGCACTGGACAGCATTATGTCACTGTTGACAGACTGGGAACAGCAAGTGCCAAATTATCATTGTAACATGAAGACCCCATTGGCTGCTGTAATTGGTGATGGCCCCCCTCAGAACTCCATCTATGTGTCTCAGATACTGACACTCTACGGCTACCCTCAGGTATGTACAGAACTGGTTAGGGTTCTGCTTTGCCATTGTTTACTTCAGTCTCATTTCTTTAGCTCTGTCTTCAGCTAATATCTGTCTTTCTTGCTATTTTTCTCTAAATAATAAAAGGACAGGTTTGTACGTGTCTGTTCATGTCATGTGGTTCCAACACAAATATCTGACCATCCCTTTACACACACCCACACACACAAACACACACACCAGCCTTGATCTAACATTATTCTGAATTCTAATATCATTCCAGGAGCTGAAATAATGTTCTGAATTCCCTCTCCCTAGTTCACTCTCAATCCAAAAGCCTCACATCATTCTTTGTTAAAGAGCAGCTGACACCTTCAGGAGAACCATAACAAAACATAATATTTAGACACAGTTCAACTTGTATTTCTCATTAGTTCTATATTCCTCCTACCCATTATTTACTACTGAGGTCATCTGCATGAAAGTAGGACATTTGATCCTGAAGGGTTCATCTACTCCTGTTGCTTTCTACCTACCTGGGGTCATAATGCACTGCTTGTGACATCACAGTTACTCCCATGGCAAGAGACTGTGATGTCACAACAGAGGATCATGACATGAAGTAAGGAGTAAGGTATAGAGGCAGATGAACTCTAAGGGAACTCTAAGGGCTAAAGAGCGTGTATTTATGCAAATTTCCTTAGTAGTAAATAACAGAGAAGAAAATTATATAGAATGTATGTGGAATGCAAGCAGAATTGTACCTAATTATTATGATTTTTAAGGTTTTCTATGAGACATTAGCAGCTCTTCAAGGGGTCCTCCCCTTTTCCCCAAATCCATGATTTGTGTGTGGGGGCCAGTAGTTCCAACTCCCAAATAGCTCAGTCACCCCCCCAACCCACAGAGCATGCCTGCCAGTCTAATTAACCATAAAAGCATGCACCCAGGAGGGAGAAAGGGGCAGGGCTCACAGTGCCGTTAATGATGTGAGGTAGACTTATGAATCTGCTGCCTAGTTTTATCAGTAACCTGATGAGATGATTCAAGTGGAGAACACCTGCATTCTGAAAGTATGGGGTGCAGCACTTACAGATGGCATGGCAATGGCTTGTCTAAACTAAAAACTTTACCAAGTACATGCCAAGCACATTAAAAGGTGTGCAACAGCTAGGTCAATAAAGGGGTTTTGGCAAAGCAATTTCAGCTTTAAAAAAGATTTATTACAGCCACATAACATCAAATAATCTGTGCAAACAGTGCATAAACAACAGTATAGTTCACAGCACAATCTCTTTGACCTTACTGTAGTCCAACAGCCAGCTACAATTAACCTCAGTGCTTTGCCACCGGGCTTCCTTAGGGGTATGACTCAAAGACCCATTACATCTTTTATACTCTTAAACTTTATACAAAGTGCACATGCAAATTTAAAATAGCAAATAAATGCTAGAATAAAAAAGTCTCCCATTGTTAAGCAATAACTGATTCCAACTAAAATACCAGGCTTAAATACATGCATTATTTCATTTGCTCTAAAAAGAAGTCGTTAGTCTGATAAATACATTTATACATTGATAAAGTAACCTGCTGAGCCCTGCCCCTTCCTCCTTCCCCTCCCTCAGTGGTACACACTCAATCTATCAATGGGACTTGTACATGTATGCACAGGTTGGGGGACAACTGAGCTATCCTGATGTTGAACTAATTGGTCCACCTGATTGGAGATTGGGTGGCAATAGGGGTTCTTGGCAAAAAAAGGTATACAGGCTTTTGGGGAGGTAGGCTAGGGAGGGAGGGAGGAGTTAAAATGTACATACCTCTATAGCGGCTCCCAAGTGTACGTGGTGCCAGTGAAATTCCAATGTCATAATCACTCGCTGACCACTGCGCTCACAACTCCACAGATGCAAAACAGACCACTCATGTTCACTTTAACAAACATCAAATTGTGTAGTCCTAGCATAATCATTTCCTGTCAGGAGAAAAGCATGCAATAAAATGAAACTGGTTGCTATAACAAAACGGGCACCACAAAAAAGGTGTTTTAATTAGCAAACTGTATCAAAATTTGCCTTTTCTTTTTTTTGTAACCTACAGCCTCTACACCACTGCGCTGAACCTGTTCAAAATCACTATGCTGTTCTTCTTAATTTTCAGCATCATTTTCAGAAAAAAGAAACTTGTATTTTGTTTTTGTAACGAGTTAGTGGATTGAATTTCTTTTTTAAATTCTTACAATGAGCCTCAGTGATTATGATAATTTTTCTAACTGTTAATATCTCTTGATGTACCTCTATGTATTTGTAGCCAATTCTGCTGTGTCCATGGAGCACCACTTGGTTCAGTTGAGTACTGGAAGCTACAGTTAGATGTTTACACTCAAGCAGGAAGTGACATCTTTGGGAGAAGGCATGGTTCTGGTGACAGCCTTTGAAATACTGAAGTGAATGGTGTGGCTCACAGTACCATCAGCAATAGCAAATGCATTTTGGAAATTGCATATATTCATCATTACTTATTTTTGTCATAGCGGTATGATCACAGTAAACATTTAGTGATGTGACTCAAGACAGCACTGCATTTCTACCCATAACTGTATCTATCATTGTGTTACAGAACCGCAGATTGTGCTTTGACCTAAACGCTTCCATATGGTTGTGCCCACCTGATGCTAATAGAACTATTCCTTGCCATAGCTCCTCCCCCTCACAACATCCCTGATTTAGAATGAGACGCAAATCTATTAATAGAACAGACACTGACAGGAACTATTGTCGGATCTGTGGGAATAAAAGAGTGTGATTTATGCCTAATTGGAGACGTATTCATACTGTAGTTGCAGATATGGAGACTCTCCCTTCCTGTCTCCCATCCTATAACATGGAGCTCAGAGATATAATTATTAGAAAATACATGCACTGTCATAATATTAAGAAACATTTCTTTGAAAATCATGACAATTACAGTTTTATTTGATGTGTTGCTGATCTAGAATAAATTCATTTCCAACTTCAACCTCAGTCAAAGTGTGGAAAGTGCAGAACAGCTTGCTGTATTTATCAGTAGACTTATGTACAATGTGCATGGATGTTTAGACATAGCTAAGGTCTATTCATTTATGAGACTCCCTATTTAATCCACAGTTTCATAGAGTGACTCAGTAAAGTGCTATTGGGACTCATTTCTCCTGCAGAAACGAAAATCAGAAAGGCAGCCATTTAAAAATTGTGAAGTGGGACACAGTGTGATTGCAGTGATTAGTTACCTTCCCCACCCAATTACCATGTGGTACCCTGGCAGAGCCCCTGTGAAGCCAGTCCTTACCTGATTTTGCAGATGCATTGTCCTGCACCACACGTTATGCACAGCAGTAATGATATTTTCATAGGAACCCGGAGAAGCAGGCATCGCAAGTACAGTATGTAATATTTAAGTTCATTGGGCACTGCTGGGCAGTTGAGTTCACTTACAAAGAGCAAGCTCTTTCCCAGATCAACCTGGGGATCCCTGACCATGGTCATGGAGGTAGTGAAAGTAGTGTCAGAAGCTGTGTTTGCATTGTGATAATCCCCCAATTTAACAGCGGCACAGGGACAATGAGAAAGAGACCATGGCATTGAATTCACACATGCTGCAATCTGCTCACTGTCTCTGTGTCTTGAGTCATGCAGTCAGTAACACAGACTTTTCCTGTGTGGGTGTGTGTCTTGAGTTTTGAGTCATGAAAGTGACTGCTGCCTGTCCCTGGTGCTGTTTATATGGTGCAGAGTGGTAGACAGAAAGTATGACAGACACACACAGCGAGGATCAAGAGAGATATGTAATGAGCAGGGAACTGCTACTGCACTGAGCAACAGAGACACCAGGATATTTCATTGACAAATGCTGTAGTGTTCTGTGTCTCTGTTTTCATGCATGGAAGCACAGCTTGGTGTCCTGCACGCACATTGATGTCCCCACCAGATGATCCACAGGATCCCCTGTGAGAGCAGGTCAGAGATATGCGGGATACTCTATTAGCTGTGGGAGAGAGCTCTTACCCGCTATCAGTCCCAGCTGAGAGCCTGTGTGTTGTTTCCCCTCCATGCATGTGAGAGAGAGAGAGAGAGAACAATGTGGCTGCTTGACACAGAGTGAGCAGCCTTGCTGAACAATGTGAGGGGGGGTGAGAGAAAGAGACACAGCTAGCAGAGCTAGAGGTCAAGAGGAAACTGGGAGAGTGTTATAGTAGAAAAATCATAGTGACAGTTACGTCATAAACAGTGAATGTCAGAAATCATGGTGCTACTGTATTTCTAGCACTTGTGTGTTCATAACATAAATAACCTATGCAGTACTTCTTGGGAACTACTTTTTAGGTCAGCAGGATACAGATGATTAATCCCAAATAACCCCATAACCTGTCGTGGGTTATTGCTTACATGTCACACAATAATATTTAGGCCTTTTAAGTTCACAGTCCTTCAGTACTTCATATTCCCATGTGGTCAAACTGTGCCTTCACAAACAACCTTTGCATGAAGAGTGCAACAGTTAGTCTAAAAGCCTTTTCCCTTTTAACTTTGTGCTCCACTGCACTTTACCTACCAGCTCTCTGGTGTAAATGTAACCTTCAATCACTTTCAATTTTGAGAACTTTTGAATTGCTAGTGCATACTTTCTCCACCTATCTGAATAAATACATAATACTACCAAACCATAGGAAGATGATGGCAACAAGGGTTCACCCCATTTCCTAGCAAATCATTTTCAAAATGCCATTATATAAGGCCCCTGCAGGAGAATGTGTTTTGTGTTTCTGGCTGTCCCAGTCATCCCTTGGGCAGCAACTCTCATCCTGAGACTTATGTTTATGACAGTTCTGTACATCTAGTCTTCCATGAGCACGGACCTAAACCATGTCCTATATTCTAGCTGGAATTCAAGGCTGAAAGGGGGAGGAGTGGGAGGAAAGTGATACAAGTAAACTGACAGTCTGTGTAGGATCAGGAAAAAGCAGGAGGGGTCAGGGCATTAACAGGGAACTAAAACATAGGAGAGACTAATTAAGGGCTAGGGTCATTAAAGGTTCATATATCCTCAGGTTTGGTCTATCAGAACCCAAGGGTGCAACAGGAGATGGGGTAAGTGCTTTCAGTACCACTTATGGGCCTCTTCAATTGCTGTCTGGAGATGGGAGAGGTACCAGCCAATTGGAGAGGTGGTGGTGTGGTACCACTATGCAAGAGTAGAAGTACTGTACAGATGACCCTGGGAACTATCAGCTCATCTGCTTGACCTCAATAGTGGGTAAGATGCTGGAACCAATTATTGAAGGAAGGATAGTGGAGTTGCTGGAGGTAAATGGGTTATAGGATAATCAGTAGCATGGGTTCAAAGCAGGAAGATCTTGTCAAACTAACCTGATTATTTTATTTGATTGGGCAACAAATGCTGCTGATAGAGACTAGGCCATGGATATGTTCTGCCTGGCCTTTAGTAAAGTGTTGAGACAGTAAACAGAGGTCCCTTCTTCCCGTCTCAGGTCACTGTCCAGGTAGAAGTAAAATATTCCATGGCACGTATCAAAGAAAAGTAGGGGGATTTTTTATTGAAAAAAATCAAAAATAAAATATATGGTCAAATAACATCTATGCATATCAAAACAAATAAGTTACAAAGAAACACTTAACCAAATAAAAACTACAACAAAACCATTAATGTAATTTGAAATAAATAAGCTAGCCAAAATGAAAAAAGAAAATCAAAAGTAAGCAAATGCCAAAAGGCCCTCCAAAACTGTACAGGTCATAAGGGATTATATGGGAAACTAGTTCACATTATGCTTTGCATTATGGGGGTATGTGTGATTTTGTATTTCTTTGAAACGTGGCTTCCCAGCCAGTGCTGTTTGGGGTAACTATTGCCTCAGTGCTTGTGCACTGAGGTTCTTTGTCTTTTAACTTTTTTTTTTGTTTTTATTGGGTTCACCACAACATAACCCAGATTGACCATCTTAGTGTAGCTGGTTGATTTCACGGGGGTGTCATACAGACGAGGCACACTAATGAGTCCTGGTAGGATGAAACATGTGTCTGTGTCTTCCTGTTGGCACTCTTTGCAAACTGTGTGAGAGGCCTTTCGACACCATGCATTTCTGCCTAAAGTTGAACCAGCATGATAGTCTGTGATGATTTGCATATACAGCCCATGATGCTTTGCACTATGGGGGTATGTGTGATTTTATATTTCTTTGAAACTTAGCTTCCCAGCCAATGCCCTTTGGGGTAACCATTGCCTCAGTGCTCGTGCACTGAGGTTCTTTGTCTTTTAACTTGTTTTTTTGTTTTTATTGGGTTCACCACAACATAACCCAAATAGACCATCTTAGGATAGCTGATTCATTTTACTGGGTGTCATAAAGACAAGGCACACTGATGAGTCCTGGTAGGACAAAACATGTGTCTATGTCTTTCTGTTGGCACCCTTTGCAAACTGTATGACAGGCCTTTTGGCACCATGCATTTCTGCTTAAAGTTGAACCAGCATAATATTCTGTGGTGATTTGCATATACAGCCCACGATGCTTTTCATTATGGGGGTATGTGTGATTCTGTTGTTCATATTATGTCATGAATGTAACATTTTTGTCTGTGCACTTTTTTTGAGATTCATTGTCAAGTATAATTTTTCAACAGGATATCACTATTTGAATCAAATCATTTTGAATAGTATATTTTTCTGTAAAAGCAGCAGACACCTGGATTGCCATATACTGCATGATATTTTTAAACATCACAAAGTTTTCTGAATGTACCAGCTTCATACATCCTCCACCCATCCACATAAATACCTAATACTACAAAATCATAACAAGGTGATGCCAACAAGGGTTCAACCCCATTCACTAGCCAATAAGTTCTAAATGCAAAGATATGGGGTATAGCAATAAGTTCTAAATGCAAAGATATAGGGGTATAGCAAAAGGTGTTTTTATATTTCCAGTTGTCTCAAGCAGTCACCCCTTGACAATATCTTTCATCATGGGACTTATGATTACGAGAGTCCTGTAAATTTGGTTTGATTTATTTCTTGTTCATAAACCTGGCAAGTCCTTTGAGCGAAAAGGCAATTTTCATGGCTGACCAGGTAAAGGATCACAAATATAAATGCACTAATGAACAATACACACAACTGGAATTTATAATAATACTAGAAATATTCGCAGGTAATATTGTCTAACAAGTAAACTCTAAACTGTTGCTTGAGTGATTGAACTGATGGAAAAAAAAACAACAGTTGCATGAATATTAAAACATTTTGCAGCCTTAAAAACAAGTTTAGTCTTTCATGAGCATAGAGGCACACCATGTCCCACATTATGACTGGAATCCCTGGTTCTGTAAGCTACAGGGCCACAGTGTGAACATACTGTAGCCTGGTGGCAATCTTTAAAAGCAAATTCTGCATAAAAAGCATTTAGTATGATTTGTGCACACAATTTAGAGCATGTGGAATGTGAAAATTCTGAATTTGCAGAATTTTGATGACATTTAGTATAAGTCTGTGACATTTTGTGAAATGTGGAATTTTTAAAATGTATTAATGTGGTCATAACTTGGCTGTCTATTGAGCTAGAGCTCTGAAATTTGGCATGCTTACTTTCAGAGAGGTGTTCTACTCACATGCCTCACATAATGAAATTAGGATAGATTGTCTCAGAATTATAGGTGCTCAAATTTTGTCATTTTAGATTTTTTGTTTGTGGGAAATTTAATGAATATTTCTTTATCTGCATATCCTTCAGCCATCAGTGGGCCAGCGATCCTAAATTTGGCCTGATCACTTGATAATCAGTGTTATAACAAAATACCAATAACGTTATGATGGATTGTCTCAAAAGTATAGGTGTTCAAAACCTGTCATTTAATCGTCTGTGAGAAATTTCATGAAACTTTTTATTTGCATATACCTCAATTGTCTATTGGGCCAGAACTATTAAATTTGGCACAATTACTTGATTATAGGTATTCTAAAATGTGTCAAATTTCATAACATTAGGATGCATTGTCTCAAATTATATGTGCTCAGTCTGTCATTTTAAGTTTTGTGGGAAATTTCATGAAACATTTCATCTGCATATAACTCAGGCACCTTTAGAGCTAGACATGGTAAATTACCACAAATAACCTTTATGTAATGGTTATAGAATCACATAAATATGGAGAGAATTAGAGTAGAGGTGTTTAAGTTACAGTGGTTCAAATGCTACTATGTAAATATTTGCACAATTTTGTAAAAACTCTCAAAAATATGGATGTTTGTAACATCTCTGTTCTTGCAGGCATAGACTTAAGTTTTGACATGCATATCTGATGTCAGTGTGTCCTGGTGTCTAAGACAACTGAATAAATTGGTTTAGCAGTTTTAAATTTACAGTGGGAATAAATATTTTGGTCACATTTTCTCAAATATTTATGGTAGCATATACAGAAAATATCCAAAATTCTTTCTGTGGAATTTAACATTCAAAATGCACATATCACTACTTCATTTGATAAGCTGGGCTGAGCTTTTTGCAGTCCTGCTGTTCATCTCTGGGTGTCTATTTTGTCCACCCCCCCTTAGTGTAGCTGGATTGACTCAGTAGAACTACTGATTCCACTAATATCTTTCTTATTCTTTACATTGACAAAATCCCTTAAAATGATATTCACCTATTCCTTTTTTCTATCAACCTGTCCTGTTGGAATAGCCAGAATTCTTCATTCCTGGTGCCCCAGACATTGTCTTCCCCCACTACATCTTTTTGAATACCTCTAAGTCCCAGACTTGAATGTATATCAGGCTGTCTGGATCATCAATGTACTTAGTATGATCCTTATATATCCTGCATTCAGGTAGGAATTGTTAACACTCTGTACTTCCTTGCTCCAACTGGAGAGGTTTACCACTGGTGTGCTACCCAGCTCTGTTGTCCATTTCTTGGAGAAACTATGCATCTAACTCCAGAACCTGGTGACCCCCTGCACTACCTGCCTCCCATACCCCTATATGTTACTATAATTTGAGTCCCCCAGATAAGGCTGAATGAAATTTGCAAATTACAGTTTTATGGAATTTTCATGAAATTCCACAATTTTCACGAAGTCTCATGGAATTTGACTTTAAGTACAGATGTTATTTTGCAATTTTGGGCAGCAATCCATTAATAAAATGACATGCATACAGTAGTTTCCTTGTAAGGTCTAAGAACTTGTCATATTTAATGGCATCACATTCTCTAATTTTAAAGTTTCAGAGGTTTATGAATTTGCAGTTTACATTCTTGCAAAATTTAATTTTGAAATGTTGTAAAAGTTTGACTACTTTTAATTCAGTCCCATTTAAATCTGTAAAAATGAACTTTGTCAGAAATTACCAGAAAGTACAGTAGTTTAAATGTTTCAAATCTGGTTAAATTTGGATATTTTTTTAAAATTAGAGGGACATAGCAGAAATTTAAAGAGCACCTTCCCAGTCCTTTTGACTTTTTGCATAAATTACCCCTTCTTGCACTGATTCTGGAACTGTATTTCATTACTGTCCTTTGGAGTTAGATTTGCATTCTGAGCTGCTACATACTGCAGGGTGTACCAGAGCTTCTGTAGCAAGCCTGGTGTTTCTGTGGATCCAGGTCTGTACTGCTGACAACACCGTAGGGCAGAGAAGCAACTCACACTGTGCAATGCAGTATAATACAGTCACAACAGTTTTGAAAGGGAAACTACCAGTACTCAATGTACATACTGAGTTTCCCCCTTCCTCAAGACACCCTGTTAGCAATGCATTATGCCAAAATCTGAATGCCTTGTCAATATGTTTTTTGTAAAACTGGCTTGTGTGTGAGTCACTCCTCTGCCATATAGTAATGTGAGCAGTACAGCCCTGGGTCCACAGACACAGGCTTGCTACAGAAGCTCTGGTACACCCTGCAGTTTTTAGCAGCTCAGCATGCAAAAACTAACTGCAGAGGACAGTAATGAAATAATATTCCAGAATCAATGCAAGAAGGGGCAATTTATGGATGAAAGTCAAAAGGACTGGAAAGGTGCTCTTTAAATCTCAATCTCTCTGTGTCACACAACAAAATATTGCTCTGTTTTATAAGATGTATTTGTAACTCTGCCTCCTGTTCTTGTAAGTTTCATGTCTTTTCTTTAACAAAATGGAGTAATTTATGCGTGAAAGTCAGAAGGATTGGGAAAGGAGCTGATAGCAACTCTGTCTTCTCTCAATCCCCATGCTTTCTTACTGAAGCAGAAGTATGTCAATTTTACAAAACAAAAACCATACTGACAAGGCATTTGGACTTTGGCATAATGCATTGCTAATAGGGTGTCTTGGGGAAGAGGGAGCACAGTATACACATTGAGTACTGGTAGTTTTCCTTTGCAAAATTGCTGTGACTGAACTGTACTGCACAGTGTGAGTTACTCCTCTGCCCTATAATGATGTCATCAGGAGCCAGCAGCCCAGCAGCTGAACAGCAAAGGCAAATACAGCAGGGCTCAAAAACAAATCCAGATTATGGAAGGCAGAGTACACCTTGGCCAAAAATAACAAATGCACACACCCTTTCAGGTCTAGCACTGCCGTCTTTCCGATGAGACGTTAAACCGAGGTCCCATCTGCCTGGATTGGTGGTAGTTCAGGTGGATGTTAAAGATCCCATGGCACTTATCGAAAAGAGTAGGGGTGTTTTTATTGACATAAAAAAACATAAACAGCAACACTTTAAAGTAGGATAATCGATAGAACAACACTTTTCCATAACATATAACATAACAAAATCAAAGAGATGTGCAAGTCTTACATTGTAAACGCTACGAGAACACAAAAATCATGAGAAGTAAACTATTAACAAATATCCAGTCCACTTTTAACTCTTATTATTTGAACTTAATAAAGTGAAGAAAACCTTTCCACCATTTACGTAAAGTTCCTGGGGTCACTCTTGATGCGTCCTGTGTATAAATCAGTATAAGCTCCTTGATGACTAACCGACTTACACAAGAGTAAGGCATTCTCTTTGATAAAGAACCCATTGAACCCTGGCTTGCCATAAATAATATCTTAGACATCCCAAAATAAGGATAATGTTTCTTCGTGAAATTCAGACAAATTCTTGGGATAACATCCTAGAATCAAAAATTCATAAGACATATTACCTAACCATTTAAATCCCAAAGCTTTTCTAGGTATGACCATAAACCCGTCGATATGAACATCTAAGAAAAAATGTTCCATCGATTCTTCTACATTAATACAATCCAAGTATGAGCACAATCTTTCCTGTAAAACCTTGTACTTCGTGATTTCCTCTGACATTCAGTTTCCGTAAAAGATCAGCCACCGTCTCCCATTGTTTTGAGGCATCCTCTTACAGTTTAATTGAGCTAATACACTAGAATTTAAAGTCATAGGACAATTTTTAAATCCTGGTTCTGAGGGAAGAGTCAACGACATTAGAAAATGATAAAGCCCTTCATGTTGTTATTCAGAATTACCTGTTTCTGTGTTTTCCATTTGAACAATTTCTGCACTGCTGGCCTAAAATATGATGGAATATATAAGTAGCTATTCAGTTTAGGGCTATAATGTACCAATTCTTAAAGTATTTACCCATTGTTTTCAAGTTCCATGACTCTACTGCCTCTAGTTCTACTTTTAACCCTTCTTTAATTGAGTTTGATAAAAACAAAGCATGCACAAAAATCACTGGGTCTACCATTCCTAAACCACCCTTATTTTTCATTAAATACGTATAGCTCCTTTTAACAGGATTTAAGCGATTTCCATAACATTTGAAAAACACACTATATTCTAGTCTCAAGAAACACAGGAAGCGGAAAAATCATCGCCACATACTGTATCGTTGGAAGAAGAAATTGCTTGATTACCTGAACCCTTTTAAATTTGGTCATTTTCCACTGTTTCCATCTATTAACCTTTCTCTCTATTTTAATAATGACATCTTCCCAATTTTCAACAGGCATGTTCTGGGAACCAACAATATCCCTAATATTTTAAGAGGTTTACGGAGATGTTAATACCCTCCTGACACACTTCCTCAGCACCAGTAGCTCCAATAAATAATCCCTTTGTTTTATTTAAATTTATTTTTGCATTTGATACTTTGCAAAGGCCTCAAATGCAGTCACAAAATGAATTACTGAGGCCTTATCTTCCAAGTATACTACTAAATCATCAGCATAGGCTTGTATCCTTAAATGCAAATCCTCTGCCCATTCACTGTAACACCCTTCCAAATCTCGTCTCGAAACTATCGCTTGCAAAAGGGGTCTAGAGCGAAAATATAAAGAAGAGGGCTTAGAGGGCAACCCTGTCTAACTCCTGTAGTTAACTTAAAACCTTCCGCCTTCTGATCTTTTAAATATGGAATTACTGTATAATTATCATATAATTTCTCAATTATTTTCACTAATTGCTTTGGAACCCCATAATGCTTAAGGGTAAGGAAAAGGAACGGCAAATGAACTCTATCAGGCTTTTTCTAAGTCAGCTGCTATTAAGCATCTAGTTGACCCTAACTCAGTAAAATACTCAGTTACATCTCGAATCAACATCAGAGCAGACTGGACTCTTCTATCTGGTAACCCACAATATTGAAAGGGTGAAATAACTTCTTTAGCTAAATTCTTCAGCCTATTATTTAAAATACCAGTAAAGATTTTATAATCAGAGTTTAAAAGAGTGATTGGTCTCAGTTAGTAATGTTTTGCTTATCCCTGACTTAAATATAAATCAATAACCCTTCTGTAAAAGAGGGATAGATTGTAGCTTTGTCTAAAAACCTAAATAAGAGACATAGGCACTGACTAAGTTGTCTGAAAATAATTTATAAAGTATTGAAATCCCATCTATTCCGGGGAAATATTTAGTTTCAATAACCTAATGGAGCTTGAAATCTCTGTTGGAGTGATAGGTTCCCATACTCCGATCTCCCAACTAGGTTAACTGGAATTAAAATATCTTTAAATAGGCGGCTATAGCTGAATTGGGGATTGTTTCAAGAGGCTTCAAAGAGCGGTAATGTTCTACAATCACTTCTTTAGTTGGGCCACAGAGGATACCAAATTACCATCTGAATCTTTGAGTTCCTCCATTTCATAGAATCTCTTACCTGTTTACACATTTCAATGGATCCCCAATGGGTGATTTTTAATTCCATTAGTTAAAATGGCCTGCATGGTTTTCCTCTATCATACTGAAACTCTTTCATTTTTCTTTAAGATTAGCAATTTGTTCTGAGTAATCCATCCTAGAAGAATAAGCTATAGTCATAAGCCTCTGTAATTGTTGTCTTAAACCTAAATAATGCAGGAATTTGTCATTCTTTGCTCTAACTCCTTGCAATTTAAACCATTTCCTTAAGTCCGATTTAGTCTCTAACCACCAATCTCCCAAATCTGAATATAAAAGGCTACTGATAACCTGGCTCTTAATAGGTATCTCACCCCAGCTTGTATATAAGGGAGTTCTAATGAGGAGTTATTGAGTTTCCATCTAACTAGCCTTTTTTCTTGCCTGTCTGAAAAGCTAAAAGAACTTAATAGAAAGGAATGGTCCGAGAATTCACTAGGAAATATTTTAAAAGATTCTATTTGCATATTAGGTGACACTAACATATGATCTATTAGAGAAAATCTCTTCCCCTTTTTAAACGAAAAACCTTCTCCAACCTGTAAAGCATTATGACAGTTCAAGAGTCCAGCACTTTTTATAATTTTACATAAAGCATTAGAGTCACAGTATGTTTTTTTATTTTTTTTACTAGCATGGGTCGAAATGGGACAATTAAAGTCCCCCCCCCATAATACTCTAACTGTTGTTAATAAAAAGGGCTGTACTGATTTAAGACAATTAACTCTACCTGCTTTTGTTTGGGGGTTATAAATGTTGATAAACCTATAGCTTAGCCCTTGCCACTTCCCATCGATAATCAGGACCCTTCCTGGTATTAGATCTATCAAATTGTGTAACTGGAAGTCATATGAATTAAACACTATTCCTATACCATCTGCAGAATCTTCCCAAATGACCAAAATGAAGGGCCCCAAACCAATCTCTTTAAATGCCACCAACTGATCTATGGAATACATCCATGTCTCTTGTAAAAACAAACAGAAACAGGAAATTCATGTATATAATGAAAGAGGGCTTGTCGCTAACCATATTCAATAAGCTATGAACATTCAAAGAACCCCAAACCAACCTCATTAACCTTTTAAGTATTTAAATCATTGTTTTTCCTCTTTTCTTTTTTATCCTTGTAATTATCCGTGATTTGTGACCTGGTTGAAAGTGAGGATTTTTGAGAGTCTGAATCTTCAACCTCTATCTCAGTGTTACCCCAAGAGGAAAACAGAGCGCGCATATGAGTTACTGGTATCAATCTGTTCCACTGGGGTGGGGGGATTTTTGATAGTGAATTCATAAAGATCTTCTTTGGGGCAGTACAGTCACTGGTTTATCAACATGGCTGCCACCACCACCGCATCTGTGACCCCTTCCGTATAACACACTGGAGGGAAATCTGAGAGGTTAGGGGACCCATGTTGCTCTTAACTATCTTAACCATTTCTGAGGATATCTCACGCTGATCCTCCCCACTTGGTGAGTTTAACTTTTTGTTCAACACCTTCCCTTTTAAACCCCTTCTTTCCAATTTCTCTTGCCAGAGGGAGTTTCATCTGATTTGTTGCAGGGGAGGGGGCACGTATCCTGGAGAGTAGCTTTAACCATGGATTCTTGGGCTTTTTGAATAAAAACCCCAGAATTAGAACGAAAGGATTTTTTTGGGCAGCCCAAGGACATAGTTTGAACACATGGCCTTTAGTTTCGCATAAATCGCAACTTGATAGATTGCTGCAAAAACATGGTTAAATGTCCTACCTCCCACAATTATCACAACGGGCTGATCGCGATACACTTGAAAGGTGCTCTAGCCCCACACTTATAACATGCATCGGCTGCCCATGTAAAACATACCCTCTATCTTTTCCTAACAAAAGGAGTTAGGTATATGTTCAATTCCAGCCTCTGTTTGCCTTAATTTAACTTTATACTTCCATCCTCCAGTCCAGAACCCTCTGTATCTAAAATAGGCTCTGGCTCACTTAGTACTTCACATTTTTTTAACCAAAAGTTTATGTCTTCCACCCATACCCTTCATTTCGAACATAACTGTAACAAACTTAATCAGGGGTTTTGAGAGTGGTATAACAACAAAGGGTGTCCACATAGGAGAATACTTAACTTGACCATACCTAACCCAGAACAACTCTAAAGCCTGTTGAGAACGAAAACTTATGTCATAATTGTCCTCCCTGAAATATTAATGAAAGCATAAACATCCTGAGGGGTGAAATGCAGTGAGTCTTTCAACAAGGTTTTCCCACATAATGCCTATCTGGCCTAGTTTCTAACCCTCCTTTATACCTCAGCCTCACAGCATTACGCCTAGGGCTGCTTCCCTATGGAATTTGAGAAAAGTTCAGACATCAATGGCTTCTGTGAAGGGGGGGGGTTGTACAGTGACCTCATCTGTACTAAACCGAATGGGCTCCTGCAAGAGAATTTCCTCCCCTTTCTGCTGCTGGCCACCTGGAATCCACTCAGGAGAATGCTGAGATAAAGATAAGTTCGAGTCCCAAGCAGGATCAGGCTTCCATACACCAGCTACTGTCTGTTTCCACCCTGCTTCACTTAAAGCTTTATGAGGTGACCAAGAATCTTGTGAGCCTTTTTTATGTAAAAAAAAGGGGTCTGCCATCTGTATATCAGCTGTAGACTTTTTTTGGTTCATTTTGTCAGAAAAAAAGAAATCTGTAGCCCCACTTTGGGAACCGTCAGTCTTTTGATATGTAACAGCTGAGTCAGTTGCTGAAATCTCTTGACTCTGCTGTTTGAACACAAACCCAGCTACCTTGTTCAACTGTGCTGTTTTATTTTCACAAAAGTAGATGGCAATATATTCTGTGCAGATAAATCATTTATCTTCACTTCATATTTCCTTTGACATTATCAGAGACCGAAACTGGCAGTAAGCACTCACTTTTAGCAGCAGAGATAATACCATCCTGTACTGAATTCAGAGAGATTATTTGTTCTTGGGAAATGGAGCTCAAGCCTTGCTGCTCTAAGCTCTCTTCCACAGAGCTGTTGACAATCTTGAGATCAGCCTTAACTCTGCCTTTGTGCTCTTCATTACAATCAGGCTGACACCTGCTGTAGTCAGGAGCTCAACACACTGCAGTGAAGCTTCATTAAACAAGGACAGAGCATTCTTTTAACACCAGAGGCAAACTCTTTTGCTGGCAACTCTATCCTGCCAGAACTATAACTTAAATAAGACACAGTACCTTTTTTTGCTCCATATTTTGCGCCACTGTCCTGCAGTCTGTTTGCTGTGTTTTAATATCTTGGCTTTCTCTGTCAGCCTGCAGTTTTAAATTCATCTCTTCCTTTGGAGCTATCTGATGAAATTGGTTCTTCCATTTCTGCAGAAAACATTATCGCAGCATTTTCCTGTTTCAGACCCACATTTAGAGGTTTAATAAGTGACTTTTCTGTAGAGGTTGCAGGTTCAAATACCGACAATACCTTTTCTCTTCCTGTTGTTGCAATTTCCAACTGTCCAGTTTCTTTCTTTGTTTTATCCAAAACCGATTGCTCCCAGCTCACAAAAGCATCCTGAAGTTCAATATCTGATTCAATTTCAGCCAAATCCACGGCTGGAGCCTCCACAACACCTGGAGCAAGAGTCGAGGCTAGCTCTCCTGCTCCACAGACTTCCTTCTCCTTCCCTTGTCCACTTGGAGTGGCCATCTTGGAAATGGCCTGTCCCCCTTCTGGCCACAATGCAGAAACATCAGCACAGCAGCATCAGAGTAGGGGAATTTCCCCGGTGTCCTGGCCAAATTTCCCTCATTCACTAAAAATACCACCAACAGCTTAATCTGGTTCAAGGTCAGTTGGCATTCATCTGTATCACCCTCCCCCGGGTCATGCCTGAAAATAGGCAGGATTTGTCTAGTGCACTTACCCGGTCAACAAAAGCTAAATAAATAAATAAAATAAATAAATAATTACTATAAGCTGTAACGTTTTGGACCATCATGAAAGGTGCTCTTTGGCAACATGTTTGGAAGGGCATAACTCAGTCCCATTGTAAGCTAGAAATCTGAAACTGTGCACATATATAAATGTAGTGATAATCTGTATACCTGCAAAATTATATAACATTTCAATGAATACTATCAAAATTATACTAAAATAACAGAAATCAAAATCTTGGCAAAATGTTTGGCTACCTATAACTCAGCCCCCTTTGAAGGTTGAGACAAAATGTCGTGCACATGCTCATGATGTACTTTTCTATAAATCCTGAAACTGTGGAGAAATTTGGATAAGAAATGTTAAAAATGCAATGGAAATAACTGAAAACAACATTTTTATTAAATGTTTTATCACACATAATTCTTACCCTTTTAACCTTCAATTCTGACATTTGGTACACTTACATATGCCATTACTAACTCTATATACTGTACCACATTTGGTGTCACTGGGATGTGCACTTTGAAAATTAGAGCAAAATAACTGAAATGTAAAATCTGGCAAAATTCCATGGAATTTTCATGCAAATTCAGTGAAATTCCACAGGCATTCTGTGGGCATAATTTTATATTCCACTCAGCTCTAATACAATTGCTTTCATGAGGAAGTACTAATAATAGCTGGGGTTAGCTGCCATTATTTCAATTTTGTCTATAGGTGGTTCATATACATGGACAAACCTTTTGGCCTCTGGGCATATGATATACAAAGGCGCCCCTGACTCCAAGGTTCTGCACAAGCTAGCAACCAAATTTTAAGTCACAGAACCCACACTTTGGCTAAATCAAACAGAGTGTAATGAATATTACTGGAAAAGAAAATGCTAAAAAAAGAAAGTAACACAGTTTATCTTATTACTTCATCCTTGTGTTATGGCAAATAGGAGTGTTTCATTTAAGCAAGCAATAATACCTGACAGGGTGGGCGGTATTGGGCAATACTGGACTGCCTAGGGGTGTAATGAGGCCCAACGCCACAGGTGGAGGGCCTTATAATCCCTGGAAGGTCTGGTATTGTCCATATCACCCACCTTATTGCACTTAGAAAATGGGCTATCTGTAAATGTTTTTATTTGTGATATTTAAGAATTAATAAAATAATTTAAAAAAAACTAAAAATGAAGTTATAGTTGCTTTATTAGCAAAGTAGTCCCTCTACTGGTATCCTTAACAATACTTACCAGTTGAGGGCACTGCAGTGTTTTACTGTTCTACAGTTTTCTGAGAGGATCTCTGCTCTTGAAGTGGGTATCCATCTGTGAACAAGCGACCACCAAACAGTGTGGTTCACGATAAACTTAGCTGTAGAGTCAAGCCACACAAAGGTGAAGGTACTGGATTTCAGGAGGGCTGATTTTGTCAAAATGGGAGAGTGCCTCAGAAAAGCAGTAGCAAACAGGCAAGAAGGTGGGGTGGAGCAACAATGGCAAAACATCAAAACCACCATCACAGAGGCAACAAGACTTTGTGTGAAGCAAATAAACAAATCAAAACAAAAGAAAAAAAACACTATGGTTCTCAAAAGAAGTGATGGGGAAGGTAAGGGAGAAAAAGATAGCATTCAGGAAGTATAAGGAAACACAGAAGGAGCAGGACAGAGAACTGTACTAGTTAAAGCAGAAGGAAGTGGGTAAGGCAGTCAGAATAGCAAAGGCCTAAACTGAGGAAAAGATAGCCAACTTGGTTAAGAAGGAGGATAAAACCTTTTATAGGTACATTAGGGAGCAAAGAAAGACTAAGGCAGGGATACTGAGGCTGAACAAAGAGGAAGGTGGTTGGGCAGAGAGCAACAGTTAAAAAGCAGGGATATTGAACGCATAGTTCTGCTCAGTATTCACAATGGAAAAGGAGGGAGAAATACCTAATCCGGTCAACAGAAGCACTCTGGATAGGGGTTGATATTAGTCCTTTCACAGAAGAAAGAGTTCTGAAAGAACTCTTAAAACTGAAGGTAGATAAAGCAATGGGGCCTGATGGGATTCACCCCAGAATTCTAAAAGAACCAAAGGAAGAACTAGTAACACCACTGACTACCATTTTTAATAAATCTTGGGAGGATGGTATGGTACCTGAGGACTGGAGGAGGGTGAATGTGATTCCCCTTCACAAAAGTGGGGGCAACACAGAGGCAGGAAACTACAGACCTGTCAGTTTGACCTCAGTGGTAGGGAAAATGATGGAATCACTTCTGAAGGAAAGAATTGTTGAGTACCTAGAGGCCAGTGGGGCACAGGACCCAAGGCAGCATGGATTCACAGCTGGAAGGTCATGTCAGACAAATCTAATTGATTTCTTTGACTGGGTGACCAAAGCAGTAGACCAGGGAGGGGCTGTGAACATGGCCTACCTAGACTTTAGCAAGGCATTTGACACAGTCCTGCACAAAAGATTAATGAACAAATTAGCCAGTCTGGGACTGGATACTAGGGTGGTAGCCTGGGTAAAACACTGGCTGGACAACAGGACACCGAGGGTAATAGTAAATGGAGTCCACAGTGAAGAAAGGAGGGTTACTAGTGGGGTACCGCAGGGTTCAGTACTGGGGCAGGTCCTTTTTAATGTCTTTATAAGTGACATTGCAGAGGAACTGGAAGGGAAAGTATGTCTCTTTGCAGATGACACAAATATCTGCAACAGGGTTGATACACAAGGTGGGGTGGAAAGGATGAAAAGGGACTTGGCAAGGTTGGAGGAATGGTCAAATGTATGGCAGCTTGATTCAATGCAAAGACGTGCAAAGTAATGCACCTGAGAAACAAAAACCTAGGGGAAGAATACACAACGGGGGTGAGATATTGACAACAATAAAAATGGAAAGGGACCTGGGGTAGTCATATCAGATGACTAAAGGTGGGCCAGCAATGTGAGAAGGCAGTAAGGAGGGCTGGGAGGACACTGAGATGCATAGGGAGAGGCATCACCAGTAAAAAACAAGAAGTTGCTGGCCCTCTGTACAGACAGTTGGTAAGACCACATCTGGAGCACTGTGTGCAGTTCTGGAGACCCCATCTCCGCAAAGACGTAGACAGGGTGGATGCTGTCCAGAGGAGGGCCACCAAAATGATGCAGGGTCTGCATCAGAAGATATGAAGAAAGACTAAAGGAACTAAAGATGTATAGCCTTGAGGAAAGGGGGGACGTGATAAAAACTTTCAAATACCTCAAGGGAATCAACAAAGTCCAAGAGGGTAGCATTTTCAGAAAAAGAGATGTGCAAGAACAAGGGGGCACAATTTGAAGATAGAGGAGGATGGCTCAGAGGTAATGTGAGGAAGTATTTCCTCACAGAGAGGGTTGTGGATACATGGAACAGCCTCCCTGAGGAGGTCACAGAGTCAAAAACATGGGGGAATTCAAGAATGCTTGGGACAAACATAAGGCAATTCTAGTGGTGAGTAGGCTGTTGGTTAACTAGGATCTGCAGCTTATCCATTAGGTAGGAAAATTTTCAGACTAGGTGGGCCAAGCAGTCCTTATCTGCCATCAAATTCTATGTTTCTTACTGCTCTGTAAAGTACAGTATGTTCCTCCTTGGCACTTGAACCATCCCCGTCCCACAAACACACACACACACACACACACACACACACAGCACACACACTCTTGTGTTAATTTTTTAATTTTTTATTTATGTGGTGTAACTCCCTCATCACACTTAACTTATATTTCATTTTTTTACCCGGGGACACTGGTGGTGCGATCCGGGAAACAGTCTGCACATCTTGGAGGTAATGGCATTACTGAGATTAACAGAACTTGATTTTTGTTGGGGCAAAGAAAACAGATAAGTAAATGTTTTGTGGATTTGGAGTGGACCTTTTGGTTTGTTTCTGCCAGGAAAAACAGCATGACCGAATGGGAATAGCAGGAGCATTGCAAGCCAGAGCTCCGAAGAACTGTCCCTTCTGTCTTGACTTTTTTTTAAATAGATTGAGAAATTGATCTGTAGCGGTTTAAGTTTCAGCTCCACTCTTAGAATATTGTAATTTTCACCAGTAATTACATTTCACAGGAAGTGAAAGAAGACAGCCTGTTTGCCGGTTTCTGTTTAGTGCTTCTGTGTCTTTGGGGGTTGTGCAGCATCGGGACTGATTGTGACCAAAATGCAGTTACGGTCTTGGGGATATGAAGAACTGTCACTTTTGTCTTGGCATTTTTTTTAAAGGATTGAGAAACTGGACTGTAGCGGTCTCAGTTTCAGCACCATTCTTAGATTTTGTAGTTTTCACCAGTAATTACATTTCACAGGATAGGAAAGGAGACAGCCCATCTGCCGGTTTCTGCTTAGCGCGTCCATGTCTTTGGGGGTTGCGGGCATCGGGGCTGTGTGTGACTGAAATGCAGTTGCAGTCTCCAGCACAAGCAAGGAAAACATAAAATGAATGTGCTGTTTTTCAACAGTTGCAGTTAATATTTTATATTATTTCTTTTTTTTTTTTAAATTTACTACATGGAGCTGAGACAGAATGGTGGGGGGCTTGGCCGGCTGCAAACTCTATTCAGTTGTACAGGGAAGGGGGGCTGGTTTGCTCCATTGTCCCACTAGCGAGTGAAAAAAATGGCATTTATTTAAAATTCAACATTCTGTTAGCTCAGTGAATTAGAACGTAATCAGGTCGGTTCAGGCTGGCACTTTTAGTACACTGGCTCTGTTGTCTGATAGATACCCACCTTACCATGGCTGTCAGCCAGTCAGAGCCCTGGACTTTCTTAGCCCATTTTCTAACAGGATTTAATCTACTGCCCCAGAGTATTTGGAAAAATGCACCAAAAATTCTAGAACTGTAGATGCCGTGGGGGGTGCACATAATTTTAATATAAAAACAGTGGTATGAGCAGTGGTTTAATAAGGAAGAGCCTTTCCTTTCACTGCTTCCATAACATGACTTTGCTTTTTACTATTCTATCCTTATCTTCTCAGTTTTGCATCCCTGTGTTACCTTTAGTAAAGGTGTTCTCCCAAATTTTAATACTTGTCCATTTGACACAGGTCTCAGCAATACAAAGCCATAACACATATTCAAAACAAAGGGGAGTTCACATTAGAATGGAAGTGCTACAGACAATATGAAAACTGCACAGCCAAAAAAGTTGAGCACTCACCAACCAATGCAAGGGCACAAGTCTCTTGTGAAGAAAATGTTTTTATTTATAGCATTTTAAAAGTATAAAAAATGCCTGATGCGTTTCAGATGGGCACTACAATCCTTTCTCAAAGACTGTTACAAACAGGTGTAGCAATTCTTGACACAGTGATTTTTTAAAAAGTCACATCTTAAAGAAACATTCTGATTGGTTAAAACAACATGGTTCATTTTTAAAGTTCCAAAACCACAAAACACGAAACCTTATAATCCAAAGTGATTAACAGTTCGCCGTTGTCTCCTCAGAGATCAGATCTGCCACCGACCTTGGCAGACTGACTGAAGCCATCTTTGTCGACCTTTCTAAGGCCTTCAATCGGGTTGACCACGGCCTCCTTCAATCCACTCTGCTCTCGCAGGGCTTCTCCACCCGAGCACTTACTTGGTTCACCAGCTACCTTGAGGGTAGACTACAATACACTAGTTTCAACCGTGCCACTTCGGACCTCTCCCCAGTCAGATGCGGAGTCCCCCAAGGGTCTGTCTTTGGTCCCTTACTGTTCTCCCTCTACATCAATGAACTCCCCAATGTGGTTACCTCTGGGTCCACCACACTCTATGCGGATGATCTGGTACTACTGTCTAGCTCCCAGGACATCTCTACCATTAACGCTCAACTCAACTCTGACTTTGGGAGTATCCAAATTTGGCTCGTGGGTCACAAGCTCTCGGTCAACCTGAACAAGACCCATGCCATGTTATTTGGGTCGGTGGCTAAAACCACTTCCTGCCCCTCCCCCCTGGCCAGCCTCGGGGGGAATGGCTCCCTCCTGCCTGTCCTAAATTCTTCCAGGTACCTAGGGGTGACTCTTGATCCTCAGCTCGATCTTGCCGAGCACCTCCGAAACATCTGCAAAGCGTCTAATAGCAAGTTTGGATTAGCCTACAGGGCTAAGGACTGCCTCACTCCAGCCGCCAGGCTCACCATAGCTAGAGAGATCCTCCTTCCCATGCTCTACTATGGGTTGGTTGCCTTCGCGTAGCTCCCGTGTGCCCGTCTTGCGAAATGGAACACGGCCTATAACAACATTTGTCTCTTTGCCCTCTCTGCGCCTCGCCTTCTGAATCGGTGTGACCTCTACGCCCAATTGGGGTGGCTTCCCCCTGAAAAACACTGTGCCTTTATCCTCGGCAACATGGTCGATAATATTTTCCGGACTGCCTGCCCTTCTGCCCTCGCCCTTACCTTCAAACACTGCACCCCGGCCTATCAACTTAGGTCCAGCTCATCCCATGTCTGTTTGATCCCACGAACCCGCTCTCTTACCGGTGATCGGGCCTTCTCCACCTTCGCCCCGAGACTTTGGAACTCCCTTCCCGTCCAAGTCCGGGCTGCCCCCTCCCAACCCAGCTTCAAAACGTCCCTGTGGAACTTCCTCAAGGCTGCCTCCACCTGTCTTTGTTCCACCTAGTTGTTGGGAGACTCCCCCCCCACACCTCTCCCACATACTGATTTATCCTTAGCTCTCTCTCCCTCCTGTAGCACTTAGTCTACCCACCTTCCTCTGTGGGGTGCCCTGCTCCCCTTTTGCCCATTGCTCCCTCCCTTTTAGCACTTGCCGTACCCCCATCTTTCTTGCCCCGCTCTCTGGGGCTCACAACTATAGGGCCACTCTCAGTCTGCAGGCCTAGCCAGGCCTGTCATGGTGGTCCCCATGTCCCCTTCCCACCCCTCACTGCACCTTCTAGCTCCATGCTGGCCTACTTCCCTGCCTTCTCTCCCCACCGCCTACTTACCTGTTCCTTTCCTGGATGGTCCCCTGCCCACCCTCTCCCTTGGCCTCCTGTTTAGCTCCCCTTGCTCCTCACTTTAGGACTATCACCTCTCCAGGTGTACTGACTAGTTGCATTAGATGCAACACTCTCTCTACATTCTCAATCTCTTGCGGTAGTGGTTTACGTGTTTGCTTTCTTGCCTATACTGTAGGGCTCTTGCACCCTCGGTATGTGGGTCCACAAGCCTCCCTGACTATGTTCCTAGCTCTCTGTTTTGATATTTCTCCAGACCACCTGTACTATGGGCGGTTTGTAACCATGACTATGTACCATGTTCTCTGCATTGTGCTTGTATGCTACCGTGACTCTGTACCATGTTTTTTCTGTTTTGTAACCTCCCGGGTCGCACCTGAAAATAGGCATTTGTTGTCTAGTGTGCCTACCTGGTTAACAAAACAAACAAATAAATAAATAAAAACAGATACAATAAATAACCAATCCCTAAACAGCAAAATCCGTGGGGAGGAATAATATTGATAACCATAAGGAATGGGAGGGAACAAAAAAAACACATCTAGTCCACAAGGGGGTCACCAATATTGCACAGCATATATAATTCCATACCAAAATAAGCAATCCCTAGTTTCTTAAATATATATAAATATGATAAATACAGGGCTCAGTACCTGGTCATGACAGTAAAAAGTACAAACACATATCATCTTTTTTGTTTCAAAAAGGGCTTCAGTTTCAATCCATAATTTAGACCCTGTTCTCTCTCTGCAATTAAATTTATGATCCAAAAGCCTTCACGTGCGAGCAATAAATCATTAAAGTCCCCCCTTTTGGCTTTGGGAAAACATTATCTATGTCCATGGAGTTAAAAGCATGCTCACTAGGTGTTCCAGGATATGTTACATGCGCTGCTGTGGCATATGTTAAAGCCCTGTGTTTAATGGCCCTGACGTGCTCACCCACTCGTTCTTTCAAATGTCTTTTGGGTGTCCCCACATAGATCTTACCACAATTACAGGAAGCCAAATAAATCAGGCCCCTTGTGTCACATGTGGTAATCTGGTGAACTTCAAAACTCTGTTCTGTACTTTCATTCAGGAAGAAATTCCCTTTTCTGATTACTGGACATACTGAGCATCTTTTGCAGGGATGACCCCCCCCTTAATGATCATGCATTCATGTTCTATTCCCCCTGTTCTGGCTTTCAAAGTGACTATGGACCAACTTATCACCTGCAGTGGGCGCTTTTTTGAAAGCCATGCATGGCGGGACTGCTGCTAATGCTCTCAAGTCAGGGTCACTGGCGCGAACATTCCAATGCTTTTTGATTATATTTTCTATATCTCTGGCTTGTGTAGATTAAGTCTGTACAAAGTTAAACCTGTTTTCTTTTCTGGCAGTAGTATCATTTCTTTCATGCACTTCAAGCAATGATTCTCTGTTTTTTTCTGCTGCATAATCGTAACCAGTTTTAATGTCTCTATTGCTGTAGCCACGTTGTAGTGAACGGTTACTTAAAGAGGCAGCACTGGCCTCAAAACTAGCATTGCTGCTGCAGTTTCTGTGTGTGTGCAGGAACTGCCCCTTAGGAATAGTTTTCCTTACGTGAGGTGGATGGCAGCTGTTGGCTTTTAACAAAGTATTGTCATCAGTGGCCTTTCTCGGCTATAACACAGATTTTCCTAAGTTTATACCCATACTTTTAGCAAAATTAACCTTTGTTTCTGAATCTTTAGAAAAATTTCAAAGTACCATGAAAGCTTTGTCTCCTGAGAAGATGTCTTTAATACATAACTGTAATCTGCATAAGCCTGTAGTCCAGTTGCAGGGGAATTTGTATGAAGCAATAACCCCCGGAATTTATCTTGTCCCTTGTAACCTGCTTACTATAGGGTCTAAACAAGATATATATAACATGGGGCAAAATGGGCACTCCTGTCTCACTCCCTGTTTTATCAGGATTAAGGTACCAAATTTTCATTAAAACAGCCATGCAATGAAAACTGCGTTTTGCAAAAAACTAGTTTTGACTACAGTTAATAAAAATATAAGTATACCTGTAAAATCTACTTTTCTGACTACCTCCTATGCTGAGCATAATGAGTTTTTTTCCGACATAGGCCTTCCCCCCTTACGGTACTCAGAATGCTGGCATTATGGTGCCGGGCAATCAGGGCACCAAATGCAGGATGTACCCCTCCCCCCCCCAAGGTCTGCCCACCACTGGAGTTTGAATCTATATGTATGGGTGCATGGGGGTGCACCCCCCCACGAGGGGTGTGTGGGGGGGGTGCAGGCCCCTGCAGAAAACATGAACAGTGACATTGCCGATTGGAGCCCTAATTGCCTGGTGCCGGATCGCAGTCATGTTCCAGTGGTAGAACTGGTCTTGCCAGGTCTATAATGCTATTTCTAAGCCAAATATGGTGGCCCTTTTTTCTTCTTGAGAAAAAAAAAGAAAAAAAAATTAAAGCATTTACTGCCAAATAAAACTGTAAGATGCCTGGTATCTTCTATAGTTTAAAAAAAGGTAGGGTCACATTTTTGGCCCAGTTTCATTGCACTGCTGCTTGGAGTCATCTACAATACTGTGCAGAATCAGTTGTCTTCATCTCTTGCTTCACTCCTGGTGCCTGCAGGAATGCTTATCTGCTGTCTAAGGACCATGACCACTTAGTTGTACCATGGACCAGAATGAAACAGGGATATTAGTCTTCTCGGTTTCTGCCCTATCAACTTTGGAACACTATTCTGTCTCAAATTAGATGTTGTCATACTGCTCTGACCTTTCAAAACAACAATCATTCTCACCTGCTTCAAATGACTATATTTGACTGTAGCTACTGAATTTTAAACTGACCGCTGTTCATCATACTGGTTACTTTTGCGGTTATCACCGTGTTTACCTGCTACGTTGAATGTATTCCTAAAACTTCTTATCTTTGAAGCCGTAAAGCATGTTTTTTCCATATTGCTTTGTTCCCTTAGGGCTTTTGGGGAGGACTTCTTGGTCCCATCCCCACTCCTCCAGACTGGTAACCACCTCCCCTGGCACTCATTGGACCCAGGACCCCCATGGATACTCCTCCCCTGTGGCAGGGCTAGGAAGGGGAGAGCCATCCTCCCCCCACCCGGTACATTATCCAGTAGTGGGCCAACTTGTTTTGGGTGGCAGAGAGAGCCAACACAAAGCAGGTGGGATGTCATGGAGCCTGGCTCACCTTTCTTTCTCCATGTTCTGTATTCCAACCCCCTGGCCACAGTGACACGTTGGTGTGCATGCATAGAGGTGCGTGCATGTCACAGAAGCATGGCTCCCTCCCTATGTTGATGCTTGGACAGCACACTGTCCTCCAGGCCTATGCCAGGCCTTTCCTTCCCAGGAGAGGAAAGTAGCCCTCTGGGCACTCAGTCTTCTCCCTTCCCAGCCCACCCCCTGTGATCCAAGCTTGTTCCTGAACTCAGGTCACCAGCAAGGCAGGAGGTAAGGCACAAGGTGCCTCAGCCCTCCATGCCACTGGACCAGGAATTGTAAAGTATTTTCACTGTTTACTTGATGTGTCCTTTGGAACCAGTTATGCAGAATGTAGATCTTATTTCCCCACTGTTGTGCATTTTCTCACTACCTGTTTGATAATGTACCCTGGAATTTGTTATGTATTGAATTTACTTGCCATTGTTGTCAGTTCACTTTATTTTTGGTCATGATGCTCCCAGAGGATGCCTGAAAATAAGCAAATGTTTGCCAGAGCACCTTACCTGGTAAATAAATAAATAAAGTTGAAAAAGAGGCTAAACTACAGTATGAAAAACTTTTTACCAATCAATGAATGGATTTGGTATGCCTTACAACCAAAGTATGCCTCATAGGTATTCATAATCTACATAATGAAAGGACTTCTCCTGGTCAAGTGCCAGGAGAACACTTTCCATAGTCCCCCTCCTGCTTTGTTCCAGAATTTCATAGACAATTCTCCATTGATTGGATGTGACCTACCGTATAACAGATTTGCCCGGTACATCCTAGCTCCTCTATGGAACACCCATCACTGTTCCCTTTACAGAGCCCTAAATTGGACAAGTCTATCCAAACGTCATATTATCCACATAATCCATTTGGTTTTCAGATGCCACCTCCAAAAAGTACCTATGTATCTATCTGACATAGTGAAACTTAGAACCCCTGAGAGTGGTCTACACTTGACTGAACTGATTGAATTTGATGTGCCAGTTATGAAAACAGTGAAAGGGGACTCTAGTTTTATACACCTAGCTCCTACGTTATGGAATAACTTACCATGCCATTTACGGCTACAGAAAAATGCCCTTCATTGGAAACCTATTAAGATTTGGCTGATGAAAACTGTTGCCCTGCCCAATGCTTGCTGTGACTAATGTGTTTAAACTTCTTTGAAGTCACTATTTGGCTTTAATATGCACTGTTTGTATGTTGTGTATATTCTATTATATGTGTAACTTATTTTTGTTTTTTGTTATTTTACACTTATGGGACCCCATTGTAAATGAGTCTAGACTCAATTGGGTTATCCTTTTCTGAATCTCGGAATAAACTTTTACTACTTTTATTACTACTACTATTGGGTTATCCTGAATAGCTCTACTGGGTATAGTCAAGGCCCCTGGAATTCTGTGGTTCTGCAGTTGCGGAATTTGCCGCAGAATTTGCATCATGCTGCAGAATGCATATAGTGCCGCAGAATTCATTGTTTTTGGTAAATTTTCATATAAATATACTGTTTTTTCATAGTGTCGGGCTTTCTTTTCCACCTCATTTATCCTGGAGCCCCTCCTCTATGCTCAGCATATGATGTCATCGATGATATCACATCATATTTAGCCAATGACAGGACTGCATTCTGCCAGAGAAATGAATAAACCATGTCGCAGAAATCAGAAACTGCTGCCGCAGAAGTCAAGGAGCCCTGTCGCAGAAATCAGAAAATTCTGCCGCAGAACACCAGGGGCCCTGCGTATAGTACAGGTTTGCTGACTTGAAATTAAGACTTGTGCTGTTGTTATCAACCTTCTGTATAAAGTCTTTAAAAGTATTTCTATATCTATGTTAAAGAGGCTAATTGGCCTCCATTTACACGAGACATCAACTAAATGGCATGTGCCATTGTTCCTAATTTTTGGCATGATTGTAATATACAGTAGCATTAAGCAATGTAGTTAGCTAAGGGCTGAGATGGTTGAAAAACATTGTATAAAACTCTACCTTTTTGGAAGTTCAGTTTTATTGAACAATTGCACAGGTACAAAAAAATGAACAAATATCAACTGGTATCCAGTAAATTATTGCAATTCACGGCAACAGACACAAGCACTGTCATACATTAAGTTGCAACATTTAAGGTACAGTACAAGCAACTTAATTGGGACTCACTTAAAGGGAACAATTGCTTAAATGGGATGATTCCTTGGGCACCAATTAAGTGGCCATTGAATCCAATTAGCAGTGCTTCCCTTAATAGGGATGCATATTTCATTTTAATGGAATGATTTCATTCAGCGATCCCCCAATTTGTGTCTCATTAGTACTTTAAGTGCTATAAAAACAGCTGTTGCCACTAGAGCTATTAATCTGCACTGCTAGAAGTGCAGTCTACATTAGTCTCCTGCTCTCATAAGAACATTTAGAGGACTATGGCATCAAAGAGGGTTAATCTGCATCTTTCAGAAAAAAATTACATTTATTGAGGTGTTTCAGCAGCTAGGTGCATCTCTCGCAAAGGTTGCCAAATAATTTTTAATTTCTAAGAGCCAGGTAGGATGCAGCAGCATAAAAAAGATCACCTACTGTCTGAATAGCATATCAACAGCAACCCCAACATAAAATGCAAGAGGGTGGGAAAATACACACAGCTAGAAGCTTCCCTGCATGTCTGACTTTCTCATGCTGTCAGCAAGGGAGCCCATCTGTCTGGTCCTATTCTTAAGAAAAAACAACAACGAGATAACCACCCATTTTCAACACATAGATTTTGAAGTAACTGATGGCTGCTATCTTTTGGAAAGGGTGGCACAATATTGCTTGTAAGGGGGAACATGGGGAGTGAATGGATGCAGATGAGCCCTCTGCATCTGAATGGTCAAGGAATGCTCTCCCCATGCTGTTCAATGAATATGCCATAGTCAATACTATGTAATGTGGATGAAACTGGTGTCTTTTACTGGGGTTATCAGGACTAGGGGCATCTCCATAAGGAGCTTGAGCTTGTCAGTGGAGAGAAAGTCAAAGACCGTGTGTCTCTTTATTTGCTGCACAAACATGCTAGGCACCAAGAAACTCCCCCTAGTTGTGATAGGGAAAAGTAAGCATCCTCTATGCTTGCCTTAGGATTTATCCAGCCTTTATCCAACCTGCTGGTAAAGTATGTTAGCTCAGCTAATGCTTGGATGACTGCCACAATTTTTATTGACTGGCTAAATTGCTGGAACTGCTAGCTAAAAAGGAGATGCAAAGGTTTACTGTTCATTGGTAATTGTAGTGCCTACCCATCTGATCTCACAACTAGATTCTCAAACATCAGCATTACATTTCCCCCCCAAAACACCAAAAGTCTTATCCAGCCACTAGAAATAGGGGTTATAAAAAATGATAAGGGGCACTACAGGGCTTTTTTTTCTAAGAGAATTGTGGGCATAATTGACAGCAGCTCTGTGGCTTTGGCATCCAAGATAGCCAGAAGGGTCAATTTGTTGGATGCTATCTTTATAATACACAAAAGAGTGGAACACAGTAAAACCTGCCACGACAGCCAACTGCTTTAAAAGAGCAGGATTTTATGTTCATGAAAGCAGTGAACTTATTGATGTGGCAGCTGCAACAGAGGAGGCAGAGAGTGGTAACCCACTGGCAGATGTTACAGACCCCGCCCCATTTTTCTGCTCGGGAGTTTGAGCAGTTTGTTGATTTTGATGCTGATGAGCAGACAGTGGGAGATCTCACACCTGAATCTCTCTGTGCAACTTTCAGTCAAAACCCAGACGCTGAGGCAGAACCAGAAGATGAAGAAGATGATGTCAATAACATTGTGTCAAATGCGGAAGCAAAGGAGCACATTGGACCTTTTCACAACCGGTGCCTTCAGCACAGGCAGATCTAAGAATGGGACCATTTGTTTGATCCAGAGGGACTAGTAACAAGCCAAATGGCCCTTGAATCAAAACAAACAAAAAAATTTACAGATTTTTTTTAAACTTGATGGCAACACATAGAGGGAGACCTAATGGAGATCAATGGCCAAAGAAAAGTTTGCATTTTTAAAGGACTTTTAACTACCATAGTAATAAAAAGGCTTAAACCCGCAAACAACAAATGATCAGAAAAGAACTGTAATTCACTTTGTCTGCTCTGTGTATGTGTGTGCTGGTTCTGTCTGCATCTGTGCTGATAATTTCCTGCCCCTGATAATTGAGATGTCCACTTAAAGGGGATGAAATACCCTCCATGAAGCTATCCTGTTAAGCTTCTGCTATAGTATGAAAACCACGCCAGTTTGGTATTGTGTCCAGAGCATCCCCCACCTCTCCCTGAGGGTATGTTCCCCAGATCCCACCACAGGCCCCATTCCTTTTGCAGTGACCCCCCCTTGTTTATCATGGGATAACAGTTTGATCCTTTCTTTCCTGGTGCAGCACCCATCAAAGCCATTTAGTAGTAAAACTATGTCATCTGTGATTCATAGATACATAAATGCTGTCAGCAGATAAGGGCCTATGGCCCACCCAATCTGCCCATTTGAGCTTGTAAGTTCACTTTATGTTTTCCTAGAAGTCTGTTGACTCTTACCACTGACCTCCAGAATTCCCTCATGTCTATCCCATGCATTCTTAAATCCCATGATTGTTTCAGCCCCCACTACTTCCTCTGGCAGGGTGTTCCACTTGTCCACCACCCGTTCTGTGAAGCAATTCTTTCTTACGTTTCCTCTGAATCACCCTCGATCCAACTTCATCCCATGCCCTCTAGTCCTGGAACATCTTTTTTGCTGAAAAATAGAGTATTCCTGCAACCTGTTCCTCCCTGTAAGATACTTGTATGTCTCTATCATATCCCCTCTCTCCCTCATCTCCTCCAGGGAGTACATATTCAAGTCCTTCAACCTGTCCTCATAGAACATGTGATGCAATCCATATACCAACTCTGTTGCCCTCCTCCGAACCTTCTCTACCCTATGTCCTTACATAGGTAAGGTCTCCAGAACTGTACACTGTACTCCAAGTGGGACCTCACTAGTGTCTTGTCTAGTGGAATTATGACCTCCCTTTTCCTGCTGGTGATGCCCCTGCCTATGCAACCCAGCATCCTAGTTGCTTTACCTACTGCCTTGTCGCACTGTTTTCCTACCTTGAGGTCATCAGAGATGATAACCCCAAGATCCCTTTCCAGCTTGATGCATGCTGTATCCTCATCCCCCAACTGATATGTTGTTCCAGGGTTCTTGTGCCCCATATGCATTATCTTGCACTTCTTTGCATTGAATTTCAACTGCCAAACCTCTGACTATTCTTCAAGTTTCTGCAGGTCCCTCATCATTCTGTCTACACCCTCTGGTGTATCCACTCTGTTACAGAGCTTTGTGTCATCAGTGAACAGGAAATTCTGCCTTCTAGGTCCTGCACAATGTCACTGATGAAGACATTGAATAGGACCAGTCCCAGCACTGATCCCTGTGGTACCCCACTGGTCACACATCCCTGTGGAGTGCCAGCTATTTATCACCACCCTCTGTGTCCTGCTGCCCAGCCAGTTACCTACCCACAGCACTACTGTCCTGCCCACTCCCATATTCCCTAGTTTGTTTAATAGCCTTCTATGTGGCACAGTGTCAAAGGCCTTGCCGAAGTCCAGATAGGCCACGTCCACTGCCCTCCCCGATTGAACCTCCCTTGTCACCCAGCCAGAAAATTCAATGAAGTTGGTCTGACATGGCCTCCCCCTGGAGAAACCATGCTGCCTTGGGTCCTGTAGTCCATTGGCAACCAGATGTTCCACCAATCTCTCCTTCAGTAGTGCTTCCATGATCTTCCCCACTACTGAGGGGAGGCTGACTGGTTTGTAGTTTCCCTCTTCCTCTTTGTTCCCGCTTTTGTATAAGGGGACTACATCTGCTGTTCTCCAGTCTTTGGGTACCTCCACTGTTTCCAGTGATCAGCTAAACAGGATTTCCAGAGGTTCAGCCACAACCTCTCTTAGTTCTTTAAGGACCATGGGGTGCACCCCATCCCCATTGCTTTATCAACTCTTATTCCTTCCAGCTCCTTCAGGACCCTTTCTTGTGTAAAGAGGCTTGTGTCTATTTCTGCACCATTCCCACCCCTTGTACTCCTTTCAGGCCCATTACCCTCCTCTTCCTCAGTAAAGACTGAGCTGAAATACCTGTTCAATAGGTCAGCTTTACTGCTGTCATCCTCCATGTGGCCCCCATCCTTCCTCATCAGTCTCACTATCCCTCCCTTTGCCTTTCTTTTTTCATTTATGTACCTGTAAAAGGTTTTGTCCCCTGTACCCACTGATTTTGCGATGTGCTCTTCTGTCTGAGCTTTGGCTTCCCTTACTGACCTCTCTGCCTCCCTTTGCTTCTCTTGGTACTTCTCCCTATCCCCTTCTGCCTGCATCTTTTTGTATTGCCTGAATGGAATCTTTTTGGCTTTCACTTTCTCTGCTACCTCCTCGGAAAACCATAACGGCCTTCTCTTCCTTTTCCCTTTGCTAACCTGCTTAATGCATAATTCTGTTGCTCTTGTAATCCCCATTTTGTATATTGCCCAGTGTTACTCAACCCCTGATTCCTGCCCCATTCTCATTAATGCCTCTTTTAAGCATCTCCCCATTTTCCCAAAGTCTGCCTCTCTAAAATCCAGGATACGTGTTTTTGTGTGGTTTGGTTCTGTTCATTTTGTGCTTTCAAACCACAGTGACTGGTGGTCACTGTTCCCCAGGTGCTCCCCCACTGTTACCCCATCACACTGTCCCCGTTTGTGAGCACAGGGTCCAGTATTGCCTTCTGCTGAGTTGGTTTCATGACCAGCTGCTTGAGGAAGGCACCTTGAAGGGAGTCCAGGATAAATATGCTCCTGGTTGATGCTGCTGCTGGGAGGCTCCAGTCCATGTCTGGAATATTGAGCTCTCCAACCTGCACCACCTCACCCTTGTCTGTCATCCTTTGAATGGATAGCATCAGCTCCCTATCTGTTTCTTCCTTCTGGGCTGGTGGTCTATAGACCACCCCTGTGAAGATGGCTGGCCCCATTTTCCTTTCCAACTTAACCCACAGTATCTCACCACCATTTTGTTCCTCCTGGATCTCTGTGGCCTTTATGCCATCTTTCACATAAAGTGCCACTCCTCCTCCCTTCCTACCTGCCCTATCTCTTCTGAATATGTTGTAGCCATGTATGGCCATCTCCCAGTCATGGTTATCATTATATCAGGTCTCTGTGATGGTCACAATGTCGAGGTCCGACTGCACCATAACAGCCTCCAGATCCTCCATCTTGTTGCTAAGGCTCCTGGCATTGGCATACATGACTTTCCATGATTTGAACTCCCTGGACTGTTTAGCTGTTCTACTCCAGCCCTCTCCCTGGTAGTCCTTTATACTGGTTCTCCCTGCTGTCTGCCCTTCTGTTAAATTTTACCCCCTTTCTGCCTATCCACCTCTTGGGTGCTTACTTCCATCTTTTGCACACTGCTTTGTAGAAATATCCACTCCTCCTGTTAACTGGTTCCACTGCTAGCTGTGGGGGCTGGGAAATTAGGTACCCTCCTTACTGGCCTGCCACCCCCCTTGGCTAGTTTAAATGCTTGTCCATGTAGCATTTAAACTTATCATTGAGTGCTTTGATTCCCCTCCAGGATGGATGCAGGCTGTCAAGCTTGAACAAGCCTCCATCCCTCCAGGTGGGTCCCCAGTCACCAATGAATCCAAACCCTTCTTCACAGCACCTGTTCTTCAACCATGAGTTAACATTCCTGGTGCATGTGCCCCTACACTCTCCCATGCTTCTCACAGGTAGTACTTCTGAAAAGGTGACAGAAGTAGCTACTTGCTTGAGACCCCGCTCCAATTTCCTAAACTCTTCCTGAACTTCCTTAGGCTCTCAATTTGCCAGGTCATTAGTACCTAGGTAGATAATGACATCCAGCTCACCTGCCTGTCTTGCCTTCCTGTCGATCCTCAGGATCTTCCTCCCTCACCTCCCTGTCCTCCCCCTCCTGTGTTCCTAGCTGGATCCCTCATATGATACAGTCTCCCACCAGGATTCACTTCCTCCTCCTCTGGGATCCACTGCTCTCCCCACTGAGGTCACCTCCTTGGCTTGACCTCCACATCCTTTCCTTCCATTTCTCAGGGCATCTCTGTTTGGTTGTCCCCATTTGCCAATGCAGCATATGAGTTCTGCAGTGGAATAGGATCTGGGATGTGCCTCTATCTGACCACCCTAACCCTCTCCAAGGCCACCATCATCCAAGTGCACCTCGTTCTTGGCATCCTTTGAGGCAGTGACGTTGGACTGGGTGGTCTCTGGATAGGGGTGAAGGTACTCCTGACCCAGTTTACTTCTGCTTGAGTCTGGCTACCTCATCCCACAGTCTAGAGAGATGCCTGTGGACAGGGCAGCACCTCAGCATCCAGAAGGTCTGCCTGAAAATCGCTGCCCCGCAACCACTGCATTACACCACTCCTCACATTTAACTGCACTTATACTGCTGTTACAGTACTTGTCTGTTACTGAAGTTCTCCTAGTTCCCTTTTTATTAATTTACTGTCCTAAAAAAAAATTCTGCCACCGACCCTCAGATACTTTTCTTTAAAGAAGGAAAACAAAACAAAAAAAAATGAGTCAAAACACTTGTGCCGAGGGTGGGCTTCCTCTCCCTTATGCCCCTTCTACTCCACAACCCCACTATTCCCTGTGTTAGCTTCTGTCATTAGATTTAACAGGGTATATAATTAAGTGGGGGCAGGGGGAGAGGTGAAATATGCAGTATTAAAGACAGCAAAGAATACACCATGGGTGGGATATTCAGAAATGTGCCTGGCAGGGGCCCAAGCAGGGCACAGTGCAACTGGGATGCGCCAGGGCATGGACTGGGTGATATTCAATGGAGCTGCGCCATGGCTTAGCACCACTGAATATTGCAACCTGGCCTCCCGCATTGCGCAAGGTGCAGTGGCACTGCACCAGTGCAAGTGGAAAGAGTGGAGCGGTGGATATGCAAATGGGGCCATAATGCATGCAAGGTGCAACTGGGGCCATTAGGATGTCATTATGGCCCCATTTGCATGCAGGTGCACCGATGCCCCACCTGGCACCCTGCCAGGCTGCAACCATCGGGGACTGATGCCCCCTGCACACCGTGTCGAAGTGCCCCAATGCCCGATTGTGGGTATGAGTATATTTAGAAAACATCCAATATCCCTGGTGGTCCAGTGGACCACTTCCAGCTTCGATCGTGGGCATAAGTTTGTTGAAAATCGTTATACATTAGCCCTGGTGGTCAGTGGTACCCCTGCCCACCCGCCACTGAGCCCTGCCACCCCCCCCTATTCAGCGGCCGGGTGGCGGCTCCCCTCAGCAAGCCACCCGGCCACCCGCCGACTGACTGCGTGCTATGCGGCGATCGCCCATTGGTCCTGGCGTGGGCCAATGAAGCGTGCAGACTCATACCATACTACAGTCCAGATATGAATGGCTCCATTACATAGCCCGGGACACCGTAATAATGCTCAGCTTAATCTGCATGCCGTGTATGCTGTGAATATCGACGCCAATCACGCGTCGGTTGATGGAGTAGCCAGATGGCAAACACAGGTGAGGCTACCACCTGCCAGCTGGGAGGTGGGCGGGGTGGCGGGGCTCCAGTGGCAGGTGGGAGGGGTACCACTGGACCACAAGAGATAATGTAAAATGAATTTAAATATACTTATGCCTGTGATTGGGCTGGAAATGGTGCACTGGACTACCAGGGATATAGGACATGATATTAAATATACTTATGCCTGCCATCAGGCTGGAAGCAGTCCACTGGACCACCAGGGATGTTGGACGTGAAGTTAACTATACCAATGACCGTGATCGGGCATGGGGGGGTGCAACGCCGACAGACCCTGGCCTCGGAGCTCAGGTCGCCACCCACAGCTGGCAGCTGCTGTGCTGCGCCCTGCAATATGGCAGCTGACCCGTGGGTGGCCAGTCCTTGCTCTTATTTCTGTGTGGCTCAACTATGAGCACCAGTGTGCGGCACAAGTAGGGGTTGCACCAGCATATGCGCCGTACATCCCTGGCTGAATATCGGGCTGTGTGGAATATGCATGGGCACGCCCCCTACACTTGTGCTGCATACATTACTGGTACACCCTGGTGCATTGGGGTCTGCATGGCGCAACATCCCCTTTTGAATATCGTGCCAGGGCGCATCAGTGGGTTGCTCGTGGTGCAACACTGTTGCGCCATGCGCAACCCCTTTGAATATCCCACCCCACCAGTACAAGCACACCAAACTAGGTTTTACATTTTCAACAGCCCAAAAGCAATTCTAAGTAAAGAAACATAGAACATAGAAACATAGAAACATAGAAGTTGACGGCAGATAAGGACCGCAAGGCCCATCCAGTCTGCCCATTTCTTTCTCTGCCTTATAAATGTGCCATCGGCCTTTGCTCTGTCAGTGGCCTATCTATTCATACTCATCTGTATTGCTCCCTTATGCATATCTCATGCCTGTTTGAAGCCCTGCACTGTATTCATAGCCACCACTTCCTGAGGTAGACCGTTCCATGCATCCACCACCGTTTCTGTGAAAAAGAATTTCCTCACATTCCCTCTTAATTGGCCTCCTCTAATCTCATGCTGTGTCCTCTTGTTCTGCTATTTTCTTGTATTTAAACATGTTAGACTCTTTCACCTTGTTAATGCCCTTAAGGTGTTTGAATGTCTCGATCATATCACCTCTCTCCCGCCTTTGCTCTAGGGTATACATATTGAGCTCCGTTAATCTGTCCTCATGTGTCTTCTGATGCAGTCCCTGCACCATTTTGGTTGCCCTTCTCTGGACTGCCTCAATTTGGTTAATGTCCTTGTGAAGGTGTGGCCTCCAGTACTGCATGCAGTACTCCAGATGGGGCCTAACCAGTGTCTTGTAAAGAGAGATTATTACCTCCCTCTTATGACTTGTGATACCCCTATTAATACACCCTGATATCCCTCTAGCCTTACCTACTGCTTTAGAGGTCTGCATGGATGATTTCAGGTCATCGGTGATGATGATGCCTAAGTCCCTTTTTTCCTTCGTGACTGCCAGCAACTCCCCTCCCAGCCTATAGGTGGCTTCAGGGTTTCTCTTCCATATGTGCATGATCTTGCAGTTCTTTGCATTAAATCCCAGTTGCCACTCTTCTGACCATTTTGTTAGTTTATCCAGATCTCTTCTCATTCTGCCCACCCCATCTGGATCATCTACTCTGTTGCAGATGTTGGTGTCATCTGCAAACAGACAAGCCTTACCCTCTAGTCCAGCTGCGATGTCACTAATGAAGATATTGAAGAAGACTGGCCCCAGGACTGATCCCTGAGGTACCCCACTTGTGACTTGCACCTCTTCTGACTGTATACCATTTACCACCACTCTCTGTTTTCTGCCCATCAACCAGTTTGCCACCCAGTTGACCAACTTCTGACCCACCCCGAGCCTACCCAGCTTATTTATCAATCTTTTATGTGTCACAGTGTCAAAAGCTTGGCTGAAGTCAAGGTAGGCAACATCAACTGCTCCCTCTGGTCCACCACTCTGGTTACCCAGTCAAAGAAATCTATGAGATTAGTATGACAGGACCTTCCTTTTGTAAACCCATGCTGTCTTGCATCCTGTGCCCTTATGGATTCCAGGTGTTGCACTATCCTTTCCTTAAGAAGTGCCTCCATAATCTTGCCCACTACTGAGACAGCAAAGAAATAAGAGTGTCACTAAAAGCCCACACATCTAAGTTTAAAACAAAAACAGTAATGAGCAGTTACTGCAAAACATTGAAATGAATCTAGGTCCTTCCCCTTCTGGCTTCTTCTGAGAAAACAACAATCAACATGCTACCTCAACTCTGACTTAGCCCCACCTCCAGATATCACATAACTGAGGTCAGAAGTCAGACAATTTGCACCCCTCGCCCAAACTACAGGGCAAGCCAGACAAGACAAGACTAAATTTGCAGCAATTAAAGACAGCAAAGGAATACACCACCACTACAAGCACACTAAACTAGGTTTTAAATTTTCAACAGCCCAAAAACAATTCTAAGTAAAGACAGCAAAGAAATAACAGTGCCACTAAAAGCCCACAAATCTAATTTTAAAACAAAAACAGCAATGAGCAGTTACTGCAAAGCACTGAAATGAATCTGGATCCTTCTCCTTCTGGCTTCTTCTGGTTTGTTATGGCTTTAATGAAATTGAAAAAGTCACTTACTTTTCAGGATCTAGTCGTCATGCTTATCTCTCTCAATGCTCCAGCTCGCCTGGTGTATTTCACTAAGAAAGTGATATGTTTCATTTCTACTGATAGACCATCAAGGTCTGAAGCCATACCATTTATTAATTACCTAATTACTGATTTAATCTCTTCCTCAGTAATGGGTGCTAATGACTGTCTCCCTTCATGCAGTGTTAAAGTTGAACTTCCATGCCGTCAAAACAATTTGGTAAATTTATAGTGGTAGACAGTGAGGTACCAAAAGTGATATTGTTCTGCAATTTGTAACATCCCTAGTGTTTCTGTACTAAGAGTACTTGTTTGATTTTAAACTGTATAAAGTTTTATAGAAGAAGAGCAAGGGCATTTTTAATTGAAACCAAGATCTTGAACAAGCAAATCAATACTTATAGAGTGTAGGTATTGACTGAAAACAAAGGTATTTAAAAAAGGAAAAACAGAGGGTAAATAATAATAGGATTAAACTAACATAACACAACACCAGACAGACAAAATGAATCCAAAACATTAAGATATGCAAGAAAAACAAAAGTCATAGTGTAACCCATGCACCAGCTATTCTATTTAGATGCCATCAATATATTGATGCCACCTGCAGGATATGGATAGCAGGAGAGACAAACCTAAAACAATTTTCTGACAACTTCAATAAATTTCATCCTTTGATAAAATTCAAAATTAAATAATAAAAAGTGTGTCCACCTCTTGGACATCTCGGTCACACTAAAAAGTGGAACTTTGCAAACAGTTTTGTACAGGAAACCTATAGACAGATGCAGTTACCTTCAGAGTTTGAGCATCCATCCTTCTCAAACCGAAACATCCATAATACACAATCAGGCCATTCAGTACCACTGCATTTGTTCAAACCACGAAGACAGTGATAGACATTCTGGCACACTAAAAGAATCCTTCAAACAGAATAGATATAAATTCAACACCATTGACAGGAATTTTCAGTACACACTCCTCATGCCAAGAAAAGAACTATTCAAGCACTAGCCAAACTGAACACCTGAATGTACACCTCTGGTAGTGCCAGGCAGTCCAGAACTGGAAGAAATTATGAAAAATAATAAAAGATTTACAGCCACTGTAACCTTAAGATGAGACTCTAAAAATATATATCTCACACTCCTGGTACTTGCCTTCAATCAGCCACTAAACCTGAAGCAGATACTGGTGCAAAGCAAACTTCTGACAGAGCTTGAGTTAGATGAGAAAGGTTCAGAACCATGCAAACAACCTTGCTGCAAACTATGCACATACATCCCTCATGAGACAGCTGTCCATTGCAATGGGAAACCATTTGAAATTCAAACCTCATATTCCTGTTCTTCCGGCAATGTTGTATATATGATGCAGTGCTCAGAATGTAAGGATGGCTACTATATTGTTAAAAATGGACACTAGATCATAACAAGAATGAACCACCACAGATTCACAATCACCCACCAAGATGAGAATACACTGATAGGAGAATGTTTACAAGATCAGACCACTCCATCAATGAATTTACTCTCAGAGTATTAAAAGGCCATTTCAAGAGTATTCATAAACTAAAAACATTCAAACTGAAAAGGTTCAATTTTTTTTCCAGCAATAAAGGAAAATGACTTAATAAATATGTTGGCTTTCTGGCACATTACCAGAGATAAATTGTTATCCACCCCCCTCCCAATGTTTTTTCTGTTTGTTATTTTGATCCTCAAACCCCCACATTAGCACCCCATTTCAGACCATCAAAGAACTGTCTTTTTGATCTTGAAGCTGTCTCTGCAGTAGGCAATCTCAAAAGGAAGCATTCACATTCAATGTCTGACATAGTTTTAAAGCACAAGAAAAGCTCTTTGAAATGAGGTATTGGACTCACCTGTAGATACAAACAACTGTTTTTTCAATATTAATGCAACTTTGCAGCCATTTTAGAACATTGTGATATCACTGAAGAACAAACTCTGCTTAACTTGAACAGACTAAGTCATCTGTATCTCTAGAGTGCTTCCAGCTACAGTACACATGCACCAAATGCCTCATTTGAAAGAGCTTTCCATGGGCTTTCAAAGTATGATGGCCACTGGATATGAATATGTCCCTTTAAATAACAGTGGGAAATTCTGCAATTCTTCCTGCCTGATTTTTTTTATGAAGTTGAATTGACTCCATGAGGCTTTGATGTTTAATCAGACTATACCATGTTTCATTTGAATATACTGCCAGTCATTCCTACCTGTGTTTTAAGAATCTGAATTGCGACTGCATGTCATTGATGTTTTTTTAAAAAAAGACGCCATGTCACATTTAAATCCATATCCAACCTGTATAACTAGCATGTAATACAGCTTTGCTCCCAGTGAACTGAAGAAAAGATAAAACTCTCAAAAGCTAGTCTCAAAAGCAATTGTTTTTGCCAAATAGAAAGCATCAGTTACAATATATTTGTTGTGTTGTTTCCTTCTGCAGCATCAACTGGACAAACACGGGTACCACTTTTCTATGTCTTGCGTCTCTGGAAAGCCAGAGAAAGCATGAATGTTTCACATGTAACAAGTTATTGTTTATTTATTGCTTTAACATGTATTAAAATGTTTGCTTGAAATAGACTTAGCAAGGAAAATGGTCAGGGATCACACATCATGTTCTTTTTGGCCTAGCCTGGCCTACACCATGCATAGTAGTTTACGGTTGAATGAGATTCTAGGTTAATCAGTTCCCACCCCATTTCATAAGTATGGATTCATAAGTTTGCTGTGCAAACATGGATTAATGATTAATTTACAATGGTACCCCATCTATTCTGATACACCTGGCACCAATTGATTTACGGGGTAATCAAAAATGTGTCTATGCTTACCTTGATGGCCTGTACTGTCACCAATTCAACCCCATGGTTTCCATTGTTTCTGCTAGAAGGCTGTTCCATAAGCTCACCACCCTCTGGGAGAGGTGTTTTAATTCTATCCTTGTGTTTCCCACTTCTGATTTTCAGGACATGTCCCACATACTGCTTGAGCACGCCAGATCAAACACCTCCACCTAGTTGAGTCTGTTGTTGGTTACCCTTGGGTATAAAGCTGACAAATCATGTCCCTCCTCAGCCTCCTTTTCTCCAGGGAAAACATGGTAAGGGCCCCCAGCCTGCATTATTCATTTTTGTCTTCCATACACCTGATCATTGTGGTGCCCCTGCATTGTACCCTCTCAAGTGCCTTGTGCTGTACTGAGGTGCCCACAGGCAGTGTAGCTGAGATGGTTAAAGCACCAAGTTGTTAACCTGGAGACTCAGCAGACCTGAGTTTGAAGCCCACTACCACTACTTGCATACTGAATGACCCTGAGCAGGTCTCTTAACCTCCCTGTACTCCAGGTAGGCGCCTATGGCCCAGTGTGCCTTCCTGGCCCAAAATTCAAAAATGAAATATGAACATAGGAACATACAAAGGTGCCAGTAGAATAAGGTCTTTTGATCTATTGAGTCTGCTCATGTTGCAGAATCTCCAGTGACAGGTAAAGACTCTACTCCCCTCCCCAACCAAGACCTCCTTCTTTCTGGTTACACCACTTTTGACCCTGACTTTCCCATTTACTATGTCCCAACCTGTTTATGAACCTATCCACTGTTTCAAGTGATACCACTTCCTCAGGGAGCCCATTCCAACCTGACACCACCCTCTCCTTGAAGAAATGCTTTCTGGCCTCCCTCCTAAACCTCCCTCTCTCCAACTTAAGACAATTGAACATCATGTTTTTGCTTCCACTGAGCCTAAAGAGACTCTCCTTATCCATCCTGTTTATATCTTTCATATACTTGAATGTCTCAGTCATGCCCCCCCAACCCCCACCAAGGAGTAGATGTTCAGAGTCTCCAGCTACTCCTCATCTGTCCTGCATGCTGCACCTCTGACATCTTAGTTGCCCTACTTTGGACCACCTCCAGCAGGTTCATGCCAATATTTTGATAATGTAGTGCCCATCTACCACAAATAAAAGAACATCATACCGTACTCCAGATGGAGTCTGACCAGGGCCTTGTAAAGTGGAAGGATTACTTCCTGTGCTTGGCTGATCATTCCTCATTTGATGAACTACAGCAGTCTGCACACCCTTTTTTGACAGCAGATGCTTCATCCCCTTATCTATTATGACCATTCAAAGTCCCTTTCCTCTTCTACTGCAGCAAGAGAAGCCCCACAATATGTGTAGGTTCCCCTCTGTTTTTTATCCACATGTTTAACCACTTGGTTTTCACTGCAGTGACTCTGAGACTCCAGCAGGAGTCAGATCGATTGCACAGCTTGTTCAGGTCAGCCTGATGTTTGTTCCCACTGTTAAGGGAGTCCTCCACCCTGGCCAGTTAGTGTCATGAATAAACTTATGCTGACTGCTAGAGATTCCAGCTGCTAGATCATTGATGACATTTAGAACAGTAGTCTCTCCAATACAGATCCGCATGGGGGACCACTGATTACCCCTTCCACCCACAGCAGCACCCATCTACTGCAAATCAGCACAAGGTTTGTAGTTTTATATGTATGTCATTTGAGATGCTGAATACCACTGGATGCTGGGGTTTCTAATAACAGGAATGTGATGTATGATATCATACAGTACTAACTGCATCAAGTCAACACCTACATGCTCCCCACAGGAATGCTGAGGGACTCAAAGATTGCCCTCTACACCCTGCCACATGATGTTGGTTAATGGGGCATCACTCCATTAACTGTAAGACCCATGATCATGTCTTGATTCCAACTCCCATGCTCAGGGACAGGGGTCAGGAGTGGAGGCCTCACACATGGATCCTGAGAGGAGGGAGCTGCATGTTCCACTGTTGCAGACCCCTTTATGACAGGAATGGTGGTCACCTTGATGTTGTGGGTGACCACATGATATTAAACACCCCCTCTTATAAACAAATCCTAGCCAGAGTTGATAGGGCTGTGGATAGCTACCAAGTGACCGAAGCACACATGCCAGAATTATTCAATGCCCAGGTGTACCCTGGCCATTTGGAGGTGTTGCACCAAAATTTTCAACTCGGCCTGTGACCCTCACGAAAAGTGTCATTGTCATTTTGTTCACTTGTCTCAAAAGGTGATTTTGCAGAGTCAACACACTATTCTGTGCCACGGTTGTGAAAACACATTTTGGGCAGGTTGTAGAAAATGGCAGCTGTACTGTTTGAAGGAGGTGTGCAAAAATGGCAATGTTGAAAATGTGGAGTGAAAATAATAAAAATTGGTGAAGTTAGGAGCTTGTGTAGAAACTGCAAAATGCACACTCTTAATGCAGTCATTTTTTGGACCTTTTTCACCAAATTTGCAAAATGGGCTTTTTGGGACCCCACCTCATGAACAGTGGCACTGTCATTTCGTGACTCGGTTCTGAAAGGTGACTTCGCACAGTGACCACAAAATCACCTTTCGTGACAGAGTAGCAAAATGAGAGTGACAGTTTTCAAGAGGTGGGGTCTGAAGAAGCCCATGTTGAAAATTTGGGGCAAAGATTCAAAAAAATGGCTGATTTATCAGCATAAGTTGAAAACCCCATTGAGTGGCATAGCACACTTACCTTAGATTCTTCAGCTCGTGGTTCAGCTTTGAAGAGTGCAGACGAGTCCCGGTCCAGAGAAGAAGATGGTGCCAACCTCCAGAGGTAAGTATGGGATAAGGGGGTGTGGGGAAGTAGGTGCTCAGTGGGAAGGTGGGAATGGTGGAGGGAACTGGAGTGATGATGAGGCACTGTTTTCTTTTTTACAGAACAAAAAAAACATGAGTGGAGCAACAATGAGGGACCATTTTCTTTTTTACAAGAAACAGAAAAAGAAAACATTTGGGCACACTAGGGTGGGCTCCCAGTTTGCCACTTGATGGAAGGGGTTGTACAGGATGGCGATATGGGGATTGGGCACCCCTATGTTGGCAGGGGATGGGGGGGAGAAGAAAATAGTTAGACACACTAGGGTGGACTCCCAGTGTGCCACATGAGTGACGGGGCAAGATAATGCCTTTACACGATTGGGGACCCCGATGTCGGTGGAGAACATGAAACATCTTTGGGCACACTGGGGTGGGCTCCCAGTGTGACACATGAGTTGGGGTAGGCACAGAAAAATCTTTGGGAACACTAGGGTGGGCTCCTAGTGTGCCACTTGAGTTGGTGGGGAGCACAGAATGTCACGGAGCTGGTGGCGGTGATGCAACTGCTCATGTGCTGCACTGCTGCATGCACAGTTGTGGTGAATGGAATTTTGCCATTCACAACATGATGGTGCCAGCAGAATTGCACATGTGTGTGAGTCACATGCATGCACAGTTCTTGCACCGGAATACAGAAGTAACAGTCAAAATAGTGTGGCTGTTATTCTATATCAACTGAGGAGTCAAGCTCTGTTGGGCTTTCAGAAGGATACTTCCAAAAATCCAATGGAAGGTTCCAAGATTGGCCATTTTTAGAGCTACTGAGCAATCCCAAAACAGCAGTAGGCTCCTCTCACAATCCTAAAAAAGTGTCATCGATGCTCAATGGCAGATGCCAGGGGAGGAGGGAGGGCCATTAATAGGGGGTAAAAGATATAGAGGCCACAAAAATTATGTCTCTAATGGTCTCCCACCCTAGATGCAGCCAATTACCAGGCAACTATTGCTCCATCGCCATAGTTATAGCTGCTCTTCAGTGGCTGGCAGCATGTGGCTACTTACTAGGGCCCCTCCATGGGGGGGTAGGGGCAAGCCTTGGAGGAACCAGGAGACAGAAGCAGGAACTAGAAAGGGAGTACCAGATGAGTAAGCATCTGGTGGAGCATAATGGGAAGTCTTAACTGGTGGGCTTACTGGGCTGGTGGCAAGTGGCAGGCCACAGGTTCTGGCCAAAACGGCGACGTAAATAAGTCATCACAATTGTTCCCCATCCACACTTGTGTTTGTGTTTATTTAATTGAATCTTAACATGTCATGCTGCACTGTGCACATGTTTGAGCAGCCACTTGATACCTTAAACATGCGAACTAATTCAGAACAGCAGAAGTTCTGCTGTGCTAAATCAGCTTGGATGTTAGAGCAGGCAGACAGCTGCTCGACCATGCACACAGCAGTCAGTTCATGGTGCCACAGTGTGCAAATGTATGAGGGGCCTAACTGGCACCTGAACCCCACTGGTTGTTGCCCCATGCCCCCCTGCCCTGTTGAAATCTGGAATGGTGCCCACCTCTGGTTATCACAGCTCTGAGCATTTTGGTTTCACCTGTGTAATGCTGATCCTAGCTAGGCTGACCGTCGGAACACTGCCTCCCCTCCGCATGAAAATGGGGGCCCAGAAAACCTTTTGGTGCTGGGCCCAACAAAAGCTTAATCCTGCCCTTCCTCTGCCCCGTGGAGGTCTCATGTTCCTTGACATGCCACACCAGTTGTAAGATTCTTTCTCTCTGTGTGGTCCACCCGATAGACAGCTTCTATTGAAACTTGGCTCAGTCCTTGTTTTTTGGCTCAAAATGTGTTTACGCTTTTTTGAATTATTGTTATTTAGTTGTTATCAGTTCATACTAACATACTATTTGCCAGCAGATTAGGCCTTATGGTCTATCGAGTCTGCTCAAACCTTAGATCCCTTAGTTGGGTGCCGAGACCCTCCCATCCCTTGTGCTCCAGAAACCCCTATCATCCATCCCCACCCCCCTGGGACAGGCCATCATCTGATACATCCACTTTCTGTGTCTGTCCCACCCTCTCTTGAAGCCCTCCACTCTGGATCTCTGAACCAGCTCACCAGGCAGTGCATTCCAAGGCTCCACCACCCTTTCAGTGAAAAACCTCCTCCTCTTTCCCCCTCACCCTTCCACCTTCCAACTTCAAACCATGCCCTCTGGTGATACCTCCCTGCTTTAGTCTAAAGATCCCTCCATGTTTACCTATTTATTCCCTTGAGGTGCCAGGAGACCTCAATCATGTCCCCTGTCTCTCTCTCCTCTCCTCCAATGAAAACAGGCAGAGCTCCTCAAGTCTGTCCTCATCGTCAAATCCTAGCCTCGTATCATCTTTGTTCCCTCCTCTGTACCCTCTCCAGTAGCTGTATGTCCTCTTCAAGTGTGGTCTCCAGTACTGTACACAGTACTCAAGGTGTGGTTTAACCAGTCCATTGTACAGCGGCAGAATCACTTCCTTGCTCCTAGAGGTGATCCCCCTTTCGATGCATCCCAACATCCTGTCTGCCTTGCTAGCTGCTCCCCTGCACTGCTCAGAGTTATTCATACATGCATCCACCATGACCCCTAGGTCTTTTTCCCCTATTGAGGCCTCCAATTGCCTCCCCTCCCAGGGTGTACCTGTGTTTAGGGTTTCCCCGACCAAGATGCAACACCTTGCACTTGGTGATATTAATTTAATTTCCATGTGTGAGCCCAGCTTTCCAGGGTGTCAGGTCCTTGCAGGGCCAACCCTCCCTCTTCTCCCTCAACTACTGCTCCCATCTTGGAGTCATCCACGAAGAGACTCATTCACCCTACCCTCCCTGATGTCCGATATGTATGCATTAAACAGGATCGGACCCAGGACCGAGCCCTGTGGTACCCCACTACCAACTCTCTAGGATTCGAGAGCCCCACAGACCACTACCTCTGAGTGCGCTCCAGCTAGCCAGTTTTCAATCCATCTGACCATCAAAGGGCCTACCCTAACCCCATCAGTTTCTCCACCAGACCATTGTGGGACAGAGTCAACACCTTGCTGAAGTCCAAGAATAATACATCCACAGGCTTACTCCTGTCCAGTTCTGATGTTACCCATTTATAGAACTCCACAAGGTTGGTTTGACATGATCTACCTGGCACAAACCCATGTTGCTGACTATCCAGACCTCCACCTCCTCCAGTACACCCCAATCGTTCCTTTAGTATACTCTCATTAATTTCCCTACCAGGTCAAACTGATGGGTCTATAGTTACCTGGTACTTCCCTCGACCCCCCTTTATGGATTGGTACCACATGTGCCTCTCGCCAATCCCTAGGTACCCTCCCTCTCTCAAGTGACCTGCTGAAAAGCTCCACCAGGAGTGCAGCCAGTATGTCCACCAATTCCCATAGTACTCTCGGATGAATGCCATCCAGCCCAGGAGATTTGTCTTTCTTTAGGGCCTTGAGGGCTAACCACACCCTTTTGGCGGAGATAGCATCATCCGTCCCCTCCACCTTACTGGCCTTTTATCCTTACCAGATGTGACACCCTAGGTACCTCTCCCTCCCTCTTGCTCCATTTCTGTTGCTCCCCTGATCCCACTTACTGGCCTTCTATCCCTTCATGCCTTGCTTTGTAGATATCCCATCCCCTCCCTAGTGAACACAGAGGCAAAGTACTCATTAAATACCTCTGCCTGGTCCCTCACCTCTTCCACCCACCCTTCTTCTGATCTCAATCTGCTGAGATGGCCCTTAGTTTTTCTCCGCTCCCCAATGTACCAGAAGAACCCCTTTTCCCCTCCATGTATCCCCTGTGCCAGCCACTGCTCTTTACTGGACTTTGCTCCCTTCACCATACGGGTGACTTTTCTAGATGCAAGCTGGTACATTTCCTTATCCCTATCCCCTCTTGTTGTTTTATATTTTTTGTAGGCCGCCTTCTTTTCTCTGACTGCTACCTGTACCTCATTGGACCACCAGCATGGTTTATGTCACCTTGCTCCCTTACGTTTCAACTTAGCGCAGATCCTGACTGCCTCATGAAGTCCCCGTTTTATGACCTCCCATCTCCTTTCCACACTTGTCGTTGAGGTAATCCCCTTCAAGTGATCCTTGAGAATATTTCCCATGCCCATAAAGTCTGCCCCCCTGAAGTCCACTGCCAGTGTCCTAGATCTCACCCCCCATGCTTATTTGAAACCAGACAGTATTGTGGTCGCCCCAGTCAGGGTCCTGTACAGCCATGTCCCTTACCAGATCCCCATCTGCCAGAACCACATCCAGGACATGCCCCTCCCTTGTGGGCTCCATCACATGCTGTGTTAAGAACACATCCTGGAAGCCATCCAGCAGCCTCTGCTCCTCAGCCACCTAATAGGACATGGTTCCCCAGTTTGTACCTGGCATATTAAGGTCCCCCATCAACACCACTCCTTCCCCTTTTGGTCCACACTGGGCAATGATGTTGTCCAGCAAACCATCCTCTAGAACATCACTCATCCCAGGGGGCCTATATTCTACACCCAGCTTGACCTTATCTCCTGCTGGGGATCATAAGGTGACCCCATAAGGCCTCCACGTTTCCCTCTGGCCTCTTCTACCCTAGCAATTTCTATGTCATCTCTAATGAACATAGCCCTACCCCCCCTCTGCCCTCCTCTCTATCTTTCCTAAGCATAGTGTGCCTATGCGTTTAGGTCCCAGTCATGGTTTTGTTGTACGTCTCGTGACTGCCGACATCCACCTCCCTCCAACAGCGTGGCCTGGAACTCTGGCAACTTGTTTCCCAAGCTCCTGGCATTTACTAACATCAACCCCACCCTTATCCCTGATCCTCTTTGTCGAACCCCACCCAGATTCCTTATACTTCACATGCCCCTCTGCTCCTCCTGAAACCTCCACCCCAGTCTGTTTCCTCCCTTGGGCCTGAAGGGTACTCCTCATCTGTAGAGAGGGCTTCTGGTCAGCCCTCCCTTATCCCTTCCCCCTTACAAGTTTAAACCCCACCTTTCTTGTATGTAGTCAGCCATCCCTGTTTAAGGACTTCCTTCCTAATGGGGCAGATGAAACCTGTCCTTGGCATATAGTCCCTTATCCTCCCAAACTCCATTCCAGTTCTCTTAACACCTCTGTTCACCCACTTCCTGAGCCAGTCATTAACCTCTGTGAGCTTCATTTTTTTCTCCACTGAGGCCTTTGGTACTGGCAATATCTCCGAAAAGGAAATGTTGCATCCATTATCCCGACAGACTCTGGCAAGTTCTTGGAACCTTGCTTGGATTTCCAAAATGCTATTTCCCTCTAGACCATTAGTTCCCAAATGCACCAGGAAATCCGGTTTCCCTCCACAATCCTTAACCATTTCATACACCATGAACTTTGCTCTGTGCACTGTCAGCCCAGAGATACTCACTACCTTCACCTGGCTATGGCATCCACCCCCCTGTCCCTCCCACTGGATACCACTAATCATCGAGTCTCCCAATAACAGAACCTTAACACCGCCATCATCCTTATGGTTACCTCCACTATGCCCTCTCAGCCCCCCTTTATTCATGATCTCAATTTCATGGGAGTCTTCCTGCCTTATTAGAGACCCCCTTGTCACCCTCCCCTTTCTGCCTCCCTTGCTATTTTGCCCACTTAACTCAAACCCCCTCTGAATAGGTGTCCCCTTTAACCCTCTCTTATCCGAACCATTTATCCTGGCCCTGATGGTTTCCCTTCCCACACCGTCATCCTCCCCCTTGTAATAGCCCCTGCCTCCAGAGGCTCTTGGGTCCCCTTTAGCTAGAACCCCATCCTTGGTACTGACCCCCCTACTGAAGGGGGGGCTCCTCTTCCACCTCCTTGTCTCCCAGTTTCTCTCCAATCATGCTCTCCTCCCTCATGTCTGGAATATGTCGCACTTCCCCCATTTGCTTAACATATATGTTTCCCCTTCTCCCTCTGGGACTATTTCTATCCTTTCCATAGCCGGTCTGTGATGCCCTATGGGTATCCGACTCCCTCTCCCTGGGCTCTGTATAAGTTTCCTCATTTCCACCAACCCCTTCCTCCCCCTCTAGGTTGCTTAGTTGCTCAAATTTATTGTGACACTGTATGTCAGCCTCCATCAAGTAACCCACGTTTCCCCTGACTGCATCTCTAAACTGCCCCTCTTCTTCCCCTCTTGCTCTGTTCACCTTAGGAGCTCCCTTCCCACAGTCTGCTGTTTTAGGCTTCCGCACAACAGCCCCTCCTGACTCTTCCCCCTCCACTCTCTTTGTATTCAGAATGTTCACCCCGTACGCTTTCCCCTTAGCATCAACTTCCCTATCTAAGGGTCCACTGTCCCTAATATCCCCCCTCCTGCTTGCTGTAACATAATGTCCTGTAATTTCAGAGTGTTGCCCCAGCCTCCCCTCAGCCCCACACTTCTGCTGCCCAAATCCACACCCCTTATCCTTGGACACCCCCCACCCCAGCTCCCCCAGCTTACTCCTTAACCAATATACCTCACTCCTGATACATGACAGCTGTCTACAGAGTGGGCAGCCTCCCTTTCTCCAGGCCCAATTTAGAATTATTGCCATCCCACAGCCTGTGCAGCCTACAACCCTTCCGAAGATGCCTGCCATGGTGGAATATGGCCAACCTGTTTACCCCCCTCTGTTTATAATGGCACACCCCCTTTTTTCAGTCCCTTTCTCCTGGAATATAGTTTCTCTCTATACTGACTGTAGTTATTTACAAACCCAATTTCAACCCCACCAATAAAGTTCCCAAGTCTCACAAACACATACAGTCCAGTGTGTGTTCGGTCCCACTAACAGTGTGTGTAAGCAGACATCAGGTACTGTATGATGTCACAGGCCCACCAGCTCCTGTTGCTTCAATTTCAGTCCCAAACAGAAATACTCAGCCCTTCAATCCAACCAGTGGCTTTTCAGTATTTAAGAAAGCCTACAAAACAGGGTGGGTGGGAGGGCTCTTACCAACACCAGGCAAACAACACATTTAAATTTCCCTCTAATTAACCCTGCCAAACAACTGTCCCCAAGCTTCCAAAGTTACAATATCACAGCCCAAGTAACAGTTCTAATTCAAGGTAATAATTTTTAACACATAGAACTAATTTCACTTACAAACTATTCAAATATTTCAGTTAAAACAGAATATAACCCCAGACCTCTGTCCTACCAGCCTGCTGCTTTGTGTTTTTTAAGTACAGTAGTTTATGTTATTTTTGGTCTTTTCTCTTCGGTTATTTGGTCAGTTCTGGAAACATCAAGGCCAGATATTCAAAAGGGTTGCGCCCCGGCACGATATTCAAATGGGAAAAGTCGCGGCACAAATTCTGATCGCGGGCGCATCAGTAATATATCTGAGTGCAGGTGAGAGGGGGTGGCCCATGCATACTCTGCACAATCCGATATTCAGCCCGGGGTGTGAGAAGCCATGCATCCGCAACCGCTACCTGTGCCAGCACAAAGTTGGTTCAAAAGGAAAAAGGAACAATGGATGGCCATCCACAGGTGATCTGCCATATTGCAGGGCACAACACGGCAGCTGCCACCTGTGGGTGGCCACCCGAGCTCCGGCTGCACCTCCGTGGTGGTGCCCCCCCATGCCCAATCGCGGGCATTAGTAAAAGTAATAAAACCTCCCACATCCCTGGTGGTCCAGTGGACCGCTGACAGCCCGATCACGGGCTTAAGTAAAAAATGAAGAAACCTACTTCCCTGGTGGTCCAGTGGACCTCTGGCAGCCCAATCACGGGCTTAAGTAAAATGATCCGAAACCTATTTCCCTGGTGGTCCAGTGGACTGCTGACAGCCCGATCGTGGGCTTAAGTAAAAAATGAAGAAACCCATGTCCCTGGAGGTCCAGTGGACCCTTCCCACCCACCTACTGATCCCCTGCCTCCCCCAGTCAGCGGCAGGCAGCACCCCACCTGCCTGCGCCCGCCACCCAGCCGACTGACATGGGTCCGGTGGAACTGTCGCCCATTGGTCCACAGCATGAGCCAAAGGGTGTGCAGCCCATACCGTACTACATTCCTGATATGTGAATCCATTCACATATCTGGAATAATATGTTAATATAAACTATCGCCAGATAGTCCTAGCGTGAGCCAGTGGGCGTGCAACAAACTCTACTACACATTCCAGATATGTGAATCCATTCACATATCTGGAATGTATGTATGAATATGCTGCTGCGCCCATTAGCTCACGCTGTGAACAATGGACATACAACCCTACCGGCGGTGTCGAGTCGGCGGGCACCGCGGCGGCAGGCATGTGGCTGCCGCCCGCCACTGACCGGGGGGAGGAGTGAGGCGATGGGGATCAGTGGGCGTGTGGGGTGGGGGGTCCACTGGACCACCAGGGATATGGGTTTCTTCTTTTTTACTTAAGACCGCGATCGGGCTGTCAGCGGTCCACTGGACCACCAGGGAAATAGGTTTCAGATCATTTTACTTAAGCCCGCGATCAGGCTGTCAGCAGTCCACTGGACCACCAGGGATATTAGACGTAATTCTTTAGTTTTATTACAAATGCCCACAATCAGGCTGACAGCGGTCTACTGGACCACCAGGGATACTGGATTTTTTTTATTTATACTAAAGCCCACAATTGGGCTGTGGGGCACAGTGCCACGCTGTGCAGGGGGCATCGGTCCCTGACGGCTGCTGCCTGGCAGAGCGCCACGCGCAAGTCGCCAGGGATCGGTGCACCTGCATGCAAATGGGGCCCTAATGACATGCAAATGGCCCAGTTTGTGCCTTGCATACATTATGGCCCCATTTGCATGTGCACTTTTGAATATCATGGTTGCTGTGCATAGCGCAATGGAACTTGCGCTAGCGCATCCCCTGCTCCACTCTGGCCCCTTGCGTGGTGCAGTGCCACTGCGCCATGCACACTGTGGGTGGCCAGGGTGCGATATTCAACTATGCTGTGCCATGGTGCAGCTCCGTTGAACATCACCCAGTCAACGCCCCTGCGCAGCCAAGTTGTGCTGCGCCCAGGCTTTCACCACAGCCTGGCGCAGTTTGAATATCTGGGCCAAACTGTGCAATTTATTAGTCCCCAATTATTTACCAACTTTGTATTTGATAAATAGTGTTGTTATTGTCAGTCCCTACTGCCATGGCTATTTTTTCCTTATGTTTATCAAAATTGGGCTGTTGAAAAAAAATAGGAATCATTCAGCTTCTGCTGCAACACAATACAAACATATTAGACACGTTTCTGATTGAAATGCCACCTTATCATGTTGCCCAAATTAAACATTTCTTTGTTCTAGATATAAAGAACCCAAGAAGAGATGGCTTGGTCACTATTTTGTAAAATCAAGAGATCTTCATTTATGGCTGGCCCAGTGGCACTGAGGGTTGAGGCACTGGATGCCACATCTCACACCACGCTGGCGACCCAGGTTCGGTGGGGATGAGGAAGAATTGAGCATCCTAAGTATTGCACTCCTTCCTCGGGGGGGGGGTTAATGTGCTGGTGCAAAAGCAGCCCCTAGTGGTTACTGGGGGATTGCATTGCCTGGTCAGCAGATGCAGGGAATCAGGGCTGCGGCGGATGCCTTTCGAGGGTGCATGGGAGCGTGTGTCTGTTGAGCAGGGTGTCATTGCACGTCCGAGCCCAGGGAACTATAAACACAAAATACCTCTCCCTGAAAGCAGTATGATGGCCACTGATGGATGACCTAATCCAATGGGCCAAACAAAGCCTGAAGAATGGAGACGAGGGCTCAGGGTGATGTGGTCTCCTCTCCGGTTCCCGCCGCCAGGGGTGGCCCTGCCGTATGGGGCAAGCTGTGGTCCTCCTCGCTTCAGCTGTTGTGGTGGAGGCTGGTTCCACCTGGGGTTAGTTGAGCATCTGCATACAAGGCTTGATGAGGGTAAGGACTCCCCGCTGTAGTGAGAGTGTAAAGAAAGTTAAAAAAATTAAAAGAGATCTTCATTTATGGCAACTTGCATTACTGTTGGACATGGAAACATAGAAACATAGAAGTTCATGGCAGATAAGGACCACAAGGCCCATCCAGTCTGCCCATTTTTTCTACCTTATGAACGTGCCATAGACCTTTACTCTGTCAATGGCCTAGTTATTCATACTCATCTGTATTGCTCCCTTATGCCTATCTCATGCCTGTTTGAAGCCCTGCACTATATTCATATCCACCACTTCCTGAGGTAGGCCGTTTCATGCATCCACCACTCTTTCTGTGAAAAAGAATTTCCTTACATTACCCCTTAATCAGCCTCCCTCTAATCTCATGCTGTGTCCTCTTGTCCTGCTATTTTTCATATATACTGAAACATGTTAGACTCTTTCACCTTGTTAATGCCCTAAAGTTGTTTGAATGTTTCGATCATTTCACCTCTCTCCCACCTTTACTCTAGGGTATACATATTGAGCTCTGCTAATCTGTCCTCATATGTTTTCTGATGCAGTCCCTGCACCATTCTGGTTGCCCAGCTCTGGACTGCCTCCATTTTGTTAATGTTCTTGTGCAGGTGCGGCCTCCAGTACTGCACGCACTACTCCGGGTGGACGGGTTAGATCCTTTTCTGACCTACTGCTTAAAGTATGAACATTTTCTGAGTGTAATCTCAAACATAAGGAAAACTTCCAAGGCCTAAGAAGCTATTAGTCATCAGTGGTAAATTCTTACTGTCTCTGTTGACAGCTATTTTGCAACTGAACTCTCTTAGCTGTTGTTGAAAATTGGTTTACTGAATTTGTGATTGTGAAAATTTATGTAACTGATTTTTTTGTACAGTATTTATTTTTAGTTTTTTTTCTTACTTGAACACAACCATACATACATTATCATGATAATTAAAATGTGGAATGCAAGAATATATGTAACATATTAAACACCTGATTGTTCTACAGGCCACATATAATTTTATCACCTAATTACATGTTATTGATTTTTTATGGTTAATTCACACATCTCACCATTGACACCTTAAGTTTCTCCCCTTTCTTTTTGTTTAAGCAATACCACTGCCCCACACCCTTTCAAATATGTCTCCCTTGCATTTGAGGATACAAGTGAGGCCATCTAGCAGTAGGACCTTTAGCAGGAACTCCTTCCATTTGGTCCCTCAGGGAGTAACCATGATACTAATGATGCAATGTATTAACATGGTCTGCAATACTTTAATCACTTTAGGATAGGGATCTCATCCTTCTTCTCCTATCCCTCCCAATCTCAAAAACATAAAAACAGGATAATCTTAGATCTGCCTACAAATATCCATGTGAACACTTGTGCTACTATGGACCTAAATGAGAGCAACTCTCTGCATTCCTAGAAGGAATAAAAATAAGTGACAATTGTCCTCTGGCATCTCCCACACATTGGTGAGATGGTGCTATTAAATTTATGGATCATGTTTGTGGGACAGTGTAATCTGATGATACATTTGTACTGTGATTCTTTATACTTACAGCTGCAGGAAATGACATGGTCAGATATTTCCTGAAATTTTTTTGATATCTCTAGAGAAATTCCAAACTTGCCCAAGTTTCACAGTAGGGCTACTAAAGAGAATCTCTTTAGAAATATTGTAAAATATCTGGCCATATCTGATTACATTTCTTGCTGTAACCCTAGTACAAAGGTAATTTTTTATTCATTTATGTATTTTTTATTTTTTTTATTTAGTTGTTTAACCAGGTATAGCACACCTATTTGTTTACTCGATAAGTGCACTGATCCCAGGGACTGTTTTCAGGCATGACCTGGGCCATAAAGATGGCACACAGGTAATACAGTTTGGAATTAAAAACATAACATTTTCACAGAATACAAAGCTGGTACAGAAATAGGACGAGGGATACAAAGTGCTTGTGCAAATACAGCATTCATTACAGATAAGTACAATCTAATAGTGTAATCTAGCAGCAGGAATATTCAGTGCAACACAACAGGATTTTAACAGTCTCATAAACAACAGACACAGGAATCGAGGAGACCACAGCAGGAAGTATGAAGTCTAGTTACTCCACCCAGGGGGGCAGTTACAAGTGACAGAAGCCAGAAGACAGCAAGGTAGATTTGCAGTGTGTTTTGAAAGTTAGGTGTGAGTCAAGAGAGTCAGTATGGGTAGGTAGGCTATTTCATAGCCTGGGAGCTATGGAGGAGAAAGTTTTACTCCCCAGGCAAGTAGAAATCTGAGGGATCACTAAGGGAGGAATACTAGAGGCTCAAAGATTTCATGTACATTTTTTAGTATGATCAAGAAAGAAAATGGAAACAGGCCACCAATTCTTATAGCATTATCTATAGTGCAGCTAAGTATGTAGTTGTTTCTGGCCTGTAGTGGGAGCCAGCCTAGAGACTGGTAAAGGAAGCAATGGTGCATGGAGTAGGGCGCCATTGGCACAAATCTACAGATATAATTGTAGGAGATAGTTAGCCTTGTGAGAAGTTGGGAGAAAGCTTGAGTGTAGATGGGTGCATAGTCCATAAGAGGAAGGAGGTTCACTTGAGCTATGGCAGCCCTGGCCTCTGGGGTCAAATAGCACTTTAGACTAAACCCACCACTAGTCTTTGGTTGATCCTCTGCAGGGCATTGTTGATGTGTATAAAGAAAGTTAAGAAGTGGTCAAGGGTGACACCCACGTATTTGAAGAAGTGTATATTTTCAAGGGTGGAGCCATTGGGGGATAGGACTGTCAGTGTAGATTGGGTAGCTGTCAGTTTAGGGATCTTAGGTTTGAAACCCCAAAACATGGCCTTAGCCTTACTTGCATTTACTAGGAGTATGTGCTTCCTGAACCAGTTGTGGGCTGCCCAATAATTTTGGGTTAGTGAGGAGGAGAGGCTGGTCAGAGACTTGGTGCTGTGGAACAAAACTAAGTCATCTGCATACAGGATGGCCTCACATGAGAAACTGTCTGCAGGTAGAGAGTTGATGAACAGCAAAAAGAGAAGCGGCCCTAGGATTGACCACTGAGGAACATCAGTTGTTATAGCCTTAGCCACTGAGGTAGCATCCCCAATGCTAGCCATTTGAGATTGGCTGGAGAGGTAGCTTTGGAACTAGGCAGCCACCCCTGCTGTGCAACCAAGGGTCCTTAGCCTGTCAAAGAGCAAGATGTGGTCAACCAGGTCAAAGACCTAGGTCAAGTCAATAAAGATGCCACCTGTTAGGTCACCTATATCCGTATTTCTGAAAACATGGTTTGTGAAATTGGCCAGGGCTGATGAAGTACTGTGGTACTTCTTAAACATGTGTTGGTGTGGGCAAAGAAGATTATGTCTGTTGACATATTCAGAGAGTTGGTGATGGACTACTTTTTCAAGGACTTTACTCGGGGGTGGCAATAAAGAGATGGGCCTGTAATTATCCTTAGACAGGGACTCACCATATGACAATATAATAACACAGATCATGACAATAAAACATCAATGACATGTAAAAACATTTACAGCCAGTACTATAGTGCTTGGTGCTTGCACTACTGTATGTTGCTTTCAACGTACTTTAAACAGGCCCAGGGTTTGGGAATGTCTAATGCCAGAAGGAATTGCATTCCCAACCTTAGGAAGAATACAGTAAAAAGATGTTGGTTCATATGTGTTTTGTACAAATGTGTAACCAAAATGTGTGCACCATTTTATCCTCAGTGGTATACTATTATTTTGAATTTTACTGTGTCAGAAACAATGCTCTCAGTGCCTTCACTGATTATTGTATAGGAAAAGACACCTTTACTACTTACTTCCCTTTCTTTTAATGGTAACCAAATAAACTTTTTATACATACTACGTTGATGCTCCAACCTTTTTGCTCTAAGAGTCAACCTACATATAGCATAGTGTATGAGTAGCCATACACAACAAGGCTATGTTTCCATGGAGGGTTGAGACTTACTGGGTGGGTGGTCCTGATGATGAGTAGTGCTTTACATCTACTGGAAGACTCCTCCATGTTGGTGATGCACATATGAGAAATATGCTCTACCAGATTGTTTTGGGAGTTTGGTGATTTTATTGCATTTGATGAGGACTAGAGCCCTTAGTAGGATAACGGAATAGATCTGATCCTTGTTCCAGCTTCCATTACAAGAGACCCAAGTGAAGGCATGTTCAGCTGCCCAGGCTAAAGGCCTGTAAGTGAGTTTCTACCTCATCTATTTCAACCAAAACTGAGTCATAGTGATTCTTCACACAGCAAAATGGGTTTCAGGACAATAAGCCCTCTGTGTATCCATGACAAACAATCCCATCCCAGTATCTAACCAGATTATGCTCTGCTTACAACTGCAGCAGCTGGAATAACATCAGTACATCAAGGAGCATAATCATAAACATTGTATGGTAAATCAGTACAAATAGGTACTTACAGTAGATAAAATTTAGCTTTCAGAGGCAAAGGGAAATTACCCATGCAGGTATGTGATAACATAATGATGTAATACCTAAAATTCAGCAAATGCTGTGTTTTCAGTCTTCACTTGGAGTTTCCTGGCCTCTTGGGGACTATGCTACTTATTAACCCAGTTATTCTTGTAACATATTTGTCTTCATCATCATCTTCCTGTTAGCATTCATAAAGTTGCAGGAGGAACACACACACACATACACCAACAAAATAAACTTTTCATAATTTTGGCAGGTTACATATGCTATGAAGGATAATTTTGTAAGTGGCAGCAGTCAGTACTTGTCTACGTTTCTGGGGCTTGCTACAAATCTCAGATCTTCCTCCCTCTGTATAGCCCAGATGTTGGCACATTTTAACTGGAACTGGGTTGGTATCCTGGCGGAAGAAAGTGACTATGGTTTGCTGTATAGCCAAGCCATGGCAGAACAGCTCCCTAGAACTGGTGCTTGTGTTGCCTTCTCTGAAACCATGCCTGTAGCTTACAATGAGAAGAGGACCAGTCAAATAATAGAAGTGATCAAAAAATCAACAGCAAATATTGTTATAGCCTTTTGCTATGAAGAAAGCCTACAGCCAGTGATAGAGGAGATAGCAAGGAATAGCATCACAACAAAAATCTGGATTGCCATGAATGGATGGTACTTCTCTTCTTTCTTTTCCAAAGAAATGCTCTGGCAAACATTAAATGGTTCCATTGGAGTTATTACCACAAAGGAGAGATGACTGAATTTAAGAAATATCTCCTTAACATTCACCCATTTAAGTTCCCAAATGACATTTTTATTAAGGAGTTTTGGGAAATAACATTTGGCTGTAAATGGCAAAACCACAGCAGAAGTCAAACAGATGAGTTCTCCAATGCTGGACCCAATATCTGCACTGGGGCAGAGACATTAGCTACACCCAGCATTTCCTTCTTAGATTATAATGTTTATAATTCAGTCCATACTATTGTGCAAGCACTGCAAGATCTACATGCATGTATACCAGGGAAGGGGCCCATTTGAAAATGGAACATGTGCAGACATACTTCGATTTGAGCCATGGCAGGTAAGGGAAAACTAATACATTTATCAATTGATTGATTGGGGTTTGACCAGAAAAGATGCATTCAGCTAACAGCTCATTTTCGGGTACATTCTTGAGGATGAGTTACATGGACTTGTTTTAAGGACAGGGGAATACTGACTGGAAAATTCACATCTGCTATTATAAGTGCTATGGGATCTTTAGTGTCTTCATGGACAGCCACCAAAGAAGGGCAGAATGATCTCAATATAATTCTTCCTCTGAAGAGTGGCTAGTTAACAGGGCAACATCTCCCTAATGATGGACTAGTGTCAGTATTGGGTCTTAGCCCATATTCCTGGTGTGGGACTAGAATCCATGCCCTTCTGATCTTTCAGCCCTAAAGGTCAGTGCACCATCTACTGAGCCACTGACACTGAAACAACTGAGGGGCAACAATTTTCACTGTCTATTAACTCCTGCCCTTATCTGTATAGTTTTAACGCAGCAGGACATGTTGCAGTGAAAACTTTTGAATAATACATTTTTGTTCTATTTTAAAGTGCTCTTGCTCTTTGTATTATAAGAGTCCCTTTGTTCCCCTTTTTGAGTCCGCTATGGCATTTTTTGAGATTTAAAATAATTAAAAGCACTAATGATTATCATCATTACTCTTAGCTGTTTTGGAATGCTCATAGTTTAAGATCACTCTTTTTATGACTGAGGTAAACTAGGAAGCAACAGTCATTACTCATTAACTTTAAGGGACAATAATAGGTTAAAATCAGCTGAGAATTATGATGAAAACCTCAGGATTGTCATTTTACAAACAGTGCCTCTTTCTTTTTAATTTATATTTTATTGCATATTATGAAAGATTAATAGATAGAATGCATCTATAGCCAGAGAAATGGCGGTACAGCTTGCAATAATTTTGCTCGCATTGGAGTAACAAAATAAAACAAATGACACACATGTGTGGATGTTACTACATTGGGAGGAATAACCCTGAAAATAATGTGCACATGTTATTAACTTATACAGCATAGAAACATATAGACCAATGGCAGATAAGGGCTGCTTGGCCCACCCAGTTTGCCCATGTTTCCCTACCTACCTTATCATCACAGACCCTACTTGATCTACAGCTTTTTCTCCACCCCCCCTCCTTTCCACTATGATTCCATTGTGCTTATCCCATGCATTCTTGAAACCCACCACTGCCCCCCCCCATCGCCTCAGCTGGAGGGCTGTTCCAGGAATCCACCACTCTTTCTGTGAAGAAGTACTTCCTCACATCTCTCCTGAATCTATCCCCTTCCAGCTTCACATCATGTGCCCTTGTTTTTGAGAACCCTTTTTTCCAAAAACTACTTCCCTCCTGTGCATTATTTACCCATGTGAGGTATTTAAAGGTCTCTGTCATATCCCCTCTCTCCTTCCCTCTTTCATGGTGTACATGTTAAGGTCCTTTAGTCTCTCCTCATAGGACTTTTGATGCAGCTCCAGCACATTTTAGTTGCCCTCCTCTGGACCACCTCCACTTTGTCTATGTCCTTCCGGAAATGCGATCTCTAGAACTGGACACAGTAGTCAAAGTGGGATCTTCCCAGCAATCTATGCAGAGCAAACACCACCTCGCTCTTTCTGCTGGTGGTACCCCTTCCTATGTACCCCAGCATCCCACTGACCCTCCAGGCTGTCTTGTCACACAGTCTGGCCAGCATTAGGTCATCCAATTTGATTACTCCTAGATCTCTTTCCAGCTTGGTTGTTGTCAATACCACTCCACCCATTTTGTACTCTGCCAATGGATTTCTCTGCCCCCAAGTGCATTATTTTGCACTTTTTCACACTGAAACCCAGCTGTCATACCCCTGACCAGTTCTCAAGTTTTCTCAGGTCTCTGCTCATCCTTTCCACATATCCCTGGGGTGTCTACCCTGTTGCAGATATTGGTGTCATTCAAAAAAAGGCAGACCTTAACTTTAAGCTACTCTGAAATGTCACTCATAAAGCCATTAAAGAAGTTCGGTCCTAGCAGTGATCCCTGTGGAACCTCACTGATCACTCTTCCTTCCTTGCAGCGAACTCCATTTACCATACTCTCTGTTGCCTATCCCATAACCAGTTTCTTACCTAGTTTATCACTTTTTTACCTACCCCTAAACTACCTACAGTAGCTTGTTCACAAGTCTATGTGGAATAGTGTTGAAATCCTTACTGAACTCAAGGTAGGCCACATCTACCTTTCTTCTGTTCTCTAATTACTTAGTCACGCAGTCAAAGAAATCTATCAGATTCATCTGAACTTAAGTGACTTACCCCCTGTGAATCCATGCTGACTTGGGTCTTATAACCCATTGGATTTGAGATATTCCACAATCCTTTCCTTCAGCAGTGTTTCCATTAATTTTCCTACCACTGATGTTATTCTGACTGGCCTATAATTTCTAGCCTCTTGTCTCCGATCACTTTTGTTAACTGGGACTAAATCTGACCTCCTCCAGTCCTCCAGAACCACTCTGGTATCCAGCGATCTGTTAAGTAGGACTGCAAGAGGTGCAGCCAGTACCTTCCTGAGGTCCCTCAACACCCTTAGATTCACCCTGTCTGGCCCCATTGCTTTGCCCATGTTCAGATTACTGAGCACCTTCAGGACTCTTTCCTCCAAAAGAGGACTAGTGTCCACCTTAACCCCCTCAAGGCTCCTTTTACTTTTTTGTGGTCCTTTCCCTTCCCCGTCTTCTGTGAACACTGAGCAGAAGTATTTGCATAAGATGTCTGCCTTTTCCTGGTTCCTGCTCTATACAGCCCCCTCCCTTTTTATCTGTGCAATTCCACCCTTGGTCTTCCTCATCTCGCTTACATATGCAAGAAATGTCTTGTCCCCTTTTGATACAGCCTGGGCTATTCTCTCTTCAGTTTGTGCCTTTATGCTCCTTACTGCTTTCCCTGCTTCCCTCTGTTTCCCCTGATACGCCTTCTTATCCCCTTCCCTCTGTGTCTCCTTTTATCTTCTGATTGCAATCCTTTTAGCCTTTACATTTTCTGCCACTTGTTTCAAGAACCATAGTGGTCCCTTTTTTCTCTTGCCTTTGCTCATTTGCTTGACACAGAGATTTGTTGCCTTTACTATGCCCCCTTTTAGCATGACCTACAGCTCCTCCCCCCAGTCCTACCCCCACCAGGTCATTCCTGAGGCATTCACCCATCTTTATAAAATCTGCACTTCTAAAGTCTAGGACCCTCATCCACATATGGCTCAGTTCCACAACCATCCTCATGTTAAACCACACTGTACAGTGACCTCTGGTCCCCAGGTGGCCTCCCATCTTGACATCTTCAACACTGTCCCTATTAGTGAGTATCAGATCTCGTATTGCCCCATCATGAGTGGGCTCATGGATTAGTTGCCTGAGGAATGCCCCCTTCAGGAAGTCCAGATGTCCCTGCATCTAGCAGAAGCCACAGCTGAGAGGCTCCAGTCTGCATCCAGCAGATTGAAGTCCCCCACCAGCCGCACCTCCCCCTTTTCTGCTATTTTGCCAGTGGCTTCCAACAGTACTTTACCTAACTTCTCCATCTGTTCCAGAGCTCTGTAGATTATACCAGTGCAGATAGTGGCTCTGTTCTCTGACTTTTGGGTGACCCACAGTACAAGAGAAAAAACATACACTGGCACCACTCAAACAACATTAAAAAACAACTTTATTATGACTTAAAACATACTTGATGACTCGTTTGTATGACGGTATATTTTAAACCATAATAAAGTTGCTTTTTGATGCAGTTTGAGTGGTCCCGGTATTTGGTTTTACATCTGTGGGCAGAGAGTACAGCTGTTTCGCATTCTGTGGCTTAAAACAGACAATCGTGGCACCTTCCATTGGACTTCTGGAATTATCCTTCCAAAAGTCCAACAGAGCTTGTAACACTCTGCCATGGTTGGCTGCTACGCAATAACAGCCACATTACTTCTGCTGTTGCTTCCGCATTCCGTGACAAAAAAATGCACATGCGCACGAGTTGATAATAAATACTCCACTGCCTAACAAGCAAAGGAAAGGTATATACCCTTATGTTGTGCTTCCTAACAGCTAACAATATTAGATTTCCACCCCCATCCAGCCTGACTTTGAATCCATTTCCCTGATCATTCCATAACCTTCAGAGACAATGCTACAAGAGCTCCATGCAAGAAAGAATGAAATTCCTGCAGAGCAAATGGAACAGACTGACTCGTGTGAAAATTGAGCTCTTCAGTGGGACACTCGGATGATGGCTTCTCCCATAGTAAAACTCAATGTATGGAACAAGCCTTAAGTGAAATTAAAGCAAAGCTTCAGCTTCAGAAGAAAAGAGCCTATATGATTGACTTTATTAAGACGTTTGAGTTAAAAAACAAAATGCATCTTTAATAGTTTCTACTTTCTATACTGAATGGCTGATTTCATTTTTAGACCCCAGAGTTGAACTTAAATTGACTTACATTGAAGAACTATGTTCATTGATTCTATTACAATGCCAGATAGCTCGATTAGTGTTTATTTATATACACTCATTGCTGTTGAGTGTACAGGTAGAAGAGATGCATTGGGGTGTGCTCTGAGAAGTGTGCTTTTCTTGGTCTGCAGTTGCTTCTTTTGCCTTGGATTCTAACAAGCCATATCTTTATTTTAACTGCAACTTCTCAGGAACTTTTTCTTTCTTTTTTGCTGATGTAGTGTATTTGATTCCCTTCCCTCATCTTTTTGGAGCCTAGTGATTCTTGCTTGGAATTAATTACTGATGGCTAAAGCCGAACGATGCCCCCAAACACACACACACACTCTTTCCCTTCTATCTGGCTTTTATGTTTTTCACTGGTGTTTCTGTAGTCATCTGGATACTTTTTTCTAGCATTCTTGGTACTGCCTATGCCCAGAAAAAATTGTTTTGCTCCATAAGATACCCTGCTGTACTATAAGTGTCTTGGAGGTGGAGAAACCCACTGCTGTATCACTGAGGTAAGCACATCACCTACACACTGGTTACCTTGCCTGACTACTACTTTCCTTTTCTGCTTTTTCCTTCTTTTGTTGTTTTATGAAAATCACATTCATATTTTCACCTGCTGCTTTTGGTTTCCTGCTATGATTTCCCACGTACAGCCCTTGTTATGGGCTTCAGTTTTCTTTGAATGTCTCCATTTACTTGTCCGCTGTTCATACTGGTGATTATATTATTTGACTTACTCTGCTATAGATTTTCTATATCATCCCAGTCACCTTCTCTCCCCTCCCCCTTTTCCCTTTTTTTCCCTATTATTTCCTTTTACTGCTAACTTTCTTCTGCTGACAATTCATCTTTTAACCCCTTTTTGCCTTCATGATTTTGGTTTATGACACTTGCAATTTATGTCCCCCCTCTCCATTTTTGCTATTTTACATTCGTTCTTCATATTTCTTTTTATCTACCTATTTATTAGTACCATGACGATCTCAGTTTAAGTAGGAAGACCCTGACTGCACCGAAGTCTCCTCCTCCCTCCCTTTTTCTACATTATTATAAAACTGGGAAATGGTTATTTATTCTTTTTATCTATGCTTGCTCTGATATGGGGACCCTTCATTTTTGACCTAGTTCATCCCTGGAATGTTTAAGCCCCTATTGGGCTGGGGAACCCTGTTTGTAGGCGGACAACAAGATTTTATCTTGTTTTTTAAATGATTTTTATATCTTTATTTACATTTATGCTTACTTTTTTCCTACTAACCAGATTATCAGCCAGATTCTTTTATGTTGCAGCTCAACCCTCCCCTTCCCCAATGTCAGGCTTAGGTGCGGGCTTCCTCATCATCTAAGTATCAGTCATTGGATAGCTTACAATGCTGAATATGTGTACCCGCTTGCTTTGTGTTAACTTTAACTCACAGAAAAGGCATCGGCGCTTCCTAATAATAATTTTTATAAGACCATTGATACTGGCTGACAGTGGCCTTCCCTATCCATTTGTTCTCCTGCACCTCAATACCCCTTCTACAGTAATTTTAACAGTGCAGAGTTAGGGACGGTTACCTTGCTGCTCTTTTCCATGCTTGATATTTTTGATATGCATCGGGTTTGTGTTGAACCAGGGGGCTATGGGCTACACATGAATTGATCCTTCTCCCTGTAACATTTCTTCGCCTTTTGACGTTACTAAGGAGCAGCGTCCAGCTCCCTACTTTACAAGGACAGTATTGCCTTTTCTGTACTTTGAAATGTTTCTGAATGTTTTGCATTCTAGAGTTTGCCCAGTTGGCAGTTTTTTGACTGTTCATCCCTTTCATTATGCCTTACATGGAATGCACAGTTTTTATTATTTCTTTTTAACCCATATACTGTTTCTTATTTTAGAGGTCTATTAGGGCTAGCTTTGTTTTTTGATGTGTTCTTGGATGTTTTAAAACTTGGATTCTGCCCAGTTGGCAGATTGCTCCATGTTAGAATACTTTTTCTTACACACACTATGTGAGCTATACAACTCCAATTGTTCATATTTATGTACTGTTACTGTATATCTGAATCTGTGGCAGTGCATGGATATTTTGTTAGGCACACATGCGCAGTTTAGTTGGCACCACCATCTTGTGAATGGCATAATGCCACTTACTGCAACTATGCATTGCATCGCCAATGCCATCTTGGAGATGGCACTTGCAGTTCAGAGCATTGCAAGCTCACCACAATTGTATCAGCTATGGTCAGAGTTTGTTTCTCTTGTCATGATTTTATATCAAGCACGCTCTTTAGCAGTAGAGCTGTAATGTGTACCTAGTGACCCACAGTACCTCTGCCTCACCCTGAATTCCCTGTGTCTCCATCACATTTATGCTAAACTCTTAAATGAAGCCATATCACAGTCCATGCAAGCAATCAGTCCCATATATAAGAAATGTCCACGTAAGTAAAATGTACAACCTGTGTAGTTTAATGGATCTTTGACCACTATCACAATAAGTTAAATATACAGTTCAGGCTTATTTTCTGACTGCCTGTAATAAAACGCAACAACAGCAAAAGTTGAGTGTTACATTTTTTCCAGTTGACAGTAAGAACTAAGGATGCTACCTGTCCCTTTAACTTTAGGAGCAGCCTGCTCAAAGCAGCAGACACTGTAGGGATTAGAATAGCTGCACAGTTCTATTATATCTCTAATACTGCTGTGGCATTGATGTGAGGGTGACTATATCTATATGTAATAGATAAAACACTAAGAGGTGTACAGTCACACTCTTATACACACACGCCTTGATGTGCATTGTATGCACGAGGCCGCAGGCCGGGTGCGTCAACCGCTCAAGGTGTTCATATATCAGAGCACAACTGCACACTTCAAAGTGGTTTATCTATCTTAGAAAATGTCAGAATTGTTTCAGAGGGGGGTAAAAGTGTAGGTGTATGGTCACGCTCTGATATATGCATGGTCATCTGATGGTATTTCACCAGTTGATGAGCTTCTTTTTTTAAGTCCTATATATATATATAGATATATATATATATATATATATATATATTTTTTTTTGTAGTGGCGCAGTAGCGCCACTATAGTTACAGAGCTACTGACACCAAAAAGAAAACTTTGAAAAACATAATAATTAGGTACAATTCAGCTTGCATTCCATGTGTAGTTTATTGTATATATTTCTCTTCCTTGTTATTTATTACTGAGTAAATTTTCATGAGTACATAATAATTATCTTTTAGATTTTATCTGCCTCTCCAGCTTACTTCCTACTTCAAGTCACAATGCTCTGCTGTAACATCACAATCTGTTGCCATGGGAGTAACTGTGATGCCACAAGCAGTGCATTATTACCTCACATAGGGAGAAAGTAGCAGGACCACATGAACTCTCCAAGAGCAAAGATCCCATTTTCATGCAAATGACCTCAGATATAAAATAATGGAGAGAAAGAATACAAAACTAATGTGAAATACGCACTGAACTGTGTTTAAATGTTACATTTTGTTAAAGTTCTCCTGAAGATGTCAGCTGTTCTTTAGGGTTGAGAGCAAAAGCCAAATCTTTGAACTATATTAACTTTTGAACCATTCAACAGATGTACATGAAAATAGGCATGCATACTTTTAGGGGGGAGGTCTCTTGATGTGGCAAGATTTGTGCAAATCTGTTGTGTGGTTTCTGAGATAAAGAGTGTCAAACGTCCCTAAAGTTATGTGTTTTTTGCCATTTATTTGTCAACCTATATCTCAAAAATGGTTATAGGCTGTAGGCTGAAAAGTTCAGGGTAGAAAGCATTTGCCTCACAGATGTGGCTTTTGAAAGGTTGGTGAAAAATTATTAATCTGTTCAAAAGTTAACCAATTTTTGATTTTCCCATTATTTCCTGTAGGAAAAGTTAGATGTTCCACACAAAAATACTTTTATTTTTGCAGGAGTGGTTGCATTTTTGCATGGAGGGTTACATAGTGTGCTTTGTTTTTGCAGGCGCTGTTGCATTTTTGCATTGAGGACACATGGAGCCTAATGTATTTTCACAGAGCTGTCCTTTGTTTTCACAGAGTTCCTTTTTTTTTTCAAAATTCAACATCTTTATTGTTTTCATCATAACACAAAACTAATAAACAATTACGAAGTTAACCAAACATAAATAATAGCCAATATGAACAAGGGATAACATAACACCAGACTGCCTCTGGATCAAATAAAACCAAAATAATAATACCAATACACCTATAAAACCCCTCCCCTCCCCCCTCCCTGTCTCACTCCCCATCCAACCCACCTCCCCTGGAGTATGCCTGATATACACGACAAAGCAAAGAGATGTCAAGAATTATAAACCAGCAGGTAACAAATACCAAAAAGAGATAAGCAAACTGAAATAAGCAGAGGCATGCATTATCTATATCTCAATTCAAGTATAAGGCATATAATTTACCCCATTTGCAACTGAATGCATTCATACAATTCCGGGAGCTGGCTATCAGCCTCTTGGTATTGAAACAAAGTAACATTTCTTTCAACCATTCCGCCTATGTTATAACCAATTGGTCCACCCAATGTTTAAGAACCGATTTTTTAACTACAATAGAAATTAAGGCCATATGAAATATACGTTCCATAATCTTAATAGTCGAAAACATCCCAAGAATACATATCTCTATGGTAAACAATTTCCCCAGTCCTAATAGAGGATCCAGATTGGATTGAATTGTATTCCAAAGTGGTGCCACCTTGTTACAATGCCAGAAAATATGAGTCAGATTCCCTTCAGACGTACCACATCTGGTACAGATTGCCACAGGAAGCCTACCCAATTTGGCTAGTTTGACAGGTGTATAGTACATATTGTTGAGGATATGATACTAAATGAGTCTATGCCTGTCTTGGGTAAGGTATCTGTGCAAATCTTTCCAGATCTGACTCCACATAGGAATGATATCCGGCAGGAGGGAAGTCCAAATTTTACATCCCGAGAGGGCATTTGGGAATTTAATTCCCAAGAGGAAAGAGTAAATCGCTGATATTCCATGGGATTTATTGGCATATGCCTGTATCTGTTCCAAGAAAGGCCTGACCTGAGACTGTTTAAATGTAGTTCCAAAGTTGGACACCATAAGGTGCCTCAACTGGAAAACTTTGAATGTATATTTCTGAGGAATATTAAATTTAGCCATTATATCAGTGGAAGAAAGGAGAGCGGTCTGAGAAAACAGATCTTCCACTAGGACACCCTGTAGCTGAGGAAATCAATCAGGGGAAAGCAGTGATCCCCCTATTTTAATATTCGGGTTCAGAATAAGGGGTTGAGCTGTATCCCTTTTGGATGAAATGTTAAAAAAATTCCAACATTGGGCTAAAACTTTAATAGAGACTCCCACCACCGAGTTTTGTATGGAATGTGGCAGTGCAGAACTGGTGGAGAAAAATAGTCTGGGGGAATTGAAATCATGCAGACCAAGAAGCTTCCTCTCTAATTGTAGCCAGATAGGGAGGTATCCGTTGGCTATATCTGAGAACCATCTCCCCACTTTAGACAGGTGACTCACCCAAAAGTAGAAAATGAAGTTGGGGAGATGAAGTCCACCCAGCTCCTTAGGAAGGCTAAGTTTTAAGGAAGAGCATCTAGGATGTTTGCACTGCCAAATAAATTTGGAGAGGGCGGAATGAAATTGTCAGTAATAGGACATTGGGAGCCAGAGATTCATTAAGTTTAGGGGGTAGAAAAGTGGGGCAACACATTCATTTTAATAATGTTGATACGACCCCATATTGAAAGAGGGAGGTTTACCCATCTTTGAAAGTCCTGCTGAATGTTCGTTATTAAATCATCTAAATTAAGTTTCCTGAAGGTCTCTGGATCATTAGTAAGATGTATACCTAGATATTTAATTGAATGGGGGGATCATTTCATGTCCAAATGAATGAACTTAACTTGGTGGGTAAGGGCACTTAGAGGAAAAATCACAGTTTTTGATAGGTTTAGTTTATAATTGGCTACGAGTCCGAACTGTCTGATGATTTGTAAAGCATGTGATAACAATACATCTGGATAGGCCAAATGAAGGAGAATATCATCAGCATACACTGAAAGGGTTAAAGACTATTGATACACTAAACAGCCCATAACCTGGGGCGAGCGCTTAATACTAAGTAAAAGGGGTTCCAGATATAAATTAAATAAAAAGGGAGATAAGGGACAACCTTGCCTGGTGCCAGTAAATAAAGAGAACCATGAAGAAAATACTCCAGTACAGTAAATGTTTGCGGTGGGGGCTTGGTATACCATCTGCATCCATCGAATGAAAACTTTTGGAAAGCCCATTTTCTTAAGAGTTGCCCAGAGGAACTCCCAGTTTACTCTGTCAAAGGCTTTTTCTGAGTCTAATGAGATTAAAGCCATGGGAATCTGGGAGCTCTGGGCAACCTGAAAAATATGTGAAAGGGTTCGCAGATGATCAGCTGAGGATCAGCCCTGCACAAATCCCACCTGCTCAGGATTCAACAAATGGGACCAGACCCTTTTGATTCTGAGAGATAAGATTTTTGTTAAGATTGATATCATAATTTAAAAGCGAAATTTGATGATAACTGGCTGGATCATTATGCGGTTTGTCAGGTTTTGGGATGAGAACTATCGTAGCTTCATGCAGGGTGGGATCTAGGGTATCCGAAGTGAACATGTATTCAAATAAATTTAAAAGAAAGGGGGCTAATTCTTTACAAAAGGTTTTGTAGAAGTTGGAGGGAAAGCCGTCAGTGCCTGGTGATTTATCCAGTGCAAGCCCCTTGATTGCCTCCTCTATCTCCCCCAAGGTAATTGGAGAAGACAGAGTCGGACAATGACATGCCTGCAGAGATGGGAGATTAAGGCTGTCCAGATATTGTTCAATACATGAGAGCGAGACCTGTGAGGGACCTTTACTGTATAAGTCCTTATAGAAGTTCTCGAAGACCTAGGAAATATCACGAGGGGAAGTTTTAATAGAGCCATCCAGAGCTTGTAAGGAGGGGATTAACCTCAAGCTCTCTAATTCCCATAGATGGAGGGCTAGCATTCTACCTGGCTTCTTGCCTTGGTCAAAATAGCGGGCCTTAGTTTTTAGGATGGCGTATTCCGCCTTTTCTTTTAACAAATCTGAGTATTCGTTTCTAAGCTTCAGTAGGGTTTCCAAGAGACCTGAGGGAGGATGTGGATAGAGTATTTTCAGCCACCCTGATTTGATTTGACAAGGAGATGGCTCTTGCCTCCCTTTGCTTTTTCAGTTTGAAAGCTAACTTAATGAATTCCCAATGACGTAGCATTTAAAGGAGCACCATATTTGATCCTCCCTTTTAATGGAGCCCTTATTAATATCCATATAAGAAGAGATTGAGTCCCTAATGTGAGAGATTGTACGTTCGTCTTTTAGGAGTTATGTGTTTAATTTCCAGGTAGTATCTCTTTGAGTGCTCGGGTCAGGAGAGATCACTAGCCATGCCATTGAATGGTCAGATATAACAATTGGTTCAATTCCTGTCTGATGAAGGCCAGCTAAGAGCAAGGTACTGGTTAGAATGTAGTCTAACCTAGACCATGACTGGTGAACCTGGGAATAGAAGGAGAAAAGCTGACTGGAGGGATTAAGTAGGCACCATGGATCGCACAATCCCAATAACCCCATGAAGTCCCTCAGGGCTTGCTGTGGAGGGGATAGAGGCTTTAATGGCCTGTAAGTTCTATCTAGATCCTGTGTTGGGGGGGATATTCCAATCCTCCTAAATTAACATGGAGGGTAGAAATCTGCTCAACTTGTCATGGCTTACATAGGAACTCAGCAACGCCACCAACTGGGCCGTAGACTGCATCCAATACCACCGTGGTGTTGCTAAGCATGCCCTTAACTATGATAAATCTGCCTTCAGGATCTGATAAACTTTCTTCTGCTACAAACGAAATATGCCTCTTGACCAGAATTGCTACCCCCTACTCAATGACGACACACAGGCAGTAAAAATTTGGGAAAATCCCTGTCCGTGTAACCCATTTGTTTCAGTAGCTAGAAGGTGGGTTTCCTGCATCAAAAGAATATCAATATTTAAAAGAGCATGATTTTTGAGAACCTGATATCTTTTAGTCATGTCTCTGACTCCTCTGACATTCCATGTGGCAATTTTAATTGGTACTAAAGTCATTAACAATCTTATTGAGAGAAAGATAATCATATGTCAGTAATTGAGAAGAGAACCCCAAAAGGCATACTCCAGTCCCCTTCCCTACCCTCATCACCCTTTGAACAAAGGTAATATTAAAGCAAGAAAGCTCCTCCCTGTAAATTTCCTTATATGTCTGGAATACTGAAAATATGCATAGGGATAACTGCTCCCTTTTAATCTCCGATGTTGCAGTCAACGGGAAAGGCATCTGGATCATAAATCCCCCTTCCCCCCACAACCCCCTCAAACTATATACAAAAGATCCCCATTTGAAAGTAGTTTTGGACATGTTGATATCCAGTATAAAGGACCAAACCCAATAGGTGCCCTTCCCATGGGAAGCTAAAATTCCATTTAAATGCCAGGTCTGAGCATTGGTGCCAGAAACTACATCGAGGAGGTATACCAGAATTATTCAAGACTCGCTATGTTCTCCAAGCTTCCCCAGGAATACGGCTTTCACCCCCTTCTCTGACGCGATATGCAGTTCTCCCTAAGCTTGCTCCATCCCGAAGCCCCCCCACCAACCAACCCCTTTGAGGAGACCACAAATGTATGCCCTAAACAACTTAACCAGGCTCAGCAAAATTATTAGAAAGGTCATAAATCCAGATCTAAGGAAAGTGAAAGTAGGTCTATCTTAGGCTTAGTTCGTCCGACCTACTTTAATTCGAGGGTGCTGCCCCAGGAGATGCCAATTGAGTCCCATGTGACCTTATAAAACAAACCTCAGGGGGATGGAAGTCTCAAATATCCCCTTTACCACACGGTGTTATTCATATCTGTGGGACTTCTCCCACCTCGAAGGGTGAGGAAGTGACCAGGGAACCTAAAAGTTGATGGGACAAAAACAACCGTCCCCATTAGTGGCATAGGGAAACGTTCGCTAAACAAATGTTCCTACCTCCCCTCCCTCAGGAACACACCGGCATTCCCACCACTGGATTAGGCCTACTAGGCCTCAGGGCCTCCTACCAATCCCCCGCAACCAGCCTGAAAGAGACAAAAGAAAGAAGGAAGAAAGAGAAGGGAAAAAGGATCTCTTAACAGGTATACAATTTACTCCCACAAGATTAAAGATTTATTGCCTCTGGTAAATTAGATAACAGTTCAGCCAGTCTTAAAAAGGTTAGGTAGCTTGACTGCGAGATCCGTGGCTGCCTGCTCCGGTGATTCATAGGAAAGCCATGCCCCATCGATTGCCACCTGTAATTTAGCTGGGTAGACCATCTTAAAGTGAATTCCTGCAGCTATTAACTTGCTGACTGTAGGGTGGAATGCCGATTGCTTTTGACGAGTTTCAAAGGGGAGCTCCTGAGTTATCCTCAATTTGGCATTGCCCCATAGAATGGCTTGAAGCTCCTTTGATTTGGATATGACGTGTTGTTTCTCAAGGTAGCTTAGAAATCTCACTATTATTGGCCGTGGTGGTGCTCCAGGTGGAGGTTTCAACCTGAGAGAACGATGAGCCCGCTTTATGTGGTACTGTGGGTTTAGGGGGGACAGGCTGACGATCTTAGTGAGAAACTTCTGGAGAAAACCGATAGCATCAGCACCTTCCTCTGCTTCAGGTAGGCCTAATATCAGGACATTATTCCTTCTACTTCTCCCCTCCAAGTCTTCGGCTTTCAATTGAAGTTTATTGAGCTGTTGCCGAAGATGGGCAATTTCAAGATCCGTTTTCTCTTTCCACCTTTCCAGAGAGGTGGTTCTTACTTCAGAGTCTCCCATTCTTAGCGACAGAGAGCTTAGGTCTCCTCGAAGTGATTTCAATTCAGCAGAGATGTCTTCCAGGGTTTCTTTAAAAGGCATCAGTTCTTGAAGGAAGCGATCCTCTCTTAGGGGAATCGCCGAGGAGCTGGAGGAGTCTGACTTAGAAATACTCCCAGATCTTTGATGCTTAGATTTCTTAGCTGTTTTTTCTGGGGTAGCCGGTGGAGTGTGTCTGATTCCAGCCTGTTTCATCTCGGCCTCCATCTCAGTTGCAAAGCTGAAAACGATGCAGAAAATGGACACAATAACAATCGCTAATACCCTAAATACTAAAGCAATGTAGAACCAGGGTCTGGAGTTCGCACAGTGATATTAGTAGGGCAAAATAAGAATTTTTAAGAGGTCGATAGGCAGGAGCTTCAGAGTAGTGCTGCTTCTAGGTGCCCTGCATCACGCGACCCATAGAGTTCTTTTGTGTCTGCCATCTTGTTTTCCAGTTAGCGAGAGATAGAAAATAAAGAAAACATGTAAAAATTAATGTAATGCAAAAAAGAAACATCAGAACTTAGGTCAACTGGATCTGTTTAGCTACATTCTGATTTTTTTAAATATATATATATATATATATATATATATATATATATATATATATATATATATATATTGTGGCCAGAAACACCTTTGTGGGCACCTGAAGCCCTGGGTGCTGAGGTTATTTTTTTTATTTATTTAAAATTTGGTAACCAGGACAGGCACACTAAGCTGAGGCTCATTTCCAGGTATGACCTGGGGCATATGTATAATACAGTAATACAAAACAAATGAAAGACACAGAGAACAATTCCAGTTATGCTAGGATACAATCAGAATTCAGGAAGTATAAGCACAATTCAGGTATGAATTACAAAACTATCCATGAATAAATTAAATTAGGTTTGACATAAATACTCTGACTAACTTTGGCAGGGGTTGAGTACTCAACCCTACACCAGGGAGAAGGGAAATTCATGAGAGGTGACCACAAAAACTCAGACGACTGAGGAGGGAGTCACTCAGGAAGCAGTGGAGATTCTAGAACACTGTGAGCACAAAGGTAAGGAGAGAAGTCTGAGGAGTCTTTTGACTGAGGAGAAAGATGAGGATAGGGAAAGATCTGGAGGACATTTGTTCTAGAGAAGCAGAAAATGATAGGAGAAGGCAGACTGGCCAGCAGCAGAATGAGGGTGAGGAATAGAGAAGGAATGAGGGTCTTTATAGCATAGGGAGTACATGGAGGTGGTTGCCAGGGAGAGGTGGGAGGGGAGGTAGGGAGCACAGTCCTGAACCAGAACTTGGCAACAAGGGAGGCTCAATGAACCATCCTTCTGTGAGACAGTGGATCAAGAGTGATAGCAAAGTAGCAAAGGCAGTGGTGAGTGAGGAAAGGGGTAGCAGTAGCAAAATGGCAGAAAGAATTAAGGAGAGTGTCAAGTCTGGAGAGAGACGTGGCTGGTGCAGTGCCATAGACCATGTTGGCATAGTCAATGATGGGTATCATCATTTTAGAGACCAGCTCCTGATGGATGGAGAGAGGAAGACTATCTTTATGGCGATAGAGGACTGCAAGCTTGGGACAGAGTTTGGTACAGATGGAGTCTGTGGATGGTAAAGTCTAAGTGGTTATCCAGCCAGACCTCAAGGTACTTGAAGCTGAGACCATCTCTAAAGGATGGCCATCCAAAGTAGAGAAAACTGAGGTAGACTGGAGGGATGCAAGCTTCTGTCGACAGCTGAAACTCACAGCAATGTGTTTTTTTTTTGTATTGAGTTTCAGCTGGTTTGACTGGAACCAAGTCTACACTGTGTTAAAGTCTTGCTGGAGACGGAACTGCACCCTGATAGATGAGGGACCAGAGGTAAAGATGACAGTATCATCCATGTACATGTACATATTGGAGGTGCTATGGATGGAGTGGAGGTAATTTATAAATATGGAGGAAAGGATGGAGCCAAGGATGGAGCCTTGAGGACTCCAGCAAGGATGGGGAGGGGGAGGAAAGTACATAACCAATTTGGATAGATTGCTGCCTATCACATAGATAGGAGCAGAACAAGTTAACATTAGGGTCAGCAAGGCCAGCAGATTTTAGTTTAAGTAGCAGGAGGGTGTGGGCGACTGAGTCAAATGCCTTCTCTAGATCTATGAAAATGGAGGCTGTGATATGACTCTGGTCCATTGCTGAGTAAATAGAGTCAGTGACGCACAGCAAGGAGGAGATGGTAGACTGTTGTTTTCTACAACCAGACTGTATGTGAGAGAGAGAGAGAGAGAGAGAGAGAGAGAGAGTTGTTTGTGGCAAGGAACTCAGAGAGCCTAGAATGAATGAGTGACTCCTGGAGTTTGGCTAGAAATGGGAGGCGGGAGAAGGCCAGTTGTTCCTGGGAGTAGTAGGGTCACCACCCTTATGGAGAGGCAACACCTTAGTGAACTTCCATGCTTTGGGGACAGTAGAGGTTGAGAGGGAGAGATTAAGGATGTGGGCTAGAGGGGCAGCTATGGCGGGGGGGGAGATATGAAGAAGCCTAGGGTGGAGACCATCAGAGCTAGCTTTGGCTGGGTTGAGGGCAGTAAGAGCAGTATAGACTTCCTGGGGGGGAAGGTGGAAATTACAACATGATGGTGGGAGTAGCAGATTCAGGAGGGGTGGGAGAGGAATCTGGTGGGGTGGAAGAGGGGTCATCTGGGAGCGCACATGTGGCAAAGAATTTATTGAAAATCTCAGCAACTGAGTAGGGGTTAGAGATAGGAAAGCCATCAATATTAAGGACCAGGCAGGCCTGTTGGGCAGGGGGATCAAGGAGAGTGCGTAACACTTTTCAGAATGAGGCAGGTGTGTTTTGACCTTGTTGCCGGTGGGACCTGAAGTATGTAGCCTTGGCATGGCAGATGGCTTTGGTGTGACTTTGGTGCAGTTATTTCTGAGTGTTTTGTAGGTGTGTAGGTCTGACTGGGTTAGGGACACTTTACTGTAAGACCAGACTTTATCTCTGGCTCTGCATTTGACAAGTAGTGTCAGTGGCTCAGCAGGTAGCACACTCACCTCTGAGGCCAGGAGATCAGAAGGCTGTGGGTTCTATCCCCACACCAGGCACTTGGGTTAATATCCCAATACTGACACTGTAGTGCAGCGTGAGGGGGTGCCGTCTTTTGGATGAGATGCTAAACTGAGGTCCCATCTGCCTGTTCAGGTGGATGTTAAAGATCCCATGGCACTTCTCGAAAATAGTAGGGGAATTTTTATTACAAGTTACAAAAATACATGCTGGGACAAAAAGAATCTAGAACAATCAACACACACAGAAAATAATTACTTAATAGAGTACTATACAAAACATTAGAAAACAAACAAGACCCCCCCTCCACTGTGTAAGCCACTCCAACCAAACATATGCTGAAACCACCACCCACTCCATACCAACTCCCCCGTGTTTTATTGCAAAGAAAGACAATTATTCCATAATACATTTTGGCAATCCCTTCCATCTCTTTTTCCATTGCTCCCAAGACAGCATTTCCTTATTGTGTTGTGCCTGTGAGTTTATCTCCTTTTCAGTCATACAGATCAAGATCTGGGGAACAATCAACTTTTCTTGCAAGACAAATTTACGTTGTCCCTGCCACATCACAAGTTTTATACAGGTGAATATCAATCTCAAGGTGCCTGCATCCATGAACTGCAAATTATGCATAATCCCACTAATGACATTCTCATAAATCGCCCCAGCCCAACCTTGAATTTGCCACCAAGTACCCAGTGCCTTCCACAATTCCTGTGCATAAGTACAGGATATATAAAAATGTGCAAGAGTCTCTATTTGTTGCTTACACTGGTCTCTAGAGTACATTCTCTCTTCCATATGTTTGTGTTTGGAGTTACCCTTAATCCCTAACCTACCATGTGCACTGAGCCACATGACATCCCACATTTGAGAGGGGGTCTGTTGATCCAAAAAAAAAAAGTGTTCCAGAGCCTGGTAAGCAGTCAATCCAATATCCTAATAAACATTCGGAGTCTGAAAAGATCCCAACTGAATAGTTTCATACAGCACCTTTCTATGCATGACGGAGACTTGTGTCAGTGTCAATTTCCATTTTTTTTTCTATAGCATACCACACGTATGGCGGCCAACAGCCCTGTTTTCAGGTTACTAAGGAGCCCAAACCCCACTGCTGAAGCAGCGGTTTTATACATAGGGCAGTCACTTTCTTCCAATCAGCCTCCCCCAGCTTCAGGAAGGCAGAAATAGTATTGAAAAAAAAATGCCATGAAAATAACTGATAAGGTTGATCATATTCAGACCCCCCAACCAAATGGTCCTGTATAAAACTTCCCTCTTAATGGGGTTCAAACGGATGCCCCAGATAAGCTGGAATGTCTGGCTCAAAATCCTGACGTCGAGCATACCTGGGGGTGGGGAGATAGAACCAACATAAGTAAATGATGGAAGAAAAAAGGATTGCACCACAGCCACCTTCTTTTTCTTGGACTGTTGCCATTTTTTCCAAACCTGAACCTTCAAATCACTACTAGTTAGCTTTTCCATCCAATTTTGGTAAGCTATATCAATATTGCCAAATATGATTCCCAACATTTTTATTGTTGTATTAGTCATTGTAATATTTTGAGTGCCAGTCACTGCCTCAGTCCCATCACTTAACACATGTCCACCACTTTTCTGAAAATTAACTGCCAACCCTGTCAGGTCAGAGAAACGCTGGACTACCATTAATGCTAACTCCACAGATTATTTATCCACCAAAAGAAGACACACATCATTCGCGTATGCTAAAGATTTTGTAATAATGACATTCCCTGGGAGGGTCACTGCATGAATCTCCAGATTTTGCCGAATAAGTTTTAAAAGAGGGTCCAAACAAAAAATTTATATAATAGGGCTCATAGGGTGCCCTTGAGGCACCCCTCGATAGATATGAACATCCGGACCATAGAACCCATTGATCAGTGGTGCTGTCGATGCTATCTAGTAAAGATGCATGACCCAGTTCATAAATTTGTCCTGGATCCCGTATTTCAGCAGCACCATCCATAAAGAGAGATGCAAGATTTTATCATAGGCCTTTTCCTGGTCTAAACTAATCAGGTAACCACCTAAAGCATTCAGTTGGCCTTGGAACACCACTTCCCTAAGTAGGCATAGAGCATCTGTAATAGACTGACCTTTTCTATTATAGGTTTGACTAGGATCAATTACACTAGGTGCTACCAGCCCCAATCTGAAGGCCAACATTTTCATTAATATTTTCAAATCGGTACTTAACAGACTCAAGGGTCACCAATTAGAAAGATTCTGCCTGTCATCCTTTTTATGGATAAACAGCTGGACTGATTGCCCAAACTGTGGAGCCAGCATCGTCCCTTCTAATATTGTATTAAACACAATCAATAAGATTTCTGTCAGGTCAGTCACCAGAGTCTTATAAAATTCTGTCATAAGGCCATCAGGACCTGGAGTGGTAATAATATTAAGGGAAGAGATCACAGTCTGAATTTCTAGTGCTGTGATGGGCATCGTCATCTGTACCTTTATTTGCACCGGGATATCTGGAATGGTACAAGGCATTAGCAAATCTGAAATCATGTCTTGGGTGACCGGAGATGCAGCATACATGTGTCTCATGTGAGTGAGTACTTCTTCCATCATGGAACTATGTGCTGTGACTATCTCACCAATCTGGGTTTGGAGAGCTGACATAGTTATTTGTTGTACCCTAGTTCTACAACTCGTATAGATATCTCCAGACCCAGTCTTACCCGAGGTACCAATCTGATGCTCATATAACAGTGAAGTAGCCCATTCATACTGTAATACCTCCATCTGTGATTTTATGTGCTGTATCGGTCCCATAAATTCCCCATAACCCAGATTTACCATGGACACAATCTTAGTGTACTGGCTCCGTCAGGTCAGATATTTAAAATACTTCCCATTGTGGATGGAGCATGAGTATGTCTGGAGATCTGCCTTAATATCCTTTTTTGTCTGGACCCACCATCTACTGAGGTTCTCATCCATGCAAGCCACAGATTTTCTGGCCTGAAGGAGCTCCTGAAGTCTATCTGTACAGAGCTGATTGGAAAGAAGCGTATTGTTCAATTTCCAGAGTCCCTTGCCCTTACCAATACTAGTACCCTCCGTAAGACGGACCTTCACCATCAAATGGTCAGAGGTCTCAAACAGGACCATGAGTGCATGTTCATATTACAATGAGGTTGAAGAAAAAATAAAATCAATCCAGGTAGCCAGGTGAGCCTTATGAAAGGTATAGCCTCCCGTCGGATGTTTTGTCCTATATGAATCCTGTAACCCTGACTGAGATAACAGACCTATCAAGGCACTAGTATCACAGTACAGTTTTGGCACTGCAGCACCCCTATCCTGGTGATTCATAATGCAATTGAAATCCCTCATCCAAATCAGAAGGCATGCAGTAAAGAGAAAGGGTTTTACTTAGCTAGAAGATCCACCCTGTCTTTGTTTGTCTGTGGAGCATATAAAGTGATAAGTCTCCACTGTTGTTTACTATGAGTAAAATCTATCATTAGGACCCTCCCTGGACTAATATCCAGTATCCTGGTCACCACATAATCATATCCCTGAAAAAGTATGCCCACTCCTCCACATCTTTTCTGTTATTGAATAAAAGGATGGGCCCCAACAGCATAATTTTCTAGCAGCCAAAATATCAGTATCTGTATATAGCCGAACATCTTGTAAACAGGCAATATCTATATTATGAACTTTTAATATAGAAACGGTCACCAAACGTCTTCCAGCATTATTAATAGAAGCAATATTAAATGCCCAACAAGATGTCATTTAAGGAAAAGCATGGAAGAAGGGATAGAAAACAAAAATAACCACATTGAGAATTCCCTCAAGTCCCTGTCTGTTTCCCCAACCCACGGCTCCATTTGGGTGCCACTCCCAATTGTTTTTGTTTGGATCAGGCCACTTGCACTTTATCAGCCAGACAATCATCCTCAGAATCCATAGAGAGCCCTTTCTGGGACGAGAATGTAGAAGAAGCCTCAGATTCCTCACCAAGATCTAAGTCAGGGGGCTGGAGGACATCATATATGTTTGAGAAGGGTACTGCTCCCTGTAACCCTCCTCTCCTTTGTACCTTAGCTTTGGGGTTAGAGATTTTCAAAGGTCTATTCTATGAGTCAATCACAGTTGCTTCAGGGGGTGGCATGTCAGGAACTTCTAAATCCACATCCAGCAGTATTGAATCTTCTGCTGGAGGCACTGTACTCAGACCAGGAGTAGCATTCTCCATAACGTCAGGTATCTCAGACACATCCAGATCAGTGGAATCCAGATTGAACTGATTCGGAGGTTGCAGCCATTGGGGGGGTATTTTCTCCACAGTAGGGTCAAGTATTACAGAACACGGTTCCATATCAGGTGCAGCAATCAAAGCCTGTTCTCAGGGGCGCCGACTGCACGGGTGCTTAGGTGCCCAAGCACCCACAAAATCATTTTGGGCACCCACAAAAAAAAACCCTCCATATAGTCACTTTAAAAAAAGGCTGCAGTCACTTTAAAAAAGGCTCCTCACTCCATTTCCACCTCTCGCTGCTAGCCCCACCCAGTGGGCCAACCCAGATTGTGAAAAGCTCTACACTAGTAGGCTCTTTCTTGCTTTGTCTCCTCCTCTTGCACTCTGGCCCCACCCAGCAGAGTGACGTTAACTCACCCTGACTGAAGCTTCACTAGGCACTCTGCGGAGCTTGCTGTGCTCTTGCTCACTGGTCGTGTGGCAATCGCTCAGTGATTTCTGACTCAGCCTTTCCGTCATCATGCATCTGTCAGTCCTTCCCGCGCATGGAATTCTGAAACAGCGGAGACACTCAGGTACCAACTGCATAGGTATTGTTTTTTGTCAGACAGCATTTGTCATGCTTCTCGGCTGGTCTGGACGTGGTGGGGACTTGGGGGACAGTTTTATGAGGAGGTGGGGTGGGGGGCATACCTCTCGTCTCAACTGTAGCACATTGCGAATTTGTGAGGAATAATTCCTCATTTCACCCGTCCTCAAGCCCTCTGTTACAAGTTCCAGATTAAGATTTCAGTGTGTACTGCCCAGCATTTTACCCAAATATTTTACAGCAGAAATCCACAGTGAATGTAAAACGTGTCACTCAATACACACACAAAAAAAAACTTTGTGAAGTTTAATACATACATTTAAACAGTATTCTCTGAGCTTTATTTTGTGATATGTTGAAGTGTTCCACATAATTATTTGCCCATTTGTTCCACATTTTGAAGTGTAGTATTTGGGTTTTGAAAGGTTGAGAGGTATTGGGGGCTGCCAGAGCTGATTAACTGGGTCAGAAAGGCTAAACTTATAAGTTATAAAAGTAGCAGAAGCAGCAGGCTGCTGCTTCTATAAAATGCCCAGGGCTTTTGCCGATTTGTGGAATGTGACTTTGGTGATGGATAGGTACAGGGGCTAGACAGATAAACTTGCTGCTAGAAGAAAGAAAGAATTTTGGTGACTGGAAGGCCACATAACTAGGAAAGAAGCAGTGTGGAGCTGACAAGTTAATATATTTGCTGTTAGCCTGACAACCTGTTACCGGTATAGAAGTTCCAAAAATACCAGTAACAGCAAATATATTGGAACACATCTAAGCAAGCTTACAGGTATTTTGCAGTGTGTGTGTGTGTGTTGGGGGGTATTAACTGGGCTAGGCAGCACAAAATTAAAGTATGAGGTAGCTGTTGTTAATCTGATTCAAAAGCAAAACAGAAAAACAGTTTGCTGATTTGTGTGTTTTTTTGGGAGGCAGCCTAGAAAGAAAACAAACATATCTGTTTGGGGGTAGTAATAAACTGTGGGAACTGACTTCAGTAATTTGCTGCTAAGGGGGTTCCATAGAACAGCAAAGGGTGGTAACAGGTAACAACCAGTGTATTCAGAATCTTGAGAGAACAGTGTAGGGCAGGCTGTGGGAAGGAGGGGAAAGGTTGTTGCCTGGACTCGAAGTGTCTGATACAGATCAGACCCCCGCTGTCTTGGTGTGGTCACTTGTCCTCCTGTCCACTCGATCTAAAAAAAATAAAACCTAAAGAAACTCAGGATTAAGGGGAGTATTAAAAAAAGGAAAATCAATTTGCACTTTTGGTAGCCTTGGTTGTGTGTTGAGACTTGGACAGGCAGTGTGTAAGGGAACGGGTTTTCTGCAGCCTAGAGAACCTCTATGAGGTTTAAGGAACAACATGGTCAGAGCTGTGCTGCACTGCACTGCACAGACACAGAGACAGAGCTTATTACATCAAGCATGCCTAAGTTTAATTCCAGTAGCCTCCACTTGCTTGCATACTGTGTGACCCTCCCTGAGACTGAGCAAGTCACTACTTAATCTCCTTGCAAATAAACATTTTAGTTGGTGGTGTGACTCTGTTCTGAAATGAGGCAGGCAGAAGCAAGCACAGGCCATCTGGGGAGGGGAGTGGCAGCTGCCTGAACTCAAACTGTTTGTGACATGCTGTCTTGTTGGTCCTCTTGTCCACCAAACTAAAAAATAAATAAAACCTACAGAAACTCAGTATAATTAGGGGATAAAAAAAGGAAAATCTCAATTCAGGGCATAATTGCAGCATCTGGCAGCAGCAAAGAGCCCTCAAAGGCACTCTTGCATCCTCTGTAGCAGAGTACTGGTGGTGGTGGCATACACATTCTAAATTGCTTCAAAAACACCTCAAAATGAATCACAAAGCATGAAAAATCCTTTAGCTTCTGGGGACCTAGGCAGCCCCCAGACCCCTGGCCTTTCTTCAAATGCTCTGAGCACCCACAGCATTTTTCAAAACTTGGCACCCCTGCCTGTTCTTCTACAGTATTACATTCCCAAACTGTTTTCTGCATTTCCATGCTCAATTTTTGAGCCTGTTCCACTATCAACTCTTGATTAAGGCTATCCTGATGGTTGTGGGTGGCCAGTTCACATGCCCGATATACATGTCCCGGTTTTGCACAGAGATTACAGGTCTGTTCATTGGTACAATTATTGCTTGTATGACTATATTCCATACATGAGGTGCACTTCACTCAGTTGCAGGCATTACTGAGATGAAGATGTGACCCACACCGAAAACAGGTTTTAGGCGGCCCTGGTAGAAGAAATGGCCCCATTCAGATCCCAAGAAAAAGGCACTTGGGAGATGCTTTGGACCCTGTGGGTCCAATCTCAGCCTCACTTTGAATTTCCAACCTCCTGTCCAGATATGTTCCTCATCTAATATAGGAGACAGCTCACCCAAAATGTCACATTTTTGCTGTAGCCAATACTGGGCATCAGAAACCGCCACACTCTCATTGCGAAATAACACAGTCACAAGTTTAATAGCAGGTTTGGTAAAACTCATGTCAAAGTTTATGTCTCCAGAGGCAGTATGAGAGCATAGATCTCATTTGAAAAGAATCGTAAAGATTCTTTAATCATAGTCTTCCCCACATAGATCCTATCAGGAGTATGTGATAAACCTCCCAAATATTGTAGATGCACAGTGTTCTTCCACTGGCCTGGGACATAATGAGTGAAACCCTGGTCCCTTTGTCTAAACTGTCTCCACAGCTGAGAAGCCTGTTGGTTTTGTCTAGGGCTTGTATCTCGTACACCATCATTGTCCAACCTATCTCCCCATGATCTCTTTCTCTGACTCCCTGTATCAGACCCCAGAACAGACTTCAGCATGTCCAATGCTCGGGGGGGGAAGGGGGATACAGTGTCCATACCAGTAACATCCTCAGCAATATCAGTGTGCAAAGAGGCAGTAACAGACCTGGACTGTATATAAAGGCTGTTGTGCAGTATCAGAACTACCAGGGACAGAGAGAGATCCATGGGGTCAGGAACCCACCCCCTTTATCAGACTCCTTCCACCCATCATTTGTAAGAGCAGACTGTACAGACCACTGTTTGGGTGGGTGAGTTGCGACTGCAGATCCCTCTTCATCTCTTCTGCCCCGTCTCAAACCCAAACCAGCCACATTCTCTGTAAAAAGTCCTGTACACAGATCCAACAGTTGTTCAGCCTCTGAAACATTTTTCTGCACAATAAGGTCAATACTTTCAGTCTCTGACTGAAATAAAGGTGGTGTTCTCACCATTAGCACAGGTGGTGATACAATAGGGTTTGGTACCTGGGGTCTTTCAATCACAGCATCAGAAAGTTCTCCTTGTTCGGTTTTAGAAGTCACTGGTCATTGACTGCTGAGTCATGCTATTCTGCTATATAAATGCATCACACTCGCTGTCAGGCCGAGAAGGCCCTTCACTGACAGTTATTGATTTAGCTGGAGAGCATTCTTGAGAAGGAAAACTTTTCTAGGCACCTTGTCCGGGGTGGAAAGCACAATGTTGTTGCTGTTCTTCATTAAGCGCTTGTTCAAAATCAGTCTCCTGCTGCAGACCTGCCACCTGTAAATTCACCAGATCATCTTCCTGTAGCACTACCTCGCTACTGTCAGAGGTTAAGGTCTCTATCTCCACTTCCATATCCAATAAACATTCCTCTTGCACTGGACTCGCAGGGAGGGAGGTCCTCTCCCCTGCAGGACTACCAGCCAACTGATCTCAGTGCTGTTCAATCTCCAAAGCTCACTAGCACCCCCTACAAAGAGTAGGGCAATTTTTTATTTAAAAATATAAAACAAAATCATAAACAAACAGTGTTTCCATTCACATGAAAATACAAAGATATCAAAAAAAAGAAAAAAAAGAGAAATTCTGTAACATAAACACAAATAGAAAATGGTGTTTATCCATATATAAAACCTAAACAGCAGGAGTAAATCAAAGAAAGGAGGAAAAAAAAATCATAAATAATCCCTTACCTGCTGGCCAGCTTGAATATTTAAACTAACTCTTGCATTACCCAATCACAATTTTTCCACATAGTATAGAATTTAGATTTGGTCAATAAAGTTCTTTCTTGTACATATAAAGTATGCAGAAAAGACAATATCTGCTGAACCACCCCTTTTGGAGAGACCTCTGTTTGTTGTAATAAAAGACTACAATAAAACTGCCACATTCACTGGGCCTCACACAGGTTGTTACCTCTGCTGCTCATAAACACGGCCGCTCTCTTGACCTGGTCTTCCTCCTGGGGATCAAGGCCTCTGACGTGGGGGTGGAACCTGTTGGATGGTCTGACCACTACACTGTGGGATTCAATTTTTGTACCCCACCTCATAGGCCAACCCCTGTGGAGATGGTCAAGGACCGCCCTTTACAGGATGTGACTCCTGATGGTCTAGCAGCGGTACTTGATCTATCAGAATTTCCTATGGCAAGTATGGATCCGGAAGTTTTGGTTTTGGCCTATAATGAGGCCATTACCTCAGCTCTGGATTCCATTGCTCCAGTCCATGTTTGTCCTCTCTCCCTTCGCCCTCAGTCTCTGTGGTTTGACGGGATCTTGAGGGAGTTACAGCGACTAGGACAAAGGTTAGAGCATTGCTGGTGGAAATCCAACTTAGAAACTAACCATCTTAGACTGCTAGAGCATCATCGACTCTACCAGTCAGCAATTTCCCTTAAGAAGGAAAAGTTCCTGTCCGGGGAGATTGCTGCCATTCAGAACCAACCAGCTCAGCTCTTTTGAACTGTGGAGAGGCTGTGCAACCCTGCCTGTCTGCATGTTTGAAGAGTGTTTTCACAATTACAGTGTGAAGAGCTTGCTCAGTTCTTTGGTGATAAGGTGGCCGACATCAGGTCGGAGACCTGTCCAGCACACTCTATGGGAGTTGCTGATGATCGATGCTTGGCCACTATCCCTCTTTTCTTCTGGAGTTCCTTTGACTGGCAGGAAATCATGGATGTTATGCAGATTGTCCAGGGTATGCACCCTACATGCTGTAGTTTATATCCGGGCCCATCAGCCTTGATTATGAGGTGTTGTGATATTATTGGCCCGGTTCTGGCGCAGATAGTCTGGTGCTCCTTTGACTCAGATGAGTACCCCTGTTTCCTGAAGGAGGCTGTGGTAACACTCTTGTTGAAGAAAGCTTCTTTGGACCCAGACTCTCGCAAACTACAGACCTATTTCTAACCTCCCCTTTGTGGGGAAGGTGATTGAGAAAGTAGTGGCTGTACAGCTGGAGAATCATTCAACCATCCATAGCATCTATGAACCTCTCCAGTCTGGTTTTTGAAAGAGGCACAGTACTGAGACTGTGCTGATTCGGGTGCGCAATGATCTCCTGATGGCTAGAGATCAGAAAAAATGGTCCATTTTGATACTTCTCGATCTCTCATCAGCTTTTGACACCGTGGATCATGGGGTGCTGCTTGAGCACTTGAGATTCATCTGTGGTCTGACTGGTTTGGGCCACAGATGGTTTACATCTTTTCTCACTAACAGAACTCAGAGGGTGGTGTCAGGGATTTTTTCCTCTGAGTCTCTGTCTCAGTCATGTGGGGTTCCTCAGGGCTCGGTGCTGTCCCCCATGTTGTATGCAGTATATATGCTGCCCCTCAGAGACATTGTAAGATGGTATGGACTGAGGTTTCACTGTTATGCTGATGATACCCAGCTCTACCTGTCTTTTGCACCCGACCAGGAAGGCGTACTCTTGGTATTTAACAATTGCCTCACTGAAATCCAGGACTGGATGAAGTCCATTGGTTCATAAGTTCATAGGTTGATACGAGTTCAGGGGACTAGCCCATAATGAACTCTCCACCCACTAACCCGGGTAGAAATCATATTTAGAATTACCCATATATATGTCAAGAGTTTGTTTAAAGTTTTGAAGAGTGGCACTATACATTACCTCTCACGGTAAAGAATTCCAAATTGGCGCTATTCTCTGCATAAAAAAAGGTTCCTTTTAGTTGACTTATTTATGTTAGCTTTTAATTTTAGATTATGAGATCTTGCATGGCTAACCGTATGTTGCCATTCCATACATAAGGTTTCAAACAAAGCTAGATCTCGGGCTGCTTTATAGAATAAACATAGATCCCCTCTTATGTTTCGATATTTTATAGAAAAGAGGTTCAGCTCCCTCGGTCTATTTTCATAAGACATAGTTTTTAAATTTGAAATGTTTCTTGTAAATCTTTGTTGTACTTTTTCTATTGTTATTTTATCCTGAACCAGTGTAGGGGCACAAAATGATGAGCAGTAGTCAATATGGGATCTAACTATATTACAATAGAATGGTATTAACGCTTCAGGTTCTCTAGATTTAATGTTCTTCAATATGCAATTAATTAGTCTATGACATTTTTGTGCTGCTTTATTTGTATGCTCAGTAAATTTCAGATTGTTGATGATATAGACTCCTAGGTCCTTTTCCTCAGTCACAGTGTTTAAGAGAAAATTGTCTATATAATAGTTTGCCATCATGTTATTTCTACCAAAATGCATCACTTTACATTTTGTGATATTAAAACTTAGTTTATTTTCTTTTGCCCAAACTGATAAGTTATTAAGATTATCCTGTGAAATACGAATTGCAGTGTGATCATTAACTATACTCCCCAGTTTAGCATCATCTGCATATTTATTTATCCATATCCCATTATTTGTATTCATACTAGAAATTAAGATATTAAATAGAACTGGGCCCAGCACCGATCCCTGTGGTATGCAGTGGCACTGGTAACCCAATTCCACATAGACTTGTATCCTCTAATACTGACATGTTGTCTTCTATTAGTTAACCATAATATAATCCACTTAATAATACTTGTATGAATTATTAAGTTCTTAAGACATTCAACCAGAATTTTATGAGATACTGAATTGAACACTTTTTCAAAATCCAAAAATACTATATCCACTGATTATCCTGCATCCAGTGCTGCACTGATAGGTTTGAAAAAGTTAATTAAGTTGTTTAAACAAGTTCTGCCTGCCGTGAATCCATATTGGGTTATATCAGACATTCCATTTTTAGCTGTATGCATACTAATTTTATGTGCTAAAAGCTTCTCCATGGTTTTGCCTATACAGGAGGTCAAACTGATAGGTCTATAATGTTTAACATCTTATTTTGAACCCTCCTTATGAATGGGTATTACCACGGCTTCTCTCCATTCTGATATCATTTCCCTGGTTATAATAGATTTATTAAACAGAAGAGAAAGAGCTCCTGAAATCTCATATGAAATTTCCTTAAGAAAAAAAGTCAGAATATCATTTGTACCAACAGAAAATGATGGTTTGAAGGAATTTATTGCTGCATAAACTTCAGGAACAAAAAATTGTATTTCCGTCCCCTCCACGGGATATTCAATAATATTTATTAGATCCTTAGGCTTAAATACACTAGCAAAATAATGATAAAATTCTTTAGCCATTTGTTGTTCATCAGATATTAGGATATCATTGTTTTACAAAGGACCTACTCTAGAAGGATTACCCCTCAGAGATCCAAGATAATTTAAGAAATGTTTATTATTGTCCTTTTTAACCATTGTTAATTTGTATTCCATTTCTTTCTTTGCCTTTCTTATTGCTGTATTAGTTTTATTTGCCTTTTGTTTAAACATTTTTCAGTTCGTATCAGATCTGAGTTTTCTATATTTATTAAATGCTTTTTATGTTGCTTGCACGCATGTGCAAGAAACATAGTGCCATCATCGGAGATTTCGGAGGTGTGTCACCTCCTACTCCAATTCAGTCAGTGTGCTGGCAGGCGCGGCCCCTGTAAGCCAATGCATTTTGGAGCTGTCTATGACACGCTCCAAAATGCAGTGGCATACAGTTGAAAGGGGGAGTTACGCTTCAGTGAGCACCGATAAGAGGCTGCTCACACACAGCTCCCCCCCACAGGCATGCGCGCCCCTGCATGCACTGTATAGCTAACGGGGTGCCCAATCCCCATCAGCTGAGCTGCGTCCCCCTCCCCCCCAAGTAGTAGTTGCCATGCTGGGACCCCACCCCAGAGTGGCAAGCGGTCCTTTTGCCGACGGGGGTGCCCAATCCCGTCGGCTGAATGCCCCCCATCCTTTTGCCACACTGGGAGCCCACCCCAGCGTGGCAACAATTCCATGGCCGATGGGGTGCCCAATCCCCGTCGGCTGAGCGCCCCCCATCCTTTGCCACGCTGAGGCCCACCCCAGCGTGGCAACAATCCATAGCCGCGGGGTGCCCAATCCCCATCAGCTAAACATTCCCCCAATGTCCTCATGCCATGCTGGGAGCCCACCCCAGTGTGGCAAAGATCCCATGTCATCTTTTTTTAAATACCTGAAAAACAGCGGTCCCATGACGTCTCGACCCCTCCCACAACCGCACCCACCCACTGCGCACCCAGTCTCCCCACACCCCTCACCCCATACTACCTCTGGACTCTGGCACGGCGATCTTGGTGGACCGGGAACACGTCTGCACTCTTCAAAGCCGACCGCAAACTGAGGAAATGCCGGTAAGCTGTATAATGGGCTAGAGAGGGGGTTTCAACTTGTTGCATATCTCAGAGCATTTTGGGAATTTTGCCAAATTTTCAACATGGGATTTTGGGACCTTCTCGTGAATGATGTCACTGTCATGGCGTTATTCAGGCCCAAAGGGTGATTTCACGCAGTGACTGTGCAGTGACTGCGAAATCACCCTTCAGATCTGAATACCACCGACAGCAGTGACATCGTTCATGAAAGTCCTAAAACCCATGTTGGAATTATAGAAAAATCAAAATGACTGTTCTGAGCGATGCATTGTGCAGTTCCTACGAGGCTCGTAAGTTCACGAAATTTCAATATTTTCACTCCAGATTTTCAACATTGCCATTTTACCACACCTTCTTATGAGTAGTACAGCTGTCATTTTTCACATCTCACCCAAAATGTGTTTCTGCTCATGTAGCGCAGAATGGCGCAGTCGGTGTGTGAAATCAATGTATGGGACAAATTAAGAAAATCACAGTGACACTGTTCATGAGCAGAGGTCTTAAAATGGCTACATTGAAAATTTGGTGAAAAAATTCCTAAAAATGACTGTTTTACTGACGTGCGTTGTGCAGTTCCTACACACGCTCGTAGGTTTGTGAATTTTCAATATTTTCACTCCAGATTTTCAACATTACCATTTTACCACACCTTCTTATGAGTAGTACAGCTGTCATTTTTCACATCTCTCCCAAAACATGTTTCTGCCCATCTAGCGCACAATGGCGCAGTCGGTGTGCGAACTCAATGTATGGGACACATTAAGAAAATCACAGTGACACTGATCATGAGCAGATGTCTTAAAATGCCTGTGTTGAAAATTTGGTGAAAAAATTCCTAAAAATGACTGTTTTATGAGTGTGCGTTGCACTGTTCCTACACATGCTCGTAAGTTTGTGAATTTTCAATATTTTCACTCCAGATTTTCAACATTGCCATTTTACCACACCTCCTCATGAGCAGTACAGCTGTAATTTTTCACATCCTGCCCAAAACATGTTTCCCCCATGTAGCGCACAATGGCGCAGTCGGTGTGCGAACTCAGTGTATGGGACATGTTAAGAAAATCACAGTGTCACTGTTCATGAGCAGAGATCTTAAAATGGGAATTTTTAAAATTTGGTCAAAGAATTCCTAAAAATGACTGTTTTACGAGTGTGCCATTGCACAGTTCCACCTGCCTTCGTGGGTTTACCGGAAATTTTCAATATTCCACTCCAGATTTTCAACATTGCCATTTACCACACCTCCTTATGAGCAGTACAGCTGTCATTTTCACATCCTGCCCAAAGCGTCTTTCAGCCCATCTAGCGCACAATGGGCGCCGATTGTTGCAAACTCAATGTATGGGACACATTAACAAAATCACAGTGACACTGTTGATGAGCAGAGATCTTAAAATGGCTATATTGAAAATTTGGTGAAAAAAATTCTAAAAATGACTGTTTCACAGTGCGTTGCACTGTTCCTACACTTGCGCTTTCGTGAGTTGCGAATTTTCAATATTTTCACTCCAGATTTTCAACATTGCCATTTTACCACACCTCCTCATGAGCAGTACAGCTGTCATTTTTCATCCTGCCCAAAACATGTTTCCCCCATGTAGCGCACAATGGCGCAGTCGGTGTGCGAACTCAATGTATGGGACACGTTAAGAAAATCACAGTGTCACTGTTCATGAGCAGAGATCTTAAAATGGGAATTTTTAAAATTTGGTCAAAGAATTCCTAAAAATGACTGTTTTACGAGTGTGCGTTGCATAGTTCCCACGCATGCTCGTAGGTTTGCAAATTTTCAATATTTCCACTCCAGATTTTCAACATTGCCATTTTACCACACCTCCTTATGAGCAGTACAGCTGTCATTTTTCACATCCTGCCCAAAACATCTTTCCGCCCATGTAGCGCACAATGGCGCAGTCGGTGTGCAAACTCAATGTATGGGACACATTAACAAAATCACAGTGATACTGTTGATGAGCAGAGATCTTAAAATGGCTATGTTGAAAATTTGGTGAAAAAATTCCTAAAAATGACTGTTTTACGAGCGTGCGTTGCACAGTTCCTCACCGCATTCAAATGAAGTTAAATTTTCAATATTTGCACTCCAATGACTTCAAATACCTAAACAGCACATAGAAGCAAGCAACATTCGGCATTGACAAATGCTTGTTTTTTTGGCCTAATGAGTCTGCTAATATTTGAGGAAAACCATAATGGAAGTCTTCTATTATTTTTATATTTCATACGCATAAGAACCCATTCATTAAGACAATAATCTAGTTGTTTCTTGATCTTGTTCCATATTTGCTGTACTTCTAGATCTTTTAGTTCTTGCCACCAGTCCCAGTTTGCTAAATAAGACCTTACAGCCTTATAATTACCTTTTGAGAAATTTCTAATTTTTGTTACTCCCTTGGTTACCATTCTATAATAATTAATTGCCCATAGCACCATACAGTGGTCACTATCTCCCAAGGGTTCGATAATGTTTGGGATTTTAGCCTGTTCATTAATGTTGATAAATATTAAATCTAGGATATTTTCTTTTCTGGTTGGACCCTGGACCTGTTGTTCTAGTCCTAAATAAATATTGTTTCTAGGAATTTTCTTTCCAGCAGACAGGAGCCTTCCAAAGTATCCCATTTGATTCCCGGAAAATTAAAATCTCCCATTAAGATAATATTTTCAAGGTGATTCATTTTTTATAAATACTCCATAAAGTAATTATTGCTATCAGTGTCCATAGATGGAGGCAGTAACATAAACCTATTAATGAAAAGTTTTGCTCAAAAATTAACTTTACTCATATAAAATCAATACCACTTGGGGTATGCATATCAATACTTGATTCCTGACATACTATACCATCCTTTGGGCAAAAAGAGCAGGCTTGGGGGGGAAAAAAGGATAAAGCCAACATTAAATGGAGGACAATGAGTACTAATGCCCGTAGTCTGGGAAACAAGCTTCCTGAGCTAGTAGCCTTGATGAAAGATGAACACTTGGGTGTTGTGGCAGTCACAGAAACATGGTACATGGGGAACCATGACTGGGATGTCAACATACCGGGTTACACAGTCTACAGAAGGGACAGGGAGGGGAAAAGAGGAGGTGGAGTAGCTCTATACATAAGGGAAGGGATCAAAGCTACAGAACTAAAAAGTAAAGGGGGAGGACAAGAGGCACTCTGGGTCACCTTGGAGACAGGGAATGGCATCACAATCTGCACAGGGGTTGTATAAAGACCCCCATCTCAAGGGGAGGAAATGGACAAGAAAATTATAGAGGACATTCTCAAAATGGCTGAAAAAGGGGAGATACTGTTGATGGGGGACCTGAATATACCAGATGTTAACTGGATGACATGTACTGCAGCCACATCCAAGAGCAGGGTCATTCTCGATGCACTGCAGGGGGCAGGCCTTAGACAGCTAGTGTCGGAATCCACTCAAGAGGAAGCAATACTAGACCTGGTACTCTCAAATGGAGAGAGGATCACAAATTTAGAAGTCAGTAGACATCTGGGAACAAGCAACCACTACACAGTGTGCTTCACAATAAGCACAACCGTGGAAACAAGCCATACAAAAACAAGCATACTGGACTTTAGAAGGGCTGACTTTGGCAAAATGGGTGAATACCTGAGGAATACACTAGCAAATGGCCAAAAAGGAGGGGTGGAAGAACAATGGAGAAAAATCAAAACTGCCATCATAGAGGCAACAAGCCTTTGTGTGAAATGGATAAAGAAAGCAAAGCGGAGTAAAAAACCACTGTGGTTCTCAAAAGAGGTGGCGGGGAAGGTTAAGGAGAAAAAGGCTGCATTCAAAAAGTATAAGGCATCACAGAAGGAGCACGACACGGAACTGTATCAATTAAAGCAGAAAGAGGTGAGGAAGGCAGTCAGAATAGTAAAAGCCCAAACTGAGGAAAAAATAGCCAAGTCAGTTAAGAAGGGGGATAAAACCTTGTATGGGTACATTAGGGAGCATAGAAAGGTTAAGGGAGGAATAGTGAAGATTAATAAGGGAGAGGGGGAGGTGGGCAGAGGGAGACAGTGAAAAGGCTGAGATACTGAATGAATACTTTTGCTCAGTATTCACAAAAGAAGATGAGGAGGTGTTACCTAAACCAGACAATAGAAGCACTCTGGGTAGGGCGGTTGACACCAGTCCATTTATAGAAGAAAAAGTCCTGAAAGAACTCCTAAAACTCAAGGTAGACAAAGCAATGGAGCCTGATGGGATTCACCCCAGAATCCTAAAAGAACTAAGGGAGGACCTAGTGACACCACTGACCACACTTTTTTAACCAATCATGGGAGGATGGGGTGGAACCTGAGGACTGGAGGAGGGCAGATGTGATTCCCCTTCACAAAAGTGGGAGCAAGGCAGAAGCAGGAAACTACAGACCTGTAAGTTTGACCTCAGTGGTAGGGGAAAATGATGGAATCACTTCTGAAAGAAAGAATTATTGAATACCTAGAGGCCAGCAGGGCACAGGACCCAAAGCAGCATGGATTTACAGCAGGAAGGTCATGTCAGATGAATCTAATAGATTTCTTTGACTGAGTGACCAAAGTAATAAACCAGGGAGGGGCTGTGGATTTGGCCTACCTAGATTTTAGCAAGGCATTTGACACAGTCCCACACAAAAGATTAATAATCAAGTTAGCCAGCCTGGGAGTGGGTCCCATGGTGGTAGCCTGGGTCGAAAACTGGTTGCACAACAGGACACAGAAGGTAATAGTGAGTGGAACACATTCCGAAGAAAGGGGGGTCACTAGTGGAGTACCTCAGGGCTCAGTACTGGGTCCAGTCCTCTTTAACATCTTTATAGGTGACATTGCAGAGGGTCTGGAGGGAAAGGTATGCTTCTTTGCAGATGATACAAAGATCTGTAACAGAGTTGATACTCAAGGGGTGTAGAAAGGATGAGAAGGGACTTGGCAAGGTTGGAGGAATGGTCAGACATATGGCAACTTAGATTCAATGCAAAGAAGTGCAAAGTAATGCACCTGGGAAACAAAAATCCAGAAGAAGAGTACACAATAGCAGGGGAGGTACTAACAACGACAAAAATGGATCGGGACTTGGGGGTAGTCATATCAGATGATCTAAAGGTGGGTAAGCAATGTGAGAAGTCCGTAAGGAGAGCCAGGGGGATACTGGGATGCATAGGAAGGGGCATCACAAGTAGAAAAAGGGAAGTGGTTATCCCTCTGTATAGACAGTTGGTGAGACCCCATCTAGAGTACTGTGTGCAGTTTTGGAGACCTCATCTACGCAAGGACATAGACAGGATGGAAGCAGTCCAGAGGAGGGCAACTAAAATGGTGCAGGGTCTGCATCAGAAATCATATGAAGAGAGACTGAGAGAGCTTAATATGTATACCCTTGATGAAAGAAGGGACGGGGGGACATGATAGAAACATTCAAGTACCTCAAGGGATTCAACAAAGTCCAGGAGGGTAGCATCTTTCCGAAAAAGAGATGTGTAAGAACAAGGGGACACAATTTAAAGATAGAGGGGGACGGCTCAGGGGTAATGTGAGGAAATCTTTTTTCACAGAGAGAGTGGTAGATGCATGGAACTGCCTTGCTGGGGAGGTTGTTGGGGCTAAAACAGTGGGGGAATTCAAACATGCATGGGACAGACACAAGGCAATTGTAGTGGGGGGTGGCAGGAAGTAGGCTGTTGGTTAACTAGAGTCTGCAGCTTATACGGTAGGTAGGTAAATGGGCAGACTGGGTGGGCCAAGTGGTCCTTATCTGCCATCAAAGTCTATGTTTCTATGTTTCTTTACATATATTGCTACACCACCTCCTCTTGAATTAGACAGATTTTTTTAAAATACAGTATAACCTGTAACATCTTGGCCCCACTGAATGTCAGTAAACCAGGTTTCGGTCACCCCACATACATCAATATCTTTATTGTGCAATACAAGCTGCAGTTCATCAATTTTATTTACTAAACTTCTAGCGTTTAGTAACAACAATTTAAATGTAGAATTCCGTACTTTCTGATTATATCCAGATAACATAAGGGGGTGCTGTATTTAGTTCTGATCTTATATTACCTAGAGAAAGTGCTGTAAGTACAGTAGACACTACACCATTCTCATTAGACCCACCCCCTTTTATAAGTTTAAACAATAGTCAATTTCAGCATTGATTATGTTTCCCAACAGTTCTGATCCACTTTTGTTTTGATGAAAACCATCTGTGCTAAAATATTGCCACTTATTGTTAAATTGTTCTCAGTGGCTTAAGCACCTAATATTTTGTCTCAAACACCAGCCCCTTAACCAGTTGTTTATTGATTTAATCTTGGCTTCCATATAATGGTCACCTAAAGGTATAGGTAATATTTCCAAGATTACTGTCACAGCCCCAGCATCATCTAGTGTATTTGTTAGTCCTACAAATGCTCCTTTTATCTGCTGGACACTTTGATGTCTGATATTATTAGTGCCCACGTGAACAATTACCGATGGATCCTCAGAACTATTTTTCAAGATTTGTCTCGTCATTTTAGTGATATCTTGCAATTTTTCACCACAAAAACAGGATAATGTGCGAGTGGCTTTGTTCTTATCACATATTTGTCTTATCAAGTTTTGAAATCATAGAGTCACCTAACACAAAGATATCCTTTGTACTGCTAGTCTCCGTGGCAGCCTCAATGGTATTATAGTCATTCATAATATGATTAACAATATTATCTGAAAAGCTTAGTAGATTTTGATGTTCTTGTACTGCATCCTCGTTCTCATTTGGGTGAAGATATGTTGTTGATTTACTATCAGTGTGAAGTCTGATCCCAGATGTACCCTCCTATACCTCAGTAATCCTAGAGTTATTTGTATTACTATTTACAGATAGAGAGTTCAAATTGATTAACACCCTATCCACAGTTACTGGAGAATTACCTCCATGACATGCTATATTTAAATAACTTATTTCAGCATTTCCAGACATATTAGGTGTCACAATCACGTCAATAAGGGGATCAAAGCTATTACTCAAGGCTAATTGAAAATGTTGTGCCTTCCTTCCTTTTTTGGCAGGTTTGCTGCATTGAACAGTAAACCACTCATCGTCCTTTTCTGGTGTTTCAGTTTGTGATCTGGGCCTTTTCCTTTGATGTGCTGTAGGAGTATCCTTATCACCCCACTTTTCTATATTTGTACACTGATTTGTGTCAGGAGAAAGTGTTAACTGTAACCTTTTAGAGGTTTCCTTCTGGCTTAACTCTAAGGCCCTTAATCTGCCATCAAATAGAGTAATTTCTTCTTCCAGTTCTTTATTTTTAATACACTTAGGACATATGTATATAGAACCACTCAGTATGTTTAAATTGAACCTGTATATGTAACATGATGTGCACATTATGCCCTGCTTTCCATCTGTTAATAGTAATGTGGTTTCCATTATGTTAGCTCTATCTTACACTATTACACACTGTAGCGTTCACTGTCTCAGACACCTTTGTGGAGATTGATGACCTCTTTGCCCTTCTCTCCGCTGAACATACCTAACATGCGCAGATGCACATGTCTTTGCACGCGTCTTCACACGTGACACTGCACTCGCCCTGCTCTGGCTCACCCTGCTCACCACAGGGCTTGTTTAAATCTCCCGAGATGACCCAAAAGTGTTTTGGTGGGGTTACTGTGTTGTGATCAAAATCAAAATAAAAGAAAGCTCTATTGCTTTCAGAATTTGAAATTATCCCCAAATCTGTATTTAGTCTGTAAAATTAAAGCCAATGCTGTTACTCCCTGCCTTTAAAATGTCCTGTGCACTGAGTTGTAGTTCAGGAGATAACCTCACAAAACTACCAGTCCTTCACCTAGCATGAACAACTTGCTAGAGCTCCAGAGCTTGCTTTTGATGTGACAGCAAAAAAAAAAAAAAAACAATAACAGAAAGTATATTACAGCAAATTGTATATCACAGACTTTGTAAGGTATACAGCACTCCGTTAAATCAAGGCATACAAGCAGCAAACTCACAACAAAATATTGTTTGCCACAGGGCTTGTTTAAATCTCCCGAGATGACCCGGAAGTGTTTTGGTGGGGTTACAGTGATGCGATCAAAATCAAAATAAAAGAAAGCTCTATTGCTTTCAGAATTTAAAATTCTCCCCAAATCTGTGTTTAGGCTGTAAAATTAAAGCCAATGCTGCTACTCCCTGCCTTTAAAATGTCCTATGCACTGAGTCGTAGTTCAGGAGATAATATCACAAAACTACCAGTTGGCTGATGTTGAACCCAAGGAAGACTGAGGTGATGGTTGTGGATCCAGGTCACTGGATAGGGAGGTTGGGGGCAGGTCAACCCATGGGACTTTTCCTGGGGGATTCCAAGCTCCCTGCCTCTGAACGGGTGCGAGACCTAGGGTTGATACTTGACGAAGGGCTGACACTATGATCCCAGGTGTCAACTGTCATTAAGTTATCCTTTTATCGTTTGAGGAACATCACTAGGATCTTCCTACATTGATCCATGCCTTTGTGACTTCACGTCTGGATTATTGCAACTCCCTTTACTTTGGGCTGCCGGGGGTTGATATCCGCCGCCTGCAGCTGGTGCAGAATTCCACAGCTCGGTTGTTGATGGGAACTCCTCGATCTTCCCATATCACACCTGTGCTGCGTGAACTGCACTGGCTGCCAGTTCAGTGGCGGATCACCTTCATAGTCGGATTACTGATTTATAAAGCCCTACGTGGACTGGGCCCTGACTACCTGAAAGAGCTTCTGGTTCCTTACCGTCCCGAGTGACTGCTTCACTCAGCCAGTGAGGGGTTGCTAGAGATCCTGAGGGTTTCATTAAAATCTTCAGGGGCCTGGGCATTTATGTACATGGCCCCAACCCTCTGAAATTTGCTACCATGTCGGATTAGGGAGTGCGTGACCGTGGGGAGATTTAAACAGACACTAAAAACGTATTTATGGAGCAGGGCTTATTGTGATTAGGAAGACTGATTTTAAATTGTGTTTCATATTTACTATTGTGGTTTTATTTATTGTTTTAATTTGTACTGCGCCTTGACATTTGAAAGGTGCATTAAAAATAAAGATTATTATTATTATTACATATAATATTTATAGGTTGCAAAAATAACTCTGAGTACTTTTATTGTATCTCCAGAGACTATGGGGGTATATCCGTAAGATTAAAAATTCATATTTTGGAGAAGTCAAACATGGATCTTTCCATATATTTTGTAGAATTAACCAAGTCTGTTTGGCAAAAGGACAAGTTATTAAAAAATGTTGTGGAGTCTGACAGCATGTAGGCCTAGGACACCATCTTTCGTCTAGTGCTTTATGTTTTAGGATGTTTCGTACTCCTAGCCTACCATGGCAAGATAGCCAAACTACAACCCACATCTGCTTTGGAATTCTTTTATCAATCAGTTGGAGACAAACTTCTGTCATATTTGTCTCTAAACATTCTGGAAAAAGTGTTTTTTCGAATAGAATATCTGAAATAGTGTGGTTATAAAAAGCCTTCCTTAAAGTTACACTAAGTTTTTGTAGGGTGACTTTCCATTGGCATAATTTTGTTAAACGTGGTTTGAGGAACCCAGTATGAGTTAGCATAGATACATTTAAATAACCTGAACCCCATTTATTTAATAATGTCAAGAACCATGAGAAATTACAATTAAGCCAGTGGAGACTTTTATCTTTAATAAGTTCTGTCAAATTTCTATAAATAAATATACTATGAAAAAACACTATGGGGTTGAGCATTCTGATCCCTCCCAAAGAGTAGTCATAGGACCAGATTCGAGAAAAGCTACGCCTGGTATAACAGCACTTGCGCCAAGTAGAAAGGCGCAAGTAGCAACTTACGCCAGCAGTTGCGACTTGCACTATTATACAAAGTGGCCCACAACATGTCACAGGCCGCTTGCGCCGAACAGCTGTTACACTGGCAGTTGTGCCATAAACCCCCTGTGAAATGGCACTAGGGGGTTTATGGCAGCAGTTGCACGCCATTCCAGAAGGGCAGCAACAAATTCCCCACCGTCGGGATTCTACAAGAACCCCCGGAGGAGAACTGGCAATGTAAGTTACACCTGCATTTAGCTGGTGTAACTCACATCCATCCTCCGAGGGTCCTGTAGACCCAGGCCATGTGCCCTTCCCCCATGCCCAGACCTCCTCCGTTGTTGCCCCAATGGTCATAACACAGCCCTTCCCCATCCCCCGTTGAGTACATGCCCCCCATACTCCACACAGTAACAGCCCCCAGGGCTGTCCACACCCCCTCCTTGACTACCTGGGTAATCCATACCCCACAGGGCTTCCCATAACCCCAACCCCTGAATCCCCCATTGTAACACAACCTGCAGGGCATCATTGTCGTCCCCCCACCATGCACCAACCCAGTCACCGCCCGCTAATGTGGCAAATACCCGATAACCCTGGTAGTCTAGTGGCCCCCAACCAGCCATGCCAGCCACCCAGCACCCCACCCACCCCAGCTAGTGACTGGCACAGCCACCTCTCACCTCCATGGCCAGCCACCAACTGAGTTATGTGGGCGCTACTGGAAAGACTCACTCAGAAATTAATATCTGGTGTGTCTTTCCAGTAGTGCTGCTTCCAGTCGATAACTGGCCATGGAGGTGAGAGTGTGGGCTGTGCCAGTACCGGCTGAGGACAGGTGGGGAGTGCTGGTAAGTAGCACGGCTGGGTGGGCGCACTAGACTACCAATGTAATAGTATTTGTCGATTCTTGACCTGTGACTTGAGGTCGGGCACTGGTGGGAATGACAGCGCTGCCCTGCGGGCATGTTACAATGGAGAATCAGGGCTCAAGTATAAAGGGCGCGCTCGCGAACTCTATGTCAACCGGGTGCTGGGTTATGGGAAGCCTCTGGGGCTCTATGTGGCACTTCAGGGGCTGGGGATATGGGAAGCCCTGTGGGGTGCCTCATGTGGCTAGCTGGCTGGGGGGGCATTTGTGATCTGCATTGCTGCTTGCAACATGCTCGACAGGTGCACCCACAGTTCGGTGTACCTGGCGGCATGTCGCAAGTTGTAGGACTTAGCTGTGGAGACCCTGTCCCTTCTAGAATAGGGAGCAGGGTCAATGTCACAGTTGCGGGTGGTGCAAGTTGCGTTCAGTGGCAACTTGTGCCATCCTTCTAAAATCAGGCCCACAGTATGTAAAAATCTGCTTAATAGGATTTAGACGACTATCCCATAGTCTTTGGAAATATATATGCAAAATCCTAGGTTCTAAGGAAAAGGGAATGGGAAAAATATTTGTTACATGCAAAAGTTGTGGTGCTGTTAGAGTCTTTAATAGATAAACTCTCTCTATTTTTTTTTATTGTTTTATGCTTCCAGTTCTGTAGTGTGCCTTGACATTTGTCAAAGCTTTACCCCAATTGTGTGAAGCATCATCACTTGTTCCAAACATAATACCTAAAATGATAATGGGGTCTGTCTGAACTGGAATTATGGACTGGGGAGCCTGGCAATTAATTCTGGGTATTGGGTTGATTTGAAAACAACAACTTTTTTCATAGTTTAATTTGGCTCCTGACACACCTTCATGTGCCCTGAGAGTTTGTTCTATAACAGGAATAGCCTCTAATGATTGTGTGCTGAGACAAAAATCATCTGCGTATGCACTTATATTGGTCAATGCTGGGAGTCCTGGTAGTTTTATACCTGGAATATAATGGTGTTTCTGTATTTTATGAATTAAAGGGTCAATTGCAGAAAGATACAATATGGGGCTTAGAGGACACCCCTGACGAACCCTACTCTGTATACAGAACTCTAAACCCATAGTTTTATTAATGAATGGTGTTACGATAGCAGAATTATATAACAATTTTATGCAAGATATAAATGCATTCAGGATCCCATAAGAAAAAATGGTATTCAATAGATAGGTATGATTCACTCTGTCAAAGGTCTTCTGTTGGTCTAAAGATAAAATCCATCCTGACTGACCCTGTGTGGTCCCTAAATCCATAACGTCCCTTAAGAACTGTAAATTATGAAACATAGAACGATTTGGGATACTGCAAGATTGCACGAGAGAAATAACTGTATGAGCTTGTGTGATAATCTGCGGGATAAAATAATGGACAGTATTTTATAATCCACATTTAATGAACTAATAGGTCTCCAATTAGTTGGCATCGTGTGGTCACCTTTTTGTGTAATAAGATTACCAGCACTTGGGAAAATCTATTGGAAATGTATGAAACTTGTAGTAATGAACTGAATAATACTGTAAGTATAGGACTCAGTTGTGTTTGGAAAGTTTAAAAAAATTCTGCCATCAAGCCATCCTGTTCTGGAGCTGTATGAGTTTTTATTTATGAAATTGCTTGTATCACCCCTTGAACTGATATATCAGTTATCAGAGGGGAAAATTCTACCTCAGAAAGATGTGGTATAACAAGATCAGAAAAATAATCCCTAGACTGCATAGTTTCTGTTGCTACTCCAAATTGTTTATATAAATATTCATGCACTACCCTCTGAATTTTGTCTTCATCAGAAGTAAGGCTAGGTTTACCAGGAGACAGTAAACTGTCCACTATGGATGTTTTAACTCTGTTCGCACAGCTACGAAAGGTGTCCAAAGTAGGTTGTTTACCCTGCGTGCCAAATTGAGATTCTAATTCAAGACTTAAAAATCTATCATATTAATGTTTGGACATTTCTGTCTTAGTTTTTTGTATTTGTACTATTAAATCTATATTATGTTCATACATCTGTGAAACTCAAGTCTGAAATTGGTTACACAGGGTGAAATACTGGGCCTGACGCTTCCTATTTTTCTGAGATGCATAGTGTATAAATAGTTGTTTAAAATCAGTTTTGGAATCTAACCACCATTCTATTACTTCATCATATGCTTCCATCGCAGAAACATGGGCTTTCAATAGTTCTTCCCGTTGATGAATAAGGTCATAGTCATCTAATAATGAGGCATTTAAACACCATTGGGAAGGGTAGGGTAAAGGACTGGTTCTAGGGAAGAACCCAATACAACAGACTGCTAAATGGTCTGATGTTTCAATAGGGATAGTGGTAGCTTGAGAAATAACAATGTTTTTCGATGTAAATAAAAAGTCTATTCAAGAAGTGAGATGTCCTTTTATGGTAGATTGGTGGCTGAGAAGATTTGTTTGAGATTTGCTGTGGAAATAATATCGTTAAGACAGGCCATATCCCCAAACAGTTTTTGAGTTTGACATCCCCTATCTGAGGGGGAGAGGCCACAATTAAAGTCTCCCTCAAGAAAAACAGTTTTTTGTGTATGAAGAAATGGTTGAATCAATTTAAAGACAGCTGTTCTACCAGCAATGCTCTGTAGGCCATATATACAAATAAGGCACAGGCTAAAATTATAAACAGAAACATCTACTAAAATAGCTCTCCCTGGGTCAATAGCTATAATTTTTTTAAGATAAAAATCTGTGCCTTGAAGGAGGATAGCAAGCTCGTCACACAGGTCTTGCCCTTGGGACCAGAGGGCCAGGCCTTCAGACCGCATTTGTCTAGCTTTTTGTAGCTTATATGTAGTTTTAATGCAGGTATCCTGTAAGAAGAATATATTATTTGGCAACTGGGACAGGATATGAAAAGTAGTGCCACGTTTCTTAAATGATTTAACACTATTAACATGAAGTGTTAGGGGATGCAGGATGTAATTCATAAACAAAAAAAAGGAGAAAAAAATACAGGGTTATACAAAGAAAATGTTTCATCCTTCAGATTTCTGTTTTAATTTATGTTTCCCTCTAGCTTTTTAGGTTTGTGAGAGCTCCTGTTGAGAGTCAGGAGCTTCTTCTAAAATCCCTGAAGTTACAGATGAGGCATCAGATTCTCCTTCTTCTGTTGCCTTGATGGTTCTGCCATATCAAATACGGACTCATTTAAATACTTGGGTATGACACTTGACCAGTCTCTGAACTTTTCCTCTCATATAAATGAGATCTGCAAGCGTATCAACATGAAGATTAGAGTCGCCTACAAAGTTTGCCACTCACTTCCCCCGTCTGCAAGGATTTCCATAGCCCAGGGTATCCTTCTTTCAGGGCTTAAATATGCTCTACCAGTCCTGTCCCATGCAAGTGTTACTGCTCTCCACAAGTGGGAAGTAACATACAATAATATTTGTAGATTTGCCCTGTCTGCCCCTAGACTCACCCACCATTGTCTCCTCCACTCCTCTTTAAATTGGCTTGCTCCTAATGACTTGCATTCCTACACCCTTGGATGCTTCATCGACTCCTTTACCCATACCTCCAGACCTGACTCTCTTGGTGCTATGTTAATCCCTGTGAATTATGCTCATTCCCTGAGGTCCTCTGCCTTCCCCCTATTCTTTGTTCCCCCTTGCTCAACAAGAATGGGTGAACAAGCTTTTTCCCACTTTGCCCCCAAATCCTGGAACTCCCTACCTCCTCATATCAGAGTCTCCACATCTCATGACTCATTCAAGACAGCACTCTCTTCTTACCTAAGGACAAACGGTGTCTGCAAATGCTCTTAACCTTCTTGTGTTGTTTGTCCTCTCTGATATTTCTATGTTAAATATCCTATACATTGCTATGTTTTGCTCCTATCTCTACTTATCTGAATGTAATCCACACTGTCACACCTTCCCGGGTTGGGTCCAATATAGATATAACTTGATTTTGTTTTAGTTTGTTTCACCCCTGTGTGGGTGATCTATGTTAACAATGTTGATTTGTTTTTTTGTCCTTCCTGTGTGAGGTCTTGCCTTGGGATACTGTATCATTTTCTACTGTTTACTTTGTATCTTTTTACTCTGTACTCTCCCGGGTCATGCTTGAAAATAGGCAGGTTAAATTGCCTAATGCACTTACCCGGTCACCAAAAGCTAATAAATAAATAAATAAAACCATGTCACTCCATTGTTTACATTTGGACAGAATATTAAATCTGTTCTGAGTGACAATAGGGATTTTGGAAGTGGGTAGCTCAGATTTTTTCCTGGTTCATCTAGTTTTACCAGAAGGAACTACTTCCATGGGGGTTCCTCTAGGGGGTAGCGTGGACTCATAGGAGAGTTCCCTTTTTTTTTTTCCAGATTTATGGAAGTTCTAGTAGTCTCATCCCTTATTTCTGTCTGAGGGTCAAGGCCTAGGGAAGGATCTGTATTTACCTAGTTGGGGGTTTCACAGGTTAGGTCTGATTGTGGGAAGGGATATTGTCAGTACTTATCATTACTTCCTGTCTAGCTTGTAGTACCTTGGATTGTTGGGCTGAAATTAAGATGTCTTGGTCTTGCATGGCCTTATCTAACCTGTTTTTGGCAGCCCAGGGACAAGAAACATAGGTATGTCCAGATTCCTCACATAGGTTGCATCAGAAGGGATTGGGGCAATCAAGGCTAACATGACCATAATCAAGGCATAGATTGCATCTAGATAAATTACAGGTAGAGCTCAGGTGGGTCCGAGATCCACACTTATGGCATGTTTTGGGCTGGCCTGGGTAAAAACAGATTCCCCTATCCCTACATAAATAAAAACTGCTAGGAAGGTGTAAAATCCCAGTATCAGAGTGCTGAAGTTTTACTTTGATACGCCAGCCCCCGTCCACATTAAATCTTCATCCAGAATGGGAATTGGACTTTGCAAGATTTCTCATTTCTGTCTTAACCAGTATTTAACATCCTCTATGCTAACCCCCTCATTCCTAAATAATAGGGTGTTATTTTTAATAGTAGGCTTGATCGGGGGATAGGAAAAAATCCTGCCATTCAGTTAAATGTTTAAGTGCTTCATGCTTTTGTCAGAATGTTTCCAAACTGGCACTATTTCTAAAACTAATGTCATAAACATTCTCCCCTTTTATATGGATGAAGGTAAATAAATCATGTGCAGGTATACCCATAGACGTCACCAAAAATTGATGAAGCATATATTTTCTGTCAGGAAAAATTTCTTTTGTTCCTGTGTACTTCAGACGGACCGCATTCCATCTCTGCGCAGGTTCCCCCAATTGTTTAAAAATATCTGCCATTCTAAATGGAGTCTCTGTATTATCATTAATCGTAGCCTTGTTCAGAGTGTCTGAGAGCGTAAGGGAGGAAAATTCTGAGGTCTCTTCAGTTTGCACACCCGCTGGTTAATTAGTTGCTAAGGTGTTCCAAAAATGAGGCTGTATGCCTACTCCCTGCAGTGGCCCCAAAATAGCTGCAGTTTTTAGCTGTGAAGTGTTGGAATTTACAATGTCTTCCCTGTTTAGATCATCTGTAGTGATAGAAGGATCCTTGACAGAAACAGACGGTGCAGCAGATGGAGCTGCATCTGTCAGCACATTTTGGGGGAAACTCAGATCAGGAACTGCAATTTGTTGTTTAGCATTAGCCGATTGAATGCATTTAGCAGCCAAGTTGGGTCTAGGTGAAGACCAGCCCTTGTCAGAATTAGGTAGCCATCCCGCATCATGTAGAACTGAGGCTGGATTCCAATTATTCTCAGTATTAGTCAGTTCACCATAAGAAACAGACCCATCATTTAGTAGTGCAGTTCTAGTATTTTGTGGCTGAAAGTCCTGAAGAGGAGATTCTGGGGAATTTAGTGAGGAAGGGATTTCTTGTGAAGTTTGAAACATGACAGCTGGAGCAGACATTCTTGTAGCAGAGTCTATTGAACTCAGAGGTTCAACTCCCAGATCTGCTGGGGATGAATGTTTTGCTGATTTTACTAATAATTTCAGTAGTAAGGATTTATTATGTAGAATAGCATTTTGTAACAAACGTTCCTCCTGTTCAGGTGTTAAAGGATTAAAGTCAGGGACAACATTTGACACCAACCTTGAAGGTGTATGAGGTTCTTGAAGAAGCTCTTGTTCAGAGATCTGACCTTTTTCAACATCTTGTGAAGTTTCAGGTGCATCATCCAACAAAAAATCCATGATTTCTTCCATTTCAGCTTCATTGTGTTCCTTGTCAACTTTGTTGACAGAAGTATCAACCATGGATGTACTAGGCAAGGCCTTCTCTACCTTCCTCACAACAGCATTGTCACCAGCACTCTCCCTGTCCACCATCTTGGAATGGCTGACAAGAGGTCCCCTACGGTTCAGTAGGGGAAGTTCCCCGGTGCCCTGGCCAAATTTCCCCCATTCACTAAAAATACCACCAACAGCTAAATCTGGTTCAAGATCAGTTGGCATTCATCTGTAACCCCCTTCCCCGTGTCATGACTGAAAGCAGGCAGAATCTGCCTAGTGCACTTACCCAGTCAAAAAAAACACGACTAAACTAAGTAGGTCAGCTGTTATCCAGGAATGATGGTGTCATTTTACTCTAGCTTTCTTTAATGGGACATGGTGGTTCCAGGTGCTGGTAAGTATGCTAGAAAAGAGGGATAGGGCAGAGTCAACATCCTGGGCTAGGAATACTGGTAGCCAGTCTGTATGGATGAAATTTTGGAGAAGGGCTGCTGTGTCTAGAGTGTGGAGAGGGCGGGTCCAAATGTATTTAGGGACTGCATGAGGAAAGTGAATCTTACATACACAGAAAGTAATACAGTGATCACTAAGAGTGTCTGTCAGGATGTCTGATGCTGTGATACGATGAGGGTTGGAGGATCATATCAAGTTGAGCAGTATGTGGTTTGGGGAGCAGGGCTTTATAGGAGTGGGTTTGAGGATCAGCTGTTTGAGGTTTAGTGCCTCAATCTTTATGAGGATGGGCTTTGAGGAGGGGAGAGCCAGACTAGGTTGAAAGAATCTAGAAGCAGGAGTTCTCCACTTGCTGTGTGGGAGGAGATAGAGGAGATGGTAGAGACTAAGGAATCAGAAAAGGTTTTAGGTGGAGCACAGAGTGCACTGATGTAGAATGGGGTTGAGGATTGGAGGGATGGAAGGGCAATAATGAGTTCATGGGAGGAAGGACAAGATTCTTTAAAAGAGATGGAGCAAGAGAGAGACTCTCTGATGTACAAGGCTAAACTGCGATCATGCTTAATGCAGTCTTGGCAGAAAAGGTTGAACTCAGGGAGAGCAAGAAAGAGAGAGAGAGAGAGAGAGACAAAAGAGTCTGGGATTTTGGTAGATAACAATGTTTCAGTAACACAGAGGATGTCTGGTGGGTGCTGAGTTAACCACACTTTAAGGCATCCATTTTCTGGAGGAGGCCTTTTGCTTTTCAATGAAAAGTGCAAAATCCCTTTGGCAGGATAGAGGGAGTAGAGTTCAGAAGAATAACTGGGTTAATTTGGGATGAGGTGGAGGGGCTGTTTGAGGTCCAGGGTTGGAATGGATATCACCTGAGAGAAGCAGAAGGAGCAGGAAAAGAGCTAGGTGTGGGGGGTACTTATTCCTTCTGGGTTTGTGAGTGGAAGGTAGTGTGCCCTAGGTCTCCATGGTTTGTGAAGGACAGTACAAAGGCATATATACCTTGGGATCATCGGATGTAATGCTCACGCCATTCCACTCCCCACGCCCACCCTGCAGCCACTGACAGGCATCATGGACTGTCTTGCACTGTTTGGCCACAAACTTCACCCCATGCTCCTATACTGCACCTACGTCAGCATATTTCCTTATGGAATGGGGTAAGTATAATGCCCAAAGAACCCAAAGCACACCGTGACACTTGCCAATTTTGAACATATGGAGTGAAAATATTACAAGTGCATAAAGTCACAAGCGTGCATGCAACCTGCGCAACGCACGCCTGTAAAGCACTAATTGTATGGACTGTTGGCCCCAAATTTTCAGCATAGGCATTTTAGGACCTCTGCTAATGAACAGTGTCACTGTCATTTCCATAATGTGTCTCAAACATGGACGCTCCACAGCAACCATGCTATTCTGCTCCAGAACTGTGAAAACACATTTTGGTCAGGATGTGAAAAATGACAGCTGTACTGTTCATAAGGAGGTGCAGAACAATGGCAATGTTGAAAATCTGGAGTGAAAATATTATAGATTTGCGAACTTATGAGCGTGCATGCAAACTGCGCAACACACACTTGTAACACAGTCATGTTATGGAGTATCATCACCAAATTTTCAGCATAAGCATTGTAGGACCTCTGCTCATGAACAGTGTAACTGTCATTTTCGTAATCTGCCCCAAAAACTGATTTCCCACAGCGACCGCGGTATTGTGCACTGGAAGTGTGGAAACACATTTCAGCCAGGATGTGAAAATGACAGCTGTACTGTTCACAAGGAGGTGTAGAAAAATGACAATGTTGAAAATTTGGCATGAAAATATTAGTGAATCCTGGGTTACGAGCATGCATAGCAACTGGCACAACGATGTCAGGAAAACAGCTGCTTTTGATGTTTCACCAGAACTTGTAAACATAGGCTTTTTGATAGCCCACCTCATGAACACTGCCACTGTTCTTGCTTTAATCAATCCTGAAAGGTGATTCCACACAGTGACTGTGAAATCACGTTTCGGGACCGATTAACGTCATAACTGTAACAGAATTCATGAGGAGGGAGTCCCAAAAACCCCATGTTGAAAATTTGGTGCAAAAATTCCAAAAAATGCCTGAGATATGCATCAAAGTTGAAAAAACTATTTATTCCATTATACAGCTTACTGGCATTTCCTCAGTTCGCGGTCGGCTTTGAAGAGTGCAGACGTATTCCCGGTCCACCGAAGATCATTGCAGCGGACTCCAGAGGTAAGTATGGCGTGAGGGGGGTGGGGAGGCAGGGTGCACAGTGGGTGGGTGTGGGTGGTGAGTAGGGAGACACGAGGGACCGTTTTTATGTTACAGGGGGAAAAAACTAACATCACGGGACAGTTTTTTTTTCAGGGGATTTGGCATGCTGGGGTGGGCTCCCAGCATGCCACCTAACTGTTTGGGGGGGTTGCTGCAGCTGGCGGGGTATTGGGCACCCTCATTGGCACACAACAAAAGGGGGAGGGTTAATTTATGCAGACGGGGATTGGGCACCCCTGTCGGCACACAAGGAAAGCGGGGGGACTCAAGGGAGATTAGGCATCCCCCTCGGCATATAAGAAATGGGGGGGACTGCTTTATGCCAACAGGGAGTGGGATACCCCGACAGCAAGTTTTTGCAGCCAGAGTAAGCCAGCAGGGGGGTTGGGCACCCCCAAAGTTGGCAGTTGGGCAGCCGCCCGCCATGCTGACAATGTTGTGAGCACGTAGGAAGGGTCCATTGCACCTGACGAGCTTTGCTCGGATTGCAGCAGACCTTTCCTTAGATGTGCTCGCCACATTAGTATGCATGGTGTGGCACCAGCATGCAGGCTGATTGGGGAATGAGGGACGCACCTACTGATCCGTGCCCTGCATTCGCCCAACAGCAGCCGCGCCTCCAAATCCCCATTGCCGCAAGATGTTGGCTGAGCAAGCATGCCAACATAAAAATGGAGAAAGGGGTGGTAGAGTCATGGTTATGGAGTGCATGTGCAAAAAATATAAAAATCTGTGGAGGTCAAGTGTTTAGAGATATAGGACAGAACCAGGAAGAAACAAGCCAGGAAGAGGGCAGAGGTGACTGGCAGATACCAGGAGAGAGTAGTAAACCACAGCTGTGTGGGAGGGGCAGACTAGTAGCTGAAGAGTACATAACAGGCTGAAGTGGCCTGAATTGGATTAGAGCCAGGTCCAGCTCATCTGGGGAGAGAGCAGGTGAGAGGAGAAGAGTTTAAAAGGGAGATCCCCCAGGGTGGGTGGTGGGATAATCCTTTATTGGTGCCCAATTCTAGTGCTACGGAAAACAATCAGTCCAGTGCTGAAATAACTACAGTGGCAGCCATAGACATGGTCAGATATTTCCTGAAATGTCTGTGATATATCTGGAGATTTCTTGACTGTCTGCATTACCACTATGGGCCACCAGAGAGAATCTCTTTAGCTATTTCATGAAATTTCTGGAAATATCTGACCATATCATGGCTACCACTCTACCATTCATGGTCTCCGATGCAGTGAGAACAGCAATGGTTTGGGGTGGGGGTGCAGGTCCCTTTTTAGTTCCCTTCCCTTACCTTGCCTCTTCTGTCTGCTTCAGGGCATTTTGCTGTCGGCCCTAAAATAGGGGAAAGAGAGAGAGTGCAAATTAAGAGTAGCCCTGCAGTGATTTACTCACAGGATCCAAACTCTATGGGGTCTCTGTTGTCACACAATTAGGGCTGGCAGGGGACTGGTATTCAGCAACAAACAATATCCCAGTAAGACCATCCCATGCAAGAAACCCATTCAGCAAGCCAGCGGGCATGTAAGAGTCTTCACTACCAGCAAATTCATTTCATACAAATCATTTAAATCTCCAGCAGCAGTCACTGTCTACAATCAGCTGGGCCACAGTTTGATGTACCCTGATTGGGTGACTCGTTGCATTGCTTTACTCAGTACAAATAGACCAGCAACACTTAATCTGGATTAGCACTAGATTTAAATACTGTAGTAATACAGTTCTTGCTTCACCTAGCTCAGCATAGAACAATGCTTAAAATAAACATTACCTGCTTCGCCTAGCTCAGAATAGAACAGTGCTTAAAATACATGTTACCTGCTTCATCTTGCTCAACATAGTAAAATGCAATACATATACATTTACTGCTTTCCCTGCTCAGCATAATACAATGCTATTCTACAGCAGTAATTTCGGGCTGGAATGTATACACATTTACAGTAATTTTTAGCACTGCTCTAACTCACATTTTGCTTAATTTGGATTTGACTCCATTTCACATTAACACTACATAAAGTTCTATAAAACACATCAAACATAAATCTCCGAATGGACTTGTATTTGGCATTCCTCAAAAACATGCAGCAACAGTGGGAGCGAGTCCACAGGCTCCATCAGGTTAGTGAGAGGACTGCTTCTGCCACATTCTCTATATGAGAACAGTGGGATTTTCTTGACTTCTGCAGCCACATCTGGCAATTATGCTGCCAGCTGCAGGTTCAGCAGTGAGCTGCCCTTTTCCCTGGTGTCTAGTGGCACCCCCCACCCACTGATCACTGTTCCTAGTGACACTGGCACCCCCATATCTTTCCCTGGTGTCTAGTGGCACCCCCCACCCTCCATTCCTATTATTTATTTATTTATCTATTGATCTAATCTGACACTGGAATACCCACCCCAGGTGTCAGATGTTCCCCACAGCCCGTTCACTTTGTTAATGTCTGCCAACATCAGTAGACCTAATCTCCATGTCAGCATTACAAGTCCTCTACCCCCCTACAGCAGTATGGGACACTGGGGAGCCCACTCCCAGTGTCCCCAAATATTCATTTAATTTATCTGTCAAAAGAAAACCATCCGCCATCTTTTTTATTAATTCAACCTGAAAAAAAAGAAAATGGTCCCTCATCATCCCCACCATCCCCGCCCCCCATCCTGACCTTCCCACTGAGTACCCACCACCCTACCTCAAGCTTACCCTATATGTACCTTCAAAGGTTACCCATAGTCATCTTCTGTGAACTGGACTTGTCTGCAGTCTTCACAGCTGAACTGCAAACTGAGGATTTAAGGTTAATGCTGCATAATGTTTTTAAATGGCATTTTGAACTTATGTTCATAATGTTGCCATTTTTTGGTATTTTTTCACCAGATTTCAGCATGGCCTTTTTGGAAACCCCACCTCATAAACACTGTCATTGTCATCTCATTAACTGGGCCCCAAAGGTGATTTTGTGGTTGCTGTGTGAAATCACCTTTTGGGACTGATTAATGAAATGACAGTGCCAGTGGTCATGTGGTGGGGTCATAAAAAGCCCATGTTGAAAATCTGGTAAAAAAATTACTAAGAAAAGCCAAGTTATGAGCATTCATTGAAATGTTTCTACTCACGTGCATGACTTTGGTCATTTTTTATATTTTGACTCCAAATTTTCAACATAGACATTTTTTTGCACCACCTCATCAACAGTACAGCTGTCATTTTTCACAACCTGCCCAAAATGTGTTTTTGCACCTGTGACATGGAATGATGTTTTATTTCATACAGTGCATCCAGGGGAAATATAATTACTTCTTTTAGTGTCTTAGGGTGCGGAGATGGTTGTTGTGTGACAGTTCATCCATAAACATTCTTGTTACCGTCTCAGGTATAAAACCAAACACAAACAAAGTTTAGGTATAATTTTCTTTATTTCAAAATGTGCATCATTGTTCCCTAAGGTTTTGCCCGCTTTATGGCTTCTTCTGGGGGCTGGTAAGTAAATACAAAGAAAGTGAAATAATTTTGAATCCCATATTTACACAATTATGTTTACAAAAAATGTTTTACACAAAAACTTAAGAATGCCACCACCACACTCTTATCAAATTTTCACAACTAATCATATTTCAATAGGTGCTGTAAACTGATCCCATCATTTCAGAGTATTCGTGCCATACCTATCTTTACTAGCCCAAATGGCTATCTACTAAATCACCGGCCATGCATTGCCTCTATGTGTCAATCCTTGTATCAGTATCAAATATATATGCTCTGCTATGTTCAATTCTTGCACAAATGCTACAATATAAAGAATTAGGAAAAAGCATAAAATAAAATAATTAGATTGGACATTGTCCCTTTAAATTGTACAAATTTTGTAGACATGTAAATATCCATTCACCTGTTATACTTTCAACTGACTTGTGTTCCTTTCAAACTGCAATTTCTTGTATTCACACACACAAAACTTTTCTAAAAAGAACATACCATCTGTTATTGATCAGCGACCCTGAAATAACAGTTCTTATTACAAAAACATTTTCAAGATCTTGATTTACCTATTGAATTTTTTTTCTGGTCTCATATCATTTTCATCTCAAACAGACATATTTGTGGATATAGCTGCTCCAAATCTAAAACACGTATTACAAGTTTTAATCCAAATACTAAATTGTTATCAAAGCTTGTGATAGTATTACTTTGCTTTCACTCAGTTTTCTCAAAAGTAACAGTGTGAGCATCATTTCATTCACTATTTCCTATATTCAAGTTTGCTTAAAAGTAACAGTGTGAACAGCGTTTCATTCGCTATTTCCTATATTTAAATTCAAGTGAATGAAACAGTATAAACAAGGTGACTTCCTCCTTCTCTTTCAAAATCCACACACCAAACTGTTATCTAGGTATTTAATACCATTACTTTGCTTTTACTCATTATCCCCTATAAACAAGTTTGCTCAAATGTAATGGCATACATAGCATTGCACATGCTATTTCCTATATTCAGGTTTTCTAAAATGTAACAACACAAGCAACGTTTCATTTGCTATAATAAAACGAAAATATATTTGTTGCAAAAAACTCCATTACTGCATCAGTTAGAGTTGATTCCACACCAACAAAAGTCTTGAAATTCGATGTTAGGGTTACCAAACCTGCCCCCCCCACACCCTACACAGACCAACAGGTGTCAGGGTGTACCTTGGGGTCATCAGCCCTAACTCTCACCCCATTCCATTAGTAAGGAAGCTGAGATGGTACAGTATAGGAGAATGGGGTGAGAGTTTGGCCCAATGACCCCAAGGCACACCCTGATGCCTGTTGGTCGGTGTAGGGTGGTGGGGTAGAGTTGGTAACCCTAACATTGAATTTCCAGACTTTTGTTGGTGTGGAATCAGCCCTAACTGATGCACTAATGAAGTTTTTGCAATGAATTTCCTGTCTTTTTTAGAAAGTGAAATGTTACTCATGTATAATCCATAGGTGGGAGTGCAGGCTTTCTGGGGCCTGCACTCCCACCAACCCATAACTGTGTCCTCAGGTTTGCAAAACAGTATCCATAGGTGGGAGTGTGGGACCTCTGGACCCTGTGCTCCCACCCACCCTACAAAAGGTACATCTGTGGGTAAGGCCTTGCCACCCTGCAAATGTCAGCCCTAAAGTCCTAGCCATTGTTTTGTTATGAAGTGGCAAAGAAACTGGGCTTTTTGGGCTGTTAACCTGTGGTACGTTTGTGAAATTCTGCAGACTTTCATGGCTGTCCCATTGGTTTAGATGGGAGAACATTCGTGGAAGTACTACGGTACATGTGCAAAACACCCACCATTATACATGCAGGACTTTGTGAAAGTACAGGCAGGAGTTGCATGAAAGTCCATGGAAGCTGCACAAAAGTTCTGTGACTAAAATGATGGATAAATTAAAAAAACATATTTCTGGGTATTCTGGCAAAAAACTAATGCTAGGGTCATGTTCCTAGAGCCCCAATTAGGTAAATCCAACTGTTGGTGTTTACCTAGGGGCAGTAGTTTTTGAACTACAATGTTTTTTCTACCTCCTTAACTGAAAACAAGATGGCAGCAGCATGAAAGTACCAAACCCATTTGCGAAAGTAAAAAGTGCTTTCTCAAAACTGAAAAGTGCTTTTGAGGGCAACACATATTTTTTCCATAGGCTATAATGGGACATTTTAAATATTAATAACTTTTGAACAGATTAATATTTTTTCACTAAACCTTCAAAAGGCACTTCCCTGACTCAGTCTCCATATACCCTGAAAATTTCAGGCCAGACAGACAAACCATTCGGGCTGTAGAGACAAGCAAAGAATTTGCAAAAATGGCCAAAGAAATATTGGTTTGCACTTTTTTTTGCCACTCCACAGCTCCACAACCACACATTTGACAGGAACACGACTTACCAGATCCAGAGCTCTAGGGTAGAAAATGGTGCATGCAACATTTCAGGCAAATTGAATGAACAGTTGCAAAGTTATTAAAGTGGAAAACTTGAGGCTTTAACTTTAAAGAGCCTACTCAACCTTAACTATAGTTGCACTACCATGTAGCTATTATATATATATATATATATATATAGATACACTGTATATTCTTTGCAAAAAACTTCATTAATGCATAAGTTAGGGTGAATACCACAGTGACAAAAGCAGGGAAATGTGGCATTAGGGTTTCCAACCCTAACACTCCGCCCCCATTCCATGTGTAAACAAGCTTACATGCTACAGTATAGGACAATGGGGGAAGAGTTAGGTCTGACAACCCAATGGCACACCCTGATGCCTGTAGGTGTGTGGAGGGTGGGGGGATGGGGGTGGGGTGTTAGAGGTGAGAACCCTGGGGGTGAGGCATTAGGGTTGCAAACCCTAACATCATATTTCCCTGCTTTTGTCACTGTGGTATTCACCCTAACTGATGCATTAATGAAGTTTTTAGCAAAGAATTTCCCTTCTTTTTCAGATAGTATAATTGTATCATTTTATTTATTTATTTATTTATTTAACAGACTTTAAAATTACAACCTTTGAGTCAGGGATTCATTTACAAAGGCTCCGCGTCAGAAAAACAAACATAAACACTTAATAATATAGACATAGAATGGCAGCTAAAGGTTACAGTTTTTTTAGTTATACAATATTGCAGAATCAAGATCAGCTATACATTGCATTGAACGTGTTACCGAGAGCTGTATTTTACAGATTTCAAGAGAACAATAAGTTTGTTGATGGAGGGAGTAACAGGTTTGATATTTACAGTGAAGTAGAGAATTAGACAGATACCTTGTGAGTGCAGCCAAAGGAGGCATTGTTAATAGGTAATGTTTGATAGCCCTGTCGGTAGCAGCTCAGTGGTGGGATGGTTCCGTAAGATGATAGATAGATGACCCAGCACTAGCTGGTACATTGACAGCACCATGAAGTGAGAATGTGCTCTTTGAGAGCTGACTTGAAAGGTTCTGATTTGGAGAAGGAGGAGACATCAGCGGGGAGCTCATTGTACCAGGCTGGGGCCCTGTGTGGGAATTACCTTTGGGCTAAGGAGGTTCTAACCCTCAGGATGGACCACACCTGTCTGTTGGCAGTGCGAGTGTTCACTGAGGTGTGGGAGGATAGGAGAGAGGCAGAAACCTCCAAAGGGATAAGCCCCAGGTGTATTTTCTTTGTGAGGAGACATGTTTGACAAAATAGCCTTTCATCCATGGTAAAGAGATTTGTCAGGGCATATAGGGTACAGGTATGGGTACGCTTGTCTGCCCCAGTGAGGAGTCTGCATGCTTTGTTTATGGCAAGGTGGATTTTGTTAAGGGCTGTATGGTCAACAGCTGAGTAGATAGTGGTCAGCAGCCGAATAGATAATGAGCCCATAATCTACTAGGGAGAGGACTGAGGAGGTGACAGCCAGGTAAAGGGCTTCTGGAGGTAGGCAATCCTTGTGCTGATACAATAGACCTATATGGACATTTATGGCTGATGATAGAGTGTCAATGTGTGAATGGAAGGAGAGGCTGGAATCAAATGTAGGGCCCAAGTATTTATATGTATGGACCTGTTCTAGAGGAAGGAGAGAGTGGGAGAGGATTGTTAGCTATGCATTCTTGGCCTTATTCTGTCGATAGGCAAAGAACATAGTCTTTTTCTTTTTTACATTGACCACAAGTCTTTGGTCTATGAACCAGTTTTAAATCTGGTTAAATGCGTGTTTGAGGGAAGACTGCAATACTGTGGGATCTGGGTGTGAGACAAAAAGAACCACGTCATCCACATAGACTAGTAGGTTGCCGGAGCAGGAATTGGGCAAGGTGTTTAGGTAGATGCTGACTAATAGAGGGCAGAGGATGGAGCCCTGGGGAACCCCAGAGCAGACTGGCAGGGTGGTTGAGAGGGTGTTGTTTATTTTGACACATTGTGATCTAGCAATGAGATAACTGGTAAACCAGGAGACGGGTCCTTGGGATAGACCTATGTGGTGGAGTGTGCTTAAGAGTAAGGGGTGGGAGACTGTATCAAAGGGCTTTGACAGGTCGATGAAGACAGCTCCAGCTAGGTGTTTTCTATCCTGGGCAGAGTGAATAAAATTAGAGAACTCAGTGAGAGCCGTAGTTGTACTGTGCCCAGATCTGAAGCCATGCTGCTCCCTGCAAAGTGGGTTATGAGCAAGTAGGTACTCAGTGAGTTGGATGGCTATAATTTTTTCAAGGGCTTTTAAGAGTAGTGGGAGAATGGATATGGGATGGTAGTTATTGGGGGAAGTGCTGTCTCCACTATTCAGTATTGGGGTGACTGTGGCAGTCTTCCAGGCTGCGGGGAACTGCTCCAGACTTATGGAGCGGTTAGTGAGGTAAGTCACTGGGGAGAGGACTGTATCAAGTGTGACACTTGGACAGCTGGTTCTGATCACTGTATAATTTTTTATAATATAAAAATGGATTATGGACTGTCTCTCTTGAGAAAAGCTGAAACAGCATGTAAGATCACACACACACACACACACACACACACACACACACAAGTTTCAGATACAAGGTGTTACCTGGAAGGCAAGAACCTAATTACAGGCTAGAAGATACCTAACAGTCAAGATAGATCATAAACTTGTATAATGCTTAGAGGAGAAGAGCAGGGTATGACGTTTTAGTGTGAAGTCATAAAAGATGCCTTGAAGTCCTGGAAAGGGGAAACAGGTACAAAGACAGTCAGTTGAAGAACATGAGTTATGATGAGGTTGCAGAATTAAATACTTGGAAAAGACAACCTGCTTTTGTATAGATATATTTTTTATATATTCTGACAGAAGAGGAGCTAGGTGACCTCACACAAAGGGGTTGGCAAATATAGTTTTCTTTAAGGAATATTCTGTTTTACTTCAGAGAGACACTTTTATCTAGACTCTGACAGAGAAACATCTATGAACACTTTAAGCAGGTATCTAGAGAGAAAGAAAGACAAATCTAAGTACTGTAGTAGGAATTTCACCGTTTAAACCTTGTTCTTTTTAAAAGATTTGTATGGTTCTTGTGATATTGGTTCTGTATTTTATGTTTTACATATTTTGTTTCTATTTTAGTAAAACTCTATTTTTAGAGCCTACTTGGTCTGTCTTTGATTTCTTTCCTTTTGCTAGCGGAGTATATTTTGTAAAAGCAGACACTGTGGATAAGCTTGAGTGGTGATACCAAACTGGAAAAAGGTAAGCGTTTTTAATCTGAGGTCTTTTATTACAGTTTTTAAGGGTTCATTTCTGTACACCTGGTTAGGTGCCCATAGGGAAAGCTATCTGGCCCCCCAAAGACAGAAATATCTGAGCCTGTACATTGGGTATGCTAGCAAGAGGTTCACAGTTTGAATCCCTCCAAGACTTGAGACCAAAGGTTGATTGAACCCACAAAACAGACAGGAGGGTTACCCTGTTTCTGTAAACTGTTCACAAGACTGCGCTCAGAGGTTGGCACTTTGGGAGTAGAGGGTTGACCTGCTGAGTGGGTTTGTGACAGATTGGTTGACAGCAATGGCATAAATATTGGTATCACAAGCTTTTATTGTTCAGTGTGTCAGCTTGAGACCGTAAGCTCGCTTGAAAAGAAAGAAAAAGGCAGTGATTTATTTTTTAAAAAGGAAACAGAACTATATCACTTGGTGTACAGTCAAGTTCCTACCCGTTTTATTTTTTTTTCCTAAAGTGCAAGTCAGAGTAGCAGTAGTGAGGGAAGAAAATGGCTTCCAACAGCAGGCACACTGTAGACTCCTTAAAGCAGTTGTGCGGGGACAGAGGAGTCCTGTTTGCAGTGAAAGCCAGCATGCAGAACCTCATAGGAGCCCTCATGGTAGCAGATATGCAGAGCAGTGAGTCATAGATCATGACTGAAAAAGACCAAATCTCAAGTGTGACAGGGCTAGTGGCCAGTGCTGTGTCCAGATCCAGTGAGGATGACCGCACGGCCACTGTCAGTGAAGAGCCACAGCAGCAGGGGAAGGTCACCCGTATGCTGGATCCAGAAGTACTCAGGCTGCAAATTGAGTTGTGCAGGATGGAGCTGGAGTTCCAGGAGAAGAGAGAATGAGAGAGATGAGAGGCAGAGGGGGAACAGCAGGAGGCGGACCGTGAGGCACAGTGAAAATGCCATGAGGCAGAGTGAGAGAATGCCAAGAGGCTGAGCGAGAACAAAAAGATGCTGACCGTGCAGAGCAGAAACACCAGAGGCAACACGAACTGGAGAAGGTATGACTCCAACCAGTGGCACCAGAGCAGGTGAGTGGCTTGGGCTTAACAGGGACTACAGGACTGGGATACAAATTGATTTCCAAATTCATAGCAGAATTTAAAGAGGGGGATGATATGGATGACTTTTTAAATTCTTTTGAAAAAGTTTGTATTCAGGCTAAAATTCCTAGAGAGCCCTGGAGCTTCCAGCTATCCCCACTACTTACCGGGAAAGCTAGGGATGCATTGAGGCAAATGGACAATGAGGACAGTGATGATTACTGCAAATTTAAAGCCGCACTGTTAAAAAAATTTGAATTAACTGCTGAATCATACAGAGCTAAATTTCGTAAGCTCAGGAGAAACCTTGACATTTGAATTAACTGCTGAATCATACAGGGCTAAATTCTGTAAGCTCAGGAGAAACTCTGACATGAACTACGAGGAGCAAGACATGAAATAACATCAGTTTTTAAAACGTTGGTAGGAAGGAACTGAGGCAAACTCTGTTGATAAAATTGAAAATGTGATTTTATTAGAACAGTTTTATTGGGCATGCCCAGTTGAGCTAAAAACCTGGCTAGAGGACCGAGATCCCAAAACAGTGCAAGAGGCTGCTAAACTCTCGGACTGCTATGCCAAAAGCATACCTGCTTTGGGAGTGAATGGGGTGGGTGTGGCAGTGCAGAAAGGGAAAAGCACACCTTCAAGGCAGCTAAAACCCTTATTGCATCCACCGAAAAACCAGTTGGCCCCAGGTTTTAGAGGAAAGATTTCTCTGAGAGAAGAACTGAATGTTGGTTGTGTAAAGAAATTGGGTATATTGCCAGACAGTGTCCCAAAAAGGTGAGCAATAATACACAACCGGGTGCTAGAAAAGAAGTGGGTTGTTTGTGTGTCCCTGGAAGCATGCCAGTGAACATGAGGGAACACATGCACCCAGTCATGGTGAATGGTGTACAGAAGCAGGGGTTAAGGGAGGGACACAGGGGCATCCCTGACCTTGGTAAAAGGGGATCTGGTACAGCCTGGTCAGCTTATACCCAATAAATACGTCACTGTACAGGACTTTGTGGGTGGGGAGAAAACATTGCCCCTCGCTAGTGTTCCCTTAGACTGGGGTGAAACAGGAGGAACTGTGCAACAGGTGGCTGTAGTCAAAACATTAGCAGTGGATGTGATCCTGGGCAACAATCTAAAACAGGGGATGGTATGTGCAGTTACCCATAGCCAAGCGTCAAGGGAAAATTGTAATTCCCTGAACCCCACAGAAGCCATTGTGGAAACCACTGAAAGGCTTGTTCCCCAGTCTGTGTCTCCATACGGGGAGACTAACAAAAAGGGAGTAGAAAGTTCCCCAGTAGCAAGTAACCACACAGCTACAGAGGGTTACTCTGAAAAGGGAGGGGTGACCCATTGTCAGGGGGTTGAGATTGACAGTGATCCTGAGTGCCCTGATGCTAGTGCTAGGGGCCCTAGTTTAGCAACTGAAGGGGACCTGTCCCATGCCTTGGGAATGTGTGAGGGGTTTGCAGCTGCTCAGAGAAGTGACCCTAGTTTAGAGAAGTTGAGGGCTTGGGCAGACTCGGACGGTGCACAGGGAGGTGGTGGCAGACATAAGGTTTATTGGTAAAATAGACTTCTGTATACTCAGACAGTACAGACAGAGGGAGGAGTGCTAGGCAGGCAGCTTGTTGTTCCCCAGGGGTATCGTAAGCAGTTGCTCAAGATTGTACATGATATTCCCTTGTCTGGTCATCTGGGAATCACACGCATGATGCAGCAGTTGGCCCAGAATTTCTACTAGCCTAACTTCACCCAACAGGTGAAGGAGTATTGTAGGTCTTGTCACCAGTGCCAAGAAATAGGGAAGGCAGGCAAGAAAACCCAAGCCACCCTGATTCCATTGCCCATAGTGGAGCAGCAATTCCAGAGGGTGGGAATGGATATTGTAGGGTCTTTAAATATCCCCAGCTCCTCTGGGAAGAGATTCATCCTGACTGTGGTGGATTATGCCACCCAGTACCCAGAGGCAGTCACCCTATCTTCACTGAGGACAGACAAAGTGGCAGATGCCATACTTGGGATTTTCTCCCATGTTGGGTTTCTGCAGGAGGTTATCACCAATTGAGGGGGTTCCTTTATGTTAGACCTGATGAAATGTTTATGGGAGAAGTGTGGAGTGGTGCAGAGATGCCCGACACCGTATCACCCACAAGCCAATGGTCTTGTGGAATGATTCAATGGTACCCTAAAATCAATGCTCTGGGCATTTGCTGAACAGCATGGGAGGGACTAGGAGAAATACCTTCCCCACCTGTTGTTTGCATACCAGGAGGTGCCCCAAGAGTTGACAGGATTTTCCCCCTTCGAACTCTTATATGGACGCTGGGCACATGGGCCCCTAGACTTGATCTGGGAGGACTGCGAAGGCAAGCATGCCACCCAGGGAACACCCATTGTGGATTATGCCCTTAGGCTTATGGAAAGGCTAAAGGAGCTTATGGGGACAGCCCAGAGCAAACTAGCAGCTTCCCAACAGAAATAAAAAGTGTGGTATGACCACAGAGCAAGAGCTCACTTGTACATTGTGGGTCAGGAAGTCATGGTCCTTCCAGTCTGGAAAGACAAGCTGCAGGCTGAGTGGGCAGGACCGTACAAAGTGGTTAGGAAGGTAAATGATGTGAACTACATTGTGGAGTTACCTGGCCGAAGACAGATAGAAAGGATGCACCATGTCAACATGATGAAGCCATATGCAAATAGGGCTGACATGGTGTTTGCAGTGTGTAATCATCGGGAAGGGATGGATGAAGGAGACCCCCTTCTGGATTTTCTGGAAGACAGTAAGTGGGAGTCCTCTGTGGAGGCAGTAAAATTATCTCCCCAACTGGCCCCGGACTAGATCCAGAAAGTAAGGGAGGTTTTAGCAGACTTTACCCTGTTGTTTAGTGCCAAGCCTGGACTAACCCTCTTAGCGACTCACAATGTGGAGACAGGGACACAGATGCACATACGGCGGACAAAATATTGGGTGTCAGAAGCTGTCCAAAAGGACATTAGGAGGGAAGTGGAAGAGATGCTGGATCTAGGGGTAATCCAGAGATCCCACAGCCCCTGGGCCTCACCCATAGTCCTTGTGCCCAAGCCAGATGGCTCTACTCATTTCTGTATGGACTATTGTGGACTGAGTGCAATCACAAAGTCAGACGCCCACCCGATGCCCCAGACGGACGAACTCCTGGACAAGTTGGGAGGGGCGACCTACCTTACGACTATTGACCTCACCAAGTGGTATTGGCAGGTAGAGTTGATAGACAGAGCTAGGGAGAGGTCAGCCTTCATCACTCTGATAGGCTTATTTGTGTTTAAAGTAATGCCTTTCCGAATGAAGAACGCCCCGGCCACTTTCCAAAGGTTGGTGAACCAGGTTTTAAATGGTGCTGAGGAGTATGCTGTGGTGTACCTGGATGACATTTCCATCTTTAATACTAGCTGGGAGGAACACCTATCCCACCTTAGGAAAGTGCTGGGCAGAATACAGAGGGCTGGGCTCAATGTCAAAGCCGAGAAGTGCCAGGTGGCCATGGGAGAAGTGGCGTATCTCGGGCATGTGAGAGGCCGGGGACAGCTCTGTCCTAACCAAATAAAGATAGAGGTAATACAGGCATGGCCCAGACCAGAAATGCAGAAGCAGGTCAGGAGTTTTCTAGGGACAACAGGGTACTACAGAAAATTTGTACCCAATTACAGTGCCCTGGCTGCTCCCCTATCTGACCTGACAAAGAAAAGGATGACAAAGAAAATTACCTGGGGCCCAGCCTGTGAGGAAGCCTTTTCCAAACTAAAGGAGAAACTGTGCAGTGCTCCTGTTTTTACAAGTTCTGACTATAGCAAAACCTTTATAGTTCAGACTGATGCCTCAGACATGAGTATTGGGGCCATACTGAGTAAGACATCCAGCCAAGGGACAGATCACCCAGTAGTGTACCTGAGTAGGAAGTTACTTCCCAGAGAGCAAGCATACTCCATGGTGGAAAAGGAGTGTCCTGCCATAGTGTGGGCCCTAAAGAAATTAGAGCCATACTTATATGGGCAGCATTTTGTGGTGCAGACTGACCACAACCCCCTGGTTTGGCTGACGCAGATGGGAAAGAACAATGGTAGATTGCTAAGATGGAGTCTTGCTTTGCAAGGGTATGATATGACAATCATACATAGGGCTGGAGCCACAAATCAGAACTCAGATGGGCTGTCTAGGGTCTATAAGAAGTGAACTGATTTGGGAAGCTCATCCCATGCAGGGGATAGAGCCCCCAAATTCAGTCTAGGTGGGGAGGAATTGTAACACTTGGACAGCTGGTTCTGATCACTGTATCATTTTTTGTAATATAAAAATGGGTTATGGACTGTCTCTCTTGAGAAATGCTGAAACAGCATGTGAGATCACACACACACAGATTTTAGATACAAGGTGTTACCTGGAATGCAAGAAGCTAATTACAGGCTAGAAGATACCTAACTGCCGAGATAGATCATAAACTTGTATAACGTTTAGAGGAAGAAGAGCAGGGTATGACGTTTTAGTGCGAAGTCATAAAAGAAGCTTTGAAGTCCTGGAAAGGGGAAACTGATCATAGATCAAAGAGAGTAATTTGAAGAACATGAGTTATGCTGAGGTTGCAGAATTAAATACTTGGAAAAGACATCCTGTTTTCGTATAGATATATATTTTATATATTCTAACAGAGGAAGAGCTAGGTGACCTCACACAAAGGGGTTGACAAATACAGTTTTCTTTAAGGAATATTCTGTTTTACTTCAGAGAGACACTTCTATCTAGACTCTGACAGAGAAACATCTATGAGCACTTTAAGCAGGTATTTAGAGAGAGAGACAAATCTAAGTACTGTAGTAGGAACTGCACCATTTAAACCTTGTTCTTTTAAAAGATTTGTATGGTTCTTGTGATATTGGTTCTGTATTTTATGTTTTACATATTTTGTTTCTATTTTAGTAAAACTCTATTTTTGGTCTGTCTTTGATTTCTTTCTTTTTGCAAGTGGAGTATATATGGTAAAAGCAGACACTGTAGATAAGCTTGAATGGTGATACCAAACTGGAAAAAGGTAAGCATTTTTAATCTGAGGTCTTTTATTACAGTTTTTAAGGGTTCATTTCTGTACACCTGGTTAGGTGCCCATAGGCAAAGATATCTGGCCCCCTGAAGACAGAAATATCTGAGCCTGTGCATTGGGTACTCTAGGAAGAGATTCACAGTTTGAATCCCTCCAAGACTTGAGACCAAAGGTTGATTGAACCCACAAAACAGACAGAAGGGTTACCCTGTTTCTGTAAACTGTTTACAAGACTGCGCTTGGAGGTTGACACTTGGGGAGTAGAAGGCTGACCTGCTGAGTGGGTTTGTGACATCTAGTACTAGATGTAGGAATCTCATATCAAAAGAATCTTTGCAATAGCAAGAGCCACTGAGTGCTTTCATGAGAAAAGGCCTTGCCTCATTCATAGAGATCACCATGAGATGGAAGGGGGGATGCTGGGTGTTTGGGGGTGAGGTTGCAGGAGTGGGGTGGAAGAAGTTATTTGGGAGTACTGCACTAAGGTCAGAGGATAATGAGTTGAAGCAGTTGGCAATGGCCAGTGGGTCGGTGGTAGGGACATTGTTGACAGTTAGTGGGGTGGGGTAGCCAAGATTTGCCATTGAGTTCCTTGTTATTGACCCAGAACTACCGAGCATTCCCCCAGGAGGAGGCAAGGATCGCTTTGTAGTAGCCTTATTTAGCCTGTTTAATGGCCCAAGTGCATCTTTTACAAGCCACTTTATAGGCTTGCATGTCCGCCTACATGCCAGATGCAATTGCTTTACACCAGAGATCATCTCTGTGCTTTAGCTGTTGGAACAGTGCAGGCTTGACCCAGGGGGCATTACGTTTCTTGGATTGCACTTTTGCTAGTGGGGCATAGATGTCACATGCTTTATTAAAAGAACAGGTGAAATAATCAAGGGCTTAATCTATAGTGGGGGCCTGGGAGATGGGGGGCCAGTCCCATTGAGTTAAGTGTTTTCTTAGTTTTGTGAGGCTTGTGGGTCAGAGATGACACCAGGCAACATAGCTTGGTTTGGCTTTCAGCTGAAGACACAACCAGGAAAAGAGGATGGGTGAGTGATCGCTTAGGGAGTCTGGAAGAACCACCAGGTCAGACATTCTATGGGGATGGTTGGTGAGGAGAAGGTCAATCAGGGTGCTAGAGCCATTAGTGGGGTTCACCCTGGTAGGCTGGCTGATCAGCGGGGTCAGATCCAGTGCAGCGAAGGTGTCCCTGGAGTGGGAAGCTGAACTGGCAAGCCAGTTCACATTGAAGTCTCCAACTATGATGTGTTCTGTTTTGGGAGGATACCAGAGATGTAGTTAGCAAGGGATTGTATAGCCGGAGATTGATTTCTTGGGGGGACATATGTGACAATAAGAATTACAGGGGCTCTGGAGTAAGTTTTAATGATAAGGCTTGGGCACCATGGTCTAATGGAGGTATTGGAAGGGCTTGGCATATCATGGAGTCATGGACGTACACAGCACACCCCCCACCACGTTTGCCCATTCTGTCAGCTCTGTGAAGGGTGAAGCCAGGGAGGGCAACCAAAGAGTCAGGTGTTTTTTGGGAGAGCCAGGTTTCTGTCAGTACTAGCACATCTGGCTGATGTTGCAGCATCCAGCAATGGAGACCTGCTGTTTTTTTGGTTAAGCTGCAAATGTCCATTGCAGCTATTCTAAGCCCATGGCGCAATAGGCTAGAGCTGGGTGAGATGGGGCCCGGGTTAGGATGAACATTTCCTGAAATTAGTAGGAGTATGGTAAAGACTCTGAGGCAAGCAAAAGATCATGGCCTTAGTGTCAAGGATAGCTGCTGCCTAGTTATAGTGTGGGCAGTACAAGGGGTGTCCAGGGTGATAAGGGTTGGAAAAGATATGAATGTGATCCAGCATGGAGGGTGATGGTGGCACATGATTGCAGGGAGATATGTGGGAGGGATTGGGGATGCAAGAGAGGTAGTGGCAGTGTGGATGGCAGTCGGTGGTGGTTCGTAGGGGTGGGAGGTGTGAGAAGAAGACCCTTGAGAGGAGGGCTAAGGGGTCAGAGAAGTAGGATAGTAAGAGCGATCAGTAGCAGCCTGGGAGTTTCACGTGACAATGGGTGCCCAGCAAGTGGTGATAAGGGGGCAGTGGCCCAGTGTTGGTATAAGAGGGGCACTTTGATACCCATAATTGTGGTGGTCTGTATGGCACAGCGATAGGGTGACTGACTGTGATTTGTTAGGGTGTAGTAATTTGCTTTAGGAAAGAAGGACCCAGGATGAGAAATGCTTAGGGGGAGAGCAGTGGGAAAAGGAATGCAACCTCCAAGAGTTGTTGCCTTCTAGTGGCTTTGCAGTATATTTTGCAAATGGAAAACACTTAAAAAAAAATTACTGTGGAAGGTCCCATCCCTTCATCCAGATAGTACAACAGTATCCATATGTCACGGTGAGAGTGCAGGGTCCAAACTCTCCATTGAGATAGTACAACACTGTTCATGTGTTACGGTGGGACCCATCCCTCCATCCATGTAGTACAGCATAGTACAACAGTATCCATATGTCATTTCGAACCCTGCACTCTCATCCCTCCATCGAGATAGTACAATACTGTCCATATGTCACAGTGAGAGTGCTGGGTCCTTTGGACCCTGCACTCCCATCCATTCATCCAGGAGGCACAACAGTGTCCACATGTGACAGTGGGAGATCTCCAGATAATACAACAGTGTCCATATAGGACCCTGCATTCCCACCTCTCCATGTAGATAATACAACACTGTCCATATGTCACAGTGGGAATGCAGGGTCCTTCAGACCCTGCACTCCCGTCCCTCCACAAATGCATATAAGTATCTAGCTGTGAAAACAAAGGGGCCTCGGGCCCCTGCGCTTCCACAAATTAAGTTATGAGCAGGCATACCAAAATTGCAATAAATAGTCATAACTGTGTCATCTCAAATAATTTTCACCCCACACGTACAACATAACCTTCTTAGCACCCCACCACATGTACCCAGTACAACAAACTTTCAAACTCCCATGAGAATGTAATTCCAGGCAACTGTAACACTGTTTTTGTACCACAGTTGTGGAAAAACATTTTCAATAGGATTCAAAAAATTACAGCTGTACTGTTCATGAGGTGGTGTGGAAAAATGGCAATCTCAAAAATCTGTATAAAAACAGAAAAAACTGGCAACGTTATGAGTGTGTGTTGAAACTACGCAATGCACGCTTGTAATGTGGTCATTTTTTAAAAATTTTTCATCAAATTTTTAACACTGGTGTTATGGGACCTCCCTCATAAATAGTGTAACTGTGATTTTGTTAATCCATTCCAAAAGTTGATTTTGCACCGCGATTGCGACATTCTGCACCACAGGTGTGAAAACACATTTTGGGCAGGATGCACAAAATGACAGCTGTACTGTTCATGAGGTGGTATGAAAAACGGCTATGTTGAAAATTTGGAGTCAAAATATTAAAAATTGGTGAAGTTACAAGTGTGTGTGCAGAAACTGCACGACGCACCCTCGTAACTCAGTCATTTTTGAGAATTTTTTCTCCAAATTTTCAACATAAGCTTTTTGGGACCCCACCTCATAAGCAGTGATACTGTCATTTCTTGAATCAATCCCAAACAGTGATTCTGTGTAGCAACCATGAAATCACCTTTTGGGACCGAGAAACAAAATGACAGTGTCAGTGTTCATGAGGTGGGGTTCCAAGAACCCCATATTGAAAATTTGGTGCAAAAATTATTAAAACTGACCAAGATATTTACATAAGTTGACCGCTCCATTAACTCCCATTATGCGGCTTACCTTGCTTCCTCAGATCGCAGTTCTGCTTTGAAGAGTGCAGACATGTCCCAGACCAGAGAAGATCACCAATCCCAAACTCCAGAGGGTAAGTATGGGTGAGGTGGGTGCAGGCAGGTTGGCGCACAGAGGGAGGGTGGAGATGGAGGAGGGGGAGTGTGGAGATGATGATGGACCATTTTCTTTTTTCAGTTTTTTTTAATATAAAAGACTACTGGGATGGTTTTCTATATTAACAGGATAATTTATTAAAAAAATAAATATGGGCACACTGGGGAGGGCTCCCAGTTTTCCAGATGAGTCGGGGGGGCATACATGATAACGACTGGGGGATTGGGCACCCTCCTCGGCAGTGAAAGTGTCAGTGGATGGGGCAGATGATGCATTTTTGAAAATGGCCATTAATGTTAACATTTTTTTTTTGACAGTCCATATTTCAAAAACCACAAAACCCAGTCACACAAAACTAGCAAGTCAAGAGACTTACCCCTGGAGATTATGCATGCCTAATTCACTGAACAATTCCAGAGTTATTAACATTCAAAAATGAAACAACTTGGTTTCATTTTTGCAAGCAGACTCATTTTCGTAAATGGTCCATTTTTGAGCTAAACACTTTACTTTTCCCATAGGAAATAATGTGAAAGTTAAAACTTGAATGAACTTTTGAACATATTAATATTTTTTTCACCAAACCTTCACAAAGTACATCTGTAACCCAAGGGCTTTCTACCCTGAAAATTTCATCCCACAACACAAAGTAATTTCTAAGCTCCAGGATGACAAAGAAATGTCAAAAAATCCCAATGCTGCTATTGTTTAGCACTTTAAATCTCAGAAACCGCTTCACAGATTCCCACCAAATTTGGCAGGTCAAGATACCTATACCTAGAGATTGTGCTGCCAACTTTCATGCAACTCTTTTTAATAATTCCAAAGTTATTAACCCTCAACATTTGAACTTTAACATAGAAGTGCATTTTCACCCTACCTATACTGGTGCAAATGTATAGTATAATATATATATATATATATATATATATATATATATATATATATATATATATATATATACATATATATACACACACACACACACACACACACACACATATATATATATATACACATACTGTATATATGTATATACATATATATATATATATATATATAGTTTGAGTATATATATATATATATATATATATATTCAGGGCAATTGCACAGAACAGACACCCCATCGGCTTCTTGGGCACCCTCTTACCTTGGGAAAAGGGACTCTCTGTGCATCACATCAAAGCACATGGCTTATTTGGCACCCCCTTCCCTGTGAAAAGGGACTCTTTGTGTCTCTCTACAGTCCACTGCTTATATCTTAACCACTATATGCAATACAGTTTTTCACTGTTTTTGACACAAGAGACCAGCAATTAATGCTACCTGTTCAACATATGAATGTAATTAGAGGTGCATATACCGTACATAAAAACAACTAAATATGCACCATAACATGGTGAAAATATTCATTTAACTCCTAGGATTTGTAGATATAACAAAACCTCATATCATTGGTCACAATCCCATCTTAGACTGACTGGTAGAAAGATATGAAATGAGAAGAGAGAAAGAAATAAGAAATGAAATCCTCAGCTGGGACTTGAACTATTCAAATCAATCAATCAAGTTTATTTTATACTGGAAAAGGTATGTGAGCTAAAATGACCATTTTCACAAACATCCTGTTTGACAAATGGTTACTAAGATAAAAGATAACTAATATACATAGTACACAGAACATTGTATATACAAGAAGTGAATTGCATTATATACAGTACAATGGAATACGCTACCAGTCATGAACAAAAATTACAAGCAAATTGCATAAATACATACATGAATAGAAGCAGTCAGGTATACAGGAATTCCAAAGTAGACATTTGAAACAGAGGAGCATGGTACAGTAATTACTGGCTGTTCTGAGACTACAAAAGTGATCAGGATACAAAAACACTAATGAAGTAAGTATAGCTGGATATAATTGGGTATACAGTCAGAAGAGATGCAAGTCACAAGTGGGGTGCCTCAGGGATCAGTCCTGGGGCCCGTCCTCTTCAACATCTTCATTAGTGACCTTGCAGATGGACTAGAGGGTAAGGCTTGTCTGTTTGCCGATGACACCAAGATCTGCAACAGAGTAGATGATCCAGATGGGGTGGGCAGAATGAGAAGAGATCTGGATAAACTAGCAAAATGGTCAGAAGAGTGGCAACTGGGATTTAATGCAAAGAAGTGCAAGATCATGCACATAGTGAAGAGAAACTCTGAAGCCACCTATAGGCTGGGAGGGGAGTTGCTAGCAGTCTCAAAGGAAGAAAGAGACTTGGGCATCATCATCATCACTGATGACTTGAAATCATCCAAGCAGACCTCTAAAGCAGTGGGTAAGGCTAGAGGGGTGTTAGAGTGTATTAGTAGGGGTATCACAAGTCGTAAGAGGGAGGTAATAATCCCCCTTTACAAGACACTGGTTAGGCCCCATCTGGAGTACTGCGTGCAGTATTGGAGGCCACACCTTCACAAGGACATTAACCAAATTGAGGCAGTCCAGAGAAGGGCAGCCAAAATGGTGCAGGGACTGCATCAGAAGACATATGAGGACAGATTAATAGAGCTCAATATGTATACCCTTGAGCAAAGGAGGGAGAGAGGTGATATGATCGAGGCATTCAAACACCTTAAGGGCATTAACTAGGTGAAAGAGTCTAACATGTTTAAATATAAGAAAATAGCAGGACAAGAGGACACAAGTATGAGATTAGAGGGGGCCGATTAAGGAGGAATGTAGAAATTCTTTTTCACAGAAAGGGTAGTGGATGCATGGAATGGCTTACCTCAAGAAGTGGTGGCTATGAATATAGTGCAGGGCTTCAAACAGGCATGGGATAGGCATAAGGGAGCAATACAAATGAGTATGAATAGATAGACCACTGACAGAGCAAAGGCCGATGGCACATTTATAAGGTAGAAAAAGAAATGGGCAGACTGGATGGGCCTTGCGGTCCTTATCTGCCATCAACTTCTATGTTTCTATGTGTCTATAGCCTGTAATGCAGGACAAAATGTGACAGGTATAGAGTGTTCGGAGAAAGGGGGAGTAGAGGAGGAAGATGGAGAACCTCAGTGGGAGAGTTAAGGGGTAATGGAGGGTGTTGGAGGTGGGAGCAGATCAGAATTTAGGTATCACAGAGGGTGATGGCACAAATGCCAGAGAGTTTTGTAAGGAGGTGATTCTTAAGGGATCTTTGAAAGGCATGGGCACTGTTTCAGGTAAGTAGAGTGGTAGGGAGCTGGTTATAGAGCTTTGAGCCCTTGTAGGTGAAGGAATTTTGAGCTAGAGAAGTGTGGAAAAAAGGAATAGGATATGCTGCTGGAGGCTCCTCTGGTCAGGTGGGTAGGAGCAGATTTGGGGAACATAGAGGTCATGCTGGGTGGAAGTTTGTCCAACTGAATATTGTGGAGGAAGGACAAGCTTTTTGGGGTGAAAAGCCAGTCAAGTGTCCTGTACAGGGTGCAGTGGTGCGCTTTCCAAGGGAGATCTGTTATGACGTGGACTATACAATTGTAACTAGGTCTGAGTTTGCAAAAGAGTTGAGAATTTACAGGAGGGGTGTAGATGATGGAGCCATAAGCCAACAGGAGTAGAAGAAGGGAGTTAGCAAGTCTGAATCTTGAGTCAGGTATAAGGAACTTTCAGATCCTGCAGAGAAGCATTAGCTTCATGTGGATCTTGCTGATCACGTTAGACATGTGGAGGCTGAAGGACAGATGGGTATCGAGAAGGATACCTAGGTATTTAAATTCTGATACCAGTTCTGTGTTATTCCCAAGGTGGTCCAAGAGGTTACGGTTGGAGTTGAATAATTTCCTGGGACTGGAGAAAACCATGTATTTAGTTTTCTTTGAGTTATGGACCATGCCTTTGTTGGAGAACCAGGTGTGAAGCTTCAGGAAGTACATTTGCAGGCATGAGTGCATAGCTTCTGGGTTTTTGTTGCTGCAATAAAGTGCTGCATCATCTATGTAGAGTACTATTTTGGTGCTGGAGCAGACTTCAAGGAGTTTGTTAATGAAGAGTGTGAAGAGGAGGGGGCACAACATGGAGCCCTGGGGTATACCATATTTAATTGGGCATTCTGAGGAGATGTGCCCATCAATGTTGGTTACCTGAGATTTACAGGTAAAGGACTAGTTTGGTGCTGGAACAGACTTCAGGGAGTTTGTTAATGAAGAGTGTGAAGAGGAGGGGGCCCAAAATGGAGCCCTGGGGTACACAATATTTAATTGGGCATTCTGAAGAGGTGTGCCCATCAATGTTGATTATCTGGGATCTACAGGTAAGATAGATCCTGAACCATTTGACAGTATCAGATGAGAAGTGGAGGTCAGTAAGGGTGGTCAGGCGGAGTTTGGGATCGACAAGGTCGAATACCTTAGTTAGGTCCACGAAAACAGAGCACGTGTATAGACCATTGTCAATGGCTCTATAAATGTCCCCAGTAAACTTGACTAGTGAGGTCTCTATACTGTGGGCAGCTCTGAAGCCATGCTGGGCACCAGTGAGAATGTTGTAGCTGTTGAGAAAGGATGTGACTTGGGAGTAGACTACCTTTTCCAGAATCTTGGTGAGGGGGCAAGGAGGGAGATTTGCATATAGTTACTAACTTCAGTTCTGGAGCCAGATTTGAAGAAGGGTTTGACAATGGCTATTTTCCAGATCTGGGGAAATGAGCCAGTGCAAAGGGAGAGGTTAAGGATGTTGGTGAGTGGAACCGCTAGGGGGCAATGGTGAGTTTAAGGCATTTGTAATCAGTTCGGTCTGCTCTTTTACTTGGACAGGGGTTGTTTGAGTGGATGAGTTTAATAGTGTCAGTGAGAATCAGAGCCTGAAAGTAGAAATTTGGTATGTTCCTTTGGTGATTAGAGGGGGAATGGGGGGGGGGTGATTCTGCATAAATTTGGTGGGGTGAGAGGTGGGAAGGCTTGTATTTATTCAAGTCCCTGAAGAAATTGTTAAACAAGTTGGCTAGAGCAGAGGGGTCACTAGTAAACTGATTGCCATGACTGAGGGTGATAGGTTCAGCTTTCCTGATCCTACCAAGGAGGCTGTTCAGTGTTTCTTAGAGTTGCCTGGGATTGGTATTGTCTCTGAGCTGTGTGCTGTGGAGAAAATTAACCTTAGCTGACCTTACAGCCGCTTTGCACATTTTCTGAAGGGTTTTGTATAAAGTGAGTAAAGTGGGGTCACTGTGTTTCCTGAAGTTGGTCCAAGCCCTGTCTCTGTCCCTCATTTGTTTGAGGATGTCGGGGGTGATCCATTCACAGATGCAGCCGTGGACCCAAATTTTGTTTAGATGAGTGAATGTATCACATACCCCTGTAAAGATAGCTGTGAACTGGTCAAAAACAGCATCAATATTGACCATGGAGGAAATAAAAGATGAGTCGACCTGGTAAAAGGCATTAATAATTTCAGCGAGGGCGCTATCAGGTAATCGTCTCAAGTAGATGAAGTTAGGAGGGGGTTTGGAGGAATGCGTGGACCATTGGCAATAGATGGCACAGTGGTCACTTTGGCAGTCACAAAATGTCCCAGAATTGAGGATTCTGGCAGGATTGGAGACAATGATCCAGTCTATGATCAACTGGGAGCCAGTTTTGTAGTTAGTCATAGTTGGGGAGGAAATAATTTGGCGTAGCCCAAGGTCTGAGATGACATATTTTGTATGATCAGTATGGCCAGAGGACCAATTTATGTTAAAATCCCTTAGTAGAATCCACTCCCTGTTGGGGGAGGGGGGTTTGATGCCAAGAAGGGAATCAAAGTCGGATGAGGGGATACCGAGTGGGAAATAAGTGGTGGTGATAGTAAGGGTTTTGTTATCACCTAAAAGAAAGTGGATGGAGAGGGACTCAAGCTTAGAATAGCTTAAAATGGGATTGAATTTCATGAAAGAATACTTTCTAGCCACATAGAACATGCAGCCTCCAGCTTTCCTCCCAGGGCTGTCCTTCCTGAGAGAGAGGAAGACATCAAGCTTGATTATCCTGCAGGAAATTTTATCTGAGAGCCAGGTCTCAGACAGTACAATAATTTTGAATTAATTAACTTTAACCCAGGCCTGAAAGGCATCATTCTTGGTGAGGAGGCTTTGCATGTTGAGGTGGATGATGTTAATGTATTTATTACCCTTGCCAAGGTTACTCACACCAAGCTTACTAGAGGCATTGAGGCTTGTGGGAGGAGCCAAGTTGGCAGGGCTGGGGTTTGGGTGACCAAGCCCCAAGAGGAGTAGGAGGAAAAGGATGGTTCTGGTGCATTTGGTGTTAAGGAAGCAGGGCCTTTTCTTCTGGAGATGGGAGGGTTTAATAATGCAGATATTGAGACTACACAGGTTCCGCAAGAAACAGAAGGGAAGGTGGAGGAGGGAATGGGATGGGCTAAGAAGCAAGAAGTAGGGGAGGGGGGAAGCACTGAGTAAGAAAAGTGACAATGGAGGTGGGGGAGAGGTGGAGGAGGAAAATGGGGAAGGAGAGACATGTGCAGTGGATGACGGCTGGAAGGGGGGGACAGGGGGAGGGGTGGAGGAATGAAGGGAGGCAGAGAACAGAAGTAGTAGTAAGAGACAAGATTCCTGGGGTGAGTGGGATTGCAAGAAAAGAGCAGAAGGAAGGTGAAGGGAAACAAGAAGTGGTAACAGACATGATGAGATGCTTGGAAGGAGAGGTAAGAGGGATGAGAGACTAGCATGGAGATACTGTCAGAGACTAGAGTGGAGACAGTGAATAAAGCATACATAAAAGACAAGAAAAGATAGCAAGTGTGGTTGCAAGGGGGAGCAAATGGCAAGGAGTGAGGCAGTGAAGCATAGGAAAGCTTAAGGGAATTAAAGGTCAAATACCCAATTGTCCTGCTATGGTAGTCTTGTGGTTAAGGACACAGACTATGGTTGGGAGGGTTGAGGGCTTGAATCCCAAGGTGCTAAGTGGTTAGATATGAGGCAGAATAGGCAGGTATGAATAGCAACAGACAATGGGGAGGTACTTTATATTAGGGGAACTGTTCTGGTTGTGCTACCAGCTGCACCACCAAGGCAATTAGAAACTGAGCCATCCCAGAATACATTACTTTTTCTCCAGTGCACAACCTGGTGCTACACAGATGATTACATTTTCAATCACAAGCATGAAGTGTGCACATTTATGGCCCCATGATAGCAACCCTCCACACACCAGCTCAGCTTCCCACTGTCTGACAGAAGCAAGGATTGTGCTGCTTATTTGCCCTATAAAAAGGCAGCATGCTCCTTCTTCCCTTCAGATGGTGAGTGGCCAGGGTGGTGTGTGGAGGGCTGTCACTCCCCATTGCTTCACCATGGAACTGAGATTCTGGTAAGGGTGACCGGGGGGTTAGTGGTGCTGTGAGAGGGAGAGGGCCACTAGACACCATTGGGACATGGGCTGAGGGGGTTCAGAATAACACTATTCAGGAATGGGACTGGAACTGTGTTGCTGGGGGGACATTACTTGCCATAGACACTCCGCATGTTAGTGGTGGGCTGGTGTGGAGTGGGGGGATTGTTAAACTGGGTTGGGTTTTCACTGGCACGGGTCTGGGGATTGGACAGGTGGATTAACTGCTGGACACCGGGGAGAATCTTCTTTTATTAATTGGGCAAGGCATCAGGTAGGCGGTGACCACTAGACACCAGTTACAAATGGATGCTGCATATGTTAGTAAGCAATATATGGCTAGTAGCTTTCCAAAGGGGTTAGCAAATTCAATATTTTTAGTGGTTAGCATTTTTATGGGCTCAAAAATCACATCATGGGCAGGTACCCAGTTGACTAGTATGAATCAAAATGTAACAAAACCAACTGTTTTACTAGCCATTGGCCACCTGACTGATTTGTCCCATAAATGCAAGTATAGATTCCAGAAAGGTCGACACTACTGGCTTCAGATAACCTAAATGTCACAAAATAGGTTACCATATAAGTGACTTACAGACAAAAGAGTTGGCTTAGTCTTGGGTGCAAAGTCTCAAGTTGGTACAAATATGTTCAACTAAGCTTGGAAAAGTATGAACTACAAATCTTTTGCAGGTATCTAGAGAAGAGTTGGAAATATAAAAACTATCAAAGCAAAAATGAAAACTTACTAGGTCAATTGCGACCTAGAGACTATTGCAAACTCTCAATTTTCCAACTGTTTCACTGCAAATAACAATGTTAGCTATAAATACAATTTAGATGTGCTTGTCGATCCCCCCTGAGAACGATTGTTGTCCAGTACAAATCTGAGTTGTTTGATAGTCAGGTCCTTGTGGCAAAGTACATAGATCAGCTCACATTGACCCAAATTGCCTCAGTGCAAGTAGAGAAAAAGAAGACTAGCTCCATGTACTTTGGCACTGTCCATGGTTTGACAAGGCCAGGAAATACTGGTTAAGCCAGTTCTTAAAGCACTGGGAAGATCAGGACAAAATAATACTTACTAGTATATTGCTGCACATTGAAGATGACCTCACCATAAAAAGACTGGCAAACTTCTTTAAGACAGTCAACAAAATTAGGAAAAAATAATAGAGATCGACACAAACAATAGTAACAGAACTCCAACTTACGACTGGACTCTGGACTTATGTGTCCCACCTTCTGAATATGCACACTGTAATCTAAACCCTTACAGATGATTCACAAATTAAGTAGACTTTCTCTACTCACCCAGAGCAAGAGTACATATCTGTTCTGGGTTTCATTATCATGCTATTTTATTTTTCTAATTTTTCAGTTCATTAAATTGTAACAGGTTTGCTATACATAGTTTTAAAAGAATATCTATTTAGTGATGCTGTATAAGGTATAATCTGAAACATTTTCTTATCTCTTATTCTGAATCTTTTAAAAATGTGTATTTTGTAATACTTTTACATGACATTGTAAAGACTACTTTTAACGTCAAACAATAAACTTACTTACTACCCTGATTTGTCCCATCCTGGTCAGAAGGGTAATGGAGGGGTGAGGGCATGGGAATTAGGGTTTTTATATACCTGTTTTTAATATGTAGACCATACCATTGATGCGAGTCCCTGTACATGCACACTGTCCTTGGGTCATGATGGTAGGGGATGTGATAGGATTGTTGGGAACTAGATGTATGAACCCTAATAGCATACTGTATTTCTAAACTTAGTGGTCATTCTGTTTACAACCTTGTTAGTACGTTTCCAACCTTTGTTGACTTTGAGTTTTGTGTGGCAGCAACCCTAAAGAACATTATCATAGTTTGCTTTCCATAAATCCAGACTAACAGTAGCATTAAGTCAAACATGTAGATTTATACTGGATGTGAAAAGAGAGGTTCACCTTTGTGAACTTTATGCTCAGATTGACTGGTTACCCAAAGATCTGCATATCTAGTACTTTGAAGAAACATCGATCTGGAAACTTTTAATGGGCTAGATTACTGGGAAGTTAAATACCATAGTAATAACATGTTCAGGTGTCTACAATACCAGGTTAACAATTAACTTTCAACTGGATTTGTCCTGCTATATAGAACTAACTTGGAAAATACATTTTTGTGAGATACAAGGCTACTAAAACATGGAATTCCTAGCCCAGAATGTCACAAACAGTCAGTATTTGAGACAATTTATGAGTGGTCTTAAAATGCATTTGAATGACCTCAAAATCTGTAATTGTTTTAAATGGTTATTGTACTGACTTTCAGTAACTGTGTTCAGTCTTACTGTGTAAGCTTGGCAAAGAACATTTACTGTATATTGTATTTATGTCACATGGTTTGTATAAGGTTACTTCCCTAAAAACTAAACTAAAAATGAAATGTTCTTTCTTTTTAAGAAATGTGTGCAGTAACTCCATTTACTCATGACCTTCAAAATCTTGAACAAAGCTTGCATAATTTTCACAGGACCCTTTCCAGTCTGTGAAAAGCCAGAAGGTCTTATGCTGAAGGTGAAATGAGGTGTTTGGTACCACAAGCCCCTTATTTTTTGGGCACACTCGATGGATCACAGGTTCTCTTCCGCCATCATTTTCTATGTTTTTCTCATGGGCAATGTAACCATTTGTTCCTTTGAACTGAAAGCTGATAGTCCAGCTGAGGTCAAACCCCTAGGTAGCACTGCACAATGTGCAGAGGTAGAGAGCCATACATGCATACGAACATACAAAATTGCCAGCAGATACAGGCCGTATGGTCTATCTAGTCTGCCCAAGTGTGCAGCACTTCAGACCATTAGACTGCAGCTGCCCCCCCATTAACTCTTCCCTTCCCCAACTGCCTCCCAATATGTACTTTCCCCTTGAATTTGTCCCACCCCTCTCTTGAAGCACCCCACAGTCTGCACTGATATGAGTTGCTCAGGCAGTGCATTTCACCCTGTTACCACTCTTTCAGTGAAGTAGTGCCTCCTCCTTTCCTTCATGAATCTGTCCCCCTTTAACTTCAGGGAGTGTCCTCTGGAATGTTTTCCATTCCGGACAGTGAACCCATCCTGGAAGCCTACTTTGTTCATCCCTTTCAGGTACTTGAAGGTCTCGATCATGTCCCCTCTCTCTCTCTTCTATCTTCCAGAGTATACATGTTGAGCTCTTTTAGTCTTTCCTCATATGTCCAGTCCCCCAACTCCTGGATCATCTTTGTTGCTCTTTGCTGCACTGTCTCCAGTAGTTTTATATCCCTTTTCAAGTACGGGTGCCAGAACTGCATGCAGTACTCCAACTCCAAGTGCCACCTCACAAGGAACCTGTACTGGGGCAATATGACTTTGCAACATCTGGATGTAACTCCCCTTGCTATGCACCCTAGCATCCTGTTAGCCTTAGCTGCTGCCTTCCTACACCGGGCCAAGTGGTTGAATTCCCCAGTCACCAGCACTCCCAGATCCTTCTCCTCATTGGATGTGGACAGTGTCTTTTTTTCCTTTTTCTTTATTCAGTTGTTTAACCAGGGTAGCCTTGATACCAACCATCCAGTAGCTGTATCCTGGGTTTTTGGCTACAAAATGCATCACCTTGCACTTCTCGGCATTGAACCCAAGCTGCCAGGTGTGCAACCACTCCTCGAGTCTTGCCAAGTCCACCTGCAGTAATTTGCCACCCTCCTCCCCATCCACCTCAGCACAAATCTTGGTGTCAATGGTGAAGAGTCTGATCTTATTCTTGATCCCAACAGCTATGTCTGGAATGAAAATGTTGAACAGGACTGATCCCAGTACTGGTCCCTGTGGGACACCACTTGTCACTGCCCTGGGCTCTGATGCTCCTCCCCCCACAACTACCCTCTGCTGCCTGTCCCTCAGCCAGTTTTCTACCCATCAGGCTAGCTTCCACCCTATACCAAGACTTCTCAATTTGCAGGACAACCTTCCATGTGGCACTGAATCGAAGGCCTTGCTGAAATCCAGGTAGACTACATCTACTGCATGGCCCTCCTCCAGCACCCTTGTGACCCAGTAAAAAAAATCAACCAAGTTTGTCTGACAGGATCTGCCAGCGATGAACCCATGCTGTCTGTCGTCTTACAGATCATTATCCACAAGAAACTGCACCAGCCTTTCTTTGAGGATAGATTCCATTAGTTTCCCCACAATTACCATGTAATTGCCATGTATCAGCCCAACCATAGATAGTGAATCCCAAACCCATACGTCCAGCATGTAGTGGGTTCATAGTAGTCATTTTGATGTCTTGATACATGCCCTTTATTGTGCATCCCAAGGATGGTGATTCATACAGCCTGTTGGGTGCCTACATATACAAGTTCAAGTTCAAGTTTATTAACAGGAAAAATCTCCATTGAGCAGGCTCATTTACAAGGAGGTCCTGATGCAGTCAACATTGCACACGTCATAAGTAACAGAGAGTACACAAGATTACATATGCCACATTGAAAATATGGAAACTAAAAGGAGAGTACAAAAGTTCCCAATAGAGTCTGACATCACAAGTTGACTAATACAAGGAAAGGTAACATGGTGACTTGACGGATGGGTAGCTAAGCAAAAGTGCTTGACTTTTATCTTAATTACAAATGGCAGCTAGCTTGATTAAGGCTTGATTAAAGTTAAATTTAGTGAGGAAAGCACTGGGATATGGACATGGGTGGAAGGGTTTGCCCAGAAGTAGTTAGCATACAGAAGAGTGCAATATGAGAGGCGGGACATTGTGGGGGGGAGAAATGTGGGTGGAGCTGACTGTAGAAGGAAGGTAGGGGATAAGAGGAGATGGTGAGAGGGGGAGGTGGATAGAGGTGGAAGTGGGGAGTGAGAGTGGAAGGTTGGATAGTAGGGGATGGAGGAGAGAGTGGGAGGGATTAGGCAGATAGAGGTGGGGGAGAAGAGTGAGAGTGGAGGATTTAGGGGCCAGTGGATTTGAGGTGAAGGTGAACAATGGGATAGTAAGGTATGTGATAGGCTGATAAGGTGGGGTGAGGCAGATAGAGGTGGGGGTGGGTAGTGGGATGATGGAATAAAGGTAGGTAAACAGGGAGGGGGTGATGGGCGAGGGCATGGGTGAATGTAGAGGGTGGGAAATACTGATTGGAAGTGGGTGATTTGAGACTTAATAAGGGATGGGGTGGTGACTGACTCTTACTGGCAAGAACAGGTATCGTTAAATTTGCTGACGATCAGTTTCTTGAAACTGTTTAGAGGAATTAAGTTTTGAAGTTTAAAGATGGCTTGGGCTTTGTTCCAAACAGCTGGAAGGGCACAGTTTATAGACATACACCATCACTGAAATGGGAGCAGGAGCCTGGAATATCTAGCATAATATAGGAGTTTTTTACACAATGGGTACAGACAGGCCATTTGCTGAAAGAGAAGTGATATACAAGGGGGGAGCTTTGACAGGAGAGCTTTGTAAGTCCAGGTAAGGGAGCGTATGAGATCTCCGGTGGTCAAGGAAGTCCAGCCCATAGAGGCATATAAGACACAATGGTACAATGGTGGGCATTAGAAATGAAGTGTATTGCCATATGGCAGAGTATGTCCAGTTGGTGTAGTAGGGAGTTTGAGCAGTGACCATACAGTATGTCTGCATAATCGAGGAGTGGGATGAAGGTCGTCTGGACCACGAATAGCCTGGCATCTGTTGTAAAGAGAGATTTGTTCTTGTAGAAGAAGCCAATTCTCTGTCAAAGTTTTGTTGTTAGGGCAGTGATACGGGCAGAGAATGTTAGGTGCTAGTCTAATTCACAATCTAAGTATTTAAATGATTTGACTACCACAAGGTTGTCATCAAGGACAGTTCTGATAGGGGGCAGGCAGACAAGTGTATTTGTGACAGCAGATTGGTGGTTGGAGTGGAAGTACATTACTTTTTTTTAGCATTTAAGAGTAGTTTGAATTGTACAGAGCTATATTGTAGCAGATCGAATTTGGATGGGAGATCTACGCAGGCTTAGGCTGCTGATGGTCTGGATAGGTATATAACCATGCCATCTGCGAACAGGTGTAGTTTTGCTTTAGTGATGTTATCTCCAGTGGTATTTATATAAATATACCTCCCCATCACAAATAGCAAAATATTATCCTTAATATTTAAGTATATAAAAAGTTATTTCAACTACCTTTGAGTAGCATACAGATTTTGAAAACCTTTGAGCAGCACATGGATTGTAAAAATCTTTGTGAAGCAAATAGATTTTTAAAACCTTCATGCACTATGTACATTTTCAAAACATTCACAGATACCTTGTATGTGAATATTAAAAACCACCATGCAGCATGTATATTTTGGAAACCATTGAGCAGCATGTAGAGTTTCAAAACCATCTTGCAGCACAATGAGTTTTACAAAGGCTTTACAACCTTATGAAGATTCTAAAAATTGGGTAACCCGGGAGGTAGGCGCATGAGGAAGGGCACCATCCATAATGGTGACTCCTTCCCGGCGCAATCCCTCACAGTGATGGGAAGGGTAGTGTGACTGGATGAGGCTGTGGGCAAACTGGGCAGCAGGATGTTGCTATGCGTATGCATGCAGGGGAGTGGGAGCGAGCCCGGCAAGCGTGGGCTGTGAGGGGGTTGAGAGGCTGTAGGGGGTGGCGCTATGGTGGCTGGCTGAGCTGCATAGTGGCGTCTGGGTTTGGCAAGTGGTTGCGGTGGAAGAGGTACCAGGTTCGGGTCTGGGCGCTGGTGTGATTTTATCACGTCCTGCATGAACATTTTTTCCTGTTACTCCCCAACATGCACTCCCACGGAGTTGGAGAGAATCCTGGCAGATGGGTGCGGGAGGCAAAGCCCCCATGATGAGGGAGGTGTCAGGGTTCAGCCCCCCCACAGAAAGCAGTAAAATATTGTCCTGGCATCATTGTCCTGAGGTGTGTGTTGTCAGAGTGCCGAAAATGTTTTCGGCACTCTGTCTGAGTGATAATGGAAATCGCCTTTAGGCATTCGCCATTATCACATAAACCCTAAAAATTGTGGCAAAGTGCAAAACCCATCTTGCAGCATGAAGCTTTTAAGAAATAATTCATACCTTATGAAGATTTTGAAAACTGTCTGGCAGCACGATCACTGTCATACAACATGAATATTATAAGACGTAATTCATAACTTCATAAAATCTTTGAAAATCATTCCAAAGGGCAAAAAACTATCATGCAACATGAATATTTTAAAAAACGTATTTAAAATATTCATCATACATGTTTATTTTACAGAAAAAAATACAATTCATGGAGGAATCCTGTGTGAAGATTTTTATTTTTTTATCAAAGTAATTACTCTTAAGTAATTAAAAGAATACATTGTGTAGCTTGTACTAACCCTCTCTCACACACACTAAACTGTCACCCTCAACTTTTACCAAATTAAAAAGTTATCTTACCTTAAAGTTTTTGTTCATATCAAACTTTAGCATGAAAAAAGCCTACATGTAGTTTTAACTATTTTTCTCAGAGAGTTTTCTGAATATGCATGCAAGACCACTTTACCTCAATTAACTTAAAAAATAATTCATTTTTTAACACCTCCCCCAAAAAGGACCTATTCCTATATGAGATCTACAAAATCTGTAAGATTCATACATCCACCAGAGGCAACCAGAACTCACAGCAAGGCCCAGAGCAAGAAGGCAAGGGCAAAGAAACCTAGCTTGGTGAGCAAGTAGGTCATTAAAAAGGTAAGGAGGAAAAGTGCTGCCTTAAGGAGGTACAAAAAAACAGGGAGGAGCACCTGAAGGAATTGAAGGAGGTGACAAGGGCAGTAAGGGCAGCCAAGGCATCTAAGGAGTTCAGGCTGGCACAGGGCATTAAGAAAGGGAAGAAGGACTTCTTCAGGTACATCAGGAAGAAAAGGATCTGCAAGGACCATATAGTAAAGATTAGGAAGGGGTAGGGTGGGTAGAAGCAGGGGGTGATAAGGCAGCAGCAGCGTTAAATGATTACTTCTGCTTGGTATTTACTAAGGAGAAAGGGGGGGTTGATACCTAAGGGGGGAAGGATGGCAGAAACAGAGGGGGAGGGGGTGATGGATGGGGAAATCACAGAGGGCAGGGTTTTGGAGGGTTTGAGGGCACTGAGGGAGAATAAGATGCCAGGCCCAGATGACATCCACCCCAGGGTACTGAAGGAGCTGGCAGAGGTCCAGGTGGGATATTTGGCAGATCTATTCAATGCCTCACTACACTCAGGGTGTGTACCTCAGGATTGGAGGATGGCTCATGTGGTTCCCCTCCACAAGAGCAGCACCAAGGATGAACCGGGGAACTACAGACTAGTGAGTCTCACATCCATCATGGGTGAGCTGATGGAGACTATCCTGAAGCAGAGGCTGATGTCCCTTCTGGAGGTCAAAGGGCTACAGGACAGCAGACAGCATTGCTTCATAAGTGGCAGATCCTGCCAAACCAACCTGATGGAGTTCTATGACTGGATAACTAGACAATTAGATGGGGGCCACGCAGTGGATATCTTGTAACTGGACTTCAATAAGACATTCAACTTGATGCAGCATGGGATCCTGGGAAGTAAGTTAGAAGGCACTGGAATGGGTGCAAAGCTGGTGAGATGGGTAGGGAACTGGCTTCAGGGAAAGCAACAGAGGGTGGTGGGTGGGGAGCTCTCATCCCCAAGGGTAGTAACAAGCAGTGTTCCACAGGGCTCATTGCTGGGGTCAGTGTTGTTTGGGACATTCATTGCAGACACGTCATTGGGCATTAACAGTAAGAACAGTCTCTTTGCTGACAACACCAAGATGGGAGCAGTAGTGGACGACTTGGGGGGTAGGGGTTGCAGGATGATCTGGCAAAGCTGGAAACCTGGTCAGACACCCAGCAACTGGAGTTCAATGCCAAAAAGTGCAAGGTGCTGCATTTTGGGGCAAAAAAACAAGGAGGAGTTACCAGCTGGGGGGGAGTGCAGCTAGCCAGGACAGAGGAGGAGAAGGATCTGGAGGTGCTCATTATGGGGTCAATGAATAACTTGGCACAATGTAGGAAGGCAGTTGCAAAGGCCAACAAAATGCTGGGTTGCATTGCAAGGGGTATATTCTTGAGGAGGGGTGAGGTGATTCTGCCACAGTATAGATCATTAGTTAGACTGCACCTCGAGTACTGCATGCAGTACTGCTGCCCGTGTCTGAAGAGGGACATTAAGCTACTGGTGGGGGACACAGCACAGGGCGACAAAGATGATCCAGGAGCTGGGGGACTTACCATACGAGAGGAGGCTGAGTGAGTTGAACATGCACTCGCTGGAGGAGAGGAGGGTTGGGGGAATATGATTGAAACCTTCAAGTACACGACAGGAATAAACAAGTCAAGTACAGAGGGACTGTTCAAAGTAAGGGATTGGAGGGACACCCAGGGCCATGATATAAGACTGAAGGGAGGAAGGTTCAGGAGGGAGATTAGGAGACACTTTTTTACAGAGAGGGTGGTAGCTAGGTGGAACACATTACTGGTGGAAGTGATATTCATTAGAACAGTGGGCTGCTTTCAAAGGGGCTGGGACAAGGTAAGGGGTAGGGTTAAGGGAGGGGAAGGGGCAGCTGCAGTATAAGGGGTACTAGCTGCACATTCGAGCAGACTTGATAGACCACTAGGCCTTTATCTGCTGGCAAATTTTGTATGTTTGTATGTTCATGACTCTTTGCCATTTTTTTAGCTATCTGAGGGCAAACATTTAGGTATCTAAAGGGGTAAAAATACATAATTGCATCTCTTAATATTTCCAAAATTGAAAAATGGGTCTTTATGAAATGTGGGGGTTAAGCAACCCTAGGACTGAAAAGTTAGATGCTAAATGTTGCAGTCCTAGGGTCTAAAATGGGTGAGATATAAGACTCTAAAAATGGCAATTTTTTAAAGACATACCAACATAACCCTAATATAGAGGTGCTACCATGCAGCAATCTATCTGTCTGCCTGCCTGTCTGTCTGTCTGTCTAGCTATGTAGTTATGGTTGAGTGGAGTGCTCAGTGGTAAACCTCTAACTTTACACCATAATATCTTTGGAGGCACTCGATAGACTAGCCCAAACATTTGCATGCTTGATCAGGCTGGCATAGTTTCAAGTCATAGAAAGTTCTGTAGCAGCACTTTGTGCAGTTTCCAAGATCTGGATACCTTTTTTTTTGTTAAAGAGTCACTTGTTCGTATACTTAATGCACATTTTTTTTGTTTCCTCTCATACAGCTTAGTCAGTACAGATTTGTTTCATAAAAATTTTAGGGTAGAAGTGGCCTGTGTTGAGGTAATGACTTTTGTAGGTTTTGTGAAAAAATATTAAACTGTTCCAAAGTTACAAGGATTTAAAAAAAAAAATCTGAACATGCACAGTATAGTTTTTGGATAACCCTCTGATATGAACCACACATTTTTGGCATGCAAAAGCATTTTCAGTTAGCATCACTTATGTGTCATGAACTGAAAATGCTTCTCACAAGCCAAATTTTTGGAGGGATTGTGACAAACACCATCTTGTTTTTTCATCTCAGTTACCAAAAAAGATGAAAAGTCCTATACATGGGTACTTCGAAAAAAATAAAAAAACAAAAAAACATGAATCTTGCTAAATTGGACTTCCTAAGCAAGATCCTGGTGTTTGTTTGTTTTTTTCAAAATGTGCCAGAAATAGTATTTTGGACTTTAGGATTGCCCTTGTCTGATTTTCAGTTCATCAGATGTCTTTTCTGTTTGAACTAAAAAATGTTCAGTTCTCAAACTGAAGATTTTGGTTCGCTAAATGAAAATGTCAGTGCAATCAAAAAATGTCAATTTATAAACCAAAAATGTTGGTGCAAATTGAAAATGTTGGTTCATGATCTGACAGTTTTGGTTTGAACCCCAAATTATTGTTCACAAACCTAAATTTTGCAGTTCCAACTGAAAGTACTCCTCAGTGTACACAGTTAGTTCTAGCAGGCAGCAATGTCCTCTTGTCCCCCAACAGCAGTCCCCTTTTCCCCTTTGTTCTACAGCTCCTATTATGAATTTCAGTTCTCACTTGAATGCCCCAATTAACCAAACAGTGAAGACAAGTCTTCTATTTTGCATAGGGCCCAGAGGACCCTGCACCTCTGCAATCATAGCTGCATGGAAGCTGAGGGCCTAAAAGGCCCTAAACTTCCACAGCCAGAAGGATTCTTGATCTTTCCTGCCCACATCTGTAGCTATATGGTGCCACAGGACCCAGAGGACCCTGTGTTTCCACCGCCCCCAGACAGCCCCACAAATTATCTGTGGTTCAGAGCTCAGTGCTTATGTTACATACTGTAGCTGGATGGTGTAGGTAGTACTTGGATACAGAGGCCAGACCAGTAAGTAGAACAATGCTTGCAAGGTATTAGTAGTAGTATATAATGATTGGTGCTTAGGTACTTCAGCATAGGCATAAGCAGTCAATGATTATAGCATATGTAAGCTGGATAGTATGTAAGGGCTTAAATGTTTGAACTGATGAGTAGTTTATTATGACTTGATGTTTTGGCCTTTCTCTGTATCCCACCTGTAAGGAGGAAGCTTAGTCCAGTATTATGAGACCGCCCAAAAAATACTTATGATATCAACGATTATTCTGTATCCGACTGATGGAGTCGAGTAGGAAGATACCCCCAAGAATATGAGTAGCAGTATGATCACCTCCTCCAATTCAGGAGAGTGTGACCAGTAGCACACAGGAGAGGAAAAATTCCTTTGGGGGGAACCTCTGAGGACCAATGGCTACTGACCTGCCCGTCCTTCTAGGCATACTAAAGGAAAGTAATCCTAAATTGTTTAATTGGCTAATCCGCACCCCCAAAGTTGAAGAACCAATCCAGAGAAACGGAAAACTGAAGAAATATTGAATCGTGACATGTCAGGCAAACACAGCCCACATCCACCTAATAAAATCCAAGTTTGAAAGTCCATGAGCTGGACGGAATGATAGTAGAGTGGAATCCATGGTTGATATGAATCTGAAGCGACGAGTTGCAGTGGTAAAGCACTCCAGCAGGTGAGGATGACGTCGTAGCGGAGAATCAGGAATCAAAGGCTCAGCATCCGTATCTAGAAGGAGGACAGTTGGGTCATGTTCTGCATGGCAAGCGGTGCAAATGAGGCTGTGGCGATGAATCATAAGAACTGGCATAAGCTGCATGATCGGGAAGACAGAGCAGTAGGAACCTCCAATCCGGATAGGGGAAGCAAGTATGCAAAGCAGGTAGAGATCATAGAGTGCATAGGTGGACATAAGTCAGATGTGTTTCCAGCTCATGAGGAGTGCAGTAGGTTGTACATTGGTGAGGTAGTCATAATGACCTCTAGGCCCTGTAAGGCCGAAGCAGGTAGTATGAGCAAGTAATGCAAATAAGTGGACCTGTACATAGGTTAGTTGTAGTAGTAAGTAAAGTTGCATGATGCAGATGTAGTAGCAGGAAAGTAGTATTGCATGGCAAATGTACGGAATACAGCGAGGGGTACAAAGAATAGAAATAGCATGGGAACTGAAGAGTTTATTCTGGATCCAATTGGATGCATAACGATAGTGATATCCACATTTCAAAGCCAGAAGAGTACAATAGCTAGAATTGACCTGGTGCGAATATTCTGATGAGTCCAAATAGTTGAGCTTATGAGTCAGAAATGGTGATGACTGAAGAGGCCGAGTCAAATGAAGTAGCATTGTCACATGGTCCAAGAAGCCTTAAAGCATAAATCAGGATATCGAAGGTCTTCTGGATAAGCTCAACTAAGTGTCCTGGCAAGAGTGCAGTAGAAGTAATTTCAGAAGGCTGAAGTGGCAGGCAGAAGCATCCAAAGAATAGATGACAAATGGCTAAGCAAACCAGATGTGAATCCATAGTAAAGGAGCTCCAAGGGCTGGCCAACACGGCAGTAGGTAGGCGTATAGTAGAATATGCAAATCACCAGGCCCCGAGCTGGGCGAGGCAGGTGTAGAGTAGAAGTGTTAAACCCCCGGCCTAATGGGTAAAGCTGGTCATAGAAGTAAGTGATTATGGTGCAGTAATATAGGATATGGGAATGGTGGCATCCTGAGTCAGTTCAGTGAAGTAGTACTATAGCTTTAAGGCAAACTAATGAGAGCAGAATGGTGCTGTAGACTGTATGTATCCTGAAGATCGAGGATGGTAAGGATTGCAGTGAAGAGACCTTGGCGGAAGAGTTGGCAACTTGATGAGAGGTAATAAATATCCTGAAACAGTAATATTTCAATGTCTTAGGCATCAGTTAACTAAAGAAAGGCAGTATGGAATAAGGTCAGCAGGAAGTCCTGGCTGAGACAGTAGTAGTAGCTTCAGGGGAATTGAAGTAGCAGGGCGAGGAGCGTCCAAGAGAATTGAGGTGAATATCTCGATGAACTTCAGAAATAATCCAATGGCAGGCTGAAGCTTTAGGGAGCATATTTTGGAAAGGTAGGTCTAAATACAAAGCAGCTTTTTTTTTTTTTTTATTTTTTTATTTAGTTATTTAACCAGGTATAGCACACTAAGCTGAAAGCTTTTTTACAGGAGAGACCTGGGAGCACAAGGAGGTTAAGTGACTTGCTCAGGGTCACACAGTATGCAAGTGGAAACTGTGGGATTCAAACCCAGGTCAGGTCTGCTGGATATCACCAGATTTGCAGCTCAGAGCCTTAGACCACTGCGCTATACTGCCTCCTATAGGGAGCATCCATGGGAACGAAGGGGAGCTAGCCCAATGAGATATGAAAGTGCGGCTAGACCGCATGTAGGTCAGCCGATGAGCCATAGATGATATGGTTGAATGAGTGTGTCAGCCGTAGGTAAAATAGAATTAGTAGCTAAACCCAAGGTTAGCAAGCAGCTAGACCACGCGAGGTCAGCTAGTAAGGTTAGTAAGGAGTGGCAGCTAGCCCCACATAAGCTAGCATGCACAGCTGAACCCCCTGTAGGTCAGCTGGTAAGATAGTAGAGAGTGCAGCAACCCTCACGTAGAAGAAGAAGAAGAATTAGTATTTATATAGTGCTTTTCATACATCCAAAGCGCTTTACAAGCAATGCTAGACTGGTAGTGACGTGACTGAATGTGTGGTGGCAGCCATATCACACATCATCACCCACACACAGCCTGGATAATTGCATGAACCAGTTTATGGGAAGGGGAATGTTGGCCAGGACACCGGGAATGTTCCCTATTCTTTGCGAAGAGTGCCCTGGGTTCTTTTACTTCCACCTGGACAACACCAGGATGGGTAGAAGGGACCTCGGTTTAACATCTCATCTGAAGGACAGCACACCCCAGCAGTACAGCACCCCCCAATACTGCACTCCGATGCCAGCAATTTTTAGGTGCAAGTCCAATCCTGGTGTGGGACGAGAACCCACGACCTTCTGGTCCACAGGCAGATGTGCTACCAACTGAGCCACACTGACACCTAGGCTAATATGTGCAGCCAGACCCCACATGGGTCAGTTGAAAGTAAAGTAGTAGGTATAAACCAGATGAATCAAAGCAATGGTAAGCATCCAGAGACGGTGATGTAAAATCCTAGGAGATAAGGCACTGAAACAAGGTGAATACGATGCCTGCGATATGGAAGCACTGAGAAGATGAGGCATGTCACAGCAGTAGTAGTCGATATAAAATAAATAAGCAGAGTGCGGCAGCTCAAAGATCCATAAGAAGTTCCATGGGCTGGCAGAATGTTGACTCGAAAGCTGAAGCAATGGCAGCTGGATACAAGTGTTCCAGTCGAGAGAACGGCAAATTACATGTAGCGGACACCTACTAGATGTGTAAATGCCTTGCTTGATAGGATTAGGTTAAGCAGTACAAGCTAACTTGCATAATAAGCCTGTAAACAGATGCAGTGTCTGAAAGTCCATACATTACTGAAGCAACTGTAAAAGTGATAAGGATCCTGCATACACACTTAAAATGCAGCTCCAAATGTTTTCCCAGTCTTTTGCCCATTAGTCTAGTAGAAGTAAAGGTCACCTCTGAATGACTTGCAGTAATTTGGGTAGGTCTCACAAAGGATGCCCATAATAAATGCAGAATATGACACAGACACATACAGAATACTCCCAAAGTAATTAACTAATGCTGGAATGTCCCATTGACCTAAATTCTGTCCCACTGCTTTGCAGCCAAATAGGAGCTAAATTTTTTAGAGGGCATCTTTGGGCTGATCTTCAGAGCTCACAAGGGATGTAGGCTCCAGTGTAGCCTACTGAGCAGACAGCTCAGTAAGGCAATTATTTGGTTATACTACGGAACTATGTACACTGTAGCTGAGTGAGGGAAAAAGTAGCATTGCATGATAAGGGCAGCAAGGTAATCCATAGAGTACGTAGTGTTCACGCCCTGTATGTGCTATGCGATGCTTGCACCACCGAATAGACTGCAAACGTACTCCTATGTCACGGTATACCCTGATAGACATGTACAGCATGTACGATCATAACGGTAGATAGACCCAGGTGCCAGGGAGTCAGAAAAATGCTATAGGCATACTAGGAGCGTAGTCCCAATGACAGTGTTAGCCCAGTCCTGTCTGTGGTAACAGTGTAGCAGGCAATGATGGAATGCCGAGGAGCAGAACGGCCATTCCAACCCGAAAGAGGAGTGCAAGTAGTACGCACAGAAGCAGTGGTAGGCTGAGCAGTAGATGTATGGACCCAAATGAGCAGTCCTGGAAAGGTGGGAGAGAGGACTGAGCAAGCATGAGTGCATGCTATGCATTGGAGAATGCTGGCAGTAATGAGGAAGGAGATCCGAAATGGCAGAAATAATGCGGCGGCTAAACATGGAGAAGCGGCAGGAGGCAGGCAGACAGAGTTCCAAAAAAAGGTATAACCAAACAGAGGGAGGGCGGACAAAAACAGGAGAAGAAGAAATGGAGAGAAACAAGGTGAAGATAGAGAGCACAGAAACAGGCGGGAGGGGAGGGGGCACAGAACAGAAGTAAATCAGCCCCAATGCACAGCACGAAGCGAGCGCAGTGAGTGCGACTCACTCTAAGCAGAGCAGTGGTCTGACTGCTTGCTTAAGTAGGACGTGGGGGAGGAGCTCTTCCCCCACATAACTATGGGCAAAGCCCTTCAATTCTCTGCATTCATAGCTGGCATGTAGATGGACACTTCAGTTTGTATATAGATTATTTCTTTCGTGCAGGGTCCAGAGGGCCCTGTGTGTCAGCATATGTTGACTCAGGTCCTGAAGGAACCTGTGTAAATGAGGATACAATTCCATTATCTTAAAACAATAAGAAATTCATTGCAAAAAATTGTATTCCTGCACCACTTAGGGTTCATGTTAATGTCCCCCCAAAAAGGGAAATATGGAATTAGGGTTTCCAATCCTTACTCCCCATCCTTCACCCCTAAGCAGTAAAAGGACAAGACCACACAAGCAACCACAGTTATCCATTGTCAGGTGAGATAAACAGCATACAATTGTTTGCAGATGCCACAAATGCACTGATGTGCCACCTCCATGGATTTGTATCTGGAGTTCATAGGCATGCACACTGCAACGCATATATTTTCACTTCTGGCTGCAGACAGAAATCCATGATAGTGAAACCACAACACTACTTCAGTGTGCATAGGCACAGGACCCTGCAGCCACAGATATAAATCCACAATACCAAAACACATGAGATCTTTTGCTTGCAGATGGAGAGAATGTTTACAGATATACAGTCTGGTTGATGTTGTCCCAGAAAGCAGCATTGGCTCAGCATACTTATCACAAAATGTTAAATGAATATAATACATCATTGGCTATGTTCATAGCAGCTCTATTCTACATGCTTTTTGAGCATGCTGTAATTATCATGGTATTTAAGAAAATAATATTATTTTGTACTGCATACATCAGGACTGATATAGTAACTACTGTATTTAACTCAGTTTAGAAAGCTAACTCTTGATCTCAGCTCAAGTGTGTAAAATTAACTTATGCAATTTAGTAAAAATTGGATTTTATTGTCCTCCATAAAACTGCATTTGCAAAATGGAAGCCTTCTTGTGCTGACCATTATAAATATTAAAGATTATTGGCAAACATAATAATACATTTCTGCCTTTTAACACTTTCTTTTCTGGCAGTGTAATGAAATGTGCCATTTATTCATGAACCTAACTGACTTTTATACCAAACAGTGATGCTGTAGTTCCCCCCACCCCTCCTCAAGTCAACGGTATTTGAGGCAGCTTGTGATGTCATACCTGTTTGCTTATGACAAGCCTTGAGAATGTGATGCAAATTTACTTTTGTATGCACTAGCTGATTTTCTGTTTGTGCGGCCTGCTGACTTACTATAAGAGTCATTTGTAGAGGCACAAATGTATAACTTGAACTAAAATAGACCACAGTAGACAGCTGGGTTCCTGAATAAATGACACATTTTATTACCCTGCCTGAAAAGGAAGTGTTAAAAAGCAGAACTTTATTACGTTTGCCATTTCCATGAAAAAGAAACATAGAAACATAGAAGTTGTCGGCAGATAAGGGCCTCCAGGCCCACCTAGTCTGCCCTATTTTCTCTACCTACAGTGACACTGCAGACCCTAATTAGGCTTACGTCTTCCGCACCCCCTTTAACTTCCAAGAGCCTTCTGTTTTCTATCCCATGCATTCTTGAATTCTGTAACTGTTTCCAACCCCACCACCACTGCCAGTAGGCTGTTCCACTTGTCTACCACCCTCTCTGTGAAGAAGTACTTCCTTCCATTTCCTCTGAACCCCCTTCCCCCAACTTCATATTGTGGCCTGTTGTCCTCGAGCATCTTTTTCTTTGGAAAATGGTACCTTCTTGTACTATGTTTTTTCCTGTGAGATATTGGAATATTTCAATCATACCCCCCTTTCCCTCCTTTCTTCCAGGGAGTGCATGTTTAATTCCTTAAGCCTTTCCTCATATCATTTTTGATGTAGGCCCTGCACCATTTTTGTTGCCCTTGTCTAGAATGCCTCCACCCTGTTTATGTCCTTTCGAAGATGGGGCCTCCAGAACTGGACACTGTATTCAAGGTGTGGTCTCGCTAATGATCTGTATAGTGGGATTATTGCCTCCTTTCTTCCACTGGTGATTCCCCTGCCAATGCTTCCCCGGCATCTTGCTAACCTTCCCTGCTGCCTTGTCACATTGCTTTGTTACTTTCAGGTCATCAGAGATGATTACCCCCAGGTCTCTTTCCTGTTTTGAGCATGTTATTGCCACCCCTCCAGTGGGTTTTATGTCAGCTGAGAAACTCACCTAGTTCATTATTTTATAAATTTGGAGTCACAAGGTGTTTGCTGTTCCAGTTCTATAACATTTGACACTCAAAGTCTGGACCCTTGATAACACCATTTATCCCTGCTCAGTGCAGTGCCTACTTCATTTATTTCTGGCCACCTTTTTAACATGTTACAATGGACACTTATTACACCCAAATATTGTCTCTTTGGGCAGAGCCACAATGCCTGATTCAATATTTAGAAGTTAAATGAACAGCAAGGAGCTTCAAACTCCCACACCTCTATATGTGGCTGCTGAACTGGTGATGTCATGCCAGTTCTGCAAGTGAAGAAATGTGAAGGGTGCAGTAGCATGTCCTATGTGTTATGGTTGAAATGTACAGGTATCCCCTTTGGACAATTGTCAGTGTATTAGTTTATACAACTTTCAGCTCTACTTTGTTTTCTGCCCATACTCCCCAGAAACATGCATAACATTTTGGAACCCCAGGAAGGTGAAGTGTATGAGCAACTAATGTTAGGGACTGTGAAAGGAAAGGCAAAACAACTGAATACTGCAACTGCTGTTCAGATTAATGAGAGATAATTGCTCATGAAAAGTCACCTCAATGCCATTTTGTTGTCTTTCAGATCTTTTTTCTCCTCTTCTGTTTTCTGCCCCTGGGCTGCTGGCAGGCAGGCTCAAGGTCTCTCATGAGAGAGCTCACCCCCACTTTGACATCACATGAGTCTTCTGACCCCCAGACCAGATCCTGGCAAATCCCCCATGACAGGCCAGAAAGGAGAGGGCTGTCCTCCCTCCCCCCCAGTACACAATCCAGTTTGCCAGGAGTTTGAACCATGGATTGGGAGTGCAGCTGGGCTTCATGCAGCCTACCAGATGCCCCTCCATTTTCCATTGTTGCCCCTCCATTTCTGCAGCCATGAGTGCATGTGCATAGAGGCACGTACACACAACATTGCGATGTTCTTGCCTCCTTAACTCCAGTGCTGCCACCTGATCTCTGCCAGGAGACAGCCAAAGAGCAAGACAACATTTCCTCCCTTTGCCAGAAGAGGAGAGCAGTCCATTGGATGCTTGATCCTCTCCATCCCCTGCTACCACCAGGCAATCTGAGATCACTCCTGAGCCCAGGTGACCAATGCAGTGCAAGGTGTGGTGACCAGCACCTCAACCCTAAGTGCCACCAGGTCAGCATTTTATTTTTAATCTTTGTTCTTTTCCACTATTATTGAGGACTTTCTTGAAGACTAAGCATTTCTTTTCAAATTTTGGTATTCATGCAGTGTTGCCTGCTAACAAATAATGGGGAAATCTCAGTCTATATTGAGTAAGATGTGCCACCGACATTAATATTACAATACCACTTTTAAAAGAGGACTGATACAAATCAATGATATGTTTTCACTAAAACATTACTAGACCTGTTCATGCTTTTATAATGATCTCATTAACAGAAACAAGGGGGCAATCCTGTTTTCTGCATGGAAACCAAGCGGACAAAAAAAACTAACTTGGGGATCATTAATCACTTCAAAACTAATATGGGATCAATGTTCAATTAACACATATATTTTAGTGGCTGCCCCACGCAGCGCGAACATGTGTTGACTTTTTCCTATGGCACTGTTTGCTTGTCAAATTAGAATGTTTCCAGTGTGGTATATAATTCTGAAATAAGGATAATAAACTTTTTTTATGAATAATAATGTACATTGCTGCAAACACATTAGTTGATCAAAGCTCTCTGACTCCATGAAATGAACGCAACTAGTCAGACAAGTAATATAATGGGCTATGATTTTACTCTGTTGTCCAAAAAGTAAAACAATCCCAGTGCAATTTCAGAAGGCATTTGGTCACAAGAATTCAAATTTAAGACTCCAGCAATGACTATTTTTTTGCATCTGCAGACCTAGCTGGAGTGATTGGTACAGTGACATAGAAGTATACTCACTTCTAGGAGGCAACTGTATACCGTTTTTGTTTCCTGGCACAGCACACTTTTTTGTGGGGCTAGTGTACCTACTTTTTTAAAATTGCCACTATGCCCATTTGATACAGTATTTTCCCCCATGTCTCCAAACTGCTGTGATTAAAACTGCCTGTATTATTACTCTGACCATCAGTGCCCTCATGTATGCCATGATATGGGTAATTATTTCAAATAAACGTGTCAAACTTTTTTCCTTGTAGTTCTTTGGAAAAGTCTATCTTTTTGTGCAAAGGGCAATTGTGTTACACTTTCATTTGTAACCCCGGCCTGAGCCTGCAGGCTGCAGACAACGCTTATCTCTGTCCCCCGAGCAGAATGAAGGGAATCGAAAGGCTCGTCTTCCTTTAAAGGTTTCCTTTTCTCCTTGAATTATTATTTATTTATTTAGCTTTTGTTATCCAGGTAGGTACACTAGGCAGCAACTGCCTGCTTTCAGGTACAGTCTGGGAGAGTTACAAGAAAGGTGATTCAATACCAGATGATTTGCAGTATACAGCAATGTACAACATATTCACAGGTATACAGCAATGTACAACATATTCACAGGTATATAGGAATGTGTAGCATATTCACAGGTATACAGCCATGCACAACATATTCACGGGTATATTGCTATGTACAATGTATTCACAGGTATACAGCAGTGTACAACGTATTCACAGGTATACTGCAGTGTACAACGTATTCACAGGTTTACAGCAGTGTATAAGATATTCACAGGTATACAGCAATGTATAACATATTCACAGGTATACAGCAATGTACAACATATTCACAGGTATACAGCAATGTACAACATATTCACAGGTATATAGGAATGTGTAGCATATTCACAGGTATACAGCCATGCACAACATATTCACGGGTATATTGCTATGTACAATGTATTCACAGGTATACAGCAGTGTACAACGTATTCACAGGTATACTGCAGTGTACAACTGATTCACAGGTTTACAGCAGTTGTATAAGATATTCACAGGTATACAGCAATGTATAACATATTCACAGTATACAGCAATGTACAACATATTCACAGGTATACAGCAATGTACAACATATTCACAGGTATATAGGAATGTGTAGCATATTCACAGGTATACAGCCATGCACAACATATTCACGGGTATATTGCTATGTACAATGTATTCACAGGTATACAGCAGTGTACAACGTATTCACAGGTATACTGCAGTGTACAACTTATTCACAGGTTTACAGCAGTGTATAACATATTCACAGGTATACAGCAATGTACAACATATTCACAGGTATACAGCAATGTACAACATATTCACAGGTATATAGGAATGTGTAGCATATTCACAGGTATACAGCCATGCACAACATATTCACGGGTATATTGCTATGTACAATGTATTCACAGGTATACAGCAGTGTACAACGTATTCACAGGTATACAGCAATGTATAACATATTCACAGGTATACAGCAATGTATAACATATTCACAGGTATACAGCAATGTACAACATATTCACAGGTATACAGCAATGTATAACATATTCACAGGTATACAGCAATGTATAACATATTCACAGGTATACAGCAATGTACAACATATTCACAGGTGAGGTAAACAATAGACAGGATACAAACGATCAAGGGCAAGGTGAGCAAGTGTGAAGGAAGGTGCAAATCACCTCATCAAGCAAAGTGCTAGGTATGAAAGGGAGAGAGAAACATAACAAATGACAGTACAGCAGTACTGTCATGAACCCTTGGGCAAGCAGATGAGTATCAAACATAAGCAAGAAAAGGATTTGGGCTCATAACCAGTTCACCTGTTGGGGGGGCATTTACATTTGGATGTGCCTAGGAGGTGCTTACAGAGGGAATTTTTGAAACTCCCTGCAGTGGCGCAATCCCAAATCTCAATTGGGATACTGTTCCATGATTTGGGAGCAAAGTACTGAACTGCTGCAGACCCAATGTTAGTTCTCAACTTAGGTACTTCAAGCAGGCCACAATCAGAGGATCAGAGTAGATATGAACTGTAGTGTTGTTGCAGCCATATTGCAAGCTCTTGCTGTTTTCTGACTACATTGTAGACTGTGCTCCCTAGTGCATGATCTCTCAAAGTTTCAGGAGGTAGCCAGTTCAACTTCTCGTATAGCCTACACTGGTAGAAAAATCTGCATCCAGGAAGCACAAAGCAGCATATCCTATTGTAGGTGACAGTCCATTGCCTCAGGGCAAGCTTAGATGCTGTGAGCATTATGCCACATGTAATTGACAGGCAGGCAGGCATGATGGGTAAGGTTGTGCCTAGTCCTGTATGATAGGCCAAATCTAGAACTGACTGCTTTACATGTGTTCAATATATGCAAATTAAAGTCAAGTGTGGGGTCCTAGGTAACCCCAAGATAGCTGAAGGACTGCACTGCCTCCAGCAACATCCCATCTAGACCAGCAACCTAGAGGGGGGCTTGGCACTTCCTCATTTTTGGGGGACAACCAACCAGCATGGCTTGGGTCTTAGCCACAAAATGATGGCTTGGTAACAGGCTGGGCTCTGTACCCTGAACTGCTTATGACCAGCTTAATCCATGCACATGGCTAACTAGTCATGTCAATTAAAGCTCAGGGAGACACCTGGGCAACAGGGATCATAACACGGTATGGTTCAGGGTAAAAAGGACTGTAGACTCCACACACTCCAAACTGAAGGTCCTTGACTTCAGGAGGGTAGACTTCACAAACATGAAGTGTAAGGTTGTGTTGTGTTTGCAAAAGAATTCCACTTGAGCCTTTAGATTTCTTCTAAGAGTTTATTGCAGTTATCTATCTTCACATGCATGTTCATTTCATTTCATCAATAGTTGTGCTACTTATTCAATTTACATACAGTGTTTATATAAAGAATTGTTATCTTGAAAAATTATTAACACCCCATTATAAGCCAATCATAAAACAAAATAACATATTAATCACAGGGTGTGGTGTACCTTTCTCCTCAAAACATAGATATTGCTACATTTCTTACACAACCTCATAGGTATTACTACATGTCTTGCACAACCTCATAGGTATTACTACATATCTTGCACAACATTCCTTGATGCACACGGCCCGCTTTGTTGCACATCTTCCTCAACGGGTGCATGCCACTCTCAACAAGTGCACACCATCTTAATAAGTTTGTAATAGGACATTTGATGTTAAATGTTGTGAAATGTTACACTACATGAAGGCCTGCCTAAGAGACAATATTAGTAACTTGACAGAAAAGAGCATTGAGGAATATTGGACAAGGTTGAAGGATGCAATACCCATGGTCACATCACAGTGTGCCTGCCAGGTTAGTAAGAACAAAAGGAGGAAAAAATGTACTATGGTTTTTCAAGGAGGTGGCAACCATGGTGAGAGAAAAGCACATAGCCTTCAGAAAGTACAAGGAGTCGGGGAACAAGGCAGACAAAACAGAATATAAACAGAAACTAAAAGAGACAGCAAAAGTGATAAGAACTGCAAAGGCTCAGACAGAGGTTAGGATAGCTCAGGAAGTAAAAAAGGGTAACAAAACCTTCTACAGGTACATAAGTGAAAAAAGGAAGACCAAAGGGGGCATTGTTAGAATCACAAAAAAAGACGGACAAAACACAGAGCAAGATGGGGAGAAGGCAGAGGCACTCAGTGAGTACTTCTGCTCAGTATTCACACAGGAAGCAGATGGTAACAGACCAATAGGCATAAAGAAGTGTCCAATTGTAGAAATAGACAAGGGGCCCTTCACAGAGGAAAGGGTCCTAGAGGAAATAGACAAGTTAAAGATAGATAAAGCTATGAGACCAGATGGGATACACTCAAGAATACTGAAAGAACTAGGGACAGAACTGGCAGCCCCCTTAGCAGTGCTCTTCAACAAATCATTAAGGAGCAGGGAGGTGCTGGAGGATTGTAAGAGTGCAACAGTAGTACCTCTCCACAAGAGTGGAAGCAAGGAACAGCCAGGTAACTACCATCCGGTTAATCTAATATCAGTCGTCAGAAAACTGATGGAGTTCCTGCTGAAGGAAATAATTAAAGTTTTTTTCAAGCAAACTGGTCAGCTTGACAAAAATCAACATGGTTTCACAGCAGGGAGGTCCTGCCACACAAACCTGGTAGATTTTTTCAATTGGGTCAAAACAACAGTGGATCAGGGTGGGGAAGTGGATGTGGCTTACCTCGACTTCAGCAAAGCTTTTGACTCTGTTCCACACAAGAGACTAGTCAAACAAATGGAGAACATGGGAATTGGACCTGAGGTTACAAACTGGATCAGAAACTGGTAACATGGGAGAACTCAGAGAGTATTAATAAATGGCACTCTGTTTGTTGAGAGGAGGTGACTAGCAGGGTCCCACAGGGCTCAGTTCTGGGGCTGATCCTCTTCAACATAGTCATCAGCTGAATTGTTGATGAACTGGAGGGAAAGGTCTGCCTGTTTTCAGATGACACCAAAATTGGCAACAGGGTAGACACAAGAGAGGGACAGCAAAGCATGGAAGCTGGTCTCTGAAAACTGGAGGACTGATCCAAGACCTGGCAATTGAAATTCAATACCAAAAAATGCAAGGTCATGCATATGGGAATGCGTAACCCAGGGAAACTACTCAATGGGAGGGGAGCAGATGGTGGCTACCAAGCAGGAGTGAGATCTAGGGGTGATCATATCAGATGACCTCAAGGTCAGTAGACAATGGGAAAAGGAAGCATTAAAAGCTAGTGGCATCCTGGGATGCATAGGGAGGGGCATCACAAGCAGAAGGCATGAAGTAATCATGCCCCTGTATCAGTCCCTGGTCAGGCCTAACCTGGAGTACTGTGTCCAATTCTGGAGGCCACTCCTCAGGAAGGACATAGATAGACTGCAGACAGTACAGAGAAGAGCAACAGAGATGGTGCAGGGCTTGCATCAGAAACCATATGAGGCAAGACTGGATGACCTTATATTATACTCCCTAGAACAATGCAGGAATCATGCAGACATGATAGAAACATTCAAATACCTTAATAGCAACAACAGGATGCACATTCAGAACCTCTCTCAGGTAAAAGACTGCAGCAGGACTAGGGGGCACAACCTTCGACTTAAGGGAGGAATGTTCAGAAGCAATATAAGGAAATTCTTCTTCACAGATTGTGCTGTGGAACTATGGAGTAGCCTGGCAGAGGGGGTGGTGGGAGTCAAGACAGTGAGGGAATTCAAGCAGGCATGGGACAGTCACTATGGGATACACAAGCAAGCAGCTAAGTAGGGAGGTAGAAAGCCAAGGGAAGACTTGATGGATCATGCAGTCCTCATCTGCCGACAACTTCTGTGTTTCTATAATAGGATCATAAGGGCTCATTCATTGCAAAGATTGCTTACTAGATAATGATAACTTTATTGGGAAGAATTACTTGGAAATAAAATTGTATGAAGGTCGATGTGATATGGGCACATGCCTTGCATCATTCTGCCTGTTTAGGCTAGCTTGCCTTCAAAACTACTGCTTTCTCTTTGCATGTGTTTCATCCCAGTCAATGCACTATTACTGCAAAAACAGCTTCCCCTTTTTATGCCCTTTGTCAGTGGACCATTCACTTTCCCAAAGTTAAGCAGTCTTATGGTATGCATAAATCTATTCTGTTCTGTTATGCTGTCTTATTCTTTATGAAGTATGACATTAGTACATGTTCCCATTTACACACAAATGACTTAAACAGTTACAAAATCTATGGAAGCTGACACAGCCCAGTGGCATGGAGGGCTGAGGCAGCAATGCCTTACCTCCAACCATGCCGGTGACTCGTGTTCACGGTATGAGTGGGTCGCCGGGGCTCAACCAAGGTGAGAGAGGATCGAGCATCTGGAGGACAGCTCTCCTCTCCTGGGGAAGGTGGGGAACAGAGACAGGTGCTTGTCTGACACCTAGTGGAGGCTAGGTGTTGGCACACCAGGTCCTATACAGTGGGGCATGGAGGTGGAGCAGCCAACTGGCATGATGTATGCAGACACATGTGCAGCTCTGCCATTGCCAGCTTGCATGCTCTCCTTCACAGAAAAGTGGAAACTGCAGTCTGGGTCAAGCGGCATGATGGCTGTCAGCCCCCAAGAAGGCACCTCCTGACACTGGAACCAGTTCTGGTGGGTCAAGTTGGGGTCTCTCCACCACTTTGACATGGAGGGTAACCCATGGTAGTTAAAGGTAGGTGCTTGAATGTCAGGGGACGGGGCTCGTAGATGGCAGGAGGAAGGGCTGACCCAGACAGGGGAGAGAAAAATATCAATTAAGACAAAAATTGCATGAAAGTAACACATAAGGCATTACTAGTATAGGTAAGACATCAGGTAACATTCATGGCAAGATGATCTTGCCACAAATATGACATGAAACCAACTGACTGTTACACAGTTCTATGACCTTGATCATCCAGGGGTTTTCTTATATATTTTGTCATTAAACTGCAGTTTAACATCTTGCTGAAGAGAGTGAGGTAGAATATTTTAGATTTAAAGCTGTTGTTAAAACATGATCAAATTTCTTGGAAAAATTTATAAAACATGCCCCTAAAATGTTCTTAGAATTTACAGGGTATATAATTATTTAGAAACTGCACACCAAGAAAGGCTGTTTTACAGGTGTGCAAAACAGAAGGTGCCATGCTCAGAACCAGAGCAGGGTGTGGGGTACAGAGGCAATGGCCCCAAGCAAACATTGAACAAACACCAATTGTACCCCCACTCCAGAGACAGGAGCTTTTTTATGCTCCAGTGAAGTAAAAGCCAGACAAAACAGGTTAAGTAGATGAAGTCTGTAGTTGTTTTTTGTTTTACTTTTTCTCACCAGGCTCCCCTAGCCCCACGAACAGATTCACCTGGCTGCAGTAGCTTTGTCCCCCCATACTCGAGAAAGCCCCCCCCCCAGAGTGGTGTCACCAAAGGTGGAACTGTCATGGCCAGAGGGGTCAGGGACCAGGGCCAACTCATATGTGGGGAGCCAGTATTTTTGCTTGATTTTTAAATCCCTTGAGCTGAGTGCATGCAATGATGCAAGCAGAGGAGGAGCCCGCACGCTTCCATGTGTGCTTTCCTCCATGAGTCTGCACTCAGCTCTCCCCTGCTTATGTATAGCACCTTGCTCCCCAGCCTCCACCAGGGGGCAACCAGATGCTGATGCTGCTTGTCCACTCTCCCTGGAGAAGGAGAGCAGTCCTCTGGATGCTCAATCCTTCTCCTCCCCTGCCGACCTCCCAGTGGCCTATGCCCATTCTTGAACATGAGTCACTGATGTGGCATGGGGTGTGGCATCCAACACTTCTACCCTCAGTGCCACCAGGCCAGACAGTCTGTAGTTGTTTTAATTGAACAATTCAGTTCAGTACAGACACTGAAAAGCAATTATAGCTGCAACTTGTATCAACACATACTGTATCCTTGGGATGCAAGATCCCCTTCCTATAGAAAGGCAGATGTTTCCCCTGAAAATGCTCTCTTTCTCTCACTCATGCAGTTTTAAAAGTAATGTTATATATTTTTTGGTTTTCTTAGTTTTTTAACAAAGCATGATATAGATTCCTTTAGACCTGCATTAGTCAAATGATTGTTGTCAGTTAATGAAGCATGTACAATGTACCATGTTCTGAACTTCACTGCTGCCAGGGGATGAATATAACCTATGGCTGACATGAATTCATTTACAAAGAAAATGAGGCAATGTACAAATATTACCTTTGCCATGCTACTTGTGAAAAGGAAGTTTTCCATAACAAATTTCCATCAGTGAGTTAGACTTCCATATATTTTCATTAGCACAGAAATCTAGTAATACGTGAATGCAGTGGGCAGTATACTTGAAAGAGGCATTAAGGGGAATGGGACAGGAATCAGGGGTTGAGGAACAGTGGGCAGTATTTAAAATGGTGATTACAAGAACAACAGAATTATGCATTAAGCAGGTTAGCAAGAGGAAAAGGAAGAGGAGACCATTATGGTTTTCCAAAGAGGTATCAAAGAAAGTGAAAGTCAAAAAGATTGCATTCAGGCAATACAAAAGACACAGGCAGAAGGGGATAGGGAGAAGTACCAGGAGAAGCAAAGGGAGGCAGGGAGGTCAGTAAGGAAGCCAAAGCTCAGACAGAAGAACACATTGCAAAATCAGTGGGTAGAGGGACAAAACCTTTACAGGTACATAAGTGAAAAAGAAAGACAAAGGGAGGATAGTGAGACTGAAGGGGAGGATGGGGCCACGTGGAGGATGACAACAGTAAAGCTGACATATTGAACAGGTATTTCTGCTCAGTCTTTACTGAGGAAGAGGAGGTAAAGGGTCTGAAGGAATTACAAGGGGTGAGAATGGTGCAGAAATGGACACAAGTCCTTTACACGAAAAGGGTCCTGAAGGAACTGGAAGTAATAAGAGTTGAAAAGCACGGGGGCCAGATGTCTGCACCCAGGTCCTTAAAGAACTAAGAGAGGTGGTGGCTGAACCTCTGGCTATCCTGTTTAGCCGATCACTGGAAACAGGGAGGTACCCAAAGACTGGAGGACAGCAGATGTAGTCCCCTTATACAAAAGTGGGAACAAAGAGGAAGCAGGGAACTACAGACCAGTCAGCCTCACCTCGGTAGTGGGGAAGATCATGGAAGCACTACTGAAGGAGAGATTGGAGGAACATCTGGTTATCAATGGACTACAGGACCCAAGGCAGCATGGTTTCACCAGGGGGAGGTCATGTCAGACCAACCTCATTGAATTTTTTGACTGGGTGACTAGGGAGGTGGATCAGGGAGGGCAGTGGACATGGCCTCATCTGGACTTCAGCAAGGCCTTTGACACTGTGCCACATAGAAGACTATTACACAAACTGGGGAATATGGGTGTGGGCAGGACAGTAGTGTGGTGGGTAGGTAACTGGCTGGGTGGCAGGACACAGAGGGTGGTGGTAATGGCTGTCACTCCACAGAGTGAAGAGTGACCAGTGGGTACCACAGGGATCAGTGCTGGGACCGGTCCTATTCAACATCTTCATCAGTGACATTGCGAGGATCTAGAAGGCAGAATTTCACTGTTCGCTGATGACACAAAGCTCTGTAACAGAGTAGACACACCAGAGAGTGTAGACAGAATGAGAAGCGACCTGCAGAAACTTGAAGAATGGTCAGGGGTTTGGCAGTTGAAATTCAATGCAAAGAAGTGCAAGATAATGCATATGGGGCACAAAAACCCTGGCACAATATATCAGTTGGGAGGTGAGGATATAGCATGCACCAAGCAGGAAAGGGGGTTGGCATCTCTGATGACCTCAAGGTAGGGAAACAGTGTGACAAGGCAGCAGGTAAAGCAAATAGGATGCTGGGATGTATAGGCAGGGGCATCACCAGCAGGAAAAGGGAGGTCATAATTCCACTATACAATTCACTAGTGAGGCCCCACCTGGAGTACAGTGTACAGTTCTGGAGACCATACATATGTAAGGACATAGACAGGGTAGAGAAGGTTCAGAGGAGGACAACAAAGATGGTGCATGGATTGCATCACAAGTCCTATGAAGACAGGTTGAAGGAACTGAACATGTACTCCCTGGAGGAGAGGAGGGAGAGAGGGGATATGATAGAGACATACAAGTATCTTACAGGGAGGAACAGGGTGCAGGAAAACACTATTTTTAAGCGAAAAAGATGTTCCAGGACTAGAGGGCATGGGATGAAGTTGGAGGGAGGATGATTCAGAGGAAACATGAGAAATAATTTCTTCACAGAATGGGTGGTGGACAAGTGGAACACCCTGCCAGAGGAAGTGGTGGGGGCTGAAACAATCATGGGATTTAAGAATGCATGGGATAGACATAAAGGAATTCTAGAGGTCAGGGGTAAGGGGCAACAGACTTCTAGGAAAACAAACTGAACTTACAAGCTCAAATGGGCAGACTGGGTGGGCCATTGGCCCTTATCTGCCGACACTGTCTATGTATCTATGTATCTATGTATCTATGTAATGCCATGATTACCTTGCTCACACCATCTTTTAACTGATTGTCTTGAAGATTCATTCCTTGTAAATCGTGGCAGTAATGTTTTATAATAATTTGAGACATAACTGAGCTGTACAAGATCTGAAATCTGTAGGTGACTAATGGTTCAAGCCTGCTCATTGATGTTGCTTTAAATTGTAACTGTTCTAGAAGTCAAGTGGAATGTATAGAGAGCTGTAGAAAATGATATGGTACAGTAATTTATAATGAATAGTTATTTCTCTGTTAGCTGCTGCACAATAATAATATTCTTGCCATGAACCAGGCCAAACCAAGTCTTTGAAAAGACAAGGCAATATTCAAATGTGTGTGCCCTCACTCCTGTTATAATTTAAGAAATGCTTAGCCACGGGCCTTGTTCTTGCACCCTTAACTAATTTTGGTCTGACTGATTGCTTCACCAGATTTGATATCAAACATCCCCCAACTCACTAGGATTTAGAACTGAAGTTTCCAAATGTTCATTGAAGTTTGTTGGAAAATATCCTGCACCGACAAGACTTTATTTCCCTTGCTCCAGATATTAATAACCCTTAATTAGCACAGGCTGCTCATAATTGCCTGTACTTGCCTGTCATACTTTGAAAAAAGTTAATGTTAGCAAGTGGGGTGCCAGCAAACTTAGGCAATGGACTTGAAGAATCTTCATGGACTTTCTGTTCTACAGGGGATGCAAAGGAAAGATACAGTAGTCAATTATAAAGTAGATCTGTACCTTGATAAATGAGAATATGATGGGGGGCATAGGAGAATCAAAGGCAAATGGGATAGAGAAATAAAGGGGGGTGTGTGTGTGTCATTTATTTGTGTATAAATCAAAACCGCATGCAATCATACAGTCGGTAAACATCAGATCAATACAGTCACTATTTAAATAAAGAATTATCAAAATGAACCTGCACCATTTTGATTTGGAAAGGTGATTGTGAAGTTACATTTTCTCCCCCAGAGAGTGCTTCAAAATTTAAACAAGAATGGTGATCATTCAACATTATGGGGACCCTGCCTTGTACAGAAGCTATTAAAAGGTACAGGCAGGATACAGTCTGCCCGGCTTTCACTGACTTCCTACTATGTATGGTTCTGGTATAGGAAGGATATTTCATAGTCTGTTCAGAAAAGCAGTTCCATTTTTAAGAAGGAGGTTTGAAATTGCAAAACCACATCTACAGACAGCTGCTAAAAATGTTGCAAAGGATGTTGTGGGGCATGTGACTAGTGTTGTCACTCAAAAGATGTCATTGGGGGATAAGCCTATTCAGGGTGGTTCAGGGCTGATTGTGTTCAAGACAAGTAAAAAGAGAAAGCATAGAGTACACCCTTCGCTTCTCATCGGACCTCCCGGCTACTTTAAAAGAGGTGTTTCAAAATGCAAAACTTCACATAAAAGAAAGCATTCAAAGGTAAAAGGATCTTCAAGGGGTCATAAAAAAAAGCAAAGACCTGTTCTAAAAAAAACATGGCTTCATGCTCTGTGGTTCTGAAGAATGGATAAAATCAGAACTTGACTTGTTTGCCATTTCTCCCACACAGATAAGCATTGAAAAAAGCATTTATGTAGAGATACCCCCTCTGGCTGCCCTTTCAGAAAACTCACCAATTTAATTTTATATAGCAGGGAATGGTGAAGACTATTTGGATCTAAACAACACGCTTCTTTACCTGGTTTGCAAAATCACTGAAGTGGATAGTAGTGATATACCTGCAGTGGCCAAAGTGGGCCTTATAAACTACCCAGTGGCCACCATTTTCAGTCAACTGGGTGTGAATGTCGGTGATCGGCTCATCAGTCAGAGCAATAACTGTTACCCCTACAGGGCTGTCATAGAATCTGTGCTGAACTTTAGTGAAGAGACCCTTTCTACCCAATTTACCTCAGGGTTATTTTACAAAGACACCCCGGGGAAACATGAAATCACAGACAGAGATGGTGACAATGTAGGTTTTAATAAAAGAAGCTCATTCACACATCTCAGTAGAGGGGTAGAGCTGCTGGGCCACTTGCACACAGACTTGTTTTTACAAGAGAAACTAATGCTGAATGGCGTGGCTATTAAAATTAAACTGACACGTAACAGGGACAGCTTTTGCCTGATGAGTGGAGATGCTGAGCCTTATAAGCTAAAAGTCATGGCTGCCTCTCTGTTTGTCAAAAGGGTTAAAGTGAACCCCAGTGTTCATCTGGGACACTCAGAAGCCCTGCTGACCTCCAACACTAAATACCCTATAGACAGAGTGGGAATGAAAGTGTTCAGCCTCCCTGCAGGCAGCAGGGTCTGCAACCAAGATAATTTGTTTTTGGGACAGTTACCAAAAATGGTGGTCATGGGAGTTGTTGACAATGATGCATTTAGCAGTTCCTACACTAAAAACCCTTAACTTTCAACATTATAACATTAATTTTGTGGCTCTGTATCCGGATGGTGAACAAATCCCCGCTAAACCTCTGCAGCCCAATTTTAGAAATGGGAGTGCTGTGAGAGAATATTTTAATCTAGTACTAGTGGCGGGGAAATCTATGAAAGATCAGCCACTAGTTGTTAACCATCAGGAATTTACCCAAGGGTACACCCTGTTTGCCTTTGATCTCACTCCGGACCAAGAATGTGCTGATCATTATTCTTTAATTAAAATTGGGAACATCAGAGCTGAGATCAGATTTGCAGAAGCCCTTCCACAAACAGTTAATCTCATTATCTATGCTGTGTTTGATAATGTCATTGAAATAAACCAGAGAAGAAATGTCATTTTTGATCATATGTGATAAACCATATAAATGAACATAAAGCAGCTGGAAAAAATTGTAACCAATGACTCCCACATCCATGACTGCTTTCTATGCATGTTTCCCTGTGATTTGCTACCCAAGGAGAGACTGAGAAACCTTCCCGCAGCACTAGTCATCAATACTGACCCCCATGACCGCCCTGGACAGCACTGGTTAGCTGTATACATTTCAGAAAATGGGTCTGGGGAGTTCTTTGACAGCTACGGTTTTCATCCTGACAATCATGCACAAACGATTGCTTTTTTTTTAAACAGAAATGCAAAAAACATTTTGTACCAAAACACACAGTTACAAGATACCTTTTCTATCACCTGTGGATGTCACTGCATCATTTTCTTATATCACAGATGCAAAGGACTTTCTCATGACCACATTTTAAAAATGTACTCTAATGATTTGCTGAAAAATTATGCCATGGTAACTAGTTTTGTACGTCACCTTTTCAGACATCTAAACATGTCAGGTCACATATCAGTGACATGGCAACATGTTCAGACTTGTTTGTCTTGTAATGAATTTAAAATATGCAACCACTTGTAATTTTATTCAAAACCAGTCACTTAAAAAATCATATAGACACTCATAATTGTGTGTCTCTGTCAGTTTTACTGGGGTCTGTGTTTAAACTTGGGGGGCACCTGTGTTTAAAATTTTCAGATATGCAATGTCGTCAATGATGACAAAAATATATAAAATATAAAGGTATTTATAGTAAAAAACATGCCAATAAAATACAACATACATCAGTGGTAACATCATGGATAAGACATAACAAACAGAAGCATCTCCTGTTAAAAAATGCACACTATATATACCATAGCACTGAGGTAGAATTATAAGCACCTCTTTCTAAAAACATGTTAACATATTTAACTATGAGGCTTTTTTGTAAAAACAGGATTACATAGTCAATATGAGGTAGGCTAATGTGCATCAATATAAACACTTTTTTGCAAAAACAGGATTACATAGTCAATATGAGGTAAATGGTTAGCATAGGTTGTACCCAGCAATCACTGAGGTATATAACATTCATACATAGAGATTGCATTTAAATTTTACACAGTGAGCCACGTAGGGTTTTTAAAAGACTTTTGACTTTTGGGTGTCACTGACCATTGGTTGACTGGAGATGGCTGTGGTTGTCTTGCACCAGCCAATTTTAACCTTTCCACATAGCTCCTGTTTGCTGAATGAGCAAACACTGAAGTGGGTATGTTAGAGTCAGCCATTGCTTTGACAACAACATCCCAGCCCTTTGGCTTTCTGTGGTCAGGGATTGTGTGAGTGGCTGTAGCCACTCTTACCAAATCAACCATGTGAGACCCAGAAACAACAGTACCTTTATACATTAATTACCCCTTATCACTCCAAAACACAATATCCTTGTTTCTTGTCATATGTTGTAACAAAAGTTCAGCATTGGTTTTAGATCAATGAGAAACACTACTTAAAATGTATTTTTCCATAGTACTAGGTACAGAAGCTGTCTCTGCCTTGTCCGCAGAGGGGTCAGAAATTGATTCATTTTCAGGTATCAATAATGTTAAACTGGTTTTAGCTTGTTCTCCTTGTATTACCAAAGCCAGATAATGCTGCAACACAGCAGAGTACATTTTGGCTTTGTCATAGTCTGATAAATCAGTCCGGGACAGTATAGCTCTCATGTCAGTGTCCAAACTGTCAGTTGCAACTTTTCTCATATCCTGATCAGGGTAATTAGTTTTAATGTGATCCATCTGTTGCTGAGGCACCAAATACATTTTCTGAGTAAAATCCATTATCTGTTAGCCAGCAGGCCGGTGATCAAAGGGATGGCAATTCCTAACAGTGTCCCTATAAAGCCACCTATCTGGTTAACTATTTTCTTTTTCCTTTTTAAGGTTATTTGTTTATCGCTTAAAGTTTTAATGACTCTCCGTTTTTTTTTTCAGCAAACCTAACTGTTTTGCTGACAGTGGAATATTTCCTTTGAGAGTGTTTAAGGTTATCTCACCTATAGCTGATATCAGATCATCAGAGGCTGAACATAAAATAGCTTTTCTTAAGCTCAGAGGCCCTTTTACTAGTAACTTTAAAACAGACATATTTCTCTGTAGTCTTTTAGACATAATGACAATACAGTATCAAATATTTTAAGAAGCAGAATGTATTTTTTTTCATGACATATGCCACAGGCCAGTCAGGGGGAAACAACATACTATGCAGTCTATATTCATCTGGTATATTGAATCTTGAATCAACCGGTTAATAGCCATGAGGCCTTCTTGTGGCATCTTCAAAAGCTTCTTAGAAAAATTTTGTCTGACCAGGATACAGCTGCCTAGCCTGAGTTATGATATGCAGCTTGTCTCTGGGGTTTTTAAACTAAATCATGTATTTGGCATTTAGTGTGATGGTCCTGCTTTTTTACCTTGAGAGAACACATTCTGGACAATTAAAAATATTGTCAACTGTTTACGATGACTGTACTTGGTAAACCCATACTCGACTTCACTATTTTGACAGAGTCCATTAAATCATCTATAACAACAAAATTTACCTTTCCAGGGGGTAAGAGATCATTGTCAGCTAGTGACATCAGTAGCTCCTCCACAAATTTAATCTGCGGGAACTTTAACAGCAATTCATTATACAAAGGTTGCCACAGCTGCAGAACCAGACAATATTTTCAGACTTGTGTGATAAAGTGGCATCAGCATGTTCCACCAACTGTTTTATAAAGAAGCTTTTCCCACTATTAGAGGGGCCAGCCAACAGACAAGTAAAGGGATCCTGCAACCTGATATCCATTTTTCACAATCAGTGTCTGTAAGGAAGTGTTTTAAAATTGTCTTATAAAACTCACTTGTCATAAACTACTCTCTGGGTCATGGACAGCATGTTTGTTTCAAGGTATCACTGCTTTTTATTCCTAACAATGCTGGGTTGACTCACAGTAATTTCTTTAGAGATCTGTGACCACATATAATCAAAGACCAGGTCCTTCAGACTTTCAAAATGAATGTGTTTACTGCTGGCTACATTAAGGGCAAACTCTTTCACTTTAAGAACAACCTCTCCCCTCGACAGCCGGTTGCTGTAAATTTTTGGGCCTGTGGAAAAGAACTCTGTAATGTGTTCATCTGCAGGAACTTCACTGGTTAGCTCCCCTAAATAATTGCCTAGAGGTGGGGTCCAGTCACCCGGTCTGGACACAAAAATGACAGAGTCGGTGTAGTGGTAAAGGCACCTCTCCTGTAACTTATCTAGCAGGTTGTAGAGTTCCACTCTGGCATATGATGTTGTAAAACTAGCTCTAAATATGTTGGTATTATTAGAATTTGGGTAATGATCGCTGGTATATTTCCAGCTTAAACAAGCTGTTTCAACATCGATGAAAAAGCATGAGGCTATATCATAGTAAGGGGCAAACACATACTGAAAGAGTTTGTTTTGCTAATAAAAGGGTTGAGGCTGGTAAAATCATAATAGTGCATTTTCTCATCAGGCTGCATCTTATAGTACAGACAAATGACATTTGTTCTCTCCCCAAACAGTGACTGCCTACGTTCAAGTGGCTGTGGTAGCTGCCTTTCCCTCAAGAAATTATTAAAACCCTGATCTGTAGTGAGCATTGCATTCCATTCATGTTCACACAATACTCTAACAGCAAAACCCTTGCTTTTTAGAAAATGAAATGTCTGCATGGTCCTATTGAATAACTGTCCAAACTAGCCCCTGTCATGTGGTTTCTATCTTTCTCACAGTAACAGATGTTGCAGCCATGAAAAAAACAACCATTAAATTCAAATGCTGTGGGTATTCCATTTATGACAGACTAGCCATCCAAAAAGTACAGACCCACCTTCAATTTACCACCCCTTAGCATGTGTTGAATAGAAATGCTTTCTTTCTCAGATATGTACATAAGCCACTGAATAGCAGGTGTGGAGTATCTCTTTAATTGTCTGTGGTAGACATCTGGGGGGAGAACAGCAACAGTACATTCTTTCAAAAATAAAAATCTGTACATGGCCATGCAGACTGAGACTATCATGACGTACTGGAAGGGGTCTAAGTATACTATTTCATACTCTACTCTATCACCATCTGACTGTTTTAAAACACTTTTGGCTGTCATGTTCATCACTTCTTTCCTAAATTTGACTCAGGCTTTTTGAAGAATTTAAACAGCTAACTGACAATAGTAGTGAAACTCTCTTTTCAGATCAAATTCTCTATGTTGGTTAGTTAGGTACCATTGCAAAAACTCTTGCTTTTCTGCAGGCAGCATATATTTAGAACCATAAAACCGAGCATCCGGCAGGGAACCTACATAATTTTTATTAGCCTGGGTGTTAAAAAAATGGGAAAAGTAACCTTTAGCAATCTCATTCTCAAATCCAAGGGCTGCAGGGATTTTTGCTAGTTTAAGAGGAAGAAAACAATGGCTGTCAATAAATCTGATGTGTAGGGATGTCACTGTGACACAGAGTAATTTTCCTCCCTGTGTGAGCAATTTAATATCAATTATTTCCTTGACTAGCTGGCTAATGATAAAATAACTGTCATAGCCTTTGGCATTGCATGCTATAAAAGTGTAGTGTCTAAATGGTGCATCAATAAAATGTCCGACAAAATCTTTTATACAATCTTCCCCTTCAAATTCCCAGAACCTCTCCCCATCTAATTGCTTAGCATACACAACATGTGGTATGTGCTCTCCTGTTTCTTGTGTGGCCTCAAAATCAAACACTATATATTTCTCAGAGAGTTTTACATCTGTGAGTGGTGACATGTAACACAGATGTTTGTCTGCGGTCATGAAAGAACCACATCTGTTACACTGAATCAATTTACATGTATGAGAACCCTTGTAAAAGACAAAACATTGTTCACACAGTTTCATGGATTTACAAGACCCTGTACTCCCATCAGCTCTAGCTAAATGCCTTTTTAGGCATGTTAAAGACCTACAAATATTTTTATAGTAGGGGCAGGATGTAGTGTCAGTTTCCTGTTCAAGACAATTGGGGTCAAAGCAAACTTTGCACTGTTGTGCACAGATATGATTTCCCTTATGGCTATAGGCTATGTCACAATATTTGCATAGGTACCTTGCCCCAATTAATTTTTTTACAGTTGTTATACCATAATAATGGTTGTCATGCAGTAATACAAATAGTGTTTTAGGAAGTCTTTCTGGCCCTGTTGAAAATGTTTGCCAGTTTCTTTCATTATGATATAAAATCTTAATTTTGACTCCTTAAAAATGTTCAGACCGGGGCACATCACTGAAAGTGACAGGGGTTTGGTCTGACAAACCTAGCTCAGCATGCAATATTTTAGCCTTATTCAACAACTGTCACTCATATGTGGATTTAGGAGTGCAATAATGGAGCCACTGAGACACAAACTATTATCTCTGTTATTTAAATCAATTAAGTTTTTTCTCTTTTTTTGTAAAATCCTTCTATACAAGATAGAGCTCAGTGTCCATCTCCCCCCACCCTCGAACCCTGGTGATTTCTGATAGTAGTTACCACGAGATGTATAGTGTCAACAGTAATGATTTTTGTATTGCTCTGTAGCATATCAGCTGGCTGATCTAAGAAGGTGGCAGCATTTAACTCATTAGGGTGTGTTTTCCTAGAGAACAAGGGTTGATTTAAAGAAGCAGCATTTAATCGTAACTGTATAAAGTCTCCACAGCATGTTTGTCTCATCACCCTGTCCAGCAATTCTTATATAGCCTGGTGAATTGCAGCAATGGCCTCTGTATAAGATTTTATTTTATCTAGATTTATAAACTTATATCGTTGATGGAATTCTGTAGCATTACATTTTTTTAAAACATGTTCATATTGCTGCGTAGATTCTAAAAATACTGTAGGGGGTGATCTGTTTGCCAGTTCATCATCATCTTACATATGTGCTGCAACCTGGTTTTCTAGTTCACCAGACTGCTGAACATTAGCAGCATGCTGTAATAACCTACATAGTAATATTTGCCTGGCACGCTTTACTCTTCTTTTCAAATTTTCTCAGATTGTTTTATTTTTTACCCAGATTTTTCTTTTTTGACACCATTTGTTATTATTTTTTTTCATTTTGTTAGTGCTGCCACCCTTTGTACTCAGCTTGTGAGAACTTTTGTGCTTTCACTTTGTAATTTTATTTTTGTATTTGGACACCGTTTCTTCCATTCTCCTGTGCTTTTCAAATATGTGGGCCACATTTGCCATCTGTTTCAGCTCTGAGTAGGAAAACTTGGTTACACATAATAAAGAAAATACACTGCTCAGTAAAGTACCTTTACAAAACTCAGATTTAAACATCTGTTGATAGTAATCCTCACTAGATAATCTGCTCTTAATTACCAAGCCATTAAACAAACTATCAAATGCTTTAAGAATACAGGCTTTCCCAGCATTGATCATGTCAATGTCCCTATCTTGAAACCTTGGGTGCAATAACTCTTTGTCAGAAACCCTTGTGCTACTGCTCGTAGATGGCTGTACATCATCATTCAGATTCACACAAGATCTATTTTGCTCATAACTCACACCAGTAGAAACTTCTGAGCACCTTTGAAAAGCATCACATTCAAGTAATTGCCTCTTTCTCCCTCTCACTATTGCAGGGGTTTGCTGTGCTGCTGGTAAAAACAGAAAATACACCAGTCACTACTTTTGTATTTTCAATATTATACTGTAAGACAAAATTTAAACTGTAAAAACTTACAACATTTTTAACCCTCCTCAGTCTCCCATTTTCAGCATTATACTGTAAAACAAATTTCAAGTCTGAAACTTGCAGCCTTTTTCCTTAACCCCCCCCCAAAAAAAATCTGCAGCATCTGCTATTCCTAGTTAAAAACCAAATTACACACCTTCTGTAGTGGTAAACGGTGCATTATTCAGCTCTTCAATCGATTGGAAAAGGGCTTCATTTCCACCCCATGACTCCATTATTGCTTGTTAAATGTTTTTAAATTTCTTTTAGCTCAAGATGTATTTTTGGTGGTCTCGTTCTGTTCTTTTATCTTTAGCTGTCAGTGTCTTGAAATGCTTATATAAAATGTGTGAAACCACACCCCAAGTATGTGGTTAATCCTGAAAAATGTCTGAACACCTGGTACTGTCCATCAAACCCCCCTTCCCAACCCTTCACCATGGGGAAATATATAAGTCATAGGCCACTCAATGTAGGCTTTGTTTTTCACTTCCTGCGACAGCTGGAAAGCATCTCTCTAATGCCTTTCTGCTAAAACTTTGGTTACAGTCTAATTAAAAGGTATACACACTGGTTCTTTAAGTCCAAATAAGCTTATGGCTTAGTTAGTTTTTAAAATGTTTGATGAAACTCTTGTCTTTTTTTAAACAGCTGTGTCCTTTAAATTAGTAATTCAGTAAAACAGCCTGTAAACCACTAATCAGAAGATAGCACTTATTTTGTCTTTTCTAAAAAGATAATCATGAGAATCACCTGTTTTTCTCTTTTACACAGTGGGGGTTCTAGCAAGACTAATGATTCTCTGTGTAAATGAAAAACAGATGTTTTTTCTCAATCTTAAAACACAAAGGGGCACAATTTATAATAACGGCAGTTGAGTGTCAGCTTAAGTTATGTTTTTAAAAGTCAAAATGGAAATTCTGTCTTTTTTCTAAAACAGCTACAACCTTTAAATCAGTAGTTTAGTGTAACATAGCACGCATACACACACACACACACACACACACACACACACACACACAGCATGTATTCTTTTGTACCAACTCTAAGCAAAGCTGTAGATACATTTTAAGAAGACTGTGTGCTTTGAAATGATTCTGAGAGAGAAACATTATCATTTTACATTCTGTCTTTTCTTTGTAACATATTATTTATTTTCTTATTTTGTTAAACTTCAGATTAATACCTTTGAACCCTGAGCTCTTTTACAAAGGTTCCAAGTCAGATAAATTACAGAAACATTATACAGGTAATGGTTACAAACCCACTACATGACTTCTAATTTTTTGATAGTGTGACTATAGACATTTATTTTGTAACAAAAGCATAAAGCTACATTTCTACAGATCCCTGTAAATACAGGGACCCTGTAATCCAAAAATCTTGAGACACACGTTTCCAAAGAGAATCAATAGTCCTTTGTAGCCATGGCTGTGTAAATGAAAAACATATTTTTCTCAGTCTTTAAATTCTTACTTGCATGCCGCACTGAAAGGCCATCTAGATATTAAACATACATAAAAGACATTGATTTTCCTACATGCCTAATGAGGGACACACACACACACACACACACACACACACACACACACACACCATACTGCCATCACATTGCAATGCTATCTAGAGAAAACTGATGAACCATCTTATTTACATGCAGATCCCTGTTTTAGCTTATAAATGTTACTTGCATATACATAAAGGTATCCTATTGGTGCAAGTTTGACACATTTTATAACTTGTTATAAAATAGAAAAAGGGTACTCACACAGGCAGATGGATTTCCCTTGGTGGGGTGTCTCCAAACAGATCTGTGAAACCTCTGCATGTTCAGGTTGCCTCCTAGATACTTCTTTCTGAAAATATCCTAATCAAAAAACATACACATGCCCCTGCAGTTATACACCCAAGCTGACAGGGGATATATAATACTACATAAACCCTAACTTTTTTGGGGTGGGTGGGGGCATGGTGGTAAAGAGGGACAGGGGTTTGAGCCAGGATGGTGGGGTGCAAGAGAAAGAAGGGGACAGGAGTTTGAGCTAGCACGATGGGGCTCTGGTTCCAGTCAGGATGGTGTCGCAGGGGTTCAAGGAGTGTAGGAGAAAGAGGGGCGTAGGATACTTACAAAATGGTGGGTGGCAGGGCTTCGAGGAGCGTAAGAGAAGGGGGATGCAGGACGCTTACAGAATGGTGGGTGGCAGGGGTTCAAGGACTGTACAAGAATGACGGGTGTAGGACACTTACAAAATGGTGGTGTTATGTCACTTCCAGAGTTTCAGTGTGGGTCATTTCCTGCGCAGGTGGGTGGGACATGGGTTTGAACGCATGCCATTTCCTACGCAAGGGGCAGACACGTGTTCAAGCTTACATCACTTCCACCGAAAGTGGGCAGGGCTAGTGCATTTTAGGGAGGGACCTCCGGTTTAACAAGGGGCGATTCTGAATGGTCCATTTTAGGCCACGCCCACACGTCAAATGACGTGGCACGTGCTGATTGGCTGAAATTTAACATTTGATGAGATATATGAACTTATACTACTCCCAACCTCACAAAGATTTTGAAAATCATCTCAGAGGATGAAAACCACTGTGCAGCATGAATATTTTCAAAACCTATTTAAAATATATATGCTTCATGTAGATTTTACAGAAAAAAAAATCTGTAGAGGATTCCTTTGTGAACATTTCCCTTTTAATCAATCATAACTAATTACTGTTACTTAAAAAATATTTAAATTGTGTAACTCCTACTAACCCTCCCTCACACTCAATAAAGTGTCACCCTTAACTTTTGCCAAATTAAAAAGTTATCTTACCTTTTAAATATTTGTTTGTGTGGAACTTTAACAAGAATAGATCTCAATGCATATTTGTAGCTATTTTTCTCAGTGATTTGTTTTTTGAATGTGCTTGTTCAATCATTTAATCACAATTAACTTCAAAACTAATTAATTATAAAAAGAACCTATTCCTATATGATATCTACAAAACCAGTAATTTTGAAACTTCAGCTTAGCAATTATTTAGCTATCTGAGGGCAAAATGTTAGGTAGGTAATTGGGCAAAAATATATAAATTCGGCTCTTAATATCTTCAAAAGTACAAAACAGATCCTCATGAAATTTGAGGGATTCAGAGATTCTAGGACTGAGAAAATGCATACTTAGTCCCAGTCCTAAGGTCTAAAATGGCCAAAATATAAGCCTATGAAAATCATCATTTTTAAATAAAACACCAACATAACCCATACTAGGGTTGCTGCTGTGCCTGTATATCTATCTATCTATCTATCTATCTATCTATCTATCTATCTATCTATCTATCTATCTATCTATCTATCTATTCATCTATCAAGATCATGTGTGATGCTACTTGCTTAGGGAATGAGGTGAAAATTAGGGTGGACAACCCCAAGGAAGACCCCACCACTGATCTGGCAATACTCCGGAGATCCCAAACCCTAATATTTTTTCCTTTTGCTGCTTGGGGAGATAGGAGTTGGTAGGTAACACCACATTTCCCTGTTTTGTGGCATTAAGTTGCCCTAACTGGTGCATTAACAAAGGTTTTTTTTTTGTGAAGAATTTTCTTTCTTTTTGAGACAGTGGAATTGTATCCTCATTCACACAGGTCCCTTTGGGACCTGCACGAACAGGTGTAGATGTGCATGGCTCTTTGAGCCATGTGCTATGGGAAGACTCCATCTGCCTACAGAAGTGCAGGGTGTGGCACATTCACTTTTAACACTTTCACTCTTCACACATTCAGTACACTTTTACTCCTCACACATTCACTCTTTTTTAAATTTTGACTAATTTTCAAGATAGTCATTTTATGACTGCTCCTATAAACATAACATGCACCATCCGCCTGCCCTTTCTAGCCTCTCTGATGCCAAATTCCGCCTCTCTCCCAGGCCCTGCAAACTACTCTTCACTGGGGTTTCAAACCCTGCACCTCTGGCACCAGAGGTGGCAATGCTAACCCTGCAAAGTAGCAACAGCCACACTAACCAAGTACCTCTAACCCCCTTATACACCAGGCATCTCTCAATCATGGACATACTGGTTCTAATGCTTAATCTTCTTATGGTCATCATGCTTGCTCATCCCCTACCCTACCCAACCCCATCTACTCCCACCCTGTATCCCACTCCCCCATTCCTCCCAACTCCCCTCACACAGTGGACCACCATATCACCCTGCCACACCCCCACCAACACCTACTCCCACCCCCACTCCCAGGAGCAGGATGATCTCACACCATCCTAGCCATGTACCCTTAGCTCCCAACCCATCACCTGCACCTCTACCACCAGATCCTCGCATCAGCTCCAGTGTACCAACACCAACTGCCACAGCCCACTCCTCAGACTAATCACCTTACTTCTTCTGCTCTCTGGGAATGTCCACCCCAACCCTGGTCCTGGGCCTTCTACCCTCTTCTCACACCCTGCTGGGTGTGGCCTCTGCATTACCTTAAAGAACATCTGCAGTCTCCCAAAGAAAACTGTTGCGCTCCAGTACTGGGTCGTACAACACAGACCCAACATCATTGCCATAGTGGAGATGTGGCTCTCTGCATCAACCAACCCCTGACTCAGCTGTCTCCCTCCCTAGTTTCACCCTGTTCCAAGATGATCAAGTTTTCAAGTGGTGGCAGATGTGCAATCTACTTGTGTGACTCCTTCCTTAGCCATGATCTCCTTGCCCCCAAGCTCGATCATGGTGCCCAAGCCATCACCTTGAAAATCTCCCCTGACCCAGGCAGAGGCCCTCTCTATCTCACAACCACATACATACCCCCATGGGCCCAGGGACCAGCAATCCACTGACTTACTGATTAGCTCTCCACCCTGCCTCACAAAGCTGAGCAGCTCATCCTAGGTGACTTCAATGTCAACTGGCTTGGCTCCATTGCTGCACACATAAAGGACTCCTTTACTGCCCTTGACTTACCTCAATTAGTCACTCTTCCTACCAGATTTAAGTAGTCAAGTGGCACCAGCTCCCTCCTTGACATAATACTTTCCAACTGCCCCCACAAAATCAAGAATGTTAATGTTCTAACCAACTCCCTCAGGGACCATTCCCCTATCTTCTGTTTCTGGTCCTCCACCATGCAAAAACCTATGTCCCAAGTCACCTCCTGCTGCCACTTTCATCCAGGGGGCCTCAGTAAACTGAAGCAGTATCTAGCTCTGCTTGACTGGTCCCCGATCTCACTCGCAACTGATATAGACACTGCACTAGCCTACCTCACCAGAGCCTTCTGCAAGGCCTGTGACCTCTTTACCCCCTCTACCAGTACCCGCTCCAAAAGACAAAATGCTGCATGGATTTTCCCTTCCCTTATTCAACAACTGAGGCAGCAAGATAACCTATGGCATGTTGCGGTCGAGTCAGGCAGGTCAGTGGACAGACAGGCCTATAATGCCACTCATAACCAATGCATCTGGATATAAGGCAAGCCAAGGCCAAATACTACCAAACCACCCTGGCCTCCTCCTGGGGCTCTGCACATGCATTCTGGGATAATATTAAGGAGCTCAATGGAAAAATTCACTCCCCCCCATCTCGTATATCTTTCAATGGTGCTATTACCACTTACCCCCCACATATTGCTGACTGCCTCAATACAGTTTTCTCTGACCTAAGCACAGTCCTTCCTGTTCACTATTTCAGCCCTATCCCTACCTCAACCCCACCATTTTGAATTGCCCCCAATTTTCCTCCACACCATATCTCCCCATGAAGCCAAACCACTCCTGCTAAAAGCTCTCTCCAGCCACAACCCCAGTTGTGACCCCATTGACTCCAGGATTCTCCGTCTAACTCTAGATGTCATGCTAGCCCCTCTCACTAACCTGTTAAACTGGTCTCTGTGCCTCGGTCAATTCCTGAGTGCCTGGAAATCAGCTGAAATGACCTCAATTCATAAGAATGGAGATTGCATATTACCAAATAACTACAGGCTGATCTCCATCCTCCCCCCACTCTCTAAAGCTCTGGAAAGAATAGTATTCACCCAACTCATGGAATATCTAACCAAATATAGCATACTGTGTCCAGAACAGCATGGCTTCCACCCTGGACACAGCACTACTACAGCTGTCCTACAGTTCTCATAGCACATACACTCTGCACTTGACTCTGGGGACATCGCTGGGGCAGTGTTCATTAACCTATCTAAGGCCTTTGACACTGTGTGTCACCCCTATTGCTTGACTTCCTCTGTCAACTAAGTTTCTCATCTGGCCCCCTTGCCTGGTTCTCCAGTTACCTCCATGCCAGATACCAATGGGTCAAGATAAACGGTACCCTATCAACTACCCTACCTGTTCACTCTGGTGTCCCCCAGGGATTCATCCTGGGCCCCACACTGTTCAGTTTCTTTCTCAACACCCTTCCTAGCTCCTGCTTAGGCAGAATGCTTCTATATGCCGACGACGCGGTTCTCATCGCCTCCCACCCCTACCCCATCACCCTCCAGGACTCTCTTCAACTCATCTTCAGCCATGCTAAAAAATGGTTCCTTGACCACCGTCTGGTTCTGAATCTCAAGAAGACAAACTCTATACTGTTTGCCCACTGCCACAGTACTTGGTACTTGGTAATTTGGACAAAAGAAGGCTGAAGCCCATCGAGAATGTCCTCCACACAGTGTGGATCATTACAAGAGTTATTTTCTGTCCAGAAGCCAACTATCCAGTTTAAGTTTAAATGAATTAATATTCTGACAATCAACAATTTCCTGTGGCAGAGAATTCCAGATTTTTGGTGCTCTAACAGTAAAGTACTGTTGTCTTCTATTTGTTTTTGTTGTCTCAATTTCAATTTGTTTGTTGTGTATTCTAGCCACTATTTTTCTAGATGTAAAAGATAACCCACATAAGCTCATCAATGTAGCAGATTGTAGGATTTTGAATAACTGAAGTAAATCTCTCCTTAGTCTTCTGAATTCGAGTGAATACAACTTTGTTTTTTGAAGCCTAGTTTCATAATTGAACCGAGAAAGATGAGGTATGATTTTAGTAGCCCTTCTTTGAACTCTCTCTATTATTGTGATGTCTTTAGCCAAATAGGGGCTCCACAAGGATGAACCATAGTCCAAATGAGGTCTGACATGGGTCTTATACAGAGTCATTATGCATTCTTCGGTTTTGAGAATGAAAGTGTTATTAATCCTGCGTAGCAGGGCATTGGCGTGGTTAGCAACTTTGTTAAAGTGATTAACGAAAGACAACCTATTATCCACCAATATGCCCAAGTCTTTTTCAACAGGTGATTCCCTAAGTGTTATATTATTAAGATGGTATGTTTGTTTAGGATTCCTTTTACCAATGTGCAACACAGAGCATTTGGATATGTTAAATGGCATCTTATTAGTTGCTGCCCAGGATTCAATCCTTTTAAGATCATTTGTTAGTGTACTCCTGTTAGTTTCATTATCCACTGGACCTCCTAGTTTGGTGTCATCTGCAAATCTGGATAAGATATTCCATGACGTGATTGTGAGATCACTAATGAAAATGCCAAAGAGAGTTGGACCCAACACAGAGCCCTGCAGGACTCCACTTGACACAGTCTTTTCGTCTGACAATTCCCCATTAACCCTTATGGTCTGGGTTCTTTTATAGAGCCAACTATTAACCCATGCCACAATACCTTTAGAGAAACCTGAAGCTACTAGTTTCTTCATTAGTATGGAGTGAGAGACCTTGTCAAAGGCTTTACTATAATCAAGTAAAATAACGTCCACTGGAATATTTGAATCAAGATATCTACTAACTAAATTATAAAAAGATAACAGATTTGTTGTGCAGGAATGACCGGATTTAAATCCATGCTGGGTGACATCATTTAATTTTAATGCCATCATTTCTTTTTCAATTAAATATTTGATATGCTTTTCTAATAATTTGCATGGAATGGAGGTGAGACTGATAGGTCTGTAATTTTCTACTTTATGGTGTGTCCCTTTTTTGAATATTGGTGTAACAATGGCTGTTTCCCAGTCTAGGGGGACATTAGACTCTCTAAGAGATTTGTTAAAGATAATAGTGAGTGGAACAGCAATGTTGTTACATGTTCCCGTAAGAAATTTGGGGGTGATGTTATCAGGACCTGGGCTTGTTGCTTGCTTCAAGGTATTTAGAAGTTTCAGGGTATCAGAAATGGTGACTGTGTAACTAAAAGATGTGTTGTCATTAGTATATGATATGAATTCTTTGTCCTGTTCAAAAACAGAGCAAAAGTATTTATTAAACTCAATAGCCGTGACCTTATCTGAGAGTATAGTTGTGTTGTCAATAATTAAAGGCCCTATTTTTTGTGTGTCTCCCTTTTTATGATTTAGATATGAATGGAGACTTTTATATGAGTCCTTAGTGTGAGCGATCTTAAATTCGAGATTCCGTTTGGCCAGGATAATTGATGTTTTTAAGTCTTTAAGTGCTTTCTTATACTTTATAAGTATTCCCTCTCATTGTTCAGGTTAGCACTTTTTTAGAGATGTAAATAATTTTCGTTTGTGAGTGCTAAGTTTTTTAATGTTATTATTGTACCAGGCAGGAACCTTGCCTTTATTGTTATACTTCTTCCTTACTGGTACATAATTTTTTTCTAGATTGCATACTATTTCTTTGAAAATGTTCCATGCGTCATTATTGTAAGAGGTGAAAGTAAAGAATTCCATGGTATAGCTGTTCATTCATTTTTGAGAAATTTGCCTTCTCATACTGTTTAATCGTACCATTATTAATGGAATTTTTGTAAGCTAGAAGAATGGAGAATTGTATTGTCATGTGTTCACTATTGCCCAGAGGGTCTAATACCCTCAGGTTAGTTAAAGAAGAATTCATGTTGGTCAATATTAAATCCAGAATATTATTCCCACGAGTGGGTTCTCTGACTTGTTGGGTAAGGCCAAGATCAGTGACAACCGAAATTACCTGTAAATCATACTGGTTAAGTCCAGAGAGTGTTTCCCAGTTAATAGATGGGAGGTTGAAATCCCCTAGAATTATTACAGACCCTTTTTCTGCTATTTGAGTAATTTCAGAAGAGAGTTGATTGAGATATGCGAAGTCTGAAGAAGGGGGGTGGTAACAATTGACAACCAAAATCTGGGGGTGGCTTTTAGGATGCAAATGGACCCAGACACTCTCAGTTAGTATTGGTGTGGAAGATTCAAAAGATGGAATATTGTTTGTGACATAAAGACTAACTCCTCCGCCTTTTTTTTCATTAGCTCTGTTTTTATAATAGAGCTTAAACCCAGGAATGTTCATTATCCATTGTTTATCCAGGTTCCCCCATGTCTCAGTAATAGCAATCAGTCCTATATTATTTTCTTGAATCTTCAACTCTAATTCATCCATTTTGACTTTATTGAGTGATCTTGCATTGAATGATAAAACATTCAGCATTTGTAGAGTATTAAGAGATGGCTTATTAGGCCCAGTCTCCCCCTTATGTTTTAGTTTAAATATTTGTTGATAAATGTCAGAAATTGACGGCCAAGAAGAGAGCTTCCCCTTCGGCTGAGATGCAAGCCGTCCCAGCAGAAGAGGGAAGGGTTGTCATTGAATTCCTCCCAATGTGTGAGACATGTTATACCCTGTTTAAAGCACCATTTTCGGAGCCACTCATTTAATATTTTTTTTTTTTTATAATGAAATATGAAGCTTGGGGTACAGGGAGAATTTCTGATACGCCAATGTTACATCCTCTTTCATTTAATAAATTACAAAGGGCAACTATATCTTGTTTAAGTTGCAGTAGACGGGTTTTGGTGAAATCATTTGTCCCAGTGTGGACCATAACCAATGGATTGCTACCTGCTGCACATAAGGCAGTTTTGGACATAGCTGTTATGTCTGAAACTCTAGCTCCCCTATAGCTTGAACATGTCCTATTTACTTTATCGGGATTACATATGGTACAATCTATGAATTTGATCATGGAATCACCCAGTACAAAGACCTGTGTAGGAGTAACATTATGGGAGGGGGGGAGGTATCAACCTGGGTGTTTGGTAATTCCAGGTTCTGGTTACAAGTATCATCAGCTATGAGAGAACAAAGTGGTTCATATGAATTATGCAACATTATAGAGGGAGGAGTATTAATCCCTTGTGTCTGTGGATCAATTCTCTTATTAGATTTTGATAATGCAATAGTAGACCAAGTTGTGGCATCAGGGAATGACAAAGGTTCTGGAGGAAGGTAAAAGCACTGGGGGGTTGATGCAGTTTTATGTACTTCATTATGTGTAGTTTTAATTCCTGAGTTACCCTGAGAGGTGGGAACAGTCGTGTGTACCTCATTATGGGGAGAGTTAATTCTTGGTGTGCCCTGAAGTACTTTATCATGGGGAGAAGATGTATTATTGGTTTCCAGTAGGAGAGACATGTGGTCAATATATTCCTCTAAGGCTTCTATTTCTGGGTCAACAACATGTTGAATAACCTCAAGGGTTGTTTCTACTTTACTAAGTAGTCTAGTTACTTCTTCCTGTAATGATTTAACTAGTATACACCTGTCACAGGTGTAATTGGCTGTTTGTTTGCCTATTGCGTACATCTGACAGGACATACAGTATTTGTTTGCTCTTTTCATTGTAGTTCAGGATAACAATCACTTGATGACAATGTATCTTTAAGTGTGATACCTTGAGCTTCCCGCTTTTGAAGATCCAACAATTCTTAAAGATTGGACCTCTATCCCGAAGTCCACGATGGACACGGTAGACATGCGCTTCAACGCGCGTGTCTATGCGCACATCTCCGCGCACGGCCCTGCGCACGCTTGCCCTGCTCGCTAGTGTAAGTGTTTTAATGCCAGCAAACCAGAAGTTCGTCACTGCGCAACTTCCGGTTTCGTGCTAGGCCAGCAGTGGGTTTAAAGTAGTGAACAGTACGTTTCTAAGCCTTTAAAAAGGCAAACCGAATGATGTAAAGGAATTTCTCCACCACAAGGCTATGAGGCACAAAAAATGCTCAGTTTGGGAAGTGTAAGGTGGAGGATGAGATGCAGCAGTCCTCCTGTTTCCCACACTACCCCTGGACACACAGACCAGGAAGCACACTCGCCCCAGTGAATGTTTAAAATAAGCACAAAATGCAGTATACAACACAGTTTTAAGCAATAAGATATATAACACAGCTCACACTCTTGAAAGTGGCAGAGTGTTATCTCCAGAAATACCCCCCTTCTCATCCTCCCTGGCACCCTACATTCCCTTGAGCAGGTGTCTGCATACAAATATCTGGGCATCACTTTTGATTCGTCTGTCTCTTTCCACTCTCATCTTAATACCCTGTCCACTGCCATAAACACCCGGATTGGACTCCTCTACTGCCACAGAGACTGCCTCCCTCAGAGTGCCCTCCGGCTGGCTATCACCTCCTCCATCCTGTCACTGATCGACTATGGGCTCCCTATCTATGTGGCTGCTGACTCCACTGCCCTCACCAAAGTCCAGACCTCGATCAATAAGGCTTGCAGGCTCCTGACTGGTGCCCCCAGCAGAATGCACATATGCCAGCTCTACTCCTCCTTGAACCTACTCACCTTTGATGAATGCCTGCACTACCACTCTTGTATACTGGCCAAAAAATCACTACTTGAGTTCTCCCCCCCAGGGGTTACTGCATCCCTAAAACTGGCCTCCAAGTCAATCACCACCCGAAGAGCAGCCAAAGCCTCCTTCCAGGTTCCAAGAACCAGGACCTCTCTTGCCCAAAGATCATTCCACTACAGAGCCCCCTTCAGGTACAACTCCCTCCCCATTCATATCACAAACATCCCCAAAATCGGCCCTTTCAAAATCGCCCTCCGAAACCACCTCACTGACACTAAGAGCTGTAAATGCCCCTGACTAGCCCATACCTAGAGCTCTGCCTGGCCCTTTTTACAGACAACATCCTTCTGGACTGCCTTCTCCCCCAGCAACCACCCCTCCCCCCCAGGTATCGCTACCTAGAACCCCTAGCGGTACCTTATTATTTATATACTAGACTAATTGTAACTAATTGGAAGCCTTTGTACACCTTTGTATTACTGAAATTGCTTTGTGTGTTCTTTTATTGTATCTTACCTGTACTGTTCTCCATTGCTGTACTCCACCACCAATTGTTGTCTAGCCTCCCTGTGATGAGGTGCCTTTGCAAATGAGTCTTTGACTCAAAGGTTGTAAATCCGACTTATGAAATAAATACATTTTTAGCATATTGGCCTGTCATTTCACACCACAAGAGCAGAAACATGTTTCATCTAGGATTTAAAAAAGAGGTGGTGTGGAAAAATGAATAAGTTGCATGTGTGGAGTCAAAATATTGAAAATTAGAGAACTTATGAATGAACATTGAAATAGAAACATAGAAACATAGAAACGTAGACTTTGATGGCAGATAAGGACCGCTTGGCCCTGCTAGTCTGCCCATTTCCCTACCTACAGGATAAGCTGCAGATCCTAGTTAACCAACAGCCTATTTCTTCTTAAATACTGGAGAGTTCAGTCATAACCTGGCCATTTTACCATATTTGTACACCAAATTTCCAGCATAGCTCTGTTGTTACCCCATCTCATGAACCTGGTAGGTGACATTTTTCAAATCCCCACCAAAATGTCATTCTGCTTCACCAGTGTGAAAACACATTTTGGCCAAGATTTGAAAAATGACAGCTGTCATGTTCATGAGGTGGTGTGAAAAAAATGGCCATGTTGAAAATTTGGGGTCAGATATTTAAAACTACCAAAGTTACAAGTGAGCATAGAAAAATCTCAATGTATATGTAAAATAATTTTAAACTCTGGCACTGTGATGTAACAACTTTGGTGGGGCATTTAATGTGGTAGTTTGACTACGTGTGTTGACTTTTCATAAAGGATATTTTATCTGAAACACGTCAAGCAAACATGCATTTTATGGTGCTGTGAGTGACATTTTATGTGTAATAACACAAGAAACTTTCAAGACATTACATCCTTGTATTTGGAATTGCTGATGCAGTGCTGGCCTTTTCTGTGTTTTGTATTGGGCTACCTGATCTAAGCACCATCTTCCTTGTGTACACTCTGGGGCCTGGATATTCAAACTGCGCCAGGCTGTGGCACAAGCCTGGGCGCAACTCAACGTTGTTGTGCAGGGGTGCGGCCTGGGTGATATTCAATGGAGCTGCACTATGGCACAGCAGCTTTGAATAGTGCACCCTGGCCACCCCCACTGTGTATGGCGCAGTGGCACTGTGCCAGCACAAGTGGCCAGAGTGGAGCATGGAGATGCACTAGCGTAAGTGTCATTACACCATGCACAGCACCTGTGATATTCAAAAGGGGACATGGAAATGGGGCCATAATTTATGCAAGGTGCACATGGGGCCATTTGCATGTCATTATGGCTCCATCTGCATGCCATTAGCATGCAGGTGCTCCAATCCCCAATGACTTGCGCCTGGCGACCTGCCAGTGAGCCAATGGGCATGAGCCAATGGGCGTGCAGCCCATACTGTACAACAGAGTCCAGATATGTGAATGAATCATTCACGTATCTGGACTGAGTAGTACGGTATGGGCTGCATGCCCATTGGTTCACAATGTGAACCAATGGGCATGCAGCCCTACCGAGCTGTCAGTCAGTGGGTGGCAGGGTGGCAGACAGGAGGGGTGCTACCGCCCGCCGGCTGATGGGGGGAGTGGGATGGTGGGGCTCAGTGGGATGGGGGGTACACTCTACTACCAGGGTAATAGGAGTATGTTATGATGTACAGATGCCCGCGATCGGGCAATGATCGGTCCACTGGACAACTAGGGATATTGGACATGGGGGGGTTATTATACCGATGCCCGCAATCGGGCAGAGTATGGTCCACTGGACCACCAGGGATATAGGACAGGGGATTTAGCTACACAGATGCCCATTATGGGGCATGGGGGGTGCTGCCAGGTGTGGCAGGAACTCGGGTGGCCACCCACAGGTGGAAGCTTCCATGTTGCACCCTGCAAAATGGCAGCTCACCTGTGGGTGGCCATCACTTGTTCCTTTTTGTTTGGGCTTAACTTTGTGCAGGCGCAGGTAGGGGTTGTGCATGCATGAGTCTGCACATCCCGGGCTGAATATCGGGCTGTGCAGGTTATGCATGGGCATGCCCCCCCCACCTGTGCCTGCATACATTACTGATGCGCTCCGGTGCATCGGGATTTGTGCGGCACACCTTTCCCTTTTGAATATCACACTGGGGCGCATCAGTGGGTTGTGCATGGTGCAACATGTTGCCCCATGCATAACTCTTTTGAATATCTGGGCCTCTGTGTCTAATCCAGTGAGTGACCATTTTCTTTGTTTATAGGTAGTTAAAAAAAATCAAGGGACATTTTTCTTTACTGCAGCTTATTGCGACACTAAGAATTGGGCACCCTAGTTTTGGGCTACAATTTAGGGACTGGGTGCAGGAGATCTGGAGGGGAAGGGAGTCCTGAGAAGTGGTACCCCTGTCCATTTATATTTAAGAAAAATTTGGAATGGTGGGTTGGCAACCTGGAGGAGAGGGGGGTGAAAGAAGGGATACTGGAGGTGGGTACCCCAGTCCGCTAAATAAACTAGATGTGGATAGATAGATAGATAGATAGATAGATAGATAGATAGATAGATAGATAGACATAGACAGACAGACAGACACACACACACACACATACACAGACATGAACATGCACACAGACACTCAGACACACAGATAGACAGACATTGAGAGACAGTTACACAGGCAGACAGACTGAACAGGGGGATTGGCGTCTGACTCCTGTCAATGCAGCCCACAGCATGACTTCCAGCTGTGGCTGCAGAACTCAAGAAAGTCCTGCTGTTTTCATGCACAGAATGCAGGTGAATGGTACCTCTTGCTAAGCTAGGCACCCTGAATTTTGGGGGTTCCAGAAAAGGAATTTCTGGCAATTTTAAAGACAAACAAACACCAGAATCTAGGTAAATGGGTCTCGTTTAGCTAGGTTTAAGTGCCTGTTTTATTAAAAAGAGAGCATTTGATGTATTTTAAATGTTTGTAGCATTAAAAAGTAAAAATGGCGACCACCTCATCTGGTATTTTCACCACAACAGGTAAACCATGCAAATAATCACTTGCGGTATTTTTTTTTTATCTTTTGTGACCGTTTTTTTTTTTTAAGCCTTCGCAATAGTGTTTTTTTTACCAGTCAAACGTTAATATTAACTCAAAAATCATTATAACTTTAAAATGGTATAATATTTTTTCACTAAACTTTCAAATGGCACATCTTTGGCTCGGGGCCATTCAACCTTGAAAATTTCATGACAAAAGTCCACACTGTCTAGGCTTTAGTTGAGAACAAAAAATATGTGATGTTAAGTATAGGTTTCGTTTTTTTTTTTGGCACCCTGTATCTCATAAACCATACAAGATGCCATCACAAAACTTTTCACATATTGACAGTCTGACAGCCTGACTGTACATGCTAAATTTTGTGCTATTCCATCAAACTACACTAAAGTTATTAAGGTGAAAAAATTGGGGTTTAACATAGGACAGCTGACTCATCCCTAACCATAGGGGTGCTACTGTGCCCCTATAATATATAGTAATTAAAAATGAATGTAAGTCAGAAGAAGGCACTATTAACAAGGGACCCCAAATAAGTAAATACTAGGAGTATTTCAAAACAAACAAATGAAACAAATGCACTGAGCTGTAAAACAGCCATCACACGTGCACAATTTCTGAATACATTAAAAAAATGCAAACATGATGTCTATGTTCCCTTTAAATCCCAATTGCTCCACTGGCTATTATGTGTGCTCCTCATAATTCTCCATGTGTAATAAACATATAAAGATGCCTAATAATACATAATAGAAGTTGTAGCAGAACATCATCAAGTATCTTATATAATTGTTTTATGCTTGCAGCTGCTCCTATACATGAGAAATGTACATTTTCAAAATGACATGGGTGATGAAATTTACTTTGCTGCTAGTGGAAATCTGCCACCTGTTTTTGACATTTTCAATTGGTATGTAACCCCTGACGGCTTGTCTACATTTATGAAGATTGGAAGCTATCAGTCTGCCTCTACTACAGGACCCAATCTAGTCATAAATGATAAGATCATGGTGTGGAAAGGAGGACAGCAAAAGGTTAGAAATATGTCTTGTTTGAGTTGTACTTTTATTAAACAAAACATGACTAGACATTTCCCTAGAATAATTAATGGCCGATTTAAAGTGAGTCTGTCAAGTACTAAAAAAGAGGAAGTGATATTTTGAAAAAAGCTCTTCATCTTAGTGATGATATGGTGTTAATCTTAAACCATCAGTTTTTTTGGGGGGTTGTTTTTTAGTACAATATTTTATCACTGCAGTTTTAAACTTGGGTCATTCCTGGGTCCTTTCAAGTTGAGACTAGTACCACATAGTCAACACAGCCTACCCTACTTTGAGTCACTTCACAATCATTATAAGTTGTGACTAGTACCACACAGTCTACACAGCCTACTCTACTTTAAGTCACTTTTGGGTAATTTCAGGTTGTGACTAGTACCACACAGTCTAAACAGCCTTCTCTACTTTGAAATACAGATTTAGTATTTGCCGTATTGGTCCTTGTAAAAACAGATCCAGAAGCAAATGAGGTGATACCTTTTGTTGCACCAGCATAGTGCTTTAGCTTTTGGGCCAACAAATCCTACCTCGGAAGCTTAATGACAGTCACTTAAAAGATCCCATACTTTTTAACACCCAGATCATGCAGAAAAAAACCCAGAAAAATCCCCATTAGTTCAAAATACTCATTTAAAAAACATAGACACATAGAAACATAGAATTTGACAGCAGAAAAGGACTGCTTGCCCTACCCTGTCTGCCCATTTCCCTACCTGATGGATAGGCTGCAGATCCTAGTTAACCAACAGCCTACTCCCTCCTACCCCAACCCCTAGAATTGCCTTATGACTGTCCCATGCATTCTTGAATTTCACCACTGTTTTTGACTCCACTGCATCCTCAGGAAGGCCATTCCATGCATCTATAACCTCTCCATGAAAAAATACTTCCTCACATTACCTCTGAGCTGTCCCCCCTCTATCTTCAAATTGTGCCCTCTTGTTCTTGCACACCTCTTTTTTTGAAAGATGCTACCCTCTTGGACTTTGTTGATTCCCTTGAGGTACTTGAAAGTTTCTATCATGTCCTCCCTCTCCCTCCAGGGTATACATATTAAGCTCCTTTAGTCTCTCTCTTTGTGTGGCTTCAGGTGTAGACCCTGCACCATTTTAATTGCTCTCCTCTGGACTGCCTCCATCCTCTCTATGTGATTACAGAGATGGGGTCTCACCAACTGTCTGTACAGAGGGATAACAACTTCCTGTATTCTACTGGTGATGCCTCTCCCTATGCATCCCAGTATCCCTCCAGCCTTCTTTACTGCCTTCTCACATTGCCTGTGTGCCTTTAGGTCATCTGATATGACTACCCCCAGGTCCCTTTCATTTTTTGTTGCTGTTAGTACCCCCCCCCATTGTGTACTCTTCCCCTGGGTTTTTGTTTCCCAGGTGCATTGCTTTGCACTTCTTTGCATTCAGTCTAAGCTGCCATGCTTTTGACAAAGTTAAGTGACTTGCTCAGGATCTCACCATATACTGTACAAGTGGGAGTTGATAAGATTCAAACCCAGGTCTTCAGGTCTTCAAGTCTCCTGGTTTTCAACTCACTGCCTTTGACCACTAAGCCATACTGCCTGCACAACCACTAAGCCACACTGCCTGCGCAATTCCCCACCCCACCCACAACCTATCGCAAACCTAGCACTTAAAAAATAACCATTTAAACCCACCTACCCTCCATTTCTAGTTCTACTCTGCCACCTTGATTTCATAGGTCTCAGATCCTTGAACTTCCTTTACCTCAAAGTGTAGCCATACACTTCTTGCACCACTGTGCTCTGCCCTACCCCACTGTTTACTTCCCTCACAGCCTACATGTCCACCCAGTTGCTCACCCACTGGAGTTACCCACCAACTGATTTACCAGTCATCTAATCATGTGCATGTCTGCTACTTTAAATTACAGGCAAGGGCCACTACCAAGTGGTGCTACCCCATCGCACTGCTAGTAGTGATGACAGCCATGCCATCCTCAGTCTCTCTGTAACACTTTATACAATGCTGCAAAACTAAGCTGCACTCTCTTACAGACACAGATAGATGCAATTTGCAGATGAAGTAATATTCCTGCAGTGAGAGACAACAGTGATTTTCTGTCACTGGGCTGTACTGCTGTCTCTGTCTTTTGCAAGCTCTCGGCAGCATCACTCTATCTGTTGCTCTCTCTCTCTCACACACTGACAGCCAAAAGGTGTTTCCTGGAGGCAACAAAAAAGTATATTGAAAATCAACATCCTTTTTTAAAAAAAATAAAAGAAGAAGTAGCAATCAAAACAGCTCACAACAGCACCACATACTGGCAGAAAGCTATATCTGGGAAACCTGTACAGGAATGGTTTACCTATGCCGATGTGACAACAATGTTGTCGACGTATGGCATAGCAACATCCCTGATGTCGACAGGTGAAATTTTGCTTACTAGACATTGGTCTGTGTTTCTATAGGGGGGCTGTGCTCCCCACACCCCCCTTCTAAAGATTGTTACCTCTGAGTCAGAGTTGACTTGAAGGGGGGGGCAAAACTTGGTGAAAGGGCAAAATTTCATCGGCATGTCCCCCACAGTGACATTTTTGAAACTTGTTGAAAATGTCGCTGTGGGGGATTTTGCTGAAGGGGTTTAGCCCTTCCATCAGTACACCTACAGGAACAATTTTTTACTGTAATTTAAAATCTATTATATTTTTTATGGGTTTATAAAGATTTTCATAGTTGTAACAATTTGCTATACATAACTGTTATTTTTTTCAAATTCTTTCTGCATGGGTATTAGTTAGAATTTATCAGCAGAAAGGACAAAGCTGATATCCCTGGGAAAGAGTAAGATTTTAATCAGAGACAGGCCAACTGTTTCTGAGTGCAATTACTATCTCTATTTTACTGTATCAAATCAGGATAGTTAATGGGCAATCTTCAAAGGAAAGAAGTATCTTTTCATGTCAGGCAACTGCTTCTAGCTTAAGGCTGATGCTGCCACCCCTGCTGGAGCAGACAGGACTCAGAACAGTGAGAAGGTTTCTGAATCAAAAACCAAGATTCCAGTTGGAGCAAGTTTTCCAGAGAGGAGGTTTTCCAGGACACAAAAAAGTCAACTCTGGAGTCAGCAAAAGGAGCATTGGGGGTAGCAGGGGAGTCCTCTTGCTGCCACCCCCCCAGAATGCCCGCTGAGCAAGTCCACAGCAGGAGCTGAACATAGGAGTTGAGCTGATCGCAGCACCATGGTCCACCCCAAACTGTCTCACTGGACAAGTACTGCTGGGGTGATTTTTCCACTGAACAGAGACCAGAGCCAGTGCCAAGTGTTCCTCGATCCCTCATTGGCACCAAAATTCAAACAGATGCAGAACAAAAGACTTGAGTGGGAGTTCAGCCAGCCCCGCTTAAAAAGCTATGCTGAACTTCCAAAACACCCAGTCGCTACTGGAGTCAGCAGAATGAGCATCAGCATAGTGGAGAAGTCCTCTTGCCACTGCCGCCCCCCCAGAATGCTGCCGAGCAAGTACAGAGCAGGAGCTGAGCATGGTTTGAGTTGATCACAGCACCGCAGTCTTCCGCCACACCAACTCATTGGACAAGTACTGTTGGGGTGATTTTTTGTCACAGCCCACCCTGTCCTCCTCCCTTATTAGCAAATTCCAATCTTCTCTCCGCCTCCCAGCATGGCTTCAGGAAAAATCATTGCACGACTACTGCCTACTAAAACTCACCTCAGATATACTCTCAAACATGGACTCTGGCCAACTTACTGAGGCTGTTTTTATTGACCTTAACAAGGCCTTTGTTCTTGTGGATCATCCCTTGCTCCTGTCTACCCTTTGAAACATGGGTTTCTTGACTCCTGTTGTAAATTGGTTTAGAAGCTACTTATCAGATAGGACTCAAACAGTGAAATTCAACTCCGCAATATCAGACAGTACTACAAACAACATTTGCATTCCTCAAGGATCAATCCCGGGACCACTTCTTTTTTCACTGTTTATAAACACCGTTCCTGATGTCCTACAAACCTGCTCTTCTCTTCTATATGCAGACAATCTTGTCATCTATACCAGCTCAGCTGCTGTCGATAGCCTGAACTCATCCCTTTCCACTGACTTCAGGAACATTCAAAACTGGCTGCATGACAACAAACTAGTACTTATTACCAAAAAAATGCGTACAAGTCCTGAGTGCCCTGAAACTCAGGACTTGTACGCCCCCTAATGATCTATGATCTTGAGGGGTCTAAACTAGAGAATGTCACATCCTTCATCTACCTTGGTATTATGTTCAATCAATCACTGGATTTAAATCTTCACATTCATTCTACCTGTAAAACAGTCAATAGTAGACTGGGTGTTGCCTACAAGACTAGCTACATGTTAACTTCATCTGCAAAGCTGGCCATTGCCAGGGGGGTCTTACTTCCTGCACTAACCTACTGTTCGCCTATCCTAGCTGCTGCACATAAAACCTCACTACAGAAATGGGACGTCACATACAGTAATATCTGTCATTAGGCCTCATCATCCCCTCAACTGAAGCACCACTGTTGGCTCTACAGTGACCTGGGTTGGCTCTCTCCTTCTGCATCTAGTCAATATTATCTTAGCTCCTTGTGTGACTCAACTATCAGGCTTCACACCCCTGCATCACTTGCAATGCTACTTATTCCCTCCACCTCCTCCCATGGACTGTGATCTGCTGACAAAGCACTACTAGATGTTACTAGGTGTCACACCTCAAAGGGTGTTGGTGCTTTTAAGCATGTGGCTCCCCAGCTTTGGAATAATCTTCCTTTAGATCTAAAGCAGTCTGCATCTCACTGCCACTTTAAAATAAATTTCTGAAGATGTCTATCCCAGTCAGACCCATGTACTTGCTTAAATCCGACCTGATCTCTTTTAGGTCCTCCTTGCCTTTTACCCTATCACTCTACAGTCAAAACTCTCCTGTTTTCTTGGACACCTTCTTCCACTCTTTCCTATCCCCAGATCTCAGTCCTGACCCTTGCTGAATCTTGTCCTTACCTCTACCTAGGCCCGCCTACACCGCTCCAATTATACTGATCCTTCCAAAATGTTCTCCCTCCTCTTCTTACTGCTTGCTCTGTGACTACCTCCCGTTATCCTCTAGCTGCTATCCTCAGGGCATATCTAGTTATATTGTTCCTGTTTACTCTTACACCTTCTACATGCTATCTCGGGAGCCTGAGCTTCCATAGTGACACACTATTGCCATCATTTGTTTATTTGTATGAAGTCTCATTTACTATTGTCTCTTATGCCATTATTGTGCATTGTCTGTACTGTTCTCTGCTGCTCTGTTATTGATATGTTGTATTCTTCTCTGGTCTAAACTAAACAATATGTAATGCTGTTATGCACTTTGGAAATGTTATATAAGTTCTCTAGTCTAAACAACATGATACCTAATGCTGTTATGCACTTGTGAAATGTCATGTATGTTATTAGAAAGAACTGGAAGGGGGCAGGATCAGTTGTGTTCCAGGACAGTAGCTGCTGCTGTTTTCACAGGGTTCTTGTGGATTTTACTTGGTAGGTTAGTTCTTTTCTTTCTTGCTTCTAAGAGGCTAGCAGGGTATTGTTCTGGGGTATTCTGGATGTTTGTAAACTGATTTAGTGGCTGTAAGTGGGGTTCTTTTTGTGGATGTTTCACTTTGTAACAGGCTGCGCTGGTAGAGGCCTATTTCTTCTGATTTAAAACCTGTTTGGTGGGACTTGCTTGGGCCTGGTTCTTTAGCTGCAGGGCTTGGAGGGGAGACACAGGGCTGATACACTCTCTCTTGTCAGGTGTCTGCCCAAGACCCCCTCCTCCACCTCCCTCCCAGAAGTCTGCAAATTTATAGGGGAAGACCTGCCCTGCAATTGGAGGAAAAGGCTGCTGGTGCAGCTCATGTAGTTCTAGCCACTGGGGTTGAATTTAAAGGCTGGGAGAGAGGAGTTGGGAGTTGTTCATTTTCCTTACATGTTTAATGTGTTGTACTGCACCTAGTAACAGAGTTACTGGTGTACAGTGGGACTGTCTCTAGGATTAGTGGGTGACCTGATTAGGCAGTAGGGGTATCTTGGAATAGGGGGAACCTGGTGGCTCACCCAAGGAAAGCTATTTGAAAGAGGATGGAACCAAACATCATTAGGGCCGGCATCTTTGGGAGGGTGGTGGGGTGCACAGGGTGTGGAGCAGCCATGATACTGGACTGGGCTTGGAAGTTTGGTGGTTGCCCAGTGTGCTACCAGCTAGCACAGCTTAGGGAGGAGGTTGTGGGGATGAGGAGAAAGCTGGGGAAGGGGGTGGTATGGTTGGGGAAGGGGCTGGAAATCTCCACAGGGTTGCACCAAGCACTGGGCGGGGGTATAGGGAAAGGGTGCAGGAGAATACTCAGGGTCACATAGGGACCCCCTGGCAGAGGGGGCCCAAAAGGACACTACCAAGGAAGCAGGCAGGTAACTGGGGACCCTCATAAAGGGGGAACGGAGGGACAACATTCTCAGGGAAGTAGGCGGATAGCCAGTGCTGGACAGAAGGAAGCAAGGCAGGGAGGTGGCTCAGACCTTATACTTAGTAACCACTTCAATTCTCTTCTACTGCTCAAGGATGAGGTGGGGATGTAGCCACGACAGAGGTGGTTAGAGACGGAAAGGGTGTGGGAGTGGGGGGCAGGAGGCAGGGGCCAGATAGCAGGAAGAACAGGGGGACCTGGAATGCAGGAGAATGGGGGGAGCAGTGAATTGGAGCAGGAGGGGCAGGAGGAAGCGGGAGAAAAGCGCAAGGAGAAGGACCAGTTGGGAGGAAAGGTAAAGAAGGACCAGAAGTACAAGGAGGATTCAGTAAAGAGAGCTGAGGGGGTAGGCCAGGGGAGCACGATGAGCAAGGAGGAACTAAATGGAGACAGGAAGGAAGGGAGGATGAGCCAGGCTAGTTTAGCAGATGGGGGAGAAGGACCAGTTGTGAGCAGTGAGGGGGGAATTAACAAGGTACAGAAGGATACTCAGGAGGAGGAGAGGCATAGGATTGGAGGGGAAGGAGTGGCCATGGTAAATAAGGAGCGGGTGGCATGTGGCACACAGATAGGGGGAGGAACAAGGAGCCAGCTGGGTGGAAGGGCCAGTAGAAAGGATGAGGGACATGGAAGGGGGAATGGAGGAAAAGGAGTGGTCAGGTGCTCCTGCTGGGGATTCTATGATCAGGGTATCAAATGGGATAGGGAGGAGAAGCCTGGCCAGTTAGAACAAGATGCTTCCCTGGACTAATGGTGCACAGGGCTAAGCACGAGGTATATCAGCTGGCAAGGACTGTGGGGTTCCCCAGACATACTGGTCTACCTGGGCACAAATGACATTGAGGAAATAGCGAGCTAGAGATACAGGCAAGATTCAGGGGGCTCGCCAGGGTCTGTCATGACATAGGATGCACAGTTTCCTTCTCAGAAATCCTGCCAGTGCCAAGGGCTAGTGGGGAACACAAAGAAAAATTAGGAGATAAACCAGTGGCTCAGGAGTGGTGTGAGGCCAAAGGTATGGGTTGATGGGGATTGGGGGAGACCTGGGAGGATAAGAGCTGTATGCTAGAGATAGACTACATCTCAATTTGGAGGAGGGAATCTTAAGTTGAAAATAGAGGAGTTCATTGGTGAAAAGTGGGGTTTAAACTTGTGAAGGGGTGGGATGGGAGAAAAGGCAGTCAAGGGGATGCCGATAAAGGAGGGACTCTGTCTCCACCCCCCTGGGGACCAGGAGGATTACAGGAAAAGACCAACTGGCAAAGTGCAGACCAGGAGAAAACAGAATCCCCAAGGGAACACGAGCAGGGAAATGGAACTATAGGAAAGGGTGGAAGGTGGTCCTGCTAAATGCCAGGAGCTTGGGCAATAAAATGCCTGAGCTCCAGGTGATGTTAACTGAGGAGCAGTGGATGTGGCAGCGTCACTGAGACTTGGGCCACTGCAAGACATGACTGGGACCTGAACCTGGAGGGTTACACTATGTTCAGGAAGGACGGGAGGAAGGGAGGGGGTAGCAATGATAGTAAAAACTACATTGGCATAGGGGAGTAGAGGAGGCAGAGGGAACCATGGAGGATTTGGGTCACCTTGATAACAAGGGGGCAAGAGTAGAAATAGAGGGTATAGACCCCTGCCCTGGCGGAGGAGCTGGAGGACAGTCTGGTGGCAGATGTTAGAGACACTGCAGACTGGGCAGAGGAAAGGTGGTGATGTTAGGGGACTTAAACATGCCAGGAACAGACTGGGAGACTATGACATCCTCTGTGACCAGGGAACAGAGGTTGTTGGATGTCTTTCAAGATGCTCCTAACTCAGCAGGTGAGGGAACCGACCAGGAGGCACGGGTACTGGATGTGGTCCTGGCAGACAGTGACCAGATTGGGGGCCTGGAGGTAAAGGGACCCATTGTGGGGAGTGACCATGCCACGGTCTGGTTCTGCCTGGACCTAGGAGGGTAGAAGGCTGCACAAAGCCGGAGTAACGACTTCAGGGGTGGATTTTGAAATGGGAAGGATCCTTAAGAGCATTTGGATGGGATTGGGTCAGACATGGACGCTGATAGTAGGTGGAAATCATCAGGAGAGGGGTGCAGGATGCTACCAGCACCTGTGCAAGAGTAAGACGAAAATGTGGTAGGGCCCAAAAACCTTGTTGGTGGACCAGGGAGGTCCAGGAGGTGGAGCGGGGAAAGAAAGCAGCCTATAAGAAATTCAAGTGCTCAAGGAGTGAAAGGGATCGAGGGGAGTATGAGCTGATGGCTAGAAGGGCCACTAGAGTGGTGAGGGTGGCTAAGGCAAGGAAGGAGCAGAACCTGGCCAGGGAAATTAGGAGAGGGAAAAAGGGGTTCTTTAGATACATTGGGGAAAGACGAAGGGTGAAGGGGCAGATTAGCAGGATTAAATCAGGGAAGAGATGGGCACAAGACCCAGAGAAGCAGGCTGAGATACTAAATGAGTACTTCACCTCAGTTTTCACCAGGGAAAATGGGGATGCTGCATCATACATGGGAGGAGACAGAGATAATGAGGAGGGGGCCCTCACCAATCGGCAGGTCTGGGGAGAGGGGGATCACTGGCAGGTGGGGAGGGCTAAGCAGGAGAAGAGGTACTAGAAGTGGAAATCACAGAGAGAGTGAGGGAAGCCCTCAGCTCCCTTAAGACGGAGAAAGCACAGGGCCAGATAAATTACATCCTAGGGTGCTGAAGGAACTTGCAGATGTCCTGATGAAACCCCTGGCAGAGCTTTTCACCATCTCTCTGAGGACAGGGTGGGTGCCCCAAGACTGGAAGGTGGCGCATGTAGTGCCTATCCACAAGGGGGGATCAAGGAAGGTGGCAGGGAACCACAGGCCTGTCAGCCTGACATCAGTGGTGGGCAAGGTGATGGAGGGCATTGTCAAGGAGAGGCTAGGGGGGACCTGGATAAGTCAGGGTGCCTGGACGATAGATAGCATGGATTCATCCGGGAAATCGTGTCAGACAAACCTGGTGGAGTTCTATGACTGGGTGACAAGTGCCTGGACCTGGTAGACCAGTGGCTGTCCTCTTTCTAGACTTCAGCAAGGCATTTGGCTCTGTTCCTCACGTGGGCCTGTTGGATAAACTAGGAGAAATGGGGTGGGAAACCAGATGATCCGATGGATAGGAAATTGGCTCAGGACCGACCCAGAGGGTCGTAGTTGGTGGGATAGTCTCTTCCCCAAGGAGGGTCATTAGTGGGGTCCCACAGGATCAGTCCTTGGGCCCCTTCTGTTCAACGCCACGATCTGACATAAGGACAGGAATCAGGAGTGAGATGAGTCTCTTTGCAGATGACTCAAAACTGGGCGGTGGTGGATGGGGAGGAGGGAGGTGGCCTTGCAGGGGACCTGGAGGCTCTGGAAAGATGGTCTAGAAAGTGGAAGCTGAGGTTTAATGCAGGAAATGCAAGGTACTCCACCTTCAGCCAGTAACCCAGGCCAAGTGTACACCCTAATACTACGTCCTAATGGCTGAGAGGGACCTGGGGTGGTGGTGGATGTCAAGATGAACAGCTCTGAGACTTGTAGGAGGGCAGCAGCTAAGGCCAACAGGATGCTGGGATGCATCGCTAGGGGATCACCTCCAGAGGAGGAGTGATACTCCCTCTGTATAACTGCTTGGTGAGGCCGCACCTGGAGTACTGCATGCAGTTTTGGAGGCCGCACTTAAAGAGGGATATTAACCTCCTGGAGAGGGTCCAGAGGAGGGCAACCAAAATGATTTGGGGCTTGGGGGACAGGACCTATGAGGAGAGGCTCGAAGAGCTAAATATGTACACTTTGGAAGAGAGAAGGGACCGGGGGGACATGATAGAGGTCTTCAGGTACATGAAGAGGGTAAATAGGGGAGGAACAGTGAGGGTGCTTCGAAGGAAGGAGGAGGGGGCCACTAGAGGGCATGGGTGGAAGCTGGAGGGAAGATTCAGGGAGAAAGGAGGAGGTGCTACTTCACTGAGGAGGGTGGTAGAGCCATGGAATGCACTACCTGGGGGCTGGTGGAGGCAGAGACAGTGGAGGGGTTCAGAGGGGTGGTACAGGTACAGGGAAGGGTTCAGGAAGCAAATCCAATGCAGCAAGAATATCCGGAACTGGGAAGGGAGAAGCCAGAGAAGGCGAGGGGGACAGCAAGGTCAGCACCCAGGGTGGGGGCTGACCAAACGAGCAGACACGAAAGACCATTAGGCCTATTCTGCTGGCATTTTAGTATGTTAGTATGTTAGTGCACTTACCCGGTAAACAAAAACTAAATAAATATACAAAAAGGGCCTCCTATCTCCAAGACACCCAATCAGGTGGCAGCACCCTTCCTGCTTATGAGTACGCTCAACTTGGAGGATAGTATCTGCTCAGACATACTTGTGCAAACGCTTCCCAACTAGCAACAGCTGACCACTGCCACAAAGAAGTGCCAAAGCAAGACTGCAACCTGTGAGATTGGAACACTTGCCTACCAGAACCTTAGACAAACTTCAGTAGCCTAACCTACAATTGAGTAGCTTTATAAGTGGTAACTAAGCTGAGCAGTTCGAGATATTCTGAACCTAGCTTATCTGGGTGTGATTCTGAAGGGCACAAACACAAACAATAGGTGCTATTAAGAGCCAGGCAGCTACAGCATTAAAGCTAGGGAGTTCTAGCTAATTTCTGTAATGATCTGAAACCTAACCTAGGTTTTAAAGCTGAATTCTAGTACCAGTGTGGTGCTGCTATATGATCATAGACTCTAGAGATAGGTACAACTTAGAGCTAGGCAGGCACTGCATTAAAGCCAGGAATCCCGAGCATGCTCCTATTACAAATTGTGATGTAGCCAAGGTTTTTTTGTTGTTGTTTGTTAAGAGCTAAGCAGTGCTGCACTAAAGTCAGGGAGTTATGCAAACTTGTGCACTAGCCTGAATCCTAGTTAGGCTCCATACTACTTAACTAATTTATGTAACAATCAGTGACTTAACCTAGGTTTTAAAGCTGAATTCTGATTCCACTGTGGTGCTGCTGAATGATCCTAGACACTAGAGACAGGTACAACTAAGAGCCAGGCAGTCACTGCATCACTGCATTAAGCCAAGAACCCCAAGCATGCTTGTGTAATGAATTGTGACACAACCAAGGTTTTTCCTTTTTTTTTAGAGCTACGCAGTGCTACACTAAAGTCAGGGAGTTATGCAGACTTGTGCACTAGCCTGAATCCTAGTTAGGCTCCCTACTACTTAGCTAAGTCTGTGACTGAGATCAAATACAACTATCATGGAGCAGACAAACCTAGCCCTGTAGCTGATGTAATGCTGAAGGGGCAGGACACCAGCTCCTGGTTTGGTGAGAGCCAAGTAATTATTGCATCACCACAGGCTAAACACAGTTGGCATACTCCAACTCAGGACCTATCACGGCCTGGGAATACTAACTCCTGAGTCGATGAAGCCTCTGTTCTCCCCAGTCCCTCCATGCGGTCTAATTAATCCCAAATGCCTGCCAATCAGCTGTGTCATTATAGGAATGGTATGTATCTGCTTCATAAAGTGGGTAGACAGGTCCATGGGTGCCCACAATAACTGTAATCCCTCCCAGGGCTTGCTGGACAGTCTCCCGTTGTACATATTCTATCAGCCTACTGTGCCAATATCTGACTTGCTGCTAGCAATGTATGGGTTAATAAAAAAGGAGAGCTGTTATTTAATGTTCAGCAGCTCAAGGGGTCACAGGGCAAGGGATGTATTAAACACAATGCCAAAAGTCCTAACCCTAATCTCAGTGTTACTGCTCCTAGCAGGAGACATTGAACACAACCCCAGACCCCCCGTGGCCAACCACATTACTGGTTCCCCATATGACCCTAACTGGACTTCTCCCAAGGGCCTAAAAATAGTACATATGAATATCTGTAGCCTGCACCCCAAAATACATGAGCTCCATAGCTGGGTGGACCTCTACAACCCTGACATACTGGCAGTGTCAGAAACGTGGTTAAAGCCACATATCCAAACCCACAACATTGAACTCACTGGGTACAATGCCTTTAGAAAGGATAGGGAGGACAAGAAAGGAGACAGGGTACTTATTTACATCAAAGGCTCCCTCAATGTATCTCTAGCCTCCCTCCCCAAAACTGGCTGCATGGGATCTGAGTCAATATTTGTCAGGGTCACCATTGGCCATGCCAAACACCTAATGATTGGCTGCCCGTACAACCCCCCCTAAGGTTCCCCCCAAGCCCTGGAGGCACTAACCAAAGCCCTGGCTGACAACACCCTATCCGAGCTGCTAATGCTGGGAGACTTAAACCTGAATTGGACACCTGACACTGAACAGGCCCTCAGGACTACCCTCCTGGATGCCAACCTGACTCAGGTTATCTCAGAAAGAACAAGGTACAATGCCAAGACCGGGAACCATTCTACCCTTGACTGGGTACTGGCTTTCAATCCAACTAACATTCAAGTGGCAGACACCCTGGCGGATGCCTTGAGTGACCACTCGCCAGTCTACTGAGTTTGTAAGAACAGGGCGCCCAGAGTTCCTCTAAGACTCCAACGGCCAGAAACTACTCTAAGTTCTCTGCTGAAGTCTTCCAGGAGTACCTGAGCAGACTGGACTGAAGCCCTGTCCGACTTCTCCCAAGCCTAGATGAAGTGTTGGCATTTTCCAAAACACCTTTGTCTCTGCTGCCAACCTACATGCCCCTCTAAAGAGAGTTCAGGCAAAAGGTCACTGTTACAAGTGGATTACTCCTAAGTTAAAATCAATGATGATAACCCGGGACAATGCCTGGAAAAAGCACAAGCAGTCAGCACTCCCCGAGGACCTGGTAATGTACACGTCTCTAAGGAATCAGTGCAAGCATGCAGAGAAGGAAGCAAAGCGGGAGTATGTCAAGAACCTCCAGCAGGCCAACCTGCCTGATCCTAGAGCCTTCTGGTCACACATCAATGCCTTGATAAAAGGCAGTGGCAAACCCACCCAAAGCCAGATACACTGCAATGGCCAAACACTTAGTGATGGCCACGAGGCAGCCACAGCCTTCAACAGGTTTTTCACAGACTTCGATGTATATATAAGACTAGCCTCTCCCTCAGAACCCCAGTGCAGCCATGCCCTGGGACCCCAAATTCTCCAAGCCCACTTTTCCACCTACGGTTTGTATGAACAAATTAAGTCTTTTCCCTCTTGAAGTCCATCAGAGCAAAATGCTCAGCCAGACCAGATGGCATTGACCATAGGCTGCTCAAGGCTGCCACTCTAGCAATTGCACTGCCTGTCACATGGCTCATTAATAGGTCCCTGATGGAAGGAACAGTGCCAAGCACGTGGAAACAGGCTCACATGGTACTAATCCACAAAGGAGGCCCAAGGGAGCAAATAGGCAATTATAGGCCCATATCCCTCCTATGCATCCTATTCAAAATACAGGAAAGGCTAGTCTACTACCAACTCAAAGACTGCTTGGAGGTGAACCAACTGTTGGTGGATACCCAACATGGTTTTAGGCATAAGCAAGGGACCGGCACAGCAGTCATCAGATTCTCCACTGATGTCCTCACGACCTTGGACAATGGTACTCCAACTGGGGTACTCTTCATAGACCTGACCAAGGCCTTTGATTTAGTAGATCATGGACTCCTGTTAAGTAAACTGAGTAGTCTAGGCCTTGATCACCACTCCTTAAACTGATTCTGCAGCTACCTGACTAACCGGCCCCAACAGGTCAAATGGAGAATGACAACCTCAGAAGCACGCTATCAAGGACAGGGTACCACAAGGATCAATACTGGACCCCCTCCTGTTCTCTTTGCTTGTCAATGACCTGAACAACCACTGCAGAGGCAGCTCAGTGGTCCAGTACGCTAATGATGTTGTAATTTACAGATCCTCGTCTAGCCCTTCAGACCTAGGACAGCAACTTCAAGTGGACTTCACAATCCTAGAAAGTTGGCTCTAAGACAACAGGCTGGTTGTAAATGCCACAAAAACTAAAGCCATACTGTTTGGGCCAAGAACTCTAGGTCAAGATAGAAGCCCCCTACTCCCTCTGGTCTCCTCATCAGGCACTCCAATAGAGGGTGAAAACCTTTAAGTACCTGGGCTTGACACTGGACCAAGGTTTCACACTGAAATCCCATGTGGACCAGGTAACAAAAACCATACACCAAAAGCTGAGTTTACTATATTGCCTGAATGCCCAACTGAGCCTTGAGTCCAGGATCACAATAGCTAAAAGTATCCTCCTCAAAACCCTGACCTATGCTGCCTCCTTAATGCAGGGTGTTGCTAAACAGGAGCAAAACAGGCTGCATACGCTACACAACAAATTTGCTCACTTTGCCACAACGGCCCATTCAAGGTGACATCACTGCGAGGTGCAGGCCTCCCTGAACAGGCCGTCCTTTTGCCTATGGCAACAATACCCCGTACTGTGCAATGTGTTCAAACTCATCAGTGACCAGCTCCCAGCAAGCCTATCTGGCCTGCTGGCCCCAAAGTGCTCAGGTAGACTGCTCTGTACCTCTAGAAGACACCTCCTGGAAGAATCCAGGGTAAGGACCACAGCTGGTAGCAAATCTTTTGCCCATGCAGCTCCTGTACTGTGGACCAAGCTCCGTGACCACCTTCAGATTGCTGCCTGCCTGAGTACCTTCTGCAAGGGACTATGCGAGCACTTGCTAGACAAGAGTACTTTCTCCTGCACCTGAACACAACACAGCAAGGCTATTAGTTACACCACAGACTTACAACCTAGTCTTCCCGCATTACTAAAATGTCTCACAGAATCCCTTCCAACACCAAGCAGAAAGCTAGCTACCTTCTGCTCAGGTTCTGCACTAACCCACCCTAGGGTGAAGATCTAGTTCCAGTGTGACTGAACAATGGACTTACCCACACAGAACTGTCTGATACTCTATTGTGAAATGTCTTTACTCTGTTGTGAAATGTCTTGAATGTAACCTAAAGTTGTCTGTCACACATGTACTGTATTTTATGATAAGATCTTTTTTTTTATGTAACTAATTCCGGGTCGCCCCTGAAAAAGGGACCCTTAGGGCCCAGTGGGCTCACCCAGTTATCAAAATTGAATAAATAAATAAGTGTTGAATCTATGATGTTGGAATGACATACTGGATGAAGTGTCATGGGGGGATGGCAATGGGAGGGCTTTTTATTTTATTTAGTTTTTGTTGACCGGGTAAGTGCACTAGACAAATCCTGCCTATTTTCAGGCATGACACGGGGGAGGGGGATACAGATGAATGCCAACTGACCTTGAACCAGATTAAGCTGTTGGTGGTATTTTTAGTGAATGAGGGAAGTTTGGCCAGGACACCAGGGAAATCCCCCTACTCTGCTGGCGCTCTGCGTTGCTGCCAGTAGGGGGACAGGCCATTGCTAAGATGGCCACTCGGAGTGGGACGCTGAAGGAGGAAGATGTTTGTGTAGTGGGAGCTCTGGCCTCTACTCTCTCACGGTGCACAACACGGAGGCCGGTTCTTTTAACACTTTAGATGTTGACTTGGATTTGGAATTTCACGATGCAGTGGTCCTTTGGAAAGATACTGTTAAAACTTTGGACAATCAAATGGATAAATTATCTATACCGATTACAAACGCTGAGAGGCAAGAGCCTGGTTCTCTGAAAGCAAGGATCGAGCCCGGCTTGGGACCTGAAACTTTGGCGGTGCATTTTGACTGCGATATTGCCCTCCCCAACAATGTTGCGATTGCTGCTCCTAAAACCTCCTTTGATCTAAACCTTAAGAACGGTTCTGTGGAGCACGGTGAGTCTTTACAGTTTATTCCTGATGTTTTTCAACCCGTAGCTGTAGCGGAGACTATTAACCATAACTCTAAGAACCTGATAAAAGAATGTGCACAGCTACCTGATTCTCCTATAATCTTGGATAATCCGTGTACTTTGGGAGCTAGGGAGAGGCAAGCAGTAGAGTTTTTTGATGACCCTTCTAATCGGCGCTCTGCCGCAAAGCCCACATCATTGCCTTTACAGCAGGATGTATCCTGCATTGACAGCGGTAGCGTTGGTCCTATCAAACTTGCGGTTACAACAAACAATTTCGAAGGCTTTGAAGGCGAGACCACATACACCGCACAGCCTCACTTCCACTTACAGCATTCTAGCTGCAGTTCCGCCTCTGTTCAGACTGGCAGTAATATCGATATACTAGCGAGTGCCTACAGTCTAACACATCATTGAATAATTCACAAATTGAAAGCCCTGTAATGGTATGTCACAAATCACCGCACCACACTGTGCCTACATTAATATTTGATCAGCCAGAATCAGCAGTATTGGATAAGGCTGCTGGGTTAGTTTTTAAAAAACTTAAGATTTCGGACTCTTCTGTACAGCCTAATGTGATTTATCAATCTTCTGCTGTTTCACAGACTGGGGTTACTGAATTTTTCTTTTCCAAAAATAAACTTCCTCAGGCAACACCTGCTCTCCCTACACCTGTTGTATCAGAACCTTCGCCTTTACCTGAAGAAAAGGTACAGGGTCATTGGTCCCCTGGTAAAGCTCTGAGAGGGGCTGGCTGGAAGCAGGCTTTGACAGGCATCTGGAAACCTGATCCCACCTGGGACGCTGACTTTGCCCTATCGCAACATTCCCCAGAGTGAAACCTGATTTACAGCGGAGAGACTTGGCGGACAGCTTACAGGGAGAGAGCAGCCTTCCAGAGACATTGATATCTCCATCTACTGTTATGCCTCTAGAGGTGACAGTGCCCCTACCCCTCTATCCAAGTTCAGACCAGATAACACCCCCCCCAGAAACAACTGTCCTCCTCACAAATGCCCTCCCCAAAGAAACCTGTCCTTCAGAAACCACTCATGTCTGAATTATTCACCAATTCTAAAAAAGAAGCAGCGCCTCGCTGAAATGCTGTTCGGATCCGCTACAAAGGGGGCTTGGAGGATAGACCGGATAGACACTATGTAGGGAAAATACTATTGAAAGACTCTCTGCACTTTACTCCTAACGACGTGTATGCCTTCATCAACATTTCTGGGGAGGACAATTTCGACATCAGTTTTCGGACACCACATGCTTTGGACTTATTTTGGGACAGGTATAGCCAGGTAAAGTTTTCCCCCACATGGACCCCTTTTTTGGTTATACCGTTGACTAAACCTTTGATAAAGTATGTCACAGTTATGTTTAGGAATGAGGGGGTCCATGTGGAAGACATATCTTTTTGGCTATCACAGAAATGTGAAGTTCTGGGGGTGGCCTGAACCCATCCTGGATTCCGAACAATTTTGGACAGGGGGATGGAAGTATAAAACCAAACTGAGGCAATCTTAGGCAGGGGTGGTACATATTCCTAATTCTTTTATGTTAGGGAAAGATAGGGGTGTATGTTTTTATAGCGGACAACCCCGGGCTTGCTACAGATGTGGGGCTAAAACGCATCTTTCCAGTGTCTGCGATCAACCGTGTTGTGATCATTGCGGGGAGGTGGGGCATGTCACTATGTATTGCTGTAATCAACCAAAATGTGAGCTCTGTGAGAAAATTGGTCATACATTTCGTATTTGTCCTTGGGCTGCTAAAAACAAAACGTCTTGTATAAATTCGGATCTCCTGATTCAGAAGGCTCAGGATGTGATAAACTCTTTCTCCCTTGGTTTACAAACCCCTTTATTAGTTCCCCTTCCCAAAAAGATGGAAAAACCCCCGAGCATAGAGCTCCCTACTGACAAGCCCGTAGAAGAACCGGATAAGGTTGCGCACCCTGTTTCCGATTTGGCTGCAGTTGGAAAGCCATGCATGGGTCCACCTGATCCTTTGGAATTCCCTCCAGTGTGCTACTCTGAACCTTCTGCAGAAGTAATTGGAGAAGTATCTAAGACCTCAGGCCTTAGGCCGTCTCTCCCCCAATGTAGATCTTCTAGAAATCTACATTCTAGAACTTCCCCTATAGCTCCTATCATAGAAACAAGTAACTCCTATGCTGCCCTGTTTACCCCATGGGGGATACAGAGATGGAATTGGGCAATTCTGACTCCCAAAAATCTTCTTTATCCACAAGGTCACAACCTGTGGATACCTAAAAGGAAAAGAAAAAGGAAAAGAAAAAAAGGAAAAAATAGAAGGTTGGCTTTATTTTCATAAACAACAATGCAGTGGTCCTGGGGCTCTTTAAACACGCATAGTTTGTTAAATGTAGTTAAAAGGCAAGCCATTTTCCATTATATACATGATCAGCATTTACCTGTGTGTTTTTTACAGGAAACCTGGATGCACTCTGTGGAACAACTTTTTTCCTTTAAACAGGATTGGGTTTGGGAACCTTCCTATTGGTCCTTCGGAACAGATACAGCAGATGGTATAGGGATTTTGTTTAATTCTTATTCCTTTAAGTTGCATAATTTAATCGATCTTATCCCAGGGAGAGTAATGATATTAGATGGGAAATGGCATGATACGTGCTATCGCTTTATCAATATTTACAACCCTCAAACGAAGGCTGGCAGAGTTTCTTGCCTAAAAGCTATCCAACCTTTTTTGGTAACATGAGTTAAGGTACTTTGGGAAGGCGATTTCAACTGTACAATCTTTGATTCACCTATTCAGAAACAAAAGAAAATTTATTGTGATTCACGCACATTAGCTAATGTTGTTAAAGTAGCGGGTTTACTCAATTGTCTTTCCTTTTCAGCACAAGGACCCCGTTATTCCTTTAATAAAGGAAATTGTTCTCCTAATAGATTATATGTTCGTCTCCCTTCCGTGCAAATTAATTCTTTCAAATGGTCCCTTATGAATTTTCAGATCATTCTTTTCTTTTTGTAGTTTTCAATTTTAGGCCCCTGAGCATAGACAGGTAGGTGAGTTGAATAGCACTATGCTAGAGGTACCCCATATACAGTCTGGGGTAAAACACATTCTAACAGCTAGACTATCAGTGGCTTTTCTTTATGAGGATTTAGGATTGGTGGATAACAACTAAGACCGATTACGAATTGGTTTAAAAGACAAGGGTGAGAACAAAATTTGAGGTTTCTAAGTACTTATCTCTCAGGCAACAGCTCCAGAAACTAACTACAATTGCATATGCCTCTTGGTTCGATTATTCTGACCAAATCACCAAACTAAAAGAGAGATGAGGATATTTCAATATGATAGGGCAAAAACCCTACAGGCTGTTCTATCTAATGGCATAAAAAAATTCCCCATTGGAGATCCTTTTGAGGCTTGCAAAAACCTGAAGGCTTTCTCTAACATAGACTGTCTAAGAAACTCAGACGGATCTATAGCTACTACAGTTGTACAACTCAGAGAATTGATTATTGATCATTTTCAGACTTCGAATCCCCCTTCTCTTATTGCTGAAGCAGACATGCTTTCCTATTTAAGAGCATCCAGGGTCTCCCCCAAGTGGGTAGAAACTACTACATTATTGGAACCAATCTCATGTGAGGAAATTTTAAACGTAATTGGGAAACTGAAATTGAACATTTCACGGTATGGACGGTCTTTCTAATGACCTGTATAAAGCCTTTTCGTTGAGTTGAGTCAATGTCTGTTCATCTTAGTCCAACATTTCCTGAAAATGCATTTTTTTCCTTTTCTGAAGGATTATTAATTTATTTGTTTAAATCTGGTGATAGGCAAAATATTAAAATTGGCCCTATAACCCTCCTCAATTCGGATTACAAAATCTTTACCAGCATTTTAAACAATCCGTTAAAAAATTTCACTAGATGGGTAATTTCCCCCTATCAATTTAGTGGGATACCAGATAGACGGATTCAGACAGCGTTAATGATCATACGTGAGGTCATTGAACACCTCACTGATATAGGTGTTACAAATTGTATGGTAGTTGCTGATTTAGAAAAAGGTTTCGATAGGGTACATCTGCCATTTATGTTCTTAACTTTAGGGCACTATGTAGTCCCATTGCAAATTGTTAATTTAATCAAGAAGTTATATGATTATAACACTGCGTCCCCATTTTTGAAAGGTTATATGGCTGACAGCTTTGGCTTACACACTGGAGTGCATCAAGGTTGCCCTCTCAGCCCCCTCCTCTACATTTTTTCGTTAGACCCTTTCTTACAGAACTTAACTACTGTTCCCAGATGGCTGGGAATTTCCGATAATATATCTAATGATCATCAACTCCTAGTACAGGCTTATGCAGATGACTTAATCTTATACTTTTCGGACCATTCTTCTGTGTGTATTTTCTTAAAAGCATTTGAGGCCTTTTCCAGAGTCTCAAATGCTAAAATAAATCTACTCAAAACAAAATGACTGTTTATTGGAGCAACAGGTCCTACTGAGGTAGTGCATGGGGGCATCCACTTCTCCAGAACTCCACTTAAGATTTTAGGCATCCAGTTTGGTCCTCAGAATAGGCCAGTGGAGAATTGGGATTTAGTCCTCCAAACAGTGGAGAATAAGGTCAACAGATGGAAACAGTGGAAATTGTCCAAATTAAAAAGCATACATGTAATTAAACAGTTTCTTCTGCCATGTGTGCAATATGTAGCTATGATTTTTCCACTTCCGGTGCATTTAGAAACTAGACTGTATAGTTTGTTTTTTCAAATGGTCTGGGGCAACAGATTAAATCCTGTAAAAAGGGGTTATACTTATTTAAGTACAAAAATGGGAGGGCTCGGGATGGTGGATCCTGTGGTCTTTGTACATTCCTTATTTATTATGTGTTCAGTTAAAAATGGTTTAAGTTTAGGAACAAGGATTGGGGATACATGGGTTGCAAGGTCCCTGGGCAAATACTTTAGGAATTGGCATTCTTTGGCTCCAAAATTAAATCCCCATCTTTCTCTCCCACAATATTTTAGGCCAGCGCACAAAATTATATAGATGGAAAGTGGAGAAAGAGACCATTTTGAGCAATAATATGAAGGGATTTTATCAGGTCATAATGGCAAATTTACTCCCTTCAGAGCCAAGCTTCAAGAATTGCCCTTCTGCTCTTAATTCTAAAGTATTGGCCCAGTTAAATAGTCTCAGATTGCCTCAATCACAATGGGAGACGCAGTGGCTAATATTTTATGGTCGTCTGAATGTTAGGGGTAACGCCAAATATAAGGCCATTGAGGAAAGGAAATGTCCGTACTTGGATTGTATAAATGTTGAGGAGTCTATGAAACATTTCTTTTTGCACTGTTCTTATGCTAAGGAGTTGTGGGCTTATTTGGCGAACTTATGGGGCTTTAATTGGCTTAATTCATTATCTTATAATATCCTGGTTTTAGGATGTTATCCAGTGACTTTTTCTGCTTTTCACGAGGGGACATTGACACTATTCTTTGGTTGCTTAAGATATTATTTATGGCAGGCAAGATGTCAGTGGGTTATTTACCAAAGAAAAATGCCTTATATTTGCTTTAGTATTTTGGTTTCAAAGGAACTGTCAAAGATTTATTCCCAGGACGCCCGGAGGACAGCTCCTGTTAAACTTTTAAAGATGTGGAAAGGGTTTTTTCACTTTATAAAGTTTAAATGATGGAGGAGTTTTTTTTGCTCATAGCATATGTTTATTCAAACGGTTTGGTTTCCTACTTTGCATAACTGACTAATTCATTGTGTCGCTTTTGTCATGTTTGTTATTTCAAATAAAAACTCCCCTACTCTTTTCGATAAGTGCCATGGGATCTTTAACATCCACCTGAACTACCACCAATCCAGGCAGATGAGACCTCAGTTTAACGTCTCATCCGAAAAACTGCATCTCAGAAGTGCGGCACCCCTCTCATGCTGCACTACAATGTCAGTACTGGGATATTAACCCAAGTGCCAGATGTGGGAACTGAACCCACAGCCCTCTGATCTCCCGGCCTCAGAGGCAAGTGTGCTACCTACTGAGCCACTGACACTGCTTTAAGCCAGAGGTACAATGGTCAGAGCAACAACGTCACTCCCCCATCTGACTTACAAGGTCATTTATCCTAGGCACCTCCTGGATTCGTTTTTCGTTATTGCCAGAGGCACCGCTCTTCCTCATCCCTGATTCTGCCTGAGTCTGCCTGTTCCTGCAGTCACCTCCAGCTGCTGCCTTCCTCCTTCCATCACTCATTTGCTTTCCCACTGCTGTTTTTTGGGTGGCTTGCCTGCCATGCTTGCCTCCTCCTGTCCACCGCTTTTGCGGCCACTCTTCCCCTCCCTTCCGGCATTTCATCCTTTCCCCTTGTGCACCCCCTCATTGCTTCTGCATTCCTCACCATGGCTGCATGGCTCGTTCCCTCCTTCTGTCCATTGCCTCTGCTCCAGCCTTATCCCGGACTTCCCCCCACCTTGTTTGCCCGCTGCTTCTCTCAGCGGTAGCAGCCACATGGTTTTTGATTTCATCCATCTCAAGTAGCTGCTTCACTCTGTCTGCCCTGTCTTTGGTCTGTGGAATCTAGCCTTTCATCCGCTGCCCTCCTCAGCTATCTGGTCTGCCTAGTGCTGCTTGGACCCGTCCATCATGGTGAGTGTTGCTGATCCTCATTTGCTTCTTTGCCTCATGCCCCTGGGCTTGTTTAGTTTTGCTCATACTCCGCTCTACGGTAAATTGGATGAATGGCATGCCTGCACTGACCTGCTACATTATTAGCTCATTGTATGAATCTGTGGACAATTCTTTACTTTGTTTTGGGCAGTTTGTTCATAGTATGTCCAGGGGTTGCATCACATCTGCACAGGATGCCGGACTACGGTCCGGTATCTTCTGGGCATCTTTTGGTTTACCCAGCACTCGTGCTATTTTGTGTGCTACCTTTGACATGTCAGCTCATGCTGCAGTGGCTGTCCTTGTGTTTCATGCAGCTTTGGTATTTACCTCCATTCTCCTCCTTCCGCCAACCTGAATGGAATTTAAATAAAAAAAAAAACTGAGTGGGTATTTCAAGCTTTTGACCCAGATCCATTCCCACTTTGTGGCTGACATATCTGGTGTCTCTCCTGTATTTTCCATGTTTTCTTTCAGATGATGTGCCCCATTCTAGCCTCTTGGTGGCATAATTTCAGTGTCACCTTCTCCTGCCATGCTCTTGGGGCTCACTGCTGAGTCTGCGATATTCTCTTGCTCCATCTGGCTTGCTATCCATGTTTCTTTTGGGCATACTTATCCTGCATCATATGCTACCTCGTTGACCCACGGCCCTCCTGCTGCATGTCTCCAGTTCATTACTCTGGTCCTCCTTCTCCATGCCTTATCCTCGTATCAGCCATCAAGGCTTCACTCCACTCATGGTTTCCCTCCAACCATCATCCATCATCCAATTTTTTCCCCTCAATCACTCAACCCCAGGTCTCCTACATCACATTACTCTATCATCCCTGCTACCTCGATTCCACTCTATCTCCACTCAGGGCCATGCCTTCCTGCCCATCATCCTTTGCTACAGGCTAGCTGGCTGCTCTCCACCATCATTCCAGTTCCTTTCAAGTTCATTTCATGCTACCTCCAATCGATTTGACATCCAGTCAAGGACGTGCTGGTCCCCGGTACCTTACCATGATCTGCTCATCTATTTCAGCTGCTCAATCTGTTTGCCTTGACTGTCTCCCTCTGGCCTGCAATCGTTATTTCTTTGGGCTACCTCGCATTCAGTCTTATGTTACGAATAAAAAATAAAAAAAACGCCCTCCATTGCTCTCTTTCCCTGACCTTTGCTTTCTTTTTGGGGTTTTCCCTGTCCTGCTATCACCTTCCCTACTCGTAGCCTCCTTCTCCTACCCTAATCCATCTGGTGTCCTGGTGCCTACGTCTGGTCTCCTGTAGTTACCACTACCAGGTAGCTTCCTCATTCTACCATGCTTTCACTGTGCCAGCCTCCATGGTGCCAGCCATCATGGATTCACTCCACTCGTAGCTTCAATCCTCATACATCATCCAATTTTGCTCCTCAATCACTCAACTTGAGTTGCTCCTCTAATTTTCCTCCTGAGCGCCATGCCTTCCTGTCCATCACCCCTTGCTAAGGGCTGGCTGGAAACTCTCCACCATTGTTCAAGTTCCTTTTCAAGTTAATTTCTAAATCTACCTCCTTTTGAGGCATCTGCTTAGTCACATTGCTCTACTGAGCATACCCCATCCCTCTAGTTCGCATACCCTCTGGTTCTAGACTTGCCTGCTTGGCCTCGGAGTATTTCTCCTTTCAAGAAGCCTCATTACTTGCATTACTCTATTGAATCCTATGCTATCTCATTGAGCACAACATCAGGGTCTAATCGCTCACATTGCATAATCATGTCTTATCAGCCCTCAGTGTCTACTTCCTCACCCTGCTCAATCAGGCTTACCTCTCATTGGATCTTATGCTACCTTATCGATCTGCCACCCTCCTGCAGCAATCATCACCATCAGTATTCATCATTGCCTCATGTTCCTTCTATCTGTGTGCAGCGTCATGTTCCCTATTTGATCTGTGATTTCATTTGGGGATTTTCCCTATTCCGTCATCATCCTCCCTACTCATGTCCCTTTCATTACTGAACCCTTCTCTTTAATGACATACAACCTCAAATCAAATGTCATTAGCCTGGAGGGAAGGTGACCTAGGCCTTGGATCCCCAGAGGTTTCCTCCTCAAAATGGGTTTTTCCTCTCCTCCGTACCAATAGCCATAATATTAGAGTTAGTGCTAATTTTGGTTAATTAGTTAGGTTCCGCTGTTGGATGGAGGTGGATGGTGGCTCCAGCTTCCCCTCTCTCATTAGGAAGTCAGCCCTTATCATCTTCTCAGAATTCATTCATTCATCATCCTCACCTCTTCGATGCTCGACACCTTTAGGTATTCTTTTTGAGCTTTTCTTTCTAACCTACCTTTATTTGACACAATCATTCCCCCGGCACCTGTGGGGGGGACCCTCCTCAAGGGTTCCTTATGTCGTAACTCTACATGGGGTACATCCCACGGATAGAGAGGTGGAAAGCCACAAAGCAAATCAAGTTACACAAGCATTATCTCATCCCATCCAGTTGCGTAAGCACATCAAATGGGAAGGCTTTAATCCCGAGGTTCGATGGGCGGAGCAACTACGCCACTCTCCCATCGGGCTTAAAAGGTCATTTATCCTAGGCACCTCCAGGATTTGTTTTTCGTTACCCACCATCCGCCCCTCCTCCTCCAGCGGCTCATCTCTCTTACCCGTGGGCTTCTTCTTAACCTACCTTTAGCCAACACAGTCATTCCTGTGGCACCTGTGGGGGGGAACCCTCCTCAAGGGTTTCTTGCATCGTACTCCTACAGTGTGGTACATCCCATGCATAGAGAGGCAGAAAGCCACAAAGTAAATCAAGTTACACAAGCATTATCTTATCCCATCCAGTTCTGTAAGCACATGGAACTGAAGGGTCTTGAAGACTTGCTAGACCCCAAGTTAGTTACGTTTTATAAACATACAAACATATGAATCTGCCAGCAGAAATAGGCCAAGTGGTCTGTCAAGTCTGTTTGATTGTGCAGCTAGCACCCCTAAACTGTAGCTGCATCACCCCCCCACCTCCCCTCCCTTTGAATCCTCCCCCATGCACCCTATCCTATGCCCTTTTAAAGCTGCCCACTGTCATGCAGGAAACTACCTCCTCTGGCAGTGTGTTCCATTTTTCTGCCACTCTCTGTGAAATAACGCCCCCTCATCTCTCTCCTAAACCTATCACCTTCCAACCTTAGCCTATGTCCTTTTGTCTCCCTTCTGCTCCTCAGCCTAAATAACCCTTTTGTGCCTGTCCTGTTGATCCCCTTCAAGTACCTGAAGGTTTCACTCATATCCCCCTGATCTCTCCTCTATTCCAGGGTGTACAAGCATAACTCATTCAGTCTATCCTCATAGGTCCTGTACTCCAGCCCTTGAATCATTTTCATTGCCCAGTGCTGCACCCCCTCCTGATATCCTTGTGTGTGGCCTAACTAGTGACCTATACAGTGGCATGAGCACATCCCTATGCCTAGATGAGATACTCCATGCTATGCAACCCAGTACCTTGTTAGCCTTTGCTGTTGCCTTCGTGCACTGAGCTAAGTTGCTCATGTTCCCCATTACAAGCACCCCTAGGCACTTCTCTTCATTGGTGACCCCTATTCGAACTCTCCCCCCCAACCAATAGTCCTTCTCTGGGTTCTTTGCTCCAAAGTGCATAACCTTGCACTTCTTTGCATTGAATCCCTTAACTGCCACTTCACCGACCACTCCTCCAGTTTGGTCAGATCTTACTGTAGCCCCTGCCACCCTTCTCTGTCATCCACCACTGCTCTCATCTCAGTATCATCCACAAACTGACTGACCTGCTTGGCATATGGACAGAACACCACGGTATCAATAGTCATGGTTAAATAAGAGTGGTCTCTGCATTGCAAAAACATGCCGTCGATGGATTTTCAGTTGCGGACATTTCGACATAAATAATCTTAATTGTCCCGGGACGACAAGCCTGAACGCAATTCGATTGTGAGAAGCTGGGTTATAAGAGGCTGATGGATGTAAAAGCGGCCCTTTTTTGCAGAGCTTCTGATTGTTTACTAATTTGGCTCAGCTTAATAAAAACTGTTTCTGCCCCTCTTTCATCCTGAACTGTACATTTTGGACCAGATATGACAGTTGCAAGTTAAAAGTTACAGGTTTTACTCAGTACTCACCACTCATAGCTCAGTCTAGTATGGCACTGTGTTCTTGTCACTTCCTTCCTGCCCACTTTGTGCATCTGTGATTTCACCCCCCACATCCACATAAATTTAAAGAGACAACATTGATTGTGCTGCATCCTGTATCGGCTGGTACCATTATCCAGTATTATCTGGTAATTATCTGGTTGTCGACACCAATTACATGGCACTGTATATGATGAGGTAGAACAGTTTCTTACCATTCATCAAACTGTTTGCCATGGAATTTGTGTCAACACAGAAAGGCTGATCTTTGCCAGTGACAGATCTATCAGTGCTGAAACAATTAGAGCACTGGTTCTGGGATGGAACATTCACTGTTGCCCCAAGAGAGGATGATCAGCTTTACACTATTCATGCCCTAGTGAACAGTGTAAACGGGCCCTCTGTATATGTTCTGCTGCCTGGGCAAAGTGAAAGTTCTTTCTACATGTACAAAACTTGCTGGGTGAAAAGCTGCAGGCTAGCACTGTAATGACAGACTTTGAATTGGCAGCAATCAACGTACTAAAAGAAATTATACCAACTGCAGAGCTTGTTGGCTGCAATTTCCATTTAGGACAAGCTATGTGGCAGAGAGTACAACAGGAGAGGCTACAGAGTCAGTACATGCAGGCCATTTGCACATAAGATACGCTGCCTTCCTACACTTGCGTTTGTGCCTGAACACAGAGTGGAGAGTGTCTTTGAGATGTTGCAGGATGACTCAGACTATGAGGATGCAGAGTGTCTTTAGACTACTTTGAGGACACATACATAGGGCGGTTAACAAGAAAAAAAAAGTAGTGTCCATCTCAGTTCCCGGTAAACCTCTGGAACCAATATGACGGGGTGATTACTGACTTGCCACGCAGCAGTAACAAGCTAGAGGCATGGCATTGTGCGTTTTCACAGACTGTCTCTATTGCACACCCTACCCTTGCTAAGCTAGCACAAAAATGATGCCAGGAGCAGCATGCTGTGTCCCTACAAAGAAGACAGATAGAACTTGGACAGCAGGTGCCAAGGAAGCATTTCAAATACCTGAGAGTAAACAACATTTTCCATACTATTTGTGAGGACTTTAAAAATAGATTGGAGATGCAGTACCTGAAAGACATAGCAACAGTTATCAAAATAAATGTAGCATAAATGTAGGATAACAGCACAAATTTTTGTTTTGCACATATTTGCATATATTCATGTAATTTATTACTGTTTTGTACAGCTTACTAGCTTTATTTGCACACTAGCAGTTTTGCACATTTTAATAGCTATATTTGGACACTAGCAGTTTTTGTTTTGCATGGCTTACTCACTTTATTTGCAACGTTGCACTGAAATATATTGCTGTTAGGCCAGATGAACTGCTGATTGTTGTAAGAATGCTACTATGCTTTTAATCGATACGTCATGTTTAACAATAAACAAATAGAAATCTTTTTGAATTAGAAATCTTTGTTGCTTTGTTGCCATGGGGGCAAAAAACAGTGTCACACAGGAACATTGAAACTGGAAGAAGAAGGGCGACGTAATTCGGTGACTTTTTGTCCCATTTTGTACATAATTAAACTTCGACTTTTACAAATCGCGACCACATTGGATTTCGAGAATTAATCCGTCTTCATTTGGTCCCCACTACCATTTGTCCACTCCTTATTGTCCACGGCGATTTGTCCAGTGGTAATAGGGCTGCTCACGATCCTGCTCTTAACTCCATGTGAGATATCAGATATGAACAACCTGAACAACACCAGGCCCAGCACAGAACCCCGTAGCACCCTGCTCATCACTTCCCTAGGGGAAGAGAACTCCCCTTCCCCACTCCTACCCGCTGTTGCCTCCCCTTCAGCCAGTTCCCAATCCATTTTGCCATCTTTGGCCCTACTCCCCCACATATTCCAATTTCCCCCCAGCATCCCATGAGGCACGGAATCAAAGGTCTAGCTGAAGTCCAAATACAGGACATCCACTGCATGACCCTGATCCAGCTCCCTTGTTACCCAGTCATAGTACTCTATCTGGTTTATCTGGCTAGATCTTCCCAAGATGAACCCATGCTGCTGATTGTTCTGGAATTTATTTTCCTCCAGAAAGGTCACCAGACACTCCTTTAGGATTGTTTCCATAAGTTTACGAACATACAAACATGAAAATGCCAGCAGAAGCAGGTCTTACAGTCTATTGAGTCTGCTCGATTGTGCAGCTAGTCCCTCAACTTGCAACTGCCCCACTCCCCCATCCCCCTTCATCACAATCCCCCCTCACCCTGTCCCAACCCCTCTTAAAGCAGCCTACTGTTCTACAGGATACCACCTCCTTAGGCAGAGCGTTCGACCTGTCCACCACCCGATTCAGTGAAAAAAATGTCTCCTGATTTCCCACTTGAATCTTTCCCTCTCAAGTCTCAGCTGATGCCCTCCTGTATCCCTCCCTCTTTTAAGCTGGAAAATCCCTTCTGTAGTAACCTTATTTATCCCCTAAGGAATTTAAAGGTTTCAATCATATCCCCTCTATCCCTCCTCTCCTCCAGGAAGTACATGTTCAGCTCACCCAATCTATCCCTGTAGGACTTTCCCTCCAATCCCTGGATGACCTTGGTCACCCGAGGTTGCACCCCCTTTAACAATTTGATGTCTTTCTTCAGGAATGGGCACCAGCACTGCATGCAGTATTCCAGATGCAGCCTGACCAGAGATCTGTACAAGGGAAGGATCACATCCCTATTTCTAGAGGAGATTCCCCTCACTATACACCCCAACATCCTGTTGGCTTTTGCTGCTGCCTTCCTGCTCTAAGCTGAGCTGTTCATGCTGCCTGTTATAAGCACCCCTGGATCCTTTTCCTCCACAGTGCTTTCCAGCTGCACCCCTCCCAGCTGATAGCTCCTGTCCTGGTTCCTAGCTCTGAAATGCAGTACCTTGCACTTCTTGGTGTTGAACCCCAGCTGCCATGTTTTTGACCACTCCTGTAGTTTGGTCAGGTCCTCCTGCGGCCACTTCCACCCTTCAACGTCATCTACTACAGCTCCCATCTTCGTATCATCAGTGAATATACTGATCCTACTACAGATCCTATGTGAGACTAACAGCTATGTATATCCCATACAGCACTGGTCCTAGTACTGATCTCTGTGGCATCCCGCTTGTAACTTCCCTCTGTGATGAGAGTTCCCCACCTCCCTACCAACAATGGAAGTGAGGTTTACAGGTCTGTAGTTGCCAGGTTCATCCTTTGAGCCACTCTTGTGGATAAGCACTGCATGAGCCTCCCTCCAGTCTCGTGGGCCACATTCTGTGTCCAGAGAGGTATCGAACAGGTCCGCCAGTGGCCCAGTACTATTTTTAAGAGAAAAAGATGTTCCAGGACTAGAGGGCATGGGATGAAGTTGGAGGAAAGACAATTCAGAGGAAACGTGAGGAAGAATTTCTTCACAGAACAGGTGGTGGACAAGTGGAACACCCTGCCAGAGGAAGTGGTGGGGGCCGAAACAATCACGGGATTTAAGAATGCATGGGATAGACATAAAGGAATTCTGGAGGTCAGGGGTAAGGGGCAACAGACTTCTTGGAAAACATAAACTGAACTTACAAGCTCAAATGGGCAGACTGGGTGGGTCATAGGCCCTTATCTGCCGACACTGTCTATGTATCTATGTATCTGTCATCTTTATCAACACCCTGGGGTGAATACCATCAGGACCTGGTTCCTTATCCATCCTTAGTGCCTTCAGCCTCTCCAGTGCACTGCTCACTGTAATCATCCTGTCAGTTACTCCTCTCCCCCCCTTGTCCACCTTCCCTATCCATGGAGGTAGTGGACCATCCTTCTCCTTTGTGAACATAAAGCAGAAGTATTCATTTAGAGCTTCTGCCTGTTCCATCCTCTTCTTCACACATCCCCAATCCTTCTTAATCCTCACTATCTCATCCCTACAGTTAATTTTCTCCCTTATGTATCTGAAGAGGTCCTTCTCCCCTTCCCTGGTGCCTTGAGCCAGCCTCAGTTCCTTAGAGGCCTTGGCTGCCCTGACAAGCCTGGTCACCTCATTGAACCTCCTCGCATACAGCTCCCTATCTTCCTCCCTGCCAGACTTCTTGAATCTCCTAAAAGCAGCCTTCTTTGCCCTTTCCCCCACCAACAACTCCCTGTTCAGCCAGCATGGCCTCCTAACCCATCTCTTTTCCTACAGAGTCCTGGTGCATGATTCAGTAGCTTCCCTCAACCCAGGCTTGATGCTATACCATTTCTGTTGTGCATCCATTTCTGGCCTAATCATTCCCAGGTGCCCTTTTAGAATTTCCTGCGTCTTCCCGAAGTCGGCCTGCCTAAAGTCAACCACCATCATGCCTGTACATACGATTTCCCTACTCAAGCTCAGTATGAACCATACTGATTGGTGGTCACTTCCAGCTAGTGGTACCTCCACCCCTATTTCCCTCACAGCCTCCCTGTTAGTAAGTACAAGGTCCAAAGTGTTCCCCATGCAGGTTGGCTCTGTGACAATCTGCACCAGGAGCCCATCCTGGATTGCATCCAGTAGCAGTTGCTCCCTGGTGCTCGAGGTAACTGGGATTCCCCAATCCACACCTCGTAGACTGAAGTTCCCCATGATCACCACATTTCCTTTGCTGCTTACCTGCCTAATCTGCTCAGCTAATTCCCTGTCCAGTTCTTCGGTCTGTGCAGGTGGCCTGTACACCACCCCCAGTGTCAGAGTCCTACCTTTCAAGTCCAGGAACTGCATCCACAGTGCCTCTGTCCTACCCTCCTCTTCATCCTCCCTTGTACATCCAATGCCATCCCTTACATAAATTGCCACTCCTCCCCCTTTCCCCTCCCCTCCATCCTTCCTACATATTCTGTGCCCTGAGATGGCCAGCTCCCAGTCCTGATGTTTGGTGGCTTAGGTCTCCATGACGGCTGCAATGTCCACCATTTCGTCTACAAAGAGAGCCTGTAACTCGACTGTTTTAATCCTCAGGCTCCTGGCATTCAAGGAGATCAGCTTCTTCCCAGTTCCCTTCCCTACCCTAACCTGTACTACCTCATCCTGACCCCCCTCCTGGGGCCTACTCCCAGATCCATCCCTGCTGTCATTGGGGTACAGCTTGTTCGGCATCCTTATCTGGTGACCCAGCACATCATCTGGCTGCTCGCTTCCCCCCACCTCCTAGTTTCAAGTCACTCTGGAGGCTATGTACCCTTTCAGCTTCTGTTTTAGGACTTCTTGAACTGTCCTACTCAGATGCAGTCTGTCCTTTGCATAAAGGTTGGTGCTGGCCCAAGTGTTCCCCCAGTCTCCCACCAACCCATACCCCTTGCTTTGACACCATTCACCTAACCAAGAGTTGAACTCCACTATCCTGTCCTTTCTTGTTCTGCTTGCCCTGGGTACTGGTAGCACTTCTGAGAAGGCTACCAAACTTCCCACCTCCATGCACAACTTCCCCGGCTCCTCAGATCTCTACCTAACCACTTCCACTGTACTGTCCCCCAGGTCGTTAGTGTCCACATGCACTACCACATGTGGTTTCTTTCTCTTCCCCCCCGACACATCTGAGCAAAGATTGCCCTCCCCTACATGCTGTCAGTCCTGGTACAGATTCCACCCATATACAGCTATGCCACTCTCCCCTCCCTCCCCACCTGATTCCCTTCAGAACTGAGTCTCCTATCACTATGACCGCTCCCCTACTCCATCCACCGTTTGTCTGTATCTTCCTGCTGCCCCTCTCCTCCTTGTTGGTATCTACCCTGACATGCCCACCTTCACCTAGATCTGACCCCCGATACGTTCCCCCCTTCCACTCTTGCAGAGCTGGTGTACCAGCTAAGCTTGCTGCCCCTCCCATATTCCCCAGCATACCACTTGTGACCCCCTATTTCATTAACTACCTCCCCATTTTCCCGGGCTTTCTTTCCTTCACTGCTGCCCTCACACTGCCCCTCCCTCCCTCCTACTCTTATCAGTTGCAGCCTTCACCCCATCCCCCTTCCCTCTCGTTTACTGCCTCCCTTGTTGTCCCTACCCACTTGCCCTCCTTCCCTCCACTGGAGGACCCCTCCTTTCCCATCCATCCCTGTTGCCAGCACTGCATACCTATTCTCTGACCCTGACCAACCACTAAAGGCATTACCCCAACTGCCATCCTGAGGTAGTCCCCATTGCTACTAGGTTTAGTCATCCTTCCTCCTAACCATCTAGCCACTGCAGACTTGGTACCCCTGGATGCCTGCGGTGGTGGGCAACATACCCCCATGTTCTACCTGTCCCCTCTAATCCTCCTCAATTCCCTTCCCAATCACTGGGCCTCTACCTCAAGACCCCTCAGCCTCTGGGAAATGGAACGCTCCCCTAGCTTCCAGAGTATTCATCCAGACAGCTGCCCCAAATCCATTACAGTTTCCTAATCTATCAACCCCATCACATCCTCTACTCCCATGTCCCCTGTACCAGTTCCCTGACCACTGGTTCTAATCCCACCCCCGCTTCTCGCACAACCAGATGTTAACTATATGGACTCCAGATAGTTAACATCTAAGGAAAGAGTCTACCCTAATACACTAAGCATCATTGTGTGGTAAGCTCTTTCTATTTTGGGAAAGTTAGGAAGTGTAGTAAGGTTTTTCTGTGTGCTTTCTTTCAGTATCCTGTGAGTCCCGCGACCATGATTGGGCACCTACCGAAATGGCAACACAATAGTGGTGCCTCGCAGTACGGCGACCAGGGAGGGAGGGTGACCAGATGGGGGATATGTGAATATAGCGACATCATGTTGCTACATGTATACGCATGCAGGGGAGGAAGCACACACAGTGAGGGGCGGGATGGGAGGGAGGATTGTGGGTGGTGCTGCAGCAAGCTGCCAAGCTGCTGCTGTGGCATGGTGGGCGGGTATGAGGCTGCACTGCAAACAGGTTAGGGGCCGGCCGAGGTACCTTTATTGCGCCCCCGCCCAAAATGTTTTTTGGTTTTTGCCCTCTGACATGCACCCTCCCGAGTTGAGAATCATTCAGTAGGGGTGCAGGGCACAGTCCCCACATTAACATTATATTTGTAAGTCCTCTGCACCCTTTTGCTGTGCTCCAGGGACTACATCGCCAAAATATTTTTTTGGCAATGTGCATTCGCCCTAGTGGCGATCACTAGTCAGCAATCGCCATTATCACATAGATCCTTTTCTTTCTATTGTGTGCAAAACAATTTCTTTTTGTCTCTATAGAAGTACTGTTCCCGAAAATCTTAGTGTGACAGCCTGTATGTTTAAATATCTTGAAGTATTAAAATGTTATTTTTTATACATATATTTCATGTTTCTGTGACTGAGTCCTTTGAGGTATGGGTAATTGGGTTATAACTGACAAAAACTGTGTTTCCACCTCTGAACAGAAGACTACAATTACTATATTTGTTTCTAAAGTAAGGTGTTCTCAGCTGTGACAGTCACTGTATTTGTTTCTAAAGTAAGGTGTTCTCAGCTCTGACAGTCACCATATTTTGTTCCTAAAGTAAGGTGTTCTCAGCTGTGACAGTCACCGTATTTCTTTCTAAAGTAAGGTGTTCTCAGCTATGACAGAGATGGGTGGGTTGTTTGCCCTTTGGCAAGGAGTGCTGTTCTGTGTGAGCAATTGCTCAGGAGGGATTCAGACCTAGAGATAATCTGAGACCTAGAGATAACCTGAGAGAGTGTCCATGCTGAGTGGTGGCAGCTACTGAAGTACCCCGGAGGCATCTGAAGGGTTTGAGAAAGCTGGTAACTGAGTATAGCTGAGACTGGGAGATGCCAGCCTGTCACAAATGTTTTTAATTTTTTTAAATATTTTTACAAAGTATCCATTTTATAAGCACAATGAGGCACTCCTGGAGAGTTGGGCACCTGTGGTGAATGCACTTCCAGGTGCTAAAGGCACTCAATGCAAGCACTTCTTGCTTCATTATGCAGTTGGGTGTGCATTAACCACAGACAACCAACACCCCTGTTGTGTTTTATTGCTTACTTAATGCACATCCTGTCATGCTTAATTGCTTTTATGTCCTCCATTGTTGCCAAGAACTATCTTGCATTGTGTAACCTCCTTAAAGCAGCAGTACTACGAAATCAGGAAGTGAGCTATCAAAATTCTGTTTTTTGGCTCTAAGCATGTGGCCAAAGTTCCAGTTTCCATACCTGTAAATGTTTTTTTTAGTCATCTTTAGTTTTTTAGATATTTGCAATTTATATGAATTATTGTAGCGCCACAACAAATATGGAGGCTGACTAGTTTTCAGCTACTCCTTTTCTACTGGTCACATCACGTCTTTTGACAGTAGCAGAGGTACCCTCTGCTGACCATTCCCAATGTCCCTGCAACTCATTTACATGTGCAGTTGGCATCAGAGGGGGTTCCAGTGCAGCATGCTTACTGACAGAAATGTAAACAAAAGTGGAGAATAACCGAGCAAATTACTCGGCGATAGTACAATGCCGGTGTGAAAGAGTACCAGGTATATGATTAGCAGGGCACAGGGAATAAACTGTCGAAAAAGTGCAGTTTTTTTTGTAGTACTGCTGCTTTCATTGTGCCTGTGCCTCAGGTCCCACAGTCTATGTGCTGTGAAAGTTACCTCTACAGTGTAACATCAATTGCTCCTGTTCTGCAGGTCCCACAGTCTGTGTGCAGGGAGCATGACTCTACAGTGTAACATCATTAATTGTTCCTGTCCTGCAGGTCCTACAGTCTATGGGCAGTGAGAGTTACATTCTACAGTGTAACCTTCTTAATCGTGCCTGTTCCTCAGGCCCCACAGTCTGTGTGCAGTGAGAATTACCCTCCACAGTATAATCTCATTAATTGTTCCTGTTCCACAGGCCCCATAGTCTGTGAGCAGTGAGAATTACCCTCCACAGTATAATCTCATTAATTGTTCCTGTTCCATGGGCCCCACAGTCTGTGTGCATGAGAAGTACCCTCCACAGTATAATCTCATTAATTGTTCCTGTTCCATGGGCCCCACAGTCTGTGTGTAGTGAGAATTATCCTTCACAGTATAATCTCATTAATTGTTCCTGTTCCTTGGGCCCCAGTCTGTGTGCAGTGAGAATTACCCTCCACAGTATAACCTCATTAATTGTTCCTGTTCCTCAGGCCCCACAGTCTGTGTGCAGTGAGAATTACCCTCCACAGTATAATTTCATTAATTGTTCCTGTTCCACAGGCCCCACAGTCTGTGTGCAGTGAGAATTACCCTCCACAGTATAATCTCATTAATTGTTCCTGTTCCACAGGCCCCACAGTCTGTGTGCAGTGAGAATTACCCTCCACAGTATAATCTCATTAATTGTTCCTGTTCCACGGGACCCACAGTCTGTGCGCAGTGAGAATTACCCTCCACAGTATAATCTCATTAATTGTGCCTGTTCCTCAGGCCCCATAGTCTGTGTGCATGAGAATTACCCTCCACAGTATAATCACATTAATTGTTCCTGTTCCACAGGCCCCACAGTCTGTGTGTGTGAGAATTACCCTCCACAGTATAAGCTCATTAATTGTTCCTGTTCCTCAGGCCCCACAGTCTGTGTGCGTGAGAATTACCCTCCACAGTATAATCTCATTAATTGTTCCTGTTTCACGGGCCCCACAGTCTGTGTGCAGTGAGAATTACCCTCCACAGTATAATCACATTAATTGTTCCTGTTCCACAGGCCCCACAGTCTGTGTGCATGAGAATTACCCTCCACAGTATAATCTCATTAATTGTTCCTGTTCCACGGGCCCCACAGTCTGTGTGCAGTGAGAATTACCCTCCACAGTATAATCACATTAATTGTTCCTGTTCCACAGGTCCCACAGTCTGGGTGTAGGGAGAGTAGCTCCTGTGGGCAATGAGCATTTCTGTCTACTGTGTAATCATATTATGTTTCTGTTCACAGGTGCCCCATTCTGTCTGCACTGAGAGTTGCACTCCAGGACACAGGAAAGCAAATCAGTGGGGACAACCCAAGTGCTGCTTCAGCTGTATCCCCTGTTCTGAGGGTGAGATCGCTAACCAGACTGGTAAGTTATCAACAAGAATCACAAGCTACATAGTAAAGTCCTTTATAAATTAAGAAATGTAGCAGGAGCTGGCCATCCCACTGGCAGAACTCTTCATCAGCTGATGTGGCTCCCCTGCACAAGAATGGATGTAGGGTTGAACCGGGTAACTATACTGATTTTATTTATTTATTTTACCCAGTAAGTACACAAGACATTTAAATACCTATTTTTAGTGTATTCCCCCCATCCCTGATGTCTAGGGGTATGCCTGATGGTAAAAATGGGGAGAGGACACTCACAACAGTAGAACCCACAACAGGACTTCTTTTCTTGCCAGGTCTCCAGGTAATGTTGATGGGTCCACAGCCTGAGGGTGCTATCTGCTGGTGCTGGGCTGAAAATAATTCATGTTAACAAGATAGCAGTCATATAAATAACTGTGGTCCACACCAGGAACTTGAACTTTAAACAGGGAATCCATTTAATAACACGTTTCAAAGCGCCAAACAAACAGTAGATTGCTATACAGCTGGACCACAGGGTTCACAAAGAAATGTGTCTGGTAGATTACTTGTGGCCAATATGGATAACTAAACAGAGGTAGCTTTGTTCTGGGCTAGGGGACTCATTTTAGCAGCAGCAGTTATGTTTCTCAGAGTTGAAGTGACGCTTTATACAGGCAGCAAGCATATACTGACCCTGTCTTTCTCCAATGTGTACTTGCTCATAATCAAACAGGGTTCCCAGAAGTAGCTTGATCACTTCAGGGCTACCTCTCTACTTCCCATGTCACTTTGCTTCACAGGGAGCTGCCTGGACAAGTAACTCCCATCATCCTCCACTGTATGGAGCCTGGAGAGCAATGTCCCTTTCTTCACTTTTAATAAGAGAGAAGATAATGAAGTACTGGACCTACTAGGAGTCTAGATGAGGGGAAGAGTGGAGGGACAGACGTGCACCACCTTAGGTTGTTAAAGTTAGCAGCAGCCAGGATTAAGGGATCCATAACACCTATATTTAGCCTATCATTGAATATGGGGACAGTGCCAACAAAATGGAAAGAATCTAGGGTAATCTCCATATACAAAGGAGGGGACAAAATCAGTATGTTGAATAATAGGCCAATCTCACTGTTGATGGCATTGAGTAAAATGCTAGAGAAATGTGTGTTCCAATGGCTGATGGTACACCTGGAGGAAAACAGTCTACTAATAGACAAACAACATGGGTTTAGAAAAGGGTGATCCATCACAGCTGTGCTGGTCAGATTTGTGGCTGCTGTGCTGGGGGCCTGTGAGGGACAGCTGGCCACTGACGAGATGTTCGTGGACCTGGCTGGTGCCCTCAAAATGCTGGATCATTAATTACTAATAAACAAGCTGGGAATTATGGGGTCCAAGGGATAGCCCTGGAATGATTCAGTAGTTACTTACAGAACAATGTACAAAGAGTTGAGATAGGCATAAAGACATCTGAGCCATTGATGGTTAAGGCAATGGGTCCCTCAGGGATCAGTGCTGGGCCCTTTATTTTCAATACTTGTGAATGATCTGCTCAGCCCCTGCTCTGAGAGAAATAGCCTAATGTACACAGATGATGTGGCAATGTGGGAATCTGTACCATCAGCTGCAGAACTACAGCAATCCTTACAGATTAAGTATAATATTTTGGCCCAGTGGTTTGAATCAAACTCGTTAATTCTAAATGAGGCTAAGACTAAAACTGTGATATTTGGTTCTATTCAAAGATTAGCAAGAGAAAAGAACCATTTGCCTTCTTTTCTGAAATAAACAACCCTCTCAAAATTGTCCCCACCTATGAATACCCTGGAGTTTGACTACACCCTGCCCTGGACTTCCCACCCCATTTCAGCATCCTTCATTCTAAACTGCATCCAAAACCTGGCTTGCTCTATCGCCACAAGGACAGTATCTCCATTTCAGTCAGGCACGACTTGGTGGCCAAATGGATCCTCCCAGCCTTTGATTATGTGCAGCCCCAGTCACCTCCCTTGCCAAACTGACATTCTTGTTCACACTTTCTGCCGTTTCTTCATGAATGCCCCATGCCTGATGCACCACTGTGATTTTTACTACTCTTTATCCCTCCAATCCCTCTCGCAGAGATGCTCAGTCCATTGTGCCACTTTCATTTCCAAATATTGGTTTGGGACTGTCCCATCCTATCTAGCATCCCTGCTCAATCCCGCCACCCCCTCCCCCAATAATTCACGCACTATTTGCACCCGATCTTTCACCCTTCCAAGAGTCTGCACCTTGGCTGGAAAACTTGCTTTCTCCTATAGGCTTCCCTTCCTCTGGAATAGAATCCCCTCCAAATCCACCTCTCCCCCACCTTCCCCATACTTAAGCCCTCACTCAAACCAACCACTACCTCCACTGGCACTTGCCTTGTGTCCTGGATCTCTCCTTCTGCCCTTTCCCCTATCATCATGTGGCCCTGCTCCTCATTCTGCATCCCTTTTTCTCATGTTTGAATGCTGCAGTTTCACTTTTCTGGCTGTCTTGGCCCAACAGACAACCTCAACTATCAACTCGCTATATATTTCAACATGTATATATTTCATCACTTGCATAATTACCTGTTCTTTTTTCTTCTATTCATATTGTAAATATGACACATCAACTTTTTTAATCTTAATTTATTTATTATATGCATCTTGCTTTACCCTGTATTTGTACATATCATTCCTCTGTTTGTATGTGTAATAACCTCTGCCCCGGGCTGCACCTGGAAATGAGCCTCGGCTCAGCATGCCTTTCCCGGTTACCAAATTTTAAATAAATAAATAAATTGGCAGATATGTGAGAAAAATTGGGAGGTTCTCCTAACAGTATCAAACTTTAAGTATTTGGGTGTTTTGCTAGACCCTAGCCTAAGTTTGGTCCCTCATATTAATTGGGTGAGCAAAAAAGTGAACCAAAAATTGAGTTTTCTGTATCAAAACGTGGGTTCACTTACAGAGGAAACACATTTATTTATAGCTTTTTTTTGTAGGAAAATGTTATTCATTTGAAATATTTTGACCATAATACAGTATAAATATCCACAACTAACAATCATGTATCACCATAGAATTTCATGGAGAGACTTGCAGTTTATATAAATAAAGAAATGTATAGTTCTATAAATCATCTTAACATTGCTATTACTGTTAATGTTTTCTGGTATTTGTACCTTCCATGGAACTTTATTTACTTTAAAATAAATCACATTGATCCCAATCATCTGTCTTTTTTTTTTAAACAGATTCCATAATGTTTTGTAATTTTTGCATCCACTGTAATTATACAGAGACCATAAGAACAGGTGTTTCCCTTCTATTTTGGGCAATAGTAATAGACTTGTTGGATGTTTCCGGTATTTCAGAATTAATCTCTTAACCACCATCAGATTAAAGTTGAAGGCTATCTTTTGCTGTGATTACCCATATATATCTCCACGCATTTCTAAGATGCAAATTTTTAGATCTTGCCGTCCTGAAAAGTTCCAACCAGCCTTGTTCAATATTTGAAAGGATTTTACCCACCATCTCGAACTAAGAGAACAGTCCCAAAATGAGGTGAAGAATATCAGCCATTTCTGCTCTGCAGTGCCAACAGTTACCAGATAAAGTCTGATTTATTTTATATAATCTGCATGGTGAATAATATACTCTAATCAGTATTTTGTACTGTATGGTTTTATCTCGATAGTTTGTCATTTTGTATAGATCAGCAAGTTACTAAAAATTGATTTTCAGTATAATGGAAATTTAGAGCTTGTTCCCATCTTTGTATTATATTTTATATACTGTTCCTATTGCTCTATGTAACTTTGAATTCAAACATTTAAACAGTTTTGTCAGATTTACTTTCAGAATGGTTAGCAATTCCCCTCAGTCCTTTTATAATTTGGGTCTCTCTCCCAATGCTTATAGTCATTTCGGTATAAGGCATTAATCTGGTTATAGTAAAAATACTGACAGTTTTTCAGTCCATATTTTGCCCTGAATTTGTCCCAGCCCATAACCTTGTCATTCTCTAATAAATCTTCCCATCTTTTAATTCCTTTTTTCTCCCATGACAATTTAAATAGTATTTCCCATGTATTTAATAGTTTACATTGTGACAGATCTCATTCAAAGGAGAAAAAATTGTTTACCAATTGATTTTTTAACACATTTATTTACTATGTTTGTTACATTTTGTATTATTGTACTCTTTGATGTATTAAGGTTTCTTTTTGGCAGAAACTTTTTTTTATGTCAGTTCTTTCAGAAGAACTTTCTTCTGGTAAATATTTCAATATTTTGAGCCCAATTTTCATATGTGTTAAAACAACGCAAGGGACTTGCATCAAGCATGAAAGATGCAAATTGTGATTTGAAGACGAGCCAAACACTATTTTCAAACTTGAAATACATCTGATGCAGTGTGACTGTGTCCAAGGGCATTGTGACAGTAGATGCATCCAAAAACAAATTGCGCCAGGATGCAAAAGCTATTTGTGTTGACACAAAGCTATTTGCATTGATGTAACACAATGTTTGTCATAGCTAGCTGTCACATTCCCTAAAATGGGATTTAGAAAGGCAAAGATGCAAAGATGCATCCAACATTAGATGTGCCTGTTAGGCCAGGGAGGAGCTGGTCTATAGCACATATAAATAGGGCCCAGCACTGAAGCTTGAACATAGTCACTAGTTAGGCATTTCAGCAGCAGTACAAGCACCAGTGGAGTGACAGCAAGAATGCCAGGGCTAGCAGCCCTATTGACAATACATCTGGCACTACATATGCACCAGCAGCGTGCCCAACAGCAGCACCAGCATGCCCAACAAGCTGGCCATGTGCAGAGGGTGCACAGGCTGTGGCAAAGGTACACAGCCAGAGTATACAGGTGGAGACCATCATACAGGGAGCTCACAGAGGAGCAGTGCCTGGCATTATACTGCCTGCCCCTTGATGCCATTGAGGAGCTCTGTGATGAGCTCAGGGAGGAACTCAAGACCCGTATATGGAGAGTCAATCCAATTCCAGTAGAAGTCAAGGTGTCAGCAGTACTGTGCTTCCTGGCAACAGGCACATTCCAGACCCTGACTGGTGATACAGTGGGCATTTCCCAGTCTACTGTGTCACAATGCCTGAAACAGGTACTGAAGGCCCTGCTGTGTCAGATACCACAGTACATAAGCTTCCCTGTGAAGCCAGATCAGCATATGCCTGTGAAGCAGGGCTTCTATGGAATTGCACAATTCCCCCGTGTGCTGGGTGCCATGGACTGCACACATGTAGCAATATGTGCGCCCACCCATGATCCAGATGTGTATGTGAATAGGAAGGAGTAATACTCCCTGAACATACAGGTGGTGTGCGACAGCCAGTGTTGGATCCTTGATGTTGTGGTCATGTACCTGGGATCCTGCCATGATGCCTTCATTTTCTGACAGAGTGGGATGTCAGCATCAGTGGCTCAGTAGGTAGCACATTCGCCTCTGAGGCCAGGAGATCAGAGGGCTGTGGGTTCAGTTCCCACATCTGGAACTTGGGTTAATATCCCAGTACTGACACTGTAGTGCAGCGTGAGACGGGTGCTGCACTTCTGAGGTGCCGTCTTTTGGATGGGACATTAAACCGAGGTCCCATCTGCCTGGATTGGTGGTAGTTCAGGTGGATGTTAAATATCCCATAGCATTTATCGAAAAGAGCAGGTTACTTTCCCAGGTGTCCTGGCCAAATTTTCCTCATTCAGTAAAAATACCACCAACAGCTTAATCTGGTTCAAGGTCAGTTGCCATTCATCTGTATCCCCCTCCCCCGGGTCATGCCTGAAAATAGGCAGGATTTGTCTAGTGCATTTACCCGGTCAACAAAAACTAAAACAAAAAAAAAATGTATGAGGCCCTCAGCATGGGGTTCTACAAGGAGAATGGCTACTAGGTGAGCAGAATTGTTGGCTGAGTGGACATCAGCAGGTGAAGGGCAATGACAAGGGGGTTGCAAGAGCTGCATTTGCAGTAGGGTAAACAATGTCAGGGGGCCCACTGTCTAAGAAGACCATTTTTATCAGAAACACTTGCACGTTACCCTGTGGAAATGGCTTATCCATTTCAAACTGGGTCTGTCAGCACTGCTCTCAGAAGATACCAACTACAGTACCACATGGTTGGGGGGAAACAAATAAGCAGTAAGGCCCACCACTGGAAACATCTAAGCATGGTGCTGGCATCCCCAGGTGAAGCAGGAACATATAACACTGTTCAGGTCTTTAATCAGGGTGCCAGCAAAGGGGGGGGTGAATGGTATGTTCAGCAAGATTGATACAAAAAAATATATGCTGTAAAATGTTCATCTGCTCTAACAGTTATTCCACAGTTATTTGTCAGAAGGTGGGCACCACAAAATAGTTTGCAGGGGGGCTGTACAGTTTTTGCCACAGCCCTGACCAGGTGACACATCAGTGGTGTACATAGCCCTTGAAGCTGTGTAGTGTTCCACTGAGAGCCGGGCATAGAGTATCATGAGGAGGAGATGACCTGAAGGTGTGATGCACAGACCCAGATGACTGACATGGACACACTGTCCCACTGCAAATGGGATGTGTGTGTTGTCCTGTCAATGTGCGTGCCACATACAAGGCACACATGGGTTGATGTGTGTTTGGTGTAATATTGTTTGGCATTCATGGACTTCTGCAGTATAGTCGTGAAGAGTAGAGGATGCTGAGGGGCACAGTGATATGTGACTGTGTCAAGCTGTGCTGTACCTCCAAACAGGTGACAGTAGTTACCCACAGCAGCCCTGGATAATGACACTAGTGAAGCATCCCCAATCTGAGGCTGAAGAACACTACAACCAGGCCCACACCATCACCAGGTTCATCATAGAGAGAACATTTGGCTACTTAACAACATATTCAGATGCCTGGATCACTCCAGAGGGTCTCTGCAGTACTCACCAGAGATGGCCTGCAAAATCTTTGTCACCTGCTGCATACTTCATAACATAGCACTGGCACATCATGTGGACATGAGTGATGTTGCAGGGGAGCAGGACCCTGGATAGGAGTCTGATGTGGAGGACCGTGCCAGTAACATCATCAACCCTGGCCAAGGAAGCGGCAGTATAGCAGCAGCTGGACACCTTGTATGATCTGAACTGGTCCGTAGCCACTTCTCATGATGGACATGCCACCCAGAAGACAACACAGCAGTGCAGCCTAAACAACATCATGGCCCCATGTGGCCCATGGCAACTACAAACCACTGCCTGGGGGAGCCACCTGGGAATGTTGGTGCATGGCATGCAGTGTACCCTCCCATGGGTGGTTCCCCATCGTGTAAGGTACAGCACTGTCAGGGAGCACACAGTGGAGGATGAAGAATGTACGGTTGTGATGTGCGCACTAGACAGGCCTCCTGCATTGTGCATGAGATGGATACATGCTACATGCTTCATCTGGCAGATGTGTGTGATGTACACGACCAACACCTGCATATTGCATGACTCATAGCATGTCATGCAAGTCCCCAGGACCACCCTGTTGCCCCTTCCACAGTCACCAATATGTAATGGACAGCACCCTGTCCAAAGGGTATGAGAACACAACTGTACAGTGTAACTCCAATCTGGCTCACACACTGCCAGAAAATGCAAAATGCATTGTGTAAATGCCTATTTGGAATGCAAATTGCATTATGCATGGTTCACAGATGCAGTATGCGATGTCACAATATGGAAGTAAACATCGCAGACAAGTGGGGAAATGGACAAAAAATGGCAGGGTCATCTCCAGGCATTTTACACCCACAGTAGTGATTTTGCAAGGCCACACATACACAAAACAGGTGTAAAATGTCAAGACAAAGGGGAAGAGCATTCAACTTTGCAGAAGAGGAGACAGTGCTCCTAGTGAGTCTTGTTGGACAGTGGTTTGGGGTGCTACAGCCATGTGGGGGAAGGAGGCATAGCAAAATGCAGAGGGACACGGCATGGTGCATCATAGATGCCAAAGTGCGGGCGTTGTCCAGCTTGCACAGGACAGTTAGGCAGCTGAGGCAGAAACTGATGACATGGCCCTGTGAAACTCCCACATGCTGGACAGCCTGAAGAGGATAGCTGAGGAGGCAGACATAACCATGTGGGCTGGACACTGCAGAAATACAGGTGAGTGCATGTCACTGTGATCCAAGGCCCCCCTAACAAGCTGTCACAGTGGTGAATGTGTACTAACATTGTCCCTCTCATTGTATCCCCCTGTAGGCAGGAATGCAAATTGTGGGGACCTGGGACCCTCAGAAATGCTTACCAGGTCTGCATCCAGACACCAACCTGGGGCAAAAACAGCATCAGGTAAGCTGCATGTGTAACACCCCTGTATGGTAACATTCTACAACCTCAAGGAGGTCCCAGGCAGCCATGTGGCCTGTGAAGCAACAAATGTAGTTGGAGGGGTCACACCGAGGTGACACTGTGTGCCGCAGCAACTGTGCATGAGCCACACAATGCAGCATGCATGACTGCAAGCATATTGCCCATGGCACTAGGTACACAGTGTGGAGCATGGGGAGCAGTGTATGGCATGGTGATGTGTACCCCTACATGTCCCATATAATGTGTCACACAGTGACATACTTGTAGGCATCCAGCACATCATGCCACTATGTACAGGTGACACACTACATGGTTGATGGGTGCATACAAGCAGGTCATCATGGATCCTACATGGCACTAATAGCAGGTAGCACACATGGGACAATGTCTGGCACTTTTTGTTACTGTCAGGAAGTATACAGTGTGGCAACATTACAGGGCAGTGAACAGGTGGTCTTGTGGGGGTGACAAACAATATGTAATGGATTATTTCACCATTTCTGTCCAGGCACGCAATGATGGAGGGGTGTCCCTGTGTGGCTATGGCACTGTACCCATAATGTGTCACCATCAGTGGCCACTGGGGAGAGTGTAGGTACTGCTGGATGCCACTGGCATGTCATGGCAGGAAGGTACAGGACTAGGAGACAGATGCTGGAGGGCACTGTGACAGGGTAGAATATGACCCTGTCCCAGTTGTTATGGAGAAAGTGTTTAAATGCAAGGATCTGTTCTTTTCTTTTCCTGTCTCTTGTCTGCCTAGTTGCACAACCAAATTTTCCTGTGAGATGTAGGATTTGATCACCCTGACAGTCTCGCAATTCTTTGCCTCTCACTGTCTCTTTTTCTCCCTTGCATATCTGCTGATATAAAAATATATGCAAATAATTATATGGAAATGTAACTGATATTGGGATCCCTTTGTTTAGAAATTATATAGTGTTAATTTTTTAAATGAAATGATATAATGATAGTTTGAGATGATTGCAAAAAGCTATTGGAAATTCAAGAGGTTACCTTAGTGCAATTTTTAAGCCTTTTGCAGAAAAGCTGTGAAAAGGGGCCTCAGTTCAGGCACACTGTGTTCCTGCCAGCACCTGCCAGAAACATAGAAGAACACTTTAGAAGATGCTTGTTAAGAATGGGAGGTTGGAAGGACTTATAAGGCAGAGTTGATGGATCTCCTCTATTTTATTTTGCCTTTGTAAATAGTTATACTGAACAATTTTATTTTTTTATGTTACTGCTAGTACAAACAAAACTCCTGTTGTGAATTTTACAACTGCTCCTGGTTTTTCCTGTGCTTCCTGACCTGTGCCTCGTCATCAGGCACACACAGGATTCCATATAGGGGACAGACTTCTGACAGCAACTGATTGAGACCAACAAAGGCCGGCCAATTCTGGCCCTCATAATGAGCAATGTGGACAGGGAAACATCCATCCAGGTGGAAGAGCACTTGTGATTCAGAAAACAAAACACGGAAGGGATTGATGAGAATCAGGAAAGTGTAGCACATACAGTGGCAAATGGTGACACAGCATGCTATATGTACATCTCCGAGCAATAGCACACAATGGTAGGAAAGGAAGGCAGAGATGGGATTATGGGCAAGGTTTGCATAGGGACCTGGAGAAGATGGACATACAAATGCATATGGCTGTGTGATATACACCTATGAGGGCCCACAGCTGGGCAACATACTGTACATGAAGGGGGAAGGGCTGACACAGTTCTGTACACAGTGGAAAGAATCCAGGAGGAGCTCATGGGAATGATGGTGGACAAAGCTAGTGGGATTAATGGCATGCACATGAGGACAGTAATGGAGCTGATGAGAGATCTAGCAGCACCTCCAGCACCTTTGTTCACCATGTCACTCAACACAGGTGTGGTGCAATCCAACACAGTATCACGAAGGCCGCCAACAATGTCAAACAGAACAGACTGACTAATAAGATGTGTGGTCTGGCCATGGGCCACAGGGCAGTAAGCTGTGTGGGTCCAAGACAGAGGCAGAAAACTACAGACCTGTCAGTCTGACCTCTGTGGTAGGGAAAGTGATGGAGTCACTTCTGAAGGAAAGAATAGTTGAGTACCTAGAGGCCAGTAGAGCACAGGACCCAAGGCAGCATGGGTTCACAGCGGGAAGGTCATGTCAGACTGAATCTAATAGATTTCTTTGACTGGCTGACCAAAGTAGTAGACCAGGAGGGGCTGTGATGGCTCACCTAGACTTTAGCAAGGCATTTGACACAGTCCCACACAAAAGATTAATAGTCAAATTAACCAGCCTGGGAGTGGGACCCAGGGTGGTAGCCTGGGTAAAACATTGGCTGGACAACAGGACACAGAAGGTAATTGTAAATGGGTCCATTCTGAAGAAAGGGGTTACTAGTGGGGTACCGAGGGTTCAGTATTGGGTCCAGTCCTTTAATGTCTTCATCAGTGACATTGCAGAGGGACTGAAGGAAAGTATGCCTTTTGCAGATGACACAAAAATCTGCAACAGGGTTGATACACAAGGAGGCGTGGAAAGGATGAAAAGGGACTTGGCAAGGTTGGAGGAATGGTCAAGTATGGCAGCTAGGATTCAATGCAAAGAAGTGCAGAATAATGCACCTGGGAAACAAGAACCCAGGGAAGAATACACAATGGGTGGGGAGGTAGTAACAACAACAAAAAGGAAAGGGACCTGGGGTAATCATATCAGATGACCTTAAGGTTAGCAAGCAATGTGAGAAGGCAGTAGGGAGGGCTGGGGGTATACTGGGATGTATAGGGAGAGGCATCAGCAGCAGAAAACAGGAAGTTGTTATCCCTCTGTACAGACAGTTGGTGAGACCCCATCTGGAGTACTGTGTCCAGTTCTGGAGACCCCATCTCCGCAAGGACATAGACAGGATAGAGGCAGTCCAGAGGAGGGCAACTAAAATGGTGCAGGGTCTGCAAGAGAAGCCATATGAGGAGAAACTAAAGGAGCTTAATATGTATACCCTTGAGGAAAGAAGGGAGAGGGGGACGTGATAGAAACTTTTAGGCACCCCAGTGGAATCAACAAAGTCCAAGAGGGTAGCATTTTTCAGAAAAGAGGCTTGCAAGAACAAGGGACACAATTTAAAGATAGAAGGAGGGCGTTCAGGGGCAATGTGAGGAAGTATTATTTCACAGAGAGGGTAGTGGATGCATGGAACAGCCTTCCTGAGGAGGTTGTGGGGTCTAAAACTGTGGGAGAATTCAAGAATGCATGGGACAGACATAAGGCAATTCTTGTGGGGGGTAGGAAGTTGGTTAACTAGGATCTGCGGCCTATCCTGTAGGTAGGGAAATGGGCAGACTAGATGGGCCTAGCGGTCCTTATCTGCCGTCAAAGTCTATGTTTCTATGTTTCTATATGTTAGGAACTGGCTAATGGACAGGAATAAGAGGGTGGTGTCACATGTGAACCATGCCTGGGAGGGGGAGGTGACCAGTGGGCAACCTCAGGGATCGGTCATTGTGCAAGTACTGTATATCACCTCTTTCTTTTTCCACCTCAGCGACACTATTGGTGGGGTCATCTAGCTGCCGGCCCCCACCGACCTGGAGAGCAGCAGGCTCCCTCACATGTCAGTGATCTGGCACGGCCACCACAACCCACTGGAGGGCCTCCCCATGCCTCACCGAGCCGGGCTGCACAGAGTGTGATTCCACGACAGTCCTCCAGGTCGGCGGGAGCATGGCCATCAAGCTGCATGGTCGCTCCCTGCCATTTTTCCTCCAATTATCCCCAGGAGCCAGCAGTGCAATGACATATGGCACATTAGCTGATGTCTTATCGTGCTCCTCCCTACTATGCATTGCAACTGTGCTGCCCCGATCATCACCAGAGGCTGCTACAGTGCAACATGCTTTCCCTTGCCCACCCCAGAGAGGAGACAGCAGTCCTGGGTTGCTCAATCCACCCTCTCCCCTGCCAACCCCCAGTGGCCCATGTCCATTCCCGAACCCAGGTTGCTGGTGTGGTGCGCAATGTGACATCCAGCGCCTCAACCCTCAGCACCACTGGGCCGTCATGCCAGTACTGTATAATATCCACATATGTGGATGTCTGTTTGTTGAGGCCTGTCTGCTTGCAGAAGACACCAAGAACTGCCAAAGGGTGCATAGTCCAGATGGTGTGGAGACATTAAGGAGGGTCGCATAGACACCTGGACAATGTTCCGTGGTGTGGCAGCTGAGACCACATCACATCAGTGCAGAAGAATGCACTTAGGATGGAGGAACCCTGGGGAAGGCCATGTTTTGGGAGAGTTGATGCCATTCAACAAGGATAACTTGGTCCTGTGGGTTATCATATCTAAATCTGGCAACAAAGAATGCACGGAGGACCAGTGGCATGCTGGGGGCATAAGCTTAGGTATCACTAGCAGAAGGAAGGAGAAAGTGTTGCCACTGTACAGGGACACAAATGGGTGCAGGGCTTGTAGGCAGGCATGATGGGCCTAGTAGTTTTTCTGCCGACATGTCTCATGTAATGTGTCTATGATATAATGTTGCAATGTTGATGTATACGCACTGTGGGGCCACAGGTCAGTGTGTCATACAGGCCCACACGTAACAGTGCATGTGTGGTGCAGCAGTCACAGCCCCTTCTGGGAAGCACTAGTCATCCAAATACCACTCTGCCAACTGTTGTACTCATGTTGTGTTGGATTCCATGTCCTGTTCTGTGCAGTGACACCTTCCCCCTTGTACCTCCACAGGTGGCAGCACATCTGCAAGGGTCCAGGAGAGAACACCTTCATTCTAATGATGTACACTGAAGAGGGCCTTGCAGTGTCTGAAACAACGTGAAATGATGGAGTATGCTGCAAGGACCAGAAAGCACCTGGATGGTCCATGACGGTGAGTTGCACTGAGGGCACGTGGGAGACCTGCAGCTAGTGGCCCAGGCGGTGTGCAGTGTAGATGACCAGCATGGCCAGAAGGACGGCATGGGTCAGCAGATAGTGTGCAGCAGGCACACACAGGCAGCACTGATGGTGAACATATTGGTGGCACAGTGAATGACAGTGGGGACAACATGCAGCACCCTGATGCCATTGATATGGACCTTAAGCAGGATGGGGCCATGTCAGTGGATGAACCTGTGATCCAAGGTGTGCAGATGGAGGACTGGCAGGAGGACAGTACAGTTGAAAGGGGTCAGGAAACATCCGTACAGCAGGACCATACCCTGCCTTCCGTACAGCAGGCTGGCCTACAGGGACTTGTCTCTGACCTGCACTGCATGTCAAGCAGGGTCGAGGCCATGGTTGAGGCCATCCAGCAGTACCTGCAGTAGGCATTTCACTGTGGACATGGTACACAGACATATCATGAGGTGCGTCAGTTGTTTCTGTGACAGCCACCTGACATTTCCATGTACATAGCACACCTGTCTGTTTTCAAAAGTCTTCCCTGTTTCTGTTCCCATTATGATGTTATTCTGGTTACCCTGTTTTATATTTGTAGTGTTCCTAGTTGATGTTCCTGTTCCCTTGTTTTAATGTTTACTCTGTTATATATTTATAAAGTGTCTACTAGGTATTTCTGTTCCCATTACCATGTTGTAATGGTTCCCTTGTTATGTATTTATAGTGTCTGTGGTAGTTTTTCCTGTTCCCATCACCTAATTTTTGTAGTTACTGTGTAATTTATTTATAGTGTTCCTAGTTGTTACTGATGTGGTTGCTGTTATTCTTCCACTTCTGTTTGTTATTGTTGTTATATGTGAAATTGTCAGATACTTGTTAAGTACCAAACACCGGTGTCAGCTCTCCTCAAAGGGTATGGTGTGCATGCTAGTAATGGAGTGGGACAGTTATGTGCATGGATGTGTGCCAAGTGCGGCAGGGGGAATACTGGTGACACATGTGACAGTCTGCCAGATACAGATGCTTTATAACCATTATCAAGAAAACCTTAGTGTCACATGGGTGTATGTGCCACTGTTGCAGATAGCTGCAAGCATGGCAGTGAAGTACATATGTGCGCCTTGTTGTGCATGAAGAGTAACATGTGCCAAATAGTTCTGACATCTCACTTTAAAGGGACACTGTCAGCCCCCTTAAGTCTCAAAGTGTCCCTAGTTTAAAATACACATTTTATGATTGCCAACACTCTGTAAAGATTGCTGATTAGCTGGTAGTTTGATTCTGATTCTTTTTTTTCTTTAAAAAAGTGAAAAACAGACTGTCCACAACACTGGTGTTACCACACAAACACAGGTTTGTTTACATTCCTTGATCAGCTCCAACTGCAACTTTCTTGGACTTGGAAGCACCCACAACACAGTCTAGCCTCTTATAATGCAGTGGGAGTTTAGGAGGCTGCTGCCTCATGATAAATGACTGCACTGTTTTGGTGTGTTTCTAATGCTCAGGAAGTATGCAGTAAGAACAGATCCAGGATTGTCAACAAAACAAGGTTGTTTATAGATATACATTTTTTTTTTATTTATATTTTTTTATTTATTTATTTGTATTTCGGATGACACCTTTGAGCCAAGGGCTCTTTTACAAAGGTTCCACGTCAAGACAATAAGGTACAAAACATAACATGATCATTACAACGGAACTTACAAAAAAAAAAAAAAAAAAATAAGGTTACAATAATATCAGCCAAAGGCATTGTCAAGGAATTGTGTTGCGAGTTAATTATATAGTACAAGTCATAGGCAGCTCAGTGAAGCTTTGTTAGGAGTGGGTTAGTGGGAAAAGAGAAAGAAGAGTGGTGGTGAGGGGCTGGTATGGGGGACAGAGAGAGAGAGGAGGGGAGAAATGGGGAGGGCATTACGTTGGGTATGTAGTAGATGGGAAACAGCAAGGGAGGAGGAAAGGGGGTGATGAAAAAGAAATGAAGACAGATTGATCCTATACCCAGTAATGGGGGGTAGGAGAGGAGGAGGAGGAGCTGAGGCAGTGAGGAGGGATGCTTGAGGGTAGTATGCCTGGAAGGGATTATAGTAAGCAATCACAGAAGCCACTAGCCATGAGGTATTGATGAAGTTTACACTTAAAAGCACCAATCGTGGCAATGTTGGAGATTTCTGTGGGTAGCATGTTGAATCAGGTGGAGGCTCTGACAAGGTAAGAACGCTGAGTTTGAGAGGTCCAACAGCGAGGTATTGTAAAGGCTAGACTGTCCGATCTTCTAGTTAGGCAGCGGACACGCTGCTGGGTCAATATTGATTGGACTTGATGTCTTCTTAGCTAGGACACAGGTCTGGTACTTTAGCCTGTCGGATAGCTGGAACCAGTTAGCCTGCTCGTGAATGTCACATGTGTGAGAAAGGCGGGCAACTGAAATAAGGAGTCTACATGCCTTATTAAGGGCTACAGCTATGTGCCAGAGTGCAGTATCAGTAACGGATCCATAGATAACAAGCCCATAGTCAATAGTTGAAATAACAGAGCTCTGGATAGTGAAGTTCAAGGCTTCAGCCGTTAGGCAATGTTTAAGCTTGTATAGTAGCCCTATACGGGAGTTCACAGTTTTAGCGATATTGTCAATGTGTTTGGTATAAGAGAGGGTGCAATCATGGGTCAGGCCCAGATATTTAAAACATATCCACCTGCTCAAGAGTGACACCTTCGTGGTTGTTAATTATGAGCTCATGGTCCTTGTACTTGTTGTGGGTTCCATGGAACAACATTGTTTTAGTTTTTTTGTGGTTAAAGATGAGTTTATGTGAACAAAACCAGTCTTCCACTTCTGTGAAACTTTTCTGTAGTTGAGACTGAAGGGAGGTGGGGTCAGTGTGGCAAGTGAAGATTACTGCATCATCTGCATACAGTAACATTCTGTCATGGTAGGAGGCAGGGAGATTGTTCAGGAATATGCTGAATAACAAGGGACCAGGATAGAACCTTGGAGTACTCCAGAGTGGATTGGCAGGGATGACGAGAGGAATTCATCAATCCTGACCTGTTGGGTCCGGTTACTGAGGTAGCTTTGAAACCAGAGGGTAGTTTCACTTGAAAGACCAAGGAGGGATAATTGTTTGAGGAGAATGGAGTGATTGACAGTGTCAAATGCCTTAGTCAGGTCAATAAAAGAGGCACCGACCAGCTGGCCCTGATCAAGTGCATGATGGATATGTCTGGTGAATTTGAGGACTGCCATGGTAGTGCTGTGCTCTTTGCGGAAGCCATGCTACTGGGAACATTGCAGGCTGTATTTTACAAGGTACTCCGTGAGCTGATCAGCCACTATCCGTTCCAAGGCTTTGGATAGAGGTGGGAGGATGGATATAGGCCTGTAGTTGTTCCTGAGAGTCTTGTCACCACTTTTATGGACTGGAGTCACCACTGCCAGTTTCCACTTTTGGGAGAACTGGGAGACCATGAGGGAACAGTTGATGATTTTGGTTAGTGGGAGCAGGATTTCGTCAATGGTGAGGGCGAGAAGTTTCATATCCAGTGAATCGCCACTGACCGTAGACTTTCCAAACACTTTAAGAATGTGTTTTTTAGCTAGGCTTTCTGGGATTGCCTTGAAATGGAAAGGAGGGTGCCCTGGTGGCAAACCTGAACTAACAGGAGCTGGGTTGGCAGTGGTGGGATCAAAAAAGTTAGGGAGTAGCACACGACTAAGGTCAGCAAAAGTGGTGTTAAATGTGTTGCAATGATTACATGGTCAAGAGTGATGGTACCATCTATGTTCAACATTGTGGGTGTTGTTTTGGGATCTTTTCCAGTCACTTCAGCAAGATTATGCCAGAATTTACTCCTGTCGTTCCAGGTGCTGGCTAAGGTGTTCCTGTAATAGTTAGCCTTCTCATGGTGAATTACTATGGTACATGCACTCCTTGCTGTTTTGTAGGCCTGGATATCAGCCTGGGTGCCAGTAGCCTTAGCACAATACCAGAGCTGGTCTAGAGATTTCATTTGTGTAAGAAGGCCTAGTGTCATCCATGGGTTATTGACACCCTTGATTTTACGCTTCTTGAACGGAGCAGGAACATCGGAGGCTGAGTTGAAACAGGTGATAAAGTATTCAAGTGCTGTGTCTACATCTGGGCTATATCAATTGGTGACCAATCATGTTCACGAAGGAGTGTTTTAAGTGACTCAAGATGACCAGGGGTCAGCATTGTCCTGTTAATAGTTTTGGGGGGGGGAGTTTGGTGTATTTGTTGGTCCAGATACACAAGATAGGGGAATGATCACGTAAGGAGTCTGGGAGGACTGTTGCTTCGGAGATGTGCTCTGGAAGATTAGTTAGCACCCAGTCTAGAAGTGTACAGGTCCCTGTTCTGTAGTTTACTCTAGTAGGTGATTTGACCACTTGTGAGAAATTAGCAGCAGCTAAGGCATCCTTATAACTATTCGAGCTGGAGGCCAGTAGGATAACTTCTGTATTCTGATCCAGGGTGTTGATGCAGTCAAGGAGGGAGTGAAAGCCCAGACTGCTCAACTTGGGTGGTATATAGACAGAGACAACAGTCAGGATCTTGTTATGAGTTCCGAGAAGTACTTTGGCAGCAAGGATTTGGATCTCATTTCCGGGGATGGGCACGGGCGTGACATGATGCATGAGGGACTCTTTAAGGTAGAGGGCACAATCTCCTCCTTTCTTGGTAAGTCTGTCCTGTCTGAAAACTACTTATCCGGCAATTGCTATTGCAGAGTCAGGTATCTTCAGAGACAGCCATGTTTCCAGCACTGATAGGATGTCTGGATTGTGCTGGGAAACCCAGGCAGAGAGGGTATCAAGTTTGGAGAGGAGGTTGCAGATGTTAATGCTTGCCAACGAGAGTGACCCTGCACTGCTGTTAACCTTGTGGCCAAGTTGTGGTGGGCCGGGGTTAGGGTGACTGTAGCCTGAGAGGAGCAACAGCAGCAGTATTAGATGTTTTAAAAGGGGTTTAAAGTTGCTTCTGTGGGGCAGCAGGGCCCTTTTTTCAGCAGGTTCCTTTCCATAACAGTGATGCATGAGGTAGTAACCAGTTAGTAATAGCAAGGAGCTGTAAGGGCACAGTTGCAGTGGTTTTGAGAACAGGCCAAAAGTTTTGTTTGTTCTTCAAAATGGTTGTTGGATAGATAGCCCTTAGAGACAAGTACATTAAGAGTTGATTTCAATTGAAAATGTTTGATACTTGGTGGTTAAGTCAAAAGCTAAAAGAAATGATCAACAGCCGAGGTCCACAGTCATAGAATGTGTTAGAATTCCTGAAAGGGATGAACTGTGCCTGTACATATGCAGGATGTGAAATACTTTTGTCTGTATGCATCTTTGTCATTCAAAGAGGTCTTGAAAAGCCCAAATACAGATCATGGGGCAGGTCACACGAAAATGTGGATTCAAGCAGGACCCAGAGTCACTGAAATTGTCAGACTTCGTTGCTTCACTTATGTTTTGCTTGGGATACCTTCCAACAAGTTGATTTTAAAATGAAAAATGCAGATACCTGGTGATGATGCTTTGTAGAAATCCAGTCCAGGAGACTTTCACGGATGTAGTGAGTAAGAATGGTGTAGTTACTCCAACCAGAAAACCATGTAAATCCACAAAAACTAAGCTACAGACACAGACAAACACAAGCAAGTTGATTGGATTAGCTGCATAAATGCAGTCTTCATTAGCATGCATTTCAGTTCTACGAAACAAGGAGACAGCCAAAAACAAACAACATCAATGAAGTTTAGAGAAGGTAAGCAATCATAAGATGTAGTTTTTTAACTGAAAATAATATGATGAAAAACAGGTTGACAGTGTCCCTTTAAGGTTGCCACCCAAGCGTATAGATGCGTGACAATGGGTGAAATATGTCTCTAGAGGGGTTACAGACACCTGTTGTGCGAACTGTGGCTTATGGGTCAACACCACAGCACACCTTTGGGTGGACACCTGTCTCCCCGGTAGCGTGGTGTGGACCCAGGGCTTACGTGACATAGAAGTGTCATATGGTGCAGGGGTTGTCTCCATGGACCAGCCTCCCAGCGGGGTTAGTGTACCCAGTAGTGGTTGGGGATATCAGCCATGCATGGGACAGACCTTTGGAACCTAGCATTGGCTTGTGTACACATGCAATAGACTGATTCATGAGTGGTTGGGGTATTGGACAGTGCGGGAGTCAGACATGCCTGGGACATGTGGAAGGGTGGTTTATGGGTGGGATGGTGTGGTGGAATGCCATTGACAAGGTAGGGTCCAAGGCCACAGACATGTTTACTGCTTCCAGACAGAGTGGATGGGCTCTCGGTTCCTACCTGATGCGAATTGCTGTGTTCCATGTTCCCATATCAGCCAGGTGGGTCACATCCTCCTTTACACTCATGTGCCCATGTGTCTACGTGTGCATCAGGTGTGTCCACACAATGCACCCATGGTACGCCTGACAGCGTCTACTTGCTCTGGGTGTGACTTACCATACTACAGCTTACAGTCCATGCCATGCATGCATGCTATCAGGGATGTGTTCTAGGCCCTGCTACATGCCACAGCTGTTTGTGTGGTTGCCACTGGTCACTCCCCTGGGGGGCAGCAGCTACACAGGCTGCCATTCTGTTGTGCCTCGTTGGCATGCTGTGGCACACCTGATGTGTTGTGCATGGGTGTGTGGCACATGGAGGACATGAAACACACATTTCAGCATTGCATGACATATTTATTGGCACATTTATACAATCTCACATGTATCCCATCACACCCTGTGCCCCCATCCCCATTACCCATACAGCCTGGACCCATGTTGACCCACAGCCTAAGGTGGCCCACATGACCCCCCCGCCCCATGTATACATGTCAGTGCAGTGTTATATAGATCTAGAGATGCTGCTGGCAGATAAGGGCCTATGGCTCTCCCAGTCTGCCCATTTGAGCTCATAAGACCACTTTAAGTTTTTCTAGAAGTCTGTTGCCCCTTACCCCTGACCTCCAGGATTTCCTTATGTCTATCCCATGCATTCTTAAATCCCATGATTGTTACAGTCCCCACCACTTCCTCAGGCAGGGTATTCCACTTGTCCACCACTCTTTCTGTGAAGAAATTCTTCCTCACATTTCCTCTGAATCGCACCCCCCCCAACTTCATCCCATGTCTTCTAGTCCTGGAACATCTTTTTCACTGGAAAACAGTGATTTCCTGCACCCTGTTCCTCCCCATAAGGTACTTGTCTTCAGTGCTGATGACCAAATGATGTCCACCCAACCCACAGTGCAGCCTCCCCCATGCCAGCACATGGACACTGCAGTGTACACACTATCATTTGCCCCTCCCACGTCCTCTGCTAGCATCCCTCCCCCCTACATTGTCAACCCCTGCCCACAGGTGGGCCACTTCGTCTCACTGTTACCCTCAGGGTGATGCATTGTACTAGCACTGTCTACAATGCCTGTCACTTGCTAGACAGTGTCTTACTGACCGCTGTAGCTCTGGCAGTGCCCCCAGATGGGGTCCTACATCAGGGATGGGTGCACTCCCAGTGCCCCATGGCCTCCGTCACCTTGGATGCCTTTGCACCATTGCCAGTGGCAACATGTCCAGTGCTGCATGTTGGTCCACTGCAGTCTCAGGTGTTGCTGTGTTGGCAGGCACTGCCACTGTGGCTTCAGCATGGGTAGTGTCCACACTGCTCCCTCGTTGGCTCTGTTTGTTAGGGCCAGACAAGGTGGAATGTGTTTCAAGTCCACTGCCACTTCCAATGCCTGTGTATTCTGTCCCACACTGGTACCTGGACCCACATCACATGTGGGTGTAGGTATGCAAGCACCCTGTGTGTGTATGTCAGGTGGGCAACACACCAGGGTCTGTCTGTGTACACCAGTCGCCTGTGTTGTTCCCCAGGTGGGACCCCCCCATGTCCCCGTGGACACCTCAGATGGTGCACAGTCCTGGGACAGATTCATGGCTACAGGTGGTCTGTCTGTGCCCACACTGTCGGTGATGGAACACCACAATGACATTTGCATGTTATCATCTCTCTCTCTGTGCATGGCCTGCAGCATGTCAGCACACTTGGACATTTGTATGGCTGTGTGTTGTGTGCCAATCACAGTCATGGTGTGGACACTGTCCAGCAGAGGAGTGGCCATACTGTGTGGCTAGCATGTCCATGTCCCACTTCCCTGCACTGCTTGCTGTGGTGGGATCAAACAAAAGCATATAATTGAAGTACCAGTGCTCCCCCCCCCCGACTCTGCTGCTTAAAAGCCTGCAATTTATTCAAATAATACCAGCATTTTTACTTATTTTAGATTGTTCTTGATCTTACGTTTCAGCTGAAATATGTTCAAGGCTGACCACTGTGTCAAAGTGACCACCTCATCGGTCAGGTAGCACATCACATTTTACCTTGCCATTCTAAGCTGTGGATCCTCTGCTTTCTCTATATCTTACAAGGAGTCCACTCTCTTGCTTCCTTGCTTATATCATGTGCCCTGGCCACTTAGAGGTTCACATGGGAGCTCACCAGTTAGGAAGAGGCCTCAGTTCTCCTGCATGCAATTCAGTACTAAGGGTTTGGCAAGCTCAACCCATCACATTTACAGTGCACCTGGTGTGTGACCAAACAAAAGCATATAATTAAGGTACCATGAAGAAGTACTGTAAATGTGATGGGTTGAGCTTGCCAAACCCTTAGTGCTGCTGTGGGATGCCAGGTGGACACCTGTCCAGTACACCCTCCATTATATGTGTTACATATGTCACTGTTGTCGTGCAAGGGGCACTGGGGCCTGCAACCACACCATCCTGCCAGGTTGGGGTCATTGCAGCCTGGGTATTGCACAGTGGCATGGTTTCATGTTGTGCCTCTGACCCAGTAAGTGTCCCTGACAGATGGACAGGCTATGTGCTGTACCCTTACACTACCACACATAGTTGTTCATGTGGAAGGGGACACCCGGAGATATGGGGTGGTGGTGCCAGCCCGTGGTGTCAGTGCATCTTGATTGGGCATTGTAAGGGACCTTGGTGTCTGACTACTGTAATCACACTAAGTGATGTAGGGTACCTGACACCAGCGCAAGGATGGTAGTCTGGTGTTCAGACACCATCTGGAGCCCTTGCAGGATGTCTGCCTGCCATTGCCACTGGTTCGGCACACTCTGTACTGCCTGGATAAGGCATCCCTCACCCTTGTCATGTCCTCATGCAGTCACAGGTAATGCTCCTGAGCAGCATTAGTTTGTGTATCAATGAGCTCCGGTATGGCTGACAGTTCACAGGGCACAGTCTCCTAGGATGTCAGCATGTTGTGGCACAATCGGTCCATGTTGTCTATGCTCATTACCATTCCTGCATTGTTTGCCTCGCCACCCTCTTTCTCCCCTCCTCCCTCCAGCATAATTGGTGTTGGAACAGGTCTTGAACAATATTTTCCTGGATGTCCTCCAGGCTATCCCCTCTGTTACTGGTTCCATCCTCCTCATCTTCCTCCTCCTCCTCCTGCGCCCCCGTCCTCCCCTCTCCTCCTCCCCCTCCTTCTTGGCAACTATGGCAGCATCCTACATGATGATATCTATAGATTGGTCCACAGTGTCATCAGGGCTGCTGTCTTTGTTGCTGTCTCCACTGTTTGACGTTGTGTCCCCAGCAGGTGCCTCCATGTCAGTATTCTGTGTGTGTCCACTGTGTTGTGCTTCTGTGGTGGTTCCAGATGTGTGTGCCCTCACAGATCTTGACATACCATGGATACCTACAACACAGGGAAGACAGCAGTCAGATATGACAGTGGCTGTGAGAACAGGGCATTTCTGCCTCCAGCTGTGCAGCAGTCACTTCTCTACATGGGGCTGTGGACTACAGATGTTTGCATTCACCCTCCCAACACATTGCACTGGCATCCATGGCCCCATGTGAGCCTCTGTCCTGTGTGAGTCATCCAGCAGCAGGGCATGGTGGGGCCTGTTGTGTGTCCTCCATGTGTCCAACACACATGTGTACATGCTCTGTGCAGCATGTATTGTTTCCTATCATGGCATGCCTCATATCCGATGGCCACTCTGGCACCAGGCCATAGTTCTCGCCTCCACTGTGCCCATACCTCCCATGGCCCTCAGCAGCACTGACATGTCAGTGTCACCACTGATCACATGGCACTCTGACACATGTGTACACATATCATGTCTGTATCCCACAGTGTGCTTAGGGAGTCTGCTCCTACCCACATGGGTGATGTCCCTGCATCACACACAATGTGGGGGGCCGACACATGTCAGTATGTGCAGGCTCTGATCACCTTTTCTGCCAGGTGGCTGGACACTGTTCACAGGTTGACACACCACATACAGTCACCATGCCAGGCCCCTGCCCACCACTACACCCTGTCACAGGGTGTGCACTCGGTCATGTTTTTCACCTGTGCACACCAGCAGGGACCCTAGAGCTGCATCCACACTGTTGTTCTACCCTACCACTGACATCTATATGCCAGCCACCATTGGCTGCTGTGGGGATGGTACTCTACTCCATCGCCCATGCCACTTCCCCACCCCACACTCAGGTGAGGTGCGGTACAGTACATTACAGTCCCTGCATGTGTTGTGTATTACACGCACATGAGTGACAATGGCCTTCTGGCATCAACTGTGCTCTACACCACACACATAGCATTATGCTACTGCTATTCCTCACTGACCTGCCCCACTCCGCAGCCTGAATAGGTCAAGGTTCCTACCCCACTCAGTGCTCCTCCTGCTCCTCTGGCTGGTGAGATGCACTAGTTTGAATGGTTCTTCTCCAGTGTCCACAATGTTTCTGTGGATTTGTGCCATTTTTTCTTTAGAATGCCGTGTCAGGTCATTGTGCCTCTTTTGGATCTCATGCACTGACCACTTCACTCTGCTGACAGCATTCACCTTGGTGGCCACTTCTTAGAAATATAGAAACATAGACTTTGATGGCAGATAAGGACTGCTTGACCCACCCAGTCTGCCCATTACCCTACCTATTGAATAAGCTACAGATCTAAGTTAACCATTAGCCTACTTCCTCCTACCCCCCTTACTATAATTGCCTTATGTCTCTCCCATGCATTCTTGAATTTCCTGGGACTGAAGACCCATCTCCGCAAGGACATAGACAGCATGGAGGCAGTTCAGAGGAGGACAACTAAAATGGTGCAGGGTCTGCAAGAGAAGCCATATGAGGAGAGACTAAAGGAGCTTAATATGTATACCCTTGAGGAAAGGAGGGAAAGGGAGGATATGCTAGAAAGTTTTAAGTACCTCAGTGGAATCAACAATGTCCAAGAGGGTAGCAGCTTTCAGAAAAAGAGATGTGCAAGAACAAGGTGACACAATTTGAAGATAGAGGGGGGATGGCTCAGGGGCAATGTGAGGAAGTATTTTTTCACAGAGAGGGTGGTGAATGCATGGAACAGCCTTCCCGAGGAGGTTGTGTGGTCCTAAACTGTGGGAGAATTCAAGAATGCATGGGACAGACATAAGGCAGTTCTTGTGGGGGGTAGGAAGAAATAGGCTGTTGGTCAACTAGAATCTGCAGCTTATCAAGTAGGTAGGTAGGGAAATGGGCAGACTAGGTGGGCCAAGCAGTCCTTATCTTCCATCAAAAGACTATGTTTCTATGTTTTTATGTTTCTATTCTCTAGTTTATTAGTAATCTAAATACCCAGATATTCCATACATTTGCTTTTTACATTGGCATTAAAGATTTCTTTAAAGTTTCCACCAGGACTAAGTTAAATGTTATTAATTCTGATTTTGTCTCATTTATTTTATAGCCAGATATTCGAGAAAATCTGTCTATAACTGTTTTTAATTCTTTTAAACTGTCTTCTGACTCTTGTAATAATAACACTAATAAATAATCAGCATCCATGTTAATTGTTGTTCCACATGGACCAGCCCGAATTCCTTTAATGCTCTTACATGCTCTAATTTCGTTAAGTGGCGGCTCTAGGACTATCACAAATAATGAAGGAGACAAAGAACAGCCCTGTCTTACACCTCAATTCAGACTCAATGGTTTTGAGAAATTATTTAAGCTATTTATCCCTCCAGGGTGTGGGTACACTGGAGGATTTACCACGGCTGGTGTGATTCGGTCACAGGCGTAGCCGAGGACCGAATCACACCAGTGGTGTAAACTCCAGTGTACCCACACCCTGAGGGATAAATTTTATTATGCAATGTGGAATGTTGTTTTTAATGTTTTTAACTGTGTTCTAACTCACTGAGGTCCCTACACTTGAAGAGGAGGTCATTTTGATAAAAATTTACCGCGGTGTTTTAGCGGCGCGAGACAGACAATCGCTGCAGTTTCGTCTGAAGCGAAAGCGACTGGATTAGCACGGTATAAGGTTGACTGGCACTTCTTCCAGTGGGTACACTGGAGGATTTATCACGGTGGTCATTGTGCCAGCCAACCAATCAGGATGCAGGATTCGGCATATCGGATTTACCACATTGTATAATACTTATTTTAATTGTAGCCATATTTTTTATATCCCCCATACATAGGATATAATAGCATCAGGAAATCCACTTCTTTCCATAATGCCAAATAAGTAGTCTCATGCTAGCATATCAAATGCTTTAGTGGAGTCTAATGATATAAAATTGCTGGTATTTTTTTTGTTTATCATGTATTCTACTGTATAATAAATTGTATTCTGTATAGTCCTGTCTGAATATGTCTATTAGGTATAAAGCCAGATTGGTCTCTGTGCACCAATTAATTTAGTATTGTTAATATCCTATTGTTTAGAATTTGTGTATAAATCTTGTAGTCTACATTAAAGATTGCCACTGGTATATAATTTTTGACCTTACCTAAATCTTTATTTAGTTTTGGAATTAGGGAGATGTATGTCTGATAAAAAGAATCTGGGACATTATCTTTTTTTTGGGGATTTGGCTAATGGAGTTTCCAGATGTGGCACCATCAATGTTTCAAATCCTTGATAAATTTCTAGGGTATAGCCATCTGGTCCTGGACATTTCCCCTTTCTTCCTATTGTTCATTGTGTCTATGATTTCTTGTTTAGTTTTAATTAACTTTCCTTTATCTTCTCTGGGCATTACATTGGGGCAGAATGGTTTATAATAGTTCAAATTTTGACCAGAAGGATTACATTCTGCAGTATATAGGCTTTTATAAAAATGTTGAAATTCTTCTGAGATTTCTTCCTTATTAGTCAATACCTGTCCAATCATTTTACGGCTACAGTTGGGTGGAACCTGCAGCCGTCTTGCAGTAACTCTAAAAACGAGCTACTAGATTCACACCAGGGAATGCTTCCATTTTAGAGTTTTGGAATGATCCTTCTGCTACTCCAAGAGCCCACTCACTCCCCCCTACTCCTCTCCCTGCCACACTCTTTCAGCTGGCACGTGTGCATTTTAACTGTCTGTGTCACAAACCCACTCAGCAGGTCAGCCCTCTACTCCCAAAGTGCCAACCTCTCAGCGTAGAATCATGAACAGTTTAACAGAACAAGGTAACCCTCTTGTCTGTTTTGTGGGTTCGTGTCCCCTTAGTCCCAAATTCTGGAGGGATTCAAACTGATAACCTCTTGTTAGCATACCCAATTGTCAGGCTCAGATAATTCTGTCTTCAGGGGGCCAGATATCTTTGCCTATGGGCACCTAATCAGATATTACAAAATGAACACTTAGAACTCTATGCAAGACCTTAGAGAGCTCTTACCTGTTTCCCTGTTTGGTATCACGATAAGCACATGCACAGTGTCAACTATAACCATCTAAGCTTCACTTCCATAAAAAGAAATTTCAAGGCACACCAGGCAGTTTCTGTTTTTAAAATATATATCTTTACTTCAAAAAAGGTAAAAATAGGAAAACAGTAAAATACAGAACAAAATATCCCAACACATACAGCCTTAAAACAAGCAGATTTAAAAGTGCAAATTCCTACAATCCATACACTCAGACTGGTCTTACTTTCTTAATCTTTCAGTGTTTTGATGTTCCTCCTTCTCAGTCAGCAAAATGAATGTCATCTCTGTAAGATCTGCTCAGTATATTTAAAGCAGTCTTGAGACGGCCTTCTCTCTGAGGTCACCTAACTCCACCTTGGTGTATTAAAATTTATATTTTGTAACACAGGATGCTCTACTAAGATATTTATAAAAATAATAGGTGACATAATGAATCACCTCTCTTTATGACTGGTCACAACCGGTCTGTGATCTGCTTCACCCAGACATCAAAAGTCTTTTTGATGTACTTCCCTGTATACTCCAAGCAAATGCTTATTGGACTTTCCTAATTTAGTCTGGGACCTGCTTTACCCAGACATCAAAGCCTCGTTGATGTAATTCGGTGACTTCCTGGGAAGATACCCAAAACACATGCCCAGGCCCCTTTTTCTTTTGACACCTAGTGCAAACCAAAGGATTTCCCTGAGGGTAATATAAAATGGATATATTGGTTCCAGCCTTCAAAGCAAACTAACAAGATAATTGCACCTCAGATATCTGCATTTTAAGCTACCTCCTGTCCTTTGAACTTATCACGGGGAGGTTTTGATGTGTGATCTCACATGCTATTTCAGCATTTTCTCATGGCTTTTATCTTTTCCGCTGAAACCTGGGGGGAGGGGTGAGCAACAGATTCTCAACATCTTTCATGACAGAGAGTCCATAACCCATTTTTATATTTACAAAAAATAATCATACAGCACTCAGAACTGGCTGTACACGTCACAATCCTCCCCACCTAGACTGAATTTTGGGGTCTGTATCCCCCTGTATAGGATGAGCTTCCCAAATCGGTTCACTCCTCATAGACCCTGGACAGCCCATCTGGGTTCTGATTTTGTTTTCTAGCCCTATGTAGAATGGTCATATCATATCCTTGAGAAGCAAGACTCCATCTTAGCAATCAGCCATTGTTTTTCCCCATCTGCGCCAGCTAAACCAGGAGGTTGTGGTCAGTCTGCACATCAAAATCTGCCCATACAAGTATGGCTCCAATTTCTTTAGGGCCCACACTATGGCAAGACACTCCTTTTCTACCGTGGAGTATGCCTGCTCCCTGGGAAGTAACTTTTTACTCATGTAGGCTATTAGGAGATCCCTCCCCTGGCTGGATGTCTGACTCAGTACTGCCCTAATATTCACATCTGAGGTGTCAGTCAGAACTATAAAGGTTTTACTATAGTCAGGACTTGTCAAAACAGAAGCACTGCACAGTGCCTCCTTTAGTTTGGAAAAAGGCTTCCTCACAGGCTGGGACCCAGGTGATTTTTTTGGGCATCCTTTTCTTGATCAGGCCAGATAGGGGAGCAGCCAGGGCACTGTAATTGGGTACACATTTTCTATAATACCCTGCTGTCCCCAAAAAAATCCTGACCTGCTTCTGAGTTTCTGGTCTGGGCCATGCCTGGATTACCTCTATTTTTATTTGGTTAGGATGGAGCTGTCCCCAGCCTACCACATGCCCAAAGTATGCCACTTCTCCCATGGCCACCTGACACTTCTCTGCTTTTACAGTGAGCCCGACCTTCTGTATCCTGCCCAGCATTTCCCCTAAAGTGGGATAGATGTTCCTCCCAGCTGGTACTCATGATGGCAATGTCATCCAGGTATGCCGCAGAGTACCCCTCAGCACCATTTAACACCTGGTTCACCAACCTTTGGAAAGTGGCCGGTGTGTTCTTCATTCCGAAAGGCATTATTTTAAACTTAAACAAGCCTATAAGAGTCATAAAGGCCAACCTCTCCCTAGCTCTGTCTGTCAAGTCTACCTGCCAATACCCCTTTGTCAGGTCAATGGTCATAAGGTAGGTCGCCCCTCCCAACTTGTCCAGGACTTCGACCATCTGGGGCATCGGGTGGGCATCTGACTTCGTGACTGCATTCAGTCCATGATAGTCTACACAGAAATGAGTTGAGCCATCTGGCTTGGGTACAAGGACTACGGGTGAGACCCAGGGACTGTGGGATCTCTGGATTACACCTAAATCCAGCATCTTCTCCACTTTCCTCCTAATGTCCTTTTGGACAGCCTCTGACACCTGATATGCTGTCCACCATTTGGGCATCTGTGTCCCTGTCTCCACATCATGTGTCACTAAGGGGGTTAGTCCAGGCTTGGTGCTAAACAAGAGGGCAAAGTCTGCTAAAACCTCCCTTACTTTCTGGATCTGGCCTGGGGTCAGCTGGAGAGACAATTTAACTGCCTCCACAGAGGACTCCCACTTGCTCTCTTCCAGCAAGTCCAGAAGGGTGTCTCCTTCGTCTGTCCCCTCCCCATGACTACACACTGCAAATACCATGTCAGCCCTATTTGCAAATGGCTACATCATGTTGACATGTGTACATCCTTTCAGTCTGTCCTCGGTCAGGTAATTCTACAATGTAGTTCACGTCATTTACCTTCCTAACCACTTTGTACAGTCCTGCCCACTCAGCCTGCAGCTTGTCTTTCCAGACCGGAATAAGGACCTTGACTTCCTGACCCACCATGTAAGAGTGAGCTCTGGCTCTACGGTCGTACCACACTTTTTGTTTCTGTTGGGCAGCTGCCAGGTTGCTCTGGGCTGTCCCCATAAGCTCCTTCAGCCTTTCCCAAAACCTTAGGATGTAATCCACAATGGGAGTTTCCTCAGTGGCATGCTTGCCTTCCCAGTCCTCCCAGATCAAGTCTAGGGGTCCATGTACCCAGTGTCCATATAAGAGTTCAAAGATTGAAAATCCTGTCGACTCTTGGGGCACATCCCTGTATGCAAACAACAGGTGGGAAAGGTATTTCTCCTAGTCCCTCCCATGCTGTTCAGCAAATGCCTGGAGCATTGACTTTAGGGTACCATTGAATCGTCCCACAAGCCCATTGGCTTGTGGGTGATACAATGTCGTGCATGTCTGCACCACCCCACACGTCTCCCATAAATTTTTAATCAGGTCCAACATAAAGGAACCCCCTAGATCAGTGATTTACCTCCTGTGGAAACCCAACATGGGAGAAAATCCCAAGTAAGGAATCTGCCACTTTGTCTGTCCTCAGTGAGGATAGGGCGACTGCCTCTGGGTACCAGGTGGCATAATCCACCACAGTCAGGATGAATCTCTTCCCCCCAGAGCTGGAGGTAATTGAAGACCCCACAATATTAATTCCCACCCTCTGGAATGGCTCCTCCACTATGGGCAATGGAATCAGGGCGGCTTGGGTTTTCTTGCCCGCCTTCCCTATTTCTTGGCACTGGTGACAAGACCTGCAATACTCCTTCATCTGCTGGGTGAAGTTAGGCCAGTAGAAATTCTGGGCCAACCACTGCATAGTGTGCATGATTCCCAGATGACCAGACAAGGGAGTAGTATGGGCAGTTTTGAACAACTGCTCACAATACCCCTGGGGAACAACAAGCTGCCTGCCTAGCATCCCTCCCTCTGTCTATACTGCCTGTGTATACATAAGTCCATTTTCCCAATAAACCTTATGTCTGCCATCACTACCCTGTGTTCTGTCAAAGTCTGCCCAAGCCCTCAGCTTCTCTAATCTAGGGTCAGTCCTCTGAGCCACTGCAAACCCTTCACACATTCCCAAGGCTTGGGACAGGTCCCCTTCAGTCACTAAACTAGGGTCCCTAGCACTAGCGTTAGATCCCTCAGGATCACTGTCAATCCCAACCCTCTGACAAGGGGTCACCCCTCTCTCTTCAGAGTGACCCTTTGTAGCTGTGTGGTTACTGGCTACTGGGGAAATTTCTACCCCATTTTTATCAGTCTCCCCATCTGGAGACACTGGCTGGGGAACCAGCCTCTCAGTGGTTTCCACACTGGTTTCTGTGGGGTTCAGGGAACTACAATTTTCCCTTGCCGATTGGCTACAGGTAACTGCACATACCATCCCTTGCTGGAGATTGTTAGCCAGGATCGCATCCACTGCTAATGTTTTGGCTACAGCCACCTGTTACACAGTTCCCTCTGTTTCACCCATTCTAGGAGAACACTAGCAAGGGACAATGTTTTCTGCCTGCCTGCAAAGTCCTGTACAGTGATGTATTTATTAGGTATAAGCTGACCAGGCTGTACCAGATCCCCCATTACCAATGTCAGGGATGACCCTGTGTCCCTTAACTCCTGTGTCTGTACACCATTCACCATGACTGGGTGCATGTGTTCCCTCATGTTCACCAGCATGCTTCCAGGGACACACAAACAACCCACTTCTTTTCTAGCACCCGGTTGTGTATTATGGCTCACCTTTTTGGGACACTGTCTGGCTAGGTGCCCAGTTTCCTTACAAAACCAACATTCAATTCTTCTCTCAGAGAAATTTTTTCTCTGAAACCTGGGGCTAACTGATTTTGATGGAGGCAGTGAGGGTTTTAGCTGCCCTGAAGGTGTGCTTTTCTCTTTCTGCACTGCCACACCTGCCCCATTTGCTCTCAGAGCAGGTCTGCTCTTGGCATAGCGGTCTGAGAGTTCAGTAGCCTCCAGCACTGTTTTGGATCTCAGTACTCTAGCCAGGATTTTAGCTCTGCTGGGCATGCCCAATAAAACTGTTCTAATAAAATCACATTTTCAATTTTATCAACAGAGTTTGCCTCAATTCCTTCCCACCAACATTTTAAAAACTGATGTTGTTTCATGGCTAGTTCCTCATAGCTCATATCAGGGCTTCTCCTGATCTTACTGAATTTAGCTCTGTATGATTCAGCAGTTAATTCAAACTTTTTTAACAGTGCAGCTTTTAGTTTGCTGAAATTATTACTGTCCTCATTGTCCATTTGACCCAATGCATCCCAAGCTTTCCCGGTAAGTAGCAGGGATAGCTGGAAGCTTCAGGACTCTCTAGGAATTTTAGCCTGAATACAAACTTTTTCAAAATAATTTAAAAAGGCATCCATATCTTCCCCCTCTTTAAATTTGGCTATTAATTTGGAGTTCAATTTGTAACCCAGTCCTGCAGTTCCAGTTAAACCCAAGCCACTTACCTGCTCTGGTGCCACTGGTTGGGAGTCGTAGCTTCTCCAGTTCATGTTGCCACTGCCACTCTTCTCTCTTCTCCTCTGCAGCTCACTGTTCTCACTCTGCTTCTCTGAATTCTCGCTCTGCCTCTCAGTTCTCTCATTCCCTCTTCTCCTCTGTAGCTCGCTGGCACTCACGCTCCTTATAGTCTGCATCTCTCTGTTCTCGCTCTGCCTCCAGTTCCACCCTGCGCAACTCAATTTGCAGTTTGAGTACTTCTGGATTCAGAATGCTGGTGACCATCCTGTGATGCAGTGGCCCTTCACTGACAGTGTCCCTGCTGTCTTTTTCAGTCACGGTCAGTGACTCACTATTCTGGGTATCTGCTACCATCAGGGCATCTGTAAGGTTCTGCTTTTTGGCTGTTACCTCAAAAAAGGACTCCTCTGTTCCTGCACAACTGCTTTAAGTATTCTACAGTGTGCCTGCTGTAGTTGGAAGCCATCTTTCCTGACTACTGCTACTCTGACTGGCATTTTAAAAAAATAAAATGGGTAGGAACTTGACTGTAAGCCAAGGGATATAGTTCTGTTTCCTTTTGGAATAAAACACTGCCTTTCTTTTTCGAAAGTGAGCTGAACAGTCTCCAGCTGACACACTGAACAATAAAGCTTATACCACCAAACTTTATATGCCACTGCTGCCAACCAATCTGTCACAAACCCACTCAGCAGGTCAGCCCTCTACTCCCAAAGTGCCAACCTCTGAGCATAGAATTGTGAACAGTTTAACAGAACAAGGTAACCCTCTTGTCTGTTTTCTGTGTTTGAGTCGCCTTACTCACAAGTTCTGGAGGGATTCAAACTGATAACCTCTTGTTAGCATACCCAGTTGTCAGGCTCAGATAATTCTGTCTTTGAGGGGGCCAGATATCTTTGCCTAAAGGCACCTAATCAGGTATTACAAAATGAACCCTTAGAACTCTATGCGAGACCTAAGAGAACTCTTATATGTTTCCCAGTTTGGTATCACAATAAGCACATGCACAGTGTCAACTATAGCCATCTAAGCTTCACTTACATAAAAAGAAGTTTCTGTTTTTAAAATATATATACTTTAAAATAGGAAAATAGTAAAATACAGAACAACTATCCCAACACATACAGCCTTAAAACAAACAGGTTTAAAAGTGCAAATTCCTACAATCCGCACACTCAGATTGGTCTTACTTTCTGAATCTTTCAGTGCTTTGATGTTCCTCCTTCTCAGTCAGCAAAATGAATATCATCGCTGTAAGGTCTGCTCAGTATATTTAAAGCAGCTCTTGAGACGGCCTTCTCTCTGAGGTCACCTAACTCCGCCTTGGTGTACTAAAATTTATATTTTATAACACAGGATGTCCTACTAAGATATTTAAAAAAATAATAGGTGACATAATGAATCACCTTTCTTTATGACTGGTCACAACAGGTCTGTGATCTGCTTCACCCAGACATCAAAAGTCTTTTTGATGTACTTCCCTGTATACTCCAAGCAAATGCTTATTGGACTTTCCTAATTTAGTCTGGGACCTGCTTTATCCAGACATCAAAGCCTCTTTGATGTAATTCACTGGCTTCCTGGGAAGATACCCAAAACACATGCCCAGGCCCCTTTTTGTTATGACACCTAGTGCAAATCAAAGGATTTCCCTGAGGGCATTATAAAATGGATTTATTGGTTCCTGCCTTCAAAGCAAACTAACAAGATAATTGCACCTCAGATATCTGCAGTTTAAGCTACCTCCTGTCCTTTGAACTTATCACGGGGGGGGGTTGATGTGTGATCTCACATGCTGTTTCAGCATTTTCTCATGGCTTTCATCTTTTCAGCTGAAACCTGGGGGGGGGTGAGCAACAGATTTTCAGCATCTCTCATGACACTCCATAACACATTTTTATATTTACAAAAAATGATCATACAGCACTCAGAACTGGCTGTCTACATCACAGTCTGTATGTCTATTGTTGGCTACCATCTCTTGAACATTTGTGGTTATAGATAGATTTTTTAAAGAAATTAAGGACAAGAAAAAGAATCCCTTCTCAGCCTTTTAAATTTACACTGGAATACCTTGCCACATGACAGAGTATGTTCTTACACTCGCAGAACCCTTTAAGTGCAGACTGAGGAAAAAACTACACCTCCCAGAAGATACCATTACTTACAGACTCTGGTAAATGATGGCCAAGTGGTTTGACAGCACAACGTCTACCAAATTAGTTTTATTGTTACCATAGTCACCACTACTGGACAAGAGTCATAAACAGCCACCAGTTGATTTCTTTGCACAGATATAGTGGTCTGTCTCCAGTGCAAGCTAATAGAGCAATCAGGAACTGTTTTCACAAGGGGGCATATTTCACAATACTTATTAAATCTGTTACAGTCAACCCTTTAAAATGCGTCTAACAACACACATTCTAAACTGTGCATTTGCAGATAATGTCATAGTGCTGGTTGCTGTGCTGTACCTGAGCTGGTCTGATTTGGACTCTTACAGGTGAATACTGAACCTGCTTGTTTGTTACTATTAGCATTTTATTGGAATCTTAAAATGTTAAAGTTGCAGCCCCATCCCCCATTTTTAAACTGAGCAAAACTCAAGATAATGGTTACATGATTTATTTTGATGTCTTCTAAGGTCAGAATGGGCTACATGCTGTTGTAAACTGATGAGAAAAAAATAGTAAGCAGTCCAAGCTGTCATTGTTTATGGTGCCATCTTTAGTCTGGCAGGGAGCAGAGTACTGAACCACCACCACTGATAGAAACAGTAAACAAGAAGCGCAAACTTTCTGCCATGCCATGTCTCTCACTGCGTTACTGTTAATAAAGAATTTGGTCTCGTGGCTCAAAGCAGTAGGAACATCTGTGCTGCTCACAGACCTCAGGTTCACTGTCACTAACTAGATAGCATGGGAACGACTGGCTGAGCAGGACTCAGAGTTCATGCTGCTGCAGTCTCATAGCTCTGGGTGGTGGCAATCAGAAGGATGACAACAACTTTCTGGTGTGAAAGAGCTCACTTCTCCTTGCTTGCCCAATGCTTGGCATCTCCTGATGTGGCCGCATGGAGATGTGGCAAGACTGAAATTGACTGAAGTGTCGATGGCTGGGGCAGCACAGGACTGATCAGGGCATATCTCTCAAACTTTTGTCACAGAAATGAAGGACATGAGCACTCAACATGAGGGACTGTGTAGGACTTTGGCCATTGTAATGATGGGCACATCATTAAACAAGTAGATACAAGATCAAACACTGTAGAACCATTGTCTTCACTTCTATGAAGTTTAATTTTCATTTAACATGTTAGAATATTTTGAATTTCGGCTTGTATCTTCAGCAGATAGTTCAGTGAATAAACTTTAAGTGGAGGCCAAGAATCTGGACCAATTTTTACCAAGTGGCCCATGGTTACGGCTGACCAACAAATCACAGTATTCACTAAGGTTACCTTGCTATTTATGCAAATATTGCTCTCGACCCAGAAGATTTTGCAGTGCCCCCACCCACCCTGTCCCACACCTGCTCTAACACTGTGGATGCAACTGATGCTTTTAGTTTCCATTTTTTCCCAAAATGGATAAAAGGTCATGCTATAGGGGCAGAACATTTTTAGAAGATTCCCTGGCAAGTACTTCAATAACTGTAATGCTGTTTTCAAACTATGCAGGCTATTGTAACCCTACACAGATCCCATTCATTGTATTAAAATAACAGAAGTGAGATCATATATTTCAGTTATCACCAAAGCAATCATAGGTACACTTCAAACAGTTATTTTGCCCTGTCATATGTTTACTATGTGCCACTGGAGAGTTCGGAGCTGTCCCTATTTCTTTGGACTGAAAAACAGACATCACTTTTTGATAAAGGTAAAAAAATGGCCTGCTGACTCTGAAATGTTGACTCTGCAGGTCAGATAGCTATTACATTACCTAGCTAAGCTACATATAATACAGCAAAAGCTGCTTTTGGTTACAAAAATAGCGTTACATTTAGTGTTTACATCACAAAAGAAGGCATAACATGCTATATATTGCTGGAGAGCTGAAACATGTAGCTTTCCAGCAATATACAGAGTGTTTCCTAATTAATCCAGTCTCTGAGATATGATCCCTGTAAATAACATTAAGCTTGTAACAAAAAGCAGCAATTAGTTATGAAATAACTACAGTTGTGTGTCCATAGTTATTATAAAATAATACTTTGATTTCTATGAAAGTATTTCAGTATATACAGACTATTAATATGGAATTACACTGTGTATCAGGGTGACACAAGACTACCTCTGCATAGGTTTTGTTTGAAGAATCAAGTAGATGATGGAAAATCTGTCAGTAAAACACTTCACTGCCTAGTTGCCCTTCCCCCATAGAAATGGGGAAGTAGTACAGATCACCCCTGTTAATCAGAGTGGCAACAGTAACTAAAACGGTAAAAGTACAAAGATACAGATGGAACTTGAAGCTGTGCTTTCCCTCATCCGACAATCTTGTGACTTCCAAGCTCTAAATGTTAAAAACAAGCAAAAACCAAAAAGCAAAAAAAAAAACAAAAGAAAACACTGCACCGGTAGATGAGAATGGTGCCACCAATCTCAGTACTAAAATGCAGGCATAAGTGATGGTGCACCCACAAACTCAAGCAAATTCTATCAGACAGAGATACCTGGAGATAGGAAAAAGAGCTGCTGACTCGCTACACATGCAAGAGCTCTGAGTATTCTTATACTCGCTCTCATTTTATTGTTTTTCCATTAGGATTTTCTCAGCAAGAAAACATTTGCCAGACTTGGCTTCAGAGAAACTAATCAGCAGAAAGTCTCAGTTCAATGCAATTATTAACACTCGTATCACGTTACAAGTTCACAGAACAGAAATTGCCCTCTTTAGATTAGACGAAGCTGGTAAGCAGAAAAGTGACAAGGTCTGGCGAGGTGATGGACTGATGGTTCCCAGTTACAGGTCTTTTATGCATCTTTAATATTTATTGAGCACCTCTGCACAGTTGCTAGGCATCTTGTACGTTAATCTGATCTGGGGATGGCAGTTTATTTTTTGTGAACTTGTAACTTGATACTATATCTGAGTACAGTATTTCTACTGATTACTTTCTCTGTAGAAAATACTGGCAAAACCATATCTTTCTGAGAAAAAATTCTAATGCAAAAATATGAAAAGAAAGAAACCCAGTACTTTTTTGTTGTTGCCTGGAAGTTTTTTCTACCAGAAGAGCAATACATATGTTTTTGACTGTGCATAGTGTGCACTACAAACTTTTTACTGGGAATCCTTTATCATTTCTTTTGAGTGCATGGTTAACTTTTTGGAGGAGTATAATTTTGTCTTGTCTGATACATACAAAGTTACAGAGAAACTGTGCAGTCTAGTCAAATGTATCTGCTGCACCAGGAACTACAAATACAAAATTAGTCCATTTGTGTGCCATGGCGATTTTGAGGTGTCCCATTTATTTAGAGTACACAAAAAGTATCTTTTGCTGTCTCAGTTAAATGGTCATTCAAAATACATCATGCAGCTGCATGTTATGGGACACCTTTTCTTTTATATTGCTTGAAATATACAAAGAGAGAGAGAGAGAGAGAAATGATAGATATGTTACTAAAATATTTAATTGCCTAGTTGCCCACAACCAGAGAAACCAGGAAGTAGTACAGGTCACCCCTGTTAATCAGAGTTGCTGCTGCTACTGGTCAATTTCCTACCAACCTCAGCAGCAGATATTCGCATTGCAGTCCACTGTTTCTGATGGTATACATGTGTTAACTCCTGTGTTTTGTAAAATTCTAGAAAGAATTATTAAATATATGATTTCCCCAGCTGTTAAACCATCTCAACATGGTTTTATGAAGGGACGCTACTGTATTACCAACTTGGTGTGTTTTTATGACAGTATAAGTCTGTGCCTTGACAATAGTATCCCCTGTGATGTAGTTTTTCTTGATTTCAAGAAAGCCTTTGACTCTGTGCCCCATTGAGCCTTGATTCAAAAGCTTTTATCACATGCCATTAACTCGCTCATAACCCAATGGATCTTAAATTGGCTAACCAATAGATATCAAATAGTAGTCACTGATGGCCATGAATCCTCATGGATTCCTGACAATAGTGGGGTTCCTCAAGGCTCTGTCCTGGTCCCTGTTATATTTCAAATGTTTGTCTCCAATCTTTCCAATAATATAAACTGCAATTTAATTAAATATGCAGACAATTGCAAAATTAACAATCCCTGCAGTAGCCCCAAAAATGCTAGGCTGCTACAGGAAGACCTTGATACTCTAGGAGCCTGATCAAATAAGTGGGGCTTAGTTTTTAACATTTCTAAATGCTGTGTTCTTCATTTTGGAAAGAATAATTATAGAAATCGATATTCTTCGTACAATGAAGCTCTTACCAGTAAAATCCAATGAAAAAGACCTAGGTATTATGATAGAATGAGATCTAAATTTCAGATTGCATATTTCTAATATTCTCAGTAAAGTTAATAACTATGGTGGGCCATAAAACATAATATAAAATCAAAAGATCCAGATATTCCTTTACCACTTTATAGAGCCTATGTAATGCCACACTTCGATTACAGCTCCCAGTTATGGTGTCCTTACCTTCATAATGATATTAATAAGTTAGAAAAATTCCAAAGAAAAGTTACAAAATCAACCTGCTTGGATAATACTTTGACCTATGAAGAATGACTCTCAAAGTACAACTTAATGTCTTTAGAACTACATAGGTTGAGAAGAGACCTCCTCTTTACATGGGACATCATTAATGAAGAATCACTTGCAACTAACTGTGGTCTGGAATTAGAACAAACTATAATTAACACAAGGGGTCACCCATTGTAGCTCTCAAGATCTAAAGTTAAATCTAAAAAGAGCGCATATTACTTCTCGCAAAGAGTAGTTAATCCATGGAATTTGTTACCTACTTCTCAGATCATTAGCAACAATAAAGGCTTATTTAAAAGCAACTAGAGAACTTCTTAATGTCAAATAAAAAAGTGACCTATTATAAGTAATATTTGGAGCTACTATTGGCTATAAGACTCCTTGCTCCTAACATTTCCGTAGTATGTTCCTTAGTATGTGTGCCTGTAAACTGTAATTGGTTGTCAAAGAATAAAATAAAACTGAAATTGATTCTTGTTGATAAAAGGGGGAGACACAACATCATAAACTCCCCAGTCCTAGTCAGTACTTGAACAAAAAAATAAGGGGGTTGATGTGATTTTCAAAATCTGTATTTTTGGGGGAGGGTGGGGGGTAGTGGTGTTTTGGTAAATGAAGATGTGCCTCTAAAATATGTATTGGACAGCCATTGTCTGCATCATAAAGTGCTATGCTGATCGCATTATGATTCCTGAACTGCTGTAAGGATGCTCCAAAATGAAAGCATTCCATGGACTGGTCAGAACTTGTTATATACCTATGGCTGTCCCACAGCTCTACAAGGTTTCAGTATTTCTAAGCTTCATCAGTCCACTGATTACACGTCTTCCAGATTTACTGTATCTCTAAAAAAATTATTGTATATGTATCTCCCATCCCTTGGCTGTTATGTCTAATCCTGTAAGAAACACTTTGGAGACATCACTACAGGAATTCTGGTATGAATCCCATCAGGTCCCACCACTTTGTCCACCTTCAGTTTCAGGAGTTCTTTCAGAACCCTTTCTTCTGTGAAAGGACTGGTATCAACCCCCCCTATCCAGAGTGCTTCTATTGATTGGATTAGGTACCTCCCCTACCTCTTCCTTTTCTTCCTTTTAGAATACTGAGCAGAAGTATTAGTTCAGTATCCTTGCTTTTTCACTGCCACCCTCTGCCCACTCACCCTCCTCTTTATTAAGCCTCACTATCCCTCCCTCCCTTGGTCTTTCTTCACTCACCAATGTACCTATAAAATGTGTTATCCCCCTTCTTAACCAAGCTGGCTATCTTTTCCTCAGTTTGGGCCTTTGCTATTCTGACTGTCTTCCCCACTTTCTTCTGCTTTAACTGGTGAAGTTCTCTGTCCTGCTTCTTCTGTGTTTCCTTATACTACCTGAATGCTATCTATTTCTCCCTAACCTTCCCCCATCACCTCTTTTGAAAACCATAGTGTATTTTTCCTTCATTTTGATTTGTTTATTTGCTTTACATAAAGAGTTGTTGCCTCTGTGATGGAAGTTTTGATGTTTCCCTATTGTTCCTCCACCCCTCCTTCTTGCCTGTTTTCTAATGCTTTTCTGAGGCACTCTTCCATTTTGCCAAAGTCATCCCTTCCAAAGTCCAATACCCTCACATTTGTATGGCTTGACTTTACAGCTATGTTTATCATGAACCACACTGTTTGGTAGTCACTTGTTCCTAGATGGCTACCCACTTCTAAATCTGAGATCCTCTTTCCCTCCCCATTTGAGAGTACCAGGTCTAAGACTGCTCCCTCCCGAGTGGGTTCCAACACTGGCTGTCTGAGGCATGCCCCTGTAGGGCATCAATAATTACCTTACTCTTGGATATGGCTGCAGCAAAGGTGCTCCAGTTAACATCTGGCATATTCAGGTCCTGTATCAACAATATCTCTATTTTTTTCTGCCATCCTAAGGATGCCTTATATGATTTTCTTGTCCATTTCCTCCCCCTGAGAGGAAGGTCTGTATACAACCCCAGTGTGGATTGTGGTGCCATTTTCTGTCTCCTGGGTGACCCACAGTGCCTCCTCTCCTCCATGTTTATCCTCTAGTTCCATTGCTTTGATCTCTTCCCTTATGTAGTGAGCTACTCCTCCTCCTCTTCTACCCTCCCTGTCCCTCCTGTAGATTGTGTACCCTGGTATGTTGACATCCCAGTCATGGTTCTCTGTGTACCATGTTTCTGTGACTGCCACGATATCTAGGCTTCCCTCTTCCATCAAGGCCACTAGTTACCTAGACTATGGGCATTAGTACTCATTACCTGCCATTTTTTTGATGGCCTTACCCTTTTTAGCCCCACCCCTGTCCTTACTGCCTTTGCCTTTTTCTCCATTTACCCCTGCCCTTCTCCCTATCGACTTCTTTATTTTGGTGTTTTCCTCACTAACTACCCTATTTTGTGTGGAGGGGGCTGGCATTTCCTGCTCCTTTTCAGTGACTCCCCCATTGGCTAGTTTAAATGTTTGCCAGTGAAGCATTTAAACCTATCACTTAGGATCCTGGTTCCCTTCCTGGACAGATGCAGACCATCATGCCAGTATAAGCCTGTATCCCTCCAGGTGGACCCCCCATCCCCAAAGAAGCCAAAACCCTGAGCAATGTACCAAGTTTTCAACCATTGATTGAATCCCATGGTGGAGCACCCTATTCTCACCAATGCCATAGAAAGGCAGCACCTCTGAGAAGGTTACCATGTGTGCTACTTGTCTAAGGCCCATCCCCAACTCCACAAACTCCCCCTGCATTGCACTGATCCCATTCCCAGCCAGGTTATTTGTCCCTAGGTGGACAGTGATGTCCAGCTCCCTCCCCATACAACTGCTTCCATGATCCAGAGGATTTGCTCCCTGTTCCTCCAAGCCATGGTGCTAGGCAGGTATCTTACCTCCCTCTCTCCTCCTTCCCCCAGTTCTACCCTCGTAACAATTGAGTACCCTACCAGGAGTTGTTTCCTTCCCCTGTGGGCTCCAATGCCACTCTCCTGTGGGTCTCCTTTGTGAAGGTTCCCGGCATTCTCCTTGGTCTCCACTGCGGGTACCTCCATAGAAGAACCACACTCTGCCAGAATGGCATAGGAACTGTGGAGAGGTATAACTGGAGGGATGCACAAATGTTCCACCACTCTCACCCTCCCTGAGCCCACCGTGGTCCTACCACTCCTCTGTCTTGGCAACCTCTGAGCCAGTAGGTGGTCCCTGGGTGGGTGAGGAGGTCTCCCAAATCCTGGCCAACTCAGCCTGGAGACAAGCAACCTCCTCTCTCAGTCCAAAGAGGTACCTGCAGATGGGACAACACTGCATCCTCCAGAATGTCTCCTGGAAGACTGCTGCTCCACAGCCACTGCACTGCATTGCTCCCATATTTGTGGCCCCTAGACTGTTGTTTTGCATGCTTACTCCTTCCTCTCTGTTTTCTTTTTTTTGTTTGTTTGTTTTTTCTCCCTACTTTCCTACTGCCTCTGTGTCCTCACAGCTTCTGCCTTTCCTGTTCTGGGACAGGAAGTTCCTGTATTCCTCGGTAGTCTCCTTCTTACTTGTTCAGAGACAGACCTCCAGCAGCTAATCCTTCCCCCCCCTATTCTTCTCTCCCTGTCTTTTTCCCTTTCTGTAGTGACTTACCACTTCTCATTCCTCCTTTTGTATGTGCCTTTGTGGATCTAGTTGCTAGCTACACCCTTTATTATTCTGCCTATATACTAGCTAGGCTATTGCTTGTGCTGTGCTTCCTAACTGTTCCTGTGTCTTTAAGTAGGTGTGGCCAGGCCTTCCACTATAAAGATTGAGCACCTGGGGAGGTTGGGGAATGGGTGGTGGGTGGGGGTCATTGTTCCTTTGTTACTCGGTGTCTAGAAAAAACAATCACAATCTGGTAAAAAAAAGACTTTCTTCTGTAACCTACAGGGCAAAACACAGCTGTAGTTTAAGGTAGCTGGTAGCTGCTCTCCCTTTCTCAGCTTCTGCAAAAAACAGAGTCCACAGTCAACTCCTGTTTAGAATTCACAGTCCCTCAAGCCTACTTCAGCTCCTCCCCTTATCAGACACCTCTTTCGCAGAGTTTCAGTAACAGCTCTAGTCACAAATTACTGCAAATATTCTCCCAGCTAGATTACCTCCCTAGCAAATTAAAGTTACACTAAGTAAAGACAACTCCAAAAACCGAGAACAAAAACATTGACTTCTACTTACTATTACAGGCCCCTGAATTAAGAATTCAATCCAGTGTACTGAGTAAATTACCTCCTTGATGTAGGGTAACTGCTCTCCCTCTCTCAGCTTCTGCTTGCTATGTAATCCAGAAAACATTTCCATGTTTAAGTAACTGAGCACAGAAAGAGAGAACGCCCCAAAGAACCAAACCCAAGTGAACAGATAGCTGCCCTGCTACTGCATCTGGCTTATTTTCCTGTGCCACCTCCTCCTCTTCCCCCATGGGGTACTGCTGCTGGAAAGAACCAAACCTGAGTGAACTGATAGCTGCCCTACTGCTGCTTTTTTAATTGAATGTACTTTATTGAACTTTTTCAACAAATAGGACACTGGACATCAGAGAAACAAAAAACAGAACTGAGATAACTACACTTTACCCACATATCCCCACATAGCCTTTGCAGGTCACACACATTCTTTATCAGTAGTGCAAGAGAAGTCCAAAAATGTCTTTCTCATACTGGGAGCCTCTGATAATTCCAACAGACAAGGAATGCCCCCATTTAAGAAAAAGCTTGAGCAACAGTAATATTGACTCAAGATGAAGCTTACGTGAGTCTCCCGTCACTGTAACATCAATAAAGTATGCAATTTTTGCAATAGACACTATATTTGTAAGTCAGACTTGCAATGGTTTTCTCTGCATTTAATGCAAATAAGATTTATTTTAACCATTCAGCTCTGGTGAGAATCTATCTTACCAATGCCATAAAACAATAAGTTTTATTGTTGCTGCAGTTAGGCGATGTGGCCCTACCTAATCCCAAACACTCTCCCCAGATCGACTCCCATTATACACACCTCAGGTGTGAAGGCCTCTTCCAAGCCCAACAGGGGCTCAAGAGCCTCCTTTCACATCCAACCACAGTGGCTGTGACTTTTCACCAGACCAAAGTATGTGAAATAAGGTTCCCTCTGCCTTGCCACACTTCATACACATTACATCCTTCTCTTTCCCCATTCTAAGAAACTTACTGGGCATGTAATACAGATTTTGAAGCATCTTTTTTATTTATTTATTTATTTAAACAGCAGTTTGGAAAACCTTTGAGCCATAGGCTCATTTGCAAAGGTACCTTGTCACAGTAAGACAAACGAAAATATACAGTATAACAGTACAACACAGTATAACAGTAACTTAAGACATAGATACAAACAAGCTGGTACAGGTAGGATTGATGCAAACAATACCAGAGTCATGTTGTCCTTAGCAGCTTAGTAGTAAGCTTTGTCATAAGTACTGAGTACGGCTTTGACTAGCGGCAATTACAGCTTCGGGTGTTAATAAGGTGGTTATGTAAGGAAGTTTTGAAGCACGATATAGTTGGAACTTCAGAGATGGAGGGGGGCAGTGTGTTGAACCAGGAGGGGGCCCTAATGCTGAAGGCTCTTTGGCCGTGAGAGGTCCTAGCTCTAGGGATAACAAGAGAGGTTTTCCCAGAGGTCCGAGTATGAACTAGTGGGACAGAGCGGCATATGGTGGTGGTCATTCCTGGTGGGGATAGCCCAAGGAGGGTCTTTTTTGTAAGGGTACAGGTCAGATATTTGAGGCGCTCATCAAGATCAAGTATCAGCGTTTTAGCGTACAGTAGACAGGTGTGTGTTAGCCTAGGTGCCCCAGTAATTAACCTGCAGGTCTTATTCAGAGTAATGTGAATTTTATGGAGTGCGGTCTGATCAGCAGCACCATACACCAGCAGTCCATAGTCCACTAGGGACAGGATAGAGGAGGTGACTGCGTGTCAAAGAGCCTCCGGGGGGAGGCAGTGTTTATACCGATGTAAGATGCCCAATTGGATATTAGTGGCAGTGGCTAGGGCAGCGATGTGTCCATGGAAGGAGAGGGAGGGGTCAAAATGGATCCCTAGGTTTTTATAGGAGCAAACTTGTTCGAGTGGGAAAGAGGACCCAGAGTGACTGAGGAGTTTGAAGTTGCAGGACTTGTTTTGAGGATGAGTGAAGAACATGGTTTTTGTTTTTTAAGATTTATCACCAATCTATGTTCCTTGAACCAGCCCCGGCTTCAGCTAAGGACTTCTGCAGCTAGTCCCTGGAGGGCAATAGGTTACGACTTGAGGCAAAGATGACTGCATCATCAGCGCATAATAGAATGTTCCCTGAGCAAGAATGTGGAAGGTGTTAAGGTAAAGGAGAATAGTAAGGGCCCAGAATGGAGCCCTGGGAACCCCAGAAAGATGGGACAGATGTCTGAGTAGGTCCCATTAATTTTTACATGCTGTGAGCGGTCAGACAGATAACTGGTGCACCAGGAGATAGGCCCAGCAGCAAAACCAGAGAGACTAAGGGCATCAAGAAGGAGGGGGTGGGAGACAGTGTCGAAAGCTTTAGAGAGGTCAATAAAGACCGCACCAGCCAGATAACCAGTGTCTAAGGAGGAGTGGAGAAAGTTGGAGAACTCTAGGAGGGCTGTGTTGGTACTGTGGCCCACTCAGAAGCCATGCTGCTCAGGACATAGGACATTGTAGGTGGAGAGGTAGTCAGAGATTTGAGAGGCCACCACTTTTTCCAAGGCCTTGGAGAGAGGAGAGAGAATGGAGATTGGCCAATAGTTTCCAGCCACAGTCCTATCACCACCTTTAAAGATAGGGGTGACAGTGGTGACTTTCCAGGCAGTTGGAACCTTCCCCAGGCAAAGAGAGTGGTTGATGAGGCACGTGATCGGGGTAGGGACTGTATCTAAGACCAGCCGTAGGATACACGGATCCAGGGTGTCACTGCCTGTACTATTACTCTTGAGGGCAGTGACAAGGTGTGGCCTAAGTTCTTGGGCAGAAACATGGCAGAGGAGAAAATAAGGGTGAGAAAGATTTACTGCAGGTTCTGGGGGAGGAGGGTCAAAAAAATTTGTAGGGAGGATAGGGCTAAGGTCAGTGAATGAGGTGTTGAGGTGGTTGGCTATGAGGGCTGGGTCTGAGGAGATCACGCCATTAATGTTGATCTGGGTGGGTGGGGGGAGTGTGCACTCCCATTTAACTGTTTAATGTTATCCCAGAAGGTTATGGGGTTCCCCCATGAGGCAGTGAGTGAGGACCGAAAGTGCTCAGACATGGCCTTTCTGATGGCCTGAGTGCACTTGTTTTGGGCGGCAGCATATAACTGCCTGTCACTGGGCCGGCCAGTCTCAATGGCATGGTGCCATAGGCTGTCCTTATGTTTGAGTTGGTGGATCAAAGCTGGGGTTACCCAGGGGGCATTCTGCCTTTTAGAACGGCGGGTCAACATTTGGGCAAAGATATCACAGGCATTATTAAAAGTTCGGGTAAAGAAGGAGAGAGCTGTGTCGATGTCAGGAGTTGCCTGTATAGGAGACCAGTCAATTTGGGACAGAAGTTCCTTAAGTTTTATCAGTCCACCAGGTATTTGACGCCGCCGGCATGTGGACTGTGCTATGGGTTTGGGGACTGAGGATGACCAGTGGAATAGAATGGGGAGTGATCACTGAGAGTCTGGGAGGACTTGTACATTGGGGATCCGATTAGGGGCGGTTGGTGAGTACCACATCCAAGCAGAGTACTGGAGCCTTTCTTGGGGGTAGTCCCTGGGTGGGTAACTAGTTGCGTAGGTCTATTGCAGAAAAGGAGTCTCAGGTAGAGGAGGAGGAGGAGGGCTGAGCCAGTTGACATTTAAGTCACCCACCAGAATTTGATCAGCGGAAGGAGGTAGTGAGAAGGTATTCTGTAAGAGAGGCAATGGCCTGCATTTGGTCCCTGGGGGCACGTAGCAGTAGTCAGATAAAGGGGTCCCTTTAAAGGGTCAGGGGTTAGTTTCAGCGTGGCGCCTGGGCCCTGGAGTCAGGATGGGAGCAGGCAGGGCTAGTACAGGAGAGATTCCTTAACATAAATAGCAGCTCCCCTGCCCCATCTCCCAACACGGTCAGACCGAAGAAGGTGAAACCAGGAAGGGAGACTAGGGAGTCAGGAGGATTTACAGCCAAGTCTCAACCAGAGTGATGACATCAGGGTTAATTGATGTGACCAGGCATTGTAGTGAGTCAAACTTTTTAGGAGGCTACAGATATTCATGGAGACCATGCATGGCCTGTGGTGCTAGTCGGGGAGCTCCTGGGAACCGGGCCAGGGTTTGATGAATGTTCCTGACAGGAGTAGTAGCATGACTAACACCCTGGCTGGGAGATGGTGAGAGGATTTTCACGATTGACATGAGGGGGGAGGGAGGCTAAGGGAGCAGGGGTGGCAGGGTGGTACAGGAAGGGAAGGCAAGAATAAGAAGACACCCAGATGTGCCTGAGGTGAGGAGGAAGCTAGGTGGAGGGCAGGGCATACCGAGACACACAGAGGTCCCAAGGGGCAGGAGAGCAGGTTCAGGAGCAAGGGGAGGGAGGGGTGCCAGGGCACAGTGCAGAGTAGCAGATGGGTAAGTGAGCAAGTGCACTGCTAGTGGGGATAGGCACAGGCAGAGCATGAGGCAGGGCCAATACATTGTGGTGAGCAAGATCCAAGGGAAGTAGTACTGTACAGGTAGGAGTAGGAAGTAGCAAGGGAGCATAGGTCCCTCTAGTGGCCAGCAGGTATAACCTGCAAATGGGAAAGTGGGGAGATAGGTTCTGGGCAACAGGATGTGATGTCACCGGATGTGATGTCACGGGGTGGATCCTTAAATTGACAGCCGCCCCTGGGTGGGTGGGTTGTTGGGGCAGGCAGGGCAGATGGCGCGAAGCGCCATCGGGCTAGCACCCTCCTGCAGGTGTCTAGATGAAGAGAAGAGGCTCTCTTTACCTCGAAAGTTATCAGGCTGGAGATTCGGCTTCCTCAGCTCCTCAGGTGAGCTGCTTGTGTTGCTTGTGTTGCTTGTTTGTCCCAAGTACCTAGCTTGGGGGGGGGGGAGCTGCCTATGTAGTGGAGAAAACAAAGCCTCTCATTACTATGCAGCGGGAGAAAGTGTTGTGACTTTCACAAAGGAGCTCCACTCTAAGCAAACAGGGCTATTCCAAAATGAGGTCACACTAGGACCCAGCTATCCTAATACCTTCAGTTATAAGCACAATTAGATCCAATACCACAGTATTCAACAAGTATGCTCTATATTAGCTGCTTAGTATATCTGGCTTTAAGGTATAATCAGCAATTAGATCCAATACTACCATATTAAACAAGTCTGCTCTATATTAGCTGCTTAGTATATCTGGCTTTAAGGTATAATCAGCAAGGCAACTCTAGGGCACCCAGTGAGTCCCTAGCTTTACACTTCAGCATTAGTAGCACAAAGAGAAGCAAATAACAAGCCCACCCAGTGGTGAACAGGGAACAAAGTTCATAAAATATAAGTGTTCATCAGGTAGCACTCTCCTGCAGGCATCCAGACGAAGAGAAGAGGCTCTCTTTACCTCGAAAGTTATCAGGCTGGAGATTCAGCTTCCTCAGCTCCTCAGGTGAGCTGCTTGTGTTGCTTGTTTGTCCCGAGTGCCTAGCTTGGGTGGGGGGGAGCTGCCTCGAAAGTTATCAGGCTGGAGATTCGGCTTCCTCAGCTCCTCAGGTGAGCTGCTTGTGTTGCTTGTGTTGCTTGTTTGTCCCGAGTGCCTGAGTGTACTTATACTGCTGGAGTCTGTCTGTCCTGGTTGATATATTTACGTAAGTCAGCCCAAACCTTCTTCCAGTCCTTTTCCGTGAGACCCAGGAAAAGTTCTGTCTCCATGTAGGGACAATTACTGTTTGGGCACTTGGGGTCCAATAGCTAAAACTTAGCATACAATTTAGAGATGGAATGGGGGAGCTGAGCTACTGAGACTACATGGTCCATCATTTGACCAAATTCATTGGACCATTGAGGGGGAGACCCAACAACTGTGCTAGACAATGGGATACCTGAATTAATTTAAACACTTTAGAATTTAGGATGCTAGACTGTACTTGAAAGGATTGAAAATGCAAAAAGGTGCAGCCCAACAGAAAATGTTTAATCCTAAGGTCTCACAGTGTCCCCCAGAATTGGATGTCAATACATTTCTGACAAATTATTATGTTTCAATTTCCAGTGAGCAGCTGGGTTATACTGTATTTGTGTACAACCTACTGTAAGGCCCAGGGTCCTACACATTTGCTGATGTGTCTTAATGGACCACTGTATTGAGGTATCACAAAGAGGTTTAGGAATCCTACTGGGGGGATGTAGAGGAGTGCCTTAAGTTGGCAAGCCTGCTTACTGCACAGTTCTTCCTCTATCAGTAATCAATGTGGCTGCTATCCCTTGCCAGCTCTAGGTTAGGGGTGATTTCTCCACTTCAGGTATTTGCTACTGTGCAGTGCATAATAATACAATAGGCAACTGGGGAGTCTGAGGACACCTCTTTCTTCAGGACCTTCAGTCAACTTGTGATAGGCCTTTCTAGCACACTTCCCTTGACATAAAAATCTGGCAATCATGGAGTAAAGACTGCCAAACCATAATAAGGGTAAAACTACATTCAGCTTACCTAATGGGTACAATAAATGTAGCAAGCCAGTCATTTTAACAACATTCACTCTCCCCTATAATGTGAGGGGGAGGACGGACCATATCTGAAAATCCAATTCTATTTGCCTAACCACTTGATCAATATTTAGCTTTTTAAGGTCAGAATATGTTTTGGATAACTTAATGCCCAAATACATAAGATATTTACTTTCCCACCGTAAACCCAATTGTAGGATGTCCTGCCTGTACACCTTGGCCCAGATATTCAGAGCACTTGCACAAGGTGCAAATGAGATGCGCCAGCACAAGTGCGAAGATGTGCCACCGAGCGATATTCAAAGGGAGCAGTGGCACAGCACAAATACCATTGCACCAATGAGCAACCAAAACGTATGCGGCATAAGTGCAAGGGGGCGTTACCATGAATAAGTGGCGCAATGGCATATTCAATGGCAGAGCATGGTGCAAGCTGGGAGCAAACCCCAGGTTGTGCCAGGCAGACTTGAGCCAATAAATATAGGCTCAAACACACAGAAAGGAGAAGCGCAACACTGAGCCCAGTGAGAGAGGGAGTGAGAGAGAGAGATACAGCACCAGAGAGGCTGAGAGGGAAAGAGACAGACAGACAGACAGACAGGGAGAGCGAGCAACAGTGACCGAAGGACAGACTGGCAGAGTGAGAGTGGCACCCACAGAGACCCAGTGACTAAGCAATGGACAGTGGCCCATTCCTGATGGATTCCATAATGGGGGGGGGAGTGAGGAGGCAGGAGGAACAGCGGCATGGCCGACAAAGGGCCCGGCAGCAGTATGCCCAACACAGGTGGTACCGTCCCAGGATCTTGTATGAGAACTTTAGTGACACAGAGATTGTGGGCCAGTAAAGCCTGAACAGGGTTGTTCTGAGGCAGCTCTGCGAGCTGTGCTGTGACGAGATGCAGACACCCACCAGACATAGTCATGCCATGACAGTGGAGACTAAGGTGACAGCTGTGATGTGCCAGCTCTCCACAGGAACCTTCCAAAGAGTAATGGGTGATACCACGGGCATCACCCAGTTGGCCATGTCCCGCATCCTCACCCAGTTCCTCAATGTTCTGCTGCTACATGCTTCGGAGTACATCCAGTTCCCCAGCACACAAGCAGAGCATACAGCAAACATGCAGGAGTTCCAACGGGTGTCAGGCTTACCAGGCATGATTGGGGCACTAGACTGCACCCATGTTGGCATCCACACACCACCTGGCCCAGAGGATACAGTGTACATCAATTGAAAGGGATACCCATCCATCAACTGCCAGGTGGTGTGCGATGCCATTAGGTGCATCATCAATGTCTGTGCCACACACCCCTGGAGTGCACACAATGCCTTCATACGGCATGGTTCTGCACTGTGCCATAGGTTTGAGCAGGGAGACATCCCCATGGACCACCTAGTAGGTGAGTAGGATGTGTGCCAGGTTGGCAAACAGATGCGGCCCCAGGGACGGGTGAGGGAGGATGGGGTGGTGGGTGATGTGCATGTGATGGCTGGGAGGGAGTGGGTGGCAGCACAGCATAGCACAGGGATATCCATGTTTTTGCCCACACAGGCAGCAGTGCATACACACAGAGGCCATGGCTGCTCACCTCCTACCGGTGACCATCGCCCCCCGTTGAGGAACAATACAACAAGGCACATTACAGCATGTGCAATATCATCAAGTGTGTGTTTGGCATGTTAAAGATGCAATGCCATTGCCTAGACAGATCAGGCAGTGCCTTACAATACAGCCCATCGAAAGCCTGTGGCATATTCCTAGCTTGCTGCATCCTGCACAACATGGCCATTGATCGTGGAATAGTAGTCGAGGCAGATGAGGGCGACAGCAGCGGAGACGATAGTGGAGGAGCACCGGAGGGTGGTGAGTAGGCACCACTCAGCAGGAGAGACCCCAGAATGGTGCAGGAGGCACTTCAGCACTGGGACACGATCACAAGGGAGCATTATGGACAACAAAGGTGAACACAGCACAGCACACACCACAGGGGATAGGATGGGCACAGTAGTAGTAGGCTGCATGTGGTGACCACAGTGGATGGCAGGGCAGGGCAGCGGACACATCACACCAACCGCGCAGTTCCATGACCACCATAGACATGGGGGCGGCTGCACTGGGGCTGGCCAGTAGATGTCTGTGGAGCATCAGCCAGGGGGTATCAGATGCCCCCCCAAGGGGTTGATGTGTGGGACTGTGACCTAGTCCATGCAGGGGTGTCCTAGTGGCCAAACAGGCCTGCTCTGGGAGTGTCTTGGATGCTAAAGTCTGACCTGGCATCCACCGTGCCGGTGTCACCAGATGCTGGGGCCATGGGGTGAACAGAGCACTGCGGCGGGTCCTCTGCATATGGCCGAGCCCAGGGGCTGTTGTCACAGTCTGCCCAGCTGCAATGGCACTGGCCATGTGGTTCATTGATGCCACAATGGCACCAGTCATGCGGTCAAAAGCTGCAGTCATGGCCTCGTGCATCTGGGCAAGTCTGTCCATCAGGTGCACATCATCCCTGTCCCGCTGCTCGGCCATCTGGCACACCATCGCCCGCAGTGTGTGCACCTCATTGCCAAACAATGCCTGGTTCTCCACAGATATCCGCAGTAACCAGGTGTGCTCCTGCAGCCTCTTGGCCTCCTGGTCCTCATGGTCTGCGGCTGTGCTGGGGGAGGGGTCACTGCAAGCTGCTGCACAGCCTCCCACTCAGGTGGATGCTGCACAGTGAGCTGTACAGGGGCCACAGTGCTTCCTGGTGGAATGGCGGTGGGCACTGTGGCACACTGCTGAACATCACCTACATCCTGCTGCTGCCACCTGACTGTCTGCCATACAGGGCCCTGTGCCTCCTCTGTACCCACAGCACCACCACCACCACCATCACCCACACCGAACATGGCTGCGGCAACACACACAGCCACACTGGCAGGGATGGGGGGTGGCTGTGGGGCTGCGAGCACAGCGCTGGGACCTGCTGGTGCCTGTGTGGCAGGTAGGGGTGCCTCAGCCACCATGGCCACTATGCTCTCTAGTACCAGTGTGAGGTCATCATCAGTGTCAGACGCCACACCGAGCTGGGTCTCTGCACGCAGCACCTCCAGGCTGTCTTCATGCAGGAACCCAGCCAGGGGGTCATACGACCCCATGTCAGGCACAGCCACAAGGCCAGCCTCTACAAGGCATGGCCTGTCCTGGATCTGGATGCCAATTGAGGTTGAGGGTTGGGCATCCGTGTCTGCAACCACCTCCACCCACACCCCTGCATCAAGGCGTGCTGGTGCTGAAAAACAAGAACAGTATGTTAGTGGAGCAGCCAACCCCATGGCCACCCCCACCCCCCACCCTATCCCCCCAGCCACAGCCTGACCACACCCTCATCCAGCCCCAGCCATGCCACTGTTACCTCCCACCACTGTGCTGCACTGTGTGTCTGCATCCACACTTGCATGAGGCGGTGGACATGGCCTCAGACACACCCACATGACATGTCCACGACAGGCACGCCTGCCGGCCCGACATACTCACTGTGCAGTGTGGGGCTGCCACCTGTCTGGAACCCACTACCAGGCACACCATCCACTGCTGTGTGGCTAATGGTGAATGCCACGAGCTCCTCTGTCGCAGTCAGTGGAGGTACGTCACCGACCCGCCACTGGTCGCCCTGCAGGATGCCCGGATGGCTGCAACCTTGTCCTTGATATGCCTCCTGTCCATGCCAACCTTCTTCTTGCACTCCTGGGTGGTGCGGTGGTGGCACCCATGTGTGTTCACATACTGGGCCACCTTCTCCCAGGCCATCACATGCTCCTGTGGTGTGCCCGTTGCCCCACTGAGTAGGCCCTCCCGATACATATAGGCCTCAAAGAGGGCAGTGGTCTCAGCAGCAGTAAAGTTTGGCCTGAGCTTGCAAGTAGGCCTCTGGCTCTCCTCTCCTTCACTTCCTGACATTCTTCCACCTGTGAACATGGAAAGCAGTGAGGGTCAGTGCCTGCACCTTGCATTGTAGCACCCAGTAGCAGTGTGCGACTGGGTCTTTTTGGACCCCCATGCTGCCGGTCATGTACCTAAGCGGTTGTAATAATGGTCTGTGGCCTGTGGTGTAACACAGCACTTTTAAGGTACAAGGAATGCAAATTAGCCTGTGCACAATTGTAAGTATATGTTAATGCACCCCACTGCACCATGCATTGGCTTATGAGGTGATTTGCATGCGGCGTTCGAATAGTGCATGATTGCGCTATGCGCAATGGAGTTGCATCAGAGCAGTCTCAGAGCATCACTCAAACATGCGAGTGCACGTGCCCATACACGATGTGCAGCAGCTGGCCACACCACTATCACACGTCCGGCACAGCTTGCACAATGCTATGGCACAATGCAAGCCACACCAGTATGCCATTGCGCATGTGTGCACTGCCTGTATAGTGCACATGCGCACTGTGTGGGGTGGTGCAGACTTTTGACCCATGGGTCCTTGCCTCACACCATGACCCCACTAGGCCCCGGCACACTGCGCATGCCCAGGACTGCGCTGTTGTCCTGCACTATGCAGTGACTGCACAGCCACGTGCTGTGCGATTCTGGCCCTGTGTACCCTATCGCACATTCTGCACATGTGGCAGGCGTGTGCACTGATAAACAGCCATGTTCCTCTCTAACCCGGCGGTTCAGCATGGTGCAGAGACACATTGCGAGGGCAGCCAACTGGTCCGCGGTTCAGCTGATCAACCTAGTGGCTGTAGTTCAGCCATATGAGGGACAGCTGCTTGGCCAGGTGCCACTGCAGCAGGCCAGGGTGGAGGTGTGGCACCATGTGGCGGAGGCACTGGAACGGCGCACTGGTGTTGGACACTCAGCATAGCAGTGCAGGCACCGCTATGGGGACATGCAGAGGAGGGCATTGGACCACCTGCGGTGTCTGCAGACACACGTCCTGCGAGGCTCAGTGCCACAGCCAGGTTGATGTGCTTATGTTGCTGTAATGACCAGGGGTCTTACTGTGGTGTTGGCAGGGCTGTGAGGCATGGCCCACAAAGGGGTAGAATGTTGGCCTGGGGTATCATGTATTGGGCGTTGCTGCTGTGCCAGTGGCAGCCGTGATGGCATGTGGGCCTATGGATGGACAAGGACACACCTAGTGCATAGCGGGCTTTGTGGTGGCGGGGGCTCCTCATGCATGTCTGTGTACTGATGTCCACCTCTCTTCATTCCCTCCACAAGGCCAGAAGACCATAGATGGGCCAGGGTGGCAGTGGAGGTGACCAGGGTGGCACAGCCAGGTGGGCAGCAGGTCACTCCAGCTGCACAGTGCAGGACAGGTATGCATTTCCACATTCCTTCTCAGTTACACAGTGGGGTAGTGGTGGGGATCAGGCAAAGTCATAGCCACCTCTGCCATGCACTGTATCAGCTATGTGTGTGTGTGTCACATGGTCCATCGTGCATGCTACTGCATGCCATCCCTTGGCCACAGTGTAATGGCTGTTGGTGGGGTAGGCATGCGCACGGATGTCATCAGTTGTGCTGTGGTGTGGCTGTTTTGCTGTGTGCCATGTGCCTGTCATGGTGCGGTCCTGTGGTCACTGCACAGCTACATCTGCCTCTGTGCACCACCATGGTGTGCAGTGTTGTTGGCTGGCATTGTCCCCCCCTCCGCAGGCATCCATTCTGGGCTTTTCAGGGGTGTGTGGTACTGCCATCCATTGCATGCTGTGGGTGGGCATATGTCACTGGGCCATTGCACTGATTGCCTGTTTTGCCCCATGCCTAGGTGTTGGATGGCGTCCTGCTCCACATGCTAGGCAGACACATACCAGGCTCCAGAGGCAAATCCTGGTTGTTGTATGGAGGGTGCTGGTGGCTGTGGTCTCCCTGCAGTGGATGTCGGCAGCAGACAGGAGGAGGTAGAGAGGTGGCATGGCACAGGGCCCTGGCCACTGTTGAGGGGCCCTGTTCATATCCCTCCTTTCCCTTGCTGGTCCTGTTTCCACTCAGTCCCCCTTCCCATTGTACAGCCCCCGTTACCTGTCCCCACCCTTTATTGTCCCTCCCCTGTCCTTGCCCCTTTTACCTTGTTTGTTGTTGTTGTTTTACTCTTTATAAAGCATTTTTCAGCTACATGCCTGCCTCCATGTCTGCTTTTCAGGTGGCACGTGGATCTATGCTGCAGTGGGCAGGTGTTGGTTGGTGGTGTCTGTGCAGGGGGGGCATGTGGTGCTCCTGTGGTTCATGACTCTGTGCAGTGGTGTGCCATGTTGTGGTGGGGGCCATCTCCCCGTTTGGTGGGTGTGCTTTGTGCCTGCAGGGTCGCTGTGGGGGTGTGGTCAGGAGTGGGAAGCAGGTGTGTGCAGAGGGGTGGCACACAGTCAGGATCCTCCTGCTGGACTGGTTTGCACGCTGGGGTATGGTGTCTGCATCCCCTGTTGGGCGACCAGTCCTGTGGGGTCCGGCCATCTGTCTGGGCCCTGGCTCTGTTCTTGCCCAGCATGTGGGCTGCCTATGTGCGTGCAGGGCATGGGTGTGTTTGGCACAGGGGACATGGGAGTGGAAACCCATTGCAGTGTGGTGGTGGCCACAGGCAGCTGGCTGGTGGGCTGTGGGGAGCACCATTGGTGGGCCTGCATTGCCAGTGTCCCCTCAGGTCCCCAGCTGGCTGTGCTGCCATTGTGGTCTGGGGTACAGTTCAGGGGCATAAATTTTTCCACCACTAGTGGCCTGGCTCTGGTTGCTTTGGTGCATGGGACCCCTGTTGGTGGCTGTGCCCCATCGTGTGTTGGGCATTCATCCCTCGTGCTCTGTCCTTGTGTGTGCACCGGTGTGCCCTGCTGGTGGGGTCCTGTTCCCATTGTCCCTGGGCTTCCCCAGCCTTGTCCCTGTGCTTCTTGTCTGTGCTCCGCACTTCCCTGGTTGCACTGGCGCATCTCTGGTTGAGCCAAGGTGCAACAGTGCCATATTCAGCCATCTTGCACTGGCGCACTTCGGCGTGCGCAATCTCTGAATATGGCACCCGTTGTGCCATGGCGCATCAGATTTGCACTGCACCAGACTTGCGCCTGCCTTTGGCACATTTCTGAATATCTGGGCCCTTGTTGTTAAGGGGAAACACACTTGTTTTCCCTACATTACATTTTTTATGCTGATATCTTACTAAATCGGTCTGTTTTGGCTAACATCTCAGGGATGGAGCTCTCTGGGGTGTACCAGGTGCAATAAAATACCCTCCGTATACCTGGACAGTTTGAATTCCTGGTTTCCAGTTTCAATGACCTGAATAAATACATGTTCTTTAATGCTTAGTGCCAATGGCTCCAGATAACAGTTAAATAACAGATGGAAAAGTGGCACATTTAGCATGTATCCCTAGCAAGTTTAATGAGTGCAGACAGAACCCCATCACAGTACACCTTGGCTGATGGGGACTAATTTAGTATTTGTACCCATTTCACAAATCCCTGTTGGATACCGTATCTACCCAATGTACTGTAAAGGTTGTTCCAGGCCTCTCTATTGAATGCCTTTTCTGCATCCAGGGAGACCAGCAGCATAGGATGAACAGAGTTCCTGGATGCAGAAAGCAAATTATGCAGTTTTCTAAGGTGGTCTCTGGGCACTGTCCCAGCCATGAACCCAGCCTGTTCCAGTCCAATTTATACATCCCAGATCCTACTCAGTCTCTGGGCCAGTACCTTGGCTAAGATGTTTAGATCAGCATTATTAAGTGAAATGGGTTCATAATGACCCAGGTGTGTATCATCATTCCCAGGCTTGGGGATAACAGACATCTCTACAGCTCCATCTCTCACCTTCCTCTTACCTGAGTACCCCATCCTTCTCCCTCATCCCACCCAATTCACCCCTGACATCTTGATTTGCCACCCTACCCACCTCCAGCTTCACCCACCTTCTTCTTCTTTCCACTGACAATTGCCCTTTTCCCAGTCTGTATTCAATACCTTGTCAACCTCCTCTATCTGCCTACCTAATTTTTGCAGTTATGTGAGGTAATCCTGTTTAATACAATTGCTACTGTATGCTGCGCAATATGAACATACGAAAATATGAATCTGCCAGCAGTAACAGTCCTTATGGTCTATCAAGTCAGTCTGTCCGAGTGTGCAGCTAGCACCCTTATATTGCAGTTGCCCCCCCTTCCCAGCCCCTCACCTATACCTCCCCTACCACCCTGTTCCATGCCCTTTTAAAACTGCCCACCGTGCTACAGGATACCACCTCCTTGGGTTGAGTGTTCCATTTCTCCACCACCTTCTCTCTGAAAAAAATGCATCCGCATCTCTTCGATATCTTCCACCCTCCAACCTGAGACCATGCCCTCTCATGCCCCTTCCTTTCCTCAGCTTAAATATCCCATCTGTGCCCATTTTGTTAATCCCTTTCAAATATTTGAAAGTCTCAGTCATATCCCTCCATTCCTCCTCTCCTCCAGGGTGTACATATTCAACTCAGTCAGCCTGTCCTTGCAGGTTTTGCCCTCCAGCCCCTGGATCATCTTAGTTGCCCTGCACTGCACCCCTCCAGCAATCTTATATCTTTCTTCAGAAAGGGACACCAGAACTGCACGCAGTACTCCAAATATGGCCTGACTAGTGAACTGTACAGCAGTAGGATCATATCCCTATTTCTGGATGAGTTTTCTCTCACAATGCACCCCAGCATCTTGTTGGTTTTAACTGTCAAACTTCCTGCACTGAGCTGAGTTGTTCATGTTACCTGTTATGATCACCCCTAGGTCTTTCTCCTCCTTGGTGACCTCTATCTGAACCTCTCCCAACTGATAGCTCCTCCCTGGGTTCCTTGTTCTGAAGAGCATAACCTTGCACTTCTTCACATTGAAACTCAATTGCCACTTTTCTGACCACTCCTTCAGTTTGGTCAGGTCCTCATGTAGCCCCTGCCACCCCTCTATGTCATCCACACCACCTCTATCTTGGTATCACCAGCGACAGTACTGTAGGAAGGGTGGGGCGGATGGGGCAGCCTCCTAGGGATGAGTTTCAATCAGAAGCTCACAGTGCTATAACACAGAAACATAGACTTTGATGGCAAATAAGGACCACTTGGCCCATCTAGTCTGCCCATTTCCCTACCTACAGGATAGGCCGCAGATCCTAGTTAACCAACAGCCTATTTCTTCCTACCCCCCACAAGAATTGCCTTTTGTCTGTCCCATGCATTCTTGAATTCTCCCACAGTTTTAGACCCCACAACCTCCTCAGGAAGGCTGTTCCATGCATCCACTACCCTATCTGTGAAATAATACTTCCTCACATTGCCCCTGAACCCCCCCATCTTTAAATTGTGTCCTCTTGTTCTGGCACATCTCTTTTTCTAAAAGATGGTACCCTCTTGGACTATGTTGATTCCACTGAGGTACTTAAACGTTTCTATCATGTTCCCCCTCTCCCTTCTTTCCTCATGGGTATACATATTAAGTTCCTTTAGTCTCTCCTGATATGGCTTCTCTTGCAGACCCTGCACCATTTTAGTTGCCCTCCTCTGGACTGCCTCTATCCTGTCTATGTCCTTGCGGAGATGGGGTCTCCAGAACTGGACACAGTAAGTTCAAAAGTGAGTACTGCCGCTTTAAATTTAATTATTTTTTATTTACTTTAACAGTAATTACTACTTGCTGCCAATAGTGGGAGCATCCAAGGACCAGCAAGTCGGGGGGGGGTCACATGGTGCGTTGCAACCTCAGCAAGAAGAATCATGTGTGTACAGTTTCAGACAGCCATGTTGTCCGGCTGGCAGCAAGTAAATAAGGTGAGAGCAATGTGCGTGCTGCAGTCTAGAACTATTTGAGACGAGAAATAGTAGAGGGAGTAGAGACAGTCTTGTGCTGCAGGATTTTCAATGAGCATGTCTGTTTAATAAATTATATTAGTGATCTGTGGAGTGGATTTGAAAAAATAGTAAAAAATCTACCGATCTATTGAAGAAGGCAAAGAGATTAGGATAGGATTATTTTACCACAGTGTGTTTGTTTCAATTGTTTGGACCCTGGGCTGCCTGGCGCAGCTGCATTCTCCCCTGCACCCTAACTCCGCCCTCCTGATCCTTGATCCCGGTCCCCCGTCTTGTCGACTCCTGAGGTCAGGAGGCCTGCCCCCGCTCGCTGCTTTCATAGTTTCGTTCCATCCTTTCTTTCCTGGGTACTGTCTATGCTGGAGGCCAGGACAGGTCTAAAATCCGTTCTCCCAGAGTCCCAAATGAAGTGTGAGTGAATAAATACTAACATACTAACATACTAACATACTATTTGCCAGCAGATTAGGCCTTACGGTCTATCGAGTCTGCTCAAACCTGGATCCTTAGTTGGGTGCCAAGACCCTCCCATCCCTTGTTCTCCAGAAACCCCTATCATCCATCCCCACCCCCCGGGACAGGCCATCATCTGATACATCCACTTTCTGTGTCTGTCCCACCCTCTCTTGAAGCCCTCCACTGTGGATCTCTGAACCAGCTCATCAGGCAGTGCATTCCAGGGTCCACCACCCTCTCGTGAAAACCTCCTCCTTTTTCCCCTCACCCTTCCACCTTCCAACTTCAAACCATGCCCTCTGGTGATACCTCCCTGCTTTAGTCTAAAGATCCCTCCATGTTTACCCTATTTATTCCCTTGAGGTACTTGAAGACCTCAATCATGTCCCCCTGTCTCTCCTCTCCTCCAATGAAAACAGGCAGAGCTCCTCAAGTCTGTCCTCATAAGTCAAACTCTAGCCCTCGTATCATCTTTGTTGCCCTCCTGTACCTCTCCAGGAGCTGTATGTCCCTCTTCAGTGTGGTCTCCAGTACTGTACACAGTACTCAAGGTGTGGTCTAACCAGTCCATTGTACAGCGGCAGAATCACTTCCTTGCTCCTAGAGGTGATCCCCTTACGATGCATCCCAACATCCTGTTTGCCTTGCTAGCTGCTCTCCTGCACTGCTCAGAGTTATTCATACATGTATCCACCATGACCCCTAGGTCTTTTTCCCCTATTGAGGCCTCCAGCGCCTCCCCCCTCCCAGGGTGTACCTGTGTTTAGGGTTTCCCCGACCAAGATGCAACACCTTGCACTTGGTGATATTGAAATTTAATTTCCATGTGTGAGCCCAACTTTCCAGGGTGTCCAGGTCCCCTTGCAGGGCCAACCTCCCCTCTTCTCCCTCAACTACTGCTCCCATCTTGGAGTCATCCGCGAAGAGACTCATTTCACACCCTATACCCTCCCTGATGTCCGATATGTATGCATTAAACAGGATCGGACCCAGGACCGAGCCCTGTGGTACCCCACTACCAACCTCTCTAGGGTTCGAGAGCTCCCCACAGACCACTACTCTCTGAGTGCGTCCAGCTAGCCAGTTTTCAATCCATCTGACCATCAAAGGGCCTACTCCTAACCCCATCAGTTTCTCCACCAGACCATTGTGGGGGACAGAGTCAAACGCCTTGCTGAAGTCCAAGAATAATACATCCACAGGCTTACCCTGTCCAGTTCTGATGTTACCCATTCATAGAACTCCACAAGGTTGGTTTGACATGATCTACCTGGCACAAACCCATGTTGCCGACTCATCCAGACCTCCACCTCCTCCAAGTACACCCCAATCGTTCCTTTAGTATACTCTCCATTAATTTTCCCACCACCGAGGTCAAACTGATGGGTCTATAGTTACCTGGTACTTCCCTCGACCCCCCTTTATGGATTGGTACCACATGTGCCTCTTGCCAATCCCTAGGTACCCTCCCTGTCTCAAGTGACCTGCTGAAAAGCTCCGCCAGGGGTGCAGCCAGTATGTCCGCCAATTCCCATAGTACTCTCAGGATGAATGCCATCCGGCCCAGGAGATTTGTCTTTCTTTAGGGCCTTGAGGGCTAACCACACCCTTTTGGTGGAGATAGCATCATCCGTCCCCTCCACCTTACTGGTCTTTTTATCCTTATCCAGATGTGACACCCCTGGGGTACCTTTCCCTCCCTCTTGCTCCATTTCTGTTGCTCCCCTGATCCCACTCTCTGCCGCTTCTATCCCCTTCATGCCTTGCTTTGTAGATATCCCATCCCCCTCCCTAGTGAACACAGAGGCAAAGTACTCGTTAAATACCTCTGCCTGGTCCCTCACCTCTTCCACCCACCCTCCTTCTGATCTCAATCTGCTGAGATGGCCCTTAGTTTTTTCCGCTCCCCAATGTACCGGAAGAACCCCTTTTCCCCTCCATGTATCCCCTGTGCCAGCTGCTGCTCTTTACTGACTTTGCTCCCTCACCATACGGGTGACTTTTCTAGATGCAAGCTGGTACATTTCCTTATCCCTATCCCCTCTTGTTGTTTTATATTTTTTGTAGGCCGCCTTCTTTTCTCTGACTGCTACCTGTACCTCACTGGACCACCAGCATGGTTTATGTGACCTTGCTCCCTTACGTTTCAACTTAGCGCTGATCCTGACTGCCTCATGAAGTCCCCATTTTATGACCTCCCATCTCCTTTCCACACTTGTCGTTGAGGTAATCCCCTTCAAGTGATCCTTGAGAATATTTCCCATGCCCATAAAGTCTGCCCCCCTGAAGTCCACTGCCAGTGTCCTAGATCTCACCTCCACTCCCCCCATGCTTATTTGAAACCAGACAGTATTGTGGTCATTCCCAGTCAGGGGGTCCTGTACAACTATGTCCCTTACCAGATCCCCATCTGCCAGAACCACATCCAGGACATGCCCTCCCTTGTGGGCTCCATCACATGCTGTGTTAAGAACACATCCTGGAAGCCATCCAGCAGCCTCTGCTCCTTGGCCACCTTAGAGACATGGTTCCCCAGTTTGTACCTGGCATATTCATGTCCCCATCAACACCACTCCTTCCCTTTGGACCACACTGGGCAATGATGTTGTCCAGCAAACCATCCTCTAGAACATCACTCATCCCGGGGCCTATATGCTACTCCCAGCTTGATCTTATCTCCTGCTGGGGATCGTAAGGTGACCCATAAGGCCTCCACGTTTCCCTCTGCCTCTTCTACCATAGCAATTTCTATATCATCTCTAATGAACATAGCCACTCCACCCCCTCTGACCTCCTTTCTATCCTTCCTAAGCATAGTGTACCCCTGTACATTTAGGTCCCAGTCATGGTTTTTGTTGGCCCACGTCTCCGTGACCGCCGCCACATCCACCCCCGAACAGCATGGCCTGGAACTCTGGCAACTTGTTTCCCAAGCTCCTGGCATTTACTAACACCAACCCCCACCCCTTATCCCTGATCCTCTTTGTCGAACCCCACCCAGATTCCTTATACTTCCATCCTCCTCCTGCTCCTCCTGAAACCTCCACTTCCAGTCTGTTTCCCCTCCCTCTTGGACTTGAGGCTACTCCTCATCTGGAGGAGAGCTTCTAGTCAGCCCCCTCATCCCTTCCCCTTACAAGTTTAAATCCCACCTTTCTTGTATGTAGTCAGCCATCCCCTGTTTAAGGATTTCCTTCCCTAATGGGGCAAGATGAAACCTGTCCTTGGCATATAGTCCCTTATCCTCCCAAACTCCATTCCAGTTCCCTAACACCCCCAACCCATTCTCTTCACCCCACTTCCTGAGCCAGTCATTAACCTCTGTAAGCTTCATTTTTTCTCCACTGAGGCCTTTGGTACTGGCAATATCTCCGAAAAGGAAATGTTGCATCCATTATCCCGACAGACTCTGGCAAGTTCTTGGAACCTTGCTTGGATTTCCAAAATGCTATTTCCCTCTAGATCATTAGTTCCCAAATGCACCAGGAAATCCGGTTTCCCTCCACAATCCCTAACCATTTCATACACCATGAACTTTGCTCTGTGCACTGTCAGCCCAGAGATACTCACTACCTTCACTGGCTATGGCATCCACCCCTGTCCCTCCCAATGGATACCCCTAATCATCGAGTCTCCCAGTAACAGAACCTTAACACCGCCATCATCCTTATGGTTACCTCCACTATGCCCTCTCAGCCCCCCTTTCCCCCTTTATTCATGATCTCAATTTCATGGGAGTCTTCCTGCCTTATTAGAGACCCCCTTGTCACCCTCCCCTTTCTGCCTCCCTTGCTATTTTGCCCACTTAACTCAAACCCCCTCTGAATAGGTGTCCCCTTTAACCCTCTCTTATCTGAACCATTTATCCTGGCCCTGATGGTTTCCCCTTCCCCCACTCCACCATCCTCCCCCCTTGTAATAGTACCCCTGCCTCCAGAGGCTCTCTGTGGGTCCCCTTTAGCTAGGGCCCCATCCTTGGTACTGACCTCCCTGCTGAAGGGGGCCCCCTCTCCCACCTCCTTGTCTCCCAGTTTCTCTCCAATCATGCTCTCCTCCTCATGTCTGGAATATGTTGCATCTCCCCATTTGCTTAACATATATGTTTCCCTTCTCCTCTGGGACTATGTCTATCCTTTCCATAGCTGGTCTGTGATGCCCTATGGTATCCGACTCCCTCCCCGGCCTCTGTATAAGTTTCTCATTTCCACCAACCCCTTCCTCCCCCTCTAGGTTGCTTAGTAGCTCAAATTTATTGTGACACTCTATGTCAGCCTCCATCAAGTAACCCGAGTTTCCCCTGACTGCATCTCTAAACTGACCCTCTTCTTCCTCTCTTGCACTGTTCACCTTAGGAGCTCCCTTCCCACAGTCTGCTGTTTTAGGCTTCTGCACAACAGCCCCTCCTGACTCTTCCCCCTCCAGTCTCTTTGTATTCAGAATGTTCACCCCATACGCTTTCCCCTTAGCATCAACTTCCCTATCTAAGGGTCCTCTGTCCCTAATATCCCCCCTCCTGCTTGCTGTAACATAACGTCCTGTAATTTCAGAGTGTTGCCCCAGCCTCCCCTCAGCCCCACCCTTCTGCTGCCCATATCCACACCCCTTATCCTTGGACACCCCCCCCAGCTCCCACAGCTTACTCCTTAACCAATATACCTCACTCCTGATACAAGATAGCTGTCACAGAGTGGGCAGCCTCCCTCTCCAGGCCCAATTTAGAATTATTGCCATCCCACAGCCTGTGCAGCCTACAACCCTTCCGAAGATGCCTGCCATGGTGGAATATGGCCACCCTGATTATCCCCCTCTGTTTATAATAGCACACCCCCTTTTCTCAGTCCCTTTCCCCTGGAGTACAGTTTCTCTCTATACTGACTGTAGTTATTTACAAACCCAATTTCAACCCCACCAATAACGTTCCCAAGTCTCACAAACACATACAGTCCAGTGTGTGTTCAGTCCCACTAACAGTGTGTGTAAGCAGACATCAGGTACCGTATGATGTCACAGGCCCACCAGCTCCTGTTGCTTCGAATTTCAGTCCCAAACAGAAATACTCAGCCCTTCAATCCCAACCCCCAGTGGCTTTTCAGTATTTAAGAAGGCATACAAAACAGGGTGAGTGGGAGGGCTCTTACCAAACACCAGGCAAACAACACATTTAAATTTCCCTCTAAATTATCCCTGCCAAACAACTATCCTCAAGCCACCAAAGTTACAATGTAACAGTTCTAATTCAAGGTAATAATTTTTAAAACATAAAACTAATTTCACTTACAAACTATTCAAATATTTCAGTTAAAACAGAATATAACTGCAGCCCTCTTTCCTACCTGCCTGCTGCTTAAGCTCCCAAGTGAACAATGAAAGCCAAGGTAATTCCTGTTTAAAGACAAGGTAATTGCAGCTAATGTCCCCTCCCCCAAACACCAGGCAAACAACACATTTAAATTTCCCTCTAAATTATCCCTGCCAAACAACTATCCCCAAGCCACCAAAGTTAGAATGTAACAGTTCTAATTCAAGGTAATAATTTTTAACACATAAAACTAATTTCACTTACAAACTATTCAAATATTTCAGTTAAAACAGAATATAACTCCAGCCCTCTTTCCTACCTGCCTGCTGCTTAAGCTCCCAAGTGAACAATGCATTGAGCAAATTGCGAAAGAGCACTGAGACTGCGTTAGTCTGTGATGACTAGACTTGCTTTCAGGTTTTTCATCTGTCATCTTGCTGAGCCTGATGAATAAAATAAAAGTTAAAACTTTTATTTCTCTGTGTGTGTGTGTGTGTGTGGCCTCAGTGTGTGTGCCCCTCAGGTGCCTGCCAGTGCCTGGATTTTTTGGTGAATTGATCATCGCGCTGCCTTGATTCGATCTTTTCCTCGATCTTTGACCGGGGCGATCCAATTGAAAAAATAAAATGAAATGAATAAATTTCTGTGTGTACAGTGTTTGAACTGCTGTCTGACTTTACTCGGGGCAGGCTCCAGCAGAGCAGCAGGAGACACAAGAGTAGTAGTCATCATTACAGAAAAACTGCCAACTTCCTGGCTAGAAGACTCTTCTGGTTCATACGCTTTCTCTGTGTGAGTGTACTGGTCCAGCACAGAGAAAGAGAGAGTGTACCAAAAGTTTCTAGCCAGGAATTCAAATTTAATTGCAAATAAGCATATTGTTGCTGTTTTGTGTTATTATTTGTAATTTATTTGCTTACTTAGTTGAAGTTCTGTATTTGGTTAGTGTTTGCCCTATTTAAATTAACTGCTTACTAGTCTGTGACTACTAGACATCTGCCAGAAATACCTGTGTGCATCCTACCAGGTGTATCAGTCACCCAAGTATTGCTATAACTGGTATACTGACTTACTGTATCTGTTAGCCTAACAGGTACAGTAAGTCAGTATACCAGTTACAGCAATGTCTGCTCTATCAGTCTTTGCTCACATTTACGCCAGTGTGGCAGTGTCCCATTACACATAGAAACATAGACTTTGATGGCAGATAAGGACCGCTTGGCCCACCTAGTCTGCCCATTTCCCTACCTACTGGATAAGCTGCAGATCCTAGTTAACCAACAGCCTATTTCTTCCTACCCCCCACAAGAATTGCCTTCTGTCTGTCCCATGCATTCTTTAATTCCCCCACTGGTTTTGACCCCACAACCTCCTCAGAAAGGCCATTCCATGCATCCATCACCCTCTGTGTGAAAAAAATACATCCTCACATTACCCCTGAGCCGTCCCCCCTCTATCTTCAAATTGTGTCTCCTTGTTCTTGCACATCTCTTTCTCTGAAAGATGCTACCCTCTTGGACTTTGTTGATTCCCTTGAGGTACTTAAAAGTTTCTGTCATGTCCCCCTCTCCCTCCTTTCCTCAAGGGTATACATATTAAGCTCCATTAGTCTCTCCTTGTATGGCTTCTGTTGCAGACCCTGCACCATCTTAGTTGCCCTCTTCTGGACTGTCTCCATCCTGTCTACGTTCTTGTGGAGATGGGGTCTCCAGAACTGGATGCAGTACTCCAGATGGGGTTTCTCCAACTGTCTGTACAGAGGGATAACAACTTCCTGTTTTCTACTGGTGATGCCTCTTCCTATACATCCCAGTATCCCCGCAGCCCTTCTTACTGCCTTCTCACATTGCTTACCTATCTTACATTGACTGTCATCTGATATGACTATCCCCAGGTCCCTTTCCATTTGTGTTGTTGTTTATACCTCCCTCCCCCATTGTGTACTCTTCCCCTGGGTTTTTGTTTTCCAGGTGCATTACTTTGCACTTTTTTGCATTGAATCTAAGCTGCCATAGTTTTGACCATTCCTCCAATCTTGCCAAGTCCCTTCTCGTCCTTTGCACCCCTTCTTGTGTATCAATCCTATTGCAGATCTTTGTGTCATCTGCAAAGAGGCATACTTTTCCTTCCAGCCCCTCTTCAATGTCACCTATAAAGACATTAGAGGACTGGTCCCAATATTGAACCCTGTAGTACCCCACTAGTAACCTCCCTTTCTTCAGAATGCACTCCGTTTGGTTTATTATTACCCTCTGGGACCTGTTGTCCAGCCAGCTTGTCACCCAGGCTACAACCCTGGGACCCACTCCCTGGTTGGCTAACTTGTTTGTTAATATTTTGTGTGGGACTGGGTCAAATGCCTTGCTAAAGTCTAGGTAGGCCATATCCACTGCCATTCCCTGGTCTATTACATTGGTTACCCAGTCAAAGACTGCAGTTCCACCTAGTTACAGTTAAACAGTGTCTTGGTTATTACAGCAGTTTCTCTTCCCACTCCAGTTACAGTTATGCCAGAATCAACTTCCTGTTATACCAGTGTCTCTTCCCAGTTACACCTCTCAGTATTTCAGTTACAGCATTGTCTCCTTCCTTTTATGCCAGTGTCTCCTCTGAAACATAGAAACTTAGATTTGAAAGCAGATAAGGACCACTTGGCCCAACCGGGGTGGTCTGTCCACCACTCCTCCTTAGTTTTATGTAAATGATAGAATGTGGCCTTGGTTGCAGCTGCTTCCCCACAAGAAAACAAACAGTACATACAGTACTTTTGTGTTTTGTATATAAATAAATAGAATGTGATGGCATTCGCCCACTCTGAGGGCAATTTCCCTTACATTCTATTTATACAAAAGTACTGTATGTACTGTTTGTTTTCTTGTGGGGAAGCAGCTGCAGCCAAGGGAAGTCAAGTTTATTTGAAGTTAGTTGACTGTTAGTGCTATGTTGGAAGTGGAACTTAACCTGCTGGCAGCCAGGTGACCAGCCCGCCTGACTTGTCTATGCTTGCTCTGCTCTCACTCTCTGACTGTGAGGGATCACCTGGACTCAGTTCATTAGCTTGCCTGGGTGATCAATGATTTACCTTGTGCACCCAATCCCCCTGGGTGGGATGCCAGCACTAAGTGTGCAAAGTGTGATGCACACAAGCATACAGATTGCAACACTGTTGATGATCCCCTTCCCATATATCCCTTACTCCTACTTGTGCATTGCTACCTGTTGTATCACATGTGTCATGTGGCAGTATTGCACCAACACTGACCGCCTTACACTCCCTGGAAGACGAGGAGGAAGAGGAGGGTTTCCCCATGGACATTCGATCCTCCTTCTCTTCCCTCCCACAGCAACCCAGGTTATCTCCCAAACTCAGGTCACCAATATCACAACAGGTAGCACTACTGTTGTGCCAAGGGGCCAGTCATAACGTGTTTTTTTTTTATATAGAGCTACTGATGCCTCAGAGAAAACTTTCAAAAACATAACATGATATTTAGATTTTAGACACAATTCATTATGTGTATTGCGTGTATCTACAGAAATCTACAAGAACACTAGATCTTTATCCCTTAAAGTGAATGTATGACTTACCCTATGGCAGCTTCTACTCGCATGGTGTGGTAGCTGCCCTCCGAGGCAGTCGTTCTAGCCAGGTTAGAAATAATGTGTGCAGCTAATAATCCAGATATTTCACTCAAAAATTTCTTTTAGTATTGGCTGCCCGATGCATTTTCAGAGCCCCATTCCCCCACCGCCCTTCACTCAAGCACGTAATGACGTGTGGCCAGGGATAGCAGGGGGTGCTCCCAATTGAAATGAATGGAGCTAGAGTTTTTATTCATTTTTAACATCAAGAATGGCCAGTAACACAATAATGAAAGGCACTGCTTGACTAACATGATCCTTGTTGGTCAGCCATTTGTCCACAACTATGGGGCTGCATATTCTGATGCTAGCCAGCCAGTGTCTCCCACATCTCATATTCCATGGGAGCAAAATATTCCCTGAAATCAGGGGTAGGGAACATATAGCAAAAGTATGTTTTTTTCTTCAAGAAAAGCCCCAAAACTCACCACAGATCATGTAAACACCTCAGAGCTTCTGGGGGCCTTGCGGACCTCAGACCCCTGGCTATTTTCTGGGGGGGGTGCAAACTTTGTCTCTTGCCCAGGGCACCAAAATGCCTACCTACGGCACTGACCAGTGAACAGACTGATCTTACTCCTAACACCATGTGAGACATCTGATATAAATAGCCCAAACAACGCTGGACCCAGCACTGAGCCCTGCGGCACCCCTCTTGTCACCGCCCTTGGGGATGAAAGTGCGCCCACCACCACCACCCATTGCTGCTTCCCCTTCAGCCAGTTTATGATCCAGTTTACCATCTTTGTCCCTGCCCCACATATTGCAACTTACCCCCCAGCCACCCATGAGGCACTGAATCAAAGGCCTTGCTGAAGTCTAAATACAGCACATCCACTGCATGGCGTTTATCCAGTTCCCTTGTTACCCAGTTGTAGTACTCAATTAGATTGGTTTGGCAGGATCTTCCACAGATGAATCCATGCTGCTGACTGTCCTGGAGTACATTTTCCTCCAAAAAGGTCACCAGCCAATCTTTCCTACAGTGGATGTGAGGCTTATAGGTCTGTAATTGCCTGGTTCATCCTTTGGGCCACTCTTTTGGAGGAGCACCATGTGAGCCTTTCTCCAGTCCTGTAGTACACAACCTGTGTCCAAGGAGGTACTGAACAGGTCTGCCAGCAGCACCACCTATACCCCTGCAAGTTCTTTCAGCACCCTGGGGTGAATGCCATCCTAACCTGGAGCCTTATCCACCCTTAGTGCCTTCAGACCCTCCAGCACCCTGCCCTCCATAATTACCCCATCCATCCCCCCTTCCTCCCTTGCCCACCTTCTCCAGCCGCTGGGGTAATTTCCACCCTTTCTCTTCGTGAACACAGAACAGAAATACTCATTTAGCAAGGACCTTGGTTTTCTATTTTTACCGGTAACACTGGTAAAAATCACGGAATCCTGCTTGGTTTGTGGATTTTGAATTTTTATACTGGTGCCTCATGGAAATTGCATGTCACTGCATAGACTCACTAAGATTTCAGCATCTTTTTCAATTTTTTTTATTTTCTCTTTCCATGTCCCCATCTCACAGCATCAGTCTCCATTTTTCAGAGATCCCTAGACTGGGTATCCCCTACCTTCACCCCAGGTAATGCTCAGGAGCTCCTGTGGGCCTGCCCCATCCTGCCTGGGTTGTACCCCCAGGTGGGAAGGAAGGGAACCCAGGGTCACTACTCCACAGTCCCTTAGTGTGTGTCAGCAGCCCAGTGGGTCTCTCATGGAGCCTGGTTATGAAGTTTGGGGCAGATGGGTCCATTCTACCAGAGACCGATGTGGGGTGATTGTTCCTGGTTTTCTGGTCTCTGTCCCTGAGGGCACCAGCACTTGAGGGGATCCAAGGAGGTAGGGCGCATAGAGACATGCCACTGCTCCAGATCCTGGCTAGCGTCCTCCCCTCCCAGTCACTCTGCAGCACCATTGCACCACCACCCGTGGTCACCCAGGTGGTGGTAAAGCAGCAGGACCTGCAACCCCCCCACCCTGGAGGAGGAGAGCAGTCCCCCTGGTGCTCTATCCTACTTTCCTGGCCATATCTCCAGCAACCCAAGTTTGCTTCCAAGACTGGGTCACTGGCATTGCAAGCAATAGCGCTACCACAGCACCAGTGGGCCGGCCCAGATTTCAGCATCTTAAAATGAATGCTGTTGTGCTTCACATTCTTTCTGCTTTGCTGTGTATAGAATCAGTAAGGAAACCACTCGCACTGCTTTGTTGTAATCAGCCATTCACTTTAACCACCCATGCTTCCCACCAACCTCTCCATCAGCTGAGGACTACTTTCCTTCCTGAAACCAGTTTTCATTTAATATGTGCCTAAGTGTCTTTTTCTATTTATATTACATTGAATGATGCAAAAAAAATACAAGTATCAGCAAACATGGGCAGGGCCACTGGAAAATTGCAGGAAAAGCAGCCTGAAATTGCAGAGATTTTGTTGCAAAACTTGCTGGGAAATTGCAGGAGTTCTACTATAGACCCTGAGTGATTCACAACAATCCTTTACTGTTTTCTGCAGCATATATTAGTCAGCATAAACTAATAAATGAACACACTGACACTTAAATATGTTTTAAATATGAAGAAAAATTTATGCTCCTAATATGAATCCTAAACGGATAAGATGTGCTGCCTCTTCCAAAATGTAAACACATCTTCCTCACACAGTGCTACATTCTATTTAGTGAGCCACAGAAAATCAATATTAAGCAAATCCAGAATAAACACATTTTATCTGTTTCTGGATGTAGAATAATGAAGCCTGATCAAAAGCTATTTACAGTGCTCTGTCAACTATTCACCCACTTTGGTGTAAGAAAAAATAAGCAGATGGAGTGGTGAATAATTCAGTTTTAGTAAAATGTTGTAAAGTGTTTAATGTTCATAATTTGCACTGTAGGTACTATGCACTATTATTGAAATCATATATTAAAACATTATATATTGGTGTTATTATGCCTGGCAGTATAGCCTAGTGGTTAGAGTAACAAACAGTGATTGAACTGGGTATATCCAGCAGACTTGGATTTGATTCCCTCTACCTCCACTTGCATACTGTGTGAATCCAAGCAAGTCACTTAACCTCCCCAGTGCTCCTGGGTCACCCCTGAAAATAGGCAGTTCTGCCTAGTGGGTCTTACCTGATTTATAAAAAATATAAAAAAAATACGAATATATGTTAACTACATCATAGAATAGTAGTCAGGGTACCATGTAATTTACTTGAGTTTTACTTGGGCTGCAATGGTTTTGCATAGGTAAAGATAAATGTTCAGATACATTTTATGTTTTTATAAGCTTGTTTTTAGACTTTAGTCAGGTTTGTATTGTACTCTTTGCATGTGAGCATCTAGCTTGTAGATTGCTAAGCGCAGGATCACTGTTACCAACTAATTTATTGAAGTTTATAATCAGCAGGGCCAGTCAAAATCCTCAGTTGTTTGAATGACTACTAGTCTGAATGAAAGTACGTTCACAAGTAAGAAACTGCCTTACTACTTACAAAAATGACTTCACCGTTAGCACCTCATTTAGGTGAACTGGATCATTTGCACCTTTTCTTCCACCTGCTGATTCAGTCTCTGTGACAACAAAAGGTTTTCTGACAGACTGCTTCAACAAAAAGCCAGGAGAAGAGTACACAACAGAGGGTGAGATACTGACAACAACAAAAATGGAAAGGGACCTGGGATAGTCATATCAGATGACCTAAAATAGGGCCAGCAATGTGAAAAGGCAGTAAGGAGGGCTGGGAGGATACTTGGATGCATAGGGAGAGGCATCACCAGTAGAAAACAGGAAGTTGTTGGCCCTCTGTATAGACAGTTGGCAAGACTACAGTTCTGGAGACCCCATCTCCGCAAAGACATAGTCAGGGTGGAGGCTGTCCAGAGGAGGGCAACCAAAATGATGCAGGGTCTGCATCAGAAGACATATGAAGAAAGACTAAAGGAACTGAAGATGTATAGCCTCGAGGAAAGGAGGGCGAGGGGGGACATGATAGAAACATTCAAATGCCTCAAGGGAATCAACAAAGTCCAAGAGGGTAGCATCTTTCAGAAAAAGTGATGTGCAAAAACAAGGGGGCACAAGTTGAAGATAGAGGGGGGATGGCTCAGAGGTAACGTGAGGAAGTATTTCTTCACAGAGAGGGTTGTGGATACATGGAACAGCCTTCCTGAGGAGGTCATAGAGTCAAAAACAGTGGGGGAATTCAAGAATGCATTGGACAGACATAAGGCAATTCTAGTGCGGGGTAGGAGGAAGTAGGCTGCTAGTTAACTAGGATCTGCAGCTTATCCGTTAGGTGGGGAAATGGGCAGACTAGGTAAGCCAAGCAGTCCTTATCTGCCATCAAATTCTATGGTTCTATGTTTCTATGTAAGTGTTTAAGTGTACTTATGCTTGGCCAGTAGATTTTGAAAGCACATTCAGTGACACGCAGAAGGTAAGACCCCAGGGTCTGTATGATGCTGGTGGGTAGACTGGTGCTCAATTCACATCTGAGCTCAGACATGAAAACTGAGACACCCTTTTCATGAACACCAAGTAAAAGAAAACATCTACATGTCTGGGAGGTGCATGAATCCATTTGAAGGTCCTCCACTAATCAATTATTGATGTTTTAGGTGAAGCCACTTTATTTCAAAGAAGCAAATTCAGACAGTTTTTTTTTTTGCTCCTCCTACCCCCTACCCCCTGGCCATCCACTCCTTCAGGCATGCCCAGGCTTCCTACCACTGCTGCTAAGTTCTGACCACTATCCACTGCCCCTTATTGCCATGCTACCAGGTAACCCAAAGTAACCCTTCATTAGGTGAGCCCCTACCCCTGTGGGAGGCTATCAGGGAGTAGAATTACCCCAAAGAGCTTCCTGTGTATCCTGGGCATGGCAGGTGTCAGAACGGACACATGTGTCTGGGGCTTGAGGCTTATGGAGGGACCAGCAGAAATCCTCCAGTTGGCCAGTGGGTGTTTTCCCATTTTCTTGGGAGCGTGACAGGTCACATGATGTCAAGGCACAAGCTGACATCCATCTTGCTCCCTCCCGCAGTGAGGACTGATGTGTTGCTGCCTTTGGCCTCCACCAGGGGCCAGCAAATGCTGAGCTATGAATTCACCCTCCCTCCCAGGAGAAGGCAAGTGGTCACTGGACACTCAAGCATTCACCCCCCTTGCTGGCCCTCCAGTGCACAAGTCTGTTCCCGAACCCTGGTCAGTGGTGTCACAGGCAGAAATCCAATTCATGCAGTTAAATGACAGGAAAAAACCAAGGTAGTCCACCTTAGTGGTGGTAGTTCAGATTGATTCACATCTGAGTTCTAACAAGCAAAGAGGCCAAGTAATTTGCAACTTGTGCATGTGGGGTGTGGGTGTTGAAGAAAGTGGATCATAGTGCTGTCACTACTACCATCACCCCTGAGGGATGTGGACTGCATTGTTGCTACTGTCATCACACCAAAGGGGAGGGAGCTGCAGTGCTTCTGCGATCACCACTGGTGGATTGGGAATGTAGTACTGCTGCCATCACACCAGAAGGGATGGGGGCCACAGTATTGCTGCTTCAGTCACACCTGAGGGAGTTGGGCCATAGTGCTGCTGCTGCTGCCATCACACCAGAGGGATGGGGGCCGTAGTTCTGTTGGTGCTGCCATCACACCTGAGGGATGGGGCCGTAGTGTTGCTTCCATCACACCTTAGGGATGGGAGCTGTAGTGCTGCTGCCGCCATCACATCTTGTACCTAAAATAACTTTAAATTTGTACAAGGATGGAATGATGTGTAATAGTGGAGGTCAAAATTGCTAAAATGCATGTTAGCAGAGTTAAAACTTGTTAAATAAAGTACACAGAACCAAACACTGGTAAAACTGGATTTTGGCTTAACAGACACTGGTGACAATAGCGTTTTTTACAATGTGCAAAATGGAATTTGCTCTTTCTCAATTCCGGTAAACCAGTGTCCCTGCTTGTTTAATGCTTCTGCCTGTTCTGTTCCCTTCTCCACCCACCCTCCCATCCTTCCTAATCCTCACTATCTGATCCCTGCAGCTTCATCTCTCCCTTATGTATCTGAACAAGTCTTTCTCCCCTTCCCTGATGCCCTGTGCCAGCCTCAGCTCCCTGGAAGCCTTGGCTGCCCTGATCAATTTGGTTACCTCATTGGACTTCTTGCATACCAGGAAGTGGTATTGCCCTGTCCTCAGTATTGGGGAGTAACTACTTACTTGTAACTGGTAACTGTAATCTAATTACTTTTCTAGGTAACTAGTAATAGTAATGGATTTCTTTTAAAATAAAGTAATAAGTAACTGCAATGATATTACTTTTCCCTAACAGTAACTAGTTACTGTAATATAAATAGAATAACAGATGGGCATCCATCTGTTATGGCTGCTTTAATCCAGCAAGGGGCTCCTGTGGCTTCATAAACCTCAAAAGCGAAGCACAAGAGGCTTATGACATTACAGGAATCTGGAGATTGTGTAGTTGGCTTTTGATATTCAGGTTTCAGTGTAAACAAAGGCTGCTTAGCTGACTGCATGCTCAGTTTATTACAACATCAAGATAAAAAACTGCCTTCTGACATGCGCTGCGTGAGCACTCAGCATCTTCGCCTTGCACATTGAATGCAAGTTGCCTACCAATTTTTGCCTTTTTTCACAATAAAAGTTTAGGCAACATTTCATGGCTATGGCCATATCACCCCCGCCCGCTATGTTGACAATGCCTCTGGCTGCTCTGACCCTACTGTGTCCCCACCTTGTTGTCCTCTAACCTCTCTCCACCTCGTTGATTGTCTCTGTAACTTACCTTCCCAAATTGTTTGTTCAATATTCTGTGCAATTACATGTACTCAGATTACTGTCCTGTTTTAGTTTATACTGTTGCCATATTGTTTTCCTGTATTACTGTAACTGATGTGGAACCTTTGTAAAAGAACCTTGACTCAAAGATATTGGTGTCCTAGACCTAAATAAATAAATAAAATGAGGTGCCATTTCTGCTAGCCTTGCTGATATTCAGGTTTGCATAGTTGCAGTGTCGAGGTATTATGAGCTGCCAGAGCTACAGGGTGTTGTAAACCCATGGCATGACAACTGAAGCAAAGACATGCAGCCTTGCGACATTTAGCCCAGAAATTTTAACCAAATACTGGTTTGCCCTATAAAATCTTTGCTCTAACAAGGTGGCTATGACTACAAGGTAGCCTCATTTATTGCACCACTGCTTTCTATATGATTACAGTCCCACTGTCAGTGAGCGTCGGGATCGTTTTGACCAGTTGTCTCATTATAGAAACTGTTGTTAGGCTGAATGGCTCTGGTGAGGTGTCATTGTTCTGGGTGTCCCTGTAGCAATTCTCACAGATCCGGTGTAAATCACTGGCCCTCCAGTCTGAATATTTCTTTGATCTGTAGAAAATGAAAATGAGTGTGCACACATAGCTTTCACTTTTCAGCCTTTTTACTTGGCCCTGTTAATTAGTTCCCACTTAAGGATACCTCAGCTCTTTTACTTCAACTCTGCCTTTTTATTTTCCAGATTCTATTCTTACCTTACCTCACCTCACCTATTATCACTTTTTCTCTGACAGCCTCCCCCTATTTTCTTTACTCACACATATTTCCCTTACCTGCTTTTTTCTCTTTTAGATAATTCCCGAAGAAGACCTATGGTTGGAACATTGATTCTAACTTTATTTTCTATTTTCAGCATGTATTTAGTATTGCCCTTTTGTTCTATATATGTAAGATGTGCTGTGCAAATAAAAGTCAGAAAACACCATTTTCTTTGTTGGTAGGTTTATTATTAAATATATCATTTTGCAATGTTTGATATACTAATTATACTACTTATGCACCGCTACATGGTACAGCTAAGAATCACTGTAGGAATTTATGAAATTGATTTGAGGGGGCAGTAGATTGGCTAGTTGATGTACAATTTATAGATGGTTAGGTTTATCACTGCATGTCATCAATCTTGGCCCTCTATAGTAGACATTGTAAACTCCAAAGGAATCAGGTCCAGCCTAGCCATCAAAGGGAAAAAGGCAAGTAGTCCATCTGCCGGCAGGGCTCAGGGCCTATTTCCACCAATACCACATGCGCTGAACAGCCTCAGAAGACTGCTTGATCATCCGCCCACCTGCCCACCTGCCAGATCTATCACCATCACCTGACCCATCTCAAAGAAAAGCATCATTGAAGGGGTATATACTGGAGTGCAACAAGTGTGTGGCATTGTGTGATAATTTGATTGTGACACTGTCTGACTTCAGTTGTGACATACTGGCAGTGGCATAATAGTCATGGCAGACTTAGTTATAAATGTGTCTCAGTGGCAGTGGCAAGTCAAGGCTCAGCTGTGGGAAACAGTGCTTGAATTGTGTGTTGGGGTAAGCAGGTGTGTGCTGGTGGAATTTATTGTATGTGATGTGTGGTGGATCTGTGGCTGTGGCAATGGCAAAGTTAGGATTCAGGCTGGTGTGAGGAAATGAGAAAAGATCACCAAGGCAAGGAGGGGCAGTAGATCTGCAGGGTGCGTGTGTGTGAGTGTAGGGGGAGCTATGTGAGGATAGGATTTTATTAAGGAAATTTAAAGGGGTAGTTGTGGCTCTTGCATAGTCAGGAGGAGAATACAGGCTAGAGGTGGGAAAGATTTCCAAGTGCAGAAGATGCAGCAGGGTATGTGTGGTGGGGGAGTAAGGGTGGGATGTAAAAGGGTAGGTGTGGCTGGCATTGTCAGAATATACAGCTGTGTAGAAAAGATCGCCAATGGCACTGGCAGTAGATGCAGGGTGTGTGTGTGTGTGTGTGTGTGTGTGTTGGAAGGTGAAGGTGGGTGTTATGGAAATGAAAAAGGTCAGGGACAGCAAAGGTTAACAAAGTCAGGCTTCAGTTGTGAGGGGAGATTGCAGGGGGCAGTAACAGATGCAGGGTGTGTGCTTGAGTGTTTTTTTAATAGAGCTCTTATTTATGGAAATGTAAAGGGAGTGTCATGGCTGGCAAAGTCAGATGTGTACTGCATTATAAAGTAACATATTGATTGTCTTTAGAATTTGTCTTATTTCTTTTATACATTGCTTGGGGTTTCATGAGCACATGGCTATGTTCAATGAATAAATAAAACCATGTTATCAAAAGTAATATAAAGTAATATGAAAAGTAATATGCATTACAGTTACTAATTGTTTGCTATATAAAAGTAATAAGTAATGTAACTGATTATATTTATTTGAGAGTAACTAGTATCTGTAACTGATTACTTTTTAAAAGTAACTTACCCAGCACTGCCTGTCCTCCCCCCTCCCGGACTTCTTGAACCTCTGAAAAGCTGCTTTTTTTGCCCTTACCCCTTCCAAAACCTCCTTATTCAGCCAGCTTGGCTTCTTAGCCCTACTCTTCTTGCTTAGCATCTTGGTACATGACCCAGTAGCCTCAGTCAGCTGAAGTTTGATAATAGCCCACTTCTGATTTGCATCCATCTCATACCCAATTCCTTCCAGATGCCTTCCCAGATGTTTCCCCATCTTGATAAAGTCTGCCCGCCTCAAGTCAACCTCCCAGGTTCCTGTACCTACAGTCTCCCTGCCCATGCTGAACTTGAACCACACCGATTGATGGTCACTCCCAGCTAGTGGATCCTCCACCCTCAGCTCCTTCACAGCCTCCCCATTAGTCAGCACTAGGTCCAGAGTGTTTTCTAACTGAGTTGGCCCACTGATAATCTGGACCAGGAAGCTAACCTGGAATGCGTCAATGTTTTACCATGTAACACCATCTTTGTTACGACATACTTAGATTATTATCTGTAAATATTTTCTAAATAATCCTGTAAATTGTGTATATCTTAATTATCGTTTTCTATTTATTGTGTATCATTTATATTGCATATGTCCTTTATGTTCTAATTTTATGCTCAGGACCTCCTTGTAAATGAACCTGCTCAATGGAGTTTTCCTGCCAATAAACTTGACTTGACATTTGTGCCTCCACCAAGGACGTATCCCAAAGCCCATGCTCAAATATGTAATTAAATGTCTTTGTAAGAACTGGAGTTTGGTCGTCCCTAAATTGTCCATAAAAGCTGGATGGAAAACCATCCTGTCCTGGGGCCATATCAATTATCAAACCCCGTATAGCTTCTAAGACCTTGGCTTCCCTTAGGGGCCCATCCAGTAATGCCTGCTGCATCATTGATAACTGGGGTAGCTGCTGGTCACCTAAATACTGATGCAAAGCCTGTTTCACGTTTTCTACCCCTGACTCATCTGTGCATAGAGCCTGCTAAAATTCCCAGAAAACCTTGTCTATTTCCCTGGGCTTAGTAACCAACTCCACCCTCCCCTGCACTTTCAAGCATTTATGACATTTTTAGCCTCCTGATTCCTAAACCACAAGACCATTAAGTGACCAGCCATATCACCATTCCCCAAGTAGTTGACCCTGGTCCAAAATATGGCCCGTTCTGCTTTTTTTTTTTAATTGCAATTTTTATTAATTGTTTCATCATATAGAAACAGTTACAGTGACTATACTACACAGACCATTACTGAGACTGTCATTCCAAAGATAAAAGTACAACACATTTAAAAAAAAAAAGTCAGTAAACTAAAGACATTGGCCCAGATATTCAAACTGCGCCATTCTGAGGCGCAAGCCCCTGAGCTGCTCAAAATAGTTGCGCAGGGGTGTGGCCGGGGTGATATTCAAAGGAGTTGCGTATTGAGCAACTCGCTGAATATCACCCCAACCACAACCACTGCACATGGCGCAGTGGAACTTATTGCTGCCACTGCAAGTTGCCAGAGTTGAGCATTAAACTGCGGTGTGCGAAGTACCATGCGCCATCGCCAAATTTCCGATATTCAAAAGGTGACATGCAAATGGGGCCATAATTTATGCAAGGCGCAGGGGGGGCCATTTGCATCTATTTATGGCCCCATTTGCATACCATTAGCATGTAGGTGCACCAATCCCCGAGGACTTGCGCCTGGCCGCCCTGCCAGGCAGCAGCCGTCGGGGACCGCGCACCCTGCAGCAGATCCGAGCAGTATCTCTGTGTATACATTCCCCCCACACACACAGATCCGAAGCCCGATCGCGGGCAGAAAGTATCATGACCCCCACACATCTCCCAAAGCCCGATCGCGGGCACAATGCTGTTACACACATTTTCCGATGCCGATCGCGAACGATAAAAATGTATGAACCCCGCCCACATCTCCTGAAGCCCGATCGCGGGCAATAAAAGTAACATGAACCCCCCTGCCCACATCTCCCGAAGCCCGATCGCGGGCAGAACGTATATCAACCCCAGGTGCCCGATCGGCGGGCAGAATGTAAAAGCCCCCACCGAATATCTCCCTGGTGGTCAGTGGACCGTATGCCCGTCGCGGGCAGAATGTCAGTTACAACCCCCAAACATCTCCCTGGTGTCTAGTTGTCCCCCCACCCACCCACCCGAAGCCCCTCACCCCTCCCCGGCGGCGGTGGTGGCAGCATCCACCTGCCTGCCCACCGCCCGCCGACTGACTGTCCGGTAGGGCTTGGCTGTAGCTCTGCACCAATGGCGGCAGCCCTACCGACAGTCAGTTGGTGGCGGGCGGCAGGCGGTGGATGCTGGCCGCCCGGCCGCCAGGGGAGCGGTGAGGGGCTTCGTGGATGGTGGTGGGGCACCAGACACCAGGAGATGTTTGGGGGTTGTAATTTGACATTCTGCCCGCGATCGGGTATTACGGTCCACTGGACCACCAGGGAGATATTCGGGTTGGGGGACTTTACATTCTGCCCGCGATCGGCACTGGGGTTGATACACATTCTGCCTGTGATCGGCTTCGAGATGAGGGGGGTTCAGTTATTTTATTGCCCGCGATCGGGTCGGAGATGTGGGCGGGGTTCATGTTATTTTATTGCCCGCGATCGGGCTTTCGGGAGATGTGGGCTGGGGTTCATGTTACTTTATTGCCCGCGATCGGGCTCGGGAGATGTGGGGGGGTTCATGTTACTTTATTGCCCGCGATCAGGCTTCGGAGATGTGTGGGGGGGTTCATGTTACTTTTATTGCCCGCGATCAGGCTTCGGGAGATGTGGGCGGGGGTTCATGTTACTTTATTGCCCGCGATCGGGCTTCAGGAGATGTGTGGGCGGAGGGGTTCATGTTATTTTATTGCCCGTGATCGGGCTTCAGGAGAGATGTGTGTGTGGGGGGTTCATGTTACTTTATTGCCCGGATCGGGCTTCGGGAGATGTGTGGGGGTTCATATTACTTTATGCCCGCGATCGGGCTTCGAGATGTGGGGGTTTGTTACTTTATGCCCGGATCCGCTGGTGGGGGCACAGAGACCGAGTTGGGGGCCAGCCAGGGGCAGCTGCTGTGTTGCGCTCTGCAATACAGCAGCTCACCTGTGGGTGGCCTCAACTTGATCCTTTTTTTGCTCAAGGTTGTGCAGGCGCAGGTTGGGGTTGCATGCACAACTCTGCACAACCCGACTGAATATCGGGTTGCGCAGTTTATACATGGTTCCTCCCCCTCCTGTTGAGCATGCATTCATTTGCATTGCGCTGTTGCGCAACCTGTTGTCAGTGGCGTAACTGCCTCCTGCTGAATATCGCAGAATGGCGCAATGTAGGACTTGCGCATGCGCAACCCTTTTGAATATCTGGGCCATTGAACCTGATCTAAGAAAAGAAACACTACTGTAAATACTATTTAAACAACTATAGGACACACAATACCTGGACACACAGGTACCTGCCTCCCCTCAAAAAGGAAGCATCATATGGTTCAGTGTTAACACTGCCAGAACAATACTATGCATGTATGTATCTGAGCTATAGGGGTTTCATATCCTTTACCTGGTGTTCAAGAGATCACCTTATTTGGATTCTTGCTTCACCAGACCAGGATCGACCTAACAGACTGGGGTCTAGGATAAGTTTCTCTTGCCAGGATTTCGAAGACTGATGTTCCCTCTCTATCACTTAAAAATGTATTAAATGGTAGCTGCCTTGCTGTGAATTTCTCTTTTTGCAGGCGGAGGTGGGCTGTCAGTCTCTCTATTTCTTTGATCTGCACGCAGCAAGCTAGCCATTGTGACATGTCCGGGATCTGATCAGAAAGTCACTTCCTGGTAGTAGTTTTGGCTGCCACTGCTATTAGTATATTAAACAAGCATTTCTCTCCAGGACTATGAATCCCTATTGGGTGTCTTCCCAGCACCAGTACAGGTTTCAAGGAGTTGCATATGCAGTATAACACTCATTGTCTGGAGAACAACATTCCTGAATCGGTGAATTTTTGGACCGCTCCAGAAAATATGCTCACGTGTACCCACCTGGACACATCCTCTACAATAGGCATCAGCCAGGTGATTACTATAATGTTGGGTTATCACTGGTGTTTTGAAACACCTCGTGATCACCTGCCTCTGGAATGCATGCCAGGTTGGCAAAGCTGTTATCATAATGACTTGTTCCCAGATCTGGTTCCAGACTTTTCAGGAAGTGTAGCTCATAATTCTGCTTCCATTTGAGTTGAATATCTAATATGGGTTGAGAATTACTGACCTTACATACCTGATAGATTATAGAAATTAGTTTTCCCTCAATCTCCCCCCCCCACACTATCCCCACACAGAGTGTTACTAATGGATGCTCGTAGCATCCCGTAATAATGTCTTCCTTGGTTCAGTGGTCAAATAATGTCTCACTTGGAGTTAACAGTAAAAATCTCTCTGGGGCAAGCCAAATTCACCTTGTAATTGTTGGTAGCTTTTCACTATGCTCCCCATCCGAAATTGCCCTACTTTTGCTAGCCCATGTTGCTCCCACCTAGCAAAGACTATATTGGTTCCACCCAGTGTAAAGTCCCTACAGGCCCTAATGCTGTTTAGTTTATTAATTTCATTTTGTATCCCCAGCTTCTTCAGTGTTTTCTTCCAAGTAATAAGAATGTTTTTTACCTAAGGGTTCAGCAAGTTGTTTATTGCCTTTCTCACTAATTTGTTGAACAGTCCTCCAACTTTTCTTGCCCATACTGGCCTGTTCCATTGTCACTCATGCAGGTTCTTGTCCCTGTCCCAGGTGGGTTACTACATACTGGAACTCAGCAGCTTGATAATACGTTTTAAGGTCTGGTACCCCAAGTCCACCCTTTCCCTTTTCCAAAGTCAGTACACTCCATTTCAACCAGGCCTTTTTCCACCCCATACAAACTTGAAAGCAACTTTTATAAAGATTTCCAGAATGATTTTGGCGGGCACATTGGCAGGACTCCAAATAAAAAGAGCAGGCATGGGAGAACATCCATTCTGATTGTTTCCATGTGGCCTCTCAGGGATAATGGTAAAGCTGCCCACCTGTCAGAGCCCTGCCATATTTCTTCTAGCAGTTTGTGGTAGTTTGCTTGAAAAAGTTTACTTACCTAATGGGCAGACTGGATGGGCCTTGCAGTCCTTATCTGCAGTCAACTTCTGTGTTTCTGTTTCTTACGGTGAGGTGATATGCACTCCTGGCCATCTCACTGGTGCCATCTTCGTGGACCTATCTAAGGCCTTCGATACCATTAACCATGCCCTCCTACTGAACACCCTAGCCTACACGGGGTTCTCCAATGATGCCCTAAACTGGTTCGCCAGCTATCTCTCCGATAGAATGCAGTTAGTCAAGGTAGGACCTATCCTGTCCCCCTGCCTCCCTATCCGCTCCGGTGTCCCCCAGGGCTCCATACTCGGCGCCCTCCTCTTCAGCCTTTACTTCAACTCCCTCCCATCATCATGCACTGGAAATATGCTCCTATATGCAGATGATACAGTCCTGTTCACCTCTGACCCTATCCCCCTCAAACTTCACCAAACCATCCAACACTTTTTCTGTGAGATTGAAGACTGGCTCACCACCCAGCATCTTACCATTAACTACAGTAAGACAAAAGTCATGATATTTGCCCACCCCCAGAACCCGCTCAAGAACCTCTGCCCCCAATTTCTCACTGCCAACCAGACCCCACTAGAACTAGTTAGCCAGTTTAAATACCTAGGGATCACCTTAGACCCTGCCCTAAGCTTTCATCAACATATCCTACACCTCTCAACAGCCCTCAGCGCTAGGCTGGGTGTACTATACCATTTCAAACACTGTCTCATGCCTGAAGCCTTAAAACTTACCATAAACTCCTCAGTCCTCTCCCTACTAGACTATGTCATCCTAATCTATAGTGCTGCACCATCCTCTACCCTAGACAGACTTCGTCTCGTGCTTAACAAAGCCTGTCGCCTCATCCTTGGATGTGATCGTCTTACCCACTCCTGCATCCTATACAGCAGAACAAACTGGCTAAACCTTGATAACCAAATTAGGTACCACACCTGCCTTATGATCAAAAAGGCCTTTCTTGGTCTCATCCCTCCTACTCTTAACCAGATCATCCACCCAATACCTCCTGGCAAAACAACTCGTAGCTCGAACAAATGGCTGCTATGGGTCCCCCATGCCTGGACATCCCAATTCCAGCGTACTTTCAGCTACAGAGCCCCCACCTGGTCTAATGCCCTACCTAGTCACATAACAAATGAATCTAGGCTTGGTCCCTATAAATCCAAGCTGAGGACACACCTTCAGGCCACTAACCAATGTGACTGCCCTTAACTCCAGAATGTCCTATCCCTCCTTTCCCCCCAAAAAAACACCCTCTCCTATTTCCCCCCTTACCAACTAACCCTCATGAATCATCTATATGACTATCAGCCTTTACAGAGCCCTCTGTATCTTCTGGCTGTGTTATAGGAATGCAAAGCTAAACTACTGTCAGTCAATTTATGTAACTACCAGTAACTCTTAATATGTTGTAATGTTTTTCTGTAACCTGTATCGTCAAGTCCACTCCATGTGCCTGTATGTATGACGTGGAACCTTTGTAAATGAGTCCCTGACTCAAAGGTCTTTCTGAATATTACAATAAATAAAATAAATTAAAAAAAAGCCCTTGGAGGTCCACTTAAGTCTTGCACAACTTTTAAGATCTGAGGTTACACTACCTCCTATCAGCATGATTTCAGATTTAGATTTGTTTATTTTAAAGCTGGATACCTCTCCATATTCTTGTAAGATAGTCATTACCTTGAGGATTGTTTCTATGAGATTCTGCAGGTAGAGATGGGTATCATCTGCATATAAAGATATGCAGTTGTCTACTTCTCTAACTTGGATACCTTCTATAACCCTACTCTCCCTAAAAGCTTTAGCCAATGGCTCCATGCTAAGAGTGAACAAGAGGGGTGACGGGGGGCAACCCCTATATTGAACATGGAATACAAGAGCATCAATTCAACAACTAGGGGCCATCTGCTGCAAGTGAAAATAACCCATGTATGACCCATAACAAAAAATATTTTTATACACAAAGGGCAGTTAATTTATGGAACAGCCTTCCTGTGGACATTATTATAAGTGGAAACAAGGAAGCCTTTAAAAGTAATTTGGACAGATATATTGCAAATAATAACAACATGCGCTTTTATACTTTATCATAAAGGAGCTGCTTTATGGGCCTTGGCCTTTTCTTGCTTATTAATACAGTAAGTAAGTGACATTCAGTAACCCTGTTGTATACCTCTTTGAATTTGAAAGGGGCAGGATATGGTGCAATTTAGTCAGACCTGTGCTGTAGGATTCGTATATGGTGTCTTAATCCAGAACCAGAATGTGCCTCCCAAATTAAATTTGCCTAGGGTTGCATTGAGGAAGGCCCAGCTGAGGCAATCAAATGCCTTCTCCACGTCTAAGGCCACCACAACCCTCTGGTTCCCCAAGGGATTGATGTGGAGACATGGCATGGTAATAAGATGTTGTCTTATGTTATCATGAAGATGTCTACCTGATGTGAAACTGGATTGATCTGGATGAAACAACTGTGGTATCACTTCTTGGAGGTAGTTTGCAATAACCTTGACACAAATCTTTATATCTTGGTTTGGTAATGATATAGATGGGAACCCCCTACAGATAGAGATGTCATTACCCAGCTTGGGAAGTACTGTGATCAGGGCACCCCCGGAACTACCCAGGATCTCCTCTGAGTCCTGGCATTTGTTACAGACTTGGACTAGCATGGGAGATAATTCAAATTTGGAATTTCTGATAGAATTCATCAATGAAACCGTCAGGACCAGGTGATTTATTATGTTTCTGGTTTTTAATCACCCTCTCCACCTCTATTTGAGAGAAGGGTCTTTCCAAATTTTAGACCTGCTCTGGAGTTAACTTTGTCGTGGTAATTCTGTCTAGGAAACCCTTATCTGCCATACCAATCTAATCTTCCTTCCAATAGAGGTTAGCATAAAAATTCTTAAAGATTTCAGGTATCTTAATTGGCTGTGTTTCTGAAAGGGGTCTCCTGCTCCTCTCCTGATTTTCGGAATTAACCTGTCGGTTACATAGCCTATAAGTGAGGAGGCTCCCTTCCCTATTACCCCAGTCATAGTATTTTTGCAAGATGATTGGATGAATTTTAGTTTATTTTCTGTCTTTGTGTTGAGGAGCTGCTCTAACTCATTCTTTAATTTTTTCAAATCTTCTAGGTATGTTGGGTTTCCATCCCTTTTATGCTTAGCCGCCAGTTCCTTTATCCTTTCTCCTAACATTTTCTGTCCATCCAGGCTAATTTATTTTTGTAGCTAACATATGAGATGGCCTCACACCCTTAGGACTGCTTTTAGGCCATCCCGAAAAAAATTCTGCTTAGAAGCCTTCCCAGAATGCTTGTGTATATAGTTTTTAATGACTTATTTCATTTTGTTAATATAGATCTTAGGTGATACTGATTTTAGCATGATCTGATAAATATATTGGGTAGATTTCCACCTCTTTGACTGTATAGACCCAGACTTTCTGGGTGTATATATAGCCTATACGAGAACAGCTACTTTGGGCGTGGGAGTAGAACATATAGCTCCTGCCTGTGGGGTTTTGATCTCTCCAGGTGTCTATAAACCTGGCTTCTTCTCTCAGAGTTCTAAACAGTTTCAACCCAGCCTTATAGCCTACTCTTGCTCCTTGGGATTTGTTGAGCACTGGGTCTTCAACACAATTCTAGTCTATTCTAATATGACCTGTCCTTCTGGTAAATTAGCCACCCTCCCAAATACTTGCCTAGAAATATCAATAGTGGATAAGGTTAGGCTATAAAGATTAACAAAATGGTGATTTTCTGCCTGCCACCTTACCTGATAGAATGGCCACCCCACCCTCTGCATCAACAAAGGTAGACATTTTCTCAAACGAGTTGCCCTTTATCACCAAGATAGCAATCCCTGCTTTCTTTGTGGACTGATGTGCTGTGGCTACCACCTCCCCACCCAACTGCTACAAAGTTTGCCATGTTCTAATTGGGACAAGTGGGTCTCCTGAAGGAGTCCTATATCACAACTGACACTGGCAAGGTCTCTCAAGATATTAGTTCTCTTGATTGCAGAATTAATGCCCTTCACACTGAAGGATACAATATTAGTGACCCCATGGCAACAATTTAACCCCCACATGGGATTCCAGCTGCTTACTTTGGCAAAAGGTAACCTGGTTGAACCAATCCCAACCCCAGTCATGATCACCCAGTACCATACTTCCCTTTTGCTACTGAACCCACCTGCCCAGATATGTACTTTATGTGATGCCCCTTGTACCAACAACTCCCCACATATAACCATGAACAATAGCAATTCATGAGAACAATTTAACCAACATATAATAAGGTTCAAACACTGTGAAAGACAACATGTGAATAACAGAAAATTTTTGTAAAGATGAATATATACAGTCAGCCAAGAACTGCTTGAATCACTTCCGAGCTCAGAGCTAATGACTCTTATCCCTGTTGACCCCAAGCCAGGGACATTCTACATGCTGCCTAAAATACATAAACCTGGCAATCCGGGGAGACACATAGTCTCTGACAATGGTAACCTGACTGAGGAAACTCAGGATTTGTAGAAAACATTTCAAAACTTCTGGTTATAGAAAGGGACAGTTACATCCAGGACACCACATACTTTCTGTGTAAACTTTCTGGTTATAAGGGCTTACCGCCTAACACCATTTTAGCAACGATGGATGTAACATCCCCCGGGAACATCCCTCTACACTAATTCCATGCATTTCAGCCTGTCTTAAGTACCTATATGAGAAAGTATTAGATCAAAACATCAACCCTGAAGTGGTGAGGAAACTTATTGAATTAATTCTGACACATAACAACTTCAGCTTCAATGATAAACATTATGTTCAAACTGTGGGAACAGCAATAGGCACCTGGATGGTGCCACAGTATACTAATCTCTTTATGGTGAATTTGGAGGAGGACTTTTTAAGGCACTGTACCCACAAACCACTTGTTTATTTCCATTACACTGATAATTTGTATATAATTTGAACAGAGGGCACTGACGCACTTAAGGATTTTCATCAGGAACTTAATAACCTCCACCCTACCATAAAGCTTACCCTGGAATGTTCTGCCACCAGTGTTAATTTTCTAGACACCACTGTCACCATCAAAGATGGAACCTTACATACACATATTTACAGGAAGCCAACAGACAGACAGAGACACACAGGAATAGTAATCACCCAAGCCATGCAAAGAAATCTGTCATGTACGGTCAAGCACTTCAGTATCACCGTATCTGTTCAAATGGGGAAGACAGAGATACGCATTTGGCTATGTTGAAAAACACTTTTGTGGATCATGGACACTCTTCCAGAGAAATAGACAGAGTAGAAGAATGTGCAACACAGGTGCCTACAGAACAACTACTTCAGTATAAGGAAAGGACCACTACCAACAGAATACCCTTAGTAGTCACTTATCACCCTGACCTTGAACTTCTACGTACAATTATTAAGGACCTCCACCCTATACATAGTGAGGATGAGACCCTAAACTGTATTTTTCAAGAACTACCACTACTATCTTTTAAACAACCACTTCATTTATCCAACCTCATTGTTAGGAGTAAACTGGCACCAGAACAGGGTACCATAACACTAAATGTTACACAACCCTGTAATCAACCCAGATGTAGGACTTATGAGCTCATTTCCACTTTGGATTGTACATCACATAATGTTGTTTATTTCATTCAATGCAAGAGATGTCCACAAACAGGGTATGTTGGAGAGACAAGCCAAGATCTCCATACTAGAATCAATGCACACAGACATGCCATTAATATGAAGATGTCTGACAAACCAGTGGGGCAACACTTCTCTCAGGATGACCCCTCAATCTCAGATATGTCAGTAATGGTCTTAAAAGTTTTTTTTTAATTTAGCTTTTTGGTCCACATTGCCTCCTACCACCAACTGGCGAGGGGAACACATATGCCTTTTTTTGCAGATTTTCTCCCCTGACCCCCATCCCCGAGGCCCCAGCACATGGCTGTGCAAGCATGTGGAGGCATGCTATGCACCCTGTGGTGCCAGCTCAGCCCCTTCCACCTCCCGATACTTTGCCATCCCCTCTCTACCTACGCTACCCAACGGACCTCCACCCGGTAGGAGCAGAACTACGGCGGGCACCAACCCACCCTCACCACCCTCAGGAGAGGACAGCTGTCCATGGCATGCTCAATCCTGCTCCACCCTCCTCCACTACACCAGCACCCCAATGACCCGAGGTCATTCCCAAACCCGGGTCGCCAGTGTAGCATGAAGTAAGGCATCCAGCACCTCAGCCCTCTGTGCCACTGGGCTTGCTGTGTCTTAAAAGGTTTTTTAAAAAATACGGAACAGTTATGGACTTTTGAGATTGTTTATTTTACTTCTCAGTATGGTAGCAGATGGCATGAATATTGATTTGAGTTTCATGACACATTACCCTACTTAAACTTACACAGACTTTTACTTTATAGGATGGACATTTAGCAGGATTTCAGTGTGTTGTTGTTTTGTTTTTATTTTCATGAAGTCCTTTTTAACTAGTTATTAATATGCTGATTTCTCACCAAATATACAAGTGTGTGTGTGTGTGCGCTGCTGGGGTTGGGGGAGGTTGGGTGGTCTTGGGTGAGTGTGTGTATGCTGGCAGAGTTTAGTGTGTGTGGGGGGATCATTTTGTGTGTTTTTTTGGGGTGTTGGAGGATTTTTTTGTGGGGAAGGGGCTGTGTGTGTGGGGGAGGGGTTGGGGTTATGCTTACATATTTAGGTAGGCTTATATTCAGGTACATGTCATAATTATGCTAGAGGGTGTTAGGACTCTTGGCTCGCATATATAGTGAATATACACTTCTTTTCCAGTTATCGTTTTCCGGGGGGAGAGAGTTTAATTCCATTGGGGTTTTATACAGATTCCTAAGACTGTTTCTGTTCATATAGTTAATTGATTATACTGTATACTGACTCATCATTGAACTTTGATCATTTTAAGATGCATTAACTCATTTTCTAGGTGGTCCTTGAGAGATTTATTTTTTTCCTTTGGAAATAAAACTGACAATTCATATTATCTTGTAGAAAATATTGTTATAGCACTGTATGTTTTAATGTTTATGGAATGTGTTAACTGGTTGAGTGTATAGTTTAGAAAATATCTCCAGGTAAGTTTAATTCTGTATGAATGTTTTAAACAGTTGTTTATACAAGGTACATTTTTCTTATTCCCCTCGTATTTCCATACATACATGTCTGTTGTACAGTTTTTTAGCATACAATACTATCAAGTTTTAATTTGGGCATTTGTGATATTAATTCTAAAGGTCTTGCTTTTAATTTTTGAATGTATTCTAATAACACACTCATTCATTAATAATTTCAGTTGGAAGCCTGCCTGCATGAGTCTTCAGCTTATCTAATGGGCACCCTTGATAAGATTCTCTGTGAAAGCAAGCTAATGGAATGCTATTCATTCCATTTAAAATTGTGATTTTTTTTTGAAATAGGTACTTTTAACCAATGACAATTATTCCTTAATTTTTTTTGTATGATCTGAGTGTTAATATAATGTGACTCTCTGAGCAATTGTCATAAGTCTCCAAGGAAGAACTTGGTTGGTCCGGAAGCTTAGATATTGTTTTTTTTTTGTAACATCTATGTTGGTCCAATAAAAGGTATCAAACCATTTGCTTCTGATCTGTTCATACAAGGACCAATATGGCAACTAATCAATTTCTGTATGTCATTGCAAGCTCAGATGGACTCTCCCTCCACCTTAGAACCGGGGCACACATCTGTAGTGCCTGTCACATCCAGCTGCCAAACTTCATAACAAGTACACTATCAGCAGCAGTGCACACTCCAAGGGATGTGTGGGATGTTATGGGGAGAGAGTTGATCAAAATGTATCTCCTTAAGTAACCCTCCAGTGTTGCCAGATGAATCATTTAGTGAAGTGTTGATCTTATCAGCTAAGTGGAACAACTATAGAGAGCAGCCCCTCTCTGTTATGGACCCACCCTCTCCAAGATCAACATGAAAAGAAATTTGCCAATCATCAGCAGTCCTCTTCATTCAGTACATTACAGTTTGTAACTGCACTAATAATTATCCGAAGCCTTTAAATAAAAGATGTAACCCTGATAAATCCAAATCTTCCACTGATGCCCCCCACCTCCCCAATCCCCAACTGAGCTACACACAGAAAAAAACACATCTTTAAATTTATGTTTCATCTCATTCCATAGTGGCAGTTAACCATGTCATACTACAAGGCATTAAGACATTCTTTCCCTCCCTCCTAGTAAGCATACTGCGTGCTTATCAGTGCACTGCCACGGTGTCCCTTTTTTAAAGTTTTATAACAATAATCAGCACTCCCTCCCCATTACACATTGAAGTACAATTATTTCTATAGGAACAACCACTTAAGGTGTCTGTAACAAAGTGCTAGGCATCGCTAGCTTTGAATGATGAATCTGCCATGTTATCAGGACTCCAAATCTGTGCAGGGAAAGTACTGTCTACCATGCATTAGAAGGACTTGCAGCAATCTTTAAACTCAGTGCCTCTGATTTGATTTCAGCCAATAAATTAATCGGGTAACAGGGACAGTTTCCTTCATCCATTGCATTATAACATGAGAGGCCACAAGGATAAGCAGAGAGAAAAAGAAGGAATGGAAGGAGAGGGTGGGAGACTTCGGTAGCTAGTAAATCATTTTATGCTGCAGTATCCAACTTGGCTGTAGTAAGTCTAATCAAGAAAATCACAACATGTTTCACTCAAATCAGATGTAGAAATCGGAGGATGGGGGCTAACAGGAAGCTTCTGTCATAAATCTCATAGTCAATAGCAATTCAAGGTTCACAGTGAATTAAATTCAGCTTTGCTACAATCAAAACTTAGAAGGAGCTTTTTGCATTACAAGGAGTACAGTCAAAAAGCAGAACAATGGGATGCACCAGTGCTTTACCAACTAAATCAGTCCCAAACTGACATACAGACACAGAAAGGTGCCACACTGGAAGGAAAACTGTGATGCACAGAAATACAATAACTAGGTGAGTTTATTCAGGACACATACATGGATGCTGATCAATGGCCCCAGCACTTCGACCACGTGGGTCTTCCTCAGGGGGTGTGGACATTCCAAAACCAGAACAAAAGGAAAGAGACTGCCTATTGATGTACATCAGCCAAGAAGCAAGAAAGAAATAAGTGCCCAAGATGGAACTTGGATGAAGGCTACCCAGAACACTGCTCCAGCCACACCACCAATTGTGCCACCAAGGCAACTGGAAACGGATGTTCCCTCTCTCTCTCTCTCTCTGTCTCTCTCTAATGCACAACTTGGTGCAGCACAGATCCTTATATTTTTTAATCACAAGAGTGTGGTGTGCATATTTATGGAACTTTTATAAGCAGAAGACAGAAAGTGCTGCAGAGCTAGAAGGGTCTACAGTGTAAGCAATGCAATAAAAATGGTACACTGGATGGGCCAAGCAGCGCTTATCTGCCATCAGTTTTCTATGTTTCAGTGTTTCTGTAAGTGCCCAAGCTGGGACTTGATCCCACAGAACACCACTCCAGCTGTGCCACCAGATGTGCCACCAAGGTACAATCACCAAGGGGCTGGCAGTATAGCCTAGAGGTCTGAGTAACAAGCTATGAATGAGCTTGGTACATCAAGCAGACAGACCTGAGTTTGATTCCCGTAACTTCTACTTACATACTGTGTGACACTCGTTAGGTCTCTTAACCTCCGCAGTGCTCATGGGTCACCCCTTAAAACAGGCATCTGTGCCTAGTGGGCCTTACCCGGTTACCAAAAGAATAAAATAAAAAGAATAATATAAAATAAAATTGGAAACGGGGATGTCCCAAGGCACCTCACTAATGCATAACTTGGTGCTGCACAGATAATTACATTTTTCAATCACAGGAGTCTGGTGTGGAAATTTATGGAACTCATAGAAACAGTTGCCTTGATGGTGCAGCTGGAGGTGTGGCTGGAACAGTGTTTTGGGTGGCCTGGGTTGAAGTCCCAGCTGAGGCACATATTTATTTCACTCTTCTGTTTGCATGAGCTCCAAATGTACTGTAACTGGTGGATGTTTATTCTGAGAGAGTGAGTGTTTTTTCTGCTGCTAACTCATCCCTCCAATGATCACCTCTTCTCCCCATCAAGGCCCCCAGACAAAAGCCAGCTGAAGCCCGTGGAGCCAGCTATTTGGGAATTATATACGAAAGACTGAAACAATTTGTGGGCACTGGCCAGAGAAACAGGGTTCCCAGCCCACCTGCAAAGATACAAAGAAGCCAGCAATAAGTGCACCAGTATGATTAGAAAAGCCAAATCTGACTAGCAAGGACCAGCAGACCCAGAACCGGAGCAATGACAAAAAATTCTGCAACATCTCTGAGCTCCTTGGTAAGGGAGGTAAATTGTCATCTAAAATGCTCTTGATTGAATGTTGAAAGGTGATTGATCCTATCAAAACTGTCAGTTATTTCAATTCAGCCTTCATTAATCTAAGTTCCATCATTTCTGCTGAGCCTGCCCAGACCCCTGTGGAGCAGCTGGTCCTGAAGCTTCCCAGATACTGGACTCTTAACCAGGTTGTCATAAATTCTATTTTAAGACTGTCAGTCAAGGACACCATGAACTATATCAATAGGGTTCTTGGCAAAAATAGGGTTGAGAGTGACTCACTTGACATGAAATTACTTGCCCTGGTAGTACAGGAATTTTCCCATTCCATCTCTAGGATATTTAAAATCCAGTCTGGTTACACCAGTATTCAAAAGCAGTGACTGCTGTAGTCTAGACAATTATAGGCCAATTTCTATTCTTTTCCCTCTGTCCAAGACCCTAAAGAGAATAGTCTCTGACAAACTAGTCTTGTATCTCAAACAATACAGGATCCAGTGTGTCCAGCAGCATGGATTTCAGAGTCTTAATAGCACCAATACTTCACTGTTGTAAAACACCAACTATGTTCATGAGGTATTTGACAATAGTGACCTTGTTGGAACTACATACAGTATATTGACCCTACAAAAGCCTTCAACCTGGTCAACCATAAGCTCCTACTGAGCAACCCCCTTGGCCTGGGTCTGTCCCAGAATACTGTTGACTGGTTCCACAGTTACTTCACAAATTGTACTCAGCATGTGAAGATTGATGGCTCCTTGTCTGACATTAGGGGAGTATCTATTGGTGTCCCTCAGGGACCCATCTTGGACCCACTTCTATTTGGTCTGCTCATAAGCAAATTACCTGATACCTGTCAGACAGCCAGAATTCTCCTCTATGCTGATGATGCTGTAATTTATATGAAAAATCCTAACTTTGATTGCACCACTACTACTCTCCAAAGCAACTTCAGAACCTTGGAAAGCTGACTCTCCAACAAAAAAATGGTCATAAACTACAAAACAAAATGCCTTGTGGAGACCTTTAAATACATTGGAGTAACTCTGGATAACACCTTATCATCTGCCCACTATGTTAACAATCTGATGGCCATAGACACAGAAGACTAAATGCTCTGTACTGTAACCGGCATAACTTCACTATGGAATCTAGAACACCTTATAGTGGCCAGATCTATCCTGTCACTTACAGATTATGGCCTCTCAATCTACACAGCTGCCTGTGACATGGCACTCAACAGAATAAAGCTGATCTGTAAAAAGGCATGCCACTTTGTACTTGGTGCAGATAATCACATCCATAGTTGCAGCCTCTACATCCTAGCTAACTGCCTACCATTACCCAGAAGAATAAAGCTACAGACCTGTATTCTGGTCAAAAAGGCACTCCTGATCCTATACCCCCAGCCTTAACAAACTGCTTCCACATTGCTTCCAACAGGAAGGCAGTATAGCGCAGTGGTCTAAGGCTCTGAGCTGAAAATCTGGTGACATCCAGCAGACCAGACCTGGGTTTGAATCCCACAGCTTCCACTTGCATACTGTGTGACCCTGAGTAAGTCATTTAACCTCCCTGTGCTCCCAGGTCACTCCTGTAAAAAAGCTTTCAGCTTAGTGTGCTATACCTGGTTAAATAACTAACTAAAAAAAAACCAAACATTACAATGCCAGGAGCATGGCAAGGAATGCCCTAGAGCCTCCCTTCTGGTGCACACAACTGGGCAGGTGGTCATTTGCTGCCATGGCCACAAATTGGTTAAACAAACTGCCTGATACTCTGCGGAATCTCCCCAAGGTCAATCAGTTTGAGAGATCTCTGCAGTCTGTCCTTGCAGTCTGATACAGCCATAACTGTTAACTTTTAAAATCTATTTTTCCTATGTACTTATACTGTGAATATGTTGCATAATGATCTGCATATATTTGTACATTCTGTATGTACTACTGCCTTGTATGTGTGTTTGATTTGATTATATTCCTCTGGCATTGCTTATAGTACTTGTATTGTCTTATTTTGTGACTGTACAACTGATGTGAAACCTTTGTAAATGTGCAATTGGGCTCAAAGGTACTCTCCAAAGATTTCAATAAATAAATACAAAAAAAATGTATTGCATTTTGTTAACCTCCTGGGCCCGCTGAGACTAAAAGTACATTTTTCAATGACAACTAGGAATAAATAACACGAGTCAGGCAGTATACAAACTGCACAAGAAGTAGAGTGACCAATACAGAAATTAATTTAAACTTTAAACATACATTTTCTAAACCAATTTATACACTTCGGGGTGGACAGCAGTAACACTTCTGGGGTAGTGATATAGCCCAGTACCGCCATTCCTGTTGTGCATATTGATTAAATTACAGCATTTCATGTTTAATAGAAGTAAAAAAGTACAGGAACACCCATACTACAATGGCATTTTTGACCCTCCACCAATGTTACCACACTGCCCAAACTCATAGAATGTGGCTGCCCCAGTGCCAGAGATCATCACATTTTTGCATAATTTGCTTTATGCTGCACTCTGGCTGCTTCCCATCCACACACAGCTTCAGGAAAATTGCAGCCCAGATTTTTCCCTTTGCATGGAAGCAAATTCTGTTCTTCCTGGAGAGATCAAAAGAATTTCTGGTCACCTGACTGGTCTCCTCCAGTGAAAACAGTGATGACAGTACTCTGGTTTGGCTGGTGGTGGAGGTAGCACTTCTATCACTTGCCATGATAGCTGCCGTTATAAGTTCAAGTTGCTACACATTTTAAAACATTCTCCTTTCCTGTACTGTAAAAACTGCATGGTGATGTGATGGGATCATGGAATGCAATCCCACAAAAAACAATATCAACTCTGCCATGTACCTTGAACACTGTTTAAGAACAATGGAATAGTATTATGGTGAAATAAAAGAGTCATCAACAGTACATGATGGAATACAATTCTGTGGAACTCAATGCAGAAATGCTGTATGACTAAGTCAACATCGGGCACTCAAGACAACTTTATGGACCCAAGGTAGATGTGTCCAATCTATTAGGAGTCAAAAGGGTGCATTTTAAGTTCAGTTCACCCACTTGATTCCATGGTAGTTATACATAATAGTCACTGAATAATTTTCCATGTTCTTCAGAATGAAACTGAATGAACAGTGAAATTCTAATTTTGGCAGAATGTCACATTCCACACAGCACTAATAATGTATGTGAAATGAATGTCGTATTGTCTTCATTGCAATTAATGTGTATTTTATACATAATAGTCAAACAGTAAAGCCTTTACTGCTACTACTACTTTAATTTAGATATGCCAAGTTTTTGCCATCTAAAATATGGCTTCTTCAGGGGACATTGCAACTTAATTAACATACAGATAAAATCAGATTTATTGACATCAATTGAAAAAAGTCATAACAATAAAGGCAAACAACTGTGGGCCCAAACCACTGTTCACAATTCTTCAGATTGCTTATACATAATAACATAGACTTTGTCAGCAGGAAAGGGCCACTTGGCCCACCCAGTCTGCTTAGATGGTCCCTGCTTAGTCTGTCTCAACAGACCCTAACTGGTATCCAGTGACCCTCCCTCCTCCAAGCTCATTTCTGAATATCCCCCTATGTTTATTCCATGCATGCTTGAAGCCCCCTATTGTTTTTGCCTCTGCCACTTTAGCTGGCTGTCTATTCCAGGTGTCCACTGTTCTATCAGTGGAGTAGTACTTCCTCAGATTGTACCAAGCAGCACAAGAAATTGTACTCCACTGGAATGAATAACCGCTCAAACAATAACATTGCAAAAAGGCTCATGGTTTATTCAGCAATCTCAGTTAGAAGAGTGTGGCACAAAACTCTGGTGTTTCAGGTCTGTCACATGACCCTTCCTTGGAAGTGTGGAGCACAGGTACATAAAGCCTTTTAAGGCACCTTCTTAAAGACAAAGTAGATAAATTCATCAAAGTTACCTAATGCTCACATTTTCTAAATACCATTATGTGAAAAAAAAAAATGAAGTGTGAGTCCCGTACATAACACATATTAAAATCATTGCCAAAGACATAAAGAAGTCACAATTCATTTCACAATTATGTATAAATTTAAACATAATTAACATCTATTAAAAAAATTGGGGAGACAGAAAAAAAGGTGACGGTAAATGTAAAAACAAAGAGATAGTTGGAGTGTAGTTTATTATGTTTAGTATGGAATGCAAACTGCATCTGACAATTATTTAATGGGCAAAAAGGACCACATTTTGTTGTAGTAAAGATGTTAGTGATAGGCTGATGGAATTATTACCTTTCATTCAAGACATAAACTCACTGGAGAGTGGGGAAAGTATTAACAATTTCTAAAACTAGCAAAAGTGTCCCAGCAGTTAGTCGGCAAGTGCTGTGCTGCACCAAAATGTGCTGCATCTGTATCGATAATATAATTTTTTCCCATATAAGCAATGGGGGGCAAAACACAGTGCCATAGATCAAGCAGGGTCTGTAGCAAAAATTAAGATAATAAAAATGGGCACATATGGTTTCTGCACTTTCCCAGGATGTCAATGGGAAACTATTCTTATATGTTCTTGCTGCCACCCGAGGCTTGTGAACAGTCCAAACCACTGGGTGGGGTGGGGGTGGGGGGTACAATCCTATAAAGAAATAGCTGTGACTTTTAAATGTTGTTATAGTTCTATGACTTTTATTATTTATTTACCTTAGGTACTATTCCTCAACATTTCGCCAAATAATAACAGGCTTCTTCAGGAGAAACTGCCTTTTCCCTGGCAATAAACATAAAAAATGAAATCAACAACTGCCCATATATACTGTGTTATGCATATGTGCACATTTTTACAGCTTACTTTGGCTTTAAAACAACTTGATGACATTTTTCAATATAATACATTTTTTGTTTGCAGAATAATCCAATCTGTTGAAAACGTTTGTAAGTAGAGTTAAAAACAATATGTGCTCTTTTCACCACACATGCTCCACCAATGCTGGAATTACTTCAGTGTCCAGTAAGAGTTATTTTACCTCAATACCCAAATGTTATTAGTGTTGTTTGTTCAGTGTTTTCTTTTGTTTTGCTGTCCTTGTGACATGCACTGATCAAATATCAAAAAATGGAATTGTTTTTCCAAGCTAAAACTTTGTCAAATGTGCTAAAAAGCATCCTTTAATATTCAATGAGTGTGCAAGATTAAACATTTTAAGCTATCAGCAAATCAGATACTGCTAATATATGTAACCTCGGTCATTCCATTTTCTCCTTCTGAGTGGCATCACAAGAGCGACGCATGTTTGTTTTAAATTTTGACATTGCATGGCTCTCAAATTATTCCTTACTTTATGATGAACAAAATGTTTTTGACCATATAAAAATGTTATGACCAGCTCTAGAATAAAACTCCTCCTTTAAAGAGTTAGCATGAATTATCTCATTAAATTAATACTACTATTCCTATCTATGCATTTTAGCTTAAGTCAGCGTAGTTAAAATTCTGAATGCAACAGTGCTGTTTATTAAGCAAGCTACTGCTAAGCTGCTTCAAAAATTCAATTCTAAGCTATACAATGAGCACTGTTAAATATGATGTCAGCCATGATGAAGCATGGTAACTTGCAATTATGACAGGTCACAAAATCCTGCATGAAAAAAGGGCTTAATTGGCATTGATATATAATGGCTTCTGCAGTAAACTGCAGTATTCTGTGATATTCTGCAGCATTTCTGCACTTCATCCTGGCTGATACATCTGTACATCATTTAAATCCTTGTAGCACCAACTTGCCAACAGTATTTATTTCATGAGAATCAGCATGCTGAAACATTGTTCTTATCTGATCTAAGTTCTAAGTATGTATGGACAGAAAGAATGTGTTGCACATTACAATCAGTTTAAATCCACTGCCATGGCCCCACATTGATAATGCCACAGCAAGTAATGTCTCTTCTACATGTGTGGTGCTGTGTCCAGTTCCATGGTTGCTAAGTAACCTATCACAAACAATTGTGAAAAAATTGCTATGTTTGGTGCCGTGGCAGTGGATTAGTTACATTAAACCAGCCATGGGACTCAGTGATGTGAAAAGACCATTACAAATTTATATTGTGTCTGAGAAATGCTTAATCAAAATATGCACAGTATAAAAGCAGCCTGTCTGTTTTGTCTGTCTGCCTTTAAACAAGTCTTTATATGTAGGAGAGTCAATCTGCATCCACATTAGTGAATTTTTTATTGCTGATATTTTTATGCTTTATATCAACCAGTTCAAAAACCCTTTTCTGTTTTTAAACAATTTCATTAAGAAGTTCAAAAATATACAATGAACAATTTACAATTATACAAAAAACCTTCATGCAAAATAAGGAACAAGTGATTAGGCTTTAGTACTAGGGAGTTATCAGAACCAAATATTTCTTCAAAATTTCAAAAATGTATATTAATTGGTCAAAACCAGTGCCCCAGACAGTAATACCCACATGGTCTATTTGAACTTGTTTTACAGAGGGTATTTCTCACAAAATTAGAGAAAACATGCCATGGGCAGACTGGGTAAACCCAGTGGCCCTCATCTGCCATTAGTTTCTATGTTTTTTTCTAAGTAAGAACTGCATATAAAGCAAGCCTATACAAAGGAAAGGGGGGGTAAGCAGAGGCACAGGAAGAGGTATTAAAAGAGGGTAATCAGTAGGCAGAGATAAAGGGGCTACTAATTATAAATTAAAGCCATAATGTGTATATAAGATGAACACAAAAAGGGAGGAGAGGGGTTCACATATTTTCAATTACAATACTTCAAAATTCCAAAATTCCTATGATATCATGCTACATATTAACAGCATGAACCACAGGCACACATGTTTATAAGGTAACACTGGAAGCAAAACCTAGCTTCCAATTAAAGCCTGGTAATGTCTGAGAATCTGTCTTGCATTACAAATTCATTCCTGAAAAAATTTAAACATACAAAAATGAGTACATTATTTAATCACCAGAATTATTTACATTGCATAGAGAACAATAACTGTATTCTCATAGGACAGGAATGATATCTACAGTTTCACTTACTCCCAGTAGTAACAGTGAAGTTACAGTAATGAAGAAAGCAATGTTGCCTCCTCTTAGAAGATGCTTAACTTGGTCACCACCTTTTGGATGCATAGGCTGTCCTTCAATGCCCATGAATGTAAGCCCCTCTGGAATCATATCATGTTGTGATGCAAAGTGTATCCATATGGGTATGTTAGGTTATTCCACTGTGATGGAGCATAAATGCTTCTGTATACATATTTTCAATGGACACAGTGTACACCCAATGTAAATCTTGGGGCATGGACATTGAATAGTACACACAAAAAATCAGGGTCACAATTTACAAACTATTCTACATTATAAGTGCCTATTGGGTGGTCAAATGATTTCCCTATTATGCAGTATTTGCAAACACTGCATCTGCAGTAATAGCAGTTACCAAAAGAGAGGGGTAGCAATCAAGTGGTATGTACTTGTGCACCTGTGTACAATGAATTCATCACCTTATCTGCAACATTTGGGCCTCTTTGATAGGTTATCCTTTGTCTATCCCCCTACTGCTTCAAACAAGCATGTATCCTCTCTGAGAATGTGCCAATGTCTATTAAAAATTTTGCAATTTGTGGAGACAGGATTATATTCTGTCACCATTGTTACTTCATCAGCTGTGTCATTCTGTGCTGAATTCCTGGGTCTTAAAAGTATGTCTTGATTAAGGTTTTGTATCTTTTCCCTAGAACTGTCTAGGGTATGCTTATTATACCCATGTGCAAGAAATTTATTGAATAATGTTGCAACTTGTTTATCGTAGTTGTGCAAATCTGAACAATTCAACCTAATCCTAACAAATTGTCCTTGGAGACAGCTTGGATGGTATGTACACGGTGTGAACTCTGGGTCAATAAAAGTGTGTTGCCACTTGATGGTTTATAATGAGTACATGTACTGTATGTATTTTCCCTCCCATATCTATTTGTATCAGTAGAGCAAATAAAAAAAAAAGACTTCTGTTTTGTTAATATTTGCAGGGAACTCCAAGTTCTAGGTGTTTTCTGGATCTGTGCATGCTTGCACTTACTAACATCTCCCCTAAACTTCACCCCTGCCAGCTTCATTGCATGCTTTCTGGTGCTGATGCACTTCTTCATTTGAAACAGATTCCCTTCCTGCATCCTGTTCAACCTTATCAGGTACTTGTGGGTCTCTATCATGTCTCCTTCCATTCTCCTGCCTTCCAGGGTGTACATGTTGAGATCCCTCAGTCTCTCCTCAGAGGGCTTTTGGTGCAGCCTCTGCACTATTTTAATTGCCCTCCTCTGGGCTACCTCTACTCTGGTTGTGTCCTTTCTAAGATGTGGACCCCAGAACTGGACACATTACTCCAGGCAGGGTCTTGCCAGTGAGTGATATAGTGACATCACCACCCCCCTCTTCCTGCTGGAGATACCTCTTCCTGTGCATCCCAGCATCCCACTGGACCTACCCAATGCTTTGTCACACAGCTCTGCCACTTTGAAGTGATCAGATATACCCCAAAGTTCCTTTCCTGCTTAGTGACTGACAATGCCTCCCCCAGTACTATACTCAATGCTTGGATTCCTAAGCCCTAGGTGCATGATTTTGCACTTTTTGGCATTGAACCCCAGCTGTCATGCTCTTGACCACTCCTTGTGTTTTCCAAGATCCCTACTAATTTTTTCCACCCCTTTCTTATTGTCCACCCTATTACAGATTTTGGTATCATCTGCAAAAAGGATACCTTCCTTTCTAGTGCATCTACAATGTCATTTATGAAGACATTGAAAACAGCTGGTCCCAGTACTGAGCTATGTACCACCCTGCTGGTGGTCACTCTCCCATCATTAGAGTGAGTGTCATTAACCACCACCTTCTGTTGCCTATCCATTAACCAGTTTCTAACGCAGTTCACCACTTTGGATCTGATCCCTAGGCTGCTCAGTTTCTTAATCAGTCTCCTGGTTGCACTGGTGGGTAAACCTGTTATTCACAGATGGATGGCACAGACTGTGAATAGGGGTTGGTAGGGGCAGTGCTAACTCAGACAAAGCACCAGGAAACCCAGTAGTGCTGCCCCTATAGCCAGCATGGAGAATGGGCAAGCAACAATAGTACACAGGTGCTCAGCCCTTATTCACTAATGTAGCCATGCAAATGAGTCCATTGGGCACACAAGGCATTACTGGCCATTAGCATGCCCATTATGGGCCAATTTGTATGGCCCGCAGGTGTCTAAGCATGCCTCCCACAAAGCCCATGCCCCACAAAGCTGCATTCCTACTCCCTGGTAGTCTGGTGGTCCCTCCCCCTCCCTGATTGCCCACCCAATATTAATAAACATTTTCCAGAATATAGTGTCCCTCCCAGGTCCCTGATCTCTCACCCCATATGTATAAATTACTTTTCTGTAATGTATTGTCCCTCCCCAGTCCCCAGTTTCCCACCCCATATGTAGTAATTACTTTTCTGTAATGTAGTGTCCCTCCCTGGTCCCCGATCTCCTATCCCATATGTATAAATTACTTTATCATAATGTAGTGTCCCTCTGTGGTTCCTGATCATCCACCCAACATGTAGAATCAATATTTTCCATAGTGTAGTGGCCCTCCCCCTATCCTGATCACCCTCCCAACATGTAGAATACAGATTTTCTGTAATGTAGTAGTCCCTCCCCAGTCACCGATCACCATCCTCAAACATTGCATATCCCATTCCTAGGTATTCTAGTGGCTCCCACCTCCCTACCCTCTCAGGTAATCACCCACCACCCCACTTCCCCCAGCATGACCCACAGTTGGTGTGCAGCACAGCCCTCCTCTCACCTGCATGGCTGCCCATTGAATGAGCTATGAAGGAGCTCCTTTATAGCTCAGTCACTGGGCAGCTGTGGAGGTGAGAGGAGGGCTGGTCTGCTCACCAACCACAAGTCATGCTGGGGAGGAGTGGGTGGTGGGTGATTACCTGAGAGGGTGGGGGCTAATGGACTACCAGGGAATGGAATAGAATGTGTGATGTTTGGGGATGACGATTGGTGACCAGGTAGGGGGGAAGGACCACTACACTATGGAAAATATGTATTCTACATGTCAGGTGGGCAACAGGAAACTGGGAAGGGACACTACATTATGGAAAAGTAATTTTTACATATGGGGTGGGAGATTGGGGACCGTGGAGGGAGACAACATTACAGAAAATTACTTTGCACACATCAGGTGGGAGACCAGAGAGGAGGTAGAGGACTGCAGTACCTCCGCCAACCACTAGGGTTGTGCAGATTACCACCAGGTTTTTGTTGCAGTAATTTATTTATTTATTTAACAGACTTTAGGATTACAACCTTTAAGTCAGGGACTCATTTACAAATGCTCTGTGTCAGAAAAAACAAATACAAACACTTAATACATATAGACATAGAACAGCAGCTAAAGGTTACAGTTTTTTCAGTTATACAATATTGCAGAATCAAGATCAGCTGTACATTGCATTGATCATGTTACTGAGAGCTGTATTATACAGTTTTCAAGAGAACAATAAGTTTGCTGATAGAGGGCAGGAGTAATAGGTTTGATATTTACAGCTAAGTAGAGAATTAGACAGATATCTTGTGAGTGCAGCCAAAGGAGGCATTGTTAATAGGTAATGTTTGGTAGCCCTATTGCTAGGAGCTCAGTGGCTGGTGCTCCATGCAAGGTCCTTCACAAAGGTCCTTGCATGGAGCAAAACCTTAATGAATGGCATTGCGGGGATATAAAAGTTCCCACCCCTCATTTGCACTGCAGCCCCCTCACTACTTTACCAAGGCTCAAACCCAGTTTGCAGGGGCAAACTGGTTATGAGTATCAGCTCTTGCTAAAACCCAGTTTATGCCCAGACAAAGTTTTGTGAATCTGGCCCCTTGTGTTTAACTTCTTGACGAAACTAGTTGTCACAAACTATATCATTTCCCAGAAGGTGTTAACAACTGCTCATAGTTCAAACCAAGCAGTTTAAAGTAGTGCTGCACCTTTACATCTTATAAATTTACTTTGTTTCCTTGTCAACAGACAACTCTTTTGTGCAGCTGTTGGGGATATATGTGTTTGCTTTAGTTTATTTTCACTGTTCATACTAGTTATCTGTAACTACTCTGGGAGTCTCCATTTTCTTGTCACTGAAATCTCATTGTCCCTGAGAACGCATTAGCATATAAGAACATGATGTATCAGCACCCTTTAGACTCCAAAGTATGTTTATCTGCTTCGTTTGAGTTCTACAAAATAAGTTGCAGCAAAGTGTGAAATATCACATCTTACTTCATTTAGCTTTGCAAACTGTCTTAGTTGCAATACAGGGTTTTTTTCTTTAAACTGTGTTCAATGTGTTTGTTTCCAGAGAGTTTTTATCAGATTATGTATACTTTCAGCATGGTATAAATGGGTGCTGTGATCTCACGTTCTCATATGCTAATGCAGTTCTAAGGGACAATGAACATTAACAACCATAAAATAGAGACCCTCAAGATAGTTACAGCAGAAACTGTGAAAACAACTAAAGCACATTCATGTATATCCTCAACAGCTACAGGAAAATAGTTGTCTATTGGCAAAGAAACAGATAAAATGTACAAGATACTTTGTGGAATAGTAGTACTGCTTTAAAGTTTCAACATTTTAGCTCAGAAAAACATGTATTAAATACTACAGTGTGCTCAGAATTGCAACATACTGTACATCTCAATCATTGGTGTTAGTTTATATAATATTGCATTAAAATAAGTTTCTGTATTGTCACTAGAGCTGTGCAGAATATAAAATTATGCACACAAAATGCCCATGGAATTACCATTCTGATTCTGTGGAATATGATGGAATTTGCAAGAACATTCTGCAGAATTTTGCCAAATTTTAAATTTCAGCTATTTCACACTAATTTTAACAGTACACATCCAACTGATGCCAAATTTGGTATGCAGATGTTTAGTACCGACTAACGTGAGTGTACCAAATTTCAGAATCATAGGTTGAAAGGGGTAAAGTTATGGGTAGCCAAATGTAGTCAAAATAAAATGTTCAGTTATTTTTATCTAATTTTAGAATTTCATAAACAAGTTTCTCCACAGTTTCAGGATTTAGAGAAACAACCAACCATGTTTTAAGTCTCAAGCTTCAAAGGAGGTTGAGTTATAGGTTGCTAAACATTTTGCCAAACTTTAGATTTCTGTTAGTATAATTTTGGTAGTACTCATTGAAATGTTATAACATTTTATAGGTATATAGGTTATATCATTACATTTAAATATGTACATAGTTTCAGATTTCTAGCTTCAAATGGGACCATGTTATAGCCTGCAAAATATGTTACCAACATTTAAATTTCAGTTATTTCCCTCTAATTTTAAACAACTTATCAAAATTTATCATGATTTGAAACTTTTAAACTATTATACCATGTGGTCATGTCTAACAAAGTTCATATGTACAGCTTTAAATGGGACTGAATTCAAAGTAGTCAAACTTTCACAACATTTTAAAATTAAATTTTGCAAGAATACAAATTGCAAATGTATAAATTCCTGAAACTTTAAAACTAGAGAATGCAATGCCATTAAATTTGGCAGGTTCTTAGACATTACAAGGAGACTGTGTATGTCAATTTTATTAATTGCTTGCTGCCAGAAACTGTAAAATAACATGTGATTTAAAGTCAGATTCAATGAGTCTTTGTGAAAAGTGTGGAATTTCTTGAAAATTCTATAAAATTGGAATTTGCTAATTTCACTCAGCCTGATCTAGGGAATTCAAATTCAAGGATATGGGTATGAGAGGCAGGTAGTTCAGGGGGTCACCAGGTTTAGGAGTTAGATGCACAGTTTCACCAAGTGGACCTGTGCATATAAAGCCCCTCTGTGGCTCAATGAGTGCCTGGAAGTCTCACAAGGAACTACAAGCTTGCTAGCCTTTAAGCTTGAACTTGAAAAACAGCTCCTCTCCAGGAATGCTTGTGATTGTCCTAGTGGCATCTAAGATGGCTCTTGCCCCATGAACACTCCTCAAAGATGTTACTGCACTTGCCTACGTCATCCAACCCTCAGTTTTTCACTATAAGCAGCCTATTGTTCACCCCTCAGCTTCACCTCCCCTGCACACAACCACAGTCCTCCCACCTCCTTACCTATTCTCGTAGACCACATCTCATACCTTCCAGACCCCTTTCTCACCCTCCCCCCCCTTAACTTCTTGTAATCAACCATCACTTTTGGCCCACTCCCCCTTCTGTTGTCATCTACCCTCAGGCTTTCTTCAACCTTCCTTACTGTTTCCACATCCCAACCCCCATGTTTCTGTTCTAATAAAGTCTTTCTATCAGACTGCTAACCTTTCCCCTCACCTTTACCCTTCCTGTCCTCACAGACCACACCTCATACCCTCTTCTCTCCCTCCCATCCCCCCTAACATCTTGTAATCACCCATCACCATTGGTCTCCCTACCCCTTTCTGTTGCCACCTACCCTCATGCTTTCTCCAACCTTTCCCATTTTCTTTTTTGACAAAGTTTTATACCAGACTGCTAACCATTCCTCTCATCTTTACCTCTATCCTCCCACCTGCCCCTGGTTCTCCCTTGAACCTGTCTACTCTCCTTACTGTTAAGGATCAATTGTCTTCTTAACTATCTCCCTTTGTAAATTGTTACTTCTGCACCTCAGTGAACTGTTTGTTTATCATGTGCTGTATATTATGTATTTTCAACTATTCATTTTTATTCTATGGTGTGGAACCTTTGTAAAAGAGCTTCTGCTCAAAGGTTGTTTCTGAATAATTAAATAAATAAAAGCAAAATAATTGAAATGAACAGCTGAGCTGGGTAACACAACAGTGGTAGATCTCCAGTTTGAGCAAGAAAGCACAGTTTCAACAATTCCAACCTGAATACAGGATATATAAGGATCACACCCAGTTAACTGATGATCCAGGGAGCCTGACATACATGAAAGTCTGGGACTTAGAGATACTCAAAAGGGGAGGCACTAGAGAGCCATCTTCCAGGTTGGAAATTCTCTTTTATAGCACTCCACCTTTTGGTGCTTAATATGCTTTTAAAACAGTTCAATTGGCATATTTCTTACTTTTACTTACCAGAACCTGATTCTGCTTGACTTTTGGAATTGATTGATACCTTATTTGACTATGGGATGACAGAAAGCTCAACATCCAGGGTCTGTAAAAATCTAACAGCAACTGGGTACCAGCAAGGCTGTGGGAGCTACAGGTGGTACTGGAGATGGCACCCAATAGACAGCGGAACCCCAGTTGAAATCAATGACAGAGTCTATGAAGGCCATGGACTCTAAAATAGAGAAATCCCTCCAAAGGTTGAAGAAACATGATGTGGCAATCCAGAAACTGTCTGGGACAGTGGCAGAGTCAGAGAAAAGAAATGTATCCACTCTAGCAAGTGTTACCATGTTAGCCAAAGAAAACTCACATCTTAGGAGTTGTACGGAAGCTATAGAAAATGAAATATGTTCTGGAAATATTAGGCTTGTTGGAGTCCCTGAAGAGGTTGAGGGGACATTGCTGCTGCAATACTTGATGGACTGGTTTTGCAATGTACTCACCTTGCCAGAAGGATTTGGATGGTCATTACTGACCAAGGCTTACAGGGTCAACCCTAGGGTCTGTCTGACCTCCCCTAACCAACCATGCACCATTTTAGTGAGATCCTTGGTATCAGAAATCAGGGATGCCATCATCAGTGCTGCATGGGCAGTGCAACCCCCGATCAGACTAGAGTAAGGAGTGAAGAGAAAGGGGTTTGATGCAGTTTGACAGAGGTTGAGAGCATGGGGTATTATGTATTCATTTCTTCTACCAGCCCATCTTCAAGTGGTCTATAGTGGAAAGATGTGATAGTTCAACAATCCTCAAGATGTTGGCTGCTGGGCAGAAAAGATAGAGCAGGAGCTTGAGAGGTGCAGAGACAGTCCAACTCATCAAGATTTGGCCTCTGACTCTGAAGATTGACCAACAGGTGAATTAAGTCTGATGTGTCAGTTTCAGTTAATTGACTGGATTAATGTGCAGCTGTTTTACTACATTCTGATCTTTCTTACTGGTGTAAGGGAGATGATTGATCAACAACAGTGTTTTGGGGTATATTGCAGAAATCATTGAGACTTCAAGGTTAAATATGTTTTTCTTCTATTTTTGGAAGCCCATGGCTTGCTTTGAATGCAGGGATTCCACTATTTTGGAAGTTCCCAGATGACCTACTCCACAGTATAGAGTTGCCATATTTCTAGCCCATTTATGTTTACTGTTAATTACAACATATCGATACAGCCTCATGTAAGGGCAAACTGTTAGTAGGTATAGTACTGCTTAAGGGGAAAATACATAAACAGTGTGTGTGTATATATATATATATATATATATATATATATATATATATATACACCTCACCTAATTCTGTTTCAGTAATATTTAATACAGGTTTTCTAAACTGTTAAATGGTTACGGGTTTAGGGTATCAGTGAACGTTAGAAGGCACCTGGGGATATGACGTTGTTTTGTAAGGGAGTTAGTCTTTGCATATGTTTTTTCTCCCTACTGTTTGAACAGGTTAAACAGCAATCAGAAGATTGCATATCTCTCCTTTTGTTAATTCTACCTAAAGGACAGACATATCACCTTTGAAGAGGCTTGCAACTTACATGAAACTTTTGGGACTTTAAGAAAAACACATTATCTGGAATCCCCCATCTCCTTTTGTAAAAGCTTACAAAGCATGTGTTTTTACTACATATCACACTTTACTATATAGTAGTTTTTATTGCCAAATATTGTACCAAATCCTTGTATGAGCAATGCAATTGTTAATTGTCGGATTACATAGAACATTAATAAAAGAAAGTTTTAAAAAAAGAAATACTCAAAAAGATATAGCGGAGGGAAGACAATATCTGGGGCACCAGGAAGGAAGAATTCTGGCTATTCCAACAGGATAGGTTGATAGGAAAAGTAGTATGTGACTCTCATTTTAAGGGATTTTGTCACTGTAAAGAACAAAGAGGATATACATGGGTTTAGTAGTTCTACTAAATCAATACCTGTTTTTGGTATTGTTGTCTTACAATGTCCCTGTGTTCTGGTCACTTTATATTAACTCTTCATTACTATTTGCCTGATGAAATCTGATGCTTGTAAAGTCCCTGTTGTGCTAATTCTATGTAATGTAATCCTCCACTTGTATTTGCCTGATGTTCATGTATGAACCTTATAATGTACCTTGTAATCTCCCGGGTCACACCTGAAAATAGGCACTTGGCTGTCTAGTGTGCTTATCTGGTAAACAAAAGCAAATAAATAAAATAAATAAATCTGGCTACGCTAAGAGAGAAATGGGGGAGGGGGGATAGTCACCCAGAGAGGAACATACAGCAGGACTGCAAAAATATCAGCCAGCTTATCAAATGAAGTGATACATCCATTGTGAATGCTAAATTCCACAAAAAGAATTCTGGATGCTTCATCTATATGCTACCATAAATATTTGAGAAAATGTTACCAATATTGTTTCACTCAAAACTGTTATACCAATTTATCCAGTTGTGTTAGACACCAGGGTACACTGATATTGAATATACATTGTCAAATGTTAAGTATAAGCCTGCAAGAGGAGAGAAATTATAAACATCCACATTTTTGAGAGTTTCCACAAAATTTTGCAACTATTTACATAGTATCATTTTGAACCTATGTACCTTAAAAATCTATAATCCAATTCTCTCCATATTTAGATGATTCTATAATCATTATGAAATATGGTATTCATGCAAATTTACACATGTCTAGCTCCAAAGGTGTCTGAAATATATACAGATACAATTGTTCATGAAATTTCCTGCAAAAATTAAAATGACAGACTTTGAGCACACATAATTTTGAAATAGTCCACCCTGATGTCATGCAGTTTGGCACATTTTTAGAACACCTATCAACAAGTAATCATGCTAAATGTAAGATATCTGGCCTGATAGATTGCTGAGGTATATGCGGATAACAATTTGAGGTATATGCAAATAACAATTTTCATGAAAGCTCCCGCACAAAAATAAAATAACAGACTTTGAGCACCTATAATTATGAGACAATCCATTCTAATGTCATGAAATTTGAAAGATTCTTAAAGCACCTACAATCAAGTAATCATGCCATATTTAAGATCTCTGGCACAATGGATGGCTGAGGTATATACAGATAAAGAGTTTCATGACATTTCCCACACAAAATTAAATGTCAGACTTTGAACACCTAATAAAATTCTTCGATTGGGTGACCTAGGTAATAGACCAAGAGGACACAGTGTACATGGCCTATCTGGACTTCAGCAAGGCCTTTGACACCATCCCACACAAAAGATTTGTCAACAAGTTGGGAAGCACAGGAGTGGGGGACAAGATAACTAGATAGGTGGAAAACTGGCTAGCAGACAGGACCCAGTAGGTGGTAATTAATGGGGTGCACTCTAGGACAGGGTGGGTGACAAGCAGGGTGCCATAGGGATCAGTGTTGGGACTGCTCCTCTTCAGTATCTACTGTACATATGCAACATAACAAACGGACTGGAGGGACAGGTGGCAGTCTTTGCAGATGATATGAAAATCTGCAATAGGGAAGACACTGAAGGAGGGGTGGAAGACATGAGATGGGACCTGAGGGCACTGAAGGAGTGGGCGAAGACTAGGCAGCAAAATCTCAACATTAAGAAGTGCGCTGTCTTTCACCTGGGACACAGGAACCTGAGACAGGTTACAAAATGAGGGGGAAGGAGATCAGTACATCAGAGCACTAGAAGGACCTAGGTACAGTAGACACAAGTGACTGTAAGGTGGGGAAACAACGTGCCTGAATGGTAGGAAAGGCATATGGGATGCTGGCAAGTATAGGCAGAGGAATCATCAGCAGGAGAGGAGAAGCCCTGGTGCCCCTGTACCAGGCTATGGTGAGACCGCACCTGGAATATGGAGTGCAGTTCTGGAGGCCTTACTTGCACAAGGACATAGATCTGATCAAAAGGGTTCAGCAAACAGTGACCAAGATGGTGCAAGGAATGGAAGGCAAAACATATGAGCAGAGATGCCAAGAGCTGGGGCTGTACACACTAGAGACCAGAAGAGAGAGAGAAAGAGAGAGAGAGAGAGAGAGAGAGGGGGCTTGATAGAGACCTTCGGATATTTTAAAGGGATAAATAAGCTGGGCTGGGGAGTTTATTCCAAATGAAAAAGGACACCACAACAAGGGAACATGGCCTGAGACTACAGGGAGAACACTTCAGAGGGAATGTGAGAAGGCAGTTCTTTACAGAGAGGGTGGTGGATGCCTGGAATGGGCTTCCAGATGACGTTGTAGGGGTGGAGACAGTGATAGGATTCAAGAGAGCCTGGGACAGGCACAAAGGGTTACTAGGGAGTGGGGTTAATAACCTAGGAGGGTAGTGTGTAGTTTAGCATGGGGAAAAGGGCAGACTGGATGGACCATGGGGTCCTTTTCTGTCATCAAGTTTTGTGATTCTATGATAATTCTGAGACTATTCATCCTACTTTCATGATATTCAGCATTTCTTTTGAATTTCTCACAGAAAGTAAACAAGCCAAATTTCCAAGCTCTAGCTCAATAGGCTGCCAAGTTATGACCAAATTAATATATTTTTTTAATTCCACAAAATTCTAATGAAATTCTGCAAAATTCCATGGAATTTCATGAAATTTCAGTGAAATTCCACAAATTCAGAATGTTCTTATTCCGCACAGCTCTAATTGTTACACAAATCATTTTAGACAAATAACATTTAATTTACAAGATTTTTACTGCAATGTTTTTAGTTTTACTTTTTATGAAATATAACTAAATGTTAATAGTGTAAACGTTTTGTAAACAGTATACACATTGGATTATTCTTATATGATGTATTTTTTACTGCACATATTATTTTAATATCTGAAGTTATTTGATCTATGCAATTGTTGCCATCATCTTCTAATATGCACAATGAGACTTCACTGAAAATGTGAACATGGGTCAGTTGAGTCTGTATATTCCTGTTTGTTAAGATATGAATAAAATGCTATTTACTGCTACTACTGCATGTTAGGAGTATATGTTTATATGCAAACATATTTCAACCAACAGCTAGCCTGCTGACACAGTGGTAGCACTACTGTCTGCAGCACTGATGACCCATGTTCCGGAGCAAGTGAAGGGCATCAGAGGGTTGGCCAGGTGGCAGTAGGATGAGCATCACATGAACAGCTCTCCTTCTCTATGGGTGGAGGGTCATGGTTCCCTGGCAAATCGTGACACCCAGTGGAGGCTGGGTGTGCAACATCTGAGGCCACTCTTCAGTGGGGGAGGCAACAGTGGACGTCTCTAGGTCAAGTGTGGGATTGCACCTTACCTGCAGTGACATTATTACATGTCCATGCCTCTGGGGGAATAATCAAGGTGGAAACCCTCTGGGACGGCAGTACCATGATGCCCCCAGACTTCTACCTGAATGACGCCAAGGTGCTAGCCTTGACTGGAGCCTCTGGTAGATCTAGGTCTCCCTCCCCCCCTCCCCTGGGGATCCCACCCACAATGAGCAAGCTGCAGGCCTCTCCAGTCTGGTGTAGCCTGGTGGGGGATGCTGGGTGTGAGGTCCAGATGCTGAGAAGGGGTAAATCCCCTGCCTATCCCAGGGTGCAGAAAAAGAGTTAAAAAAAAAAAAAGATTTCAGCCAACATTAAACAGTTTAAGATACTGCTGAAATAGACTGCCACATGTTGCATAATAAGCACTGTACAATGAACTAAAAGACAAAGCACTAAGGTAAAGGTTACCCAGAAAGGGCATTGGTAATGAAGCCAGGTTTCAAAGAAAAGACATCATGGGAAGTATATGTATAGTGAAACGCCTTACCAGAGGATGTCCTCTAGGCTGTCAGTGAAACTGACAGCACTGAGTACCTATTGTACCTGTTAACAAAGGGGTGTGGTGACAGGCTGTGACATCACCAAGCATGCACCATGCTCGTGTGTGCCATTGCCTTGTGACCACACCCAAACAGTTGAATGTTTGGCTGCAGGTACCCTGTGGAGCTTTACTGTGTGCCTAAATAAAGTAAGGCTTAAATAGACCCATTCTTTAGGCATTCAAGATGCCATAAAAGGGTGATCTAAACCAGTTGTCTACCTCACTGTTTTAGATCTTTGCATATATACAGGTACATATTATAATACAATGTTGTGTATGGTCATTATCCATTCCTTAGCTTTACACAACTCCTAATTTAGTGGGGGGTTTTAAGCCTACAACTGCTAAGAGACTGTTCCATGTTTTAACAAAATGTGAAGCTCTTTAAAGTGATTAGTTGTGTCACATCTTCACTACTGTTGTAAACATCAAATTGCATGTTAAGACTGTTAGACCACACTACAGCATTTACAATAATCTATACTAGTTGCACTCAGGTTGGGTGGAAAGAATGAGAAGGGACTTGGCAAGGTTGGAGGAATGGTCAAATGAATGGCAGCTTAGATTCAACACAAAGAAGTGCACAGTAATGCACCTGGGAAACAAAAACCCAGGAGAAGAGTACACAATGGGGGTGAGATACTAACAACAACAAAAATTGAAAGGAACCTGGAGGTAGTCATATCAGATGACCTAAAGGTGGATAAGCAATGTAAGAAAGCAGTAAGGAGGGTTGGCAGAATACTGGGATGCATAGCTACAGGCATCACCAGTAGAAACATGTAAGCATTAATCACAGATGAAGGTGGCATCTATGGGGTTAATGCATGGTTGGGACTGTTGTGGCACGAGGCTGGAGGCCGAGGGCGTACAACAGTCCAACCATGCATTAACTCTCCATTAGATGCCACCTTCATCGGTGATTAATGCGCTTGTAACATGGCAAAAAATATTGTTAGTATGGAGTACACATCTTGCTACTGATAGAAGAGAAAACAAAACTCGAGTGATAAGATGTACTGTAATTTTTAATGTCACTTTCACATTTCTTAACAATAGTCTTTTACATATAGATGTCGTTATGATTGTTTTTTAATACAGTGAAGTCTTTCTTTCTTAACCATTGCTCTTCATTTTAACAATTTCTGTGCGGCTGTTTGATTACTACAGTACTTGGGATGACACTGATTATCTCAGTTTCAATGTGTGCTGAGTGGGTCCCTGTCTCATTTGCATACAGGTAGTGTCATTCGCTGACTTGATTCTGTAATTCTCTGCAACTCGCTCTGTCTTCAACACTACTGCTTTTCCTACCTTTCTGCACTTATGCCGTGTGTGTTGTGTACTCTCCCTGTGTCATTCCTCTACCAAAGCTACAGTTCATGGTACCATGGATGGTAAGTCTGTTAACCTTGACAGCGTTTGCAGATGTGCCTCTTCTATGTTCTGCTCGGCTGCATCCCATCTCGCTCACTACTTATGCACCAGGTTCATTCCTACACCTATCGCCTTTCTCCCTGCACTCCTACTATTTCTACGATACTACTAACGTTGTTCTAGCATGCACCTGATTATTACAGTCATGGGTCTAGCTAAACCAGACATCAGTCCAACTCTACCTCCTTACACTTCCCTTTTCCTATATTTTCATGGTGTCGCTGTCAGATTTTTCCCACCCTGCTGTAGTGTTCATTCTTGCTGTTTCAGGTCTTGCTCTGCCACACTTCTTATGTTTCCCTTTCTCATGCACTGCTTCTTTTCCTCCTGTGGCTACTACATGTATTACAGAAGCAACACGGCATTATCGTTTCATAATGCCGTGTTGCTCTTGTACCAGCTGATGCTCTTGGACCTATCAGCTTTGTTCCCTACACTCATAATATTTTTGCCATGTTACAAGAAGTTGTTATCCCTCTGTACAGACAGTTGGTGAGGACCCCATCTGGAGTACTGCATACAGTTCTGGAGACCCCATCTCCACAAGGACATAGATAGGATAGAGGTTGTCCAGAGGAGGGCAACTAAAGTGGTGCAGGGTCTGCACCAGAAGACATGCAAAGAGAGATTAAAGGAGCTTAATATGTATATCCTTGAGGAAAGGAGGGAGAGGAGGGACATGATAGAAACTTTCAAGTACCTCAAGCGAATTAACAAAGTCCAAGAGGGTAGCATCTTTCAGAAAAAGAGATGTGCAAGAACAAGGGGGCGCAATTTGAAGATGGGGGGAACTGCTCAGAGGTAATGTGAGAAAGTATTTTTTCATGGAGAGGGTTGTGGATATATGGAATGGCCTTCCTGAGGAGGTAATGGAGTCAAAACCAGTGGGTGAGTTCAAGAATTCATGGGACAGACATAAAGCAATTCTAGTGGGGGGTAGGAGGAAGTAGGCTGTTGGTTAACTAGGATCTGCAGCTTATCCATTAGGTAGGGAAATAGGTAGACTAGGTGGGCCAAGTGGTCCTTATCTGCTGTCAAATTCTGTGTTTCTACATTTCGATATCATTCTGCTAATGTATTCTGCAGTTTACATTTATATTTCTTTGCCATGCATTCTAGAATGCTCGCTCAGACTGAGAAAAGCTCCTATGGTTTGTGCTTCCAGTTCATTCTGCTTCTTTCTGGACATGCTGAATAGTACTGTTATCCATTAAGTTAATGAAATTGAAAATATAGGAAAGGGATAACACAAATGGGATTCGAACATATGTACATGTCAGCAGAAACAGGCCATTATGGTTTATCAAGTCTGCTCGTGTATGCATCGCACAGTCTGTTTTACTGTAGCTGCCCCCCACTCATTGCCAGCCCAGAGTTATCACCCACCCCATTATCCACCCCACCAGATGTGACACCCCCTCTTTAACCCTGTATCTGTCTTTCTAGTCATCATAGCACTAAAAAATATTCATGAACTTGATCTACAATGACCCCTTTAAAGACTAAGAGCTCCAATTTGTGAATTGGGTAGTTTTCCTCAGAGGGTGTCCAATTTGTGCTCGCAAATCTGGACTGGCATGAAGCATTCAGGGAACTGCTTGTAAAGGTCAGCTCCTGTGCCACTTAGACTGGTGGTAGTGTGTAGCCCTGATGGACCATCTCATAGAAGCATAGACAATGATGGCAGAAACTGACCAATGGTCCATCCACTCTGTCTGTGGTTCCCTATCTAACCTCAGGACCTATTGCCCATCCAAGGTCCTAGTCCTCGCCATCCACCCCCCATTTCCCTCTCTGCTACTGTCACTCCAACTAACAACTATACCCTTTACTTTGCCCCAACATGCTTGAAACCATTAATGTTTTTTCTGCTGACCACTTCAGCTGGTAGACGGTTCCATGGTTCTACCACCCTTTCTGTAAAATACTTCCTTATATCCCTTCTGAACCTCCCTCATGTCAGTTTCCACTCATGCCCTTGTGACCTTGAATGCTCAGGAAGATTTCATTTAATTTCAGTACTGGCTTTTATCTAGACGTATGGTGTTAAACTCAAAGAAAACTAAGTTCATGATTTTCATTGGGCCCAGAATGGACCCCCTCCAATGGTAACAGTGGTGGATCTTAAGGGTGGTATTATTGAAAGGGTTAACATATTTAAATATCTTGGTATTTACCTTGATTCATACTTATTCTTTGAATTTCATGTTAACTATGTATGTAAGATTCTTCACCAAAGATTAGGGATGATGTATAGTATACGTCCTTTCTCAACTAAGGAGACTAGGAAGTTATTGACTCACAATTTTTTATTCAGTCTTTTAGAATACGGTATTAACATTTACACAGCTACTACAAATTCCATACTGGACAGATTTTGAATTACTTATAACTCTATCCTGAGATTTCTTACGGATCTCCCTTCAATACCCATTCTAGTGATTTATATAAGATCTCAGGTTGTCCATCCTTATCCAAAAGGATTTTCTTTAAATCTTCAATGTTTATGTTTAAACGTGTTTTGGGTTTCTTACCTCCTGCTGTCACTGTCCTTTTTCCTAGAGCTTTAAATTTGCATGGAACCTGGTCTCAAAATAAATTACATTTTGTAATACCTTTGGTCAGAGGTCATTCTAATTTACTGCTCCTTTTCAATTTCTCACCCCTCCCATATCACAAACTGTATATCATTGTATAGTTTTAAAAAATTATTATCAATCTATCAATCAAGCAAAATCTTTATTTATCCAGGCGGGTTCCATTGAGCAAGGCTCTTTTGCAAGGTGGACCTGGTCATGAATGCATCAAAGTACAGTACAGAAGCAGGTATACGAAAAGCAATAATATACAAGGAAGAAAACATATATACATTGTATACAGTACAATATAAGGTTGAAATAAATAAAAAAAACAGCATTATTTTACAATTGAAGAAGTCAGCAGATGTACAATCAACCATAGGCATACAGGGGTTATAAGCAGAGATTTTTTGAGTGAGGCAGCCAGCAACTACACATATAGGGGAAAGAGGCCATGTATGGGGTGGCAGGTTAGAGAGGTAAAGAAGAGGAGGGATATATTACTGATGACTGGGGGAAAAATTGAGCTAAAACCACAGAAAGTGATAATGGCTGTTGTGTACTTGTTTATTATGATAATGATGGAGGAGGGGTAGATAATTGGGACACTACTATGGATGGGGTGGGACTTTAGCCTCTGGCTTCTTGATAATGATGAATGCAACTGTTTTATGTGAATTTATGATATCAATTTCAGATGTTGTTCTGTGACTTATTTATTGTAGGACTATTTTGTACTTTATCTGCCTGAATGGGAATACTGTATTAATGTTTTGTATACATGTTAACTTGTTGCATATGAAAACGGGCAGATATGCTCATTATGCATACAGTATAAAATAAATAAATAAACAATTTTTTACGTATACTAACAATTCCCCAAAGTTCACCTTGTTTATTCATTTCAAGAACTTAAAGGTCTCTATCATATCTCCCCTCTACCTTTTGATCTCCAGTGAGTACATTTTCAGTGCCTTGAGGCGCACCTCATCAGACCTGCCTTGTTGGTCCTGATTCATTTTTGTCACCCTTCACTGCACTAACTCCAGCCTGTCCTTATCTTTTCCAAGGTTAGGACTCCAGAACTGGACACAGTACTCCACACATGGCCTCACCAAACATCTATAATGGGATAGTATTTCCTTCTGCTGTCAATACCTCTCCTGATAAATACCAGTATCTTATTTTCCTTATTATAATCCTTGTTGCACTAACTTAATTGTTTGAGGAGATCACTGACTCCTAGGTCCTGTTCCTCAGCTGTAGTGCTAAATCTTACACCATCCATCCTGTACTCTGTCCTAAGGTTCAAGTTCCACAGATGCAGTACCTTACAATTTTTAGGGCTGGATTTTCCAACCATAGCGCAGGGCTTGAGTCTTGTCCTGTGCCACAGGACTTAGGTTCCACCGGTGCACCAAACCACATTGCTGCAACTATGCCCGATTTTCCATTCCCAGACGTAGTTGAGACTCTTTCCATGATTTATGGCAGCTTGCGCCACGTATATGGTGCAAACTCCGAGCTTGTGACCCCAGGGAATGGCGCAGACTAGAGCACAATTCTGTGGTCTAAGGATCATCAGTCAACACAAGGGATGGAAATCCCGATTGCTGACAGGAGAATACTAAGTGCGCCCTATGGTCATCACACCGGGGGGCTTGCAGCAGGTGTTACGGCTTCAAAACTCCAGCCCTTGGTGTTGAATTTCATCTCCTTGAAAGATTGCTCACAGGTACCATCCCATCATGAGTTCATGTGCTTTACAGTAGCTCTTGATACCAGTTTCCTTCTGCTGTAGCTGCCCTGACTTGTGGGTCGGAGAGTGCCCCGGTCAAGTTCTGTAATGGGCATACCACTCTGTTCTAATCCTGTGTGAAGCATCAATAACTGCAGAAACAGGGAAAACTTGCAAGTCCTTCAGATTGAGGCCAGGCTGGGAGAGCCTCTACCTCACTGGTGTCAGTACTGATGCCATTTTAAGACACTTTGGCTCCCATATTCAAAAGGTTTGCACTCATGCAAATGGCAGATTTCACATGAATGCAATATTCAGCCATCCCATTAGTACTGTGTGACCAGTGGTGATAGCACGTGTGTGTGAAGATAACATGTTCAACACAGAAAAAGAGAACAGTGACAGGAATTTTCTGTGCAGCATGATATTCAATGATACAGGGTAGTACTAGAGGTGTTTAATGTGACTTAGCATGTACATACATTTGGGCAATGTTTGACTGTGTAACCTCCTCCTCGGGAGGGGGCTTATCTGACTGCTGCTTCTACCTTTCCAAGGTCCCCCAAGCTCTGTAATCATGCCACCAGGTCCCTCCTGCTTGACCACATGTGTGGCAGTGGGGGAGAGAGAGAGAGAGAGAGAGAGAGAGAGAGACAGCACAGCAGCACAAATACTTTGGTGCCTCCTGCACCCTTCTACTTTTGCAGCGTGGCTGTGCTCCTTTGGCCTGGTATCTTGATTCTGGCAGTGGACATCAGGAGAGACAAGGATTCACTTCTCTGGTGACTCCTATGTCTCTGACTGCTTCAAACATAAGCACATGCTGCAGGGTCTCCTCCCCAGTGAACTCCACTCATGTGACCCTGCCAGCACACTCAGTAATTTGATCACCACCAACTAACTGGATAGCAGCCCAGAGAGTCTGCAACAGAACACTGGGCAGAGTACACATAAAGGGACACAGAAAAAAACTTAGAATAAAGATAGACTTTCAAGCACAAGGCTCCATCGGACATAGGGCAGCCATCTTTATGCCTTTAAACCACACCAGCTAACTTATCCGAGGGCTTGAGAGCCCAGCAAGTACCTCAAGTGATTGTGAGAGGATGACACAAACAGGGACCCTCCCAAATGGATTGGTGGACTACGAATGGAAATCAAAGGACCAGATTGGGCAGAAGGCCAGATGAACAACCATGGCTGCCCAATAAGATACTGAAAGAGGGAAAGAAGTTTCTGGGCTCTCGAAGAGCTGTATCCTGAGACATGTGAGCAAGAAGGGCTCTGCTGCTGCAGAATGTCTGAGTCTGAAGTGTTTCATCCGCAGGCCACTAAGGCCTGTTCCTCATTGCTGCCTGGCCTGCTGCTGTGTGCTGTCTCCCTTACAACTGAACTTCTGCATCCGTGGGTCAATGAGTGCTGTCATTGCTGACTGGGGCTTTTGTACTTTCCAGATTTGGGATTACCCTTACTGCATTTCGATTACAGTTGTGTTTCAAGCATTTTCCTGTTAGGTTTCAAGTTGTTTAAAGTGTGCTAGCACACGATGGCCTGTTGGGTGGTTAAATTGGAAGCTTTCTAATTTGTCCACAGAGTCATCCAGCGAATACAATCTTGTGTATTATAAAACAGCACTGCAATATAGAGTGGCAGGTTGGGGGGCAAAGTAGGTCTTGAAGAAATGAATTGCTGTAGTCGTGCCCAAATGTAGGAGGAGGGAAGGGAGCAAGGGGGAGGGATGGGGACAGGAGAAGGCCCACGCCACCGACCCATGATAAAGTTCATGTAGCCAGCTACAGTATACCACTGGTCAAGTGAATGCTAGTGCATAAAATAATGTTCACTGGAAATAGCTCTGTGCACTTTATTGAAACACAGAAACATAGAATTTGTCAGCAGAAGAGAACCTCTAGGCCCTCCAAGTATACCCAGATGTTCCCTACATAAGCCATTTCTGCTGAACTTAACTGGTCTCCAGTGACCCTCCTTCTTCCTTGACTATTTACTAATATTCCCCATGTCTATCCCATGCATGCTTGAAGTCTCCCACTGTTTTTGACACCACCATTTCTGTTGGTAGTCTGTTCCAGGTGTCTACCTTTTCAGTGAAGTAGTGCTTCCTCACTCCCTATCAAACTCTTCCCGTCCAGCTTCATTTCGTGCCCCCCGGTCCTGATGCTCTTTCACGTTTGGAAGAGACCCCTCTTCTGCACCCTGTTAATCCCTGTGAGGTACTTGTAGATCTCTATTATGTATTCTCTCGCTCTTCTCTCTTCCAGTATACACTTGTTGAGATCTCTGTCTCTCCTCATAGGGTTTTTGTTGCCTCTCCTGCACCATTTTATTCACCCTCCTCTGGATTGTCTCCACCCTATGGCCTTTCTGTGGTGTGGCCTCCATAACTGGACACAATACTCCAGCTGGGGTCTTACCAGCGAGTGATACTGTGGCAACACCACCTCTCTCCTCCTGCTGGAAATACCTCTCCCTGTGCACCCCAGCATCTTGTGATGCATTGCCTATGGATCTGTTTGCTTATTATTCTACACTTAATGGATTCGAAATTGGTTTGAAATCACATTTTCTAGTTAGTGAAGTTAGTCATTGTTTTGTATAATTACTGTATTTGTAAAATTTATTTTGCTATGTCAGGTGTTGCTTAATTCTTTTATCAACCGTGTATATTCCTCCCTGGCTGTCCATGACAATGGACATATTTCTACTCATGGGCTAACCAGGTCTCTCCAAAATTAAAAATGAAATGACAAAAATGAATGAAAGTGGTAATTAAAATTTTTATTTTTATTTTGTATTTCCATGTTGCAAGCTCTTCAGGAATGACCTGGAAAGCAGGACTTGAACAGATGGAAGTGCACATGAGGGAAGATTTTAGGGTATCAGAAAACACAGCACTCAAGAAGGGGGGTTAGTGGTAGAGTCACTGTGGTTACCAGTAATAGAAGAAGGACGAAAGGAAGGACAGGGTAGAGAAAACGTATGTCACCAGCTCCAAAAGTAAAGATGATGGAAGATTTGGAGGGGGAGATAAACTTAAAAAGGAATGTATACTTTTTTTTAGAATAAGATGCACCCAGAGAAATTGACCTGTTAGTCACAAGTTGACATTATGTAGGTATGTTTGTTCTTGATCAGAGAAAAAAAAATGATATGAGTTGTATATTTGTATTTGGCTTGCTCAGTGTATTATTACTACATCACATAGTGGTAAAAAATATATATTTATAAAATGGCATTAAAAATCCACAGACATGATTGGTTGAAATATGGCACATGACCATTCATTAAACTTATTTATAGCATGGCACTGGAAATTCCACAAACAAGATTAGCTGAAATAGCCAGCCCAGTGGCACTGAGGGTTGAGGCACTGGATGCCACACTTCACGCCACGCTGGCGACTTGGGTTCAGGAGTGAATCCAGGTCGTCAGGGGTTGGCAGGGTTGGGAAAGGATCAAGCATCAGAAGGACTGCTCTCTTTCCTGGGGAGGAGGGATTCTAGCTGGCTGCACTCTAGTGGCTCCTAGTGGAGGCTGGGTGCACCACAACAGAGCAGGCCTGCAGCATTGTGGGGCGGTGCCTTGGCAGGGCATCCTATGGGTGTGTGCATGGGAGCGTGCACGCCATGTGCTGGAGTCCATTGCATGCCCAAGGCACCCAAGGGGAAACCAGAACAAAGAAAATGGACCAGACCCTGGTAGGCGACGATGGGATCTGGGAGCTACACCCACACCCAATAGTTGAGTGCGCCAGCTGACCTTGGAGTTCCCCTGGTCCTTGGATGTCCACACGTAGGACTGCTTAAGGTGAGGTGTGGATGCCTTGAAAATGGAGGAATTGGGCTGACCAAGAGTCAGGACTGAGTCTCAGATGGGGTGGGATGGAGGTAAGCTGTGTGCCCCATCTGAGAGAGTCTAGGGTTGTGTGAGGCGGATAAAGAAAGTAAAAACCAAAAAAAAAGATTAGCAGAAATATTTCACTGGATAAAACATTAAGGGCTGGACATTCAAAAATGTGCCCAGACAGTGCACAATGGAAAGCGCAGCGCAATACGGTTGCGCCATAGGAAACTGATGGCATATTCAAAAGATGTGCCACTGACATGAGCAGGTACAAACCACACTGAATATAGCAAAGACGCACCACTGCACAACCAGACATACGCTGGAGCAACTATGATTGTGCAGGAGCATGCAAGTATGCAGCAGCCAGCAGGCTGAGCAAGCACAACAGGCAAAGGGGAACACAGGCAGAGTAGCACAAGAGCAGAGTGCCAAGCCAGCAGTGGCAGACCCAAACCACAAGGTGACAGTGCCCAGGATGCACAGCAGAGGCACATGACCATGGGGCAACAGTGTATGCCAGTCGCACAACACCAACACAGGTCGCAAAGCACACCAACACACCCACCCTGATGGCACAGCTGCTGGTAGGCCCATGGTACCACATCACCACAACCTTGACAGGCAACACCATATGGGACAGAGCCACAGCCATGGTGCGAGGGCACCAGGCATGTACCGTGGTTTGATTAAAGGAGACACAGAAGCACAGGGGTATGGGGGCACAAGGCACACCAACAGGCAGGGACCCAGGGCCCAGCACCACACAGCACACAAGCACTGGCAAAGACAACACGGTAGGTGGAGGGCAGGCCAGCACAGACAGACAGGGATATAAGGTGGTGAACCGCGCACAGGGCAGGTGGACAGCCAAAGCCCATGGGCACAAGAGACAGAGGGACATGGCACACATGACCTTGTGCAAACAGCAGCACAACCAAAAAGACACAGCACTGGGACTGAAGGGGACATGCCAAAGAGAACCACATAACAATGACAGCAAAGTGCAGCAGCCCACATGTAAAGGAGACACAGACACAGATGTCCAACAATGTAACAGCTTTACTTCAGAAAACACAAACAGCAACAGAGGGGTGCCAACAGGGCACACAACAATAAACCAGGAGGGGGAATGCAGAGGGGCAATGTGTGCAAAAAGGGGAATGGGTCCTGGAGCAAACACACAGGTGAGTAATGGGAAAACAGCAAAGCAGAAGAGGGCAGGGTAAGTCCATGGCACGGCAGGGAGGGGGGATAGAACTAGTGATGCTGATGCCGCAGCAATGTTCTCAGCCAGCGAAACTCCCGCACCAGTTCCTGGGTGGCCTCAAGAGGGCACCAGCCAATATTTATCAGGACATTAGTGCTCCCAATGTTCATCTGGACAAGACGGTGGTGGTGCAGCATGCCTCCTCCGATGAGCCCCAGCCACCATCTTCGAGCCTGTGATCCAACCTGCCTAGGAGAAAGGACACAGAACAGGCAATAAGTGTCAGGTGACAAGGAACCCAGGCTCCCCTTTGTGTGCACACAGGACAGCAGATGCACTCACTGGTGGATGGAACCAGCAATGGCATGTGCACAGAGGATAGCAACAGCCAACCCTGATGCACCCTACAGCCAGACTGCATGGCCCCCCATGAGCAACATGCACCCACAACTCTACAGTGTACTTCACAGAGCTGGTGCAAGGCCCCCCCCAAGGCAGGACAGTAGACCACCAGCAGCAGTCACACACCATGGGAGACACACACACACACACCCTCCCTATCAGGGACAGTGATGGGATGCCACACTACAGAGACCATGTGCACGAAGCTACCATACACTGCGAAATACAGCTCAAATGGTGGAGCTAGGAATGCCCCCAAGCAGTGACCATGCATGGCAGCAGTGCCCTTGGCTGGACCACACCACTCATCCCAGTCCCACCCATGCCCCACACATCAAGCCACACACACACACACACACACAACACACACAGCCTGTCCAGTCACCGGTGCAGCAGCAGCACTCCCATCACCCCGCTTCCTGGCCCATCCTGTGGCCACCCTGGCTCTCCTGTGGTGCTCTGGTCCTGTGGATGAAACAGAGATAGAGAAACAGACATGAGTAACATGCCATGCACAGGCCCCCCCAGCACCGACACAGTGCACACTGCTGACACAGTTGTGGGAGTATGGCACCTGGGCCACAGCACCATGCACCGCAAAGGGGTGCAGTGCAGTACTGCAGGATATGCACCACCCACCATCACTGCACTCCCACCAGGCAGCCACACAGGCAGTGCACATGACAGCACAGGTACTGGACAATGGGAGCATGCACAGTGCAAGAAGACACCTACCTGGCTGCGGCACAGACCCCCATCTCACCCTGTCCTACAGCCCACAGAGGCACTCTGGATCCCACCTGTGGAAGTCCCTGTAACAGTGGCAGCACTGCTTTCTGGTGAGCGGCACCCCTGTCCGCCACTCCAGGACTACCATCACCCTGTCCCAGACCTGGGACCATGGCACCTGGAGATCTACCACACCAAACAGCTGATCTGCCACAGGCTCCACCAGGGCCACTAGATTAGCCATTTCCACATCACTCCAGTTTACAGCATGGCACATAAGGGACCCTGAACATGCCATTAGTGCTGTCCACCAGAATATGGCCAATCCCATGTACTGCGGCCTGCAACATGAGCATGTGCAACAGCATGGTGTGCATGATGTGCAATAGGGGACTTCGGACCATGGCTGTGCAGCATGAAGATGCACAATAGACATGTGCAGCAGAGCCTATCGTACAGTATAGCACATGCGCAACACAGCACGTCAAGGTGGGAGTACAGGGTCATGGCCGTGACCCATGTCTGTGCCCTGCATGACCCTATGCAATCCCGTGTGCTCTCCAATCATGCATTGTCAAGCAATGCACGGTTGTTGGCATGGCGCATTCGGCATGGTAGCACAATGGGGTCAGGCAGTGCATGGGGTCCACATGTGGGGCTTGTGCACAGGTCCACATGTACAATAGGGGTACATTGCACAATGCACACATTTGCATGATAGGCCATTCGATGTGTTGCTGCCCATGGTGCATATACGCACTATGCAGCGGGGCACTGTGCATGTGCTAGGAATGTGCTAGCTAATTGCTCCAGCGCAGTCATGTTGCACAAGGTACAATTCCACAATATTCAGCAGGCATATGCAAATAGCCTGTTGAGACAATGCCAGGCACAGTCACGCATATTAGCATCCCTTTAAAATTGCGCTGCTGCTCATTTGCATACGTTGACCCATAAAAGCACCACAATACAGCACAGATCACTGACAGGTATTTCAGACATTGAGGTAAGGACCATCACACTTTGCTACATAGCTGTGCATGTTGTCCATACTGCTCTGTTCCAGGTTGGGCTGCCAAGCTGCTAATCAGGCCAATGTCTGACTATCCACATGCAGCAACATGTCTGAGATGGAGGGAGCTGAGGAGCAGGGGCCTGCATGGAAGAGCAGGTCCAGCTTCACAAAGGATGCACAGCAGGCCCTGTTCGAGGCCAACCTCTACAGGGAACCACTGCTGGGTGAGGCCACTGGCACCCCGCAGGACCATGCCATTGGGTGGGAGGAAGTGGCTACATATGTGTATGCCCATGGCAGACATAAAAGGACTGCATATTATTACAAGAAGAAGATGGGGGTGGACCATAGGCATATTAAGGAGAAGGTGGCCACCATCAGGGCATCTTGTAGCAGGACAGGTGGGGACCGGAAACTGCACCAGTACTGATAGCGGGTGGGAGATGGTGGTAGTGACCATCACTTGTGCCACCATAGAGGGAATTCTAGAAGGTAGATTCCAGATGGGTGGCAGCCCATCACAGCACTGTGAGTCTGTTGTTGTCATATGTGGGTGTGGGGGTGTGTGTTGGCCAGCAGTATGCAAATGTAACTGCAGTGTGCCAGTGGCACAGCATGGTCCACAGGGGTGCAGGCAGCTGTGCAGCACACCACTAGTGTTGTGCCTATTGGGGGGGGACATGCATGTCAGATGTGTGTTGGTGCAACACCACGTGCAGCATCCACTCACCATGGCTGGCCTGGCATGTGCACCACCCTTGGCATGACCACCCTGATGGTTGGTGCTGCACGGGCATCCCCTGTTGCATGCAGGCATGGTGGTGGCATGCATGCCTTTTTTGCACTAGCCATGGCACTGCATGCACATTGTCTTTGTCAACACTAATATTACTCTTCTGTCTTCCAGCACCATCATGCCTCAGGGGTGAGTTGCAGGATGCTGCCTGGACCTGATGAGGCAGTGCCATCAATGTCCACAGGCATCAGGGCCACTTATCGACAGTAATGGGGCAATGTGGAGCTGCTGGACTTCCTAGGTTTGGGTGACCATGTGACCCCCTGACAGACCTCCTGCTACCCGAAGCCCTACCGGTACTTGTACCAGGGACATAGCAAGGTGCGTTGTCAAACACCGATGATGACATAACACTGAACCTGGGTGGTATGGGCCTGGACACACCATCCAGGTTACAGGGTCATACACAGACAGCGGCTGCCATCAGTGGCAGTATGGCACCTGCACAGCTACCACCTGACATGGCCGCACAGTGGCATATGGCACCACTGCTGTCACTGGCCATGGGGGGGCACTGGTGTGGTCGACAGTGCCATGGGGAAGGCCCAGCAGGCAGATGAGCTATGGTAGCAGGCTGCAGTGACCACCATGCAACACACCACATTGCCACCGGATTTGCATCACTGGCATCCACTGGGCATGGCAGGGCACCTAGGACTCCCCCGTAGTACAACATCGACACCACGGATTCGGCATCTGGTGACCCCAGCACAGCTGATGCTGGGCTCTGACATGCCCATCCCTGCCACACCCGACAGTAATCTATTCACTGTACTTTTCACGCCTGCGAAAACCCGGTTGAGTTCACAGGCCTCTACCTCCCACGAGTGTATTGGTTACACCACCAGTGGCTTTTGATCAGCCTGTGGCTACCACACAGCCTGGGTGTGGCCACCCATGTGGTTGTGGTGGCTGCGGCACCACATGGTAGACCTGCTGGGTGTTGTTGGTTGGTGTGCACTTGACTGGGTGCATCTATGTGCATGTGCTGGCACATATGAGTGGCATGTCCTCCATGTGTGCATGCAGTGCTGCTGGGCCTAGTAGTGTGGGTGTTATGAGGGCAGCACTTTTGCCGGCCTTGCCTGTGTGCCGGTGCATTCAGTCTGATCCATGCCATGGCCAGTTGCATGTGTGTGTATTGCCACATTGTCCACTGCTCCTGACTGTGCTACCCACATGCCCCACTGTGCCCAGCTGTGCAAAGCATGATGGTGCTGTTGGTGCATGTGCAGGTCAGGTTGCGGGCAGCCCTGTGTCCAGTGCAGGGCCCGCATGTGTGTGCATGCACCCATGCCTGTGAACAGTGTTGTGGGCATCTGGCACTGTGTTTGCATGGTCCCTGTGCATGCTGTGTGTGTGCCAGTTTCCCTGCATGCCTTCCTGTGTGGTCATGCACCTCTTTGTGTGTGCGTGTGTGTAGTGTTCCGTGAATGCACCGCTGTCATGTCTGGTATTCATCTGTGGTTGCCGAAGTACTCCCTGTACAATTGTGTCACAGTGCCTTCATGCCCATACGGCCATCCTGGGGTCCCTTCTCTGCATGGGTGGCTGTGAACCCCCATCCAGCCTGTCATCCCCATCCTCATCACTGCTGTTGCCTTCATCCACCTGGACAGCTATCCCATGGTTAATGGCCATGTTGTGCATCATGTAGCAGGCCAGGAATAGGTCACAGGTTTTCTCAGGGCTGTACTGTAGGGCACCACTGGACCTGTCTAGGCAACAGAATCACATCCTGAGCATGCCAAAGATTTTCTCAATTATGTTGCATGTAGTGATGTGTGCCTTGTTGTATCTCTCCTCTGCAGCATTGGATGCGAACTGGATGGGGGTGAGCAACCAGGGGTGCAGGGGGTAGGTGCTGTCACCTGTGGGGGTACAACATGCTGGTTAGCACATGGTATTGCTTGTTCCCTTGCCCTTCCCCTTACCACCTACGGCTGCCCACACATCATCCACCATGTGTGGCTTGGACATCTCCACCCCTACACAGCAGCCCTCTCATCCCATCCCATGCCATGCTTACTTATCAGGTGACACATAGGGATCCTCCCATGCTCACATCTCTGGCACAGGATGGAGCTGTGCCAGATGAATGCATCAAGTGTACTCCCAGAGTGGGTGGCACAGACATTGGTGATATGCCCAGAGGCATTGCACACCACCTGGCAGTTGACAGATGGGTAGCCCTTTCTGTTCACATAGGTGGGCCCCTCTGGGCCAGGTGGTATGCATATGGCCATGCAGGTGCAGTCTATGGCCCCAATCATGCCTGGCATGAGTGCCACCCTGTGGAAGTCCTGCATGTTTGCTGTATGCTTAGCCTGTGTGCTTGGGAATCATATGTACTCCGAAACATGTGGCAGTAGGGCATTGAGGAACTGTGTGAGGAGACAGGACATAGCTGACTGAGTTATACCAGTGGTTGCCCCCACTGGTTTCTGGAAGGTACCCGTGGTGAGCAGACACATTGCTGCTGTCACTTTGGTCTCCACTGTCATGGCACGACTCCTTCTGGTGGGTGCCTGCAACTCATCATGGCACAGGTCACACAGCAGTCTCAGAATTGCCCTGTTCAGATGATACCAGCCCACAATCTCCATTTCACTATAGTCCTCAAAGGTGAGGTGGGCACGGTACTGTCTGTGTTGGGTATACCACCGATGGGCCCATCCTCAGCCATGTTGGTGTTCATCCTTCCTCCTCATTACCACCTCCATCAGAAAGAGCCCGGTATCCATTTCTGTCTCTTGCTCTGGCTTGTGCATCTGCTCTGTGTGTGTTTGAGTCTCCTTTTATGTGCCCAAGTCTGTCTGGTGCATTCTGTGACTGACTCCAACCTTGCACTGTGCTTTTTGGCTCAATATGTCATTGCACAGCATATTCATGGAAATGCCCCCATGTACTTGAGCCACATACATTACTGTTGTGCATCTGCACAATTATTGTGCTGCACATTCACGGTGGTTGAATATGGCCCCAGGGTGCATTTCTGTGGTTGCGCATTGCACCTCCATTGCACATTGCGCAACTCCTCTCAGTATCTCCCCCTACATGCTTTAATGCACACTCTGAGTGTTGGTCTTGTTTGTAAGTAACACAACCTTATGAAACTATTTTTAAACCTTTTGAAAATAATCATAGTTTTGTAGTAAATTTATTAGGTTTAACAAAAATATTTTTTTAACATTCTATATTCGTTTTAACTCTTGGATTCAGGGGAAATACATACTCTCTGGTGTAAATCCTTTTATTTTAATATCATCAATATTTAAAAGAATCAAACAAATTATCATTCAATGGCCTACACAGCCAATATAGTGTTGTGCTTGTGCAACTGTGTTAGTTTGGTTTTTTGGCCAGTCACACTCTATTCCAGAGGAAATACTACCCTGTAGGGATACCGAAGGCAAGGAACCCTCAAAGAGGGTTCCACCCCTAGAGGTACCACAGGATGATTCTCATGACTAAAGGTGCCTTAGGAAGAATCCGAATGAGAGAAGTGCTGCCGCTGGAGGAGGAGGGGAGAATGGTGGGACAAAGAAAATGGTGCTTCAGAAGGAGGCTGAGAGGAACTGCTTATATAGCTCAGGACGTTGGAGTGGCTGGCTGCTTGTAGTAGTAGTAGTAAAAACCTTTATTTTTATACAGGATAGTAGATGACAATTTCACATCATTAGGACGAATCCTATTTTCAAGATGGTCCTGTATATACAACAAAATCACATACTTTCATACAATTCACAAATATTAATTTAACAGCCATACATTACAAAAACATATAACATAACATAATTAGACATATACGCTGTACAATAAAACCAAATTTATCCCAAACATTCACATTTTACCTTTAATCCAGCTTTTAAAATGATTATAAAATCTTTAACTGATTCATATTGATCTGCTATATATGGTTTTAATAAATTCCATAATCTATTCGTAATTGTAGGGAAGCGCATATAACTAAATTTATTCTTTAATTTAGGGGACTTAAAACTCCTAATGATTGAACTCCGCATATTATAATTATAAGATTTACTTTCCAATTTTTCGTAAAGATACAAAGGTTGATTTGTATTTATAACCCTATAAACCTGCTGGACCCAAATAATTTTCCTTTTATTATACTGAGTCATCCATCTCAAATCCTCATATAATTTACAGTGATGTTCATAGTGATCCTTTTTTAATATAAACCTAGCCAAATGATTATACATCACATCTATCTTTGAGAGCAAACTTTTTGAAGCTAGGCCATATACATGGCTACCATACTCCAACACGGGTAAAATAAGCTGATTTATCACCATCTCTCTCATTTGTCTATTCAAACAAAAGCTGGAACGTCTAAACGCCCCCAGCCTTTTGAATATCTTCGATAATGTATTAGTTATATGGTAGTCAAATTTCAACTGATTATCGATCCATACTCCAAGATATTTATATTCCTTTGCTTGTGGCAAAATTTCATTTTGTAATGTTTTAATTTGAATTAATTTATTTCCTATGTTCAACTTTTTTCCTTGTTTCTGAAATATCATTAAATTTGTTTTTTTTACTATTAACTATTAAACCAGAGTTTGATAGCCATGTACAAAGCCCGATAAAATCTTCCTGTAAATACTTTCCCATAAGTTCTGGAGTCTTACCTCCTGAAATCAATATGGTATCATCTGCATATAAACGAACACTTGAATTTTTAACACTGTCCACTAACTGATTTATATATATGAGGAAAAGAGTTGGTCCTAAAATCGAACCCTGGGGCACTCCACGTATTACCATAGCTTTCTCAGATAGAGTACCGTCAATATATACTTGTTGGGTTCTTCTCCCCAGATAAGATTTCAACCAATTTAATGGCACCATTCCAGTTCCTATTTTTCCAAATGTTTCTCAACAGGTCATGGCTACAGTATCAAAAGCTTCGATAAATTCATACACTGGCGCCCACGGACATGGCATCCTCCATTTTTGATGCTACAATATCTACCATGTCCGTGAGCGCAGTGCCCGTGGAAAAACCTCTACGGAATCCTGACTGATATTTTGTAAGTAATGAATGATCCTCCAAAAAATCATTAAGTTGTTTCTTCACTAATTTCTCCAAAATCTTGGATAGGCAAGATAACAATGCAATAGGCCTATAATTTGTAGGTGAGGTAGTATCACCATCCCCTTTAAAAATAGGAATTATTTTCGCATTCTTCCAAGTAGATGGGAATACACCCTCCTTCAAGCTCCAATTAAAGAGTTTGGTTATCACCGGTGCAGTAACCTGAATAGAATCCTTGAAATCGGTTTTCTATATAGTCTAAACCAAAGGCTTTTTTATCTTAAGTTTTCTCATTTCTTCCTTAATCTGTTTACAGGTAAAATACTTAAAGCTAAATTTTGGACCATTAAAGCTATTAACATAACCATTTCCCATAACGGGCTGAGGAATATTTAAATCTGGTAATGTTATAAAATAATTATTCAAAATATTTGCTGAATCTCTAACCGATTTGAGAATACCCCTACTTTCCATTTTAATTGTGGGTTTTGAATTTACAGAGGGATCAAAAGATTTTAACAAAGACCAGAATTTCCCTGGGTCAGTAGTCTCTTAGTTTTAGCTTCAAAAAATTTTAATTTTGCTTTCTTAATTTGGGATTTTAATGCATTTCTAGCAATCTTATATTTTTCCCAATCCTCTGTTCTTAAAGTCTTCCCTGCTATTTTCCATAATTTATTTTTTCCTCTAATCTGTTTTTTAATTTTCTCCGTTACCCAAGGAACATGGTTCTTCCTCTGTTTTATTGATTTAAATGGAGCCATTTCATTACAAACATCTAGAAACCATTTTGAAAATTCTTGGATAGCTAAATCAATTGATGGAATTAAGAATAACCTTTGCCAATTTATAGTGGCCAATCTAGCCAAAAAAGCATCCTTATGATACCCCTTAAAACATCTCCTTTTAATCTTTGTCAAAATCTGTCCCATAGGGATCCCTCTCCCCTTTAATTTAAAAATACAACTTATGGAACAATGGTCTCCCATAATTGGCTGATTTATTTCCAATTTCTGTATTTCAATCTCTGTGGAGACAAAAATTAAATCCAAAATATTACCTGTACTATTTAAAGAAGTTTTCCTAGTTGGATTAGCTACCTTTTGTTCCAAATGTAATAATTTAAAACATTTTTGAAATGCAATACCATGTGGCTTTCCCCAGGCCGCGTTAAAATCCCCTATTAATAGTAACTCACTTCCCATAGTACATTTCTGAATAGTTATGGTTAACTTGTCAAAAGTATTAATTAAAGATTTTGGAGGGGCATATACAACTCCCACAGTAAGGGCTAACTTTTGTATGTTTACTATTAAACAGTCAATTTGACCTATCTGACCTGCAAATTGTATCTTTGTTTGTCCTAATTCCTCTTTAGTGAATAAAAGACCCCCCCCCCTTTCCTACCTACCCTATCTAGTCGATGTCCAATAAAACCATCTGGTACAACCTCACTTGTATTTATTTTATTTGTTAACCATGATTCTGTTAATGCAATCAAATCCGGGACTCCATAGCAGTCCAGGATCTAAAAAGATCCAATTTATTTTTTATACAATGAGCATTATCATATATTATTTTAAGATCAGTTTCAATTTTAGGTCCTGGATTTATTTCAATGTCCCCACCCAGGATCAAAACCACTATTAAACAATTTATTAATTTTTGTTTATCATTACCCACTACTGAAGTAATAAAAGTTTTACTTAACATTTGATTTCTAATCTTTACAAATGAATTTCTTCCTTTAATTTTAAACTGATTTCCTTTCGTAAAGCATTTTCTATTATTCAAAGTATATCCAATTTCTAAAACCAGAGCACTTGAAACTTCAGTATGGTGAAAATCTAAAATCTTCACATAAGACATCCATACTACAATAACATAAAACATCAATCTAACACCAATTTCCATTTAAAAATTTTTTTTTATCAACACTCTATTTAAAGTTAAATTTTATAAATTCTTATCATTAACTTTATATTATTTCCTTATCCCACAGGTGCATAAACCTCTCTACTTAACTACACGTTATCGCTAATCTATATATTCAAGTACTATATAAATCTAACTAAACTCCTTATAAGTACTAAGGATTAGAAATATGAAACCAGGAGACTTACTTAAGTCTGCTCAGAACTGATTTCTCCCCCGAGTGGCGCTCGCGCCACTCACGTTCGTGCCACTGCACTCGCGCAGTGTAGCGCGAGTGTTTTAAACAGTCTTGCCCTCCTGTTTGCTGGACGCCTGTCCTCCGTCCCTCCTTCTCTCAGCTGTGCTGGGGGGAAGTTCTCAAATAGCAGGCAAATAGATTTAAATTACCTCAGGCAGCTCGTGATGGAAAATTAGGCAGAGAGGTATGCACAGGTGAAAAGTAAAGTGCTGCTGTGTAGCGCGAGTGTTTTAAACAGTCTTGCCCCTCCTGTTTGCTGACGCTGTCCTCCGGTCCCCTCCTTCTCTCAGCTGTGCTGGGGAGAAGTTCTCAAATAGCAGGCAAATAGATTTAAATTACCTCAGGCAGCTCGTGATGGAAAATTAGGCAGAGAGGTATGCACAGGTGAAAAGTAAAGCGCTGCTGTGTAGCGCGAGTGTTTTAAACAGTCTTGCCCCTCCTGTTTGCTGACGCTGTCCTCCGGTTCCCTCCTTCTCTCAGCTGTGCTGGGGGGAAGTTCTCAAATAGCAGGCAAATAGATTTAAATTACCTCAGGCAGCTCGCCATGGAAAATTAGGCAGAGAGGTATTTTTTTTGGCTGTTCACACTCTCTATTTCAGAGGAATTACAACCCTGTAGGGGTACCAAAGGCAAGGAACCCTCAAAGAGGGTTCCACCCCTAGAGGTACAACGGGATGATTCCTGTGGCTAAAGGTACCTTAGAAAGGATCCCCAAAAATAATGAAATATGAAGAATATAAGCAAGCAGTAACTGTGACATAGTAGTAGATAAGCATCAGACAGTTTGATAATGTAATGAGATGCTCAGGTTGATAAGGTGATGAAAAGCCCAGGTTGCTTGGCATGACTTTGACGGTTTGCATTGAGAATAAGGGGATCCTCTAAGGAGGGAGGGAATGGCAGGGATACCATCCACCTCCATCCAAAAGCGGAACCAACCTAAAGAAACTAGGGGACACTACTATGCTAACAGTTATGACCTGAGGCAATGGAGGAGAGAAAAAAACCCTATGAGAAGGAAATCTCTTGGGATCCAAGGCCTAGGTCACCTTCCCTCCAGGCTTGGGATAATTTAGTTAATGATGGTCCTGCAGCTGCAATTTGGAAAACCAATTAAAGGGAGGTGGAAATATTCCAATTTGGAGGAAGGCTCTCAATCCCTCTAGCAGGAATGCCATGGAAGGTTGCGGGCATTCTCTGCAACATGAATAGACAACCAAGGTGGGAGGAGGAGAGAACTGACTGCTGAGGCACTCACCTGACCTACTAGCCCTAAACTCAAACCAGGTGAACCAGAGGCAGTCATAGGGAGAATGTGGTGAAGGTGGCTTGCTAGGCAAACCACTAAAGTCAATGGATACTGTTATAGTGGAACACTAGTGCCAAAGGTGGCAACTTTTCCCACACTTCACAGCTAGTCTTAAATTCTACACCAGGAGCTGCTGCCATGTAGTGAATAGCTAAAGCCAAGCTCGGAATGAGGACATTACCAACTATGGGCCAGGTGAGAAGGACCCTGCCCCAAATCAGACATTCTCAAGATGTGGACTAAATGCAGAGTAAGACCATTGGCTGCAGGGAGCCCCACACCAGAATGGTATGGCTGGCATGCCCCAAAACTGATAGAGAGTTGAAAAGCTGGTGATCAGCTGAATGAGCACTGGTATGCTAAAACGTAATGAGCGGTAAGTGCTGAGACCTTGCAGGTCGAATGCAGATTGAGTGCTGCAGGCAACACAGAGGCTGAAGTTGAGGGGATGTGGTAGGCATGAAACACAATTGCGTAAGCAAGAGTGGACCTGCATAAGGTCAGTAAACAGAGTAGGAATAGGTGAACCTGCATGTAGGTCTGCATAACATAGTAGCAATGAAACAGCACTGAATAGTGGGATAAGCCAGCCAGGTATCCAAAAAACCCAACAGAGGTGACACATACTCAAAGAATTTGTCAGCAGCGGAGACAGGATTTATTGAAACTAAGTAACAGCCTCAGCAGTAGCTTTAGCTGACCTCTGAGTATAACAGGGTGTGTGAACATACAGCAACATCTGTACTGAGTACACTGAGTTGTAAAGCTGCAATAAACATAAATGAAAGAGACACAATGCTCTGAAAGCAGGTGTAACCAGGCAGTGCAATGACGCTGCTGCAATGAGGTAAGTAGAATGAGAGACAGTATGATTGAGCTGCATAGCTAGGTTAAGAGTAAGCCTGAGACAGGTGAAAACAATTGAGTATGCAATATGGAAGCTTATGGTTGAGCTGAAACACACAGATAATGATTGCAGTTGCATTGCAGTCATTTGAGAGTTGTGAGTAACAGAGCAAATAGTAGAGCTCTGGAGCAATATGCTTGGAGCTTGGAAACAAAGCCCCCCCACCAAAAAACAAAACCAAGACACACAAACACAGAAAACAAGGAACAAAACAGAAGGAAGCCCACACAGACAAAAGCAAAATACAAACCAGAAGCAGGAAATAAACACAGAAATGTAGCAGACAAGCAGGAGCAACAAGGTGGGGGGGCCCAACCAGCTGAGAGAACAGACCGACAGAGCCTTCGGCTGCAAAGAAAAAGGTGCTTCAGAAGGGGGCTGAGAGGAACTGCTTATATAGCTCAGGAAGTGAGAGTGGCTGGCTGCTTGTCCATTGAACTCCAGGAAAGCCTTCCAATTATCACTGTGGACAGATGAAATAGAATGATCAGAAGGTTGGGAAATTCTTGTTATCTGATTGGCTTGGAACCTTTTCAAACTGCGGAAAAATCTCATGATAGTTACAGCCTGGAAAGTGCTCCACCAAAGGGTTCTGTATGTATAGTACCTGTATTTATTTCTATTTATTTATTTGTACAATCGGATGTACAACATTTGAGCCAGAGGCTCATTTACAAAGGTACCTTGTCACAGAGAGGACTTACAGTGTAGCATATTTACAGAATACAAAACAAAAGAGTGACATAGAATTACACAGTTGTTTTCATACAATGAGCAATTTTAAACATTTCAAGGTAACAAAATTTAGCACATGTAGGTACCAATAGAGGGGCGGGAGGCCAGGAGGGAGTGGGGGGAGTGAGGTGGGGGTTCAGCCCAGCGGGCACTGTCAGGTGCAAAGCGATAGTAGCGGAGTGCCAGTTAGAGACAGGTGCAACTGCGGGTGTTAAACAATTGGGTCCGAAGGGCGGTTTTGAAGGCAGCAGTTCTGGGAGCATTGGAGATGGTTACAGGGAGAGAGTTAAACCAGGACGGGGCTCTGTAGCAGAATGACCTCTGAGCCCAGGTCAAGTCCTTCTAATATCAGAAATTGGGTTGACACGTTCCCGTCCTCTAATTGGCTGAAACCCCTCAAAAGGGGTACATTTATGTGTGAACAGAGATTGGGAAATAACTAGTCCTAGTGCCAGCCTGCCCTTCTACAGTATACATCAATGTTTCAATTTGATTTTCAAAATTCTTCATGACCACCATTTTTTCCTCACTTAGTGAGATTCAGCTATGTACCCCAGCTCACAGATACACTTCAAAAACAATGAAAAATAGCATTATTTACTTGTTTTTACAGGTTTAGTATTTATTTTAGTGCCGGCTCTCTCCAAGTCCCTGCTCTCCAGCTCCTGACTGCACTTCCTGTACAGTTACCTACTCCAGCTGCCCACCCACCTTCTGAGCTGCCGCAACCCAGCAGCATATCTCTATCTACAGGAGTAGCAATCACATAAGCACATCTGGTGTCTTCCTCAACCACACGCTCATAATTTTTTGGGACCACTTTTTATGTCTAGTGCCACTACTCGGCTCATGGCCTTTAACCAAAGTGTTGATTTCAAACTACCAGCATTCAAAGGTATCACCTCAACCTACAGTACCTGACATAACCTTTCAATAAGTAATAAAAAAATCGTCTGAGTTGGGTGGGAGAGGTGAGGATACAAGTTGCTTTCAAGGATACTTCACTGTCAGCCTGTAACTCCTGATCCATCATCGTCCTTCTGTCACCCAAACTGCAAGTACTATCAGCCCTCCTCAAACCATGCTGCTGACATTGTCTTCTGATGCAAATATAGCAGGACACCTGTCCCATGGGAAGGAGAGGGGGTAGTGGGCAACAAAGCAACAAATCATACACTGAAAGTAAAATAAAATATTAAAACAGCACTGCCCTCTACTGGCAAGTATGCTAGTAGAGGAACTATGTTACAAAAAAAATTGTGTATTCATTTTAAATATATTTTCAAGAGATTTTATTTTTCACAGTATTTTATATAATTTTACACTAATACCCATTTTCTAAGCATAATAATAATCTCCAGGGTAGGTAGTATGGACCATACTGAACCTTCCAGGTGGCTATAAGACCCTCTGCAGTGTTAGGCCTAATTATGCCCCTGGGTGGTCTGGTATAGCCTAATATCACCCACCCTGATGGGAATTTTTGCTAGCACAGCAGTATAGCAGTGCACTTTGGAGTGTGTTTTGTCTTTTAGGATAACATATACAACTCCAGAGGTAGTTGAATACACTCAGCTATGCCTCATGCCTCACAGCACACCCAAGATGAGACATTATTCCATGATAACACACACCATGCAGTGTTCCCTCTTTATAGTGAAAACTTCTTTGTTCACTATAGTTAGGATTCACTATAGTGAAGTGTTAATATCCCTACTTAGGTGATACTGGGAGCCAACACTGATTTTTACTATAAAACAAATTCATTATAGAGGGGTTCCCTATAGTGAGAGAGTACTGTATTACTGCATAAATAACTGATTTACAGTTGTTCACGCTACATACGCCTTTACTAACCTCACACCTGTGAGCAGCCATTGTTATTGCTTTCTGTAATGAGATCATCTGACACGTATCCCTTCTATTTCAGATTCTATTGAGTGTTTGAGATGCCCAGATGATCACATGTCTAATGAGAGACAAGATGAATGTCTTCCAAAGTCTTTAGAGTTCCTCTCTTATGAAGACCCTTTGGGTGCAACACTAGCATCTTCAACATGTGCCTTCGCCACGGTGCCTGCAGCAATCCTATTAATTTTTGTTCGACACAAGGACACTCCTATTGTTAGGGCCAACAACCGAGAAATCAGCTATCTTCTTCTTGTTGCCCTGGTGATGTGTTGTCTCTGTTCTTTGATTTTCATTGGCCGCCCAAATGTGGTGACTTGTGTAATACAGCAGGCTGCTTTTGGCATTGTTTTTGCACTCTGTCTCCTGTGTGCTGGCTAAAACCATCATGGTAGTCATAGCATTCAAAGCCACAAAGCCAAACAGTAACCTAAGGAAATGGTTGGGATCTACATTACCCAGTATTATCATCTTCTCTTGTACACTGTCTCAAATTATTCTGTGTCTTGTTTGGTTACTGACATCTCCTCCCTTCCCAGAAGAAAACATGAAATTCCTGCCTGGAAGGATAATAATTGAATGCAACGAAGGGTCCATTGCTGCATTCTGGTGCATGCTGGGATACATGGGCATGCTGTCCTGTGCCAGCTTTGTAGTTGCTTTTCTAGCTAGGAAGTTGCCTGATAGTTTTAATGAGGCCCAATTTATTACATTTAGTATGTTGGTGTTTGTTAGTGTCTGGCTGTCATTCATCCCAGCCTATCTCAGCACAAAGGGAAATACATGGTTGCTGTGGAGATATTTGCCATCTTGTCTTCCAGTGCTGGTTTGTTCAGCTGTATATTTCTGCCCAAATGCTACATTATTCTGCTGAGGTCTGATATGAATACCAAAGAACATCTCATGGAGAAAGGAGCTATTAGCAATACAAAAAACAAAAATGCTTGAACACTGGCGGCACATGGATTTATTGTTGCATTCTTCTATCACTTTGACATGGCTAAGTAATCAAGTTAGACAGAAGTCTAAATCAAATACAACAGTACACAAGTGGATATGTAAGTGACTTGCTACCTTATTCATTAATTGACCTGGTATTTCCATTGGCACCAAAACAGCTGAAATTGTTGCTTTCCTGGTTACTTACCTGGTAAAACGTGTTTTAAATAAAACAAATAAATTAAAAGAAATATTATTTACTCAAGATTAAATTCATTGTACTGAAACTCATGGAACTGTATTTCAGAAGGCATTTTACATCTACCTATTTACTTATTTGTTATTCATATTGATTTGTGCAGGACAGGCCCATTGAGATGGAACACCATGTTTAAAAGGCTGTCATGCCAAAGGTGGCATCTATAGGTTACATAGGGCATACAGCACAAGTATAGAATTGTTAGCAGCAGGACTTGTATGAACTTGGCTCCTTGTATCTCAATGATCTCTTGACTCTGTATGCCCCAACCAGGAAATTGAGACCAATGTGGCATGGAGCTTTTGAGATTGCCACCTTCATGTCCAGCATCTGCTGAGGATTGAGTTTTATGGTTGCTGCCCCAATCTGTGGAACTCGCTCCTGGTGGAGGCTCTGTCTGCTGGCTCCCTGGCCTCCTTCAAATATTGATGGAAAAGCCACCTGATGATAGAAGCCTTCAGGCAGGTGGACTGAGGGTTTTGCCTCAAGGCTTAGTGAGAATTCTTCTGTTGTATATTTTCTCTCCCATCACCAATCCTGCCTCCTTCTGCCCTGACTCCAAACCCTATCCCTTACTTTCTCTGGCACTTACCCCCATCTCACAATGCCACAGTGCAGCTTCTGCCTGTGGTTGTTTCTTTGATAGGTCTTCTGTTCAGTTAACATCCTAGTGCGGGAAACAAGGTGGCAAGTCTGAAGAACATGGCAGAGAGTGTCCGATTTCCTCTGGCTCACATCAGGGCTTTTCCACCTGCATTACCGCCCTCCCTCTTAGATGCCAGTGGCAAGGGCACCATGTGTGTGCATATAAAGGCATATGCATGGCTGCACAACCCATCCGGCATCTTTCCTCACTGCAAGCTACTCCAACTGCACTGTCACCTGGGAACTCAGGTGACAGTATCACAGCAGAGCCTGAAGCATTTCCTCCCAGAGAAGGAGAGTGTCCAATAGGATGCTCAGTACTCCTTCCCTGCTGGTTTCAACAACCTTGAATCATTCCCAAACCCGCGCTGCAAGCATTGTAGGTGGTAATCTTATTGCTGGGCTGGTAGGAAGACATTTGTTTGCACACAGTTAGTCTGTTTTGATGTGATTGATCACTGTATTATTACTGTATCATGGTGCTTTTGTTGTAAAAGTGTTCTGAGCTATGGAGGAGCACTTTAAAAATAAATAAATAAAACAATACTACTAGTACAATAGTAATTCAAAAGTTACAAACAATTCCCGAGATGTTTTCTATTGAACATTTTTCAGGGAGTCAAGGGCTTCAGTTTACTTCTGTTTGGAAGTATTTGTTTTTGAAAAATAAAGTAAATACTTCCACAATTAAGGGGAAGGAAGTATGTGACTTTCAAATGTGAAAAGGGAAAATTGAATGACTTTCAATTTTTTTTTCATTTTCCATTTGATTTGTTGATTATCCTGGTGGGTATTTGAACAATGATTCCAAATGTTCAAATGTGACCAGCATTTAACACATTCAAGTAATAAACATTCATCAAAAAAGAAACAATAACTAACATATGCAGTAAAACAAACAAAAGAAAATTATTGTCATAACAGAAATTTACAGAACATTATGTGACTAACATACCCAGTTAATGACAAAGACAATGGTACTGATCAAACAGTGAGTGTAAAGATGATTTGAAAACCTTGATGGACTGACTATTGGTTATTGACAAAGGAGACAAAGGACGGGTTGTTGTTGGCAGGTAAATCATTCGCCAATGGTTGAGTTTTGCAAACCAAAACTTCTTTTCCCTGTTATAGTTTATGGGAACATCCAAAACATTCTCTTTATAACTTTGCCTTCATTACAGCCATGGCAATTTTGAGATCCACAGAAACAGAATAAACTAAATTGCCGAGGGAACCCCTTAAAAACAGATGATATCTCTCATGGGACCATCTCACATCTGCTAACTGAACCCCTGATGGAACCCCTACAAAAAACAGATGTTGAATTTCATGGGGTCATTTTACCATCAAAAATGATCTGAACCCCTGAGGGAACCCATAGAAAAAACGGATGTTGTATCTCATGCAAACATCCCAGCATCAAAAATAAACCCCACAAAGAACTCTTACAAACACATAGATGTTGCATCTGTTGAGGCCATCCCCAATCAAAAATTAACTGAACCCTTGAGGGAACTCCTACAAAAGCAGATGTATCTCAATAGACCATCCCCCAATACAAGATGAACTGACCCTCTTAAAGAACCTCTACAAAAAACAGATGTTGTATCACACAGGACTATCCCACCATAAAGAATTAACTGAACCTCAGAGGTAATCCTCATGAAAAAGATGTTTTATCTCATACAGCCAACCCACCATCTGTAAGCTGAACCTTAAGGGAATCCCTATGAAAACCAGATGTTGTATTTCATGGGGCTATCCCACTATCTGTTGGGATATCTACAAAAAACAGATGTTGTATCTCATGGTACCAACCCATCATCTGTAAGCTAACCCTAAGGGAATCCCTCTGAAAACCAGATGTTGTATCTCATGGGGCTATCTCACCATCTGTTAACTGAATCCTGAGGAACCCCTACAAAAAATAGATCTTTTCAACCCACCATCTGTAAGCTGAAACCTGAGACAATCCGTATAAAACCCTAATGTTGTACCTCATGGGGCTATCCCACCAGCTGCTAACTGAACCCTGAGGGAAACCTCTACAAAAAACAGATGTTGTATCTCATGGGGCCAACCCACCATCAGAAATTAACTGTACCCATGAGGGATTCCATATGAAAATCAGATGTTGTATTTCATGGGGCCATCATATTATTTGTTAACTGAACCTATGATGGAACCCCAATGAAAACTAGCTGTTGCATTTCATGGGGCCATCCCAACATCTGTTAACTGAGCCTCTGAGGGAACCCCTGCAAAAATCAAATGCTGTATTTAATGGGGCTATTCCACCATCAAAAAATTTCTGAATACCTGAGGGAACACTTACAAAAATCAGATTTTGTATCTCTTGGGGCCATCTCACCATCTGTTAACTGAACCCTGAGGGAACAACTATGAAAAACAGATTTTGTATTTAATGAGGCTATCCCGCCATAAAGGTTTTACTGAATCCTGGGGGAATCCCTTAGAAAAAAGATGTTTCTTGTGACCTATTTAAAATGAGTAAAACTCCTGAGGGAACGCAGTCAAAAAACCTATTTTGTATCTCATGGGGCCATCCTGCCACTTGTTAACTGAACCCTGAGATAATTCCTACAAAAACAAGGGGGCATGATTTTCAAAGAGCCAAAAATGGCTATGGACAAAGTCACTGTGCACAAGTCCCTGGTGTTTGGAAAAATCCCTGCACCCTCATAAATAAATTTTTCAGAATTTTATATGCATGGATGGCACTTTCATTTTTCCCACAGTTGCACACAAAAATATGTACACGCTACTATAAATTGTGAAAAAGGCTGTAAAACGGCAACCTTTTTGGAAAATTGAGTGCATGCAGAAAACAAATGTGTGCAATTTTTCCACTTTTGAAAATCTGGCCCCAGATGTTTTATCTCACAGTGTTATCCGACCATGAAACACAAACTGAACCCCTCTGAGAACCTCCACAACAACCAGATGTATCTAATGGGGATATCCCACCATTTGTTAACTGAATCTCTGAAGGATCCCCTACACCAGCCGGATGTATCTAATGGGGATATCCCACCACCACACAAGAACTGAACTCCTGAGGGAATCCCTACAACAACCATATGTATCTAATTGGGATATCTCACCATCACACAAGAAATAAACCCCTGAGGAAAACCCTACAACAACCAAATGTATCTAATGGGGATATCCCACCATCAAACAAGAACTGAAACCCAGATGGATCCCCTACAACAATCAAATGTATCTAACGGGAACATCCCACCATCAAACAAGAAATGAACCACTGAGGGAACTTCTACAACAACCAGATGTATTTAATGGGGATATCTCACCATCATAGAAGAAATGAACCCCTGAGAGAACCCCTACAATAACCAGATGTATCTAATGGGGATATCCCACTATCATACAAGAATTGAATTCAAGAGGGAACCCTTTCAACAACCAAATGTTTTGAATGGGAAAATAACACCATTAAATAAAAATAGAACCCCTGAGGGATTCTCTATAACAACCATATGTATCTAATGGGGATTTCCCACCATTTGTTAATTGAACCCCTGAGGGTTAACCTAAAACAACCAGATGCATCTAATGGGGATATCCCACCCTCACACAAGAACAGAACTGCTGAGGGAACCCCAACAACAATCAAATGTATCTAATGGGGCTATCCCACCATCAAACAAAAATAGAACCCCTGAGGGGAACCCCTACATCAACTAGATGCATCTAATGGGGATATCCCACCATCAAGTAAGAACTGAACCCCTGTGGGAACCACAACAACCACCAAATGTATCTAATGAGGGTAACCTACCATCAAACAAGACCTGAACCCCTGAGAGATCCCCAACAACAACCAGATGTATCAAGTGGGGATATCCCACCATCAAACAAGAACTGAACCCTGAATAAACCCCTACAACAACCAGATGCATCCAATGTGGGTATCCCACCATCATAGAAAAGCTGAACTCCTGAGGGAACCAATACAACAACAAAATGTATCTAATGGGGCTGTACCAAAATCAAACAAGGATGGAACCCCTGAGGGAACCTCTACAACAACCACAAGTTTTAAATTAGGCTATCCAACAATCAAGCAAGAACTGAACCTCTGAGAGAAACCCTACAATAACCAGATGAATCTAATGGGGATATCCCACCATCAAACAAGATCTAAACCACTGAGGGAGCCCCTACAACAACCACATGTATCTAATGGAGATATTTCACCATCACACAAGAACTGAACTCATGAGGAAACCCCTACAACAACCAAATGTATCTAATGGGAAAATCCCACCATCAAAAAAACCAAAAACAGAACCCCTGAGGGATCCTTTATACCAACCAGATGTATTTAAAGGGATGTCCCACCATATGTTATCTGAACCACTGCAGGAACCCCAAGAGCAACCCAATGAATCTAATGGGTAAATCCCATGATAAAACAAAAACTGAACCCCTGAGGGAACCCCTACAGCTACAAATGAATCTAATGGAAATATTTCACCATCAAACAAGATATGAACTACTAAGGGAACCCCTATAATAACCAGAAGTATTGGATGGATGATATCCTACCATCAAACAGGAACTGAACCCCTGAGGTAACCCTAAAACAAACAGATGTATCTAATGGGGATATCCATCTGTCATACAAGAACTGAACTCAAGAGGGAACCCGTACAACAACCAAATGTATCTAATGGGAAAATCTCACCATCAAACAAAAATGGGACCCCGAGGGATCCTCTATAGCAACCAGATGTATCTAATGGGAATATCCCACCATTTGTTAACCGAACCCCTGCAGGAACCCCTTCAGCAACCAAATGTATCTAATGGGGATATCCCACCATCAGGCAAGAACTGAACCCCTAAGGGAACAGCTACAACAACCACATGCATCTAATGGGGATATCCCACCGTCAAACAAAACCTGAACCCTGAAGAACACCCTACAACAACCACATGAATCTAATGGGGTAATCTCACTATCATACAAGAATTCAACTCATGAGGGAACCCCTACAACAACCAAAAGTATCTAATGGGAAAATCCCACCATAAAACAAAAACAGAGCCCCTGAGGGATCCTCTATACCAACCAGATGTATCTAAAGGGGATTTCCCACCATTTGTTAACTGAACCACTACAGAAACCCCTACAGCAACCCAATGTATCTAATGGGGATATCCCACCACAAAAGAAGAACTGAACCCCTGAGGGAATCCCTACAGCTACCAAATGTATCTAATGGGAATATTATACCATCAAACAAGACATAAACTACTAAGAGAAAGCCTATAACAACCAGATGTATGGGATGGAGGATATCCTTCCATCAGACAGGAACTGAACCTCTGAGGGAACCACTACAACAACCAGATGTATCTAATAGGGATATCCCCTAATTTGTTCACTGAACCCTGACGGATCCCCTGCAACAACCAAATTTATCTAAGGCAAATATCCTACAATCAAACAAGAACTGAACTCCTGAGGGATCCCCTGCAACAACAAGGTATATCTAATGGGGGTGTCCCACCATCAAGCAATAACTGAACCACTGAGGGAACGCGTACTACAATCAGATGTGTCTAATGAGGATATCCCACCATCAAACAAGACCTGAACCCTTAAGAAATACCCAACAACAACCAGATAAATCTAATATGGATAGCCCACCACCAAACAAGAACTGAACCCCTTAGGAAACCTCTACAACAGCCACATGTATTAAATTAGGATATCCCACAATCAAACAAGAACTGAACGTCTGAGAACCCCTACAACCTGATGTATTCAATGGGGATATCCCACCATCAAACAAGAACTGAACCTCTGAGGGAACCCCTACAACAACCAGATGTATCTAATAGGGATATCTCACCAACATAGAAGAATTGAACCCCTGAGGGATCCTCTTTAACAACCCAATGTATCTAATGGGAAAATCTCACCATCAAACAAAAATACAACCCCTGAGGGATCCTCTTTAACAAGCAGATGTATCTAATGGGGATTTCACACCATTTGTTAACTGAACCCCTGCAGGAACCCCTAGAGCAACCAAATCTATCTAAAGGGGATATCCCAGCATTAAACAAGAATTGAACCCCTGAGGGAACCCCTGCAGCCACCAAATGTATCTAATGGGCATATTCCACCATCAAATGAGAAATTAACTACTAAGATAACCCCTATAAAAACAAGATGTGTCTGATTGAGGGTATCCTACCATCAAACAAGCTCTGAACCCCTGTGGAAGCCCCTACAACAATCAGAAGCATTTAATGGGGATATCCCACCACCAAAAAAAAACTGAACCCTGAAGAACCCCTTACAACACCTAGATGTATCTAATGGGGATAACCCACCCTCATACAAGAACTGAACTCCTGAGGGAACCCCTAAACCAATCAAATGTATCTAATGGAAATATACCACCATCAAACAAAACCGGAACCTCTGAGGGAACCCCTACAACAATCAAATATATGTAATGGTGATATCTCACCATCAAACAAAAACTGAACCCCAGAAGAAACCCCTACAAAAACCAGGTGCTTTGAATGGGGATATCCCACCCTCATGCAAGAACTGAACTCTTGAGGGATCCCCTACAACAACCAAGTGTACCTAATTAGGATGTCCCATAATCAAACGAAAACCAAACACCTGAGAGATCCCATGCAACAACCAGGTATATCTAAATGAGATGTCCCACCATCAAGAAGGAACTGAAACCCTGAGGGAACCCCTACAACAACCAGATGTATTCAATGAGGACATCTCACCATCAAACAACACCTGAACTGCTAAGGGATCCCCAACAACAACCAGATATATCTAATTGGGATATCCCACCATCAAACAAGAACTGAACCCCTGAGAGAACCTCTAAAACAATAATATGTATTAAATCAGGATATCCCAAAATCAGACAAGAACTGAACTGCTGAGAGAACCCCTTCAACCCGATGTATCCAATGGGGATATCCCATCATCAAACAAGAACTGAATCTCTGAGGAGACCCCCTAGAACAACCAGATGTATCTAATCGGGATATCTCACCACCATAGAAGAACTAAACCCCTGAGGGAACCACTACTACAAACAAATGTATCTAATGGGGCTATCCCACTATCATACTAGAACTGAACTCCTAAGGGAATCCCAACAACAATTAAATGTATCTAATTGGGATATCCCACCATCAAACAAAACCAGAACCCCAGAGGGAACCCCTACAACAATCAAATGTATCTAATGGGGACATTCTACCATCAAACAGAAACTGAACCTCTGAGGGGCCCCCTACATCAATCAGATGCATTCAATGGGGATATCCCACCATCAAACAAGAATTGAACGCCTGAAGAAACTCCTACAACAACCAGATGCTTCTTATGGGGATATCACACCCTCATACAAGAACTGAACTCCTCAGGGATCCCCGAAACAACCAACTGTAACTAATTTGGATATCCCACAATCAAACAAGAACTAAACCACTGAGGGATCCCCTGCAACACCCAGGTATAGGGATGTCACATCATCAAGTAAGAACTGAACCCCTGTGGGAACCACTACAACAACCTGATGTATCTAATGAGGATATCCTACCATCAAACAAGACCTGAACCCCTGAGGGATCACCAACAACAACCAGATGTATCTAGTGGGGATATCCCACCATCAAACAAGAATTGAACCCTGAGAGAACCCCTACAACAACCACATGTATCCAATGTGGATATCCCACCATTATATACAAGCTGAACTCCTGAGGGAACCCCTATAACAAATAAATGTATCTAATGAGGCTATCCCAAAATAAAACAAGAACTGGACACCTGAAGGGAACCTCTACAACAACCACATGTATGAAAATAAGGATATCCAACAATCAAACAAGAACTGACCCTCTGAGAGAAACCCTACAACAACCAGATGTATCTAATGGGGATATTGAACCATCAAACAAAACTAAACCACTAAAGGACCCCCTACAACAACCAGATATATCTAATTGAGATATCTTGCCATCATAGAAGAACTGAACCCCTGAGGGAACCCCTACAACAAACAAATGTATCTAATATAGATATCCCACTATCATACAAGAACTGAACTCATGAGGGAACCCCTACAACAACTAAATGTATCTAATGGGAAAATCCCAGCATCAGATAAAAACAGAAACCCTGAGGACTCCTTTATACCAACCCAATGTATCTAAAGGGTAATTCCCACCCTTTGTTAACTGAACCCCTGCAGGAAGCCCTACAGCAACCCAATGTATCTAATAGGCAAATCCCATGATAAAACTAGAAATGAACCCCTGAGGGAACCCCTACAGCTACAGAATGTATCTATTGGGAATATTCCACCATCAAACAAGAAATCATCTACTAAAGAAACCCCTATAACAACCAGAAGTATTGGATGGATTATATCCTACCATCAAACAGGAACTGAACCCCTGAGGAAGCCCCTAAAAAAACCAGGTGCATCTAATGGGGACTTCTAATTTGTTCACTAAACTCCCTGAGGGATTCTCTATGACAACCAAATATATCTAAGGGGAATATCCCACAATCAAACAAGAACTGAACCCCTGAGGGATCCCGTGCAACAACAAGGTGGCCAGGGAGCAGAGGCTGCTGGATGGCTTCCAGGATGTGTTCTTAACACAGCATGTGATGGAGCCCACAAGGGAGGGGCATGTCCTGGATGTGGTTCTGGCAGATGGGGATCTGGTAAGGGACATGGTTGTACAGGACCCCTGACTGGGAGTGACACAATACTGTCTGGTTTCAAATAAGCATTGGGGAGGGGTGAGATCTAGGACACTGGCAGTGGACTTCAGTGGGGCAGACTTTATGGGCATGGGAAATATTCTCAAGGATCACTTGAAGGGATTACCTCAACAACAAGTGTGGAAAGGAGATGGGAGGTCATAAACGGGACTTCATGAGGCAGTCAGGATCTGCGCTAAGTTGAAACGTAAGGGAGCAAGGTCACATAAACCATGCTGGTGGTCCAGTGAGGTCCAGGTAGCAGTCAGAGAAAGAAGGCGGCTTACAAAAATATAAAACAACAAGAGGGGATAGGGATAAGAAATGTACCAGCTTGTATCTAGAAAGTCACCACGTATGGTGAGGGAGCAAAGTCCAGTAAAGAGCAACGGCTGGCACAGGGATACATGGAGGGAAAAGGGGTTCTTCCGGTACATTGGGGAGCAGAGAAAACTAAGGGCCATCTCAGCAGATTGAGATCAGAAGGAGGGTGGGTGGAAGAGGCGAGGACCAGGCAGAGGTATTTAACGAGTACTTTGCCTCTGTGTTCACTAGGAGGGGATGGGATATCTACAAAGCTACGGGTACAGGGATAGAAGGCAGGGAGAGGGACTAGGAGCAGCAGAAATGGAGCAAAGGGAGGAAAGGTACCCCAGGGGTGTCACATCTGGATAAGGATAAAAAGACCAGTAAGGTGGAGGGGACGGATGATGCCATCCCCACCAAAAGGGTGTGGATTGCCCTCAAGGCCCTAAAGAAAGACAAATCTCCTCGGCTGGATGGCATTCATCCGAGAGTACTATGGGAATTGGCGGACATACTGGCTGCACCCCTGGCGGAGCTTTTCAACAGGTCTCTTGAGACAGGGAGGGTACCTAGGGATTGGCGAGAGGCACATGTGGTACCAATCCATAAAGGGGGGTCGAAGGAAGTACCAGGAAACTATAGACCCATCAGTTTAACCTCGGTGGTGGGAAAATTAATGGAGAGTATACTAAAGGAACGATTGGTGGTTTACTTGGAGGAGGTGGGAGGTCTGGATAGTCGGCAGCATGGGTTTGTGCGCAGGTAGATCATGTCAAACCAACCTTGTGGAGTTCTATGAATGGGTAACATCAGAACTGGACAGGGTAAGCCTGTGGATGTATTATTCTTGGACTTCAGCAAGGCTTGACTCTGTCCCCCAATGGTCTGGTGGAGAAACTGATGGGGTTAGGAGTAGGCCTTTGATGGTCAGATGGATTGAAAGCTGGATAGCTGGATGCACTCAGAGAGTAGTGGTCTGTGGGGAGCTCTCAAACCCTACAGAGGTTGGTAGTGGTACCACAGGGCTTGGTCCTGGGTCCAATCCTGTTTAATGCATACATATCAGACATCAGGATGGTATAGGTGTGGAAATGAGTCTTCATGGATGACTCCAAGATGGAGCAGTAGTTGAGGGAGAAGAGGGGAGGTTGGCCCTGCAAGGGACCTGGACACCCTGGAAAGCTGGGCTCACATATGGAAATTAAATTTCAATATCACCAAGTGCAAGGTGTTGCATCTTGGTCGGGAAACCCTAAACACAGGTACACCCTGGGAGGAGGTGCTGGAAGCCTCAACAGGGAAAAGACCTAGGGGTCATGGTGGATACATGTATGAATAACACTGAGCAGTGCAGGAGAGCAGCTAGCAAGGCAAACAGGATGTTGGGATGCATCGTGAAGGGGATCACCTCTAGGAGCAAGGAAGTGATTCTGCCACTGTACAATGGACTGGTTAGACCACACCTTGAGTACTGTGTCAGTACTGGAGACCACACTTGAAGAGGGACATACAGCTCCTGGAGAGGGTACAGAGGAGGGCAACAAGATGATATGAGGGCTAGGATTTGACTTACGAGGACAGACTTGAGGAGCTCTGCCTGTTCTCATTGGAGGAGAGAGAGACAGGGGGACATGATTGAGGTCTTCAAGTACCTCAAGGAATAAATAGGGTAAACATGGAGGGATCTTTAGACTAAAGCAGGAGGCATCACCAGAGGGCATGGTTTGAAGTTGGAAGGTGGAAGGGTGAGGGGAAAGAGGAGGAGGTTTTCACTGAGAGGGTGGTGGACCCTTGGAATGCTCTGCCTGGTGAGCTGGTTCAGAGATCCACAGTGGAGAGCTTTAAGAGAGGGTGGGACAGACACAGAAAGTGGATGTATCAGATGATGGCCTGTCCCAGGGAGGTGGGGATGGATGATAGGGGTTTCTGGAGCACAAGGGATGGGAGGGTCTCGGCACCCAACTAAGGATCTAGGTTCGAGCAGACTTGATAGACCATAAGGCCTAATCTGCTGGCAAATAGTATGTTAGTATGTAAACAAGAAATGAACTACTAATGGAACCCCTATAACAACCAGATGTATTGGATGGAGGATATCCAACCATCAAACAGGAACTGAACCTCTGAGGGAACCCCTACAACAACCTGGTGCATCAAATGGGGATATCCCCTAATTTGTTCACTGAACCCCTGAAGGGTTCCCTATGACAACCAAATTTATCTAAGGGGAATATCCCACAATCAAACAAGAACTGAACCCCTGAGGGATACCCTGCAACAACAAGGTATATCTAATCAGGATGTCCCACCATCAAGCAATAACTGAATCACTGAAAGAACCTGTACCACAATTAGATGTGTCTAATGAGGATATCCCACCATCAAACAAGACATGAACCCTTAAGGGATACCCAACAACAACCAGATGAATCTAATATGGATATCCCAGCACCAAACAAGAACAGAACCTCTTAGGGAACCTCTACAACAACCACATGTATTAAATTAGGGTATCCCACAGTCAAACAAGAACTGAACGTCTGAGAGAACCTCTACAACCCGATGTATCCAATGAGGATATCCCACAATCAAACAAGAACTGAACCACTGAGGGAACCCCTACAACAACCAGATGAATCTAATGGGGATATCTCACCACCCTAGAAGAACTGAACCCCTGAGGGATCCTCTTTAACAACCAGATGTATCTAAAGGGGATTTCCCACTCTCATACAAGAACTGAACTCAAGAGGGAACCCTTACAACAACCAAATGTATCTAATAGGAAAATATCACAATCAACAAAAATGCAACCCCTGAGGGATCCTGTTTAACAACCAGATATATGTAAAGGGGATTTCCCACCATTTGTTAACTGAACCCCTCTAAGAACATCTAGAGCAACCAAATGTATCTAATGGGGATATCCCACCATTAAACAAGAATTGAACCCCTGAGGGGACCCCTGCTGCCACCAAATGTATCTAATGGGCATATTTCACCATCAAACAAGAAATGAACTGCTAAGGGAACCCCTATAAAACAAGATGTGTCTGATGAAGGATTTCCTACCATCAAACAAGTTCTGAACCCCTGAGGAAACCCTTACAAATATCAGATGTGTCAAATGAGGATATCCCACCATCAAACAAGCCCTGAAATAACTGAGGGATACCCAGCAAAAACACAATGTATCTAATGGTGATAACACACGATAAAAGAAGAACAGAACCCCTAGGGAACCTCTACATCAGCCACATGTATTAAATTAGGATATCCCACAGTCAAGTAAGAACTGAACCTCTGAGGGAACCCCTATAACCCGATGTATCCAATGGGGATATCCCACCATCAAACAAGAACTGAATCTTTGAGGGAACCCCTACAACAATCAGATGTATCTAATGGGGATATCACACTATCATAAAAGAACTGAACCCCTGAGGGATCCTTTTTAACAACTAAATGTATCTAATGGGGATTTCCCACTATCATACAAGAACTGAACTCAAGGGGGAACCCTTACAACAACCAAATGTATCTAATGGGAAAATCTCACTGTCAAAAAAAATGCAACCCCTGAGGGATCCTCTTTAACAACCAGATGTGTCTAATGGGGATTTCCCACCATTTGTTAACTGAACCCCTGCAAGAACCCATAGAGCAAAAAATGTATCTAATAGGGATATCCCACCATTAAACAAGAATTGAACCCCTGAGAGAACCCTGCAGCAACCAAATGTATCTAATGAGCATATTCCAACATCAAACAAGAAAATAACGTCTTAGGGAACTCCTATAAAAACAAGATGAGACTGATGGAGGATTTACTACTATCAAACAAGTTCTGAACTCCTGAGGAAACCCATACAACAACCAGAAGCATCTAATGGAGATATCCCACCACCAAACAAAAACTGAACCCTGAAGTACCCCCTACAACAACCAGATGTATCTAATGGAGATAACCCACCCTCATACAAGAACTGAACTCCTGAGGGAACCCCTAAAACAATCAAATGTATCTAATGGGAATATACCACCATCAAACAAAACTGGAACCTCTGAGGGAACCCCTACAACAATCAAATATATCTAATGGGTATATCCCACCATCAAACAAGAACTGAACCTCTGAGGGAACCACTATTTCAATCAGAAGCATCTACTGGGGATATCCCACTACCAAACAAAAACTGAACTCCTGAAGAAACCCCTACAACAACCAGATGCTTCTAATGGGGATATCCCACCCTCAAACAAGAACTGAACTCCTGAGGGATCCCCTACAACAACCAAATGTATCTAATTGGGATATCCCATAATCAAACGAGAACCAAACCCCTGAGAGATCCCATTCAACAACTGTGTATATCTAATGGAGATGTTCCACCATCAAGAAGGAACTGAAACCCTGAGGGAACCCCTACAACAATCAGATGTATTTAATGAGGACATCTCACCATCAAACAAGACTTGAACTGCTAAGGAATACCCAACAACAACCAGATATATGTAATGGGGATATCCCATCATCAAACAAGAACTGAACCTCTGATGGGACCCCTACAACAATCAGATGCATTCAATGGGGATATCCCACCAGCATAGAAGAACTGAACCCCTGAGGGAAACCCTACAACAAACAAATGTATCTAATGGGGATATCCCACTATCATGCAAGAACTGAACTCCTAAGGGAATCCCTACAACAATCAAATGTATCTAATGGGGAAATCCCACCATCAAACAAAACTGGAACCCCTGAGGGAACCCCTACAACAATCAAATGTATCTAATGGGGATATTCCAACATCAAAAAGAAACTGAACCTCTGAGGGGCCCCCTACAACAATCAGATGCATTCAATGGGGATATCCCACCATAAAAAAATAACTGAAACCCTAAAGAAACTCCTACAACAACCAGTTGCTTCTTATGGGGATATCACACCCTCATACAAGACCTGAACTCCTCAGGGATCCCTGAAACAACCAACTGTAACTAATTTGGATATTCCACAATCAAACAAGAACTAAACCCCTGAGGGATCCACTGCAACAACCAGGCAAGGGGATGTCCCACTATCAAGTAAGAACTGAACCCCTGTGGGAACCACTACACCAGTCAGATGTATCTAATGAGGATATACTACCATCAAACAAGACCTGAACCCCTGATAAATCACCAACAACAACCAGATGTATATAGTGGGGATATCCCACCATTATACAAGAACTGAACCCTGAGGGAACCCCTACAACAACCAGATGCATACAATTTGGATATACAACCACCATATACAAGCTTAACTCCTGAGGGAACCCCTATTACAACTAAATGAATCTAATAGGGCTATCCCAAAATAAAACAAGAATTGAACCCCAGAGGGGACCTCCAAAACAACCACATGTATTAAATTAGGATATCCAACAGTCAAACAAGAACTGAACCTCTGAGAGAAAGCCTACAACAACCAGATGTATCTAATGGGGGATATTCAACCATCAAACAAAACTAAACCACTAAGGGAACCCCTACAACAACCAGATGTATCTAATTGAGATATCTTGCCATCATAAAAGAATTGAACCCCTGAGGGAACCCCTACAACAAACAAATGTATCTAATATAGATATCCCACTATCATACAAGAACTGAACTCATGAGGGAACCCCTACAACAACTAAATGTATCTAATGGGAAAATCCCACCATCAGACAATAACAGAACCCCTGAAGGATCCTTTATACCAACCCAATGTATCTAAAGGGTAATTCCCACCCTTTGTCAATTGAACCCCTGCAGGAAGCCCTACAGCAACCCAATGTATCTAATAGGCAAATCCCATGATAAAACTAGAAATGAACCCCTGAGGGAACCCCTACAGCTACAGAATGTATCTGTTGGGAATATTCCACCATCAAACAATAAAATTGTCTACTAAGGAAACCCCTATAACAACCAGAAGTATTGGAAGGATTATATCCTACCATCAAACAAGAACTGAACCCCTGAGCGAGCCCCTACAAAAACCGGTGCATCTAATGGGGACATGTCCTAGTTTGTTCACTAAACTCCCTGAGGGATTCCCTATGACAACCAAATATATCTAAGGGGATTATCCCACAATCAAACAAGAACTGAACCCCTGAGGGATCCCTTGCAACAACAAGGTATATCTAATGTTGATGTACCACCATCAAGCAATGACTGAACCACTGAAGGAACCTCAACAATAATCAGATGTGTCTAATCAGGCTATCCCACCATCAAACAAGACCTGAACCCCTGAGGGATACCCAGCAAAAACCAGGTGTATCTAATGGTGATATCACACCATCAAACAAGAACTGAACCCCTTAGGGAACCTCTATAACAACCACATGTATTAATTTAGAATATCCCATAATCAAACAAGAACTGAACCTCTGAGAGAACCCCTACAACCCGATGTACCCAATGGGGATATCCCACCATCAAAAAAGAACTGCACCTCTGAGGGAACAGCTACAACATCCAGATGTATCTAATGGGGATATCTCACCACCATAGAAGAACTGAACCCCTGAGGGAACCTGTATAACAAACAAATGTATCTAAAGGGGATATCCCACTATCATACAAGAACTGAACTCAAGACGGAACCCTTACAACAACCAAAAGTATCTAAAGGGAAAATCTCACCATCAAACAAAAATGAAACCCCTGAAGGATCCTCAGTACCAACCAGATGTATCTAAAGGGGATTTCCCAGCATTTGTTCACTGAACCCCTGCAGGAACCACTACAGCAACCCAATGTATCTAATGGGGATATCCCACCATACAAGAAGAACAGAACCCCTGAGGAAACCCCTACAGCTACCAAATGTAACTAATGGGAATATTCCACTGTCAGACAAGAAATGAACTACTAATGGAACCCCTATAACAACCAGATGTATTGGATGGAGGATATCCAACCATCAAACAGAAACTGAAACTCTGAGGGAACCCCTACAACAACCTGGTGCATCTAATGGGGATATCCCCTAATTTGTTCACTGAACCCCTGAGGGGTTCCTATGACAACCAAATTTATCTAAGGGGAATATCCCACAATCAAACAAGAACTGAACCCCTGAGGGATACCCTGCAACAACAAGGTATATCTAATCAGGATGTCCCACAATCAAGCAATAACTGAATCACTGAGAGAACCTGTGCCACAATTAGATGTGTCTAATGAGGATATCCCACCATCAAACAAGACATGAACCCTTAAGGGATACCCAACAACAACCAGATAAATCTAATATGGATAGCTCAGCACCAAACAAGAACAGAACCTCTTAGGGAACTTCTACAACAACCACATGTACTAAATTAGGGTATCCCACAGTCAAACAAGAACTGAACCTCTGAGAGAACCTCTACAACCTGAAGTATCCAATGGGGATATCCCACAATCAAACAAGAACTGAACCACTGAGAGAACCCCTACAACAACCAGATGAATCTAATGGGGATATCTCACCATCCTAGAAGAACTGAACCCCTGAGGGATCCTCTTTAACAACCAGATGTATCTAAAGGGGATTTTCCACTATAATACAAGAACTGAACTCAAGAGGGAACCCTAACAACAACCGAATGTATCTAATAGGAAAATATCACAATCAAACAAAAATGCAACCCCTGAGGGATCCTGTTTAACAACCAGAAATATGTAAAGGGGATTTCCCACCATTTGTTAACTGAGCCCCTCTAAGAACATCTAGAGCAACCAAATGTATCTAATGGGGATATCCCACCATTAAACAAGAATTGAACCCCTGAGGGGACCCCTGCTGCCACCAAATGTATCTAATGGGCATATTTCACCATCAAACAAGAAATGAACGCTAAGGGAACTCATAAAAACAAGATGTGTCCGATGAAGGATTTCCTACCATTAAACAAGTTCTGAACCCCTGAGGAAATCCCTACAAATATCAGATGTGTCTAATGAGGATATCCCACCACCAAACAAGACCTGAAACAACTGAGGGATACCCAGCAAAAACACAATGTATCTAATGGTGATATCACACCATAAAAGAAGAACTGAACCCCTTAGGGAACATCTACAACAACCACATGTACTAAACTAGAATATCCCACAATCAAACAAGAACTGAACCTCTGAGAGAACCCCTAAACCCTGATGTACCCAATGGGGATATCCCACCATCAAATAAGAACTGAACCTCTGAGGGAACCCCTACAACATCCAGATGTATCTAATGGGGATATCTCAACACCATAGATGAACTGAACCCCTGAAGGAACCTCTACAACAAACAAATGTATTTAAAGGGATATCCCACTATCATGCAAGAACTGAACTCAAGAGGGAATCCTTACAACAACCAAAAGTATCTAATGGGAAAATATCACCATCAAACAAAAAATGGAACCCCTGAGGGATCCTTGATACCAACCAGATGTATTTAAAAGGGATTTCCCACCATTTGTTTACTGAACCCCTGCAGGAACCCCTACAGCAACCCAATGTATCCAATGGGGATATCCCACCATAGAAGAAGAACAGAACCCCTGAGGGAACCCCTACAGCTACCAAATGCATATAATGGGAATATTTCACTGTCAAACAAGAAATGAACTACAAAGTTAAACCCTATAACAACCAGATGTATTGGATGGAGGCTATCCTACCATCAAACAGGAACTGAATCTCTGAGGGAACCCCTACAACATCCTGGTGCATCTAATGGGGATATCCCCTAATTTTTTCACTGAACCCCTGAGGGATTCCCTACGACAACCACATTTATCTAAGTTGAATAAACCACAATCAAACAAGAAGTGAACCCCTGAGGGATCCCCTGCAACAACAAGGTATATGTAATGGGGATGCCCCACCATCAAGCAATAACTGAACCACTGAGGGAACCTATACCACAATCAGATGTGTTGAATGAGGATATCCCACCATCAAACAAGACCTGAACCCTTAAGAGATACCGAACAACACCAAGATATATCTAATACGGATAGCCCACCATCAAACAAGAACTGAAGCATTAGGGAACCTCTGCAACAAATACATGTATTGAATTAGGATATCCCACAATCAAACAATAACTGTACCTCTGAGAGAAACCCTACAACCCGATCTCTCCAATGGGGATATCAGACCATCAAACTACAACTCAGCCTCTGAGGAAAACCCTACAACATCCAGATGTATCTAATGAGGATATCTCACCACAATAGAAGAACTGAACCCCTGGGGGAACCTCTACAACAAACAAATGTATCAAATGGGGATATCTCAATATCATACAAGAACTGAACTCAAGAGGGAACCCTTACAACAACCAAATGTATTTAATGGTAAAATCTCACCATCAAACAAAACTGGAACCCCTGAGGGATCCTCTATAACAACCAGATGTATCTAATAATGATTCCCCAACATTTGTTAACTGAACCCCTGCAGGAAACCCTACATCAACCAAATGAATCTAATGGGGATATCCCACCATCAAAAAGGAACTGAATCCCTGAGGGAACATCACCAACAACCAGATGCATCTAAAGGTGATATCCCACCATCAAACAAAACTAAACCACTAAGTGAACCCCTCCAACAACCAGATGTATCTAATTGAGACATCTCACCATCATAGAAGAACTGAACCCTTGAGGGAACCCTTCCAACAACCAAATGTATCTAATGGGAAAATCCCACCATCAAACAAAAACAGAACCCTGATGGATCCTTTATACCAACCCGATGTATCTAAAAGGGATGTCCCACCCTTTGCTAACTGAACCCCTGCAGAAACCCCTACAGCAACCCAATGTATCTAATGGGCAAATCCCATGATAAAACTAGAAATGAACACCTGAGGGAGCCATACAGCTACAGAATATATCTATTGGGAAAATTCCACCATCAAACAAGAAATAAACTACTTAGGAAACCCCTATAACAACCAGAAGTATTGGATGGATTATATCCTACCATCAAGCAGGGACTGAACCCCTGAGGGAGTTCCTACAAAAAACAGGTGCATCTAAAGGGGAGATCCCCTAATTTCTTTACTGAACTCCCTGAGGGATTCCCTATGACAACCAAATCAATCTAAGGGGAACATCCCACAATCAAACAAAAACTGAACCCCTGAGGGATCCCTTGCAACAACAAGGTACATCTAATGTTGATGTACCACCATCAAGCAATGACTGAACCACTGAGGGAACCTCAACAACAATCAGATGGGTCTAATGAGGATATCCCACCATCAAACAAGACCTGAACCCCTGAGGGATATCCAGCAAAAACCAGATGTATCTAATGGTGATATCCCACCATCAAACAAGATCTGAAACTCTTAGGGAACCTCTACAACAACCACGTGTACTAAATTAGAATATCCCACAATCAAACAAGAACTCAACCTCTGAGAGAACCCCTACAATCTGATCTATCCAATGGGGATATCCCACCATCAAACAAGAACTGAACCTCTGAGGGAACCCCTACAACCTCCAGATGTATCTAATGGGGATATCTCACCACCATAGAAGAATTGAACCCCTGAGGGAACCTCTACAACAAACAAATGTATCTAAAGGGGATATCCCACTAACATACAAGAACTGAACTCAAGAGGGAGCCCTTACAACAACCAAACATATCTAATGGGAAAATCTCACCATCAAACAAAAATGGAACCCCTGAGGGATCCTTGATACTAACCAGATGTATCTGAAGGGATTTTCCACCATTTGTTCAATGAACCCCTGCAGGAACCCCTACAGCAACAGAATGTATCTAATGGGATATCCACCATAAGAGAAGAACAGAACCCCTGAGGGAAACCCAACAGCTACCAAATGAATTTAATGGGAATATTCCAATGTCAAACAAGAAATTAACTACCAAGGGAACCCCTTTAACAACCAGATGTATTGCATGGAGGATATCCTACCATCAAACAGGAACTGAACCTCTGAGGGAACCCCTACAACAGCCTGGTGCATCTAATGGGGATATCCCCTAATTTGTTCACTGAACACCTGAGAGATTGCCTACAACAACCACATTTATCTAAGGAGAATATCCCTTAATCAAACAAGAACTGAACCCTTGAGGGATCCCCTGCAAAAAAACAAGGTATATATAAAGGGGATGTCCCACCATCAAGAAATAACTGAACCACTGAGAGAACCTGTATCACAATCAGATGTCTCTAATGAGGATATCACAAAATCAAACAAGACCTGAACCCGTAAGGGATAAGCAACAACAAAGAGATAAATTTATTATGGATAGCCCACCACCAAACAAGAACAGAACCCCTAAAGAACCTCTACAACAGCCACATGTATTAAATTAGGATATCCCACAGTCAAGCAAGAACTGAACCTCTGAGGGAACCCCTACAACCCGATGTATCTAATGGGGATATCTCACCATCATAAAAGAACTGAACCCCTGAGGGATCCTCTTTAACAACTAGATGCATCTAATGGGGATTTCCCACTATCATACAAGAACTGAACTCAAGGGGGAACCCTTACAACAACCAAATGTATATATGGGAAAATCTCACCATCAAATAAAAATGCAACACCTGTGGGATCCTCTTTAACAACCAGATGTATCTAATGGGGATTTCCCACCATTTGTTAACTGAACCCCTGCAAGAATCCCAAGAGCAACCAAATGTATCTAATGGGGATATCCCACCATTAAACAAGAATGGAATCCCTGAGAGAACCCTGCAGCAACCAAATGTATCTAATGAGCATATTCCAACATCAGACAAGAAAATAACTTCTTAGGGAACTCCTATAAAAACAAGATGTGACTGATGGAGGATTTACTACCATCAAACAAGTTCTGAACTCCTGAGGAAACCCATACAACAACCAGAAGCATCTTATGGGGATATCCCACCAAACAAAAACTGAACCCTGAAGTACCCCCTACAACAACCAGATGCACCTAATGGGGATAACCCACCTCATACAAGAACTGAACTCCTGAGGGACCCCCTAAAGCAATCAAATGTATCTAATGGGAATATACCACCATCAAACAAAACTGGAACCTCTGAGGGAACCCCTACAACAATCAAATATATCTAATGGGCATATCCCACCATCAAACAGAACTGAACCTCTGAGGGAACCCCTATATCAATCAGAAGTATCTAATGGGGATATCCCACCCTCAAACAAGAACTGAACTCCTGAGGGATCCCCTACAACAACCAAATGTATCTAATTGGGATATCCCATAATCAAATGAGAACCAAACCCCTGAGAAATCCCATTCAACAGCCGTGTATATCTAATGGAGATGTCCCACCATCAAGAAGAAACTGAAACCCTGAGGGAACCCCTACAACAACCAGATGTATTTAATGAGGACATCTCACCATCAAACAAGACTTGAACTGCTAAGGGATACCCAACAACAACCAGATATATGTAATGGGGATATCCCATAATCAAACAGGAACTGAACCTCTGAGGGAACCCCTACAACAACCAGATGTATCTAATCGGGATATCTCACCACCATAGAAGAACTGAACCCCTGAGGGAAACCCTACAACAAACAAATGTATCTAATGGGGATATCCCACTATCATACAAGAACTGAACTTCTGTGGGAAACCCTACAACAATCAAGTGTATCTAATGGGGAAATCCCACCATCAAAAAAAGCTGGAACCCCTGAGGGAACCCCTACAACAATCAAATGTATCTAATGGGGATATCCCACCATCAAAAAAAACTGGAACCCCTGAGGGAACCCCTACAACAACCAAATGTATCTAATGGGAAAATCTCACCATCAAACAAAACTGGAACCCCTGAGGGATCCTCTATAACAACCAGATGTATCTAATAATGATTCCCCAACATTTGTTAACTGAACCCCTGCAGGAAACCCTACATCAACCAAATGAATCTAATGGGGATATCCCACCATCAAAAAGGAACTGAATCCCTGAGGGAACATCACCAACAACCAGATGCATCTAAAGGTGATATCCCACCATCAAACAAAAACTGAACCCTGAAGAAACCCCTACAACAACTTGATATATCTAATGGGGATATTAAACTATCATACAATAACTTAATTCATGAGGGAACCCCTACAACAACCAAAAGTATCTAATGGGGAAAATCTCACCATAGAACAAAAACAGAACTCCTGGGGGATCCTCTATACAAACCAAATGTATCTAAAGGGGATTTCCCATCATTTGTTAACTGAACCCCTGCAGGAACCTCTACAGCTACCCAAGGTATCTAAAGGGGATATCCCACCATCAAACAAAACTAAACTACTAAGGGAACCCCTCCAACAACCAGATGTATCTAATTGAGACATCTCGCCATCATAGAAGAACTGAACCCTTGAGGGAACCCTTCCAACAACCAAATGTATCTAATGGGAAAATCCCACCATCAAACAAAAACAGAACCCTGATGGATCCTTTACACAAACCTGATGAATCTAAAGGGGATGTCCCACCCTTTGCTAACTGAACCCCTGCAGGAACCCCTATAGCAACCCAATGTATCTAATGGGCAAATCCCATGATAAAACTAGAAATGAACACCTGAGGGACCCATACAGCTACAGAATGTATCTATTGGGAAAATTCCACCATCAAACAAGAAATGAACTACTTAGGAAACCCCTATAACAACCAGAAGTATTGGATGGATTATATCCTACCATCAAGCAGGGACTGAACCCCTGAGGGAGTCCCTGCAAAAAAAAGGTGCATCTAAAGGGGAGATCCCCTAATTTGTTTACTGAACTCCCTGAGGGATTCCCTATGACAACCAAATCAATCTAAGGGGAACATCCCACATTCAAACAAAAACTGAACCCCTGAGGGATCCCTTGCAACAACAAGGTACATCTAATGTTGATGTACCACCATCAAGCAATGACTGAACCACTGAGGGAACCTCAACAACAATCAGATGGGTCTAATGAGGATATCCCACCATCAAGCAAGACCTGAACCCCTGAGGGATATCCAGCAAAAACCAGATATATCTAATGGTGATATCCCACCATCAAACAAGATCTGAAACTCTTAGGGAACCTCTACAACAACCACATGTACTAAATTAGAATATCCCACAATCAAACAAGAACTCAACCTCTGAGAGAACCCCTACAACCTGATCTATCCAATGGGGATATCCCACCATCAAACAAGAACTGAACCTCTGAGGGAACCCCTACAACCTCCAGATGTATCTAATGGGGATATCTCACCACCATAGAAGAATTGAACCCCTGAGGGAACCTCTACAACAAACAAATGTATCTAAATGGGATATCCCACTAACATACAAGAACTGAACTCAAGAGGGAGCCCTTACAACAACCAAACATATCTAATGGGAAAATCTCACCATCAAACAAAAATGGAACCCCTGAGGGATCCTTGATACCAACCAGATGTATCTGAAGGGGATTTTCCACCATTTGTTCAATGAACCCCTGCAGGAACCCCTACAGCAACAGAATGTATCTAATGGGGACATCCCACCATAAGAGAAGAACAGAACCCCTGAGGGAAACCCAACAGCTACCAAATGAATTTAATGGGAATATTCCAATGTCAAACAAGAAATTAACTACCAAGGGAACCCCTTTAACAACCAGATGTATTGCATGGAGGATATCCTACCATCAAACAGGAACTGAACCTCTGAGGGAACCCCTACAACAGCCTGGTGCATCTAATGGGGATATCCCCTAATTTGTTCACTGAACACCTGAGGGATTGCCTACGACAATCACATTTATCTAAGGAGAATATCCCTTAATCAAACAAGAACTGAACCCTTGAAGGATCCCCTGCAAAAACAAGGTATATATAAAGGGGATGTCCCACCATCAAGAAATAACTGAACCACTGAGAGAACCTGTACCACAATCAGATGTCTCTAATGAGGATATCGCAAAATCAAACAAGACCTGAACCCGTAAGGGATAAGCAACAACAAAGAGATAAATTTAATATGGATAGCCCACCACCAAACAAGAACAGAACCCCTAAAGAACCTCTACAACAGCCACATGTATTAAATTCGGATATCCCACAGTCAAACAAGAACTGAACCTCTGAGGGAACCCCTACAACCCGATGTATCTAATGGGGATATCTCACCATCATAAAAGAACTGAACCCCTGAGGGATCCTCTTTAACAACTAGATGCATCTAATTTGGATTTCCCTCTATCATACAAGAACTGAACTCAAGGGGGAACCCTTACAACAACCAAATGTATATATGGGAAAATCTCAACATCAAATAAAAATGCAACCCCTGAGGGATCCTCTTTAACAACCAGATGTATCTAATGGGGATTTCCCACCATTTGTTAACTGAACCCCTGCAAGAACCCCTAGAGCAAACAAATGTATCTAATGGGGATATCCCACCATTAAACAAGAATGGAACCCCTGAGAGAACCCTGCAGCAACCAAATGTATCTAATGAGCATATTCCAACATCAGACAAGAAAATAACTTCTTAGGGACCTCCTATAAAAACAAGATGTGACTGATGGAGGATTTACTACCATCAAACAAGTTCTGAACTCCTGAGGAAACCCATACAACAACCAGAAGCATCTAATGGGGATATCCCACCACCAAACAAAAACTGAACCCTGAAGTACCCCCTACAACAACCAGATGTACCTAATGGGGATAACCCACCTCATACAAGAACTGAACTCCTAAGGAACCCCCTAAAGCAATCAAATGTATCTAATGGGAATATACCACCATCAAACAAAACTGGAACCTCTGAGGGAACCCCTACAACAATCAAATATATCTAATGGGTATATCCCACCATCAAACAGAACTGAACCTCTGAGGGAACCCCTATATCAATCAGAAGCATCTAATGGGGATATCCCACTATCAAACAAAAGCTGAACTCCTGAAGAAACCCCTACAACAACCAGATGCTTCTAATGGGGATATCCCACCCTCAAACAAGAACTGAACTCCTGAGGGATCCCCTACAATAACCAAATGTATCTAATTGGGATATCCCATAATCAAATGAGAACCAAACCCCTGAGAAACCCCATTCAACAACCGTGTATATCTAATGGAGATGTCCCACCGTCAAGAAGAAACTGAAACCCTGAGGGAACCCCTACAACGACCAGATGTATTTAATGAGGACATCTCACCATCAAACAAGACTTGAACTGCTAAGGGATACCCAACAACAACCAGATATACGTAATGGGGATATCCCATCATCAAACAAGAAATGAACCTCTGAGGAAACCCCTACAACAACCAGATGTATCTAATCGGGACATCTCACCACCATAGAAGAACTGAACCCCTGAGGGAAACCCTACAACAAACAAATGTATCTAATGGGGATATCCCACTATCATACAAGAAATGAACTCCTGTGGGAATCCCTACAACAATCAAATCTATCTAATGGGGAAATCCCACCATCAAAAAAAACTGGAACCCCTAAGGGAACCCCTACAACAATCAAATGTATCTAATGTGGATATCCCACCATCAAACAGAAACTGAACCTCTGAGGGGCCCCCTACAACAATCAGATGCATTCAATAGGGATATCCCACCATAAAGAAACTCCTACAACAACCAGTTGCTTCTTATGGGGATATCACACCCTCATACAAGACCTGAACTCCTCAGGGATCCCTGAAACAACCAACTGTAACTAATATGGATATTCCACAATCAAACAAGAACTAAACCCCTGAGGGATCCCCTGCAACAACCAGGTAAGGGGATGTCCCACCATCAAGTAAGAACTGAACCCCTGTGGGAACCACTATACCAGTCAGATGTATCTAATGAGTATATCCTACCATCAAACAAGACCTGAACCCCTGAGGAATCACCAACAACAACCAGATGTATCTAGTGGGGATATCCCACCATCAAACAGGAACTGAACCCTGAGGGAACCCCTACAACCAGATGCATCCAGTGTGGATATCCAACTACCATATACAAGCTTAACTCCTGAGGGAACCCCTATAACAACAAAATGAATCTAATGGGGCTATCCCAAAATAAAACAAGAATTGAACCCCAGAGGGAACCTCCACAACAACCACATGTATTAAATTAGGATATCCAGCAGTCAAACAAGAACAGAACCTCTGAGAGAAACCCTACAACAACCAGGTGTATCTAATGGGGATAACCCACCATGAAACAAAACTAAACCACTAAGGGAACCCCCACAACAACCAGATATAACTAATTAAGATATCTCACCATCATATAAGAACTGAACCCCTGAGGGAACTCCTGCAACAACCAAATGTATCTAATAGAGATATCCCACTATCATACAAGAACTGAATTCATGAGGGAACCGCTACGACAACCAAATGTATCTAATGAGAAAATCCCACCATCAAACAAAACCAGAACTCCTGATGGATCCTTTATACCAACCCAATGTATCTAAAGGGGATTTCCCACCCTTTGTTAACTGAACCCCTGCAGGAATCCCTACAGCAACCCAATGTATCTAATGTGAAAATCCCAAGATAAAACAAGAACTGAATCCCTGAGGTAACCCCTACAGCTACAAAATGTATCTAATGGGAATATTCCATCATCAAACAAGAAATGAACTACTAAGGAAACCCCTATAACAACCAAAGTATTGGATGGATTATATCCTATCATCAAACAGGAACTGAACCTCTAAGGGAACCCTTACAACAACCAGGTGAATCTAATGGGGATATCCCCTAATTTGTTCACTGAACCCCTGAGGGATCCCCTATGAAAACTAAGTTTATTTAAGGTGAATATCCCACAGTCAAACAAGAAATGAACCCCTGAGGGATCCCCTGCAACAACAAGGTATATCTAATGTGGATGTCCCACCATCAAGCAATAAGTGAACAACTGAGGGGAACCTCTACTACACTCAGATGTGTCTAATGAGGATATCCCACCATCAAACAAGACCTGAACCCTTGAGGGATACCCAACAACAACCAGATGTATCTAATACAGATAACCAACGTCCAAACAGTAACTGAACCCCTTAGGGAACCTCTACAACAAACACATGTATTAAATTAGGATATCCCACAATCAAACAAGAACTGAACCTCTGAGAGAACCCCAACAACCTGATGTATCCAATGGGGAGACACCACCATCAAACAAGAACTGAAGCTCTGAGGTAACCCCTAAAACAACTGGATGTATCTAATGGTGATATCTCACTATCATAGAAGAATTGAACCCCTGAGGGAACTCCCCTACAACAAACAAATGTATCTAATGTGGATAACCCACAATCATGCACGAACTGAACTCAAGATGGAACCCTTTCAACAACCAAATGTATCTAATGGGAAAATCTCACCATCAAACAAAAATGGAACCCCTGAGGGATCCTCTTTAACAACCAGATGTATCTAATGGGGATTTCCCACCATTTGTTAACTGAACCCCTGCAGGAACAACTACAGCAACCAAATGTATCTAATGGGGATATTCCACCATCAAACAAGAACTGAACCCCAGAGGTAACCCCTGCAGCCACCAAATGTACCTAATGTTCATATTCTGGCATCAAACAAGAAATGAACTACTAAGGGAACCCCTATAAAAACACAATGTATCTGATGGAGGATATCCTACCATCAAACAAGAATTGAACAACTGAGGGAACCCCTACAACAACCAGATACATCTGATGGGGATATTCCTAATCAAACAAAATCTGAACCCTGAAGAACCCCCTACAACAACCAGATGTATCTAATGGGGATAACCCACCCTCATACAGGAACTGAACTCCTGAGGGAACTCCAACAATAATCAAATGTATCTAATGGGGATATCCCACAATCAGACAAAACTGGAATCCCTAAGGGAACCCTTACAACAATCAAATGTATCTAATGGGGATATCCCATTATCAAACAAGAACTGAACCACTGAGGGAACCCCTACATCAATAGATGCATCTATGGGGATATCCCACCATCAAACAAAAACTGAAACCCTGAAGAAACCCCTACAACAACCAGATGCTTGTAATGGGGATATCCCACCCTCATACAAGAACTAAACTCCTGAGGAATCCCCTACAACAACCAAATGTATCTAATTGGGATATCCCATAATCAAATGAGAACTAAACCCTTGAGGGATATTATGCAACAACCAGGTATATCTAATGGGGATGTCCCACCATCAAGAAGGAACTGAAACCCTGAGGGAACCCCTACAACAACCAGATGTATTTAATGAGGACATCTTACCATCAAACAAGACCTGAACTGCTAATGCATCCCCAACAAGAACCAGATCTATATAATGGGGATATCCCACCATCAAACAATAACTGAACCCCTGGGTGAACCCCTACAACAACCAGGTGTATCTAATGGGGATATCTCACCATCATGAAAGAACTGATCAACTGAGGGATCCCCAACAACAACCAAATGTATCTAATGGGCATATCCCACACTCAAACAAGAACTGAACCCCTTAGGGAAGCACTACAGCAATCAGATGTATCTAATGGGCATATTTCACCATCATCCAAGAACTGAACACCTGAGCGAACCCTTCAACAACCAAATGCAATTAATGAGGATATCCCACCATCAAACAAGAACTGAACTCCTGACAAAACCCCTACAACAACAAAATGTATCTAATGGGGATCCCCCACTTTCATATAAGAACTGAACCCCTGTGGGATCCCCTACAACAGCAAAATGTATCTAAAGGGGATATCCCACTGTCAAATAACAACTGAACCCCTGAGGGAACCCGTACACAACCACATGTGCCTAAAGGGGATATCCCACCATCAAACAAGAACTGAACCCATAAAGCACCCCTACAACAATCAAATCTGTCTAATGGGGATATCCCACCATCATACAAGAACTGAACCCCTGAGGGATCCCCAACAACATCCAGATATATCTAATGGGGATATCGAACCATCAAACAAGAACTGAACCCCTGAGGGCACCCCTAAAACAACCAGATGTATCTAAAGAGGATACCCCACCATCAAAAAAGAACTGAACCGCTGACCAAAGCCCTACAACAACCAGATGCATCTAATGAGGATATTCCACCTTCAAACATGAACAGAAGCGCTGAGAGAACTCCTGCAATAACCAGATGTATCTAATGGGGATAGTCCAACATCAAACAAGATCTGAACCCCCTCAAGGATCCCCTACAACTACCAGATGCTTCCAATGTGTATACTCCACCATCGTATAAAAGCTGAACTCCTGATGGAACCCATACAACAACCAAATGTAACTAATAGGGCTATTCCAAAATCAAACAAGAACTGAACCCATGAGGGGAACCTCTACAACAACCACATGTATTAAGTTAGGATATCCAACAATCAAACAAGAACTGAACTTCTGAGAGAAACCTTTGTGGTGGAATTTTTATATATCCTAAAGTATAATACCTTTATGTTCTAAAGCTTATTGTACCAGAGCTTATAACTGTTATATGTGATTATAGCCATATAGATATGTTGCTTCTCATATGCTCTAAAACTATCTGCTTTGTTATAGCCATATAGCCATGTTGCCTTTCATATGCTTTAAAACTATCTGCTTTGTAAAACAGCCATAATGAATGTGCAGTTCTGTGCTAACTAAAACAAAGGAGGTTGTTTGACAGAGATAAGAAAACCTTGAAAAATTAAATGAAGTGAAATAACAGCTGGTTGTAACTAAGATAAAGGGGAGACACATAGTAAGTATAAAAAAAACAACTCCTTATACGGAAAGTGCTGAATCTAAGGTTTTTGCTAAAGATAAGGAAAAGCTGTTAGCTAAAGGAGATCACTGTTAGACTGTGAAACTAAAAAGGTATATAAGTTTCTGTGAACAATGATCGAGGAGCTCTCTCTCTTTTAGCAGAGGCTCCCACATATATGTGTGCAGACAATAAACTGAGTTTATTGGAATAACCATTGGGTGTGGTTATTGAGTACATAGAATTTAAGGTAAAGTATATACAGTAAAGAGAATCTGCGACCACAGTTTTTTGGCGTAGTCGGCAGGATGGCTTCACTTCTCTGTGTCACACTGTGATCGGACTGCCAAGTCCCAGCCTCAGGGGAGGGTGGCCCCGGAGGTTCAAGTCCCACCATATGTGTGACGCCTTTGAAGCGGTGACAGCCATCATTTACTGTCTTAGGTGCTGGGGTGGCACCAAGAGTGCTGGGTGGGCACTCGGCATCAGGGGATGCCCAAAAAAGTAGGAGTGTTGGGTGGGCACTCCAAGACTGGTTAGGTGCCTTTTAGGGACTACAATGGGAAATACGGGGGACCTCTACCAGATGGATCTCAACTTTTTACTGTTAAAGATTTTTTTTTGTTTTGTTTTTAAACTGCAACCCAGAGCTCTGGAAAAAGACTTGGTTTGGCTGGTTACTAAAATGGCCAAAAGAAAACATTTGAAAGGGTTAATAGCTGCAGTGTTTGGAAATTATCATAAAGGTCCTGCAGTCAGTTTTCTTACTCAGACTTGTGTATCTGAAAGAAGAAAAAATACCTTGGCACCGGGTAAGTCTGAATTTTTTATTCAAAGTTGTTTTATGTCTGTCTGTTTTATTTCTGTAATACGTATACTAAACAAGGTAATGCTCAGTCTTTCTTGTGCATATTTTCTAGCTTATATCTGTGTTCTGTAATTATGTTCTGTTGTCAAGGTTGCGAGATAGGATTGACTGCCTTCAGTGCACAACATGTTACAGTAAAAAAAAAAAAGAAGAAGCTTCCTTGCCTCATAGCTGACTGTTTTAATTGGCTTTATTTTTAATGGAACATTTGTGCTGCCTAGATAGGGTCAGTGAAGAACTTTTGTATGTAGTTGTTGGGTGAAGCAGGTAGTGTTGAAGGTGAAGAGATATGACGTCATAGATTGCAATGTGCAGAAAGATTTGTAGTTTGCAAGCAACGTGCCAAGCCACTGCTAGGTGAAAATGTAATGTGTTAACAGCTATAAATGGCTTTATCATACTTCTAGTTAAAACCAGAAACTTTTTGCAAAATGGCAGAGTGCCATATTTTGGCTATGCCCCAGAAGGTGTAACCATGTTATACTAGATGTGTTCACTTACAGATGGTATGTTGTGCTGTGTTTTAAAGGTGTTGAAAGAGGTTATTAGAATGTGTTTTAAAAAGTGTTTTGTTCTGGAAAGATTTGGCATGGCGATATGTATAAATGTGTTGATTTAAAAATTGTCAGTGTTACAAGACAAGGGAGGTAGCACATATATCTAAAACACGTACAGTTTCTAATGAAACTATGGGCATTACCTCAGCAAATTGGTGTGAAACAATGTCAGTCTTATTTTGTGTTAAGTATTTATTTTTGTGTATGTGTATGTGTGTGTACTGTCTTGGCCAGCAGTTTTAATATCAGTAGTGTTCAAGGACACTAATAAAAAAAATAAAAAATAAAAATAACTGGGTTTAAACGACCCTTGCATGCACACTGTGACCTTTTGCACGTTATTTGACCTTCTTGTGTTTCAACATTTTATGTTACTACCAGTTCAAACTTGATGTGTATTCCATACCTAAAGCACAACTTTTCACACAAAATGTATGTTTTCATGAAAGCACACCAAGAGTGAACCATGTAATTTGACTTTTTATTGCAAAACTAGTATTCTAAGTGAAGAGAAACAAACTTTTCTTCTCCTCTCACTGCTTCTGACTTGCAGCCAACACAGGCAATACTCCAGCTGGAAGGGGAGAATTATTCATCATCTCCCCATATTTTTATTATATATATACAGTACGCTTTTATAAAAAAGGACTATTACAGCTGTTTTTGAGAGTCTACCATCTACAGTTAAAAAACAATGGTTTTGGTTTTTATGTGTGACCATGGTGTAATCATTTTTTTGTCTTTTTGAAATGCATTCTAAGAGATAAGTACGTACAGTGTTACCATCAATCTAAATTTTTTATAAACTCAGCTGACATTTTGTCATGCTTAGGATAAGGGAACCCAGGGACGCTTGGCTTCTTTTATCCTATGGAAATAATCTTGTTTTATTTTTAAACTGGTGTGTGTTTGTTTTTGTTGTTTGTCTGTGTTTCTTCTCTTTCTTCTAGAGAAAAAGAAGTTCTCCATCTTTATAGTAAGGTATGAAACTTACTAAACTAATTGTAATATTATCTTGTTATAATTTAAAGTGTAAGTAGGTGGGGACTGCAATGGGGCCACCCATTACCATTTATCCAGTGTACATTTTTTAAGGTGCTGTCGACTAGCTACTAATATTGCCAGACCATTTCTGGGTTAATATTCATGTCACCATCTAGAGCTAACCTTTTATTGCTACAGTATTCGAGCTGTCTCTTCCACCAGTAGGAGCTTGGAGGAGGGTATGCTACCCTTCCTCCATCCCTTCAGTGTAATACCCACAAAGGTTGCAAGGTACATCACTGTTCCCCAGAGGGTAAATAAGAAAAATATGTATTTGCCAATAATTGTTTCTTATTTACAGGTTTTAAAAAGACCAAGGTATTTTAACAGCATAACCCAGCCCAAGCCCTCTGTTTTTCTAGTGCAAACAGTTAAATCTCACACCTATTATTGGTACAAGGTTTCTGCCCTCAGCAAATAATCAGTTCACGCTGGAGAGTGAAGTTGTGTATGTATGTCCACATATTCATTCTTTTGATTGTCTTTTCAGCTTTCTTATCCTGTTAAAACAAATGCAAAGCAACTTTTGTCATTGCCTTACAGCAATTAATGAATGCATTTTTTCAACCAGTAAATTCATGGTACTCTAACATTTCTGGACTCTAAGCTAAGTTTACAGCCTACATGTGTTGTTTAAAATGTATTTTATGCATTATGCTCAATACTGAAATTGTTCTATTACAAACATGCTTATGTTTCATGTTTATGTTATAATGTTTGATATACATCTTGCTACATTGTGTCATGCATGTATGTATTCAGGAAAGTGCTCCACATGTATAAGCGTTTTAATGCTCATAACCAAACCTAAATACTTGGACCAGCATTGCTGACCCACCTACAATATGTTCCCAAAGCAAAACCAAAAGTAAAATTAATGCTCCATTTGTCTTATTGCTCACAGGTACCCCTGAAAAATGAGTGTACTCTATGCAGGTTTTGTCATTTTACATTTTAACAATTATAATATGCACAATTTAGATTGTACTCCAAACCTATGCTTCAAGCCTTACCTCACTCAGTACTTTGGAGTATTTCACTATACAGGGTAAAAAAAAAAAGGTAGACCTTTTCACTTGTCACAGGTGCAATAGGCACTGTTATTAAATTGGCACAGGCCAACAACATATGTATTTGTCCCACTAATTGCATTGTGTAAAAGGCATATTGTTAGGAACAATATGTTTAAAGCGTGTAACTGCATTAAGCAGGTTAGCAAGAAAAAAAGGAAGAGGAGACCATTATGGTTTTCCAAAGAGGTAGCAAAAAAAAATTGAAAGCCAAAAGATAGCATTCAGGCAATACAAAAGACACAGGCAGAAGGGATAGGGAAGTACCAGGAGAAACAAAGGGAGGCAGGAAAGTCAAAGCTCAAACAGAAGAACACATTGCAAAATCAGTGATTAAGGGGACAAAACCTTTACAGGTACATAAGTGAAAAAAAAAAGACAAAGGGAGGATAGTGAGACTGAAGGGAGGATGGGGTCGCGTGGAGGATGACAACAGTAAAGCTGACATATTGAACAGGTATTTCTGCTCCAGTCTTTACTGAGGAAGAGGGTAATGGGTCTAAAGGGAGTACAAGGGTGAGAATGGTGCAGAAATGGATTGCATCACAAGTCCTATAAAGATAAGTTGAAGGAATAAACATGACTCCCTGGAGGAGGAGGAAGAAGAAGAATATCATAAAGAGACATACAAGTATCTTACAGGGAGAAACAGAGTGCAGGAAAACACTATTTTAAGTGAAAAGATGTTCTAGGACTAGAGATCATGGGATGAAGTTGGAGGAGGACGATTCAGAGGAAACATGAGAAATAATTTCTTCACAGAACAGGTGGTGGACAATGGACACCCTGCAGAGGAAGTGGTGGGGGCTGAAACAATCACAGGATTTAAGAATGCATGGGATGGACATAAAGGAATTCTAGAGGTCAGGGGTAAGGAGAAACAGACTTCTAGGAAAACAAACTGAACTTACAAGCTCAAATGGGCAGACTGGGTGGGCCATAGGCCCTTATCTGCTGTGACACTGTCTATGTATCTATGTATTGTAACATTATAGGATTTTATAACTCAGGTCTCCATCAGGCCTGCTTGCAACAGACAGGGAAATAATGTTCATCACTGTCATAACTGCTTCTGTGATTTAAAAGCAGGAGGTAACCATAACACTGTCATGATTTACAGATGGTCAAATGGTATAACTGAACCTTGGCCTGCACCCCCAGGTGTGCGGTTAATGTCCCATTTTTATTTTTATTTTTCTAATTGCCAGAATTTAGGCTCTGTCACACCACTCTTTATAGAACAAAAAGTAAATGGTTTAAAAGATTGTTATTTATGTGTTTTTAACTCAGTGTCTAACACACTTTGCAAGTTTGCAGGTTTCCACGGTGTGGCACACATAAGATCTCCACGTTCAACAGCAGTAATACTTTTATCTAAGTTGCCAAGACCTTCATCTTTTTCCTTTAAAAAAGAAAAACAACTGCCACAGTTTTGATGTTATCACCATCTTTGTGCCTGACTGGTTCCTTATAAGGACTATTGCATGAATCCAGTTATTACTACCTCTGCAAGTGTAATGTTTTAAGCAAAATTACACCCATTTGTAAAACTTTAAATCAACTGAAGAAGATCCAGTCAGTTCAGACTCTGCAATCAAGCTTATTGTTTCTGCTTACTATAAAGTTAAGTCTGGGGAAGGGGCACTCCCCAACTCCAGCGAGAAGATTCTGCTTCAATTGACTTCAAGCAATGCATCCATTTTCTTCACTGCCGCTTGTTCCAGACATGGCTGGTACTTTCTACAACCCTATTGCTCTAATATGGACTGTGTTCTTAATGGTTTATTGTCAATTGTTACCTTTTATGGACTGTTAATCTTTATGCTGGGGTGTAATCAACTACGACAAAACAAATGCCATGCCAGTGTGTGTGTGGCTATTCCATTAAAGGACTTAATGCACCTAGCCAGTGTGCCTACCGTCCAGCAGCTAGCCAGCAAAATGAACACTGACTTTTCTACTATGCTGGTGTTTTGTTTTTAAATTACTGTCTGCATTGCCCCATATGCCTTGTGGGGTTACCACAATTCTGCAAATGACATTTCATCTGTACTATAACTACATCAACCTGTGATACTTATATGAACTTATGAACTGTTAATTTCATGGACTGTTATGTTTTATAAGGACTTATCTGTCAAGAGACATTATCAATAGATTCTTCAATCAAGCTCCAGGGTGTCACACCTCAACACAAGTTAGCATCTACCTTATTCACTCTCAAAGTGGATTCCATAAACTCTTTTTCATCAACAAAATTGTTATGTTATATGTGGTGTCACGTGTTAGCATTTTTTTCTCACACATTTCAATTGTGGTGTTGACATCCCTCAATTCTGTATTATGTTTTATAAACTCACCACAGTGTTCCATCTGTAACTCCATGCCTTAATTATCTGTATGCTGAAAACCAGTTTTAAATCATATAAATAAAAAGGGGGGTGGTTAGTTGATACAGAGTATCAAAAGGGGGGAGTGTGGTGGAATTTTTATATATCCTAAAGTATAATACCTTTATGTTCTAAAGCTTATTGTACCAGAGCTTATAACTGTTATATGTGATTATAGCCATATAGATATGTTGCTTCTCATATGCTCTAAAACTATCTGCTTTGTTGTAGCCATATAGCCATGTTGCCTTTCATATGCTTTAAAACTATCTGCTTTGTAAAACAGCCATAATGAATGTGCAGTTCTGTGCTAACTAAAACAAAGGAGGTTGTTTGACAGAGATAAGAAAACCTTGAAAAATTAAATGAAGTGAAATAACAGCTGGTTGTAACTAAGATAAAGGGGAGACACATAGTAAGTATAAAAAAACAACTCCTTATACGGAAAGTGCTGAATCTAAGGTTTTTGCTAAAGATAAGGAAAAGCTGTTGTTAAGCATGAGATCACTGTTAGACTGTGAAACTAAAAAAGGTATATAAGCTTCTGAGAACAATGATCGAGGAGCTCTCTCTCTCTTTTAGCAGAGGCTCCCACATATATGTGTGCAGACAATAAACTGAGTTTATTGGAATAACCATTGGGTGTGGTTATTGAGTACATAGAATTTAAGGTAAAGTATATACAGTAAAGAGAATCTGCGACCACACCTTACAACAACCAGATGTATCTAATGGGGACATCCCACCATCAAACAAGAGCTAAACCACTGAGTGAACCCTTACAACAACCAGATGTATCTAATGGAGATATTTCACCATCATAGAATAACTGAATCCCTGAGTGAACCCCTACAACAACCAAATATATCTAATGGGGTTATCCCACTATCTTACAAGAACTGAACTCATGAGGGAAACCAAACAACAACCAAATGTATCTAAAGGGAAAATTCCACCATCAAACAATAACAGAACCCCTGAAGGAACCTCTATTCCAACCAGATGTATCTAAATGGGAGTTCCCACACTTTGTTAACTGAACCCCTGCAGGAACCTCTACAGCAACCCAATGTATCTAATGGGGAAATCTCACCATAAAAGAAGAACTGAACCCCTGAGGGAACCCCTACAGCTACCAAAAGTATCTAATGGGAATATTCCAATGTCAAACAAGAAATTAACTACTGAGGGAGCCCCTTTAACAACCAGATGTATTGGATGGAGGATATCCTACCATCAGACAGGAACTGAACCTCTGAGGGAACCCCTACAACAACCTGGTGCATCTAATGGGGATATCCCTTAATTTGTTCACTGAACCCCTGAGGGATTCCCTACAACAACTACATTTATCAAAGGTGAATATCCCATAATCAAACAAGAACTGAACCTTTGAGGGATCCCCTGCAACAACAAGGTATATCTAAAGGGGATGTCCCACCATCAAGCAATAACTGAACCACTGAGAGAACCTGTACCACAATCAGATGTGTCTAATAAGGATATCATAAAATCATACAAGACCAGAACCCTTAAAGGATACCCAACAACAACCAGATAAATCTAATATGGATAGCCCAACACCAAACAAGAACAAAATCTCTTAGAGAACCTCTACATCAACCACATGCATTACATTAGGATATCCCACAGTCAAACAAGAACTGAACCTCTGAGGGAACCCCTACAACCCGATGTATCCAATGGGGATATCCCACCATCAAACAAGAATTGAACCTTTGAGGGAACCCCTACAACAACCAGATGTATCTAATGGGGATATCTCACCATCACAGAAGAACTGAACCCCTGAGGGATCCTCTTTAACAACCAGATGTATCTAATGGGGATTTCCCACTATCACACAAGAATTGAACTCAAGAGGGAACCCTTACAAAAACCAAATTTATCTAACGGGAAAATCTCACCATCAAACAAAAATGGAACCCCTGAGGGATCCTCTTTAACACCCAGATGTATCTAATGGGGATTTCCACCATTTGTTAACTGAACCCCTGCAGGAACAACTACAGCAACCAAATGTATCTACTGGGGAAATCCCATGATAAAACTAGAATTGAACCCCTGAGGGAGCCCCTACAGATACAAAATGTATCTATTGCTAATATTCTACCATCAAACAAGAAATGAACTGCTAAGGAAGCCCTATAACAACCAGAAGTATTGGATGGATTATATCCTACCATCAAACAGGAACTGAACCCCTGAGGGAGCCCCTACAAAAAACAGGTGCATCTAATGTGGACATCCCCTAATCTGTTCACTGAATTCCCTGAGGGATTCCCTATGGCAACCAAATCCATCTAAGGGGAATATCCCACAATCAAACAAGAACTGAATCCCTGAGGGATCCCTTGCAACAACAAGGGATATCTAATGTTGATGTCTCACCATCAAGCATTGACTGAACCACTGAGGGAACCTCAACAACAATCAGATATATCTAATGAAGATATCCCACCATCAAACAAGACCTGAACCCCTGAGGGATACTCAGCAAAAAACAGATGTATCTAATGGTGATATCCCACCATCAAACAAGAACTGAACCACTTAGGGAACCTCTAAACAACCACATGTACTAAATTAGAATATACCACAATCAAACAAGAACTAAACCTCTGAGGGAACCCCTATAACATACAGATGTATCTAATGGGGATATCTCACCGCCATGGAAGAACTGAACCCCTGAGGGAATCTCTATAACAAACAAATGTATCTAATGGGGATATCCCACAATCACACAAGAACTGAACTCAAGAGGGAACCCTTCCAACAACCAAAAGTATCTAACGGGAAAATCTTAACATCAAACAAAAATGGAACCCCTGAGGGATCCTCGATACCAACCAGATGTATCTAAAGGGGATTTCCTACCATTTGTTCACCGAACCCCTGCAGGAACGCCTACAGCAAACCAATGTATCTAATTGGGATATCGCACCATAAAAGAAGAACAGAACACCTGAGGGAACCCCTACAGCTACCAAATGTATCTAATGGGAATATTCCACTGTCAAGCTAGAAATTAACTACTAAAGGAACCCCTATAACAACCAGATGTATTGGATGGAGGATGTCCTACCATCAAAGAGAAACTGAACCTCTGAGGGAACCCCTACAACAACCTGGTGCATTTAATGGGGATATCCCCTAATTTGTTCACTGAACCCCTGAGGGATTCCCTATGACAACCAACTTTATCTAAGGTGAATATCCCACAATCAGACAAGAACTGAACCCCTGAGGGATCCCCTGCAACAACAAGATATATCTAATGGGGATGTCACACCATGAAGCAATAACTGAACCACTGAGAGAACCTGTACCACAATCAGATGTGTCTAATGAGGATATCCCACCCTAAAACAAGACCTGAATGCTTGAGGGATACCCAACAACACCCAGATGTATCTAATTTGGATAGCCCACCGTCAAACAAGAACTGAACCCTTAGAGAACCTTTACAACAACCACATGTATTGAACTAGGATATCTCACAATCAAACAATAACTGAACCTCTGAGAGAACCCCTACAACCCGATGTATCCAATGGAAATATCCCACCATCAAACAAGAACTGAACTGAGGGAACCCCTTCAACATCCAAATGCATCTAATGGGGATATCTCACCACCATAGAAGAACTGAACCCCTGAGGGAACATCTACAACAACTAGATGCATCTAATGGGGATATCCCCACCACCAAACAAAACTGAACCCTGAAGAAACCCCTACAACAACCAGATATACAGTATCTAGTGGGGATATTAAACTATCATACAAAAACAGAACTCATGAGGGAACCCTTACAACAACCAAAAGTATCTAATGAGAAAATCTCACCATAGAACAAAAATAGAATCCCTGAGGGATCCTCTGTACCAACCAGATGTATCTAAACAGGGATTCCCACCATTTGTTAACATAACCCCTGCAGGAACCCCTACAGCAACCCAATGTATCTAAGGGGGGATATCCCACCATAAGAGAAGAACTGAACCCCTGCGTGAACCCCTACAGCTACCAAATAAATCCAATGGGAATATTCCACTGTCAAACAAGAAATGAACTACTAAGGTAACCCCTATAACAACCAAATGTATTGGATGGAGACTATACTACCATCAAACAGGAACTGAACCTCTGAAGGAACCCCTACAACAACCAGGTGCATCTAATGGGGATATCCCCAGATTTGTTCACTGAACTCTGAGGGATCCTCTATGACAACCAAATTTATCTAAGGTGAATATCCCACAGTCAAACAAGAACTGAACCCCTGAGGGATCCCCTGCAACAACAAGGTATATCTAATGGGGATGTCCCACCATCAAGCAATAACTGAACAACTGAGTGAACCTCTACTACAATCAGATGTGTCTAATGATGATATCCCACCATCAAGCGAGTCCTGAACCCTTGAGGGATACCCAACAACAACCAGATGTATATAATATGGAGGGCCCAACATCAAACAAGAACTGAACCCCTTAGGGAACCTCTACAACAAGCACATGCATTAAAATAGGATATACCACAATCAAACAAGAATTGAACCCCAGAGGGATCCCTTGCAACAACAAGGTATATCTAATGGGGATGTCCCACCATCATGCAATAACTGAACCACTGAGGGAACCTGTACCACAATCAGATGTGTCTAATGAGGATACCCCACCCTCAAACAAAACTTGAACCCTTGAGAGATACCCAACAACACACAGATGTATCTAATATGAATAGCCCACCATCAAACAAGAACTGAACCATTAGGGAACCTCTACAACAGCTACATGTATTGAATTAGGATATCCCATAATCAAACAGTAACTGAACCTCTGAGAGAACCCCTACAACCCGATGTATCCAATGGGGATATCCCACCATCAACCAAGAACTGAACCTCTGAGGGAACCCCTACAACATCCAGATGTATCTAATGGGGCTATCTCACCACCATAGAAGAACTGAACCCCTGAGGGAACCTCTACAACAAGCAAACGTATCTAATGGGGATATCTTACTATCATACAAGAACTGAACTCAAGAGGGAACCCTTACAACAACCAAATGTATCTAATGGGAAAATCTCACCATCAAACAAAAATGGAACCCCTGAGGGATCCTCTTTAACAACCAGATGTATCTAATTAAGATTTCTCACCATTTGTTAACTAAACCCCTGCAGGAACCCCTACCGCAACCCAATGTATCTAATCGGGATATCCCACCATAAAAGAAGAACTGAACCCTTGTGTGAACCCCTACAGCTACCAAATGAATCTGATGAGAATATTCCACTGTCAAACAAGAAATGAACTACTAAGGGAACCGCTATAACAACCAGATGTATTGGATGGAGGATATCCTACCATCAAACAGGAACTGAACCTCTGAGGGAACCCCTCCAACAACCAGGTGCATCTAATGGGGATATCCCCTAATTTGTTCACTGAACCCCTGAGGCATCCCCTATGACAACCAAATTTATCTAAAGTGAATATCCCACAGTCAAACAAGAACTGGAAGGGGACAGGATCAGTTGTGTTCCAGGACCGTAGCTGCTTCGTGTTGTTTTCACAGGGTTCTTGAGGATTTTACTTGGTAGAAGGTTATTTCTTTTCTTTTTTACTTCTAAGGGGCTAGCAGGGTATTGTTTTGGGGGATGTTGAAAGTTTGAAAACTGATTTGGTGGCTGTAAGTGGGCTCATTTGTTGGATGTTTCACTGTGTAATAGGCTGCGCTGGTGGAGGCCTATTTCTTCTGATTTAAAACCTATTTGGTGGGATTTGCTTGGGCCTGGGTATTTGAATTGGAGACCTATATCTGTTAATTTCAAGCCTATTTTGATGTGTTGTTAGTGAAGCTGATTGAATTGGAGACCTGTTTCCTTTGGCAGCAAACACATTTTGGGGGCTTTGAGTTGAATTTTGATTCATTGTTGCTGACTTCAGTACCTGCAAAGATTACTGCATAGTGGGGGAAGGGTGTTAATGGTCTGGCCAGGTCTCACTTAGCTGATTGACTGGAGGCAGAGCTGAATCAGGTCTGTGGTGTTGGCTGCTTTGTCTTCTCAGAAGGAACTGGAAGGGGACAGGATCAGTTGTGTTCCAGGACAGTAGCTGCTTCATGTTGTTTTCACAGGGTTCTTGTGGATTTTACTTGGTAGAAGGTTATTTCTTTTCTTTCTTACTTCTAAGGGGCTAGCAGGGTATTGTTTTGGGGGTATTGGAAGTTTGAAAACTGGTTTGGTGGCTGTAAATGGGCTCATTTGTTGGATGTTTCACTGTGTAACAGGCTGCGCTGGTGGAGGCCTATTTCTTCTGATTTAAAACCTATTTGGTGGGATTTGATTGGGCCTGAGTATTTGGCTGCTGGGCTTGGAGGGAGACACAGGGCTGATACACTCTCTCTCAAGTTGGGTGTCTGCCCAGGCCACCTCCCCACCCCTCCTCCCAGAGTTCTGCTAATTTATAGGGAACACCTACCCTGCAATTGGAGGAAAAGGCTGCAGGTGCAACTCGTGTAGTTCTCAGCCACTGGGGTTGGACTGAAGTTGCTGGAGAGAGGAGCTTAGGGAGTTGTTCTTATTTCCTTATACGCTTACTGTGTTGTACTGCACCTAGTAACAGGGTTACCGGTATACTGTGGGACTGTATCTAAGATTAGTGGGTGACCTGATTAGGCAGTAGGGGTGTATCTTGGACTGAGGGGAACCCAGTGGCTCACCCAAGGAAACCTACTTGGAAGGGGATGGAACCACACAGCATTAGGGCCGACATCTTTGGGAGGGTGGTGGGGTGCACAGGGTGTGGAGCAGCCATGATACTGGACTGGGCTTGGAAGTTTGGTGGTTGCCCAGTGTGCTACCAGCTGGCACAGCTTAGGGAGGAGGTTGTGGGGATTAGGAGACAGCTGGGGGAAGGGAGGTATGGTTGGAGAAGGGGGCAGGGGATCTCCCACAGGGTTGCACCAAGCACTGAGGTCAGTGGCATAGGGAAAGGAGTGCAGGAGAATACTCAGGGCTCACACAGGGACCCTGGCAGAGGGGGTCCAAAAGGACACTACCAAGGAAGCAGGCAGGTAACTGGGGACCCTCACAAAGGAGGGACAACATTCTCAGGGAATTAGGCAGATGGCCAGGGCTTGACAGAAGAAAGCAAGGCGGGGAGGTGGATCAGACCATACACTCAGTAACCGCTCCAATTCTCTTCTTCTGCTCGAGGATGAGGGGGGTGACGTAGCCATGACAGGAGTGGTTAGAGTTGGAAAGGGAGTGAGGGGCAGGAGGCAGGAGCCAGATAGCAGAAAGAACAGGGGGAACCTGGAATGCAGGAAAATGGGGGGAGCAGTGAATCAGAGCAGGAGGGGCAGGGGGAAGAGGGTGGAAAGCGCAAGAAGAAGGACCAGTCGGGAGGAAAGGTAGAGGAGAAGGACCAGAAGTACAAGGAGGATTCAGTAAAGGGAGCTGAGGGTTTAGGCCAGGGGAGCACAACGAGCAAGGAGGGACTAAATGGAGACAGCAAGGAAGGGAGGACGAGCCAGGCTAGTTTAGCAGATGGGGAGAAGGACCAGTTGCGTGAGCAGTGAGGGGAGTTAGGTACAGAAGGATACTCAGGGAGGAGGAGAGGACAGGATTGGAGGAGGGGGTGGCCAGGGTAATAAGGAGGGGTGGCATGTGGCACCCAGATAGGGGGAGGAACAAGGAGCCGGCCGGGTGGAGGGGCTGGTAGAAAGGATGAGGGACATGGAAGGGGGAGAAATGGAGGAAAATGAGCGATCAGAGTGCTCCTGTTAGGGGATTCTATGATCAGGGGTATCAAATGGGATAGGGAAGGAGAAGCCTGGCCAGTTAGAACAAAATGCTTCCCTGGACTAATGGTGCACAGAGCTAAGCACGAGGTATATCAGCTGGCAAAGGATTGTGGGGGTTCCCCGGACATACTGGTCCACCTGGCTACAAATGACATTGAGGGAAATAGTGAGCTAGAGATACAGGCAAGATTCAGGGAGCTTGCCAGGGTCTGTCATGACATAGGATGCACAGTTTCCTTCTCAGAAATCCTGCCAGTGCCAAGGGCTAGGGGAGCACAAAAGGAAGATTAGAGATAAACCAGTGGCTCAGGGAGTGGTGTGAGGCCAGAGGGTATGGGTTGATGGGGGACTGGGGGGAGACCTGGAAGGATAAGGAACTGTATGATAGACTCCATCTCAATTTGGAGGGCAGGGGAATCCTTAAGTTGAAAATAGAGGGGTTCATTGGTGAAAAGTGGGGTTTAAACTTGTGAAGGGGGAAGGATGGGAGAAAAGGCTGTCAAGGGGGTGCCGATAAAGGAGGGACTCTGTCTCCACCCCCATGGGGAGCTGGAGGATTATGGGAAAAGGCCGACTGGTAAAGTGCAGACCAGGGGAAAACAGAATCCCCATGGGAACACAAGCAGGGGAAATGGAAGTATAGGGAAAGGGTGGAAGGTAGTCCTGCTAAATGCCAGGAGCTTGGGAAATAAAATGCCTGAGCTCCAGGTGATGCTAACTGAGGGAGCAGTGGATGTGGCAGCGGTCACTGAAACCTGGGCCACTGCAGGACACGACTGGGACCTGAACCTCGAGGGTTACACTATGTTCAGGAAGGACAGGAGGGAGGGAAGGGGAGGAGGGGTAGCAATGATAGTCAAAAATTGCATTGGTATAGGGGGCGTAGAGGAGGTGGAGGGAACCATGGAAGTGATTTGGGTCACCTTGATAACAAGGGGGGGCAAGAGAGTAAAAATAAGAGTGGTGTATAGACCCCCTGCCCTGGTGAAGGAGCTGGAGGAGAGTCTGGTGGCAGATGTTGGGAGACACTGCAGACTGGGCAGAGGAACGGTGGTGGTGTTGGGGGACTTAAACATGCCAGGAACAGACTGGGAGACTATGACATCTTCTGTGACCAGGGAACAGAGGTTGTTGGATGTCTTTCAAGATGTGCTCCTAACTCAGCAGGTGGGGAACCGACCAGGGAGGCTGGTACTGGATGTGGTCCTGGCAGACAGTGACCAGATTAGGCCTGGAGGTAGGGACCTGTTGGGGAATGACCATGCCACGGTCTGGTTCTGCCTGGACCTAGGAGGGCTAGAAGGCTGCACAAAGACGGAGGTAACTGACTTCAGGGGAACGGATTTTAAGGAAATGGGAAGGATCCTTAAGGAGCATTTGGATGTGATTGGGTCAGACATGGATGCTGATAGTAGGTGGGAAATCATCAGTAGAGGGGTGCAAGATGTTACCAGCAACTGTGCAAGAGTAAGACGAAAATGTGTTAGGGCCAGAAAACCCTGCTGGTGGACCAGGGAGGTCCAGGAAGTGGTGCGGAGAAAGAAGGCAGCCTATAGGCAATTCAAGTGCTCAAGGAGTGAAAGGGATCGAGGGGAGTATGAGCTGATGGCTAGAAGGGCCACTAGGGTGGTGAAGGCAGCTAAAGCAAGGAAGGAGCAGAACCTGGCCAGGAAATTGGGAGAGAACAAAGGGTTCTTTAGATACATTGGGAAAAACAAAGGGTGAAGGGCAGATTAGCAGGATTAAATCAGGAGAGATGGGCACAAGACCCGGGGAGCAGGCTGAGGTACTAAATGAGTACTTCACCTCAGTTTCACCAAGGAAATGGGGTTGCTGCATCATACATGGGAGGAGACAGAGATACTGAGGAGGGGGACCCTTACTGATCGGACGGGTCTGGGGAGGGGAGGCATCACTGGCAGGAGGGGAGAGCTAAGCAGGGAGAAGAGGTACTAAGTGGAAATCATGGCAGAGAGTGAGGAAGCCCTCAGCTCCCTTAAGACGGAGAAAACACCGGGGCCAGATAAATTACATCCCAGAGTGCTGAAGGAACTTGAGGATGTCCCAGGAATCTCCTGCGGAGCTTTTACCCATCTCTGAGGACAAAGTTGGTGCCCCAGGACTGGAAGGTGGCACATATAGTGCCTATCTACAAGGGGGGAACAAGGGAGGTGGCAGGGAACTACAGGTCTGTCAGCCTGACATCAGTGGTGGGCAAGGTGATGGAGGGCATTGTCAAAGAGAGGCTAGGGGGGGACCTGGAAAAGTCGATGCTTGGATGATAGACAGCATGGATTCATCCGGGGGAAATTGTGTCAGACAAACCTTGTGGAGTTCTATGACTGGGTGACAAGTGCCTTGGACCTGGGTAGACCAGTGGATGTCCACTTTCTGACTTCAGCAGGCATTTGACTCTGTTCCTCACGTGGCCCTGTTGGATAAGCTGGGAGAAATGGGGGTGGGGAACCAGATGATCAGATAGATAGGCAATTGGCTCCAGGACTGGACCCAGAGGGTCGTAGTTGGTGGGATAGTCTCATCCCCAAAGAGCGTCATTAGTGGGGTCCCACATGGATCAGTCCTTGGGTCCCTCCTGTTCGACGCCTACGTCTCTGACATAAGGACAGGAATCGGGAGTGAGATGAGTCTCTTTGCGGATGACTCAAAACTGGGTGCTGTAGTGGATGGGGAGGAGGGGAGGGTGGCCCTACAGGGGGATCTGGAGGCTCTGGAAAGATGGTCTAGAAAGTGGAAGCTCAGGTTCAATGCAGGGAAATGCAAGGTACTCCACCTAGGCCAGAAACCCGGGCCAAGTGCACACCGTGGTAGGAAACTACTACAAGTCTCATGGCTGAGAGGACCTGGGGGTGTGGTGGATGTCAAGATGAACAACTCTGAGACCTGTAGGACAGCAGCAGCCAAGGGTCAACAGGATGCTGGGATGCATTGCTAGGGGGATCACCTCCAGAAGGAGGGAAGTGATACTTCCTCTGTATAACTGCTTGGTGAGGCCACACCTTGAGTACTGCATGCAGTTTTGGAGGCCACACTTAAAGAGGGACATTAAACTCCTGGAGAAGGTCCAGAGGAGGGCAACCAAAATGATTTGGGGCTTGGGGGACAGGACCTATGAGGAGAGGCTCGAAGAGCTAAATATGTACACATTGGAAGAGAGAAGGGACCGGGGGGACATGATAGAGGTCTTCCAGTACATGAAAAGGGTAAATTGGGGGAGAACAGTCAGGGTGTTTTGAAGGAAGGAGGAGGGGCCACTAGAGAGCATGGGTGGAAGCTGGAGGGGGGAAGATTCAGGGGAGAAAGGAGGAGGTGCTACTTCACTGAGAGGGTGGTGGAGCCATGGAATGCACTGCCTAGGGGGCTGGTGGAGGCAGAGATGGTGGAGGGGTTCAAGAGGGGCTGGGACAGGTACAGGGGAAGGGTTCTGGAAGCAAAATCCAATGCAACAAGAATATCCAGAACTGGGAAGGGAGAAGCCAGAGAAGGCAAGGGGGTCAGCAAGATCAGCACCCAGGGTTGGGGCTGACCAATCGAGCAGACTCGAAAGACCATTAGGCCTATTCTGCTGGCATTTTAGCATGTTAGCATGTTAGTATGTAACTGAACCCCTGAGGGATCCCCCGCAACAACAAGGTATATCGAATGGGGATGTCCCACCATCAAGCAATAACTGAACAAATGAGGGAATCTCTACTACAATCAGATGTGTCTAATGAGGATATCCCACCATCAAACAAGTCCTGAACCCTTGAGGGATACTCAACAACAACCAGATGTATCTAATACGGATAGCCCACCATCAAACAAGAACTGAACCCCTTAGGGAACCCCTAAAACAACCAGATGTATCTCATTTGGTTATCTCACCATCATAGAAGAATTGAACCACTGAGGGAACCCCATACAACAAACAAATGTATCTAATGGGGATATCACACAATCATACACAAACTGACCTCAAGACAGAACCCTTACAACAGCCAAATGTATCTAATGGGGATATCTCACCATCAAACAAGAATGGAACCCCTGAGGGAACCCCTGCAGCCACCAAATGTATCTAATGTGCATATTCCACTATCAAACAAGACATGAACTACTGAGGGAACCCCTATGAAAACACAATGTATCTGACGGAGGATATCCTACCATCAAACAAGAACTGAACCCCTGAGGGAACCTCTATAACAACCAGATGCATCTAATGAGGATATCCCCCAAACAAATAAAAACTGAACCCTGAAGAACCCCCTACAACAACCAGATGTATCTAATGGGGTGGACCCACCCTCATACAAGAACTGAACTCCTGAGGGAACCCAAACAACAATCAAATGTATCTAATGGGGATATCCCACAATCAGACAAAACTGGAATCCCTGAGGGAACCCTTACAACAATCAAATGTATCTAATGGGGATATCCCATTATCAAACAAGAACTGAACCACTGAGGGAACCCCTACATCAATAGATGCATCTATGGGGATATCCCACCATCAAACAAAAACTGAAACCCTGAAGAAACCCCTACAACAACCAGATGCTTCTAATGGGGATATCCCACCCCTTATACAAGAATTGAACTCCTGAGGGATCCCCTACAACAACCAAAGGTATCTAACTGAGATATCCCATAATCAAATGAGAACTAAACCCCTGAGGAATCCCATGCAACAACCAGGTATATCTAATGGGGATGTCTCACCATCAAGAAGGAACTGAAACCCTGAAGGAACCCCTACAACAACCAGATGTATTTAATGAGGAAATCTCACCATCAAACAAGGCCTGAACTGCTAAGGGATCCCCAACAAAACAACAACCAGATCTGTATAATGGGGATATCCCACCATCAAACAATAACTGAACCCCTGAGTGAACCCCTACAACAACCAGGTGTATCTAATGGGGGAGATCTCACCATCATTAAAGAACTGATCAACTGAGGGATCCTCAACAACAACCAAATGTATCTAATGGGCATATCCCACACTCAAACAAGAACTGAACCCGTTAGCGAAGCCTTACTGCAACCAGATGTATCTAATGGGCATATTTCACCATCATCCAAGAACGGAACACCCCAGGGAACCCTTCCACAACCAAATGTATCTAATCAGGATATCCCACCATCAAACAAGAACTGAACCCCTGAGGGCACTCCTACCACAACCAGATGTATCTAATGAGGATACCCCACCATCAAAAAAACAACAGAACCCCTGAGCGAACCCCTGCAAAAACCAGATGTATCTAATGAGGATATTGCACCATCAAACAAGAACAGAAGTTCTGAGAGAACCCCTGCAATAACCAGATGTATCTAATGGGGATAGTCCACCATCAAACAAGATCTGAACCCCTCAAGGATCCCTACAAGAACAAGATGCATCCAATGTGTATATCCCACCATCATATAAAAGCTGAACCCCTGAGGGAACCCATACAACAAACAAATGTATCTAATGGGGCTATTCCAAAATCGAACAAGAACTGAACCTCTGAAGGAGCCTCTATAACAATAACATGTATTAAGTTAGGATATCCAACAATCAAACAAGAACTGCATCTCTGAGAGAAACCTTACAACAACCAGATGTATCTAATGGGGATATACCACCATCAAAGAAGAACTAAACCACTCAGGGAACCCTTACAACAACCAGATGTATCTAATGGAGATATTTCACCATCATAGAAGAACTGAACCCATACAACAACAAAATATATCTGACGGGGATATCCCACAATCATATAAGAACTGAACTCATGAGGGAACCCTCTATTCCTCCACCACTCTTGCAAATCTAAGTAAACTGGACATCCTTTATCACCGTGCGTTATGGTTCATTACCAACTCCCCTTAACGTTCGCACCACTGTGACTTATATGCAGCTGTTGGTTGGACATCCCTTACTACTAGACACCTGCTCCATGCTGGGCTATGGACTCTTAAACTGCTCCTGCAGAAATTGCCAAGCTATCTCTCTTCCCTTATTAGTATCTCACATAGTGCATACTCGTTAAGAAAATCTGACTTTATTATGCTTGACATACCAAGGACACAGACTTCCTTTGGTAAACGTGCTATTGCATATGCCCTTCCCTCCATTTGGAACCAATTACAAATCGTACTGAAACTAACTAGCACAGTTTCCATAAACTTCTACAAATCACTAAGTTCAGCCAAAATAAAAGACACCTGTAACTGTCATTAAGTCTCTTTCTTCCCCATGTGTGCCATATTTATCCACTGGTAAGATATAATTGATTTGTCATATTAACTGCTTTCCCTTCCCCTTCTACTCCTGGCTTTATCTTTGCTTACGCTCCACTGCTACTCTATCAAATAACTCCTCCCCCCCATATCAGTTGTAGACTGTTGTTTGTTCTAGCTTCCAAAATACTGTATATGTATTGCACACACCACTCATCATGTTTCATTTATCAGTATGCAACCTGTAAGTCACTTCTCTGTCTCACATCAATGTTTACCACCTGCGGTCACCCTATGTGGTACCCTTGTATGTATATCCAGCCTGTATCATGTAACGTGCATGTCATGTATATACTGTTATTACCTATCTGTGTTTGTACTTTGTGTTTATGTCACAGGACCTCCTTGTGAATGAGCTTGCTCAATGGAGTTTTCCTGCAATAAACTTGAACTTGAACTTGAACCCAAACAACAACCAAATGTATCTAATGGGAAAATTCCACCATCAAACAAAAACAGAACCCCTGAGGGATCCTCTATACCAACCAGATGTATCTAAAGGGGAGTTCCCACACTTTGTTAACTGAACCCCTGCAGGAACCTCTACAGCAACCCAATGTATCTAATGGGGAAATCTCACCATAAAAGAAGAACTGAACCCCTGAGGGAACCCCTACAGCTACCAAATGTATCTTATGGGAATATTCCACCATAAAACATGAAATGAACTACTAAGGGAACCCCTATAACAACCAGATGCATTGGAAGGAGGATATCCTATCATCAAACAGTAACTGAACATCTGAGGGAACCCCTACAATAACCAGGTACATCTAATGGGGTATCCCCTAATTTGTTCACTGAACCCTTGAGGGATCTCCTACGATAACCAGATCTATCTAAGGTAAGTATCTCACAATCAAACAAAAACTGAACCCCTGAGGGATCCCCAGCAACAACAAGGTATTTCTAATGGGGATGTCCCACCATCAAGCAATAATTGAACTACTGAGGGAACCTGTACAACAATCAGATGTGTCAAATGATGATATCCCACCATCAAGGAAGACCTGAGCCCCTGAGGGATGCCCAAAAACAACCACATGTGTCTAATGGAGATATCTCACCATCATAGAAGAACTGAACCTCTGAGGGAACCCCTACAACAACCAAATTTATCTAATGGGGATATCCCACTGACATACAAGAACTGAACTCATGAGGGAACCCCTACAACAACCAAATGTATCTAATGGGAAAATCCCACCATACAAACAAAAACAGAACCCCTGAGGGATCCTCTATATGAACCAGATGTTTATAAAGGGGATTTCCCACCATTTGGTAACTGAACCCCTGCAGGAACCCCTACAGCAATCCAATGTATCAAATGGGGAAATTGCACCATAAAAAAAGAACTGAACTCCTGAGGGAATCCCTACAGCTACCAAATGTATCTAATGGGAATATTCCACCATAAAACAAGAAATTAACTACTAAGGGAACCCCTATAATAACCAGATGCATTGAAAGGAGGCTATCCTACATTAAACAGGAACTGAACCCCTGCGGGATCACCTACAACAACCAGGAGCATCTAATGGGGTACCCACTAATTTGTTCACTGAACCCCTGAGGGATCCCCTATGACAACCAAATCTATCTAAGGGGAATATCCCATAATCAAACAAGAAGTGAACCCCTGAGGGAGCCCATGCAACAACAAGGTATATCTAATGGGGATCTCCCACCATCAAGCAAATAACTGAACCACTGAAGGAACCTGTACAACAATCAGATGTGTCTAATGATGATATCCCTCCATCAAACAAGACCTGAAAACCTGAGGGATACCCAACAACAACCAGTTGTATCTAATATGGATATCCCACCATCAAACAAGAACTGAACCAATTAGAGAACCTCTACAACAACCACAAGTATTAAATTAGGATGTCCCACAATCAAACAAGAATTGAACCTCTGAGAGAAACCCTACAACAACCAGATGTATCTACTGGGTACATCCCACCATCAAACAAGAACTAAACCCCTGAGTGAACCCCTACAACAAGCAGATGTATCTAATGGAGATATCTCACCATCTTAGAAGAACTGAACACCTGAGGGAACCCCTACAATAACCAAATGTATCTAATGGGGATATCCCACTATCATACAATAACTGAATGCATGATTGAACCCCGACAACAACCAAATGTATCTAATGGGAAAATCACACCATCAAACAAAAACGGAACCCCTGAGGGAACCCCTTCAAAAATCAAATGTATCTAATGAGTATATCCCATCATCAAACAATATTTGAACCCCTGAGGGAACCCCTACATCCACCTGATGCATCTAATGGAGATATACAACCATCAAACAAAAACTGAACTCCTGACAAAACCCCTACAACAACCAAGTGCTTCTAATGGGAATATCCCACCCTCATACAAGAACTGAACTCCTGAGGGATCCCTTACAACAACCACATGTGTCTAATTGGGATATCACACAATCAAACGAGAACTAAACCCCTGAGGGATCCCCTGCAACAACCAGGTATATCTAATGGAGATGTCCCACCATCAAGCAAGAACTTAAACTCTGAGGGAACCCCTACAACAACCAGATATATGTAATGAGGCTATCTCACCATCAAACAAGACCTGGACCACTGAGGGATTCCCAATAACAACCAGATGTTTCTAATGGAGATATCTCATCAACATAGAACAACTGAACCCCTGAGGGAACCCCTACAACAACCAAATGTTCCTAATGAGGATATCCCACCATGAAACAAGAACTGAACCCCTGACGGAACCCTACAACAACAAAATGTATCTAATGGGGATATCCCACTTTCATACAAGAACCAAACCCCTGAGGGATCCCCTACAACAACCAATTGTATCTAATGGGGTTATCCCACTCTCAAATAACAACTGAACCCCTGAGGGAACCCCTACAATAACCAAATGTATCTAATGGGGCTATCCCAAAATCAAACAAGAACTGAACCCCTGAGGGAACCTGTACAACAACCACATGTATTAAATTAGGATATCCAACAATCAAACAAGAAGTGAACCTCTGGCAGAAACCCTACAACAACCAAATGTATCTAATGGGGATATCCCACCATCAAACAAGAACTAAACCACTGAAGGAACCCTTGCAACAACCAGATGTATCTAATGGAGATATCTCACCATCATAGAAGAACTGAACTCCTGAGGAAACTCCTACAACAACCGAATGTATCTAATGGGGATATTCCACAATCATACAAGAACTGAACTCATGACGGAACCTCTACAACAACCAAATGTATCTAATGGGAAAATTCCACCATCAAACAAAAACAGAACCCTTGAGGGATCCTCTATACCAAGCAGATGCTTCTGAAGGGGATTTCCCACCATTTAACTGAATCCCTGCAGGAACCCCTCCAGCAACCCAATGTATCTAATGGGGAAATCTCACCATAAAAGAAGAACTGAACTTCTGAGGGAACCCCTACAGCTACCAAATGTATCTAATGGGAATATTCCACCACCAAACAAGAAATGGACTACTAAGGGAACCCTATAACAACCAGATGTATTGAATGGAGAACATCCTACCATCAAACGAACTGAAACCCCTGAGGGAACCCCTACAACAACCAGGTGCATCTAATGGGGATATTCCCTAATTTTTTCACTGAACCCCTGAGGGATCCCCTACTACAACCAAATCTATCTAAGGGGAATATCCCACAATCAAACAAAAACTGAACCCCTGAGGGTTCTCCATAACAACCAAATCTATCTAAGGGCAATATCCCACAATCAAACAAAAACTGAACCCCTGAGGGATCCCCTGCAACAACAAGGTATATCTAATGGGATATCCCACCATCAAACAAGAACTGAACCCCTTAGGGAACCTCTACAACAACCACATATATTAAATTAGAATATCCCACAATCAAACAAGAACTGAACCTCTGAGAGAACCTCTACAACCCGATGTATCCAATGGAGTTATCCTACAATCAAACAAGGGCTGAACCTCTGAAGGAACTCCTAAAACAATCAGATGTATCTAATGGGGATATCTCTACATCATAGAAGAAATTAACCCCTGAGGGAACCCCCTACAACAACCAAATGTATCTAATGGGAAAATCTCACCATCAAACAAAAATGGAATCCCTGAGGGAGCCCATATAACAACCAGATGTATCTAATGAGGATTTCCCACTATTTGTTAATTGAACCTCTGAAGGAACCACTACAGCAACCAAATGTATCTAACGTGCCTATCCCACCATCAAACAAGACTTGAACCCCTGAGGGAACCCCTGCAGACTCCAAATGTATCTAATGGGCATACTCCACCATTAAACAAGAAATGAACTACTAAAGGAAGCCCTATAACAACAAGATGTATCTGATGGAATATATCCTACCATCAAACAGGAACAGAACCCCTGAGGGAACCCCTACAAGAACCAGATGCATCTAATGGGGATATCCCACCATCAAACAAAAAACTGAACCCTGAAGAAACCCCTACAACAACCAGATGCTTCTAATGGGGATATTGCACCCTCATACAAGAATTGAACTCCTGAGGGATCCCTACAACAACCAAATGTATCTAATTGGGATATCCCACAATCAAACTAGAACTAAACCCTGGAGGGATCCCCTGCAACAACCAGTTATATCTAATAGGGATGTCCCACTACAGCCTCCTCTCTCCTGTGCAACATGGGGTCTTCAAAGGGCACAGTACCTCCACTGCCTTTGCACAGGTCACCTCCAAAATCAGAACTGCGACTGACCAGGCAGACTCACTGGGGCCATCTTCATTGACCTGTCTAAGGCCTTTGATCTGGTTGATCACACTCTCCTGGGCTCTGTCCTCCAGTCCCTCGGCCTTTCCCCCCCTGTCCTAGCCTGGTTTACCAACTACCTCTTGGGTAGGCAACAATACATAAGATTCCAGAAAGCCCTCTCTGAGCTAACCTGTGGGATGCCTCAAGGGTCTGTCCTCAGCCCCTTATTGTTCTCCTTCTTTATCAATCAGCTGCCCTCGGTCCCTGCCTTCAGACATGTCACCCTATATGCTGATGACCTTGTGCTACTTGCTAGCTCCCAGAATATCGATGACATTAACACCAGACTCAGCTCTGATTTTGACTGCATCCAATCCTGGCTCAAGGTAAATCAGCTTGTCATCAATCTCCAGAAGACACAGGCCATGTTATTCATCTCCCCTGTCAAGGATAGAGTGCGCCAGGCCGATCTCAAAGTCATTGGTGCTGATGGCATCCCTCTGTTGGTGGTTGACTCTTTCAAGTACCTGGGGGTAACCCTTGACCCTCAGCTGGATCTCTCCCTGCACATACGTAACTCCTGCAAGGGCTCAAACTGTACAGTGGGCCTACACTACAGAACAAAAACCTGACTCACCCCAGCTGCCTGACTTTCCCTGGCAAAAGGGGTCTTTCTCCCCACGCTTTGCTATGGGCTCACCTCCTTCATGAACGCCTCCAAGTCCTGGCTCTCGAAATGGGACACCGGATACAACAATGTGTATCACTTCACCCTATCAGCCCCCCATCTCACCCATCACTGCAAGCTCTACTCCACACTGGGGTGACTCTCCCCTAGTAATCATCGATCCTTCGTAATGGGCAACTTTACAGACAACATCATCCGATCATCCACTCTTCCAGCACTTGCTGATCTGCTCCAACCTGCCGCCTCTGGCTATTGGCTAAGGTCCATTGACTCCCAGGCACTCATGGTCCCCAAAACTCACTCCCTTGCAGGGAATCATGCCTTCATGGCCCTTGCTCCCTGAGCCTGGAACTTCCTCACTGCTCATGTAAGAGGTGCCCCCCACAGTTGTTTCAGATCCTCCCTCTGGGGCTACTTAAAACAAGCTTCAGACTGCCTCTGCTCTTAGCTGTCCTACCCTCCGTGATGTGCCTGTGCCCATTCCTGACTGTGCGCGTGCATATGTTCTCTAGTGCATGCTCCAAAAATGTACTGCTGATATTTGTTTTGCTTCCTTGGCAGCCTTCTACAGTTGCCATGCCTTAACACTGTAATTGAATTGTATTTGTTCTCTGCCTGTTGCCTGACTACAGCTCTCTGCCTATACCTGTCTGTACCATGTTGATAGTTGCTGCCTCTTCACAGTACTTGGTTACTGTTGGACTTCTCTGCCTGTACCTGACTGTACCTTGCTGAATTGCTGTTATCCTGTCTCTTAATTGTTATTGCCTGTATCTTTGTAATTCTCCCCGGTCATACCTGAAAATAGGCACTTGACTGTCTAGCGTGCTTGCCTGGTAAACAAAAGTAAAATAAATCAATAAATAAGAACTGAACCCCTATGGGAACCACTACAACAAACAAATGTATCTAATGAGGATATCCCACTATCAAACAAGACCTCAACGACTGAGGAATCCCCAACAACAACTGGATGTGTCTAGTGGGGCTATCCCACCATTAAACAAAACCTGACCCCCTGAGGGAACCCCTAGAACAACCAGATGCATCCACAATTGATATGTATCCCACCATCACGTAAAAGCTGAATTCCTGAGAGAACCCCTACAACAACCAAATGTATCTAATGGGGCTATCCCAAAATCAAACAAGAACTGAACCCATGAGGGAACCTCTACAACAATCACATGTATTAAATTAGGATATCCCACAATCAAATAAGAACTGAACCTCTGAGAGAAACTCTACAACAACCAGATGTATCTACTGGGGATATACCACCATCAAACAAGAACTAAACCCCTGAGGGAACCCCTATAACAACCAGATGTATCTAATGAAGGTATCTCACCATCTTAGAAGAAATGAACCCCTGAGGAACCCCTACAACAACCAAATGTATCTAATGTGGATATCCCACTATCATACAAGAACTGAACGCATGAAGAACCCCGACTACAAACAAATGTATCTAATGAGAAAATCACACCATCAAACAAAAACAGAACCCCTGAGGGAACCCCTACAACAATCAAATGTATCTAATGGGTACATCCCACCATCAAACAAAAACAGAACCCCTGAGGGAACCCCTACATCAACCAGATGCATCTAAAGGAGATATTCCACCATCAAACAAAAACTGAACCCCTGAAGAAACCCCTACAGTGAGCTGCTTCTAATGTGGATACCCCCCCATACAAGAACTGAACTCCTGAGGGATCCCATACAACAACCAAATATTTCTAATTGGGATATCCCACAATGAAACGAGAACTAAACCCCTGAGGGAATCCCTGCAACAACCAGGTATATCTAATGGTGATGTCCCACCGTCAAGCAAGAACTTAAACTCTGAGGGAACCACTACAACAACCAAATATATTTAATGAGGATATCTCACCATCAAACAAGACCTGAACCACTGAGGGATCCCCAATAACAACCAGATGTATCTAATGGAGATATCTCACCATCATAGAACATCTGAAACCCTGAGGGAATCCCTACAACAACCAAATGTACCTAATGAGGATCTCCCACCATCAAACAAGAACTGAACCCCTGATGGAACCGTTACAACAACCAGTTGTATCTAATGGCGATATCCCACTTTCATACAAGAACCAAACCCCTGAGGGATCTCCTACAACAACCAAATGTATCTAATGGGGATATCCCACTGACAAAAAAACAAATGAACCCCTGAGGGAACCCCTACAACAACCAAATGTATCTAATGGGGCTATCCCAAAATCAAACAAGAATTGAACCCCTGAGGGAACCCCTGCAGACACCAAATGTATCTAATGGGCATATTCCACTATTAAACAAGAAATGAACTACTAAGGGAATCCCTATAACAACAAGATGTATCTGATGGAGGATATCTTACCATCAAACAAGAACAGAACCCCTGAGGGAACCTCTACAACAACCACATGCATCTAATGGGGATATCCCGCCATCAAATGAAAAACTGAACCCTGAAGAAACCCCTACAACAACCAGATGTATCTAAAGGAGATATCCCACCCTCATACAAGAACTGAACTTCTGAGGGAACCCTTTACAACACTAAAATGTATTTAATGAGGATATCTCACCATCAAACAAGCCCTGAACTGATAAGGGATCCCCAAAAACAACCAGATCTATCTAAAGGGGATATCCCACCATCAAACAAGAAATGAACACCTGAGGGATCCTCTAAAGCAATCATATGTATTAAATTAGGATATCCTACAATCAGACAAGAACTGAATGTCTGAGGGAACCCTTACAACAACCAGATCAATATAATGGGGATATCCCACCATCAATCAATAACTGAACCCTTGAGTGAACCCCTACAACAACCAGAAGTATCTAATGGGGATATCTCACCATCATAGAAGAACTGAACCCCTGAAGAAACCCCAACACCATCCAAATCTATCTAATGGGGATATCCCACTATCATACAACAACTGATCCCTTGAGGGATCCCCAACAACAACCAAATGTATCTAATGGGGCTATCCCAAAATCAAACAAGAACTGAACCCCGAGGGAACCTGTACAACAACCACATGTATTAAATTAAGATATCCAACAATCAAACAAGAAGTGAACCTCTGGCAGAAACCCTACAACAACCAAATATATCTAATGGGGATATCCCACCATCAAACAAGAACTAAACCACTGAGGGAACCCTTACAACAGCCAGATGTATCTAATGGCGATATCTCACCATCATAGAAGAACTGAACCCCTGAGGGAATCCCTACAACAACTAAATGTATCTAATGGGGATATCCCCCATCATACAAGAATTGAACTCATGACGGAACAACTGCAACCACCAAATGTATCTAATAGGAAAATCCCACCAACAAACAAAAACAGAACCCCTGAGGGATCCGGTATACCAAGCAGATCCATCTAAAGGGAATTTCCTACCATTTGTTAACTGAAACCCTGCAGGAACCCCTCCAGCAACCCAATGTATCTAATGGGGAGCTCTCACCATAAAAGAAGAACTGAACTTCTGAGGGAACCCCTGCAGCTACCAAATGTATCTAATTGGAATATTCTACCATCAAACAAGAAATTAACTACTAAGGGAACCCCTATAACAACCAGATGTATTGAATGGTGGACATCCTACCATCAAACAGGAACTGAAACCCCTGCGGGAACCCCTGCAACAACCAGGTGCATCTAATGGGGATATCCCCCTAATTTGTTCACTGAACCCCTGAGGGATTCCCTATAACAATCAAATCTATCTCAGGGGAATATCCCACAATCAAACAAAAACTGAACCCCTGATGGATCCCCTATAACAACCAAATCTATCTAAGGGGAATATCCCACAATCAAACAAAAACTGAACCCCTGAGGGATATCCTGCAACAACAAGGTATATCTAATGGGGATATCCTACCATCAAGCAATAACTGAACCACTGGGGGAACCTGTACAACAATCAGATATGTCTAATGAGTATATCTCAAAATCAAACAAGACCTGAACCCCTTGGGGATACCAAACAACAACCAGATATATCTAATGGGGATATCCCATGATCAAACAAGAACTGAACGCCTTAGGGAACCTCTACAACAACCACATGTATTAAATTAGAATATTCCACAATCAAACAAGAACTGAACCTCTGAGAGAACCCCTACAACCCGATGTATCCAATGGAGATATCCTACAATCAAACAAGAGCTGAACCTCTGAGAGAACTCCTAAAACAACCAGATGTATCTAATTGGGATATCTCACCATCATAGAAGAAATTAATCCCTGAGGAAACCCCCTACAACAAACATATGTATCTAATGGGTATATTCCATTATCATACAAGAACTAAACTCAAGAGGGAACCCTTACATCAACCAAATGAATCTAATGGGAAAATCTCACCATCAAACAAAAATGGAACCCCTGAGGGATCCTATATAACAACCAGATGTATCTAATGAGGATTTCCCACTATTTGTTAATTGAACCCCTGAAGGAACCCCTACAGCAACCAAATGTATATATGGGGCTATCCCACCATCAAACAAGAATTGAACCCCTAAGGGAACCCCTGCAGACAACAAATGTATCTAATGGGCATATTCTACCATCAAACAAGAAATGAACTACTAAGGAAAGCCCTGTAACAACAAGATGTATCTGATGGAGGATATCCTACCATCAAATATGAACAGAACCCCTGAGAGAACCCATATAACAACCAGATGCATCTAATGGGGATACCCCATGATCAAACAAAAAACTGAACCCTGAAGAAACCCCTACAACAGCCAGATGTATCTAAAGGGGATATCCCACCCTCATACAAGAGCTGAACTCCTGTGGGAACCCCTACAACAATAAAATGTATTTAATGAGGATATCTCACCATCAAACAAGACCTGAACTGCTAAGGGATCCCCAACAACAACCAGATGTATCTAAAGGGGATATCCCACCATCAAACAAGAACTGAACCCCTGAGGGAACCTCTAAAACAATCATATGTATTAAATTAGGATAACCTACAATCAGACAAGAACTGAACCTCTGAGAGAATGCCTACAACAACTAGATCTTTATAATGGGGATATCCCACCATCAGTAAATAACTGAACTCCTGAGTCAACCCCTACAACAACCTGATGTATCTAATGGGAATATCTCACCATCATAGAAGAACTGAACCCCTGAAGGAACCCCAACATCCAAATCTATCTAATGGGGATATCCTACTACCATACAACAACTGATCCCTTGAGGGATCCCCAACAACAACCAAATGTATCTAATGGGGATATCCCACACTCAAACAAGAACTCAACACCCGAGGGAACAACTTCAACAACTAAAGGAGCAGGTATGGAGGAGATGCTTGCAGAGAGCCACTTTGAAAGGGGCAATTTTGAGGGTGCTGGTAATAGTGGTTGGGAGTGCATTAAACCAATCAGGGGCCCTGTATTGGAAGGATCTCTGGGCAAGGGATGTTTTTACCCTGGGAACTGACAGAATAGCTTTGTCCACGTAGTGGGTGGAGATGGCTGGGGTGGCAATTTAGAGGGAGGCGGAGACACCAGGAGGAGAGAGACCGAGCAGAATTTTCTTGGTCAGGAGGCAGGTCTGGTAGGGGAGTCTTTCATTGAAGTTGAGGAAATTGGCAGCCAAATAGAGGAAGCAGGTGTGGGTGAGCCTTGGGGCACCCATTAGGAGCCTGCAGGCCTTATTGAGAGAGATTTGAGCTTTCTGGATAGTGGAGTTATCAGCTGCCCCATATACAGGGAGCCCATAATCCACTAGGGACAGTATGGAGGAGGTAACAGCAAGCTTAAGGGCATCAGGAGGGAGGCAATCCTTGTGCCGGTATAGGAGCCCAATCCAGGTGTTTACCATGGCTGTCGGTGTAGTTATGTGGTCATGGAAGGTAAAGACAGAGTCGAGGGTAAGCCCAAAATATTTGTAGGTGGGTACCTGTTCAAGGGGGTGCTAGGTCCTGGGGAGGATGAGGAGTGGTGCATTATTTGCTTTATTCTGGTAGTGGAAAAAAATAATTGTTTTCATCTTTTTTTAGGTTTATGACCAGTCTATGATCCAAGAACCAAGTTTCAGCCTGGGTGAAGGTGTTTTGGAGGGAATCCTGGAGGGGGGCAGATTTATGGTGTGAGGCATAAAGCACTGCATCGTCTGCATACAGTAGGATTTTTGGCAAAGTGTTCAGGTAGAGGGAGAAGAGTAGTGGACCCAGGATGGAGCCTTGAGGTACCCCGAAGCGAACTGGTAGTGTGTCTGATAAGGTCCCATTTATTTTGACACATTGGGACTGGGTGGAGAGGTAGCTAGCACATCATGCTAGGGGGCCCGAGGAGAAACCGAGTTGGTGGAGGGAGTTAAGAAGTAGCAGATGGCAGACTGTGTCAAAGGCCTTGGAAAGGTCTATGTACACAACTCCAGCAATGTTACTCGAATCTAGGGAGGAGTGTAGTAAGTTGGTGAATTCTAGGAGGGCCGTGGATGTGCTGTGGTCTGAGCGGAAGCCATGCTGCTCCAGGAATCTCTAAAGCTTTGGATAGGGGAAGGAGAATGGAGATGGGTCGATAGTTGCTGGGGGAGGATTTGTCATCACTTTTATGAATGGGAGTAACAACAGCAGTCTTCCAGGCACAGGGGAATTGTCCCAGGCATAGGGATCTGTTGAGTAGGTCCATGAGAGGGACAAGGACCTCGTCAAGGACTAATCAGAGTAGCCTAGCGTCTAGGGGATCATTGTTAGGGTTGTTGCTGTTTAGTGCATTTTGCACATATGGACAGGCTTCATGGGATGATATTTTATGCAGGAAGAAATGAGGGCACTGCAGAGTTGGGGGCTGGGATTTGGGCACAGGGTCAAAGAAGCAACTTGGGGAGAACTGAGCTAAGATCTGTGAAGGTGGTGGTGTTAAACAGTTAGCTATGGTAAGTGGGTCAGTGGAAATGGTGCCATTAATGGAGAGCAGGGAGGGGGGTTGGGAGCGTGATTTCCCATTGAGATCTTTGGTATTATTCTAGAAGGTCCGAGCGGAACCCCAAGAAGCGGTGTGAGTGGATTGATAGTAGTCTGCTTTGGCCTTGCGGATGGACTGCGTACAGTTATTGTGTGCAGCATTATAAGATTGTTTGTCAGCCGTATTGCCAGAGTCTGAGGCTTTGTGCCAGAGGTTATCCCTATCCCTCAGTTTTTGGAATGGGGGGTGATCCAAGGAGCATTTTGTCTCATGGTGGGGTGTTTGGTGAGTGAGGCAAAGAGATCACAGGCTTTAGTAAAGGCCTGTGTGAACAGATTGAGTGTAGTATCAATGCTGTGGGCTATTTTAATGGGGGACCAGTCTATTTGGGCAAGAAATTGTTTGAGTTTTGTTAACCTCCCTGGGCGGAGTCACCTACAGAAGCTGGTTTGGGCTATGGGATTGGGGGTGGTGGAGGTCCATAAGAATAGGATGGGTGAATGGTCACTTGGGGAGTCAGGGAGAACATTTATGTCCTGGATTTTATGGGGGTGATTAGAGAAAATGACATTCAGGAGGGTGCTGGTACCAGTAGAAGGGTGAAACCTAGTAGGTTTGGTGACTAATTGGACCATGTCAAGGGCAGTGAAGGAGTACTTGGTAGGTGTAGTGGAGGAACCCAGTCAGTTGACATTTAGGTCCCCTACTAGTGTCTGATCAGCTCTGTGAGGGAAGGTACAGAGATAATCTATAAGGGATGTGATGGCTGGCTTTTGGTGCTTAGGGGGAACATAGGAGGCTGTGAGGTATAGGGGGCCCCTGGAGGGGTCAGGGGTGATTTTTAAGGTGACAGCTTGGGCACCATTTTTGAGCTTGGGGGGGCAGGAGCTTGTGGCCAATAATGTTATCCCTGACATATATCACACAGCCACCTCCACGTTTTCCTACCTGGTCTTCACAGTATAGGATGAACCCCGGGAGTGATACCATGGAGTCAGGAGTAGTGTTAGAGAGCCAGGTCTCAACTAGTGCGATGATGTCTGGTTGGTGTAGGGTGGTCCAGCATTGGAGCGATGGGGATTTTTTTGGCAGGCTGCATATGTTCAGAGTGGAGATGCGGAGTCCTGTGGGTGATGTCCTGGGTCCACAGGTGGGGGGGACCTGGGTAGGGGTGAACATTACCTGAGAGTAGTAATAATAGTGTGATAAATTTTAGTAGAGGGGGTTAGTAGTTTGAGACCCTGGCTCGGTGTTGAGAGTGCAGTTGAGTAGTTAAAGTGCAGGGGATGGGTAGGGTGTGGCGGGTAGGAAAGGTGGTGAGAAGGTGGGTCCAGGGATAGCCTTGGGGGTGCAGGAGTAAAGGGGTGGTAGGGGTGGGTGCTGGGGCCTAGAGTCTGTGATGAGGGTGGAGGGGGGTTGGGAAAGCTGGGGTGGTCAACAGTTGCTGACATCGGTGGCCTGCCAGTGTGGTTCACTTGGAGGGAGACGAGCACTAAGAGGACTGAGGTGGTAATGTGCAGAGGTAGCGGAGGAGAGAGCATGTTGCCTACTGGTGGTGGTCGTGGTAGATGAATTAGGGTTAATGTTGAATTTTAATGAGGGTGGCTGCCACTTTGGTGCGGTGGTAGGGTTGTGGACTTTGGTGCACGGGGTACCAGGTTCAAAACCCCCAAGGGGTGGATGTCTTTGGGCAGTGGTTTCATGTAGGTCTAGATGTCCACAGACAAACAATGTAGCTGGTGGGAGGTAGTCTTTACCTCTAGCAGCTCTCGCTGGGTCCCTGCTCCTGGAGGAGCTGCTTGTGTTCGGCAGGCTTCTGGTGCATTTGTTTGTTATGTATGTTGTTTGTGGGGGGACCTGTTGCCTTAATACAGGGGATAACTTGTTAATGCTGTTTGTTTAATAAAGTTTGCTTATTTCACACATTAACTGTGTCCATGTGTGCTGTCTGCATGGTGGTTCCTGTGTGTTGTGCATGTGTGACTGACATTGCGCACATGCGGTCACATGCATGCGGTACTACGGTGGTGCTGTATGTGTGTTCACAACCAACCTATGGCTCATGTGTGACAGCTGTACACTACACAGCTGCAGTCACAACACATGGTACATGACATGGGGAACTGCAGTGGCAGCAGAGTACAGTGGTGTGCTATGTACACATACCCCTTCACTAAGGTGACAGTAACAATGGGCTGGACATGGGCCTGTATGGCACCACTCCACCTGAGGGCATGCAGGGCCCTGCAGTTGGCACTGGTAGCACTTGGACATGGTGAGTCTGCCCACTGTCCAACACCAGAGATGTGCTGCATGGTGTTGCACACCTGTTGTCCAATGGCAGTGTGTGCAGCCTGTGCACATGCAGCCATGTGGCACATCCATGACCCACTATGTACACTGTTGTGCCATGACTGCATGATGTGTGGTGACACACCATCACTCACATGCACACGCACAGCACCCACATGCACACGCACAGCACCCACACATGGCAGACTGCAGAGATTGCACTGTTAGGAGGCACATGCATCCATACTGCACTGTTCTACCCAAGGGGTCATGGCAGGGACAGTATGGCAACAACAACAATAATAATGACACCACTGTTCCTGGTATGTGCTTTAATGTGTACACACTTTCATGCAATAACATGTGCAAGGCTAGATAGCAACACAATCTTGACATCCTGTGCCTCTTTCTGAAATTGTACACATGACTTCACAACCCCTTTACCACACACCAGCAGTGTACACATCCCACCTGCACACACCCACAGCCATGCCCCCCTCACACCCTGGTCTTGACCCATCCTGTCATCATGTGCACAGGGCTCTGTACATTCAACAATGTGCACTTACACAAAGTGTGCCCTATTCACTATTGCATCACTGAGTTTCTGCACAGCAGTGCTGGGTTTGGCCACTTTGCTGCTGGACTGACGTGTGGCTCGTGACTGTGCAATCCTGGCACTGCACCTGATGTCCCCTTCCCCTGCCTTCACAGTGGCACCAGCAGGCATCTCAATTGTGTGGCATCACTGGCAGCAGTCCAATGCTTATGGCCCCACCTCCTTTGCTGTGTACCACTGGGTTGTGATTCATTTTGCACCCCTGTGCCCATGTTGCTGATGGCTGCTGTGCCTTTAACAATATCACCTACTGGCACTTCCTGCTGCTGACCACTGACTGAGGCAACTTCTGCCTGCACATTGTTTTGCACTGGGGGTGGGGGTACATAGTTAGTTGTTGCTGTGGTGTGGCAGTGTGTGTCTCTATCCCTTCAGTGATTGCCCGTGTAGTGGCCATCATGAGTGAGTCCTCAGTGTCACTGTGTGACACAGTGATGTCATTGGTGGGCACAGGCACATCCTGCATGTGCAGGTGTAGCTGTGTGTCTGAGCCCAAGGTTGTGGTGGCATGATGCATCTGTTCACCTGATGCATGGCTATGTGGTTCTGCATACCAGGGTGATTGGGGCATCCCTTGTCGGGCCCGCAGCACATCAGCAATGGCCAGCATTGCTGACGTCATTGCCTCTGTATGCCATTGCTGCTGCATGGCCATGTTCTGTAGTGTGGTGTTACACTGCTGCATGACCTCAAGCTGACCCTGTAAGCAATTTCTCAGTCCATGGAGTGCCACAATAATGTCCAGCAGTAAACATTCATGTCGTGGGAGCCTCTCTGTAATCTATCTGTGATTTCTGCCAGCTGTATCTCCATTTGCTGGTGGTGTTGGGCGATGTTACTGCTGATGTCACTGAGCTGTTGGGAGAGTCCCTGTTGTCCATCCAGAATGGACTGACAATATGTCCCAATATACAGTGCTGGCTCCAGCTGTTCTTGCAGGGTCCATGTCGCCTCATCCAGGCATGCTTCAAGCTCTGTGACACTGACTGTACTGTGATCCTCAGCCATGTCATCATGCATGCTTTGTGTTTCCACCCTGTCCCGCCCTGTGTTGTCCACCTGTTGCTGACTCTCTGTGGCAGCCGTGTGGCTACTGGAATCAGCGGACCTTTCAGACTCCACTTGGGCTGCTTCTCTTTCTTCCACAGACTCTGCCTCCACCTCTGACACCTCCTGGCCACTGTCAGCCTACTTTGCCAGCACATCATCTGTATCCTGGGAGACTCCCTGGCCACCACTTGTTCTACTGGAGGTGGCCGTCCTGCTGTCGCCATCGCTGTCTGGCTCCTCCTGGCTGGCCTGCTGTGAACTGGTTGCTTGTGGTTTCCCTATTCCCTGTACCCTGAGTGCTGCTGTGTTCCCTGTGTGAGAGAGTGTGTAGTCAGTTGCTGTACATGCCCTCACAAACACATGTCCTACCTGCCACTGGACTTTAGGAGGGCTGACTTTGTCAAAATGGGAGAGTGCTTCAGAAAAGCACTAGCAAACAGGCAAGAAGGAGTGGTGGAGGAACAATGGGAAACATCAGAACTGCCATCACAGAGGCAACAAGCCTTTGTGTGAAGCCAAAAAAAAATCAAAATGAAAGAAAAAAACACTATGGTTCTCAAAAGAGGTGGCGGAGAAGGTTAGGGAGAAAAAGATAGCATTCAGAAAGTATAAGAAAACACAGAAGGAGCAGGACAGAGGACTGTACCAGTTAAAGGAGAAGGAAGCAGGGAAGGCAGACAGAATATCAAAGGTCCAAACCAAGAAAAAGATAACCAACTCAGTCAAGAAGGGGGATAAAACCTTTCATGGGTACATTAGGGAGCGAAGAAAGACCAAGGGTGGGATAGTGAGGTTTAATAAAGTGGAGGGTGGGTGGGCAGAAGGGGACAGTGAAAAAGCAGAGTCACTGAATGAATATGTCTGCACAGTATTCACAAAAGAAGAGGGGGAAGGTACTTAATCAAATCAGTAGAAGCACTCTGGATAGAGGGGTCGATAGTCCTTTCACAGGAGAAAGGGTTCTGAAAGAACTCCTAAAACTGAAGGTGAAATTAATATTTTATTATTTTCCAGCATATACAAAATGACATGGCACTGATACCAGAATAACAGGACTACAAATACAGATGAAATATCAGAAACAGGAGGAACAGTGACATGTCCCCTCCCCCCTTAACCCTCCCCATCTTATCTACTTCCAGCCCCTACAGCCTCAAAACTATCCCCCAACACCCCCACCCATACATCCCCACCTTGGTTTAAATGTATATTAACCCCAAGCCATACTGATAGCAAACAGCCACACAAAGAAAGGCACTGGATTGACACAAGGGAGAGGAAATGTCCATCCACTACAATAGGGACAAATTAAACCCTGGATATCATTGAGCCAATTGAACTCCAACTTGAAGCATATAAATAGCCCATATCTTTTTATATCTGGAAGAGGGACAACCCCGGAGGTACCTTGAATTGTTTCACACTCAAATCAAACAAAAGGTCCTGAAGCCATTCTATATAAGAAATCTTTGGGCATCAATCCAATGCCTTAAAACTAGTTTCTTAAGAGTCAATGCAATCATCGCCATATGATAATCTACACACGCTAACCTTAACCTTTGAGTACTCTCCAATGAGACAAATCTCTGGTGTGAACAGATCCTCCAGGCCTAACAGCGGGTCAGCTTTGTGACTAATTTCTGTCCAGAGGTCCTGAACAGAGGGACAGTCCTAGAAAATAAGATGAAGGGAGCCTTCTTCCAGATTGCATCTGTTACAAGTTGGAGCAGGGGTCTTACCAATCTTGAAAAGTTTAAGGGGGGTCCAGTATAAGTTTTGTAAAAATTGAAATTGTGCAAGTCTCAACCTGTCTTGAGATAGGTAAATATAGGTTTATTCCCAGATTTTACTCCAATTGATGTTAGGATCTGGGAACTGTCTAACCCAGTATTTGGGACGTCCCTCCTGATTGGTGGATGTCAGGTCCAAAAAGGAGCTGTACACCTGGGCTATTGTATGGGGAAGATGTACTACTTTTACCATGGAGGTAAAGAATTCAGAAAACTTGTCCTCTGTGATCAATTATCTGTTTAACCAGTTTAGGAGATGAGATATCCAAAATGTCTTTAACATCTGTCCTAATCCTAGGGAGTATTTGTTAATAATAGTAGACACAGGCATAATCTTCCCCTCCAGATCTAAGAAATCCTTTATTTTCACATTTTGGAGCTGGGGAATCCAAAGTTTGGGAATCTTTTTGTTTCCTATCCTGAAATTTGGGTTCTCCACCAACGGCTGATTACAGTCTTGAGTGTGTTTATATTTTAAAAAATCACACAACTGAGTATGGGATCTTACCGAAACCCTTATGGGAGAGCAGGAAATATTAGCTCGTAGATTTTTAAATGTACTATATAATAATGGGGATATAGATAAATGTGCTACAGCTATCATTCTTCTCTCTAGTATTAACCACGGTGGCACATATGGCAGCCAGGATAATGTTTCTTTGCTAGTCATCCATTTCATATACTTAGAGACCTGACTGGCCCAGTAGTAGCTCACAATATGTTGTAACCTCAAGCCACCTCTAGTCTTGGGTGCTGTCAATTTCTGGTAAGCTCTTCTCAGGGGCTTGGCAGCCCATATGAAGGAAGAGATGACAGAATAGGCTTTCCTGAACCATTTAGTGGGTAGCCAGACATTAAGCATATGCAACGGATAGAAGATTCTAGGCAGGACATTAATTTTAACTATATTGATGTATCCCCAAAGAGAGATAGGAAGGGATGGCCATCTAGCAAAATCTTGTTGTATGATGTGCAGGGTGTCATCAAGATTTAGTTTCTTCATGAGGGAATCAGAGTTAGTAAGACAAATGCCCAGATATTTCAAGCTTTTAGGAGTCCATTGAAGCCCTAAATGTAAGATATTACTCTTTAGCAATCTATAATTTAGGGGAAAGACCATGCTGTTGTCCAAGTTAATTTTATAATTGGAATAGGTGCCAAATTCTAAAATAATTTGCAAGGTGGCCTCAAACACAACAGCGGGATTGGTAGAATGGAGCAGAATGTCGTCTGCATATGCCGATAGTTTGAGGTCAAGGCCATGCAAGGGAATACCCGGAATCAAAGAGGAGCTTCTGAGTTTGAAGAGCAAAGGCTCCAAGTAGATACTGAAAAGAAGTGGAAATAATGGACACCCTTGACGAGTTCCCGAGTGAAGAAAGAAACTATCTGAAAAAACTCGATTACAGTAAATACGGGCTTTGGGGGGTTTATAAAAGGAGGCAATCCAGCCAATGAATTCCTTTGGGAACCCAAATTTTCCCATTGTGAAAAATAGAAAACCCCAGTCCACTCTGTCAAAAGCTTTCTCCGCGTCCAGGGACAGCAGCCTAGCTGGCACATCAGAGTCCCTGTACACGGAGAAAATGTGTGACAGCTTTCTCAAGTGATCCGAGGAGTTCCTCCCCCTCATAAAACCTATCTGATCTGGATGGATTATGGAGGGCATGACCACAGCCAATCTGTTTGCTAATAGTTTAGCAATGATTTTCATATCATAATTCAATAAAAAGATGGGTCTATAATTAGTTACCATTTCTGGGTCACACCCTGATTTGTGTAAAACAATGATTAGGGCCTCCAGAAAACTGCCATCTATTTCTTTCCCATCTAGGAACCACTTAAACAACTGACCTAACCAGGGAATCAATTGTTTATGAAAAGATTTGTAGAAATTGGGAGAAAACCCATCGGGGCCGGGGGCTTTATCAGAAGGAAGAGAGTTTACTGTTTTCTCTACTTCTGTATCAGTTATGGGAGCCATCAATGCTAGTTTCTGTGCCTCTGATAATTGTGGCAAAGGGAGAGCATCAAGATATTTATCTAGTTTTTGCTTCCTGGGAGAATTAGGCATAGGGTCATACAGGTCCTGATAGTAATTTACAAATTCCTGAACTATTCTTTTAGGGTTCACTTGTATAGTGTTATCTTGCCTAGATCTAATACCCTTAATAATTCTGGAAGTTTCTTGAGATTTCAACCGGAGGGCCAACAACTTGCCAGACTTTACCCCCTGATCCACATAATTAATTTTGGTGCGCATTATTGCGTATTCAGCTTTACCAAGCAAATGGGAGCTGTATTGGGCCCTTAAGCTGAGTAACTTAATTCTATCACATTCTGGAGTGATAGATGATAACTCTTTTTCTAGTTGGCGAATATTCCTAAGCAAAGTGAGGGCTTCTTGTTGTTTAACCTTTTTCTTATAAGAGGCTATTCTAATCAGCTCCCCTCTTTGAATGCACTTCAAGGCACACCATTCCAGGTCAATTCTGCCTGTCGAGCCAAGAACTGGTCAATTGCCTTCAAAATGTCCCTAACAACTGTCTCATCTCTCAATATTTGATTGTTCAACTTCCAACTGGTCTCTTTGGGAACATTAGGAGTCAGATTTAGTGAGCACCATACCACCGCATGATCCGAGATGACTCCCAGTTCTATGGCACTATCAATGACCCCTGGTAAAAAACTATGGCTAATTAAAAAGTAATCAATTCTGTTAGATGTACCATGAACAGTGGATCAAAATACATACTCTTTCGAGGTGGGATACAAGACCCTACAGGGATCAATCAGTCCTAGTTGGTCCTCCAAGTCCTAGAGGACTCTCTGTGCAGGCGACAGACTAGATCTTCTGACCCCTTATTGATCCAGGTCAGGGGTGAAAGACAGGTTCCAATCAACTCCTAAAATTAGTGGGAAGGAAACATAGGGTAGTAAATATGTAGGTAACTTTAAAAAAAAGGCTGGAGAATCAGAGTTGGGGCCATATATACAACATAGCACCACTTCTGTGCTGTCCAGTTATCCCTTCAAAATTAAGTATCTACCTCCTGGATATTGTATGCAGAGCTCACAGTTGACAGGGATGTTTTGGGAAAATAATATGGCTACCCCTCTGCTTTGAGTACTGTCCACTGCATTAAAAACCTGACCTACAAATTGCCTTCTGAAAAGTGAGCCTTCAGAGACCAGTAAATGGGTTTCTTGTAGGAATGTGACAGCCCCTTTCAGACAGTTTACATGCTTTAGGATCTGATAGCGTTTAACTTTCTTTCTGGCACCCCTAATATTCCAAGTAAGCAGTTTTATACTACCCGCCATTTAGTGTTTCATTAACAATAAATTTGTAGTTCAAAATGCAGTAGTTTACCCCTGTCATTAATAACATCCAGCCGAGGTCACCCTCCCTACACCCACCCCCAATCCCCAAACCCCTTATGCCTTTAGATAATACAACACAGGACCCAAAAATCCTTTGTTTAAGCCATTGAAGCCCACAACTCTGCTTGGTCTTGATTGTCATGAAAACCATAAGCACCCCCCTCCCCTTCAATCTAAAAATATCAAGGTTCGTGATAAACAGAAACAACGAACACCATCTCTACCCTCCCGCTCACCCGAGTCATACTGTAGCTAATTACTATACAATATTAAACCTGAATTCAAAGCCTAAAACTAATTGAAGAACAAGAAACTGTGCAACAGGCAAGATAAAGGCACACACTAACTAGGACAATAAAACCTTGTTAGTCTTAACATTACAGAATTTCCAGGAAGCACAAAATATTGCCACATAAATGACCCATTTAACCACACAGAAATCTAATCTGTCTTAACAGTGGACAAATAAGTTATGTTAAGGCAGACTCGTGTGTCCTTAGTATTACACCTAAGTGATCAGAACCAAGGAATAAAAAAGTTACTACATTCAGTGGTGTTAAAGAGTTGAACTGCCTGTCCAATCACCCTACAAGACAAAACAAAACAAAACAAAAAAATACATGAAAGCTTATAAAATAGTCAAGCTTTGTGGTAAATATCTCTTTAAATCAGGTCACAATCAGTTACTCCAGATTTTGAGTCCTGAAAAACCAAAAGTTCACAAGGCCCTCTGTGAGGTGGGAAAAAACAAAACGTAGGCATCCCTTTAGAAACCTCCTTGAATTGAAACAGAAAATCTGGCACCCAAACACTTTAAAGTGTTGACAGACCCAAAGTGATCCGATTTTCAAAGGAACCAGTGTCTTCTAACAGCATAACAGGTGGCAGCAACGACACAAGAGTATACATAGCTCAGATCCCCTCTCCTTCAGCTATCTTTAAGCAGGTTCGGAATTGTAGCTCTCAAGGTGGCTTCCACAGTCTTCGGGTCTTCAAAATTGGTCCAAATACCTCAGATCAGAACTTGAAGCTTCGATGGATACAACATTTTAAATTTTATCCCCGCTGGTATCAGCTTGTTAACAAGGGGATGAAATAGGGCTCTACACTGGTGAACTGACACAGGGAGATCTTGAGTGACCCTTAGCTGGACTTCACCCCATTTGACTTGATCCAGGCTCCGGACCTTTATCAGGAAGTGCTGCCTCTCTAGATAGTTAAAAAAAAAGAGTTATTAAAGGTCTGAGGGGAGCATCTGCTGCTGGAATAAGGTGCAGGGAACAGTGAGCCCTTTTGAGGGAATAAGAAGCGCAATACAGAGAGGGGCTTGCCAACTTCGCAATCAGCTTTTAGACAAACAGAACTGCATCAGTCCCTTCTTCTTTCTCTGGCAGCCCTATAAATAAAACATTGTTGTGCCTACTGCGCCCCTCTAAGTCTTCGACCTTGGATTCCAGTCAAGCCAGTTTCTGCCTGTTCAACACCAGCTCTGGTTCTAATCTCCCCAAGTGTTTTTCTACAGAAACGATTCGCACCTCATTGTCACCAACCCTTGTTGAGACATTTTCCAATGCCGTAGTCATGGATTTGAACTCCGCTGTTAACAATCGGAGTTCTTCATGGAATGGTTTGAACTCCAGTAAGAACCGATTCACTGTTAAAACATTAGGATCCTGGATTTGAGAGGTACAATCGACTGAGGTAGCTTGCGGCCTTGTTTTTTTACTAGCCTTATCTGGCGTGGAGGGAAGTGTGTGTTTCGGTAATGCTTGTCTCATCTCTGCTTCCATACTAGGTAGGAAAACTGCAGACAAATGATGTAGAGTAGTTCTTGTCTTCTAAGAAGTTTGATTTCTGATGTTTGTAGTAGGCAAAGCAGTTTTAAACGTAAATTAATTCACGGAGCGAGTGGGAAACGTTCAGAGTGCCGCTACTCGTGAACCTGCATCACGTGATCCCTAAAACTGAAGGTGGACAAAGCAATGGGGTCTGATGGGATTCACCCCAGAATTCTAAAAGAACTAAGGGGAGAACTAGTGACATCACTGATTACACTTTTTAACAAATCATGGGAGGATGGTGTGGTACCTAAGGACTGGAGGAGGGTGGATGTGATTCCCCTTCGCAAAAGTCGGAGCAAAGCAGAGGCATGAAATTACAGACCTATTAGCTTGACCTCAGTGGTAGGGAAAATGATTAAATTACTTCTGAAAGAAAAAATTGTTGAGTACCTAGAGGCCAGTGGGGCACAGGACCCAAGGCAGCATGGATTCACAGCGGAAAGGTCATGTCAGATGAATCTAATAGATTTCTTTGACTGGGTGACCACAGTAGTGGACCAGGGAGAGGCTGTGGACATGGCCTACCTAGACTTTAGCAAGGCATTTGACACAGTCCCACACAAAAGATTAATAAACAAATTAGCCAGCCTGGGAGTGGGTCCCAGGGTGGAAGCCTGGGTAAAAAATTGTCTGGACAACAGGATATCGAGGGTAATAGTAATCGGAGTCCACTCCAAAGAAAGGCGGGTTACTAGCATGGTACTGCAGGGTTCAGTACTGGGTCCAGTCCTTTTTAATGTCATTATAAGTGACATTGCAGAGGGACTGGAAGGAAAAGTATGCCTCTTTGCAGACTACATAATGATCTACAACAGAGTTGATACGCAAAGGGGGGGTGAAAAGGATGAGAAGGGACTTGGCAAGGTTGGAGGAATGGTCAAAAATATGGCAGCTTAGATTCAATGTAAAGAAGTGCAAAGTAATGCACCTGGGAAACAAAAAAACAGGGGAAGAGTACACAATGAGGGGGAGGTACTAACAACAACAAAAATGGAAAGGGACCTGGGGTACTCATATTTATTTATCTATTAAGATCTAGGATTCACCACCTTTGAGCTGAGAGCTCTTTTACAAAGGTTTCACATCAGTAGGCAGGAAGACAGTATTACAAAGGATTAAACAACATAGAGTATCAGACATGTACAATAATTACAGTGGTTTATACAAGCAGGTTATACATACAAGACAAATCAATAGTGGGTAAGGTACCCTCGGTTTGCATATAGAATAAGATAGCAGAGCGGATAGTTGAGGGTAGGGAAAAAGTTAGCAGAGAGAATAGTAATTGGAGAGAATAGAAGGAGGTAGGGAAGAGAGTGCTAAAAAGGATGGTGGGAGGAGGCGGAAAGTGAGCGAGAGAGTTGCAGCAGTCATTAACCTTGTCAAGGGAGTGGGAGGGTGGAAGGAGGCGGTGAGTAGCCAAACCGGAGTTGCAAGCCACCTTGCAGAGGGAGGCAGGGAGTGTAGGGGAGGGTAGAGGTGGCACGGGACCATGCCATTACTGGGACTACAAAGAGGTAGATCAGAGTCAAATGGCAGGGGGATTAGTGGAAACAGTCACAGGTGCTAACCTAAGTTAAGCAAGCAATGTGAGATGGCAGTAAGGATGGCTGGGGGGATACTGGGATGTATGCGGAGAGGCATCACCAGTAGAAAACAGGAAGTTGTTATCCCTTCGTACAGACTGTTGGTGAGACCCCATCTGGAGTACTACGTACAGTTCTGGAGACCCAGTCTCCGCAAGGACATAGACAGGATGGAGGCAGTCCAGAGGAGGCAGCTAAAATGGTGCAGGGTCTGCAACAAAAGCCATACGAAGAGAGGCTAAAGGAGCTTAATATGTATACCCTCGAGGAAAGGGGGGGGCATGATAGAAACTTTCAAGTACCTCAAGAGAATCAACAAAGTCCAAGAGGGTAGCATCTTTCAGAAAAAGAGATGTGCAAGAACAAGGGGACACAATTTGAAGATAGAAGGGGGACAGCTCAGGGGCAATGTGAGGAAGTGTTTTTTCACAGACAGGGTGGCAGATGTATGAAATGGTCTTCCTGAGCTGGCTACAGGGTCAAAAACAGTGGGTAAATTCAATAATGCATGGGACAGACATAAGGCAATTCTGGTGGAGAGGCAGGAAGAAGTAGGCTGTTTGTTAATTAGGATCTGCAGCTTATCCAATAGGTAGGGAAATAGACAGACTAGGTGGACCAAGCTGTCCTTATCTGCCTTTGAAGTCTATGTTTCTATGTCTCTATTCCACTGCTATGTGTTTGTACAGCCTTGTGGCATTGGACACTTTGGCCCATTGACGGGTGTGGCAAGCCTCATCAACACAGACGGCAATGGCCCATGTCAAGCACCCTCTGTGTGGATGTCAGCTGTGTTGCAGCATCATTCCCAGTCACTGTCATCTGGTAGTTGCCATAAGGCCCAGCAGTTAATCCCCCCACCTGCAGCATTCTGCTACTGGGCTGCCTGCCACTGGCTTGCATGTTCCCATGCAGCACTGCCATGGGCCAGTCACTCAGCTGTTACAGTCTCACGCACTGCACATGCCTTGTTATTCTCCAACCCCCCCAGCATCTGACTTCCAGTGCCCCCCACTGCACCTGTCCTCAGCTTCCCCCACCCCCTGTATGCGCCTTTGGGCCTCCCAGAACCATTGCTTTTGACTTCCTGTGCCCCCCACAACTGCAGTTGTCTTTAGTTAACACCCCCCTGCACTTGTCTTCTGGTGTACCCACCACTTCTATACATGATTTCCTGTGGCACACCACCCAAAATTGCTTATGGAGTCCATTACATACAACCTCAAAAGCAGCTGTGTGTTACGGGCTGTGCCAGGGGTGTAGCCAGATATTTCCATTTTGTACACAGTGACCTCTCCAGCTGCTGCCCCCCACCCCCACTTACAAGATCTACAGATCCTCCCCCCAACCCCACAACAACAGATTGCTCCTCTTATCTCTACACAGGTTGTACACATATCTATGTCATGAACAATATCAGTTTCATTAGATACAGACACTACTCCGTAGCCCACACTACCTATAGTACTACAGATTAGATTGGTAATGGTGACAAATATGTTTGGGACAGATACTCATGACATATGTACACAAATGTGTATGGGGAGTATGCCTGCCTACAACCTTGGGCTGGGTACATCCACCAGTAATGTAAGGTGGCACTGCTGCCGTGGTCCAGCCACCCAGCATTTGCAGCCTCACTTGTTGCACTTCTGTGGGTGTGCGGGCCATGCTGGGTATCAACGCAGCAGTGCATTGTTCTATTCATGTTCCTTGCATCACAGGGCACAATACCATGCCTGCCCTGCCATTGTGCACCTTGGCACTGTGGGGCATGTCTGTGGATTGTCGTGTGATGCACGGGCATGCCCACACACACAATCTCACACAGTTGTGACACTCTCTGTCACAGGGCTTTTCACACACCTTATCACACACATACATGTTCATGTTACGCACACCCTTGTCTGCCTACCTCTGCTTCTCTGCAGCCTGAAGGCATCAATATTAGTGTCCCCACTGATGCTGTGGTTATTCAGGTATGCCGCTATCCTCTGCTCCTGCTCCGTCAAGGGCTGTTCCTGGCTGGGATCTCAGCCTGTGGCCTGTGCATAACGCCTGTTGTGGGCAAGTTTTTGTTTGACCCTCCTCTTCATGTCATTGTATTTTTTGTGCAGGTCCCTCACCGTGCTTATTTGCCAGGACACTGCATTTATTCTTCTGGCTACCTTTTCCCAGGTCTTCTTCCTTTTGTCCCTACGGGCCTTTTCACCTCCCCTGCTGAGGAGCAGGTCTGGCTTGGTCTCAATGGCATCCAGCAGGATATTTATCTCCTCATGACTGAAATTATTTTTTCCTTCTGTGCTGTCCAGTTTCTGTCTGCTGCATTGCTTGTTGTTGTCCATCAGCCACAGGAAGTTCCACCATTGCAAACGTGCATATGCCCTTGCTGTGATATGTGTCTTTTCCTATAGCACGGATTGCAACTTCTGCCATCGGATTTATGCTTTAGCGTATGTCACGACTCTTCTAGAATTTGACGTATCTCGCATGTCGCATTTGTTATGGTGTAATTTGCACATGTGCGCATTTTTTTTTGACGTGTCTCTGCTTTTTGAGAATTGAGCCCCTGACTTTAAAGCTGACCTCTGGTATCGAAGGATCCTAATAATTACTGACAGTTATGTCCGAGGATGTGCCAATATTAATGGGAGAAATGGCAGGGAGTGCAAGCTTTAGCTTAGAAGATCTAACTTCATTGCAATTACAGACGTGGGAGGCTGAGAGCTAATTTGGAAGGAACTGCATCAACTGGAGCAGCAGCAGCAGCCCACGGCAGTACTAGAGGTAACATCAAGTTTGCTTTTCTTAAGTTGGAAAGACTTCTGATTAAGGAGGTGAATTTAAGTTAAAGTATCACTTCACAAGATGCATACTCAGAAAGAAACCAGGCACTGCAAGGTTTGAGGGTGACTAAGACACCGCCATGCGGCTTTGAAAATTTCAAAAGGAAGGAGGCTTGGCTGAAAATTTCTGAACAGCCTCCTTAGCTTACACCAGATTAGTTGTTGAAGAGGATTCTGAGAGCTATGTGGAGTTAGAGAAAGAGCTAAAAATAGCTAAAGAAGAAGTGGCCACCTTTAAAGCACATGTGGATTTCCCACCACTTGATAAATCATTAAAGGCTAAAATACTTAAGCATGAGCAAGAGATTATTGAATGAAAAAAAGTGAAATTATTGAGGGACAGTAGGGATTACGAGCTTGGAACCTCATACATTGTGCCAAAAGATACTGGGGCTAGGTCTAAAAGGAGACGGAGCTCCAGAAACAGAAATAAAAATCAGAACAGCAACACAAATAACACAAAATGAACAGAAGCATCTGAACAACCTGATAATATAGCAAAAACTGTAACCATTGACCTGACAAAAAAACTCTGTGGCAGAACGTTTTTTAGACAAAACTACAGAACATCAAGCAAACGACATAGAAGGACAAGAAGGGGAAAAGGGAGAAGAAGCAGGCAACAACAATAAAAAGAACACTCGGGCTCCCAAGAACACTCCCAGGAATCCCAGTTGCAAATAATCAACTTAAGCAAACTTGAATTAAGCTCTGCACAGGTCACATTATTGCAAAAAGGGCTTCATTTTGTCCCAACTCCCACTATCAATTCTTTTTCTATCTTTGTAGACATCTTCCAGTTGGTTTGAAAAAATAAGACACAATTACTTTTCTCTAATAAAGCAAGAGAGAATGAGGTTGAAGAAAAGGGGTTCATTGGAGATTCTGTTAGTCAAATACATCAAGAGAGCCTGAACTTTTTGATACCAGCTGTACATGAGTTGCAGGACAATGGCGAAAATGAGATGCAAAATGCAAATGTGTTGGAATTCCTGTCACTTGTAGAAATGAAAACAGTGAGCTAGGAGATACTGCTATGGGTTACCATAACTTTGAATCTGTAAGGAAAAGCTTATTTAGATGAGGCTTTGACTTTTGTCCTCAGGTGCTTAATGGTAGTATCACTGCTTTTGAGAACACAGTTCTTGATAAGGTAAGGGAGCTTTTGGCAAAACAGAAAGATAAAAGAATGAAGACAAATCTAAATGTTGCAGAAGAAATTGCTCTAAAAGAATTAATAGTGAATGATAGTGTAATTATCAAACAAGCTAACAAGGGGGGCAATATTGTGCTAATGAACACAGAGAAATATAAAAACATGGTTGAGAAATTGCTTTTTGATGTTAATAACTACAAGAAGCTGGAAAGTAACCCCACTCATAATACAAGAAATAACTCTTTTTGCTTTTGAACAAGGCAGTACAGGAAGGGGAAATCACTAATAATTAATTTAAATACTTGTATTGTGAATTTCCAGTGATTCTGACCCTGTACTGCCTTCCCAAAATTCACAAAGATTTGTATGAGCCCCCAGGGAGACCAGTTGTCTCAGGGGTAAACTCAGCAACAGAACACCTTCATGAATTCATTGATCTATTTTTGCAACATAGTATGCTAAAACTCCTTTCTCATTTAAGGGATAGCAGTGATACCATAAAGAAATTTCAGGAGAATGTGTGAAAACTAGGATTTATTTGGATAAGTGTGGATGCTGAATCACTGTCTGCATCAATCAGGTATCAGGATGGTATAAGTGCAGCAAAGTTCTTTTTAAAACAAGATCAAAGAGAATCACATGCACCAGCAGAATTTTTAGTTGAAGCTTTAAGTTTTGAGCTTTACCGCAGCTACTTTGAATTTAAAGGAGATTTTTATGCATAGCAATGTGGTACTGCAATTGGGGCATCTATGGCCCCAGTATATGCAAATTTATTCATGGAGCTAAGGGAACTGCAATATTTACAAAATCCAATAGTCAACCCATATGTCAACAATACTGTCAAATGTGCTCGTTTCATCAATGATTGACTCTGTATTTGAAGAGGCAGTCCTGTCAGTGCATTAGAGTTTGTAGAGTGGTTAAATGATAATGATTTAAACTTAAAATTTACTGCACAAATGCACCATGCCCAGACTGATTTTTTTGGACATAACTTTCATGGGTGACAGAATAAGTATTTTCAGCAAAAGAGACAGGGCTATCCTAGATCTAGTACTGACTAACAAAGAAGGGATCACAGATCTCCAGGTAGAAGGTCACCTGGGGGCCAGTGACCATCACATGGTATGGTTCAATTTGGCTACTACATCTAAATCATCCCATTCCAAGGCAAAAATATGGGACTTTAGAGGAGCTGACTTTGATAAGATGGCCAACAGAGTTAAGCTAGCCCTGGCAAAAAGAAACACAGGTGAGGGGTACAGGCAAAGTGGGCAAGCATTAAGGATGCAATACTTGAAGCAACATCCCATTGTGTTAGACAGAAAAGGAAGTGCAAAAGAAGAAGGAAACCACTTTGGTTCTCAAATACAGTAGCAGAAAAGGTCAGAGCCAAAAGGCTGGCCTTCAGGAAATATAAGGGAACACAGCGGGATGAAGATAGGAGGCATACCAAACTGCCCTAAGGGAAGCAGGTAAGGCAGTAAGGCAGGCAAAGTCCCAAACTGAGAAACACTAGCACGAACAGTAAAGAAGGTGACAAGACTTTCTATAGATACATTAGTGAAAGGAGAAAGTCCAGAAGTGTGCTAAGCTTAATGGAGAAAAGGGAGCATGTGAGGAGGAGGACCCTGTAAAGGCATCTATCCTAAATAGATACTTTGCTCAGTATTTACTGAAGAGAAGGTAGGCAGGGCCCACAGCTCAGCATCATGGACACAGGGGAGGGAGGTGAGCACTACTCACTCACAAAAAGAAAGGGTCCTACAAGAGCTTGCTAGCTCAGGGTGGATAAGGCAATGGGACCTGATGGCATACATCCCAGGGTACTTAAGGAGCTAAAGGAGGAACTAGCAGAGCCATTAGCAGAATTGTTTAGTGAGTCTCTGAGCACAGGAGAGGTCCCAGAAGACTGGAGAAGGCTCATGTGATCCCACTCCACAAGAGTGGTAGCAGGGAGAAGGCAGGGAACTACAGACCGGTCAGTCTTACCTCAGTAGTGGGCAAGATTATGGAGGCACTCCTTAAGGAAAGGATAGTGCAACACCTGGAATCCATAGGGGCACAGGATCCAAGACAGCATGGGTTTACAAAAGGAAGGTCCTGTCAAACTAATCTCATAGATTTCTTTGACTGGGTAACCAGAGTGGTGGACCAAGGGGGAGCAGTTGATGTCACCTACCTTGACTTCAGCAAAGCTTTTGACACTGTTCCACATAGAAGATTGATAAATAAGCTGGGTAGGCTCGGGTGGTCAGAAGTTGGTCAACTGGTGGCAAACTGGTTGACGGGCAGAAACAGAGAGTGGTGGTAAATGGTATACAGTCAGAAGAGATGCAAGTCACAAGTGGGGTACCTTAGGGATCAGTCCTGGGGCCAGTCCTCTTCAACATCTTCATTAGTGACCTTGCAGATGGACTAGAGGTAAGGCTTGTCTGTTTGCAGATGACACCAAGATCTGCAACAGAGTAGAATGATCCAGATGGGGTGGGCAGAATGAGAAGAGATCTGGATAAACTAGCAGAATGGTCAGAAGAGTGGCAACTGGGATTTAATGCAAAGAAGTGCAAAATCATACATAGGGAAGAGAAACCCTGAAGCCACCTATAGGCTGGGAGGGAGTTGCTAGCAGTCACAAAGGAAGAAAGAGACTTGGGCATCATCATCACTGATTACCTAAAATCATCCAAGCAGACCTCTAAAGCGTAGGTAAGGCTGGGGGTGTTAGGGTGTGATAGTAGGGGTATCAAAGTCGTAAGAGGGAGGTAATAATCCCTCTGTACAAGAAGACACTGGTTAGGCCCCATCTGAGTACGCGCAGGTGATTGGAGGCCACACCTTCACAAGGACATTAACCAAATTGAGGCAGTCCAGAGAAGGGCAACCAAAATGGTGCAGGGACTGCATCAGAAGACATATGAGGACAGATTAACGGAGCTCAATATGTATACCCTTGAGCAAAGGAGGGAGAGAGGTGATATGATCGAGGCATTCAAACACCTTAAGGGCATAAACAAGGTGCAAGAGTCTAACATGTTTAAATATAAGAAAAATAGCAGGACAAGAGGACACAGCATGAGATTAGAGGGAGGCCGATTAAGAGGGAATGTGAGGAAATTCTTTTTCACAGAAACGGTGGTGGATGCATGGAATGGCTTACCACAAGAAGTGTTGGCTATGACTACAGTGCAGGGCTTCAAACAGGCATGGGATAGGCATAAGGGAGCAATACAAATGACTATGAATAGATAGGCCACTGACAGAGCAAAGGCCGATGGCACATTTATAACGTAGAAAAAGAAATGGGCAGACTGGATGGGCCTTGCGGTCCTTATCTGCCGTCAACTTCTATGTTTCTATGTTTCTATGTAAAAAATGCTATAGAAAGGCTTCTTCAACTAATTCACTGCTCAGAAAGACAGTTCACATCCCACAAAACTCAAGAACTCTATCCCATGCAGCCAGTTGATATGAATCAAATGGAATTGCACAAATGACATTGATTGTATGACTCAGGCAGAAGATTGCCTGTCAAGGTTTAAAGAAAGAGGGTATAAAGATTCAGTACTTAAGGAGGCCTTAGAAAGGGTAAGAGTAAAAACACAGAAAGAGCTTACAGAATGTGTGAAAGTAAGGTACAGAGAGGTTAAAAAAGAGAGTATGATAAAATTTTCCATGGAACACAATACTGTTGCAGGACAAGTAGGGAACATAATATGGAGCAGTTGGGACATCTTAAAAGGAGATGAAAGTTTAAGAGAGGTGGTGTCTGATAACCCTGTGATAACATTTAGGAAGACAGCTACCTATCAAGATAAGCTGGTTTATAGTCAGTTTTCTAAACAAGACACTAAAAGGATGTGACTGCCCATGAGAGCTAAAAGGATCCACATAATGTAAAAAAAGTGCAATGTCTGCAAATATATGCAAACTGGTAAAGAGATTGTGTTGCCAAGTGATGTCAAAATAGTGACTGATGAGTTTATAGCCTGCACAACAGCATTTGTTGTTGATATTTTATGGTGCAGCTGTAATTTATTTTATATAGGTAAAACAGGACCTTGAAGGAGCGTATACAAGAGCAGATACAGTACACTCATTTATTAATCAGGGAGTTGACAAAAAACAGTGAGCGGACATTTTGTACAAGTGTTTAATTCAGACCCTAGCTGTTTCAAATATATGGGCCTGGAATGCGTCCCAAATCAACCAAGAGGTGGTGACAGGCAGAACCTTTTGATGCAAAGAGAAAGTTACTGGATTTTTAAAGCAGACACTGTCAGGCCTAAGGGCTTGAAAGAAAGATGGGACTTGATATCTTTCTTAAAATATAAAAAATGAACCAACTAGCTCTGAGAATTATGAATTAGGTTTAGTAATAGTTGTTCTTCTTATTTCTTTCTCTCACCCCCACCCCTCACACACAACCCCTCCAAAACCCTCCCTCCTTCCCCTTCTCAACCCTACAACCCCTTAACCTCACAAACCCCTTAACAACCCCACCCCTCTTTTTCTTCCCCACCTGTTTTGTTTTATTTTGTACCCCTGTAATACCTTACAAAATATACTGTGTATTATTGAATATCTTATAAGAATTGTAAATAATACTATTTTTTTGCCTTTTCTTCTCTCTTCCAAAATAAATCATCCTTTTCCCTTATTTCTGGTACAAGTGGCCTGTAATTTATTCCATCAAATGAAAACACAAACAGTTTTCTCTCATCTTTTGTTTTCTGGCCCTTTGATTGTATTGTTTTTCTTTCCTTTATAGTATACAAGTGAGCCATTTAAATTTAATACACACAAGATTGATAGCAAAAATTAGACACATAAGTTATGGTGTATCCCTAATTGGAGATCCCATTTGCAAGTCTTTATAATATAACTTATCTTGTAAGTGTTTTGCCTCTACTTTTACTGTGCTCATAACTGCTGTTTCTATTTTTTGAACATTGAAGTTTAGTAACTTGGAAACTTAAGGTGTTGACATATTCTGGCAAAAATAGATAAACTTCTTTTGTAATATGTATAAAGTCTAACTTTTATTATTAAATGGTGGTTGTTTTGTGTCAGAGTCACATGATTATGATGTCACAGCTTTTGGATGTTTAAATGTATAACAAGATCTCTGTATGGTTAACGCCCCCTTGAAGGCATGTGGTCGAGGCACTAGGGGCTTTCACGCTGATGGAAATTAGAAAAACAATCAGTTGTATTCAATGGCTTTTGTGTTTTTTTGGAGAGCTCACACCTTGGAAATTCTTGTATTGTTTGGGCTAGCCACCCTATGTTAGCGCATCACCATCCTTTCCTTGAGCGCAGGTATGGACAGGTTTTGGAATTCTTTAATAATAATACTTTGGATCTGGTTTAGTGGAAACACATCCATAAGAGTCTTTTGCAAGATGAAGTACTTGCTTTTTCTTTTTTCAGAGGCCACATTCTGTGTAGAGCATTTCATGATGGTGAATCCTTCATATTTGTTAAGTGCCATGAGACATGCTTGAGCTCTGGTTTGTTCCTGATGAATGTTCAAGTCCATGCTTGAAATATACCTGCCTTGGATGGCACCCCTCTGGAAGTGATGCATTCATTCAAACACATCAGTGTGTGGTTACACAGGAAACTTGACTTCTCTGCACACATTGATGCCATCCATGCCAAGCTACGCCCTAAACTTGGTGCCTTGTGCTGCAATAAAGATTATCTGTCTCCATCGGTGCACCATGAACTTGTTATCAGAATGGTGCTCCCAGTCTTTGACTATGTAGATATGGTCTATAGAACTGCTCCCTCCAACACTCAGGCCAGGCTGGACACCATCTGTAATGCCTTCTGTGATTTTGCTACCAACTCTCCATCTCGTACCCACCATTACGCACTCTACTCCTCTTTAGGCCACCAGCATGCAACAGGGTTGATACACAAGGGGGGGGTGGAAAGGATGAGAAGGGACTTGGCAAGGTTGAAGGAATGGTCAGAAGTATGGCACCTTGGATTCAATGTAAAGAAGTGCAAAATAATGCACCTGGGAAACAAAAACCAAGGGGAAGATTACACAATGGGGGGGAGGTAGTAACAACAACACAAAATGGAAAGGGCCCTGGGGGTATTCATATCAGATGACCTTAAGGTTAGCAAGCAATGTGAGAAGGCAGTAGGGAGGGCTGGGGTATACTGGGATGTATAGAGAGGCGCATCACCAGCAGAAGAAAGGATGTTGTTTTCACTCTGTACAGACAGTTGGTGAGACCCCATCTGGAGTACTGCATCCAGTTCTGGAGACTCCATCTCTGCAAGGACATAGACAGGATAGAGGCAGTCCAGAGGAGGGCAGCTAAAATGGTGCAGGGTCTGCAAGAGAAGCCATACGAGGAAAGACTAAAGGATCTTAATATGTATACCCTTGAGGAAAGGAGGGGGGGGACATGATAGAAACTTTTAAGTACCTCAGTGGAATCAACAAAGTCCAAGAGGGAAGCATCTTTCAGAAAAAGAGATGGGCAAGAACAAGGGGACATAATTTGAAGATGGGGGGGAGGTTCAGGGGCAATGTGAGGAAGTATTTTTTCACAGAGAAGGTGGTGGGACATATGGAACAGCTTTCCAGAGGAGGTTGTGGGGTCTAAAACTGTGGGAGAATTCAAGAATGCATGGGACAGACATAAGGCAATTTTTGTGGGGGGTAGGAAGAAATAGGCTGTTGGTTAACTAGGATCTGCAGCTTATCCTGTAGGTAGGGAAATGGGCAGACTAGGTGGGCCAAGTGGTCCTTATCTGCTATAAAAGTTGATGTTTCTATGTTTCTTTAACCAGTCTTCCTTTACTTTCACATCATCGGAACCACTGTGCTTCATTTGAGGCAGTATAGTGCAGTGGGGTTAAGGCTCTGAGCTGCAGATCTGGAGGCCTAGGTTTGAATCCTAGGTGCATACTGTGTGATCCTGAGCAAGTCACTTAACTTCTTTGTGCTCCTGGGTTGCATCTGGAAACAAGCTTCGGTTTAGTGTGCTACTCCTAGCTAAACAATGTTCCTTCATTTATATCCAAATACTGGTTTGGGTCCCTTTCCGCTTACCTCTCCTCCATTCCCTCTGCCTCCTGCTCCCTCCACTCCAGGCATCCTTTCACTTTCAGCATTCCTCATCATTCCCACTCCTCTGCTGGGCAATCAGCCTTCTCCTATCATCTTCCTTCATACCGGAACCTACTCCCATCCTTTCTCCTTTTCACTGCCTCCCATGTTTCCCTCAGGTGCTTGCTGAAACTCCTTCCATTCTCCATTTCTGTTTGTCCTTACTTGATTGCCCCCTCCCTTTCATTTGCCTCCTACCCTGGTGTAGGTGAGGCTGAATTGTCTGTTTTATTCTGTTTGCTCTTATTGTACTTACTCCTATTTCAGCCTTGTACTCTATTCCACTGTGTCAGTGCTATGTAATTGCATTTAACTGTGAATTGTGCCTGTGCTATGTATTTGCTTCCGCAGTTCCCTTCCCACAAGTCACACCTGGAAATGAGGCTTGGCTCAGTGTGCCTTTCCCAGTCACCAGTTTTCAAATACATACATATATACTGTACATACTTGCATAAATACATAAATCATTTATGCAATGCAGCATCATATAACTAGATGTACAGTGGCAGCTGTGCAAAGGTAGACTGGAAGCGTGGTATAGCATGTTATTTGTCATAGTACAACACATGTTGTTCAGTTGCTAATACTGTGCTGGACTATGCATCATACCATGCTAATCGTTAACTTTTGCACAACTACCACTATATCAGTTGGCTTCATTTTCATCCCATACCCACTTAGGCCAATATGGATAGGTGTACAAAGAGTACAGTGCAAAATCAGACTTCTACTCATGCATTCTGCTTGAGACCCGGGGGGGGGGTATCTTGTTATTGGGGTCCCAACGAGTTGCTTCACCAGGAAACAACAACTTTTTGTCTGATACTCATGCAACTGCTCTTCACATTTTTCTGGCAAATACGATTTTCATTTCAGTTCTGTATTCCCTTCCTCTACCTCAGGGTGGTGGGTTGTGTGCTGTCTCAGAGACAATAATCTCTTCCAAGGCACACTTTAACACTGCTGGCGTTGGTGGGGTTTGTTGACAGTATCTGATTAAGTTTTTCTCAGTCCATTGCAGCTGCTCTTTCCCAGAGGCAGACCTGGGTGAGGCCTGATCCCCTCCTGTCAGGGGCTGCATGGGAAGCACCACAGGAGGGGGTACTTCCTAGCCAGTATTTTCAATGTTGGTGGGCATGGACATGGGTATGGGTATGGGATGCCTTGACTCCCCTGGATCTAGTTCTTATTCTTTCTCAGGTTTCTGCTGTATGACATCGTGGGCTGGTCCTAGTTGCTTGGCGGAATGCAGTTCTACGTAACAAAAGTCTGCAGGTTTTAATAAAGCTTTCTTATTTCCTGGTTGCTGAGGCATGGCAGGTGCATCAAGGGACAACTTTTCTTATGTTCTTTAACTTGTGTTTACATTTTTTTTCTCTGACTGGTGCTCCCTTGGAGGTCTAAGAGCAAGAAGTGCTTTGTTTTATGCTACTGATGCTATCCATGCAGGGACTTATTCCCCTGGGAAATACAGTGGCAATTCCTCTGAATCCTTTCTTAATTAGTCAGTGTGCACCCCTGAGTCCATTGAAAACTTACAATATATTTATTGGATTTTGGTAACTGGGTACGCTCGCTGAGACAAAGAGTCCATTTTTTCAGGAGTGACCTAGAATTAATTACATACAGTGGACAAGAACATAGGACATACATATAAACAAAGCACATGAGAGTACAATGCTTGGTATGTCTTACACACTGGACAAGCTATGCAGAAGCAGTAAAGTAGAGAACAGGTCTCAGATCATTGACTGCAGGCACATTGTGCATACCAGTTCTCAGAGCAGCAATAGGAGGTTCATTATGCATAAGTCTCAGATCATCGATAGTAGGTACATTGTGCATAAAAGGTCTCAGATCATTGCTAGCAGGTACATTTTGCATAACAGGTCTCAGACCATGGATAGTAGGTACATTGTGCATAACACATCTTAGATGATTGATAGCAGGTCCATTGGGGCCTTTTCACTAATGTGGGTGGGGTTACATGCAGAAGACACGTAACCCCCTCATGCAGCTCTGCACCTGCAAGAGTTCCGCGTGTTGCCTGTATTCTTGAACACCGGCCAATGCGCGGCTTCCATTTGCTGCCCTGCCCCCAGGCGCGCAGATTCATGGGGGCAGTCTGGTGTGGAGCTATGGACCCTGGCAGGTGACCAATCAGCTGCCCATCCCAGGTCCCTTGCTGGATCCCCTGCACCCATGGGGTACCATGTTGGTGGCAGGCATGAACCTGCCTACAGCACTAGAAGGTGGGGGTCTCCCAGCCCTTCTAATGTGCCCGACATCAGGGGTGCCCTCAGTGTGGGGCCTGGTGATCCCCACCATCCCCGCCACAGCCAGCAATGGCATCCTGGGGGGGGTGCATGACACTTATGGCTGCCTTCAGAAGGTGTAGCTCTCACCCCCCCGTGCACTGCACCCACACCATCATGAATGGTGTGGAGTGCAGACACACCCTCCACACCAGCCCCCAGCCTACCTCCACATGGAGCTGTGCATCCAGTCAGGGTTTTGGCAGCATGGGGGGGATGTAGTAGGGTCATGAATAGCACGCAGGGGGGTGCAGTGTGCGTGGCCAGGGTGCCTATTCATCAATGCAGGTGCAGGTGAGCTATGCGCCAGGGTTATGTGGCAAGTAGCCCATCTGTACCTTTCGCACATAGGGCCCATTGTGCATAATAAGTTTCAGATCATGGATAGCCGGTACATTGGTTGCACAGAAAATAATACCCCCTAAGAGATTTTTTGAGAGACGCGAAGGTAGTACTATCTTGTATATTCACAGGAAGGACATTACACAAGTGCAGGACATTTAGTGCAAAAGCTCTTTGATCAGATACAGATGAGGTCCAGGGGACAGTTAGTAGCAGCTGGGATGAAGTACAGTGGTGCCTTCTCAAAGGTTTGTGTTTCAGGATATTTTCCAGGTTAGGGGAAGGAAAGTATGAAATTTTGTATATCATACAAACCACGCAGTGGTTGAGCTTTCCTACAAGAGATGGCCAGTTTAACATGGCAAGTACTGAACAACACTACTCTCTGTTACTAGTGGCAGCAGCAAAATGACATACCCAGTGATACCATGTCTTTAGTTTTAGACAACTTGGTTTCCCTGGCACAGAAGACAGGTGCTCCAAACAGGAGGAGAGGGAGTAAGATATTATTAGCTACTGACAGATGAGCCTCTCTGGTGACATAAGTCCTAAGTCAGTCGAGCAGACCTAGTTTCTGATTTACAAACTTATTCACATACTCTATGTGAGGCCTAAGTGAGAGTTCCTGGTCAAGAAGAACACCCAGGTACTTTACAGAGTCAACAGAGTCAATACAAACACCAGTTCAATGTTTGTGGAATAGCAATGGGGTATATAGTGATTGTGTAACTTGTAGTACTTTTTGTGGCTTAACTCTATTCCCACCCTTGAGTAGTAGAAACATAGAAACATTGAAGTTGATGGCAGATAAGGATCCCAAGGCCCATCCAGTCTGCCCGTTTCTTTTTCTACCTTATGAATGTGCCATATGCCTTTACTCTATAAATGGCCTATCTATTCATACACATCTAATTCTTCTCTTATGCCTATCCCATGCCTGTTTGAAGCCCTGCACTGTATTCATATCCACCACTTCCTGGGGAAGACCATTCCATGCATCCACCACCCTTTCTGTGAATAAGAACTTCCTCACATTACCCCTTAATCAGCCTCCCTCTAATCTCATGTTGTGTCCTCTTGTCCTGCTATTTTTCTTATATTGAAACATGTTAGACTCTTTCATCTTCTTAATGCCTTTAAGGTGTTTGAATGTTTTGATCATACAGTATATCACCTTTCTTCCCCCTTTGCTCTAGTGTATACCTATTGAGCTCCGTTAATCTGAGCTCATATGTTTTCTGATGCAGTCCCTGCACCATTTTGGTTGCCGTTCTCTGAACTGCCTCCATTTTGTTAATGTCCTTGTGAAGGTGCTGCCTCCAGTACTGCATGCAGTACTCCAGATAGGGCCTAACCAGTGTCTTGTAAAGAGGGATTATTACCTCCCTCTTATGATTTGTGATACCCATGCTAATACATGCCAACATCCCTCTAGCCTTACCTACTGCTTTAGTAGGTATGTAGGTAGGGGTCTATAGGGAATAGAAGGCCCAAAAAGATACCTCCTCCTACTCACAGAGAGTATGACCCCTGGCACTCAGGAGAGGAAAAAAACCCAGGTGGAGGAAATCTCTGAGGATCCATGGCCAAAGGTCTGCCCATCCTCTGGGCATACTAAAAGGAGAAGGACCTAGGTCATAGTAACCATAGCTAATTTAAGGAAGGTGAGCCTCTTGGAGAGATGATGGTCCATCCTTGATCCATGAATGATGCGGATTGAATGATGATCCTGAGGCTGAAGTAAAGGTCTTTTCTGAAGGAGAAGTAGAATCCTAGGTGTAAAGTAGATCCAGCTGAGGAAGGGCAAATGAAGTCCAGATTTCTGAGGTGATGAAGGATGCTTGTCCCTAAGGGATTGCATGAGTGTAAAGAGCAGGGAAAGCATGATATGAACGATATTGTACCAGATAATGAACTGTGGGAAATGCAATGATTTGTGAAGTCATAGGTGAATGATATGACTTGAGTAAGGTTTGACTGTCAAGGTAAAGTCTGGAGGCAAACAATTCAGTAGAGAGTGATGAGTAATTAAGTAAGCATCCATGAAGTAGACAACTGAGTAGAAGAGAGTCTTCGGGTGCCTTATGGGAGTATTGCCATGAGCGATTAGTAGGCAAATGGAGGAGGATTTGCAGATGCAGTCCAGATGATAATTTGATATATAGAGAGAATGATTGGAAGTTCGATATAAGGAATAGGATGGCTTATTTGGGCATGATATCATGACTATACTTATAAATATTCTGTTGCTATGCTGGCAGAAGTAAATACAGGTGTTTATGTGGTATGATTGCCCATAAGATGTGCTGTGGTGGCTTACAATTGGTTAGGTTTACCATTAATCTGGTGCAGAAATGCTTGAGAGCAGCTTGGAGGTGGATATATGGAAGAGTCTGTAGGTTGGATTAGGTGTGAAGTCGAGTAGTGTAGAAGCCAGAGGACTTTTAGTGCTACAGCTGATTAAGACCAGTTGGCAGGCAAGTCTGAGACAGCGAATTTACTTTAAATGCTGTGTATTTCCAGATAGAAAATCGGAGGAGCTTGTTCATGGTGATAGTCTTTACCGGAGAGATTAATGAAGAAAATTCATGAAGAATAGCTGAAGAATCCACTGGAAGGGTGCTAACTTGACTGAAGGTAATGGACGAGGAAATGCGGATGATTGTATGAGGTATGGTGATGTCCAGGAGCCAGAAAACGATGGTTCGGATAGATTGACGTTAGTAAGTAGCTAGGCACTGGAGATCCAATGATGAATGTTCTGGATGGCAGCCGGAAGGTAGTAGGATGAGCAACATCTGTTGAGGAAATTGGAGCCAAATTATTTATTTTATTTATTTATTTAGTTTTTGTTGACCAGGTAAGTGCATTAGACAAATCCTGCCTATTTTCAGGCACGACCCAGGGGAAGGGGATACAGATGAATGCCAACTGACCTTGAACCAGATTAAACTGTTAAATAACACAGTCAACAAATTTGGTGATGGTAGGAAAGGTTGCAGAAGGTGACTGGCTAATGCCCGAAGTGGCGTGAAGTATCTTGCAAATCCTAGTTGCAGAAGCAGCAATAATGGATATTAAAGTCAGAGGGTGACAGAAGAATTGAAGTCCTTTCCATGCAGGAGGATATCCTGTGAGGCATTGTAGATGGGGAAGTCCATAGAGACTGAATAGATGAGGTTCATAGGGAGCATCCAATAGAAAGAGATGGGAATCATTCTAATGTCCAGTTGAACGAGATCCTGAAATGATCTAAGGGAACTGATTGGACAGTATGGAAAACTCTATGGTAATGTAAGAGTTTCTGAGGCATGGTATCCAAGGGATGTGAGTTAAAAATAGTGTCCTCAAGTGAAATGTATAGTGATCCATTAAGTAGCGGATGGGAGCTGCCAGAATTGCCAGAGTAGGAGTATAAGATGGATGGACTGGAGTAGTAGTTGACTTGGCAGAAATACTCACCAAATATGGTAGGATGCCCAAAAGAGCAACAGCAAATAGGATGAGTCCCAGAGCCAGCAAGGCGGAGATGGAAAGGGCACTATCCAAAAAGGAAAGGAAAGTTTGGAGTAAATCCCAATGAACTGAAGGTCTGATCCAGGATAGGTTGGCGGTGAATGAAGCTGGATGTCATACTGTGCAGGAAGGAACAGGATTGGGTCAGCTTCTCAATAAATGACAGAATTCAGGAAGGCTGTAGCAGTCACTAGAAGAAGATCGATGGAGGGCCGAGGAGCAAGGCGAAGTACTAAGAGCAACAGGGTTGAGGTACATAGGTCTGACATCTGATGAAAGCCTTGACCACCTAGTAAAGGGACAGAAGGTGCTGGAGCATAAGGTTCCCACATCTAAAGGGGAAAATAGATACAGACATCAACTGGATGGACGAGCTGCAGCAAGGAAGTTCCAGAGGTAGTCGACCTGGATTGAGATAGATACTGGACCAGCAGGCAAGATCCAAACCATAAGGGAAAGTAGGCCAAGGGGAGAAGTATGATGGTCCATGAATGAGTGGGATGGTGAGTGGTGAGAAAGGCTGGAGGTTAGTTGGAGTAAGTGGGTCCCAAGACTGGAGGGAAGTGGTAATGAGGTAGGATATGAACATTGCAGAAGGAGGAACCTGCAGGTGCAGAGGCAGGCTCCTACCCAAAGTAGGTGAGGTGAGATGAAGGACATGATGCTCCAGATAATGGGTAAGGGTAAAGGCATATTTTTGAGATGCTCAAGTCCAGGAGGAAGCAGCAATCGACAGTCCGCTGGAGAGCAGGGAAGGTCAAAACAGTTGATTGTAGAAACGAGCTTCTAGGGTTGATAAACAAGAGGGGAGAATTAGTCTTTGTTGCCAGTCTATGGAGGTAGAAGGATGGAGGTCAACAAGTTACTGTAGTCATTTCAGACAGAAAGCAGCAAACAAGTAAGGGACGGAGGATACGATGACCCAGAGGATCCAGAAATAGGCTACCACCCCTTGAAGGCGATGAGATGATGTAGTGTTGATGTCAACAGGCAGAGCCGAAGGTGGAAGGCGGTTGGAGTGTGGCAGTCTCATTCTTGGTGGGAAGCAGTAACCTGCATCTAGTAGAGGATGCAGAAGTGGAAACGGTGATAGAAGCTCCAGCTCTCAACAAAAATAGGTAGTGCGATGAGACTTGAGGGAAGTCAGCCAGCAGGGAAGGATGGAGACTATGAGCAGGAGGAGGTCCAGTCCTTGAAGGGTTGTGGCATCTGATAGCAGGTTGGGAATGGATAACTTGAAGCTGTGGAATATAAACTCAGGCAACCCTCCGCGATGGTAGAGTTACGATGATTCTGACTGGATGCAGGGGAGATATATAGGATGGTAAGAGTACATGTGAAAAGCAGCTCCTTTTCTGGAAGAAAGAGTCAACCCATATCAGGAATAAAATGTAGACTGTGGAAGCAGTCGAATACAGATTAAGACTCTTGGCCATGGAAGTTGGCAGGATAGGACCATGAATTGAGGTTGCAGACTAAGTATGATAGAGAAGGCAGTTTAGGCAAATTCAAGTTCCCGAAGGGGAGACACATCTGGGTAGCAGCCTGAGGATTCGTAAGTTGCAGCAGCAGAATGCAAACTCAGATACCTGGAGGGGATTCTGAGTTGGGACGTTGATGACGTGAGGCAGCCAGGCATAGGTAGACTGTCTAGGGCCCATGGGGTGAAGAAGGGAAGTGGAAATTGGTATGAGGTAGAGAAGGTATGGTAAAACTCAAAAGAATGTAGACATCCCTGGTAGTCGGGGTGAGCTAAACTGCACTTGATGCTGCCAAGCAGAGTTAGAGACGAGGTTGTCAGGTTGGTAAGCAGGAGGTAGAGGCTGTAACGGAATCCCATCCCTGGTAGGCAAGGGAAGCTCACCTTCACTCAGCACCTCAGAAGGCACAAGTTTGGGACGGAGTCTAGAGTACTGCTGGTATGGGCTGGCAGAAAGCACAGTGCTGTGCAAGACAGAGCATACAGGAGGAAACTACTGTGTAGGAGGGATGAATGAACATCACGGAAGAAAGGTAGGACAAAACAAAGGAATGAGGGAAGGTGGGTACACAAGCAGGAATGATATGAAGAAATGAGGGTCAGGCTTGGTAGCAAGAACTATGGAGTGGGAGGAATCCTCTCGATGACGCAGACGATGACCTAGGGAGGGGTACAGAGGTGAAGGAGGTAACTGAGGTCATGGTTGCAGAGACCAGGGTAGTATCTAGGATGGATCAGGAAATCCAGTGAAGTAAAGCAATACTCCAAGGCTGACATGGTATCCAAACAGTGCAAGAGGGGGTAGAAGCCAGGCCCGGGCCAGACAGATATCCATGGCAGCAGGCAGGCAGGGTGGTAACTTCCAGACTGGGAATCCATGGTCAGGATCTTGGTCAGGAACTTGGTCTGACCAGACCAAAATATAATATGCAGATGGAGAAAGGGACACCAGTATAATCATGATGATTCCAATCTAAGTAGGTTCTGACACAAGTGGTCGGTGTATTCTCTGAACTAACAGGAAGAGCGGCAGTTGGGGAAGGAATAAGAAAAACGGCAGGGAATAATGGAAAAGTGAATGGTAATGGGGTACAGTAATATACACGTAGGAGAGAGCAGTAGATCCAGACATGTACGAGCTGAGTTTGGGGAAGGGTTGCAGAAATATGGCGTATGCATCAGTTCTGCTCACGACGCTACCCCCCCCCCCCAAAGCAGTAAAGCAGAATGCTTTGTGAGGAGTCCATACAATAAGCAATGGAAGGAGTCCTTAGGGACAGCACAGACTGCCATGTAGAAATGAATGCAGTCCAGGATAGTTCTCCAGTGTAAGCCTATGTGGCAGATCAATAAACCATGGAAAAAATGAGGGCAGACTATAAAATGTCCGAGGTAGGGACATTGCAAGCAAGTATAGGATACAATAATGAAGGGTAGAATATTAAAGCTTACTCTTGCAGGTGTAATGGCCAAGGTAGTATCCTTTCATTCTTCTGTGCCTTGTGAGATGACATGTGCATAAGACTAATGCACTGTTTGCCTGGTGAGCAGGAGCTCCTATCTGCATGGAGCCGACAGTGTGAGGGGAGAAACAGGGTCAGAAATGGGCAAGTCTGGTGGAAGGCTTCTGTCCATGAGGTTCATCCAGTGTAGATGAGGTATGTGGTGGTTTCCTGAGCAGGAAGTGGGGAAGGAGCTGGGTTAGCTGCAGGGAGGCAAGGAGTAGATAGGGATGCTAACTGGATCAGTTGGGAAGTGGGCCTGCTGCAGGAGGGGTGCTGAATGTGAGTCAGGGATGGAATGAAGGAACTGGGGATACTCACAAGCAATGGCAGTAGAGATAACAAAATGCAGGCAAAAGCCCAAAAAGAACAGCAGAAGGGGCAAAACCCCCAAAACTGAGAAAGTAGATGAACGAAGGAAGAGAGCAGGAAGATGGAACAGGCCACAGAGTAAAAGCAAGCAGGACAAAGGAAGCAGGTGAGTGACAAACAAACAAGAGGAAGCAACAGTGGGAGGGCAGGGGAGGGAGGCACAGAAAAAAGAGAAGAAACAAACAAAGCAGCAAGAGGAGAGCAACGGCACAGCTACACAAGCCACGCACGGAGCTCAGGGAACAAACAAAAAACACTCCCTAAGCAAGAGAGGTGCATTAGCGGAGGGCTTTAAGTAGAGATTGTTGGAGGAGCTATTCCCCACATTCAACCTTGGGCTAAGCCCTCCCAAAATGGTACATACTTTCAGTATCTTACTCCTGTCAGGACCCAGTTTTCTAGTTCCAAATGGCAATGACTTGATCGTTTGGAGTTGAGAATTAATTTGTTGACAGAACACCAGTTCTCAAGAGACAAAAAGTCAGCCTTAGGTCAGACTCAATTTGAGCCCAGTTAGAGTGACACCCAAACACTGCATTATCAGCATAGAGTAACATTTTAGCTCCTCCGCAGTGATCAGGTAGCTCATTGATAAACAAGAAAAACAGTATAGGGCCAGAGTAAATCCTTGAGATACTCCATCTGTGATTTCACGCATTGTAGACAGTCTACTCCCCCATCTAACCATCTGGTTACAGCCAGTCAAGCAGCTGCTGAAACACATACAGGAGAGTTGGTCAAGGCCAGTCCTTAGTTTAGATAGCAGAAGCTCATGGTTCACCAGGCCAAATGCCTTGGCTAAATCTATGAAAATGGCACCTGTTGCTTGGCCAGAATTCATGGCATTGAAAATATCAGAGGTGAAACGAACAAGGGTGGTATCCGTGCCATGTCCTTTCTTAAGAGCATGCTGCAAATCTGTTAATAAGGTATGCATCTCAATATAGCTCTACATCTGGTTATAAACTAACCTTTCTTTCACTTTACAGATGCGATTTCTGACCACAAGATGAGTGAGATATAGTCTTATATGCATCAGCACTCATAACTAAGCCATTGGAGAGATGAGAAGCTTTAAATCTGTGCCTGACCCCACCAGGCCCAGAAAGTGAGAACATTTGATATAGGTCAGCAGGATGCAGTCAACAGTTAGGGGCTGGGCCAAGGGGGAAGCCCTGGGGGGCTAAACCCAGGAAGAGTCCAACATATGGACCATTCACTGCGACAGTCCAGTCAGGGGGCTGGACCCTGAGAGATTCCATTGGGGGGGGTTACATGACCCTGGGAAAGTCCAATGAGGATGTTCCCAAGGGTGCCCTGTGCATATGTGTGGGGGAGAGACATGGGGAAAGTCTTAGTGGAGTGGGTTCCCAAGGAGATCTCTTTGGGGAGGGAGATCTGGCCAGGAGCAGTGCCTTGTAGAGTCTGGACCCAATGGTGCCTGAAGAGCAGGGCAGGACCCGGAGGTGGTCCTGAAGAGGAGGTTAGCCCTGGGTGGGAGTCCTCAGGTGTACTGAATTCAGGGAAGCCCTGTGGGAGGATCTCAACAGACCTGGCCTTGCTGAGACCCCAAGAGGGAGCTAGCAGGATGGGCTTGGTGTAGAAAATAAGCACTTGCTGAATAGGTACCCAGAGAGCACCCACTGATTAAAAGAAAGCTGTCCAAATTGTGGGCTCCCTCCTCAGAACAGCTTACCCTCCTTTTTAGATTTTAACAGCAAGAGTGGCATTTTTCTCGCAACACAACTTGCTGTATTTTAATTAAACTTGAACTCGAAGTAGGAAGAGGCAGGGATGCTCCATTTGCTGAAAAGGTGGGTCATCGCACCTTTTCAGCAAATGGAGTGTCCCCTGCCTCTTCCATACTTCTGGGTTCCAGAGTTTTTAAAATTAAAATACAGCAAGTTGAGGTGTAAGAAAAATGCCGCTCTTGCTGTTAAAAGCTATACTGGAGGGTAAGCTATCCGGGGCCGGAGCCCACGTTTTGGACAGCTTTCTTTTAAGGAGTCAGAGAGTGCCCACAAAATGTGTACCTGGAGTGCATCTGCTGCCAAAAGAACCAGAAAGCAGCCACAGTTCTGGGCCCCAGAAGGCACCCACACTCACCACACAGATGGCAGCCAAATGTTAACTTATCATTCAAGATGAAGCCACAGCAAGGCAGCACATACCTAATTTGCATGGTAACTCTTGTGCCGGTTGAGCAGCAGTTAATTCCCCCATAAGGCAGATAGGCCCCACTAGTCTCTACAAATAGAAGCAGAAGACCTATTTTTCCAGTAAGGGTAGACTGGTTTCACGAATAGGAACACGTGCTACTCACACTCATACAGACACAGACACAGACACAGACACACACACACACACAATTTTACTTTGGACTGTCTGCACTAAGCCTGCAATTAAATAATGTGCAACCTTATACTAGTCATCTTGCACTTCATTTTAATTTACAGATTCTATGAGGCTTGATTTGAACTTTTAAACCAGGTCACCATTTGGCTAACTGCACTGTTCGGCAAATGGTTTTGCATTTGACTTGGTTCTAACTTCATAATTTGGGTGACTATATACACACATACTTTTTTGGTTCCCAGATATTGTGGGTTTTTTAGACACTTTGGTCCTGATTTCTTAGAGTTTTTGTTAGTGGTAGCATTGTTGTCTTTTTAACAGTTTTATATTTATAGTCTTTCATTTTCATAACAAATCTAAGGTGGCTATTTATCTATTTGAAAACTGGTAACTGAGAAAGGCACACTGATGTGAGGCTCGTCTCGAGGTGCAACCCGGAAAGAAAATGGGAATGAGGGATCCCAATTGCATACAGGATGCAGCTGTATATTTAAAGGTTTTGACAGTACCAATCAGCCTCTGTCATTGTGCTGTTTACAGTTTACAGATGAATTCTTTTCATTACATCCAGCATTGGGGAGCACAGTTAATACAGTCTGTAGCTCTCTACATTATTTGCAGTTACATTTCTCTGAGTGCAGCTTGTGCCTACACTAATTCATGTTCTTCCTGCTAAATAATATTAATATGAAAGTGACTGACAAGCCAGTGGCACAACTCTTCTCTCAGGATAACCACCCAATCTTAGATATGTCAGTAATGGTCTTAAAAGGACATTTCAAAAGTACACAGCAGAGAGGGGCTTCTGTGATTAGGCTTATTTTACTTCTCAGTATGGTGGAAGATGGCATGAACATTGATGTGGTTTTTATGTTGCATTATTCTACTTAGACTTACACAGACCTCTACTTCATAGGGTGGATATATAATAGGACTTCATCGGGTCTGATTTTTTTTATGGAATCCCTTTTAACTGGTTATCAACATGTTGGTTTCTCACCTCAATATTATGTGGGTGTGTGTGGTGGGCTGGTAGGACAGTGTGTTTTTTAAGTGGGTGTGTAAGGTGGTGTTATGTGGGTATGGTGGATGTGAGTGTGGGAGTTGCAGTTATACTGAGATACTCTTATATTCTAATTCATGACATAATGGTGTTACAGTGGCCAGGACTCATAGTCCACTTACATAGTGAGTATTTACTTCCTGCTAACTAGTTTTGTTTATTTAATAATTACTGGTGACCCCAAATAATAACCGGATTACTGGTCTCTTCAAATGCTGTAATAACTGGATTTTGGGTTGTTATGCTCCCAAAAGCCGTAATAACCCAAAATCTGGTTATTATGGCATTTCAAACCACTTTCATTTTCAACACAGACTGTAGCGGGACCGAGCGATTCACTATTCTAAACAAAATTGTACTAATTTTCTACAAAACAGCAGTATTCGGAAAAAGAAACATGTACAGCTTTTTATTCTACATTTTTTTCTCTATTTTGCTCTGAAGAACCCATTGAGTATAGAGCGAGCAGAGCGAGTGACTCTCTTGACATCAGAACATTGATGCAATGGTTAGTGAGCACATTTGCGTCGGAAGGTATTTATGCAAAAACCACCGCGTGCTCTACGCTACACTTGGCGACTTCTTCTGAGCAAAACAAAGAAAAAAAAGTAGAATAAAAAAGTTGTATGTTTCCTTTTTCAAATACTACTGTTTTGTGGAAAATAAGTACAATTTTGTTTACAACACTGAACTGCTTGGTCACGCTACAGTTTGTGGCAAAAGTGCAGGCAACTCAAAATTAAAGAAATCTACACACCAGCAATTATAAAAAATAAAGAATAGGCAAGTGTGTATTTATGGATTTTTTTTGCACATCCTCGGTTTTTGGTGACCACATAAACCTCGCGAGTATGGGTCATCAAACACCTTGGGTTGTGCAAACAAAATCCATAATGCACACAGGCCTATCTACTATTCTCTATTTTATTTCAGTTTTGTTAAATGGGTGTATCCACTGAACCCCGAAGGTCCCTTTTTCAGGGGTGACTCTGAGTTAGTTACATAAAGGAAAAACATTTGCAGATACAGTATGTAAGAGAACAAACCACTAGTTGTTTGAAGATATGACTATACACCATTAAAGAAATCATACAGTCATACAGTAATCAGTAGACACTTCAATATACAATCACAAAAAAGGGGGATGGGGTTAATTCCACTGGGTTTTTATTCAGATTCCTTAGACTGTTACTGTACATATAGTAGTTTTATTATATACTGTCACATTTCCTTTTAATTCTGTACATATTAGAATGCATAATCTTATTTACCTGGGAGTCCTTGACAGGTTTAATTGTATTGGGTAAATATTACAGTGATTGGTGTAAATGATGTATTAGGACTCTTGACTCACTAATATTATGTATATATACTTCCTTCTTATCAGTTATCTTCTCCCGGGGAGGGGGGTTAATTTCCTTGAGTTTTTATTCAGAATCCTTAGAATGTTTCTGTACATATGGTAGTTTTATTACACACTGACACATGATTGAACTTTGAACATATGGGGCACAGGACCGAAGGCAGCATGGATTCACAGCGGGAAGGTCATGTTGGACAAATCTAATAGATTTCTTTGACTGAGTGACCAAAGTAGTAGACCAGGGAGGGACTGTGGACATGACGTACCTAGATTTTAGCAAGGCATTTGACACAGTCCCACACAAAAGATTAATATACAAGCTATCTTGCCTTAGAGTGGGTCCCAAGGTAGTGGCCTGGATAAAAAAATGGCTGGACAACAGGATGCAAAGGGTAATAGTAAACGGAATTTACAGTAAAGAAAGGAGGGTAACTAGTGGGGTACCGCAGGGTTCAGTACTGAGACCAGTTCTCTTTAATGTCTTTATAAGTGTCATTGCAAAGCACCAGGAAGGAAAAGTATGTCTCTTTGCAGAAAACACAAAGATCTGCAACGGGGTTGATACACAGGGTGGGGTGAGGTGGGTGGAAAGGATGAGAAGGAACTTGGCTAGGTTGGAGGAATGGTCAAATGTATGGCAGCTCAGATTCAATGCAAAGATGTGCAAGGCAATGCATCTGTGAAACAGAAACCCAGGGGAAGAATACACAATGGGGGGGTAAGATACAACAACAAAAATGGAAAGGGACCCGGGAGTAATTATATCAGATGACCTAAAAGTGGGCAAGCAATGTGAGAAGGCAGTAAGGAATGCTAGGAGGATACTGGGATCCATAGGGAGAGGCATCAACAGTAGAAAACAGGAAGTTGTTATCCCTCTGTACCGACAGTTGGTGAGACCCCATCTGGAGTACTGCATGTAGTTTTGGACACCTTATCTCTGCAAAGACATAGACTAGTGGAGGCTGTCCAGAGGAGGGCAACCAAAATGGTGCAGGTCTGCACCAGAAGACATACGAAGAGAGACTAAAGGAGCTTAATATGTATGCCCTTGAGGAATGGAGGGAGAAGGGGAACATGATAGAAACTTTGAAGTACCTCAAGGGAATAAACAAAGTCCAAGAGGACAGCATTTTTCAGAAAAAGAGATGTGCAAGAATAAGGGGGCACAATTTGAAGACAGAAGAAGGACGGCTCAGATGTAATGTTAGGAAGTATTTTTTTGCAGAGAAGGTTGTGGATGCATGAAACAGCCTTCCTGAGGAGGTCGTGGAGTCAAGAACAGTGGGGGAATTCAAGAATGCATGTGACAGACATAAGGCAATTCTAGTGGGGGATAGGAGGAAGTAGGCTGTTGGTTAACTAGGATCTGCAGCTTATCCATCAGGTAGGGAAATGAGCAGACTAGGTGGTCCAAGCGGTCCTTATCTGCCATCAAATTCTATGTTGTATATCAGGATGTATTGTCTCTTTTACCTGGAGGTATCTGTTGTTTTTTTATTTGGCTCTTATACTGACAATTGCTATTATCATGTATAAAATCCTGTTACAGCACTGAAGGCTTTAAGGTTTATGTATTTAAGTTAGCATTTAATATATGTTTTGCATTTCATTAGACTGGATTCTCAAATCACACTAGAACATTCAAAATTAAGCAATAATGCACGACAGGGTGTGTGTTGTGCTGGGATAACGTCACGCCTGGGGTGATTAGGCACGAGGCCGCAGGCCGAGTGTGACTAATCACCCCAGAAGTGACATTATCCCAGCACAACACATACCCTGGAGTGCATTATTGCTATTATACAATGGCTCATGAGTCAAAAAAAAAAAAAATGAAGAAATATGTTTAAAACTAGTTTGTTTGCTGTTTTTTTTTTTTTTTTATGAGGAGGCGTACTGTTTAAAAAAATAGTGCTGATTTCTTGCCAGTAGGTGGAGCTGCCCTGTTTATCTGTGGCTCTGCAGTCCCGAGTCTGCACATCAATCTTTATGTGTTGTTTCTTTTGTGTCATTGCTTTGGTCAGGTACACTGTTAAGTCCAGTGCTTTTTTTTTTTTGGCTTTCATTTTTTATTTTAAGTCTTTCCCCATCTGTCGGTCCTGCGATGTTAAAAACAAGAAGTGGCAATGATCAGGTAAGACACACTAAGGCATGATCTCACACTTGCCATTACTGTGTGTGTGTAGAGTTGTCAGCGAGGAATGCCGTGAGCGGTGCAGTTAGACGGGGGGGGGGTAGCAGATTGAACTGAGGGCTTCTGTAACTGTTGTAATTTGTGTACGGGAGCCAGAGATTCCTGCGGAAAAACTGGTTGCTGTGAAGCTGAGGTCTCGCAGTTACTGCATGAGGCTGTATGCGCTGTAAGCGGAAGACCGTTGTTGTGAAGGCAGAATTTGAACGGCAGTTAAAGCTGGTCAGGAAAGAGCTGTACCAATATAAAATGATACATTTCGGGATTGGAGATTTTTTTCAGTTTTGAAGATTTTTAGTTTTATGATGAAGGTGCCGGGAGTAAGGCAGGCAGGTTGCGAGTAGGGGAAACGGCTGCCTAAAGAAAGAGGGATCACTCATTGTGGGCAGTGTGTAGTGATTTAAAATATGTTCATGCAGTCATCTGTTGTGCTGGGATAACATCACGGGTCCAGTGCCAGAGTGACCAATGGGAGCCCAGGATTTTTCTTTGCCATTGTATAACGTATATTAGTGGAGCTCTCTGCTGGAAGTGTTCTTATCTTATTCTAGGGATATTTGACCTTGAAAGGTTCCTCTGCTAAACAAGTATTTAAATGAGTGTTGAATCCAAAGGTTTTGCTTTCATGACACTGGATTCTCATACACACTAGGACAGTTGTAATTTATGTTAATGAAGCTCTCTGCTTGAAGTATTCTTATTTCATTCTGATAACATTTGATATTGAAAGACTCCTCAAATTAAGGCAAACTGACGTTATCCAGTTTCTCTAATGCAAACTTTAGCTACGGTTTAAATGAGTAGTTTAAACCAATTAGAATTGTTTCTGTTTTTTTTATGTACGATCTGGGTGTTAATAGTATGTGATTTTCTGGGTGACTGTCATAAACTTCTGAGGAAGGGCTTGGTTGGTCCGAAAGCTAAAGTACTTTTTTTCTTTTTGTAACATCTTTGTTGGTCCAATAAATGGTATCAAACCATTTACTTCTGGATTTGTTCTTACAAGGACCACTACGGAAACTAGGCAATTTGTTCTTCTGGCTGGCATTGGATACTCCTTCCATTTATCTGCTGTGTTCACATCACACATTATATAGAGGACAATGGCTGGGGATCAGGTGATAACCACACTTTATGCCACTGTTTGGAAGATCCAAAGTGTGGTTAACAACTATTAAAATTCTAAACAGTGTATAACAAAGCTGTGTAACTGCTGATTATGGTGGTTAATAGGCACTTACCATACATTATATTATAGTATTATCCATTTGGCCCCTCATATTCAAAAGGTTAGCATGGTGCTAACCAAGTTATTGCCATACTAACTGTCAATAGTGCAATCAGATGGATGTGGTCATAAAGACCCCCAGCACGCGTCACTGACGTATTAGGGTGACTGTGCAAAATACACTGCAGTGCCCATACAAATCAGGGATCCCCCTTGCATACAGGATGCAGCAGTACACTTAAAGGTTTTGACAGTGCTAAACAGCCTCTGTTGATGTACTGTTTAATGCTGCCCAAACTATATCCTTATTCCTGGGCACGGTGGTGTGCAAACCCTTACCCTGGCCAAGTGCCAGGTTGCTAACTGACAGCACAAGCTGTCAGCCTCTGTCAGTGTCATCACCCCAATCACTGATCCAGTCATCCAGATATTGCACAGTGTAATGTTGGTGGGTATTAGACATTGAATGTGTTTGGCGTTGCACATGTGTCACCTACTGACCTCCCAGTATAGATCAGAGTCCTGATAGTCTGTTATAGTCCAACCAAATATTAGCATACCCCCACTGATGTCCAGTGGTCCCCATCTCCCCGATCCCCACTCCTGGAATGATCCATAGACCTCCTTCCTGTCCTGCCCACTCAGGACCCCCACCCCCAGCCACAACCTACTCAAACTGCCATATGTCTGTCGAGCTGGAGACTGGCACAGCCCCTCTGTTCACCACCTCAGCTGGCACGATGTGAAAGACATGGACCATGTTTGTGACTACTGTACTGTAGAAATTAAACTAGTCGCACATACGCCCCCTGTCATTCAGACTGTGCCTGACTGAGGTGGGTAGCAGAGAAGCTGTGGCAGTCACCATCTTGAGAGACAGATGGTAGCTTTGATAAGTGGGGGTGAGGACAAGTAGGGCTAGAGGATCTTGAGATGGCAGAATGGGGAGGTTTCAGTCATTTGGGGGACTGATCAGGGAAGTGAGAGATCTCTTGACCCCAGTGGGGGTTTGCTAATATCTGAATGGGCTATAACAGAAAATGTCAGGAGTCTGATATACAGTATATTGGGAGGTCAATAGGTGACACATGTGCAACATAAAATGCACCCAATGATTAATACCCACTAACATTATTTATTTATATATGTATTTAGCTTTTGTTGAGTGGGTAAGTGCTCTAGCCATTTGAATGACTATTTTCAGACACGACCCGGAAGGTTACAAAATAGGACCAATGCAAACAATATAAAATCATGCTGTGCAAATAAATATCTGGATGACTGTATCTACAATGAGAAGATAGCACAACTTTGCACAATGCCGACACATCACAAAATGGGCATGCAAATGGTCCCTTAGTGCCTAACATGCCGTATGGGCTGAGTAATATATTCTGGCTGACTTTGGCTGACAGGAGCACTGGCACTATCCCATTTGGGACTTGATATCTCCATTTGGTTTCTGTGTGCCATATTCCATTAGGGGGCTGTGTCAGCACAATGCATAGTCATTATGCGCTGTACTGAGACAGACCCATATTCAAACAGCGTGCTCTGGCCAAAGGGTGCTAACTGTATGAATATTGCATCTGGCCTTCAGGCACAGCAAAAGTGCTACTGCTTGTGGCACCGATGACACAAGTTCAGAAGCAAGCTTCGGACATCAGAAGGTCAGCTGAGTTAGGAGGATCAAGTGTCTGACAGACTGCTCTCCTCCTCCAGAGAGGGAGGTGTGCAGCACCCAGCATAAGCCTAGCCCCCTGAATATTGCCCCCAAGCTGATCATGCACTAAATCATCTGCCACTAATGGATACACAGTGCACAGCTGGCTCCGAATATGGGTGTCTTGGTGCCTTGTTGTCATGTCTCCCTCCTGCAGCCTATTTTGGCCTAGTTGTCTTTTTCATCTCAACTTCAGTCTTTATCATGTTTTTGTTTCTTTATACTTCAGGATTTTTAGTTCACATGTTATTTCTTCTACCGCATCAGTTTTGATGCTTCTTTTAAACAATTGGCATCTTTCCTATGTTACTCTGTATGTACATATACAAGGGATGCTGCCCACACCTTTAAACTGCATGTACAAAAATGTATTTATTTATTTAAAATTGGTGACTGGGAAAGGCACACTGAGCTGAGGCTCATTTTTAGGTGTGATCCGGGTACAAGGTACATACAAGAGTAACACATTTACAGTACAAATCATATTTTACAGGCGATAAATTATGGTTTAGATGCAATGTCTACAAAACAATCAATAAAAGAGAGTTATAAGAGGTACATAAGGCTTAGGTACAATGGATACAAAGGTAAGACTCTAATATACTAGGCAAAGAAACAATGCTGACAGGTGGATTAAAAGATGACACATAGAGGCCTCCAGCAGGGGACCTGAGGTACCGTAGCAGCGAATGAGCTTGAGAACAGGAGACTTTAGAATAGGAGGGTAGTCAATTCAGGCCCAGAAAGCCTGTAAACCCAGAGCAGGGGGCTTGAAGAATAAGAAATAGGGGAAATTGGAGGGGGAGAGGAGGGGGAAGGTGGGTTTAGGAGCATTGGGGCACAGGGGAGAGGGGAGGAGTCTAGGGAGTCTTTTAAGGGAAGAGATAGTGGATGCAAGGCAAAGGTCAGAGGGAAGATTGTTCCAGAGTAGAGGGAGCTAGTACGAGAAGGTGGACTGGCCAGCAGTGGAGTGGGGATGGGGAATAGAGAAGGTGTGTGAGTCCCTGCGACATAAAGAGTAGGTTGTGGGCATGGCTGATGTGAGGCGGGATGATCGGTAGGAAGGTAGGGAGCCAAACCAATGCTTGGCAATGAGAGAGACACCATGGATCAACCTCCTGTGGGAAAGTGGGGCAAGGGAGAGTGGATCATAGAGAAGACAGTAATGGGTAAGGGGAGCAGAGGTGGTGGCAAATCAGCAGAAGGAATTGAGTAGGGTATCAAGTTTAGAGAGGTAAGAGGCTGGGGCAGTGCCATAGACTACAACAGCATTGTCTAGGACTAGCAATATTGTTTTGAGCACCAGTTCTCACTGAGTAGGGAGGGGGAGGCTGGCTATGTGGTGGTAGAGAATGATAAGTTTAGGCCACAGTTTGGTGCAGATGACATCAATGTGAGATGAGAAATCAAGGTGACTGTCCAGCCAGACACTCAGGTATTTGAAGGCGGGGACTAACTCAAGTGGAGACCTGTCCAGGGAGGTGAATGCTGGGGGAGTGGGATGGGGAGGGACGCTAACTTCTGTCTGGAACCAAAAACATGGTAACAATCTTTTTGGTGTTAAGTTTAAGCTCGTTTGAATGGAACCAGGACTGTGCGTGGTTGAAATCGTTTTGGGGATTGGGGAGGACACTGTCATAGGAAGGGTTGGATGCATAGATGACTATGTCATCCACGTACATGTGTATATTTGAGGAATGACAGAAGGAAGATCATTTATAAAAAGAGAGAGGAGGATGGGGCCAAGGATAGAGCCTTGAGGAACCCCAGAGAAGATAGGGAGAGGGGTTGAGAGAGAGCATGTCCTATTTGGACTGATTGTTGTCGATTCTGGAGGTAAGAATGAAACCAGTTGACTGCAGGTTTAGCAAGGACGAATGAAGTAAGTTTATCAAAAAGGAGATGGTGAGATATGGAGTCGAAAGCTTTAGCTAAGTCGATGAAGATCGCAGCAGTGATTTGGCTTTGGTCCAAAGCAGTGAATATGGAGTCAGTGAAGTGCAGCAGGGAAGTGATAGTTGAATGCTGTTTCCAAAAACAAGATTGCACAGGTGATAGGGAGTTATTTGAGGAGAGGAAGTTAGAGAGTTTAGCCAGAATTAGGGATTCCTCAACTTTTGCAAGGGAGGGGAGGAGCGAGATGGGCCAATAATTGCCAGGGGAAGGTGGGTCACCTTGTGCAATGGGAGGACTTTTGCTGATTTCCAGGCACTGGGAACAGAGGCAGTGGCTAGAGATAGGTTTAGTACATAAGTTAAGGGGGCAACTATTGCAGGGGTAGAAATGTGGCACAGTCTAGGCTGGAGGCTGCCCAGGCTAGATTTGGAGGGGTTGAGTGAGATGAACACAGAATAAACTTCAAGAGGAGAGAAGGGAAGAAAGACAAAGCCAGTGGTTGGGGAGATTTGGGACAGAGTAGAGGTGAGCGGGGGGGAGGGTAAGGGGAAGTCAGGCAGGGCACAAGAGATGAAGAACTTGTTAAAAGTATCAGCTACAGAAGCAGGGTCAGAGACAGGGCAGGCACCGATTTTAAGGACCGGGCAGGCTTGTTCGGAGGGGGAGGGTCTAGGAGGGAGTGGATCACCTTCCAGAAGGAAGCAGAGGAGTTTTGTCTCTGATCCAGTTTGGATTTAAAGTAAGAAGCCTTAGACTGGCACATGGCCTTGGTGCACTTGTTTCTAAGTTGCTTATAAGATAGGAGGTCCCATTGGGCATGGGAAGCTTTGTAACATCTCCAAGCCTTGTCCCTGGAGTGGCACATGGTGCTGAGATCGGACATGATCCAGGAGTGATGGTAGTAGCGCTTCACCCTTGCTTTCCTGAGGGGTGCATGCAAGTCCCAGATGCGATTAAAATATTATAGAAAACACTGCTTTGCAGCCAGAGATGCAACAACATGATGATGCGTCATATCTGTGATGCAAATAACTGGGGTTGTCCTATGTTCTTGTGATGTTCTGTGACTAATACATTGATTTTTGCAGAAATCTATTTGTGGATATTGCCATTTTACTATAAGTTAATAGGGCCACCAAGTGATTTCTCCTGTGGTATAAGAAACTCAGAGCATGAGGTTTGGGCAAAACCACTATGAAGTGAAACTCAGCAGTTCTGTCTGCCCAAGCCTTGCGAGAGACATCCCTTGGAGACCCTATTACCAGGGCCCCTGGTGTTCTGCGGCAGAATTTTCTGATTTCTACGGCAGGGCTCCTTGACTTCTGCAGCAGCATTTTCTGATTTCTGCAGCATGATTTATTCATTTCTCTGGCAGAATGCAGTCCTGTCATTGGCTAAATATGGTGTGATGTCATCAATGACATCATATGCTGAGCATAGAGGAGGGGCTTCAGGATAAACAAGGTGGGAAAGAAAGCCTGACACTATGGAAAAACAGTATATTTATATGAAAATCCACCAAAAACAATGAATTCTGTGGCACTATATATATTCTGTGGCATGATGCAAATTCTGTGGCAAATTCCGCAACCGCAGAACTGCAGAATTCCAGGGGCCTTGCCTATTACCTAATTATAAATCACTCAAGTTTAGCCGAAGTGATTTATAGTAACTTTATAGAATTCTTTCTTACTTTATTTTGCTGTCCCTTGACCCTTCTCTCACCCCACCCTAGTGCCTAGGCTGAGTGCTCTCCCTCCTAACACTCTTGCACAAGAGCACGCTGTACACCAGATAAGAGGTACAGTGGTTCTGTGCTCTGATTGGCTGAAATCATGTTAATGATTTAGAATTCATTCTGAAGCGTTTGAGTGTGAGTTCTTGTGTTTTAGGTTTCACAAATAGGAGTCTGACCATATACCAATGGCAAGTGCTGCTCCCTTCCTCGCTCTGTCTCTCCCCTTCCCTTTCTCCTTTAAGCACCAGCTAAAATTTCTTCTCACTCCCTCCTGCTCTTTTTATTCCCTCCCTGATCCTTCCCTGTTTTACTGTGTTAGATTGTTTGTGTGACCCTTTGCAACTGTTTTTAGTATGTTAAATTGTACTCTGTTTTTACTTTATTTTGTACCAATCATTAATACCGTGTATGCTTTTATTTTTGTATTTGTTGTTCCCTGTCCCCAGAGATGCACCAGGAAATGAGTTCTGAATCAATGGGTCTTTCACAGTTAACAGTTTTCAAATATAAATAACTAAATAAATAAAAACAACACTAATACAGATAACAGTATGGTAATTAATATATTCCTGCTACTAGGATGCACAGTCGTGATGATCCATTAGTTCATCTATGAGAACCAGACATGCCAGCCTGTTGTACTGACATTTTTTTGATTCATTGCATTGTTTGTATGACATACAAAGAGTGCTGCTGCCTTCACTCTTGGATGCAAGAGCAAGTTTTCTCACTGGAATTTACATCATGTGTTTTCCACCTGCTGTTTGTTTATTATGTACCTAAAAGCACTGAGGGACAGAGTGCCTTGAGGAGAAAAATAAATTAAACGTTTAAGTAGCACAGGGGCGTGTCCTCAAATTAATAAAATGATAACTTGACAAGATGTGAGTATGAGATTGCTAGGATGACTCTAGAACATTTTCTTTTTTACAGTCGACCTGGGAGGAGAGGAGTAAGGTGTGAAATGGGGGGAGGAAGGGAGACAGTAGCTTCACAGTGCTGCTCTGTGATAGACTTTCTTTTTAGTGTTCCTTTAATTGAGATATTGAGTAATTAATATAACAGATTGTATGCAAGGAGAGGCAGTACATCAGTAGAACATACGAACATACAACAAATGTCAGCAGATACAGGCCCTTAGGTCTACTGAGTCTGCTCAAGTGTGCAGCTAGCACTGCATTACTGTGCAGCTGCCCTCTACCCCCTCATACAGTAGTAACCCTTTTCCTGAGTCTGTCCCACCCCCTCTTAAACCTGGCCACCAATTTTAATGTTACCACCTCCTACAGCAGTACATTCCACCCATCCACCACCCTTTCTATGAAGTAATGTCTTTTCATCTCCTTCTTGAACCTTCCCCCCTCCAATTGCAGACTGTGACCTCCTAGTGTTTCTCCCTCCCTTTAATCTAAAAATCCCCTCTGTACTAACCTTGTTTATGCCCCTCATATATTTGAAGGTCTCAGTCATATCCCCTCTATTCCTCCTGTCCTCCAGGAAGTACATGTTGAGCTCCCTCAGTCTGTCCTCATAGGGTTTGTCCTCTATTCCCATGATCATCCTGGCGGCTCTGTGCTGGACTCCCTCTAGCAACTTGACATCTTTTTTTAAGTAGAAGCTTAAGACACAACAAATTAATGAGTGCTAAACACTCCTGGTTGTTATAACTATTCAGGGGCTCTCACCAACACTTATATCCATACAACTGAACACATGAAGCCATGCTTACAGTCAGTGCTTGAGTAAATAGCAACAAGTTATTAAATCACATCACCACTGTAACCTACCTATAGGCACTTAGGTAGTAGTTCAAAAGTTCAGCTCTTGAAATTAGGTTTCCTGCAGAGCTCCTATATTTAACAGTAAACTACTTTTAAGAATTATCAGAATAAACAACACTAGTAGCTTCTAATATTCTCCCACATCTAACAATGAAACACACTGGGACTAACAGATCAACCTTGCATTGTGATCTTTGAAGCCACTTACTACAACGGGCCGAGTCCAATGCTCTGAGGTGTTAAAGTCTGCACTGCTGCCCACCACAATTCCCTGTTACCACAGCAGACAGGGGCAGTAACAGGAGGTACTGTACTTCACCCCTCTGTGACATGAGGCACATAAAGGGAGTCACAATTTTCAGGGCTCACCATTGACACAGTTATCGATGTGGGTCCAACAATAACATTCATAAAGTTGAAGGTACAGTAGGAAAAGATAAAGCATTTGTCATAATGTATTGAACAACTGAACCAGTGGAGGTTATGGTCTAAACCCCGCAAAGCAGAGCAGCACAACATCAAATAAAAATAAAGAGAAATAACATTTACTATGCCTTGTAGAACACACAAAGACATTCCCCCCCCCCCAACCGATACCAGTAACATTTATTAAGTGGAAATAGTCTCTTGAGCAGTTCCTCTTAAGCAGTCCCATTTTATAAATTAGCCCTGGTAGTGTAACCCCAGTGATGGTAGGGGAATCATGTGCTATTTGTCATACAGCTGCTATAATCCAAGCAAAGGGCTTACACAGGCTCATTAATACAGGAGTCCTACCATAGAGTCTGATCCGTTGCAGTTTCATTGAAGTCTGTGTATCAGGTAGAGCCATGTCCGAGATCTATACTCACTGTTTGTTAGGATCATGAACCTCAGCTACAAAGTCCCATATTAAAGAGAACAAAGTCAGAAATCTATCACTGTCCCTCCTCATCTCCAGATTCCATTATCAACCCTCGTCTCCGGTCTTCAGTTCACTTTCTCTGTGAAAGCTCCAACCGGCTTCAGATCCATGAAACAGTACATTTTGTCAGCAGGCAGGGAAGCTAAGTCCATATTGCACTCCAGCTTCATGGAGTTTTGCAGCATCTCCTTCAAAGGCTAGACATTACAGCCTAGTTGTGTAAGCTTAATCTGGAAAGAACAACATTTTTGAATCTTAAGTTGTGGGAAATTGTTTGTAGGCCATCCAGAGGAGCTGATCTCATTTCCCCACAGATCCAGTGATCATGAAGATGGTGCATGTCCTTCATCTTGTGCTTAGACCCACCTGGGATTTATGCAGTAGGCCTTTACTATATGTGGGGCATGCCCCAGTCGCAAAGCCTCAGGAGTAATTGTTCAAGCAAAGCTGCTGTGTGGTACCCATCTGTTCCTTCTAGAATCCCCAAGATCCTCACATTGGGGGCCCAGACTGCATTCTCTAGCTGTTCAAGATGGGTCTGAATTACACCCTATTCCTTTACTGTGGTCATGGCAGTCACTAGAGCTTTTCCAGCAGAGGTGTTAGACTCCATTACTGATCCAGCCATAGCATCAGCCCTTGTTTCCAGCATGACACGTCACTCTGTATAAGACTCCAACTTCTTTTTTATGAGTGACTTTGAATTTGTCATTGCTTTTGAAGTATCTCGAGGGTAGCTTGCTATCCATTGTCTGACAGAAGCATGTCTTCATGTTTGGAGGGCCTGGGATTATTTCCATCATTTTTTGCACCTTTCGGTTGTAACATAGAAACAAAATTTGAGGGCAGACAAGGATCACTTGGCCCGTCCTGTCTGCCCATTTCTCCCTTCCTACACTATTACCACAGACCATGCCCAACCTACAGCTTTTTTTCCCTTCCCTCTTCCTTTTCTATGTGAGTCCCTTGTGCTTATCCCATGCTTTCCTGAACCTCACCACTGTTTTTGCCTCCACCACGTCTGCTGGAAGACTGTTCCATAAATCAACCACTCTTTCTGTGAAGAAGTACTTCCTCATATCTCTCCTGAATTTACCCTCCTCCAGTTTCATAGCATGTCCCCTTGTTCTTGAGCACCTTTTCTTCTGAAAAATACTTCCGTCCTGAACCTTATCTACCCCATGAGGTATTTAAAGATCTCTATCATATCCCCCTCTTCCTACTCTGTTCCAGAGTGTACATGTTGAGGTCCTCTAGTCTCTCTTCATAGGGCTTTTGCTGCAGACCCTGTACCATTTTAGTTGCCCTTCTCTGGACCACCTCCACTCTGTTTATATACTTCTGGAGATATGGTCTCCAGAACTGGACACGATACTCTAGGTGTTGTCTTACCAGTGATCTATACAGAACCAGCACCACCTCCCTCTTTGTGCTGGTGATACCCTTCCTGATGCACTCCAACATCCCACTAACCCTCCCAACTGCCTTGTCAAACTGCCTGGCCACCTTTAGGTCATCCAATATGATTACCCCCAGTCTCTTTCCTATTTGGTGGTTATCGATAGTGCTCCACCCATTTTGTACGCCACCCTGGGTTTCTGTGCCCTAAGTGCATTATTTTGTACTTTTTTGCATTGAAACCCAGGTGCCATACCCTTGACCACTCCTCTAGTTTTCTCATGTATCTGCTCATTCTTTCTACCACTCCCCTGGAGTGTCCACTCTGTTGCAGACTTTGGTGTCATCTACAAAGAGGCAGACTTTCCCTTCCAGCTGTTCTGCAATGTCACTTATTAAGACATTAAGGAGGACCAGTCCCAGCAGTGATCCCTGAGGCAGCCCACTGGACACCCTCCCTTACTCTAAGTGAACTCCATTTACCACCACCCTCTGTCGTTTATCCTTAACCAATTTCTTATCCAGTTTACTTCCTTAGGACCCACTCCTAAACTACTCAGCTTGCTTACTAGTCTCCTATGTGGAATGGTTTCAAAAGCCTTATTAAAATCTAGGTGGGCCACGTCCACCACTCCACCTAATCTAGTCCCTTGGTCACCCAGTCAAAGAAATCCATCCAATTTATTTGACGTGACCTCCTCTCCATGAAACCATGCTGCCTCAGGTCTTGTAACCCACTGGATTCAAGATATTCCACAATCCTTTCCTTCAGCAGTGATTCCATTAACTTTCCCATTACCAGTATCAAGCTGACTGGCCCATAATGTCCAGTATCCTCCCTGATACCACTTTTGTGTAGCGGTACTACATCTGCCCTCCTCCACTTCTTTGGAACCACTCCTGTTTCCAGTGAGCTGTTAAATAGAACTGTCAGAGGTGCAGCCAGTATTTCTTTGAGGTCCCTCAATACCCTTGGATGCACCCCATCTGGTCTGATTGCTTTGTCCACCTTCAGACTTGCAAGTCCCTTCAGAACTTTCATCTCCAAAAAAGGACTAGTGGCAACCTCCTTCCATCCAAAGCTTCTGTTACTTTGTGGCCCCTCCCCTTCTCCGTTTTCCGTGAACATTGAACTAAAGAATATGTTCAGGATGTCTACCTTTTCCTGGTCCACCTCTACACAGTCCCAGTATTCCCTTTTCAACCTTACAATCCCACCCATGGTCTTTCTGTTTTCACTTACACACCTAAAGAATGGCTTGTCCCCTTGCTTTACATCCTGGGCTATTCTCTCTTCAGTTTGCACCTCTGCTCTCCTTACTGCTTTCCCTTCTTCACTCTGTTTCCCCTGATACACCTCCCTATCCTTCTCCCTCTGTGTCTCCTTATACTATACCTTCTGAACACTACCCTTTTTGGCGTTACCTTTTTAGTCACCTTTCACGAGCTATAGTGGTCTCTTTTTCCTCTTGCTTTTGCCTGTTTGTTTGACGCAGAGATTGTTATCATTACTATGCTCCCTTTAATCTTCACCAACTGTTCCTCCACCCAATCCAGGCCATCCGCCCAGCTAGGTCACTCTGAGACATTCACCCATCTTTATCAAATCTTTCCTCCTGAAGTCCAGGACCCTCACCCTTGTGTGGTTCAATTTCACAGTTGTCCTTATATTGAATCACACTGTATGGTGATCACTGGTCCCGAAGTGGCCTCCCACCTTGATGTCTGCAACACTGTCCCTTTTAGTGAGTACCAGGTCCAGTATTGCCCCATCACAAGTAGGTTCACTGACTAGTTGACTGAGGAATGCCTCCTGCAGAGAGTCTAGGACAGTGATACTCACTCTGACTTGGCTTAGAAGCCACATATGTGACTTCACTTGGCTTAGGAGCCACAATCCACATACACAGCATTCTCACTTCCAAAATAAAGCGTGCACACAAAACATGTTCATTTAAAATCAAGTTATTGCAATTAAATAAACATTTAATAAACAACAGCATAAATAAATCAGAAATAGAACTGTTAGACATATTTAATATTAACATACTAACATACTAACATACTATTTGCCAGCAGATTAGGCCTTATGGTCTATCAAGTCTGCTTGAACCTAGATCCTTAGTTGGGTGCCGAGACCCTCCCATCCCTTGTGCTCCAGAAACCCCTATCATCCATCCCCACCCCCCCGGGACAGGCCATCATCTGATACATCCACTTTCTGTGTCTGTCCCACCCTTTCTTAAAGCTCTCCACTGTGGATCTCTGAACCAGCTCACCAGGCAGAGCATTCCAAGGGTCCACCACCCTCTCAGTGAAAAACCTCCTCCTCTTTTCCCCCTCACCCTTCCACCTTCCAACTTCAAACCATGCCCTCTGGTGATGCCTCCCTGCTTTAGTCTAAGATCCCTCCATGTTTACCCTATTTATTCCCTTGAGGTACTTGAAGACCTCAATCATGTCCCCCTGTCTCTCCTCTCCTCCAATGAAAACAGGCAGAGCTCCTCAAGTCTGTCCTCGTAAGTCAAATCCCCTAGCCCTCGTATCATCTTTGTTGCCTCCTCTCTGTACCCTCTCCAGGAGCTGTATGTCTCTCTTCAAGTGTGGTCTCCAGTACTGTACACAGTACTCAAGGTGTGGTCTAACCAGTCCATTGTACAGTGGCAGAATCACTTCCTTGCTCCTAGAGGTGATCCCCCTTGCGATGCATCCCAACATCCTGTTTGCCTTGCTAGCTGCTCTCCTGCACTGCTCAGTGTTATTCATACATGTATCCACCATGACCCCTAGGTCTTTATTATTGAATACCAGTCAGTTAGAGACATGGCATTCCTTCTTTGAAACAAGTGCTGTAAAGTCTGGCTGTAAGATGGATACTGCAATTTGAAGGCATTCTTTTGTATGTTGGATACTGAGCCTATTTCTCGTTGTGTTTTTAATGTAAGACATAGCAGAGAAGGCTGCTTCACATCTGTACATGGATGGGAACATTGAGATTAGCCACCTAGCAAGTTTTTTTTTCCTTTTTTTAATAACCAGTTACATTTCCCCCCTACAAATAGCTCCCTAACCGAATGCTTGTGAGTAATGTGGCCCTTTAGGATAGGTAGAAGAAAGAGAATCAAATGTAAGACATGAAAAATGTAACAGGCATTTATCTCTCTTCCTTGAGTGGTTAGGTTACCATCACCCAAGTCTTATGATAGTGCAGATGCAGCATAACTTGTTATGAGCAGCCCACATAAGAGACGAGAGCTGAGCTGAAATTTATTTCCCTCACATTCTTCTGTACAGCAGTAGCATGCTTCCCAGTTACAAGTGACAGACCAAAAATACACTGGTTCTAAATGAAAGAAGCTCCACGTTTAGATGTTGAAGAAACACGAAAAGTGCTGTATGTTACCGTCTACACGGGTATCCATTTTGAAGAGTACAAAGGTTAAGCTCTGGGCTCCATAGATGGACACAATCTAGGACATTTAAATTGTGACAGGAAATAAGAGCAGGTTATTTCATTTTCATTGGCCAGACTAAAATGGGGATGGGGCAAAAAAAATAGTTCAAAACCACAGTTTAAATCACTGAATGCCCAATTCAGACTGACGCGGGGGTGGGGGGGCAAATAGAGAGCTCACTCGCTCAGTAAATCGTGGTTATTTCATTTTCATTTGCCCGACTAAGATGGGGATGGGTGGCAAATAAAGAGCTGCATGGTAGGGATATGGGGCTGTCATTGTGGGAGCCACAAGAGTGGTGTTAAAGAGCCACACGTGGCTCCCGAGCTGCGGTGTGAGTACCGCTGGTCTAGGAGGTCCCTGCTTCTAGATGCAGCTGCTGCTTGGAGGCTCCAATCTACATTTGGCAGGTTGAAGTCCCCCAACAGCTGCACCTCCCCCTTTTCTGCTATATTGTCAATGGCTTCCACCAGTACCTTATCTAATTCCTCCCCCTGTGCTGGAGGTCTGTAGAGCACTCCAGTGTGAATAGTGACTCCACTCCCCGTCTCTAGGGTGACCTACAGTGCCTTCCCCTGTATTCCCGGTATCTCTGTCACTTTTGTGCTTTCCCTCACATAAAGCACCACACCCTTCCTTTCGTTCCCACCCTGTCCTTCCTGAACAGAGTATAGCCTGGTATGGCCATGTCCCAGTCATGGTGTTCACTGCACCATGATTTGGTAATGGTCACAATATCCAGGTAAGCCTCTGCCATGATGGCTTCTAGTTCCAGAATCGTATTTCCTAGACTTCTAGCATTCACACACATGGCCTTTCAGATTTTGTTTGCACTCTCTTGGTGCCCCCCTTTTTTAATTTTACCCTCCCTCCTTCCCCCTCTCTTTTTAATGCTCCAATTCATTTTCCCTATTATCTCTACCACCCTACTTCCTTAATTAATTTGCACCCTGGGGAACTCCTTTGCCCTCGGGTTCTCCTTACCTCTACTTCAGCCTGTGGGGCGTTTCTGACTCCCTGATTCCTTCCATGTCCCATTATCGCCCAAATCATCCAGGTTGTTCAAAGTACTTTATCTGATAATTTATCCAGTTTCCATCACTTACTTAACATCACTTTAAGTGACTTTCTTGATCACTAGCAGAGAAGCTCCACTAAAAGCAGTGTGTCTGCTAAGCTCTGCCCTGTGATAGCTTTTCTAATTGTTTTATGGTAAAAAAGTGAACACCCTATAACATCTGCCATATTTCATTATATTTGTTGTGGCCATGTACCATTCATTCAGATCATCAGGTATTGTGAGTCTAATGCTGCATGTTTATGGACGCGGGTCACCAGCAGGGCAAAGACAGCTGGATACAGAATTACGCGACTGGAATCACAGAAGCCATTGGGATTGGCTGCAGCATGACCATGCTGCAACCAATCCGGATGGCCTCTGTGATTCCAACAGTGTAATATGTTTTTAGTGGGAGTGGGGGGGTCCTGCATATAGCCCCTGCTCCTGAATACAGGGTACATATGCATCCCCCTACCCCCACAAAAAAAAATGCAAGTAATGGATTGTATCTCTACAGGTACTGTAGAATGCCTCTACTGGTGCTGTGCAGGCCTGCTCAGTATTTAGAATGGGCCAGTGCAGGTGCTGTACAGGCACTGTACAGGCCTTGCTGCTAGACAAACTGTAGCAAATTTGCTGGCAAATGGGCTGGCAGTATAGCCTAGAGGTTAGAGGAATGAGGCATGAACGAGCTTGGCACATCCAGCAGACTAGACCTGATTTTTATTCTCACAACCTCCTCTTGCATACTGTGTGACTCTGAGCAAGTCACTTTACTGCCCAATGCTCCCAGGTCACCCCTTAAAACAGGCACTACTTGTGCCTAGTGGGCCTTGCCCGGTTACCAAAAGACTAAAATAAAAAAAATAAAAAAAAAAACAATTTAGTGCCCATTAAGCCCTGCAATATGCTACTTGTCGGAGCTCCTCTCACCTGCGACTTCTGCTCACTCCCTCCACTCCTCTTCGAGGGGCCTCCTGAATGTTTCCAGGGTTTGGCTCAAGACATCTTGTGATGGAGCTTTCAGTATCTCACGGCTGACCCTGTGGAACACATTCCCAGCTGCAATCCAGGAGGCCCCTTTGATCGGTGTTTTCAAGCAGAGGCTAAAGGCCCACCTCTTCAGTCTGGCTTTCACAGAATAATCAGTACTATATATAGAACTCTATTATTTGAACTCTGATTTTATTTAGCTACTATTTATAGATTTTAATTAGCCATTGTATTAGTAATATTTTGTTAGGTGCCCAGAGCCTCCGGGACTGGGCACCATAGAAATAAATTTTGCCTTGTCTTTAAAGGGTTGTATGCACAGTTACAGTCACAATACGTGCACTTTCAGGCAAACTACATGCAAAGTACTGTACCCATTTACAGGCATAATACAGGCATACTACAGGTTTAAGACAGGCAGTTATACAGGCAAAGATCACGCAGTGTGAGGACGTTGGACAGTACTGCAGTTTTGACCAGGGACCACAAAAGGGTAAAAGTGTGTGGTTGTGTTCTAATAATCACATTACAGAGAGTTTACTTATGCTGTAATAAACAAACTCCACAGATGGTTGGATGCATTTCTCTGTGCCTTTTGCCCCATACCAACTGGTGTGTGTGTGATTACTGCAGCATAAGATCAAACTCTTTTAATATAATTCCCTTCACACAGTATACCAGACAGTTTAAATTTGCATTGGATATTTTCATTAAAAACAGTATACTATGTAAATCCTTCTATAAATACCTCTTACAAAAACATAAGGGCAGCTAGTGTGGCACTAGGTCAAAATGCCAAATTCAATTGCAGTGCAGACAAGAACCATGCAGGAAAAACAGTGCCAACAACAACAGCACCCAAGGAAAATATCACTTGCAACAATAGCATCAATGGTAGCGGTTCAAAACCACAGGGAGGACCGCTACAATGGCAAAGAAAGGAAGAAAAACTCATGTGTTTGTGGGGTGGCTCCACCCCCTGCAACCCAGACATGGGGGCTTTGCCCCACATCCCTATATATATATATATATATATATATATATATATATATATATATACTGTATATATATATATATATATATATATGTATTATCAACTCCAGAGTGATGGAACTTGGGGACGGTGAGAACCTTGGGGGGGGACTCGGGCAATAACAGTCGGGGATAATAATTAAAACTTGGGAGGGATGAAAAAACAAACACATTATAACAACTGGGAGACCAGGAACAGAACCCCTGTTTCCAGGTCTCCTCTACTGTAGGTGCCAGTGCCTTAACCTCTCCTCCAGGGGAGCAGCTTGACCAAGCACCTTACTTCTACTCATTTGCTCCTTCTTCCTGTCTGTCTTAACAGCTCCATAGGTAATGTTAATTGACTAGCGCTATTCTACCCCATCGCTGTCAAGGCAGATGTGGTTTTTGAAGCGTTGTTTTGACAACACTATTACTAAAGTGCTATCTAACCTGGTATAGCTAGTGTTATGCAGATAACTTATGGTTACTTTGCAGCTTCCTTTTGAGGCATTCACAAGCCTTATCCAAAGGGAAGCCAAAAGACACCACTAGTGGGTACCATCTGGCTACCTCTAACCAAAGCAGCAAAAAGGTAACCAATAGTAGGTACTCTCCAGCATCCCCTCGCTAACGGCAGCCAAAAGGCATTCAGTACTAGCTGTACTTTACCCAAGGGAGCCAGAGGGCAGCAAGTACCAACTGATCTCTGCTTGCCTGTTACCACAAGTAACACAGAAACACAAAAATTGCCAGCAGATAAGGACCACTGGGTCCATCCAGTCTACCCATAGACCCTATACATGTATGCGTCCACTCACCCTAAGAGGTCATTTGCTTTTCATCACTCCCCTTTCCACCCAGAGTTCCCCTGTGCTTGTCCCAGGCATGTTTAAGCCCCTCCACTGTGCTTGCCTCTACCACCTCTTGTGGCAAACTATTCCAAGCATTCACCACCCTCTCTGTGTAGAAAAACTTCCTCATGTTACCTCTTAATCTACCCCCCCTCCAATTTCATATTGTGCCCCCTCATTCTGGTAACTTTTCTACATTGGAAAAGATCCCCCACCTGCACCTTGTTTATGCCCTTGAGGTACTTAAAAGTTTTTATCATGTAGCCCCTTTCCACTCCTCCAGTGAGTACATATTGAGGCCTCTTAGCCTCTCCTCGTATGTTTTGTGGTGCAAACCATGCACCATCTTTGTCACCCTTCTGTGGACAGCCTCCACCTTGTTTATGTTCTTATGCATGTGCGGTCTCCAGTACTGCATGCAGCACTCCAGGTGAGGCCTTACCAGTGTTTTATACAGTGGCATCACCACTCTTACCACCCCCTACTAGTAATACCTCTGCCTATGCACCCCAGCATGCCCTGGCCCTCCCTACAGCCTTTGCACACTGCTTTGATACCTTAAGGTCATCAGATATGATAACCCCCTAGGCCCCTTTCCTCTTTAGTGACAGTCAGCACCCAGTCAGCACCTCCCCCCATCCTGTAGCTCTCCCCAGGGTTCTCCCTACCCAGGTGCATTGACTTGCACTTTTTTGCATTGAACCTCAATTGCCATATCTCCAACCACCTTTCAAGCTTCTCCAGGTCCCTCTTCATTTTCTGCACCCCTTCTGGAGTATCCACCCTGTTGCAGATCTTGGAGTTATCTGCAAATAGGCAGACTTTTCCTTCTAGCCCCTCTGCAATGTTTATTTATTTTATTTAGTTTTTGTTGACTGGGTAAGTACACTAGGCAAATCCTGCCTATTTTCAGGCATGACCCAGGGGAGGGGGATACAGATGAATGCCAACTGAGCTTGAACCAGATGAAACTGTTGGTGGTATTTTTAGTGAATGAGGGAAATTTGGCCAGGACACCGGGGAAATTCCCCTACTCTTTCGGAGGGGAAGCTCTGGCCAAGATGGAGGACGCTCAGCATGCTGTTGCTGGAGCAGTGGAGACAGGAGACCAGGTCTCGACTCCTGTCTCGGGAAACACTGAGACCGAGATGGATTTTTCTACAGAGTTACCTGTTAGTGTAGTTTCTGGTACTCAGGAAGATGGAATGCTTGTTTGCAAGGATGGCGACTGTCGCCGAAGACTTGGGCTGGAAGCCGCAGGGGGACCGCAAGAGGAACGCGCTTTCCTGGACTCGGAACCTTTGAGTCCGGAGATGCGTATGCTGCACGGACATTTGGAGGAGGCGGAGCACCTCTACTCAAACTCGGAGCTGCCGTTGCAGCAGAAACTTCCCCGTTTCAGAATAGAGGACATGGGTGGTGCGTCTCTGGAGCTTTGTGCACTGGTGTTTACAAACTTGGCAGCAGAATCTACCATGGCTTGTGCAGATGTAACTGGGGGAGATGCTCAAGGACTTCAACGTGGCATTCATGATAAACGGGATAGTGTGAGTAAACCTGTTGAGATTCTGTTATCTACAAGTTCAAAAGATGATGTGACCCCCCCCAGGATTGCCCAGGTATAGTGGACCCCTCGGTAGCCCCTGCGTGGTCCGTGGAAACTGCATTACTGGAGGCTGGCTGGGTGCATGACCCTGTAGCAGACTCCTGGGTCTCGGGGCCGTCCCCTATTCAATCCCCTCGCCCAGTAAATGATATGGGATCACAAGAGGGAGAAAAGACATTATTGGATGTGTCTGATCCACTGCATCTTCCTGTTGAGCTTAATTTAACCCCAAACCCTATTTTGGACCTGAACCTGATTCCTGACAAACAATCTTTTACTGGCTCAGAACAACCATCTATGAGTGGCCCTATCCCTGTTCGTCCACCTCCTGTGCGAGTAGGACCAGCACGGCCTTATTCTTCTTTATTTAAGTTTCCGGTAATGAATGCTAAGAGGCATAATGCGGTTAGGACTGTCTTATCGGGGTGGATTGCCCTAACTCCCCGATCGTGTGTATGTGGCCAGGACACTTTTGAAGGATTCCATGAAGTTTTTTGCACATGAGATTTATGCCTTGATACATGTGTCGGGTGAATCAATATTTGACATTAGTTTCCAGATGTCTCGGGGACCGGAACATTTTTGGACAAAGTATCATGCTGTATGTACTACTGCTCTTTGGACTCCGTTCCAGGCTATTCCCCTCTCAAAACCTGCTTTCAAGATAGTTAATGTTATGTTTCGTAATGAAGGTGTTGATGTTTCTGATATCATATATTGGCTGAAACAACGATGTTCTGTCCAGGGACTGCCAGAGGCTATTTTAGACTTCGAAAACATTTGGACGGGGGGCTGGAAATTTAAAGTTATGTTGCGTGCTTCAGAGTCAGGTCCTGTGCATCTGCCCAATTCCTTATTTCTGGGTCGAGATAGAGGTGTTCTGTTCTATCCAGGACAGCCCAAGGCGTGTTATAAATGTGGTGACCCCTCGCACTTGAGTAGTGTGTGTGACCAGATTAAATGCAATAATGGTGGGGAGATGGGGCATGTAGAAATGCATTGTTTGAATGACTGCAAATGCAATCTTTGTGATGAGTTAGGACATACGTTTCAGTCTTGTAAATGGGCAGCGCATACTAAGGTGACACATGATGGGGGTGTTGATCAACGTCATGTGATTACTCAAGCGCAGAAGGTTCGCCTTCGCACTAACTTGGAGGACCCCCCTAGCGTTGTGGCTTCTTCTCCCTTGCAGAGTTCATCCTCAAAGAGTTCCTGGGGTGCTATAGCTACGCATGCAAAAGATTCCCAAGGCCACAGAGTGAACCCGCCTTCTGACTGTACAAAGGTGCAAGAAGATATTACTTTAAATCCTGGCCCAAGTAACATGCCACCTCCGAGAACCTGCAAAAATGACTTGTCATAGATCATTGAGTCTGGTTCCGTGCTGCTTCTCCCTCAAAAATTAGTGCCCTGCCCCAGTTGCATGAATGCTTTTGAGGTGCTTCAGGCACGTCCGGATGATGAGGCAGGAGGCGAGTCTGACTCCTCCTCTATTACCTCTTCCCTCCCTGATGGTCTTACAGATTCAGAAATACAATTGAGTTCTGGTCTCCCACAAGCGGAAGGCCAAGGTAAAACTGAAAGGAACTAAGGCAGCCGGGAAAAGAAAGACATAATGTTTTTGCCTACTTTTCATCTATGATAATATGTCACAATTTACTTGCCATACTGTTAATGTGAACAGTTTGAAACGTATGGATAAAAGATGGCTGGTTTTTTCCTATTTGAGGCTATTGCCGATGGGAATAATATTGTTACAAGACACAAGATTTCACACTGTGCAGGAGATCCTACAGGTGCAACGAGAATGGCTTCTTGGTCCTTCCTTTTGGTCTATAGGCCAGAACCCTTGTTCGAGTCTTGGGATTCTAATCAATATCCCGGAATTTAAGTTATTGAAATTGTTTGATCTAGTCCCTGGGAGAACGCTTATTTTGGATTTTTTGATTGGGAAAACTCCATATCGAATTGTGAATGTATATGCCCCCCAAATAAAGACTGAGTGTATAGACCTTTTTGATTTAATTCGCCCTTATTTACATTCTTCTTTTCAGATCCTGTTTTCGGGTGACTTCAACTGTGGCCTTAGTCGACAGGATAAGAGTTCTTTTGAGGCTACGAAAAAATTATATTGTGACTCGCTTGTGTTGGGTTGCATGATTCGCACGGCTAGATTAATAGATACTTATTTGACTTTTACAAACTGGCATGCTCCGACATTTCAAAAGGGAAAATTGGAGACGCGTATTGATTTTGTTTTTGCGGCTCATACATTAGTGGCTACCTCAGCTGATGTTCAGGCAGTTGCATTTTCTGATCATAAGTTACTCTCTGTCAGTTTTGGATCTCCTGCACATCTTTGTAAAGGACAGAGGTTATGGAAATTCAGCGTATCCCTATTACAGGTACTGTTGTTCCAACAAACACTTTTATCTTTTACTTATGCTCGGAAGTCTGTATTCCTCATGTATGAAGATCCTATACAATGGTGGATGGATACCAAACATGATCTCATTGTATTTTTAAAAAAATTATAGTCGTAAAAATGCAGGACGGAATATCTTGCATATTTGCAGAAAAGGTCTCAATTTCAGTCCCTGTTAACACTATCATATGAAACGGGTCAAGACCTTACGCAACAGGTACACTTACTGAAAAGGAATATGTTGTGTTACTAGGCTAGGCAATCGCAACAACTGTTTCATCAACACGAATTTTCTGTGACGGGCACATGAGAAGTGGTATGTCCCTTTGTATCTAATTATCGTCAGATTGCCCATAAAACCATGGTATGTCTTTCTAATGTGAATGGTGACCCCTGTACTTCGAGCCAGGATATTTGCCAGCTTGTTTTTGATCATACGACAGCCCTATTTTCCCCTCTTCCTACTACTCTGAGTGATTTTGGAGGTATATGTGGCCCTCTTGATATCCCTTTCACCTTCGACACAGTGTGCAGATAATGCATGTCTACCTATATCAGAAATGCAGATTAAGACGGCAATCTCCTCCTTGCCCCTCTGCAGGACCCCGGGCCCGGATGGCCTCCCTTCGGCCTTGTATAAGTTTATGGGAGACTATCTCCTCCTAGAATTATCTTCTGTGTTTACCTCACTGCTAGATACTGATTTCATCCCGCTGGAGTTCACGAAAGGTACTTTGATATATGTATACAAACAGAAAAGTGACATTAAATCTCTTGGAAACTGGCGTCCTCTCTGTATGCTTAATACAGACTTTAAGATTTTAATGAAAATTTTTGCAAAACGTTTACTTGGCATCGCGGAAACGGTTATACACCCAGCTCAATCCTGTTCCCTACCAAACAGGAAAATTTCTGACCACTTGATTCTCCTCTGCGAACTATTCTCTCATGGGTTTTCGGACTCTGTTTCGGGACTTATAGTCTCTGTTGACCAAAAAGCTGGTTTTGATTCTGTTAATCATGATTTTTTATGGAATGCACTGCATTTTATGTGAGTTCCTGATAAGATGATTTGTTGGATCAAGTCATTTTATAGGACGGCTACTATTGTCCCGCTGACAAAGCGGTTGGGTGGGTCCGATGATCCCTGTAAAGAGAGGTGTCGACAAGGTTGCCTTGAGTCCTATATTATCGTTTTTTTGATGTGTTACTCCGCGCCTGAATACCCACCCTCAGATCCATGCCATCTCCTGTTCAGATTTACGATCCCCGTATACCGCAATTGCATATGCTGATGATATGTGTTTTCTCATAGCTGACGAAGCCTCAGTGCTCACATCCCTGCAAGAATGCTCCTCATTTGGTGATTGGTCTGGAGCAAGTCTAAATTTCCACAAGAGCTTGGTTCCTCAGTAACAAACTCAGGTATTATTGGTCCTTTAGCTGTGGTAGAAGGCCCGATTCGTATACTGGGTGTCACACTTGAGTCTCAAGATTCTGATATTTTGAACTGGACTACTAAATTGAACCTAGGACGAGCCATGGTGACATCTTGGAATAAGGGGAGGATTGGGAAGAAGAAGCGGGTGTTTTTGATTAAAACTTACCTTCTCCCCCTGTTCTTGTATATAAGTTATGTATTCCCAATACTGAAGGAACTGGAAACTGCGATTTTTAGTTTGTTTTTTCAAGCCTTATGGGGGGAGTCGGCTAAACCCGATTAAGAGGAACATAACTTACCTACCTACTTCAGAAGGAGGGTTACAAATGCTCAATCCTTTGCTATTTTTTTCTAGTATTTTTCTTTCTGCTAATTTAAGGCCCCTACTGGTTAACACTCAGAGGGGATGGGAAGAGTGTTTTTTTGACTCTTGTCGATATTGGTTTCACCTGTGGGAGCGCAATTCCCTAAAAGTGTTACGACAAATTGTAGGGATTCCGCAATATGTAAAACATATGTTTTTGCATTTAAAACAATGGAAAGTTACACCTCAGATTCTCATACTACTACACATAAAACATTGTATAAGAAGCTTTTATCTACGGTCTGTAAGGTACCCACTCCTTTTGTGAAATGTCCAGATAGTCATTTATCTTCACTCCTGGTACTGTTGCGTTGTTCTAGGATCCCGGCCCATATGTGGGATTTCCATTGGTTGTCATGTCACGGAAGGATAAATGTTAAAGGTAATCAGAAACATAAACAATCTCAGGAACGTCTATGTGCTAGGTCTCACTGTAATAATATGTTGGAGACTATACCTCATTTATTTTTTGACTGCTCATGTATTCTGAACTGGTGGGACTTCTTGGCTCGTACTTGGGCTGTCCCGTTGTTTTCCTTGGTTACCCATCATGTGATGCATGGTGTATTTTCCTCTCATTGGTCTCCATGGCACAGGGACACTTTGAATCTTGTATTTATTGTGATCAAATGGAATATTTGGATGGCTAGATGTTTGTTTACGTTACAGCAAAATACTTGTTCTTACTCTGAACTCGAAAGGAAGATAGTGACGGATTTAAAAAACATCTATGAACATGAAAGGACTTTGAGTTCTGCATCGACTTTATTGGCTAAGTGGGCGGCCCTTCCGTGGATTACGAATACTGATTCAGCTGTGACTTGAAGGACTTACTCTGTGTTTCTTACGTTTCCTTTTTTATATCTGATATATTTTGTTCTTTTTGTGAACTGTTTGTACAGTATATTATGGTGTTTCTGTTTGTATGATTTTTGTTTTTCAATAAAACTGTCCCCTACTCTTTTTGATAAGTGCCATGGGATCTTTAACATCCACCTGAACTACCAGCAATCCAGACAGATGGGACCTCGGTTTAACATCTCATCCGAAAGATGGCACCTCAGAAGTGCAGCACCCCTCTCATGCTGCACTACAGTGTCAGTACTGGGATATTAACCCAAGTGCCAGATGTGGGAACTGAACCCACAGCCTTCTGATCTCCCGGCCTCAGAGGTGAGTGTGCTACCTACTGAGCTACCGACACTGATAAAATGTCACTAATGAAGACGTTGAACAGGACTGGTCCCAGTACTGATCCTTGTGGCACTCCACTGGTCACCCCTCTCTCCCCGGATTGGATCCCATTTACCACCACCCTCTGCCTTCTGTCCATTAGCCACTTTCTAACTCAACGTATCACCTTATGTCCCATGCTCAGACTACTCATCTTGTTAACCAGCCTTCTGTGTGGGACGGTATCGAAGGCTTTGCTGAAATCCAAGTAGACGATGTCTACAGCCCCTCCCTGATTCACTTCCCTAGTCACCCAATCAAAACAATCAATCAGATTCATTTCACAAGACCTTTCTGATGTGAATCTGTGCTATCTCAGATCCTGGGCACCAATGGAATCCAGGTGTGTCACTATCCTTTCTTTCGACAGTGTCTTCATGATCTTCCCCACCACTGAGGTGAGGCTGACTGGCCTGTAGTTCCCACTTCCACCTTACTGCCACTTTTGTGCAGTGGTACTACATGCACCCTCCTAGAGTCCTCTGGAACCACCCCTGTGTTGAGTGACTCTGAACAGGGTGGCCAGAGGCGCTGCTAGTTCCCTCCTCAGCTCCCTTAATAACCTAGAGTGTATGTCACCTGGCCCCATGACTTTATACACCTTCAGCTTTGTGAGTTCCAACAGAACTCTCTCCACTGTGAATGGACTGGTGTCCACTTCTTCCCCCCCATGATTGCCTCTGCTCCCCAGCTGTGGTCCTTGACCCTCTCCCTCCTCAGTGAATACTGAACAGAAGTCTTTGTTCAGTATTTTTACATTGTCTAGATCCCCCTCCTTACACTCTCCCTCCTCCACTTCGAGCCTCACAACCCCGGGTTTTCTTCTATCACTGATGTACCTACAAAATGTCGTGTCTCCTTTTTTCACAGTCCATGCTAAACCCTCCTCTGTCTGTGCCTTGACTTTCCTAACAGCCTTCCCTACTTCTCTTAGACATTCAAGGCACACCTCCCTGTCCTCCTCCCTTTGGGTCCCCTTATACTTCCTGAAACTTGCTCTTTTAGCCCTTACTTTGTCTCCCACCACTTTAAAGAACCATAGTGGTTTCTTTCTTCTTTTCACTTTGGCCACTATCCTAATGCACTGGTTAGTCACCTCCATAATGGCTCCTTTTAGTCTCCCCCAATGTTCCTCCACCCCCTCCATTACCTCTACCTTCTCCAGGGTCGCTCTTAAACATCTACCCATTTCACTGAAATCCGCCCTCCTGAAATCTATAACTTTTGCCCTTGTGGGGCTTATCTGAGTCCCTCTCTCCATGCCAAACCATACCATGTGGTGGTCACTGGATCCCAGCTGCTGTTCCACCTGGATTCCTTTGACTCTGTTCCCATTGGTCTATACCAGGTCTAGAATCGATTTGTCCCTGGTTGGCTCATGCATCAGCTGTCTCAGTCCAGCCCTCTGCAGGGAATCCAGGATGGCTGTGGTTCTGCCTGAAGCAGCTACCTGTGGTCCAATCCATGTGCAGCATATTGAAATCTCCCATTAACAGGATTTCACCTTTAGCTGCCATGCCATGAATTTCCTCCACTAGTACCCTGTACACTTCCTCCCTCTGTGCCAGAGGTCTCTATATCACCCCTGTACGTACTGCTGTGCCATTTCCTGGTTCCAGGGTGACCAACATTGCCTCAGCCTCCCTCTACCTTCCCAGAACTTCTGTAGTCTTTATACTTACTCTGATGTACAGGGCCACCCCCCTCCCTTTTTACCTTCCCTGTCCCTTCTGAACAGTGCATAGCCCAGTACATTGACGTCCCAGCTGTGATTAACAGAATACCATGTCTCTGTTATTGCTGCTATGTCAAGGTCTGCATCCGTCATCAAGGCTTCCAGGTCTGGAACCTTATTTCTCAGACTGCGGGCATTTGTGAACATGACCTTCCATGTTTTCCACCCTGCCCCCCCGTTCCTGTTTTCTTTACTTTGCCTCTTACCCCCACCCCAGTATTCATGCTCATGTGCTCTTGCCCCTCATCTCTCCTTATACACGTTTCCCCTGCCTGCCCCTCAGTGCTCACTTCAGTTGTTCCTGTTGTCAACTTGTACTTTTGCATGTTCTCACAGGGGGGTGTTCCTAAGCCACCTATCTCTCATGGCTCTCCCTCCTTGCCCAGTTTAAATGCTCTCTGCTGAAGCATTCCAACTTCTCACTAAAGTCTGAGATCTCCTTTCTGGACAGATGCAGGCCATCCTCCTGATACAAAATTGCATCTGCACAGGTTTGGCCACAGTCCCCTATGAAGCCATAGGAGACCTAATACCAGCTTCTCCCTGGCTGCCTGCCACTAATTAAAGAACAGCTCTGCACATCAGCATGCATCACCCCCTTTCACCACCTTGCCCCTCCTCCTTTTCCCTACCCACGTCACCACTTTTGACAACACCACTCTGTTGCTTACCCTCCCCTCCCTTCTGCCATAAACTCGCAATATTGCTGAAATTAGTATTTCCTACTACGGCTAGCCCTAGCCTGCTATCTAATGATAAAATGCACTTTATTTATGTTAAACTGTACCTGAAACTAACAAGTCTTGAACCTCTTGTGACACTGTTTTGATTTTCATGATGCTTACCCTGTGATCCCTGCCATCTGCATTGTATTGTATTGTTCGTCCTTGACTTGGAACCTTTGAAAATGAGTCTCCGGCTCAAAGGTACTAATCCTAATTGAAATAAATAAATACATTTGTGTTCATAACTCTATTTGTTTCACCAGGAAAAGGCTCATTTACAAGAAGGTCCTGGGTAAAACAGCATACAAAAATCATAAATATTCATAAAAGATATAGTCATCGGAAAGGAATACTACAAAAATCACAAAGGAATAGAAAAATAAATAATTTAGTTATGTACAGAAAGATCAACGGCTAGTTGTTATTCTTAGTGTGAGCAAACACCATGTAACAGAGACCAACAATATGTGAAAGACACTAGCAAAATAAACACAGTTCATCCACAGGAGCAGGTTTCAGTGCACAGCTTACCAATGACAGCATTAAAAGTTCTAAGACTGACCACGGGGTTGAGTTTCAATGAGGACTGCAGTAAGTTCCACGCTGTAGGAATAGCAGTGCTAATAGCTGATTTACTTAGAAACATAGTAGTTGTTAGCAGATAAGGACCTCTTGGCCCACCTAGTCTGCCCTAGTCTGGTCCTACAGTGCCACCGCAGACCCTACCTGTTCTCTGGTTTGTACCTCCCCTTGTCTTACTTCTAAGAGCCCCTTGTGTTTATCCCATGCTTTCTTGAATCCTGTAACCATTTCAACCCCCAACACCTCTGCTGGGAGGCTGTTTTAAGCATCCACCACCCTTTCCATGAAGAAGTACTTCCTCACATTTCCTCTCAGCCTCCCCCTGCAGCTTCATAGTATGACTCCTTGTCCTCGAGCACCTCTTTCACTGAAAACTGCTCCCTTCCTCTACTTTGTTTACACCTGTAAGGTATTTGAATGTTTCTATTATATCCCGCTTTTCCATTCTTTCTTCTATGGAGTACATATTTAATTCCTTGAGCCTCTCTTCATAGAGCATCTGATGCAGGCCCTGCACCATTTTGTCTGCCCTCCTTTGTACCATCTCTACCTTGTCTATGTCCTTTCAGAGGTGGGGCCTCTATAACTGGACACCCTACTTCAGGAGGGATCTCACTAGTGATCTATACAGGGGTATTATTACCTTTCTCTTTCTGCTCATGATACCCCTACCTATGCATCCCAGCATCCCGCTAGTCTTTCACACTGCCTTTTCACACTGTTTAGCTACCTTCAGGCCATCAGAAATGATTACCCCCCAGGTCCCTTTCCTGTTTTGGGGCTGCTAGTCCCTCTCCTCCCAATTGATATATTGTCCCCCAGTTTCTGTGCCCCAGGTGCATGATTTTGCACTTTTTTGCATTGAAGCACAGCTGCCAAACCCATAAGTATTCTTCCAGCTTTTTTAGATCTTCTCTCATTTTCTACATGACTCCCCTCTGGTGTGTCTACTCTGTTGCAGGTTTTTGTGTCATTTGCAAACAGGCATAACTTCCCTTCCAGTCCTTCTGCATTGTTGCTGATAAAGACATTGAAGAGGACAGGGCCTAGGACAGTACTGACCCTTGTGGCACCCCACTATTCACTTTGCCCTCCCCAGAGTGGATGCCCTTTACCACCATCCTCTGACTCCTATTGCCCAGCCAGCTCTCTACCTATCTTACTACTTTAGGACCCCCTCCCATGCTGCTCAGCCTGCTCACCAGTCTTCTATGTGGAATTGTATTAATGGGCTTACTGAAGTCCAGGTAGGTTATGTCAACTGCTCCTCCCTGATCCACTTCCTTGGTTACCTAGTGAAATAACTTGATCAGGTTTGTCTGGCAAGACCTGCCCCCTGTGAATCCATGTTGCCTTGGATCCTGGAGACCATTGGAAACAAGGTATTTCCCAATATTTCCTTCAGTAGTGATTCCATTGCTTTACCCACTACCGAAATCAGACTGGCAGGCCTGTAATTTCCAGCCTTCTCTTTGTTTCCATTTTTGTGGAATGGGACTACATCAGCCCTCCTCCAGTTTCCTGGGACCTCTCCCATTTCTGGTGACAGATTGAACAGGGCTGTCAGAGGTGCAGTCAATTCCTCCTTGAGCTCCCTCAATATCCTGGGGTGCAACCTGTCTGGTCCCATTGCCTTGTCTACTTTTAACCATGACAATTCCATCAGGATTCTTTCCACTGTAAAAGGGCTAGTGTCCACCTCCCTTCCCTAATACCCTTGTCTTTTGGTATTGGCCCGCTACCTACCCCCTCCTCTGTAAATACTGAACAGAAGTATTTGTTCAATATGTCTGCTTTTTGGTGGTCCTCTTCCACGCACACCCCTCCTCATCCTTTCAGCCTTGCTATCCCTCCCTTGGTCTTTTTCTTTTCACTTATGGATCTAAAAAATATCTTGTCCCCTTTTTTGACTGATTTGGCAGTATTTTTCTCTGTTTGCACTTTTGCACTCCTAACTGTCTTCCCTGCATCCATTTGTTTCTCCTGATAAGTCTCCCTATCCTCCTCTTTCTGTGTTTTTTTTTTATACTTTCTTAAAGCCTGTTTTTTTTTGCTCTTACTTTTTCTGCCACCTCACTGGAGAACCATGGTGTTTGTTTTTTTTTTTCTTGTCCTTGCTAACCTGTCTGACACAGAGATTTGTAGCTTTTTCAATGCCCTCTTTTATTTCTGCCCACTGGTCCTCGACTTTCCCCAGTTTCCCTATTCCTGCCAGGGTGTCTCTGAGGCATTCTCCCATTTTCTTAAAATTGGCCCTCCTGAAGTCCATGACCCTTGTCCTCATGCACTTTGATTCTAACCCTGTTCTTATATAAACCACACTGTATGATGGTCACTGGTCCCCAGATGGTTCCCCACTATGACATCAGCAATACTGTGATTTACTGCACTGCGTGGCATTTCTCAGGGTGTCTGGAAGAATGCAGTTTTTCTTAGGGAGTAGATGCTGGGGACTATGTGGAATTGTTCTGTGATGTAGCATGGGAGTTCATTTAGTTGCACCTTGTAAACCCATGTGTACAGATAAATTGATCTCCTCATACCCAAAGAGCACCAGCCAACTGACGAAAGCAATGCACAGTGATTGGTGCTGGGTGCTGAATCAGTAATGAATCTAAGTGCCCTGTGGTAGAGCACATCCAATTTTATAAACATATGGCAGAACAACGGCTGTAAATTAAATCTGCATAATCCAGGATAGGTAGGAAAGTAACTTGGACCAAGTGTTTCCAGACATCAAGTGGGAAGCAACACTTGTTCCTGTAATAGAAGCCAAGTTTAGCCTGCAGTTTTTGCGTAGGATCTCAATATGAGCATAGAAGGCCAACTTTTTGTTGAGCCAGACACCTATATACTTTTATCAGTCTACTACCTCAAAGGTATCTCCCAATTGTGTAGTAAGGATTGGGGCTGATTAGCAAGTGAGGGGTGTTATTTGAGGTAAAGAACATAGTCTTTGTCTTGCTAGCATTTAGAAGTAGTTCAAACTGAAAAAGATTGCTCTGTAGTTTACTGAGGGCAATCTGAAGGTCAGAGCAGGCAACGTCAGCGTTAGGTCCTAATATGTACAGAGCAGTATCATCTGCATAAAATGCAGATTGGCCTCATTAATATTTTTCCTCAAATCATCAATATATAGCATGAAAAGTAATGGGCCAAGAACAGACCCCTGAGGGATGCACTTAAGAAGAGGAGTACAAGAAGAGTATTGACCTTCTTCTTTAACTTGTTGCAACCATCCAGTTAAACAGTTAGAAACCTATTGTAGAGAAATGTCACCAATTTCTATTTTGTTCAGCATTTTTATAAGGGTATAGTGATCAACATCATCAAAGGCCTTACTTAGATCGAGGAAAATAGCTCCTGTGACTTGTTTATTGTCACTGGCCCCTACCAATCATTACTCATGTTTGCCAGGTCAGAGAAAGTACTGTGTTTTGGTCTGAAGCCAGTTTGAAGGTGTGTGATGTTGTCTGAGTGCTCCAGGAAGACTCTCAGTCGGGCACTGACCAATTTCTCAAAGAGTTTAGCCAAAATAGGGAGGATGGAAATTGGCCTATAATTGTTAAGGTTATAGGCATCTCCAAGTTTAATGAGTGATATAATATGTAGTGTTTTCCACAGAAGGAGAATGCTGCTACTGGATAGCGATACATTGAAAAGATGGGTAATAGGTCTTGTGAGCTGTCTGAAACTAGTTTTAGGAAAAATAGGTTCCAGACCATCAGTACCAGTACTTTTTTGGTGTCAAGCCCTAATAAGAGTTGCTTGACCTCCTTGAAGGAGATGAGCTGGAAAGACAATGAGTTAGCCAAGTGGCTACATGGATCTACAGTGTCTTGGGGAGGAATAGGGTAGGTTGCAGCTGAATAATTATCAAAGTTATGTAGTTTTAATAACACAAATGGCTCCAGAGGTGGGGGCATATAGTAGAGGCTCAATGGGGCTCAGTCGGGCCCTGCACCAGCTGCTGCCATCAGTGCCTCTCAGGTTCCCTCCCAGGGACTCAGACTTTGCTACAGGGACTGTAGCTGGAAATGAGGGGTGCTGCAATCTTCAGTGCCACCAGTGCTACTGAGGAGCTGCAGCTCTGCTGACCCATAGAGTATGACTGCTATCACCTCTTTCAAGTCTCTCTTTTAGGCACTGCGGACCAGGCTTCTTTCTCAATGTCAGCCTCTTCTCAGGTATGGGTAAAATCCAGATCATCGGACCAAAACAGTAACCTCTGAACTGCACACAATGTGCATGGTCCAGCTGTTCCTGATGGATCAGTCAGTCCAGTTTTTACCATTTTGGTTCATCTGTTCTGACTGGTCCAAATTCTTCTCTGGTGAGGATATAGGTGAAGTCCAGACTGCCAGACTCAGATGGGACCAAAATAGTAAAAGCCCGGTCTGGGTCCGGCAGACCGGATTTCACCCATACTGTCACTTTAGATGAAATCCAGAACAGCCAGAATAGATGTAGTAAAATGGTAAAAACTAGACTGTGCAAGATGCAACTCTGGTTTGTGCCATTTTGGTTCAGTCCTGATCTGGCAGTCTGGATTTTACCAAGTCCCCAACTTCTTCCTCTCTCTGTCCCATCCAGGCCCGGGTTCAATCAATCCCTGGGACTGGAGGACCCACTCAACTCTGTTTTGGCCACAGCAGTCCATATTGCCCAGACCACACTAAACTATAGGACACTACCACTGGCACTGCTTATGCATACCATCCTTGTCACCCCCACTGCTACCCCTAAACCTACAATGAGAAAATGTACTCAGAGTCTGCAGTGACAAATTAAACAGTTTACACCTGAGTCCTGCTTCTGTCAGACTCCATGTGCAGTGGTGCTCACATCAGACTCCATGTGTAGTGGTATTCACATTCTGTTGCAGCAGTGGAATACCTACCGACAGGGACTAAATGATGATGAATGGTGACATGACTAGCATTACCAACAGCCAATCATAGGATGCCACAGCAGCTGTACAAACATGAGGGCCATAGTTGAGGAGCATGATTGCTTTACCATAGTGTGGAAAGATTTAAAAAAATGTTCAGTGGATGAATACGTGATACAAGCACTCACTCACCTGTGCCGGCCTGCCCAAGGCCACCATACCTCCCACACTGGCACAATGGTGCTCATATAACCAGTTACCATAGTGCACCCTATTTCCTCTTGCACAATCTCTCAAGTACAAGAGTGCCCTTATTTGCAGTTACATGACCCATATTCTGCAGTTACAGCAGTGGCCCCTACCCCAGTGATAGCAGCTCTCCCCTTTCCCAGTTACAGCAGTGTCTCCCTATTCATAGTGCCAGCAGTGCCCCCTTTTCCCAGTTATAGCAGTGGCCTTCTATCCCCAGTAACTCCATTTCTAAGTTACAGCAGTGGCCCCTACCCCAGTGACAGCAGTGCCCCCATTTCCCAGTTACAGCAGAGGCCCCCTATTCACAGCAACAGTAGTGACCCCATTTCCCAGTTACAACATGGCCCCTATTAACCAGTGACAGCAGTGACCCCCTTTCTCAGTTACAGCAGTGGCCTCCTATCACCAGTGGCAATAGTACCCCCTTTTGAAGATGCAAAAGTGGCCCCTATCCCCAGTGACAGTAGTGCCGCCTTTCCCAGATACAGCAATGGACCCCTATCCCCAGTGACAGCAGTTGCCCCCTTTCTCAGTTACAGCAGTGGACCCCTTTCTCAGTTACCACAGTGGCCCTCTATCCACAGTGACAGCAGTGGCCCCCTTTTCCCATTTACAGCAGTGGTCCCCTATCCACAGTGACAGCAGTGCCCCCCTTTCCCAGTTACAGCAGTGGACCCCTATCCCCAGTGACAGCAGTGTCCCTCTTTCCCAGTTACAGCAGTGGTCCCCTATCCACAGTGACAGTAGTGCCCCCCTTTCCCAGTTACAGCAGTGGCACCCTATGCACAGTGACTACAGTGTTGCACTTTCACAGTTACAGTAGTGGCCCCTTATCACCAGTGACAGCAGTGACCCCCCTTTCTCAGTTACAGCAGTGGCATCCATCCCCACTGACACTACTGTCCCCCTTTCCCAGTTACAGCACTGGCCCCCTTATCCCCAGTGACAGCAGTGCCCCCCTTTCCCAGTTACATCAGTGGCCCCATTTTCCCAGTGACAGCAGTGACCCTGTTCTCAGTTACAACAGTGGCCCCCTATCCCCAGTGACAGCAATGCCCCTTTCCCAGTTATTGCAGTGGTCCTTCCCCATTGACAGCAGTGCCCCCATTTCCCAGTTACAACAGTGGTCTCTGTCCCCAGTTACAGCAGTGGCCCCTTATCCCCAGTGACAGCAGTTCCCCCTTTCTCACAGCAGTGGCCCCCTTTCCCCAGTGACAGTAGTGCCTCCTTTTCCAGCTACAGCAGTGGTCCCCATTCCCAGTGACAGTAGTGGCCCCCTTTCTCAGTTATAGCAGTGGCTCCCTATCCCTAATGACAGCAGTGCCCCCTTTTCCCAGTTACAGCAGTGGTGCCCTGTCTACAGTGATAGCAGTGATCCCCTTTCCCCGTTACAGCAGTGGCACCTATCCACAGTGACAGCAGTTTCCTCCTTTCCCAACTACAGCAGTGTAAGTAAGTACAAATGTATTGATCAGCAAAGCCATTACAATATACTATTTAAAACATAGAATAAGATGGATAAATATAAATATATATATATATATATATATATGTGTGAAGATATAAAACATTCAATTAATTCAAAAGATCCTTTCCAACTGAGATCAACAAAGTCCAAGAGGGTAGCATCTTTCAAAAAAAGAGGTGTGCAAGAACAAGGGGGCACAATTTGAAGATAGAAGGGGGAGTGGCTCAGAGGTAATTTAAGGAAGTATTTTTTCACAGAGAGGGTTGTGGATGTATGGAACGGCCTTCCAGAGGAGGTTGTGGAGTCAAAAACAGTGGTGGAATTCAAGCATGCATGGGACAGTCATAAGGCAATTCTAGGGGTGGGGTAGGAAGAACTAGGCTGCTGGTTAACTAGGATCTGCAGCTTATCCATCAGGTAGGGGAAATGGACAGACTGGGTGGGCCAAGCGGTCCTTATCTGCCATCAAATTCTATGTTTCTATGTAGAGAGCATTATATAAAATAGCTTAATTGAGATAACAGTTTGGTTATAAGCCACAACATCATAGGTTTCTGAAAGAATTAGTGCATTGTTTTTAATGTCATTTCATATCATATTAGTCCTATAAATGTGTAGTTAGCAAAAATTTTGCTACTGTTATCTGAATATTCATCTCTTGTGCAGTGAAAAGATATCTAATTATCTTTTTGGGAGGGAGATTGAGACTTCCTAGCAACCCACCCAGCCATTTTCTTCTATTAGCCTCATAAAGTAGACATAAGAGAACAACATGCTTCAGATCGTCATAGGTTTAGTCCCGCATTTGCAGTAAGGAGAGACAATATTTTGTCTTTTTTGTCGATGAAAGATGTATTGAGCATTATACATCTCTTTTGGGCACCTTGAATAAATTCTTCTCAGCTCTGGGCATGTCAAATGAACTAGATAAGATTCCAGTTCCCATTTAGTCTTAAACTTTTTATATCATCCATGAAGTTTCAGTGTTGAAAGCTGCAAAAATGTAAGGTTGTCATCCAAATCCCTGAGTCTTCTCTTAATTTTGATCTTAATTTCCTCCCAAGGTCTAATGTATACAGTATGAAGTAAATGTCCCAAGCAAGAGGGCATTAATGCTGTTTTAACTAGCTAATAAAATGGATGCACATAACCAAGAGTGGCCATCTTAATTGCTTCCTCCAAACTCATTCTGGGATAGCGATGATCTAGAAGCAAAAAAGTTTAAGTAAGAACATAAATTGCCAGTTACAGCAGTGGCCACCTGTCTCCAATGACAGGAGTGTCCCCCTTTCCCAGTTACAGGAGTGGTCCCCTATCCCCAGTGACAGCAGTGCCCCCCTTTCCCATTTACAGCAGTGGTCCCCTATCCACAGTGACAGCAGTGCCCCCCTTTCCCAGTTACAGCAGTGGTGCCCTATCCACAGTGACAGCAGTGCCCCCCTTTCCCAGTTACAGCAGTGGTGCCCTATCCACAGAGACAGCAGTGCCCCCCTTTCCCAGTTACAGCAGTGGTCTCCTAGCCACAGTGACAGCAGTGTCCCCCTTTCTCAGTTACAGCAGGGGCCCCCTAGCCCCAGTGACAGTAGTGCCTCACCCTTCTTCAGTTACAGCAGTGGTCTCCATTCCCAGTGACATCAGTGACCCCCTTTCTCAGTTACAGCAGAGGCCCACTATCCCCAGTGACAGCAGTGCACCACTTTCCCAGTTACAACAGTGGCCTCCTAGCCACAGTAACAGCAGTGCCCCACTTTCCCAGCTACAGTTGTGGCCATCTACCCACAGTGACTGCAGTGCCCCCTTCTTCAGTTACAGCAGTGTTCCCCTTTCCCAGGGACATCAGTGACCCCCTTTCTCAGTTACAGCAGTGGTCCCCTTTTCCAGTGACATCAGTGACCCCCTTTCTCAGTTACAGCAGTGGTCCCCTTTCCCAGTGACATCAGTGACCCCCTTTCTCAGTTACAGCAGTGGCCCACTATCCCCAATGACAGCAGGGCACTGCTTTCCCAGTTACTTCAGTGGCCCCCTAGCCACAGTAATAGCAGTGCACTACTTTCCAAGTTACAGCAGTGACCCCTAGCCACAGTAATAGCAGTGCACTACTTTCCCAGCTACAGCAGTGTACCCTAGCCACAGTGACAGCAGTGCTCCACTTTCCCAGTTACAGCTGTGGCCATCTATCCACAGTGACAGCAGTGCCACACTTTCTCAGCTACAGCAGTGCCCCCCCATCCACAGTGACAGCAGTGCCCCCCTTTCTCACTTACAGCAGTGGTCCCCTATCCACAGTGACAGCAGTGCCCCACTTTCCCAGTTGCAGCAGTGGCACCATTGCCTGATACATGGGTACTCAGAGATCCAGACAAACATAAGTACTAGTGCAGCTGAAAGGCAGGCAAAAAAAATCCAGGGACTTGGGGATAGTAAAGAAAATAGTAGTATCAGTAGTAGTTTTAGTAGTAGTCTTTATTTATTTGTGACGCCCTCCCCCCTGAGGCTCAGAATGCCATTACAAAGAATATCATAAATTATAAAACACCCAACTATACAGACTCTACTCAATCCATAAAAACATACACAGGAGTCATAAAACAACTTATAAATGACTAAGCAACTCTAGCTTATTCCCAAATGCTTGCCTAAATAAAGTTTTCAGAGCATGTTTAACAGCCTCTACCGAGGGGGCCTCTTTCAGAGTCTTGGGCAACGAATTCCAGATGACCAGGGTAGCCACCTCAAATGCCCAGTCCCCAGATTATTTTAATCTCACCCTTGGAACTACCAGGAGGCTTTCCTCGTGATAATGGAGCAGACATCCCGAGGTGTAAGGGTGCAAGAGCTCTGGCAGCCTGGGCCCAGCCATGTAAGGCCTCGTAGTTCAACAGACCCACTTTAAGTGAGATACACCCCTTCACTGGCAGCCAGTACAGTTTGCGCAGTACCAGTGACACATGACAGGATCTGGGAAAACCTAGCAGCCACATAGTGCAGAATGCCTAACACCGCGGTGCTTGCCTCATTCCGAGGCATTGTCTCTGAGCCCCTGGATTTTTTGCCTGCCTTTCTGCCATGCTACCCACCTTTTTATGGATCTCTGATGTGTTTGGGGCTTGTTGCCTGGGTTGGATGCTGCTGAGTTCCCAAAATGCATCTAGCATGTTTGTGTGCGTGTGTTGGGGGGTATTCATGCCTAGTTCCAGTAGTGACCCATTTCCAAGATATGTCACTGATACCCATTCCCAGTTGGATGTCCCTCATTTCCAGATGCAATATTTTGCTGTGCACTATATTGTCAAAGCACTGGTCTCCCTAGTCCCATTTTCTGCTATGAATGCCAGTGCCAGTTATGTGGTCTATGATTTCCAGTTACAGTATTGTCTACCCTATTCCAGTTACTGAAGTGTCCCACTTGCAGGTTGTATAGGTCCTCATTCCTAGATCCAGCAGTGCTCCATACCTGAATTTTTGTTTTTTAAGCCTAAAGTCTTTTATTGTTTCCCCTTCTCATTCCTTGGATTTTATATATTTATGTAACGTTTGAAATGTACTATTTATGAATACTTGATGGCTTGAATGGTAATTGCATGAGTGTAACTAGCACCTCCTTGGAAATGAGCTTTGCTCAACTGAATGTTTCCTTTTCATAAGCATGAATAAAACATACTTCTACTACTACATGTTCCTAGTTAAGTCCTTGGAATCCTTACATTGCCACTAACCTTAATGGCTGCATTGCCATTTCTACGATATATCATCTCCAGTTACAGTAGTGGCCCCATTCTCAGTCACATAACTGGTCACCCTATTCCCTGTTACACAAAAGCCCCTATTGCCAGTTACATGGATTCTATTTCCAGTTACAGCAATGACCCTAATTTCCTGAAACAGCAGATGACACTAATTCCAGTATGGTAGCCTCTAGTTCCCAGTAACAGCAGTGCCCCCCACTGCCAGACAGAGCAGAAGCCCTCATGCAGTGCTTACACCATGTAATTCAGCCCCATATTTCAAGTTACAGCAGCTATCTTCCATTATGAAATGGGTAGTATGAATCTGAGAATCTGACTGGCTGAGGACCTTGGAACCCCAAGATGATATCCCAGCAAAACAGCACTGGAAGACGATTCGGTCAGCTGCCTTGTATCAGCTCTCTTGCCTCTTTACCTTAAACTGCCTTAAAATCGCTACACAGTGGCAACTGCAACCCTCGCTGCTCTAGCATCACTAATCAGAAAAACCCCAGTCTGGAGTAACCACATGTATCCCCCCTCCCCATTTTGGGGGGGCTTACCAGAACTGTTGGCTTAGCTCTTGGTCTCTCCTCTCCTCTCCCTAATGTGTTGTCTACCTCTGGTCCTAGGGCAATGGTCAATGGGGGATACCTGCATTATCAAAGACTGAGGACTGCTTAAGTGCTCTGCACTGTCAAAGAAAATAAAAGTTCAACTGCAGTTTCACTTATGTCTGCATGACTGCAGTGGGGACTATTTAGAACAAAGGTTCTGACAGGGCCCCTGCTGATCAGATAACATTCATCTTCGCACTGGATAACAAGGCAAAGGAATATCTATCAACCCATAAAACTGTCTCTAATAGTGCACCATCTTGGAGCATCCCCTGATCCTGCTAGCAGCTAATCAGCATGCAGGGATAGCATCATATGACAACTCTAGGAGTTATGGAAAAAATCTATACTATGTCTTGATGTCTTTTCCTTTGACCTATAAGGTGTTAAGTTCCTGTATTGACAGATTTAGGAACCAATCGGACACTGCCTCAACCTAGAGGAGAGAGAAAAGGTGCAGAATCAAAGTTCAGTTCCCTCGGGGTCCTGGTACAGAGCAGCTGGAAGTTTGTGCTATCTCTCTGTCTCTCTTTCTCTCTCTCTTTCAGAGAAATAATTAACCCTGGGTCTAGCCAAATGAATAGGACAGCAAGTGTTTTTTTTTTTTGTTTGTTTGTTTTGTTATTTTTTTTACTCAAGGACAGTAAAGAGTGTGAGGGGTTATCAGCCTGCTTCTGACTTGATTTATAAGCTGCTGGTTGTCATCAGAGTGTAAATCCAGTGAATGGTAACAAACTGTTCCCAACAAAAAGGCAAGGGGAAATCTGAGGGCTAAACTTAATCATAAGTAAAGCCAAGAGCCTGAATGTTACTGACAAGGTTGCAAAGAACCACCAAGCTTGCTGCCATGAAGTTAGCTGGCCTGGGGGGCCTTGCCAAAGGATTTATGGGAGGGGGCAAGGTGAATTTCTTGGCAGCCAAGCAAGAAACCAATCAGGTGTTGGGGCCGGACCGCTGGTGCAGCAGCAAGGTGTCCATCTGCAGTGCTGACATCCTGGGTTCGGGGATGGACTCAGGAGTTGGAGGGCCAGCTGGGGGGAGAAGGACTGAGTGTCCCATGGACTGCAATGTGGACCTCTGGCAGAGGCTGGTGGTACCGCTGCAGCCTGCGCCACATGTAATGGGGGTGGGATGGATGCTGGTGTCATTGCATGTCCCTGACCCCAGGGCAGAAATCCGCAAAAATCATCGCTAACCGCTAATGAAGGCCCCCGCCACTCCCCGCCAAAGACCAAAGTCCACCAGGGAGATCCCACTCCTGTGACCCCATCCTGGGGGGGGCAAGCCAGGGCTTCATGACCATGTTTCCTGGGAGGGGGCACAAGCCCAGCTGTTCCACATGGGGGGTAAGCCAGGGGATGGGGGGAAGCAATGACTGGAGCGGGAAACCAGAACCTCCAGCAGAGGGGGGCAAACAGCCAGTGAGGAAAAAAAAAAAGAAACCAGGCAGGTGTTAAAGGAGCCTGATGAATATAACTTTTTTCGATTGAGCTTACGCAACTGGATGAGATAATGCTTATGTGACTTGACTAATGTTGTGAATATGATTTATGTTGTGGCTTTCCACCTCTCTATTCATGGGATATACCACCCTATTAGGGTACAACGCGAGGAACCCTAGAGGAGGGCCCCCATAGGTGCCGTAGTGGTGATTTTGTCGGCTAAAGGTAGCTTAGGAAGAAGCCCACGGGTAAGAGAGACATGCCACTGGAGGAGGAGGGTGGATGGTGAGGCAAAACCAAATGAATCCTGGGAAGGCCCAGGGTGAGCTACCTAATAAAGCCTGGCGGGGGAGTGACGTTATTGCTCCACCCAATCGAACCTCAGGCTTATAGCCTTCCCATTCGATTGTGCTTACACAACTGGATGAGATGATGCTTGTTTGTGTGACTTGACATGTTGTGAATATGATTTATGTTGTGGCTTTCCACCTCTCTATCCGTGGGATATACCACCCTATTAGGGTACGATGTAAGGAACCCTAGACGAGGTTCCTCCCAATAGGTGCCACAGTGATGAATCCATCGGCTAAAGGTAGCTTAGGAAGAAGCCCAAAAAGAATACCCTATTGGGTGTCGAGCATCGAAGAGGCAAGGATAATGAATGAATGCAAACTGACAAGATGATTAAGGCGGACTTCCTAAGGAGAGAGGGAAAAGCCGGGGCCACCATCCACCTCTATCCAATAGTGGAACCTAACTAATTAACCTAAGACAGCACTTTAACCTAAGGAAGCACTAACTCTAGCTAATATTATGACCATTGGCATGAAGGAGAGACAACACACCCTTTTTAAGGAGGAAACCTCTGGGGATCCAAGGCTTAGGTCACAGTCCCTCCAGGCTGATGATGTTTGATTTAAGGACGTACATGTTAAAGAGAAAGATTCATTAAAGAGAAGGATGAGTAGGGAGGATGATGGCGGGATAGGGAAAAACCCCAAAAGGAAAGCACAGATCGAAGAAAGAACATGAGGCAGCAGGGACCCGAGAGGGGTATGCTCGAGTAGAAGATGGGAAGGTGTAGATTGATGTAGAAGTCAGAGGAACAAGGGTTATTTCAGATGCGCTCAAGAGGAGACCAAGGATGAGGCAGATTGATGATGATGATTGCTGCAGGAGTACAGCAGTCCAACATGAGAAGACTGAGGAAGAGGAGACAGGAAGGAACTCGAAGATGAACTGAATGATGATGGAGAGCAGCCAACCAGCCCTTAACAAAGGGTGATGAACAGGAAGGCATGGCTTTCAGTGGAGGTAGAAACAAATCAAGCAATGTGATGAAGGAAGTTCCTCAAAAGGAGGTAGATTCAGAAATTAACTGGAAAGGAACTTGGAGGGAAGCAACAGACGATGGACGAAAAGGAGTGACACCATGAGTGGACTGAATCCCAATGGCCAGTATGAGAAATGGCAGCTGGCATGAGATAAGGAGTCTGGAACCTGAGACATGCGGCAGGAGGGCTGCAGGTCACTGAGCAAAACGGATGATGGACGATGAGGAGTGATGCCTTGAGTGGATTGAATCCAGTTGGCTGAGCAGGAACGGTATGGATGAGGGAATACGGAACGAAGTCATGCACCAGAATACACGCAGCAGGAGGGCCATGGTTCAATAAGGTGGCATAGAAACCATGATAGGCAAGCCCAAAAGAAATATCAAATGCAGGCCAAGCATGAAATGAATCCTAGATGGCCATTAGGGAAGGAGAATGACACAAGGGTGAGTCGGATGAATGCCAAAAAATAAAAAGAATGAAAGCAGGCCAGGTGTGGATCGAATCCAAGATCGCCGGCACGGGGGAGAATTGCAGGACTTTGAAGTGGAGGAGGAGGCCAAATCAAGGTGACAAATACTCTGAGGATATTCGACGGCAAGGCAGGATTCAATAATAATAAAGCTACATGAATAGCCTCAGCAGAACAGGTGGCTGACCTCAGAGTTGTAACTGCAATGAAACATGGAGAAAATGCGCTGAAAACAGGTGCAGCAAGGCAGTGCAATGAAGCTGCAAGTAGAATGAGAGCATGAATAAGCAGCACAGGCAGGGTCAGAGGAAACCTGTGTCAGGTGAAAAGAATTGAGTATGCAACAAGGAACAGCTATAGTTGAGCTGAAACACACAAATAATGATTGCAGGTGCATTGCAGCAGTTTGAGTGAGGTGAGCAACAGTGTAGAAATACAAGCACTGGGTACAAGAGCAATCTGAGTAAACAGTAGCAGTGGCTGCAGTTGTAGGTAACCGAAAGCAGTAGTATGAGCTCTAAGTAGCAGTATGCTAGGAGCTATAAATAAAGCCCCAAAAGATAAAACCAAAATACAGCAAAACATAAAATAGGAAATAAGGCCCAAAAACAAGAGACACAAAACACAGGGAAGCACATTGCCGGAGGAAAGACACAAACCGGAAGCAGGAAAAACAAGCACCGAAGTCCAGTGGAGACACACAGAAACAGCAGGTGGGGGGGAGGCAGGCCCCAGCCAGCTCAGAGGACAGACCAACAGACCCTCCAGCTGCAAAACAAAATGAATCCTGGGAAGGCCCAGGGTGAGCTACCTAATAAAGCCTGGTGGGGGAGTGATGTAATTGTTCCACCCAATTGAACCTCAGGTTTATAGCCTTCCCAAAATGAATAGGTTGATTGAGTAATAGGATACTGCACTGATTTCTGGAAATCCAAATTACAGAGACTGTTCAGTTCAGTTCAGTTCGGTTGAAGCCCCTCCTGAGGGAGGGGGCTCTGGCCCTTGCTTCAGAAATCAAAAAGATGCTGCTTAAAGAAATGAAGGAAGCTTGCTTGGAAGCTTGTCTGGCCACCAGCCCAGGAACTCTGCTTTGCCTTCCTGAGTCTAGAAGAAATTGTTTCAGCATTAAAAAGAAGATTTGCTGTTCTGAATCTGGACAGGGGTCTGAGAGGTTCCTAAAGCAGAGGAAGCTTTCTCTGATCTTCAAGGAAAGGAGACCTGCCTGTGGGGTTAGTGGGCTGCTAGCCGAGGAGGTGCTTTACATTGTACTGCATTGACATCCAAGGGACAGAAGTGGCACATTCATAAGGTAGAAAAAAATAGGCAGGTTGGATGGGCCTTGCGGTCCTTATCTGCCATCAACTTCTATGTTTCTGTGTAAGTTGAGTCTACAGAATGAAAGTGTCAGTTGCTAACCAGTGTTAAGGCCTTTGGCTGGGAGTTTCCCCAAGGGAAGAGAAACTGGCCTAGGATGTCTGAAGAAAGTATGGAGGCCTGCTTGGAGGGTCATTGGAGCCATGTTTAGCCAAGGGAAGCCTGCCTGTTGTTTTCTATAGAGGGAAAGTGAACTTAAAAGATTTGCTTTTCTGTGTAAGCCGGAATTTGCAACTGAGAAGATTCATTCTTCTGTTACGTTTGAGTTGTCCCAAGTGAGAAGATTCACTCTTCTGTTTAAGTTTGCACCTGTAAGTAAGGAGGTATGCTCTTCTGTTCAAGTATGCAACTGCAAGGTAAATTCTGTTGTGTCTGAGCTTTTGAAGTGAGAAGATACATTCTTCCATACAAGTGCCTGTTCTGGGGTGAGAAGATGTGCCCAGTCTACTGCTTAAAGTCTGAGTCTGAGAGTCTGTTTTCTGCTAACATTTGATGAGAGACACAGAGACTATGGTCTGATCGAGAAAGGGCCACACCTACCTGCTGGCAGGGTGACTGAAATTATTACATCCAGATGTTCCTGAATACCCGAAAGAGAGTGACTGTTATCTGAGGTCAGTATGGGGAATCAGCCTGGTAGTGTCACTGCTATGCACTTCCATTGCATCTCCTCGAGTGGTCATGCCAAGATGTGGAGATTGAGGCTTGCCGGCCCAGGTCCCTGGTGCTGGCCTGCACCAGTTTGTGACCTCACCATTAAGAAAATGACCAGTTGCCAGAGAAGCTGAGAGATGTCCAGCCTGCTAAAACTGCAAGAGCCTGCTACTGATAAGGCCCAAACTGCAAGAGATGCAGATGAAAGGTCCAAGCTGCAATGTGGCTGCTGCTGATAAGGCCCAAACTGCAAGAGATGCAGACGAAAGGTCCAAGCTGCAATGTGGCTGCTGCTCATCTCAGCACTTCAAGTGTCTAAGTGCTTCTGATTAACCCCAGTTCAACAGCCTGAATGCCATCAGCCGCACAAGCCAGTGACTGTTCTGTCAACCGTGAGAAATTCAGGGCCTGCCCCGCATCTGGGGAACTGTAAATAATTGTCTTCAATTGTTGCCAAGCCTCAGTAGCCAAATTGTAGTTGCCACTGAAGTTATGAGCTTAACCGTTCTTACAGAAACGTTCAAGTTTCAGTAATAAGCTAATTGAAACAAGCCAAAGGGGTTTGAACCTAATTTGTATTTAAGTGCACCAGCGCTGGCAAACCAGCTGCACTGTACAGGCCTGCAATGCTTTTATGGCTGGGTACCCAGGGATAGAGTGTAGGGGCTCCTATCTAATAGACTGGAAACTGGTATCAGTTGGGGTGTGGTCATTGGGCCTAAGCAGCTAGGTAAATAAAATGTATTGAGCTCTACCCATTGAAGTGCTGCTGGAAGGTGGGCACTGAAATGTTCTAAGTTACAGACAAAGTGATTGATGTTCACCAATTACCAAATGCCAATGCTAAAATATTGTTTAACTTCACATCCATTTTTCCCATGTAAATAAATTATTAACCTTTATACAAATGTCTTGTGAGCTTGTTATTAGTGAGTGTATTATTAGCTTAAGTCAATAAATGCAAATATATTGAAATATGGTCTTGGTTTATGGTAAACCATGTGTGGCATGACTGTGAGAGGAGGTGGGGAGGTACAGCATCCCAGGGGCTTATACTGCTACAAATATCTGGCCCACTATGTGTTACTCCAGGTGGAGGCACTGTGCGACTTATGTTATCTTGAGAAAGAACCCCCAGTCACCATCAGAACAGAACCCAGGCCCCTCAACCTGCATAGTGGTCATTAGGCAGGGGTGGTAGCCCACGGGCACCTGGCACCTGGTTTACACACATTTAGTCTACACTTTTAGCACTGTTTGACACTGTATTTTTAGTCACATGTTCCTACCTACAGTTTACCTTCTGAGACTCTTCTTTGGTTGTAGAGTGTTCATCCTCCCTCCTGAAACTAACAGTAACCATCGTGGCACTGCCAGTATGAAAACAAAATTCCTAGCATACTGCCACTACAAAATGAAAACAGAGACATTGTCGCCACCCACCCCAATTGAAAAGTTCAAGCCACCCACCCCGACTAACAAACTGATGCCACCTGCCCTAACTCAGAAGCTGATGCCACCCACCCTGAAACTAACAGCAACATCAAAAAACAAAATTCTAACTGCCAAGTGTTGTTTATTCAAACTGACCACAACAGTAACACCAACACTGCAAACCATCACAATTCAAACCAAAAAGTGCCATTAATTCGAACAGCTGTGTGCTGTTTTTATTTAAATCAGGCATGTGGTATGCCAGATTTGTTCTTAATTTTACTATGGGAAAGGAATTTTTATGTAGCAGCAGAGCCACCTTCTGGCTTAACTGTGGTGCACCACAACCTCCACAGGACTACTTTTTTCTTTTTTCTAATAATGTATCAAAAAACACTTTTTTTGAAAATAATATATTAATCCAATTACATTTGACGCATTTCATAATAGCAATATGGCACTCCAGGGTGTGTGTATATTGTGCTGGGATAACGGCACTTCTGAGGTGGTGGAAGCACTCCACCTTCGACATTGTGCTTCAGCCCACCTGACTCGTGCCATTATCCCAGCACAGCGCACACCCTGGAGTGCCTTACTGCTTAATTATTTATTTATTTTCATAATTTTTTTACCCAGAATAGCCCAGTTGTGATGCAACATGTCATTCCATTGGGGTCCTGATTTTACAGATTTCCACAGATGGGTGGGCTGGAACACAGGAAGGTTAAACGACATTCCCAAGGTCATACAGCAAGTAGTTGGCTCTGGTGGGGTTTGAACCTGTGATCTTCTGTTTCCCAAGTGGGTGCTCTAACTACTAAATTACACTGACTCTTCAGTTTTTTGTTCCTCATAGCTCTCCATATTTAGATTCATACAATCTGTCCTTTAAAATCCACATTTTGCACTTAAATGTGACAGCAGTAAAACTGAGTCCAGTATCTTCTCTCTGTCCCCCCCCATTCAGCTTTTAACCCTGACACGCAGTCCATCAGTCCCGTCCCCACCTTCCTCCGGCCAGCATCCACTTCTCTCAGACCTACCTGGAGCTGATTCCCCTGTGGCTTGCCCACTGCGCTGGTGCTGGAGGCCCGTGGGCTGTCCTCCCCTCCAAAGTCACATATCCAGAGGTCCCCCAGAGGGCCAAGTGGTAGTGCAGGTGGGGGAAGATGTGCAAGGCTTCATGTGGCCCTCGGGTTCCTATTTCATGCTTTCTGCCAGTCCCCTGGCTGCATGGCATGTAAGTATGTGTGTATGGAGATATGCACACAGTACAGAATGGTGGCCCCTCCTACTGAGTCACTTGCAACCTGTACTACCACTGAGCCTCCACCAGTTGGCAGTCAGAGGCTGAAGCAGCTTACCACCTTTCTCTGGGAGAGAAGAGCAGTCCCTGGGATGCTCGCTCTCCCCCCCCCACGGCCCCCAGTGACCCGAGTCCATTCCCAAAGCTGGGTAGCTGGTGTGGTGCTAGGTGAGGTGCAAGCACCTCAGCCCTCCACCACTGGGCTGGCTTAAATATATATAGAATAATGTATGGGCAACCATACACAACAAGGCTGTGTTTCCACCAAGGGTTTGCCAGAACAACAGCATGACCTCGAGTGCAAAGCTCAAGAGGCCCATGTCATCATAGCAACCCTGAGGCTGAAACACAGCCTTGGAGTGTATAGTTGCCCATACCTTAGTCTATAAAGTGTATGGGCAACCATGAAAGCAGCAAACTACTTACTATCTCTCTCTCTCTCTCTTTCTCTCTCTCCTCCCCCTCTCCACGGCTCTTCTGACCGCTCTCCCCACATTGTGTCCTCACTCCTCACTCCCTGATGTAGCACTCTAAACTACTGGTGCCTCTCTCACAACTCATTACACTGTGACATAACTACTATGGCAGAGCTGCTTTTTTCAGTGTATGGATTTCCACAAAAAACAAACCCTACTCACACACTATACAGTATATAGAACAATGTATGGGAGCCCATATACAACAAAGCTATTCTTCCACTGAGTGGTTACCATGACAACGAATACTGTAAAAGCAAAGTTCTAGAGGTCTGTCAGTTGTCATGGTAACCATAAGGTGGAAGAATAGCCTTGTTGTATATGATTTCCCATATACTATTTTATATAACGTGTAACCCCAGGTTGGTATGCTGTTTGTATCTGACAGCACTACCTGGTGGGCTGGGTTCGCAGAGGAATATGTCACTCGGCACATTGGCTAGGTTTGGCTACTCTGCACAGGGGCACCCAAGTAACTCCGAACACAGGAAGCAATAACTGTAATGTCCAATACCAGAAGTGGGATTCTAAAGTGTGGCTTTTATTCACATCCAAACAGAATAAACAAAGCATAGAGGGACCCCCATGGGGCTACACTCCTGGTAATGCGGATTAAAGGAGACCAGAACACATTCTCTTCACTTTAGCCCTCAGGCTCTACAACACACTGGGCACACAGCCCGAACTTGTACACAACTCTGAGTCTTCCCTGGCTCAGCTCCCTTGCCAGCCACTTGGACACTTTCCATATTTCATGGAAACATTTGCTGGTGGCTCCCTAGACCACCTAAGAGCACCTCGGCTCCATCAGGGACTCCTCCTTAATCCCACGTCTGGGTACTTTCCTCAGGTACTGGCCAAGTACCTGAGGGAAAGCAAAAGGTGTCTCAGAGCAAATCCGTAGAGGTGAATTTGGTTACTACTGATGGGGGGGTCTCCCACCTCTCTCTCCCCCACAATTCATACCTGGTCATTTCTCTGGACTGTAACACCTCAACCTTTAACACTTTGCTGTGTAGATTCTTGCTAAATGTATTTCACATTCAACCTACTGTCTTTTCTTCCCATTTGTGCTGGACTTGAACATACTTAAAAATAAGTGGCATTGTCCATTACTCTAGACCCCCTACAGGTTAAGCAGTCCAATCCCCACATTCTTTCTTTCCATTTTGTGCTGGCCTTGAACATACTTATAAGTGGCTTTGTCCATTACTCTAGACCCCCACAGAGTTAAGCAGTCCAATCCCCACATCTTCCAACTGTACTTGGCTGTCTTTTCCTGACCCCACAGTAACAGATACAGAAGCAAATGGTTTGATACCTTTTAATGGACCAACATAGATGTAACAACAAGAACAAAGTGCTCTAGCTTTCGGACCAACCAGTCCTTCTTCAGAAGCTCATGGCAGTTGTTTAGAAAATACAATACTTATAACAGCTAGATAATGCAGAGAAAAACAGAAAAAAATCCCCATTGGTTTAAAATACTCATTTAAAAAAAAAACAAGAAGATGATGTCAGAGAAGTTTAACAGCACCATACTGCCTTCAGCCAGGAGGAACCCTGGGTCAAAGGTGCTTGGTGGAACACACATACAAAGAATCCTACTGCACATAAATTTAATTGACATAAGATAACACTGCTGAAGCAGATAACTCCTAAATCAAGCTATGAGTGCCACAGTTTGTATAAGGATGTGATTACTGAAAGGCAACCCCCACCCAGATTAAAGACAAACTAAGATTGTTATAGGGCTCATGAAGTTTCAATGTCTGCATTATAGACAAGAATTTACCAGTAAAGTTGTCTTAAAAACATCAATGAACACTGTGTGATGTGTGAAACCTAGCTGGACCTGTCACCCAGCTGTACTCTCAAGCTAGGAATAAGGCCCAAGAAATTTCAAAAACCTCAGGACTATATAAATGATAATTTAAATATAAATTGACAATATTAGTGTCAAACAAAAAACTCTAGTCGAGGAACCTCAAGGAATTAAGACCATGTAGCCTGATATGTACTGATGTCAATATACACTGAGAATGTAACAACTTGATGTACCACAAGTGTCTAAGGAATCTGAAAAAGAGATAAAAATGTAATTTCGCTCCTCCTCTTCATACTAAAACAATACACCCTAACCCACCCCACATCATCATAATGTGGGTGGGGGAGATACATAGCTTTAAGGAGATGTTGTCTCTCTCTCTCTCTCTCTCCCCCACCCCTTTTTTTTCTCTGTCTCTCTTTCTCTCTCTCTCTCACACACACACACACACACACACACACTCTCCTAGTGAACCTTTATTCACTTCAGTCACTGCAATTGTTCAACAAAGGAATTCAACTTGTCATGAAATCCTGAGTAAAAGGTTTATGTCTCCTAATACCTACAGTGCAAAAATGTGACACTATTTAACCGTACTACTATCTGCATAGTAACATTTCCAAGGGTTCTGGATAGAACTACCATGAAATAAACCTGCCACCCTCCCCAGGATAAGGTAACTAGAAGTAAATACAAAGTATGTGTGTAAGACCAAAGGTCTAACATACCTACATATCCACAAATTACTACAATATTAGCCTAACGTAAAAAAGATCTGTGCAGGACCCCCATGCAAATGAGAACACACACCCCAATACGTACAGAGTTACAAAAATTATATGTGACAGTATATGATAACACTCCTGTATGTACAGTAGCAGGCTAGGTAATCTGAATATGGTGCAATGGAATCAATCCTACCCCCAGGCAAAGATGAAAAGTAAGGAGGAATTAATATTCATTATGTGTGTGAAGTAAGAATAGTAACACATTATTACTCCATATATCTAAATAGAGACCTACCTCAATGTGACAGCAAGCCCCACATCTGTTATATCACATACCTCACAACACATACCCACACACATACATACACACACGCACCCACATCCCACACATGCTGAAGTCCAATAATATGTCAGTCTGAAGAAGAAGAGGTCTGTGGATGTTAGTTTCTGTAGTGTCCCATAAAACCAAGATCAACGTTCATCCCATCTGCTACCATATTGAGATGTAAAATAAGTTTAGTCTCAAAAGCTCGTCTCTGTTGTGTGTTTTTGAGATTTCCTTTTAAGACCATTACTGACATATCTGAGATTGAGTGGTCAGGCTGGGAGAAGTGGTGCCCCACTGGTTTTTCAGTCTTCTTTGCTGTAATAGTATGTCTGTGCGAGTTCATCCTAGTGCGGAGCTGTTGGCGTGTCTCTCCAACATAACCTGTTTGTGGACATCTCTTGCACTGAATGAAATAAACAACATGTTGTGACATGCATGTATAACTCCCATGCACCTGGAATTGTCTGTTTTGTGATGTAACCACACAGTCCGAGGTAGAAATGAGCTCACAAGTCTTACAGGGGCATTGATTGCAGGGTCATGTGCCATTGTGTGACATGGTATTCTGTTCTGGTGAAAGTTTGCTCCTAATAATTAGGCTGGATAAATTTGGTGGTTGTTTAAAAGATAGTAGTGGGAGTTCCTTAAAAATACAATTAAGGGTTTCTTCCTCACTAAATATTGGGTGGAGGTCTTTAATAATCTTAACACAGTAACACAGTAACAGTCCCTTTAGTTTCCTTCTGTTTCAGGTGAAAAACACATGGCTCTTTGGTAGAGTGAACTCACCCTTCGGTTGCAGGTGCCCTACAGGCGTTTCCTCCTCAAGGAATCTCTTCTTGAACTTCTGGTGCCTCAGCACAACTCAAGCAGGCAGTTTCTTTTCCTTAGCCGGACCCAGGAGGGTTGCCCCTGGAAAACAGGCAGACATCTTCCCCCATCCCCTCAGGGATGGGGCTCTGAACCATTGAGAGTGGTCTCCACCACTTCAATAATCAGTTCCTGTGTTCCTCTTCAGGTGGAAACACACACCTCACACAAAAGTAGCTCTGTAACAGAGCTTAAAGCTCTGAGGGCCTGCACTTAGCAGAGCACCTCTGCTGCACTCTACAGACTCTCACTCAGACTGACTTCAAATTCCCCAATGTTCTACTCTAACCTCCAACTGCAACATTCCAGTGTGGCTTATGCAGCTGCGACAGTTCTAAAATGATGTCATCCCTCAGATTCAGCTGAGACTGAGAACGGAATGAGACAGTGTGAAATCCTTTTAACTGAAGTTTCAAAAGCTGCCTTCCCTGCCTACCACTAGGTCTTAGTGGGATTCTAGTAACCCCGGGTAACAAGGGGGTTACATAACGTATAGTGAAAGAATCACATGGCAGGACTTTCTTCATTTCAACGTGTTTACTGATTTCCACTACTTTTACTCTACATTCAGAAAACAACAATGGCAAAGTTCATGTGACATTAGAGACATAGCTATATCAGGAACATATGGAGTACTCCCTCTTCTCTCTTTGCATGTTCCAGTCACCTCCCTGTAACAAATAAAAATATACATAGCATGTATACTTACTGCATCTTTAATTTGGAGTCACTAGATATGATTTTTTCCTACGTACTCCTCTCTGCTATGACCTGTGAACTACAGCCTCATGGCTCAACTTCCCATCTAACCACAGAGCCCTTAAGTAACAGCTCTCTGATCTCTCACCTTATCACCAACACAACATCCTCCATGCCCCCCAACACCCATTTATACAGGAACAGAAACAGCCAAGCCAATCAAAATTGAAGCATATTTGGAAAATTTCCTGCAGCTCCTCCCGCCCACTTGAACTAAGAGGTACATTCATCTAGTTAGAATCCATAGAGCTGTCTGTGATCACAGTTAACAATTAAGCAATATACCATGAGAGGGTGTTGGTGATGCCAGGATTTAACCATGCCCTGGGGTGTTGTTCGGCCACGAGGCGAGCTTAGGACCAACAACACCCCAGGCGTGGTAAATCCTGGCATCACCAACACCCTCGAGTGGGATATTGCTATTATACAATGTTGGAATTGTATATTTAGTAATTTTTGGGGGGAGGTTTAGTGATTTTTATTTTTTACTTCTTTTATTTTAAATAGAATAGTGAAAGTGTTAGTACTCCACAGAAAATAGTGCATGGCGTTGCTGCTTGTATGATGGTATAGTGCGGTGTCACTTCGAGCAGGATGAGTCTGATCCCATGGTGAGAACAACACCGAGAGTGGAAGACGTGCTGACTTTTGTTGTGGAGTTCCTGAGTGCTGTTTTCAAGTGTGCTGAGCATTTGTTGTAGCTCCATTTTCTTAGTTAATTCAAAGGAGCTATACATTTTTTCCTGTGCTTTGTTTTTGGTATTGAAATGGAGAAAGTGAGTAGTGTATTTTTTCTGATTTTAGATGTGGTTTGTTTTGAGTGTCGGACTGCTGGAGCAGGTAAGGTCAAAGGGTAACGTGGAATTTCAACTGTGGAGACGACGTCATCAGTATTAGGTCTCTGGGGCAGTGCTGTAATGGAGGGTGAAGATGTTAGGAGACAGATCTGAGAGGACAGCTGTTTTAGCCTGGAAAAGGTTTCTGAAAAAGGGGTTCTATCAGGGAAATGTCTCGGGCAAAAGACTGTTTAAAAAAAAAAGTGTTGTGGTTTGAAGGGCAGTTTGCGTATTGGAATGGAAGCAGAGCAGCAGTCATGAGAGACAGCCGTTTAGTGGTGATTCACGAGTTTAGCTGCTGTGGATTTCTGTTGCTCAGAGTGATTTCGGGTGGGGTTACTGATTCGGCTGACTGGCAACTGGCACCTCTTCCCAGTGGGTGATGCTAGAATTTACAACGGGAGAGGGGTGCCAGTGAGCCAATCAGGATGGAGGATTTTACTTGTGTTTAAGTGCCCATTGTATAATTTTCATTTTGCAACAGCTGCCGGATTCATTATCTTCTCTGTAACTTTGTGGTTAAAAATGCATCTAGTTACAAAAATCTGAATGTCTGAGACATCACTAGGAAATGGGTGATTCATCTCTTTGCTGCAGGGCCAGACTACTGGGCATGGCATCTCACTGGAAGTTGAAGGCAAGTTGATAGCACTTGGCATACAGTCACTGGAGAAAATGATGGAATTTCTCTTTTGCTTCTCTGCAGACATGAATGAGTAGTTAATTTGATACGATTAATAAGATACGTAAATTGATACGAGTTACCAAGAAGAATGTATCTGTTCTTAACTATATAAGATTATAGATTCTTTATGAATAAGCAAAATGTCTGTTTATTTCTATGTAATCAATGTTGGAACTGTTGTTGTGTGTATTATAATGTTTTAGCTGCATGTATGACATAAGAGTGTTCTCAAATGTATGTTTTATGTGTATAGGACAACTTTGAAAATAGGGCCATTGAACCTAAAGTTGTATCCTGTTGAAAAATAAAGTTTTAACTAATTGACTATTGTAGGAATTTATGACCTGAAACTCAAGAAACCTCAGTGGGTCACATATTATGGGACACCAGTCTGTATGGAGGTTTTCCTGGTAGAATGTTTCACTATTTCTTTTTGTATATAAACCAACAGCTATTCTGATTGTCTTCATTAGTCACTTGATTTTGTGCTCGCCAACTGTCATTGCTCTGTACCAGTGGGAAAGACAGGACCAGGCCTGTAATTAATGTTTGGAGCCAAGTGAAACAGAGCATCACAATCTGACCTTTTAGGCGGCCTCTCTGATTTATATTTTAAGCAGGCAGCAATGGGGCCACTTTGGGGATTACATTTACTGACATACATATGAAGCTTAACTGCTCTAACGTCTCTTGGATTTCCCCTGTTCTTGTTTTTGTCTGCCTTTCATTGTATTCAAGATATATTTATTTTATTTGTTGAATTTTGGTAACTGGGTGAGCCCACTGAGACAAGACAGTCCCTTTTTCAGGGGAGACCCAGGAAGTGCAGTACATTGACAGTGCCATGTGTTGAGAACAATATTTTCACTAAACACTAAAAACATACAAAAAGGTTCAAGGCAGACAGCAGTCAAAACAGCAAAGGCTAAACTAACAATACTGGTGCAGAATACATTTGAATCAAATAATACAGTAATTTTAGAACAATCAAATACAGTAATAGAAAATTCAAAACAGGTAGTAATTGGAGAACACAAACACTTTATGCAAGAAATTTCAGATTAAGTCAGAATCAGGGGACAAGCATTCATTAAGTATCATACTCTAATAACAATTAACAAAATAGAACTAGCAGGAGGAGGAGGAGGAGGAACCAGGTATAAGATAAAGCTGAGCATAATTTATCAAGGAAACACAGGTTGGCAGAAGGGAGTTGATAGACAACAGGAGTTAACGAAAGCAGTTGCATTGTGTGGCAGCCAGGAGAGGTTGCAGAGATGACTATAAAAGAGGAAGAGAGGTTATAGCCAGACTAGATGGGGGAAGTGAGTTCCAACAGGATACAGTTGAGAAGGCAAAAGACCTCCGGGCCACGAATAGCCGAGTGTTAGGTATTATGAGAAGGGGCAGTGAGGCAGATCTGAGAGGGCACCAAGGGTGCTTATGTTGCACTATGTCAGCAAGACAGGGAGGAGTATAGCGGTGTACCAACTTATGAGTGAAGCTTAGGGTAGCATACCATAGTTTTGATTCATAAGGTAGCCACCCAAGGGAAGATAGTAAATCACAGTGGTAAAGTTGAGCATTGACCCCCCCCAAGGCAATCCTACCCATTCTGTGGTAAACCTGAGTGAGATGAGACATGATGGTGGAGGAAGTAAAGAAAAGTAAGAGGGCTGCATAAGTTAAGAGAGGGAGGAGGGTGGCGGATGCTATCTTGTGGCAGGAGGTCAAAGTGAGGAAGGGGTGAATTCCGTATAAGACACCAAGCTTTTGGTTTAGAGTTTTCTTGAGGACTGATACATGCATGTCAAGAGAAAGAAAGGAATCAAGGGTGACACCCAAGTATTTAAAAGACTTAACTGTTTCAAGAACAGTCCCAGTTTGGGAAGGAACAACCAGGGGGGAAGGGATGCGAGGTGGGCTTGGAAAATACCATACACTTCATTTTTTTAGTATTTAGTACGAGCTGTTTTTGCAGAAACCAGTCTTCGAGCATAAGGAAGTCAGAGGTTAACATTGAGTTGATCCACCCTATGGCGGCCGAGGAACGGTAAAGGATCGCGTCATCTGCATACAGATGAACAGAGGCCCCTCCTCAGTTATCCGGGAGGTCATTGATAAAGAGTGAAAAGAGTAATGGACCCAGAATAGATCTTTGGGGGATGCCATGGGTAATGGTGTGAGGGTCAGATAGTGAACCCACCCACTTTACTCTTTGGGTGCAGCTCTGAAGGTAGCATAGAGTCCAAGCAAGGGCACTAGCATCAAGGTCAGGGTGGTGCAGATGCTGTAACAGAAGACTATGATTGACCAGGTCAAAGGCCTTAGTCAGGTCCCCAAAGTTTGCTCCAGTGGATTTACCATGGTCCATTTCTTGGAATATGTCTGAGGCGACTTTAATCAGGGCAGTAAGTGTGCTGTAGTTTTTCCTGAACCCATGCTGGGAGGTTGAGAGCTGATGGTAGAGTTCTAGGTAATCCTGCAGGTGGTTGTAAATTATCCTCTCTTGGATTTTAGCTAAGGGGCACAGTATCGAGATTGGACAATAATTCTTGACAGTGGAGTTGGAACCACCCTTATGTACAGGTACAATCACTGCTACCTTCCATATCTCAAGGACTGTACCAGATAGGAATGGCTGATTTAAAAGGTTACGAATGGGGTGAGCGAGAACATCAGCCCCCAGCTTAAGGAATTTTGGCTTGAGTGTATCATGTCCTGGTGAGTTATCTGCTTTCAGGTTTTTGAGAAGCCAACACACCTCATTAAGAGTAGCCAGTTTCAGATGAAAGGAAGGATGGGTTAAGGAATCATTGGACGAGAGTGGATCAGAACAGGGAGAAGGAGCGCTCGGAAAAAGTGACGTATATTTATACAGATCAGTAAAAAAGTTATTAAAGCCATCTGCAGTAGAAGAGGGGCTGTTGAATACAGTGCCCTGGGCTTTAATGGAACTAGGGGTTTCTGAGGTATGGCTTTTTAGGATGGACTTAACCTGCTTCCAGAATTCTTTTAGGTTGCTAAGATGCTCAGCTTGGAGATTCTTGAAATGCTGGCATTTAGCTTTCTAGATGGTGTTCTTGCAGTGGTGATTTCTTAGCTGCCTATAGGATTGCCAATCTGAGGGAAGCCCACTGGTCTTACATGCCTGCCAGGCTTAATCATGGGTAGACATGAGTTTCTTTAAGTCCTTAGATAGCTAAGGTGCTTTAGAACCCTTTATCCAGCGTGACTTAATGGGAGCATGATGGTTGACAATTTCAGTGAATTTGGACACAAAAAAATATCGAGGGCTAGATTGACATCCTTCAAGATATTTATAGGGTTCCAGTCCATGCCACTGATTGTGGTGAAGAAGGCATTGGGGTCAAATCTACTCATATCCCGTACTTGGATAACTCTGGGTGGAGGGTTTGGGGAATTGTGGCACCATATGCAGAATGTTGGAGAATGGTCACTTATGTTGTCAGGAAGCACCTCCACTGCCTTAATCTTGGTGGGATGGTTAGTAATCATCCAATCAAGTAGGGTGTGATTACCAGATTTGTTGTTGATTCTAGTTGGGTCCCCGATAAGTTGGACCAGGTTGAAATCAGCAAGAGGGATACACATTTTGTAGGAGCTAGGGCTTAGCCAGTCTATATTAAAGTCCCCACATAGTATTAGATAATGGCATGGAAGGTTTGAAAGGGAGGAAATCAAGAGGGGAAGACTGGAAGTGGCTATCTTGGGGGGTAGGTAAACACATCCTACCAAGAGTTTCTTAATGGTGTCAAGGGTGAGGGAAAGCAATATTGATTCAACAGAGGTGAGTCCTGGGTCAGGCACTGGGATTTCAGCCACTTCTAAGTTATCCTTGGCATACAGGAGGATACCACCTCCTCTTTTGCCCAGCTTATCCTTTCAGAAGCACTTGTAGCCAGATTGTGCCACCTTGTGTTGCTTAATGCATGGCTTGAGCCATGACTCAAGAGATACCCAGGATGTCAGGGGGTACGTTGATTAACTGGCATTTTGGGTATGATACTCTGAGCATTAAGATGTGCTGTTTTCATTCCTTTAGGGAATTGATGGAATAATGGTGGTGGGAGGGGGGAGGCAAGGAGTAGTTGGGCCAGGATTGGGCTCAGCATCACCCTAGAGGGTTAAGAAGAGAACTAGAAGGAAGTACCTGATTCTAGACAGGCAATGTCACTTTTTATGAATTTGGTAATACTAGCAGCCATAAGCAACCTTCAAAAGTACCAACATCCAAGATATGCAATGCTTCATTTAGGGAGACAAGGCATGTAAATGTGCACACGCAGGAATTCGTGAGTCACAAAAAGTGGGGATACAGGCTTGCTGAGCTGTTGAGATTGTATTAGGGTCAAGGATATGAAGTAGTCAGCAGCAAGAAGTAGAACTACGTAGGAGGGGATGTGTAAAAGAGAACATTTGGCCATTATTATAGTGTCTGACAACTAATTGGGGGGAAGAAAATCAGGGGGGTGGAAGAGGAGTCTATACTTACTAAACTAAACCATGCACAGGAATTATGGACTCCTCTTCCAAGCTTTAGAATGTGCCAAGTACTACAGCCAATAAGAAGGGAGAATGGTTGAAGGGGAGGAGCACCAGTGTTTTTAATTAAGGCTGGGAGAGGGGGTGGGCGGAAGGGTCGAAAATTGCCTGCCCACAAGCAGCAGTGAGGAAGGCGCCATTATTTAAAATTTCAATGCTGTGCTATCAAGTGGAGATGCGCTCTCAGTAATACGCTGCAGGGTAGTTGTTGCTCCATACCTGTGGTGACTCAGGCTTTGCTGTTGGGCCAAACTGCAAAAGGAGTGGTTCGGCAGGAAATTCAGAGCCACACAGGCTCACGGAGGAGGTCCAGCCCAATTAATGGCAAGGTAGTAGGAGGGAGCCTGTGGTGACTCGGGCTTTGCTGCTCTGCTTCCCTCAGCATCTTTCCACAGCTGCAGGTCACCCCACTTTAAATTGTACTGTTCGCTTGTCTGCAATGCAAAATAAAGTCCAACATTAAAATACATGCGATGCAGGCGGGCATTAGAATTGTGGCATCCCACTGTTCCTTTGCAGTATAGTTTCTTTATATTTGACTGCCTCAGTGAGAGCCTCAGCTCTGTTGGGTTTGTGTTACCCTTTTCCACTTTTTTCAGACTCTTTTGCTTTGTACTCATGTTTTTTGCTGTGCCTGGGAAGTCAGTGTCACTGGATTTGTATAGAAAATGTTTACAGCCATTCTTTTTTAAAGTATCTGTCTATGCTACCTAGCATACCTCTTACTGTGGAGGGCTTACAGGTGGTGCCATCAAGCCTCTTTTTTAAACATAAATTTGGCCAGTAATGAGTCTAACTCTTTGCTGGGGATTTCAATTATGCTCTGAACTCATCAGTATGATGTAAGAAACTATGTATGAGCCTGACATCGCTGTTTTTTGTGCAGTTTTTTTGTTCTCCTGGTCTAGGATGAATTTCTCTCTCTCTCTCACACAGCTGTTTTCACATGACCATGGCTGCCATCACTGTTAGTGTTATTGGCCCCTATAGTAAACGTTCTTCAGGTTAAAGTGTTGTGTTGTGTTTCTGCTTGGTATAACTTTTTTTCTGGATTACAGACTGACAGTTGCTCATGCGACTAAACTCGGTGCTAACAGTGGGAGTGTGTGCAGCTTGCGAACATCTGTACTGTGTGATGCCACTAGTGCAACAGAACAAAAAGTTGTTATGCTGCACTACAGATGTCACTACCACAGCAGAATGACTTTGTGAGCAAGCGTTCACCATACACTGTATTGTATTTTTGTTTGCAAAGAGCATCCGGTTTCACAGTCGAAAGAGGAGCACTGGAGCATTTCAAGTGTGCAGAGCAACATTCCTATGAAAGATGAGTCTAGTTTGAATTTCTGATGCAACTATTGGATGTCAACTGCTATGTGAAAACTCCAGTACTGTTTTTGATGAGTTTTTCACCTATTTATGTTATCTTCGGAATTACTTCTATTAGTTTTTTGCCAGGATCACGTTGGTAAGTATGTAATTTTTTGTGCAGTTTCATATTATGGAAATGAGTCTGTGTAACTCGATCAGTTATGGCCTAATATGCTGCTGATGAATCTGTATGTGGTGATGCTGCTGTCATTAGTATATATGGGGGGGGGGGGTTATTAACTGATATGTACAGTACAGAAGTGCCTTGACCTGTATTCTAATTGGTGTCTGCAGTTTGGGGAGGCTGATGACTGTAGAGCTGATCAGGGTGAAAAGAAGAGAAATCTCTTTAAAGCTGCAATTATTTTTTTTGAAAAGGCCTTGGAACCTTTTCAAACAAATTGCAATATTTAAAAGTGATTTTTTTCTCTTTCTTTAATCTTTCCAGTTGCGTGTGTGCCTGTTATTTTTGGACTCGTTCTCCGATGATGCTCCAGAACTGGTCATCAGTGTGAGCATGTGGAAGCTGCATTTTCTACTGAATTGCACATTCTCCTCTGAACAGCACAGAAAAAAAAATGTTATCTGTGCTGACTCATGATTCTGGTATTTACTGTTAAATGGGGATGTATTCACTAAACAACTAATGAGTTACCAATGTTCATTTTTTTTATCATGAAAAAATGTATTATTTTCAAAGTACAGAACAAATACAGGTCTACCATATCATTGAAGTATCCATCACAGCAGAAAAGAAAAAGAGACATTACAAAATCAAAATCTCATAAGTGACATATATATGTGGCATAGCATTGCGACGCCTTCATATTATTACTAGAAGCAGGCCTCAGGAGTCTAGACTAAAGGAACATCTCAACCTTAAAAAGATACAGTAGCTATGGTTAGGTCATCAAAAATCTGTAGAGATCTACACTGAGGCTATAAATTCACATAGAGCCAAACTAGAGCCAAACCAAGGGTACTTTACACAGATCCTCACCACCCAATAACTGGGAGCAGAAATGACAGCCAAAAAGGCAATTCTAAATAAAATGGAGATGTGTTATCCCCATGATGCCTCAAGTGGGGTTCCTAAAGACTAAACTGGGGGGGTTAGAGGGGGGGTAGGAGAGACCTGACATAAGTGGGAGTGCAGGTATGCATCCCATTTAGCATGGTATCTAGAATGGTGGCCATTACCTGTATACATTAAGCACTCAAAGATGGCCAGCCTAGCTAATGCAGCTTGCCATGCAGACACAGAAGGGAGTGGGGTGTCTTCCATTTCATCAAAATGGCACTTTTTATTTCAAGAAGGGCTCCAGGAATCCAAAGTTTACATGGACCAGGTAAGGGGTCAAGGAGTGCCGCATCTCCCAACAAGAGCAGAGAAGGAGTGGAGGGAATCCTAAAGCCGACCACCCTGGAACAGTGCTGAAGCACTTCAGTCCAGAAGGTGGTCAGTATCGGACACTGGTTCAGGACATGCCAGAGATGGGTGGAGTCCTCCTGACATCTCCAACACTTGAAGTGACTCAGCACACCTATGGATTGCAACACCTTAGGGGTCCTATACCATCACAACTGGATCTTCATCTGAATGAGTTGAGTCCTAGCATCCCTATATGCCATGTGTGCACTCTTGAGCCAGCCCTGGCAAGCTAGAGGGGTGATACTGATCTGTAGCTCTTCCACCCATTGTTGTCTGGAGGAGTGGGTACAATCAGGGTACGAATCCCGTAGGATCCTATAAATCCTCCCCGCGAACTCCTTGTGTACCTCAGGTAGGTGCAGCTTATTCATCCACATCCACCTCTGGTCCTGTCACTGCTTATGAAAGAGGGACTGGAGTGCACTTCTGAGCTGTAAGTACCACCAAAAATTCTTAACGGGGAGGTCAAACTTGGCACAGAGTTGCTCAAAAGAGAGCAGGGTAGATGAGTTAGGAAGGAGGAGGTGTCCAACCACTCTAATGCCTTTAGTTGCCCAAGTGGACCAGGAAAGAGGCTTGTCTTCTACCAAGACAATGTGGTTGCCCCATAAAGGGGAAAATTGCACAGGTGGCTGGCTATCCACCAGGGAAGTGCCTGTAAGGGCCATTACCTTCTGCCAGGCATCATGGGTGTCAATCATAATGGGGGTCATAAGCTTGGTACGAGCTCTCCTTGAGGACAGCAGTGAGGGAAGGACTTCCTCCTGTAGTAGAGATGCCTCCAAATCTACCCACATAGGAGGGCCAGGAGAATCATGGGAGAACCATTTGATGGCCTGGGCCATCCTGTATTCAAGTCGGTACCCCTCAAACCAGGGGAGACCCAGCCTCCCCTAGACTAATGAGCTCTTAGCTTTTGTCTATCCCACCTGGCTGCTTTGCCCTCCCATAAGAATGAGGAGACCAGCTTATCCAGAGACCAGAAGAGTTGGTGCGAGAGGGGTATGGGCAAATTAGCCAAAAGGTAGGCAACTTGGGGAAGGATAAACATTTGCACCACCTCAACCTTACCCTTCAGTGAGAGATTCATCTTACACCAATGCTGTATTTCAGCTTTCAGAGAGGATAGAAGAGGGGAGAAGTTGAGGTGCTCTATATCTTTCCAGTTGGCCGGGATAAAGACCCCCAAGTATTGAAAGCCTTGAGGGGCGGGCCCAGGAGATCTCTGTCCCTCTAAGGTACTCCTTTGAACAAGCCAGATTCAGGGGGGAAAGGGTCATTTTCTTTTGGTTCATCAACAAGCCAGACATCACAGCGAAGTCCTGCAAGAGGGAAACAACTGTTGGGAGGGAATGCTCTGGTTCAGAGAGCATGAGCAAAACATCGTCCGCATAGGCTGCAACAAGGTACGGGTGGCCACCAGCCACTATCCCCGTAATCTTAGGGGAGGTGGCCATGCACCTAAGCAGAGGATCCAAGGCCAAGAGGAAGAGCAGGGGAGAGAGCGGGCAGCCCTGCTGAGTGCCCCTCTGGAGGATAAAGGGAGAGGAGATATCTCTATTTGTCATAATTCTGGCAGAGGGGTCCCCATATTGGGTCATTACCCAACCCTTAAAGTATTCTCCAAAGCCATAGGCTTGCAAAACCCCATGTAGATAATTCCATTCAAGAGAATTGAATGCTTTAGAAATGTCAACCGCTAGGGCTGCCATGGGGGTGGGAGAATGCAGGGCCAACCATTTAAGATCGAGAATAAGACGGAGATTGTCAGTGCCTGATTTGCCCTTGGAGAAACCAACCTGCGATTTGTGAATAAGACGAAGCAAAATAACATTTAACCTATTCACCAAGACTTTGGCCATGATCTTGGTGTCCACAGACAAGAAAGAGATGGGCCTGAAGTTGGCGCAGTTGAGTGAATCAGGAGATTTTTTCAGTAAAAGTATAATCAGAGCTTCCCTCATAGAAGGGGGAAGGGAGCCACAGTTGTGAGCCTCTTGCAACACCTACAGTAGTGGCTTTGTTATTTCCTCCTTTAGGAGCTGATACACTTCCACTGGAATCCCATCTTGGCCTGGAGCTTTCCCCTTGGCTAACTGAGAAATCGCGGTTCATAGCTCTTCTGCAGTTATAGGGGAGTCCAGGCTCCGATGGTCAGCAGAAGGTAGCTTCTGGATCAAATCAACGATGTAGAACTCCGCCAGGAGTTTGATAACCCCGGGAATGTCCAATAACCATTTTAGACTGGTAGAGGGATTCATAAAATAGGTGCATCACACTGTTGATTCCATTGGAATCTGATACAATGCTTCCCAATGAGTCCCGAAGTGCATGAATTCTGGAGGCAGCCTGCTGCTTTCGCAGCTGATATGCCAAAAGTCTTCCCCCCCTTCCCACCTTCCCACAACTTAAGTTTGTAGCGAAGGAGTTGCCACTCTGCTTTTCTGTGCAGTAAGGTATTTATACGATACTTTAGCCCTGTGATGGCATTCAACAGGTCAGGGTCAGACCGAGGATTTGGCAGTTCCTTGAATCTACGCTCTAGCCCACTAAGCTCCTTCTGAAGATGATCGAGTTCAGCCTGGCGGGTCTTCACTTTCGTAGTGGAGTAGAAGATAATTCTCTCCCTATGGACAGCTTTAAAGGCCTCCCATACTGTGCCTGGGGGAACCTCTCCACCCGCATTCAGTAAAAAATAATATTTGGCCTCTTCTAGAAGGAAGGTGCAGAAGTCCTTATCCTGAAACAGCAACAGGTTACACCTACACCTAGTAGAGGACTTTCCCTTTCCCTGAGGAAGAAATAGAAGAGTCATGGGGGCATGATCAGACACTACGATGTTTTCAATCCTAGGATCTGTGACCCCAGAAGCTGCCTCTTGGTTCGCCAACCAAAAATCAATCCTACTATAAGTGTGATGGACTGGGGAGAAGAAGGAGTAATCCCTCCCTGTCAGATGATCCCTGCACCATACATCGGTCAGCCCCCGTTCCACCATAAGTTCAGAGAGAGAGATGCCACTGCCTTAGGGTGGGTCTGGGGTGTGGGCTGAGATTTGTCAAGAAAAGCATCTAGTACCAAATTATAATTCCCACCCATCAAAATAGGCAGTCCCTGGTAACCCTGCACTAACTGAGCTAGGGCCTGTCCCACCTTGGAGAAAAAGTTATCAGAGTCGCTATTAGGTGCATAAATATTAGCCAATAGAAGCCACCCACCAGGATATGAGAGTTGAGTAACAAGCCACCTCCCCTGCGTATCATTATGGGACACTTCCACCAACCATGGGGATGACCTTTGGAGTAAGATAGCTACCCCCTTCGACTTGGTAGAGGCCGAACTGGCTAGTACTGTACCTACCCAAAGCTTCTTCATCCACTGTACAGTTTGGGCTGTAAGGTGTGTCTCCTGCAGGAGGGCCACATCTGACTTGAGGGCGGCAAGGTGCTGAAGAACCTTAGTGCACTTAACAGGATGGTTAAGCCCTTTGATTTTCCAGGAGACGAATCCTAGGCCCTTAGGCATCCCCTCAACCATTCTGACTATATAAACCAGGAAGTAATAAAAAGTCATGCCAGACCAGAAGGGAAAAAGGTGGAACCCCCACAAACCCTGCAACATAATATGAGAATCTGGGTCCTGACAAACCTACGATAGGAGATGTCCCAGATGGTGAAGGGGCAGAGAGCCACTAGATACGGGGGAGGAGGGGGAGGGTCTGTGTAATGTATCAAAAATTCAGACCTGTAATAAGAGATAGGAACAACAATAGTTAAACAGTCAGCAAAGAACCGTATCAATAAACAAGTAAAAAATTGACAGCCTCTCAGAATACCAGCCACCCCAAGTGCCGCTTAAAAGCACACTAGTATCCAGAAAGGGGGTCCAGAAGCTGGAATCACACCTGAGCACCTCAAAGAAGGAGGACACAGCTGTAGTCAATGAGGAATTCTTGGTATAGCTGAGAGACTGGCTATGGTCAATGTACCAGAAAACACTTGTGGTGTCGAGGTAAGCACGTACATGGGCACCACCAAAATGCCTCTAGCCACACTGACTCGATCGTCACGTATGGGGATATCCTGGGAGGAGTAAGATCTGCTAAACACATGTCCTCCATCCCCACCTGGATATGAAAGTCCTACACATATGAAATGGAATGCTAGAACAGAGCTGTCGCAGTCAAAAGCCAGACACAGCTTGCGGGTGGGGGGGAGCAAGTACCCCATTAGCTATCACAATGAAAAAGAAATTTGCGCTCCCGCAGCGTGTGCCTGGCTGCTAACCATGAGCATTATAACAAAAGAAAACATCCAAACTTGTCACCACTAACTGGTATACTAGGGGAATGCCTTGGTATGGTAGAAAAAAGGAAAAGGAAAGGCGTTGTGTGGCAAAACAGGCCTCTACAGCATGAGACAGATAACCACTGTCACAAAAGCCTCTTTTAAATATATATCCCCAACAAAGGGGTTAGAGGGAAAAAGTCTCCTGAGGAGCAAACCAAATATATAAAGGGGGACATAATTGCTACTAGCCCCCATGGGCAACAAGCATAACAGGCTCTGAGGGGTGAGTATCTAGGCAAATATCATAAGCAAACTAAGAAGGCCCTCTGACCCCCAGAGGGATGACGCCAGTGCAGGCAGGATTTTATGATTCTATAAGCCTGCCCCACAATTTAAACCCTATCAACACTTCAGGGGCAGGGGAGCATAGCGGGTGAAAGGAGAGGGTATCACCTGAAAAGGGGGGCTTATCCAGCTCAGCCTGCCAGTCCTCTCCTTCTGTGGGGCGATATAGCTAAAAGCAAGAAAAGGAGCTATGCCCGACCTTGCTGACTAGAACTCATAGTAAAGTTGGAACGAACTGCATGGCAGGCACTATATACATAACTCAGATAATAAACAGGGCTAATGTAGAAGAAAAAATGCAACTGATATAACCACTGTCAACCAGAGTCCTTCCTGGGTGCAGGAGCTGATGAGCTCGCCTCACTGTCCGTGGCGCAAATACGGTTCCCATGATTGCCAAGGTCTCTACTGGATAACGGGCACCCACTCATTGCATCTGCAAAGGTTTTGACACCCGGCTTCAGGAGGCCCCAGACAGTTGCCAAAGATTCTTCTGTAGGATCCAGCTCTACGGCCCAGTCAAGTGGGGCCTGCATGTCCATATCACCTTGGACATCAGAAGGTTGATCAGCCTGCATAGTATCCAGTAGGGTATCTGGTCTGGAGGGTAGGGAGTGGCCTGAAAATCGCCACCAGCTTGCGGGCTCCAAGATCTTGCCCATGTTTTACTCAAGGGAGCAACAGCAGAGGCTTCTCCTACCTGCGGGGTAGAGCCTGAACCGGCTTGCCAGCCCTTATCCAGATCTTGCACAGTGGATAAGCGACGAGACCTCCTGGTGTTGGAACTGCTGGGGAAAGGTTGCCTCTAGGGACTGGTCTGACTGCTATTGCAGTTCCTGGGGGACATCTTCCTAAAATGTTTGTGCCGCCCACCTGACTGTGGGCCAGGTACCCAAAGGTGCTTGGGAAATGTAGTCCCGAGATCCAGCTTGGGCCAAAATTTATGCACCCAGGCCACAGCTTCCTGAGGGGATTCAGCTACAAACTCTCTGCCCTCCTTGGAGATATAGAACTGGGTGAGTCTTTTGAACCTGTAGCGAAAGCCATTGGCCAATAATATTTTCTTGAGTGGGATAAATGCCTTGCGCTTAGCAGCCACCTTCTGTGAGTGATCCTGGTAAAAGGAGACAGTGGCTCCTTTCCATTTAATGTCCCCCAAGTCTCTAGAAATCCACAGGATCTTCACTTTCACAGAATACCACAGCAAGTATGCGATGATGGGTCAAGGGGAGTTTATGGAGAGGCCTGGCTTCCCTGTAAGCCTATGAGCCTGCTCTACCTCCACCGGGTCCTTCCAGCATTCTCCAGGAGTTTAGGGATCCAGTTATTAAGAAAGCGTTCCATATTGGGCCCCTCTATCCCCTCAGGCACTCCCAGAATATGAGTATTATTGAGTCTGCTTCTATTTTCTTTATCCTCAGCACGGCTCCATAGCTTGCTGAGTTTGCTTTCATGATCCCGCAACTTCTGACACAATATATCTTGTTGCTTCTCTATGTCTTCAATTCGCTGTTCAGCCACATTCAAGCGATCCTCTATTTTGTGAACATCAGCCACATTGCCCGCTAAAGCAGAACTGATCCCCTCCACACATACCAGCAATGTCTCTAGCATCCTCGTAATGTAGGCTAGGGAGTCTCCTCCCTGGTTCGATTGATCGGAGGGTCCAGGCTTGATATCCGCTCCAGTGGCTGCCATGCTGTGAATAACTGCTGCTGAAATAGTGTCCATGAATGTCTGCAGGCACTTGCACTTATTAAGTGTGGAGAGCCAAAAGATCGCATAGGATCTCAGCAGTTAAGGGACAGGATACAGGTGTGGTCTCTGAAGATCGGGTCAGCAGCTGAGAAGGAGACAAGGCAGGTTCGGGAGAAGAGAGAGGCCTGTTTGGCCACTTAGGGCTGGGTGAACGCTCAGCACATTCTTGGACAGAAGCTTAGCGGAGGTGACGAGTGCATTCACAATACCAGTATATTCTTGGTTAGCATGCACTAAACAGTACACCCCAGCATCTTAAGAGTTGCCAGCACCCCAAAACAAAGCAGATTGCTCAGGATTGAGTCCAGGCTGGGATGGAGCAAAAGATTTAACCTGCCAACTTCTCTGGGTCCAGGCCACGCCCCCAATGCCATCAATGTTCATTTTTTATATTTAGTATTAAGGTTTCTCATTGCTGTGCTACTTTAGCTATGGTTGCATGTAAACAAGAATAATTTACATGGTGAATGTTGTATTCTTTTTTCTTAATTATTCTTTCTCTCCTCCGGCCCGGACCTCATCCCACTCATGGCCACTGCTCTCAGCCCTGTTAGTTGATCGGAACCCCAGAGACCAGATTACCTTACCTCATGACACTAGGATTGACCCCTCTTGGTGAGGGACTTCAGGGGTGGGGCATCCCCTCAAAAGGCCAAATTTGCTAGGGAAGTAGGTCTTTGTGCACGGGTGTAGCTGCAGTGTCTGAACTTAGCAGAGTGTAAGTCTAATCATCCTGTTGGTCCATTTCTGTGTTCTCCCACCACACTGAGGAACTAACATCACCTTCCTAGGCATGCACACAACAAGCATGCTTTGCAGCTCTATGGCAAGTGCTGCTCTCCTTCCTTGACTGCCACTCTGCACTCCCCACTGTCTAAGTCCTTCCCTGGAGGTGCTGCCATGGCAAAAGCCGCTCAACCTTCTCGGTCATCCACCTGCCAGCAGTCTGGCAACACAGTTTCCATTTCACTATTCAGTGGGATGCCCAGTCCTCCTCCCCTGACTAGTCTTCTGGCAACACAGTTTCCATTTCACCATCTAATGAGATGCCCAGTCCTCCTCCCCCAGCCATTCTTCTGGTAACACAGTCTCCATTTCACCATCCAGTGGGATGCCCAGTCCTCCTCCCCCGGCCAGACTTCTGGCAATACAGGCTCCATTTCACCATCCAGTGGGATGCCTAGTCCTCCTCCTTCCCTGGTCTGTCTTCTGGCAACACAAACTCCATTCAGCAAGCATTGCAAATGATAGCACTAGTCCTGTGCCATCAATCCAGTAGGTGAATGTTGCATTCTTTGCATTTACAAGTTTTCTCAAACAGAAGTTGAGTAACTTTAAATATGTGTGTGTGTGTGTGTGTGTGTGTGTGTGTGTGTGTGTGTGTGTGTAAGTGTGTTGGGGGGTGGGGGGTTGGGGGCTCTGGAACCTGCCACTTTCTTCCATAGGTTATGCTATGTGCATGGTGCAGACCTGCAGTCTGTTTTATTTGTTATTAAATCTTCACCCCTGCTTCACAAACTGGGGACAATGTGGAACAAAAGCCAGTATAACTGGTTTTATGTGATAAGGGTGAAAGTTAAAGGGCAAACCCGGAATCACAAGGCACAAAGGGCAAAACTGGAACGCCAACTTTTTCTTTTTTTTGTGGGGTGCTTCACCCCCCCCCACACCCCTTTACTATTATATCTAACTCCAAGGTAGTAGCACCTCAGGGAGGAGGGAAAACATTTGTTGCCATTGTGGTTTTGCACTTTTTGCAGCACGAGTCCGGGTGCCAACTTTTTTGTTTTTGCCCTATTCACGTGCTATCAGTATAACCCAGCTGGAGTAATGGCTCAAGAAAACGGCAACACTGTGAGACTTTGGGCCCGAGTCTCAAAAACTCCCAGCATGGTGCAAGGTGCTTGCACCACAAGGATGACCCAATGTGCCCCTTACACCAAAAGAGTGATTCTCAAAGGCATTCTGCATCAACTGCAGGCTGCCTATACCAGACAGGGCTTGCGTTGCCCATGTAGCACAAAATGGGCTGTGACATGGTGATAGGGGCTTGTGGCAGACTCAGACTGCCAAATCCCCTCAATCAGGATTCCCAACACCCTCCCAGAGGGCACATTTTTAAATACCCTTAGACCAACCAGGGCTGATCTAAGGGTATTCAGAAATTGTACTCAAGGAGAGTAGGGCAATCTGCGGCAATGTGCAGTGGTCCCTCCCAAGCCCCAATTCCCCATTATTATATATGAAAGATCCCTGGTAGTCTAAGGAACCTCCCTCCCAGTCCTGAGTCCTGTTTTATTAATGTAATTAATAGATCCTAGTAGTCTAGCAGACTCCCTCCCAGCCCTGAGTCCCATTTTATTAGTATAATTAATAGATCCCTGGTAGTCTAGCAGACGCCCCCAGCCACAAGTCCCATTTTATTATTATAAATATTAGATCCCTGGTGGTCTAGCATACCCCCCAAGCCCTGATCCCCCATTAAGAAATATGAATACATCATTGGTGATATAGTGGACCGCCACCCCAGCAGGCAGTGTCCCACCACCCTGCTCCCCTCCATCCCCAAAGCTGGCAACTGGTACTACCCACCACTCACTACCACAGCCATTTGCCAACTGAGCTCTCAACAAGCATTGTACTGTATTCCGTATGTGCTCATTGATTGACAGCTTGCTTACTACCCTGATGAGTAATATTCTCTTTAGGAGTGCCCACTCAGCTGAAAATTTAGGGGCAGCTCTGCTGCCACTTTTGAGACTGTGACAGTATGCACTGGAATTGCCTCTGGGTATTGAGTACTGGCATAATCAATTGTTCTATCTGTTCCTGCATCTGAGGATTAACCCAAACTCTATACAGTAATTCATTACAGTTTTTTTAAGCATTGGTTCACCTTGTTTTTGTTTCACCCCCAGCTGCTTAAAATAACCTTGGAGAAAAACATCATTAGTTTGCTCAGAAACAAAATCACAATCAGTTCAGTTTAGTTTTAGCATTTTGATATATCAGCCCTCATGTCCATCAGGCTTTTATTGCCACTGTTTATTCAGGTGTCTTCTTTCTTTCCTGGACTTCTGGATCTTGGAGCTGGGCTCAGGCAAATCTGAATCAAAGTCACCAAAAGGAGAAGAGTCCCCAACATCTGAGATTGTCTTTGCTTGTGCTGTTGTTATCACAGCTGATGAAACAGCAGGATTTGCTCCCTCTGCGATTAACTCAACAAATCCTGGAAAGTCATTTCTAGTCATCACAGGTACAGGAAACTTAGATACTACCCCCACTTTCATTTAGTGCAACACCCATTAATGTTCAGAGTGACTTGGGTTGTAGGACAGTATCAAGTGTCCCCATGGATACAGATGACCCCAGTATCTGGTCCTTTTACACAGTCTGTTCTCAGAACTTCAGCATGTATCAGGGTCTGTCAGCTTCCTAAATCTATAAGTCCCTTCACAGTCTTATCCCCCACCTTGACAACTGTTAAATATTTTCCCAATTTTCTAAGGCCAAATTTGCTCCAGTGTTATCCTACTTATTTTTAGTGCAGTTTCTTGGAATATGGAGTGGCTTATTACAATTATAGCAAATAAAGCCTTTGGGTGCAGATTTGTTACCCCCATCATAGTTATTATCTGATCTGGAGACAAACTGGGAAAAAGAGGATCTTACCCTTCCTAGACTGTTGCTTCACTGCTGCGGTATCTGTCTAGCCATCTGATAGTCCTTATCCAAAAAAAGTCCTTTTCCCCACTTTCTGGTTGATGTTATTTTACCCAAAGCTGCACATCTCTAGGATGGATGTTGATGAATCGCTCCATTACAAATAGGCCAATGATCTGTAGGACTGTTTTGCCCTCTGGTTGGTGTCATTTAATGAAGAGTTTTCTCCTTTTTTTTTTTTGCTTGTGTATTTCTCCCCCTCCTAACTGGTCCCCTTCCACTGCCCCCCCCCAGTCCCATCACCCTGGTGTCCACTGGATTCACCTCTGGATCTTCATGAGGTGCCAGTAGGCCGGCCTGAATGAAGAGTTTTCTGAGTTGGGTAAAAGCTTCTCAAGGATTATGGACTGAGAGGTACTCCAGGGACTGGAATCTCTGCCTATAGCTCTCTCCTGATATGTCATATCTTTAAGGATTTCTCTTTTCATGAGGCCATAGTTTTCTGTCCATGCAGTGCCCATATTGCTGTAGGCAAGTTGGGCTTTACATGTTAGATAAGGTACCAGTCTGATTGCCCATTGCTGTTTTGACCATTGGCAGACTCTGGCAACCCTTTCAAAAAGTTGTCAGGTATGCCTCAATTTCATCCATGGGACACAACTTTGTAAGTTTAATGTCTTTTAAGTTGTTTGTGTTTTGTTGATCTGGTGGACCTGTACCAGATCTTCCAGCTTTGCTAGCTTGAAAGACATCCAGCCATCACTGCTCCTATCACTCCACCTCTTCTTTTTTCTACTGCATCTTTTCTCCTCTCTTCTCTGTTTCTCAATCTCACTTTTTATATAGTTCCCCATTTGAAGAAGGCAGACATGTTTTCAGGTTCTGTCCCTGCCGGTTCTTCTTCTTTCCTTACTGGTGCCAGCTGTGCAGACTCAGTTCATACTTTTGTTTCTGCTTCTAGTTTGGCTGCCATTCTTCTGGCAATCACTCCTGGGCTTGCCCTTGCAAGATCCATACAATACCTCCCTCTATGTTTCCTTGTTACCAGGTCTAGTACCCACGCACAAATCTTCTGCAGTGGAGTATGCATGGTGTCTATCCCACTGCTGTCACCAACTGTCATAGAGGCATAGGTCAGGCAGCGTAGGCAAAACAGGAGAAGTTTTAAAATTCACAAGTAGGGGTTTATTATTATTACTAAAAAATATAAAACATGAAGTTGTACAGGACAGCACTTCACAAAGGCAGTAAAATCAAAGAAAGGTCCCTCATCTTAGAGTTTCATTTCAATTTAAATCTCAGCCTTTCTCTAACTAACCAAACAAAGGAGGTTTTCCCCTGTCAATTAAATTCCACATCCTGTTTGTTAAGCTATATCTCCTGTTTTTCACACAATGTAATACAACTTTGTCCTTGCCCTTTCTGTGACCAGCCTGAAGAGCCAATCTTGACTTCTTTACAGGTGCCACCAATTAACACATTCTGTCCAGATCTGGCTTCCTTCTGACAGCTCTGTCAACAAGCTTGTGAAGGTCAAAAGGTTTCTCAAAGTCAACCCTGTATGTTTTGAATTGATAACTTTTCTAACAGCCCCAAACAGCTGTCTGCATACGTTTCAACAATATAAGTATATACATTTGCAAACTAGGGGATCTGAGTTTCACACACAGATTGACATATATTTTTTTAACCACAGAGAAGCAAGGGGAAAAGAAAAAAAATAGAAACAGCAAGTGAAGGCAGGGAGATAACAGGGGGAAATTGTGGGAATATCGGAGTGGCCAGTTCCTGGGTGTCACAATCAGACAGGCAAGAGATAGACAAGTGACAGAATAGGAGCAGACAGAACAGATCCTTGCTTTTAACTCTCTCTCTCTCTCTGCATAACAAATGGGACAGGATCTGTTGTATTTTGTATTATAATATTTGATCTGAGGTACTGCTTACAATTTAGATTTCCCAATAATAATCCAATAAGACTAAAATAATAAGAATAATGCAATTTATTCGGAGGTTCAGGGATTCAGGCAAACATACACAGATGTTCAATATAGCATTTCTATTTCCATGGACCATTACATTGTAGACATATACAGACAGAGAACACATGATACGTTTTTATATTTGTACCTAAATTGACTTATCATCTAGAATAACAGATGTAATGCTGCATTAAATATTCATACTTACACCTGAACCACCTGGCTGGAACTTTGTGATATCTTCATGATGCTGGACTCCGTGTGGTGCCGAAAGATAAAACCCTTCTTCCTTATATTCACTAAAGATCCCTTGTCTACTTGGCAGACAGGGTGTCTTCTCATGAGAATCAAGCTTGGTCAGCATTCTATTAGCTATCAGTTTCTTACCCAAAACATGTTTTGGACTAGGTTGTTATGATGTTACACTTAATATGACAAGCAGGACCTAGTGTCCAGACCCATCTCCCTAAAGCTACACACCAGATGGCTACACTTAGACAAATAGTCAGCAGTATAATACATAAGAATTAGATAGGAGTAATAATCCCGGGCCATGCCCAGACATTGCGTAAGCAGTTAACGCATTTGTTTAGTTTTGAGAATCTAGCAGTTCTAGCCTGACAACCTACCAAGGATTTTTCATTTAAAAACTTTATTTTTACTAGGAGATTTAACCCCTTAAAGATTCAATCTGCTACAGTGCATGTAAGTGTTTTGGTTTCTGATGCTGATATATATAAATATAATGCCTTTACTAATATGAATGCTACTAATATGCCCTTGATAATATTATGCTCACACTAATAATATGCTCATGAAAAGAATATGCTCACGCTTAATGTTTAAATGTGAAACCTAACTACACAGTGTTTATGAATACACTGTGCTTATGGATCTAATTAATAATATGCTCACCAACATTTCCCACTTGGGCCATCTGAGAAAGAGTTATTCTCAGGTGACTCACCCTAAGACAGAGGTATCATACGGTACATTTTTGCTTCTATTTGGACTTGAGACATGGTACATTTAAACTTGAAATACATCCAACAACTACTTATATTGAAGAATAATTGTAGACACAGAAATGCACAGAAAAAACCCAATGTCATTGGATGCTGCTCTGTATCTCAGCAAGTCAACCATTTGTCCTAATCATTGTATTTACTTTTGGGATAAGTCAACCCACAGCATCAACACTGTATGTACTTATTATGGTACTAATGTATTTATGTATTCATTACCATGGTTCAATGACAATGTATTATGCTATGTATTTACTACTGTGGTTCAATGTCATTTACCTATTGTATTTTACTGGTCTTACTCAACTCTGGGTTCTCTCTACCCACAGAATCTTCATGAACAGGTTACTCTTTCCTCTGTTATCCTAGTTGCACTATTCCATGTTGATGGTATTATGCACCTTGTTAACATCTCTCTGTAATTGCTTATAAACTAAGTTATTCTGATGAGGCACCTTTGCAAAAGAGTCTATGACTCAAAGGGTAGTAATTCTGATTTTCTCAATAAATAAATACATGGCCACCAACCAAGGGTTGGCAAATTATAAACAATGTTGCAGATAACAGCATTGTCTATGTGTAAAGGAATCAATTATTCAGTCTTTCAGCCCAACAAAGTTTGCCGTTCAAATGTCAATGGGGTAATCTTGATAATCTTTGGCAGCATGGTGGTGCAGACGTCTTCAAGTTAGGCCAGTTCAGCCTGTATAGTAACTGCATTAGGAAAAGCAGGCACAAGTCGTATGATGTAACCATTTATAACAGTGGTGAAGTTAGGCTGAAAACAAAGCTTGAAAACCGCACAACACAGTCATTTCTTAGTCCATAGATCATACGATCAGCAATATCAATAACACGTTACTCACTGGAGGAGAGGAGGGACGGGGGGGACATGATTGAAACCTTTAAGTACTTGAAAGGAATAAACAAGACAGGTACAGAGGCTGTTCAAAGTAAGGGAGGGGAGGGACACCAGGGGTCATGATATGAGACTGGAGGGAGGAAGGTTAGGAGGGAGATAAGGAGACACTTTTTTATAGAGAGGGTGGTAGCTGGGTGGAGTGCGTTAACTGCAGAAGTGATATCCAGTAGAACAGTGGCCTACTTCAAAAGGGGATGGGACATGACAAAGGGAAGGGTCAATGGAGGTGAAGGGTAGAAGGGAGGGGGCAGCTGCAGAATAAAGAGTGCTAGCTGCACATTTGAGCAGACTTGATAGACCTCTAGGCCTTTATCTGCTGGTAAATTTCATATGTTTGTATGTTTGTAACACAGTATGTCCTGTGTTCTGTGCTGGTTGTGGCAGAGGCACTGTTCATGCTGGATTCCGTAATAAAGGACTTAACACTTTTTTGTGTTTTGCTTTCTTTGAGCGTAAGTATGTGCTCAGGTTCAATTGCTTTTGAACACAGTAGTGTCCTTTTCCTGCATAAGCAACACGCACTTGCAGATTTTTTCTCCATAGTTCAGTTTGCAAGTGGCAGTTTGTAGCTTTGCCAGAGATGCTGCAAGGAAAGTGACTTCCCAATGCAATATTTCAGTACAACATGTAAGATCTGGCTCAACTCATTCGTACCATGGGTGTTCAACCTTATCCAAATTAACAACCTTTGTCAAAGTTAAAACAGGCATTTGACATAGTATAATAGGTATTTGCAACACAATAGGAACCACAGGTGAACTGTGATTAAATACGCATCCATGTCCAGCAAAGTACACTCTAGTCAGTTTTCTGAAAATGTACTCAGTTGGATTAGTGTGATTAACACTGTATAAGAATTTTTGCAACATAGTAGTGTTTATAAAAGCAGGAAGTTTACCTGTCTCAATGTCTCTAAAGTTTTGCTTCTAGTCTGTTCAGAACATACTAACATACTAAAATGCCAGCAGAATAGGCCTAACAGTCTTTCGAGTCTGCTCGATTTGTCAGCCCCCACCCTGGGTGCTGACCTTGCTGCCCCCCTCGCCTTCTTTGGCTTCTCCCTTCCCAGTTCTGGATATTCTTGCTGCATTGGATTTTGCTTCCAGAACCCTTCCCCTGCACCTGTCCCAGCCCCTCTTGAACCCCTCCACCATCTCTGCCTCCACCAGCCCCCTAGGCAGTGCATTCCATGGCCCCACCACCCTCTCAGTGAAGTAGCACCTCCTCTTTTCTCCCATGAATCTTCCCCCTCCAGCTTCCACCCACGCCCTCTAGTGGCCCCCTCCTCCTTCCTTCGAAGCACCCTGACTGTTCCTTCCCCATTTACCCTCTTCATGTACCTGAAGACCTCTATCATGTCCCCCCAGTCCCTTCTCTCCTCCAATGTGCACATATTTAGCTCTTCGAGTCTCTCCTCATAGGTCCTGTCCCCCAAGCCCCAAATCATTTTGGTTACCCTCCTCTGGACCCTCTCCAGGAGTTTAATGTCCCTCTTTAAGTGTGGCCTCCAAAACTGCACGCAGTACTCCAGGTGTGGCCTCACCAAGCAGTTATACAGAGGGAGCATCACTTCCCTCCTTCTGGAGGTGATCCCCTAGCGATGCATCCAAGCATCCTGTTGGCCTTGGCTGCTGCCCTCCTACAAGTCTCCAAGTTGTTCATTTTGACATCTGCCACCACCCCCAGGTCCCTCTCAGCCATCGAGACTTGTAGCATTCCCCCCCCAAGGGTGTACACTTGGCCCGGGAGCACCATATGCTATGCACACCTCAGTTTTCCTAGTCTCATACAATATCATTAGCTTCTACATTACTGTGTCCAATTTTGTACTATAAGAAAATCATGCAATATTTATTTCATGTTTACAATAGATTTGAAGTGTTTATCTAAAGGTCCCTCTCTTATGTGTACTTCTTTGTCTAATACCCCTTTTCTCAACATATTTCCAAAGTGCATTTGGTGTTCTTTTACTGCTTCTAAGTTCATGCTATTCCAAGCCCCCATTCCTGAACCTAATATACCTGTCAAGTCTCCCCATAAATGTTTCTTCCTTTTTAAACCTTTACCCAGTTGTGGCAGTAACTGTGCAGGTTCAAATCTAATATTTAAAATTAATCCACATATCAGTAATAAAACATGATATAACTGCTTTAAATATTGAGGGCAAATATCTTTTGGCCACTCAATTCTACATAAATTTGACAAAACAGATACAGTTGCATATTGTACATTGTTACAAACATATGTTTTTCCAGTTTCTGATAAATGTACCCATTTTCTGGTACTGGTGTTGTAGAATTTTTAGAAAACAATTATTCTATGCAACAGAAGAACCATGACTTACATTAATAAAATTATCAGAGCTCAAGGGGATTTTAACCCGGATAACCTTCTTTGTTAAAAATACTTTGTATAACTGAGCTGCTGTGGATAGAAAAAGTACGAGTAATTGCCTAGAATAATTGGTCCCACATTTGGTATGTTGCCAATCTGAATTATTTCAGGCTTGTATGTTACATTTATCTTGTGCTGACTGGCACTCCAAATATTTTCTATAATATATCCCCATGCTGTAGCATTATTAATACCCTGTTTGCCATACATTATGAGGTCATAATGCCAATTTGGGTGTGTGGGCTAAAATGTAACCATATTGCCATTTCCTTGTCCCATTTGCAGGACCAGAGCTGTTTCTGGTTACAGGAATCCTCACATCAGACCTTGCAAAAACAGGTGCAAAGTTGACCCTTGGCACACTAGGCAATTACTTTTAAGCTTTTCTTCTGTTTGGCCTTGTCTGCCATGGTATTATTGTAAGTGACTTGTGATTTTTGGCAGCTCATGCTATAAGGTGAAATATCCACATATGCTTGCACAGCCCTTTTGCCATGGGCAGTACTGGATCCTTCATTTTGGTGATGCAGCAGCAACAATTTTTCCTGCAAAAAAGGATTCTGAAAGATAAAAGCTTAAGATTTGTTAGTTATCAAATCATAATAGCACTTAAATGAAAACAGTTAATATGAGTATTCCCCACCTAGAGAACCCTTGTTTTCATTTCTGCAACAAGGGTTGCACAAAGTTTACAAATTTCACCCCCTGCTCCATTTCAGGTGGTTGTGGGGCAAACAAAGCTTGCTGAGGCAGTTGCATTTGTCTGCCTGTCATGATTTCATATGGTGAGATTAATACCATGTCTCCTGCTTGTAATTGCATTTCATGGCATTGTCTGTCCATTAATAATTTTATTGACATGTTGAGTCACACCACGTTGGTAACAATTGTAGCATTACACATACCCACTCCTCTCTGATGAACCATTAAAAGCCTTCTACCAGTGAATGGGTATATGTGAGAACAGTATAAAGTACATCTCCCACCATTTTTAGAATGTTATTCCTTAAACAAATTGGCATGAAATTATTTGTCAGTAGCTACTCTGAAATTAAACAATGTAATTAACATTCAGAATAGTTATCTGCCTCGTGCTTCAACCCACCCCAGGAGTGACGTTATTACACGATAACACACACCTTGTCGTGCCTTATTGCTTTAATATCAAATAGCACTATTCATTTTGTTTTAAGCTACAAGACAAAGCATAACTTGAACTACAGAATGTTGCTTGATCTAGCTACTGTATCTTGCAGGAACCTAAGAGAGAATTTTTTTTTCAAAACAACGCATAACTGCCCTTCTCTGCTAAAGAAGAAAAACTTTCATACCACAGACTTTGTAAGAATTCCAAAGATAACGTAGGGTATTTGTCACACAGTATGCCAAACAGTTCAAAAGAAATGGTAGTATAGATTTTCTCTCACACAGTCATTAGTAAATTACCTCTCATTTAAACATAACTTTGAACACTGAATCACAGAGAACTGCCTTGTCATGATAGCTCACTGAAATGTAAAGCGTAGGCATTGAATAGAGAGATAAAAAGAAGGCAGTAGAAGATGTCTTCCCTCTGGCTAGCCAAGCCATAGTGGAGGTAAAATAGTAGATAAAATAGGAATGCTGCACAGTAATAATAGATTAAAAAAATATGTGACATAAGTTTAGATAGGAGCATGCCAGGTTGCACCAAACCTTTGTCAATCACATTTTGTATATAACTTATAAGGGCTGCAGTCTGCATTTGCAGGTCACGTATCTACCTACTGCATTCAGAATGATGAACCTCTGAACCAGTTGTCATTTTACACACACAGGCACGCATCCTCAGAGACAAATCTGCCTGATCATATATCAGTGTCTCATTTGCTTCAGACAATAAACCAGTCACACGTTTACATTTCCTCTCAAAACCAGAGACCTGCTCTTGCAATGTCAAAACCATGCAATACAAACCCTGTACTGTATATCCCTTTTGTTTGTAACTTGTGAATTTTTTATGGTTCAAAACGTCAGTTTCTAATCTTTGTTGAAGCAAAGCAAAGCAAACTTTATTTATAAAAGGCACCTTTCCAAAACCAAGGTGTCTGTACATAACATAATAAAATCAATAAATAATTAAAACAATATTAAAATTAATCCAGGGCAGCTACGTTTAAAAATCACTGTATGCAGGGCTAAAAAGATGAGTTTTTAATGCCCCCTTAAAGCTTTGGACAGTCAGGCAATCTTGCACCTGAACACACTGCCATGGATCTGCATGCCCCATGGTATCAGGTGTGGTTAGTATTCCACCTCCATGATTTTCAATGTATTTTTCAATATAATTCCTAACAAATTTATGTGAGCCTGTTTTCTGTGTAATTCCCACTTTCAGTCTATCGGAAAACAGATATCCATCGGTGCACTGAAAGTTAGGTTGCAACCCTGACATTTCAGTGGTCTGTATATGACTTCAATCTGTATCTGTCTGCCCCCCTTTGTTCGTAGCGCTAACTGTTGGTTTCTGGATTTTGTATTATAATATTCCAAAGCATTTTTTGAACTAGGTTGTTATGATGTTACACTTAATATGGTGTGCAGGACCTAGTGTTCAATCCCATCTCCCTAAAGCTAGATACCAGGTGGCTACACTTAGACAAACAGTCAGCAGAATAATACATGAGAAGTAGAGAACAGTAATGGTCCCAGTCTGTGCCCAGACATTGTGTAGGCAGATAATACATTTGTTTAGCTTTAAGAATCCAGCAGTTGTAGCCTGACAACCTACCAAGGATGTTTCATTTAAAAGCTTTCTTTTACGAAGAGGTTTAACCCCTTAATGTTTCAATCTGCGTACAGTGTATGAAGGTGTATTGGTTTCTGATACTGATATATAGATATCATTATCATAACTTTGTAACCGTATGATGGATTTGCCTGAAATTTAGTATGCACCATCTGGTACAATAGCTCTCTGGATCTGGCAAGTTTTGTTCCTGTGGGTGGTACAGTTGTGAAGCTGCAGAGTGCTCAACAAAGTGAAAAACATACGTTTCTGGGCTCTTTCTTTGCTCTGGGCTACAGCCCAAATGGCTTGGGTTTCTGGTCTGAAATTGTCAGGATAGATGGTGTCTGGGTCACTGATGTGTCTTTTGAAGGTATGGTGAAAAAACACATTAATCCGTTCATAAGTTATTAAAAAATTAAGGTTCCCATTATAGCCTATGAGAAAAAATTATGCATGGCTTGAAAGCACTTTTTAATTTCCCCAAAGCACTTTTTATTACCACAAATGGGCTTAGTACTTTTGTGCTGCCACCATCTTGTTTTCAGTTAACAACACAGAAAAAACAATGTAGTTCAAAAAATACTGCCCCTTGGTAAATGCCAACAGTTGGGTTTATCTAATTGGGACCCTAGCAACACAGCCCTGGCATTAGTTTTTACATAGACTGCCTGGAAATATATATTTTTTTTTTTTTTTTTGCCATCTTAGCAGTGGAACTTTTGCAAAAGTACCACAGACCTTTGCGAAAGCTCCGTGACTACTTTCGTGAAAGTCCCACATCAAAAATGGTGGGACTTTTGCAAAAGTTCTGCAGTACTTTTGTGAAAGTTCCTCCAGCTAAACCAATGGTACTTTTGTAAAAGTCAGCAGAACTTTCACGAGAGTTCCACAGTTAAACAGCCCAAAAAAACAGTTTCTTTGCCATTTCATAGCAAAAATTGGTTGGGACTTTTTGGCTGAAATTTGTAGGGTGGCAAGCCCATGTCCCTCAGATGTGTGTTTTGCTTTTTTGGTGTAGAAATTGACACCAGTTCCATAGTTACAGCACTCTGAAGTTACAAATTCTCCCATAGGATAACATTGTTGTGGTCACGGCACCTTTCAGCGGCTATATCTCAAAAATGGTTCAAGATATGGATTTTTCGCTAAGTGTACCTTAGTATATGCACATGTGGAGGTGGCTAGGTCATGAATACAACTGTGAAGGAATTTTTTCCAAAGTTGCTATGGTTACTGAGATATTGCCACATTTGCAGTACAAGGGTTACTTGGAATGTCTGTAGGCTTGTGCTATGTATCTGTCCTTATGGGTAGGGGGAGCACAGGGCCCAGAGGGCCCGCGCTCCCACCTATGCATACCATCTATGCTAAACTGGGAGCACAGGGCCCTCCTGTGCTATACCTCTACACTATAGGAGGGTGGGAACACAGGGCCTGGAAGGCCCATGCTCCCACCTATGGATACCGTATGAGTAACATTTTACTTTCTCAAAAAGAAGGGAAATTCATTGCAAAAAACTCCATTAATGCATCAGTTAGGGTAGATTTCACACCAAAAAAGTCCTGAAATTTGATGCTACAGTTACCAACCCTTCACAGACCAACAGGCATCAGGGTGTACCTTGGTGTCGTCAGGCCTACCTCTCACCCCACTCTCCTATACTGTACCAACCCGGCTTCCTCACATGCTTAAGCTTCTAGCTTGCTCATCTCTATAGCCCAAATGCTTTGTTCATCTGGTTTGAAAATTTCAGAGTGTATGGAGACTGGGTGAAGGATGTGCCTTTTGAAGATTTGGTGAAAAAATATTAATCCGTTCAAAAGTTATTGATGTTTAAAGTTTTCAATTATATCCTATGGGAAAAAAATACATGTTCCACGTGACAGTGACAGATTTGTCTGCGAAAGCACCTTTTTCTGTCGCAAATGCCCTCTTTACTGTCATGCCACTGCCTTCTTGTTTTCAGTTAGCGGTGAAGAAAAACTGCTGTAATTCAAATTTTACAGCTCCTTGGTAAACACTGACACTTGTGTTTATCTAATCGGGGCCAGAGGAACACAATGCTGCCACTAGTTTTGGAAAATATGCCACAGAAATAGGTTTTCCACAATTTGCCCTGCCAAACTTTTGCAAATTGCAAAAGAATGATGTGATACTTTGGCAAAATTTGCAAATGTTTCACATGTTCTTTCATGGATTTGCTGACAGTGTCACAATTTGTGACACTACTGGCCCAAAAATAACAATTTCTTTGCCACCTCACTACCACTACATGGTTTGGACTTTTGGACTGACATTTTCAGGGTGGCAAGCCCTTGTACCACAGATGTGTCTTTTGGTGGTTTGGTGAAATAACTTATATCAGTTCCATAGTTACAGTATTCTGAAGTTGTGAATTCTTCTCTTAGGATAACATTGTGGAGTCCGCCAAAACCACAGTTTCTTTGCCACTTCACTGCCACTACACAATCTCGAAAAGAAGGGAAATTCATTGCAAAAAAAACTCCATTAATGCATCAGTTAGGGTTGATTCAAAACCATCAAAAGTCTGGAAATTCGATGTTAGGGTTATTAACCCTATCCCCCACCCCACCCACCCTCCACAGATAAACAGGCATTGTGGTGTGCCTTGGGTCATTGCCTATCCTCACCCCATCCTTTACTGCACTATACCAGCTTCCTTACAAATGGAATAGGTAAGAGTTAGGCCTGACAACCCCAAGGCACACCCTGACATCTGTTGGTCTGTTGAGGGTTGGAGGTAGTCACTGAATTTCCAGACTTTTGGTGGTGTCGAATTAACCCTAACTGATGCAGTAACAGAGTTTTTTTGCTATCTATATATACTGTATATATATATATATATATATACATATGTATGTGTGTGTGTGTATATATATATATCTATCTCACTTCTTGTGCATGTTACTTATTTCCTGTAAATTTTTCATGTACTCTTGTTCATCTCATGAATGTACATAAATGTATATTTATACCATGCAATTCTGCTTAAAGTTGAACCAGCATAACATTCTGTGGGGATTTGCCTATGCAGCCCATGATGCTTTGCATTGTGCGGGCATGTGTGATTTTGTATTTTCTTGAAACTTGGCTTCCCGGCCAAAGGCCCTTTGGGGTAACCCTTGCCTCAGTGTTTGCACACAGAGGTTCTTTGTCTGTTGTATATTATGCCCTTTCTGCCTTCCCCGGGTTGCACCTGGAAATGAGCTTCAACACAGTGTGCCTTTCCTGGTCACCAACCTTTAAATAAATAAATAAATTATATATATATATATATATATATATATATATATATATATATATTCATTGCAAAAAAATCCATTAATGCATCAGTTAGGGTTGTTTCCACAGTGACAAAAGTGTGGAAATTCAGTGTTAGGAAGTGGGTAGCCATCTGGGAACTAGCAACCATCGAACAGTATGGTTCACAATAAACACAGCAATAGAGTCAAGCCATACAAAGGCAAAAGTACTGGACTTCAGGATGGCTGACTTTGCCAAAATGGGTGAGTGCCTAAGGAATGCACTAGTAAATGGGTAGGAAGGGGGGGTGGAAGAACAATGGGGAATAATAAAAATTGCCATCACAGAGGTAACAATCCTTTGTGTGAAGCAAATAAACAAAACAAAATGATGTAAGAAACCACTATGGTTCTCAAAGGAGGTGGCAGTGAAGATTCAAGAGAAAAAGAAAGCATTCAGGAAGTACAAGGAATCACAGTAGGAGCAGGACAGAGAATTGTATCAGTTAAAGCAAAAGGAAGCTGCGAAGGCACTCTGAACAACAAAGGCCCGAACCGAGGAAAAGATAGCCAATTCAGTTAAGAAGGGGGATAAAACCTTTTATAGGTACATCAGGGAGTGAAGGAAGACCAAGGGAGGGATAGTGAGGCTTAATAAAGGGGATGGGGGTGGGCAGAGGGTGACTGTGAAAAGGCAGAGATACTAAACAAATATTTTTGCTCAGTATTTACAAATGAAGAGGGGGAGGTACCTAAACCAAACAATAGAAACGCTCTAGATACAGAAGTTGATACCAGCCCATTTACAGAAGAAAGGGTTCTGAAAGAACTCTTAAAACTGAAGATGGACAAAGCAAAGGGGCCTGATGGGATTCATCTCAGAATTCTAAAAGAACTAAGGGTAGAACTAGTGACACCACTGACTACACTCTTTAACAAATCATGGGAGGATGGGGTGATACCTGAGGACTGGAGGAGGGCAGATGTGATTCCCCTTCACAAAAGTGGGAGCAGGGCAGAAGCAGAAAACTACAGACCTGTTAGTTTAACCTCAGTGATAGGGAAAATGATGGAATCACTTCTGAAGGAAAGAATTGTTGAGTACCTAGAGGCCAGTGGGGCACAGGACCCAAGGCAGCATGGATTCATAGTGGGAAGGTCATGTCAGACAAATTTAATTGATTTTTTTGACTGGGTGACCAAAGTAGTAGATCAGGGAGGGGGCTGTGGACATGGCCTACCTAGACTTTAGCAAGGCATTTGACACAGTCCCACACAAAAGATTAATATATAAGTTAGCCAGCCTGGGAGTGGGTCCCAAGAGTATAGCCTGGGTAAAGAATAGGCTGGAGAATAGGACACAGAGGGTAATAGTAAATGGAGTCCACTCTGAAGAAAGGGGGTTACTAGTGGGGTACCGCAGGGTTCAGCATTAGGACCGGTCCTCTTCAAAGTCTTTATAAGCGACATTGCAGAGGGACTGAAAGGAAAAGTATGTCTCTTTGCAGATGACACAAAGATCTGTAGCAGTGTTAATGTACAAGGTGGGGTGGAAAGGATGAGAAGGAGCTTGGCACGGTTAGAGGAATGGTCAAATGTATGGCAGCTTAGATTCAATGCTAAGAAGTGCAAGGTAATGCACCTGGGAAACAAAAACCCAGGGGAAGAGTACTCAATGGCGGGTGAGATACTAACAACAATAAAAATGGAAAGGGACCTGGGGGTAGTCATATCAGATGACCTAAACGTGGGCAAGCAATGTGAGAGGGCAGTAAGGAGGGCTGGGGGGATACTGGGAGGCATAGGGAGAGGCAACACCAGTAGAAAACAGGAAGTTGTTATCCCTCTGTACAGACAGCTGGTGAGACCCCATCTGGAGTACTGTGTGCAGTTCTGGAGACCCAGTCTCCACAAGGACATAGACAGGATGGAAGCTGTCTAGAGAAGGGCAACTAAAATGGTACAGGGTCTGCACCGGAAGACATATGAAGAGAGACTAAAGGAGCTTAATATGTATAGCCTCGAGGAAAGGAGGGAGAGGGGGGGACATGCTCAAGAGAATCAACAAAGTCCAAAAGGGTAGCATCTTTCAAAAAAACAGGTGTTCAAGAACAAGGGGGTACAATTTGAAGATGGGGGTGTGGCTCAGAGGTAATGTAAGGAAGTATTTTTTCACAGAAATGGGTTGTGGATGCATGGAACGGCCTTCCAGAGGAGATTGTGGAGTCAAAAACAGTGGTGGAATTCAAGCATGCATGGGACAGTCATAAGGCAATTCTAGGGGATGGGGAGAGAAAGAAGTAGGCTGCTGGTTAACTAGGATCTGCAGCTTATCCATTAGGTAGGAAAATGGGCAGACTGGGTGGGCCAAGCGGTCCTTATCTGCCATCAAATTCTATGTTTCTATGTTTCTGTATTTGCTTTACATGTTATAAGTTGACTGAATCTGTATCACGTATTGTTTCTGAGATACAGGCACCAAAAAGCACTAAAAATGCACTCTTTGAACCCTTTGCACATGGGTTTGTCAATATCTCTGTAACCGTAGCAAGCAGGAAAAAAATTCCACTGCAGGTGTCATCTATGATTTCCAAATTTGTTTTTGCAGCTTAGTTCACTTGAGAGTGAATAGTAGTGAAAATTCCATATCTCACTTTGTTTTCGAGATACAGGCACCGAAAGGCATAAGGAGCACCGCAATGTTATCCTATGGGAAATTGCTCAGCTTTGGAATGCTGTAACTTTGGGTCCCTTTAATGTTTTGGCACCAAGCCACCAAAAGGCACATCTGTGGGACCAGGGCTTGCCATCCTGCCAATTTTAGCCCAAAAGACCTAACCAGTTTGTTGCAGAAGGATGGCAAAGATTTGCAGATATTTTTAAAAATACTTTCGAAAATCACGAAAATTTGGCAAAAAACAGCACAAAACTTTTGCATTTGCAAAAGTATTTCTGGACACTTTCGTAATTTGCAAAAGTATTTTTCCCCAAAGTTTAAAAAGGCATTTTCGGGGGGTTTGACCCACCAAAAAAGATAGGTCTAGCATCCTCAGGACCCAACTAGGCAAATCCAACAGTCAATGTTTACCTAGAGGGTCCCGATTTTAAATGCCAGGCATTTTTCTCACTCACTAACTGAAAACAAGATGGCTGAAGCATGAAAATAAAAGGGCCATTTGCGAAAGTAAAATTGCATTTGCAATACTTTCGTGATGCACATATATTTTTCCCCTTTGGCCATAATGGGAAATTTGTTTTTTTTTTGAATAACTTTTGAACGGTTTAATATTTTTACATCAAATATTTATAAGGTACATCAGCATCCCAGACTGCATCTTTCCTGAAGATTTTGGACCAAACGGACAAACCTTGAGAGCAAAACAAAATGCAAAAAGTCTGGGTTTTTTTGCATTTTTTAGCATTCTGTGGCTCCACAACTGTACACCTGACCGTAATGTAACTTGCCATGTACAGAGATCTATGGTACCAGACCGCACATGCGAAATTTCAGGTAAATCCGTCATATGGTGGCAAAGTTATTGAGGTGTAAAATTTGAGGTTTAACATTAAAGTGCTTACTCAACCCTAACTATAGTGGCACTACCATGCCACTATAATATATATATATTTACTAATATATATGCTGCTAATATGCTCATGATAATAATATGCTCATAAAAATAATATGCTCATGCATGATGTTTAAATATGAAATCTAACTACACAATGTTTATGAATACATTGGCCCAGATATTCAAAAGGATTGCTCATGGTGCAACAGTGTTGGGCCATGCGCAACCCACTGATGCGCCCCAGCATGATATTCAAAAGGGAAAAGTTCGCAGCACAAATCCCAATGCGCCAGAGCGCATCAGTAATGTATGCAGGCACAGGTAGGGGGTATGCCACGTGAACCTGCACAGCCCAATATTCAGCCTTCTGATGTGCAGAGCCATGCATGCACAACCCCTACCTGCGCCTGCACAAAGTTAAGCTAAAAAGGAATACTGATGGCCACCCACAGGTGAGCTGCTGCATTACAGAGCACAACACGGCAGCTGCCACCTGTGGGTGGCCACCCAAGTTCCGGCTGCACCTGGCGGTGCCCCCCCATGTCCGATCATGGGCATTTGTTAAACAATAAAGTCCCCATCCAATATCCCTGGTGGTCCAGTGGACCGCTATGTGCCCAATCGCGGGCATCGTTATAATATCACATATCTGGAATGTGTAGTATGGTAGGGGCTGCACGCCCATTGGCTCACGCTATGAACCGATGGGTGTGCAGCCCTACAGAGGTGTCAGTCGGTGGGCAGCAGGCGGGTGGTGTCCTCCCGCCCACAGGCTGACCGGGGGGGGCGGGGTGGTGGGACTCAGTGGGCAGGTGGGAAAGGGGGTACCCTAGACCACCAGGGTAATAGGATGTTTTCTGTTAAACAGATGCCCGCGATCGGGCAGCATTCGGTCCACTGGACCACCAGGGATATTGGACGGTGGGGTTTATTATAATGATGCCTGCGATCGGGCACATAGCAGTCCACTGGATCACCAGGGATATTGGATGGGAACTTTATTTTTTAACAAATGGCTGCGATTGGGCTGCAGGGGGCGTTGGTCCCCTACAGCTGCTGCCTGGCTGGGTGCCAGGCACAAGTCATCAGGGATCGGCGGACCTGCATGCTAATGGGATGCAAATGGGGCCATAATGACATGCAAATGGCCCCATGTGTACCTTGCATAAATTATGGCCCCATTTGCATGTCACCTTTGGAATATCGCAGGTGCTGTGAATGGCGCAATGGCACTTGCGCTAGTGCATCTCCATGCTCCACTCTGGCCACTTGCGCTGGCGCAGTGCCACTGCTCCATGCACACTGCGGGTGGCCAGGGTGCGATATTCAAAGCTGCTGGGCCATGGCGCAGCTTCTTTGAATATCGCCCAGGCCACACCCCTGCACAGCCAAGTTGAGCTGCGCCCAAGCTTGTGCCACAACCTGGCGCAGTTTGAATATCTGGGCCATTGTGCCTATGGATCTAGCTAATAATATGCTCACCAACAGGGTCCGTTCCCAACCCTGTCACAGTCGGATGAGCTGATAACATATCTCAACAGCTCATTATCAGCTCACATACAGCCGAGAATCATCCCAATAATCCGGCGACTCCATCCTGTTAAAACAGACACAGACTCCATTAAGATGAATGACCACTTAATTGGTTCCTGGTGGGACGTCCCAATAAAGCGGAAATCCAGATTGTCTGAGTCCTGATCAGGTGATTTCTACTGTACCAATGTCTGGCTCATCAGTCTGTCTTTTCTTGGATATTTCCTATCACCTCCTTTGTGTAAGAAAACTACTTTTGCCACCTTCCAGTTCTTAAGCGCTGCTGTTGCTATTGTTTCTCCAAAAGAGGATTACCAGAGGCTCTAATAGCACTGGCCTAGTTTCCTTCAGCACCCTAGTATGAATCCTGTCTGACCCTGGTGATTTATTAGTTTTTAGATTCTCCAGTCCCTTTACTTCCCATTCCCTTGCTATCCTCCACATCTCAAATTTCTCAAGTGTCCCCATCTCAAAATACTGGGTGGAAATGGTCCTATCAAATAGCATTGTCTCAGTGGAAGGGTTAATTTCACAACACTTATTTCAGCACATTTCTCTCTTACCACTAGAGCCAGGTAACTAACCATCCTCAGTCTTCTTACTAGCCTACCATATATGATGCTAATGGCAGTCAGCCACAAGTGACCAATCTTGGCACTCACCTACCAGGTAAGTCAAACTGTCTATTGCCAGGGACCAGAGTGGAGGGATGGCCCTGTTTTCAAAGAATATTTGCCATAGGCCCAGAATAGGAAAATAATTTTGAAAATAGGGCCTTTAGAGTCCAAGGTCCCTGAATTCATTCATTACCAGCTGGGTGGATTTAATTGGCAACGCAGTTCAGGATGGAAAGTTGCAGTATTGAGCAAAATGCCACCCCCCCAAAAAAAGATGAATTTGAATCTTCAGCTTCACAAACCAAATGTCAAACCATTGGCAAAGCCCTATTAAATTTTAGGGTGTACTTTTACAACTGAGTCACAAGTTGAAACCGTAGTATAATTTTTTTTTTTTTTTTACTTTCCGGCTTCCACTGCTTTCAGAGGAGGCCTCGTACCTCCTCCTACTCCGTCCGCCAGGGCAGTCTCCAAGGTATCCCATTCCCTAATTTCATCTTGCTCGTAGGGCTGGGTTTTTTTTCATTTTTCCCTGATTTTCTCCCAACCCCTGGGATGCTGGCACGAAGGACAAATGGATTGCTGAGCTGCATCGGGGGTTGGCTACTGGTTGGGGTGAGTGAGGTACCGGGTTCGGGTCCGGGCACTAGTGCGAATTTATTACGCCCGCCACCTTAACTTTTTAATGCTTCCCACTCTGACATGCACCCCTGGAGTTGAGAATCCTTTAGTAGGGGGCACAGCCCCCCCAGAAAGCATTAAAATACATGTCCTGGCACCGTTGTCTTGTGCACCGGGGTTGTCAGAGTGCCAAAAATTTTTTCGCCACTCTGACTGTGTGATAACTGTGATCGCCCTTAGGCATTCACCATTATCACATAGAACCCATGGAAATGGTTGCAGAATGAATTTCTGTGGAAAAATGTTGTTCTGCAGAATATGTTTCCACAGATCACAGCAGGCAGAATTCTGCAGAATGAACAGCAAAATTCCAACAGAAATTCCACTGGTGAAATGATCATTCTGTGCTAATTTTTCACAACACTACTTAGTACTTCTTTCTTCCAGTTTAGACTGTTCTTCCTCTTTCCTCTTCCTAATTTAAATAAAAATACCTCATCAATACAAGATCGCTGAAGTCTCTAAAAGGGTTACAGTATGGAATCCAGGCTCTTCATTAATTCTGGCTAATTTTCTGGTGTACAGTAATACTCTGTTAGCCATATAGTTTTTGTGACCGGTATGAAAATCTCTATAGACAAAATTTCAACCTGATGATTGGGAAGAGGTAGATATCTCTCCTTAGACTTGCAATTGTCAGTCCATAAATTACTACCCACTCCTTTCTTCCTCCAACTCTCCTACAGTGTTGACAACCATTATTGTATGAACATATGAACATTCAAAGAAGCCAGCAGAATGAGGATGGCTGGTCTATCTAGTCTGCTTATACTGGAGGGTCCACAGCATTAAGCTACTGACCCTGCCCCCTCCCCAATCTGGTAACCAGCTAGAATAGCACTACCAGAATAGCACAAGGAAATAGAATGCTAGTCTGAACAGTGCTGCCATAGACAGTGAGAAGGGATAGACAGCGCTTGCAGTATGCACTCCCCAGGTTGCCGTCCATGGTGCTGCCACAGGAAGAGGGCAGGAGAATTCAGAAGGCTGGCCGAGCAGCTCCCATGGTGTGGAGGGTTGAGGCATGAAGCAGCTCAGCTGGGTGGCAGTGGAGACCAAGGTTCTAATCCTGGTTTCCCTTGCTTTTGACAATCAGGACTTCTATTTCTTTTATAAGGGGCCATGAAAACGAGTATTCCACGGCCCCGCACATTCTTTCTTTCCCTGTGATCTGCCCCCCTGGAGTTGGGATCGTTTAGAATGGGGGGGGGCACAGCTCCCCCACAAAAAGAAAACTGGCAGCATTTTTGCAGGTGTGATTGTTGCCTGTGTTGTTCTTGCTGGCACTATTCTGACCTAGTGCCCCCAATACTCCCATCTTTTTCATCTGCCCTTCCTATGACCCTTACTTTCCCTTATGTCTATCCCAGCCTCTCATGAAGCTGCCCACCACTTCAATGAGACCTCCTCTCTCAGCAGTGCATTCCAACTGGCCACCACCCTTTATATGAAGAAGTTCTTCCTGACCCCCTTCAGCTTTAAACTGTGTCCCCTTGTGATTCAGCTCCCACATAACTTAAAGAGACCCTCCTTGTCCATCCTATTAATCCCTTTCTAGTGCCTGAAGGTCTCAATCATGTCCCTTCCCTCCTCTCCTCCAGGAGTACATGTTAAGGGCCCCCAACCTCCCTATATATGATCTACCATGCTGATCTGTGATCATCTTTGTTTCCCTACTCTTGAGCATCTCCAGCAGATTAATGTCCTTTCTAAGGTGTGGGCACCAGTACTGTACTCCATACTATAGATGTGGCCTCACGAGTGACCTGTACAAGGGCAGCATAACCTCCTTTCACCTACTGCTGATCCCTCTGGGTATGCATCCCAACATGCTGTTTGCACTTGCTACTGCTTTCTTGCACTGCTTGGAGTGCTTCAGATAGCTAGTGATCATCACTCCCAGATGCTTCTTCTCCTCTGTTGCAGATACCTGGACCCTTCCCAGGTAGTACTCTGTCCTGGGATTCTTGGATCTAATCTGCATAACTTTGTGTTTCTTAACACTGAAGCCAAGCTGCCACATACCAGGCCACCACTTAATTTTTTTCAGATCATCCTGTAGGTCTTGTATCCCTTTGGCTGTGCCCACCCTTTCACAGAGCTTGGTGTCATCTGTGAATAGGCACATTTTGCCTTTAATGCCATCCCCAATGTCATTGATGAAGACATTAAACAACACTGGTCCCAGCACCGAGCCCTGTGGGACTCCACTGATGACCATCCTGGTGCTAGATAACTCTCTCCCCGTCACCACCTTCTGAGTCCTACTCTTCAGCCAGTTTTCTACCTATCTGGTTATCTTCCTCCTGACACTGAGATCTGCCAACTTCCTGATCAACCTCTTGTGTGGTACAGAGTCAAAGACCATGCTGATGTCCAGACAAAGGATGTCTACTGTTTGGCCCCATCTACTATTTTTGTAAGCCAGCCAAAGACATCAATCAGATTCGTTTGACATGATCTCCCTTCTATAAACCCTTACTGCTTTGCATCCTGGAGATCATACTCCTCTAGATACTTTATCAACCTTTCCTTAAATATGGTCTCCATGAACATGCATGCAATTGAGATCAGACTGACCAGATTGCAATTCCATGAGTCATCCTTGGGACCACTGTTATGGAGGGGAACCACATATGCCATTCTCCAGTCCTGTGGTACCACACCTGACTCCAGTGAACTGTTGTACAAACCTGCTAGTGGCCCTGCAAGCTCCTCTACCTGTTCCCTCAGTACCCTTAGGTGTATGCTGTCCCAACCTAGTGATTTGTCCACCTTCAATGCTAGCATCCCCTCCCTCACTCTGTCCTCTCCTACCACCATATCTGTACTCCCCTCCCCAACTCCTCTTCTCACTCCTGTAGGTATTGGTCTGTCTTTCTCTCTGGTGGCAACAGAACAGAAGTATTCATCCAGTAACTCTGCCTTCCCTCATTCTCTTCCACCCACCTGTCCCCTTTCTGAAGCCTAACAATCCCATCCTTCTTGTCCCTTTTCTCACTTACATAATGAAAAAAAGACCTTCTCACCTTCTTAATTCCCTCAGTTAGCTGCAGCTCCTTCTGTGCCTTAGCCCACCAGACTACCCTATTTGCTGCAGTAGCCAGCCTTAGGTAATTCCCCCTATCCACCTCACTCATGGACTTTCTGAATTTCATACAGGCTAACCTCTTGACCCTTACTGCCTGTGCAACCTCAGAACTGAACCAGCTGGGTGCTTTGCCCTTGATCCTAATGCACTCATCTGTGGCAACCATTATTCCATCCTTTATGATGAACCACTTTTGGTCCACCCTCATATCTGCTCTGATGCCCACCAAGTGCCTTCTTAGCACTTCACACATCTTCATGAAGCCCACCCTCCTAAAATCCAAAAGTTTGGTCTTAGTGGTCATACCACCAATTAGAACATCTATAATCTTTTGCTTAAAGCCACGATTATGTAATTAGCAAAATATCGGGATTTGTGGTCAGCATCCATTCCCTCACCTGACCCATTTGGGGAAGCAAACTGCAAGCATTAACTTGCATGAAAGATAACCCTAATTATCAAATAGACATGCATAATTTGAAGGTCCTAGACTTATTTGTATATCTCATCATAACAGCAACCCCAACATTAACAAAACAAAACTAATTATAATAGCAACCCCCACATTAATGAAAAAACTAATCATAAAAATACACTAGGTATGACAAGGCAGTTGTAACCTTTTTTTAGGTAGCCATGAACAAGTGTTTTTATTTTTGACTGAATCCCAGAAAAAGCGCTCACAGTTTGGTGTGATGGAGATGGCCATCATTCTTCAGATTAGAGCAGAAAAATAATCAGCTGATTTTCTCAGGGTACAGCAAATCACACTGTGTAGAATGAAAATGGAGTGGGGAAGAGAGTTTACTGATCAGGAGCTCATGACTTATAGGTTGACTCCTGAAGGTCAGGTAGGAAGCTGGGTAGATGAGGACACTGCTTTCACATTAGGATCTGTCATGTCTGTGGATTATAAGCCTAGTAGAAGAATAGCAGTAGTATAAATCCTAGCAGACAACCAGGTCTCAGAATTAGGACATTAGGGCTAATTTCCTGAACCCAGGCCCTGACTGGATCTAGTTTTGGGAGGATGCTCTGAATGTTTGGACAGTATGGAAGAGCTGAAGCTCCCTAGGTAGGTATGGAGTCCCACTACCTGGGAAGGGATAGGAGGTCTTTAGACATGTCTGGTTTTAGCCAGGAATCCTTGGGCATGTCTTCCCATAAACAGGAGTCCTCAGACATGTTAGGGATGTCTCCATGCCAGAAAGTCTATGAAGCCCTGCTCTATATTACAATTTCTCTCCCTACCTAATAAAAAGGCCAGTAAATCAATTGAAGAAAAAACAAGAAGAACCAACCAATCCCAACGAGCAACAATAATGCAACAAAACTGATAATTGAGGCAATAAGTAGAAACCTAAACAGGAAAGTAATAATAACTGCTTTGATCTCAGTGCTTTCTGGATTTACTGTGGCCATGGAACTGGGGTCATTTGATGAAAACCATGCTGCTGAGACAGTATAGATAATAAGCTTGGCAGTAGCTTTGCTAAGGAAAATGATTATAAAACCTGAAACTTTTATAGAAGGGAAATTTTCTAAGAGCACCCAAAGAGAGACACATATCAAAAGAATTGTAGGAAGGTAAGAAAGGACAATGCAAGCCATTAAGGAAAGAATTATAGGGGAAAAGGTGTTCACAATAGTTCTAAGGACACCACAGCGATCTAAAGTTCTCATAGAAAAAGCAACAAAATTAGGGGGCATAGAACAAGAAAGTGCCCAAGCCAGGATCAGTTTATCGACAGGCAGAACAAAATCATTTTGAGCTGCCATGAAGGCAGAGGATATGATGATATAAACCAACAAAAACATGAAGCTTTTTTTTTTTCTTTTTCCAGTAAGATTATAATAGCACCTATTGCTCTTCTTGCATTTAACGTTACATGCACTCCTATTGCATAAGCTGCATTTCTGTTTGTAAATGTAATACAGGTTAGTCCCACTACAGTGACAACCAGGTATAATTTAAGAACACTCACTTCAGCCCTCGTTAAACCACCCATGCTGGAGAACTGATAGGAGGTAAGGGGTTTATCTGTCTTATCTCCTTTACCACAGCTGTTCTTGAATAGCACAATGTTTTCCCCTAGCACACCTTCAAGTTCTGAAAGAGTGACTTCTTCAATGTCACTGTTTGCTTTACCTATGTAAGCAAAGGTTGGGTTGCTGTCATCAAAGGACGAGCAGCAGCCTGCTGTCCATACCGATCTAGATATTGGTACTTCATTAGTTAGTGTTTCTAGGTGTGCTGGGATTATTCCTGCAACCATGAACAAAGTCCATCCAGTGCAGTGTTCCTTAAACTTCTTTTGGATGTACTTAGGAGTTTCAGAGGACCACTTTTTCTTAAATGTCTCCTGTACCGGAATGGTACTTACGACAGTGTAAAGGTAAAAAGGAATGCTGCCCATGTTGTTGCACAGAAGACGTGTTTTACGTTTGTTGTCCTTGTGATCTGAACGAGTATCCTGTTTGATGTCCAGGTTTTCCCTTTCTTCAGATTCAAGACATATGAAATCCTCATCACTGTCCTAAAGTAAAAGAGACATTATGAAAATTAACGTTTTACTTTTATTTCACCCTGAGTCTCACCCATGCTTACATAGCCCCGGTCCTCCTTGCATTACTACAAGCCTCTGCCCATCCCAGGAGCCTCTTATGTGCCCTACCTAGTTGGCCATCCTGAAGGAGAACATACTAACATAGCACTTTAAAGTCTGAAGGGACTCTTGGAAGATAAAAGCTATGAGCAGATGCCAGTGGCCTTTAGCTTGCTCGTACCTGTGAAAAGAAGGTCGATCAAGGGACATGATCACAATTGTTCTCATACTCAAGGGTAGTAACAAACTTGAACATACAGACATGTTTGATCTGGTGTCCTCTAGTAAATCACTGGGACACATCCTGAAGCTCAGAGGTGGTAACTTCAAGTATAACATTAGGAGGTGCATCTTCTCTCAGAGGTAGAGAAACCAAAGGCACAGCCAAAAAGTATAGACAGTGGACATGAAGACAGCAAATGCATTTAAGGCAAGCATGGATAGATTTCTACTTACCAGGGGAATTACAGGGTAGCCTGGGAAGTACAATGGGTACAGTGGATTGAAAACCTACAAATCATAAATGGATATCTGTGTCTGTCTGTCTGTCTGTCTGTCTGTCTGTCTATCTCTATCTATCTATCTATCTATCTATCTATCTATCTATCTATCGATCTGTCAGATAGAGGTAGAGGCAGAGATAGAGATTGATATAGATATAGCTATAGATACAGATATAGACAAAGATATATAGATATATATCATACTTGTGCAGTAAAGCAAGCATAGTTAGGCTTCTCTCGGTATTGTTGCTAAATCCAAAATGGAGAATCTCTCAGCGTTGTTGTTGAATCCAAAATGGAGAATCTAACGGGTTGTTAAATCCAAAATGGAGGCTCTCTCAGCTGCTGTCAATCACTGATCGCATACCATGTACAGTCACGCTCATGCATAGCCTAGTCAGCGGCTAGTCATGGTGCTGAGTGGTGGGCTGTGCCAGTTGCTGGCTGGGTTATGGATTGAGGGAGGGGAGTGGAGTGGTAGGGCACTGTGGGTAGGGGGACCCACTGGACCACCAGAATGTTGACTATATTGTGTACTGGGCCGTCCATTAGCCCACCAGCAAAATTTACATTCCTGTTACGGGTGATCAGGGCTTGGGGGGTCCACTAGCCCACCAGGGCACCTACAATAAATATCATGGGTGATCAGAGCTGTTGGATGGGGTCCACTAGCACACCTGGGCAGTTACAATAAATATCACAGGTGATCAGAGCTGTTGGAGCGGGGTCCGCTAGCACACCAGGCACTTTCACCTGTTCTTATGGGTGATTGGGCCTGGGGGAGTGGTAAGGCACCTGTCCATGGTGCTATTGCCGCACAGTCCACCCATGGCTTGCGGCAAGGCTTTCAGATGCACTCTCTGTTCTGTGCAGGGCCAGGTTTGCTGCAAGCTATGGGACTTAGCCACCAGGACCCTGCCTGATAGAGAATCAAGCACAGGGTGCCCAGGCACATTGGCAATTAGCACAAGCCACCTTTGGCACAGTTTGTGCCTGACTTTTGAGAATTGGCCTCTCAGTTTTTGTGTGTCACATACTTTTCGCTCACAACTGCAATATTTTAATCCCAATTTCTGAATTTTCAAGTATAGGTCAAAAGGTAGTTTCACAGTCACTCTGCAAAACCAATTTTTGGGTGGGATTTAACACATTCTAGTGTCCAAGTTCATGATGTGGTGTCAAAATATCAAAACAAAAAGTTCTTTATCCATCAGCTTAACAAGATGGCTGATTCTTGTGTCATGAGCCACAAATTCTTGGGTCACACATTTCCAGAGATTTTTTTTGAGCTCACCAAAAATGGAATTCTTTGGTCACACATTTAAGTGTGACTGAATATTTGTTCACATGCACCACAAATGCTTCTTTTTCTGACAGATTAATTCTTTGGTTGCACATTTAGGTGCAACTCAAGCAATTTTCATGCACATCATATGTGCTTGTTTTTCTGATGAATTACTTCCTTGGTCACACATTTAAGTGTAATCCAAGAATTTTTTGGGGGGGGGCAAACTAAACAAAAATAGTTTGGGGCTGGGCAGAGATTTTGATATGTGGATGCAGAATTCATTGGTCGTTATCCAAGAATTTCTTCATGCATACTTTAAAGTTTTGTTTTTTGGATCTGAAGATTCGTATGTGTGCTCTAAAAAGTTTTAGACTGTACACTAAGTACAGTAGCGCAATACTGGCTTGTGACATAAACATTTGATTTTTTGTATCTCACATGCTTTTACTCATAACTTGGCAATTTTATAGTATTTTAGTCACAAATTTTGAATATATTGTTTACCCTACCTCATTAACAAGGATGGTGGGAATTTTCAAATACAGATCAAAAAGTGATTTCTTAGTTGCTCTGTGAAGCCACCTTTTGGTTGGAATTTATCACATTCTAGTCACCAAGTTAATTTCATCTAAATGTCAAACAAAAAGTTACAAAGAAACCTTGTGTGCAGGGCTGTTCTCTGTCCCAGCAGGTAGCACACTGTGATCTCATGCCAATGAGCTGGGTATGGGGAGAGCCGAGTGAGCCAGATGGCTAGGCTGAGGCTGGGAGGCCAACGATGCCATGCGGTAACAGCCAAAGCCTGGGGAAAGATGGTGTGCAGTGTGTAGATTAAAATCGATCACTCTGGAAACAGCCATTAAGGTACAACATACCAAGAAGGCATGATTTTATTAAAACAAAACAAATAAAGTAATACTTGGCTTACATCAACGTACTTTGTCAATAATAAACAAAGCAAAATGAAAAGAAGCACAGCTTAACTGTCAAGTAGCTAATGGCTAACATACTCTGTGGTCTATCTCCCAAAGGAGATCTAAGTTGGGGGATTCTAACAGGAGCTCTCCCTAACCACATCTGATCTTATGGCTTGGGTTGAAGTCTTTTATAGGCAGAAATCCCCACCCTCTGACTATAGCTCTGCCTCTTCATATCCTAAAGTTTGATAAAAATACCTTTCATAATAATAATATGTAATATCTGAAGTTTGGTACAAATACACCTTACTAAATATACAGTAATGAACAATACAAGAAAGGAAATACTCTTAATAACAGGTGAAAATCTTAAGATACAAAAAAAGGGTCTGCATTATAGTTAAACTTCACCCACTTCACTCTTGATGGGCGACTGTCACCCATATAAAAGTAGGAGACAAGGTGCCACTGACTCCCTGTAGCAGATTGAACTGAGCAAAGAGAAGAGCACTGATTGGAACAGGGACTCCTGTTTTAGGACACTGCAGGGAGACCCTTCGACTATCAGTACACAAAACAGGTTACCATTTTCATATTTCTCTTTAATGTTTCTACGAGTCCAATGTTATGTTAGAGCATGCTTAGGCATAGATATGCTTATTCACATGGCACAATGCTGTCAGTCTCAATTTCCAGTCACTTAAATCTTTGGGACAAGCAGTCGCTACAGAAGTAAGATAACATTTATTTAGGCAGGTGTTTGTTTACTGAGTTTCCCTCCTTTTACCTCTGTACATGGGAGGTGAAACCAAAAACAAACCCAGGGTTCTGTAACAGACCCTCCATCTCTGCTGCATTAAAATACTTTATTTTTGGGAATAGGCTTATTTTTCAAGAGCCGCTCTTAGGTGGTGAGTGTGCAGCACGACCTGCATGAACCTGCAAGAGGGAGCGTCTCAGCCCTTCTGCCTCTCGAAACTGTTTCGTAGCTAGTGGGTGTGGCTGCACTTGTTAGCACATGCCACTTAGCTAAACACAAAGGGCAACTAAAGCTCTGGGTTATCAGGGGTACCAACAAGGGTCTGAGAAAAAAGAACTTTCAGCAACCAGAAACAGAGTAGATAGAGGAAGCGCTACAGTGAGTGGCCATTCCACTGCAGTCAGAGCAGACAGGACAAAAGTGCAGAAATAAAGAAGAGGAAGTAATGCTGTTGCACAACAGACTCAGAAAAAGATTAAGAGAGAAGAAGGAGTTTTTTTATGAGACAAGAGGTTCAGACCCCAAGTCAGGCACATTCGGGGGGGTGGGGGTTCTCTACCATTACATATCCCTCTATTTAAGTGTAAACCAGCATGTATATGCTGGTTTGTTACCACATTCCCTAAGTAAACTATTTCCAAGGGAATGGGCTGGGAATTCCACCCACCCTCACAGAAGTCCCACCCCAGGCACCCTAAAAATTAATACATACATATTATACCTTAACAGCATAATACATCACAATACATCATCATTTGCCCTGGGGTTTGTAGAAAACTCAATACCTACTGGTACCTTTCAGAAGCCATTAACCCGCACCATATCTAGATAGGAAAACCTGCATTTTTATGCTTGTTACCAGGTCTATGTTTAATGCCAAAACAATATGGTTGTAGTGCCAGATACCAAAGGAGAATCCATGCATTTTTGTCATTCATCTGGTTAAGCCAGCATAAAGGGTTATGGTCAGTTATTAGAGTAAACTGAGTTCCCCATAGATCACATTTTAAGGCCTCAATGGCCTACTTGATCACCAAACATTCCTTTTTAATGGTGGCATATTTTTGTTCCCGAGGAAATAGCTTTGACTAATATACAATACTGGATGCTCCTCTCCATTGACAGTCTGGCATAGCACTGCAAGCAAACCAGTTTCAGATGCATCGGTCTGCACCTCAAATGGTTGACTGAAGTGTGGAGATTGTAATACTGGGGCTGCACATAAGATAGCTTTTATGGTCCGAAAAGCTTGGTCACAGGCAGGGGACCAGGGAACCTTATTAGGTATTTTCTTCCTAGTCAGATCAGTTAGGGGTAATGGTAGCTAAATCAGGAATAAAATGCCAGTAGTATCCAACTAACCCTAAGAAGGATCTGACTTGTTTTTTAGTTTCAGGGACAGGACACCGGGCTACTGCTTCCACCTTCTCTATTTCAGGGCATACTACTCCATTACCTAATATGAGGTCTAAATACTTCACCTCCCTCATGGCTAATGTACATTTAGAAAGATTTATAGTTAAACCAGCTGACTCAATGGTTTGAATTATATTAGACAAATGTATGAGGTGAGTTGCCCAGTCTATATTGAACACAACCACATCATCTAGATAAGCAGAGCAGTACGAAGAATGGGAAGTGAGCAACTGGTCCATATATCTCTGAAAGGTCGCAAGGGCTCCATGTAAACCAAATGGCATGTACGCAAATTGGTACAGGCCATTAGGGGTGCTGAAAGCATTTTTTTTCCTTGGAATGTACTCCAAGGGTATCTGCCAGTATCCTTTAGTTAGGTTTAGTGTGGAGACATATTTGGCCTGGCCAACAAGATTAATTATATTGTTTACCAGGGAAATAGGATAGCTACCGAATTAGGAAACCTGATTAGTCTTTGAAAATTGAGACACAAATGTATCCCACCCTCCTAATTGGAACAATCACCATGAGTGAGGACCAGGGACTGGTGGAGGGTTTGATTATTTTTAACCAGCTAAGCTTCTCTATTTCTTGGGTGACATCAGCCCGGATTCTTTCTAGGATTCTATAGGCCTTTTGCCTTATAGGCTCTGAGTCAGTCTTAATCACATGGGTTACACCAGTAGCCTTACCAGGAATAGTAGTAAATGTATCAGAAAAACATTGGAGTATTTGGTTTAAGTCTCCATGTTGCTGTGAGACATATCAGGATTTATTTTAATATCTCGAATAGTCTCAGTGCTCTCTACCCTTTTATATGCTAATTCTAGCTCTGTCTCAGGACTATGAGCTAAACGTACATGCATGGCTTAGGGTCAGGCCTCTCATGCCATTTCTTTAAAAGATTTGCATGGTATATTTTTTTACTTGATCGTTTCTCAGGAGTCTCCACCTGATAGGTGACAGGAACAGTGCATTCTACAATTGTGTAAGGACCCTGCCACTTCATAAGTAATTTGTTTTCAGTGGAAGGCAGTAATAACAAGACCCTTTCCCCTGATTGGAATATCTATTCCTGGGTTTTCAGATCATAAAGCAGTTTCTGCTTATCTTGGGCTACATACCTTGTTGGTGTGTTTTTTGGGTATAGGTGACTAAGCGTTTGCATAGGTTAACCAGATAGTCTAAGATACTGGTATATTTCACCATAGTTTCCATCGCAGGCTTCTTTTACTATTTCAACTGGTCCACGTGGGCTATGCCCATATAATAAGGAGAAAGGTAAAAACCCTGTGGATGCTTGAGGTACCTCCCGATAAGCAAACAGGAATAATGGCAAGTAGTGATCCCATTACTTCCCTTCCTCACTTACAAACTTCTGGATCATCCGCTTTAGAGTCTGAACCTTTCAACAAGGCCATCGGTTTGTGGATGATATGGTGTAGTTCTAACTGTAGTAATCCCTAATGATGTACAGCATTTTTTGAGTAAGGCAGCATTGAAATCACGATCAGTAAGGATCTCTTTTGGTATACCCATCCGACTATAGAACTCTATTACCTTTTCTGTTATCTTCAGGACTGTGGTTGTTCTAAGGGGGAAGGCCTCTGGGTACTTAATGGCATAGTTACAGAGGACAAGTATAAATTGTTTTCCTTTACTACTCTTTTCTAGGGGGCCAATTACATCCATTGCTATTCTTTTGAAGGGTTGGGTAATCAAGGGCAAAGGCATAAGGGGTACCTTCTCTTTTTGTTTCACCTGACCAATCTGCTGACAGGTGGAACAACTCCTACAGTATTCTGCAACATCATCCTTAAACCAGACCAAAAAAAACATTGTAGAAGTCTAGCAGATGTTTTTTCCCTCCCCACATGTCCAGCACTTGGTATATCATGGGCTAAAAACAATAAATCATTCCTATATTTCTTTGGAACTAACAACTGCTCTACATGTTCTTGGGTGACAGTGTGTCTACAAACCCTATACAATATTCCTTGTTGTTGAATAATCTGAGGGGCCTCCACTGGTATCTCTTTCCTAAGCTGTGAAAAGTAATGGTTAAGGGTTACATCAGCTTTCTGTTCAACTTTAATATCAGCTATATCATAACAAAGCATTGTATAAGCAGTCCCACAATGTTTTTGGTTTTCCAGTCCTTCTGTAGTTTCTTCTTTTCAGCCTTAGTCTTCCTGGGGCCCCTGATATCTTTGAAAATAGAATCATCAAAAGGGAAAAGGTGTCATTTTTTATTTGTTTCATTTAAGCCCTAGTGGTTACTGCTGATAAATGATTGTCACAGGATGCTAACAAATCACTGAAGATAGGGAAATCCTGTCCAGTGATAAGGGTCACAGGCAAAGTGGGAACTATACTCAAAGTCATGTCATAGGTCTGTACATTGATACATATCTGTTGTCTTGTTGTGGAATACTGATGAACATCACCATGGATGCAGATGACACCCATTGTTACTGCAGTATGTAACCCACAAGTAATTAAACCAGTCCTGATTAAACTCTGCCTACTCCCTGAATCCACCAAACCTTCTATAGGCTTCCCATTAACTAGAGCCTTAATAAAGAAATTCCCCAAGTTCATAGATGCTAGGTAAGCTGGTTCCTTTTTCCTTTTGGGACAAAAACATGCAATATGTCCTAATCCATGGCAGTAATGATATTCAATGTTAGGATCAGGGCTTTTAGCTGATACATCCAGTCCATCCCCTCTGGTTTTAACAGTTCCAGACCCTGGTGATGAAACAACAGAAGATCTTACCATTGTACTGGTTGTAGTGGCAGCAGGGGAGGTAGTGTCTCTTCTCTGGTAACCCTAATGCACTGGTTGTCAAGCTGAAAGGAAGTCCTCCGTAAGGGTAACAGCTGTCTCTGCATTTTCTGGATGATGTTCTCTTATCCATAATTGAACATCAACAGGCATTATTTGTATAAATTGTTCTAATACAAATTATTCCATAAAAGTCTTTACAGTTTTACCCTCAGGTTGCAGCCATTTTGTGCATAAATCATTAAGACAAGTACATGTCTCTTGAGATAGTGCATGGGACAGATGTTTCAGAGTTCTGAATCTTTGTCTATATGTTTCTGTGCTGATATCGTACCTTTTTAAGATCACCTTCTTCGCAGCTGCAAAGTCACTAGAGGTCTGACTGTCCATACTGGTGCAGACTAAATGTGCCTTGTTAGTCAAATACAGTGCCAGTCTAACCACTCATTGAGCTTTAGGCCAGGTGCAGGCTTGGGCCACCCACTCAAAGGTAGTCAGGTAGGATTCTACGTCATCTGAATGGATCCTCTTGGTGAATTTAATGTCTCTTGGATTTGTTTGGGCAGCTTCTTGATCTGCCCCAATGATCTGTAGGGCATGCATGGTATCTGCCCATCTCTGATCCTGCTTCCTCCTCTCCTGCTCACTCTCCTTTAAGTCAATTTATCTTTGGTGTTCCAGTTCCATTTGTTTTATTGCTAGCCATCTCAGCAAATCCCTGAGATCCTCAGGGGGTGTTTCACTCATTTCCCCTTCTGGTTCACTCATCCTTGGTTCAGGTTTAGCCTCTGCAGTGTCTGGAGGAATATTCTGCTTTACCTTGGGATGTGTAACAGGAGGTAGACCGGTGAGGAATGGTTCACCAACACTAGCTACCTGGGTCCTGGTAAATACCCCTGGAAGAACAGCAGTGTCTTCGAGTTTGTGGGCCATGTACCTGCTGATACCACGTGTGACCTGGCTACTAAGTGCAGTATCTTAGTGTTGGAGTCCTCCCAGTACTTGAGGACCTCCAATCTACCCCACTCCTGGTACCACATGTAGTGGGTAGATTAAAACAGATCACTCTGGAAACAACGATTAAAGTACAACACACCAAGAAGGCATGATTTTATTAAAACAAAACAAATAAAGTAATACTTGGCTTATATCAGTGTACTTTGTCAATAATATACAAAACAAAATGAAAAGAAGCACAGCTTAACTGTCAAGTAGCTAACAGCTAACATACTCTGTGCTTTATCTCCCACTGGAGATCTAAGTTGGGAAATCCTAACAGGAGCTCTCCCTAACCACACCTGATCTTATTTATTTATTTGCTTTTGTTAACCGGGTAAGCACACTAGACAGCCAAGAGCCTATTTTCAGGTGAGACCCAGGAGGGTTACAGGGTAGGTGTGTACAAGAACAGTAAAGGAGTCAAATTAAACATACAGAAAATAACAGGTATAACAGGGATTGAATAGATAGCTAGCAGCATTTGAGACAATTTGGCACATAAGCAATACAGAATGGTACATACAGGGTGGATTAGGTAGCGAACAGCAGAATACATAACAGGTTCAATGAGTGCAAACAGGACTAAAAATAAGTTCCAGCAGGGGGAGGGTGCACTAGGCAGGTAGTCTTATGGCTTGGGCTGAAGTCTTTTTTTAGGCAGAAATCTCCACCCTCTGAATATAGCCCTGCCTCTTTGTATCCTAAAGTTTGATAAAAACAGCTTTCAGAATAATCATATGTAATATTTGGAGATTAGTACAAATGCATCTTACTAAATATACAGTAATGAACAATGCAAGAAAAGAAATACTCTTTAATAACAGGTGAAAATCTTAAGATACAACGAAAAGGGGCTGCATTATAGTGAAACTCCATCCACTTCACTCTTGATGGGCAGCTGTCACCCATATAAAAGTAGGAGACAAGATGCCACTGACTCCCTATAGGAGACTGAACTCAGCAAGAAGAAGAGCACTGATTGGAACAGGGACTCCTGCTTTAGAATACTGCAGGGAGACCCTTTGACTATCAGTACACAAAACAGGTTACCATTTTCATATTTCTCTTTAATGTTTCTACGAGTCCAGTGTTATGTTAGAGCATGCTTAGGCATAGATATGCTTATTTACATGGCACAATGCCGTCAGTCTCAATTTCCAGCCACTTAAGTCTCCGGGACAAGCAGTCGCTACAGAAGTAAGACAACATATTTTCAGGCAGGTGTTTGTTTGCTGAGTTTCCTTCCTTTTACCTCTGTACATGGGAGGTGAAATGAAAAACAAACCCAGGGTTCTGTAAGAGACCCTCCGTCTCTGCTGCATTAAAATATTCTATTTTCAGGACTAGGCTTATTTTTCAAGAGCCGCTCTTAGGTGGTGAGCATAAAGCATGACCTGCATGAACCTACGAGAGGGAGCGGCTCAGCCTTTCTGCCTCTTGGAACTGTTTTGTAGCTACTGCATGTGATTGCACTTGTTATCACATGCCAAGTAGCTAAATACAAAGGGTGACTAAAGCTCTGGGTTATCAGGGGTACCAACAAGGGTCTGAGAAGAAATAAATCTCAACAACCAGAAATGGAGTAGGTAGAGAAAGTGCTACAGTGGGTGGCCATTCTACTGCAGTCAGAGCAGACAGGACAAAAGTACAGAAATAAAGAAGAGGAAGAAATGCTGTTGTGCAACAGATTCAGAAAAAGATTAGGAGAGAAAGAGGAGTTATTTATGAGACAAGACCCTAAGTCAGGCACAAGACCCTAAGTCAGGCACAATCGGGTGGGGGTTCTCTACCATCACATGGTGCACTGCTGACCACACGGGCAACAAATACCATGTAATTAATCTTCGCTTGGCATATGGCCCAAAGGGCCCTGCACCTCTGCACCCATAACTGCATGAAAGCACGTGGCCCAGAGGACCCTGTCCTTCCACAGCCAGATGAAATCTTCTCCCTGCATATCTGCTTCTGTAGCTACATGGATGCTTTGGGCCCAGAGGGCCCAGATCTTTCACAGCCTCCCAGACAGCCCCAATTCTTTTCAGCTGTAACCACATGGAAGTGCATGGCATGGAGTTCTTGTAATTCCACAGGCAGACAGACATACTTTTCTCTTGGTGAAGGGAGCTGCATGAATAAGAATACAAATCCACAAAAAGATTAAATGACTTGCCCAGAGACATACAGTATGCAAGTGGAGGTTGTGGGAATCAAATCCAGGTCTGCTGGATGTATCAAGCTCATTCACAGCTCCTTACACTAACATCTAGGCTATACTGCCAGCCCCTTTGTTTGGGGCTCAAAGGCACCTAAGTCCCAATAGTGAAAGCTGGGCCCACTACTTCTGACAGATCATGACTTCCAAACATGGAATAAAGAGGTCTCAGCAGACTATTTTAAACTCAATGATACAGGGAGCATGTCTACAGCAGCTCTGTAGGAGGCCTATAAGGCCTATATTACAGAGCAGGAAATGGTATATGCAACCCATAGGCACAGAGACAGAGAAAAAATATATGTAAATTTCACAGTCTGACTCATGTAACTTGAGGATCGAGCAAAGACCCTCCCTCAATCCCCCAGCACTGATCCCAAGAAGGCAAAAGTCAACCTTTTAGGGATCAGAGTAAAAGCAAACAAATTGCTGACTTGCAAATCAGAATTAGCCATCATTCACCTACAGTACAATTCCTGGGAGGGGGAGAGTGAGGAAGCAGGGTATTAGCCTACCACCTCCACCAGCATCAAGCAGAGAAGCACAGAGCCTCACTGATGAATAAGACATGACAGGTGATCAGTAAACCTGAGGGAATTAATGAAGTAATGTGTATCTTCTACAAAACCCTCCAAGTCTCCCCACAGCCCCTTCAGCAACTGAGATTAATGCTTTCCTAGTAGACACTCCCCACCCCATGTTACATTCAGAGGTATCGGCCATGCTGGACACCCCCTTATCAATAACCAAGCTAGAAACAGCTTTCTATCACATCTAAACCAAAACAAAGCCCAGGATGAAGATGGGTTTCCCATAGTCTTCCTCCAAATTAACTCAAACCTGCTGCCCCCTATCTTTCAGACGTTAGGCTCATAGGCTAAGCTGTCATCTACCCTCCTCATACCCTGAGGGAGTTATAATTGTCCTTTCCAAGAGGGATAAGGACCCAACCAACCCTTCCCACTACCTTTCCATTTCTCTTAATATTTCTTATGCCAAGGTACCAGCCAAAGCTTTGTCCAACTGTCTTGAATCCTGCCAAATGAACCTCAGTCGCCCCTCACAAGTGGGATTGATAAAGGGCCATCTGGGCTTAGACCACTTGAGCTGCCTGGCCACCTTGCTTTTGAAAAGAGAAAGTGGACCCACCCCAGCCACAGTGGTTGCTATAGATTTTGAAAAAGTTTCTGACTCAGTGGGGTGGGGCTTCCTCCTGCAGGTGCTCCAAGGCACAGGTTCTGGGGACACCTTTATGTCCTGAATATGAACCCTTTATAACTCTCCTACAGCAAAAGTCCTCATGAACCCCAGAGTCTCAGACCCATTTCCCCTCCAGAAAGGTATCCAACCGGGTTATTCCCTGTCACCCTTTCTGTTTGTCCTGGCTATAGAGTCCTTAGCAATTGCCCTGAAACAGCACAGGGACATACCAGGATTTCAAACAGGTGCCCAAGAGTTTAAAACCCTGCTCAACATAAATGGCCTCCTGATAGTAACAAGAGGCACTCAGGCCCCTCAACTCTCTATTAGACATCCTCCACCACTTCTTCAAAGTCTCACGTCTGAAGGTGAACCCCAGCAGAACCAAAGTTAGGCCTCTGCACTACACCTGCCCTAGTGCTCCTTTCACTGCCAAAGGCATGAAGTCAATGCGACAGGGAATCACATATCTGGGAATTCATATCCTGCTGGACCACTCTAAATGGGTCCCAGCCAACCTCACCCTATCACTGACCAAAGTGAAACCTGAAATGGAGAGGTGAAAACTCTTTAAACTTTCCATGGCAGGAAAAATGAATGCTCTCAAACTGATCTCAATACCCAAACTCCTGTACTGCCTCTCCCACCTTCCACTTGCAGTACCTAACCTGTGGTTCTCCAAAACAGACAGTCTGATTGAAGATTTTTCATGTGACGGAAAATCCCCTAGATACAGTAGAAACAAGCTACACACACACATTGAAGGGTAGGGGATGGGGACTTTCGTGGCTACAAGGGTACTACTATACAGTACATACCTAGGAGCACAAACTGTACAGCGGCTAAAGGCCCTATCCCCTGGGGCCACAGTGAATCTGGATGAAAATGGCTGCCATAGGGGACACCCTACTTGAGGCATTGCTGTGTACCCACCCGCCTTGCCCCCTGGCTCAACAATGTCCACTGGACAGCCTCTCCCTCCCCCAGACCCACTCCTTCCCTACTAGGTCCAAACAGGGATGTAACCCGCTGTCTTCTCTGAGGGCCTACTATATCCATGAGTGTAACTCACAATTATGTAACATTATGTAACCTAAGTAACATACAAACTGCTACATTATGTAACTGGACGATAGACAGCATGGATTCACCCTGGGGAAATCGTGTCAGACAAACCTGGTGGAGTTCTATGACTGGGTGACTAGTGCCTTGGACCTGAGTAGACCAGTGGATGTCCTCTTTCTAGACTTCAGCAAGGCATTTGACTCTGTTCCTCACGTGGGCCTGTTGGATAAGCTGGGAGAAATGGGGTGGGAACCAGATGATCAGATGGATAGGCAATTGGCTCCAGGACCGGACCCAGAGGGTCGTAGTTGGCGGGATAGTCTCATCCCCAAGGAGGGTCATTAGTGGGGACCCACAGGGATCAGTCCTGGGCCCCTTCTGTTCAACGCCTCGTCTCTGACATAAGGACAGGAATCAGGAGTGAGATGAGTCTCTATGGATGACTCGAAACTGGGGCGGTGGTGGATGGGAGGAGGGGAGGGTGGCCCACAGGGGACCTGGAGGCTCTGGAAAGATGGTCTAGAAAGTGGAAGCTGGAGGTTCAATGCAGGAAATGCAAGGTACTCCACCTGGGGGCCAGAAACCCAGGCCAAGTGTACACCCTGGGGAATGCTACAAGTCTCGATGGCTGAGAGGGACCTGGGGGTGGTGGTGGATGTCAAGATGAACAACTCTGAGACTTGTAGGAGGGCAGCAGCCAAGGCCAACAGGATGCTGGGATGCATCGCTAGGGGGATCACCTCCAGAAGGTGGGAAGTGATACTCCCTCTGTATAACTGCTTGGTGAGGCCGCACCTTGAGTACTGCGTGCAGTTTTGGAGGCCACACTTAAAGAGGGACATTAACCTCCTGGAGAGGGTCCAGAGGAGGGCAACCAAAATGATTTGGGGCTTGGGGGACAGGACCTATGAGGAGAGGCTCGAAGAGCTAAATATGTACACATTGGAAGAGAGAAGGGACCGGGGGGACATGATAGAGGTCTTCAGGTACATGAAGAGGGTAAATAGGGGAGGAACAGTCAGGGTGCTTCGAAGGAAGGAGGAGGGGCCACTAGAGGGCATGGGTGGAAGCTGGAGGGGAAGATTCAGGGGAGAAAGGAGGAGGTGCTACTTCACTGAGAGGGTGGTGGAGCCATGGAATGCACTGCCTAGGGGGCTGTGGAGGCAGACAGTGGAGGGGTTCAAGAGGGGTGGGACAGGTACAGGGAAGGGTTCTGGAAGCAAAATCCAATGCAGCAAGAATATCCGGAACTGGGAAGGGAGAAGCCAGAGAAGGCGAGGGGGACAGCAAGGTCAGCACCCAGGGTGGGGGCTGACCAAATGAGCAGACACGAAAGACCATTAGGCCTATTCTGCTGGCATTTTAGTATGTTAGTATGTTAGTAACCTAAGTGTGTCTATGTTAAATGTTCCTTTTACTGCATCTGTAATGTTATCCTCTGTTTTAATCTGCACTGTAATAACTGTCTTGATGACTACCCCCCCGCGACGAGGTGCCTTTGTAAATGAGTCTCTGACTCAAAGGTTGTAAACCCCAATTTGTAATGAATAAATGAAGCATCGCCGTGAATCCAACATTCCACCCTCAGTTCGGGGCTCCATTTAGGCATGGTGCATGCTGGGAATGATGCTCAAAGCACAACTATTCATCCCATCTCTCTGCCCATTATGGGATATCCCCTGATCCAAATAAAACACAAGGCCAAAGACTGGCCAACATGGCAAATGCATTGTATCTGGTCAGTTCAAGATTTGCTCACTCACGGCAGAACCCAGGTAACTACCTTTCAAAACCTGAAGAGCAAATTAAAAACTCAGCTACCCCAGTGAGACTTCGAAAACATTTGCAAGTCAGAAGTGCCACTATTCCTCTTCTTCAAAGCCCAGGAGACAAGACTGACCCCCAGAAACCCTCCCCAGGGTACCCGGTCAAGTGAGCGCTATCAGAATAGCACCGCAATTCACAGTGCTAGTCTGGTAAGCGAGTGGGGACGTACAGCACTTGCTGTAAGCACTCGCCCAGTTGCTATCCATGGTACTGGGAAAAGAGAAGAGCACTGGGATCCAAGAGGCTGGTCAAGTTGCTCCCATGGTGTGGAGGGCTGGGGTATCGAGCAGATTGGCCTGCACTAGTGGAGACCAGGGTTCATATCCTGGTCTCCAGGCTTTTAGCTTTCATCAGGACTTAGTTTTATTGTTACATGGGGCCATAATGACCCCGGAAATTTTAACTTTCTTTGGGATCCGCTCCCCCTGAGTGAGTATCCTAAAGATGGGGGTGTGGGGGGCAAAGCCTCCCACAAAAAAAAAAGTGCAGTTTTTACTGTGCACTCCTAGCCAATGCTATTGTTGTCTGCACTGTTTGGACCCAGTGCCCTCCCTAGTGCAGGATTGGTCCAACTGAAAAGAGGAAAGGTGGGCACAGTCTATGAATGCATTCTCAAGACACTCCCAGACCAGTCTCAACTGCTAGACAGAAATGAGAGAGTCAGTTATCCACTCAAATTACAGAGACACAGTGGTTGGCCAGCTGGAAGCTAGCCACAAGGCATGTTTGGACAGCAGAACATTCCTAATACAGAATACGATTATGTACTTGTGAAATAAAATGCCTGCAGTGCTTAAATACATAAAGCTCATCCCACAGGATCTTTGCTGGAGATGTGGGCATGCAGGAGAAGATCTCTTACACATCTAATGGTCATGCACCCATATAGCTCCTACTAAAAGAAGGTCATAACCTCCTGTGACAAAACCCTACTTTGCATCCTGCCAGATACTCTCGCATTCTGGCCAATGGGCATCCTGCCGGCATCCCTCAGCATCCCTAAACACCATCAAAATTGGTTCCTGGCAGCCTAGGTGGAAACAAAAAGACTAATATTGCAAAAATGGTGTACCATAGAAGTCCATTCAGTGGAGCAGTGGAGGGCTTCCATGGGAAAACTGGCCAACTTTGAATATATGCCCTACATTGCCAGAGGCACTGAATATAAGTACAATAAAACCTAGGCCCCCTTTTTATCCTCCCCATGGTACAAGACCCCCTGGAAACAGGAAGACAGCGAACATCCACCAACCATCCAGGTTACAAATTCACCCATACCCCATGAGAGGCTATCCCTCATGGTACTCTCCACAACCCCAGAGTAAGATATACTACTACCAGCTCTTTCCCAACACATGCCTAGTATAGAACAAGATTTTTAATAACTGGAATGCGCTACATGAATTACACCTTTAGGAGAGGCAGCAGTTGGCTTCCCCTACATGTACATGATGCTAATAACTATTATGTCATTGTTAGCCCTGTTTGTTCTTAAGCAGTTAAAAAAAACATTAACTGAAGAAATTAAACCATTAACACATTAACCTATGACTATTGAAATTAATCTAAACAAAATGGAGAACAGATTCAAACAAAGGGGTAATAATTAAGTAACTATTAAAATAGGCATACAGACTGCAGACAGTAAAGACAGGCCAGCATTGATAAATGGTGGGATTAGGGAATAAGCATAACATTACAGTCATTGGAAAGACTGAATTTTGCAACAATATATTCTGTTCAATCCAGCCAAGTTCAAAATATATTGGAGAAACATTGGCACAGTCTCTGCACTGATAATTCACTGGTTGCCTGTGCCATAGAAAAAACAAGAATGGGTTACAGAGGGGGCCCAGCATAAAAGATAAGGTAGTACAGTTGGTCACATGCATGGTATGCAACCGAGATGGCCACTTGAACTAAGAGCTTCACATATCAGTTAAACAATTAATTTTGCCTCCACAAAACCAGCAACTAAACCTGTACAAGAAGGACATCACATGAAGTAGAAAAATCAGATCTAAGGAACTGCTGAATTTGGTCAACTTCCATCTTGGAATCCCTAAGTTTTCATGCAAAAAGCAGTGGTGACTATGACAGAAACTCCCAACTGCAGAAATGGCATTGGCTGCCATGCAGTCCATGCTCACGAACACTATCAGAATTAAAGAACTGGAACTGTGCATGTGCGAGAAACATGAGTGGACATCTCTACAAGAACCTCAAGAACCCTCTCAAATAAAGTGTATTTTTAGTGCTTTAAACCCTCACAACATGACGGGAGAAAGAACAGAAGTCTGGGAGATGGTACGATGGATGTCTATTTGGTGCCAGGGACCGGAAAGCAAGAAAGATCAGGATGACAGGGAGGAATGAAACCTCCTCCCAAAACAGTAATAGGCCTCAACACAAATGTGGAGCCTGATTCAACAGAGGAAACAACGGGAGCACTTGCAAAGTAAGTATCGGACCAGGTACTCAAAGTGCTCGCACCTCAGCTGGCATCAGTCATGGAAAAATTAGACAACTTGAATACCCAGTACAACAACTAGCAGAAAAGTATTGGAGAATTAGAACAGAAGGTGTCAGGGGTGGAAGACATCATGAACCCCCTCGTGCCAAAAGTTGCAAAACTGGAGAATCAAATGACAGAGCTCAGACAGCAGGTAGACATTCAAGAACATTTTCAGCACCGCAATAATTTGCAGATACGTGGATTGCCAGAAGGCATCGAAGCACCAAATGTAGAATCATTTGTGGACAAGTGGCTGGCTAAAACATTGAAAATGTCTGGCAAAAATGGAACATTCTAAATTGACAGGGCACATAGAACTTTGACGCCTAAACCACCTGATAATGCACCACCAAGGCAGATCATCATTAAGTTAAACAACTTCCAGGATAAACAACAAATTTTAACTGCCTACCAGAAAGCTAGAGAAATCAAATATAAGAGACAAAGGATCACCAAGACTTCTCTTGTTTGGTGCTGCAAAAGAGGAGAGCATTTGCCCCGCTGATGGATGAACTGAGAAGGAACAAGGTGGACTTTCAGATCTTCTTCCCGGTTATGCTGAAATTCCACTATGAAGGGCAAGGATGCAAATTTTGGGAAGTGGAGAAGGCCAGGCAACTATGCATGGAAAAAAGCTATTGGGACAGTGAGAACCAGAGTGTTGTACTTTTAAAGGAAAGTAACTGACGCCGGGTACCTGGAGAGGCAAGATGATGCCTAGCACAGACTGAACCCTCATGTGCATCCTACTGGGAAATTTTGCAAACTTGGACATAAAACTGCCACTTCAGGGATTAATCACTTCCTTTAAAATGGTTAGAAAGTGATGGAACTGTAAGAGACGTAAGGTACCCAAATGGATTGTGGCTTAGCACGGCAACAAATTAAGAAATGGACTGGAAGAGAAATGGAACATATGGAGATCCAGACGGCAGATGCAGACCCTTGTGTTGCCATGATGGAGGGCTGCAGTACTGTAAGTACCATTAAATGACATTTAATTGGGGACAAATATAGACATGGGGTATGGCAATATAGTATATCAGTGCCTAAGGGAAAGGGAAATGGATGCCACCGAGATGTATATAATATAAATAATAGGGATTTGAATAGTCATGCTGGTGAAAGGGCTGGGGGGAGGGAGGGGAGAAGAGGAGAACAAAAGATTGAGAGTGCAGCACAGTGGAGAAGATTGGTTGAGGTGAGGGAAACTAGGACAGGGTATGAATGCAGAGGTTAAATAAGGACCCAGAAAGAAAATAATGAGGCGGGGGCTCCCCCGTGGTGAGGGGTACATAAAAAGGAAGCTCTGAGATGTAATATTTGGAAATGGTCCATACCCAGGGTCTGTACCAGACTAAGGAAAGGGGATGGGTAAGTTGGTGAGCTGAAATGGGAATCCCCTGCTGCACTGCAAATATCTATAGGTGGGCTGTGAGTCTAAGCTAAGTGCATACATCTTTTTTCCCATTTATATTTCCTGAAAATCACTGCAGACAAATTGCTACCCAAGCTAATTAAATCTTAAACTCTATAAAAAATCTTTCATTAGTAGGCAGAAACCATGCGTCCTGGCATTGTATAACTCCTACAGTATATTTGACCCCATCTGGATTATGGAACAGCCTTTTGGGTACCATTTATGTCAATGGATAGGAAGCTGCTGGAGGGTGTTCAAAGAAAAGCAACTAAGTTAATTCCAAGATTGAGAAATCTACACTATGAGACCAGATGTAATGAGTTGAATTTATACCCACTAGATATTATGTGTACAGGAGGCAACTTGTTGATTCTCTATAAAATACTCCAAGATGAACACCTAATGCGGGAATGTGGGATGAGATATGCATCTAAAGCTACAAAACTTCAATGTAATACACTCCAACTCTTTGCACCAAGAGCATTTAAGAATAAAATACAATTTTTCTTTTCCATAGGATCAACTAAACAATGGAATAAACTGCCACAATCTGTAGTTAGTTCAAACACTATGGATCAGTTTAAAAACAACTTAGATAAACATTTACAAAACTGGGTAAAATAACTGATTGTCCCACAAAGTGTTGGGGGGTAAACTCGATGGGTCAGATGGCCTTCTTCTACCTAAACAAACCGTGTAAACCGTGTAAATGTTCCAAGGTCTGCAGGTGCTCTGGGAGGTAGTATGGTGAGCAGGCTGGACCGACACAGGAATAGGAGAGGTGTACACCTGTGGACTACCCTGTTTTGGCCCTGGATCACACAGGAACCATAATAAGGAACTGAAATGGGTCTCTGAATGAAACAATGTCATAAGCCCTGACGTTTATGTTGTGAGAGTGTGAAAGGGTGAGACAGGGTGTGGGTAGGATAAGCACACCTTCAATTAAAGGTGAGGGAATAGAGTTGTGGAATGGAGGCAAAGAGTGAATATGGGGGGAGGGGGGTGTTATAAATACAAAGAAGGGTGGGTAGGGAAATGTGGGAGGGAAGGAACAAAGCATACAATATAAGATTAAAGGGTAGAGAGCACTTTGCCTGATCAAACCATGGAGGAGAAAGAAGAGAGAGGAGGGGAAGTGATACCAGAGTGGAGATGGTAAAATATAAACTAAGTAAAGAAATGCATAGGCTGCTGGTGGAAGCATAAGAGGGGGAACATGAAGAGAATGAATGAAAGGCTAAAAGCCTAAAAGGGGGGTGGATGGGGGGAGAGACAGCTTGGAAGGGTGATACCTGGGTCCTCTCTAGGGATAGCTGTGTCATTGGGAAAAAACATGGGAGGGTAAATGGACACGTCTGAGTGAACTCGGAGATGTTGTTATTAAATGTATCTCAATATATGGACCACTGTGAAGAATGGAGGGGTTAAACAGAGATTTGAGCAGGGGGGAATTGACACATGCTTGTGAATAAGTGTAATGTGTCTGATGAAAAGGGAAATGCAGAGGGGGCACTGCTGAGCAGCTTACAGGAAGCAGCATATCTCCTGAGCTCCTGGGTCTCTATCTCTATATCAATTTAAAATATACTTTTTAGATTCATCTGCTGAACACAGGGCATTGGGGTGCTTGGTGGTGCCTCAGAGTCAGCGATTATGGGGAAGAATGGAGGAGCTGCTGCCTCCTCCTCGGATTTTTTTGCTCCAAAGAAAACCCAACGACAGAGGGAGGAGAGGCCTCCAGAACTCGTGGAAGCCACAGCCCCGAGTGAAGCAGTGCCAACAGGTGCCTCTCTGGACTCTATACAAACAACCCTAAGCCAACTGGTCAGATCTGTACAGGTGATGGATAAAAAGCTGGACTCTCTTATACCGTGAGTTACAGACCTGGAGGCCAGAATGGACAGCTGTGAGACGACAGTCCAGAAATCGGAAACTCTTATAATGAAGGCCTGCAACGCCACCGCAAAACTTATCAAAGAGAATACATTGTTTAGGCAGCGACTCGAGCTGGTGGAGAATCAAGCCCAAGAATGAAACCTGCGCATAATGGGCCTGGCTGAGTCGGCAGTAGGAGACGATCCTCTGAGTTTTGCCAGACATATGCTCCAAAAGATCCTTGGGCTTTTGGAAGAGAATCCTCCTTTAGCAGTGGAAAAGGCATATAGAATTACACCAAGACAGAATCTATCGGAGGAGGGTTCGCCACGGACTTTCCTGGTGGTGTGCACTGGAGTCAGAGACCGAGAGTGGGTACTTGCCCTGGCCAGATGGAAGCGCTCTCTGTATTATGGAGACAATGCAATTCAGGTTTTCCCGGACCTCGCGTATGGCACCTGCATAAGGAGAAAAGGTTTTGATGGAATCCGCAGCCAGCTGAGACAATATAAAATACAGCATCAACTTCTTTTCCCCGCTCGGCTGAGAATCACCTGGCAAGGGTGACAGTATCAATTCCAGGACCCGAAGGATGCAGAAAAGATGGTGAAGACCATCGAGCAAGACTTGGAGGCAGGAGAGGGAGAGGTTGCTTCATCGGATGAAGAGGTGCCCTGAATTCACCATGGCCCAGAATCTACACGAGGTCTGTGAGATTGGGCTAGGGCATCGCTCTGGCTAGTAAGGGGCTGTTTTCAGTGCTAAATGAGTAATTTTATTTGGGGAGCTTTAATCTAGCCGGGGAATATAAGCAAGACTGTTCCTATGTTAAGTTGCCCTGTTCAGTCTGCTATATAAGGGCCATAAATCTTTGACTTTGGCTTTGAATGGGTGGGCTAAGGTTCGGACACAGACCTGACTCACACTTGGGACTAATTATATGAAACAGCTCGTTTTGCTGCACAGTCTTTGTTAATGTTGCATTGGGGACACGTTAGGTGTTCATCTTGTGCCTTGATGTATCAAGTTTATAAGTTATTCTTTATTCTGTTCTGATAGGAAGACTCCGGGAGGATGGGAGATTATCTGTTGAAATAATAAAGGGGTATAACTATTCGGGGAACTATACTAACCGGCAGATTAAGCTGGTGTGTTTGAACTTGATGTTATGATAAACATTCTATTGCTGGTTCCCTCTTATGCTTCTTAAGCTGGATGCTATGGGAATGGGTATTGTAAAAAGATATGGGGTTCTTCCCCCTATGTGGTAACTATTTGGGAGGGGCTTATACATACTGTATGTCATTGCCATTTCTGTGACAATTTGATGTTCTCCTCCTATGCTGTATGATTTTGTTGTTTCTGTACTGCAAAATTATAAATAAATAATACAAATAAAAAAAGAAAAGGGAAATGCAAGAGCTGTCAACAATGGGTAGAGAATCCTATGCTCTACAGAGAATGGAACCCCATGGAATGATAGCTCCTCTAACCTATAAAATGTTACTGTTGTGTGTACTACAAGTTCAAACATTTGTATGTTATTCAAGTTATGTAAAAGGTGTAAGACTGCAAAAAGCTATGGTAACGTGGAATGTATTGGAGGTTGGGAAGAAAAACATTGTGGATGAGAGACAGGATGATGGTGCTAGGGACTGGATAGCTCTGGGTCTGTACTGGGATGGGATGACACCCCCCCCCCCACACCACCAACAACCTCAGAGCAAGAAGGATGGTAAATGCAGTTAATATGAATATCCAAACAATATGCTCCTGGAATGTCCAGGGCCTTCCCATCCTAATAAAGTGGAAGAAGGTACTCAACACATTAAAGAAAGACAGAGTAGACATAGTAATGGTTCAGGAAACACATTTAATGGATGCGGAGCATGGGAAGCTGGTTTGAGATTGGGTTGGAATCTGCTATGCTACTTCATTTAACAGACACAAAAGAGGGGTGGCTTTTGATGAGGAGGGGCGTACAGTTTATAGAACAGAAAGTATTAAAGGACAAAAGGAGAGGAAGATACATCTTTATACAAGAACAGGTTCAAGGGGAGGTATACATGCTGGGAAACATATATGCCCAGGCACAACATGACCCAGTTTTTATGATGAGATGCTGTCCCTCCTTTAGAAGGAACAATTTCCTAGCTTAATAATAGCGGAGGATTTTAATTGTGCATTGGCCACAGCAATAGACAGATCAGAAGAGGAAGGGAAGCAAGATGTGGCTGTTCAGAGAGGGACTGAGGAATTAGAGGAAATGGATTTGATTGACATCTGGAGACAGGTTAACAAAGATTCAAGAGAATATACCTTCTCTTCTAACCCTCATGGCACATGGTCCAGGATAGATTACATATTTGCCCCTAGAAATGTTTACTCCAGAATTAGCCACACCCATAGTGGTATCAGACCATGCTAGGGTATTGATGACCCTTCAGACAAGGGCAGGAAGAGAAGCCAGGGAACCTGGTGAGTCCCAGCATATCTGCTGTCCTCTAAGCAATTTTTGGAGTTCATTCAGGAATAATGGGGGTTTTATGAGAGGAAAAACAAAAATACTGCCCCTTCTAAAGCAATCTTTTTGGAGGCGGGAAAGGAGTACATGAGGAGTATGATTACTGCATATAAGGCCAGAGTAACCAAACAGAACAGAGATAATATCCAAGAGTTAGAGGATGGGGTTAAAACATTACAGAAAAACACATATCAAGACCCAAGCATGGAGAACATGAGGAAGCTCAGGGTGGCACATGAGCAATTAAACCTAGCCATTATGGATGGGGCTAGTAGAACACTATTCTATGCCAAATAGCGTATATATGAATGGGAGAACAAATCCAACCCAGTACTTGCAAAATTGGCCAGAGGCAGGAAAACCACCATGGTAGTCATGACCCTGAAGGATAACCAGGGGAGGACCCATAATGAAAGTGTGGATATCAGAGCCCAGTTTCTAAAATATTATAGAATATTCTATACTAGGGAATGTGTAAATATGGAACAAGTGGCAAAGGAATTCTTAGATAATCTGGACTTGCCACAACTTGAGGAGGAGCAAAGGGTGAAACTGGGTGCTCCACTCACAGTAGTGGAATTACCTAGAGCAGTAGCGGCACTAAAAAAAGGAAAAACAGTGAGTCTGGATGGCCTCAATGCTGAGTACTATAAAATCCTGAGTCCCCAGATCATATCGAGCCTACAGGCCATGGTGGAGGAGGCACAGGAGAATGGCACTCTGGCTGAGACATGTTATCAAGCAACAATAATAGTGATGCCAAAACTGGGTAAAGACCATACAAAAGGTGTGGCCTACAGACCAATATAACTCCTAAATTGTGATATCAAGATAATTGCTAAGGCTCTAACAAACAGATAAGAAGAGCTATTGCCAATACTTGTAAACATGGACCAGGCAGAGTTTGTTAAAAATAGACACTCCTATAACATCAGGAGATTACTAAATGTGATATGGAAGGTAATTAGTAGACCAGGAGAGATGATTGTGCTGTCACTGGATGCAGAAAAAGCATTCATTAGGGTAAAGTGGCACTATCTATACCAGGTGCTAAATTTGTCTTCAAAAGTGTTCCATGAGAAACGGGTATAAATCCAAAATAAGTAGGTCCTTGAGGAGCAAAAAATCTGTGTTTAAGTAGATGCAGAGGACCCATTCATTCTTCAAAGAAATGAGAGAAATCTGTGCACGTATTCCAATAATTCTTTTATTTTCTTATTTTGCCCTGAAGTTTCACTTTCAAATATGAAACTTTTTCAAAGGACTTCCATATCTGTAAATTAATATGATCTCATATATAAGTATTCTATTAAATTGTTCATTTTTGTATTTTCACAGTACTTTTTTTCTTGGAAAATAAATATCAACATTTACCCTGTGAGTATAATGCAGTCTGATACTTTCCTCACATGGACTTCAATTCAGTAATGTATTTCTATAAAATGAATTATAAACATGTGTGTATCATGGAAGAATCATTTTTTTAACCATCTAATTAATAGCCACTATGGTGGACCAGTACTATAATTTATCTACTGCTATTAGCTAGAAGTGAGATGCATACCTTTTACATAACGTTCACATATATAGTTTTCTGTAAATGTTTCTTATACATTTTGTATCCTTGCTTGAAATGCCCTAAAAGACACAGTTTTATTCAGTTTGATTTAAAGTTTTGCACTGTATTACATTCATATCTTAAAAACTTCATAAAATGACATTTCATTTCATTTCATGTTACTTGAAACAGCATTAGCCAGTTCAAGTACCTCATTGCCTTTCTGTCAGCACTCCCTAACGGCACTATTTAACGTTATGTTTTTTTTTTCAAAATATGTCTGAAATGACAGAAATAGTTTTGTTTTGATGAGCGTTATTTTATCTAAAATACTTGCAACCCAAGTCCCTGATTTAAACTGTTCCATTTATATTTTTAGTCCTCACATATAAAATATGCCTAACTTTTTGCTTTTGTTTTATGTTTTCTTGTTCTTAGTTATTTTATGCCTTCAGTGTGTATCGTAAAATACATTAGTTTTGTCTGAAAACACAAATATACTTTTATAAGTTTTTGTCCATTGCTGTTCTAACATCTTAACCGGGCTGAACAGACTGACTAAAAAGTGCTCAAAACTTTGTGTATGTATAGCGCCACTTCGGCAGCAGACCGGTGCAAAATTATGTTTACTGCCTATGATGCAGTTTAATAGGGGATGCAGGCACTCTCTTCCTAGTGAGTCCACTTGTCCATGATACAGGTGAACTCTCACGCACTGATGTGCATGAGTACAGTTGCTTAGCAACTTTAAACAACAGCTTTGTGTGTTGTTGTTATGCCAAGTGAGGGGGCTCTTTAATACTGGTTTCCCCCTCAACAGCTATTGCATGTTTGTTTCACATTCTTTTGTTTTTTATAACATTTGTTTTATTTTTATACATATTGGTACTTTTTGTGATTGGAGATCAAGAAGAAGAGCGTGCCTGCATCCTGTTTTAAACTGCATCATAGGCAGTAAATGCCATTTTGCACCAGCCTGCATGCTGAAGGGCCACTATACATACAGCACAAGTATGAACATTTTTTAGCCAGTCTATTCAGCCTGGTTAAAATGTTGGAACAGATGCAGTTTATGGGTCCTGTCAAAATGGTGGATGAGATTTTCACAGGAAATGTAAACAATCGGGGGCTGTGCCCCCGTACCCCCTCCCCCACATACATCTGATCTTTCAGTTTTGGGGGGCAAAGGCCCCCAACCAACCTTCCACCATGAGTAGTATATTATCACTACCACAACTACTTCTAATAGTTTATAAGTACAAACTCTCATCTACCATTTTGAGGGACCCATATAATGCATACAAGCCAAAACGCAAAAACAGCAATGGGCAAATGTTTATAAAAGTACATCTGTATTTTCGGACAAAACTAGTGTATTTTACGATACACACTGAAGGCATAAAATAACTAAGAACAAGAAAATTTGAAACAAAAGCAAAAGGTATGCATATTTTATGTGAGGACAAAAACATAAACAAAACAGCTTTGAAACAGGGACTTGGGTTGCAAGTATTTTAGATAAAATAAGCTTATCAAAACAAAGCTATTTCTGTGATTTCAGGCATATTTTGAAAAAATCCATAAAGTTAAATAGTGCTGTTTGGGAGTGCTGACAAAAAGGAAATGAAGTATTTGAACTGGCTAAAGCTGTTTCAAGTGATATGAAATGAAATATCATTTTATGAACTTTTTAAGATATGAATGTAATAGAATGCAAGGCTTTAAATCAAACTGCACAAAACTACATCTTTTAGGGCATTTCAAGCAAGGATACAAAACATATAAGAAATATTTACAAGAAACTATATATAATTATTGGACTTCATGCACATATTTTTCTCATTTCTTTGAAGAATGAATGGCTCCTCTGCACCTACATAAACACAGATTAAACAAATTTGGACTGCAGGAGAAGTTTGTAGAATATGTAAAGCTGTTATATGCGACACCTAAGGCTAGGATATTAGTGAACGCAGGGCTTTAGGGGGAGTTTGGGGCTAGAAAAAGGAACAGGACAGGGGTGCCCATTGTCACCCATCCTTTTTGCTCTAGTGATAGAACCCCTGGTGAAATGCATTCAGCAGAGACCAGACATCAAAGGGATGAAGGTCTGGAGAGTGGGGGAACACAGGAGAACACTATACACAGATGACATTCTCCTACTTGTCATGGAACTGGCTCAAACCTTGCCTGGGGTAGTAGAGGCATTAAATAAATTCTCTAGGTTCTCTGGCTATAAGACAAACAGAGATTAGTCAGAATTGATGCAGGTGGGGGGAGGTCCACGAGTGGTGCTACAAGATAACCCCTTTAAGAGGGTCACTACATATCTGACATATCTAGGGATTAAGGTAAGTCCCCAGCTTTTGGGCTTATACCGTCTAAATTATGGGGGGATGCTAAAAACCCTGGAGGGAGATCTGAGAAGGTGGAGATTTCATTTTATTTTTTATTTCATTTTATTTCAGGGCTTAACCATTGAGAACAGCATTCATTTAAAATAGTGACCCAGTGCAGAATACATACATTACAACAATATACACATACATACCTTACACAATTCAAGAGTACAAAACTACAGATAAAAAAAAACACAATAATTTACAATACTGAATAAAGCAGTAAAGGGAAGGGAAGATAAAACCCTGCTGACCCCAGCCAGTGACAACCCAGAGTTCCTCCTGGGAATATGAGAGAAGGGATACACACTGACAACAAAGGGGATCCAATGTTTGGGAGACTTGGTGGGAATAGGAGGCATAAGAAGCTAAGAAGAGACAGGATGAGCCTATGACTAGGAGGGACAGCATACCTTCCGCTACTTACAGGTGTGGGCATATAAAAGAACATTATGTAGAACCCAACCAGAAATTTCTGACTTGTATAAGATAAAACAGGAGATTATAGGGTCAAACTGTCATTTTTCACATCCTGTCAGAAATGTGTTTTCGCACATCTGATGCACAATGGCACGGTCGCTGAGGGACATCAACGTTCAGGACAGATTAAGAAAATCACAGTGACACTGTTCATGAACAAAGATCCCAAAATGCCTATGTTGAAAATTTGATGAAAAAAAGTCTCAAAAATGGCTATGTTACAAGCATGCATTGTGCACTTTCTATGCATGTTTGTAACTTCAAAAAATTTTATTTTTTCACTCCAGATTTTCAACATTGCTGTTTTTTCACACCTCCTTATGAACAGTACAGCTGTCATTTTTCACATCCTGCGCAAAATGTGTTTTCACACATCTGGTGCACCAGCTGCCCCCCTATCATTCTGGACTGCAGGTGAGAGCTGCTTTACATTGTGCTTGGAAAGCATCTTCAATCAAGCTCTGTGTGTGCTGGCTGAATTGATTCGCACAAGAGAGAGCTGTAGTGACTTTGTGAGACTGTGACTGCCTGTTTAATTTTAAACACTGCTAAAGGGCTCTAATTACCTGCTGCTGCTTCACTATGGGGGTTGGGGATTCAACAGATAAAAGAAAGCACCACCAGGGCGAGTGCGCCACTCGGTGGAAGAAAGTGTGATATATATTTAATGCAATTTAGAGTTTTAACGTAAGGGTTTCCTTTGGGGTCTTTAATGTATTTGATTTTGGGGGTTGTCTTGGTTGGGATGTTGCAATGGGAGGTGGTTGGCAGGCGCCCTGATTGGGACTTGCATGTCAATGGTCAAGTGGTACTGAGTCGAGGAGGAACTTGTTTGTATACTGACTCGCTTGACATGGAAGGCCCCAATCTTGGGACGGCCTGTTTAACAAATATAATTCCAAATTTGATGTTGGTAAAGCTGAGACATTATTGTAACAGGATTGGAATGGGAGTGGAATGGGACATGAAATCAAGAATGTCTGGACTCCATTGATAATTAAGGTATTAAGGAAGTCAATACTATCAAAGCTATGTATTCTTTTGTTTTTGATGCAAAGTGGGGATGTTGCCTTAAATCCTGGTCCCTTATTTGACAATTTAAAGATTCATCACGGTCCACTAATTGTGCACTCAAATGTAAGAAGTATCATTCCAAAGTTGGATATAATTAAGGATTTCCTAACAGAACATAGACCTGAGATTATGGTTTTTACAGAAACATGGCTGGGTAAGTCCCGTGATGACTTGGATCTAAAATTACAGGGTTATGAGTTTAAAAGGGCTGATAGGAATAGGAAGGGGGAGGGATAATAGTTTATTTTTTAGAAAAATGTTCCCCTATTCAGGTTGATCTTAATTTGGATAGTATAAACCTTGAATATTTGGCACTGGAGTTTAATACTGGGTCTGGAAACCTTTAATAGTGGTTGGGGGTATCACCCACCTAACAAAACAGCACAAGTGTTTGACTTACTGCAGGATGCACTAGCCCCATTTGTTTTCTCTCATGAGTTGTTAGTTTTGGGGACTTAAATGCTGATTGGTTGCACTCTGTAAAATCCCAAAGAATCAGGAAAATGGCTTTGGAGCTTGGGTTGTATCAATTAATCTCAGAACCTACCAGGATTAATATTCATAATCCTGGTGATTCTTCTTTGATTGATGTGATTCTTACAAACTGTCCCAACAACTATGTTTCTTCTGGGGTAGAAGTAGACCTGTTTAGTGATCATAATATTGTTTACTGTATTAAAGGGAAAACTAAAGTGAAAGGACCCTCTAGGCTCCTGAAGTTAAGATCTTATAAAATGTTTGATTATTTTTCCTTTCTAGCAGATTTAGGGAATGTTAAGTGGGATCGTCTAGAACTAATACCCGATATAAACCTAGCTTGGGATTATTTTGTGTCAGAATTTCTCCTTGTATGTAATAGGCATATGCCAGATATTACTAGGAGAATAAAAGGTAACTCTGCCCCATGGTATACTACTAAACATTTTAAGTTGAGGCTTTCTAAGAATAAAGCCTGGGCCTGGCACGAGTTTTGGGAAAGATTTGTGATTGGCAACAATACAGAAAATCAAGAAACCTGTATGTGGTCACACTAAGGGATACTAAAAATAAGTATTACAAGGCCAAAACCAAAGAATCATTAGGGAAACCTGGGAAATTTTGGGGACTTATAGCGGAATTAAAGGGACAGATAAGGGGGAAGACACCTATTAATTTATCTGGGGAGGAATCCTTTGGGAGAGAGTTGCCACTTGCTGATAGGTTTAATGATTATTTTATAGACTCAGGTAATTTCTTTGACAGCCCTGGTGAACCTCTATTTAACCCTGTAAGTCGTATGGAAGGGGACTCTAACTTTGTTTTTGATGCCGTAGCGAGTGGTGAGGTGTTAGAAATTTTATTGCAACTAAACATCTCTGGGAGTAGTGGCCTTGATGGTTTGTCTTCAAGGATGCTGAAATATGCAGCAACCCACATTTCGGATCCATTAACCTACTTGTTCAATTGCTCGGTAGAGGAGGGATGTATCCCAGAAGGTTGGAAGTCGGCCAGAATCGTCCCCATTTTTAAGGGGGGGTGATCCTGGCCAACTGTCCAACTATAGACCTATATCTATATTACCTCTGATTAGTAAGGTGTTGGAGAAACTGTTGGCAAGACAGTTGATGGAGTATTTGGAAAGAGAAAAACTGATGGATCCATACCAGTCAGGTTTTCGGAGGTCCCATGGCACTGTGATGGCCGTGTCAGAGGTCCTGGATGAGATCGCCAGGGCAATTGATGCCCAATGTTATACTAGTGCAATTCTTGTCAATCTCTCCAGGGCTTTTGACACGGTTGATCATCAGAATTTGCTCATGAGGCTGTCTGAAGTAGAGATGAGCCGTTCAGTTTTGAATTGGTTTTTCCCCTATCTTTCTGATAGATGGCAGGTAACAGTTGTAAATAGAACTGTGTTGACTGTGCAGGTGGTGCAGAGAGAAGTGCCCCAAGGATCAGTTATGGGTCCTTTATTATTTTTAGTATATTTGAAAGATCTTGGGCATTATGTGGGGGCCTCTCGTTACCACCTGTATGCCGATGACACCATTTTATACTGTTCGGATGAATCAGTTTCAGTAATACAATGTACACTGCAAAAAAGTTTTAACAATATGGAAGAGTACTTTGTCAACTCGAAGTTAAAACTTGATTCCTCAAAAACTAAATGCATGTTGTTTGGGTCTTCTATGAAACGGAAAGATGGCTTGATTTTGGAAATTGTGGATAATAAAGGGGAAGGGTTAGAGTTAATCAATAAAAATATTTGGGATTTTGGTCAGATAATTATGGGTCAGAAAATGTACATGTAGATAATTTGATCTCCCAGGTTAACAAGCGGGAGGGTTTCCCATTTAGGAACAAAAATTGCTTAGATTCTGTGACAATGGACCTTATAGTTAAGATGCAGATTTTCCCTTTAATCGATTATGGGGACGTATTATATGACGGAGCTACTAGGGATCGAATAACAAAGTTAGATGTTCTAGTTAATCATCCTGCCAGACTGATTCTCAGGTGTCCAAAACTTACTCATCATTGCAAACTTTATGAAAGATTGGGTTGGCTATCGTTAAGTAGGAGAAGAATGATACATAAACAGCTGTTTGCTTATAAATGTGGGCTGGGTTTCATCCCTCTATATCGAAAGAATAGATTTTCCTTTATAAGTATTGAATTGACATTGAGAAATCAAGTTGTTATGGATATGGTTGTCCCCTTTCTAAAACTGAAACGTTCCCAATATTTGTTTAGTAACTATATTCTGATATGTTGGAATAGTCTTCCTCATGAATATAAGCAAAAGATTGGTAAGCCCTTATCAACATCCCATCTAAGAAGACACCTGATATCTATACAGGAACCTTGTAATTGTTGTTAATGTTTTTTTTTATTCTTTATGGTTTTGTATTGACGATTGTTGTTTGATTGTATTTATTATGTTGAGTATTGAAGTGTATTTTGTATTCTTGTAAAGGTTACCATTGCGAATTAGTTTTTCATTCAATTGGTTTTTACCTTGAATAAACAAACAGTGGCATGGCCGCTGTGGAAAATCAATGTTTAGGACAGATTAAGAAAATCACAGTGACACTGTTCATGAATGGAGGTCTCAAAATTCCTATGCTGAAGTTCTGGTGAAAATATTTCAAAAAATGACTGTTACGAGCATGCATTGCACAGTTTCCACGTATGCTCATATCTTCAAGAATTTTTTATATTTTCACTCCAGATTTTCAACATTGCCATTTCTTCACACCTCCTTATGAATGGTACAGCTGTCATTTTTCACATCCTGCCCAAAATGTGTTTTCGCACATCTGGCACAGAATGGCGTGGTCACTGTGGGAAATCAATGTTCAGGACAGATTAACAAAATCACAGTGCCATTGTTCATGAGCGGAGGTCCCAAAATGCCTATGTTTAAAATTTGGTTAAACAAATACCCCAAATAATTGCATTATGGGCATATGTTGTGCAGTTTCTATGCAGTTTCTATGACTTCACCAATTTTTCATATTTTCACTTCAGATTTTCAAAATTACCATTTTCTCACACCTCCTCATGAACGGTATAGTTGTCATTTTTCACATCCGGCCCAAAATGTGTTTTTGCATCTGTGGAGCAAAATGGCTCAGTTGCTGTGCAAAATCACCTTTCAGCTAACAAACTGATAGTGCTACTGTTCATGAGGTGGGATCACAAAAAGCCTATGCTGAAAATTTGGAGTGAAAATACCAACAAACGCCTGGGATGTTAGGGATTCCAACTGTAACATCCCTCTCTGTAGAGACTGACAGACATCAGGGGTGTGACCTGAGATTTTTAGCTATAATGTTCAGGCTATTCCACCCCCACCCCCAGCCTGCAGTCACTGACAGGCATTGAGGTGTGCCTTGGACTTTTTGGCCCCAAAGTTCACCCCATTCTCCTATACTGCACCCATCTCAGGGTGTTTTTTTATGGAATGGGGTGAGCATAAAGCCTGAAGACCCCAAGGTACACTGCAACACTTGCTGGTATCTGCAGGGTAGGGTGAGGTGAAATGGTTTGAGCATCATGGCCAACAACCCAAAGGCACACCCCAATGCCTGTCAGTCTCTGCAGGGTGGGGATGGGGTTGGCATCAGTTCAATACTTCACTGCCATTCCTATTATGCATCTCTCTAACTTCTGCACTACCAATGCCAATGCCAGCAAGACAACATTTGGCATTGACAAATGCTTGTTTTTATTGCCACCCAATAAACAGATTAAAAAAAAAGAATTAAAGGACTTCTCCAGATGGTGCTGAAAGAGATTAGCACTTTCAAATCAGCTGTGTTGATATTAGAAGATAAAATCCAGACTTTAAGCCAAAAAAACATAGTTACAGAAATGTTTCTACCATACGTTGATGACAAGGATACTAGACAAGAGGGAAGAATACAGGAATTACAGAAACTGACTGTCATGCGCTGGAACAGAGTACTGTAGAAGATGTTGAAAATCACATCTGCAGGAATAATTTATGTTTTATAAGATTCCCAGAGGGTGTTAAAAACAGCGATGTGTCAGCTTTTTGGCATCAGAAATTACTGAAGTTGTCCAGCCCAATTAGAGACCAGCTTTGGAGATAGAGCAGACTCACATAACCCTCCCCCCCTCCCCCCAAGCAAGGAGGATCGCCAATATCAGTTCTAGCCAAATTTCTCTGCTTTCCAGTCAAAACAATATATTTCCCCTGGTCAAGGATAGGGGTCCCTTGACCTGGTATGGGCATACAATCTACATATTAAATGATTTCTCCACTTAAACTCTGGGGAAAAGGTTTCACAGAAGCAAAAAAAAACACTTTCAAGCACTGGGAATCCCATATCAACTTCAATACCCTGATACACTTAAAATAGTTAAGAAAGGGATCCCCAGTGAATTCAAAATCCCAGAGGCAGCAGCCAGCTACATGCAAAGAAATTGGCTGGACAGAAGAACTGAGCTCAGGACATCAAGTCAACATCATGACTAAAGGGCACATTCCACACCCAGACTCTAAACCTCAGCTCATGAGTGGACCCCAGGATTCACAAGCCCAAGATATGGACTGGCAGGTTTCTAAATTGAAGAGGTCTAACAGGAGTGGCAGGCATCAAAACAGAAGCAGATTGTTGCTTCAAGGGACCAGCCACCAAAGCCATTGCAGAGACAGTAACAGAAATCCCTGGAGCTCAGATGCAGAAACTGATTTAGATGAGGAACCAGCACCAAAAACACTACAGCCCAACTCACGATCCCCATCCAAGTCAGATCCAGCACCAGGGGTCCAACCCACTCTCACACCACCTGGGCCACTGAAACAAAGACTAAATGACAAAATTGCCACTTTCTGGACAAACAATATAAAAGAACATACAAGCCGATATCTTGCTGGGCCACAGACTGTCATGCAGTACCAAACTGCAGCTTGAAGGGTGACTACCACTACTGTTATGAACATTGTAAAACCTTGTTTAATGTAATTGGTCTTGTAAAGACCCCACCCCTACCTTTTTACTAAAATGACAGGTGGCATGCTGTTGGCGTTGGCAGCAATACCTGGTGGAGGACCTGGGTTCAGGGAGGATGAGGTTACCTGGCACAAGGGACCTAGGTTTGGCTACTCTGCACAGGGGCACCCAAGTAAATCCAACTACAGGAAGCAATAACTGTAATGTCCAGAACCAGAACTGGATTTTTCAGTGTGGCTTTATTTATTAACTAACCGAACATAAACAAAGCATTGCATGGTCCCCCAAAGGGCTACGTCCACTGTATGTGCAGATTAGAGGTTAACCAAGTGGTCCATTTGAAGAATGAACACATTACTACTGTTGTCTGACTTTGGACCCACCAGGCACTCAGCCCGGACTTTGCATGCACTTTGGATACATAGCCCGACTGGCCCGGCTCCCCTGCCAGCCACTTGACTGATGGTCCACTTGAAGAATGAACCCAAACTTTACTTGGAAAGACATCTCATTAAACAAGGAGACTCCCAAACTGTGGCTCCCCACACCACTTAGAGTCTGTGACTCCTAGAGAGATTTGTTTTCTTACTTCCAAACGAACTCCCATCAAACAAGGAGACTCCCATCCAACAAGGAGTAATTTTCCCATCCTGTGGCTCCCCACACCACTTAGAGTCTGTGACTCCTAGAGAGATTTTCAAGTTGTGACCCATGTCTGGGTACCCACCCCATCACTGGCCAAGTGCATGAGGCAAGTAGCAAAACAGAAGAAATCCGTCGAGGTGGACCTGGTTACTAAAGATGGGGGGTTTTCCCACCTCCAGCTCCCACAGCCCATACCCGGCCATTTCTCTGGATACACACAGAAAACTTTAGAACATTAAAATGTAGATTGAACGGTGGATGACCTGAAGCACCCCCTCTACAGCATTACTTGAAATCCAATAAAACTTTAGACTGTTTAACTGCTCCATTTGTTCGTCCTAGTAAACATAGTCCTCCCAAATAGCAGTCCACATTCATTTCCCAACTGAAGAAAACAATTTGTTTGCCCCTTCAAATGGAGCCAAACACTCACCCATTTGTTGCAGGTGCCCCACAGGCAAAGTACTATAACCTTTGCTGTTATACAAGAACAGACTAAATAAAACCAGGCAGCTTCCTTCCATGGTGGGAGAAGGAGATTGCCCCTGGAACCCACAGAGAACTTTTCCTCCCCCCTGGAGGGAGGGGGGCACAGAGACCGGGGGAGCGGTCTCCACCACTTTAAAAAAAAGGTAAACACAGGAACACTTCCTTCTTCTTTGAAACAAACTGAAGACTGACTGACTTCCTTCCTGTTTGCTTTAGGACAAACTGAAGAAAGACTTTGAAATTTCCCAAAGTTCTAAACTCACTTCCTGAGCTGTAGATTCCAATGTGGCTCTTGCAGCTGCAACAGTTCTATGGTGATGTCATCTCTCAAGTCTCAGCTGTGACTGAGGACAGAGTGAGACAGTGTGAAACCCATTTAACTGGAGTTTCACAAGCTGCCTTCCCTGCCTACCACTAGGTCTTACTGGGATTCTAGTAACCCCAGGTAACAAAGGGGTTACACTCGCCCATGACCAGGAAAATGACTGTCCCCAGTCATTATGCACCCGGCCTTAGGCCATCCCACCCTATGTGCTACCTGCGGAGGGGGGTGATCAGGCCCCCTCCTACCATGTGCAAGCACAGGTAGGCAACACTTAGGGCCTAGAGGCCTATAGCTGACACATCAGCCTCTACTCTATCCACTTACTATGGACACCTAGTGGCTCTGGTAGAACCGTCCAGAGCATAGCCCTGATAGATCAGTACTGCAGTCCCTATGGCCACTGAGGACCACAGCCTGTCTATCCCCCCTAACCCTCTAGGGAAAACCTATCTGCCTCTTAACATAACATTCTCAAACAAAACAAAACCCGGGGACCTCCCCGACCTTGGGCAGCCTGCAACTACAATCATTAGCAATAATAACACAGTACATTTAAATTCTACACCATAAGCACTGATGAGGAACTCTGATGAGCCCCTCCTCTTCTTGTCTTCTCTTCTGTCTTCCAGGAACACCTGTAAGAAAAGACAAAAACAACAACAAAAAAAACACATCCTAATCTGCATGCACAGTCTATCTAAACAACAACAGCGACAACAACAACAACCCTTACCATACAGAAAAAACACTGAACAATCCCCCCCAAATTTTTTTTTTTTTTTTAGAAAAGGTAGAAAAACACAGTATTTACATTAAAGTACAATAATGACATTGGTAACAATACACATTTGTGGGGATGGAGTGCCCTAAAAGTCCCAACTAATGACCACAAGGCCCAAAGGCTAGTCCATTAAAGAGTCTCTCCTGGGCCAGAGCCCTGTGAAACATAGTTCTTTTAAGGCCATAATCCCGAAGGGGAGAGTCTTTGTGGACAGTTCACACAGTTTTGGAGTCTGTAGTGTAGGGTGTGTACTGCAATGTCATAAAGATAGGAAAAAGGGTTTTTTGGACTTACCAGCCTCTTGAAGTATAAGACTAGGCACCGACCTGCACCGCAGCCGAAGACTCTCCCTGGCAGCATTTCTTTTGATACAGCTGGGCGGACATCTTCCAGGAAACCACAGGAGGGCACATCTGGGAAACAGCTGGACTGATGTCATCTCTGGAGAAGGAACCTTAGAACAGGAACAAAAAGAAAACAGCTGGTCCGACATCATCCGATTACCAGGTGATGAACAGGAAAACAGCTGGGCTGGTGTCCTCTCTGGATCTGAAGTCATCTGGTGGGCCAGTAGATGGTTGCTGAACAAGACAGTACACTGTGGACTGATGAATGTGGAGCACCTGAGTCCTTGGTTATTCATATTGGCGGATCAATAAGGGCACTTCACAGTCTAGTGTGGCAGTATTGACTACCACTGCTCGACTCTCCATTTTGTAGGCACGGGCTTAATTACTGGGAGGTCCTTGCACTGAGACCAATAGTAGAGGGGGTCAGGGGCTTGAATTATTACTCCGTCTGGACGCACATAATTCACACAGTGGGAGACTTCACGTCCCCTCCGTCCACTATTCTCACTCTGTCCATAAACAGTGTCCTGCCTCTCTTCCACTGTGTATACTTTTCTGTGGAACAGTCTATTCTTTACATGCTGGTTAGCCCCAGGATGCACATGTTTCATTGCTTCATCCCAGATCCAGGATTTCTGCAGTTCTCAATCTCCTCCCAGACTCTCCAGGAAAGGTAGGAAAGGTCATACCAAAGATTTCATTGGCCTTCCTACGAACCAGTCCCTCCTCTTTACTTGCTTTGGTCAATCTGAGACCGCTGGCCTGGCTTGGGGGTGGTCAGTCCTGGTCTGTGCTAGCTTCGCATCCCCAATGAAATTAAAAGGATCCTGACTTCTTCTTCTGGTGAAGCCAGGGCAGTGCATCACCACCTTCTTGAACACATTCCTCCGAGGCAAGATCTTGAGGCTGTGTACCTGCTCCTTCTCACAAGGCCACATAGGTTCCCCTCATCTTCCTCTTCACTGAGGATCTGAGCCCAGGAGTGAGCAGTCATTCTCACCTCGAGACTATCCATTCATCACTGGGAGAGAGGTCAACACCTCCCATTCAAAGGCCTCCGCATCTCATCTTCACCTTGAGACTTGGGCTAGGTCCCCCACCCAGGGTCTATTGATGCTTTATCTGAACTTGCCTTCTGAGATCCAGCATCCAATGCTTCAATTTCAGATTCAGTCTCTAATTCTGCACTCTCTAACTTTGTGCCACACTCCCCGAGGGACCTTCCTCCACAGGCTCTGCCTGATGCTGTGTGCTGCTAACTGCAGATTCTTGAATTTTTGTCCATGTGGGAGCCAAATGAATTGGAGGTGCTTTATACAAGCCATATTTTTGAAGGCATCCAGCACAGTGAGGAATCATGAAGACATCCCTTCCAGCACTCAAACATATCTGGCATACACGCACTGGATAATTAGGAATTGCCACATCAGGAGGGAGTTGCCCTCTATAGCACTACTTTTCAATATCTCTCAATCTATTTACTGCTGCTGTTACTGCAACCCGGGCATGATCCGGTAACGAACTGGTCCTGAAGCCATAACTGCAGAAAAATAAACAAAAGTTCACTGTAACTGAAAGTCCCACTTTAATGAACACACTCTGTAGCTTTAAAATGGCTCCTCTGCTGCTGTGTTTACTTTACCACCCCACCTTGCAATGGCGGCGGCAGCACTCCTGTGCATCAGCAATCAGACTCTGGGTCAAGCCACTGTGCACCCAATTTACATCAGCTACTAATAACTTTTACTCAGACTGCACAACTTGCTCTGAACTGGCTGTTCACACATTTACAGGATTTCCCTTGGACTTTTCACTTGCTGGCAACATTCATTTAATTACAGTCCCTTTAAAACTTCAGGTTTCAGCACAGGATTGCCTGCTTCTACTAGTGTTGCACTTTTTACAACCCAAAGTCTCTCTCTGGCTGCAAACTTTAAACTGAAGCTACTTTCATTGCTATGCACACATTTAATGGCTTTACAGACTTGCACTTGCCAGCAGGACATCACACATTCGCTACTTGCAAAGCAACTATACAGCTGCACACACATTTTATATGGCATTACTGAAAATCACTGATTGAGCAGTTTTAATTATTTACTCACTGTTATTGTAGCAGATTGCTGCGATGGGGTAAAACGGCCTACAGCCAGATTTTTGAAGGCCTCAGAATGCAAACAGGCGGGCAGTCTCTGTGATCGTTGTTTTAACCACACAATCCACTGATCCCATGATCGATATGCGGGTTGAGCCTGATTTTTAACTAGAAAGTCACTTTTTTACTGTTTACAGCGCTTTGATTGCTTCGCGAATGCTCCTCCACTGCCAGTACACGCACTACTCTCTGTCTCCTCTCGAATGCTGAAGCAGACTCTGAAAAGCCAGCTGAGGGGCGGGACTAATGGCAAACTGACCAACCACACGATGCCATGCAAATGAGCCTCTTCTTCCTCGCGAGGGCTCCTCTCCTCACGGCGATCGTCGAGCAGGCACATTTAAACTGAAAAATGCACTTTTTTTTTTTCTCAACTGACTCCACGTCGGGAGCCCATTTCAACCGTGTAACATTGCCATTAACTCTGCAGTCTCTAGCATTGCACAGAAAGCATTTCCAACATCCAGGGCATAATTTCTCTGTTGCTACCCCTAGTTTTTCACACTTTCCTTCACAGAAATTCATTTTAAAACTGAAAAAAATGCTGTAAACAATTTTGATGCAGGACAAGGACACACACTTTGGCTTTACAGCTCCTTGGTAAACAGTTAGCATTTTTTAAACAGCAGCACAAGATTCACAGCACACAGCAACACACTAGGGAAATTGCTTCAACTTTTTTGGGCTACCGACTGCCAGATAGCCAAAACGCTAGCCCACTTGCCTAAGCACCTTCCTTCCTGAACAAATCCAAAGCGGTGCCTCCATTTTTATAAGAACCCCACCTCTGCCTTTTTACTAAAACAACAGATGGCATGCTGTTGGCATTTGCAGCAATACCTGGTGGGGGACCTGGGTTCGGGGAGGATGAGGATACCTGGCACAAGGGACCTAGGTTTGGCTACTCTGCACAGGGGCACCCAAGTAAATCCAACTACAGGAAGCAATAACTGTAATGTCCAGAACCAGAATTGGGATTTTTCAGTGTGGCTTTATTTATTAACTAATTGAACATAAACAAAGCATTGCATGGTCCCCTAAAGGGCTACATCCACTGTATGTGCAGATTAGAGGTTAACCAAGTGGTACATTTGAAGAATGAACACATTACTACTGTTGTCTGGCTTTGGACCCACCAGGCACTCAGCCCGGACTTTGCATGTGCTTTGGATACATAGCCTGACTGGCCCGGCTCCCCTGCCGGCCACTTGACTGACGGTCCACTTGAAGAATGAACCCAAACTTTACTTGGAAAGACATCCCATCAAACAAGGAGACTCCCAAACTGTGGCTCCCCACACCACTTAGAGTCTGTGACTCCTAGAGAGATTTGTTTTCTTACTTCCAAACGAACTCCCATCAAACAAAGAGACTCCCATCCAACAAGGAGTAATTTTCCCATCCTGTGGCTCCCCACACCACTTAGAGTCTGTGACTCCTAGAAAGATTTTCAAGTTGCGACCCATGTCTGGGTACCCACCCCATCACTGGCCAAGTGCATGAGGCAAGTAGCAAAACAGAAGAAATCCGTAGAGGTGGACCTGTTTACTAAAGATGGGAGGTTTTCCCACCTCCAGCTCCCACAGCCCATACCCGGCCATTTCTCTGGATACACACAGAAAACTTTAGAACTTTAAAATGTAGATTGAATGGTGGATGACCTGAAGCACCCCCTCTACAGCATTACTTGAAATCCAATAAAACTTTAGACTGTTTGACTGCTCCATCTGTTCGTCCTAGTAACATAGTCCTCCCAAATAGCAGTCCCCATTACTTGAAATCCATTTAAAACTTTAGACTGTTTGACTGCTCCATTTGTTTGTCCTAGTAAACATAGTCCTCCCAAATAGCAGTCCACATTCATTTCCCAACTGAAGAAAACAATTTGTTTGCCCCTTCAAATGGAGCCAAACACTCACTCATTTGTTGCAGGTGCCCCACAGGTGAAGTACTATAACCTTTGCTGTTATACAAGAACAGACTAAATAAAACCAGGCAGCTTCCTTCCATGGTGGGAGAAGAGGATTGCCCCTGGAACCCACAGAGAACATTTCCTCTCCCCCCGGAGGGAGGGGGGCACTGAGACCCAGGGAGCGGTCTCCACCACTTTAAAACAAAAAGGTAAACACAGGAACATAGAAACATAGAAACATAGAATTTGATGGCAGATAAGGACTGATTGGCCCACCCAATCTGCCCATTTCCCTACCTGATGGATAAGCTGCAGATCCTAGTTAACCAGCAGCCTACTTCTTCCTACCCCCCAGAATTGCCTTATGACTGTCCCATGCATGTTTGAATACCACCACTGTTGTTGACTCCACAACCTCCTCTGGAAGGCTGTTCCATACATCCACAACCCTCTCTGTGAAAAAATACTTCCTTAAATTACCTCTGAGCCGCCCCTCTTCTATCTTCAAATTGTGCCTCTTGTTCTTGCACACCTCTTTTGAAAGATGCTACCCTCTTGGACTTTGTTGATTCCCTTGAGGTACTTGAAAGTTTCTATCATGTCCCCCCTCTCCCTCCTTTCCTCGAGGCTATACATATTAAGCTCCTTAAGTCTCTCTTCATATGTCTTCCGGTGCAGACCCTGCACCATTTTAGTTGCCCTCCTCTGGACAGCTTCCATCCTGTCTATGTATTTGCGGAGATTGAGTCTTCCTTCTTCTTTGAAACAAACTGAAGACTGACTGACTTCCTTCCTGTTTGCTTTAGGACAAACTGAAGAAAGACTTTGAAATTTCCCAAAGTTCTAAACTCACTCCCTGAGCTGTAGATTCCAAAGTGGCTCATGCAGCTGCGACAGTTCTATGGTGATGTCATCTCTCAAGTCTCAGCTGTGACTGAGGACAGAGTGAGACTGTGAAACCCATTTAACTGGAGTTTCACAAGCTGCCTTCCCTGCCTACCCTAGGTCTTACTGGGATTCTAGTAACGCCGGGTAACAAAGGGGTTACAATCTGAATGACTTTCACCACTCTGTTTACCTCTACTTTTCCACACCATTTTTTTGTTCCCCACCCCTAAAATGAGGTCAGTTTTAATATGGCTAGGTTACTTGTCAGACGCTGAATGAAATATCCATGGGCCATGCAAGGAAGGCTTGGTACTCGCACATAAATAATTTGAAACTGACTAGTGAACTGCCAGTAATGTAAAGCATGGGAATTTCCCACAGTGACAGTTATCAGTTACAGTGGTCTGGCTTCCCTTACCTCACCCAACCCAGAGTTGCCACGATGCTGGTTGCTTTTCCCTCTTGAACATGTGCATGTTCAAGAGAGAACCTACCTCTTCCCACCCCGACATAGCCATCCTATGAGCAATCATGGTAGCAAGCCTAGAAAGGTGAATGGAATAGAGACACTGCATGGGATTCTGTCAGGCTCTGCCTAAAATTCCCAGCTGGAACCATGCAATGGCATGAGTATCTGGCAACACTTCGCACTGTGAAATACCTAGGATCTGCCCAAATTGAAGTGCCAAAGTTATTTATTACTTCCCTCCTTTGAACATTGGCAGAGGGACCACCTGCAGGATTCAGACAAGAGGGTAGGTTGAACCTACCTGGAGGAGCAACTCAGATGAGGGCAATGTAAAAATCCTAATTTTCCTACATATGGTAGATAATTTGCACTGGAATTAACCCCAGTAGTTTGCCAGTCAGCAAAATGTTAGTATATTAGAGTGCAGGAACTTTCATCTATGACAGCTGGCAGCTACTGTAGGCTGGCACCAATCATGCCATGCTGCCTGTCTAGAGGCTCCCTTTGCAGTGATCTGCTCCTCTCCTTCTTGAACATGCAAATGTGCATGAGGGAACCTGCTGATGTGCATATTGAGGAGTTCTCCCAACAAACGTGCAGTACAAAGGAAACCTCAAGAAGGCAAGGTGTGGAAATGTAATTGGGGGAACTGGTAATATCTGGTTATGAGCTGCACAGTCTCTTGAAGGATGCCAATAATTAATTGCAGTAGTTTTTATATAATATAAGCACACTACTGAAATGGTCAGGATCCACCTACACTGCCACGCTCAAGGTCCCCACCTGCCCTCCCTGACCCCCCTTCCCCAATATTTGACAGATAGGCCCTTTGCAGGACCAGGACAAGTGGTGGGGGATATACATTTACAAATGAATGCCCTGGAATGGTCAGCAAGACCACCCACCTGAATGCCTTAATTCACAGCTCATTAAAGCCTAGACTTCAATAACATGTCCAGTGGGCCAGCAATAGCAGCTGGACAAGAGTCTAGAGACAGCCTTATAGTCACAATTTATCTGCTTCACTCATGTTGGCAGTCATGGTAAGAAAGCCTCTGAGAGGGACTGACTTTCCCCTCTTGAGTGTGTGTACATTCAAGGTAAACAAAAATAAGAATACGGGATGGTATGACAAGGAATGTAAAGAGTTGAAAAAGAAAGTAATGAAAGCAAGTAGATTCTATAGGAATAATCTCACTCAAGAGGCCAAGGAATACCTAGAAAAGTTAAGAAAAGATTATAGAGTACTAATCATAAATAAAAAGAAAGTGTTCTTTACTGCCCAGTGGGAACAAATGATAAAAGCTATAGAAACAAAGGATGGTAAGAGATTTTGGTCTTTGGAGGCATCAGGATGCAAGGGTCAAACCAATGAGATAAAACATTATGTTGATGCTGATGTATGGGTAAATGATTTTACTTGAGTAATGATGAATCACCAGGAGAAAAGTTTTCAGATAGTGTTGGAGAGAATAATGGTTCAACAAAACTTTACACCAATTACACCAACAGATGTTAGTGAAGCAGTGGGAAAACTAAATCTAAGAAGGCACCAGGACTGGATATGATACCCAGAGAGCTTTTTAAATGTAGAGAACAAGAATGGGCAGTGATCCTTGGATCCTTTTTCAATAAGTGTATTCTAGTTAATTTTATTCCAGAATTCTGGAAGGGTGCAATTATAGCGCCAATCTATAAAAAAGACAACAAGCAAGACCCCAAAAATTATAGGGCAATTAGCCTGCTATATATTATAGGAAGAATATTTGCAAATGTTTTGCTAGTCAGACTGCTTGATGAAATAAAAAAGGCAGAGAGGTTGTCACCATTCCAAGCAGGTTTTTGGCAATCATTTTCTACTACAGTATAGATAACTGCTTTATTTTTCAGCACTTATGTGAAAAATATGTGAAATGAAGATACCAAAAGTTATAGGTAACCTATATAGATTTCACAACCACATTCGATACTATTAATAGGACTAAATTATAGGACTCCTTGGATCTGTGGGGTATATCACCAGTAATCATAAATGTAATAAGGCTTCTATATTCAAACACATGGGCACAGGTTAGAATGAATTTAGTAGGCAATTTAGCAACTCAATTCGCAATGAATACTGGGGTTAGGCAGGGGTGCATCTTTGCCCCCACATTTTTTGCAGTATACATTAATAGTTTACTTGTAACCCTGGAGAAATCCAGGACTGATGCACCAAAGATAGCCTCAGAATATTGCCCAGCTTTGGCATATGCAGACAATGTGCTCATTCTTTCATTAACATCAGCAGGTCTCCCCCCAAAATTGGACATTCTCCAAACTTACTCAGAAGACATGAGTCTGAGGATAAATATGGGAAAATCTAATGTTATGATATTTGGGAGTAAAAAGAACATGGGTAGATGGGTAATAAATTCTCAGCCACTACAGATTATAAATCCTTATACACATCTGGGGCTCATGTTTTCAAAGAACCTTCGATGGAAAGCACATTGTAATTCACTTTTAAAGAAGGTTGCTAATATATCACTAGCACTCTGAAGATTCAATGCACGTTATGGAGGCCTTTCTATAAGACCATTTTTAACTGCCATTGAAGCAAAATACAATGACCAAATTTTGTATGGCACAGAGCTTTGGGATCATAAATATATCATTATGTTGGAAAAACTAATAATGATGATATTGAGATCATCTCTGAGTTATCCAAAAACAATCATGGCATTATATGAACGCATAGAAACAGGTTTGGCTAACCTAGTAGCTTTAGCCAAGTCACATTTAATAAGTTATTGGATAAGAATTATTGGATTGCCAGAAGGTAGAATTGCCAGGAAATGTCTGGAGGAGAAACAATTCAGGCAAACTCAAGGTTTCTGGCACTCACAGTGGTTATTTAAGGTATAAAAAATTCTGACATCTATAGAATTAAAAGTTTTGCTTGACATGACATATAAAAGCATTTTAATATCATGTCAATACAAAGGATGCATAAAGAAATTACTAATAAAAAAGTACAAAAAGGTGGATTTAGATAGCTAAAGAAGGTCGAGGTTCTTAGTTTGGTATAGCAAAAATATCCTGGTCCATGGATATAATGATTATTTAGATGTATTAAAAGACCTGAAACTAAGGAAAACATATGCTACATTTAGAATAGAGTTTTGTGATTCTAATGTTTAAGCACTAAATTTAATAACTTGAAAGACCTAATACACACTCACTGCTTCTGCGGTGGTGGAGAAACAGAAAATCTTCAACATATCATTTTAAACTGTCCTTGGTATGAAGAGGCAAGAAGAAAATGGCTGGGTAAAATCCTAAATTCTATTGGAGGCTGTGATGAACAAATGCAAAGCAATATATTGTTAACTACGGAAAATGACTACAGTCATGAGAGTAGCAAATGTTTTGGTGGTACAGTGCATCCCACTTAAGCGCATACCTGATAAATGCATAGCCTGCATAAATGCATAGAATTTCAAAGTCCAGATTTTTTTCCTATACTTCCTATGTTAACTAGATCTATTAAATGCATATAAGGATCCCTTTTAAATGTATATTTTTTCTCAGTTCTGTTGTTCAAGTGTGGACTGACACTGCCTGTAGCTGCCTTACTAAGTAACAATTAATTGTCTCTTAAATGGGTTGCTCTTTTAAACCTTTTAACCATCAAACCCAAGTCACAGAAGCACCCTCCCTCACCCTGAAATCAAATCAAAGACCCCAAAAGAATTTTACAGAAGCACTTCACATGAATCCCAGAAACACCCTTCCTCACACAGGAATCAGACCAAAGAATGCCACAGCATGTCACAAATCATTTTGTCCCAACCAAAGGAGGATGGTTGGGGCAGAGAGTGACAGTGAAAAAACAGGGATATTGAATGAATACTTCTGCTCAGTATTCACAGTGGAAGAGCAGGTGGAGATACCTAATTCAGTCAATAGAAGCACTCTGGATAGGGTGGTTGATATTAGTCCTTTCACAGAAGAAAGGGTTCAGAAATACCTACTAAAACTGAAGGTGGATAAAGCAATGGGGCCAGATGGAATTCACTGCAGAATTCTAAAAGAACTAAGGGAAGAACTAGTAACACCACAGACTGCCCTTTTTAATAAATCATGAAAGGATGGTGTGATACCTGAGGACTGGAGGAGAGCAGATATGATTCCCCTTCATAAAATTGGGAGCAAAACAGAGGCAGGAAACTGCAGACCTATCAGTTTGACCTTAGTGGTAGGGAAAATGATGGAATCACTTCTGAAGGAAAGAACTGTTGAGTACCTAGAAGCCAGTGAGGCATAGGACCCAAGACAGCATGAATTCACAGTGGGAAGGTCATGTCAGACAAATCTAATTGATTTCTTTGACTGGGTGACCGAAGTAGTAGACCAGGGAGGGGCTGTGGACATGGCCTACCTAGACTTTAGCAAGGCATCTGACACAGTCCCACACAAAGATTAATAAACAAATTAGCCAGCCTGGAAGTGGGTCCCAGGGTGGTAGCCTGAAGATAAAACACTGGCTGGACAACAAGACACAGAGGGTAATAGTAAATGGAGTCCACAGTGAAGAAAGGGGGTTACTAGTGGGGTACTAAAGAGTTCAGTACTGGGGCTGGTCCTTTTTAATGTCTATATAAGTGACATTGCAGAGGGACTGGAAGAAAAAGTATGTCTCTTTGTAGATGGCACAAAGATCTGCAACAGGGTTGATACGCAAGGTGGGGTGGAAAGGATGAAAAAGAGCTTGACAAGGTTGGAGGAATGGTCAAATGTATGACAGCTTAGATTCAATGCAAAGAAGTGCAAAGTAATGCACCTGGGAAACAAAAACCCAGAGAAAGAGTACGCAACGGGGGCTGAGATACTGACAACAACAAAAATGGACAGGGACCTGGGGGTAGTCATATCAGATGACCTAAAGGTGGGAAAGCAATGTGAGAAGGCAGTAAGAAGGGCTGGGGGGATACTTAGTTGCATAGGGAGAGCCATCACCAGTAGAAAACAGGAAGTTGTTGTCCCTCTGTATACACAGTTGGTAAGATCACATCTGGAGTACTGTGTACAGTTCTGGAGACGCCATCTCTGCAAAGACATAGACAGGGTGGAGGCTGTCCAGACTAGGGCAACCAAAATGGTGCAGGGTCTGCACCAGAAGACATATGATAAAAGACTAAAGGAGCTTAAGATGTATAGCCTCGAGGAAAGGAGGGAGAGGGGGGACATGATAGAAACTTTTAAATACCTCAAGGGAATCAACAAAGTCCAAGAGGGTAGCATCTTTCAGAAAAAGAGATGTGCAAGAACAAGGGGGCACAATTTGAAGATAGAGGTGGGATGGCTCAGACGTAATGTGAGGAAGTATTTCTTCACAGAGAGGGTTGTAGATGCATGGAATAGCCTTCCTGGGGAGGTCAAAGAGTCAAAAACAGTGGGGGAATTCAAGAATTCATGGGACAGACATAAGGCAGTTCTAGTGGGGGGTAGGAGGAAGTAGGGTGCTAGTTAACTAGAATCTACAGCTTATCCATTAGGTAGGGAAATGGGCAGACTAGGTGGGCCAAGCGGTCCTTGTCTGCCATCAGATTCTATGTTTCTATGTTTCTAAAGAAGCACTTAAGTGCTACTGGTATTTCTTTTTCCCTACCCAGTCCCCTGACACTTAACACAAGTTTTGCTTACCATCAAAAAAATACAAGATCTGATAAATGCATAACCCTCTTAAATGCATACTTTTTGCTGATCCCAAGGTATGCGTTTAAAAGGGCTACACTGTAATACAGAAAATAAGGAAAATGAGAACCAAAACAATAATCAAAGTAACATAAATATAAGCTGTTGCAGGATATAGAAACATAGGAGGTATTTTAAATGTATGAATTGTATGCTACGGATATATTATGGTTTTAGAAAATGTGGAACATTTTATGTTTGGATATGTTAAGTTTACATATATTTTATCCTGTATAGAAATTGGAATGATTTATATGTGATTGAACAATAAACATTTTACTTACTTACTTACTTATATTCAAGAATGAAATACCACTGGGGCAGCCTCACCTCAAGGGATATAGGCAGTCTTAATGACAGACAAAGGGATAGACTAGAGCTCACGGAATATCACTCTCAGAGGGTGTGTAATACTGACAACTACAGCACACAAACATGCTTCAGCATGAAAGGGCATTGTGAGTACTGGACTGCCAACACATCCCACCCTTTTCCCATCATACTTTCCCCCTCCCAGATTCAGGCTGGAACTTAAACAGGATGAGTAAACTACCCAAGCAACTTCATAGCTCCTTCCCCACAGATGAAGCAAGATGATTGCTCTGACCCAGGGGGGTGCACATCTAAGATAGCGTATGCAGTCACCTGTGTCCCCCAAGTACACAAGAGGAGCTGCACGCTATCTTCTCGACACTGTCATATATGGAGTAAAATGTGGTCACCGCCATTACATGCAACAGTTGAATGCTCCCCTGCAGTGCATACCTGACAGCAGCATAGGACCTGGGTGCTAGCATCAACACAGCACTCTCTGACTGCAAGCGGGCTGAAATGTTCACCAACCAAGTACAATGATCACAGAACAACATGGCTAATCGATACTTACTCTTTTCTCCCTGGTGCAGGCATGTCACTCCTTGCTATCTAAATCCAAGTGCCACCTTGGTGAACCACATCCAGGCTGGTGCAACATGCAAAAATAAACTCCAGTATGCAGGCCCAACAAGGAAGGCAGTGAAGCCCTTCTAGCTTCCCAGGCACTATGGCAAGTCACATAGATAACAGCGCATAATCCAATTCCTTGCCTCCCTGCCCCCACACAATATTCCTGGACCACACCCACAGACTAACATTAAGAAATATTTGGATACCATCAAGGGGTCCTGCCCTCCCCAACCCATAAATCACTCCAGTACCGAACAGACTGAAGTGTTACTGCAGCTGAAACTAAAGAGGCTGGCTTCCGGGCTTATCATGGAGGGATGGGGCAGCACACTTCTGTGAGTAACTAGCAGTGAATACTCCTATGCCCTTTGGGCACAGACTACAATGCACTGGTACCTCTGGGATAGGAGGGATCGGAAGACACCTATGGGCCTCTGCCAGCCAAGGGGGGGAACCCCCCCCCCAATAGGACTGAGCGGCTGCAGAGGGCTCTCCAGATCCTATCCCACCAGAGGCACCTGGGAGCTAGATTAATTTGCTGTGGTTATCAGTGAAGTAAAGGTAAAAGACACTAACTGACAGGACTTCAAAATGGTACTGTCCCCCAAAAGGTTCAAATGAGCTGCCAACTTTACCTACCTCTTAGCCACAGCACACAAGCTCCAGATACTACTGCTACTGCACCAGAACAAGACAGTGAGTCATCCTCATCAGAAGGTAACAGTTGTGTCGGCTCTTGGTACTGAGGGTTGAAGCACTGGACGCCACACCTCACGTCATGCTGGTGACCCAGGTTTGGGAACAGCAGCCGGGTTGTCAGGGGTCGACGGGGAGGAGAAGGATTGAGCATCTGGAGGACTGCTCTCCTTCTCCGGGGTTGGGGGACTACAGAGTGTCGGCATAGATTGCCCTCTAGCAGAGGCTGGGGGACAAGCATGCTGCACCTAGATGTGGGGTGGAGCTAGGACAGATGCATGCTCCTTTGTGTCATTGCACGTCCTAGCTCAAGGGGACTAATTAGAAAGCCCCGCATATGGAGCCAGGCACGGTCCTGAACCCTTCAGCCACTACATGTTCGCTTTGGCAGCTTCCATCAGGGGCTCTCTCGGCAAGGGTCGGTGTCGGCCATGGCTGCAGCCCATTTGTGGGGTTAGGGCGTTTGGCCAGTAAAAGGAAAATAAATCGCAAAAAAAGAAGGTAACAGTTGTTCCTAGTGGTAAACACCTACCGCAGAAGTCTATGGACACACCCCAGCTCCCCCCACCCTCAAGCGACCACTCCCCCATGACCATAGGTGACAGGATAACAAAATGTGTGGAATATGCAGTTGATTAACACCAAGAGGTGAAACAAGCAATCAAGCACTACAGAGGTTACAGCTAGTCCAGGAACCAGAGCACACTCTGATCTCAAGTGACACGCCACAGCGCCAGCTGGAGAGAGTAAGAGATTCAGGGCCTTACAGCATTGCCAGCATTAAAAGTTAAAATGTTTTCACAATTTTCTTTTTAGAATAATTGTTCTTTTTTTATTGTATCTGTTAAAGGGACACTGTCAATCCTTTCTGTATTATATCATTTCTAGTTAAAAACCCACATTTTGTGATTGCTTACTTTCTCTAAAATTCATTGATGTTGCTGGTTATTTTGTCTGCTTCCTTGCTTGGTAGCACTGATATGCATGTTAATGCACAGATATACCCAATCTTGATTTGTTTCAAATCCTTGATCTAGTCCCAGGGTGCTGAGGGAGATGGCAGAGGTGTTGGCCAAGCCACTGGCAGACCTGTTCAGTACCTCCCTGGACATGGGCTGGATGCCTGAGGACTGGAGGGTGGCCCATGTGGTGCCCGTACACAAGAGTGGCCCTAGAGACGAGCCAGGAAATTATCAGCCTGTCAGTCTCACTTCCATAGTGGGTAAACCTATGGAGATGATACTGAAGGAGAGACTGGTGTCATTCCTCAAGGGTAATGACCTCTAGGATGGGCAGCAGCATGGTTTCATCTTGGGGAGGTCTTGCCAACCAATCTAATAAAATATTACAACTGGGTAACAAGAGAGCTGGATATGGGTCACGCTGTAGATGTCCTGTACTTGGACTTCAGCAAGGCCTTTGATTCGCTGCCTCATGGGAGGCTTGGGGGGGGTTGACTGCTGCAGAGGTGGGGACAAAGCTGACAAACTGGATAAGAAACTTGCTGCAGGGGAGGCTGCAGCGGGTGGTAGTGGGTGGGAGCTCTCGACACCTAGACCGGTGATGAGCAGTGTGCCACAGGGCTCGGTGCTGATCCTGGTCCTATTTGGGCTCTTTATCTCAGATACTGCACATGGAGTTGGGAGCAGGGCTAGTCTGTTCACAGATGATATCAAAGTGGGGGCAGTGGTGGGTGAAGAGGATGGATGGAAACAACTACAAGGGGATCTTACCAAACTGGAGGTATGGTCAGAGAAATGGCAGCTGGGATTCAATGCGAAAAAGTGCAAGGTTATGCACTTCGGGGCAAAGAACCCAAGGAGGGACAATTAGTTGGGAGGGGTGAGGCTGGGAATCACTGAAGAAGAGAAAGACCTAGGGATATTGGTAATAGGGAGCAAGAACAACTCTGCCCAACACAGGAAAGCAGCAACAGCTAAGGCAAACAGGATGCTGTGCTGTATCACAAGGGGTTTCTCGTCCAGGCATAGGGAGGCGATTCTGCCCCTCTACAGATCTTTGGTTAGGCCACACTTGGAGTACTGTGTGCAGCACTGGTGGCCATATCTGAAGAGGGATATTAATTTATTGGAAGGTGTGCAACGGAAGTCAACAAAAATGTGGCAGGGGATAGAAGGCAAGGTCTATGAGGACAGGCTGAATATGTACACGCTGGAGGAGAGGAGGAATGGGGAAATATGATTGAATGTTCAAGTATTTAAGGGAGATAAACAAAGCTAGCACTGAAGGGGCATTTAAACTTGAGGAAGGGTATGGACACGAGGGGGCCTGGACTAAGACTGAAGGGTGGAAGATTTAGGAGGGAGATGAGGCGGCACTACTTCACGGAGAGGGTGGTGTCTAAATGGAACACTCTACCAGTGAGGGTGGTATCATGTAAGACAGTAGGAAGTTTTAAGAGGGCGTGGGACAGAGCATGAGGGAGGGTCTGGGTGGATGGGGCTGAGGCCATCGTGGGAATGACAGATGGGGAGGGGGTTGGGGCAGCTGCAATCTAGGGGGCTAGCTGCACACTCAGGCAGGCATTGATAGACTGAGTGGTCTGTTTCTGCTGGCAGATTCATATGTTCATATGTTTGTACTCCTATTGCATACTTCCTGGATATCACATAAACAGTGCAGCTACTCATGATGAAATAGTCTCCTTTACTCCCAAAGTATAATTAGTGGGTCAGCTGCTGGAGAGGGATAAAGATAAGGCAGAGGTACAGAATGACTTCTTGTGCACAGTCTTCACTATAGAAGACAGGGGCAAGGACCTATGTTAAGTAGCACTGGGCAAAATGATAATGTGTCCAACATGAGCCACTTTACAAAAGAAAGAGTCCTAAAGGAGTTGGGTAAGTTAAGGGTGGACAAAGCAATGGGTCCAGATGGTATACACCCATAGGCCCTGAAAGAACTCAGAGAAGGGATTGCCACATCATTGGCTGAACTGTTCAATAACTCACTAGAAAGTGGTATACTACCAGTCCACTGGAAAAGGGCAACAGTGGTGCCCTTGCACAAGAGTGGAAGCAGGGAAGAGCCAGAGAACTACCTCCCTGTCAGCCTAACCTCAGAGGTGGATACAATTATAGAAGTATTTCTTAAGGAGAGGATAGTAGACTACCTAAGGGAAAACAGAAGACTTGACCCAAACTAGCATGGGTTCATGGCTAAGCACTCGTGTCTAACGAATATGGTGGACTTCTTTGATTGGGTAACCAGAACAGTGGAGAAAGGTGGTGCAGTAGATGTGATTCACTTAGATTTTAGCAATACTTTTGACACTGTTCCTCACAGGAGATTAGTCAACAAACTATAGCACGCAGGCATAGACCATAAAATAGTCTGCTGGATTAAGAACTGACTTCAGGATAGGTCATGGAGTCCTGGTCATTGGGGCATTTTCAGAGGAGGGCAGAGTAACCAGTGGTGTTCCACAGGGGTCAGTACTTGGCCCAATCCTCTTTGACATATTCATCAGTGACATTGCTATGGACGTGAGGGGGAAGGTCTGCCTGTTCGCAGATGATACAAAACTCTGCAACAGAGTAGACACAGATGAAGATGCCTCTGGGATGGAAGCTGATTTCAAGAAATGAGAAGAGTGGTCAAGAATATGGCAGTTAAAATTTAACGCCAAGTAGCATAAGGTGATGCACATGGATAAACGTAACCCAAGAAAGATGTACATACTGAATGGGCATCAATTAGAAGAACCAAAGCTGGACTGGGACCTCGGAGTAATTGTCACCAATGATCTAAAAGTGAGGAAACAATGTGAAAAGACAGCACAGAAGGCCAGCGGCATCCTCGGCTGCATTGGTAGAGGGATTACGAGCAGGAAGCATGAAGCAACCATCCCACTGTACAGGTCCTTGATCAGGCCACACCTGGAATACCACATGTAGTTCTGGAGGCCCCACCTAAAAAAGGACATTTACGGCTTAGAAAGGGTTCAGAGAAGAAACATAGAAACATAGACTTTGATGGCAGATAAGGACCACTTGGCTCACCCAGTCTGCCCATTTCCCTACCTACTGGATAAGCTGCAGATTCTAGTTAACCAACAGCCTACTTCCTGCCACCCCCCACTACAATTGCTTTGTGTCTGTCCCATGCATGTTTGAATTTCCCCACTGTTTTAGCCCCAACAACCTCCCCAGAAAGGCAGTTCCACGCATCCACCACTCTCTCCGTGAAAAAAATTCCTCACATTACCCCTGAGCCATCCCCCCTCTATCTTTAAATTGTGTCTCCTTGTTCTTACATATCTCTTTTTCTGAAAGATGCTACCCTCCTGGACTTTGTTGATTCCCTTAAGGTACTTGAACATTTCTATCATGTCCCCTCGTCCCTCCTTTCATCATGGGTATACATATTAAGCTCTCTCAGTCTCTCTTCATATGATTTCTGGTGCAGACCCTGCACCATTTTAGTTGCCCTCCTCTGGACTGCTTCCATCCTGTCTATGTCCTTGCATAGATGGGGTCTCCAAAACTGCACACAGTACTCCAGATGGGGTCTCACCAACTGTCTGTACAGAGGGATAACCACTTCCCTTTTTCTACTTGTGATGCCCCTTCCTATGCATCCCAGCATCTCCCTGGCTCTCCTTACTGACTTCTCACATTGCTTACCAGCCTTTAGATCATCTGATATGACTACCCCCAAGTCCCGTTCCATTTTTGTTGTTGTTAGTACCTCCCCTGCTATTGTGTACTCTTCTCCTGGATTTATGTTTCCCAGGTGCATTACTTTGCACTTCTTTGCATTGAATCTAAGTTGCCATATGTCTGACCATTCCTCTAACCTTGCCAAGTCCCTTCTCATCCTTTCTACGCCCTCCTTGTGCATCAACTCTGTTACAGATCTTTGTATTATCTGCAAAGAGGCATACTTTTCCCTTCAGACCCTCTGCAATGTCATCTATAAAGATGTTAAAGAGGACTGGACCCAGTACTGAGCCTTGAGGTACTCCACTAGTGACCCCACTTTCTTCAGAATGTGTTCCACTCACTATTACATTCTGTGTCCTGTTGTGCAGCCAGTTTGCAACCCAGGCTACCACCCTGGGACCCACTCCCAGGCTGGCTAACTTGATTATTAATCTTTTGTGCGGGACTGTGTCAGATGCCTTGCTAAAGTCTAGGTAGGCCATATCCACAGCCCCTCCCTGGTCTATTACTTTGGTCACCCAGTCAAAGAAATCTATTAGATTAGTCTGACATGATCTTCCTGCTGTAAATCCATGCTGCTTTGGATCCTGTGACCCACTGGCCTCTAGGTACTCAACAATTCTTTCTTTCAGAAGTGATTGCATCATTTTCCCTACCACTGAGGTCAAACTTACAGGTCTGTAGTTTCCTGCTTCTGCCTTGCTCCCCCTTTTGTGAAGAAGAATCACATCTGCCCTCCTCCAGTCCTCAGGTACCACCCCATCCTCCCATGATTTGTTAAAAAGTGTGGTCAGTGGTGTCACTAGGTCCTCCCTTAGTTCTTTAGAAGTTCTGGGGTGAATCCCATCAGGCCCCATTGCTTTGTCCACCTTTAGTTTTAGAAGTTCTTTCAGGACTCTTTCTTCTGTAAATGGACTGGTGTCAACCCCTCTACCCAGAGTGCTTCTATTGTCTGGTTTGGGTAACTCCTCCTCATCTTCTTTTGTAAATACTGAGCAAAAGTATTCATTCAGTATCGCTGCCTTTTCACTGTCTCCCTCTGCCCACCTCCCCTCTCCCTTATTAATCTTCACTATTTCTCCCTTAACCTTTCTATGCTCCCTAATGTCTAAGATGGTGCAGGGACTGCATCAAGAATAGTATGAAATGGGACTCAGTGAATTAAACTTATACTCTCTAGAACAAAGAAGAAATGGGGGGACATGATAGAACCATTCAAATACATAAAGGGAATCAGCACAGCCCAGACAGGAAACCTATTCCAGGAAAACAAAACAACATGTACAAGGAAGCACAATCTGTGCCTGGTGGGAGACAGATTTAGAATCAATATATGAAATATAGAAACATAGAATTTGATGGCAGATAAGGACCGCTTGGCCCACCCAGTCTGCCCATCTCCCTACCTAATGGATAAGTTGCAGATCCTAGCAAACCAATAGTCTACTTCTTCCAACCTCCACCCCCGAGAAATGCCTATGTCTGTCCCACGCATTCTTGAATTCCACCACTGTTTTTGACTCCACAACCTCCTCAGGAAGGCTGTTCCATGCATCCACAACCCTCTCTGTGAAAAAATACTTCCTCACATTACCTCTGAGCTGCCCCTCCAGCTACAGATTATGCCCCCTTGTTCTTGCACATCTCTTTTTCTGAAAGATGCTACCCTCTTGAACTTTGTTGATTCCCTTTGGGTATTTGAAAGTTTCTGTCATGTCCCACCTCTCCCTCCTCTCCTCGAGGCTATACATATTAAGATCCTTAAGCCTCTCTTGATATGTCTTCTGGTGCAGACCCTGCACTATTTTAGTTGCCCTCTTCTGGGCTGCCTCCATCCTGTCTATGTCTTACTTTTTCACAGAGATGGTGCTAGAACCATGGAACAGCCTGCCCTCAGAGGCGGTAGCATTGAAAACAGTACAGGAATTCAAACTAATATGGGAACAGCGATGAGAGCACATGAAGGGATAATAAAATGGGGGAGTAGAAATTTTTGGGTAGACTAGATGGATCACATGGTCTCCATCTGCAGGCTACTTCTTATGCTGTTATGTAGACTGTGTTGGGGGTGTTCCCAAGTCCCAAGAAAGATGCAGTGGGAGTTGTTCAAGGAATGTAAACAGGCATGTTTTTGTGCAGTAACTCCAGTATATTGGACTGATTTTCACTTTTTAAAAGAAAAAAAAATAACCAGAATCAAACTACCAGGTATGTGAGCAGTCTCTGCAGAATGTGAACTATCACTGGGCTGGCAGTATAGCCTAGAGGTTAGAGTAACGACCTGTGAATGAGCTTGGTACATCCAGAAAACTTGAGTTTGATTCCCACAACCTCCACTTGCACACTGTGTGACTCTGAGCAAGTCACTGGATAAATAAAGATTTTGATTGATTGATTGGCTTACCCCCCCCCCGCTGTGCTCCTGGGTTGCCCCAGAAAACAGGCACTTGTGCCTATTGGGCCTTACCTGGTTACCAAAGAAAAAAGCGTGTTTTTTAAATGAGGGGCTCTTTGAGGCCTAAGGGGGTTGACAGTGTCCCTTTAACTAGAGTTAATTATATGCACAATATTTCCTATCTCTTGAAATTCATTAACATGATGCCAGTCACCATGGAACTGGTGTTACACAGCAACAAAGCACAGACAAATGCCACCTATGATAGCTCTGGAGGGTACTTTACCTATGCACACTATATCAGACTACCCCTCCTACTTCCCCTCCAGCCACCCCAATGGTCACTACACCAATAGCATTTGTATCTTGGAATGTTAAAGGCATCAGGTCCTTTGATTAAGAGAAGGAAGATTTTACCCCACCTAAATAAGCTGGGGGCTGATTTACTCTACCTCCAGAAGACCCATCTCCTAAAGGCGGAGATGGATAAGCTCAAAATGAGCTTGGTAGCGCAAGGCTACGGTAGTCCGTACAACTCCAGGAGTACAGGAGTATCAATTCATAAAGGGATGAATCTTAAAGTGGAGAGGGTCACACAGCCAGAGGGCAGATTCCTTATACTTCAAGGGGAGTTGGAGGGAGACAAATTCACCCTCTGCAAAGTATACTCACCCAACACATCACATCTAGACTTCTTTTATGTGCTCACCCAGCACCTCACAGAGACCACCCTAGGGAATATCTTCCTTGGAAAAGACATGAACACAGTGTTTGATGACTTCATAGACAGAAGAAAACCGCCATCACTCCTAGACAGCAGGCATCTATAGCTCTATAAAATATGAGAGCATGGGGCAAGCAGACATCAGACAACAGGCCAATCCACAGAGAAGAGACTATTCATTTTTATCCACAACCCCATCAGATTTACGCCAGACTAGAATTATGTCTGATCCCTAAAAACTACATGGCAGAAGTCATAGAGACCATGATGGAACAAATCCTGATTTCAGACTATGAGCCAGTGACTTTCACATGCCCCTCCCCCCAAGCTAATGGGGACAGTAGAGGCTAAATATTACATTTCTAAAAGATGTCCTCTTTATGGAACATCTTTTAAAGCAGAAATCAAGGACTAAACCCAGAGATAACTCATAAGCCACAAGGTGGGATGCCCTGAAAGCCTTCATAAGAGGCAGGTGCACCAGTAAAACCTCCTACACTATAAAGGCTTGAGTCAAGAAACTGGATGCCCTGCAATGCAAGTTGAAAGTGCTGGAAGCCACATACTTGGCCAGCCCTAAAGACTAAAATCACCTGCTTCCTGAGCCTGAGATCACAGGCACCAGATACAAAATAAATGTCCACTTGCAACAGAAGGCTGAATATACCCTTTTTAGGATGAAACAGACCTTTTGGGAGGAGGGGAAAGACCCAGGAGACTCCTGGCCTGCTAAGTAAAGAAAAGCAAGAAAGTCCCAGGATTATCATGGTCAAATGCTGGGAGGGGAAAGAATGCAAGGACAATAAATCCATTAATGAAGCCTTCCTTGACTTTTACAAAAGCCTATACACACCCAAGGCACTCTCCTCTCCAACTGAAATAGAGGCATTTCTTGAATCTTAAACCCCCCAACCCTCACTTGGGAACAAAGAGAATTCCTAGATAGGCCCTTCCAGGAACTGGAATTAACAGTGGCCTTAAGATCCATGTCATCAGAGAAGGCCCCAGGACTAGACAGTTTTCTGGAAGAATTTTACATTTCAGCAGGAACTTATGGGAATTCTCGCCTCAGTGCATGCTGAGTCAGATACAACCAGAGTGCAAACAGAGTCAATGCACACAGCAAAGAGCCCCTAGCATGCAGTGCCTATCACCCTATCTGGCTTATTACAGTAAATGTAAAATTTAACATAAGTATGAGCACAAAGACATAAAGAAGTTCTCCCCATGATAATCTCCAGGGACCAAGTAGGGCTTACCCAGGAAGAGGGAGCACAGACAATACCGGAAGGTTACTTCATGTGATCTGGCAAGCAAAATCCCACAACCTGGCCATGGCTCTGGTAGCACTTGATGCAAAGAAATCCTTCCACAGGGTCAAATGACCTTACCTGTTCCACATCCTCAAACATTGTAGATGTGGAGACAGGTTCCTGCAGAGGGCACAGACTCCCTGCAAAGGGGCACTGGTGACAGTCAACACCAACAGAACACTCTCTGAGTCATTTCCTTTAGGCAGGGGTACCAGACAAAGTTGTCCGCTATCCCCCAGCTATTTCTATTGATACTGGAGTCTCTACTACACACTATCAGGCAGAACCCACAAGTACACAGTCTGATTTTGGGGGAGAAGCACAAGGTCTAGGCCTACATGGATGACATATTCCTAACCTTCACTAACTCCCAAGAGACCATCACAGTCCTTCTTGCCATCACTCAGAACTTTGGCTCACTAACATGATACAAATTAAATGTATCCAAAGCCCTGATTATGATCTGACACAAGAACATGAAGAATGCACCTGAGTACCACAGGGGACTCACCCCAGAAGAACACCATCTCCCTTACCTGGGGACTGATTTTGATTAGGATCTGGATAAACTGGGAACACGGAACCTCCAACCCATTGTCAAAACCTTGGAGGACGATATAGCACGATGGAGCCATCTCTCATGCTGGGGCAGAGCGCATGCCTACAAAATGATGGCAGCACCCCTTATTCAGTAAATGGTGAACAATCTCCTCCTCACCCTACACCAGCATCTATTCATCTTCCTCCAAAAACAACCATTAGACTTCTAGAGGAAAGAGTTGCGTTGCAGTGGCTTAGCTTTAGAAACTCCAGAAAGATCAAATGCCTAGGGGGCTGAACCTCCCAGACTCTGACCTCAAGTACAAGGTTCACGCACCACTACAAACAAGATAGGCATCACCTATTATCCAGATAATACAGTGCCCTAAATGGGTGGGCTGCGATACTCAGGTACTTGAGGAACGTCCAACCTGATACAACCAGATACTTGGGGTACAACAACATCCTCTTTGGGGCCACCTTGAATGGCCTGAAACATCACCCAACTATTCAACATGCCAAAAAGATATAGGACTGGGCAGCTAAATGCTGGAGATGGTCACTCTGGTGGTCCTTTCAGTTCCCCTTATAGAACAATCGACGCCTCCAAGTAGGCAACAAATCCAATCTACTGGAGGGACTGGGAAACCTCTGGAATAAATTACACAGGAGACCTGATAGATGCAAATATTAACATCCGTATGTCCTTTGCACAAATTCAAGCCAATGATAACATTGTAACAGGGTGGAATAGAACCCATTTGTTATGGAGAAAGTGTTTAAATGCAAGGATCTGTTCTATTCCTTTCCTGTCTTTTGTCTGTCTGGTTGCACAACCAAATTTTTCTGTAAGACCTCGGACCTGATCAACCCAACAAGTCTCACAATTCTTTGCCTCTCTCTGTCTCTCAGTTTTTTCTTGCTGTCTATCTTTTCCTCCCTTGCATATCCGCTGATATAAAAATATATGCAAATCAATATATGGAAATGTAACTGATATTGGGATCCCTTTTGTTTAGAAAATATATGCCATTACTGTTGAAATGTATATAATTTGAGATGACTGCAGAGAGCTATGGAAAACTCAAGGGGTTACCTTACCGCCAATCTTTGAGCCTTTTACAAAAGCTGTCCACAAGGGGCCTCAGCAAGCACACTGTTTTCTATCAGCTCCTGCCTGATATTTACAAGAAACAGGATGCTAGTTTAGAATGGGGGTGGAAGGACTTACAAGAGAGCTGAGCTGCAATTGCAAGAAGGAGAAGAAAAAGGGACACAGGGACTGAAAGAAAAAAAAATATTTCATTTCTCCTCTGTACATAGTTATTATGAACAAGTTTTTTTTTAATGTTACTGCTGCTGTAAACAAATATTTTTGGTGAATTCTACAACTGCTCCTGATTTTCCAATGCTTCCTGACCTGTGCCTCGATGACAGATGGTGTCAGCCTAAGTGGGATTTACAGCATGCATACTCCATAAGCCAGGAGTTTTGTGCGTGGGTACTGGACCTAGTACCAGGGAAGCACAGAGGAAGGTATGGATTCTGCAGCAGCAAGTCCAAGAGTGGTTACCAAGAGAATGGCAGATAAATTATCAAACAGAAGTCCAGTCTGAGATTGTTCAGCCAGCACAAGTTATGGAAAAAGAACAGGCAGTGACAGAACCTGAAAGCCTGATGGACTTTTCAAATGGTGGGCTATACAACAAAAATAGATGGAGAAGCAGACAGAAAAAGAGATTCAGTGACAGGAGCAGTAAATGAGAGAAGAGATGTAGCGACAGTAGCAGTGATGGCTGGATGCCTTACAAGCTATCAAAGGCAGAGGATCATGGACAGATCCAGACAAGCAACAAAATGCAAGCAACTTAAAAGTCATTAAACTTATAAAGTTGTGTCCCTCAGATGATATTGAGGCATACCTGACAACTTTTGAAAGAACTGCCACAGTCTGCCAGTGGCCTAAGCAGCAATGGACAATCAGACTGGTGCCCTACATGATAGGGAATGCCCAACTTGCCTACAGCAGTATGGACACTGCACAGTCAGAAAACTATGACCTGTTGAAAAGCAAAATCCTGAAAAGGTGTAACATCTCTGGCGAGACATACAGGCAGAGATTCAGTCTCTGAGGTACAACTCAGTTGACAATACCCGAGAAGTCTTCACCTGACTCAGAGAACTCCTGATAAAATAGATCCAAATGTCCCACAGATCATCAACACATTTTCCATGGAGCAATTCATCAACATCTTGCCTACAGATGTGCAGCTCTGGGTAAAGGAACACCGACCAGAGAGTGGGGAAAAGGCTGTTTCTTTGGCTGAGGACTACCAAATGGCCAGACAGATGCCACAGCAGTGAGGTAACAGCCAAGCACTGGTAAGACACTCTTTTTCCCATTTAAATTCCAAGTTTGATAAGAACTCTGGTGGAGGTAAGAAATATGTGCCCAAAGATGTTACCTCCTATAACTGTAATGAGCCAGGCCATTTTTCAAGAAACTGCCATAGTAAGGAGTGGGGCACTGGAGCAGATTTGTCTATGGAAAATTGGGGCAACTATTTAACAGATGTAAAGGTGGGGGATAAGACTGTGAAGGGACTCATTGATTTAGGAGGCAGACAGACCCTAGTGCATGTTGAAGTGCTGGGAAAACACTGTGCAAAGGGACCAGCTACTGGTTTCATCTGCAGCCATGGGGATACTCGATACTATCCCACTACCCAAGTGACTCTGACCATTAAGGGTGTGTCACATCAAATGAAAGTGGGGTAGTACTTAAGTTACCTGCTCCTGTGATTATTGGAAATGACTTTCCAGGATTTACTGAGGTGATCAAAGAAGGAGTAAACACTGATGTTTCAGCAGCTGTGGTGATAAGAGCTCAGGCAAAGAAAATTTCAAATGGCGGGGACACTTTTCCTTTCAAGGATTTTGATTCATACTTGTTTGAGCACAGTTCCAAAAAATGGAAATCCAGGAAAGAAAGATGGAGCCTGAAGAAACTGTGGCAACAAATGACTGATGAACATAAAGGGTTAACATATGAAAATGCTAAAACTAAACTGATTACTGATTGTGATTTTCTTTCAGAACAAGCTAACTATGTTTCTCTCCAGAGTTATTTCAAGCAGCTGGGGGTGAAACCAAAACAGGGTGGACCAATGTTTAAAAAATGTAATGGGTTACTGTATAGAGTTTGAGTTAAACCTCAGACACAGGAGCAGATAGAATAATTGGTTATACCTCAGAAGTATAGAACAGAGTTGTTACAGATAGCGTGTGATAGTCCTATGGTTGGTCACTCAGGCAGGAATCGCACCCTTGCTAGATTGCTGTATAGATTTTACTGGTCTGGAATTCATGAAGATGTTGCTGCCTATTGCAATGCTTGTGCTGAGAGTCAGAAAGTAGCCCCAGTCACTAGAAAAGACAAGATGCCCAGATGCCCCTACCCTTGATAGATGTGCCTTTTGAGAGAATTGCAATGGATGTGGTTGTTCTTTAGATAAAAGTAAAAAGGGTAATAGATTTATCCTGGTAGTATGCGACTATGCTACTCGATACCAAGAAGCAGTTCCAATGCGTACTGTCACAGCTTCAAAAGTGGCAGCAGAACTTGCAAAAACTTTCAGCAGAATGGGCATGCCTAAGGAAATTATTACTGATCAGGGTAGTAATTTTGGTGCAGCATTATTTAAGGAGCTGCACGGACTACTAGGTATCACTGCCATAAGAACCTCCCCCTATCACCCTCAGACAGACTGTCTTGTTGAGTGTTTTAACCAAACCCTAAAATGCATGTTAAAAGGTTTGTAAAAGGAGAAGGAAAGACTGGGACAAATACTTGCCTTATCTACTTTTGCCTATAGAGAAGTGCCACAGGCATCAACAGGAGTTTTCACCATTTAAAATGCTGTATGGCAGGCAGCCAAGAGGGCCACTGGATGTGATAAAAGAACGTGGATGATAATCCCACTCAGAAACCATCTATAACATCTTATATGTGTGCCCTAAGAAAGAAGCTGGCAAAAAATGTTGAAATTGCCCATAGTAATCATGAAGATGCTCAAAACCAGCAGAAGGTATATTATGACCATGGGGTAAAAGAGAAAGTTATTGAGCAAGGTGAAAAGGTTTTGCTATTGTTGCCCAAAACAGAAAATAAACTGTTAATGAAGAGGCAAGGGCCATATAAGGTTCTTAGATGTACTGGCACTGTTAACTATGAGATTGAGACCCCTGACAGGAAAAAAAAACTACTAAGATGTATCATGCTAACCTCCTCAAGAAATGGGTTGAAAAAATGCCAAAAGCTGCTTTGCTAGTTTTACCAAAAGCTGATCAGGAAGATATTGACGTTGCTTATGATAGACTAGAACAAACTGTAAATGCTGATGCTGTAAAGGTGAATGTTTCTTTAACCTCAGAACAAACTGCAGACATTTGTAATGTGCTAAAGACATTTGACAGTGCTTTTACCATGGCACCAGGCTGAGCAGAAGGGATTGAGCGTGTTATAGGGACAAGGAATGCTCATCCTATTAGGCAACTGTCATACAAGTTGTCAGAGTGGTTAAGCGCTAACGTGGTTAAGGAAATGCAAAAAATGAAAGAATTAAGTATCATTGAGGAGTCGAGGAGTGCTTGGTCATCTCCTATGGTAAATGTAAACAAAAAGAAGGGGTGTTAGAATCTGCCTTGATTTTAGGAAACTTAATCAAGTGTCAGGATTTGACAGTTATCCTATGCCCAGAAAAGATGATTTGGTAGACAGACTAGGGGTGCAAAGTATACCAGTACCTCTATCTCACCAAGGGTTACTGGCAAATACCTTTAGCTAAAGAATCCAGACACAAAACTGCATTTGCCACCCTATAGGATTCTATCAGTTCACCACCATGCCATTTGGTTACATGGTGCACCAGCTACATTTCAACAGTAGATGGATGTAATTTTATCCCCTCACACCGGTTATTGTTCTGCATACCTGGATGATGTTGTGGTGTATAGCCCAGACTGGAAAAGCCACCTGGAACACCTATGAGCAGTTATCCAAGCTATCAAAAATGCAGGTTTGACTATTACTCCTACCAAATGTGAATTGGACATGCAGGAAACAAGATATTTGGGCTATGTGTTGAGAAATGCAGACATCAAACCAGAGGTTTCTACGATAGGAGCTGTAGCTAACAGCCTTGTACCTAAAACAAAGAAACATGTCGAGTCATTTTAGGGCTGGCTGGTTATTATTGGAATTTGTTTCCAACTTTGCAGAGTTGGCTACTCCCTTACTGAACTCACAAAGAAACGGTAGCCAAATAATGTGAAATGGACTCCAGAATGTGCTGAAACTTTTCAAGCCATTAAGGCTGCATTATGTTCAGCCCCTATTTTAAGAAGCCCAGACTTTGAGAAACCATTTTTGCTACAAACAGATGCATCTGAGGTAGGTCTAGGTGCAGTCCTAAGTAAAAATGTATATGGGACAGAACATCCTATTCTGTACATAAGCAGGAAATTGCATGACAAAGAGAAAAGGTACTCCACTATAGAAAAGGAATGTTTAGCAGCAAAGTGGGTCATGGAGTCCCCTAAGTTTTATTTGCTAGGAACTGACTTTGTGCTTATAACAGATCATATTCCTCTCTGATGGCTTAACCAGATGAAAGATAAAAATTCCAGAATCACAAGGTGGTACCTGGCACTACAGCCATTTAAATTCACGGTGATACCCAAATCTGGTAAAGAGAATAGCAATGCTGATTTTCTGTCAAGATATGTATCAGGGACTGAGGGTTCTGAAGGTTGAAAAACAAATGTATGAGTCTAAGCTGTACTGTTTGCTGTACTGGTATAGAGAAAAAAAAAACAATTAATGCACGTGCTTAATTTCTGAAAGCAGCAAATGTTAGTACAGAATTAATAAAAAGTTTTGGAAACCTGTTTAATAAAACAGGTTTCCTCTTAAGAGGGGTGTATGTGACAGGGTGGAATAGGACCCTGTCCCATTTGTTATGGAGAAAGTGTTTAAATGCAAGGATCTGTTTTATTCCTTTCCTGTCTTTTGTCTGTCTGGTTGCACAACCAAATTTTCTTTTGAGACCTCGGACCTGATCAACGCGACAAGTCTCACAATTCTTTGCCTCTCTCTGTCTCTCAGTTTTTCTTGCTCTCTATCTTTTCCTCCTTGCATATCTGCTGATATAAAAATCTATGCAAATCAATATATGGAAATGTAACTGATACTGGATCCGTTTTGTTTAGAAAATATATAGCGTTACTGTTGAAATTAATATAATTTGAGATGACTGCAGAGAGCTATGGAAAACTCAAGGGGTTACCTCAGTGCAAACCTTTGAGCCTTTTGCAAAAGCTGTCCACAAGAGGCCTCAGCAATCACATTGTGTTCTAGCAGCTCCTGCCTGATATTTACAAGAAACAGGATGCTTGTTTAGAATGTAGATGGAAGGACTTATAAAAGAGCTGAGCTGCAATTGCAACTGTATGAAGGAGAAGAAAAGGGGACACAGAAACTGAAAGAAAAAAACATTTAATTTCTCCTCTCTACCTAGTTATTATGAACAAGTTTATTTTTTTACATTACTGCCACTGTAAATAAATATTTTTGGTGAGTTCTACAACTGCTCCTTGTTTTCCCTATGCTTCCTGACCTGTGCCTTGATGACAAACATCTCAACAAAGCAGCACTGGAGGCGTATCCAATAAGACATACTTTGCAAGCAGATATGGGCACTAACTATGTGATGAGCAATCCTAATACACCAGACAATTGGTTAGAAGAGGGGGAATGAAAAACAAGGCAACAAGCACAGCAAGAGGAAGGAGGTGCTGTTAGAACTTTACTACTCTACTGAGACTTAAGAGCTAGAACTCTACTATGGGGACCTTCAATTTAGGGTAAAAACAAACAAAAAAACAAGAGTTAGTGGACAAGATTCACAAAAGAGATGTGCTCAGCACAATCCAGATGCACCAGCGCAAGTCAGAAATGTGCTGGAAGCTGATTCAGAAGCAGAGTGAATGCCCTAGCCCAACCGAGATGCCCTGCACCAAACAACATGCGCCATATTCGCAATGTAGTGACATGCAGCACATATACAGGGGCGACTCCATGCAAACACAGCGCACTCGATTCACAGTGCAGAACCATGGCGCCAATGGGGCAACCCAGTGCAAAGCCAAGATGTGCCATAGAAAGATAAGTACAAAATAAGGAGACTTATGTCCAGCACACCTGCAGGTTGTGAACGGAATGTCCCCTGCAGCACACACCAGAGCCAGAGGGGAAGAGGAAGAGGAAACCAGAGAAAGGAAGAGTCTCAGCCAGCCAGTCAGCAACAAAGCCAGGCAGCAAACAACACCAGAGGACCACACTGACAGCAGAAATTAACCCGCAGCAGTTTCCATAGCTGATGCCCAAATGAGGAGGAGGAGGTAGGGCACTGGAAGGCATTGTAGGCAGCCAGCCCCACGGTGGTATCATGCCCGGCTGTCCTTTGAGCAGCTCACAGAGGTGGAGACAGTAGGGTGATACTGCCTCAACAGGGCCATGCTGAGGCAGCTCTGTGAGCTGTGCCATGATGAGATGCAGACACCCACCGCACAAGGTCATGCCATCTCGGTGGAGACCAAGGTGACAACAGTCATGTGCCTGCTCACCACGGGAACCTTCCAAAGGCCTACTGGGGACACCACTGGTATATCACAGGCCTCACATCCCACCTCCCTCACACAGTTCCTCACTGCACTGCTACTGCATGCTTTGGAATACTCGATTTCCCAGCATGCAGGCAGAGCAGACAGAAGCCATGCAGGGGTTCTACAGGGTGGCACGCATGCCAGGTGTCATAGGGGCCATTGACTGCACCCATGTGGCAATCCGTGCACCACTGGTGTGGAGGCAATAACATATGTGAACCAGAAGGGATACCATCTCTGAATTGCCAGGTGGTGTGCGATGCCATAGGGTGCATCACCAATGTCTGTGCCACACACCCTGGGAGCACACATGATGCATTCATATGGCACAAGTCAGCACTCGGCATGAGGTTTGAGGCTGGGGACATCTCAAGTGGCCATCTGATAGGTACATGTGACAGGGCACCAACAGCACAGGGGGCACCAAGGCTGGGACACATGGGGTGGGCCATGGGCAGTGTGAAGCAGGCACCTGGACAGCAGGGGTATGAAAGGGTACAAAGGTGGACACAGGTAGCACGCAAGTGCTGTGCACCATATGACAGATGAGGGCATGCAGGAGCAGCCATGGTAGGGATGCAGAACTTCCAGGTATGTGGATGCATGGGTGGGAGAGCAGGACAGGGGCACACACCACAGAGGGCAGGGATGAGGACAAGGCACATGCCACAGTGTAACCCAATGTATTAATGGACACACGTCTACCCCCACAGGTGACACTGCATACCCACTGAGGCCCTGGCTCCTCACCCCCATCTGATGACCCAGAACAGTGGTGGAAGAACGTTACAATGAGGCACACATCACGACATGCGCCATCATAGAGTGTGTCTTCCGCATGCTGAAGATGCAATTCCTTGACCCTGTGTCAGTCAGGTGGTGCCCTGCAGTACAGCACTGAGAAGGCCTGTGGCATATTCCTGGCCTGCTGTATGCTACACAACATGGCCCATGAACGTGGGATACCTGTTGAGGCCAATGAGGGTGACAGTTCTGGGGAGGAGGGGGTGGAGGAGGGGAGCGGACAGGGCATCCCCTGTGGTCCAGGGAGGCAAAGCCGGGCAGGGATGCAGGGGTCCCAGGCTGGCAGAGATGGCATGGGAATACCACATGCATGTGGTGGAGGAACACTTCAGGCCCCGCAGGTGAGTATGCAGGTATGTATGTGTGCAGGTGTGAGCACTGCAGTGTAGGGACTGCTTGACATGGGAACAGTGGACACCAGATGCCGCACAGTAGCACACACACAGGCACACGCACATGGTGGAGACACACAGACACCAGGTGTGCATCAACCCTAGCACCACCGAGGCCATGTCGTAGGCGTCATGGGTTAGTGCCTTGCGCTCACTGACTACATGGGCACTGCAGGCACCATAACACACTCATCATTGCCATGACACATGGCACAACAGCGGTACATGCAGACACACTAGACAACCTGCACAGGTAGCACAGGGTGGTGCCAGGACAGCTGTGGGGAAGGCGACTGCCACATACACTGCCACTGGCACCACCCACAGGGCGTCCAGTACACACAGGCGTACCAACCCGCCACAACAGGCCTGTTGACGTGGGCATCACAGGGAAGCCCCCCCAACCACCACGGACATGAGAGAGGCCTCTGCCATGGCTGGTGGTGGTGAGTGCCACCACCGGCCACAGGGGGTGTCCCCAGTGACCCCCAAGAGTGCTTCACTGAGACAGTGAATGGGTGCCCAGTGGAGTGGCCATCTGATGCCCACCGGCTGAGCCATGGACGGTGGGTGTGGATGCCAGTGGTGATGGAGTCAGCAGCAGGGGGTTCACCTGGCTCCGCTGCGGGGTGTATGGGATGTATTCCTGGGTGTCTGACTGGATGCACAATGTCCACGACATGATGAGGATGCAGCCACAGCCACCAGCTCCGCAGCTGCTGTAATCTGCTCCACAGCTGCGGTCATGCCCAACCACATGATGCGTGTCTCTGTCAGCATCTGAGCACGCCACGCAGTTGCGGACTCATGCTCCTGGACCATTACAGCCCTGTGGCTCTGGAACTTCACACAGAGGGCCTCCTGACCCTCCACAGTCACCCGCAGCAGGTCAAGGTAGGCCCCCATGTTGTCGGCGGGTGATGTAGCATGGTGGCATTGCCGACGATCAGGGGTTGGTTCAGCCTGACCAGGTGCATCTATGGGCAGTGAACGCTCCCTGGCAGGCTGCAATGTGGGCAGGGCTTGGCAGGGCACTGCCACTGACTCCTCATGGGTGGTGTCCTCCAGGGCCACTGAAGTGGGTGCGTGCACACAGGCACCATGCCCAGATGACACAGATGTCACCAGCACTGCACTGGGCAGTGGTGCAGGGAGCACAGCACCCACAGCCACAGGCAGCTGTGCTGTGACTGCACCGGAACCCAGCACAGTGGGAACATCAGCGGCACCCAGGGACCCATGCACAGGTAACCCCGCGACGTGTGCGCCACTGTCAGCCATGTCTGTGGCGCTGGTGCTGGTTACACATGCGGTGGTGCCAATGCCCTCCCCCTGCATGCCACACTGGCAAACACGAGGAGGGCATCCACAATGTCCACCGCATCATCCGGGTCAGCATCAGACAACCCGGACAGGCTCCCCAACCAAGTGATGTACCCACTGAATGTCCCGCCATCACTGGGCGGAGGGCCCCGCAGGGCCCTCCCGTCACTGTGGCTGTGACCGTGTTGCACGGGATGTGGATTGTGCAGGTGCAGAGTCATCCATGGTAGTGTCATCGGCCCCATGTGATGGGCCCACATCATCACCCATGAGGGCTTCATGGCCAGTCATGGCCATGGCTGCACCCCGGAGGCGAGATGGTGCTTTGGAAAGAGGAAGGGAGACCATGGTTAATGCACAGTACACACGTCACAGTGGTGAAGCACAACAGAACACAGACATCCACATGATGCCAGGACTGCACACCTGTCCACGGCAGGGCCAGGGTGCGACGACGATATGCAGCCCATGTCATGGTCGAGCCTGCCACTGTCACATTGTGCACATTATGTGAGAAGTGACCTCAGAGATGCCACACAGGTGCACAGTGATCACGTGCCCTCTGGCGCTGCAGCCTAGCACCCACAGCACCACAGGGCAGGACATGGCTTTCCAGGGATGACCATCTCCAGGACACTGTGCCTGAGTGTACAGTGACAGAACTTGGCATGCAGGGACAGGCGTGCCTCTACAGTACCGTGGTACATGGGTGGGACGAGATGGCCAGGGCACACAGCTACTCACCATGCTGCGACTTGCTGCCTCCCATCTGGAATCCACCACCTGGGACACCATGCACGGCTGTCCTGGACACACTGGTGGCCAGGAGGGCCTCGTTGGGGCTGAGCTGTTCTGCCATGCTGGGTCCACCCCATGTCCACCGCAGGGATGCCTGGATGCTGGCCACCTTCTCCTTGGCCCTCCTGTGGCTATCATTCCAGTGCTTGTGGCACTCTTGGACCATGCCGTTGTACAGTGCCATTGCATTCATCTGCTGGGCCACCTCCTCCCAGCCTTCCGCACGCACCATCCGGCTGCCTCCCCTGCCAGTGAGGATGTCCAGATGTAGGTGGCATGCTTCAATGAGCACCTTCTCCTCATTCTCTTTGTGATTTGAGGGACCACCCTGCTGGCACCTGCTTCCTCCGACATACTGACTACTGTGAGGGGAAGCATCCAGGCATCATTCACGCCTGTGGTATACATGTTCCTGCTCATGTCTTCCTCAGTCTGTTGCCCCATTGGTCTGTGATGCTGTTGTTCTGGGCCATGGTCCACGGGGTGGCCAGCCTAGCACAGGTGGCCATGCACCACGGTACGTGGTCCACAGGGACACTGCACATGTCATGTATGACACCCAGTCCACAGCTGGGGAACAGTTCAGCTGACCTGGGGGCACACTGTGCTGTCTGCTATGGTCATGTCCTGTCCTCTGTAGTGTGTGCCGCCACCGTGGTAACACTTCCATCCTGGGAGACACCCATGTGATGGCCACAGGGCAGAGGGCAAATGACATGTGGCAACGGCCACGGTGCAGCTGGCAGCGGTGTGCGGCATAGTGTCGCTGCCATCGTGCCTGCACGGTTGCCGCTGTGTGCCTCGGACCAGCCTGTTGCATGTTGCTGCGTCCACTACACATTGCCAGTGCCACCCAGTCACACGTACCTCCCCTGTGTCCCTGTGTACAGTGGACGGCCCATCTGTTTACATTGCATGCCCTCCCAGCTCCACATTGCAATGCCTAGGCCCGCTGATGACTGTATCATCACTCAGCAGAACTGTGTCATACATTCTGGGATGTGTACATCCCGGTTCACATACAGTCATTGTGGACATGACAGGGAACAGTCCACTGGTTCTCTGTGCACCTCCTGTACTGCCCTGCCGCTGTATTCCATATTATGGCCTTGTGTTCCACATATTGGTAGTACTGGTTCCACATCTGGGGTACTGGAACATTGCCTGGTGAGCACGCTCACAGTCAGTCACCCCAGTTCGTTCTGTTGCCCTATAAACATGGCTGTGTACTCACCCTCAAGGCACTGCCTCCTCTCAGTGACCTGGTCTCAGTCTGCTGAATTGGGAGCATTTCTGGCTCAGGGCATGCAAATGAGGCCTGAGCCCCTGGTAATGAGATGCTAATCAGCTGAGTTGCCCATGCATGTTAGCTGACGCTGTTTTGGGCACATTCTGTGAACTGCACAATTGCCCCCAGCATATCTCACTTTGCATGAAGCATCTGTGGGATGCGCCGATGGCTATACAGCACATCTCCGGTGCATGCAGGTATCAGTAGGTGCATGTTCCTGTATCAGGGGCATTCTAGACACCGCTTCTGTCACATACATGCATGGTCACCGTGTCCTGAGTGGTGCATCTCTCCCTGTGATGCACTGTTCCACTGTTAACCTAATGCGTCATTGCAGGCTTGCTGGCGCTATGACGCTGTGTGTACTCTATTGTGCATGTTCCACCATGTGCTGTCCATGCTGCACTGTTATCGTGCTGCCTATGGATCGTGCATGGCATGTGGTAGCTGTTTGTAACACGTGCTGTGCACAGAATGTTGCCCGCATGTCATCATCACACATGGAGTCCTGGCTTTGCCACGCTGTTGCGGACTGCATTGCATGTCGTGGGCATTTCCTTGACCTATCATGCTTCATGCTCAGTGAACGCTGTGCTGCATGTGCCTCAGTGTTTTGCGTGGTGCATAATGACCACTCGACTGCACATTGCCTTTTTGCACCTTGCCACTGTCAGTTCCCATTGTAATATGCCTAGGGCAGGGAGACAGACACCTAGGGCCATGGACTGGTCACAGGTGGAGCTGCTGCATCTTGTAGCACTTGTTATGTCTGTGGAAGGGTGCTTGTTTGGCCAGGATGACCTCCATGAGCTCAAGGCCCAGGTGTGAGCCTCCATTGCTACTAGGCTTGTGCTCTGTACAGGGGATGCCATGCACAGGGGAGCAGTGCAGGCATCTCGTTATGTCTGGGACCCAGAGGAGGGCTGGTGCAGTTGCAGTGCTGTGCACGCAGGAGTGCACTGCCAAGATCAGGTAGATGCTGTTCATCTGGTCCCTTTTGTGGCACGGCTGGGTGTGTGTGGCCACGGCCTCATGGGGCACCCTCATGGGTCTCACAGCATCCTGCACACACAGCAGTGGCTGCACCCTGTCCCATGCTGCCATACCATGTGTGCCATGGGGAGCGCTGGACATGGCTGTGTCTTCCTGCAGACCGCTGGGTGCTTCACAGCTGATCACCACTTCTGTTGCATAGCCACAGGCTGGTCGAGGGGGGCACTGCAGCACTGCACCCTGCATGGTGGAGGTGGTTGCTCATGGTGCTGTCCATTGTGTTTTGCAGGACCAGATGCCAGGCAGTGGGCCGTGGACGCAGCTGAGGTGCGGATGCAGAGGATCATGGGTGCTAGGTCTGGTGCTCTTCCGGGGCAGATGAGTGCTGCATCTGCTATTGCTGCATTTCAGATACTGTAGGGTTACTGGTGGGTGGGGTAGTCCACATTCAGGCCCTCAGTGTGTGTTCTTTCTGTCATTGCTGTAGGTCTCCAGGATCACCATGCAGTGGCTGGAGGTGTTGCCCCTGTTGACGTGGACCAGAGGATCAGCGTGGCTCTCCAGGCAGCCCTGCACTCACTGTCCAGGACTGTTCAGTGCCTGTCAGCTGCCCTGCAGTGTGTCCTGCTGCTGCTCCTGGTCTGTGGCCATGCCAGGGTGGTGCGTGGCAGGGTACAGCAATGCTAGTGGCCCTCTGCCTCTTCCTGGGGACATTCCTTGTACATAGTTAACGCTCGCCATCCACTGTTACATTGTTCCTTTCCTGTCCTCCTTCCTGCCCCTGCACCTCCTTTCTTCTTTTTGGTATTTTGTGCTTTGTTATTCATATCTGTAGTACATTTTTATGATCTTAATCTTTTATAAACATGTTTTTCTCAGCACTTGTGTCCATGGGTGTGATTGTCCCAGCTCTGTGGTTGCTCCTCATGCCCTGCTGACCTACTCCACTTGCTCCACATTGCTCCCCTGTGTGACTATGGGGCATCCAGCTTACCCTGGTGCATCTCAGGTTGCGCTGGTGTGCTTCACGGCGATTCACGGTGGGGTTGCGCTTGGCACGCCCCACTGTGCATGCCTCTGTGAATGGCTCTGTCTGTGCTCGGTGCATCTGATTTGCACCGGTGCATTTGTGATGTGCCAAGTGCATCCTCTTTGTGAATCCTGTCCAGTGTGTTTGTCTGAGTTGGGTGAAGGGAACTGTTATCTATCCGGCTAGCTAGGTGAAGAAGGGAATTGTAAATTAGGGGGAGTGGCTTAGGCAGTAGGAAGCCAGGTGTTTCAATTTAAAACTGGCCTAGATAGCTTTTGGCAGAGAACAGCAAGGGGATGGAGGAGCCGATAGAACTTTACTACTGTACTAGGACCTTCAATTTAGGGTAAAAAGAAACAAAAAAACAGTCAGTGTGTTTGTCTGGGCTGCGTGAAGGGAACTGTTATATGTGCTGTTAGCTAGGTGAAGAAGGAAACTGTGAATTAGGGGGAACGGCTTAGGCAGCAGGAAGCCAGGTGTTTGGATTTAAAACTGCCCCTAGATAGCTTTTTGGCAGAGAACACAGCAAGAGGGAAGGGTGCTGCTTGGAACTTTACTACTCTACTGGGACCATAGCCTTAGCTAGTTCCACTTTTATAGGCACAGTATTTGACTGACAACATGAACTTCCTGTTTGGTAGCAGGAAGGGAGTGATCACAGAGGCACAAAAGACTCACCATCCTAGAAGGAAAAGAGTAGCTCTCCATCCCCACCTAGCTGCTGGAGGTCTGACTGAGCAAGTAAGAAGGAGACTACTGAGGAATACAGGAACTTCCTGTCCCAGAACAGGAAGAACAGGAGCTTTATGGGCATGGAGGCAGCAGGAAAGTAGGGAGAAAAAAATACAAATAAAAAATAAATAAATAAACAGAGATAGGAAAGAGTGGCATACAAAACAACAGTTGAGGGGCCACAAATAAGACTTGATGAGACTGGTGCATTGCAGTGGCTGTGGAGCGGCAGTCTTCTGGGAGATGTTCTGGAGGATGCGGTGTTGTCCCATCTGCAGGCACCTCTCTGGGCTGAGGGAGGAGGTTGCTCATCTCCACGCTGAGTTGGCCAGGATTAGGGGGACCTCCTCTTCCACCCAGGGACTACCATGGCCTCTGCCACTGCCTTAGAGGTTGCCAAGAAAGAGGAGGGTTGGACCACAGTGGGCTCAGGGAGGGGTGAGGGTGGAGAAAAGAGGTGCATCCCCTCCAGCTAAACTTTCCACAATTCATATAGCGTTGTTCTTGGCTGAGGTGGTTCCTCCTATGGAGGCACCTTACAGTAGAGACCAAGGAGGATGCTGGGAACCTCCACAAAGGAGACCCACAGGAGGGTGGCATGGATCCCTCAGGGAAAGGAAACAACCCTTCTGGGGGATTCCATTGTTAGAGGGTAGAACTGGGGAGGGGAGAGAGGTAGGGTGCCTGCCTGAACTATGGCTTAGAGGGACAGGGAGGAATTTGCGGGGATGGAGGAGCAGCTAGCACAGGGAGGAGGCTGGATGTCATTGTCCACCTAGGGACAAATGACCTGGCTTGGAAAGGGATCAGAGCAGTGCAGGAGGAGTTTGTGGAGTTAGGAGGGGCCATAGACAAGTAGCACACATGGTAACCTTCTCAGAGGTGCTGCCTCTCTGTGGCATAGGTGAAGCTAGGGTGCTCTGCACCATGGGATTCAATCAATGGTTGAAAAACTGGTGCAGACCTCAGGGTTTTGGCTTCACTGGGGACTGGAGGTCCACCTGGAGGGATACAGGCCTATACTGGTGCAATGGTCTGCATTTGTCCAGGAGGGGAACCAGGATCCTAGGTGATAGATTTAAATGCTTCATTGACAAGCATTTAAACTAGCCAAGGGGGGAGGCACTTTTAAAGAAGCATGGAAATCTTAGCACCCAAATCAAAATCAGGGTTGTTGGTGAGGGAGACACCAAGACAGAGAAGTCGATAATGAAAATGGCAGGGGTAAATGGAGAAAAAGGCAAAGGCAGTAAGGACAGGGATGGGGCAAAAAGGGATAAGGCCATCAAAAAAATGGAGGGTAATGAGTACCAATGCCCATAGTCTAGGTAACAAGCTCCCTGAACTGGTGGCCCTGATGGAAGAGGGATGCCTGGATATCATGGCAGTCACAGAAACATGGTACCAGAGAACCATGACTAGGATGTCAGCATACCAGGGTACACAATTCACAGGAGATAGGGAGGGTAGAAGGGCATGAGGAGAAGCTCTCTCATGTAAGGGAAGGATCAAAGCAATGGAACTAAAGGGTAAAATAGGAGGAGAGGAGGCACTGTGGGTCACCCCTGGAGACTGGAAATGGTACCATAATCTGCACAGGGTTGCATACAGACCCCATCTCAGGGGAGGAAATGGACAAGAAATGATAGAAGGCATCCTTAGGATGACAGAAAAGGAGAGATATTGTTGATGGGGACCCGAATTTGCATAGATGTTAACTGAAGCACCTTTGCTGCAGCCACATCCAAGAGGTGGGTCATTCTTGATACCTCCTGGTGGGGTGCCTCAGACAGTTAGTGTTGGAACCCACTCAGGAGGGAGCAGTCTTAGACCTGGTACTGTCAAACAGGGACGGAGAGAGGATCTCAGATCTAGAAGTGGGTAGCCATCTGGGAACAGGTGACCACCAAACAGTGTGGTTTATGATAAACACAGTTGCAGAGTCAAGCCACACAAAGTGGAAGGTACTGGACTTTAGGAGGGCTGACTTTGTCAAAATGGGAGCGTGCCTCAGTAAAGCACTAGCAAACAGGCAAGAAGGAGGGGTGGAGGAACAATGAGAAAACTCTCAAAACTGCTATCACAGAGGCAACAAGCCTTTGTATGAAGCAAATAAACAAATCAAATGAAAGAAAAACACCATGGTTCTCAAAAGAGGTGGTGGAAAGGTTAGGGAGAAAAAGATAGCATTCAGAAAGTATAAGGAAACACAGAAGGAGCAAGACTGAGAACTGACCAGTTAAAGCAGAAGGAAGTGGGGAAGGCAGTCAGAATAGCAAAGGCCCAAACCAAGGGAAAGATAGCCAACTCAGTTAAGAAGGGAAATAAAACCTTTTATAGGTACATTAGGGATCAAAGAAAGAGCAAGGGTATGTAAGTGAGCGAAGAAAGACCAAGGGAGGGATAGTGAGGCTTAATAAAGGGAAGGGTCGGTGGGCAGAGAGGGACAGTGAAAAAGCAGGTATACCGAACGAATACTTCTGCTCGGTATTCATAAAAGAAGAGGAAGGGGAGGTACCTAATCCTATCAATAGAAGCACTCTGGATGGGGGGTCAATACAAGTCCTTTTCATTAGAAGAAAGGGTTCTGAAAGAACTCCTAAAACTGAAGGTGGACAAAGCAATGGGGCCTGATGGGATCTCACTCCAGAATTCTAAAAGAACTATGGGAGAACTAGTGACACCACTGACTTCCTTTTAACAAATCGTGTGAGGATGGTGGTACCTAAGGACTGAAAGAGGGCAGATGGATTCTCTTACAAAAGTGGGAGCAAAGCAGAGGCAGGAACCACAGCCCTGTTAACTTGACCCAGTGGTAGGAAAATGATGAATCACTTCTGAAAGAAAGAAAGAATTGTTGAGTACTTAGAGGCCAGCCAGGCGCAGGACCCAAGGCAGCATGAATTCACAGTGGGAAGATCATGTCAGATGAATCTAATATATTTTTTGACTGGGTGACCAAAATAGTAGACTAGGAGAGGGCTGTGACATGGCTCACCTAGACTTTAGTAGGGCATTTAACACAGTCCCACACAAAAGATTAATAAACAAATTAGCCAGCCTGGGAGTGGGTCCCAGGGTGATAGCCTGGGTTAAAAATTGGATGGACAACAGAACACAGAGGGTAATAGTAAACAGAGTCCACTCCAAAGAAAGGGGGTTACTAGTGGGGTACTGCAGTGCTCAGTACTGGGTCCAGTCCTTTTTAATGTCTTTATAAGTGACATTGCAGAGGGGCTGGAATGAAAAGTATGTCTCTTTGCAGACAACACAAAGATCTGCAACAGGGTTGATACACAAAGGGGGGTGGAAAGGATGAGAAGGGACTCTGCAAGGTTGGAGGAATGGTCAAAAGTATGGCAGCTTAGATTCAATGCAAGGAAGTGCAAAGTAATGCACCTGGGAAATAAAAACTTAGGGGAAGAGTACACAATTGGGAGGAGGTATTAACAACAACACAAATGGAAAGGGACCTGGGGGTAGTCATATTAGATGACCTAAAGGTAAGCAAGCAATGTGAGAAGACAGTAAGGATGGCTGGGGGGGATACTGTAATATATAGGGAGAGGCATCACCAGTAGAAAACAGGAAGTTGTTATCCCTCTGTATAGACAGTTGGTGAGACCCCATCTGGAGTACTGCATGCAGTTCTGGAGACCCCATCTCTGCAAGGACGTAGACAGGATGGAGGCAGTCCAGAGGAGGGCAACTAAAATGGTGCAGGGTCTGTAACAGAAGCCATATGAAGAGAGACTAAAGGAGCTTAATATGTATACCCTTGAGGAATGGAGAAAGAGGGGGAGCATGATAGAAACTTTCAAGCACCCTCAGGAAATCAACAAAGTCCAAGAGGGTAACATCTTTCAGAAAAGAGATGTGCAAGAACAAGGGACTCAATCTGAAGATAGGGGGAGATGGCTCAGGGGCAATGTGAGGAAGTATTTTTTTCACAGAGAGGGTGGTGGACGCATGGAACGGCTTTCCTGAGGACGTTCTGGGGGTCAAAAACAGTGGGAGAATTCAATAATGCATGGGACAGACATAAGGCAATTCTGGTGGGGGGGTTGAAGAAGTAGGCTGTTGGTTAACAAGGATCTTCAGCTTATCCAATAGTTAGAGAAATGGGCAAACTAGGTGGGCCAAGTGGTCCTTATCTGCCGTCAAAGTCTATGTTTCTATGCATCTATGAGCAGTATGCTAAAAAAGTCACTCTTGTCCCTTATCCCAGACCCAACAGAGACCACAATGCAGAAATGGAATGAAGGATTGGTAATGCCACTCTGAGTCCAGAAATGGCACAGATGTTGGGCAGCATTAAAAAGGGATGTGAAAGACACCGAGAACAAATTTACCCAGTTCAAACTTTTTCATAGATGACACAGAACACCACAAAAGCTTCACAAATGGGGCCTCATAGACTCCGATCGGTGCTGATACTGCCAATAAAGACTACTCTTTACGTGCAATAAACTGTGTGGGTACTTGCAGGAAGTACAAAAGATTTGTACAACAGTGCTTAAAAGAACAAGCATTTGTCAATGCCGACTGTTGCTTGCTTGTATGTGCTGTTTAGGTATTTGGAAGTGATAGTTCCATGCCTTCCTCCCAAGTCTCCACTGTGTCTTTCCACCCAGTATTCACAGAAGAGTGGAGGGGCAAGGGCCACAGCAGTACCAGAGTTGCCAAGGGGTGAAGAGGTGACAACAGTCCATTCAAAGGCAAAAGAGTCCTGCAGGAGCTCACTAAATTGAAGGTGGACAAAGCGATGGAACCAGATGGCATACGCCCAAGGATATTAAGAGAACCGCTAAGGGAGATAGCAGTACTCTGGCAGCCATGTTCACTGGAGTCATTCAACATGAGTGAATTGGAGGAGGGCACATGTGGTCCCTCTGCACAAAATGCAGCAGGAGGAGGCAGGGAACAATAGGGCATTCAGCCTCACCTCAGTAGTGAGGAAGATCATGGATCATTGCTTAAAGAAAGGATAGTGGGGCATCTAGAAGCCATCGGAGCCCAGGACCATAGACAACATGGCTTCACAGTGGGGACATCATGTCAGACAAATCTGGTTGATTTCTTTGACTGGGTGACAAAGGAAGTGAATCAGGGTGGGGCAGTGGACAATGCTTACCTTGATTTCAGCAAAGCCTTTGACACCATCCCACATAGGAGGCTGATAAACTAGCTGGGTAGGCTGGGCATGGGGGAAAGGGTGGTAAACTGGGTTAGAGACTGGCTAACAGACAGGAGGCAGAGAGTGGTGGTAAATGGGGTGCAGTCTAGGGAGAGGGGGTGACCAGTGGGGTGCTGCAGGGTCTTCATTAGTAACATCGCAGAATGGCTGAAGGGAATTTTTTCACCAAATTTTCAACATAGTCATTTTAAGACCTCTGCTCATGAACAGTGTCACTGTGATTTTCTTAATCTGTCCCAAACATTGATTGCGCACACTGACTGCACCATTGTGCGCTACATGCACAGAAACACATTTTGGGTGACATGTGAAAAATGACAGCTTGCTGCTCATAAGGAGGTGGTAAAATGGCAATGTTGAAAATCTGGAGTGCAAATATTAAAATTTGCAAACCACGCATGGTGAGAACCGCACAACGACCAGAAACAGTCATTTTAGGAATTTTTCATCGAATTTCAACATTGCCATTTTAAGACCTCTGCTCATGAACAGTGAAACTGTGATTTTCTTAATGTGTCCCATACATTGATTTTGCACAATCGACTGTGCCACTGTGGGCTACATGGCGGAAACACGCTTTGGGTGAGATGTGAAAAATTACAGCTGTATTGCTCAAAAGGAGGTGTGGTAAAATGGTAATGTTGAAAATCTGAGTGAAAATATTGAAAATCGCAGAACCTTACAAGCTCGCGTATGAGGAACCGCGCAACGACGCTAGAACAGTCATTTTAGGACGTTGATTCAACTTTCGCAACATAGACTTTTGAGAGCCCAGCTTATGAATACTGGCAGTGTCATTTCATTAATTGTCCTGAAAGGTGATTTCACACAGTGACTGTGAAATCACCCTTTGAGCCTGATTAATGCCATGACAGTGCAAGAAGTCAGAGGAGGGGTCCTAAAACCCATGTTGAAAATTTGGGCCTAAAATTCTAAAATGCCTGAGATATGCAAAAAGTTGAAAAACCTCTATCATAACATTATACAGCTAATGGCATTTCTCAGTTCGCGGTCGGCTTTGAAGAGTGCAGACGTGTTCCCAGTCCACCAAAGATCATCGCGCTGAGGTCCAGAGGTAAGTATGGGGTGAGGGGGTGGGGAGGCAGGGTGCAGTGGGTGGGTACAGGTTGTGGGGGCAGGAGACTACGAGGGACTGTTTTTTGTTTACAGGTTTACTTTTTCTATTAAGACGACACGGGATGTTTGCCACACTGGGGTGGGCTCCCAGTATGGCAGCTGGAAATACTGTTTGCGGGGGCTGGAGCCGACGGGGGATTGGGCACCCCCGTCGGCCATGAAAAGCTTTGCCACGCTGGGGTGGGCACCCAGCGTGGCACCTGGAAAGCTTTTGGGGGGTGTGCAGCCATGGAGCCAGCGGGTGATTGGGCACCCCCGTCAGCTATAAAAAGCTTTGCCATGCTGGGGTGGGCTCCCAGCGTGGCACCTGGAAAGCTTTTGGGGGGGCTTGCAGCTGTGGAACCGGCGGGGGATTGGGCACCCCAGTCGGCTATAACAGTTTTTGCCATGCTGGGGTAGGTTCCCAGCATGGCACCAGGACAGCTTTTGTGTGGGGGGGGTGTGGAGCCGACGGGGGATTGGGCATCCCCATTGGCCATACAGGGTGTGTGCGTGGGGGGGAGTGCATCAGCATGCAGTATGCATGCTTACATGATGTTGGGGGGAGCTCTGCTCACTGAATCGGAGCTCTCCTTTCAACTGTACAACCACTGCATTTTCAACTGCTGTCATAGACAGCTGCAGCAGTGATTGGGAACTGGGGCTGCACCTGCAAACACACTGACTGAATTGGAAGATGGGTGCCACACCTCCGAAAACTTCGGAGAGATGGCGCTGTTTCTTGCACATGCGTGCAAGCAACATAAAAAATCAAGCTAAATTTGGCTGGGCACTTTGGGATTAGAACTCACAAATCTCGCTGGGTCACCCAACCTGCCCAGGTAGTTGGCAGGTGCACTGACAACTGCCGAAAGAGTCATACTGTGGCACTGAAAACAAACAGGCCCCCCACCCACCCACCTGAGGAAAGGCTCACAGAGTTAGGGAAAATAGCCTGCTTTGAAAGGATCCAATATTGGGAGATATGGGGTGCCAACATAGACTCAGAGTATTGCACTATACTTCAGAAATATGCTCTGAACATGTGAGCACACTTCCCACAGCAAATAGTACACACATTTCTCATCCTCCAAACATTGGCACATCACTATGACACAGACTGTCTGAGGTCAACAATGGAAGACTAACGCTGGAGATAGTGGCTGCACAGATACCCATATGGGAGGCAACATGTTATAACAAATACAAGCAAACAGCTTATTGTGATATTTGTTAACAGCTTCTTAATGAACTGTCTGAATCTGACAAAATCAAATCAACAGTATTCTATAAGCATTGTCATGAATGTAATAAAACCATGTATTAATCATTAATTGATGCTATACTCCTATTAAACAACACTTAGAGTTGTATTTCCAAGGGGCCAAAGCCATAGCTAGGAAATGATTAAAGAAACTGTACTGGTTGTAATTAGAAATTATATATCTAATAACTTTTTAATATTAAAAAAAATGTAAGGTGGTACACAGTTTATAACCAAAGGGCCACTAGGTCAGACCCACTTGGACCCCCACCCCAGCAACTTTCCTTGTGCCCTTTGTGCCTGCTGTAAGTTGGTAAAGAAAACTGACAAATTCAGTAACCTAATACAGGAAATGTGTTTACTGTCAATCAGTTTTTTAACTCGAACAGTGAAAATCTTATCTTTTGGCTACTTGTGAATGTGAATGCATATTAGTAGGTAAAACAGAAAGGAAAACTAAAAAAAAGGATGGAGAAATGCCTTAGTTGCATCACATGAGAAGAAAAAGAGAATGCTCTGGACTATCATATACATAAGAATGGGCCAGGACGCAGTTTTCTGTTCAAGTGGTTAGCTAAATAGCGGATAAAGAACATGGGCGCATAAGTGGAAACTGATGGGAGGGGGTTCAAGAAGGATGTGAGAAAATGTTATTTTACAGAAAGGGCCGTGGAAAAATCTGCTAACTGATGTGGTGGGCACCAAAACTATTAATGGTTTCAAATGCAGCTGGGACGAAGTCAAGGGCTTAGAGGTTACTCAGGACGGTAGCGGTAGGGCAGAGAACATGGGGGTGGATAATGAGGGTTAGAACCCAGTATTAACAATAGATCCCCACTTTGTTAGGGTTTATGGGCAGGCTGGATGGACCCATGGTCTTTTCTGCTGTCACTGTTTATGCTTCTATGAGAACTGAAAATGTAAAGCTGGGATCAAGGAGTGGTAACCTGAGCAACTTGATTTTTATGAGGTAGACTTTATGGATGTACAAACTGGGGCCTGAGAAAAAAAAATGTCTGAATGACAAGTATAGTTTAGAACCATTTCTGAGATAAGCATTTAATGATATGTCTTCTTTCCTTCATTTTTAGCCACTTACACAGATCCCTTGCTGCAGCTGTTGCTACAGTCCAAAGTCTTCCTCTACTGCGTATGTGTTGACTCTTGGGGTGCGGTGCCATATCAGCTCCTGTGTGACATCTTATCAACAACAGGTTATAGACTAACCTTAGTCATTACTGTATATGAATAGGTACAGGATATGCTTAGCATTGTAGTGTGTCTGTTCAGTGCACTGTTTATCCTGCTTGGTTTCACGTTAACTTTTATTGCCAGTGGGATAAAGCAGTAGGACGTTAAGAGATATGATTAACTAACAAGCCAGATGATAAGTTATATTTGAATATTTTATTCATAACGTAAGGCTCCAGTGTGCTATCTGTACATTTAATCCTGAAGATGACTGGTTATTAGAAGCATATGATGTTTAAAATGCTCTAACTTAGACATGGCACCTTTATTCTCAACTAACTGCTGTTCTGCCCCCCACCCCTTTTTCATTTTTTAATTTTCCTCCCCATCCACATTTATTTTTGCTATATTTATCATTTTATCTCTCACTTTTATAACCAATACACATACCCAACTACCTACCTAAATCCACCCATCCCATCCAATACACAATCTCTCACCCAAAGATTTTATCAATTCTTTGCCCCATTGTTTTATGTGCATTTTACGCCTGCTTTTACAGCTTTAATATTTTTTACCCTTATTTTTGGTAGCACAATTAAAGGGCAAAAGCAGAATGACGACCGCTAAAATGGCTTATGGATAATGCCGAATGACAAATTCGATGATGTCTCTGTACCCCCTCCCTGAGGTCTGCCCCCCCCCGGAGTTAGTATGTTTAGTAAGGGTGTGTGATGGGGCACAGACCTAAAAGTGGGGTGCAGGGAATACAGCCCCCAAAAAGAGGCATTGCTGAATTTGTCATTCGGCATTATCCATAAGCTGTTTTAGTGGTCGCCATTCTACTTTTGCCCTTTGACATGTAATCTTATTTTCCGCTACCAGGTTGTGTTTTTTATTCACTAACACTTGTGTACCTCTTGATTGAAAACAAATTACTGTAACAACTTGCCATGTAGTTTTCTACTGTAGGTGTTTTAATTTTATTTCCTTCTAGCTGTATTGATAAGTATGAATGTATCTGTGAGGGGAAATGAGATTAGGTTTGCTGCCAGAGGCATGCCAGGTGACTCTGCAGAATGATTACAATCTCTTTGTCCTGTGTTACAGGACCCCCTGGCCAGTTAAGCGGAGAGCTTGTAAGCTAAAACAGCCCTTTCATGCTTCAAAGTGAAAACAGACCGTCATGTTATGGGAAGACCCTGGCTAACAAATGAAGCAGTCATTTCTGCTGTGTAAGACAGGAGGTACGACAAAGGAGGTCTCTTTAGAATATGCAAGCCCTGAAGTCCAGATCAGGCCAGTTTCCAAGAGTACCTGGTCCTCAAAACACAAAAAGACTGACCTGGAAGTGATGTCATAAGACATATGTGCCAAGGGTGGGTGGACACTGTTTTTGGGAACCTTGTTAAACCTAGTTTTGTGAGAGTCTGGGTAGTCATACTGAGGCTATAAGCAGTTAACAATTAAGGTTTGAGTCTGTCCTGATTCACCAAGGTACCCTGTGTGATAAGCTAATGTGTGATAATATTTGTTTACGCAATTCGAATACAATACCTTTGAGCCAATGGAGCTCATTTACAAAGGTTCCTCATCAAACATGAGAGTCCAAGAAAGTTTTGAGTTTTTTTATTCTGTTTCTTCACCACCCTTGGGGAACTCTCTTTGGCATCCTCCATTCTCCGGACTCTACCTCCCACCTGAGACATTTTCTCCTTACTCCCTCACTCCAGCATGACATACCCCCTAGCTCTGATCCCCCTGAGGTGGGGATGCCCCCTCTACCCAGGGTGCTCTAGCTATAGTCTAGAGTGCCGGGCTGGGTGAGCAGGCCAGGGAAAGGAGATTGCCCAGTATTGGAAGTGTGGCCTGGGGCAGAGGTGCCTTCACCTATCCCCAAGGATGGGGGTTTTCTCTTTGTTTCCTCCCAAGAAGTGTGGCATACAATGATGCCTGTGCACAGCTGCCCTGCTGGCATCTGCCGCACTTCACCCTTCTGTCGGCCAGTGAACCTGTAGTGCCCCCTATCTCCATTGGGGGCCACCAGGACACTGGACATTCCTGGATCCCACCCCAGGGAGAGGAAAGCAGTCATCGGGATGTTCCATCCTCACCCTCCACTGCCAACCCCTGGCTACCCAACTCCATCACTGAACCCAGGTTACCAACATGCTGTAAGGTGCGGCATCCAGTGCCTCAATCCTCAGTCCCACCAGGCCGGTGAGTCCAAGAAAGTTAACAGAGAGAAAGAAGAGTGAGATAGTTTTTTCCTGCATGCTTTCTACTGTATAGTATAAAACATTTTCTTTTTATCTCTGTAGAATTGTCATTCCCCATAGTCTTAGTGTAGTATCCTGTATTATATGTGTGAATATCTTGAGGTATTAAACTATTATTTTTTACATATGTTATGTTTCTGTGACGGAGTCCTTTGAGGTACAGATAACTCAGTTATAATTGACATAAACTGTGTTCTGTCTCTGAAGAGAAGCCTACGGTTACCATACTAAAAGCAAAGTGATTCTCAGCTGTGCAGTAGGGGTGAGTCGCTTGCCCTTTTGGTGGACCACTGTACTGTATGAGCAGTGGCTGCAGCAGAATGGTGGTGGCATACTAAGGTGACCCTTTCGGGTGGCTGAATGGCTGAGAAAGCAGGTAATAGTTGTAGGCTGAGTCTGGGAGAGACTAGTCAGTCACAATTACATGCACATGTTTTTAGTCACCTGATATGGTGGTGTAACACTATTTAAAAGCAAGCACACTGTGTCATGGTAGTTCTGGAAAAAGCACCAGGAAGTGCAAAATGTTGACCCTTTCTGCTGTCTGCCAATGTTTGTATGCCATTTGCTTTTTTGTGAATAAAAGTTTTCTAGCATCTTATCCACTTCATGGACTTTGTTTGTGAGCACCTCCTGTTAGTCTGAGGCCTGACTTTCTGTGCCCAGAATTGATTGCTTCTTTTGTCAGGGCTCCACTGCAGTGGCCAGAGCTAACTCTCTGTTTCCTGGGAATCTGTATTTCTGCAGTGATTTGGACTGAGCAAAGAGGGTGAGTATATTCTGTTACAATGACCTCTGAACTAGCAGCAGCCCTCAACAACAAAAGTAATGTGAACTACGAGATCCCTCTAGCAGAGTCATTATTCTTCAATTCAAGGAATACAAATCCCTTCTTACAACAGTATATCCCAGCTGAAACTGCTGTGGCAAGCAACCAGGCATTGGGAAGACATCCATTTGAAGCACATTCATAGCACTGGATAGAACCACATTACATGCCAGATGGCTCTACTAGCAAAGAATGTCTCTGAAGGCCTACCTGAGTGTGGGCTGAGTCCTGTAGGGCCTCAGCATTACTAAACAGCCAGCTTCAAGCAGGGACAGACTGAATCTCTTGTAGAAGTGGGGAGCAGATCTTCTTGAAGCCTCAATATTCCTGATTTGCCTAATAATTGATGATGTGACCGAAAATTGAAGCCAAGGTGAGGGAGGAGCTGATCAAGTAGGAAGAAATAATAGCTACAGGAAATTATTAAGTTCCATGACAAAAAAATAAGTGCTGTCAAAAGACATAAATTCAACAATGATACTGAGTATTAAAAAGAAGTGGCAGGGTATTTGACAGGAGTAGAAAAGTGACCCCCAAATCAATCCTCCGTAAAACAGCTATTACTACTAGTGACAGCTCATTTACAAGTGATTTGGAGCAAGCAATCAGTTTTTCTTTCTTAAAGGAGGATCTGATCTCATACTCACATCCCACTCTAGCAACACAAGAGCTAACCCCTTAAACAAACTATCATCACCAGTCCAGTTGCAGCACCCTCCTGATATAGTTCAGCATCCCACAAAAAGAATGTGGAGGTCAAGAGAGCAAGGAGAAATAGACAGAGGGAGAGGGAATCATTATCAGAACAAGAAAGGGCTAAGGGGAGTGCAGAATTAAAGGAACACAGTCCCCAGAATAGATATCAGAAGAACAGGTATAATTTATATCTCAGGACATATCTTCACTGATATTGAAACACAAATATTATTACAAAAGGGGTAAATCTTTGTGCCAACATATGATATAAATGAGTTTGACACTGTCATTGACTTGAACAGATTCAGACAGAGATTGCATCACAAGTCCTATGAGGACAGTCTGAAGGACTTGAATATGTACTCCCTGTAGGAGAGAAGGGAGAGTGGGGATATGATAGAGGCATACAAGTGCCTTACAGGGAGGAACAGGGTGCAGGAAAACACTATTTTCCAGCAAAAAATATGTTCCAGGACTAAAGGACATGGGATGAAGTTGGAGGGAGGGTGATTCAGAGGAAATGTGAGGAAGAATTTTTTCATAGACAGGGTGGTTGACAAGTGGAACACCCTGCCTGAGGAAGTGGGGGGGGCTGAAACAATCATGAGATTTAAGAATGCATGGAATAGACATAAGGGAATCCTGGAGGTAGGGGTAAGGGCAACAGACTGCTGGAAAAACTTAAAATGATCTTATGAGCTGAAATGGTCAGACTGGGTGGTCCATAGGCCCATATCTGATAACAGTATATATGTATCTATGTATCTGCTAGTTGAATTTGTGCAGTTTCTATGTAAGTTCCAGAGAAGGACAGAATAGAGCACCCATATCAGAGCAACAATCAGAGACATCAGCAGACAGCATGTGAGGATCTACACGAGAGACATAAGAATAGAGGGAGTCATATGAGAATTACCAAAAATCATGGAGGGAACACAACTTTTGAAAAGTGAATGAGTTTAAAAATAAGTTTACTTTTGTACCATCCATGAATCCAACAGTGGCAGTATGCCAATGCATGTCTGAGCTGGAATTTAAAAAGGGGTTTGCAAACAAAAACAGACACTTTGTTAAAGGGGAACTGTCATCTACAGGATTTCTTAATGTCTGAAAACCATAAAAGCCAATTTGAATGAGCGATTGTGTTTATCTGTGAGTCTTTGCAGCCCAGAGTTATTCATATGTAAATCACCTCTGTAATTAAGGGCTGGTGGCAGCCATATGTTTTGGGCTCCTGACAGGAAATGATGTCACCGAGGGCCTTGATCCTCCTTTGACTGTATGTAATCCAACAGATTAAATAGAAGATCGTCTGTTTTATTAACTGTGTTTTAAGGTGTATACAACACTTTCTACATTTATAATAATTGTTTTGTATGTACTTTGCAGGTAGTGAGTTATCACCATTACATTTCAAATAGTTAGTAAAAATAATCCATCTTCAGGATTGCTGGCTATACTGCCAGCTGATCATCAAAAACTACACATCTCAAGTCTGGCTCTGTGGTGCCAACAGGTATTGTGGCCCCATATCAGGATTTCTAGACCCTGGCTGTGTTCATGTCAGCATGGATTTCTGGGACTGCCACAGCACCAACTTCTGTCTTTTTCTATTCCCTCTCTTGCAGCCTTTTCTCTTACAATTTCAGGTGTGAACTCAGGTCTACAAGATGCAAATGTGGCTATATATCTACTGGCCTGCCATAATGGGGCCAGCCTTGAAATGTATAGCTTTTGATTATCACCTGGCAGTACAGCCTAGAGGTTAAAGCAAAGAGCTCTGAACAAGCTTCATTCACCCAGCAGAATGTGTTTTGAGCATGTGTTAAGATTCTGAAAATATGATACTTTTTCTATCCAGATTTGACCTGAAAAGAAAAAAACAATAGGACACAATTACTTGTTTATTAAAGGAGTAGTCCACCAATATTTGCAAAAACATATGCTGTGCTGAGTGTTTTGCTTTGTGTGTAAAGTCCTAATCTGTCCCTCTCTCTGTCTGCTATTAGGATCTTTTCCTAAATTAGCCTGCTAGCTTTATGGTAGTTTTATGACCCCTTGAAATCTCCATCTGAGCTAACTTTATTGCAGTCCTTGTTCCCACAATGCATCCAGCCTCATGTGACAGTGACGTAGCAGATTCAGCACACACATGCCATGGAAATTAAATATCTTGGAACATAGAAACATAGAAACATAGACTTTGATGGCAGGTAAAGACCGCTTGGCCCATCTAGTCTGCCCATTTCCCTACCTACAGGATAGGCCGCAGATCCTAGTTAACCAACAGCCTATTTATTCCTACCCCCCACAAGAATTGCCTTATGTCTGTCCCAATGCATTCTTGAATTCTCCCACAGTTTTAAGACCCCACAACCTCCTCAGGAAGCTGTTCCATGTATCCACTACCCTCTCTGTGAAATAATACTTCCTCACATTGCCCCTGAACGCCCTCCTTCTATCTTTAAATTGTGTCCCCTTGTTCTTGCAAGTCTCTTTTCTGAAAGATGCTACCCTCTTGGACTTTGTTGATTCCACTGAGGTACTTAAAGTTTCTATCATGTCCCCCTCTCCCTTCTTTCCTCAAGGGTATACATATTAAGCTCCTTTAGTCTCTCCTCATATGGCTTCCAGTGCAGACCCTGCACCATTTTAGTTGCCCTCCTCTGGACTACCTCTATCCTGTCTATGTCCTTGCGGAGATGGGGTCTCCAGAACTGGAAACAGTACTCCAGATGGGGTATCACCAACTGTCTGTACAGAGGGATAACAACTTCCTGTTTTCTGCTGCTGATGCCTCTCCCTATGCATCCCAGTATACCCCCAGCCCTCCCTACTGCCTTCTCACATTGCTTGCTAACCTTAAGGTCATTTGATATGATTACCCCCAGGTCCCTTTCCTTTTTTGTTATTGTTACTACCTCCCCACCCATTGTGTATTCTTCCCTGGTTCTTGTTTCCAGGTACATTATTTGAACTTCTTTGCATTGAATCCTAGCTGCCATACTTCTGACCATTCCTCCAACCTTGCCAAGTCCCTTTTCATCCTTTCAAGCCTCCTTGTGTATCAACCCTGTTGCAGATCTTTTGTGTCATCTGCAAAAGGCATACTTTTCCTTCCAATCCTCTCTGCAATGTCACTGATGAAGACATTAAAAAGGACTGGACCCAATACTGAACCCTGCAGTACCCCACTAGTAACCCCTCTTCCTTCAGAGTGGACTCCATTTACAATTACTTTCTGTGTCCTGTTGTGCAGTCAGTGTTTTACCCAGGCTACCACCCTGGGACCCACTCCCAGGCTGGTTAATTTGACTTTACAAGCTGCACAAAAATGTCCAGCAGCAAAGTTGTTCAGGACAGAAAGACCTTTATAATGAGGGTAGTCAAAAAGCTGAACTCTGTATAGATTTTAAAATATAGCCATCTCTACTGTTGTGAACTGATTGTAAAGCAGTGCTTTCTGCTGAATTTATGGTCTCTGCTATATCACTGTCACATGAGACAGGATGCATTGTAGGAACAAGGAATGCAATTGCCATAAAGTTAGCAGGCTAATTTAGGAAAAACTCCTAATAGCAGACAGAAGGAAGGACACACCAGGACTTCACACACAAATCAAAACACTCTGCACAACATATGTTTTTGCAAATTTGGGGAAGACTGCTCCTTTAATTGCAATAACACATAGATGGGACAACATTGTTAAAACATGCATAACCTGAAATTTATTATTAAAATACAGAATAATATATGGGTGGGTGTAACCAGAATTGTACACACGCCTGAGGAGTGGAATGCTACATAAACCCCAAAGGGCGAGCCCAAAGGGTTTCTAAAAGTATCCCACACCTAGTAGTGTGTGTGTGTAAAATCCTGGCTTTACACACACACACACACACACACACACACATTATTTTATTTAATTAATGGTGATCATTTTTTCCCTTTCAGCACAGTTCAGTTAGTGCAGCACTTCTGTCACACATATACACACACATGCACACACACAGCCTGTTTCTCCCTTTTATTTTTAAAATATTTAAAATCTTACTTGTCTTAACAGTGTCTGTTGAAGCTTGAGTGCTGGTACTCATAACTGAGGTGCCATGTTGGGCAAGATGTTCAGCCTGCCCACAGTGAAACTACGCACCAGTTAGCTTTCGAAGGTGACCCTTGATTGACAGGTGCTGATTACAACCTCCCAGTTGTAACCAAAAATATCAACCGAGGAGGTTGTAACTGGAGATAAAGGTGTCTTTATCTGTGTGCAAGAAATGATCACTATTAATTAGCATTTTACTTTTGAAGAAGTTAAAGTGTAACAGTTCTTACTGAAATACTTGGGACGGAATGGGATTTTCTACTGTAGCAATGCCAGAGTTCTCAAAATCAATAACAGCTGCACCCATGCTTTTGCAACATTTAAAGGAAAGTCAGAAAATATTTTTCTACTATAATGTCAGGACATGTAGTATTTTTCATGTTTTTGCAGGACACAGCTGCCCAAATCAGGACTGTCCTATAAAAATCGTGACAGGTGGTAACCCTAAGGAGAGGCATCGTGCATGGGGTCCAGAGAATTTTTCAATGCTGTTACAGTGGCACTCTGGGGCAGAGAACATGCAGTGATGTCCTGTGTGGGGTGAAATGTAAGGGTGGTGACATTCCACCGCTTTGTTCATCTCCAATTTCTCACTATGGTGAAGGTGTGCATAATGCTGCATTAAATAATTTGACTACAAGCAAGCTAAGTCTCCGGTCTCTCTGTTGAAGCATGGGTGCAGCTGTATTGATTTATGGAAATTTACTATGCTATCTGGCCGCACCACTCCTCCTGGTGCTCATTTTGTACTGATTTGGCAATACCAGAATTCTATTGGATTATTTTTACTAACAGTTTAAAATGTAAAGGTGGTAACTCACTAGTTTCAATGCACATACAAAACATTTATTATAAATGTAGAAATTGTTGTAATTACAAAATCCCATTTCATCCAAAGTATTTCAGTAAGAAACTGTTATACTTTTAACCATCAAAAGAAGTAAAATACTATTTTAATAATGCATTTCAGATTATGCATGTTTTAACAGTGTTGTCTAACTATGTGTTTTGCAATTGATAGACAAGTAAATGTGTCCTATTTTTTCTTTTCAAGTCAAATTTGGATAGAAAGAGCATAATATTTTCAGAATCATAACACATGCTCAGATTGTTTTTATTGTCTTTGTACAGGAAAGGCACACTGAGCAATAACTTGCTCACATGTGTGTTGTGGGAGCACAGGGAGGCCATGATGCCAGGCCAGTAGGTACATAGCCACATTTGCATCTTGTAGACCCAAGTTCACACCCAAAATTGTAAGACAAAAGGCTGTAAGAGAGGAAATGGAAAAAAACAGAAGTTGGTACTGTGGCAGCCCCAGAAATCTGTATTGACATGTTCAACTGACAGTGTAGCCTAGCGGTTAAAGCAATCCTGAAGATGGATTATTTTTACTAACAGTTTGAAATGTAAAGCTGATAACTCACTAGTTTCAATGCACCTATGAAACAATTATCATAGATGTAGAAAGTGTTGTAATAACACTTTAAAACACACTTAATAAAACAGCTGAATTCCTATTTAACCTGTTGGATTAAATGCTGTCAAAGAGGACCAAGACCTTCAGAGACATCATTTCCTATCCGGAGCCCAAAACATATGGCTGCCACCAGCCCTTAATTACAGGCTGCAGCGGGGACAGCAATGGAGGAGAGCTAGGGTTACCACCTTTTAAAAAGCCCAAAGTGGGACATTTCTTACTGAAACATGATTTTTCACAGGACAATATGTAACCTCGATCAATGCAACAGACTTATTTTCTCTAAATAATCAGAATTAAGACTAAGTGTTGTAGTTTTTCAGTCGTTTCTAGTGTTTCTTATCATTTTAAGGTATTTTAGTTAAGGTGTTATAGTTTTTTTTCCAACATTTTAAGGAAAGTCAGAAAATATTTTTTCTACTATAATGTCAGGACATGTAGTATTTTTCATGTTTTTTTTGCAGGACATTGCTGCCCAAATCAGAACTGTCCTGTAAAAATTGTGACAGGTGGTAACCCTAAGGAGAGCATCATGCATGGGGGTCCAGAGGATTTTTCAATGCTGTTACAGTGGTACCTGGGGGCAGAGACATACAGTGATGTCCCACATCCACCCTGCTTCTTCAGGTGACAGCACTGGCAGAAAAGAACCCCCAGCCTCTGCCAGAGGTCCGTGGTATGCTGGACACTCTACCCCCTTCCCCCAGAGAAGGAAAGCAGTCCCTAGGATGCTCACTTCTTCTAACCCCAGTCTACCCTCTGATACCACAAGTCCGTTCCCAAACCTGGGTCATTGGCATCGCAGACGGACACCCTGCCTCTGTTCCAGTGAGCCAGTTTCATAGAAGAAGTGTTATTACAACTTGGCAACTGTGAATTCTATAAATAATTGCCCAGTGATCCTACTATGCATTTTAAAAATACATGCATTTTCATATAGATTCAGTATTTCATAATCATTTGATTCCTAAGTCTGTGAGTGATTTCTTGAACATAGAATTCCCAGGGTGCCCCACTATATACACCCATCCCAAAGTACACAAGGATCCCAAACCCCCCCTGGTTACCTGATTGTTGCAAGTATAGGCTCCATTACAGAGCCATTGGCCCCATATGTGGATGCACACATACAGGAAATCGCTTTCAGTTTGGGTCCTACATTTGGGACACCATTGGCATACTAAGTATTTTTGAAAATGCATATATTGAACCTGATTTGTGCCTAGTCACTACAGACATAACATCGCTGTACACTAACATCCCCTCATGATGGTGGAATTAAATTAGTGCTATTCAACAGGTATTGGGCAAGAATGGTAGATACCGTACACACCATCACTGGTTGATTTTTTTAGCAATGCTAACAGAAAATGTGTTAAGGAACACCCTTAGTTTTCTTGGGTCCCATTATCTACAAATTAAGGGTAAGGCAATGGGTGCATGTTTTGCACCAAATTACATCACTATCTACCTGTGTACATGGAAGACAGGGTGGTCAGAGACCCCAATGTGAACTCATTTTTTGATAAAATAGAACTTTACAGACACTAAAGTACATTGGCGATATCATAATGGTGTGGCAAGGTAACAAGTGAGATGAAAGAGTTTGTAGCCTACTTAGAAAGCAGCAATCTCCACTTGAAATGTACAGTGAAATGTGATTTTGAGTCAATCAATTTCATGGACCTGCGTGTTATTAAAAACAATGAAAAGGGGTGTCGACTAACCTGTTCAGAAAACTAATGGACTTATGAAAAACTTATGAAAACTTACCTTGACTTCAGCAAAGTTTTCAATACCGTTCCACATAGAAGAGTGATTAATAAGCTGGGTAGGCTCAGGGTGGGTCAGACGTTGGTCAACTGGGTGACAAACTGGTTGATGGGCAGAAAACAGAGAGTGGTGGTAAACGGTATACAGTCAGAAGAGATGCAAGTCACAAGTGGGGTAACTCAGGGATCAGTCTTAGGCCAGTCCTCTTCAATATCTTTATCAGTGACATTGCAGATGGACTGGAGGTAAGGTTTGTCTGTTTGCAGATGACACCAAGATCTGCAACAGAGTAGATGATCCAGATGGGGTGGGCAGAATGAGAAGATATCTGGATAAACTAGCAAATGGTTGGAAGAGTGGCAACTGGGGTTTAACGCCAGTGCAAGATCATGCACATAGGGAAGAGAAACCCTGAAGCCACCTATAGGCTGAGAGGGGAGTTGCTGGCAGTCACAAGGGAAGAAAGAGATTGGGCGCATCATCATCAATGACCTGAAATCATCCAAGCTGACCACTAAAGCAGTAGGTAAGGCTAGAGGAATGTTGGGGTGTATTAGTAGGGGTATCACAAGTCAGAAGAGGGAGGTAATAATCCCTCTTTACAAGACACTGGTTAGGCCCCATCTGGAGTACTGCATGCAGTACTGGAGGCCACACCTTCACAAAGATATTAACCAAATTGAGGCAGTCCAGAGAAGGGCAACCAAAATGGTGCAGGGACTGCATCAGAAAACATATGAGGACAGATTAACGGAGCTCAATTTGTATACCCTAGAGCAAAGGAGGGAGAGCAGTGATATGATCGAAACATTCAAACACCTTAAGGGCATTAACAAGGTAAAAGAGTCTAACATGTTTCAATATAAGAAAAATAGTAGGACAAGAGGGCACAGCATGAGATTAGAGGGAGGCTGATTCAGGGGTAATGTGAAGAAGTTCTTTTTCACAGAAAGGGTGATGGATGCATGGAACTGCCTACCTCAGGAAGTGGTAGATATGAATACAGTGCAGGGCTTTAAAAATGCATGGGACAGGCATAAGGGAGCAATACAGATGAGTATGAGTGGATAGGCCATTGACAGAGCAAAGGCCAATGGCACATTCATAAGGTAGAAAAAGAAATGGGCAGACTGGATGGGCCTTGCGGTCCTTATCTGCTGTCAACTTCTATGTTTCTGTGTTTCTATTGACAGAAATTCTTGTTACACTTCACATGTTGTCACCCATGAAACACTGTAACAAACATACCTACTAGCCAGTTCTTACACATTAGGCAAAAATCCACATAATTGTAGCGCAAGTCTATTATAGTTATCAAGTGAGAGTCCAAGAACGGAGGACAGATTCAGACAACACTTGTGTCACAAGTCTCAAAGGTTCAAAAGGCTTGGTAAGTGACCACATCCAGCACAAGACTGAGGTCCTTAAGGAGCAAATGGGGGGCCCCATGTGCAAGACACCCTTAAGAACCTCTTGAATAGTAGCAGCTGTGCCAAAGAGAGGGTGAGTACATGTTCACGCAAAGGCTGAAATAACACATGGGTGGCCCTTAACTGTGAAATACTGCAGCCCAGCTTCATAAAGTCCAACAAGTATTCCAGAACCTTTTCAGATGGACAACTAAAAGGGTCCATGAGGGTTTGAACACTAGCTAAAAAGCATTTCCATGTGACTGTGGATGTTTTCCTGGTGTAGGTTTACGGTAGCCAAGAGCATTTCAGAGATGCTAGACATTTTAAACCTGTTCACTTGTATTTCTTCTGCAGCCAGGTCTAAAGGTGTAGGGGAGCACAGGTTGGGATGGACTAGCTGGCCCTGGGCTTGGGACAAAAATTCCATTAGGAGTGGCAGAATCCTTGGTTTGCTGACTGACTGTCAATTCCACAGAGGAAACTATATCTGCTGAGGCCAGCAGGGAACACTAGAATCATCTTACCCCATGTGCCTTCAGCTTGAACAGCATTCTGAATGAGAGGAACTGGAGGAATGCATACAGAAAGATTGTGCCAAAGCAGCCTGAGTGCATCCTGACAGAAACACAGGTCTTGGATTTCTGTACCAGAATCAAGGCAGTTTGGCATTGAGTACAAATGCAAAATGGTCTCCCTCTGAGTTCCTCACTTGTCGAACAGTGATTTAATGACATCTGGAGCTAATGACCGCTCATGAGGATCTACTGTGGTTTGGCTTAGCTTGTCTGCCAGAATGTTTTGACTCCTGGCAGAAAGATTGCTTGGAGCAAGAACCCTACTCCAGGTACCATTCCACCACTCTCACTGCCTCCCTGCAGACAGGATAAGAGTGTGGTTCCCCTTGTCTGTTGACAAAGAACATGACAGACTTGTCTGACTGAAAAAGGACTGTCATTTGGCTGACCAAGTCCACTTGGGATTTCAGGCTGTAAAGAACTGCTCACATCTCCAGCACTTTTATGTATAGATGTATTTCTGATAGTTCCCAGACTCCTGGGGTCAGATTTTCAGAGGGTGGTGGGCCTGTATTAAGCCCTGTGCCACCACACTTAGTTTCTGTGGTGTGCCAAACTGGTTTGTCTCAACTGGGTCTGATTTTAGTAGATTAAATGCAGTTGTTACAGTTTACCCAATTTATGGCAGCTTACACCAAATATTTGGCACAAGCACAATAAAAAGGGTCCCTGGGACTGATGCAAGCTAGACCACAAAAAGGTGGTCAAACTTACAGCAATTGCCATGCAGGATGTAAGATCCCATTAGATTACCGCAAGCCCGGTGCACCATATCTTTGCTGCACCCAGGGCTTGTGACAATTGGTCCCATTAGAAAATCTGGCCCCTCGTGTTGGGAGATCCTGGCTCCCCCATCCCAGTAAGGAGGCATCTGCAGTGAGGGATACTTCTGGCTTTGGTGTGATGAAGGTGAAGCCTGGAGGAGTTTCTCCTCCACAGACCACCGATCAGGGGCCTTGCCAAGGGCCTGGTCACTTGAAGGAGTAGTTCCAGGAAAATTATACTTGAGACCATTAGGCACTGAGTCATCCTCATGTGCAGCCAAACTAGGGGAACTCTGAACACTGAGGATGCCATGAGCACCAAAATGCAGTGCATGGAGTTAGGTGGCACAGTCTTGCACTCCTTGAAGAAGTATGCCATCTGCAGGATTGCTCATGCTCTGTTGTTTGGAAGGAAAGCCCAAGCCCAGGTTGTGTCCAGAACATTTCCTTCAACAGGAGTACCTGGAAGGGCCCTCATGAGACTTGAGGGGATTAGCAGGACTACCATGTACATTAGAACTGCAAGGCAGTGGCACACTGCCTGATTTATCCTCTGTCTGGACCGTTTAGGAGTAACCAGTCTTCCAGGTATGGGAAGACTTGTAATCCTAGCTTTCTGATGTGTACTGCAAGTACTGCAAAGTTCTTTGTGAAGACTTGTGGCACCAAGGAAAGGACAAAAGGAAGACTCTAAACTGGTAATGCTGCCCCTACATGCAGAACCATAGGTACTTGTGGTGGTTGGGTTGCACCAGTATGTGCTAGTATGCTTCCTGTATATCAGAGGTGCTAGCCCCCTGTTGCTTCAGGTAGGATAGCTAGGATCCCTGAGAAACCATATTGAATTTGTCTTGATTCATGTACTTGTTCAGTCTTCTGATGTCAAGAATGGGGTACATGCCCCCTGATTTCTTGTGTACCAGGAAATAGTGGCAGTAGAACTCTTTGTTCTGTTCTGACTCTGGCATATTTCTACTGCCCTGTTTCTCAACAGGCCCACAATCTTGTATACACAGTCTTTTACCCAAAAAGGAGAAATCACAGGAAATGGAGCTGTAGGTATTTCTTTTCAAGGTGCTGCCAACCCCCAGATATCTGTATCCAGTATCTATGGCAAATGCGGGGGGACATGAAAAAGCAATGTCTCCAGTAACTTCTTTCGAAACCTTTATTTTCTCAGTTTTTCACAGCATTATAACCCCACTGTTTCACCCTGTACTTTGGATTTCTACAGGAGTTCACTTAAGTTTGGTTTTAAAAAATATACATAATATACATTCACAAACTGATTTCAATAAACCAACATAATGTAAAATCAATTAAATGATAACTACACTTCAACATACAAGCTTACACTGGTTTTTTCAGCTCTCTGCATATTTTTGTTATTTAACAGTATTGCATACGGTAAATATCATCTGCAAAAATAAAACATATCTACTTCTTACAATTTGACTGTTACAGACAGTGTCACCTCAGTGATTACTTACAGTCTGCTGATCAAACCCCAACACCAATACTCTTCCACTAGTGCATTACTAGTGCTTTAGAATGGTTCCATCACTTTAAATTGCTGTTTGCTACCTATGGTAATGTTTCCTACCTGACTGCAGTGATTTGTACTTTTTATTATTTAAGTGGCTTCGGCCACACTCAGCCTGTTTAAATCAGATGTTTAGGGTCAATTATTACAAACATACTTATTTCTCTTAGACTTTTTATACAATTTTACTGTGTGTCAGAAATTAATTTAAAAGTATTCTCTCTTTCCTTTTCAGGAGCTGTGTTCCAGAGATGTGGGCAAACCTTTCCTATGTGTTGCCCAGCTTGAGTAGCTCCATTGGGCATCCTTTCAACTCACCACCACTAGCAGGTGTCAGTGACAGTTACATATTACCGGAGGATAATACTTCTCTCCCTTCTCCTCCAACACAGAAGATCAGGACATACCTATTCATCTTGGTCAGCCTGCATTAACCCATGTAATACTAAAGGGTCACCAAAGTTACAGATGCTCATATTGTATCCACTGATAGCCACCCCCAAACAATTCAGATTTACAAACTCAGAATTTGGACTCACACCCCACCTGTAGTAATTCTATGAAAAATGCTAACTGCACCTGGGGCCCAGAAACCCGGGCCAAGTGTACACCCTGGGGGGGGAATGCTACAAGTCTCGATGGCTGAGAGGGACCTGGGGGTGGTCGTGTATGTCAAGATGAACAACTCGGAGACTTGTAGGAGGGCAGCAGCCAGGGCCAACAGGATGCTGGGATGCATCACTAGGGGGATCACCTCCAGAAGGAGGGAAGTGATACTCCCTCTGTATAACTGCTTGGTGAGGCTGCACCTCGAGTACTGCATGCAGTTTTGGAGGCCACACTTAAAGAGGGACATTAAACTCCTGGAGAGGGTCCAGAGGCAGGGAACCAAAATGATTTGGGGTTTGGGGGACGGGACCTATGAGGAGAGGCTCGAAGTGCTAAATATGTACACATTGGAAGAGAGGAGGGACTGAGCGGACATGACAGAGGTCTTCAGGTACCTGAAGGGGGTAAATAGGGGAGGAACAGTCAGGGTGCTTCGAAGGAAGGAGGAGGGAGCCACTAGAGGGCATGGGTGGAAGCTGGAGGGGGAAGATTCAGGGAGAAAGGAGGAGGTGCTACTCACTGAGAGGGTGGTGGAGCCATGGAATGCACTGCCTAGGGGCTGGTGGAGGCAGAGGCAAGTGAAGGGGTTCAAGAGGGGGTGGGACAGGTATAGGGGAAGGGTTCTGGAAGCAAAATCCAATGCAGCGAGAATATCCGGGACTGGGAAGGGAGAAGCCAGATAAGGTGAGTGGGGCAGCAAGGTAAGCTCCCAGGGTGGGGGCTGACCAAACAAGCAGACGCAAAAGACCATTAGGCCTATTCTGCTGGCATTTTAGTATGTTAGTATTTATACTGAATCTAGATCCTCCTGTATTCAATAATACAAAACAAGAAAATATGCTAATAAGCAATCAAGATCAAGAAAGAACTAACAGTGACACTAATACAGAAGAGACAATGGATACTAGTAACTTTAATCACACTAGAAAGAAGTTCTAGTACTATGGGACTCTATTCTAAAGCATTTGGATCAGGTTATATGTAATTCTGATAAAGCTAATAGAACTTTATCATGCTTTAGAGGAGCTAAGATTGCAGACATCACAGTCATAGTTACAGATATCTTGTAAAATTCTGGAGAGAAACCCCTGGTGATCATACATGTGGGGACAAATAATATCAGACAAGACTAAATTCAAGAACTCAAGCAAGAATCTGTTTCATTAAATAACAAACTAGTCGAACTGGGCTGTGATGTAGCCTCATCAGAAATATTAGCCATTCCAAGAGAGTCTGAATATTATTCAAAAAAAGTAAAGGCCATAAATGACTGGCTGAGAAAATAGGTGCTTGAGGCAAGGTAACATGTATCATGCACTGGGAGAAGTTTGTTCTAAAATGAATTCTTCCTGGATGGTTTGCATCTCAGCAGGAAAGAGAGTACCCTCCTAGGAAAACAAATTTTAAACTAGATACGTGGTGGGGGCATGAGAATCAGAGGGAAATACACTCTGGAAGTAACATATCACTGATTAATCAAAATAAAGCACCATTTAATTTAAATCAAAGTAAACCCAATAAAAGAGAAGAAACAGAAAATAATAAAAACATAAAGAAGACAAAAATATAAGAATTTTATTGGTAAATGCTAGTAGTTTACACAACAAAATAGATGAGTTGAAACAGAGATTGTATATTGAAGATACAGTATCTCAATCTGCGCGGTTACCGAGACCTGGTTCAAAGATAAGGACTGGTGTAGTGACATCCCAGGATACTCTATATTCTATAAAACTAGGAAGGATAAATGAGGTAGGGAGTTGTGTTATACATAGTAAATGAACATAAACCCCACAAAATAAATGAACATACTGGAACAATCAACAGTGAACGTGAGTTGTTATGGAATAAAGTACAGTTGCCAACTAAAATGTTAACTGTTGGCGTGGTGTATTGCTCACCCAGTCTGGATTTGGATGAAAAAAACAGATTTCTTTCCAAGACTGAAAACATGTCAGTTACAGGGGATTACTTACTCATGGGGGATTTCAATTTTCCAGCAATAAACTGGACCACAATACAGGGAACAGAGAGCATAAAGAACAGATTTATAGATATAACAGTACAACATAACTTGGAGCAACTTGTTACAGTACCAGGGAAATGACATCTTAGATTTTTTTTTTAATATGAAGGAAGATATAGAGGATATACAAATACAAATGCCGCTAGAAAAAGTGATCATTTACACTATACTACTCAAAATGAAAGTAGATAGAGGGCCAGATATTCAAACTCGCCATTCTATAAGCAAATATGCGCTGCTCAAAAGGTTGTGCAGGGGGTGTGGCCAGGAGATAGTCAACGGAGTCGCGCTATTGAGCAACCCTCCAAATATCGCCGCTGGCCACAGCCACTGTGCATGCGAGTGGAACTTGTGCCACCGCAAGTGGTCAGAGTGGAGCATTCAGATGCGGTGGCGCAAGTTCCATTGCGCCATGCACAAATCTGCGATATTCAAAAGGTGACATGCAAATGGGGCCATAATTTATGCAAGGCTGCAGGGGCCATTTGCATCTATTTACAGCCCCATTTGCATACCATTAGCAGGTGGTCGTATCCCCTACGACTTGCACCTGGCAACGCCAGGCAGCAGCCATCGATCGAGACTTCGCAGCCTGATTGTAACAGTGAACACTTCACTTTCAATATTCATTCGGTCATAATTCACCCCACTAGCGATCGCGGGCAACACCCCACAGCCATCGCGGCATAGCGATAAACCCCCTTCTGCTGGCCGATCCTTGGGCATAATGTATTAAACCCCCCACTAGCCTGGTTGCGGGCATGAAGATTAAAACACCCTCCCGACTAGCCGCATCACAGGCATAATGGCAACCCCTCCCAAAGACCAATATCCTGAGTTCATTCATTCAATATCTGGACTGCCTTTGTGGTATGGGCTGCATGCCCATTGGCTCATACTCTAGACAATGGGCATGCGGTCTACCACGAACTAATCAATCGATTAGGGCGGCAGGGTCGCCAGGTGGGGGGTGCTGCCGCCCTGATGGCTGATGGGAGGCGGGGTGGTGGGGGCTCCATGGGTGGGTGGGGTGAGGCCACTAGATCACCAGGGATATTGGACTTGGGGGTGGGTTTGAACTTATGCCCACAATCAGACTTCACCGATCCACTGGACCACCAGGATATTGGTCTTTGGGGGGTTGCCATTATGCCTGCCATCGGGCTAGTGGGGGGTTTCATACTATGCTCACGATCGGGCTAGTCAGAGGGGTTTATTACATTATTCCTTGGTCGGGCTAGTCGGGGGTTTATTACATGATGCCTGCAATCAGGCTAGTCGAGAGGGTTTCATACCTTGTTCCTTGATTGGGCTGAATTGAGGGGTGGGGGGGAAGATGTCCTTCATGTGCCCACGGTGATTGGGCTGCTCTTGAGGGGGAATACTCTGCTGCCAGTGATGGGAGCTACGGGGGTTACTATTATGCCTGCGCGATGCGGGGGGGTTACTATTATGCCCGCAATCGGGCTGCAGGGGAGGGCACTGGGAACAAGTGGAGGGCCACCCACAGGTGGCAGCTGCTGTGTTGCACCCTGCAATGTGGCAGCTCACCTGTGGGTGACCCTCGACTTGATCATTTTTTGGGGGGCTTAAAGTTGTGCAGGCACAGGTAGGGGGTTGCGCCTGCACAACTCTGCACGGCCCGGCTGAATATCGGGCTGTGCAGTTTATGCATGGTTCCTCCCTCTTCAGTTGAGCATGCCTTCATCAGCATTGCGCTGTTGCTCAGCATGGTTTTGGGGGGCGCAACTGCCTCCTGCTGAATATCGCAGAATGGCGCAATTTCGGACTTGTGCAGGCGCAACCCTATTGCGCATGGCTCAGCTCTTTTGAATATCTGGGCCAGAATGTATATAAAAGGAAAAACCATGATTAAAAACTCTCATAAAGCAAACTAGCAAACTACAACAGACAAGTGTTAGCACTCACCTCTACCATGTTCCTCCTGTCTTGAACAACCCAGGATCAGTGCTCTTTTGCCTAAAGAGCACCACTCTGGTTCAATGCCCTCAGCCAGGACATCTGCACTACCTACCTGGGCCCTTTCAAGAGACTACTGCACCAGCAGCTTGCTGCCTCCAGCACCTGTGACTGTTTCCATTAGTCCTCTCTGCCCAGGGCTCTGATCTTCCTCTATGTTTCTCCCACCTTTACATATCAAGGCCATCTCCACCACTCCATACCACTCCCTACCTCTACTTGGCAACTCAAAACCCTGCTTGGCCACCTGCCTCCTGCATACACCCTCACATCTCTCCTGACGAGGTCCTTGACTGCAGAAACTCCACTTCCCCTCCTACTCCCCCCCATCATCTGTTAGCCCCCGCTTCCCTACTGCCTTCTCCTTCTCCCCACTAACTTCTGTCTCTTTGAACTGACTCCAACCTTATACTACCTGCAACTATCCTCTCCTATAAGTTACTGTCAACACAACCTGGTGGGTATTTTACCCTCTATAGTTTTCTATTGTTATTTTAACCTGCTTGTACAAACCATTGTAGTTATTGTAAATACTGTACATTTTTTATACTCTATGTTGCTAAATCCTTGTATGATGTCTTCCCTCCCATTGACGTGGAACTTTTGTAAAAGAGCTCTCGGCTCAAAGGTGTTTAATCCTAGATCCTAATAAATAAATAAAATACCTACATGACTGGGAATGGGAAGCAGAACTTGACAATTCAGATAAGGAGACCATATGGGATCAACTTAAACAGAAATTAAACAAGTGTATAGATTGTTGGGTGCTGACAATAAATCGATAACAACAATCAAAGAGTACCACCTGGTGGAACCAGAATAAAAAGTAATATTAGGAAAGAAAAAATTATACACAAAAATAGAAAATCTCCCAATGAATATAATCTTCAACAGTATAAAAAAGCAGTAAACCAAGCAAAGAGTAATATTAAGAAATCAAAACAGAAAACAGAATTATATCTTGCCACATCCATCAAGGATAACAAGAAATGTTTTTAACTATATAGGATCCCTGAAGGGAGGTCAAATGACTGTAGGACTGCCTCAAATACAAAACAAAATAGAGATGAAGGCAAAATGGCAAATGAACTAAATGACTATTTCATAAGCATTTATACACCAAAAGAATCGGCCATAAATAATATTGAGGTAAAACCAGAAGACCATATACCATTTACACCAAAAGAAGTACTACAAGCAATACTAAGTATCAAACAAAATATCTCTGCAGGGCCAGCTGGTATCCACCCTAAATTGCTTAGGGAATTAGTGGATGAATTGAAGGGACCAGTAACTTACCTATTTAACATTTCTCTGAGAGAGGGTAAAGTATTAAAAGAATGGAAAGAAGCCACAGTCACTCCCATATATAAAGGTGGTACCAGAAAAGATGTCCAGAACTACAGACCCATAAGTCTAACATCCATATTGGGTAAAATACTTGAGAGATTAATTCAAGGGCAGATAATAATATACATACAGCAAAAGGGATTGGCTGACACCACTCAGCATGGCTTTAGTTCAGGAAGATCATGTTTGACAAACTTACTACAATTCTTTGAACCAGTTAGTGCAGTCCTAGACAAGGGAATGCCTGTGAACATTGTGTTCTTGGACAGCTCCAAGGCCTTCAACACAGTGTCCCATAAAACACTATTAGAACAATTAGCAAAGCTGAAATTCCAGCCAAACTTAATAGCTTGAATTTATTCATGGTTACACGAAAGAAAACAAAAAGTAGGAATAATGGGTAATTTGTCAACGTGTAGAAATGTCACAAGTGGTGTGCCCCAAGGCTCAGTATTGGAACCCACACTGTTTAATATACAGGTATCAATCATGCAGACAGATAATACGATACAGATAGATACATAAATATGCAAACAACTGCAAAATTGGCAGCATAGTAAATGATCAAGCATCAGGACAAACATTTCAACAAAGCATAACAAAACTTGAAATTTGGGCTAAACAGAACAAAATGGCATTCAATGAGAAGAAATGCAAAGTAATGCATTTGGGACATAACCCAAGAAGAACTGATGCACTAATAAAACTATCCTGCAAGAAACAGCTAATGAAAAAGATCTTGGTATAATCATTTCAGATAACTTAACTTTTGAATTACATACTAAAACAACAGTTCAAAAATGCCAAAGAATTCTGGGATGTATATTGAAAAACATCAAGAGCAGAAAAACAGAAGTCATTGTTCCTCTGTATTCCAGTTTGGTCAGGCCCCACCTTGAGTATTGTTCCCCCTTTTATGTACCACAAACTGTAAGAGGAAAACAAATGATGGAGTGTGTGCAAAGAAAAGCAATTACAGTATAAAAAATATGGAGCATCTTACATATGGGGAAAGACTAGGGAAACTGAGTTTGTATTCAATGGAATTTAGAAGAACTAAGGGGATCTCTGCTTAGCTTATGGTGCTGTTAAAAATGACCTTACCATAGAAGCAATAGGTTTAATTAGGCAACTGGTCATGAAACCAACTAGATCACATGAATATAAACTAATAGGAGAAAAATGCAAAATGGTTAAAAGAAGTTATTGGTACTCCCAAAGAATAATTAATATTTGGAATACGCTACCGGAAGACGTAGTTAATAGTCCAACAATGGATACTTCCCAAAATAGGTTGGATAATTATATAGCTAATACAAACAAATATTCCACCAGTAATGGTGGCAAGATTTTGCAATGGTCAATGACCCCATAAAACTCAGATCAAATATATGAATCTATGGTATGTCCATGCATGCACAGAATGTGCACAGTCATGGCTGGAGCTCAGGGTAACCAACATTGACACTGGCTCTGCTTGATAGTCAGAGCCCTGTTTTATGGTAATTGAGTTTTATTGGCACTCCAAGTGCTAAGGGTGGCTTTACAGTGCTTTTTATGTTTCCTTGCATGTGTGCAAGAAACATTTGACTTTGCTTCAGAGAATGGTATTTCAGAGGTGTATAACGAACTAGCCCAATGCAGAGCAATCTAGATTGGGCTCATCCTGACAGACCAATTGCCACACAAGCAGAGTATGATGGTGGTCAGAGTTTCATGGGCATATACTTTGTGTATGTGAAAGAAATTAAATGCTCCAATGAGAGAGTGCTTTGGTACTTTCATTTGCATAAAGCTGGAAGGCAAGTGACTGAGCATCTTTATGACTTTGTGCACATTATTGTATCTTGACATGCCAATTTGTGCGCTAGTCTTTCTCTCCACCGCTTTCCTGCCAGGAATCCCATTATCCAGACAGTACCTCCTGCTGAGGTACACTTGTGGCTCCTTCCTCAATTACAGCACCCTCCCCCCACCACCACCACCAGTACATATGCAGAAAGTTAAAATGCAGCAACAGACTTGCTTCAGCAAACAAGCAAGTAGTAACCAGTAGGGATCATATTTCTTAGCTGAAAGAGTGAGACGCTGCTGAAGGGTGGGCTTGTCGAGCTACAGGGGAGAGAGAGACACATGCAGGCAGTTGTTCCACAGCTACATTCACTGCACCATCACTACTGGTCTCCAGGGAATGTGCACAGTGAGAGACAGACAGTGCAGCTTGTCAGCATGTGTCCACCCACCCACCTGGACACAAAAGGTGCTTTTACATGCAGTGGTTTTTGTGACAATAGCCATCTGCTTATTATTTGAATTATAGTTTTGTTATAAATATATGGTTTGTATGGCAGTCCTGCTTAGGAAACAGGTCAAACAGCAGAGCCTCATGGGACATTGGATTTTAAAAGAGAAGAAAAATGGTCTGCCTTCTCACTGGCCTACAGGATAAACTACTGTAGTTAGAACTTCCTTTTTTGACACCTACATTTCAAAGCCTGTGTAGCTGCTATACTACCAGGTTGTAAAAAGACAACTGCTTTGAACTTAGGAAGACTGCCATAAAAGGTTACATTTTAGAGGATAACAAGAGGAAGATAGTTTTTTGGAAACCATATGTGAATTAATCTTTCAAGATACTTCTGCAACATTAAAGGATGTTGTAAACCATACTCTGAGGCAGATAGACTGTCTTGTTATAATTAAAATAGTTGCTATATTTACAGATTCTAACTGTAATCTAACATGTTTGTCTATATAGCTGCATGTTACAAATTAAGTATGCAGAACTGAAGTGATCTCACACTAGCAGCTCAGAGCTGTGACATCACAAGGAGGGAGGGACATCCTGGCCTCTTTGATGCTGGTGAAGCTTGGGTGAACAGACACACTTGTGTTCTGGACTTGGCAGGGACACTTCCCCCCCGGACTCAAAGAGAGGCACTTCTGCCAAAATAGGTAATTTCAGCACCACTATTTACCAATTGAAACTGGGGTAGGATTAGATATTCAGTACAAGGTGGTTTGTTTATAATTGTCCATTTATTTTCCGACTGTACCCTTAATGTATATAAGTTCTGTGTTTTGTATTTTTTTTACTATTTTTAATTTTAGTAAACTTTGTTTTTTTTTCCCTTAAAACCTGCCTGAGACATTTTCTCATTTTGAGTGTGAATGGTGGAACAGTCTTAATATTCTAACACAGCTGTTAAATGCTTATTGTGTCACCTTATGCAGACATGCTAACCAGGATCTGTGTAAAGATCCAGCAAGGTAAGAAAAATACCAGCGCCTCAATTGAGTTGGAAGGGGTGTGTGAACCAGGTTGGTTATATGCCCGCTGGGTCAAATATTGTGCTGCATTTCCCCAAAGAGAGTGTGATATTTGGACCTGTTACCCAGGTGTGATTGCTAAAAAGGGTTCAGAATGTACCCCAGGACTCGAGACTGGTAGTTTGATCAGACCCAAAACAAACAGGAGGGTTACTGTTTGTCCCCTGTTCACGAATCACACTTAAAGGTTAGGCACTGTGGTAGCAGAGGGCCTGATCCCTGGAGTGGGGTTGTGACAGTCTTTATCAGAATGACCAGTACAGACCCACTGAAACAGTACCTGTCTGTTGTGTAAAGGCAATCCATTTCGCAATCAAAGTGAGCGTTCGCCGAAACAGCATTCCCTACTTTTCTAGGTTCATAGCCATCTCTTTCATTCTGCTGTGCCATGTAAACACGCCCTGCCTCTCACTGCACCACACTCCTTTGTTTTACATTTTATTTCTGAGCCACTTGACACCCCGAAGGGCAGAGACAGTGATGCAAGGTAGCATGTGTAAAAGGATCAAGAGCAAAAGACTGTGAGCTGAGCACAGCGCATTACAAAATGAGCATTAAAAGTAAGCTCCATGTAAAAGCACCTATAGCAATAGTGAGAAAGAGAGTGACAGAGAGACACCCCTGGTGTAGCGAGAAAGAGAGACAGAACATTGTCCTTTTTGGTGGCTAGCAAAACATGCACCGAGAGAGAGAGAGAGAGAGAGAGAGAAAAAGAGAGAGAGAGCTGCCTGAAAAATGCCCCGCCATCGGTTTCTTTATCCTGGCTAGCACCATCTTGAGTTTTGCTGACATCACACACATGCGCTTTGAGATGGTTACTAGCAGGGACATGGGTGAGCTTTGTTTTATATCTTTTGTTTTCTGGTACAGGTCAAAATTATGCCACAAAATACTTTTTCCAGGCAGCAAACAAGCCTATCACTCAGTACACTGTTTGAGGAGGAGAGAATAGTTTAAATTCCTGGGTCCCACCTCACCATGGCCTCTAGCCAGGTACATATTCTAGTGAATGAGAGAGCATGGCAGTAATTTATTTAAAAAAAGCACTTTTTCCCCAAAGATGAGATGCTCAATTGACTTAAATGTTTGTTCCCTCCCTCCCCACCATTTACTTCCAGGTGGCGCACCCTGGGTTTGGCTCAGTGTACTCACAGTACAGTACAAGCATATACAGTATTGCAGAGCAAAGGCTTAAACCTAAACCTAAATCTAAATCTAGACTGCGCTGTAGAACCAGGAAGAGTTCAGATCTGGACATGACTGCTGATCTTAGATTACAAACCTGCAAATTCAAGGTGACCTGGCTCCCTTTTATGGCACTTATCGAGAGGTAGACAGTATCTCTATTTTAACCCAACAGGCACAAGAATACAGAACTTGGAAATGTGCAACCTGGACCCATATTTAGCACTTTACTGTAATACTATATATGGGCTCAGATGTGAAATGCTGTTAAATGAAATTTCAACTCTTTTATTTTTTAATTTCTGTGTTTTAATGGTTACAATTATTTGTTTCTTATTTTTATTGTATATAGTTTAATAGCATATTTATATGGGTTTTCCCTTTCTTTATGGATGGATATATGTGACATGTTGTGAAAGAAGTAGTAATATGACAACGTACTGTAAGACTGTACAAGATGCATAGCATGACAATTAATTTATTTGACTTGACAAACACTATGACCATACAACTGTCATTATCTTTTTTTTTTTTGATGAAGTAATAAAGAAGTTAAAAAATAAGATCTGGACATGACTGGGCAGGGAAGACATGACCAGATTCCGAAGTGTGACAAAAAGGTCAGAAGAAAAAAGGTAGAAAACAAACAAATCCCCAGCACACTGGTTCAAAGGTGCAGTGCTCCAATCAAAAATGTAGCAAACCAATAAAAGAGTATGCACACAAAACTGCCAGTCAATAATTTATTAAATATTAAAACACGCAGAAAGCACATCCTGTTAACAGCAGGTAGCACTTTTTTGAACGTCAACATACTTTTAATGAATTATTCACTGGTGGTTCTGTGTGCATTTTCTCAAGAAAACAGGGTACTTTACCAGCAGATTGGCTCTGGGCCAGGGACTAGAACAGTGTTTTATATTTATTTGGCATTTACTGTATGGAGATGGATCTGTGGGCTTGACAAACCCAGCTGCAGTGAGGTAGTGGCACTTCATTCTTTTCACTTTTCTGCCACTGGCCAGCAATCTGGATGGCGTCAGACACACAGCTGACTGATGAAAGCAAAACAGCAGTATTTGTCAGAAGAAGGAGAGACCACGGATACAGTTACTCTGAGACTCTCTCTCTCTCTCTCTCCATCCCCCCCCCCACCAAAGACCCTGGAGTTAGACAGCTGATGAAGCAGCAGCAACAGATGAAAACAGGGTGTTGAGATCAGGTAGATCTGATATTGTTTAACTTCATGTTTTGTGCTAGCACTGGTAATTAAGAAACTAGCAAACATGATCCTTCCCCTTACCTTTTAGGGCTGCAGGTAGGCAGAGCCTGCAGCCCTTTGCATTAGCTCTAAAATGGCTTCCCATGGAACTTCCTTTTGGACTTTTGGAAGTATCCATCCACAACTGCAAAATAAGTGCTCCCCTCTGATTTTGTTATTTGCTGCTCTGTGTAGCCCCTCAATTTATTTTTATCATGTAAGATTTTATTGATTTTTCAGTTATAGCAAACCACATAAATGGTACACAAATGCCGGGCATAACATTAGTTCTGTACAAACGTATACAGAGGCAAGTCAACTCATAAAATGTCAGACTATAGAAAGATAGCCTTAATACAAGGGTATTCTAGCCCAGTACGAATGCTAGGCTCTAACCATCTAAGAAAAAGGATCATATTACATACAAGTTAGCTTACTCAATCTTCATACGTCCATTTAGAATGGCTAGGATAATACTCAGTAAATCAGGTCAATATGTTTCCATTCACACCTTTACATATTAAATTACTGTCAGGTTCACCCAGGTTTCATGTGCCCAGTAGCCTAGCATATAGGTATTCATATTGTCAGAAAGCCAGGACAGAGGAGAAGAGGACAGCAGGATGCATGGCAAAGGATGATGGGAACAGTCAAGAGCCAGATAGTGTTGCCATTTTAACAAGTTGTATCATGAGTCAAGATAATGGGGGGCCATAATGGAAGAAGTGCTACCGAGCAAATGTGAGAATGCAAATATGCCTCCCATTTCTGGTAACAGCTATTGAGCCTACCTTTAGCTACTGCCGTGAGCCTCTCGAAGACAGCAAATCTGGCCATAGCTGCCCACCACTGAGAAAGTACAGGGGGTGCAGGTTGTCTCCACTTCACTAGGATGGCCCTTTTTGCTTCCATGACTGCCACTAAGACCCAAGCTCTGCTGGGGGAGTGAGTGGGCTTAGTGTCGAGGCATCACCAAACAGGAAGGAGTAGTGTTGGATGGAGAGCAGTATGCCTGATATCTTAGAACAATCATCAAGGACCTGAATCCAGAAATTCTGTAATGGCGGACAAGTCCACAATATGCGGAGTACGTGGGCAGGGGAGGAGTGACACCTCCAGCACTGGTCCTGTGGCATAATCTTGAGGCTATGAAGAACCATGGGGCTCCTATACCATCCAAGGAGGATTTTAAAGTTGTATTAGCTGGCTCTTTGAGTCTTTGTATGCTGTGTGGGCCACTTTGAGACACTCTGACCATTGCTGCGGGGATAAGGGGTGGGGGAGATCCCGTTCCCAGGCGGTTCTGCTAGATAGAGTGAAATCAGGCTGAGAGTCTCTGAGAAATTTGTAAAGGACACCTGTGAGACCCCTGCCCTTCCTAGGTTGATGGAGAGCACTCAGGCAACTCCACGTAGACTGGGTTGGCAGAGTTTTAAGGAGGGGAGTGATAAAACTCCTCAGCTGAAGGAATTTCCAAAAATCTATTGATAGCAGCCCATATCTATCTTGAATCTGTTCAAAGGACATTAATGTTCAGGCATTTGGAAGGAGGATGTCTCCTATCATCCGAATACCTTTGGCAGCCCATGAGGTCCATTTAAGCGTTTGCAATCTGCCATAATAAGTTGATTAATGCACATCGGGGCATAGTGAGAGGGGAAGATATCCTGAGCTCAGAACTCCAGTGATAGCCCTCAATTTAACCCTTGCAGGGTTGCAGACTAAGCATCTGTCCACCTCAATCAAATAGATTCATTCTAGTTCTTTTAGCAGCCTAGTGGTTAACTCACTATCTTGAAGCATACTGGAATTCCCCTTATTGAAGCACTGAAACAGTCAGGCAGACTACAGTGTCAAATTACAGACAGTCCAGCCCATACCGCTCAGCCTCCATCATCACAAATCAGGGACAAGGCTTAAAATAAAATGATCAGGGACAAATGATCAAAATCAGGGACACATCTGACAAAACAGTAATATGAGTTGCAGAAACTGTGTATGACGTGCTTCTTAGTATGAATAGTATTTTCTTAATGAGAGCTAGTCTGTAACACCAATGGCTGGCATTATTTTGTGATTTGAATCCCTACTGTTCAGTGACAGAAATGCCAAATTTAAGAGGGACAGAAGAAATTTCTGAGGCAAAATCAGGGACATCTCTGAAAATCAGGGACAGTTGAGAGGTATGGATTAGAATCTGAGACCGTTTTCTTATGTTTTTTATATTTTTTATTCAACCTTTGTATATTTGCTATCCCATGCTAGTGAAAGGTGGGGGCTTACAACAACTCTGTTCATCCACAGAATTGGGTTCACTGCTGACTTTTCCACTCTGATGTTGTTAATGCTCATAAAAGGTACTGCTCAGACAGCACTGGGCAGTAAACTAAAGCTCTTTGTTTATCCACATGGACAGGTACAGTGCAGGCTCCCCCCACCCACTCACCTACTGTGATGAATTTAGTGCTGGTAAAAAGGAATAAAGCCCTCAGTTTATCTACAGGTACCATGTGGAGCAGGCTCAGTGCAAACTGACCCACACTGTGATGGATTTAGTGCTGGCAAGAGGTGAGGACTGACTAATCCACTGAGACAGCTGCAGTGTGGGGAAGGGACAGTGCTTGGTTTCCACACTGTCTGAATTTAGTCCTGGTGAATGGTGAGGGACTGTCAGAACTGGGGACTAAAGCCTTTTGTTTGTCTACAATGACAGTGTGTGACTGGTGAACAGTAAGGAACTGGCACCATTGGAGACTGAAGCCCTCCATAAATCCACAGGGGCAGATGCAGTGTAGAACAGACAGTCCAGGGTTTCTGCACTGTGATAGATATAGTGCTGATGAAAGGTGCCAGACTGACAGCACTTGAGGCTGAAGCCCTCTGTTTATCCACATGGGTAGGTACAGCATGGGCAGGAACAGTGCACGGTTCTCAGACTGATGGTTTCAGTGCTGGCAAAAGCTAAGGGATGAGCAACACTGGGGACCACTCTATTGTCTTCCTGTCCACAGTCTCTATTGGCAGGTCATTTTAGAAGGCCACCACCTTCTGGGACAAAATATGCTTCCTAATGTTACCACTAAACTTGCCATCTGGACCTTCAGAACATGTCCCCTGTGTCCTGCTGGAGAACATATCCATATGTTCAATACTGTCAATACCCTGAGAATGGGAAGACTGAGATCATGTCCCATCTCAGCCTGCTGTTCTACAGGAGTTGAAGGTAACAACTACTAGTAAACATAAAATAGAGGATAATGGATGGGGCTTTATGGTAACCATGCTGTACTCACTTTGAGAGGTTATCGTGACAATGTGTAAACCTCGAGGAAGCGAAGCACAAGGGCTTACAGTTGTCATGGTAACCTCTAGAAGCTGTTCTCAGCGGAGGTTACTGATAAATCTCATCCATTATATTTTATAGTGCATGGGCAAAAACTGAAAATAGTCCTTACTCCATTTCCCATCGTGCCTTTCCAGATTAGGGCTAGCTCTCACTGCCGTGGCAGTTCATTGTGCGCCGCTTGCGTAAAGAACCTGCGCATGCATAGATCCACTCCCATTGTTATTGTATCGATGTGACGTACTCAAGAGGAGTTAACAACCTCTTGATGTCATATCAATACCATAACAACTACATAAACTTGCCGAATTCAGACAATAATAAGGGCTCCCCATACATTATTGTGGATATTATCTGTTAGATCCTTCCAGGTATTCCTGTTTTAAAAATGTGGCTTCTCCTTAACAGTGATATCTAAACAGAAAGCCCACCAATAAATTTGTTATTTTTAGTACTGAACACATTCCCTTTACTGCTGCAGTAAATGAAAACACTGGAGGAAATATAAAGAAACTGATAGAGGGAACCTGCAAAGGATGTCAGTAGGTATTTTATGCAACTGTATATATATATGCAGAATTAAAAGATGCTACGAGAATTCACTGCCACTAAGCAAGTGGCAGCCGGGGGATTTGTCAACACAAAAGGTGGCTTGTTGACACTCAGAGAGGAGTGAGAAGGTCAGTTTTCCAATGTGGGACAGTGACCACAGGGTGTAAAAGTTGGGATTATTGAAAATATGATGGATCATAATGGTTTATAGAGCCCATTTTCTTAAAGCAGCAATTTTGTTATCCAGGAAGAAAAAAGGTGAGCTGGAATTACATACGAACATATGAAGAAGCCAGCAGAAGAAAGCCATTTGCTCTATCAAGTCTGCTTGTATTGCAGGGTCCACAGCTTGAGCTACTCTCCTGCCTTCCTTCCCACTCCTCTCATCCTCCCTACCATGATTCTTACCTTCCCCATGACTATCCTAACCTCTTAAAGCTGCCCACTGTCTTCAATAAGATGATCTCTTCCGCAGCACATTCCAAGTGTCCACCACCCTTGTTGTGAAAAATCCTGACCTCCCTCCTAAACCTCCTACCCTCCAGCTTAAGACAGTGCCTCCTCATGTTATGGTTGCCACTCAGCTTAAAGTGACTCTCCTTATCAACCTTATTTATCTTTTTCAAGTACTTGAAGATCCCAATCGTGTCTCTCTCTCGCTCTCTCTCCTGTTTTCCAGGGAGTACATGTTCAGTGCCCTCAACCTCTCCTCATATGGTCTTACCCTGCTGACCCACTATCATCTCTGTAGCACTCCTCTGGACCTTCTCCACCAAGTTAATGTCCTTTTTGAGGTGTGGGCACCAGTACTGAACTTCTTACTCTAGATGCTGCCTTACCAGTGACCTGCACATGGGCAGTATAACCTTCTCTTTCCTACTACTGATCCCCTAGATATGCATCCCAGCATCTTGTTTGTCTTTGCTGCTGCTTTCTTGCACTGTGCAGAGTGCTTCAGATCATTAGTGATCATCACTCCCAGGTCCTTCTCCTCCTCTGATACAGATACTCGGCCTCCACCCAGGTAGTACTCTGACCTGGGATTCTTGGCTCCAATATGCATAACTTTGCATTTCTTGGCATTGAAGCCAGGCTGCCAGATCCTGAACCTCCTCCCCAGCATTTACTGATCCTCCTGTAGGTCCTGTATTCCTTCAGCTGTGGCCACTCTCTCACAGAGCTTGGTGTCATCCACAAATAGACACATTTTGCTCTTAATACCATCCCCAATGTCATTGACATTGAACACTGTGCCCTGTAGGACCCCGCTGCTTACTGGAATTGACAACCATCTGACATTTTTCACAATCCCCCACTCAATAACGAATACTGACACAATTTATCTTGCTCCAGTGTAACACCACCCTGAAGAGGTCAGCATGTATGCCAAGCTGGTGTTTCTTTGCTTGACATATGTGTTGCATTCTCTCGGCAGGGCCTTCATACAGTACAGTACCACAATAAATTTTCTTGACCTTATCCTCACTTCTATCAGAATGCACCTTAACCCCCTTTCTGCCCTGCTATCATGATATTTAGGGCTTGATTAAGTAAAGCTGTATCCAAATTTCCTCCCCATGGATCAAGTGAAACTTTTTCAATGCCAGAAAAAGACTAGCACTGCATTCCCTGGCCTTGAATACATTTAATATGGAGTGGTATTATACTTTGCACATTCTTGTTTTCTATGATTCTAATATGTTCACATATTACATTATGAGGCCACATTGAATTTTGCAAATGCAGTCTCATAACTTTGGTAGTATTCAATATTTTTACCACAAATTTTCAACATATCCATCTCGGTAGAGCAACTCATGAATGCACCAGCTGTCATTTTTTAACTCCTGCCCAAAATGTGTGTTTGCAGCCCAAAAGCTGATTTACAGTCCCTGCATGGCGTCACCTCTAGGCCAGGAGTTGAACATTTCCATTGCCCTTCTTTATGAGGCAGGGTCATCACAAGGCTGTATTGAAAATTTGGTGTAAAAACAATAAAGAAAAAAAATTCAATATTTTTAAGCCAGATTCCTCTCCTGCACCATATTGGCTCTGGCCAGAGTTTGTTGTGTCTGTCATCACTGAATTCAGGGTAACATACCTCTCAGCTGTCCTTCATTAGAAGGGACATCTCTCATTTTACCCTCTGAAAATTGTTCTGTCTCACACAGAATATGCTGTTAATTTTGACACTAAAGCATAAATTCATAACAGTCTTAGAGGCTAAGTCAAAATTAAACTTTGTAAGAGAAAGTACAATGGTTTTCACAGTATTCTGTGCTTGTATCTCCAAGTTTGAAGATGTGTCCCTGTCCCTTATTAAAGTGGCAAAAGGTTGAGAGGTATACAAGGTCAGGATCAGCAAACAAGGATATAAGCCAAAGGTGTGTGGGGGGAGGAGGAGGGGTTAAAATCCTGCTTCACAATTCTGCATTTGAGTTTTCAAGGTGAAAGTAATGGAACTAAAGACAGTTGCTAAACAGATGGATGAGACAAATCAAGGAATTTAAATGAATTAAATGCAGGTAGCTGGGGGGATTCATAAAGTTAGATTCATATTCTGCATTGGATTTTTGCATGCGGGATTAAACGAACTGAAGTAGGATACAGTCGATAGGCTGGGGGCATATTCAAAAAGCTCGATTGGTAGGATATGTACTCAAAATTCCTACTAATAACAACAGGCACACTGAATAGTATGTGTAACTTTATGCAACTGTTAAAAGTGATTTAGCCTAAGAGCATTATGTTTTTACAGTCCTCTTCTTCCCTATTATTAGTCTAACTTAAATAATAACATTCTCCTGTGTAGAGAAGACTTACATGAAAGCAAATTCCTTATCAAAATAGTGACGGCTTATTGCAGTTTAATTGTTTTGAGCTTCAACTACAACCAGTGAAGAAATATAAATAGTGAGAATAGAGAGGTTACGACCTCCCTGTTAGCAGCATCTCACAAATAATGTTGAGCAGTCTAAATGATAAAATGTTTAAAATACACTCTATTTTCCATTGAAGGAGGTTGATATATTTGGTCCAAAAAGGAGCTTACCTTTTCTATGCAGTTCATGGTTTTCAGGATTAGTTATTTACACAAATCAAAATGCAGCCAGACGTGCAAAACCAACAGGTAAGGTGGAGAGCAGGTGCAGTAATATGTCGAAGTGTGTACCTGCTGACCCTCTAGTACAGCATTTGAGACTGTATAGTCTTAATCAGTTAACCATGATACTGCTTCAAATGCAACTACAGCGTGCGCCGCTTGTAACGGACTAGTTTGACCTGTGGTATTTTGTCTGTCACAAGCGGCATCCCTTACATCAGTGAAGCTGCGATCGGGGATCTTCAAAGAGAATTGTCTCAGGTCATATTTTTGGTGGCGTCTCCATTCCCAAGCAGTACCCCTAGTAAGGTAATTATACAGCATGGTGCTGCGGGGAGACGGGGGGAGTGAGAGAGTGAGCATGAGAAGGATATCGGATGCAGCGTCTCTGGGTGGGGCACCAGCAAGAGACTCAGTGCAGCATCTCTTGTCTGCCTTTCTCTCTTCAGTGTCATGTGGTGCTGTGTCCTTGTCCCCCCAATTGCTAGTGACACATTTAAGGTGAGTGTTCAGTCAGACGAAGGGTTGGGGCTGACATGGGGGGGTGACGGCGGTCACACTGTGTCCCAGACTGCTGCGGTATGTTTCCCTCACTCGTGGTCATATTGTGTCTCTGCGACGTTTGCACACAGACAGAAACAGTGGTAAATTGGACATTTCACTGTATCTGTGATCAGTTTTCATCCGAGTGGCCCTCTGTTCTCCGCTCACTGAGAGCAGTACCCTCCTTCCGCTAGAATCTAAAAAAAGGAAACGAAAGCTGAGTGTACTGTATTACACATGAACTGGAATGCAATGATAGCTTTTGTCAAATAAAGACTTGGTTTTGCAAGTCCACTCGTCTAAATTGGGAGATTGCTCACAGTGAGGTCGTGGCCTCCCAACTCTGACTTCTAATATTTCACAGGAGTCTAGCACCCCATTAATTTAAAATTCACTTTAGTGGTTATGAGCTGGGTCATCTCCTTTTGACAGGGAAGAAATATAAGAAGTTATTTAGGTGAAACCATTCAGTTAGATACGTTATACATGGGGGATACATGATGGACTACTGTGGAATAGGGAAATATTAGCCGCGAGTGATATTATCAGAGGTCACTCTGCACGAATGCTAATATTTCCCATATTCCACAAGTCACACATCATGTGAGCCATTTACAGCATACAATGGGGTCCCTGGGTTTTTGTAAGTTTGTTTTTAAAGTATTTTTATGTGTTTTGCTTTTCATTTCACAGGATTTCTTTGGTGTTGCAGTGTTCAGTCTCAAGCTTTAGTTCCTGGTGTGTGATGTTTATTGTTTGATTGACTGGTTTATTGAGCGTGCTCTGGGGATATTTTTGGATACTGACGACGTCACCCACGTAGTACTTTTTATTCGGTGCTATCCTGTTATGTTGTATGGCTTTCTTTTTTTTTTTACTTTTGAGGTTGTAATTTGTTTTCGGGGTATCTTTTATTTATTTAAGCATATTTGGGCTTTATTATCATCTGGGATTTTGTAGAGAATATTGGGCTTTGCAGGTCCAAGGGTTTTGCTTTTACTTTGGTCTGTGGCTCTCTGCTTTTGGTTCGGCATGATGGATTCGTGATGTTTTGTTTGAGGCAGGTACAGTAAATTCAGGTGTTTCTAATGGAATTAACTTGCTTCTGCAAAAGGTCGGGTGCTTGAAAGATGACTTATCTGGAGTTCATACCTCTCAACCTCCTGCCTCATAAATCAGGGACAATGCTTAAAAAAATCAGGGACAAAGGACCAAAATCAGGGACACATCTTTAAAATTGGAGATATCAACTCAGGAAGCTGGTAGAATAAGGGGCTTAGTGTAAAATGCATTTTCTAAGGAGGAACAAGTCTGCAATTTTAATGTTTGATATTTTGTGCTTACAAATTCCACTGTTTGGTCACAGAAACACAATTTTAGGAGGGACAGAGTAAAATTTTGAGGCAAAATCAGGGACATCCCTGAAAAATCAGGGACAGTTGAGAGGTATGCTGGAGTTGATTGTTTTGGTGGTGACGTATCAACAGGACTGTTTATTTTAGATATTCCACTCTGGATACATCATGGTTTGGTTAAACAACGTGGGTAAATGTATGCATTTATATTGCACTGTATATTCCTTTACCGTTATTATATGTAAAAGAATAACCAACTAATGTGGGTGATTAAACAATGAGCCCGCAAGCCAAGACATTGAATCAATGCAGACGCTGGTTATTCTGAGCATACTTCTGCTTACTGAATGTTATTACTGTCATACAACTAGAAATTTTGAACCCAGGGGTTTAAAAGTTCTCTGATAGTTGAACTAGGATGTACCCTTCCCAATTTTTCTGTGGACTAAATGGATACCCTACTGGGGGCATGTCTCAAATGTGAATACCCTACCATAGGCATGTCTAAAATGTAGATACGCTACTGTGGTTGTGTCTAAAATGTGGTTGCAATACTTTGTTGGGTATTAAAAGATAGTTTCCCCATGTTGCTGTTAAACAGTCTTTTACAGCAGGCTATAATAAATTTAAAAAAATATTGTTTATTAATGTGTATTATTCTAGGTCAGTGCACTGCAGTCACTTTGTGTTTTGTTAAAGTTGAGAAAAAAGGAATAAATAGGAACATCTCTTTTGGGTGGTAACAATTTTAAAACACAAAAAAAGAGGTTTCATGACATTTAGTAGTTTATCTGAGTTTACTGTCACAGATAAGCCTCTTGGTATATCAATAGTCTGACACCCAATTAAGCTGAAAAGGCATTCCCCCACCAGAATTTCTGAACCAGGTTCCCCCCCCAAGACTGGAATGCCTCCCTGGTGTGCCCCCCAGCATGGGGCCATGGGGCGAGCCACCTGATGGAACACTAAACTCGGCCACCAGCCGACTGCCATGGGCAGGTGGAGTGGGACCGGTGGAGTGGGGTGTCATTCTTGAGGGCTGGTATTTTTGCTGATATCCCCTATAGGAGACATGGTGTGCAATGACATGATGGTGCCGAAGTGCCAATGTCTGGCATGTCTCCCCATATCTTGGGATCCAGCAGCTGCTCCCCTGGCCTCCACCAGAGGTCAGTCATGCACCAGATGCTCTCCCCTTCTTCCCCAGAAGAGGACAGCAGTCTATCGAATGATCAGTCCCCCCCTCCTCGGCCAGCTGTCCGACTCCTCAGGTCCATTCCTGAACCTGGGACATCAGTGTTGAAAGCAGAAGTCCTACCACTGCACCAGCAGGCCTGTATCATCCACAGCAGCTTTAAGTTGGTGGTTGTTAGATTCAATACCTTGTTTAACAGCCAGAAGCATCTCTTGTTTATCGTCTGCATCTGGCAGAGCCTCTACTAGAGATTTAAGCTATCTTGCCTGACTGTTAGTGGAGTGTGCAGTGACCTTCTTGGGCACTATGGCTTTATTGTTCTCAACCAAAATGACAATGGCATCTGCTATTAGCAGAGTGAAATGTGTGGGATTAGCCTTAGGAGCTGCATATTTTCTCTTCACCTATTTGGGGACAGCTATCACAGTGGCAGGCCTCCTCTGAGAGGGTCTCTAATGCTGGCAGGGTGGGAGAAACTAAAGAGACCTAGATATTAGGTACATTCAGAAATGGCAGTTGGAGATGCCTTGCCAGGTCTGTAGCTGCTGGCTCAAAATCTAAAGTGCTATGCTTATTTTTGTGCAGAGCGGGAAAGAAGAGATCCTCCTGATGTACTATGACAGGAATTGCTTAAGGGTTCTCTGAGTCATATAAGGTGTCACCATCCTCCCAATTGGTGATATTGAGGTCCAGGTCTCCATTTAAAGGTGTTTAGAAAGGACACTGATGAGTGACAGTGACAGCCACAGCCTCAGCAACATGGGTGACTCCAGACCTGGTCCCAGGTAGGGCCTCAGGAATGATGGTGGCAGAACCAATGTCAGGCCTGAGGCCAGGATTTGAAAATGACAGCAGCTACATTCATAAGGTTGTGTGAAAAATGGTTATATTGAAAATTTGGGATCAAAATATTTAAAATGATCAAGAGCAAGCATAGAAAATGTCAATGTATACCGTAACTTTGCCATTTTACATATTTTGATCCCACATTTTCAACATAGCCTTCTTATGACCCCACCTCATGAACAAGGGTGGTGAAAATTTTCAAATCCTGCTTGAAAGGTGATTCCACAATGTGACCATGATCACCTTTTGAGCCTGATTTACATAATCCCACTGTCATTGGTCATGAGGTGGTGTCTATTTGATTATTTGGGGCTGAAATGTGCAAAATGACAAACTTATACATCAAAGTTCAGAACCCATTGAAATACATTGAATGGGAGGGCTAAAAGCCTGTGGTTCAATGTGAGGGAAATAGCTCCTCCCACATTGACCATTTAAGCCAGTTAACTTCAGTTACCTCTGCTTGGAGCATTTCAAAATCACCCACCATCCTCCTCCTCTGCCTCCTCCTCCTCTGGCACTCTTCTCACCCTTGATGCTGAGCCTTCTATTCCTTACACCTACCCAGCATTCCTACCAAGGGTAGGAATAGAGAAAGGCCAAATTTCAAGTTCTCCTCCTGGAGAGCATTGAACCATGAGTGCAGTCTTCATGGACATGCCCAAAACTTTTGATTTAGTAAATCACAATTTATTAATTGAAAATTTGGAAGAAATTGGGATTGTGGATGAACCCCTAAGGTGGGTCTCCTCATATTTAGAAAATCATTTCCAACTCTTTACTGTTGGATGGTAGAAACTCAAATTTATCCCAGATTACCCAAGGAGTTCCTCAGGGGTCCATTTTGGGGCCCTTGATGTTTCTTAATTATTTAAATAACTTCCCAAGTTACACCATCCATACAAATATATTATACATGGACAACACTGTATTAGTAGAAAAAGGAATTGATCCTAGAGAGATTGAAATTAAGCTGCAAACTGATTTTGAAAATCTTCAAAATGGTTCCTAACTAAAAGTTAATTCTGAACAGTAAAAAATACAAATTATGCTGTTCAGTTCAATTTGTAAGAAAAACCCTAGGGAAGAAATTAAAAGTTAAGACCAAAAAAGGTCAAACTCTGACCCACCATTATACAAGTATCTGGGAATAGAAATTGATCAAAATCTTACTTTTGGAAGACATATAAATACCCTAGCTAAAAAAATAACTAAAAGGACCACTTGACGGTTACTAACCAGCTGATAATCCCCCTGCTAAAGAACAGGAACCATGTATTCACTCAATTAAATAAAAAATCATTACATAAACTTGATGTAATTTATCATAAAGTAGCCAGATTCATAGTCAAATGTGATCTGTACACCCATCATTGTGATTTGTATCAAAGACTAAGCTGGAATTCTTTACAGTCCAAAAGAGATAAAGCCTGGGAGATTTTGTTATTTAAAATCTTGAAATATGAGCAACCCCAAAGACTTGTAAATTCATTAATTGGACTAACCATAACTTTCACCTAAGAAATAATAACAAAACTCTGGTGACTCAAAAGGTAAGAAATAATTATGGAAAAATGACATTTGGGTACAAATCCACAGACACTTGGAATAATTTGTCAATTTACCTGCGGGATCTGGACCTAATGGTCGACGCATTTAAATCCTTAAATAGATCAAACCCAGTTCACATTTGCACCTGCAACTAAGATACAGTAGATCAGTGTTTCCCAAACTAATTTTGTAATGTAGTGTTCTGTGACATATTCTAGTGTGTACTTCTGTCTTTATATTTAACTTAAACTTTGTTTAATCTTGACCTCATTTTTGTAATTTTATGTGAAACCATGTTTTTTGTACTTAACTACAGGAGCACCTTGTAAATAGGGTATATATAGCCATAATGGTGTAATGTTCTTGCCAAACCTGTGCCTGTATAAATAAAAACATTTTTACTACTTACTACTATAACTTCAAGTTCATCAGTATACACAAGCACTGCTCGATGCACCAAACATTGAACAGCACTTACCTTAGTTTCTCATATTCAAGTCGGAGGTTCCAGCAGCAAGACATGTCTTCAATTGGAGAGTGAATCCTTGCCCTTGGACCTGGGAAGGTGAGTGAAGGTGTGTGTGTGGGGGGGGGCAGTGACTGCAAAGTGTGAGCTTAGGGTAGAGTGGGTGAGGGGTGTGGGGGGACAGATCAGCGAGGGACAGTTTTCTTTTTTACAGGTTACAAAAAAAACATTAAGGGATGGTTTTCTTTATTTCAGATATATTCTGACACTGGGATTGAGCACCCCAGTGTCAGGCTTGTTGGGGAATGGGGGTGGGCTACCTGGAGGGAAGGGGGGTCAAGAGAAGCAGTACAAGGGGTGGGCACCCTGGACCACTTACATTGAAAAAAATATGTATTTATAAAGGTGGTAACGGCTGGTGGGCGAGTGACCTGAAGGGGACAGGGAGACAGAAGCAGTAGTAGGGGTGAACACCCCTCTCCATTTACAATAAAACAAATATTTATAAAGATGGGATGGTCAGGCAGGCAAGCCACCTGGAGGGGACAGGGAGAAAGAAGCGGTAGCAGAGGTGAGCACCCTGCTGTGCTTACATTAAAACAAATATTTTAATGATGGGAAGGGTGGACAAGTGAGTGACCTGGAGGGGATGGGTTGAAAGAAATAGTAGCAGGGGTGGGCACCCCACTCCGCTTACATAAAAAAAAATTCATAAAGATGGGAAGGGCGGACAGGAGAGCCACCTGGAGGGGACAGCAAGAAAGAAGTGGTCTGTCCTGATGTTGAAAGCTGATCAGCTGCTTGTTGACAAGCTTCATACAGATGACAGGACTGAAGCCCTTTCTGATTGGAGCAGCTTTGGTCCTTTAAAATACACAAAGTTTCCACCTAGCAAGCAGTGAGTGGCATCAGGACCACAGTGTGTGTGGTTATTGGCCTGGACTGCTGAGCACCTTTCACTTTGAGTTGCAATGTGCGCAGCAGTGGCACACCCCTGAAATCCCCTTTGGTGTAATAAAACATTTTTTGTGCGTGCACAAGCAAATATAATAAACGTAAAAACTGGTGAGAGGTCTATGAGCAGGCATTCCCAGTATAACAATAATGACAAACAAATTACTCTTAAACAGCAATATGAAGGAAATTAACAAGGGGTGGCTGTCAATGAAAATACTGTTGCTGCAGCAAAAGAAGCAGTAGTAGCCACATCTAAGAATGATATGTGTAAAAACACTGATGCAATAGAGAAGACAGACCTATTGGCACAGAAAACCAAAACATACTAGCAATATACCAAAGCAGACTAGAATGATGTAAACAAGAACCAGCACCAACATTACTGAGAGACGTAAGTGTAGCTTGACATTCATTTCTGGAAATTAAGAACTCTGTTGAAAGGGCTTCCATGTGATGGGATGGGGAGGGGGTGGCAAGAAAAGCCATAGGAGTCAGGGATAATGTGTGCATGTGAGAGAGTGGGGGAGAGGTGCCAGAGGGAGAGGGAAGCGAAAAGGATTTAAAGTACAGACTAATCAGCAGCAGAACACCTCTGAGTTAGAATACTGAACATAAGGAAGAATACCCTTGCCTTACCCAGTAATGCCATTACCCTCCCTCTAGACATGCCTGGTCATTGTCAAACAGACCTGAGCACTCAGTGAGGAAGTATGAGTTTATCTTCCTTAAAGACGTAAAAGTATAAGGGTGGGGAAAGTAAAAAGGTGTATTTTACACAACTTGTGCATTTTTGCAGTTTATTGTATAGAGCTTAGTAGTCCTGAGGGATCTACTTTTTCTCGCATCTGCTAAACATTCATGCAGTACGTAGTCCTCTGAGTCCCTTTGTGATTTTTAATGATGTAAATTGTCCTGCCCTGTACCTCTTCCACACTTCAGAACAGTTACTGGGAGCCAGCCTGATGGTACTGAGGGTTGAGGTGCTGGACGCCACACCTCACACCACGCCAGCAACCCGGGTTCGGAAATGAGTCTGGGTCATCGGGGGTTGGTGGGGGGCAGGCTGGGAGATGGATTGAGCAGCCGTGAGCAACCTCACCTCCTGGGTTGGGACCCAGCCATGCCTGCTGCAAGGCTGCCCCTGGGTGGAGGCCCAGAGGTAGTGTGGTTGAGAGCAACTAGAGTTAGGAAGGGTGCAGCGGGTCACTGCGTCGCGTGTGCCACCACCGCATGTGAGCAACCGTGGCAAGGGCACAGAGAAATGTGTAAAAATGGAGCTGACAGGCTTCATGACAGCTCCACAGCACCGCACCAGCCTCCCAGAGTCTAGATGTTGTTTTCCATTGGGAGGAAAGTCGATGCCTTTACCCTCGGCCATGCCACAGAAGAGGGCAACCCATGAGGGATTGCTGGGAGGGTCAGGTGCAGAGATGCGGAGTCCTGAGACTAAGCCACACTTGGGGGGAGAGCTGCCTGCCAGCTATACCATGTACCCCCATCACCAAGTAGGTGGAGAGGTGACGACGGGGATCAAAAAGCTTGATTAAAAAAGCAAGAACAGTTACTGGAGACATGTTAGCTTTAATAAAAAGAAAAATAACACACAGGCACTGAACTTAATAAAGCAGTTTTAACCCTATTCTTACTTAATTTTAAACAGTGTGCTTTCATGTCTACATTTAAGATATATTTAATAGATTGCAGAACAACAGGTTTTACATCACAACTTTGATCCAATAGGGTTGTACAGCAGGAGGGAGCACAGATGGGCCTGAAATAGTGTCAAGGAAAGAAAAGTTGGTACTGCATACTTCCAACATTGCATGTAATGAATATCTTCTTGTGGTTACTACAGTATTCTTCATTAGAAAGCATTAACGCATGCAGTTTTTTTGGGGGGGCTACAAATTATTTAGCTAGCATAGCCCAGCTGAAAATATTTTTGGGGGGAGGCTGCTTCTTTCTTTAACATAAATAATACAATATATTTTATGACTGGCAGCAGACATTCATTATTGCAAATCAACTACAAGTTGAAAGACAGTGTACAAGTGACATCCTCACAGAATAAACACACAGGTGCGGGCAATAAAAAGTTAATAAATTAGGTTTGTGATGATTGGAAACAGAAAACCTGCCTTTACTCTCTAGCTAGTTATAGTGCAAATTTATAGCAGAGGTAAGCTGTTGCAAAAGTGTGAAGATTTTCAAGTACTAAACTACATGAGGATTTAGACCTAAAAAATTAAAGCTGCCGTTAATGTACCCATGGCGGGCGCGTTTATGGGTCTTTTTCCAGTCTCAAGTCACTACTCCTATTGGTCCCTGAAAAACAAACTTTTTTAATAAAATAGGAGAAAAAATATACATTCCCTCCCCTTATGTTGTAGTTGATGTGTATGAGTAGTCAGTTATATGTGTGTGTGTGTGTGTGTGTGTGTGTGTGTGTGTGTGTGTCTATATATATATATATATATATATATATATATATATATATATTAATAGCCACTGTAAGGTATGCAGTAGCACTCTGATATACGCACACCTTGGTGTGCATCAACACCTAAGGCATGCATATATCAGACCTCAACCACACACCCTAGAGTGGGTTATCAAGCTTATAAAATGGCAAAATTATTTTGGAGGGGGTGAAAGTGCAGGTGTGCTGTTGCACTCTGATATACGCATGGTCATGTGATGTGCTTCAACCAATCAACAGACATAATTTTTCTTTCCTACCCATTTTATAAATATATATATGTGTGTGTGTGTGTGTATGTCCTTCAGTGCTGCATGTAATATCGCACGTGCAGTATTGTATCCTATGAGTGATCACTTACCTTTTGAGAGTGGAAATCCTATATTGCACTGTAGTGTACTGTATTGTCCTGTCTTGGTTCCACTACTGTTAGCCCTGGGTGCAGCAATGTGAATCACTTTTGGGCTCCCACTGATCTCCCTTCTCCCTCAGTCAGGTGGCCACCAGTACCCTACAGAGCCTGATGTTAGCTGTCTCGAGACTGCCAGGCTGTGAGCAGAGACTTGCTGCAAGTTACTTCTGGCTCTCCTTACTCCCTGCAGATGGATGTTATCACAGGCTGTGGTTTCTATAAACTCCGATCACCAAACAAATCACGCTAACTCTCTGCCTCTCCTCGGTCCCAAAACACCCCCTGAACCTCACAACAATCACACAGCAGACTGAGAGGGATTTGCAGTAATCAATCATGCACAAGTGCCAGACCGGCTGCCAACTTGGGTCACCAGCAACAGCTTTTCAGATGACATTTATTTATTTATTTATTTAGCTTTTGTTTACTGGGTAAGTACACTAGACAAGTTGTATGCCTATTTTCAGGAATGACCCGGGAGAGTACAACAGGTATTACAGACCACATCATTACAACAGGTATTACAGACCACATCGTTACAGCATAACAGGTGTACAAGTGCAATATCAGTAACTTAGTACATTGAGTGTTACAGACCACATTGTAACAGCGTAGCAGGTGAACTGGTACAATACTTAAGCAATAAGGCATGACCAGGGTTATGTTAATGGTCTGTTAATCACCATCTAGAGTTGTACTGTGGCACGAGGGTGTAGCCGAGTGCCACATGCTCCAGAGGGGTGATTAACTGACCATTAACATAATCCCTGGAGTGCCTTATTGCTATTATAATAAAAATGTTTTAAATAGTGTTAAACCTTGTTCAGCATATGGTTAAACTCTACATGTATATTAATAAAAGATTAACATAAGGCTGTTAGAATGTTTGCAGCCAATCAGAAAGCTCCATTTCTCAGACCCTTTTTATAATGCAACTTAATACATTGAGTCAGCAGAACAAACAGGCAGAAAATGTATCAATATATAAGACAGACAAAAGTAAAGTACATAATGAGCAAGCATTCAGTAGCATTGAGCCTACATGTAGCATAGGCAAGTGCTTAGGAAGAGATGGCCCGAGGTCAACAATTTGAAAAAGTATACTATATGACTGGACACCAACATACAGTAGAATGGTTCTCTATTGGCTCCTAAATAATGAAAGCCACCATTAATGTACTCATATTGGGTGTGCGTATGGGTCTTTTTCCAGTCTCAAGTCACTTCTCCTATTGGTCCCTAAGCTTTATTATTAAATTTAGTGCAGCTTTTAATGGCAACCCCTGGTTTGTGCTGGACTGAGAAGTAATTATACAATAATCATAATAATAACCTTGTGTTAGGTCAGGGGTCATTTTTCACTGAGAAGGTATTTGTAGGTGACCTTGAATTAGTGTTGTGTTTTTCTTCCATCACAAGCATTCATTTTTCAGTCACTGCCTTCTTTTGCCAACAGTGGTCATCCCACTGCTGTTCCTAGCATATTTCTTCCAAAGCTATTCTGCAGGCACAGACTTTGGCAGGCTACTCTCTTTGTAGTCCCAACAAAGTATTTAAAGTGGTCGTGGTTTACCGCTCTTGTAGATCGCTTATGTATAGTTCCAGATTTTCAGATAAGGGATTGGTCAGCTCCTAAGAATGATCTTTTATTTACCAGTTATTCTACATCTTACTACCACACACTTTTCTGGATTTGAATGTGCTGGTAACATGGGAGGAGATAACACCATGTCCCTGTCTCAAGGCCTGTACTGTTCATTAACTCAGCTGTCACAAATTATTAGAAAGAAGAGGTAGCGGGGGTGGGCACCCCACTCCGCTTACATTAAAATGAATATTTATAAAAACTGGAAGAGCGGGTGAGCATGCCACCTGGAAGGGATGGCAAGAAAGAAGCGGTCTGTCCTGATGCTGAAAGCCAATCAGCTGCTCGCTAACCAGCTTCATGCAAATGAAAGGACTGAGATCCTCTCTGATTGGAGCAGCTTTGGTCCTTTCAACTACACAAAGTTTCCACCCATCAAGCAGCTAGTGGTGTCATGACCACAGTATGTGGTCATTGGTCTAGACTGCTGAGCCCCTTCCACTTTGAAATGCAATGGGCCCTTTAGTGTAACAAAATGTTTCTTATGCATGCAAACAAACATAACAATGATAAAACACAAAATAAAATATTGCAGTCAACTCATGACGTACTAAAGAGGTGGCAGCAGAATAAGGAGGATACTAGCTGATAGTCACAAAACCTCCTGAAACAGGAAGGCCTTCAGGCTCCTCTTAAAAGCCTTTCCCAAGGGGGCCTCCCTTAAAGCGTCTGGCAGCCTTTTCCACAGGGTAGGCTCAGCTAGAGTGAATGCTCAATCACCTGAAGTTTTGAGCCTTGCCCTGGGAAAAGCTAGGAGGCCCACTTCAAAGGAGAGGAGGGAGCAAGAGGTCTGATAAGGAGTCAGAATGTCTGTCAGGTAGTCAGGACCCAGGCCATGTAGTGCCTCACAGGACAGCAAACTGACCTTGAAGGTGATCTGCCACATTACTGGATGCCAGTGCAGTTCACAAAGGATTGGGGTTACATAACAGGACCTAGGAAGGCCCATCATTAACCAAACTGCTTTGTTCTGCACCAGCTGCAGGTGTTGTAGGACACCTCCACTCACCCTAATGTACAGAGCATCTTGTAATTAAGCATGGACTTGACAAATGCATGTACTAGTGAAGGCAGATCTTCAGGAGGAATCAAGGCTTTTATCTGGGCAATGTTTCCTAGATGGTAAACGTCACTTCAGACTACAGCCGACTTCTGAACTCTTGGCCACTCGGGTATCCCAGTTGATGTGCAGCAGATTTGGATCCCCTACTATCCCCAAGACCTCTTTGTTGCATTTCTTCTAATCTTCTTACCTAATTCCTATCTTCCTCCTCCTTTTGCCCTGGTGGTCTGTAGACTACTCCAATCCCAACCTTTTACCAGCAACCACAGTTAGCTGTTCCTACTTGACTCTCTACCCCTTCCTTCTGATGGTCTCATCTTCCATGGCTTCAGTACTCTTCCTGATACAGAACACTACTCTCCTCTTTACCCTGATCCTATCCCTCCTGTAAAGGGCATGACCTAAAACTGCAAAATCCCATACATTAGTCCTTGTGCCCCGTGCCTCGATAATGATTACTAAATTTAACTCAGTCAACATTGCCTGTAGGACACTGATCTTAGTCAGGCTCTTGGTGTTCAGGCAGACCCTCTGTGGTGCTACCGCCAGTGTCTCTGTGAGTAGCTGACACTCAATACTGTTTCTTGGCTTTATACACAAATAAAATATGCAATATTTGAAATAGACCAGCCTTGTTTTAATACCTCTATTTCGTACCTGATGGTGGGTGGTGCTGGATTTGTTTTTCTTGGCTCTGGTTATATCCTTTTGCACACCCAGCAGTGGGATGGTCTTGTTCTGTTCTGAGACCCCCTCTGAACCTCCCCCTTATTCAAGATTCAAGATTTTTATTTAAAACAGGAATGTTGATGGTACAAAGAACACAAATCGAGCAAATGCTCATTTACAATGGTTTCCCGATAAATTACACGTATAAGTTGCACATAAATGATAAAAATACAGTGATATTGTACAATAAACAGAATAACATTAGACACACCAAACAAGGACACATACAGCACTGATCAAATCTTCAGGCAATTATACAGCGTATTTGAATTACTTTTGAACCATGTTGTTAAACTTCCCAGACTACCAGAATTGTTGGCTCTTATGTAATTCATTCCAGCAGGCAAACACAGAAAGTGAGCACACTCTGTAGACAGCATCCAAAATGAAACAAAGTAAACTTCTGAATAGCAGGTAACTGGATTTAATATCAAACATCACAAAAAAGTGTGGCATGAAGGCTCGTTGTTTCATGTCTGATGTGACCCTTCATCAGGGATATGGCTGGCTCTGAAAAGGTTTACAATTTACATTTATGAATATGCAATAACTAAATGCTTATAATACAAAACCAGCCATCCGAGCAGACAGTACATCAGAGATGCCTCAATAAACTAATACAGTATATAGTAGAAATGGCAATTGACATGTAACACATCAAAAAGTGATCAAGAGACATAGAAAGCAAGAGTAAATTTATATAGAAGTATATAAATCAAAGGTAAAGTTACAGATGTAAGAATAAAAGGAGAGGAATATAAAGAAACAACATAAATTTCCAGAAAAGATGGCTGATGTTGAAAAATGCAGAGAGGGATGACTGCAAAAAGAAAAGTGAGAAAACAAAAAGCTGAGAGAAATTAGAGAAAGCAAAACATCCAAATAGAAAATCTATTGAACAACAAACAGCAATTTAAATACCAAAACAGTAAAGACAAAAAAAACTTAAATTGTATAATAAGACACATGGAATACATGCATTACCAGCTCTAAAACATGTAGATAACAAATCTATTTATCAGCAAATAGAAGTTCAACACCCAGAGCAGTATAAACCAAGACTGCTCAGAGCGATGATGTATGACATAAAACACACATAGCTAATTACCTGGCTGGATAGCTAAACTTTAGTCCAAAAATGGAATCAAATCAATATGGCCATTTAGACTCAAAGTAATTCTAATTTGCAGGGTGTATATCCATCTGCATTCTTTCTGCAGAAGGGTCCTCACTCTGGTCCCTCCTTTCACTAGTTGAGGGACGTATTCCAACCCCATGAATCTGAGATGTTGGGGGTCTTTACTGTGATGTACCCAAAATGGATGCCTCTAGGGTGTAAGGAATGGGTGACCTAACTGATCTCACACATTCCTGAATATGTTTAAGCAGAGACCTCACTGTTCTGCCAATACTGTATGAATCTTGGGACATGTACATGTGACGGCAAACATAACAAAAGACTTTGAGTGTGTAAAGAATTTCTTAATGGCTACCCTTTGTGAAGTGATTGAATGTAAGAAAAGGTTGCCAGTATCACAAAATCTGTAAATACTGCATTTTACACACCTGTGGTTGCCAAATGGTGGTAGTAGAAGCCACTGTATTTGTGGCTGTTTAGCCAGTGCCTTGTACAGACTGTTTGTGGCCATATCACCTATAGTCTTACCCCTCCTATAGGTAATACCTAATTTCATTCGGCTTTAAAGAGGTTGTTATCCCCTTAAGAATGCCCCAATGATGTGAATAATAGCACCTACTTGGGAGACAGCCCCTACCCCAGCAACTACTTAGGGAGAGAAGGTGATCTGGTCAGTTCAACTGTTTGCAAGGGGCTCTGACAAGCTTAACATCCTTTACCACTAGACACAACAGTACCCTGGACCATACCCACACTCATTCAGGGCATAGACACAGGTTGGTCAAAGCACTGATAAATGGGGGGGGGGTTGCACACAGACTGAGAAAGTCTTATCCCCAGCAGATTTTAATAAGGAGACAAGGACCTTAAGCAGAGCCCACTGTGATGCTCTTGTATGGCCAGACCTCAAGAGGGTTAGGAGATCAGGTGAGCAACAAGTCCCAGGTTTGTGAGAGAAAGATCATGTCAGACAAACCTCATGGAATCCTTTAATGGTGTTTCACAGGATCTGGACAGGGAAAGAGTCCTTCATCTATACCAGGACTTCAGTAATGCTTTTGACTCAGTTCTTTCCAATTGGCTGGTTAAGAAACTGAGGGACTGAGAGCACAGGTAGCAAGGACAAAGATGGATGGCTAGGTGTTTTTGTCTGTTTATCCCTGTGTTTTTTTTTTGTTTGTTAAAAAAATTGTTCTTGTGCCTCTAAGTACTGCTAAACTGATATCATTCATTGGGGGAAGGAATCGTGGAACAAATTCAGGTCAATGCGTCAGCATGTCCCCTCCCCTTTTGCCTATAGGGAAGGAACCACATGACCTATCCAATTTCCTTGCCCCAACCTTGCGCACACTTAACCAAAACTTGTAACTACTAAGCATAATGTTTCTTGAGGTGTAACTACTATGTCTCCCCTGCTTGTATGTCTTCCACAACCCTACTGTTTAAACCTATGAGGACTGTTTTTTAGCATATAACATGAAAATCACCTGTGTGTACTGATCTGCAACCTGTAATAATTGTAACTCCGGTGCGCCCTCAAAAGGGCCTCTGGGCCCAGTGACTACCGGTCATCAAAATTCACAATAAATAAATAAAATATTCTCGTGATTTTTTGCTTTACATGTTTTCCACTTTAAAAAATGGTCAGGTGAATCACAATGCCAATCATGGCTGGGAAACACCCACTCCCTCAAAACAAGCTCCAGAAGCACCAGTTCATCTAATAAAACTCAGTAAGACTGATATGCAACAGACCAAAGAGATCACAAATCTCCAGGTAGAAAGGTCACTTGGGGCCAGTGACCATAGAAACATAGAATATGATGGCAGATAAGGACTGTTGGCCCACCCAGTCTGCCCATTTCCCTACCTAATGGATAAGTTGCAGATCCTAGTTAACCAGCAGCCTCATTTCTATCCCCTCCCAGAATTGCCTTATGACTGTCCCATGCATGCTTGAATTCAACCACTATTTTGACTACACAACCTCCTCGAAGGCCATTCCATGCATCCACAACCCTCTCTGTGAAAAAATACTTCTTTACATTACCTCTGAGCCGCCCTCTATCTTCAAATTGTGCCCCCTTGTTCTTGCACACCTCTTTTTTTGAAAGATGCTACCCTCTTGGACTTTGTTGATTCCCTTGAGGTACTTGAAAGTTTCTATCATGTCCCCCTCTCCTCCTTTCCTTGAGGCTATACATATTAAGCTCCTTTAGTCTCTCTTCATATGTCTTCAGTGCAGACCTGCACCATTTTAGTTGCCTCCTCTGGACAGCTTCCATCTTGTCTATGTCCTTGCAGAGATTGGGTCTCCAGAACTGCACACATTACTCCAGATGGGGTCTCACCAGCTGTCTGTACAGAGGGATAACAACTTCCTGTTTTCTACTGGTGATGCCTCTCCCTATGCATCCCAGTATCCCCCCAGCCCTCTTTACTGCCCTCTCACATTGCTTGCCCACCTTTAAGTCATCTGATATGACTACCCCCAGGTCCCTTTCCATTTTTGTTGTTGTTAGTATCTCACCCCCCATTGTGTACTCTTCCCCTGGGTTTTTGTTTCCCAGGTGCATTACCTTGCACTTCTTATCATTAAATCTAAGCTGCCATACATTTGACCATTCCTTTAACCTTGCCAAGTCCCTTCTCATCCTTTCCACCCCACCTTTGCCATGCATACCATCACATGGTATGGTTCAATTTGTCCACTACATCTAAATCATCCCATTCCAAGGCAAAAATATGGGACTTCAGAGGAGCTGACTTTGATAAGATGGCCAACAGAGTTAAGCTAGCCCTGGCAAAAAGAAACACAGGTGAGGGGGTACAGGCAAAGTGGGCAAGCATTAAGGATGCAATACTGGAAGCAACATACCATTGTGTTAGAAAAGGAAGTGCAAAAGAAGAAGGAAATCACTTTGGTTCTCAAATACAGTAGCAGAAAAGGTCAGAGCCAAAAGGCTGGCATTCAGGAACTATATAGGGAACACAGTGGGATGAAGATAGGGAGGCATACCAAACTGCCCTAAGGAAAGCAGGGAAGGCAGTAAGGCAGGCAAAGTCCCAAACTGAGTAAACACTAGCATGAACAGTAAAAGAAGGTGACAAGACTTTCTATAGATATGTTAGTGAAAGTAGAAAGTCCAGAGGGGGTATTGCTAAGCTCAAAGGAGAAAAGGGGGCATGTGAGGAGGAGGACCCTGTAAAAGCATCTATCCTAAATAGATACTTTTGCTCAGTATTTACTGAAGAGAAGGTAGGGCAGGGCCCACAGCTCAGCACCATGGACACGGGGGGGGGTGAGCACTACTCCCTTCACAAAAGAAAGGGTCCTACAGTAGCTCGCTAAGCTTAGAGTAGACAAGGCAATGGGACCTGATGGCATACATCCCAGGGTACTTAAGGAGCTAAGAGTGGAACTAGCAGAGCCATTAGCAGAACTGTTTAGTGAGTCTCTGAGCACAGGAGAGGTCCCAGAAGACTGGAGAAGGGCTCATGTGATCCTGCTCCACAAGAGTGGTAGCAGGGAGGAGGCAAGGAACTACAGACCAGTCAATCTTACCTCAGTAGTGGGCAGATTATGGAGGCACTCCTTAAGGAAAGGATAGTGCAACTCCTGGAATCCATAGGGGCACAGGATCCAAGACAGCATGGGTTTACAAAAGGAAGGTCCTGTCAAACTAATCTCATAGATTTCTTTGACTGGGTAACCAGAGTGGTGGACCAAGTGGGAGCAGTTGATGTCACCTACCTTGACTTCAGCAAAGCTTTCTACACTGTTCCACATAGAAGATTGATAAATAAGCTGGGTAGGCTCGGGGTAGGTCAGAAGTTGGTCAACTGGGTGGCAAACTGGTTGACGGGCAGAAAACAGAAAGTGGTGGTAAATGGTATATAGTCAGAAGAGATGCAAGTCACAAGTGGGGTACCTCATGGATCAGTCCTGGGGTCAGTCCTCTTCAATATCTTCATTAGTGACATTGCAGATGGACTAGAGGGTAAGGCTTGTCTGTTTGAAGATGACACCAAGATCTGCAACAGAGTAGATGATCCAGATGGGGTGGGCAGAATGAGAAGAGATCTGGATAAACTAGCAAAATGGTCAGAAGAGTGGCAACTGGCATTTAATGCAAAGAAGTGCAAGATCAAGCACATAGGAAGAGAAACCTGAAGCCACCTATAGGCTGGGAGGGAGTTGCTGGCAGTCACAAAGGAAGAAAGAGACTTGGGCATCATCATCACTGATGACCTGAAATCATCCAAGCAGACCTCTAAAGCAGTAGGTAGGCTAAGGGATGTTAGGAGTGTATTGATGTAGGGGTATCACAAATCGTAGAGGAGGTAATAATCCCTCTTTACAAGACATTGGTTAGGCTCCCATCTGGAGTACTGCGTGCAGTACTGGAGGCCACACCTTCACAAGGACATTAACCAAACTGAGGCAGTCCAGAGAAGGGCAACCAAAATGGTGCAGGGACTGCATCAGAAGACATATGAGGACAGATTAACGGAACTCAATATGTATACCCTTGAGCAAAGGAGGGAGAGAGGTGATATGATCGAAACATTCAAACACCTTAAGGGCATTAACAAGGTGAAAGAGTCTAACATGTTTAAATATAAGAAAAATAGCAGGACAAGAGGGCACAGCATGAGATTAGAGGGAGGCCGATTAAGGGGAATGAGGAATTCTTTTTCACAGAAAGAGTGGTGGATACATGGAATGGCCTACCTCAGGAAGTGGTGGCTGTGAATACAGTGCAGGGCTTCAAACACAGCATGGGATAGGCATAAAAGGAGCAATACAGATGAGTATGAATAGATAGGCCACTGACAGAGCAAAGGCCGATGGCACATTTATAAGGTAGAAAGAAATGGGCAGACTGAATGGGTCTTGCGGTCCTTATCTGCCATCAACCTCTATGTTTCTATGTTGTCGGAGATTAAATTAGATATCTCTGATGTTAAACAGTACATTAATAAACCTGAAAAAGATAAAAAATAAGTGGTGGGCAGAGTAGAAAAATCAGAACAACATTAGCGAAACTAAGGGAAAATGTATCATACTTTGAAGGAAGAAAAATGGAACACTAAAATAAACAAATCTCCTACCTCTTAGATAAAATGGGAGATGTGGAGAAGATGGGTAGGAGAAACAATCTGCAGATAGTGGGCATACCACAGGGCTTAGAAGGCAGCAGTATGGCACTGTTTGTACAATTTCTGCCTGAAGTTCTCAGATACCAGTGGCCCTGGCCACTTGAAATTAAAGGGGCCCACAGGGGTCTTGGTCCCAGACCTCAACAGGAAGAAAAACCCAGAAACATCATAGCTTATGTCTTGTGCTTTTCTATAAAAGAAGAAATAATTAAAATAGTTAGAGAAAGTAAGTACGTAAGACTTTATTTTATCTTGGCACCCAATCCCGGAGGCTCTTGGTGCCATTACAATTCTAGCAGGGCAAAATTATATAAAACATATCAGGTACCAGTCATCCACATTTTCCAGTAAACAGAGGTAAAATCAGGATTTTAAGACTAGTTTAACTTAAAAACTGTCCTGGAAAGCTTGCTTAAACAGATAGGTCTTTAGGCCCCCCCCTTAAATACCTACACCGTTGGGGCCTTCCTTATAGATCTTGGCATCGAATTCCAAGGGGCCGGGCTGGCAACTTCAAAGGAGCGATCCCACAAGGTCTTCAGCCTGGCCCTTGGAATCACCAGGAGGCCCGCAGTGGAGGAGCGGAGGGAATGCACCAGAATGGCTGGAGTTAGAAGGTCAGACAGGTAACCAGGGCCCAGTCCATAGAGTGCCTTATAGGTGAGCAAGCCCACCTTGAAGAGGATCCTCGACCTGACTGGCAGCCAGTGCAAATCCCGCAGGAATGAGGTCACATGGCAGATTCTTGGCAGACCCACCAGCAGCCTGGCTGCCGAATTCTGCACAAGTTGCAGCCAGTGGAGGATCCCTCCATTGACCCCAAGGTATAGAGCATAATAGTAGTCCAACCTAGAGGTCACAAAGGTGTGTACTAGTGAAGGCAGTTCCTCAGTCGGAATCAGGGATTTAATTCAGGTGACATTCCTTAGATGGTAAAAGCTACTTTTGACAACATGACACCTTGGCTTCCAGAGTCAATCTGTTGTCAAGGATGAGACCAAAATTCCCCACCCTGGGGGAGGCCATCAATGGGGTAGAATCCAGGACCAAGCCTGTCATCACTATGGAGTCCCCCTATCACACCGATTACCAGGCTCAGTCACCAGCACTTCCATCTTATCAGGGTTCAGTCTCAGCCAGTTCGAGGACATCTAGCTCTGAATCTCAGCCAGGCATTTATTTAGCATTTCAATGTCACTTCCAGTTCAGGGAAATGACTTTTACAGCTGGGTGTCATCTGCATAACAGTGAAACCCAGACTGTATTGTCTAATGAGCTCCCACAGGGTCAACATGTACACAGCAAACAACATCAGTGAAAGGATCAACCCTGAGGTATTCCACATGACAAGGGCATCGAGGAGGAGAAGAAATTCCCTTCACTACTCTTTACCTCCTGTCAGCGAGCTGGACTCAAACCATTTGATGACTGTTCTGGTAAGTCCACAATACACTCTAAGGCAATCCAATAGCACAATGTGGTCCACGGTGTCAAATGCTGAAGAGAGATCGAGCAGAACGAGAACTGACAATTCTCCTCTATCCCTAGCCCTGAAGATGTAATTCTGCACCCAAGCCAATGCCATTTCTGTGCTATGCCTGGCTCTGAAACCTGACTGGAATAGCTCATAGATGTCAAATGCCGCGAGGTGTGCCTCGAGCTGCAAAGCCACTATTTTCTCAATAACCTTCCCTAAGAATGGGAGGTTGGAGATAGGTCTATAATTCACCAGGATGTCGGGGTCGAGTGATGGTTTCTTCAAAGGCCTCACCAGCACCTCCTTCAAAATGCTAGGGAAGCACCCCTCTGAGAGCAAGCACCGGACTATTCTGGTGAACACTGGACCAATGGCTCTGACTCATCCCAACAGGAGATGGGTTGGGCAAGAATCCAGCTCACAAGTGGGCCACAGCTTCAAAATCACTTCGATGACTTCAGCCACCTCAGCTAGCTGAAATTCTCCCCAAGCAGGTGGAATGCCTCTGCTCGAACCAGGCCAGCCACTGTGGGACACATTTTGCCAAACTGGGGAGATCCCAGCCTGAATGGAGGACACCTTGTCTGAGGAGAACAGCAAACTCCTCACATAATGGAGTTGAAAATGCTTTTTTTGGCAGAAGACAGACTGGACGTAGCAGTCTTTCCACAGTATAAAAAAGTTGAGCAGGTCTGTTCTTCCCATCAGCAATCCCCCTGGACAGGAATTCTGCCTTTTTGTGGTTGATTGCCACCTGATAATCATTATAGTGATTTCTCAGGGTCAGTCTGTCTCAAGTGAGAGGACCTGGGTCATATATGGACCGGAGCAATGGCATCAAGTGCCTTAGTGATTGCTCCACTATAAGCTGCCACCGCCTCACCCATGCCAATCACACATGCAGCACTCATGCCAGAAAAATCGGCTAGCGCCAACAATCCCTCTGGGGACAATCTCCTTAAAGGGCAATAGCTAATCATCTGAATGGGAGGGGGACTCTTGGAGGGGGGAGCCCCAAATGAGAACTCCACCATGCAATGATCGGAACAAATGACCTAATCAATCTTGATGTTGGTTACATCAAGCCCCAGTGAGAATACCAGGTCCAAGGTGTGGCTGCATTGGTGGGCTGCAGAGGTAACTTCCTGTGTCAGGCCCAGAGATAACATCGTGTGGAGGAGTTCGTAACTGAGTAGCAAGGATTCATTATTGATCCAGACATTGAAATCCCCCAGAATTAACTATCTGGTTGACTCCAACACCCCATTGATGATGAAGTCCACTGACTCCTGCAGGAAATCCCCATCCCATCTCAGAGAACAATAGATAAGGATAATCCTGCAACCTGCACCTGGAAACCCATGCACTGCCACACATTCAAACAATGAGGTAGACTCAACTGGGTGCACGGAGAAGCTCAGGCTGGATCTAAAATAGATGGCCATCCCCCCCCCCCCACATTCCCTCCTTGGGCAATGCACCACCGAGTACCCAGCAGAGACCAACGCTTCCCAAACTGGCCCAGTATTGTCCTCCAGCCAGGTCTCGGTAATGCAAATCAGGTCAACCGAGGAAATAAAGTCTGCCATAACAGCGGTCTTGTTCCTCATCGACTTAGCACTGCACAGCGCTGCCCTAAGGGGACTAGCAGAGACTGCCAGCCCTCTAGTTACCTTTCCACATGGTCCGGTGGGATCCCTGGAGACAGGAGCCAAACACACAGGGCCCCTCTTAAGGCTCTAACTCCAGGGTGCCTCCTATTCCAGACCACCCTGATACTATTTCCCCTGCAGTACCCACAATACCCCGCTGTCCAGCCCCCCCGGACCCTCACAATACCCACCTCCCAGCAAAGCAAAGTGTTTAATTGGAAGGGGAGCACATTTTATTTTTTCAGGACTTTTTTAGTGTGGTAATGGAAAAAAGAAGACACTTTTATGAAGTGAAGCAATATTTACAAAACTGAACATTCCTTACCATTTTAAATACTCAGCTATTTCAGTATTACAGGAGCGCAGTTGGGGGTTGGGGGTGTAAACTGTTATTCTGCTGTATACAGTGCATTCAAGAAAATAAATGGTCCTCCATTTTCAAACAGGCACTGTGACTTTTGAATGCTTCCTAACCTTTTCCCTTTTGGGAATTTACAAAAGCTGTACTACAGACCTAAACCCAAAGCATTATCTAAACAAAGATGAGCCGAATAATTAAAATAATTATAATATACCACTCCATTTATTCAGGGGTGCCATTTCAGATTTACAGCGCTGGGGCAACAACCGCCCGATCAAGTGGCAGTGGGGGTGTGGGCCAGGCTTAGGAGCGGCCAGTTACTTGAATTACCCCCCTGCACTTGCAGCAGATATCTGAGCCTTTCAAAGGTTCAGCACTATGGATGGTTCCTTGGCCACCAGTAACAATGTACAACAAGGTGCAGTCACACTTTACCTGCCCTCACACTTGTAATGTGACAGAAGTGCTGCATTAGCCCTTCTGTACTGGAGAACACTACCCTCTCCCACCTGGTACCAAGATATATAGTCAAGCACAGTGGGAACTGCCATATGGCAGTTCCTGGTACCCAGTGTTGAAAAGTTGCAGGCTTATAGAAGTTGCTGTGGGTTAGCTTGCATTAGTGCACTTAAAACTGAAACACGACTTAATTTCTCCATACTTCACAGGCCATTCAATTAATTGAAAGGGAATGCATGCCCGACTTCCCAGAAGAAAAGTAGCTGGATCTATAGGTCCTAATTTGCAAATTTACAAAGAAAGTGCAATTTTAAACAACTTACTGACCTGTTTATTCCTTTTATCTGGTTAATCCTGTGAACCACCCCGACTATTACTGGTAGCTACTTCACCTAGAGCCCCTAGCAAAAACTCTGATGACTTGCCCAATGGGCTAAGCCACAGAGGACACCTACATGTCTTAATTAATTAATTAATTAATTAATTAATTTAAATTTTAGTAACCTGGTAGGCCCACTGGAACCTTCGGTCCCTTTTCAGGGGCAACCGGTTTGATTACATATACTTGTACCTAGAGGAGGAAAAACCATTGCTTTTGATATGTACAGTGTAGCTGGCTTACATTGAATGAGTGAACAAACATTACAGTACAGAAACTGACACAACCAAAACTCCAGACTTTTGTTAGGTACAGGACGATTGACAGTTGTAAACCTATATAAGTGCGAGGAACAGCTCTATTCCCACCTGCATTCTTTAGCAGAGATAGCACCCTCCATTTGGTTCCTTAGCAGTACCTTAAGTGGGGCAGCAGCACTGAGGCCCCTTCCCAAGGTGTGCTTTTAGCCCCTTCTTGAAATCCTCAGTGGTGGGCTGTCTTGTAACTCTCTTGGGAGCTCATTCCAAAGTTTGTGGAGGGCACAACCGACCATTGACCTAGGGATGATCTAACCCTGGGGATTTCTAGCAGTGTCCGATTGGTGGATCTGAGCTCTCGTCTCATCGTCTTAGGGATGTTCAGGTCCCGCAGCCCGGGAAGAGTCCCGGGTTGCTGCAGCTTGAAGACCATGCACAGGGAGGGATACGCTAATCTTGCCTCCAGGGATAGCCATTCTAAGGCCTGCAGCACCTTGCAGTGGTGTTCCATTTATCTGCCCTGGCGGTGAAATAAAGGCTGACCCTGTGGTGAGAGTGCTCAGTTGCTGTCTTTCTGTAGCCCTCAGTGACTGGTGCAAGGTTGCTCCATAGAAAAGGGTGGAGAGAATTGTCCCATTCCCTACCACCATCCTAGTTTACTTGGTTAGAAAGGGGTTAAGCCTATAGGGAGGCCCAGTTTTTGATTAACTACCTTTGTGAGGTGGTCCACGTGCTTCTTAAATGAGACCTCCTGGTCAAAGTACATTCCCAGGTATTTCATGCTGTCCACTACTTCAATCCCTACTCCATCCCTGGTGGAGAGTGATAGGTAGTTGGATCTCTGTTGGCCCAGCCTCTTTGGGCCAAAGAGCATGGCTTTAGTCTTTTTGCTATTCAAGACCAACCTGTTATTCTGACACCAGGTTTCGAGGGCTGCAAGTTCCTGGCTCAACTCCCAATTTAAGGACCCCATGTCCTTACCTGTCCCATACAGCACTGCGTCATAAGCATAGAGCATGACTTTGGCCCCTCCGCAGTGCTGGAAGAAGTTAGTTGTGAACAGGAAAAATAGCAGGGGGCCTAAGATTGACCCCTGTGGGACACCTGTGGGTACTGGGCGCTCATCTGATGTAGCGCCATCCCATCAGACCATTTGTGTCCTGCCGCTGAGGTAGTCTGTGAACCATTGCTGGGCTGTTGTATCCAGTCCCAACCCCCTTAGTCATTCCAGAAATAGCTGGTGGTCAACCAGATCAAATGCCTTGGTGAGGTCAATAAAGACAGCCCCTAGCATTTTGTTCTGGTCTAGGCTTCATACACATCAGTGGTGAAGCTTATTAGGGCTGTTTTGGTCTCATGTTTTTTTCTAAAGCCGTGCTGCTGATCAGCCTGTAGGTTATGCATTTCCAGGTAGTGGTTCACCTGTTGGTAGATCACCTTCTCCAGCAGCTTACTCAGGGTACTAAGAATGGAGATAGGTCTAAAATCTTCCACGTCTCAATGCAGCCCGCCTTTTGGGATTGGGGTCACCAGTCCAACCTTCCACAGAGCAGGTATTTTCCCTTCTGTCATGGACCTGTTAAAGAGCTGGGCTATAGGTCCTGCAATAGCAGTGGCTCCTATTTTCAGCAGCTTGGGTTCAGGTTGTCGTGCCCTACTGCCCATCTGGTTTCAGGCCTTTAAGCAGTTTCAGGACTTCCCTGCGATACCAGTTTAAGGTGGAATTAGGGGCCTGATGCGGGACCTCCGGGTTTACTTGGCTGCCCTGGGAGGGTAGACTGGGTGTCCTTAGCTGCTGGGTCTTTGCTGGGATTGCCAGTCCTGAACCTCTGTAGGTCCAGAAAGAAATTGTTGAAGGCATTAGCTGTGTCTTTAGGGGTGGAGAGTTGTGTCCTGTTTGGTGTTATTAGCCCAGTCACCTTACTCTTGCTCCCCTTGAGCAGAGTGTTTATGTGCCCCCAGAACTTCTTTGGGTCAGTCAGGTTCTTGGATTGCAGCGCATGCAGGTAATTGTTTTTTGCATTTTTGAGTTCCCGTTTGCAGCTGTTTCTGGCTTCACGATATCACACCCAGTTCTGACGTAGATTTGAGCGCCTGTAATTCCCCCATAGTTTGTCTCTGTCCTTCAACCTCCTCTTGAGATCAGGGTTGAGCCACATAGCATCCTGACCTTTGACCTGATCTTCTTCCTGGGCACTTGCTTGTTGGCTACCGACATAAAGTGTCTGGTGAAACCTTCAAGGACTTCGTCTATTGAGGTGGAATCAGGGCCTAGGCCCAGTCCACTTTAGACAGGGCTTGAAGGAAGGACCTTCATTTAGTGTTGAGTAATTTTGGGTTCAGATGGTTCTGGGTGGTTGCTTGGGAAATTGTTCCTCCACACCAGAAAGGTAGGTGTGTGGTCGCTGAGTGAATCAGTGCACGTTCCTACCATTTTGGCTCTTTCTGGATTAGACACTAGTATTCAGTCTAGTGTGGTATGGTTCCCAGTCTTATGGTTGATGCGTGTGCACTTGTGCATATGCCGTGTGAGAGTCGCTCCTGCGAGGTTGTTTTTGATCTCCCCGCAGTCCCCCCAGTTTAGGTTGAAATCTCTAAGTATTATCTTTTCACAGCTGGGCAGGGTGGGTATGGTGTTTGTCAGCATTCTTAAGGCTTCCATGGCCTTCTTTGGGGTGTTATAGGTGCACCCTACCAGGAGTGGCTTGTGGTCCCGATAAGAATTTTGACAAATAGTACTTCACCCATAACCTTCGAGATCCATGATAGAGACCATAGTTGAATTCATTTTGGACCTGACATATATCAGGACTCCCCATACTTCTTCCCTTCCTATCCTTCCTAAAAGTTTTGAAGCCTTGCAGTCCAACCTCATGAGGAGAACATTGGGCTTTAGCCAGGTTTCAGAGATGCAGATAATGTCAGGGAGTAAAGGCTGGTCCAAGCCTCCAGTTCGTGCATCTTGGGTTTCAAGCTGTTAATATTCACATGGCCTAACCTCAGACCCTAAGATTTGGCCCATCCCAGTGTGCTAGGTGTTAGGTGGGGGATGCTAGCCCCTGGGGGGGCCAGGGTTTGTCTCTATGTCCCCTCCCATTAGGAGCAGAAGGCCCAGGAGGATTGTCTTAACACTGGCTTCCAAAAGGGTGGGGAGGTTTTACTCTTATGGGCCCTTATATACATTACTGCGTTCATAAAAATAAATATTTTTTCCAGTATGTATATGGTCATCATGTTGGTCTTAAAACATGGGTGGTAACACCCCGTGGTGAAGTGACCTCCATCTGGACCAGCTCCACTGGTGTGATGCACACCCTGACCTATAACAACGTGATCAGTTACAGCAATTGTCAGTACATATAGGGTTCCAAGCAGAGTCCGACTCCCCCTTTAGATGTCCCATCATTATCCACTCCCACATTTGTCTAAAGCCAAGGTAGCCTTACTCAGGGATTCCCTGTGAGCCTTCCCAGAGGCTGTGTAGGGTTACTAGGACAAGCAGACACCCTGGTTGTATAGGCTGTACATTGGGCTAATCTAAGGCAGAGGTATACAAGATAATTTGGTGGTCAAGGTAGGTCAAGAGACAGTCCTGGAGAGTGCATAGGTTAGGCTAAAATGTACAAAGTGATTGGGTGCAGTGGCAAAATAGTAGCAAAACCCAGTAAAAAGATGTCAACACTAGAACCCTCTTTTCAGAACAAGTAAAGCAAGTACAGACAGATTCTGGGGACTATGTAGGCTTGGCTAAAGACCAAAACAGCCTAGGTGAACTGGCAGTCGAGATGGATCAAATACTGTAAAAAACACAGCCCTGCAGCATTGTAGCTCACACGCTGTTTTCCCTGCCTTTAAGAGTAACTCAAGTAAAGACAGACTCTGAGTACTGTATAGGCTAAGACAGTGGTAGATGGGGTATCAGTACACTTTTTTCCCAGTCTTAAACATAAGTCGGGTACGGTTAGAGACAGCAGTGCTATGATATAATGGCTGGCTCACCTCTTTCCTAGCTTTAGTGCCCACAGGCTAATCCTGTGTTCTATGCACATCAAGGACTCGAGGGTTGACCAAAAGCGGGCTGTGCCCCTTTAAGCCTCTCAAGACATTGGGCAACTGTTGCAGTCTGTATGGGCTGGGCTGTCTCTGAAGCCTATTTAAGTAAAGCGGTGGTGTGGGCGGGTGGGGTGGGGCAATTTGTCTACTGCCCTCTACCCCGATGGCGATTTCACACTTGAGGGACTTTGGAGCTGCTGGCACCCTTCTTGTAGGGCCAGCACTCCCATAGTTAAGTTTCTTGGCGCTCTTTTTAATTTTCCTTTGTGTGGTGGGATGGGGAGGTGGGTGCACAGATTGCCGTGTGCCCTAGCCAACCCGAGAAAGTTTCTCTGAAGTTCCGGTGCAGTGGGGAAGTGTTGCACCCCTGGAGAAAAGAAGCAAGAATGACCAGTATCTCCATCCAGGGAGAGGGCCCAGTCTCTGTCTGCTGCTTCCTCTACCCCCAATAGCATAGTAACCTTTAACTACTTTTTCGGTGCATAGTTGCTCTTATAGCACCAGCACCAATCAGTCAAGAAACATGCTTTACTCACTGATCAGTACCACTGAGATAAGCACAATTATGCACTGAATAAGTAGTTTAGAGTTACTATATGCATTAAGGCATATAGGTTTCCGTCACAGTTTAGCCTCCCAGGGAGGAGGCATCATCAGAGGGCTTACCATGGCGGGGGGCTCTGAGGAAGTATCTGCCAGTAATAGCTGGTGGGTGAGTGGGGAGTCACAGGATCAACCAGATAAAAGAAACACTGAAGGTAAGTTGTTTAAAATTACACTTTCTTGTGAATTTGTAAATCAGGACTTATAGTTCCTGTTGCTTTTTCTGGGAAGCTGAAGCATTCCCATCGAACGGCTTTTAACCCTCTGAAAATATTTGTAATCCAGCCTGATGGACAGCTTACAAACAAACTGCAACCAACTGTATTTCCCTGAGGCAGTGGGGCATTGCCTAAAGTTGCTCACAGTTCTCTAATGGATGTCTCAGATTGTCTCTGCAGGCTGCTCTTTCTCTAAAGTTCCCGCCTGGTACCTGTCCTCATACCAGCTCCCTGAAGTAGAATCTGTCTTTCCAATTTAAAATGAGCCAATTTTTTTTTGTCATTTTCCTCATTCAGTTTTTATTTGTTCTCCTTCAAATTCACTCACCCCTGCCATTTCTACCTGCCACACAGGGATACCACAAAAGCAAAGGCTCACAATCCTTTCCAAGGTGTGCACATTTGAGCCATGCAAGAGCTTGCCCCCTGCTGAACAAAGCACTGTTCCAGTGTGCATAACAGCTCTTGTTCCTCCTCTGGGTTTATAATGAAAGGCAGTGAACTACATGAGGGAAGAAATGATTGTCCATCAAGTACGGGGCACAAAGTGGCACATGAGGCTGGGTGTAGGAGCTGGTGTTGGTGTTCCATGCCATCCTACCAGTGGGCCCCTCTTAAGCCCCAACATCTGGGATGGTAATTAGACCAGAAATGTTCCTTGTTGAATGACTCTGCATCCCACAAGATCACCAGGGCCATAATTTCATGAGGTGTGCAGTGAGCCCTTCCAGAGACAGGACAGCATACATGGGACAGTCTCTGCAGCTCCTGCTGCTGCAGACCAGGATTGTGGCACCTGGATGTAGTAAACCTGCAGCCCCTCCCCTTCCCTCTTCTCTCCCCAAATGGCAGATGGGTGCCTTGACTGCTAGGCTACCAGAGCAGTCAGACTATTCTTTTTACCCTCTGTCTTGTGTTCATCAGTGGCATGTCTCATCAATCATTCCATGACCCAGACTGGTTCATGCAGTTGTCCAGGGCTGCGTGTCGGTGTTGACTGCTATGTGAAATGATGACTGCAACTAGATCAGCTCAGCTGACCTCTGATGGAATTGGGGTTCTGCTGCAACACCTGTCCCACAGAGGTACTAGCTTGTTCTGGTGGTTGATTGAAGGATGATGGTGTCCAGACTGCAGTAGCATTGGGATCTGCAGAGTGCACAGCATGAGACTAAAAAAGGCTTGACTAAGACAGGGGATGTAACTTCACTGTATCTTTTTAAAGGTATGCCATTATTGCCCAATTTGCCCTTAGTTTCTTTTTTTTTTAATAGTGTGATTATCAAGCACTTATTTTTTTGTCTTCTAGGAGAAGTCCCCCTGTACCAAAAATGTCCCACATCACCATCACCGACTCAGCAAGAACACTAGCACAGTGTAAGTAATTACAGTAATTGTATACCTGGGGGGCTGGCTGGCTGCTACTGTCTTCTTGTATCTGTTCCTCCCTCATGTTGTGATGACAGTGCTGTCTGCTGTGCTGCCCGAGTCGAGCCCTCATTGTCCTCCTGTCTACCACTCTCCAATTCCTCAGTTCTCACCACAGCTCAAGCTCAGCTGCTCTCTCCTTGTCCCCGGCTGCTGAGCTGCCTGCCTGATCAACAAATGAGGAAGAAAACTACCCAACCCGAGTGTAGTCCACCCAACGCATGCAGACCCCGACCCGACCCCTCGCCGTCGCATCAATTTGAGTGTCTATGCCTCAACTCTTCACTGTCTGAGAGACTCTCTGGACCAAAGGAGACCATCCAACTGTCCCTTTCTCTGCTTCCCACCGATCTGCTCAAACTTAACAGGCAGGCTTCTCCCACACACAAGTTACTGACATTGGGTCCATGTCGTGACTAGTCCCACCCCCTTGCTTTCCTAGCCAATCACTGCCTAAGTCCTGCCTCCGCACATGTGCACTGAGGTGCAGCTAGCACTATGGGACTTGGAGTGTTGCAGGAAGGCCATGACTGTTGTTGCTGCTTGTTCGGGGAGGGGAGGAATGGCGACTCAATCAGTGTGGGCAGGCAGCACTTTTAAAAAAAAAAGACACTGGCTCCTGACTGTATGCAGGAGAGCAGCAGAAAAAACATGGAGGGCAGCAGCAGAAAAAATAAACACTACCCTGGCTGGCTGCAATGCAGGGAATACTACCTGGCTCACTGCAATGCGGGGGGCAACTGCCCTTCCTGACCCCAAATGGCACCCCTGAATTTATTGTATTTTATTATAGTGTTGTACACAATTCTTCATACAATGATAAATATTCTTCTAGTAAAATGGGTGGAGTCAGTCACTTTGTCACCTAGCACCCAGTAAACTTCGTGGGGTCATTGAAATTAGACCATAGGTCCAGTGTTTACAAAAGGAGCCATGGTAGAGTACCAATCTACTTTGAATAATGTGTCCATTTTTCCGGAATCAACCTACTGTACATTAGAAATAGAATTAACATACTGTTAGAACTACTAGGAAAATACTGTTTTGCATTGTTTTGAGTTTTCTCTTTGTTGTTATTTATAAAATTACATTCCTAAGAACTCCAAAGGGTTGTGGATGTCACACCCACTTGTTGAACCTGCAAAATGTAAATAAGAAGTATTGCTACAGACACCTTGGCATTTAGACTGGTCCATAGAAGAATGCAGCAGACCAGTTTTGTGGCTCAAAATGACATCTACTGTTATCGTGGATCCCAGAATTCCCTGTAGCTGACATCAGAGCAGTAGGCAGCAGCAGAAGATTCAATAGCCTGCAATACATGTTAGAGTTTATATAAGCTCTGATCTCAGCTGTAGGGTATAGGCACTTCAAGTGCTGAATGAGTGAAAGGGATCAGGAGGAATATGAACTGACAGCCAACAGAGTCACCAGGGTGGTGAGAGCAGCTAAGGCAAAAAAGGAGTAGTCCTTGCCAGTGGGATCTGGAGGGGGGGACAATGGGTTCTTTAGATACATAGGGGAAAAAAGGAAAGTAAGGGGGCAGATCAGCAAGATAAGGATAGGGGATGGTTGGGCACAGGAGGCGGAGGAACAGGCAGAAGTCCTAAATGAGTACTCTGCCTCAGTTTTTACCAGGGGGATGGAGGGGCTACGTCTTGTGAGGGAAGCAGGGGCAAATAGGAGAAAGGAGTGGGACCAGTAGAGACCAGGGGCCCTGACGGGTCTGGGGAAAGGGAGTGGCCACCACAGACAGCTGGGGATCCAGCAGTGCAGGGTGAAAAGGGGGAGGACATGGAGGCTGAAATCCCTGTAGAGAGAGTAAGGGAAGCCCTCGGGTCCCTTCGGATAGAGAAAGCACCTGGGCCAGATGAGATACATCCCAGGGTGCTGAGGGAACTGGAGCATGTCCAGGCAGGCCCTCTAGTGGAACTTTTCAACATCTCTCTGAGGACTGGGTGGGTGCCCCAAGATTGGAGGGTGGTCCATGTCATGCTGATCCACAAGGGGGGGTTCAAGAGAGGAGGTGGGAAATTACAGACCCATTAGCCTGACATCAGTGGTCAGCAAGGTGATGGAGGGTATTGTCAGGGAAAGGCTAGGGGGGTTTACTGGAGCAGACTGGGCACTTGGACTATAAGCAGCATAGCTTTTGTCATGGGAAGATCATGCCAGACAAACTTTGTTGAGTTCTATGACTGGTGATGAGGCCCTGGATCAGGGTAGGCCAGTGGGACGTCCTCTTTCTGGACTTTAGCAACATGTTTGATTTGGTACCCACAGTGGCCTGCTGGCTAAGCTGGAAGGAAATGGGGGTAAGGAGACAGTTAAGATGGATAGAAAACTGGCTCTCTGGCGTACTCAGAAAGTGGCGGTTGGAAGGTTAGCCTCATCACCAAGGTGGGTTACTAGTGGGGTTCCCAGGGGTCAGTGCTGGGGCCACTCCTGTTCAATGCCTATGTCTCAGACATCAGGAAGGGGATCAGTAGTGAGAGGAGTCTCTTTGCAGATGACTCAAAACTAGATGCAGTGGTGGATGAGGAGGAGGGGAGGGTGGCCTTGCAGGAGGACCTGGAGGATCTGGAAAGGTGGTCAGGAAAATGGAAACTAAAATTCAATGTGGGAAGTGCAAGGTTCTGCACCTGGGAGTCAGAAATCCAGGACAGGGATATACCCTGGGAGGAAACATGATTCAAGTCATGGAGGGTGAGAGGGACCTGGGTGTAGTGGTAGATGTCAAAATGAACAACTCGGAGACCTGTAGAAGGGCAGCAGCAAGGGCAAATAGGATGCTGGGATGCATCACCAGGGGGATTATCTCCAGAAAGGTGGAAGTGATCCTTCCACTGTGCAACTGCTTGGTTAGGTCACACCTCGAGTATTGTGTACAGTTTTGGAGACCACATTTAAAAAGGGACATTACACTTCTAGAGAGAGTCCAAAGGAGGGAAACCAAAATGATCTGGGGCCTGGGGGAGAGGGCCTATGAAGAGAGGCTCAAGGAGCTTGACATGTACACCCTGGAGAAGAGGAGGGACAGGAGGGACATGATAGAGGTCTTTAAGTACATGAAAGGGATCAATAAGCGAGGTCCAGTCAGGGTGCTCCAAAGGAAGGAGGGTGGGGCAACAAGAGGTCACGGGTGTAAACTGGAAGAGGGCAGGCTCAGATTATGAATATTAACAGTGAAAAGGGCATTTGACTTCCTGTTACTTTTTCACAAGTGGAGTGAATTTTAGACCATAAATTGGTTATTTTTGGACAGAGCCATAACATGTGTGATAGGTCTGCATCCATGGGTGCAACCACCCGGGGGTAGGGTGATGATGAGGAGGAGGAGGACCATCCCCCTCAACTAGTTAGGCCCTGCAAAATGGCCAGTGACATTGGCATCATCTTGAAAGACTTGGCTGATCCATGCTCCCAACTTTTTAGCTGTAGTTGCATTCATGTCTGCTTCTAAGCAATTACGCCTCCAGCATTCATTGCTGTTGATGAAACCCAAATTGTTCAGGTTTTTTTTTGGGGGGGGCAAACATGATGCAGTATTTTTTATTGTATGAACTTCCCTTATACTTGTCTGCTGCAGTGATAAGCATTTCTTCAGGATGATTCCCAGTCTTGTGTGGGGGAGGGCGCAGGGGGTGCAGTTCCAGTTCCCATTTTTCTTCAGCTTGTAAAGTTAGAGGTAAAGAGAGAAAGTGTTAGAATTTTGTATACTAGGCTGGCACCTCTTTCAGCTCAAATATTTTGATAATCTGACTACAGCCAGGGCAGCTACAGAGGGAGTAATCTAATTGCAGAATACAGTTTTTGGGTGTCTAATAGTCACATATAGTAACAAATTGGAATCTGTGCAGGTTACAATTCTCCTTAAGTTCCCCAAAAGATATGTGTTTTTCAGTATTACTGTTCAGGATATCTTCTACTTTTGTTATTCATACTTTAACCCATTCATGATTTTCTAGAGGTAGTTTATTTTGCATAATTAAAGGGTTAGACTAGACTGGCATGAATCTTAGAAGATAGTTGTTTGGATTGATCCTTGAAACACTGAACCGATGATCTAAGTTCAATTACCACACAAAGTTTACTGAATGCTAGGTGACAATGTGTCTGTCTCCACCCATTTTACTAGAAGGATATTTATCGTTGTATGAAGAATTGTGTACAACACTATAATAAAATACAATAAATGGAGAGGTATATTATAATTATTTTAATTATTCAGCACATTTTGTAAAAGTCTAACTTTTTTCCTTACTTACAATTTTTTTTTTTTGCTCTCACCTACAGCCTATACAGAATGGAATGTTTTTCCCAAACGTGCAGGAAACATGTATAATATCCTAAGGTAGTGCCTTTGACAGGCCTGGTGAAAAAATATTAAATGGTTACAGAGCTGTAAAGCTTTCATGTTTAGCGTTTTCCTGTCTGAGCATGTGCAGTAGGGTTTCTGAGATAACATATAGGTGCAAAAGGAAAAATTTGATGTCGGGAAATGAAAAATTTGATGTCACGAAATAAAATATTTGATGCCACAAAAATGAAAAATATGATGCCGCGAAATGAAAAATTTGATGTTGCAAAATGAAAAATTTGATGTCACAAAATGAAAAATATGACACCTGGAAATAACAAATTTGATGTCCTGACATGACAAATTTGATGTTGTGGATGCACGTCATGAAATAAAAAATTTGATGTCCCGAAATTAAACATTTGATGTCCCAAATGAAAAATTTGATGTCCCGAAATGAAACATATGATGTGCGGATGGCCTTTTGATTTCTCACCACTTCCTTGGCATTTTTTATGTCGTGACAACCACGTCGTGTTCTTACTGCTTGATTCCCAAAGCACTGTTCTACTCTCCCTCCTTGCTATTCAGTTCTGCCTCATTTGCACTCTCTCAAAACCCTCCTCTGGGACTTCTTAACTAATTCCTGTACTGTAATTGCCTCTGGCCCTCCTAACCCTACCCTTCTCTCTGTTGTCTGCTCATACTATCCACTGCCTCTTGTGTCCCTCTTCTATAACTGTATCCCCTACCTGTTATTTAATTGGACAGCTGCATTGGCATCATTGATACTGTTCCTATCACATGGTGTGTTATACTAATGATATAAGTTTTCTAAGTAGTTATACTATTGTACCTCTGCATAGTTCCATGCTTTTTTATACTGTATGTGAACTCTTATTATTGTATTAGTGTTTTGCACTATTTCCTTGTCCTCCTCATAATGTAAAGGAATAGTATGCACCTATTGATGGATGGGAGCACAGGGACAAGAGGAACCTGCAGGCAAATGAGGATTAGATTATACTATTTCAAAAAGTAAGGAAATTCATTGCAAAAACTTTGTTAATGCACCAGTCAGGATAAAGCCACAAAGTAGGAAAATATGATGCTAGTGTTTCCAACCTAACACTCCATCCCCACCCTGCAGGCAGAAATGGGAGAAATCATTACAGTTTGCACTCTCCCATCTTCACAAATCAGGTGTGGGATGTGCCTCAAGGTTGTCAGCCTATAGCTCACTCCATTCTAACATGCTCCACACATCTCAGATTCTTTAATGATGGAATAGGGTGAGCATTAGGGCTGATAACCTTAACAAAAGTTTGTATGTGCCATCAGGGACCAAAGATCTTTTCATGTGGCAAGTTTCGTTCCGGTCAGATGTGCAGTTGCAGAGATGCCGAATGTCACAACATGTGCAAATTACCATTTTTATGCAAAATCCTTTGTTACGCCATTTCTCAGAAATGGCTTGGGGGTTTGCTCTGAAATTTATAGGATATTTGGGGATTGGTTCACAGATGTGCTTTTTGGAGGTTTGGTGAAAAATACAGTAATCTATTCAAGTTATTAAAGTTTAAAGTTTCCCATTATTTCCTATCTGAAAGGTTAGTTGTCAGCTCTAATGCTCACTCCATTCCATAAGTAAATAAGCTGATATTGGTACAATATAGCAGAATGGGGTGAGTGTTAGGGCTCATGACCCCAAGGCACCCTCTTAACGTCTGTCAGTATCTGCAGGGTGGGGGAGAGGTGTTAGCATTGTAAACCCTATCGCTACATTTCCCTACTTTTGTCACATTAGTAGCAACCCTAACTGATGCATTAACAAAGTTTTTGCAATGAATTTCCTTACTTTCTCAGATAGTATAATCATATCCTTATTTGCCTGTGGGAGCGCGGGGCCCTCTGGACAACAATGACCAAATTGTCAGCATAGCCATCTTATTATCCCATCTCATGTACCCTGGTACAGAACATTTTCAAATCCATGCCAAACATAATTTTCTACAACTGCAATGCCATTCCACACCACAGGTGCAGAAACACATCTTGGACAGGATTTGAAAAATAGCAGCTGTGACATACATCAGGTTGGGTAATATGATGGCTATGTTGAAACTCTGGGGACAAAATATTTTAAATTTTCAGTTTCAAGTGGACATAGCAACATTGCAATGAACGGTCATAACATGGACATTGTTTTCAGATTTTGACACCACATTTTGAACATAGTCTTCTTATGACCTCACCTCACAAGCCCTATAGGTAATTTTTTTTAAATCCATGGCAAAATGCCATATTCCATGCCACAAGTGTGAAAACATGTTTTGGGCAGGATGTAAAAAATGAGAGCTGTACTGCTCATGAGGTGGTGTGAAAAAATGGCTATGTTGGAAATTTGGACTCAAAATATAAAAATTACAAAGTTATGCATGTGCATAGAAACATTTCAATGAACACTCATAACTTGGCCATTTTTAGGAATTTGTTCACCAAATTTTTAACATGGCATTTTTGGGACCCCACCTCATGAACACTGGTGTTGAAATTTCATTAGTCTATCCCAAAAAGTGATTTTGTGCAGTGACAGTGAAATCACCTTCCAGGCCCAGTTAATGAAACAACAGTTGTAGTGTTCATGAGGTGGGGTCCCAAAAAGCCCATGTTGAATATTTGGTGAAACAATACCTAAAATGTCAAAGTTATGAACATATGTTTAAAACACCATTGAAATATATCATACGGCACTTACTTTGATTCCTCAGTTTGTAGTTCAACTTTGAAGAGTGCAGACGTGTCCCGGTCCACAGAAGATGACAGCCTAAAACCTTCAGAGGTAAATATATGGTAAGGGCAGTGTGGGGTGGTAGGTGCTGAGTGGGAGGGTTGGGATGGTGGAGGGGGATGGTGGGGACAATGAGGGACTGTTTTTTTTTTTTTTCAGGGAAAAAGACATTGGGATGGTTTCTTCTTTCTACGGGTAAAAACAAAATAAATGTTTTGGGACACTGGAGTGGGCTCACAGTGTCTCCACACTGCTGGTGATGGGGCTTCCTGGTGCCAACATGGGATTGGGCCCCGATGTCAGCAAATAAACACAAGAGACTGTGGTGGGAACATCTGATATTGGCAGTGGGCATCCCAGTGTCAGATTATATAAATAAATCAATTAAAAAATAAATAAAATTTGAATTGGAGGGTTGGGGGTGCCACTAGACACCAGGGAAAGATATGTCAGGGGAGCCACTAGACACCAGGGATAGGGGAAGTGATCGGCAAGTGAGGAGGTGCCAGTAGACACCAGGAAAAGAGTGGCTCACAGATAAAACTGCAGCTGGCAGCATGAGTTTCAGCTGCAGCTGCAGAAGTCAAGAAAATCATGCTGTTCTCAAACAGAGAACACAGCAGAAGCAGTCCTCTCACTAACCTCGGCACTCAGGATTTCAGGTGCCCACAAAAGGTGCTTCTGGCTGCAATAAAAAAAACATCAGAATGTAACTAAATAGGTTCAGTTTAGTTAAGTTCTGATGTTTCTTTTTTGCATTAAATTCATTTTTACATGTTTTCTTTATTTTCTGTCTTTCGCTAACTGGAAAACAAGACACAACAGAGATCTGTATTAATATACTAGGCTCCTTGCGACACTATATGACCCTGTATGCTAAAAAATAAATCAGCTCCTGCAAAAACAAATGACACTATGTGACCCTCTATGCAAAATACAACAACTCCTGTGAAAACAAAAGTATTTTCATGCAGAACATCTAACTTTTCTCATAGGAAATAATGGGAATATTTTAAATTTAATAGCTTTGGAATGGATTAATATTTTTTCACCAAACCTTCAAAAGGCATATCTGTGAGGCAAAGGCGTTCTACCCTGAAAATTTCAGACCACAACCTAAAACAGTTTCTGAGATACAAGTGGACACAAAAAGGGCAAAACACCATGTAAATGTAGGTATTTTGACACACGTATCTCAGAAACAACCAACAGATTCCCAAGAAATGTTTCCATGTCAAGAGACCACACGCTAGAATTATGCATGACATATTTCATGTAAATACACTGCAAAGTTCCAAAGTTATTAAAGTTCACAAATGTGGTTTTAACATAGAAGTGTGCACACATATATATATATATATATATATATATATACATATATATCTATTAAAAAACTGTGTTAATGCATCAGTTAGGGTTAAAATAGGAAATGAGATGTTAGGGTTGAGCCCCTAACTCCCAACTCCCCATCCTCCACACAACAGGCATTGGGTGTGCCATGGGGTCATGAATGATGTTTTTGTAATGAATTTCCTTACTTTTTGAATCAAGGATGGAAATGAGAAGGGAAAAGTGTGGCCCACTGGGAATTGAACCTCAGACCCCTGGTATGCCATTTCAGTGCTCTAACCATTAAGCTATAGGCTCACATAATTAGCAGGCCTGAGTCTTTCCTTAAATCCACACAAATTCCTCTCTCAAGTGTTGTGCAATACTTGAGAGGATTTTAATAATTGAAAGACAACACCTATGTGGCCTATATCTTGGTTAACACTTGACAATATACCAGGGATCTGAGGTTCAGTTCCCACTGGGTCACAATTTTCTTTTCTCATTTCCATCCTTGATTTAAAATATGCTCGGCAGAGGCTGAGCTGCACTGAGAAGTGGTTTGTCTTACTTTTTGAGAAAGTGTAATATAACTGGTAAATGGTACCTGTTGGTGGGAGTGCGGGAGCTCTAGTCCCAGTGCTTCCACCAAGCTGCCTATTTGCACATCACAATATGCATCTGTGGAAGTGTGGGCCCTCTGGGCCCTGCACTCCCACTTACACATAACCACAGAGCCAAAATGTAGCCCTATAGGACTGAAAAGGAGCCCATGTAACACTAATTTGCCAATATCTCAGTAAATGTACAAGCTATGAAAAAAATTCCACTGCAGTTGTAATCATGACTTCAAAAACCTCCATGCGTGCTTAGCTGTGGGTAGCAAAAAATCTGTATCTCACATTGTTTCCAAGATACTAGCACCAAAAGTCACTGTGAGTGCCACAATGTTATCCCATAGGAAAAATTTCAACTTTGTGATGGCATATCTATGGAACCGAATACCTTTTTCACACCTAAACAGCACAATTCACATCTCTGGGACACCCCCTTTAATACTCTGCAAATTTCAAGCCAAAAGACCAAACTGCTTATTTACACTGCAGTGGCAAAGTTTTTAAAATCCTAGTTTGTGAGGTGGCAAAATCCCCGTTCGCGAGGAATCCTTGATCATCAGATTTTGGCCATCTGGTCTGGAAGTTGCAAAAGGATCTTGTTAGCTCATGAAGGGGATTGGCTCATGAACGGGGATTTTGACAGCTGGCAGATTGGGATTTTGTCAGCTCACTAATGAGGAATTAAAAAAAACAATCCCCTTTCATGAGTCGATCCCCTTTTGTGAGGTGTCAAAATCCCTATTCACGAGCCAATCCTCATTTCTGAGAAGGGCCATCTGGTCATGAAATGATGATCAAGAATTTTGTCAGCTCTCAAAAGGGGATCGGCTTACGATCGGAGATTTTGACCACTCAGGAAAGGGGATTTTGTCAGCTCCTGATAGGGGATTCAAAAACCCAATTCCCTTTTGTGAGGTGATAAAATCCCTGTTCGCCAGCTGATCCCCTTTTACAAGCTGTCAAAATCCCCGTTCATGAGCTGATCCATGTTCACGAGATAGAGCCATTTGGTCCCTAAGTCATAATCAAGGATTTTGTTGCCTCGCGAAAGGGCATCAGCTCACGAACAGGGATTTTGTCACCTCGCGAACAAAGATCAGAAGCGAGTCACAAATGAAGAATTTTAAAATCAAAAATTGACATTTTTTGGCCAGAATGAAGGAAACTAAAGGCATGGGTTTGTAGAGGCATCACCCTGAACAAAACCCATGCCTTATTTGAAGAAGTAGTCACCCGTGATTAAGATTAAACATTTTATTTGGGTGAAAAAATGAAAACAAAATGGTTGCTTCCAATGAGGAATTTTGCCTCACAAACGGAGATTTTATAAATCCCCATTTGCGAGGTGACAAAATCCTTGATTGCGAGCCCAATCCCCTTTTGCAAAACATACATATAAATCTTGGAGTGAACTGAGCCTGCTCAGAACCTGAAAATTCAAAATTAAATAACTTTGGAACGGATTAATATTTTTTCACCAAACCAGTGCTGGATTGTTCTTTGGCAAACCCTCTTTCTACTCTGAAAATTTCAGATCAAAATACAAAACACCGTGGCCACAGCATGATGGGCAAAAATCAGCACAAATGTGCCAAAAAAGGAAAAAAGGCACCTTTTTCAGTGCTTCACTGCACAAAAACTGCAAGTCAGACTGAAGCGCAATTTAGCAAATCAAAAGAGATCCTATCAACACTGAGACACTGCAGTCAGAGATCTCTCCTCAGTGCCACAAACAAAGACTTCCAGCCCTAGAGGCAGTCAGCGCAAATGCATCAGTGGCATTTGGAAACGTCACTACATGACGTCATCACCCCCATGCCTTGGTGGTATTTAAACCATGCCAGCACAGATGAAGGCAAACTCCATTATCCAGGAAGTCCACCGAGAGGTCTGAGCATTGGTCTGCAGGAATTAGTGAGTTGCTTTGTCCACAGTTTATAAGAATATAAGTTTTGGAAAGTAAACCAAATAGTGAAACATTGAGTAACTTACAATACTTTTTTTTGTATTTATCTAGAAAATGTTGCATCAGAAAATGGCAACTAAAGAAATAAAAAATGTTGAAGGACTGCTTTTAAGGTAAATCAGAGCTTTCAGTTTATAAAGGAGGCTTACATAGCTGTGATTAGTGTCTGTGATAATAGTAGAAAGAAACAAGATTTTGAAACCATTTTTTTGTTTTTTTAACAAGGACTGCATCTGAAAGGTAAACCCACTGTATACAGGAGGGAAAACACATTGAGCGAATGGTTCATTTGATTATTTGTTAGTAAGTGTTTTTTTATATATATAAGAAAAACAAGTAATGATTTTGAGGGGAAATTCGGATAATAAATATTTCAGATTTAAAGGTAGAACTACATAAGAGAAGAAATATAATGTGTTTTGAGACACTAAGCAGAGGAATATAAACAAAATATGGCTATGTTTAATATGTAGAATGGCCTAATGTTAATAATCAATAATGGGAGACTGTTTGTATATAAATGTGAAGACAAGACACTGAGTATTTCCTGGCAGGCATGATTGTTTGTAAAAATGATATAATGAATACCAGTGGAAAGGATTGTAATAAGATTTATGAGGGAGGAATACATTATTCTAGAATATATAGATACATTTATTGGAGGGACACTGATGTGAGGTGAGACATAATTATGGATTGAAAGGAACTAAAAATTTTTTGTATGATTTTACCAGATATTGTAAACACTGTGGCATGATGACGTGACTTTCGTCATGAAACATAACCTTTGAAGGTGTATGAAATAAGAATAAAACAAAATCTGAAGAAGATTTTTATGGAGTTCGTCCTTACTATCTTGAAATTTTGAAATCAAGAGATCTACCATATGAGACTACACATTCCAAATTCCATGCAAATCCATTGAACAGTTGCAACATTATTAAGGTGCAACATTTGGGCCCAGATATTCAAAAGGGTTGCGCCATGCGCAACCCACTGATTAGTCGCGATATTCAAAAAGGAAAAGTCGCGGCACAAATCCCGCTGCACGGAGCGCGATCAGTACGTATGCAGGCACAGGTAGGGGGCGTGCCCATGCACAATCTGCACAGCCCGATATTCACCTGGGATGTGCAAAGCCATACATGCACAACCCCTACCTCGCCAGCACAAAGTTGATCCAAAAACAAAGGAACAACTGATGGCCACCACAGGTGAGCTGCCACATTGCGGGGCGCAACCACGGCAGCTGCCACCTGTGACGACCACCCAGTTCCGGATGCACTGGCGGCACCCCATGCCCAATCGTGGGCATCTGTAAAAGAAATAAAAGTACAATATCCCTGGTGGTCCAGTGGACGCATATCTGCCGATGCGGGCATTTGTAAAAAATAATTCCAATATTCCTGGTGGTCTAGTGGTACCCCCACCCACCCACTGAGCCCCACCGCCCTCCCCGTCAGCTGGTGGGTGGCAGCACCGCCGCCTGCCACCCTGCCACCCGTGACTGACACCGTCAGCGAGGGCTGCACGCCCATTGGTTCTCGCGTGAGCCAATGGCGAGCACTACTATCCAGATATGTGAATGATTCATTCACATATCTGGAATGGTAGTATGGTAGGGGCAGCAGGCGGGGGAGCGGGTGGTGGGGCTCAGTGGGCGGGTGGGGGTACCACTAGACCACCAGGGAAATTGGAATTATTTTTTTTACAAATGTCCGTGATCGGGCAGATAGCAGTCCACTGGACCACCAGGGATATTGGATGGAATAGCTTCTTTTCACACATGCCACGCATCGACAGATAGCGGTCCACTGGACCACCAGGGATATTGGATTTATTTTTTTATACAGATGCCCGCAATCGGGCAGACAGCAGTCCACTGGACCACCAAGGATATCGGACATTATAGTTTTTTGTTTTACTACAAATGCCCACGATCGGGCTGCAGGGGGCATCGGTCCCCTATGGCTGCTGCCTGGCAGGGTGCCAGGTGCAAGTCGTTGAGGATCGGCGCACCTGCATAGAAATGGGGCCATAATGACATGCAAATGGCTCCATGTGCACCTTGCATACATTATGGCCCAATTTGCATGTCAACTTTTGAATATCGCAGTTACTGTGCATGGCACAATGGAACTTGCGCTAGCGCATCCCCATGCTCCACTCTGGCCACTTGCGCTGGTGCAGTGCCACTGCACCATGCACACTGGGGGTGGCCAGGGTGCGATATTCAATGCTGCTGAGCCATGGTGCAACTCCGTTGAATATCGCCCAGTCCACACCCCTGCGCAGCCAAGTTGAGCTGCGCCCAAGCTTGCACCACAGCCTGGCACAGTTTGAATATCTGGGCCTTGGGGTTTAACATTAAACTGCTTACTCAACCCTAACTATACTGGTGCAACCGCAGGAGAAATAATTTATATTCACTAATGCTGTTTGACCTTGGGTCTTGGGTAACATCACAAGTGGTGTAAGCTATGAGTGATGTTCCCAAGGTGAAACAGCATGAGTGAAAATAAATAATTTATTCTACAAGGTCCCTGTTGTTTATTTCATGTATGCAATATAAAGGGACCTTGTGTTTATGAGGTTTTTGAAATAAGTGTGTGTTTTTTTTTAATTTTTACATTTTTCTGGATTTCTTTTGTGAACTAGTGCTCCTCCTCCTTTGAGGAGTGCCGTTGCTAAGGGTGTTTTGCAACATGCCATGTCATGACACTGGCACTGATGAGGTGACACTGCCACTGACTGGTGGAGGAGAAGCTTGCTGAAAACTTTTCTGAAAACATAGCAGTGCCACTTAGCAAGGAAACGTGGCTGATTAGAGCACCACTGGAGGTGACTGACCTTATGGATTGTGATTCGGATTTATTATATGTTAAAAAAATGTGTTTTCTGTTAAATGCAGAGACATCGGCAGCATGGCGCATGCTGGATCATGCAGTGAGTTCTGGTGACCAGGGGTAGCTGGAGACTTAAAGTCTGGATTAGAAGACAGTCCAGTGGGGGGGGTGGTCATGTCATGTCAACCTTCCCCACCCTCGATGGGCTGGCAAGTGGTTGACTAGCCCCACAGCATGCACACAGCCTACAGATCTTTTGGTCTGTATGCCCAAGAGAAGTGACAGACTGGGAAGCAGCCACACAGATCGTTATACTGTTATTACTGATAGGGATAACTGGGCAGCAAAGTACACCTGCAATCATTTCATGCCTGCTACATATGACAGGTGGCACCGTGCACCAGTCCTACCATGCCCGTTGCCTCCTTTGTCAGTTTACATTACTTTTTTTGATATTACAAGTTAGCAGCAAGTTAGCTCAGAGCATATCTGCTGCCAAAGGGTGCTTCATGAATGAGCTTCTGGACTTCTTCCTATCGAAAAAAAAACAACTCACCTGTTTAAATTTTTTTTTTAATTGGGCTTAGTTATTGGGAGCAGGAGTGGTACCAAAGAGTGGCTGGCAGCCAGGATGAAGAGGAGCATGACCAGAAGTAGCAAGTAGTGTGCACAGCTGGAGACTGAAGATGAAAACAGAAACTAACAGTGTTTTTTAAGTATTGCTTTGGTTTAGTTCAGATTATGAGATGGCATGGTAAGACGCCACTGTTTGGCTATCGAAGGTAAAGCTGAGGTGGGCTGGTGGGGGGCAAGGAGGGAATGAGCAGTGTGCGATTAGAGTTCATGAGAGAAAAAAACTTAAAAGAAAGTGATTTGGTTTCTGGTTGTTCTTAGCTGTGTGTGAGTTACAGGCAAGTAAGGTTTATATTAAGGCTGTGGCAGGCCTGTAAACGAGTAGCAGCTTCTGTTGCTGCGAGTTTGTATGGGACTATGAAAGTTTACAAAGTAGTGCCAGACAGCAGGCGGGGGGGTGGGGGCAGTGATGTAGCTACCATATAAATAAATGCAAGATGATGAAGCTACCATGTACATAACTGCTGATGATGTATCTACTGTGTACATAACAACATTTATGTACACAGTAACTCAAATCTCACCATTTATGTAATGGCATTTGTGTCCATGCCTATTGCATAAATACATATTTATTTGTCTGTGTTTTGAAAGGAAAGTTTTCTAAATAGACTGTTTAGTTAGTGGGTTGTGTCATGTTGCAAAAGCCTTTTGTATCATTGTACCTTATTATGGAATAATGAAACTGAGGGACATAGGAGTGACGAGGGGGGGGGTAACTGGCTCGGATGTAGGACTCAGAGATTGGGAATAAATGGGGTCAGGTCAGGGAGAGAAAAGTGACAAGCAGTGTGAGGGGTTAGTCTTTGGGCCAGTGCTCCTTAACATGTACAGAAGTGAGACTGCTGAAGGCATACAGGATAGGATGTCATTGTTTATAAATGAATTCAAATCTGGAGCAAGGTGGACAGCAAGGAAGGCATCTGGGAGCTGAAGGAGGATCTTGCTAAGCTGGAAAATTGGTGTGGGAACTGGCAATCAAGAGTTAACATAGAAGGTATGAGGTTATGCAGTTGGGGGGAAAAGAATCTGAGGACCAAATGCTGGATGGTGGGAGTGCACACAGAACAAAGGGCAGACAGAGAGACATGGTTGTTATAATCAGTGATAACTTAATACCTGCTCTGTGTACTATAGACACTAGGTATCATGTTAGGACAGGGTATTAGAGGCTGACTAGAAGGACCAATGGTTTTCTGCTATTAAATTCTAAGTTTCTATGTGAGAAGACATACAGCAAGGAAAACAGAATGCTCAGATGCATAGCTAGGGCCTTTCTGAGCTGAAGAGAAGTAATCTTGCCACTCTACCACTAACTGTTTAGGCCCCACTTGGACAACTGTGCCAGTTCTGGAGTCCACATCAAAGTTAAGAGTGGGACTTCCTACAGGCCATTAAAAAAGAGTGCCTAAAATAACCCATGGCCAGCAGGGAAGATATCCTACAAGGAAAGGTTGGAAGACCTCAGCATGTACTCTTTGGAGACTAGAAGAGAGAGAGGAAACATGATCAAAAGCTTCAGATATCTCAGTCATTAATAGAGTGGACTGACAGAGGTTAATTAGGCTTAAGGAGGGAAAAGTCACAAGGGGCCACATTTGGAAGCTGGAGCAGAGTAAATTTAGATGGGACATGAGAAAGAACTTGTTTATGGTAAGGGTGGTGGAACCAACTGCCACAGGAGATGGTGAATGTGCAGATGTTAAATCAGTTCAGACATGGCTGGGACAGATACATAGGTCTGGGAGGATCTCAGAGGTGGGGAGGAAGAGGTAGGGGATAGCATGAGTTGTGAGGGATCGGGGGGAGAGGAACTGGGAAATCTGAGATGGCCTGGCCTGTAATAGTCTGGCTCCTGAACCAGACCAGACAGATCGGATGGACAAACAGGGCTCAATTTTCAAACAGCCCTTGAGATCGATGCAAGCAGCGGTGTACACTGAAGCCCAGTGCACCAGGGACCTTGCACCTGATTTTGCTACAGGAGAGGAAAGGTCCTGGCACTCCCCATAATTACTGCACCCACTGCCATGCATCAAAGAAATGGCACACAGGAGGGTTTGATGGAAGCTGTGGCACAAGTGACTGGCACTGCACCAGTGAGTAAGGACCAGCAATCCCATCCACATCTTACCATACCAGAGAACCAGAGAACCTGCTGATGCCCCGGACCACACAGCATCCTGTGGGTGCCATAGCCCCAACCAGGACACAGTGAGAGAGGCAGTCTGCTGTGCCATCCCCAGAATCCATGGCAGCATCTACACATGTGAGCCATTGGTGGGCCTACATGGTCCACATGGCAGCCCTAGCATGTCAACAGCAAGCTGTGTGCCACCAGAGTAGGAGGGGACCACAGTGCAACCAAACACCCTCCAGTGATGGGGTACTGTCATGCAAGTGTACACCGCTCTAGGAGAAGGTAGTGGTGTGGGTGGATCCACAACTGTCAAGTCGACAGCGCCCAACACCAGAAACAAGTGCCACTGGCTCTGCATGTCCGGCTACAGATGCTACCCACAGGGTGCATCTGTGGGACCGGACATGGCTGTGGGGGCACAGAACAGCTTGCAGGGGGCAATGGCCATGGTCTGCTCTGTGCGTGTCAGTGCCACAACAGCAGGATACCTGACATCCAGCACCCACTCTCCTGGGGCACTCTGATGATTTCTGTGGTGTTGCTGACCAGGGTACACTCAAGGGCACAACCCTCCCTTGCCAGGCAGGAGCCGGTGTGGTGCCCCTGATAAATGGCTCAGGGCACTGGTGCACAGACAGACAATGGCCACTGCATTGCACACAGGTGCGCAAATGGCCATCTATACCATGGTAGTACAATATGCTAGGAGACTCATCAGGTACAGCAATCAGGGTGCCTGCTGGGAACTGCCTTGTTGCGCTAGGGTCTATTAGACCAGCCCAGGCTGGTCTATGCACCGACAGAGCTTGCCTGCTTTCAGAATCACACAATAGGGGATCGTTCAGCGCAAACACCCCTTCACCATGGTACAGCGCTGTGGGTGGCACACACAAGGCGCAAGCCCATTTGCTACAGGTGGAACTGCTGTCAGTGCAGACACCCTTACAAAATCAGGACAGATGCATGGTGTGGCATAGAGGGCCCCTTATGTCATTTCTTTTTGGTGCAAGCACCTTATGTTAGTCCCAACCTTTTGAAACTCGGGCCACAGTCTTTATCTGTCCATGTTGTCTATGTTTCCAGGATAGATAGGGACTTTTTTGTTTACATTTACTTACTCAAGATAACCCTGGAAGGTGCAATATCTTGTTTTCAGTGGGGTCCTGCTTCTCTCCATTTTCATAGATGGATGATTGAAGCTCTGTGTTGGTTGCTTAAGGTCACAAAGTGAGTGGGGTTTAAACCTTTGTTGTCATGGTTCCGAAGCCAGCAGTCTAATAGTTTTTAATTTCTGACTGATGAGGTTGTGCTGAAAATAATGTCATTCAGTCACATTTGACCAATCACATGTCTTGGTTTCTCTTACCCATTTTGTAACAGACAATAACAAATTTGACCATTTCCCCACCAATAAGAAATGATTTCTTACCTCTGAGTCATGAAACCATTCACTCTCACTGCTCTCTAATAAGTCGTAATCAAATCGGAAAGCTTTGTATACTGGCAAGAAGTACTCAGTGTTGAACAGAGTAGCAAACCGATAGTGGTTGTGGTACCTCTCACACATTTTCACTGTGTTCTGCTTGCAGAATCCCTGTGGTTCAGTAGCTTCATAAAAGACCTCCTCACATTCCACAAATGAGCGGACAATTTTTCCCTCCGTGACCTGTGGAGCCACACAAATAAAGAAAGACGTCAAGGCCCATGGAAACATGTCCTGTTAATCTTGTGTTCCAGCAGTTTTACTAGTAATGATTCGGATTTGTTAAAGATGTTTTTATTCCACAGTGAAAAAGACAGTCAACTGTTTCAGTTTCATTGTTAGCTTTCTTAGTGTTATCAAAGGCACGCCTATTATGTAAATAACCACAGTTAAGCGATACTATATATTGCAGAGGGAATTTTTACAAGATGCAGTCAAAGACATGGCCTGGTATTTCCTGAAATTTCTGTCAGATCTCTAGAGAAATTCCCTCCCTGCCTGCAGTACCACTGCTGGCCACCAAAGCATCTATTTAGATATATTGAAATATCTGGAAATATCTGAATGCATCTATGGCTGCAACTGTAAAACCTTCTAGCCCTGCTTCAAGAACCCCCGACCACCACCATTTGGCTTCTGTCGTCCAACCAGTTTTGACCCAACTTACAAGCTTGGACCCCACCCCAGGTGTTCTAGCTTCTTGCCCAGTCTTCTATGTGGCAGAGTCAAAGGTCTTGCAGAAGCCCAGATACAGGACAACAACTGCTTGGCCCTGTCCACTATTCTAGTCAGCCAGTCGAAAAGGTTAATCAGATTACTCTGGCAGGACCTCCCCAACAGAAACCAGTACTGCTTCTTGTCTTGCAGCCCGTTTTCCTCCAGAAAGCAAACCAGTCTTTCCTTCAGGGTAGTTTCCATCAGTTTACCCACTATTTAGGTCATACTGACCAGCCTGTGATTCCCTGGTTCCTCCTCTGGATCACTTTTATGGAGAGGCATCACATGTACAGTTGTTCAGTCCTGAGGCTCACTCCCGGACTCCAGATAGGTGCTAAACAGGTCTGCCAGGGGCACACTAGCATTTCTGCAAATTACCTTAGGACAAAGCTAGCCTGGTGGCGCTGAGGGCTGAGGCGCTGGATGCCACACCTCGCGCCATGCCGGCGACCCAGGTTCAGGAACAAGCCAAAGTCTTTGGAGGCTGGCAGGGTGGGAGGGAGAGGATGTGAGAAAGCTTCCAGCTGGCAGTGCTCCACCTCAGGAGGAGGTATTCAGCTCTCCGGAGCTTTGTCACCCTCTGGTGGAGGCTGGGGGGATGGCGCCATATAGACAGCTTAGACATAGGTCACTGGGAGGGTTCAGGGGACCTGGTCCAGAGCTGCGGTGTGCATGTGCACCTCCACGCACATGTGTCACTGCTTCTGGGGATCCCAGGGTAGCTCACGGGAGAAAACAGAGGAAACTGTGGGGGCCGATGTGGATGATGCCCCCAGACCGACTCTGGGGATCTGCCAGGGCGCACATGGTGCTAGAAGCCCCCGAAAGACCCCGAGCTTGGTAGTCTCAGTGGATGCGTTGGTCAACCTGCCACACAAAGGATAAAAAAATACTTAAAAAAAAAAGGTTACCTCAGGACCCTTGGGTGCACGCCATCTAGTCCGGAGGACTCGTCCGCCTTCAGGGCCTTTAGGCTATACATGACTCCCCTTCCTGTTCCCACTCTCCTGCTCCCTTGTGGCCCTGTCCATCCTTCTGTCTAGTGAAGACAGAGCAGAAGTGCTTGTTGAGCACCTCCACTTTCTCGTCACTTCTTTCTGCCCAACCCCTCCTTCTTTAATCTAACAATCTCATCCTTAACATCCCTCTTCTTCCTTACATATTTGAAGAATGCCTTCACAGATTTTACTCCCCTGCACCAGCTGTACTTCCTTTGCAGCCTTTGCTTCTCTAACCACTCTGCTCGCCATCCTGGATTTAGCACAGTAGGTCTTCTTATGTTTCTCCTTCTGAGTATGTTTGTACTTCTGGAAAGCTGCCTTCTTTTCTCTTATCACATCTGCCACATCATTTCTGAACCAACTGGGCTTTTTGGCCTTATATTTCTTGCTTTTGATTTTGGTGTACCCACTACTAGCCTCCATCAGTCCTTCCTTAAAGGGACACTGTCAGCCTGTTTTTCATCATATTATTTCTAGTTAAAAAACTTTTTTTTACGTTTGTATTTCTGATATGTTCCTATATTGCAGGATTGTGCAACACTAAGAAAGGAATTTGTGTAGATTTAAGGAAAGCCTGAGGCCTGCTAACTATGTGAGCCTATAGCTTAATGGTTAGAGCACTGGAACAGCATACCATGGGACAGGTGGGGGAAGCCTAACGTCACTTAGTCACATCATAACCCCTCCCACTTAGGGGTTAGCCTAAAAATCTCCATTTGGGTATCAAGGTTGCTAAGTCCCTCCAGTGGCTGAGTGGGTTAAAGTGGGAAAAGCTCAGCCCTGGACAGACAGGTTGGCGGCTCACCCCCCACCCTAGGCTAATTGATGAAATAAATTCATTTTTTAATTATAACAATATTTGATGATAAATTAAATGCCTTCTAGATTTACCATTCATGTCCTTTTACTGTTATATTTAATACATATTTTTATGTCTCTCATTTCATCACTTATTTCTTACAGAATCCGATGTGATTTTCCAATCTTTCAATGATATCAACAATTTTTCATTGTCACAGGCCACTGGGGAAGCACACTACAGCAGAGTACACTTTAGCCGTTCCTTTATATATGAAAGTCTTCAAAGTCCAAACAAAACATTTTTGTTCAAAGTCCCTATATATTTCTGATGGATCACATATTCCAGATGGAGACAGCATCCTTGGAGCAGTCAGAGGCAGGGAGAACAAAATCTCTTTTCATCCTTGCTGTTTAGCTGTATTCTGCTTTGTCTTCACCAATACAGACTCCAGTCACATGTCTCATTCATATCCATTCTTGGGTTCATGCAGTCCATTTAAAAATCCAGAAAATGTCCCTTTTAGTAGGAGACCATCCTAACTAGTATTTCCCCTCTGGGTTCTTCACTCTTTCTATGCCCCAAAACCTAAGAGACATGGCTGGGTGCCCACTCATTTAAGTGTTTTGCTGCTGAAGAATTCTGATCCTTTAATCTAATGTCACTTTTATGTTCATTGATGCGATTCACGCAGCTCCCTCTGTTTTCCTATATATAATCTGTCACATGGACATTGTAGAACATAGATGACATGGTGTGATTTACATGTAATGAGTTGCTCTATTTCATGTTTCACATTTGTATGGAGATGCTCATAATATTGTTCCTTACTTGTATTCCCACATTGGAAGCACTACCCATGGGTTGCTTCCATTCTTTAAGGACACAGAAGTAGTTGTTTCTGCTGTATTTTGGGACATAATGTGCTATCTGAACAAGTTTATCCTTAAAGTTTGATTCCTTTTCGATGTTACTAAGGGTAGCTCCTAAATCTGTTACTCATATTGTCTCCTGCTTGAAGTATATGCCAATAACTTGTTAATATTTTCTTATGTTATTGCTTAAATGACTACAAACCATCAAGAACACTGTCCTATTACCCCTTCTGTTCCATCTCTACTTCTCAGTAATTGCTCTCTAGGGACCTGCCCTACCTCTGCTATTACAGTTTCTATATTATTCCTTTACAACCTCTTTGGAGAAATCTATCTGTCATTCTCCTCTGCCTCTTCTCAAAGCCATCCAGCCATCACTGCTCCTCTCATTGCATCTCTTCTCTCATTTGCTGCTTCTCTTCTCTCCTCTGTGTCTCAGTCTCTTTTTGTTGTATAGCCCACCATTTGTAAAAGTCCATCAGGCTTTTAGGTTCTGTCAGTGCCTGATCTTTTTCCATAGCTTGTGCTGGCTGTACAATCTCAGCTTGGACTTCTGTCTCTGCTAGTTTGGCTGCCATTCTCCTAGTAACCACTCCTGGACTCGCTGCTGCTGAATCCATACTTTTCTCTATGCTTCCCTGGTATTAGGTCCAGTACCCACACACAAAACTCCTGGCTTAGAGTATGCATGGCATAAGTCCCACTTAGGCTGACACCATCTGTTATCCAGGCACAGGTCAGGAAGCATAGAAAAACCAGGAGCAGTTGTAGAATTCACAAAAAGTATTTATTTGTTCTAGCAGTAACATAAAAAATGAAACGTGTTCTGTATAACTATTTACAAAGGCAGAATAAATAGAAAAGCTCCATTGGAGTTTTCCTTCAATGTCTGTGTGCCCCTTTGCAAGCAATTGCAGCTCTGTCTTATAAGTCTCTGCAACCCCTCTTTCTAACAAGCATCCTGTTTTTTTTTTTCTAATATGTTCTTGTATATCTCAGGCAGTTGCAGCAAGAACACAATGTCCCAGAACTGAGGCCCCTTCTCCACAGCTTCTGAAACAGGCTTAAAAATTGCATTTCAGGTTAACCCCTTCAGTTCCCAATTGCATTTTGCAATAATCTCAACATATAATTATTTGCATTTCAACAGTAACACTATATACTTCTAAATAAAGGGATGCCAATATCAGTTACATTTCCACATAATGATTTGCATATATTTTTATGCCAGCAGATATGCAAGGGAGGAAAAAGACAGAACAGCAAGGGAAAGTTGAGAGACAGTGAGAGGCAGAGAATTGCGAGACTGTTGGAATGATCAAATCCTAGGTCTCATAGGAAAATTTGGTAGCAAAACCAGACAGACAAGAGACAGGAAAGGAAAGGAAAGAACAGAACAGATCCCTCTATTCAAACTCTCCATAACAACTGGGACAGGGTCCTATTCAACCCTGTCACACTAGGGTAACGCCATTTTGGAATGAGGTACACAGAATGATGTGTGGGGTGCTGGAGTATTCTCATCCAAGTGCCTGCTTGAACTATTACTGGTGCAGACCCAATTTATCCAAAAGAGTAGAGGTTGACCTTTGTGGGCCCTGGCTATTGTGGCAGCCTGGAAAAACAATTGCTCAATCCTGGATGTTGTCCTTCACACCTTCTATTCAGCCACAGAGCTGTGTACTGATATATCAGTCCAGAACTCCAATATGTTCTGATTCTGTTGGAGGTCTATGTTACCTTGAAAGGATACAGCTATCCACCAATGCGGATGGAGAATCCTTCCATGAGATATGGACCCTCACAATGAGCGCCATAGCCAATTAACAATTAACTCTAGAGCCTGTGTGGCTGGCTGTTTGTTTTTGTCTCTGTCAGTAGTTTAGTTTTTGTGGATTTTCATGTGTTTCTGCTTGGAAGAACTGGACCATTCTTGGACATAACATCTATGAACATTTCCTGGACTAAGAAACTGCAAAACATCACCACCAGGTATTGGCATTCTCATCATAAATCAACTTTTTTGGAAGCCATCAAAACCAAAAGTTAGGTCAGTAAATCTGTTATACAAGCACTGAGTTGTGGAGTGCTGAACTGAATCCACATTTCCATCTGACTTGTTCTTAAATGATGTGTACTTGTCTTTGAGGTCTATTCACAACCATTTTGGAGACCAAAGGGAAGATACTAACAAAGATTTTACATCCTGCATATGTCCCAGGTCGTGTTCATCACCTTCAGGAATTTAACCCCTTCAGGAATTTATCACATTCTGGGTCTTTGATCTACAGTAACAACAGTTTTCTGGTCCCAGTAGTTCACCATTTCCTGTGGATTTGATTACTTTTCATCAATCACGTGGCACCTCTGAGAATATGGCATTATATATTGTGCTCTGCAATATCATGGGGCAAATGCAGACCAGCAAGGCCAAGAGGACTAGATGCCCTACAACAAAACTATTCTGCAACATGATTAAAGCGCACCTTCTCAGGATACTATTTATGCTAGTTCTGATATCTGGAAATGTTCATCCTAACCCGGGGCCTACCGGCCTAACACCCCATGCCACAAAAAGACGGGAGGGGTCCCTCACATTAGCCTCAATCAATGTCTGCAGCCTCCTTAACAAATTTGACATCTTGCAAACCTAGGTCCAGCAACATAGCCTTGATGTACTCTCTGTTGCTGAAACATGGCTTAACCCTAAGATACCAGACACTGCAGTCACCATCCCTGGATACTCTATATTCAGGCAGGACAGGGTTTCTAAATGAGGTGGGGGCTGTGCCATCTACCTGAGGAATTCCTGTCTGGGTCAAGTCTTCCTGTTCTCAAACCCTAAACCACCCTCGCAGGTTCTCGCTATTAAAGTTCTACTCGGGGCGCACAACAAGGAGCTCACCATTGCCTCTGTGTACCTACCCCCTAAAGATCAGCCCAATGGATTTATGAGCATATTGGAAAGCCTACAGGGATTACACCATAACTCTGAACTCATAGTACTAGGTGACTTCAACATAAATTGGCCATCGCTGAAGGCCAGAAACTACAAGGATGCTGACACAGCACAGAACCTCACCCAGCTTGTTACCATCCCCACCAGATGCAACTATAGGACAGGGTCACACACACTTCTGGACTGGATCCTTACTAATCCCCCTGAATGAATCTCAAAAGTCTCAGTGCTCCCTGATGGGATCAGTGACCACTCACCGGTCACGTGTACCTGTACAAACAAATTCATTAGGCTCCCACCTAAAATAATCTACCCCAGAGTGTTAAAGCAGGGGTACCTTGAGCTACTAAAGACACACCTAAGTCATCTACACTGGACACCAATCAACTCCACCATTGATGTAAACCAAGCCTTAGACCTTTTCATCAGCCACTTCACTGCGGCCTGCAATATCTTTGCACCTTTCAAAAAGCTGAAGGTCAGGGGAAGAGCTAACCCTTGGATAACCCCAGATCTAATCACTTTACTCAAACATAGGGACCATCTCTGGCACTGTGCCTGTGCAACATCCAAACCTGGGGATATTCATAAATATAAAGCTGCCAGAAATGAGTGCATGCGGGCAGTTAGGAGCGCCAAAAGCAAATCATTCAAGGAAGCTCTCTCCAACTCCTGGGGTGATGGAAAAAAATTTTTGAGTAACTTGAAAGACCTTACAGGCAAGGACCCTAAGTCACCACCCACCATGCTCAACATAAATGGAACACCAACACCTGACCAATACACAATCACTAACACCTTTAACAATGCATTCTCCAACTTGGATAGTGTCCTCCCGTCTAATTTCTTTGATGCCCCCTCTGGTAGTAACCCTTCTGCAACTGCTCCTCTCCTACACCCTGCCCCACAATTCTACTTCAAGGAGATCCCAGTGCATGAAGCCAGAACCTATATATGGAAGGCCATTCACAACACAGGCTACAGCAGTGACTCCCTTGACCTGAAGTTGTTAGTGCTTGTCCTTGAAGAGTCTTTGAACCCTAACAAAGGTCCTCAACCTATCACTAAGGATGTCATGATTCCCATCTGCTGGAAACTGGCGACCATCACACCTGTACACAAAAGTGGAGACAAATCACTGCACTCCAACTACAGACCTATCTCCATCCTCCCTCCATTGTCTAAGGCCCTGGGGTGCATCACCTCAGACCAACTAGTCAAGTACCTGGAAAAATATGACATCCAGTGTCCTGAGCAACATAGTATCCAAAAAGGGCACAGTACCACCACTGCACTATTAGAATTCACGGGCTTCATCCATACTACGCTCGATCAAGGAAACTGTGTAGGGGAAGTATTCGTCGACCTTATGAAAGCCTTTGATACTGTGAACCACCCACTCCTACTCAAGCAATTATCAAACATCGGGTTCTCCAATGAAGTGCTGCTCTGGTGTTCAAGCTACCTTGGGGAGAGGGTCCAGTGGGTTAGGATTGCCAGTGTCACCTCGGAAGAAAAGCCAGTCCTTTCAGGGGTATCACAGGGGTCCATCCTGGAGCCACTACTCTTCAGCCTCTTCCTCAACGACCTTCCAAGTGTCTGCCACCAGAAATTACTGCTCTACGCTGATGACGCAGTCATGTTCACCAACCACCAAAACACAGAGCTCCCTGAGAAACAATTACAGCTTGAATTCATGCGCATCGAAGAATGGTTCAAGTCACACAAACTGGTCATGAACTACAGCAAAACAAAGGTTATGACCTTCTACAATGCCAGGAGTAAGTACAAATCCCGTGACCTCACCATCCTAAACCAAACAGGGTCCTTACTTGAACACATTCCTGATTTTAAATACCTAGGTGTCACATTGGACAGCTCACTCTCCTACCATTGGCACATAGATTCTGTTGCCAAAACCACCAACATCAATATAGGCCTGCTCTACAGGCACAAATACTGCATGACTCCTGACACTATCCAGTTGGCTATCAACAGCTCTGTCACCTCCATCATCGATTACGGGCTAGCAATTTATGGCTCTGCTTCCACCTCTGCCCTCCGCAGAATTACAGTTGCACTCAACAAAGCATGCAGGCTGCTAACTGGGGCTGGCCGACTTACACACACTTGTGACCTGTATACTCGGGCAGAATGGCTTCCTCTCATCAGCCGGATACAGTATCAAACCTGCCTCTTAGCCAAAAAAGTCCTCCTCGGGGTCATTCCCCCGGGCATTGAAAAGCTCCTCATTGGCCACCACAGCACCCAGCAAACTAGAAGTTCACAACAACTAACCTTCCTTGCCCCAGATGCCGGACTACCATGGGCCAGAGGGCCTTTGCCCACAGAGCACCACAGTGGTACAATACTCTCAACAAAGAAACTCTTACAGCTGCTGCTCTTGGCCCTTCTAAGAGACAACTCCGACTTCATCTCATTTCAACTCATTGTGACTGCCTCACCTAATCAGGGGCCCACCAATCTTTGCCCTCCTCTTCAGTCTTGGCAGCTACTTCTCCCCGCCTTGCCCCTCTTCTACCTGCCTCACCTGCCCACCCCCTTGCCCCTCTCACTTTCCTCCCCCCAGGCATTTCCTGACTTTTATCCCTCCCTCCCTCCCTTTAGAGCTCTTACCCTCACCTCAACCCTCCAGCAATGGCCTTCCTGCCTGAATACCCCTCCCTTTCACCTGCAGTGCTTATTTCTAAGATTTCCTTGGCTAGTATGTCATGCTAACTAATATTTGGCACATTTTGAATTACTGGAATTTCCTAAGCCTCAGTCTCTTACTTTTTTATTGTGTAACTATATATTATTATGTTGACCTTTGTATGTATGTATACCCCATTCCTTCGATGTGGAACTTTGTAAACAAGCAGTTCCTGCTCAAAGGTATTTATAATCCTAGATTTCAATAAAATAAAATAAAAATAAAATAGAGAGGGACATGTTCCCAACCTAGAAGAAGGGTTGATCCATTTGTTGGCTGGATCCCTACCGAATGTTTTCTTGACTCCTTTACAATTGGGGAGGTAGACTTTGAACTGTTCCTTCCATCCTCCATCCTTTTTCTCCTCCCCCGCCCCTTTACATTTCTCCTACCCTCACCTTCCTCCCTCCCTTCCCTTCCCATCTGTCCTTAGCCCTATCTCCACACCCGCCACCTCCCGTGAGATCCCCATCCCTTCTTTCACCTCCCATCCCAGTTCAGCCCCACCTCATGAAGGGATAGTGTGAACCTATATGAGATTAGCCACTGTACTGCACAAGGACCTGGGGTGGGAAGCCCCCACCCTGGCCCGATCTTCCCTCTCCTTGAGTTGTGTATCTGTTCAGTAGTTTTTGACTTCAGGAGATAGGGGTTTCCATCTTCTTCCCTTTTCTTTGACTAGTAAATACACTACATAGTGGCAATTCTTTGGTATTAATGTTTATTGTAAGATCCAGTATGTACTCATCTGTGATTGACTGCAGCCAGTTGATACTTGATTATATGTTTGTTAACTCTTTTATTGAAAAAATAAACAAAATAACAAAAAGAAAAACATGAAACCAGTCTCCCACCACAGTGACCTATACCGCCACCAACTGGCTTCCTTTCACCTCTGAGTTAACCCTAATGAAACCCTACTATGCAAGAGAACATTTCTTGACCAAATGCCACCGGGGTCTGCAACCTCTTCTTCCGCCATGAACAAGTACAGCACACAATCAATGAGGATTAAAACTCCTCCTGCTTTTCAGAAAAACTACTCTTGGCCAATGCTCCTTTGCAACTAGAGCAATCAAAGTCGTGAACTCCCTGCTCACAGCCATCACCACTCCCGCCCCCCAGCCAAACTGCTCCTTATAATATGATAATTATTGTTACTGGTATACCTGTTGTATATTGTATTGTATTGTATTGTATTTTTGTACTGTATTGGTCTGCTGTCAAATAGAACTTATTCTTCTGTTGTACGTATCTTGACAGAATTGGACACCTTTGAGAAAGGGATCTCAAGCTCCAAGGTCCTCCAAACACAATCAATCAATAATTATGGAGGGGTATCACCAACACTGTACAGATCATTGGTGAGACCCCACCTGGAGTACTGTGTGTCCAGTTCAGTAGATCACATCTCAGGAAGGACATAGACAGGGTAAAGGCTGCCCAGAGGAGGGCAGCTGCAATGGTGCAGGGTTTGCATCAGAAGCCCTAAGAAGACACTCTGAGGGATCTCAGTATGTACACTCTGGAAGGAGGGGGACATGATAGAAACATATAAATACCTCACAGAAGTGAATGAAAGGGAACAGTGCAAGTGTACCAGTACAGGGACTGCTTTGCTATAAAAAAATTTTTATTCAGTTTTACTCATTTTAATAGAATTTTTAACATTTTTAAATATTTTGTTTAAAAAAGTCACATATAACCCATTTTCTAAATGCAATAATACCCTCACAGGTGGGCAGTACTGCGCTATACTGGACCTTCCAGGGGCTATAAGGCCCTCTGCCTGTGGCATCATGCCACCTTTTGCCCCTGGGTGGTCCGCTATAGCCCAATACTACCCACCCTTTTGGGCATTATTGCTTACATAAAATATTCCTATATGCAAATGTATATTTTAAAAAACTTATAATGGATTCAGTGTGCATTGCACTGAGTTTTGTACCTACATTGCGCTCATTGATATAGGTTCTAAAGCATATTTTACAGTTCAGTGCACATGTGACCACGCCAGATGTAGTTACGGAGACATATGTAAATGCTGCTTAAAAGCACTGTTGAGAGCAGTTTATGTGTTGGAGGGGATTAAGGAGGGTTATGACTCAAGCTAGGTATAGGAATACCATAACAACAGTATAAGACTTCCATACTTCTGTTTAGAATTGTACTGGGGAGGTTGAACCCAATGGAGTATGGACGCCACATGCAATGGCTCCCAGTAACCTGACAGTGCCAGGCAGAAGGGTACATACAAGACTGTGCAATCCCATACTGAAAGCTCATGGTTTCCTTGAAATGTCCAATTGAAAGCTTATATCCATAAACTCCCATTTCTATATGCAGTATGTCATGTACGGCAGAAATGGTATACTGGAGCAACCACTGATGAAATAAGTATCTACACCTAAGTGGTGCATACAACTGTACCGGTAAAAAATAGAAAAAGTGTTAATTCAAAATGCTAAAAAAATGGTGTTGACGGAATCACTTATAGTATGGGTATTCCGAATATACCCTTGTGGTAATTAAACACTAACTCCAAGACTAATGTGTAAGCAATAATACCCGACGGGGTGGGCATTATTGGGAAATACCGGACCGCCCAGGGGCGTAATGATGCGCGCGCAGCAGGCGGAGGGCCTTATCGCCTGGAAGGTCCGTATTTCCATAATGCCCACCCTGAGGGTATTATTGTTTTAGAAAATGGCACTGTAAAGAAAACAAATGCAATAAAATAATGTACATAAACTTGTTTACAATCATTTTGTAATAAAATAGTTCCTCCACCTGCATGACAATGCTTTTTTTTTTTTGGTGAGGTAACGACGGTCCCCCATTAGTCTGTGGTTGGAGAGAAAAAAGACAAGGGCAAAGGACATTATTCATCTCTGGCGCTCGCTTCTCTGTGGTAAAGCAGAGACTGCGATATCTCCAGCACCGCTACTGTGCATGAGAACAGCGGTACTGTGCATGAGAACGCCAGTATTTTCTTAATTTTTCATACCGCAGATGGACGTCCGTGTGTGGTATGAAAACCAAGGAAATACCGCTGTTGTCATGCTCCGTGGTTGTTTCAGCGATAACACTGTTTGTATGGCAGTTCAGTGAGCAGCTTTTACGATCAGACTGAAGGATTTAGTATGTAGTGCCATTTAATGGCAAAAGAGTTGTTTTTTTTTTTTACCTGAGTCGTGGGAGGAGAGTGGCCATCAACGCTGAAGGCAGCACTGTTGGGGCAGCTGTACTTCTCGCTAAGCAAGAGAAAAAACATGGCGGGTTTTTCAAATTTTGAGTGTGCCAGCCAATTAGAAAGCAGGCTGGGCACCTCTGGAAAATGCTACACTGTAAAGTGGCACTTGGACTGGCTCTTTTTTTTAGCTGGGCATTTATTGAAAAATAAATGCCCAGCTTGGAGCCTGTCTGAGCCAATCAGCTTTTAGAATTGATTCTTGCCATTTTCTAAGTAAAGTTAAATCAGATCTCCTGAGCTCAGAAAGTCTAATGTGGCTCCAAAAACCCCAGACTTCAGGGAATATCAGCAGAATATACTCCAGTCGTCATCTTCGTTCATGCCCTTACTCTGATGTATTGTATTTAGTTTGTAGATCTGCCACACAATTCTTTGCTGTAGTTGTAAATCTCTGTTTCATCTTTTGGGGACCTCTTTCACCATTTCTGAGCCCCAAAACCACAGTGGTGCTGCATTGTGTCCTGCTGTATTGAAATGTGCTGCCACAGTGGGTTTTTGCTCTGTATGTGATATGCAGCTCTTAATCTTAGAAATCCTTGTTTTGAGTTCTCTTGTGGTTTTGCCCACATCATATAGTTTGTCACACGGACATCTCAATACACGATGACATGAGATGTGGTGCAGGTAATGAAGTCCCATAGCCATAGTCTGTATTTCTTGTTCGTGTACAGTACCTCAAATTTTGTTGTGCTGCTGGTGTTAATGCATTGAGCACAGTTGCCGCACAGGTATCTTCCAGGATTCAGTGGTCTCAGTGCCACACAGGTAGCTTCCAGGGTTCAGTGGTCCCAGTAGTAGCTGAGTTGTTTTCTGATGAGCCAGTAGCTGATGTGTGTGAACCAATTTGTCCCTAATGATGGGATTCTGTTTGGTGACTACTAATGGTTTCTGATTGAAGCCTTTCGAATTATATTCTAATATGTGCCAGTGACTACTGATAATCTGTTTTATTACCTTAGCGTCTTTATGTAACCCTCCCCTGTGGTGGGGGCTTACCTGAGTCCCCATGTGCATTCCTGACCTTTGCCACTCATCTCTTCACTTGATCCAGTCCCAGGACTGCTGCTGGAAAGGGGCTGGAGGAACAGCAAACAGGATCGCCTCACTGGTGCACTGCAGTGTGCGTGGTTCAAGCTGCAGTCAGCTCAAGTGTCCATCAGTGCTGGAAGTGCCTGCCTCCAGGAGCCCTAAGAGCCACATCAGCAGTCACCACAGTACCCCGTGTGCTTCAGCCCCAGGGACACCAGTCAGCATCAAGGGGGGCTCAGAGGCACTGGTGGGACAGAAGAAGGAACTGGGCATTTTTGCACCATGTGCCTTTAAGAGAGTACCTCCTGGCGCATACATAGACTTCCCACATTTTGGTGCTGGGGGCAGAGAACACAGCTCCTGAGTAGGGAGCATAGAGTCAGACCCCATCCACACTGCCACTGGACAACAGCCCAAGGGGATGCAACTGAATTTGGGACAGCACACAGAAGGGGGGAACTTTCAAAATAAATAAAATAAAGACTTGGGGTGCATAAGACTCCATTGAAGAAAAGGGCCACCATCTTTGTGACCCTTCACCTGTTAAGCTACAGTACCAATCAGAAATCAACAAGGGAAGCAATGGATTGTGGGAGGATGAGGCACGAGGTTCCTCCCAATTGGACTGGTGGGCTTTTTAAGCCAATCAGAGGGCAGGACGGGGCAAAACAACTGACAAACAGCCCTGTCTGCCCAATTAGAGGTGGAAGAGGAGAAAAGCAGTTTTGAGCCCTTCAGAATCAGGGAGCAGTTCAGCTGGGATGCTGAGCAGTGCAGAGCTGCATGTGTGTTAGGGAGCTAAGGATTTTCCAGGCCCACTCCACATGGGTCCTCCCAGGGCCCACTCTTATTAGTTGGTGGGTCCTTCCCAGGTCCCACTCCTTGAAAGTACCATGGTCTCTCTCTCTCTGGGCTTAAGTCTGTCAGAGAGATAGCTGAAGTGTTTGTGCCAAAAGGACACCATCAGAGCCAAGTGTTTGTGCCAGAAGGGTACAAATGAGTTGTGATAGTGCCAGAAAGGGCACCAAGAGAGCTAAAGTGTTTGTGCCAGAAAGGGCACTGATAGAGCTGAAGTATTTCTGCCAGAAAGGCACCATCAGAGCTAAAGTGTTTGTGCCAAAGAGGACACCATCGGAGTTGAAGTGTTTCTGCCAGAAAGGGCATCGTCTGAGCGAAAGTTGTGATAATGCCAGAAGGGGCACCGAAAGAGCTGAAGTGTTTGTGCCAGAAGGACACCATCTGAGAAGAAGAGATTTTGCCAGGAAGGGCACCATGAATGGAAGAGAGTGGCCTAGCCAAGTCATACATCCTCCTAGTCCTCTTCTGGACTCATCCCAAAGAGTTATTGGCGTCCTCCCCAGGGCTCATCCAGAAGATTCCTGGTAGTCCTCCCCAGGGCTCCTTCAAAATATTTCTTGTGAACCTACATCTGATTCACTTATTTACAAAGACTGCATCCTGTTCAGGCCACCGTGGAGCCAGGTAAGGGTCATCTAACCCTTTTCAAGTGGGCTGGATTGGGGAACAGGAGCCACAACCATGGACTGAGTGCTAGGGTACTCTCAACCCCTTTGGGGAGTTGGGCTGTGGGTCGCCCTGAGTCCAGGCTCCTTAGGAAACGGAAGCCACTGTGCAGTGCTCCTGTATCCTGGTGTGATTTAGAAGACCTGTGAACAGAGAAGTGGTGCCAGAAGGGTTCTGCATCCAGAGAAGTATGAGCCAGAAGGGCTTGTAGCAAAGAAGTGTGAGCTGTAAGAGTTGCTTTTGGAGAGTTGAACAAGAAGGACTTTGGCTTGAGAGCTGATACAGAAGAGTTGCATTCACAGAAGTGTGAGACAAGAAGGGCTGAACCGTTGTCACCTTTTCAAAAGAATCCAAGACTTCTGGGCTGCTTTCCTGCTCCTGTGCACTGTTCCTTGCTCCTTCTGAAACACCATTGTGCTTCTGGTTGCTGCATCCAAGGGTCACATGAGTTGCTGGCATTGCTGGCTGAATTTTCTGTCCTCCCTGTTTGGAATACAGTTGGGGTTTCCAATTTGTGTTCAAAGTCCAAGCAAGTTGTTGGGACTTCATTCCATATTAAATTTGTGCTAGCACATTACGACCTGTTGGGGGTTAAATTGCAAGCTTGCAGAATTTTCCATCAAGTGCACCACCAAAACATCCCAGGCAACTCTGCAATCACGTCTGCACTGGGACTGTGTAATAATACTGGGGTACCCCAAGTCTCATGTTTAATTTTGTACTTGTGGGGCGTGGCCTGACTGAAAAGCGGAATGGATCCATAATCCAGAAGCTCAGGGCCCATCCGTTTAAAATCACTGCCATCCTGCAAGAATAATCCAGTAAAACCAACTATTTTGGAAGACAAGCTAATTCTCTTTATGGCAACTGCAAAAAAAATCAAGAAAAAAACAATCTTAACTGAATTTTACACCCGCAGTAAGCTACAATGGATTGGGCCTGAACCGCCCCACAGACTGTGGACTGCCTGCTACCCCATCTGTGAAGATGAGTAGAGCAGATGAATGTCAATCCATGCCACAAGCTCAAAATAACATTGAGGGCCTAATACAATCTCTAAAGTTTGATTTGACCCACAAGGTGCGTGCCGGATTTGAAAATATCAGGGCCCAGCTCACGCATTTGCAACAAACAGTGAACAGCCTCAGAGACACAGTGGAAAGTCGCCCACTAGACTAAATTATAGAACAGTGGGTCAGTGATACAGAAGACACCCATCACTGTCTAGAAGGCTCCCTAAAGACTGCACTAAGGGAAATTGAAAGCTTGAAAGCACCCTGGACGACTACAAAAACAGGGAAAGGCACTGTAATATGCACATAGTAGGGCTGCCAGAAGGGACAGAGCACAGAGACTGTGTAGAATTCATAGAATCCTGGCTAGAGAGAAACTTGGATTTACCTGCAGAAATGTCCTTAGAAATACAGGGGGCCCATCAATCGCCAGGTCACCGTCCAAGCCTGGAGGAGAGGCCGCGCCACGTTATTATTAAATTCCCGCACTTTCAAGACGGGCAGTGCATATTGGAGGTAGCCAGACAGAAAGGCTCAATACTAGAACAAGCATTTGTCAATACTGAATGTTTGCTTGCTGGCATTGGCATTGGTAGTGTAGGAGTTACAGAGCTGCATAATAGGAATGGCAGTGAATGGCTGGACAGCAGGACACAGAGGGTGGTGGTAAATGGCTGTCACTCCACAGAGGGAAGAGTGACCAGTGGGGTACCACAGGGATCAGTGCTGGGACCGGTACTATTCAATATCTTCATCAGTGACATTGCACAGGACCTAGAAGGCAGAATTTCACTGTTCGCTGATGACACAAAGCTCTGTAACAGAGTAGACACACCAGAGGGTGTAGACAGAATGAGAAGGGACCTACAGAAACTTGAAGAATGGTCAGGGTTTGGCAGTTGAAATTCAATGCAAGGAAGTGCAAGATAATGCATATGGGGCACAAAAACCCTGGCACAATATATCAGTTGGAGGGTGAGGATATAGCATGCACCAAGCAGGAAAGGGATCTTGGAGTTATCATCTCTGATGACCTCAAGGCAGGGAAACAGTGTGACAAGGCAGCAGGTAAAGCAAATAGGATGCTGGGATGCATAGGCAGGGGCATCACCAGCAGGAAAAGGGAGGTCATAATTCCACTATACAAGACACTAGTGAGGCCCCACCTCGAGTACAGTGTACAGTTCTGGAGACCATACCTACGTAAGGACATAGACAAGGTAGAGAAGGTTCAGAGGAGGACAACAAAGATGGTGCATGGATTGCATCACAAGTCCTATGAGGATAGGTTGAAGGCACTGAACATGTACTCCCTGGAGGAGAGGAGGGAGAGAGGGGATATGATAGAGACATACAAGTATCTTACAGGGAGGAACAGGGTGCAGGAAAACACTATTTTAAGCGAAAAGATGTTCCAGGACTAGAGGGCATGGGATGAAGTTGGAGGGAGGGACGATTCAGAGGAAACGTGAGGAAGAATTTCTTCACAGAATGGGTGGTGGACAAGTGGAACACCCTGCCAGAGGAAGTGGTGGGGGCTGAAACAATCATGGGATTTAAGAATGCATGGGATAGACATAAAGGAATTCTGGAGGTCAGGGGTAAGGGGCAACAGACTTCCTGGAAAACATAAACTGAACTTACAAACTTAAATGGGCAGACTGGGTGGGCCATAGGCCCTTATCTGCCGACACTGTCTATGTATCTATGTATCTATGTAAGTATTGAACTGAAGCCAACCCCACAGCACCCTGCAGAGACTGACAGGCATTGGGGTGTGTCTTTGGGTCGTCAGGTATAATGGCCACACCATTTCACAACACCCTACCCTGCAGACACCGACAAGTGTCACGGTGTGCCTTGGGGTCTTTAGCCCTTATGCGTACCCCATTCCATCAGGAAACACAGTGAGATGCGTGCGGTATAGGAGAACGGGGTGAACTTTGGGGCCAAAAAGTCCAAGGCAGACCTCGATGCCTCTCAGTGGCTGCAGGTGTGGGTGGGGTGGAATGGTATGAGCACTGCAGGTGACAATCCCAGGTCACAGCCCTGATGCCTGTCATTCTCTACAGGGTGGGGCGTTATGGTCGGAAACCCTAACACCTCAGGCATTTGTTGGTATTTTCACTCCAAATTTTCAACATGGTTTTTTGTGACCCCACCTCATGAACAGTGGCAATATCAGTTTGTTAGCCGAAAGCTGCTTTTGCACAGCGACTACGGCATTTGTCATCACAGGTGCAAAAACACATTCCGAACAGGATGTGAAAAATGACAGCTGTACTGTTCATGGGGAGGTGTAAAAAATGGCAATGTTGAAAATCTGCAGTGAAAATATTAAAAAACTGGTGAAGTCACGAGCGTGCATAGAAACTGTGCAATGCACACCCGTAATGTAATTAGTTTGGGGATTTTTACAGCAGATTGTCAACACAGGCATTTTGGAACCTCCGATCATGAACAGTGTCACTGTGATTTTCTTTATCTGTTCAGAACAATGATTTCACACAGCAAACACACATTCCTGTGCTGAAAGTGTGAAAACGCATTTCAGTCATGTTGTGAAAAATGACAGCTGTACTGTTCATAAGAAAGTATGGAAAATGCCACTGGTAAAAATCTGGACTGAAAATATTGCAAATTCATGAACTTATGAGGGTGCATAGAAACTGCGCAATGCTCACTCGTAACACAATCATTTTATGGACTTTTGTCACCAAATATTCAACATAGCCATTTTAAGACCTCTGCTCATGACCAGTGTCACTGTGATTTTCTTAATCTGTCCCAAACATTGCTTTCACACATCGACTGCACCATTGTGCTCTACATGTGCGGAAACACATTTTGGGTGAGATGTGAAAAATGGCAGCTGTACTGCTCATAAGAAAGTGTGGTAAAATGGCAATGTTGAAAATCTGGAGGCAAATATTAAAATGTGCGAACTCATGAGCGTGTATAGAACTGTGCAATGCACGTATTATAAAACAGTCATTTTTAGAATTTTTTCACCAAATTTGCAACATAGGCTTTTTGAGATCCCACCTTATGAACACTGGCACTGTCCTTTCATTAATCAGTCCCAAAAGGTTATTTCGCACAGTGACCACGAAATCACCCTTCAGGCCCGATTAATGCCATGACAGTGACAGAATTCATGAGGATGGGTCCCAAAAACCCCATGTTGAAAATTTGGTGCCAAAATTCCAAAAAATGCCTGAGATATACAGCAAGGTTGAAAAAAACGTATTTATTACATTATATAGCTTACTGGCATTTCCTCAGTTCGCGGTCGGCTTTGAAGAGTGCAGACGGTTCCCGTCCACAAAGATCATTGCGCTTGAGCTCCGGAGGTAAGTATGGGGTGAGGTGGGGGTATGGGAGGCAGAGTGCACAGAGGGTGGGTGCAGGTGGCCAGGGATACTGCCGAGGGAACTTTTTTTGTTTACAGGTTTTTGTTTTATTTTAGGAAGACGACATGGGACGTTTGCTACACTGGGGTGGGCTCCCAGCGTGACAGCTGGAAGACTGTTTGGGGGGGCGTGGAGCTAACGGGGGATTGGGCACCCCCGTCAGCCATAACAATTTTTGCCACGCTGGGGTGGGCTCTCAGCATGGCACCTGCAATGCTTTTTTTGGAAGGGGGCATGAAGTCGATGGGGGATTGGGCACCCCCGTCGGCCATACAGTGTGTGTGCGGTGGGGGGGTGCATGAGCAGGCAATATGCGTGCTTGCGTGTGTGTGTGTGGGGGGGGAGCGCTGCTCACCAAAGCGTAGCTCTCCCTTTCAACTGTACAGCACTGCATTTTGGATCATCGCACTATGTTTCTTGCACATGCATGCAAGCAAACATAAAAAGGGAAAGAAATCATCATCTTCCTGGACTTTTCTAGATGACTACAGATGGAACGGCAAGCTTTTGCAGCAGTGAAAAGAATATTCCATGAGATCAACTGCCAGTTTTCGATGGTGTACCCCACCAGGCTGATCATCAGGCCAAAGAACCAGGAAACAAAAACTTTTACTGACACAGAGGCGGCATTGCAGCACATTTCCCAGGTCTTAGCGCCATGGAGAAATGAAGGGGCTGCTCAGCAGGAGGCTGCTTGAAAATAAAGAAGGTACTATTAATCCTGCATTATAGGGTGCTGAGGCTGCCATGGGGGGGGTTAATTTTCCCTCAGGCCTGTGACAGAGCATTGGCTCGTGCTGCACAAGGCTGAAGTGGGGGCCTCCCTCCACAGAGTGGTCTTGCAGCACAGTCCTCATCACAGAACTCCGCTTACTGGGACAAAGCTCTACATGTAGTGACTTATCTGGAAATTACAGTCTGGTTGTGCTATATTGACCTTTGAGTATGAATATTTGGGACTAATGGATTTATTTTGTTATGTACATGATCGTGACTATCTGCAGGCCAATCCTGAAAAAGCGGACTTACAGCAGTAACTGCACCCCAGGTCTCGGGGGGAGATAATCAATCTTATTTAACTTTATCTTATTTGAAATTTACTGCATTGCCTGATTCCTTTAGTGACCAGTCCAAGGTGAACTATTTGGGATTGACTGAAGATTTTACAGTTAATCCTAAACTGTACTTAAGGACTACTACTCCGAAGGAGGTAGAGAAGCTGTTGCGTTGTATTAAGAGGGACAGCTCAGCTGGTTCTGATGGCTTATGTCCTAGTTTATTGGCGGATGCTGCCTCGGTTGTAGCACTTCCAGTTAGTATTATTTTCAACTTGTCTTTTGTTACAGGTACTATACCTAACATATGGAAACATACTTAGGTCACTCCTATATTTAAATCTGGTTCACAACATGAGTTTTGTAACTACAGACCTATTTCTATCTTGTCTGCTTTAGCTAAAGTTCAGGAAAGAATAGTTTATAATCAGTTGATTGGGTATGTGGATCGCTTTGGATTATTGTCTCAGAACCAACATGGTTTTAGAAAGGAAGGAGTACTGAGACTGCCTTGGTCGAGTTCAGCACGCGGTACTTAATGGCATGGATAAAGGGTGTCTGACGGTGCCGTGTTCGTGGACTTGACCAAGGCATTCACCCAGTTGATCACCAATTGTTGATTTCTAGACTTGAGTCATTGGGAGTTGGTGAGTCTTTCTTGGACTGGACGAGGATTATTTAACAAATAGGTTTCAAAGGGTTAAATATAGGGTGCTGTATCAGACTCTGTAATGGTTAATGTGGGTTCCACAAGGTTCTATTTTGGGCCACTTTTGTTTTCTTTGTTTTTGATCAACTAGTAAGTGTGATTAATAATGCTTCTCAACACTTTACGCTGATGATGCAGTAATTTATAAGCAGGGTTTGTCATTTGGAGATCTAGGTGTTTCTTTAATCAGAGGAAATGTGCAATTTTCAGTCTTCACTTATGGCCTGTAAATTACTCTTAAACAAATCTAAGACAAAGGTGATGGTTTTGGTACCCCACCTAGACTGAGATCTGAGGTTGGTACTTTGGAAGTTAAATCTTTTGATGGATTACTGTTTGACTATGTTGATACATTTCAATATCTTGGGGTATTACTAGATTCTCATCCAGTTATGAATCATTTTTGAGGGTTACCTCAAGAATACATTGTAGATTAGGTTCTTTGTACAGAATCCGTTCATTTCTTATTCGAGTCTAGGCTGGTTATTTCAAATTGCTGCTTACTTCCTATTGTGAACTATGCAGCTGTGATTACTGACATCTGCTTCTAGTGACAGTGATTTCAAAGAAATCCACTTTACTTCACTTGATAGCTAAGTTTGCTTTAAATTGTTCTAAGTCATCTCATCATTGTGTGATTTTGAAAGAAATGGGCTGGTTACCGGTTTCATTAAATTTCCAATACTGTGTGGCCAAGTTCATATATAAAGTCATGGACTCTGGAATTCCACATAGTATTTCAAAGTTTTTGAGACCATATATTGATGGTCATTATTCTAGACATAGGTCAGACAGTAGGTTTCTCGAGATTCCTTTTATGAAATCTAAAAGTGGACAAAGATCCTTTGCTTATATTGCTCCATTCATTTGGAATGAAATTCCTCAAGATATTAGGTGGTTGTGTTCTGTCAAAAAGTTTGCCGATGCATTAAGGATGTATTTCGAATCTCAATTTAATTGTAACTGTTTTTTATGAATTTTTTTTTTTATGAATTTTATATGTAACAAAGACATTTTTGTCTGCAATTTTGCTGCATTGTATATGTATGTTTGATTATGTATTGTCTGTATGCAATATATGTGGGTCGCACCTGTAAAAGGAACTTGTTTCCAGTGTGCTTACCCGTTAAGCGAATAAACAAACAAACAAACAAACATTTAACTTTACGTTAAGTTTGCGTAGTTTGCTGAACTTAATCTTATTGCTACAGGTCAACAATACTAAACAGATGATCTTCTTCCAGCAGAGCCATTGGCGGGGCTGCCGGTGGGGAGGGGGGGGCCATACATTTCCCTTAGGTCCACAATGGAGCTGTGCTCCAGCCTATTATGGCTGGGTCAGGAGGGCCTCCTTCTGTTCGGCGTGCTCCAGTCTTGCCTCTTGCTATGAGGATTCTCTACAGGGGCATAACTCTAAGTTTTAAGATCAAAGACATGACCTGATGCATCCAGAGTTTTAATAGCACGGGTGTGTTTAGCCTGCATCTCAGTGTAGTCAAGTGGAGACACTAGTTCTATTCGGTTTTATGTCCTGTTATAAATGTTCCCAGCTTAACTGGGAAAGAAGGACCTAAGGTAGTAACTATACCTAGTGTACCTGAGATTGGCATTTGATTCTATTTTAAATATTAGTTCTGTAAATCTAACTGAAATTATTTTATCCTGGTCACAATTATTTGACCATGATGAAAAAGAATATGAGGGACGGTGAGTTCTTACAACTTTTTGGATAACTTTGCTTACCAGGTCATTTAAATTTTATTTAACTTTACTGGTTATCTTAATGCATGAGAAATAGGAGTGGAGGAAGGGACGATAACTCAGGCCAAAAGAGAATCAAGGTGCTTTTGGGTCAAGCTCTATATTATATGGGAAGGCAGAGCAATTAAACATTAAACTGTAAAAGCATAGTTGGAGGACGTGGACGCTGCGGGGTCATCACTCAGGATGATACCTTGTCTGAGTCCAGCTCCATGAGCTAGCCTGACCAAGCACGACAGACAAAATTTGGGACTGTATCATTGCCACAGGCCCAGAGGGAGGAGAGTTTGGTCTCCCACTCTCACCCTCCGGAAAAAGGTGGCACAGTAATGATTAGGAGATAAAAACATGTATAAGTATAACGGATGGGACCCTCGGTACATCCACAAAGAGTAGGGGGTTACAGGAAACAAGAGAGAGATAAATAATGAAGGGGTGGGTAAAGTATGGGGGTTTGATGTTTCGGGGGTTAGAGTTTATATAGTGGTGTTGATGGGATGTTTCATTGTTTATTGTTTATTGTTTATTGTTTATTGTAAAATCTAGGAATTAATACCTTTGAGCCAAGGCTCTTTTACAAAGGTTCCACGTCAAAACATTTACATTTACAGAACAGACAAAGGTACAGAGTTGCACAAATAGTTAAAAAATAGTTAAAAATATTGATATAGCTGTACAGCAGATAATAACTTAAGCACTATCATCAATATCGAGGTCACATGGGGGGAAGATATGAGAGGGAGGTGATAGGGCAATAGAATTATGTTGAGTAAGGAAGAAAAGACAAAAGAGAGAAAAGAAGGGGTGGAGGTGAGGAGGACAGGAGCAGACCTTAGTAGGGATGAGGACCCATGACTAGGCCATTGTCAAGTAGAAGGAAAGAAGGAGGAGGGGAGAATAGATTATGAGATTAACAGATACAGTCACAGGAGTTTGTGGTGGCTAGGTGAGAGAATAGTCTGATTTAAAACTCCTAATGAGCAAGAGGCAGTAATAGAGGTGCTGAGGGTTGATTTTGTTAAATGTTGGATTTACGTGAAAGAGGGGAGGAGAGGGGCTACTTAAGAGGTGGGGGCTGTTTGTTGGGGAAGAAATGGTAAATTCAGCATTCAGCACTGGGGCATTTCTATGGAAGAGCATACTAGATCACCATAAGGGTTTATATATGAGTGAAAATGAGTGTGTTGAAATGCATTACATGGAATGTGCGTAGCTTAAAAACAGTGATAAAAAGAAAAACGGTTTGGTCATATCCAAAGAAATAAAAAGGCGATATCCACTTCCCTCAGGAGATTCACATGACCAGAGAGGAAGCAAGAAAACTGGCAAATTTGTGGAGGGGCACTTTGCTGGCCTCCCCTTTCACCTCGAAGGCTCGGGGGGTAGCAATATGGATATGACCCCAGTTGAGGGTGGAGGTCCATGGCACTCTTTCTGACTCTCAGGGTAGACATTTGGTGGTGGATGCCATGATAGAAGGCAATAGATACACTTTGGTCTCAATTTATGGCCCAAATATAGATGACCCCTGGCTTTTTCCATCATTTGGCAGTGACCCTGGCTCCTTATCCTGATAATAATATTATTATGGGGGGGACTTCAATACATACTGGGACCAGGATATGGATCATTCAGGCAATAGGAGTAGGCCCCCACTGAAATGTTCGGTGGCCTTGAGAGTTTTGGCAGGAGAAAGGGCGCTTCAAGAGGTTTGGCAGCACTCCCACCCCACTAGGAAGGAATTCTTCTATTCTCACATGCACAAGATATTTACATGGATAGACTACTTTTTCATGTCCTCCAGTATCTCGCGAGGAGTGGTAAGTCCCCAGTGTGGCCCCATCAGTGTATCGGACCATGCTCCTCTAGAGTTCACTATGCCAACAGGCAGAGGGACCACTCCAAACAGACAGTGGAGATTAGAACTGACCCTTCTTACCTCCCAGGAATATAAATCGTTTATGATAGAGACAATTCAGGAATATTTAAAATATAACAAAGTGGAGGACACATAGAAACATAGGCATAGAAACATAGAAACATAGACTTTGATGGCAGATAAGGACAGCTTGGCCCACCTAGTCTGCCCATTTCCCTACCTACAGGATAAGCCACAGATACTAGTTAACCAACAGCCTATTTCTTCCTACCCCCCACAAGAATTGCCTTATGTCTGTCCCATGTATTCTTGAATTCTCCCACAGTTTTAGACCCCACAACCTCCTCAGGAAGGCTGTTTCATGCATCCACTACCCTCTCTGTGAAAAAATACTTCCTCACATTGCCCCTGAACCACCTCACCTCTATCTTTAAATTGTGTCCCCTTGTTCTTGCATGTCTCTTTTTCTGAAAGATGCTACCCTCTTGGACTTTGTTGACTCCACTGAGGTACTTAAACATTTCTATCAAGTCCCCCCTCTCCCTCCTTTCCTCAAGGGTATACATATTAAGCTCTTTTAGTCTCTCCTAGTATGGCTTCTCTTGCAGGCCCTGCACCATTCTAGTTCCCCTCCTCTGGACTACCTCTATCCTGTCTATGTCCTTGAGGAGATGGGATCTCCAGAACTGGACGCAGTACTTCAGATGGGGTCTCACCAACTGTCTGTACAGAGGGATAACAACTTCCTGTTTTCTGCTGGTGATGTCTCTCCCTATGCATCCCAGTATACCCCCAGCTCTCCCTACTGCCTTCTCACATTGCTTGCTAACCTTAAGGTAATCTGATATGATTACCCCCAGGTCCCTTTCCTTTTTTGTTTTTGTCACTACCTCTCCCCCCCACTGTGTAATCTTCCCCTGGGTTTTTGTTTCCCAGGTGCATTATTTTGCACTTCTTTGCATTGAATCCTAGTTGCCATACTTCCGACCATTCCTCCAACCTTGCCAAGTCCCTTCTTATCCATTCCATGCCTCCTTGTGCATCAACCCTGTTGCAGATCTTTGTGTCATCTGCAAAGGGACATACTTTTCCTTCCAGTTCCTCTGCAATGTCACTTATAAAGACACTAAAAAGGACTGGACCCAGTACTGAACCCTGCGGTACCCCACTAGTAACCCCTCTTTCTTCAGAGTGGACTCCATTTACAATTACCTTCTGTGTCCTGTTGTCCAGCCAATGTTTTACCCAGGCTACTACCCTGGGACCCACTCCCAGGCTGGTTCATTTAACTATTAATCTTTTGTGTGGGACTGTGTCAAATGCCTTGCTAAAGTCTAGGTAGGCCATGTCCACAGCCCCTCCCTGGTCTACTACTTTGGTCACCCAGTCAAAGAAATCAATTAGATTTGTCTGACAAGACCTTCCTGCTGTGAACCCATGCTGCCTTGGGTCCTGTGCAACACTGGCCTCTAGGTACTCAACAATTCCTTCCTCCAGAAGTGATTCCATCACTTTCCCTACCACAGAGGTCAAACTGACAAGTCTGTAGTTTCCTGCCTCTGTCTTGGTCCCACTTTTGTGAAGGGGAATCACAGCCGCCTTCCTCCTGTCCTCGGGTACCACATCATCCTCCCATGATTTGTTAAAAAGGGTAGTCAGTGATTTCACTAGTTCTCCCCCTTAATTCTTTTAGAATTCTGGGGTGAATTCCATCAGACCCCATTGCTTTGTCCACCTTCAGTTTTAGGAGTTCTTTCAGAACCCTTTCTTCTGTGAAAGGACTGGGATCGACCCCCTATCCAGAGTGCTTCTTTTAATTGGATTAGGCACCTCCCTCCTCTTTTGTGAATACTGAGCAGAAATATTCATTCAGTATCCCTGCTTTTCACTATCCCTCTGCCCACCCACCGTTCATTCTATTCAGCCTCACTATCCCTCCCTTTGTCTTTCTACGCACCCTGATGTACCTATAAAAGGTTTTATCCTCTTCTTAACTGAGTTGGCTACCTTTCCTCAGTTTGGGCCTTTGCTATTCTGACTTCCCTCACTGTTTCCTTCTGCCTTAACTGGTGCAGCCTCTGCCCTGCTCCTTCTGTGTTTCCTTATACTTCCTGAATGCTTTTTTCTCCTGACTTTCCCCGCCACCTCTTTTGAGAACCATAGTGGCTTTTTCTTTCATTTTGATTTGTTTAATTGCTTCACACAAAGGCTTGTTGCCTCTGTGATGGCAGTTTTGATGATTCCCCATTGTTGCTCCACCCCTCCTTCTAGCCTGTTTGCTAGTGCTTTTCTGAGGCACTCTCCATCTTGCCAAAGTCAGCCCTCCTGAAGTCCAGTACCTCACTTTTGTATGGCTTGACTCTGTAGCTGAGTTTAACGTGAACCACACTGTTTGATGGTCACTTGTTCCCAGATGGCAACCCACTTCTAGATCTGAGATCCTCTCACTGTCCCCATTTGAGAGCATGAGGTCTAAGATTGCTCCCTCATGAGTGGGTTCTGAAACTAGCTGTCTGAGGCATGCCACCTGTAGGGCATCGAGAATGGCCCTGCTCTTGGATGTGGCTGCAGCAAGTGTGCTCCAGTTAACATCTGGCATATTCAGGTCTCCCATCAACAGTATCTTCCCTTTCTCTGCCATCCTAAGAATGCCTTCCATTATATCCTTGTCCATTCCCTTCCCCTGACCTGGGGGTCTGTATACAACCCCTGTGCGGATTGTGGTGCCACTTCCAGTCTCCAAGGTGACCCACAGTGCCTCCTCTCTCCCTGTTTACTCTTTTGTTCAGTTGCTTTTATCCCTTCCTTTACATAGAGAGCTACTCCTCCCTCTTCTCCACTCCCTGTCTCTCCTGTAGGTTACGTACCCTGGTATGTTAACATCCCAGTCATGGTTCTCTGTGTACCATGTTTCTGTGACTGCTATGATATCCAGACATCCCTCTTCCATCAAGGCCACCAGTTCAGGGAGCCTGTTGCCCAGGCTATGGGCATTGGTACTCATTATCCTCCATTTCCTGATGGCCTTACTCCTTTTTGCCCCATGCCCGTCCTTCTTACCTTTGTCACTTTCTCCATTTACCCCTGCCCTTCTCCCTATCGACATCTCTATGTTGGTGTTTACTGCACTTACTACCATGACTTTTTTTGGGGGGCTAGGATTTCCCTGCTCCTTTCCAGTGCCTTCCCCCTTGGCTAGTTTAAATACTTGCCAATGAAGCATTTAAACCTATCACCTAGGATTCTGTTTCCCCTCCTGGACAGATGCACCCCATCATGCCAGTATAGGCTTGCATCATTCCAAGTGGACCCCCAGTCCCCAATGAAGCCAAATTCCTGAGCTCTGCACCAGTTTTTAAACCACTGATTGAATCCCATGGTGTGGAGCACCCTAGCCTCTTGTATGCCATAAACAGGCAGCACCTCCGAGAAGGTTACCGTGCATGCTACTTGTCTAAGGGCCCCTCCCCAATTCCACAAACTCTTCCTGAACTGCTCTGATCCCTTTCTTAGCCAGGTCATTTGTCCCTAGGTGGACAATGACATCCAGCTCCCTCCCCTGTGCAGCTGCTCCGCAATCCTGAGGATTCGCTCCTGTCCCTCCAAGCCATGGCACCAGGCAGGCACCTACCACCCTCTCCCTTCCTCCCCCAGTTCCACCTTCCTAACAATGGAGTCCTCCACCAGGAGTTGTTTTTTCTCCTGTGTGGTCCCATGCCACCCTTCGGTGGGTCTCCTTGTGGAGGTTCCCAGCATCCTCCTTGGTCTCCAGTGGGTGCCTCCATAGAGGAACCACACTTTGCCAGAATGGCATAGGAATTGTGGAGAGGCACAACTGGAGGGATGCACCTCTGTTCCACCACTCACCCTCCCTGAGCCCACTGTGGTCCAACCACTCCTCTCTTGGTAACCTCTGAGGCAATGGCAGTGGCCCTGGTGGTCCCTGGATGGAAGAGGAGGTGCTACAAATCCTGGCCAACTCAGCCTGAGATGACCAACCTTCCCCTCAGCCCAGAGAGGTGCCTGCAGGTGGGACAACACTGCCTCCTCCAGAACGCCTCCCGGAAGACTGCTGCTCCACAGTCACTGCACTGCACCACTCCCATCATGTCTTATTTCTGGCCCCTTCACTATTGTTTGAATACTTACTCTTTCCTCTGTTTTTTCTTCTCTCTCTACTTACTTCTGCCTCTGTGCCCTTTAAGCTCCTGATTGTCCTGTTCTGAGACAAGAAGATCCTATGTTTCTCAGTAGACTCCTTACTTGCTTAGAGGCAGACCTCCCACAGTTAGAGGGGGCCAGAGAGCTACTTTTGCCCTTCTAGTATGGTGCATCTTTGGTGGCTCTGTGATCACTCACTTCCTGCTCCCAAACAGGAAGTTCCTGTTGTCAGTCAAATCCTGTGCCTATAAAAGTAGAACTAGCTTTGGGTGGGAAGGTGGGTAATATAGTTTTTTAGAAGACTGTAGAGAGTAGAAGAGTTCTACTTCTTTAGTCCCGTTAGAGAAGTCCAGTCACACAGCACTCCTTCCTTCTGGTGTTCTCTGCCAAGCCTCAGTATCAAACATATGGGAAGCCCTAAAGGCGGTTATCTGAGGTGCTACGATTTCTTATACGGCACGACTACCCATGGATGAACAAAGAGAAGAACAAGAGCTAGAGAAGTAAATTATTGTGAGCCAAGACATCAATGATATGAAGAAACTAAAGCAATTGAAGGGAAAGTTAGCACAACTTGCTTCTAAAAGAATGGATATCCTAAAAACTGGGGCAGGGGCATATTTTGAAGGGGACACAGCAGGCAAATGGCTAGCTTGGAGAATAAAGAAACAACAAGCAGAAGGGTAATATTGTACATGGAGAATAAGGAAAGGGTAAACACCTCCAATCCTGAGCAAATTAATGACGCATTTAAACAATTTTATGTAACTCTGTATAAATCTGAGGCCCCGAGTTGGGTGGACCCTAAAGGCTATGTGGATAAAAGTCAACTTAAATCCTTAAGTCAGGAGTTGAGGGAGGAACTGGACTGTCCTGTCACAGAACAGGAAATGAGGAGTGCTATTTGAGAGTCAAATGTAGGACAAGCCCCCAGCCCGGATGGTATTCCTATGGAATTCTACAAAGCCTTTTGGAAAGAATTATGAAACATCCTAGTAAGGATGATCCAAGACACCGTAGGAATGGGAAATTTGCCCCATCCCTACAGTTAGCAATGATTATAGTCCATCTAAAGCCTGGTAAGGACTCCACCAGGTGCGGGTCCTACCGCCCCATCTCCCTTTTAAGTGCTGATTACAAAATACTAGCCAAATTAATAACCAGAAGAATAGAAACCATCCTTCCAACATTGATACATCAAGACCAGTGCAGTTTTGTCAAGGGCAGACAAGCAAAGCACAACTTATGCAGAACACTGAACATAATTCACAAAGGGTCAGGAAGGGGAGGAGACAGGAACAGAGGCCTTCTGGCGCTAGACACCTAAAAAGGCTTTTTGATCAAGTGGAATGGACCTTCAAGTTTACCACTCTAAAGAAATTACAGTTAGGACCCCAAATTAGATCTTGGATAAAAACACTATACACAGCTCCTATTGCACAAATGTTTACTAACGACACCCTCTCCACCCCTTGCAATCTCACCAGAGGGACACGACAGGGTTGCCCCTTATCACCTCTCCTGTATGTGTTGACGATGGAGGTATTGGCCTTGTCTATCCACCAAAATTCCAAAATACTGGGTTTTTCTTTCAAACATAAGCACCAGGTCATCTCTTTATTTGCAGATGATGTGCTGCTATTCCTGAGGGACCCTGAGACCTCCATTCCAGCTTTCACTAAACTCTTTGAGGAATATGGACCCTTATCCAGACACAAAATAGGGAAAGGGAACATTGTTTAAACAGGAGTAGCACACTAAGCTGAAGCTTGTTTCCAGATGCAACCTGGGAGCACAAGGAAATTAAGTGACTTGCTCAGGATCACACAGTATGCATCTAGGCAGCTGTGGTATTCAAACCCAGGTCTCCCAATCTGCAGCTCAGAGCCTTAACCCACTGTGCTATATTGCCTCCAAATAAATTGAACTAGGCCAGCCCAGTGGCGCTAAGGGTTGAGGCGCTGGATACCACACCTCACGCCACGCTGGCGACCCAAGTTTGGGAACGAACTCAGGTCGTTGGGGGTCGGCAGGGAGGGGGAAGGATTGAGCATCCCAAGGACTGCTCTCCTTCCCCTGGGAGGGGGAATACACCAGCCGATGCACTGGTGACCTCTAGCGGAGGCTGGAGGCACTACAGTGCATGGCTGCAGACCGCAGGGGATAGGAGCAGTGGCGGACGTCTTTCAGGGGTTCATGAGAGCATGCATCAGCTGAGCTGGACATCATTGCACATCTTAGCTCGGGGCACATAAGAACAGTGAAAACAACAGCACTGTGGATAGGCGACGGCACCTGTCCCCATGCCCAATGCTGGGCCAACCCCGACTGGCCTTCCAGGTCCTCCACCTCAGGCCATACCCTGCAGCCAGAGTCTGACTCTTAAAAGTGCCCAAGAGGAGGAGAGCAACCCACCCCGGGTGGGTTAAACTGGGGGTGCTGGCTGAGGGGAGGGGAAGGGAGGAAGATAGGAGGTTCAGATCGAGGGGGCCTCAGGCAGGCAGGACACGGACTAGGATGCCTGAGAGAGTTCCACGGGGCCGTGACCAGAGGGAAATAAATTCAAAAAAAATAAATTGGGCTAAGTGCGAGTGGCTACCCTTGGGGGTTGTGAATGCCAGTATTCAAATTCAAGGATATAAAATACCTCCAGCAGTCTCCATAAAATACCTCTGAGTTCATATTCCAAGAAAACTATCCACTTTGTTTGAAATGAACTACAAACCACTACTAAATAAGATCCAGGAACAATGTGAGAGATGGAAGAATTTCCCTCTTACACTGATAAGAAGGAACCTGGCAAAAATGTTTGCATTACCTCAATGTTTATACCTATTTCAGAAGCTTTCAATCTGGATCCCCAGAGATACTTTTAAAGCATTAAAAGGAGCCATGGTGACTTTATTGTGGGAAACAAGAGACTCAGAATTAGGCAGGAGGCTTGTGGAGGGCAGTAGAGGATGGAGGATTAGGTCTCCCAAATTTGTTCCTGTATTATCTTATGCGCAGATTTCATGCTGGATGACCTAAATTTTAGCACTGGAGAGAAGAAAGCCTGGGTAGACCTGGAGGGGAACCTGAGGGACACTCTTTGAGCAAATCCTTTTGCATCTGTATTGAACTAGAGCTCAGTGAACTATATAGTAAATCCCTTTACTAGAACTACAATGTGAGGATGACGTATGTCCCATGAAATCATGGGACATCCTCTTATCTCATCCCCAGATGCTTCCAGAATTTAGGCAGTATGGAATGAGGGGAAGCCACCGGCTCCTGTTAGTCAGATGCTGAGGGTGTGGAACAAAAAGGGCCTATAACTAATAAACCAGTTGTATGACCAGGGCTGTGTACAACTATATCAAATTTTAGCAAAAACTTATGAGCTATACCCTTCACACTTTTTTGCATATTTGCAAACCCAAAATTGCCCAAGGGTCAATTAAGAGGGGCAGAACAGTTCCTAACCCCATAGAGATACCCTCTGGAAGAAGTAATGAAAGGAGATTCATGGTTAGCCTTTTCAGACCTATGATGAGCTGTTACAGAAAGTATGTTTGGGTAGCCTACCACCAGCAACATAAAATTTCAAGAAGAAATGGGACAGGGACCTGGGTGACAATGCCATAACAGAGGGGACTGGAGAAAGATATTACATAAGGGCATAGTATGCTTGGTTAATAACAGACTAAGAGCAACTCACTTTAATATACTCCATAGAACTTACTTTACTCCCTCCCTGGCCTACAGAATTGATCCAGACAAATCAGACCTTTGTCCAAAGTGTAAAGCCCAGCAGGGAACTTTTTTCCACATGATATGGAAATGTTCAAAAATTAGTGCATATTGGGTGGGCGTAACTTCAATCCTGCAAAACTTCTTGAGTGACACCCAGAATTTGGGACCAGGAGAGGTGCTACTGGGAATACTTGGTAGGTCTCGGGCAGGCACAGGCCTGGACCATCCACTGTGGCCACTGGCTATGGCTGTGGAAAAGCAGGTTATGGCTTACCACTGGGAAAGAGACTCAGTGCCAACCATAACAGAGAAACATAGACTTTGACGGCAGATAAGAACCACTTGGCCCACCTAGTCTGCCCATTTCCCTACCTACTGGATAAGCTGCAGATCCTAGTTAACCAACAGTCTATTTCTTCCTACCCCCCACAAGAATTGCCTTATGTCTGTCCCATGCATTCTTGAATTCTCCCACAGTTTTAGACTCCACAACCTCCTCAGGAAGGCGGTTCCATGCATCCATCACCCTCTCTGTGAAAAAATACTTCCTCACATTGCCCCTGAGTCGTCCTCCCTCTATCTTCAAATTGTATCCCTTTGTTCTTGCACATTTCTTTTTCTGAAAGATGCTACCCTCTTGGGCTTTGTTGATTCCATTGAGGTACTTAAAAGTTTATATCATGTCCCCCCTCTACTTCCTTTCCTCAAGGGTATACATATAACAGAGTGGGTGCAAAAACTACTCAATTGCATTAAACTGGAGCATACCCAATATAAAGCAATGGGGAAGGAAGATAGATTCCAGCTGGTGTGGAACCGATGGAGACGGCCTTGAACCAAGACTGGTTTCCAGGAGTTTAGGATTAGGTATGATTGGTCATCTGGTGGTCTCATTAAAAGAGACCTCATTCTGTTTTGAAGCCCCATTCCTGATGAACTCGCCTATAGTGTTTTAGCTTTAATTTTAGAATTTGTTACACTGATTTATGATATATTGACCTCCAATTCAATGTATACCAACATGATGATGACGTGTATGCTGTATACATGATATGTTATATATGAGAACTGCTCAATGTGCTGTATGTGCTGAACTTGAAAACAAAGTTTGAAAAACAATGTATATTGTATTTGTGCTTATAGTTTACAATTGGTACCAGATGAAAGTTATCACACCTTGTTGTAAAGTAGCCATCTTACGTGCCCCTTGCTTGGGCGAGTGTGTATGTGCAGTGGGGTTCGAGGGGCATTAACTGAGGGTGGCTGAGCATGCAGCAGCTTGTAATTGTCTAACCCCTTCTATCTCTACAGTGTCTGGGCCTGTGTGCAAAAATAAAGCAGTTTAATTTGTTGTAATTTATCACCGTGTGGGTATTCAATCTGTGCATCCAGACTGAATTATTGCTAGGTAAAGGTAACAGCTGTTGGTGGTCCCCTGGGGGTGGTGTTGTCCAGTGTAGGAGGTGGGTAGGTACTGCTTCCCAGAGGTGGTACCACACAACATCTGGGCCACTTATTCTCTCTCTGGGTGGAGGCACCACACAAGTTATTAACTTGGGATGAACCACCCCACTACAGGAGAACAAACAAATCCAACCCCCTCAATCAGGTGTGCCACGCTACAGTCACAGGCAGGGATGTGAACCTGGGTCACTGCACCGGCCACAGGGGGGTCACAGTTATATCTTGTGCTGAATACTAATCTGTTTAGACTTGCCTGTGGTATTTTGGGGACTGTTGTCAGTGTCTCTTCCTTGTTTACATTTCTACCTCTTTTGCTGCTTCTTTCAGGATCCAATTGGGGTACCCTCTTTCTCAAAATCTTTCCACTATATTATTTTTCAGTTCACCCAGCTCACAGCACCAGGAATTTGAGTGATGGCAATTACAGCACCACAAGAATACTGCAACCACACAGACCACTGTAGCAAGACATCGTTCATCATGGGAGCGAAAGTCTGTACTGTCACAGTCACCCAGGACATCCCCACACAGAGGAAACTGCACCACCTACTTGTAACATGCACTAGCAATCTGCAGATCTACACTACCTTCAGGTTTTGTGGGGAGCTCTAACCCCAACTATGCGGTGAATTTACTATGTGCACTCTATCCACCAAAGTGAAAAAACACCACTTGTACCACTGTGCCCATAATTACACAGCTCAGTTAGCATTCCAGATAATGTCTCCACAGTATGTAATGTCTTCACCTTTCTGACAAGTACACAAACTACATGACCTGAGCGAGCGGGGAGCGACGACGCCATACACAGAGACACGCAAGATCTCAGCATCGTACTGCTGTGTCCTCTCAGTATAGGAGACTGTCAAGGGGCACAGTATTGAGACTGTCAACATTAGGGAGTGAAAGTGACATCAAAGCAAGGTAAAATGGAGACACAGTTTATTAAATGTATACACTGTTTTATGTATGTTCAGGGTGTAAATCATACAGAAGGATATGAGTGTAAGAAGTGTATACTTATTGGAGAGCTAATACAAGAGATTAGTGAGTTAAAGAACAAACTGGAAATAAAACAGGATATAAAGACACTTGAAAACTTTATAGATTCTGTTGCCGTAATTTAGGTACAGAACTGAATGTAGCAGAAAAAGATGATGAAAACTGGCTACAGTTAGAAGAGTAAGGGAAACGAGTGGAAACAGATATACAACAGTGCTCCCATTGAAACTGCAAACACTTTTTCAGTATTAGACATGTAACAGGCTTCTGGAGATAGCAACGACATTCATCCTTAGTTAACACTGATAGTGAAACTAATTCTTCAAAAGCAACACATATAGAACAACACTAGAGGACAAATCAAAAAATACAGCTGCAACTAAACTAGGACTGAAAAAGGTACAGATACCACAGAAAACAACAGTAGGAAAGAGAATTTGAGGAAACTGAAAACAGCACAAATCCAACAACAAAATAAATCATAGTGTTAGGGGATTCCACTATAAGGGGAATTGACAAAATTGTATGAAAGGAGAGAAATAATAACGCTATGGTCAGTATGTTTCCCAGAATAAAATTCAAGAACTAAGACAAATATTGGATGGGTGTATGGGCAAAATTATACAGCCATTGATGATTCTGCAAATAGGAGTAAATGATATAAAATCCAATAAAAAAGGAAACATTTTGGAAAACTACATTGAATTAGTTCAGGACACAAAATGATACACCACAGATATTATTATATCTGACATCTTACCTACCTATGGGAGGTTTCAACACATAAACCATGAAATAGCCTCAATTAATTGCAGATTGCGAAATATTGTTTAGAACAAGGGATAGGGTTCATAGAAATGGGCAGCATCTTCAGAAATGAATTATTGTATAAAAGGATGGACTTCACTTAAACAAAATGGGAGAAGAATACTGGGGAAAACTTTTAACAAGCTCATTGAGAACCATTTAAACTGGGAAAAAGAAGAGTGGAAAATACCCAGATAAAAAGCTGATATCTTGCGAATCAAAATCACATAACAAGCAACTGGAGTCAGTTAATTGCTTGTTAACAAATGTGAGAAGTTTAGACAAAAACTTTGATGAATTTACTTATTTAATAAAAGACAAGAATAGTAAAATTGCAATTCTCACAGAAACCTGATGGGGAGGAGGATACATGAGACAAACATTTAAATGGATAAACTGCATATTATAAATCTAGAAAACATAGGAAAGGAGGTGGAGTGGCAATCTATGTTCATGAAAACATACAAAGCATGGAAATGTATGATGGTAGTTTAAATATTGAACATCTAACTGTAAAGATTATGCCCCAAAATGCCCTTAAAATTATCTTGAGGGCACTGTATCACCCCCCCCAACTACCAGAGAGAAGGATCAGGAAATCCTAGACTACATGGATCTCTTAAATCCAGCAGAGACTATTATTATAGTAGGATATCTGAACCTCCCAGGTATTGATTGGGTAAACCAAATTACAGTAGGTTGTGCTGAAAGAAATTATTTAGAAACTTTCGATCAACTAGGATTAGATCAGATAGTCAAGGATAACACAAGAGAAAATAAAATCCTAGATGTAGTATTAATCAATACGGGAACTAAATTAATGGAAACTGAGGTGGGCCCTCCAATAGCTAACAGTGATCATAAAACAGTCTTTTTTCCAATTAAAAGAACTGCCTACTCAACAGGGCAGTAAAATAAAAATCCCAAACTTTAAAAACGTGAAATTTGATAAAATAAGAAAGGCATTGCTTACATGGGATTGGGCATTTGACTTTTCAGAACTAACATTAGATGGGATGTGGGATACTCTAGTGGCTAAAATAAGAGCACTATCAGATTTGCATATACCTTATATAAGAAAAAAATTCGAAACAGGGCAATGCCCCTAAATGGTTAACTCATAAAATAAAAAGACAAATCAAATTCAAATACAAAATGTACAAATTATCCAAGTTAGACACAAATTACCTTTCAAAATATAAAGAACAGACAAGACAAGTAAAGAAATTAATTAAAAATGCTGAAGCAAATTTTGAAAAAACTTGGTAACCATAAGCAAAGATAACTTTTTATTCATACATCAATAACAAAAAAGGTAATAAACAATTGATAGGTCCATTCAAAGACGAAAAAGGTAATATATTAAATGATAGAGAAACAGCAAATGTGCAGAATAAATATTTTAGCACTGTATTTAATTCTAATGACAAATCAATAACCAACATAAAATACAATGCATCAGATGAAAATCCAATTAAAATTGACACAAAGATGTTATGGACAGATTAAAAAAGATTAAAACAGACAAATCACTGGGACCGGATGACATACATCCAAGACTCATTACAGAAATAGCAGCAGAAATAGCCCAACCAGTAGCATTTGTCTTTCAAAGGTTGATAGCTAAGGAGGAAGTGATCAAGAAATGGCGAGAAGCACATGTAGTTCCAATCTTTAAAAAGGGTAATAAAGATTCCCCCGAAAATTATAGACCAGTGAGTTTAACAACAATAATGGGTAATGTACTGGAAGGTATTATAAAGGAGCATATTCATATCCACCTGACTGAAAATGATTTGTTTGATTATAGCTAACATGGGTTTACAAAATCAAGATCTTGTCAAACTAACCTTCTACAGTTTTATGAGAAAGTAAGTAGGCTTTTAGATACGGGGAAATCAGTAGATGTAATTCAACTGGATTTTTAAAAGCATTTGATAAACTCCTACATTATGAGTTAATCAAATCCCTTCTTTCCCTAAAGATCAATAAAAACTTGTCAATTGATAGCAGCTTGGTTACAGGAAGGAGACAGAGAATGGTGATAAATGGAGAACTATCCGACTGGCTTTCTGTGACAAGTGGGGTCCCTCAGGGGTCAGTGTTGGGACCCTGTCTGTTCAACATATATATTTCATCCTTACAATGCAATTTTGAGAATATATGGTTGACAAAATTTGCAGACGACTGCAGAGTGGGGGCAGTGGTCAATTCAAATCTGGATCAAATTAAACTTCAGGAAACCCTCAAATATATTGAGGAATGGACAATAACACAAATTAAATGAAGAAAAATGCATAGTTTTACACATGGGTAAAAAAAAAACTTGGAATTAAACTACAATATTAACAAACAACTTAAACAAACTGCAAAACAAAGGGACTTGGGTGTTATTATAAGAAACGACCTCACTTTTAGTTCCCAATGTGATCAGACTGTAAAAAATGTAAATAGAGCCTTAAGTTGTATATTGAGACATATCAGGGACTCGCGTCAGAGCGGCGCCTTCTCTCATTGGAGAGATTCGCATGGCCATCTTACTGCCCATTGCCCGACTGAAACCTGAAACTCCTGCTGCCCTCACGGTCCCTGGAACCGGACCCAGACCCTCAGGGACTCGAGCCAGAGTGGTGCCTTCTCTCATCAGGGCAGTTCGCTTGGCCATCTTACTGGTCGTTGCCCAACTGAAGCCTGAAACTCCTGCCGCCTTCATGGTCCCTGGAACCAGATCCAGCCCCTCAGGTAGTACCACTGATTCTACTCCAGGAGCCAACACGCCTTGGTGGTCTCCCATTGGTGCGGCGTTCTGCAGGTGGATTCTGATTGGTCTGCCTGCCTCCCTCGGCTAAGCCAATTGGTGCGCCTTTTCCATTGACTCAAACAGCAGTATCTCTATGATATTGATTGCTGCTTACTTCTGCTTCATGTTACTCTGTACCTCTTTTCTCCTGCCCCCCCAACCCCTTCCAGACCTCCTTTAAATACACTGTTGTGCTGCCCACATTGGTGATCTCCCATCCTACTGGTTCACCTTATCCTGCTCATCTCCAATCTTCTCTGAAGAAGAAGCAGAACCTGTTAGCCACAAGTCTGTTTAGATTACCTATACTTCTCTTTCTATTTCTGCTCCACCCTGTGAATTGCCCTGCATATTACTCCACCCTACCAGTTGTTTCCTCATTCAAACTACCCTGTTTTCGCCACCTGCCTCCTTTAAACCTGACCAGTTTTACCAGCTAGTCTTCTCTAAACCTACCTAGTCAACTATAGCTCGGTGGGCTTTGAGACTAAGCCTATTCTAGGAACCTTATTTTAAGGACTGTCACCCTATCAACCATTAAAAGGGTAGTAGAACTGGTCCAGTTGCAGTCCTACCTCTCTTCCTTAATCCTCCAGGAGTCTTCTGATTCTTCTCTGGCAAATTTATCTGCCCTTACGATATTTTACAATGAACCAATACTTACTACTGTCATTTCTTGCGTTCTTGCTACCTCTATTCCACCTATCTATGCCCACTGTATCCTGTGATGCCTCAGCTAACCCATCTTTCCCACCCCATGATTACCTCTACTCAAACCTTCTTCTGATGCCCACTATCCGATATGATTCCACTCCATTACTATTAAATAGGACTTGGATCAACACGGTTGCATATGCCCTAAAAAACTGTCACCTGCATATAAATACTCTATGCCATTTCCTGCACCACAAATTATGGCATCTCTTCCTACTGGCCATATTGCTCTCAGGTGATGTTCACCTTAACCCTGGTCCAGTACATACTATACCTAGTCATTTTACAAATGCCAAAGGCCTAATTGTGGCTCACCACAATATTAGGAGCCTTGAGCACAACTTTGCCAAATTGGAATCCTGGACCTCACTTTACAAGCCTGATATAATATGCTTAACTGAAGCCTGGCTCAAACCCTCTACCCCTGACTCACTTTGCTCCATCCCATCTTACAATCTCCTGAGATGTGATAGACCAACACCCAAAAGAGGGAGGTGTACAGCTATCTACTTCAAAAATCACCTTCAACTCACCTCCATCACCTCGTCTCCACTAACCCACTGTGAAATGATACATGTCATTCTCACTGTCGGCACCAATAAATTACACATTGTATGTGCCTACAGCCCCCCTGCCAGCAGTTTAAAAGGATTAGATGAGCTGCTGGATCAAACCTCACTTCTTTCTGGGAGAAACAAGGTACTTATACTTGGGGACCTAAATATTAACTGGCTGGGTAACTCACAATGCACATCTCTGTCCAGGCTGCAAAACTACAACCTGCGCCAGTTGATCTGTGAACCCGCCAGAACTGCCCTGCACTCAAACACAAGTACTTTGCTGGACTGGATAATGACTAACCACCCTGAACATATAACCACCTTAGGGGTACTAGCTGACGCCATCACTGACCACTCCCCTACTTTCTGTATCTGGGGCAAAAGTAAGCTATCTCCGTTGAAGCCACGTTTTATCACTTTCCATAACTATGTGCACTTCAACTCACAGGTCTTTCTTGTTGAGGTCGGTCCTATTGATTGGTCCCCCCTTTTCAAAACCAATGATGTTCCATCCGCTCTAACTCTCTTCCTGACCCAATTTCTTGCGTTTCAGGATAAACACTGCCCTCTTATTACCCATCAGGTAAAAAATAGGCATACCTGCTGGCTAAACTCTCCAAACTCAGGCAGACAGACAAAAGCTGGCTCCAGTACAAAGGCTCTGGGCTAATACCTGACCTAAATTCCTATAGGGCACTGCGAAATTCCTGTAAGAAGGAAATCAAATGGGCCAAAAGCGACTACTGCAAAGAACTACTAACTACCTCCTATGGTGACTCCAAAAAATTCTGGTCCCACATAAAGTTCCTCCTGGGTTTGAATTCAGCTCCTACCCCAAAAGACATGTTGCTAAATGGGGTCCACTGCATCAATCCCCTAACCATTGCAAACTTTTTCAACACACAATTTTCACAATTTACCAAGTACACTTCCTCTTTCACCACCAAACCTTACACTAGCACCCTGCCAGGCTATACAGGACCTCAGTTCTTCTTCAAATTGATCTCTAATCATGAGGTACTAAGAATGCTAAACAACCTCTCTGATTTCACTGCAGTTGGGTCAGACAATCTAGAACCTAAACTATTGAAACTAGCTGCTCCTTACATTGCTGCTCCTCTACCTAGGATTTTTACTCTCTCCCTATGCCAGGGTTATGTCCCTGACATCTGGAAGATCACTAGAATTACCCCTGTTTTTAAAAAGGGAGACCACAAAGATCCCTCAAACTACAGATCCATAGCAATTTTGTCAGTTCTCAACAAAATCCTTGAAAAGCTTGTAGCCACCCAAACTATCGAATTCCTCCATAAATATGACCTTCTAACATCTGCACAGCATGGTTTCCTCAAGGGTCACAGTACCACCACTGCCCTTCTCAAATTTACATCAGATGCCCTAGTGGCCATGGACTCTGGTCTTCTCACAGGAGCCATTTTTATTGACATGACTATGGCATTTGACCTAGTTGACCACCCCATCCTCTTAGCCACCCTCACATCTCTAGGCTTTTTGCCCAATGTAGTCAAGTGGTTTGGCAACTACCTATCAGATAGGTCACAAATTGTTAAATTTAACTCCACCCTCTCAGATAAAGCAACCATAAACGTTAGTGTGCCGCATGGGTCTATTTTAGGACCTCTGCTTTTCACCATATTTATCAACAGTATCATCTCTAACCTCCTGCAGACCACTTCCCTGTTATACGCGGATGACATTGTCCTGTACAGGAGTGCGAAAATTGTTGAAGAGATCAACCAAAGTCTCTCCCAAGATTTCCAACTAATACAACAATGGCGGCTGAGACATAAACTTGTCCTAAATGAATTTAAGACTCAAGCCTTGCTATTTGGATCCATTATGAAACTCAAAAACTCCCAACCAAAATTCATAGTCTCCTCCTCAAATGGCACATCTGTCGGGGTGGTAGACTCATTTAAATATCTAGGTATAACACTTGACCCATTACTTAACTTCAATCTCCATATACAACAGACCTGCAAGCTGGTCAACATGAAACTTGGCATTGCCTACCGAACCAGCTATGTGCTCACCCCCTCAGCAAGACTTGCCACAGCACGAGGCTGACTCCTACCAACCCTCACTTATGCTGTTGCAACATATGCCTCTGTGGGTAAATCTAGCCTTAGGAAATGGGATGTTACCTACAACAACATCTGCTGATATGCATCCTCCTCTCACCAGCTGAAACATCACTGCCTCCTTTACTCTGATCTGGGGTGGCTCCCACCACAAGCATCACGGTACTATGCATATGGCTCCATCATTGACAACATTATCCGATCACAGATACCTAAGCCCCTGGCAGCTCTCTGCCAAAACCAGACTTCCTGCTATGGCTTGCAATCGATGGACAATGCCCTTGTCCACATCCCCAGACACCGTACCTCCAAAGGTGCGAGTTCATTTGCCTGTCATGCCTCCCAGTACTGGAACTCCCTCTCACTAAATTTACGCTGAGCCTCTTCCCATGCCACTTTCAAGAAGGCGTTACGTAATCATCTCACCACTTCCTGCTTATGCTCCTGTTTCAAACCACCTTAGCTTACGTATCTCTTCCTAACCTTCACTCCCCTTGCCATTTCTGTTCACCCCACTTAACGCTCTGCACTTGCTTCCTACCTGCTCTTACTACCCCTTCTCCAACTGATTCTTCCCTCTTATCTAGTCCCAGTTTCTACCCTATCCCACCCTCTTCCCTCCATGCCCTATATTTTCTACTACACCTATCCTGTATTGACTATTATATAGATTATAGTCATCATTGCATTATCCTCCCCTATTTTCTGCAATAAACTCCTAGCTTTGATTTAGTGTATAGCTACTAGTATTTTTGCTGTACTTTCACACTATGTATTTTACCTTGTTTTGTTGTTTTTCACCTGCTGACATTGTTCATATGCTCTGCTATTGTTGACTATGTACTGTAATTTGTTTCCTGTTGTTGCTCTGTACCCTCTCGGGTCATGCCCGAAAATAGTCATTGCTATGGCTAGTGCACCCACCCAGTAAACAAAAACTAAATAAAATAAATAAATATCAAGGAGAAGTAGGGAGGTTTTGATTCCCCTGTATGGGTCAATGGTGAGAACTCAGTTGGAGTACTGTTCTCAAGTCTGGGCCCCTCATATTTTTTTTTATTATTTTAGTCTTTGGTAAATGAGTAAGGCCCACTAGGCACAAGTGCCTGTTTTCAGGGGTGACCTGGGAGCACTGGGTGGTTAAGTGACTTGCTCAGAGTCACACAGTATGCAAATGGAGGTTGTGAGAATCAAACCAAGGTCTGGTATGCTGGATGTACCAAGCTCATTCACAGCTCATTACTCTAACCTCTATGCTATACTGCCATATGAGAGGGGATATAGATAGATTGGAGAGAGTGCAAAGAAGGGCAACTAGATCAGTGTTGGGGTTGAGAAGCAAACCATATAGAGATTGACTGGAGGACCTTAACCTGTATTCCTTTGCATATAGGGGATGGAGGGGTGATATGATTTTGGTTTGCCGATCATTTCAAGACAATAGCCTAAGACTAGACCTAGGACTCGAACTACACAAAAAAACTTATAATACTTGAACTCATTATAAACAGTTAAAACAACAGAGGTGGAAGCTACAAAAAAGGAAATATTGGTTTGGCCAACGAGTGATCCCTCATTGGAACTCTCTTCCACAAGAGATAGTCAAAAGCCGGACTTTAGAAATATTTAAAACAAGACTGGACAAACACAGTATATATAAGGTTAGAGATTACTAATAATTTGACTCTTAGCAAGCAAAAAAGGACAAAAGTCTAATTAATGCTTTGTGAATACTATGATGCTATGATACTATGAAATGCCATGCACACTGTCCTACACCTTCAGTTGAGAGTTCACTGCAATGATAAGTAGATAGTCCTCTACAATTCAAGAGACACTCGCGATCCTTCCAGAGACAAACTGCTGGGCACTCTAAAATCCCAGTTGAACAGATCACGCTCCACCACACTTAACCTTTCCCAGTCACACAGATCACAGGTGCTCTGAAATCCCAGTCAGACAGATCATGGGCACTCTAATACCGGCGACAACAATGCATCGCCCCATAATGGTATGCCTTTTCCTTTCCAAATTGTTCATCTTGATGCATTTTTCTCATGCATTTACATTTTTACTACCTTATCTGACTTAAACCTGCTAGCCAAATACTGTTAGCCAAATTACTGTGTTAGCTGAATTTTGTTTAATTATCCCTTAGTTTAGTGGTGTGTGGCTTCTCTAGTACAGGGTCAGCCAGAGATGCTCACTAAGACAGCCCAGGATAAGCAAGTGAAACTGTGAAACTTATAGACAAATGTTGTGCAGATATATTAATTGTATGCCTTATTTCATGACTTTCTGATAGCTCCCAAGTATTTCTCCCACCTTGCCAGCCCCCACCCTGTGTTTCTGACCCCCATGAGCCATAGCATCACAAATTACCTTGTTTTACAGCTCTGGTCCTGCTGTTAGCTGCCCCCACAAGCTGATGGACCCCCAACCAGAACACAAGCAAGTACGCAGCAGCTCCTCTGACTCCTCCTTTACTGGGTACTAGCCACTGTTATCATAGTGGCTGCCTCACCCAACCCAAACCCTCCCACCCTGGCAATCGCTACTCTGTATAGTATCCAAAGGTCAAAGACTGCAGGAGCTCCAGAAACAATCTCCCTTTCCTTCTGCCTCTCTCCCATTGATCTGTATATTCAGGCTGTTGCTCCTCTCTCCCTCTCATTACTCCCCCCTGACTGACTGACCACTGTCTCACATCCCCCAAACCCTCCTGTATACGTCACATTCACCCCACCCTTTCCCATCAAATTTGATACCAAGTGCCAATCCCTCACACCCTCCCATAATCGCAAAATGTCTAATGCACACACACCTGGCTGCTTGCACTTGCTCTATTTCCCCCTCTACTCTCCCTCCTCCTTTAAACTACCCCACCTTCACTAACTCCTCAGATGCAACCTCCATGCCTCCAGCTCCACCTACATCCCTTCTCTCTCTCCCTATGCCTTTAACAACTATTTAAAATCCCCTCCATCAACCAGCTCTCCCTCCCAGCACAATGCCCACCCCTACCCACCCCATCCCTCTCTCCTCCACTTGGCAGCCTTCTGTTCCCCTCTCTCAGCATTGAACTCATCCACAGACTCCACCACTCCCTCACACCCACTGTCACACATATTCACCACAGGTGGTTAAAACCTTACAAATCTGCCAACAAACTCTTCTTCCTCGTGTTATCTTCTATCTACTTCTCCTACTAGCTGGTGATATCCACCAAAACCCAGGACTGACCCCTCAACCTTCCCCACCCTCAAAAGGCCTTTCCAAATACTACCTCAACACCAGGAGCTGACCTCCTAAGAGCAGCCAACAAGACCCTAAACAACACGGTTTCACAGCAGGTAGGTCATGCCAGACAAATCTGCTCAGTTTTTTTACTACACTACAAAAATAGTGGATGATGGTGGAGCAGTAGATGTGGTCTACCTAGAATTTAGTAAGTCTTTTGACTTGGTTCCACACAGAAGGCTGGTAAAGAAGAAGTTTGACCACACAGGGGTTGGTCCAGAAGTAGTCAGATGGGTACAAAACTGGCTACAAGGCAGAACCCAGAGGATGCATGTTAATGGAACACAATCAATGGAAGGCAGGGTGACCAGCGGGGTGCCCTAGGGCTCAGTGCTGGGGCCTTTACTCTTCAATGTTTTTATAGCAGACATCGCTGATGCACTGGAAGGGAAGGTGTGTCTGTTCGCAGATGACACCACGATATGTAACAGAGTGGTCAGCTCAGAAGGAGTGAGCTAGATGGAGGCTGACCTCAAGAAAATAAAAGAATGGTCTGGAGTGTGGCAGCTGAGATTTACCGCCTAAAAGTGCAAGGTCATGCACATAGGAAAGAAAAATCCAAGGAAGGCATATTACCTAGGAGGCAAAAGACTGATGGCCTCAAACCAAGAACAAGATCTGGGAATCATAATCTCAGATGACTTGAAGGTTAGTAAGCAGTGTGAGAAGGTAACATTTAAGGATAACAGAATGCTGGGCTGCATTGGGAGGGAAATCATGAACAGGAAGAGAGCGGTGGTACTACCACTGTATAGATCGCTGGTCAGGCCTCACCTGGAATACAGAGTCCAGTTCTGGAGGCCTCACCTCAAGAAGGACATTGACTGGGTGGAAACAGTACAGAGAAAAACAACAAAAATGATTCAGGGTCTGCAGTACATGTCCTACGAGGAAAGACTTAGGGAACTGAGTATGTACTCCCTGGGAGAGAGAGAGAGAGAGAGAGAGGGCATGATTGAAACATTCAAGTACATAAAAGGTATTAACAAGGTACAGTCAAAGGCACTTTTTCATTTTGAGCAGGGCTCCAGGACCAGGGGACATGACCTCAGGCTACAAGGAGGGAGGTTCTCTACCAACACAAGGAAGTTTTTCTTCATAGAAAAAGTGGTGGATGCTTGGAACAGCCTGCCCCAAGAGGTTGTGGGAGTCAACACTGTGGGGGATTCAAGAACGCATGGGATAGACACAAGGGAGCCCTGACTACAAAGGGCAACAAGAGTGTCAAAATAGGTCTAAAACAAATGGGCAGACTAGATGGACCTAGCAGTCTCCTTCTGCCATCAGCTTCTATTTTTTTATGTTCCATGAGTTTGGGTGTCACAGCAGTCCCCTGACATACTTTGCATCATGGAATCTTGGCTATCGCGTGGAATATCTGACTCCCCCTTCTCCACCCCACGCTACACTCCTTTTATAGGGTACCACAGTTGTGACATTTCCTGTGGCAGAACAGGAAGGGGCGGATCAGTGGGGCCTCCACAAGGTGATCTCATTTACAGGGGCACTAGAAATTTAACTTGTTATAACAAGTTAAACAAAGCACAATTAAACCATTACTTGCATTTTTTCCTTTTTTCCTTCTAATTACTCTGACTAGGTTACAAACCAAGCAACTTATTTGGAATGGATTTCATTAACTACAGGTACTGTGGAACAATTTTCAGAAGGACAGTCTTACAGGATTTAGGACACTGTCCTACATGCTGGGCCTTTGAGATCTTAGGTCTCAGCTCCGGGCAGCATGGGCAGAGATTGCATGCCTCAAATTTCATATTGAAGAGGAAATACATTATAAGAACCACCGCCATTTCCCCAGCATCCAACAGAAAACCTCGACCGCAGAGGGTAGTTGGTCCAGGAGGTTGGCAGGTGGTTAGGAGGAGCAAATCAGGTGCCCCATCACCTCTGCTCTCCAACACATTACCTCCAAAACCATATAAACACTACAAACAGGTATCTGCCTCTATCTCTGAAATCAAATAAAGAGGCAGAAGACACTGCAGAGCAGGACACTGTGGCACAGGAGCTAGCACAACAATATTCACCCAAATCAGGAACCAAAACTAAACAAGCACAAAGGAATCCAAAAACTTCTGATCATAGGAGACTCCATGATTCGGGGAGTTGATACCCATCTCCAACCAGGGTGATGGTCAGATGTCTCCCAGGTACATCAGCATGGAGAGACACTGACCGCATTGCTAAAATTGTTCACAAAGCAGGAGAAAACATTGATGTCCTAGTACACATAGGGACTAATGATCTCGCCAGCCGGTCAGTTGTGGAGACCAAGGAACACCTGACTAAGCTGGGTGACAAACTATCATCTATTTCGTCCAGCATCTCCTTCTCTGAGATCCTGCCAGTCTGGGAGAAAGGAGCAGATGGACGGAAGGTCAGAGAAGGGAGATAGGGGAGCTAAACACGTGGCTCAAGGACTGGTGCCAGGAAAAAGGACACAGATTTGTAGGGAACTGGCAACAGTTCCGGGAGCGAAAGTTCTTTAAATTTGATGGACTGCATCCTGACTAAAGAGGAGTCAGTGCACTGGGGCAGAAGTTTGACGCCTTTGCAGAATATTTAAACTAGCAAATGGGGGAGGGGTGCAGCACCCCATACGTCGAATGGGAAGAACACCCCTCCCCCCTCAGCTAGTGGTCAAACAGGAATTCAGCGTGTTTGCCATTCATTTGCATCATCAGGTAAGAAAAAAGGTTTGTCTCCCCATACGATGCACAGAGGTAATGCCAAACTTCACCCAACAACTAACACACCAAAATCTGGCCAATGGAAAATCATGTACACAAATGCTCACAGCCTGGGAAATAAGATCCCAGACCTGCAGGCAATAATGTCAGAGGCTAAACTGGACATAGTAGCAATTAGTGAGACGTGGTTTACCAGTAACCACACTTGGGAGACTTCAGTACCTGGCTATGTATTGTTCAGAAGAGACCGAGGTGCAAAAAGGGGGGGAGGAGGGCCCTGTATGTTAATGAAAATATCAAAGCTACAGAAATTCAGAATACACATAAGGAGCCAGAAGAACTGTGGGTCACCCTGGAAACAGGAAATGAGACAGCCATAAGAACTGGGGTTGTCTACAGGCCCCAGACCAGAGGGAGGACATAGACACATTACTGTTAGAAGATATACAAAACATGACAGCTAAAGGGAGGTTCTGATAATGGGAGACTTCAACATGCCAGATACAGATTGGTCAATACCAGCAGGAACATCTGCCAGAACTGGACTCATAGTGGATTCCCTGCAGGGGGGCCTCAAACAACTGGTACAGCAACCCACAAGAGACAGGGCTATCCTAGATCTAGTACTGACTAACAAAGAAGGATCACAGATCTCCAGGTAGAAGGTCACCTGGGGCCAGTGACCATCACATGGTATGGTTCAATTGGCTACTACATCTAAATCATCCCATTCCAAGGCAAAAATATGGGACTTCAGAGGAGCTGACTTTGATAAGATGGCCAACAGAGTTAAGCTAGCCCTGGCAAAAAGAAACACAGGTGAGGAGGTACAGGCAAAGTGGGCAAGCATTAAGGATACAATACTTGAAGCAACATCCCATTGTGTTAGACAGAAAAGGAAGTGCAAAGAAGAAGGAAACCACTTTGGTTCTCAAATACAGTAGCAGAAAAGGTCAGAGCCAAAAGGCTGGCCTTCAGAAATATAAGGGAACACAGCGGGATGAAGATAGGGAGGCATACCAAACTGCTCTAAGGGAAGCAGGTAAGGCAGTAAGGCAGGCAAAGTCCCAAACTGAGGAAACACTAGCACGAACAGTAAAGAAGGTGACAAGACTTTCTATAGATACATTAGTGAAAGGAGAAAGTCCAGAGGGTATTGCTAAGCTTAATGGAGAAAAGGAGCATGTGAGGAGGAGGACCCTGTAAAGGCATCTATCCTAAATAGATACTTTTGCTCAGTATTTACTGAAGAGAAGGTAGGGCAGGGCCCACAGCTCAGCATCATGGACACAGGGGGGAGGGAGGTGAGCACTACTCCCTTCACAAAAGAAAGGGTCCTACAAGAGCTTGCTAAGCTCAGGGTGGATAAGGCAATGGGACCTGATGGCATACATCCCAGGGTACTTAAGGAGCTAAAGGAGGAACTAGCAGAGCCATTAGCAGAATTGTTTAGTGAGTCTCTGAGCACAGGAGAGGTCCCAGAAGACTGGAGAAGGGTTTATGTGATCCCGCTCCACAAGAGTGGTAGCAGGGAGGAGGCGGGAACTACAGACCAGTCAGTCTTACCTCAGTAGTGGGCAAGATTATGGAGGCACTCCTTAAGGAAAGGATAGTGCAACACCTGGAATCCATAGGGGCACAGGATCCAAGACAGCATGGGTTTACAAAGGAAGGTCCTGTCAAACTAATCTCATAGATTTCTTTGACTGGGTAACCAGAGTGGTGGACCAAGGGGAGCAGTTGATGTCCTACCTTGACTTCAGCAAAGCTTTTGACACTGTTCCACATAGAAGATTGATAAATAAGCTAGGTAGGCTCGGGGTGGGTCAGAAGTTGGTCAACTGGGTGGCAAACTGGTTGACTGGCAGAAAACAGAGAGTGGTGGTAAATGGTATACAGTCAGAAGAGATGCAAGTCACAAGTGGTACCTCAGGATCAGTCCTGGGGCCAGTCCTATTCAACATCTTCATTAGTGACCTCAGAAGATGGACTAGAGGTAAAGTTTGTCTGTTTGCAGATGACACCAAGATCTGCAACAGAGTAGATGATCCAGATGGGGTGGGCAGAATGAGAAGAGATCTGGATAAACTAGCAAAATGGTCAGAAGAGTGGCAACTGGGATTTAATGCAAAGAAGTGCAAAATCATGCACATAGGAAGAGAAACCTGAAGCCACTTATAGGCTGGGAGGGAGTTGCTAGCAGTCACAAAGGAAGAAAGAGACTTGGGCATCATCATCACTGATGACCTAAAATCATCAAGCAGACCTCTAAAGCAGTAGGTAAGGCTAAGGGGGTGTTAGGGTGTAGTAGGGGTATCTAAGTCGTAGAGGAGGTAATAATCCCCTCTGTACAAGACATTGGTTAGGCCCCATCTGGAGTACTGCGTGCAGTATTGGAGGCCACACCTTCACAAGGACATTAACCAAATTGAGGCAGTCCAGAGAAGGGCAACCAAAATGGTGCAGGGACTGCATCAGAAGACATATGAGGACAGATTAATGGAGCTCAATATGTATACCCTTGAGCAAAGGAGGGAGAGAGGTGATATGATCGAGACATTTAAACACCTTAAGGGCATAAACAAGGTGAAAGAGTCTAACATGTTTAAATATAAGAAAAATAGCTAGGACAAGAGGACACAGCATGAGATTAGAGGAGGCCGATTAAGGGGAATGTGAGAAATTTCTTTTTCACAGAAAGGGTGGTAGATGGCTGGAATAGCTTACCACAAGAAGTGGTGGCTATGAATACAGTGCAGGGCTTCAAACAGGCATGGGATAGGCATAAGGGAGCAATACAAATGACTATGAATAGATAGGTCACTGACAGAGCAAAGGCCGATGGCACATTTATAAGGTAGAAAAAGAAATGGGCAGACTGGATGGGCCTTGCGGTCCTTATCTGCCGTCAACTTCTATGTTTCTATGTTTCTATGTTACCATCTCCTCCAGCAAGACTGCTTCAAGTGTGGTGGTGGGGTAGCAATCTACCACTGCCAAAGCATACCAGTCTCACTCATTACATGTGAGGCAGTCTCAAAGGCACATGAACTTCTCCTGATTAAACTACAACCCCCTCTTCCCTCCCCATCTTCACTGGTGCACTATAATCTTCTCCCAAAATTTCCCCCTCCTCTGTGGTCAACACCATCTCCTTCATATCATCCTCTGCCAACTCAGGCAAACTCATCCTACTCGGTAACTTCAACCTGGACTGGGCCTCCATTGCCCTAAAAGCCACCACACAATAAGTAGAGTCACAAAATATCCACCAGCTCATAAACAAACCCAACAGATCCAACCCACACTCCAACAACCAAACCTTCCTTGACTGGATCCTGGTCTCCCACTTTCATCGGATCTCTGTTGCTGGCACTCTCGACGACATATTCAGTGACCATCTAATGGCTTGCTGTATATGCAAACTACAGTTACCCTGCCCCCCAACCTGCCGATGGATTCGCTCCTTACAATGTTGATACTGCCCTCTCCCTCTTCTGCCACACATTTAACAAAATCTGGCACACTCATGCACCATCACATCACTGCAGGATGAGACTCTTCTACCATCCTTGGTTAACAGCTGACATCAACAAACTCTGTAACACTCACAACTGTGCATGGGCATGCAATGAAGCATCCTTTTCCTGAAATGACCTCTTCACCTACAGAGCCCTGAGAAACGTGTGCATCAAAGCAATTAGGTCAGCTAAATCCCACTATTTCAAGAATACATTACAGGAAAACCTTAACTCTCCTCGTAAATGTTGGCAAAACACTCTCTTCCCTCCTAAACCTCCTATTAAATTCCTCCTCCCCCTCCCTCCTCATTGACAACAAACTAGTCTCTTACCCACCTCACCATTGCCTCCACATTAAACAAATTTTTCACAACCTGCGCCCTACCCTCCACCCTTGCCAACCTCCCCACTCCACCACACACACACCGCCAGCTCCAACCTCCACCGCTAACTCCCCCCCTCTTCCATGCAAATTACTCCTATTCCAAATACATTTGACATCTCCCCTATCACTGCTCACAAGGTGCTTTGTGCCCTTAAATTGCTGAAACCTCGCGAATCCAGTTCAGATGGACTTGACCCTCTCCTACGTCAGATTTCAGCCTCCAACATTGCACATACCCTGTCTCACCTGCTTAACCTCTCTTTCACCCTTGGCACAGTTCCCCAGGCCTGGAAATTTGCCAAAGTGACCCCCATCCATAAAGGCAGTGATCACTTCTCACCAGGTAACTATCGCCCAATCTCCCTCCTCCCTGTTCTAGCCAAGCTCCAAGAGTACCTTGTCCTTATCAGGCTCACCCACTTCCTCACTTCTTTTGATTTCCTGTGTCTCTATCGAGCTGGTTTCAGGAAAAAACACTAAACTGTCTCCTCCCTCCTCTGGGTCACAGACTCTATTCTTACAGGCATGGATCAAGGCCACCTCACCGTCACTGCAGCAATTTTCATAGACCTTGACAAGGCCTTTGATTCCATCTCCCATCCTCCCCAACTCACCAAACTAGAGCTTGCTGGATTCTCCCCTCTGTCAGTCAAATGGTTCAATTCCTATCTAACTGGTCACTCCCAATGTATTCAGGCGGGTGATGTACTCTTCCCCCTCCTCTCAATTTTAGCAGGGGTACCACAAGGCTCTATTCTCAGTCACATCCTCTTTTCTATCTTTCTTAATGGTCTCCCTCTCATATGCTCCTCCTCCAAAATTTACCTTTATGCTGACAACACTATCCTCTATACTTCTGGCCCCTCTGCCCCCGAGGTGACCGCCCAGCTGCAAACTGATTTCACTCACGTGTTGAACTGGTTCCAATCCAACCAACTCAAGGTAAATACCACTAAAACCGTCTCCATGATTTTGGTACTCACCAAAAAATAGCCAGGCTCACCTCACCCCCTTCTTTCTTCACCCTAGATGGCACCATGCTGCATACAGTCCTGGCCTGTAAGTATCTAGGAATCTGGATAGACAGCCACCTCGATTTCTCAACTCACGTAAACTACATGCATTCAAAGCTATGCCCCAAACTTGGTGTTCTCTATCATAATAAAGATGTCCTCTCTCTCCCTGTTCACCAGAAATTCCTCACTAAAACTATCCTACCACTCTTCGACTACCCTGACGACATCTACAGATCCGCCCCTGCTTCCTCCCTCTCCTGGCTGGATGTCCTTTTCAATGCCTTTTGTCATTTCACCATAAGTGTACCCCCTCAGAACTCGTCACTGCACCCTCTACTCCTCTCTATCACTCACTTCTCTATCCTCCTGCCATAACCACTACACCTCCATCATCTCAGCCAAATACTGGTTTGGCAACCTCATCCACCTACCTTGCTTCCCTCCTATCTCCCTCTCCCCACACATCCTACCATCTCCGTACACGTGACCCTCGTTCTTTTGCCCTTCCACACCCCCACTCAAATTCAGGCAATTCCTTCCACTTCCCCCATTTGTGGAACTCACTCCCCTCCTTGATCTGGTTGCTACCTTCACTAAATGTCTTTAAATGCACCCTCAGCTGCTCCATCCTTCCCCCTTGCACATGCCACCAACCTCACTAAATTACTGTACAGGGCTCCACTGTATTTCGGTCTTCTCTGTAAGACCTAAATCAGCCGGCCAAGTTCTACCTCCCTGTACTCTGAAATTGTTGTTTGTTTCACCTTCTACCTACAACATTACCAATGAAAAGTTTGTAACCTGCCTCTGAAATCTAGTGCTATAATAATTATTTTATATGGTACCTGTGTCTTGTACTTGATTCTTCCCAGGCACCACTGTAACCTGCCCACGACTTGCACTTATTGTCTCATTTTCCTACTCTGGCAACATTGTATCCTGCCTGAACGTATTCTATGTATGTTTGCTTGTATGTATTGCATCTGTAACCTCCTTGTATCCCTCCCCTGCGTCACACCTGGAAATGAGCCTCGACTCAGTGTGCCTCTCTCAGCTACCAAACTTTATCAATAAATAAATAAATACAGTTCTTCAGGTTCACTGCAGTTTTGTTTGAATCTTAATAGTTGTGGATAATGGATTGATTTCATTAATTTAGGGTCACAGAACTGTCAGCATGGCAGGTGGTGTTACAGTCAGTGGATCTGTGGTGTAGAATGGTACTCATCTGATCATTTTTGAGAAACAAATTCAAGCCCCAAAACAGGACCATCTGTTTGTCACTGTATCTAGTGAATTTTGGATGTAGATTTCTTGTGTTGATAAATGAGTTCAGTTTCTGTAATGTTTCCTCTGGTCCTTGCCAGATGATGAGTATATCATCACTGTAATGTTTCTAAGAAATTATGTTTTAGAAATATGAGTTAACTGCTGGATTTAGAATGTGCTCACATTCAAAGGAGTACACAAAGCACATCTTCTTGACCTGGAAGGACACTACTTCTTTATTCAGCTGTGAACTGTATGGGAAATTCTATATTGCACTTGATATCTGCAACAACATGCACTTTTGCTCAATTCTGTGGGAGGTGGAACTAACTACCTTTGATAATTGATTTTTATTTACATATTTATTTAGTGTTTAACCAAGAAGGGGCTTGCAAACTCTGTTTATCTTGTGAGTAACTTCAGAAGGATTTAAATACTGCATTTGGGTAGACCCTTGGAGGTAGCTAGATTGTCTACTAGGATTTTCTGACAGTTAAACTTTTTTTAAATAATTTACAGGTGGCTGAGGAGTTGAAAAAGGAGCTTGCAAACTCTGCTTATCTTGGAAGTAACTTCACAAGGGTTTGAATACTGCATTTTGGTTGTCCCTTGGGGGTAGCTGGATTGACTACTAGGATTTTGGGACAAAAACTATTTTTAAATAATTTACTGGTGCGTAGGATTTTGTGATAGTTAAACTATTTTTAAATAAGTTACTGGAGGTTAGTTAAATTACTATAAAGGGCAGTACTCACCAGGGTGGTGGAGCAGTGGTGTATTTGATTGTTTTTAACAGTCACCTGTGGTTGTGAACTACCCACCCCTTCCCACACCCCCCCCACAGGCATGGCATTTCCTTTATAGCCAAAGTTCTGACATCACTTCCTCAACAGATCTTGGGGCAGAACTGTCATATTCTTAATAACCCATCACAGTGCATAAAGGGTAAGTACACACCACCAAAAAAATTATATATATTACATATTGTATATTACAAGGGAGAGAGACATGTGGGGAGTGGTGCAATGCACTGGCCATGGGGCAGCAGTTTTCAGGGAGACATTCTGGAAACTGCATTGCTGTCCTATTTGCAGGCAACTGTCAGCTCTGAGGGAGGAGACTGCCCACCTCCAGGCTGAACTGGCAAGGACTAAGGAGGCCTCCCCCACCCAAAGAGCACCACTGCCACAACCACTGCCTCAGAGGTTGCCAAGTATGAAGAGCAGTTGGACCACAGTGGGTTCTGGGAAGGTGCGGGTGGTGGAACACAGGCGAAGCCCCCTAGTTGTACCTCTACACAAATCATACGCCAGTCTGGCATAGCGAGGTTCCTCTATGATGGCACCCTCACTGGAGACCAAGAAGAATGCTGAGGACATCCACAAGGGAGACCCACAAAAGGGTGGCAAGGGACACCACAGGGGAAGGAAACAGCTTCTGATAGGGAACTCAATTGTTAGGGGGTAGGACTGGGGAAGGGAGAGGAGAGGGAAGTAAGGTGCCTGCCTGGTGCCATGGCTTGGAGGGACAAGAAGCAAATCCTCATGATTGTAGAAGCAGCATCACAGGAGAGGGAACTAGATATCATTGTCCACCTTGGGACAAATGACCTAGCTAGGCATGGAATCAGTGCAGTGCAGGATGAATTTGTGGAGTTGGGGAGGGGCCCCAGACAGGTAGCAAGCACAGTTACCTTCTCCGAGGTGCTGCCAGTCCATGGCAGGGGTGAGGCTAGGGTACTGCACACCATACAGTTTAATGAATGTTTGCAAAACTGGTGCAGAGCACAGGGCTTTGGCTTCATTGGGGACTGGGGGTACACCTGGAGAGATGAAGGTCTATACTGGCACGATGGTCTGCATCTGTCCACAAAGGGAACCAAGCTCCTAAGTGACAGGTTTAAATGCTTCCTTGGCAAGCTTTTAAACTAGCCAAGGGGGGAGGTGCTGATAAGAGGCAGGAAATTTCAAGCCTCCCCCCACAAAACATGGCAGGTAGTAAGGTAAACACGGAGGTACAGAGCTCAACAGAGGAAAAAAGGATAAAGCCAATATTAAATGGAGGGCAATGAGTACCAATGCCCGTAGTGTGGGAAACAAGCTTCCTGAGCTAGTAGCCCTGATGGAAGATGAAAAATTGGATATTGTGGCAGTCACGGAAACATGGTACATGGAGAACCATGACTGGGATGTCAACATACCAGTGTACACAGTCTACAGAAGGGACAGGGAGGGTAAAAGAGGAGGTGGAGTAGCTCTATACATAAGGGGCGGGATCTAAGCTACAGATCTAAAAGTAAAGGGGAGGACAAGAGGCACTCTGGGTCACCTTGGAGACAGGGAATGGCATCACAATCCGCACAGGGGTTGTATACAGACCCCCATCTCAAGGGGAGGAAACGGACAAGAAAATGATGGAGGACATTCTCAAAATGGCTGAAAAAGGGGAGATACTGTTGATGGGGGATCTGAATATGCCAGATGTTAACTGGATGACATGTACTGTAGCCACATCCAAGAGCAGGGTCATTCTCGATGCCCTGCAGAGGGCAGGCCTTAGACAGCTAGTGGTGGAACCCACTCGGGAGGGAGCAATACTAGACCTGGTACTCTCAAATGGAGAGAGGATCACAAATTTAGAAGTCAGTAGACATCTGGGAACAAGTGACCACTGCACAGTGTGCTTCACAATAAGCACAACCATGGAGACAAGCCATACAAAAACAAGGATACAGGACTTTAGAAGGGCCACTTTGGCAAAATGGGTGAATACCTGAGGAATGCACTAGCAAATGGCCAAAAAGGAGGGGTGGAAGAACAATGGAGAAAAATCAAAACTGCTATCATAGAGGCAACGAGCCTTTGTGTGAAACAAATAAAGAAAACAAAGCGGAGTCAAAAACCACTATGGTTCTCAAAAGAGGTGGCAGGGAAGGTTAAGGAGAAAAAGGCTGCATTCAAAAAGTATAAGGAATTACAGAAGGAGCATGACAGGGAACTGTATCAAAGCAGAATGAAGTGGGGAAGGCAGTCAGAATAGCAAAGGCCCAAACCGAGGAAAAAATAGCCAACTCAGCTAAGAAGGGGATAAAACTTTTCATAGGTACATTAGGGAGCATAGAAAGGTTAAGGGAGGAATAGTGAAGATTAATAAAGAAGAGGGAGGTGAGCAGAGGGAGACAGTGAAAAGGCAGAGATACTGAATGAATACTTTTGCTCAGTATTCACAAAAGAAGATGAGGAAGAGTTACCTAAACCAGACAATAGAAGCATTCTGGGTAGGGGGTTGACACCAGTCCATTTACAGAAGAAAGAGTCCTGAAAGAACTCCTAAAACTCAAGGTAGACAAAGCAATGGGGCCTGATGGGATTCACCCCAGAATCCTAAAAGAACTAAGGGAGGACCTAGTGGCACTACTGACCACACTTTTTAACAAATAATGGGAGGATGGGGTGGTACCTGAGGACTGGAGGAGGGCAGATGTGATTCCCCTTCACAAAAGTGGGAGCAAGGCAGAAGCAGGAAACTACAGACTTGTAAGTTTGACTTCAGTGGTAAGGAAAATAATGGAATCACTTCTGAAAGAAAGAATTGTTGAGTACCTAGAGGCCAGCGGGGCACAGGACCCAAAGCAGCATGGATTTACAGTGGGAAGGTCAGGTCAGACAAATCTAATTGATTTCTTTGACTGGGTGACCAAAGTAATAGACCAGGGAGGGGCTGTGGATATGGCCTACCTAGACTTTAGCAAGGCATTTGACACAGTCCCGCACAAAACACTAATAATCAAGTTAGCCAGCCTGGGAGTGGGTTCCAGGGTGGTAGCCTGGGTAGCAAACTGGCTGCACAACAGGACACAGAAGGTAATAGTGAATGGAACACATTCCGAAAAAAAGGGGGTTACTAGTGGAGTACCTCAAGGCTCAGTACTGGGTCCAGTCCTCTTTAACATCTTTATAGGTGACATTGCAGAGGGTCTTGAGGGAAAGGTATGCCTCTTTGCAGATGACACAAAGATCTGTAACAGAGTTGGTACACAAGGGGGGGTTAGAAAGGATGAGAAGGGACTTGGCAAGGTTGGAGGAATGGTCAGACATATGGCAACTTAGATTCAATGCAAAGAAGTGCAAAGCAATGCACCAGGGAAACAAAAACTCAGGAGAAGAGTACACAGTAGCAGGGGAGGTACTAACAACAACAAAAATGGAAAGGGACTTGGGGGTAGTCATATCAGATGACCTAAAGGTGGGTAAGCAAAGTGAGAAGTCAGTAAGGAGAGCCAGGGGGATACTGGGATGCATAGGAAGGGGCATCACAAGTAGAAAAAGGGAAGTGGTTATCCCTCTGTACAGACAGTTGGTGAGACCCCATCTGGAATACTGTGTGCAGTTTTGGAGACCCCATCTATGCAAGGACATAGACAGGATGGAAGCAGTCCAGAAGAGGGCAACTAAAATGGTGCAGGGTCTGCATCAGAAACCATATGAAGAGAGACTGAGAGAGCTTAATATGTATACCCTTGATGAAAGGAGGGACAGGGGACATGATAGAAACTTTTAAGTACCTCAAGGGAATCAACAAAGTCCAGGAGGTTAGCATCTTTCAGAAAAAGAGATGTGTAAGAACAAGGGGGCACAATTAAAAGATAGAGGGGGGACGGCTCAGGAATAATGTGAGGAAATTTTTTTTCATGGAGAGAGTGGTGGATGCATGGAACCGCCTTCCTGGGGAGGTTGTTGGGTCTAAAACAATGGGGGAATTCAAACATGCATGGGACAGACATAAGGCAATTGTAGTGTGGGGGTTACAGGAAGTAGGCTTTTGGTTAACTAGAATCTGTAGCTTATCCAATAGGAAGGGGAATGGGCAGACTGGGTGGGCCAAGTGGTCCTTATCTGCCGTCAAAGTCTATGTTTCTATGTTTCTATGTTACATGTACAAATTATTTCTAACTGGCAAAGTTAAATAACTACATCCCGTTAGTAACAGACCCTACCAGTGAGTGTAAGTCAAATCAATCATGTTGTATTATCAAGGTCAGGGGATGGGTTAGCCCCATAGCCCATAACGGCAATGTGCCATTAAAACTGTTGGCATTCTGTCCAATGTTCCTTCTTGCCAGCAGTGTTTTGACCATGCTGTTTAGTGGTCACTATTTAGGTTTCGCTCTTGTAACCTGGTAGGGATGGGTTGGATCAGTGAACATGAAAGCAATATTCTACAAAAACAATACCCCAAAAATTCCTTTGTTATACACAAGACATATAATTAAATTCCTATGTTCTACAGAATACCTATAACACATAAGAACTCAGGCAAACCTCCAGGCCAGCACACAGTCTCTGGTATCAGTTCCATTCTAAAACCTTTGTCCAGCAATTACTTTATACAATCTCTAGTGCACAAAATGAGCACTTTTATACAGGGCATCAAAGGTAAGGAAAACCTCATCATTGTGACGATGGATGTGCAAGACCTCTACACCTCTATCTCTCATGATGGAAGTTTGAGAGAACTAGCCTTAGTATGTGGACAGAGAGAAGAGGAGAACTCCCCCCCCCACCCGGCTGATATTTTGATCCAACTAGTGAAGATAGTCTTGAACAGCAATTGTTAAGTTTGAAGACAACTTCTATGGAAAGATCAAAAGGTATGGCTATGGGGGAGTACGAACATATGAACATACAAAATTTGCCAGCAGATAAAGGCCTAGAGGTCTATCAAGTCTGCTCGAATGTGCAACTAGCACCCCTTATTCTGCAGCTGCCCCACCCTTCCACCCTTCCCCTCCATTGACTCTCCCCCTTGTCCTGTCTCATCTCCTTTTGAAGCAGTCCACTGTTCTACTGGATACCACTTCTGCAGGTAATGCATTCCACCCAGCTACCACCCTCTCTGTAAAAAAGTGTCTCCTCATCTCCCTCCTGAACCTTCCTCCCTCTAGTCTCATATCATGGCCCCTGGTGTCCCTCCCCTCCATTACTTTGAACAGCCCCCCTATACCTGTCTTGTTTATTACTTTCATGTATTTAAAGGTTTCAATCAGGCCCCCCTGTCCCTCCTCTCCTTCAGCGAGTACATGTTCAACTCCCTCAGCCTCCTCTCATATAATAAGTCCCCCAGCCCCTTGATCATCTTTGTCACCCTACGCTGCACCCACTACAGTAACTTAATGTCCCTCTTCAGATACAGGCACCAGTACTGCATGCAGTACTCCAGGTGTGGTCTAACTAATGACCTATACAATGGCAGAATCACCTCCTCCCTCCTCGAGGATATACCCCTTGCAATGCAACCCAGCATTATGTTGGCCTTTGCAGCTGCCTTCCTACATTGTGCAGGGTTGTTCATTGGCCCTGTAATGAGCACCCCCAGATCCTTCTCCTCCTCTGTCTGGGCTAGCTGCAATCCCCCAGCTGGTAACTCCTCCTTGGGTTCTTCACCCCAAAATGCAGCACCTTGCACTTTTTGGCATTAAACCCCAGTTGCCAGGTCTCTGACCAGGTTTCTAGCTTTGCCAGATCATCCTGCAACCCCTGCCATCCCCCTAGGTCGTCCACCACTGCTCCCATCTTGGTATCATCAGCAAACAGACTGATCTTGCTCTTGATGTCCAATGATATGTCTGCAATGAATATCCCAAACAACACTGACCCCAACACCGAGCCCTGTGGAACACTGCTCGTCAATAGCCTTGGGTGTGAGAGCTCCCCAACCACCACCACCTTCTGTTGCCTTCCCTGAAGCCAGTTCCCTACCCATCTTATCAGCTGTGCACCCGCCCCTGTGCCTTCTAACTTACTTCCCAGCCTCCCATGTGGCACCGAGTCGAATGCCTTACTGAAGTCCAGATACAGGACATCCACTGCATGGCCCCTGTCCAGTTGCCCATTTACCCAGTCATAGAACTCCACCAGGTTGGTTTGGCAGGATTTGCCACGTATGAAGCCATGTTGTCTGCTGTCTTGTAGTCCTTTGGCCTCTAGGAGGGCCACCAGCCTCTCCTTCAGGATAGTCTCCATCAGCTTACCCACGATGGATGTGAGGCTCACCGGTCTGTAGTTCCCCAGTTCATCCTTGGGGCCATTCTTGTGGAGGGGCACCACATGAGCCATCCTCCAATCCTGAGGTACACACCCTGAGTGTAGTGAGGCATTAAATAGGTCTGCCAAAGGTCCTGCAAGGACCTCTGCCAGCTAATTCAGTACCCTGGGGTGGATTCCATCTGGGCCTGGTGCCTTGTCCACCCTCAGTGCCTTCAAACCCTCCTGAACTCTGCCCTCCATGATTTCCCCATGTCACTCCCTCCTCCCTGTTTCTGCCATTCCTCCCTCCTTGGGTATCACCCCCTTCTCCTTAGTAAATACCGAGCAGAAGTAATCATTTAGCACTTCTGCCTTATCACACCCTGCTTCCACCCAACCCCCCTCTTTTCTAATCTTTACTATGTGGTACTTACAGCTCCTTTTCTCCCGGATGTACCCAAAGAAGTCCTTCTCCCCTTCTTAATGCCTTGTGCAAGCCTGAGCTCCGTAGATGCCTTGGCTCCCCTTACTGCCCGTGTCACTTCCTTTGATTCCATCAGGTACTCTTCCCTGTCCTCCCCCCTCCCTGTTTTCTTGTACCTCCTAAAGGCAGCTATTTTCCTCCTTACCTTTTGATGACCTCCTTGCTCAACCAGCTCGGTTTCTTAGCCCTAGCCTTCTTGCTCTGGGCCTTGCAGCAGGTTTTAGTTGCCTCCACTATCGCCAGCTTTATGAGCTCCCACCTCTGGTTATTGCCCATACTAGGTTGAATTCTAGCCAGGTACCCTTTTACCACTTTCACCATCCTCCCAAAGTTGGCCCTCCTGAAGTCCAGCACTCTTGTGCCAGATTCCGCTCCTTCCTTGCCCATATCCAATGTGAGCCATACTGAGTGGTGGTCACTCCTTGACAGCGGTTCTTCCACTGTAAGTTCTCTCACAAACTCCCGATTTGCCAGCACAAGGTCAAGGGTATTCCCTAACCTGGTTGGTTCACTGACCATTTGCAGCAGGAAGCTGTCCTGGAAGGCATCCAGCAGTACCTGCTCCCTTCTATTACTGGTTGTTGGGGTACTCCAGTCCACTCCTGGTATGTTGAAGTCCCCCACAATCACCACACTACCCTTCTCACAGGTCCTCCTGATCTGTCCTGCTAGTTCCCTGTCTAACTCCTCTGTCTGAGAGGGTGGCCTGTACACCACTCCCATTCTGAGAATTCTATTCTTGGAATCCTGGATTTGCATCCAAAGTGACTCCGTACTACCCTCCTCCCCTTCCTCCCTTACACATTTCAGTCCCTCCTTCACATATAATGCCACCCCCCTTCTTTCCCAGTCACCCTGTCCCTACGAAAAAACCTGCACCCTGGTACAGACAGGTCCCAGTCATTGTATTGGGTGGCCCATGTTTCTGTGATGGCTGCAATGTCCACCTCTCCCTCTGCCATGAGCACCTGTAACTCTGCAGTTTTCCTCCTGAGGCTCCTAGCATTAACGGTAACCACCTTTCATCCTTCTCCCCCATCCCATCCTGCCCTCCTTTACTAGCATCACCAATAGTACTTGCCATTTGTCCTTTGTCACTGTTATGGGGGTAAGCTCATATGGTTTCCCAACCTGTGGTCTCTGCATGTCTCTTGCCCACTTGCCACCCCCACTCATAGAAACATAGAAACATAGAAGTTGTGGCAGATAAGGACGTAAGGCCCATCCAGTCTGCCCATTTCTTTTCTACCTTATAAATGTGCCATCAACCTTGCTCTGTCGGTGGCCTATCTATTCATACTCATTGTATTGTTCCTTATGCCTATCCATGCCTGTTTGAAGCCCTGCACTGTATTCATAGCCACCACTTCTTGAGGTGAGGCCATTCCATGCATCTACCACCCTTTCTGTGAAAAAGAAATTCTTTACATTCCCCCTTAATCGGCCCCCTCTAATCTCATGCTGTGTCCTCTTGTCCTGCTATTTTCTTATATTTAAACATGTTAGACTCTTTCACCTTGTTAATGCCCCTAAGGTGTTTGAATGCCCTCGATCATATCACCTCTCTCCTCCTTTGCTCAAGGGTATACATATTGAGCTCTGTTAATCTGTCCTCATATGTCTTCTGATGCAATCCCTGCACCATTTTGGTTGCCCTTCTCTGGACTGCCTCAATTTGGTTAATGTCCTTGTGAAGGTGTGGCCTCCAATACTGCACTCACTCCCAGATGGGGCCTCAACGAGTGTCTTGTAAAGAGGATTATTACTCCCTCTTACGACTTGTGATACCCTCTAATACACCCTAACACCCCCTAGCCTTAGCTACTGCTTTGAGAGGTCTGCTTGGATGATTTCAGGTCATCAGTGATGATGATGCCCAAGTTTCTTTCTTCTTTGTGACTGCTAGCAACTCCCCTCCCAGCCTATAGGTGGCTTCAGGGTTTCTCTTCTCTATGTGCATGATCTTGCACTTCTTTGCATTAAATCCCAGTTGCCAATCTTCTGACCATTTTGCTAGTTTATTCAGATCTCTTCTCATTCTGCCCACCCCATCTGGATCATCTACTCTGTTGCAGATCTTGGTGTCATCTGCAAACAGACAAGCCTTACCCTCTAGTCCATCTGCAAGGTCACTAATGAAGATGTTGAAGAGGACTGGCCCCAGGACTGATCCCTGAGGTACCCCACTTGTGACTTGCATCTCTTCTGACTGTATACCATTTACCAACACTCTCTGTTTTCTGCCCTCAACCAGTTTGCCACCCAGTTGACCAACTTGACCCACCCCAAGTCTACCCAGCTTATTTATCAATCTTCTATGTGGAACAGTGTCAAAGCTTTGCTGAAGTCAAGGAGGCGACATCAACTGCTCCCCTTGGTCCACCACTCTGGTTACCCAGTCAAAGAAATCTATGAGATTAGTTTGACAGGACCTTTCTTTTGTAAACCCATGCTGTCTTGGATCCTGTGCCCCTATGGATTCCAGGTGTTGCACTATCCTTTCCTTAAGGAGTGCCTCCATAATCTTGCCCATTACTGAGGTAAAACTGACTGGTCTGTAGTTCCCTGCCTCCTCCCTACTACCACTCTTGTGGATCGGGATCACATGAGCCCTTGTCCAGTCTTCTGGGACCTCTCCTGTGCTCAGAGACTCACAAAACAGTTCTGCTAATGGCTCTGCTAGTTCCACCTTTAGCTCCTTAAGTACCCTGGGATGTATGCCATCAGGTCCCATTGCCTTGTCCACCCTGGAGCTTAGCAAGCTCTTGTAGGACCCTTTCTTTTGTGAAGGAGTAGTGCTACCTCCCTTCCCCTGTGTCAATGGTGCTGAGCTGTGGGTCCTGCCCTACCTTCTCTTCAGTAAATACTGAGCAAAAGTATCTATTTAGGATAAATGCTTTACATGGTCCTCCTCCTCACATGCTCCTTTCTCCATTAAGCTTAGCAATACCCCTCTGGACTTTCTCCTTTCACTAATGTATCTATAGAAAGTCTTGTCACCTTCTTTTACTGTTCATGCTAGTGTTTCCTCAGTTTGGGACTTTGCCTGCCTTACTGCCTTCCCTGCTTCCTTAGGGCAGTTTGGTATGCCTCCCTATCTTCATCCCGCTGTGTTCCTTATATTTCCTGAAGGCCAGCCTTTTGGCTCTGACCTTTTCCTACTGTATTTGAGAACCAAAGTGGTTTCCTTCTTCTTTTGCACTTCCTTTTCTGTCCTAACACAATGGGATGTTGCTTCAAATTATTGCATCCTTAATGTTTGCCCTTTACCTGTACCCGTCACCTGTGTTTCTTTTGCCAAGGCTAGCTTAACTCTGTTGGCCATCTCATCAAAGTCAGCTCTTCTGAAGTCCCATATTTTGCCTTGGAATGGGATGATTTAGATGTATGCCAAATTGAACCATACCATGTGTTGGTCACTGGCCCCCAGGTGACCTTCTACCTGGAGATCTGTGATCCCTTCCCTGTTAGTCAGTACTAGATCTAGGATAGCCCTGTCTCTTGTGGGTTGTTGTACCAGTTGTTTGAGGCCCTCCCCTGCAGGGAATCCACTATGTGTCTAGTTCTGGCAGATGTTCCTGCTGGTATTGACCAATCTGTATCCGGCATGTTGAAGTCTCCCATTATCAGAACCTCCCCTTTAGCTGTCATGTTTTGTATATCTTCTAACAGTAATGTGTCTATCTCCTCCCCCTGGTCTGGGGGCCTGTAGACAACCCCAGTTCTTATGGCTGTCCATTTCCTGTTTTCCAGGGTGGCCCACAGTTCTTCTGGCTCCTTATGTGTATTCTGAATTTCTGTAGCTTTGATATTTTCATTGACATACAGGACCACTCCTTCCCGCCTTTTTGCACCTCGGTCTCTTCTGAACAATACATAGCCAGGTACTGAAGTCTCCCAAGTGTGGTTACTGGTAAACCATGTCTCACTAATTGCTACTATGTCCAGTTTAGACTCTGACATTATTGCCTGCAGGTCAGGGATCTTATTTCCCAGGCTGTGAGCATTTGTGTACATGATTTTCCATTGGCCAGATTTCGGTGTGTTAGTTGTTGGGTGAGGTTTGTCATTACCCCTGTGCGTTGTATGGGGAGACAAACCTTTTTTCTTACCTGGTGATGCAAATGAACTGCAAACATGCTGAATCCCTGTTTGACCACTAGCTGAGGGGAGGGTGTTTTTCCGATTCGACGTATGGGTGTTGCACCTCTCTCCCATTGCTGGTTTAAATATTCTGCAAAGACATCAAACTTCTGCCCCAATGCACTGACTCTCTCCTTAGTTAGATGCAGTCCATCAAATTTAAAGAACTTTCGCTCCCAGAACTGTTGCCAGTTCCCTACAAATCTGTGTCCTTTTTCCTGGCACCAGCCCTTGAGCCACTTGTTTAGCTCCCCTATCTCCCCTTCTCTGACCTTCCATCCATCTGCCCCCCTCTCCCAGACTGGCAGGATCTCAGAGAAGGAGATGCCGAATGAAATGGATGATAGTTTGTCACCCAGCCTGGTCAGGTGTTCCTTGGTCTCCACAACTGACCAGCTGGCGAGATCATTAGTCCCTATGTGTACTAGGACATCAATGTTTTCTCCTGCTTTGTGAACAATTTTAGCAATGCGGTCAGTGTCTCTCCATGCTGATGTACCTGGGAGACATCTGACCATTACCCTTGGCTGGAGATGGGTATCAACTCCCCGAATCATGGAGTCTCCTATGATCAGAAGTTTTTTGGATTCCCTTTTTGCTTTTTTTGTTTTGGTTCCTGATTTGGGTGAGTTTTGTTGTGCTAGCTCCTGTGCCGCAGTGTCCTGCTCTGCAGTGTCTTCTGCCTCTTTGTTTCATTTCAGAGATAGAGGCAGATACCTGTTTTGTAGAGTTTATATGGTTTTGGAGGTAATATGTTGGAGAGCAGAGTGATGGGGCACCCAATTTGCCCCTCCTAACCACCTGCCAACCTCCTGGTCCAACTACCCTCTGCGGTCGAGGTTTTTTGTTGGATGCTGGGGAAATGGTGGGTGGTTCTTATAATGTATTTCCTCTTGAATATGAAATTTGAGGCATGCAATCTCTGCCCATGCTGCCCGAGCTGAGCCCTAAGATCTCCAATGGCCCAGCATGTAGGACAGTGTCCTAAATCCTGTAAGACTGTCCTTCTGAAAATTGTTCCGCAGTACCTGCAGTTAATGATATCCATTCCAGATAAGTTGCTGGGTTTATAACCTAGTCAGAGTAATTAGAAGGAAAAAAATGCAAGTAATGGTTTGATTGTGTTTTGTTTTTGTTTAACTTGTTATAACAAGTTAAATTACTAGTGCCCTGTAAATGAGCTCACCTTGTGGATGCCCCACTGATCTGCCCTTCCTGCTCTGCCACAGGAAATGTCACAACTGTGGTACCCTATAAAAGGAGTGTAGTGTGGGGTGGTTGGGGATGGGGGGTGGGGCTGGCCCTTCACCTGCCGAAAAAAGAAGAACCACGGATGAAAGAACAAGGAGGTAAGAGCAGAAACAATCAGTCAACAACAAATGCAGTAACTCAAAGCTTATCCTAAAGTTAGATAAAACTGTAAAACCTGTAAAGCACCACCTGTAATAATTTCAAAGAAGATATCGCTGTAAGAAACATTTTGCTACAGAGAAAATAAAGCAATGAAATGTTAGCAACAAACAGTAGCAATCCCTGTGAGTAAAAAATAAAAACAACACCACACAGTAAATCTGCGTAGCCAAAATAAGTCTTAATCCTTTTCCCTTGCTCTGGTAAGGTTCTCTACTCTGCCCTTCAAGCAGTCTTGGAAGGAAAGAGCTCAGGTGAAGCTAGGTGCCTTGGCCAGCAAACCAAGTCTTCTACCTCCAAGATATCAACTAACCTGACCTTTTAACCCTTCTTTCTGTTGGAAATTACTGACAGTTTGCCAGCTCCACCCCTCACATACACACCTAATCCGTTGGAAGAGCTGTGGGAGGAAAGCAATTAGCTCTTTCAATGTGAGAAGGAGACTGAAACACCTCTGAGACAACAAACCTTTTCAACAAAAAAATTAAAAACAAGAATAAAATAAAACAGTGTCAAACAGTAATTTTGCTTAGCCCAATGATAAAAAAGTCACACAGATGTAAGCTCCACCTGTAATAATTTCAGAGAAGATATACCCTGTAAGAAACACTTTGCTACAGAGAAAAATAAAGCAGTAACAGAAGATATACCTTGCAAAAGACAATTTGAATCAGAAGATTACAGCAGTAATCTGTTAGCACACACCTGTAGGCACACCTTGTAATCCAGTTTAAATTCCCAGCTCCCTCTATATACTCCTCCATCCTCTGTTTCAACACTTTCTTTCCCTCCTCACTCAAGTGTAGTCTGTCCTTAGCATAGAGACTACTGTCCTCCCAGATCTCTCCCCAACCCCCAACAGTCCATACCCTTTAGCATGACACTGAGTTCTTAGCCATCCATTAAATTCCTCTATTCTCAGCTTTCTTGTTGTGCTTGCCTTGGGCACTGGAAGTATCTCTGAAAAAGTTACTGCTCTTCCTGCCTCCTCACATAATTGTCCTAGTTCCTCAAATCTCCTCTGAACTATATCTACGGTCTTGTCAGCCAGGTCATTCTTCCCAAAATGTATAATTTTTATTTATTTATTTAGTTTTTGTTGACAAGGTAAGTGCACTAGACAAATCCTGCCTATTTTCAGGCACGACCCGAGGAGGGGGATACAGATGAATGCAAACTGACCTTGAACCAGATTAAACTGTTGGTGGTATTTTCAGGGAATGAGGGAAATTTGGCCAGGACACCGGGGAAATTTCCCTACACTTTTCGATAGGTGCCATGGGATCTTTAACATCCACCTGAACTACCACCAATCCAGGCAGATGGGACCTCGGTTTAATCTCATCCAAAAGACGGCACCTCAAGTGCAGCACCCTCTCATGCTGCACTACAGTGTCAATGGGATATTAACCCAAGCACCAGATGTGGAAACTGAACCCCCAGCCCTCTGATCTCCTGGTCTCAGAGGCGAGTGTGCTACCTACTGAGCCACTGACACTGACAAATGACACACTGAATTAAATGAGACTTGTCCCTACCCCTTCTAGCATATTTCAGAACAGATTGTCCCATCCTTTCCGCTGTCATTCCTGGAATGGCCTCCACCCAAATGTGACTTTGCCTCTACCCCTTGCTATTCCACCTGACTCCTCTTAGTATTGAGTCCCCCAGCACTAAGATTCCACCCCTCTTACTCCCTGCTTGCTTCCATTCATCTCCATCTCTCATTCCTGGCTACTCTTCTTCCTCCTGTACATTATTTCCCCCTTTTGCCCCTGTTGCAATTCTCCCAGCAGAACTTCCCCCTGCTCCGGTTAGGTTCAGGCATTTATCAATTACTCCTCCAATTGCATCACCTGCCTCCTCCTTCTTCCCCTCTAGCAGTGCAAAACTATTTTCTGAAGACCCTTCACAAATGCCCGCTTCCTCTCTCTTCATAGTAACCTGTTCCCTCCTTTGCACTCCATGACTGTTGCCACTTCTCCTCCCTTCACAAGTCCCTGTCTCCTCCTTCCATTTGTCTTTTGTCTCCTGACCTGGTTTCCCTGGCAATCGTTCTTCCTGGCCTGGGCCCCTTTGTCTCTGCTTCCCTTCTTCTGACCCTGTCCTCACCATTGTTGGCTCAAATTGCCCTCCCTCATCTCCCCTCCTCCCTCCTTCCTCCAGAACTGGGCTAAACCCACCTCCAGTCTGCCTTGCCTGTCTTAGTTCCTCCTGCAGACCCTCAATCTCCTTTCTAAGTTTCTCTATGTGGTTGCACACTAAACATCCCCCCACACTCCAGGCAATTTTAGAAAGATTGGTGCACCACAGTTGTTGCAGCCTACCACCCTACCCATTGCTCTCATTGCCCACCAGCTACCCCCACCCTTCCAGGTAAAGGATACCAAACACTCCCCTAAGTCTCCCCTCTCCCCCTCTATCAGTGCAAAACATTCTTCTCCTTTTCTTAATTTCCCTTGCCCCCTTTGTCGTACACGTCTAGATAGATTGAGCAACTGCTTTTTACATTCCTATCCTTCCTGTCCACACCCAAAAAGAGACTTTAAGTAACTATTGCACAACCTTCCTCAAACTCCTACTCCTCCTTTCCACAATGCAAATAGCAATGCAAAGAAGTAACAATGAAAGCTCCTTGATTTGCTGTTACTTCCCTTCCACTGAGATAGCAGTCGCCTCTTCACTCGCTGCTGTTCCTTTCCTGGATGTCTGCTTCTGCTATGACATGTGCATGTCCTTTGCCCATTTGGGGAAGTGATGTCAGAACCCCTGGTATAAAGGAAATCATGGACCTGGGGTGGGTGGGGTGAGGGGAAGGAGGTGGGACAGCCCGTGCCTTCCAGAAGCAATCAGGTAGCTGAGGCCTCTGGTCAGACCATTAGCACCCTTCCGCCATTATGCACTAAACTTTGCAGCTAGTGAAGCCAGCAAAAAACAATCACAATTCTACTCAAAGCACAAATAATAGGTTTGCTACCAAAAGAAACAGGTCTCCAATTCAAACAGCCTTACCAACAATACATCAAATTAGGCTTGAAATTAGAAGATATAGGTCTCCAATTCAAATAAACAGCCCCAATAAAATCACACCAAATAGGTTTTAAATCAGAAGAAATAGGCCTCCACAAATACAGCCTGCTACACGGTGAAACATCAAACAAATGAGCCCACTTATAGCCACCAAAATAGGTTTCAAAATTCCAGCAGCCTCAAAACAATACCCTGCTAGCCCCTTAGAAGTAGTAAGAAAAAAAGAAAAGAAAAGAAATAGCCTTCTGCCAAGTAAAAGCCACAAGAAATAATGTAAAAGCAGCAAGAAGAAGCTACTGTACTGGAACTGATCTGATCCCTTCCCCTTTTGGTTACTATGCCAATTTGTACATGTACTTTGAATGTGAGCATATTCTAAACCCAGAAGTAACTCGTACTTTAGAAAATAATTTCTTAGAAACCTTACATTGATGAGATACTGATAATCTGGCAAGGATCAGAGGAAACTTTAGAGGAATTTTATGCATTTGTCGATACAAGAAATCCACACTTAAAATTCCCTAGGCACAGTGACAGATGGTCCTGTTTTTGGACTTGAATTTGATTCTCAAAAATGACTAGAGAAGTACCACTCTGCACCACAGATCCACCAGTTGTAACACCACACTTCATGCTGACAGTATCCAAGACCATAAAAATGAGTCAATTCCTAATTCACAACTATTAAGAGCCAAGAGAAATTGCAGTGAGCCTGAAGAATTTGGAAAAGAAAAAAATAATAAAGAGCAAAGATTTAGGGAAAGAAGGTAGCGAAAGTGGACCCTGATAAAAGCAGCAAAAAATATAGAAATGTAAACAGGCAAGTCCAAATGGACTAGTATTGAGCACAATATATAACACAAATGCACTGAGGTAATAAAACAGTCTATCAATAGCCAATGGCACACAGTAGAACATCATTCGAAAGATTTCACTAGGCTCCATCAGAAACCATTGGTAGCCACCAAAAAGAATCCCACCAGTTTGGGTGGCCATTTTGGATCAGGTTCAGCAATGGATGGTTCTGACTCCATATGGCAGCTACTGAACCCAATAGGTTAAGAACAAATTGGGCCACACACAACATTAACTACTGACTCGTGTGAACTCAACTACCATTAAGAATAATGAACCCTGGAGGCTACCCATGTGGCAGTTGTGCCAGTGCTCTTAACACCAGCATGAAAATATAATTTGAGGACCCCTACATGATCAATAAATACCAACTACAGGATTTCATTACCTGCACCACAATTCATTATGTACTGAGATAGCTATGTGACAAACTATATGTGGGCAAACCCACAAGAGAACTCAAATTAAGGATTTCTGAGCATAAGAGCTACATATGACATAAAGCTCAAAAATCCACTGTGGCAGTGCATTTCATACAGTAGGACACAATGCAGCATCACTGTGCTTTTGGGGCTTGAAAATTGTGAAAGAGGATCTCAGAGGTGGTAAAGAATAGTTACTTACCATAATAGTAGATCTTTGAGCGATAATCCTCCATTGAGTCATATCATGGAACTGTGAGCCATCAGCATCAGAATCATTCCAAAATATTTTGCTAGCTGGGGCTGCACACGTTGCCATGCCTCATCATCACCTATATAATGTGGGCATCCTCAGCATGCCTTAGATTCCCATGGGAGATAAGCTTCGAGGATCATTGGACCAGCAGGGAGTGAAGCAACCAGGACCAAGCCAGGCATGCAGAAGAGGATATGGAAACCTAAGTAAACTGCAAAAGTAGGCTGGAGAATCACCCACCATCATCCAACAAGGGGGGAAGGGGAAGAGGGAGAGCTGTGGCTCCATGGAGGAGATTCTCTCAAAGACCTACTGTTACGGTAAGCAACTATTCTATCTTCTTCAAGGGTATCTCCCTCCATTGAGTCACATCATGGAATGATTCCCAATCAGTACCAAAGCACTGAGGGAAGAAGGCAGGATCTAAGGACCCTGAGAAAGTAGGCTTTGCAAAACAGTAAGGTCAAAGCTGGCACATCTACGAGAGACAATGTCCAGACTATAGTGTTTAGTAAATGTATGAACAGTACTCCAGGTGGCAGCAGCACTTTTGTCAGCGGTGGACACATTGTGGAAACAAGCCACTGAAATAGCCATCCCACAGGTTGCGTAAGTAACGACAGGACCAGGAAGCTACATATTGTGCTTCTGGTAACAAAAAAAAATACAGCAGGACAACCATTTGTAAAGGCCCTGTTTTGAAACTGTGGAGCCACCATTCTGGGGGCCAAAGCCTCAAATAGCAGAGAGGATTTTCTACCAACCTTCGTACAATCCAAGTGATAATGCAGTGTACTACAGATGTCCAGCGTCTGTAAGCAACATTCCCCACTATCTGTGGGATTCTAGAAATAAACAGGAAAGTCAGTGATCTAATTTAGTGTTCTCTCAGACATGAACTTTGGTAGAAAATGAGGATTAACATGTAATGTAATCTGATCCTTGTGAAAAATAAGGAAAGGAAGATCTGTGATCAAAGCCTATAACATATGGGATAGACACAAGGAGACCTTAGAAGTAAGGCAAGGGGGGGAGAAGACTGGTGATTGAGTAGGGTCTGTGGTGGCACAGTAGATAGGGAATATATGGCAGACCAGGTAGGCCAAGACGTTCTTATCTGCCTACAACTTCTATGTTTCTATGTACAGTAGTAGCCATAGACATTGCCAGATATTTCATGAAATTTCTAAAGAGTTTCTCTCTGCTGCCCCTACTGTGGAAATGCAGAAAGCAGGAGATTTCTTCCGAAATGTCACAGAAATTTTGGAAAATAGCTGGCAATGTCTGTGGCTACTACTGTAATTCAGATATGTGTCAAGCAGATGTCAGACTCATAGCCACTAGGAACAGTATCTTCCAAGAGAGGAAGAGCATATCAAAAGTAGCTGCAGGCTCAAAGGGAGGCACAATAAGCATCTCTAGTACCAAATTAAGGCCCCATATCAAAACTGGATTGCAGAACAGGGGGTGAAGAAGTAGAAAACCTTTGAGGAACCTGCAAGAAACCTCAAGCTGGGCCACCATCTTGCCATTGGTGAGGACATAAAAAGCCAACACCATGGCGTAGTGGACCTTAATGGGGGAACACCCTAGGCCTGAGTCCAGCACTAGGCTGAGCAGACATGTAAAGGGGTCCAGTTGATGGGCAGTACATCAGATAATAAAACGTTTCCATTTTTGTGAATAGATGTACCATGTAGATGGCTTCTGGTCTGCCAGTAGAATAGCTGCAACAACCTGGTAAACTCCAAAGCAGTACAGCTCTATGGTCTTAGGAGCCAGGTGTGAAGGTGCATAGATCAAAGATCCAGATGCACCAGAGCACCTTGCTTCTGTGAAAATAGTTCCACCAATAAAAAAGCAGGACAGAGGGTTCTACTGCCAATTGCTGGAGCAGAAGGAACCAAATTTGTCTGGGTCAGTATGGGGCCACCAGAATCAGGGTGGCTCACCTGGCCCTCAACTTAACCAGAACACTCTATATAAGAGGGAACAGGGAAAAGTGTACATGAACCTCCCTTACCAAGAGAGGGACAAAGCGTCTCACCAGAAAACTCCAGGCCCTGGAATACACAAGCAGAAATGTGTCTATTATGCATTATATGGAGACACAAAAAGGTCAATCTCTGGGTGATCCTACTTAAAGAAGAGGTCATACATTTCATATTTGTGGCATAGCACCCGGGACTGACTGAGGCTATCTGCAAGGGCATTGATGGTGCTGGGCAGAAAGATGGCTGAGAGGAACATGTTGTGTTCTATGGCCCAGTGCCAGACTAACATTGTCTCACTGCAGAAAGGATACACAAGGACTCTGCCCAGACGGTTTATGTAGTACATCACCATAATGTTGCCTGTACAGATAAACAGATGATGCCCCAGAAGGAGGGCAGTGAAAACCTGCAGGCCAAGCAGAACAGCCCTCATCTCCAAAGTGTTGAGCAGATTCATGTCCAAGAGGGGCCATTGGCCCTGTGTCTGGAAGGGATCCAGACTGGCACCCCAACCTGAGACCAAGACATAAGCTGTCATCACCAGGAGAGGGGGTCAAGAAAGAGGGACCCTGTCTCAAACTGGGAGTGGTTCAGTCAGCAGAGCAGGAAGCGATGAAGTGAAGGGGTCACTGCTATGAAGCACACCAACTCATTGGAATACTGAGTCCACTGGGCACAGAGGAACCATTGTGGAATCCTCCTGTGTAGACACACCAGCAGGACACTCACAATGGCAGCAGCCATGAGGCCTATTAGCTGTAAGAGGCATCTGGCTGAGACATAGTAGCTGAAAGAGACCAGCTGAGCTTGAGCAACCAGTGCCATAGCATGGTCTGAGGGAAGGAAAGCCAGACGGAGACTTGTGTCTAAAACTCATAGACTCATCAAATGTGTCAGCAGAAAAGGACCTTCCTGGCCCATCGAGTCTGCTCATTCCCCCTCTACTTGTCCCCCTCCAAGAGTCCCCTCCCTGACAACCTCTTGTGTTTGTCCCAGGCCTTCTTGAACCCTTCACTGTACTGGCCCTCACCACCTCCTCCAGCAGTCCGTTCCAGGGCTCAACCACTGTCTCAATGAAATAATACTTCCTAACATTTCCTATAAACCTTTCCCTCCACTTTCAATCCATGCCCCCTAGTTCTTGTATCTACATTCCAGGAAAATAAGCTCTCCCCCACTTTATTGACCCCCTTCACATATCTGAATGTTTCTATCATGTCCCCTCTCTCCCTTCTTGTCTCCAGAGGATACAAATCCAGCTCCTTCAGCCTCTCCCCATATGTCTTCCTACTTAGCCCATACACCATTTTAGTGGCCCTTCTCTGCACCCTTTCCATGCCATCTATGTCTTTTCATAGATGGGGCCTCCAGAACTGTACCTCATACTCCAGGTGTGGCCTAACCAAGGAACTGTAAAGTGGCATCAGCACCTCCCTCCTTCTGCAGGTTATGCCTCTCCTTATGCATGCCAGCATCCTGTTAGCTTTGCCCACTGCCTTGCTTCTCTGGGTCCCCACCCTAAGGTCATCAGTGATTATAAGTCATAGCTCCTATATATTGAAGGCATTGTCACAGAATGAGAACTGACTTTAGCTTGTTCACCAGAATACCTAACTGGTCGAATAGCTCTCAGAATTGAACAGTGTGTACACTGTGGCATCCCCTGATGGGGCCTTCAGAAGCTAGTCAGCGATATATGAGAAGACACATGAGCCCTATTGATGGAGGACAACTTTAACCACTGCAATGCACTTGGTAAAGACAGGCAGTGTAGATGACAAACCAAAGGGCAAGACATTTAACTGACTGTGCAAGTCCTGGAACATGAATCTCAGGTACTTTCTGTGAGATTTGCAGATCCTGATATGAGGTATACATTCTTCATACCCAGAGCAACCATCCAATCCCCAATCTGTAGCAGAGGGAGGAGGGACTGCAGAGAGACCAATCAAAACTGCTTATGGTCTATAAATAGATTGAGGCATCAAAGGTCTAAGAGGGGGTCTTAATGGAGCTTGAAGACCTAAGATGGGCTTTAAATTCCTGGTCCATTTTGGTACCAGGAAGTAGCAAAAATAATAGCCCATGTTCCTTTCAGCAGCTGGAACTGGATCTATGTCCCTTTTGCTGAGGAGGGTTTGAACCGCCATGAGCAGGAGGGCAAGATGTCCTGGAGGGTAAGAACTGGACAAAGGAGGGTGCACTGGGGAGAGCAGGAGGAGCTCTGGGGCGTGTCCTTGCTGAATTACCTCCAGGACTCAAGTATCGGTATTGCTTTCTCTCCACTTTGGTAGGAAGAGGGAGATTCAGCCTCCTACTAGTACTCCCTAAGGTAGTGAGGCTGCAGGAAGAGGAGGGGAGTCAGAAAGTGTCAGGGACAGCAGGGGCACCATTGATACCAGCTTCTTTGTTGAGCCTGATGTGTGCATCAGGAGGCTGAGCTGCTTAAGTCAAGGAGAGCTAGGGTTGCTGGGAGCAATGGATGTGACCCTTAGAGTAACCTCTGTCAGGACGGGCATAAGATCTTCAAAAAGAGCCCCTGCCCTACCCCAGGGCTTAGGGTTCAGAGTGTGCAGAGACCTCATTGTCATTTTGGATGTGTGAAGGTCCCACAGAGATGACTCCACATCAATGCCAAGCAGTTGATTTCCTCTAAAGGGGGCATTTAGACCTGACTGTTGAACATCAGCGGCAAAGTTAGCGACACGCAAGGGGTGGTGGTGCTGTCAAATGCCAGAAGCAGGCACATGGGAAGCCGCATCTGAAGCATCATAGGCAGATCTTAACAGGTACTTGACAGCTCCCAAGCCATTACTAACTATTTGTTGAACCATTATTTTATCAGAGCCTTTAGTTAGCTTACAACAAGCAAAACAGCCACTCCTCAGTCCCAGGTGCCATGACTCCAACAATTAAATTAGCAAGTACAAAAAGACAACACTCAGCCTCTAGCTGTAAAACCATAAAAGACCACTGACAAAGCTCATAGCGAAAGGTAAAATTGGACATTAGGGCACTGACAGTCATACCACATAGCATATTTTAACATACTACTGTTTCTATCACCACTCAGTTTATAGTTAATAAAGAGGCACCTTCAGTATCTCAAGTGGGTGAGCATTTTTTTCGTGGTTTTACAGCTGTGGACTGACTGTCTCCTTGTATTTCCTTCAGGTAGTTTCTCAGCAATGGCAACCATAGACTGCCACAGGCAATTCAGATACTTAAACATATGGGCCCAGATATTCAAACTGCACCAGGCTGTGGCGCAAGCTTGGGCGCAGCGCAACTTGGCTGTGCAGGGGTGTGGACTGGGCAATATTCAACGGAGCTGCGCCATGGCACAGCATCATTGAATATCGCACCCTGGCCACCCGCAGTGTGCATGACGCAGTGGCACTGAGCCAGTGCAAGTGGCCAGAGTGGAGCAGGGGGATGCGCTAGTGCAAGTTCCATTGCGCTATGTGCAGCAACCATGATATTCAAAAGTGCACATGCAAATGGAGCCATAATGTATGCAAGGTGCAAATGGGGCCATTTGCATGTCATTATGGCCCCATTTGCATGCAGGTGTGCTGATCCCAGTGATTTGTGCCTGGTGCCCTGCCAGGCAGCAGCCGTCAGGGACCGACGCCCCCTGCAGCCAGCAATGTGCTCCACAACCCGATCGCGGGCTGCAGTAAAAAAAGGAAAATCAGAAATCCCCGGTGGTCCAGTGGACCGCTGCCCACCCAATCGTGGGCTAAGTAAATATATAAAAGCCCCAATATCCCTGGTGGTCCATGGATCCATTCACATATCTGGAATGTGTAGTATGGTATGGGTTGCACCCTGGCTGCTACGCTGTGGACTAATGAGTACAGCCTACCGATGGTGTCGGTCGGCTGGAAGGTGGGGGTGGCAGGCAGGTGGTGCCGCTGCCGCTGACCGGGAGCGGGCGGGATTCAGTGGGCGGGTGGGGGTCCACTGACCACCAGGGATATTGATGATTCTTATTTATATACTTAGCCCGCGATCGGGCGGCAGGTCCACTGGACCACCAGGGATATTGGGGATTTTATATATTTACTTAGCCTGCGATCGGGCGGGCAGTGGTCCACTGAACCATCAGGGATGATAGGGATATTATTTATTTATTTAGCCCGCGATCGGGTGGGCAGGTCCACTGGATGACCAGGGATGATAGGGATATTATTTATTTACTTAGCTTGTGATCGGGCGGGCAGGTCCACTGGACCACCAGGAATTTTGGATAAATCCTTTTTACTGATGCCCACAATTGGGCATGGGGGGGGCACCACCACGGAGGTGCAGCCGGAGCTCGGGTGACCACCCACAGGTGGCAACTGCCGTGTTGTGCCCTGCAATGCGGCATCTCACCTGTGGGTGGCCATCCGTTGTTCCTTTTTTTTTTGGAACAACTTTGTGCTGGCGCGGGTAGGGGTTGCATGCATGGCTCTGCACATCCCGGGCTGACTATCGGGCTGTGCAGGGTATGATGGGCACGCCCCACCTGTGCCTGCATACTTACTGATGCCGCGCTTCTGATGATCGGGATTTTGCCGCCAGCACTTTTCCCATTTGAATATCATGCCAGGGCGCATCAGTGGGTTGCACATGGTGCACCACTGTTGCGCCATGCGCAACCCTTTTGAATATCTGGGCCATGGTCTCAGTGGGCCCACCCAGTTACCAAAATTTAAATAAATAAATATATGCCTAGTAACTGGCAATTGGTAGTCCAAGGGATGCTGAATCAAATGTTCTTTTATCCATGACATGCGGCTATTTTAATTTCTTATCAGGAAGAAGAGCGATCATGTGTTCTATAGCTTTCAACCTGTAATGGGCAGCCGTAATCACTACTGAGTCAGTTTCTGGTTGTAAGGAATAATATGGCTTGCTAGAAGTTCTGTATATTACTTATCCACTTTCCTTGGAAATGCAGGCAGAGCACAGGGTCTGTGTCAGGCAGCTATTGTGGCATCCTTCACAGTCGAATAGGTTGGAGTGATTAAGACTGTAGAGGAAGCAGACATTTCTAGGAACTCATACAGAATTATCTTAGAAGAATCCTCCTCCTCAGCATCAAGCCTCAGTTTGGGCTGGACCTGCCTGAGGAAAGTCTGAAAGGAAACATCTTCAGGAGGTGTCCTGGCAGTGTTGTTTACACTCTGCTCACTAGAAGAGGATAAAGTAAAACAGGAACCCACTATACCTAGAGGTTCCAGACCTTCCTCCCTATAGTCTCCCCTCCTCATCTATATATTCTGGATTATATTCCAGCTGTTTCTTGATGTTGATTGACATCAATAACGGTGTCATGGGGTGTGGGTAGTCAGGATAACAAAAAACAGGCAGCCCATCACTTTAGTGCATAAAAAAATGCCAAAGGTATTTATCATTTTATTTGATAGCATAAAAATGGAAGAAAATCATACAGAAGTCAAATAAGGTGGAGTTAAGTCACTCAAAATAAACGTAGCAAAAAGGTCTTGCATAAAACTCGGAAATAAAACAATCAGAATACCGAAAATAAATAGCGGCAAACTATCTTGTTTCCACCTCTAGGTGTGGCACAGGACTCTCCTAGTCCTTCACCTATACTCAGTCAGAAGACGCTGATCCTCTCTAACATCTGTTTGCTCAGGCAGTACTATTTATTCCTGCCCACCTGAGTCAGGTGACGAAGCATCATCAGCTTAAAGTTGAACCAGCATAATATTCTGTGGTGATTTGCATATGCAGACCATGATGCTTTGCATTGTGTGGGCATGTGTGATTTTGTATTTTCTTGAAGCATCATCATGGCCCTTCATTTAATTAAATAGGCTAAAAGGACTTTGTTACCCTTCTATAATCAGGAGCAGCTTTAGAATTAAAGGGACCTTCCCAGAAAGAATTATCCCTTTTTAAAGGTGGAAAACTTTCCACTGGGACTTGAGTGACAGACAGTTTACTATAAAAAGGGGCCACAAGGGGCTGCTGTTCCCCTGTAGACAATATTTATTTAATTCTTTCCCCTGTTTCCGGTAAGAACAGGCTTAATTTATTCCTTCTCCTTCCAGAAGTCCCTTTATTTAAAGCATATCATGTTGCCAGATGCAGGTTTTTGTTTACTTTACCCACTTTCAGCATTCTATTTTGTAGGTTTTCACTAGCTATGTTTATGCTAGGTTTATTAATATGCTCGCGTTTCCCCATTTCTTTCATGTTTATCATAGAGAAGCAAAATACCATTTATTCTGCGGTACAATATCTCTTAGCCTCTCACAAGTCAGCTATTCCCTTAGCCCAGAGCCGGGTGTGGATTTTGGGGCCCTTTCTTTTATTTTGAGGCAAGACAATGTACATTCGGCTGAAATGTCAAGGCGTCGGCTGACACTTTCACTTTCCTCTGCGTAGCTCTCTATGCATTGCTGCATAGTTCTCTCTTTTCAAAGAGCATACATAATACTCGCTCTGCACCCACTTTCTCTAGTGCAGTGAATAAAGAAGGGTTTAGATAATTCCTTTATTATCTGCTAAACTGAGGGAGCACTAATGCCTCGCAACCGCGAGTGCAACAAATATGTTTACACTCTCTTTTCTGGGGCTGCTACATCGGAAAGGCACATTTCCAAGTGCTTTGCTAAGTAAAGGGTGATCGCTGTTTCTTACAATTTGGCTCTGGAACCTAATATGGTATAACGTACAATAGGGTTTTGTAACTTTCTACATATGAAAATATAGTTAAACAACAGCATATGTATGCCAAATATCAACTGCAGCATTCAGTATAGGTTCTAACATTTCATAGCAACAACAGGGTTACAGAAAATAAAAAGAGAAAGGGGTTTGCTGCTTTGCAATAAATACTAATGTACAGACTAGCCATGTACGTCTTTCTCTGCCTACACGCTAAATAGCCACTGTAACCTTTTTTTAATTAGGGTGCTTACTGTATACAATACATATCTTTCATCCTAGCTACAATAGCCAGCCATTCTATAGAGCTATAACTGTTCTATGTTATTGTTCCATTCTGTCTGGGAGCTCCAGGTCACTGGAAATTGACCTCCATACATACGGAACCATGGAAAGAAGAGAAAGAAAAGGTAAAAAGGAAGCACAGGGGGTTGTCTGGAGGTGGCCTGCCTCCAGACAGAAAGAAAGGGATATCCTTATTAGATAAGAATATATAGGGAGAGAGGTTGCAACCTAGAATACTCAAGGGGTCCTACTACAGTGGAAGGGATGCACCCTGTCACAAATGGGTAGACAGGTTGCAGAGAAATTGAAGGAGGAACTATCAACAGGGTTACCATTGACAAAGGAAGATCCTTGCCCGGCATTACGGTGAACATAGGGAACTCTTACATCATTGACAAGGTCACCAGTGGAAACTCTGAAGACTTTGACGGGGATGGCATCAACAAAAAAGGCAATGCCATAAGCCTTTGAAATAGCTTTGACATTGATTGGTACCAGAGTTGAGCAGCGATGGGCCATTTTAGGTTCGACGATGGTGAAACCGTTGATGTGACAGCGCCAGATGCCAGTATTGGCTGTGAGTCCCCCAGTGGGGAAGCTGAACCAATGCCAGATGCTGACTTGGTGTCTGAAAGACATTTGAGGGGCAGCAGAACTGGAGGCCTTGGTCTGGGTCCTGTCTTGTTCAAGTTGCTTACTTCTTTTTAGAGATCTGGATCTGTTTGAAGAGGCAATCTTTTCTCTGTGCCTTTTGTCTTTGTCTGAGTGTCAGTGTTTGTTCACCAACTTTGCAGACTTGTTCTTTTTAGTTGAATTGGCAATGGATGCCACTGACTGCATAGAACAGTGGGTCCATGATGAACCAGGAAGAGAAGAGCGGTAGACGACAGTAAAGCTGCTTTCGACACACCTTGCTTCCCCTCCATAGCCTTTATTTTTAGATATAACTGTAAGGTTTCCTTATGACATTGCCTAGTAGACTGGTTAAAGCCTTGGCAGATGATGCATGCAGTAACATCATGTGCGAGGCTGAAGCAACGAATGCAAATGGAGTGGTTGTTGCCTTTGCAGATTTTCACGTTGCTGCAATGACAATACAGAAATAATGGGTCCTTTCCTTTTGGCAGCAGCATATCATTTTTCAAATAAACCAAGAAGTAGCAATTTTATCAATACTTTCAAAGTTTGTCAGCGTTCTTCAGCAGCGGTGCACTGATGAGTGACTGTTTGCAAGAGAAAGAATGGAGGCATGCTGGGGATGTCCACGTCATATAGGCGATAATGAGGCATGTTGACATGGGCTGCCCAGATTTTCAGGTGGTCCTGTTGCCAACCGTTTACAGTTCCACAATGTGGCTCAATGGAGGGAGATATTCTTGAAGAAGACCAGGGATTTTCAACTATGATGAAGAGAAATGTGATGGATCCATGAACTGGATACATTAACTCAGAATAAAGGCATGGACAAAGATGAAGATTGGGGTATATTCCACTGATATCCTCTGATGTCTGGGTGTTTGGAGCCCCATATGACTTTCTGAATGAAGAAGAACTGATTTAACTTCAGAATATTAATACTGGAGTTATTGTTTATTGACCAGAATGGTATATTCAGAATGTAAGTGGTTCTCTCAACTCTATTTTTTCAGCATTTTTAATTAACATTTTTTTTAATTTTTACAGGTACAGTTGTATATACCACTTAGGTCAAGATAGTTATTTAATCAGTGGTCAGTCCAGTATGCCACTTCTGCCATACTTGATATACAATATATAAAAATTGGAACTTTTGGACACAAGTTTTCAATGGGCCATTTAGAGGAAACCAGGAGGTCAGTATGGGACCCCACAGTCCCATAGTCACTCTCCCACCTGCCACTGCCAGGTTATTGGGAGCCATTGCCTGTGGCATCCTTCCTCCACTGGGTCCAAGCTCCCCAATGCAGATTTAAAGTTAAGCATTGTCATTCCTATACCTAGCTTGAGTAATGCCCCCCAACATATAAACTGCTATCAACACAGCTTTTAAGCAGCATTCATGTTATGTATCAGTAACTACATCTAACCTTAGTATCATGTGTACTAAACTGCAGAATAAGTTTTAGAATCGGCATCAATGAGCACAACAAAGGTACACGACTTAGAAGGTTTATCTATGTTGAATCGACAACACTGTTGCTCTAAGTTCGCATAGCGAGATCCCCAATGTCAACAGGCAAAATTTCCCCGTCCAACATTGGTGTGTTTCTTCAGGGACTGCACCTCCACGCCCCCATAGATTATCAACTCTGAGTCGGAGTTGATTTGAAAAGGGGAGACACAGCAAAAGGGCAAAATTTCATCCTCGGGTCCCTCACAGTGACAATCTCGAAACCTGTCGAGATTGTTGCTGTGAGAGATTTAGCCGTGAATGTTTCAATGTGCAGTCAGCACATCAACTTAGAGCAATACACATTGAAACCAGCATAAGTTGTTTTTGATAGGTGTTTGCATACAGAAATATTATGTGCTCCTTTAACCCTGTCCATAGAAACTAGCAGTCATTATAATTATCAGGAATTGAAAACTATTACTACCATCACAAATAAATATTTTCACTTATAACGATAATTACCATCACAAGCACCTACTCTACCAGATTATAATACTATGAACAATTCTTCACTATACTGGCCAGTCAAATGTAATCTAACAATTAAGAAGGGGAGCTTTGAATATCCAGTGCACTTCAAAGCCTTTTTTATGAGTGTGCACTTCAGGACAAGTAAGGAACTTTACCCTCTAATAAAGTCTACAGACCATCTAACAGAGTGGTTGTTCCCACCCTTCTCCTGTCCTGTACTTCACTGCTGTTCCCATTATCCTGCTCCTTGTGGGACTCCCTCATGTCCTCCCTTCCTATTGCGTCTGTCTGTGGAGGAAGGCAGTTTATGCCTCCTTTTTTCCTTCCTCCACCCTGCTGAGCTAGTTTAAATGTTCATCAAAGTAACATTTAAACTTTCTACTGAGCACTGCTGTCCCCCCAATGGATACAGACCATCAACTCTGTATAAGCCCATATCCCTCCAGGTTGGTCCCCAGTCTCCAATGTAGCTGAACCCCTCTTCTCTGCATCATTCCTTTAACCATGAGTTGAAGCTCCTGGAGTGAAGTATTCCGTCCTCCCGCAGTTGTATACAGGCAGTACCTTGATGAATGCCACCATGTATGCTACTTGGCTTAAACCCCTCCCCAGTTCCCTGAACTCTCCATACACATTCCCAGCCTGTCCCATGTTAGGTCATTAGTCCTCAGGTGGACAATGACACCCAGCATCCCTTCCCTGCCACCCTAGTGATCCTTAGTATCTGCTGCCCATCCCTTTGAGCCATGGCACCACGTAGGCAGCTTACCTCCCTCTCTCATCCCCCTTCCCGTTCCCAAAACTACCCCCCAACAATCGAGCCCCCCATAAGAAGCTGCTTTCTCCTCTGCTGGGGTCCTCTTTCTCCCACCTTGGTGCCTCCTCTATTGAGGACTCCCACATCCTCCCATATTACTGCTACTGGTACCTCCTCCTCCCGGCAGTTCCATTCTGCCAGAATAGCAAAGGAATTTTGTAGTTTTACAAACTGAGGAGTAAACTCCTGGCCTGACATCCCCATCCTCTCAGAGCCCACCACAGTCCATCTGGCCTCCTTCTCCAGGACAACCTCTAATGCTACAGTGGTAGACTCGGTGGCCACTGGGTGGGGGAAGAGGTCTTCAGAATCCTAGACAGCTCATACTGGAGACTATCAACCTCTTCCTCAACCCAAAGAAGTGTGTACAGATGAGGCAGCACCTCAGTCTCCAGAAGGTTTCTGGAAAACTGCAGCTCCACATCCATTGTAGTGCACTACTACTATAATTGCACATCCACCCTAGCCAGACTGGACCCATTCTTCCACTCCTTTTGCCATTTCACCTTGGACTGTCCTCCTACTACCCATCATTGCACCCTCTACCAGTTCCTGGGCTTCCCCTCCCTCCAGGACCGAAGACTTTCCCACTGTACCTGGATCACTGCCAAGTTCTGGAACCAGTCCCTGCCCACTTACCTAACTGACTTACTAACTGTCCCGGCCCTCCCAGAATATGCACTAAGGAGCAATGATGCTAGGCTCCTATCCATGCCACACATGACCACCACTGCAGGCCAGGCAGCCTTCAGATATTGCATGCCTAAACTATGGAATTCCCTCTCCATGGGCATTCGGCATGCCTCCCCCACCCAGCACCTCAATTCACTACTCAAAGCACAGTTCCCTTCCACATGCACATGTGACCAAACATCCTGTCCACCATAAGGCCAGCCCTTCTATAGTGTTATAAAGCGCTGCCCCACTGTACTCTGATGTATGTGTCTATCTTAGTTTAGATGGTACAACTGCCTTGCCCTAACTCCAGCCGCTGCACTGCATTATTTGCACTGTATTTATACTCCTATATTGGACCTTTGCATGCACTCTGTATTTTTCTTACTGTATATTTTTGTCCTTGCTATTCAATGTTGTCCTTGTACTTTCCTTCTCTTTGTGCTCTCCCCCCACCCCCCAGGATGCATCTGGAATCGAGCAGTATCACTGCTCAGAATGCCTTCCTGGTAAAACTTTTGAATAAATAAATTGATTTTATGTTTTGCTATCTACTACTGTCAACTGAGTCTTTCCTCTATTGCCCCCTTACTGTTGTTGGGTCCCTTCCTCTCTACACCATCTATCGGTATTTACTTACTCACCCTACCTTAGATAGAGTGTTTCCTTTCTTTGCCACTTTTTCCTTGCTTCCCCCTTACTTGCTTTGCTATAGCACCCCATACCCCTCTGCCTTAATAATACTTAATCTTCCCCTTTCTGCCTTCCTGAACAGCTTCCATACCCCAACCCTAACCAGGGAGTTTCCCCTATTGCCAACAGCAGACAATAACTACTTGTTGCTTCCCTAAAGGTACTACTTATGCCTCTTCCTGTAACTTCCTAAACTAGCAACAGCAAGCTAAGAGGTACTGCACCTTACCTTCCCAGACCAGCAGAGCCCCCTTGTGTCTCTGCTGGCACCTGTGAATGCCTAAGATGCCAGTAGTATCCTGTTCCACTTCTGCTCCATTCCACTGAAACTGTGGGACACAAGCGTGATGGGATGCACTGGGAGGGACCATTTATGTTCTGCTCCATGAGGCTTCCTGGTGCCTCCTGATTGGTTCTCCCTCGATGTTGCTGCCACCCACTTCCTGTCCCATGCTCTGATCCCCAACCTGTGTTAACTGCTAAAAAGGGAAAAAAACAGCAGTAAGTTAAGGCAGCCCAAACCCTATACTAAGCATTCATGTATTATAGATATTAAGAGAAACGTCTATTTAAAATTTGTGTTCCTTATATGGTCATGTTGTTATTTCATAGAAATATAGAAATCTGTCGGCAGAAAATGCCCCCATGTCCCATCTAGTCTGCTTGAGTTCCACCCCCCGGAAGACCTCCGCCCTCCATTTTCTGTCTGCTCCCTGTTGGTTAGACCCATGTATGTATCCCAGGCTTTTTTAAATTGGACAACTGAATCAACCCCCACCACTCATTCCGACAGTCTGTTCCATGACCCCACCACCCTCTCAGTGAAGAATTTCACCCGATTTCACCTTTAAATCTGCCCCCCTCCAGTTTTAATGTATGCCTCCTAGTCGATTTGTTCTCACTCAACACTATATGATTTTTTTTTATAACATCAAGAATATAAGCAGTGGCAGCTGCACACTGGGCTATCTTACTTTTTCAGAACAGGACAGGCTTTATATTATTGCTATGGGTGGAGAAAGGTTATGTATGTAGGCCCCCCTTCCATGTCTAGGGGTACATGATGTTTAAAAGGGGAGGGGGGGCTTGGCAACACAGACAGCAGTCCTGAAATCACAGATGAAAAAAAATTTACCTAGGTTCAGTCTTCGTGCTTGGATGGAAGATCAGGCAGGGGGGCACAGCAACCATGGGACAACAGCAGCTAGAGGGGGGCAACTAGGTGGTTATGGCTAGAGCAGCAATACAGTAATTCAGTCCAATGTCCACACCAAGGATGCAACAAATAGAAAAAATGTAATTCTTTATAAACCAGTAAAACTTCCACTCCATGGAGCAGTGGGGAACAAACTGCATGGCTTTCGATGTATCAGAGGTTCAGTGACACAAGGCCACAGCACATTGCTTAGTGATCTGGGCAGATCAGGTAAAGGTAGTCCTTCAAAGCGGAGTAAGGCCTCTGTTTTATGGCAGCAGTACAGATTTAATGCAGGCTCACATTTTCTCAGACACAGCAGATTCCTCATCTACTGGCTATCTCCCCCTTACATACCGAACCTCTTAGCTCTTCAGGCACACCAGGCTCTGAGTATCCCAAGGCAATTCAGCGCAGGCCCTGGCGATCCCAAAGATGCACTGGTGCTGACCCCAAAAACCTTTGGGCCCCACAACCACTCCGATCCTGCTACAGTGCAACTCCAGAAAGGGGAAGGAAGGCTGCCACCCCTACCAACCCCCCTGCAGCACAGGATCTCACCACTGCACTGCCCCAACAGCAGGATCCTGGCCTAATATTCATCTGGATCCCCCCGCTGACCTACACGGTGCCGCAGTTCACATTGCAAGGTCCTTTCTTGCACTCCCTGGCTACAGCTCCACAAAAATTGTGGCAGGCCCAGCTTATAATAGTATTGTTTCTGAGTTTATATTTCCCTCAATAGCAGAAGATGCACTGTTGACATTATTAAACCCTTACCTTAGTTTAATAAATCCAGTCTGGTCCTCATTAATAATGACAGTCAATATTCTCTCCATTCTGGATGCCACATTTTTTGTAAAAATCTTGTAGTCTGAGTTAAGAAGGGAAATGGGATGATATGAGGAGCATAAGCAAGGGTCCTTTCCCTCCTTATGTAAAATCACAATTACTGATTTTCTAAATGAGTCTGGAATCTGTCTACTCTCATAAAAGGAATTAAACAGCTTTAATAATATCAGGATTCTTTTAATCCCCCAATATTTTATAAAATTCCAAGGGTAACTCATCAGGGCCCGGAGCTCTCCCAACTCCCAGTGTGTTTATTGCATTTTTGACCTCATCCCTAGTTATTGGAAAATCCAGCATTTCTTTTTGATCATTAGCTAAGTGCTGTATTACTGTTTGGAATCCAGCATCTCCTTCTTCTATTCCTTTATCTGAGGTATACAGGTAGAATAATACTCCTCAAATGCTTTATTAATAAGTGCTGGATCTCTTATTAATCTTCCTTCTACTGTAATTTCTTTTATTTGTTTTTCACTTTGTTCTTTCTGAAGTTAATAAGCCAGAATGTTGCCTGATTCGTCAGCTTGAGCATAGTATCTTGTCCTACTTTTTAACATTACTTTCTCCATTTTCCCATTCATAATGTCATTATATTGTTGTTTTAGATTTTGTAGTTCCCTCAAATCAATTTCTGCTTGTGTGTGAACATGTTTAATTTCTACTCTCTCAATATTTCTTTCCATTTTTTCCATTTCTTTTTTCCTTTTTAAAATAAATCCCGCTTTGTATTTTATAATATGACCCCTCATATTTGTTTTTAAATAATCCCATGCAATGTTCAGTGAAGTGTCTTTACTCCAAATTAAGTTCAAGTAGGTCTCTAAATGATTAGTTATAAATTCCAGAAACTTAGGGTCTTTACTCAGTAGGGAATCAATACTCCAACTTCCGCTTGAAGTATCCCCAAACAAGTCCATATTACAAACTAAAGCAGAGTGATCCGATATTAAAATCTCTTCATATCCTATTTATTTAATCTTAGTAGTTAAATTTAAGGAACCCAACAACCAGAGAGGGAAAAGTGGGAAAACACCAGGTCCGTGGGGTTAATGTATTGCCAGAGATCATATAGGCCCAAGGCCTCCATACTTTTGATAATGACCTTTGCTGCCTTTGACAGGGCTGAGTGGGTGCCCATCCTGTCCAGCTTTGGGTTTAACACTGTATTAAGGTGCTCTCCTAGTATAATGGGGGTAGGGGAACTGAGCTAAGGTAGTAAAGAATTACATGTAGAAATCCGGTTTATTCTCATTTGGTCCATATAAGCCTGCTACTGTTACAGTATATCCTGGTTATTAATTCAAATCCGTCACTCACTTTCCTGATTATACTTTTGTTTTTCTGGAAAAAATAATAGCAACTCCCCTTGAGTTGCCATCTGAACCCATATGATGGGCCTCCCCTCACCATAAATGACAACATTTTTTGAATTCATTTTCTGTCAGGTGGGTTTCTTCTAGAAGTAAACAGTCTACTTTACGTTTTTTAACATGTGAAATTATCCTTTTGCTTTTGATTGGAATTTTACCCCACTGATATTCCATGAAAGAATCGTAAATTCTTCCACAAAGTTTATTATTCAAACATTTTATTCAAACAACATTTTTACGTGCCGGGTTCTTCAGGAGAAATCTAATTAATCCCATTTTCTAGAATATTATCTGCTTTTGAAGTGCATAAAACCTGTTATCTAACCTACTACTGATATTGTATTTCCTAATCCACCCCCTTCCCTCTATTAATATCTAAAACTATGCCCCCTTTCCCTAAATGGATCTACACCCTTGTAGATCCAAAAATTTGATTTCCCATCAAGTGGAGTCTAAAACTTCTCTCATTGCATAAATGAGAGTTTATATTCTCAGATAATTATTTATTTATTTATTTAATATTTTACCAGGAAAGGCACACTGAACAAAGTACTGCTCAATTCCAGATGTGTCCTGGGGTAGGGGAAGAGGGATACAAAAAGTGAAAATACAGATGACACACTAACATGGGAGCATGATAATACAATAAATGCAGATACCAGAACAGAGCCATCATTTCAATCATTTCAAGTGTACATCGAATAGGGTAATGAGATAGAGATGAGATCAAAGAAGACCTTGAGTGAGATGGGAGATGTTGGCTAGTCTTTGGATGGAAAACAGTACCAGCAGATTTGGGCAAATGCAATTATGGGATGTTGCAAGCACATGGGGAGGAGAAGTGCACCTTGATGAGTTGATTGAGTTGATTGGGTGGGGGCATGTGCCGGATGTCAGCAGGGAGGGAGTTCCGTAGTTTAGGCATTCTATATCTGAAGGCTGCCTGGTCTACAGAGGAGGACATACACAGTATTGCTAGGAGACGGGTGTCAGAATTTCTAATGCAGTATGCTGGACTGGTTTGGGCTGACAGGGCTGAAGTGAGGTAGGGTAGTAGAGACTGGGACCAGAACATGGCTGTGAGACTTGCACAGTGGGATAAATGATGATCATGAAGCGAGAGGACGTCTAGTGACCAAAAAAGGGAGCAGTGATGGGTGGAGGGTGGGCAATCAAGAGCGAAATGGCAGAATGAGTGGAAAAGTGTGTCCAGTCTGGTTAATATGGACTTTGGGGTGGCACCACAGATTACATCCCCATAGTTGAAATTTGGGAGAATCATTTTCTGTTCAAGATAGCGGTGGGCAGGCAGCAGGATGCAACCACGGTAGCGATATAATTCACCCAGTTTGGGGTAAAGCTTTTTGTGGACAGAATCAACATGTACAGAAAAGTCGAGGTGTTGGTCAAGCCAGACCCTGGGGTATCTGTAGGAGGAGCAAACCTCCAGAGTAGCCCCATCTAGGGTATGAAAGGAGGGGGTGGTCGGGAGCTGAGAGATTCTCTGCCTCATGCCGAAGGTCATGGAGACAGTCTTCTTGGCATTAAGAAATAGTTGATTCACACGAAATCAGTGCTGGACATCACTGAAATCCTGCTGGAGTCTGGTCATCACATTAGTGATAGAAGGGCCTGGTGTCAAGGTAAAGACACCACCTCATGCGGTAGTTACCACCCTATTTCACTCCTAAATCTTGATGTCAAGATTTTTGCCAGAATGGTGGCAAACAGGCTTCAGGGGTGGTAACCCAGCTGGTCCACCCCAACCAAGCGGGGTTCATGCCTGGAAGACATCTTCATGACAATGTCAGAAGACTGCTCACCGTTATGGCACATACCCAAAATAGAGTAAACAGAGGCTCAGCAGTAGTAATTACATTAGATACAGAAAAGGCCTTTGCTTGCTTGAGTGGGTGTATCTTGGAGAAGTACTCAAGAGATGTAATTTCGGTCCCAAATTTCAAGCCTGGGTGTCTACCTTATATGCTAGTCCCACAGCTCAAGTGTGGTTAAACGGGGGTATTTTCACATAGATGTCTCATCAGGAGGGGAACCAGACAGGGCTGTCCCCTCTCACCCCTCTTATTTGCCCTGAGTATGGAACCCCTGGTGGAAGCATTTCGATCTCACTGAGTTATTACAGGGATCAAAGTAGGCGCTGTAGACAACCACATCTCACTTTGTGTGGATGATGCCCTTCTTTATTTACAGAACCCGGAGACATCATTACCCACAGCAATGGCCCTTTTGGCAGAGTTCTGGAACATCTCAGGCTTTAAAATTAACGAAAATAAATCTGAAATAATTTCCATTGGTGAAACTGTTCCCCCAGCCATTAGGACTTTAACTAACCTAAGGTGGCCCACCACTAGCTTTCGATATTTGGGGATCCACATCCCCACCGATATAAGCAAGCTGTACCAACTTAATCACTTGAATCTATTAGATGCCATAGGAAAGGACTGTGACAGATGAATGGTCCCTCCATTGTCAATTATGGTATGGGTAGAATCAGTGAGAATGAATATTCTCCCGAGAATGCTCTTCCTGTTCGACTCAGTTCCCCTTTGCCCCCCCCAAGGAGGTTCTGGACAGATACCCAAAAACTTTTAAAGAAATTCATTTGGGCAGGGAAAAGGCCGAGACTGAGTTGGTCCCTACTTAAGATAGCCAAGGGGAAGGAGGGGGTTGGGCATTCCTGATTTAAAGGGTTACTACAGAGCGCCCGCTACAGTATCTGGCTGCATACAATGCCACAGATGAGGTACAAAGTTGGGTCAAACTGGAACTCAACCTTATAAGACCGGGAACTCCAAAATCAATTCTATTTAATAAAAGTGCCTCCAAGTCACTGCAGGCACTACCCAACCCCTGGCTTAAGACCATGCTGAAGTCATGGACACAGGCCATAAGGGAGAGGAAGTTACAATTTATAGTTCAGCTATATGGTAGGATTACAGACAGGGTAGACTTCCCACCTGGGAGGGAAAGTCGTGTGTTTTCACATTGGGAGGGCCTGGGATTATGCCACTTCACACGGTTGTTTATGGGGGGGAACACTAAAAAGTTTCAGTCAAATCCAACAGGAGTGCAGTATCCCTTCAAATTATTTTTTGGCTATTTACAAATCAGGCATTACCTTCTGGTGGAGAACTGGAGGGACTACGAGAAACCCCATTATGCACAGCCCCTGCCAGATCTCCTCCTGGAGTTGATCAATGGTACACTGCAAAAAAAAACACCTGATTTCCAAGCTTTATGTCGCTGGTGAGGCAGACCTCACTGATAGCAGATCTAGAATTCAGAAGCTATGGGAAAAGGAATTAAATTAGGAAGAGGGCCTTTTACAATGGGATGTGATTTGGAGGTTGAGACATAGTACTACAGCTTCACCCTCCTGGAGGGAGTTCCACTGGCAAGTAGTCACAGGATACTTCAGAACCCCTGTAGTGACCAAACACTATGGGAAAACCCACTCAGAGACATGCTAGAGGGGTTGTGGGTTGGTGGGGTCCACTGAACATATCTTTTGTAGCTGTCCCAAGTTCAGTAGTTTCTGGAGCAAAATCAGTGAGCAGATGAGTCTGACCCTACAGGTGCAGATCCCCAAACACACAAGATATCTTCTGCTGGGGGAGCCCCCCCCACCCAGGGTTAAGGGGATTTAAAGCAAGATATTTATTCAAAAATTTAATAGCCACAGCCCAGAAGGCAATTACAAGGTTCTGGCTCTCAGAAAACACCTCTGGTGAGGAGCAATGGCTGACTTGTTCGAAATTAAAATCATGGAGCAGCTGACGGCTAATCTGCGCCTAACACCTGAGTCACATAAGGCCATTGGTTACCATTTCTTGAGTTTCTGGGTGGCACAGAGGGAGTCTCAACCTTGGAGATAATGGCCAGAGAGGACCTTGATTAGGGGGTTAATTTTATTTCATTTCCCTGTTCTTTCAGCACACAGGTATCTAGCTTAGTGACATGAGCCTTGGGTACCAATTTGTATCACAAGTGGATACTCCTACAGCTTCTGTTGTACTCTCATTTGGTTTACTACCAGGGTTTTATCCACATTCAGCCCCTGGACCATGCTGCATGGGGAGGGGGTTGGGGGAGTTGTTTGTATGTTACATGTTGAATTTCTGATTATTGTCACTCTTTAGTTAAAAGTTTTTCTTGTATACTGTCCTCGAGCAATCTATGTCAGGTCTGCTGACCTGGCAGCCACAGCCACTTGGACCTAAGTGATTTGTACTGAAGAACTATTTACTGTACCAGAGTGATTGTTCTTTATAATTTGTGTAACTTTTTGTACGTTTTATTTGTATCTTGATGTTTTTGTTGATAAAAGATATAATAAAAATTGCAATTTCAAAAAAAAAAGGGCCTAATGTATACAGAACCGTATCATCCACATACATGTGGATGGATGGATGTGGGCAGGCAGTGGGCAGGTCATTTAGGAAGATGGAGAAAAGGAGCGGGCCAAGGACTGAGCCTTGGGGGACATCAGTAGTGACTGGAAGGGGGGTAGATGTGGAGCTACCAATCCTGACAGATTGGGACCTGCCTACCAAGCAGAAGTGGAACCAGCCGATAGCCTCAGTAGACAGCCCAGCAAGGGACAGCTTGTCTAGGATGAGGACATGGGAAACAATGTCGAATGCCTTGGCCAGGTCAGTGAAGATGGCTGAGGTGATGTGGCCTACGTCCATACCAGCTAGGGTGGAATCCATGACCCTTAGGAGGGAGGTGATGGTGGAGTGAGTCTTCTGGAAACCAGACTGGTAGGGTGAGAAGAAAGAGGTGGAGTTGAGAAATGAGGAGAGCTGCTCCAATACAAGGTGTTCTTGGAGTTTTGCCAGGCTGGGAAGAAGGGAAATTGGGCGGTAGTTTCCGGGGGTGGAGGTGTCTCCACCCTTAGGAAGCGGGATGACTGTTGCATGTTTCCATGCAGATGATATACAAGCTAGGGAGAAGGACAGGTTAAAGAGAGCAGCCAAGGGGAAGGTGATGGCAGGAGCAGCCAGGTATAACATTTTGGCATCCACCCCCGAAGGGCATTTTCCCTTAGACAGGTTGAGGGCAGACGAGGTGTTGTAGACTTCTATGGGGGTGACTTGGTGAAAGGAAAAGGGGGCAGGAGGTGGGCCTGCATGTTAGAAGGGGGGGGCAGTTTAATGGTAAGGAGGGAGGGAGGGAGGACATGAGTGAGGATTAACCTAATGCAGACATTGCGTAAAGAGTGGTATTTTGCAAGCCCTTTGAGGGAGCAGGTGGATTTGAATGACTTCCATACCTGGTCTCTGGCTTTGATGTGGGCCATGATGTCGGCTGTGATCCAAGGCAGGTGAGCACCCCCCATGCGGGTGCATCTAAGTTGGGCATATTTGTCCCAGACAGCCAGGAACTTGGACCTAAAATATTCTAGGGCAGAGTTGATGGAAGAGGTGAGGGGGATGAAGGACCAGTCAATGGCTGCCAGGTCACTTATTTATTTATTTCAATCTAGGATTAGAAAATACCTTTGAGCACACAAGCTCATTTACAAAAGTTCCACGTCAATAATGGGGAAGGGGTTACAAAACAGACAGAGTATAAAGCTAAATAACATGTACAGATAATATCAAATACAGCGAACAGTAGAACAGCACAATACATAGTAAACATAGGTGATTGCAATTAGATACATACTTGGCATTTTAGGAGTTTATAGGCGAAACGTGGGTGGGTAATGCCATATGGAAATTGGGAAGGGTGAGTCATGGGATGAAGAGTAGCAGCGGGACAGAGAACAGGGGGGGATGCAGCCGGGCGGCATTGTCAAGCATGTTGAGCTAGGCAGGAAGGGGTAGAATAGGTGGGAACGGGGCAAGTACAGAAGGAGAATGAGACAGGAGGGAAGGGATGGTGAGGTGTCGGGGAGGGAGGGATGAGGGGAGGGGAGGGAGGAAGAAAGGTGTGGAAAACAGTAAGTCAGGCATCATAGTGGGTGAGTTAGTGGGACAGAGTAGGAGAGTCAGGACATGACAGGGAAGGGTGGGTGAGAGAGGCGATTGAGCAGGGGAGGAAGGATGCAGCCAGGGGCCTTGTTGAGGAGGATGGGGAATGCAGGTTGTCAGATGAGGAGCAAGTTGCATGCCTAATAAAAGCAGGTACACTCACTTTCCTTAGATATGTGCAGATGCAGGAGATGCTTGAACTGGGTAAGTTGAGGTATGCTAGTCAGTTCACAGCTCAGACCATTCATCCAGTTAGGAGCTCTGTAGAGGAAGGATCACTGGCATTGGGTGATCCGTACCCTAGGAATGTGAAAGAGTTCAGAGACAGAGGACCAGGTGTGACATGACTTTTGAGGCTTTGGCAAGTATACATGAGTGGTACTTGATGCAGTCTTGTAGTTTGAGCCACCCAGTTAGGGCGAATATATCACAAGTATGGGTGAGGTAGCCGGCACCAGTGATAAGTCTACTGGCTTGGTTTAGGGCAGTATATAGTCTTTTGAGAGATGTAGCTGTGGTAGCTCTATATATAACCAAGCCATAGTTAATAACGCATAGTACCGAGCTGTGGACTGCAAATCTAAGTGCTTCCGGGGTCAGACTTCGTCTGTGTCTGTAGACAGTCCTAGTTTAGCATTTACGTTCTTATCAACAATATCAATGTGTTGCTTGTAGGTAAGGTGGCAGTCCAGGGTTACTCCAAGGTATTTTAAGTGCTGGATTTGTTCAATGGGGTTACATAGATACATAGATACATAGATACATAGACAGTGTCAGCAGATAAGGGCCTATGGCCCACCCAGTCTGCCCATTTAAGTTTGTAAGTTCAGTTTATGTATTCCAGGAAGTCTGTTGCCCCTTACCCCTGACCTCCAGAATTCCTTTATGTCTATCCCATGCATTCTTAAATCCCGTGATTGTTTCAGCCCCCACCACTTCCTCTGGCAGGGTGTTCCACTTGTCCACCACCCGTTCTGTGAAGAAATTCTTCCTCACGTTTCCTCTGAATCGTCCTCCCTCCAACTTCATCCCATGCCCTCTAGTCCTGGAACATCTTTTCGCTTAAAAATAGTGCATTCCTGCACCCTGTTCCTCCCTGTAAGATACTTGTATGTCTCTATCATATCCCCTCTCTCCCTCCTCTCCTCCAGGGAGTACATGTTCAGTGCTTTCAACCTGTCCTCATAGGACTTGTGATGTAATCCATGCACCATCTTTGTTGTCCTCCTCTGAACCTTCTCTACCCTGTCTATGTTCTTACGTAGGTAAGGTCTCCAGAACTGCACAGTGTACTCCAGGTGTGGCCTCACTAGTGTCTTGTATAGTGGAATTATGACCTCCTTTTCCTGCTGGTGGTGCCCTGCCTATGCATCCCAGCATCCTATTTCTTTACCTGCTGCCTTGTCACACTGTTTCCCTGCCTTGAGGTCATCAGAGATGATAACTCCAAGATCCCTTTCCTGCTTGGTGCATGCTATATCCTCACCCCCAACTGATATATTGTGCCAGGGTTTTTGTGCCCCATATGCATTATCTTGCACTTCCTTGCATTGAATTTCAACTGCCAAACCCCTGACCATTCTTCAAGTTTCTACAGGTCCCTTCTCATTCTGTCTACACACTCTGGTGTGTCTACTCTGTTACAGAGCTTTGTGTCATCAGTGAACAGTGAAATTCTGCCTTCTAGGTCCTGCACAATGTCACTGATGAAGATATTGAATAGTACCAGTCCCAGCACTGATCCCTGTGGTACCCCACTGGTCACTCTTCCCTCTGTGGAGTGACAGCCATTTACCACCACCCTCTGTGTCCTGCTGCCCAGCCAGTTGCCTACCCACCGCACTACTGTCCTGCCCACACCCATATTCCCCAGTTTGTGCAATAGTCTTCTATGTGGCACAGTGTCAAAGGCCTTGCTGAAGTCCAGATAGGCCATGTCCACTGCCCTCCCCTGATCCACCCCTAGTCACCCAGTCAAAATTCAATGAGGTTGGTCTGACATGACCTTCCCCTGGTGAAACCATGCTGCCTTGGGTCCTGTAGTCCATTGACAACCAGATGTTCCACCAATCTCTCCTTCAGTAGTGCTTCCATGATCTTCCCTCTACAGAGGTGAGGCTGACTGGTCTGTAGTTCCCCGCCTCTTTGTTCCCACCTTTGTATAAGGGGACTACATCTGCTATCCTCCAGTCTTTGGGTACCTCCCTGTTTCTAGTGATCGGCTAAACAGGATAGCAAGAGGTTCAGCCACCACCTCTCTTAGTTCTTTAAGGACCCTGGGTGCACCCCATCTGGCCCCATTGCTTTATCAACTCTTATTACTTCCATTTCCTTCAGGACCTTTCTTGTGTAAAGGGACTTGTGTCCATTTCTGCACCATTCTCACCCCTTGTACTCCATTCAGACCCATTACCCTCCTCTTCCTCAGTAAAGACTGAGCAGAAATACCTGTTCAATATGTCAGCTTTACTGTTGTCATCCTCCACACAGCCCCCATCCTCCCCCTTCAGTCTCACTATCCCTCCCTTTGCCTTTCTTTTTTCACTTATGTACCTGTAAAAGGTTTTGTCCCCTCTACCCACTGATTTTGCAATGTGTTCTTCTGTCTGAGCTTTGGCTTCCCTTACTGACCTCCCTGCCTCCCTTTGCTTCTCCTGGTACTTCTCCCTATCCCCTTCTGCCTGTGTCTTTTTGTATTGCCTGAATGCAATCTTTTTGGCTTTCACTTTCTTTGCTACCTCTTTGGAAAACCATAATGGTCTCCTCTTCCTTTTCCTCTTGCTAACCTGCTTAATACATAATTCTGTTGCTCTTGTAATCCCCATTTTAAATACTTCCCACTGTTCCTCAACCCCTGATTCCTGCCCCATTCCCCTTAATGCCTCTTTCAAGTATCTCCCCATTTTCTCAAAGTTTGCCCCCCTAAAATCCAGGATACGTGTTTTTGTGTGGTTTGGTTCTGCTCTTTCTGTGATTTCAAACCACAGTGACTGGTGGTCACTGTTCCCCAGGTGCTCCCCCACTCTTACCCCCATCACACTGTCCCTGTTTGTGAGCACAAGGTCCAGTATTGCCTTCTGCCGAGTTGGTTCCATGACCAGTTGCTTGAAGAAGGCACCCTGAAGGGAGTCCAGGATAAATCTGCTCCTAGTTGATGCTGCTGCTGGGATGCTCCAGTCCACGTCTGGAATATTGAAGTCTCCAACCAGTACTACCTCACCCTTGTCTGCCATCCTCTGGTTTCTTGGTTATTTTTAACTGTGAGGGCATGTGACTTGTGTTTATGGTGGGAGGATGAGAACAGCATAAGTTTTGTTTTTTTGTAGTTTAGAACTAGCTTGTGGGAGTGAGGCAAGGTTCAGGGTGTTATAAGACTGGGTAAGAATGGTTCTGGGAGGGGGGACTTTGGCAAGAAGATTTTTCGTACCACATAGATCATGTGGTGGTCACTAATGGAGTCTGGTAGGAGGCCTGAGGTGATTATCTGGTGTTGGTGAGAGGTGAGGGCCCAGTCCAGGAGGGAGTGATTCAGCGATTTGGGGTTCAACCGAGTAGGTTCTGAGATTAGTTGGGTTAGGTTTAGGGCCGGCCACCTGGTTATGAAAGATGGCGGTGGTACATGGGAGCCAATTCAGATTAAAGTCGCCGAGGACATGGAGCTCACCCCCAGATGTGCAAGCTTTCAAGGTGCCCAGGTGATCTAGGATTGAGGGCGTGGGGGAATTCAGGGGGCAGTAGGACCTGGCTATGAATATGGGGATGGTGTGGGGGAAGGAGAGTTTGATCAGCAAGGCATCAATGGTCTGCATGGGAAAGGGGAATATTTATTGAGGTGAACTGAAGGGAGGACAAGATATACATAGCTATGCCACCGCCTCGCTTATTGCCTGGGCGGTCATGGCGGATAACAGTATAGCCCGGGACAGCGATTTCAGTGTCTTTAGCAGGAGGCTTTAGCCAGGTTTCAGAAATGATCAAAATATCCGGCCTAAGGGACACTACAGTGTCTGCAGTAAGGCTAGTTTGTGTAGCAGGCTGCAGATATTAACGGGAATTACTTTTAGGCCCCATGGGAATTGGTGGGTGGATGGGTAGTTTATGTATCCATAATACATTCATGTTTATGTATCCATAATACATTCCTGTTCTTTTTTCTTTCCTCCCACTTGTAAAAAAATAGTTGTGTGTGTTAGTGCGATTATGATACAGTATTTGAAAAGTAATGCTAGATATATAGCAGATCACAATATCTCCTGTCCCTCCCTTTTATTTTTTTAATAAACCCTCCTCACATAACTTTTCCTTCTTCTCATATTTATATAAGGGTAAGTCATTTTCTATTCTTCACCCCTCGGGTCTTTTGTCTTTGTTTCTTTTTTTATTTGAGGGTTGTTCTTCTGGTTCTTTATTCAGTATCTGGTGACGAAATTCTTTTTACCTCTTGTGGGGTGCCTGCATTTATAGTTTCCCCTTTATATTAAATTTTAAAGTTGCTGGGGTTGGGTGGGAGAATGGAATTCGTTTTCCCAAAGGATTTGTTTTACCTCTTTGTATGCATTCCTTTTCTTTTGCAAATCTGGGCCAACATCCATAAAAATGGATATATGAGTACGATGATACAGCACAGGTTTTTTCTTCTTAGCTTCGTGTAGGGTTAATTTACACTCTTGACATTTGTGAAATTTCACAAATAAGATTCTAGAATATCTTACATTTGGAATTCTCCTAGCTGGAGTTCCATGTGCTCTTTCTAGTTCAATGTTATCCTCACTTCCTCCCTACAAGCTCCGAGAGCCACTTTTCGCAGAACCCCAGATGGTCTTCTTTTTCAGAGCCTTCAGGTAAGCCCAGAATTTTCAAATTCTCCCTTCTAGAACGCCATTCTACATCTTTCAGTTTTTCTTGAATTTTCCACAACTCTTCTTTCTGGGTTTTTATGCCCTGTCTAATATTTGGCATTAAATCTTCCATTGTAGATTTACGTTTTTCATTTTCCACAACTCTATTATTTAGTGTCTGTATTTCTCCTTTAAAAGTTTTTGTTTCCTCCTGGACATGACATTTTGGATTCAAGTTTTAAGAATCCCTTTCTTATTTTCCCTAGTACATCTTTAACAAAATCTTCAGTTTCCCCTTCACACCAGCTATTTTTAGGTCTTCCCTGTTTATCTCTTTTGGCCTTGCTCCCAAATCCTTTCTCTCCTTATTGTTATTACTAACATGTGTATCAGCTCCTAGACTCGCAGGTGGGGACGGGGGTGTTCTGTATCATCATTTTCTAGTGGTACAGTTTATTCATTTAGCATATTTTCAAATATGGGGATTGATTATGCAGATTTTTTAGAGGTTTGTGAGGACATTTGACTTTGTTGTGAACCTTTCTTAGCAATGTTGTCCTCCTTTTGAGCCATTTGTGAGTTCTTGTTTCCTGCATCTGTCTTTTTCACCTCTTCCCCTCTTGCCACTACTTCTGGCAAACTGGCCCTCATATCTCCCTCATCGGTCTCCTTTAACTCAGTGCTCCCCCCATCTCTTCTCATTATTTTCCTGCAGTGTTTTTTGAAACTGCTCTTCACTTTGTAAAAATAATTCCTCCCCAGTTTTCTCCTCCATTTCATCAGAGGATGATTCTGAATTATCCATCCTGAAGGTCAGAGCCTGGGCCTCATTCTACTTATTGTCTTTTTAGTGCCATTGCCCGAAGTTTCCCCATCTGGGGAATTAGCCTCAGCCATGGACAATTTATTACCTTCCTGAGAAGAGACGTTTACCCCATTCATTTCTTTAAGTGGGATATTACTCTCCAACCCCGCATTTTTGTTCCCTTCTAGGACTGTTTTGCATAATTTCCTTGGAATTTTCTATTTGCAGCCATCTCCCCCACTTTTTTACAGGACTTTTATTTTTTTCAGCCATTCTGCCTCTTCCATTTCCTTGTAATTTTGCTGGCATGGCAAAAACTCCTGCTGCTAAATCGTTCATATTTTCTGGTGAGCCCAGGGCACTGTGAGTTTTCCATAGGCCCACTTTTTTCCCCCCACTTATTTTCTTAGCTGGTCCCTGAACAAAATATGTTTTGATTTCTCTTATATTTTCAGGTTTCCTGGACATCCTTTATTGCAGAGTTCCTCACTGTGTCACCCTGAGGCTTGTGTTTGACCTGACATGCCTCCCAAAGAAACCCATTTCTTTCACCACCCTATAACGAGGAGAATATTTTATTTAGCGGTAAATACCAATGCTTGCAACTGTATTTTAGAGGATTATTGTGGGAGTAGACAAGAGAAAAAGACAAAGAGTTAAGAACCAAATGCAAGTCATTCACTTTTTGTGTGTGTGTGAAATACCTGGGACTCTCAAGTAATTTCAGCAGTATCAGCTTAGTAGTGAATATTACCAATCATAAACTTCCAAACTCTTCAGGTTTCTTCCCACAGTTTCACATTGTAACACTGTTGTATTCACATTACCCAGGCACCAGGACACGGTCTTCAACATCCGTGGGGAACACCACACCTCTCACCTCTGTATAACCTGGGTAGTACGATTATCTGCAAAGTTACAGAGAGAAAGTGAAACACATCATAAGTGACATTGCAGAGGGACTGGAAGGAAAAGTATGTCTTTGCAGATGACACAAAAATCTGCAACAGGGTTGATACACAAGGTGGGATGGAAAGGATGAGAAGAGACTTGGCAAGGTTGGAGGAATGGTCAAATGTATAGCAGCTCAGATTCAATGCAAAGAAATGCAAAGTAATGCACCTGGGAAACACAAACCCGGGGAAGAGTACACAATGGAGGGTGAGATGCTGACAACAACAAAAATGGAAAGGGACCTGGGGGTAATTATATCAGATGATCTAAATGTGGGCAAGCAATGTGAGAAGGCAGTAAGGTGGGCTGGGGGAATACTGGGATGCATAGGGAGAGGCTTCACCAGTAGAAAACAGGACGTTGTTATCCCTCTGCACAGACAGTTGGTGAGACCCCATCTGGAGTACTATGTGCAGTTCTGGGAGACCCCATCTCTGTAAAGACATAGACAGAGTGGAGGCTGTCCAGAGGAGGGTAACCAAAATGGTGCAGGGTCAGCACCAGAAGACATATGAAAAGAGACTAAAGGAGCATAATACGTATATCATTGAGGAAAGGAGGGAGAGGTGGGATATGATAGAAACTTTCAAGTACCTCAAGGGAATCAACAAAGTCCAAGAGGGTAGCATCTTTCAGAAGAAGAGATGTGCAAGAACAAGGGGGCACAATTTGAAGCTGGGGGGGATGGCTCATAGGTAATGTGAGGAAGTATTTTTTCACACAGGAGGTTGTGGATGTATGGAACAGCCTTCCTAAGGAGGTCTTGGAGTCAAAAACAGTGGGGGAATTCAAGAATGCATGGGACAGGCATAAGACAATTCTAGTGGGGGGATAGGAGGAAGTAGGCTGTTGGTTAACTAGGATCTGCAGCTTATCCATTAGGTAAGGAAATGGGCAGACTAGGTGGGCCAAGAGGTCCTTATCTGCCATCAAATTCTACCTTATGTTTCTATGTTTCTCTAAAACAGTCTCTTACAGTAATTCAAGTTATCAAAGAAGGTTTTAGTAGAGTATAGCATTATTTCAGCGTTATTTCATCCCCTTAGGTGTAGTTACAGAGTATACAGAGCCTGCATTAAAACTCCACACTTCTCCCCTCCTTGCAACCCGGTGAATGCACAATTTAACAACTGATATTAGCGTTTACCTCCGTGTAGTCAAGAGACCACTGTAATAGCTTTCAAGTAAAGCTGGGCCATGAAAGGAAACAACATAGTTTTTACCGTAGCATAAGTTTGGTTTATCGATTATCAGAAAGGAATCCATAGACTAGAGGGTAATCCATGCTACATTGCTAGTGTCTAAAAGGATGAATTGTAGACTGTAAGCTCCATGAGTCTCAGAGCTCCCTCCCACAGCAGTTCAGCCTCGAGACACCATCTTGGTCTTGCCCCCAATCATAGGAATTGATTTTCAATTTATCTTAGAAAATATTAAAATTAAAGAAGAAATCACTTTATAATTAAGAGTTACTACTGCTACATGTTTTACCAATTTACTATAACTTTGCTATATTTGAGTCCCTAAGTATTTACTGTTCTCTTGTCATCCCTACCTTTTCCACTCCTTATATTGCCTTTACACTTTGAATGTGGTTTTCGTGTTGCACTCTAGGCACCAAGCTTTCCTGCAGATAAATTGTGGCTTCAAATTTTGACTACTTGCATTTTATTTCCATTGCTGAGTATGCTTTTTGTTGCTGATTTTGTCATTAGGGACCATCTGACTTATCAGAACCACCCGAGTCCCAGAGACATGTTTCTTTTGTTCTACCTAGTTTAGCAATGATACTGCATGCAGCTGGTCAGAACACAGAGTGAGATTGACCCACTTGTCTCTATGCATTGTAGGCCATGGGTGTGCCCCTAGCTTCTGGCAAAGTAGGTACTGCAGTTGGAGGAATTGGAAGATATGCTGTAGAGGCAAAGCATTTCTGTTCCTAAAAGTGTCAGAAATAACTGGCAAGCCCCTATCAATAAAAGAACCAGTGTAGAAAGATGTGCTTCCTGTAGGAAGGCCTCCTGAACCCTTTTCCCACCTACAGTAAATTTTAGATTATGCTTGATGAGCTGCTGAAGATCTAGAGTTGGTTTTGTGTCCAGAAAAGTATGACGTTGTTTATACACCTGCATAGAAGTACCTGTAGGAGCATTTCTAAGGAGGTGGGAATCTTGCTGAGGTTACAATAAATCAGGGTTCTAATATCTATGTTATAATGCTTACATGACAGCAATTCTATTATCCTTTGAGGCAGCATTGTGTTTTGCTCCTCTTCAACTGGGAGCTCCTTCCTCCACCACAAGAAATGACGCGTGTCAGTGGCTAGGTAGTAAAGAAAAAATCTGGGAGCTGCAAGTCACCTCTTATTTTGGCAAGGGTTAATTTCATATATGCCCATCGTGGAGGCTTGACACTCCAGAGAAAGGATTAACAAGTTGATCTGACAGTGATAAACCAACGTTTAGGGAGGAAAAGAGAATGTCATGCTCAAGGGATAGAGTATGCATGGAAACACATTCATTTTAATGTTTATTCTGGCCCACAAGCTCAGTGGACGATATGCCCACCTCTTTAGATCACATTTGAAATGGGCCATCAGCTTGAAAATGTTTTGCTCCAACATAAAACATTTGTCTCTCCTTACATCTATTCCCAGACATTTGATGGAGGTGGGCACCCAGGTGCCTCTGCAGCACATGACCTCTGCCTTGTTTGTATATGTAATCAAAGGCATTGTAATTGTTTTAGATATGTTCACTTTGTTTCCTGATATTTATTCATTCATTTATTTGCTTTTGGTAACCGGGTAAGTGCACTAGGCATGGCAATGCCTATTTTCAGGCATGACCCAGGAGGATGCAGGGTTACAGAGATAACAAAACAGTTTGTGGAGAACACTAATGGGTGGAAAAACAATGGATACAGGTCAGTACAGTTTCAAACAAGTGTGCAGTACATACGAGTCAAAAATAAATAACAATAAGTAAAACAAGACAGTAAAACGGGATATCAAGTGCAAGTTCACCCATCTTAGGGATACAGACTGGGAGAGATAGCAAGCTAGGCACACGTGTGCAGTCAGAGTGGGAGACAAGTTGGAAACACAAATAGACAATCAGCTTTAATTAAAAACCAGGGGACTAGAGGTCCAAAGATGGTAGTGGAATAACAGTTCAGAGGGAGAGAACCAGATGGAGAACAGAGGGTCGAGTGCTTTTATTTTGTTCAGAGGAAAGAAGAGCAACGGAGAAGAGGGACAAATGAGAGAGAGAGAGAGAGAAGAGAGATTTTAAGACAATTAAATGTGGTACCAAATGTAAAATGCTGCTAAGATCTGGCAGAATCAGGCTTTTTGCTTATCTTATGGCATTTTGAGGTGTAATTTATTGTTTTCATGCAGTCTCTATTAAAAAATCTCTGAAATGTAAACAAAGCGTGATTAGCTCGAGGATGAGCCGCCGCTGGCCGCAATGGCCATGATGTATGATGTGATGATTATTCGAGCGAAGTTCATTCGACATATTGAAACATATGGGAGCTGCTTTATAATGCTTTATATTGGTAATATAAGAGCGTATCAGTATATGTATTGAAAATTATCTTGTGTTTCAGACTGATACACAAGATAATTATCGATACATATACTGATACACTCTTATATTACCAATATAAAGCATTATAAAGCAGTGCCCATATGTTTCAATGCAAGCATCGGAGCAGACTCGCTCAGATGACATCATCATGTCCTTACATCGTGGCCATTTTGTGAGTCGAGTGGAGGCTCATCCTTGGAGCTAATCGGCGCTTTGTTTACATTTTGGGAAATTTTTTTTAAAATAGCGACTGCATGAAAACAATGAAAATTACAACTCACAGTGCCATAAGGTAAATAAAAAAGCCTGATTCTACCAGCATGTAGCAGCATTTTACATTTCGTGCACCCCCAATTCAGGCTTGTTTAATTGTCCTTTAAGTATCTTGTAAGAGAAGTTTCCCTCACCTAATATCTCAATTTTATCTACTACACATATCTGTTATACTGATTTGCTTTCAATTTTTTTATTATGTTCCTTTGATTGTATTTGCTATATTTAACTTAACACATGCCTTTACCCCCAGGAAGCAGCTGGAAACGAGTTGTTAGCAGTTCAGTACTGTACATCTTTCCTGGTGAAATTTTTGAAATAAAGAAAGAAATAAATTCTGCCAAAGAAGGACAGTATTTCAAACACCACTGGAAATGAGACCTCCTAATGTTCCAGATGAAGCATTTTATATGGTCTAAGCTTGATAATAATCAAAAACAGAATCCCAGGAAGTTTTGGGGGGTTATTTCTGATCTAATGGGACTCATAAAAGTTCCTCTGTAACTAAGATCTCAGTGGATGGATCAACTTTTTCTCTGGGGACCAGTCTGGTAAATGCTTTTAATGAGTATTTTATTAAGGTGGGTACCCAGGACTTAGCTGACAGGAACAGCCAGGATTATAAGACTGGTGTAGAGCGGATTCGGTGGATAGTAAATTTGATTCTAAAGGAATGAGGGTGTTTGAGTTTGCTCATAGTTTCCCAGAAGAGGTACATAGGGAACTCCTAAAAATTAATACTGCTAAGGCTATAGGGTATGATGGAATGAATCGCTTCCATATTATTAAAGTATGCTGCCCCTTGTCTGGCTCCCCTCCCCCCCCGGCTCATATTTTTAACTTGTCCTGTAAGACCAGTGAATTCCCAGAGGGGTGGAAGATAGCTAGGGTTACACATGCATTTAAATCAGGAAATAAGACTGATTCCGGGAACTGTAGGCCCATTTTGTTGTTACCTCAGGTCTCCAAAATATTTGAGAGAATTGTTTCATGTCAACTAAATATTTTTTTGGATTATAATAGTAAATTGTCTCCTTTTCAGTCAGGTTTCAGGTCTTTATATAGCACCCAAACAGCTTTAGCGAAAGTGGTACATGAACTCCAACTGAGTCTGAATAGGAGGTTAATGATAGGTGCCCTTTTTATTGACCTTTCAAAGGCTTTTGACACCCTGAACTATGGGGTCCTCCTGTTCAGACTCAGGAAGATCAGCTTGTCCCACTTCCCAATCAAATGGTTTTCATCATATCTAACAGGACGCAGCCAGTATGTGAAGGTAGCCTCCTTTGAATCTGGGATTTTGGGATTGAGTAGTGGAGTTCCCCAAGGGTCAGTCTTGGGGCCTCTGCTCTTCAATATCTATGTGAATGAATTTAGGTCCCAATCTCTGGATACTCAGTATCATCTATACGTAAATGATACCATATTGTATGTCGAAGGAGTTTCTCAGGATATAATAGGGTTAAAGTTGCAACAAGCTTTTGATGAGGCTCAGGAATTTTTAGGAGGCATCATTTGATTTTGAATGCAAATAAAATACAGGTACTTTTGTTTAGAAATAAGCACAATAAAACCTGTGATCTAAAATTGGAAATTGTTACATCTGGGGGTTCAGTTATAAAACAGGTTGATCGTTATAAATATCTGGGGATGTGGCTTGATTCCCACGTAAGTTGAGATCTACATATAGATTCATTAATAGGAAGTATGAATAAAAAATTAGGAGCCCTTTACAGATATAAAAGGTTCATGTCTAGGGAGGTTCGTCAGAATGTGGTTGCAACTTTATTACTTCCAGCAATCGATTATGGAGATATATTTCATGGAGGGGATACTGGGGTATTGTTAAATAAAGTGGACCAACTGTTTCATAGGCTGGCTCATTTTATATTAGAGGTCCTATTTAGAACTCACAGGTGTTTCTTATTTAATGAATTACATTGGAATAGACCACTTGTGAGAAGGAATATACATTTATTGCACTTTATGATTAGGGTCTGGAACTATAAGGTTCCAGATTATGTTGTACGGCTGTTTAAACTCAGAGAATTTGGAAGGGACCGAGGTCGACACGTGGTGTCCAGTTTTGTATCCCCATTTGTAATTTGAATATTGGAAGATCTTCTATTCCATTCAGAGAAGTTTCCCTCTGGAATGATTCACCTCAACACTTAAGATGTCCAGGGGTTAAAATTAATGCTCCTAAATTTGTTCAATGGTGTACCGCTTGGACAAAGACTGTTCATATTTGCAATCAGTGTAATGTATTTTAAAGATTGATCTATTGATCACAAATGTTGTTTGATTTATGTTTCTTCTTTGTTGTTTATTTATTATGTTAGTGTATGTATATGTTTATGTTTAACTTAATGTGGAACTTTGCACTTCATTGGACCTGGAACTTCATTGAAAATGAGCTTTGCTCAATGGAATGTCTCCAGTATTCTTTGAATAAAAATGATTTACTGCTACTAGCAAAACATCATCCACATAAGTCAAGCTAGCATGTCAGCTTTGCCCAGTTTTCACCTAAGTTCCAAGAGGATGGTACGCTTGAGTGGGTCCAAATATAAATTAGAAAATGACGGGACAGTGGATGTCCCTCTCTTGGCCCCTTACTCGGCTCAAATGACCTAGATTTGAGACTGTTACAGCAAACCCTGGCAGAGGGGTGTGAATACAAGAGCTTGACCCACTCAATGAAGTCTCCAGGGAAACCAAATTCATCCAACGTGGCAAACAAATTATACCATGCTGCTCTGTCAAAGGCTTTTTCTGTCTCTAGGGACACCAGAACCCTCAGATGCAAAAATGTCTAAGCTTTCTCACATGATCTTCTAAGAACCTTCCATGCATGAACCCCACCTGTGCATGGCCTATTAGTGTCTGCCACACCCCACTGACTCTTGTTACCATGATCTTGGGCAGGATTTTAAAATCTAGGTTCAGCAACGATATCGGCCTCTAGTTGTTAGTTAACTCTTGGTCCCTCCCTGGTTTGGGGATCAAGATGATTAGTACTTACTGCAGACTGGGGTCCAGATATCTCTCCTGAAGGGCCTTAATGTACAGTTCCACTAAGTGCAGTGCCAGAACATCCTTTAGAGTTGTATACAAATTGGAGGTGAAACCATCTGGTCCTGGGACCTTGTCTAGTTGGAACTCTGTGATGGCCTTTGTAACCTCAGTTAGTGTTACTGGTTCTCCTAGAGCTTCTTTCTTGCTATCTGGGATTTTTGGGAGATGTACTGCTTTCAAGAAGTTCAGGATGTCTCTTTTGTCGCTAGAAGGTTCTGCCCTGTACAGGTCCTCATAGAACTCCCCAAAGAACTTTGCAATTTCCCTCAGTTTTGTTATTAGGTGGCCTCCCTGTGACATTCTCATGTCTGGTATTACTCTAAGGGCCTCATTCTTTTGGAGCCGGAGCACCAACAGTTTCCCCACTTTCTTACCCTGATCAGTATAATTAAGCTGAGTTTTGAATATTACTCTCACTGCTGCCTCCCTCCCTCCCTGAATAGCTCTACATATTTTCTTTACTTGCATCCAGGCAATGCCATTCCACCTCAATAGTGGAAGCTTTAATGTTTTCTCCTGTTCTCTGATCTCTGTCAATAACGTAGTGCTTTCCTGAATTCTCATGTATTTCTTCTTAAGTACTGACCTAATCAGCTTACCCCATAATTGTACATTTATAATCCCCCATACCTTGCTAAAATCAGAAACTGTAACTATGTTTTATCGTAGAGAAGGATTATGTGAGTTACTTGCTGGTCTGGATGCATTTAGATCATGTAAGTAAGTGATTATTTAACCTCCAAGCTGTATCCCTCTCTCTTACACACTTTGTATGCTAACTAAAAGAGATATGAGGCCTGATCTGGTAAAACGGTGGCTTTTATTTCACAGGTTTGTATTCCATCTATGACCCCTTGAGAGATCAGGAAGAAATCAGTTCTTGATTCCATGCTATGCAGTGCAGAATGGAAAGTGTATTCCTTTTTTTTTATTTAAAATGCTTTATTGGTATTTTGTTAAAAAAAGAAAATAACATAGACACAACAACACATACAACATGCCATTAACAGAACTCATGTAAACACACAGCAACAACAACCCCCACCCATCCTGATCCCACCCCCATTCACCCTGGTTACCTAACTATATCCCACCCCCACCCCACTGCACCAATTATACAAACAGTTGGTAAAATGGTTAAGGGTAAACAGATATGAATTAGCATATGCCCTATTGTGAGAACTTTGAGCAAATTATCAAACTAATGGGGGGCAGTTACCAATAACAAGGCTTCCAATTTGCCCCTTTTCTTTATATAAGTATGCATACTGTTTTTAATACTAGCTATGGTCTTTTCCACTCTTAGATTGTACAAAATATTATTAAGCCACTCTGTAGGGGAGATGATTTCTTGGTCAACCAATGACATAATATTAAGCGTTTCACTGTCAAGGCTATTAATGCCATATGAAATCTTCTCTCCTTTACAGGGATATCCAAAAGAGTGACCACCACACAGATTTCTAGGGTGAAAAAAATCAGCCAGGCCCAAGAGGGGGTCTAATGTTGTTCTAAGTGAGTCCCAAATGGGAGTTATCGTGGAACACTCCCACATAACATGCAACAGGGACCCTTCTGCTTTATTACATCTAGAGCAAGTAACCGATGGAAGTCTGCCCATTTTATGTAAATGGGTCACAGTAAAACATATTATGCAAAATGTGGAACTGCATAAGACGCAGTCCATCATTGGATGTGTATCAATAAACATTGAGCCAAATGCGTTCCCAATTCAGTGATGCAGAGGGCAGTACCCTTTTCCAGTAGTGGGATTGCCCATTAACATGGGGATATATCTGTGGAAAAAGAAGGGAGACTAGCTTCGATATAATGTAGGGTTGCCAAGAGAGAAACTGAATTAAGGAGAGAATGTTGCTGTTATTAATCTTCCATTCTCCAGACCAAAACCATTGAACTAACATGTGGCATAGCTGAAATACTTTAAAAATTTGTGTGGTGGGCAATTCAAGAAGTGCCAGAATGGCTTAATTGTCCATCAGGGACCCATCTATGGTCAGGTCAGAGACTTTTTTGTTTAGAAGTCCTGGGAGCCAATAAGGAGACAGAACCTTGCCGTCTAGTCCAAGACTGGGATTATAGTATAAGGGTTGTGAGATATCCTGTGTATTCTTGTAAAACATTGACTGCATAACTGGTTATGCACTCTTAGTGAGTTGTGTATGACAGTTCCCTTAAGATTCAAAGGTAATTTGTTGGGAGGAACAAACAACAGTCCAAGTGGGGAAATCCCTGCTACTGCTATTTGGTGCCTTTCAATTCGCAGCCAAATAGGAAGGTAATCTTGAGATTCAGGATGCCCTAAGGAGGTAGCCCATCTGGCATACTTTGAGGCATGGCTAGCCAGGTAATAAAGATAAAAGTCAGGAAGTTTAAGACCACTCAGCTGCTTAGGGGCCGCCAAGTGGTTGTATGCTCTGAGGGGAGGTTTCCTATTCTAGAGGAAGCGGGAAAGTATTAATTGGCATTTCTTGAATCAGACCCAGGGAAGAAAAATGTTGAGCATGTGAAGAGGATAGTAGATACGTGGGAGGATATTAATTTTGATCACATTAATTCAGATTTGTAATGTGAAGGGGAGCAAGGTTCATCTGTTTAGGTCTTGGGTAATAGAGTCCAAAACATTTTGTAAACTGAGTAGTTTGATAAGAGATTATTTCTGGGAGAGGGTGATCCTAAGTATGTGAATTTAGAAACCCAACTCAGACCCAGTTCTCTGCACTCAGAGGAAAAGTTATGTTGGTTTAGGGGCACCACAATAGTTTTATCTAAATTCAGTTTATAATTAGAATGGGTACCAAATTGGGAAATAAGACACAGAGCTTCGGGTATAGATGTCTTGAGATACGAGATATGAAGAAGAATATCATCTGCATATGCAGATACTCTGATATCGAGGGGGCCCACCGGGATACCATGGAGATCTGGTGAAGATTTTAACACCCTGATCAGTGGCTCTAAGTAAAGATTAAACAGGAAAGGGGAGAGGGAACATCCCTGGTGGGTACCTGAGTGAAGAGAAAACCCTTTGGAAAGTATTCCATTACAATAAACTTTAGCTTTTGGGTATGTGTATAAAGATTGTATCCATTAAAGAAATTTAAAGGGAAATCCGAGTTCACCCATAACCAGAAATAAAAACTCCCACCGAACCCTGTCGAAGGCCTTCTCCATGTCCAGAGAGACCAGTGCCATTGGGATCTTGGAATCTCTGGCCGCAGAGAAGACATGTTCCAATTTCCGGAGATGGTCAGCAGATGACCTGCCTTTCATAATGCCTACCTGTTCAGGACTTATCATGGACTCCCATACCTGCATTATTCGGGTAGCCAGAATTTTAGCAAAGATTTTTATATCACAATTGATAAGGGAGATAGGACGATAGTTGGTGATTCTGTCCAGTGTTTTGTTAGGCTTAGGCAGGACAACAATAAGTGCTTCCAATAGGGAAGTATCTGAGATCCCTTTGTCACAAAGATAGGCAAAGAACTGGGACATAATGGGTGTTAACTCTTCTGAGAAGGCCTTGTAGAAATTGGAGGGAAGACCATCCGGCCCTGGTGATTTGTCCAATTGCATGGATTGGAGGACTTCAAGGATTTCTTGGGAGAAATGGGACATATAAGATAGTCCTGCTGGGCCAGAGGTAGCTTTGGCAGTTGGATAGAATCAAGGTAATCTTTAGATACTTGTTCTGTGGGAATATTATCAGGGAGGCTATAGAGATGGGAATAGAAATGATCAAACTCTTGGGTAAATTCTGTGGGAAAAGTTTTAGGCATGGCATTATCTTGAGAAACGATGGAATGCACTATCCATGAGGCTTCCTGCTGCCGAAGTCATAAAGCTAGCAGGTGCCCTGCCTTTCCCCCTTGATCCACATACTTGGCTTTTGTTTTTTTTTTGTTTTTTTTCCCCTCCTGCCACCCCTTGCCGGCCACTCCTTCAGGTCTCTCAATGTCTTGGCTCGCGCACTATCCCTCACCCTGGCTACTGCTTACTTCAAATCATGATCCCCCCAGGTAACCCAGCGTATCCCTTCGCCAGACAGGTCTCTCTCCTCCGAGGGAGAAGGCACCAGTGGGGGTGGGCCAGAGTGTCTGTATTGGCCCGGCGGTGTCACTGAGGCGGTGGTGCCGGTTAGGAGGCCTGGCAGCAGTCAGGGAACCGGAGAGGCAGTCATCCATTCGACCAGGGCAGTTTCCTGGTTTTCTCCCCCGGGAGTGGTATGCCACTGATGTCAAGGCACACGCCGACGTCCGCCACTCCCCCACCGCTTCCATCTCAGGTGTCTGTGCTGTGCCTCCGCTCTCTACCAGGGGCCAGTATGCACCAAGGTGCATCCCCAGCCTCCTGCCAGAGAAGGAGAGCCATCCCGGGATGCTCCTTTTCTTCTCCCCACTGGCCGTCCAGCGACCCAAGTCCATTCCTGAACCCGGGTCGCCGGCGTCGCAAGCGGATGCTTGTGTTTTTAAAAGAGAGTATTCTGTTTTCTCCCTCAACAGGTCGGTATATTGATGTCTTAGCTCTGTTAAAGTAGACTGATCAAAATCAGAGAGGTCTACTGCCTCCTTACTTTTGAGGGCAGTTATCTGGGCAAGTAGAATCAGTAGTGCCGACTCCCGCTTCTTTTTTCTGGTAGCTGCCAGGCGAATAAATTTGCCTCATGGTACACATTTCAGAAAGGCCCAAACTTTATCAGTGGCTGCAATGGAGCCCTTATTGAGTTCCCAATAATCTACAATGAGGGCTTTTATCCTAGTTAACACCCAGAGATCCTTTAAGAGTTGTGTATTAAGTTTCCAACACTTGTCTTTCTTTAGATTGGGGCAGGAGTTGTATATAGCCCAGACTGGGGATTGATCTGAAAGCACTCTTGGTGCTATGCCACAGTCAACTACCCAGGTAAGGCTAAGGTGCTAAGTAAAAAAAAAAACAATTCTGGAGAGTGACTTATGGACTGGGGAGTAAAAGGTGAACTCCAGTTCCTGAGGGTGGAGTATTCTCCATGGGTCACAGAGATCTCCTATGCTGATAAGCTCTCTGTTGGGTAGAGGAAAGCTTAAAGGAATGGGTGCCAGACCTGTCCAGGTCCGAAGTAAGAGTTGTATTCCAGTCCCCGGCTAGGATCGATGGGAGGTATACATAGGGTGCTAGTAGGTTAACCATGTCTAAGAAGAAGTCGGATGATTGAACATTGGGTCCATAGATACACCACATTAACAACTCCACTTGATCCAAGATTCCATGTATAAGTAGGTATCTGCCTATATTGTCACTAATTTCAGTGATTAACTGAAAGTTAACTCCCCGTGAAAGAAGAATTGCAACCCCCCCCGAGAAGAGGAGTCCCCTGCCGCGAACACTTGTCCCACCTGCTGTTGCCGGAAAAGTAATTTCTCTGACTCCAGCAAGTGAGTTTCCTGGAGAAAGGCAACTTGACAGTGCATTCGCTATAAGTGCTTCAAAATCTGGTACCTTTTCACTCTGGTACGTGCCCCCTTAACATTCCATGACACACATTTTATTGCATTCATGGTGTACTTTTAAACTGTGTTGATGATGTAATCTGGTTGGTGTTCAGGGATAAAAGCCAAAGGTACAGTGTTCTTCCCTCCTCATCCCCATTCCATCCCGTATCTTCATGGCTACAACTAAACCACCCTCCCACTCCCCCTTCCATGTGTTCACCTAACTTACTTATTCACTATTACTCCTCACTTAATTTAGGCCGCAATGCCACTTACAGCCTCCGAACAGAGCTCCCTGTCCCCCCCCTCCCCACTCCCTTCCACCAAGCCAAGAAAGTAAATATTAAAATCAAATCCCTTATCCTAGGGATTATAGTATATGTACCCATAACAATATGAATAAAAACCTTAAGCCCAATTAGTTAGGGCACAGCTTAAGCCCAGGTTATACCTGATTACATAAACCAGCATATACCTTGCCCTATATTGTGACAGGGCATAATTAAGTAAACAAGCAGATGAGTCAGCAGTGTTCTTAAATCGGTATTGGTGCCTCTTTAACGAAAAATAGCATACAAAAGGAAAAACATGAGGTATTTTGGTGAGCCATGTACACCAATATTCGGAGCAGCAATTATAGCTAAGTGAGCGGGCCCCCATATAAGCGTAGCGCTCTTAAACAAAAGGCTATTATTTCAGGCTCCAGTACTCTCTTTCTTAAAATGCATTTTAACTTGGGTCAGTCAAAATTAGACCAATGGGCTCACAACAAGTGATTCCTGACCCTCATAACGAGCTACAAAATTGAAAGAATGTCCGTAAAGTTGACAGTCCTTCTTCCTGTGCTACATTTAGAAGAGAGAACCTGTAAGGATGAAAATAGGTACCAGGGAGCGGTGGGCCATCTCAACTATATAGTCCAGGCCATTGGGAGAAGGGCCCGCAATTTTGTTTCAAAATTTCTGGACAAATACAATAGGGGAGGACCCTTCCTCACCTTCTGGGAGCCCAAGGATTACAATATTGTTGCAGCGTGCTCTCCCCTCAAGATTATCCAGTTTGCCTTCCATGGCCTTCAGACATTGCCGCAACTGTGTCACTTCAGGATCAAATTTCACCCTCCAGTCATCCAATGATGAAATACGAGCTTCATTATCTCCAGTCCATTGTGCTAGCACTGCTAAAGATGAGGTAAGAGTGTGGACTGAATTCACAAGAGATTCCAAAGTAGCTTTAATTAGTGTTATTCCTTTCCAGAATTTTTCTTCTGTCAATGCAGCCTGGAGATTCACACCTGTCACTGTACTGCCCGGGGATGCCTTAGAGCATTTAGGATTTTTTTCGTTGCTCGGTGTAGTCGGCAGAGTGTGGCGGGGCAAACTATCTCTCATTTCAGCCTTCATCCCCGAAAACTTCATCCTTAAGGATGATCTGCTTGACTTCCCCAGGTATTTGGTAGCCAGGGCAAGTTTTTAAGTAAAGAAGAATTGCAGAAATTTTACTATTTAAGAGAGTGGGTTGGGAGCTCGGGAAAAAGTGTCCTGCTCAGTCGGCCATCACGTGCCTTCCATAAGTGTATTCCTTTTAAGCTGGGTAGACCATCCATCACAGGTCAGTGACCCCCACTGTGTCTTTAAGCTCTGATAAGGCCCACTGTGCAGGTGTAAATCCTTCCTTCTGGGTTGCATGTTGTCCAGAGTGGTGTCTTGAGTGACGTTCCAGTCACTTGCTAACAGTGTACATGTACCCTGGTGGTCACTCACCCTTTTAAGTAGAATGACAAGAAAATTAGGATCATCTCTTTTCAGTCTGTACACACATATTGTGTCCATTAATCCCAGCATACCCTTTAAGAGGATGTACCTCCCTTGTGGGTCCCTGTCTTCCGTGATTAATCAGAAGGGGACTGTTCATGCAAACAGGATATCTACCCCTTCTCTACTATTGCTGTTACAGTTGCATAGGCCAGCTCCACCAACTCTCTCTTCTACAAATTGCTGCACTCTAAGGATCCTGGTACCCCCTCCCACATTGGGACCATCCCTGTTAGATGCTCTACAGTGGGGGACCTAACTCTGCAGACCAGCCCCCCCCGGGATCTATCACCCACCTAAGTAATGCAGCCAGCCTGGTCACATGTACCAGGAAGTAATGCCTTTTCCCTGAGTCACACTCTTTACCTGCTCCTTGGACTTCACCAGGTGCATTCCCTCCATCTCTGCTTTGTCACAGCTGGACAGCATTGTTCCTCCTTAAAACTGGACTTCACAGCACATCTGAACCCCTTCTCTGTTGAATCCCTCTAGGCCTGATAGCCAATGATGCACACTCCTTGAAGGGAGTGCCCACCCAGAATTCCTGCATCCTCCCAGATGTTCCCATAAACTATCCCCTAAGGGCCCATTCTGAACATATTCATAGCCTTCGTGGTCATACCCCTGGGGAAACCTGGAGTGACCCTAATGTCCAGGGCCCCCTCCACTTGCCACTACAGAACCAGTGTTATCATCAAGCATTGAGGATGGTGTGGCACCCAACTCCCAGATGGGATTCCTACAGTGGAGAGAAGTGTCACCCTGGCAAGAGTCCTACAGTCCGTCAGTTGACGTAACACCTCATGTGGTCAACCTTCCAACACACCCAACTCCCCTATCACTCAGCACTTAATCTGGTGATACCCACAAAAACATCCCCCTCTCCAGTCTGGGGCACTGAGCATATCCATCTCTCATACCCATGGCTCAGATCACAGCTCACTGAGGTGGACCACCCTTGGGACCCTCTGGTTAACAGGAATACCAAGTTAACCACAATACTACCTCTATGGACTGACTTACTTCACACTCCAAAACCTCAACAAAATGCCCACTTCATGGGTCAAGACACCTGCTTTCACTTGAAACCCTCCTACAAATAGGGGTTCCTATAAATGTCTTCCTGGGCTGCCTAATGCCCACTGTCAGGATGGTGCTCTGTGTCCAGCAGTTTAAGTACCTACATGAGAGTGCTATAGTAAGCCTCCATGCCTGTCTCTTTAACAGAGCTGTTATTCTGTGTGAGAAAATTAGTCTGGGCTAGGTCTGAGTAATTAAGGCTCGTGACCAGCCAGACAGTCCATATTTCTGCTCCATTCTGCAGTCGTTATTTGCACAGATGGAGTGCTGTTAGGAAAAGGGGTTATTTACTGCTCATCAGTTATTATAATAATAATAATAATAATCGAGGAGTTTGTCTAACCTGCCTTCCATTGCAGCTTGAACTTTTGTATGAGAGCCACCATCTTGGTTCTGGACTGCCATTGTTGGACCAATCGAACTACAGGGAACCTAAAATGGAGACTGTCCCCAGAGGTCTTGTGGGATTAAAATCTGTAAGAATTGTAGTTCTGAATGAATAAATGAATGAAACTTTATTTATATGGCACCTTTCTCAAACCAAGGCACCTTACAATAATTTAAGAACAATGAACAATAAAGAACTACAAATCTATAAATAATTTATACAACTCTAAATCTGAGCTCCAATTCACAATCATTAATTAAAATTAATATTTGACCATAAATAGATCTTTAGGGCCTTTTTAAACTCCTCCACGGTCGCACACTGATGAAGCAGACGGGGTAGAGAATTCCGGAGGGTAGGAGCAGCAAACATAAAAGCACGAGCACCTGATGATTTTAAGAAAACCCTCAGAATCTCTAGCAACCCCTCGTCTGCTGAATGGAGAGATCGCCCAGGGCAGTAGGGGACCAAAAGCTGTTTCAAGTAGTCTGGACCCTGTCTGTGTAGGGCTTTGTAGGTCAAACGACCAGCTTTAAAGGTGATCCACCACTGAATCGGCAGCCAGTGCAGATTGCGTAATTCTGGCGAGATATGACAGGTACAAGACGCACCCGTCAATAATTGGGCTGCAATGTTCTGCACCAGCTGCAAGCAGCAGATATCAACCCCAGGAAGCCCTAGATAAATGGAGTTGCAATAATCCAAGCACGAGGTCACAAAGGCGTGGACCAGTGTGGGAAGGTCAGCAGGCGGAACAAGGTGCTTAATCCTGGCAATGTTCCTAAGATGGTAAAAGGAAAGTTTGACAACTGCCAACACCTGCGAACGCAGCGTCAGTTCATTGTCAAAAATCACCCCCAGGTTCCGCACCCATTGAGAGGTAGGGAGCCGGATACCTCCCAGAAACAAACCTGAGGATAAACCAGGTCCCATCTCCTCTACCTTATGACTAGGGTCCACAACCAATACATCCATCTTCTCCGAGTTCAGCTTTAGCCAGCTTGAACTCATCCAGCCTTGGATTTCGGTGAGGCAGCTATTAATGACTGAGAGAGTTCTATCCTGGTTGGGTGCAAAAGACAGGTAGAGCTGGGTGTCATCTGCATAGCAGTGAAACTTCAGCCCATACCTTCTTACAATCTCTCCGAGGGGCAGCATATACACTGCGAACAACATGGGGGACAACACCGAGCCCTGGGGTACCCCACATGACAGAGAGAACAGGCAGGAAGAATTTAATCCAGACACCACTCTCTGAGTTCTGTCAGTGAGGAAAGATCTAAACCAAGTGAGGACTGTCCCTGACAGGCCACAGATAAACTCCTGGTGCACGAGAAGTACCCCATGGTCCACAGTGTCGAAAGCTGATGAGAGATCAAAAAGAACAAGAATGGAACGATTCTTCTGATCTCTAGCCATCAGGAGATCATTGAACACCCAAACGAGTGCTGTCTCAGTACTATGCCTCTTTGAAAACCAGACTGGAGGGGTGCATAGATGTAATGGATGGTTAAATGGTTCTCCAATTGTGCAGCCACCACTTTCTCAATAATCTTCCCAACAAAGGGGAGATTAGAGAGTGGCCTGTAGTTAGCATGGCAGTTGGAGTCCAAGGTAGCTTTCTTCAGGAGGGGTGTCACCACCGCCTCCTTCAGGGAGCTAGGAAACTCACCTGTATCCAAGGAGCACCAGACTATCTGTGCTAGAACCGGGCCGATAAGTCTCAAGACAAACCTTTATCAGGGAAGTCGGGCCTGTGTCTAAACTACAGCATGTAGGGTGTATACTATGGACAATCCTCATGACATCGATGATCTCAGGCCAGTCGATGGAACTCCATGAGAGACCAGAGGGAGCAACCGAACACTGATCAAAAACATCTCCCATAGAGGGAGCAGGTTGGAGTGCTGCCCTGATGTCAGCCACCTTATCCACAAAGAAGCAAGAAAGCTCATCACACTCTAATTGCGAAAAAGCTTTCCGACCTGGAGACAGGCTGGGTTGCACAGTCTGTCAACAGTTCAAAAAAGCTTAGCTGGTCAGTTCTGAGCAGCCTCAATTTCTCTGGATAGGAAATCTGCCTTCTTACAAGAGATTGTGGAGTGATAGAGTTGATAATGTTTCATCAATCTAAGATGGTCGGCATCAAGGGCAGTTCTCCAACAACAACACTCTAATCTTTGTCCTTGTCACCTCATCTCCCTCAAGGTCACATCAAACCATAGAGACCGAGGTCGAAGGGGAAGAGGACGAACACAGACAGGAGCAATTTGATCCAGAGCCGAGGAGATGGCCCTGTTATAGGCCAGCACCAAAGCATTGGGATCATTGCTCACTTCAGAAAACTCCGATAGGTCAAGTGCCGCTACCAGGCCCACAGAGCTAATATCTCGTAAAGAGCAGCACTTAACCATCTCCACAGGGGTAGGCCTACAAGGGGGGGGTGCAAAAACTGAAGCCCACAATGTAGTGATCGGACCAACTGATGGATTCCACCGCCATGTCAGTGGCCTCAATTCCCAGGATGAAAACTAAGTCCAAGGAGTGACCACTCTTATGCGTGGCAGAAGTGACCATTTGTGTGAGACCCAAAGATGTCATTAGTTGGATGAAGTGTTGTCCAAACTGTGAATATTCATCATCGATCCAGGCATTGAAGTCATCCAGGACCATCAGCCTGGGAGACTCAAATGCCATGTCGATGATGAAGTTGGCTACTTCCCGTAGAAAACGTTTCTCATCCCCTGGTGGACGGCAGAGGAGAACTATTCTACAACCCACACCTGTCCCAATGGTACACTTAAAGGACTCAGCCTCCTCAACTAGTACACTTGTGAGTCCCAGTTCGGTCTTGAAACAGACCGCAACCCCACCCCCACGGTGTCCAACCCTCAGGCGGTGTCCCTGAATACCCAGGTGGAATTGCTGCCTCCAAAACTGCATCGGCATCACCATCCAGCCAGGTCTCGGTAATGCAAGCCAGATCCATGGACTCCACAAGATCTGCAATAACTGCAGTCTTGTTCCTAATGGGTCTGGCATTGCACAACACTACTCAGGTTGGACGGGTCGCTGAAGGGAAACAAACCACTTTAAGGGTTTAGTGCCTAAATGGACCTGGAGGGGGAGCCTTTCTGTGATAGACAGTTCCCTCAGCCAATCAACTGCCTGCAGCAGTGTGTCAGTCAAGAACTGGAGTTTAGAGAGTGAAAAGCTCAAGCCATTGAGCAGCTGCTCCTGCTAGGAGCACGGGAGAATTGGTGGGAAGGCTCTGCTGGCCTGCCTGTCACATCTTCCAGAGTGCCTTGAGAGTGAAAGTTGGATTTATTCGATTAGTGGATCAAGATTTGAACTGGAAGAGGAAAGTGTGTTATTTGAATTTTGCTGATTCGGAAAAAGCCTTTGAGCAAAGTGCTCTTTTTCAAAGGTTCCATGTCAGAGAATAAGAAGACTGAAAATTAATTTAAGGGTTACATCATGAGGAATACTACAAATCACAAGTCAGTGTAAACAGGTGTAGCATATCATACGTACACATTTAAATACAGTTGCAGATACTCAGAATACTGGGTCCAGCGAGACACACATCTATTATACAACAAGATTAAGAGGCAACGATAAAATTGGGGAGCAAAACTGGGGGACTGGTTTTGTCTAGGTGTGCAGCCAGGAAGTATGGCATTGTCAAGGCAGTAGTAAGGGGAAGGTGGAGAATGAGGATAAGGATCAGGGATCACTACAGGCCAGGGAGGAGGAATAGCAAAGAGGTAATGAGAGGGTCAAGTAGGTGTGGGGTGGTGACAATATAGGGAGAAACAAGGGGAATGCTGTGTTGAGGAGAAGGAGATTCACGGGGGGGGCTGAAGTAGGGATGGGGATGGGGAAATAAGGCTACAAACAGAGATAAGTGCCACTAGGAGGTTGTTGGGCTGGAAGCAGAAGGGAGAGGGCCAGTACCAGGTAGACTAAAACCAGATCTTAAGGGGGGGTGGCAGTGGATCAGTCCATTTTCCTGCACTCACACGGACCTCTGTTCATAAGGAGGTGCTTCAAATCAGTTTTGAAGGGCTGGAGGCTGCCAATGTTAAATACATGTTCAGGGACCTCATTCAACCAGAGAGGAGCCCTATATACGAAAGACTGTTGACCTAGAGAGGTTTTCCTGAAGGGTACATAGAAACATAGAAACATAGAAGTTGACGGCAGATAAGGACCGCAAAGCCCATCCAGACTGCCCATTTCTTTTCTACCTTATAAATGTGCCATCGGCCTTTGCTCTGTCAGCGGCCTATCTATTCATAGTCATTTGTATTGCTCCCTTATGCCTATCCCATGCCTGTTTGAAGCTCTGCACTGTATTCATAGCCACCACTTCTTGTGGTAAGCCATTCCATGCATCCACCACTTTTTCTGAAAAAGACTTCTCACATTCCCCCATAATCGCCCCCCCTCTAATCTCATGCTGTGTCCTCTTGTCCTGCTATTTTCTTATATTTAAACATGTTAGACTCTTTCACCTTGTTAATGCCCTTAAGGTGTTTGAATGCCTCGATCATATCACCTCTCTCCCTCCTTTGCTCAAGGGTATACATATTGAGCTCTGTTAATCTGTCCTCATATGTCTTCTGATGCAATCCCTGCACCATTTTGGTTGCCCTGCTCTGGACTGACTCAATTTGGTTAATGTCCTTGTGAAGGTGTGGCCTCCAATACTGCATGCAGTACTCCAGATGGGGCCTAACCAGTGTCTTGTAAAGAGGGATTATTACCTCCCTCTTATGACTTGTGATACTCCTACTAATACACCCTAACACCCCCCTAGCCTTACCTACTGCTTTAGATGTCTGCTTGGATGATTTCAGGTCATCAGTGATGATAATGCCCAAGTCTCTTTCTTCCTTTGTGACTGCTAGCAACTCCCCTCCCAGCCTATAGGTGGCTTCAGGGTTTCTCTTCCCTACGTGCATGATTTTGCACTTCTTTGCATTAAATCCCAGTTGCCACTCTTCTGACCATTTTGCTTGTTTATCCAGATCTCTTCTCATTCTGCCCACCCCATCTGGATATCGATACAGAGCTCGATACAGAGAGTTGGAGGGCAGAGGGGGTCAGATATTGTTTATTCCTGTAGAGCACTCCCAATTTTGTACTGTTAGGGGACACCTGGCCATACTCCTAGTCTGGTAGCTGGAATAATTTTCTTGCAGAATAACTTTGATGCATGGAGGAGCTTTACCTAGGAGTGCTTTTTTGCCCAGAAGGCACATTTGGTACTTGATCCTGTTACACAGGTACAGCCAGACAGTTTGCTCATAGAGAAAACAAGAGCGTGTCAGATTATCGTTCCTAAGGTGAGCCTGTAGGCTTTATTGAGGGCTGTCACTGCCTGCTTGAGTACAGTGTCAGTTGCTGCTCCATAGTCCACCAAGCCATAGTCTATGATAGACAATACTGAGCTTGATACAGAGAGTTGGAGGGCAGAGGGGGTCAGATATTGTTTATTCCTGTAGAGAACTCCCAATTTTGCATTGACTGCTTTGACCACCGAGTCTATATGTTGAGTGAAGAAGAGGATATCAGCAATACTAACCCCAAGGTACTTGAAAGATTGTACCTGTTCAAGTATAGCACCCTTATTGTTGAGAATGGACAAGAACAGGTGCAGTTTCTTATGCTGATGGCTGGATATCAACATAGTTTTGGTTTTCTTGTAACTGAGAAGTAGTTGCTGCATTCTGAACCAGTCCTCCAATTGATGGAAGGTAGTCTGTAATTCTTTTTGCAGATGGCAAGGTTGGGCACTGCTACTTAAGAGGACAGTATCATCTGTGTACAGGATGATTTTGCTTTTCCTTGCTGCAGGGAGGTTATTCAGAAACAGGCTGAATAACAGATGGCCCAAAATGGGTCCTTGCGGGACTCCCAGTGTAACATCCCTAGCAAAAGAGGTTGTTGTCCTTATTTTGACACACTGGGACCTGTGGGACAGGTAGTCCCTGAACCAACTGACTGGGCCAGAGACTAGCCCCAAGGATATTAGGCGGCCCAGCGGCATAGGATAGTTAACTGTCAAAGGCCTTAGTGAGATCTATGAATATAGATCCCACTAACTTGCCACCTTCCATAGTCTTGTGCACATAATTGGAAAATTCAGCCAGGGTAGTAGCCATGTTATGGCATTATTGTTACTTGAGCGTGGACTGAAGACTTGCTCCAGAAGTGATCAGCCCACCTGGTACCGAAGTGAGCCTCAGATTGAAAGATCTACGCAGAAGATGTTGCAATTTGCAAACAGACTTTATCCAAACCATGGCAAGTTACTTTAAGTGTTGTAGATGTGCTGAATGTGTTGCGTGGGTTGTGATTTGGTTCCCCACCATGAATTCTGTTACGTCAGCTGGAGGCTGTTCCAGCATTTTATCCCAGACTTAATCCAAACTGTCTGTTCTGCCTGGGCCCTGCCATCTTGGCCTAGGCTGCTGCCCGTGATTCAGAGACATACTTGGTGAAAGACCCGTTTGGGGATTTGGCACCCTGGTCAACACCACTGAACAGGTGGCGACCACCAAGAGGTGATTCGTGTAAGCTCTGTCTTCCCTGACAGTCCAGTACAACATCCAGAGGTCTTCATTTAGTCTGTCGTGCATCCTGGTCTGAGTAGCTTGAGTAGAAAACAGGGTAGCTCCCTGCAACTAAAGCTACAATCATTTGTGTGTTATCTGATTTACTTCTTTTTGGGTTTATTGCACTGGACTGGGCAATCCGGCCCCGGATTACAAATCTTTGGGTTGAGTGCATGTTAATTGTTTTCCTTCCTAAGGGCCCCAACAACAGCTGCAGTACTGGCCTACCCCGAGCAGCACTTCAGGCTAGCCTGTGTAATAATCTGGGTACCCAGGGTTGTGGGACTGTGTCAGAGGGATGGCAGTGCATGCCTGCTCATCTTAAATTTAACCAGAACTGCCAATCATTTGCTTGATTTATGCCCCACCCATGTTCACATCCCCCTGAATAAATCAGGTTGTAGTTGTTCACGTTTAATCTGGCTAGTGTGTACCTTCTTGGTGGGGATACAGTACTGCTATTATGTTGCTGCATCACTGGTCTTATTTTCCAAGGGGTCTCCAGGGCAGTCGCTGAGGATCCAGCCCTGGTGGTAAGTGCAAGGAGTGTGAGCACATCATTACTGTCGTATGGTAAATGTGAATGTTCTGTTGCTAAATTGTTAAGGCCACTAGAAGGGTTGGTGGGTGGTTATAGCATCCCAGAGGGCTATACCAACAGCAGATACGCTACACCAAAACCATTCCTCCAGGTGGAGGCACCCGATCACCAAACTTAGGCCCCTCAAGCTGTGCATAGTCATGCGGGCAGGGGTAGTAGCCCATAGGATAGTGCCACCTAGGGGTTATACACTGAATTCTAACATCCTCCCTCTCCATTAAGGTCAGAGTGATAGTGCCAATGGTGTACTCTGATGGGCATGGCTTGTAACAGCCCAGCCCCTTACTGTAAGGAGGGGTTGTTACAGAAGGCTACCAGTGGCATACTGCAGGGCTTTCTACTAGGCCCCATAACAATGAAGAAGGGGAAGGGTTACAGTTCAAAGTATGGCTTTTAGAAGACAAAACCAAACTCCGTGAAAGGGTAGTTAGGAAAAGAGTGTAAGGAACAAGAAAGGGGATGTAGTGAGGTTGGAAAAGTGGTCTAGCATATGGCAATTGCAATTCAATGCCAGGAAATGCCAGGTCATGCACATTGGTAGCAGGTATATAAAACCAGAGTACTGGATCAATGGTGTGAAAGCAAAGCAATCAAGGAAAAACAGATTTAGGGATGCTCATTAGTGGCAATATGAAGCCCACCTCCCAATGCAACAAGGCATATGGGAAAGCCAGTAGAATGTCAGGGTGTACAGGGCCGGGCTTTACCAAGTGTAGGCAACAGGTCTCTGATGACACCTCATTTCAAATATTGTGCTCAGTTCTGAAGCTCGCATGTAAAAATGTATAGGGACAGATTGGAGACCAATGTATCAGGAAAGACTGGAGAGCCTTAAAATATAGCCTCTAGAGACAAGAAGGGGGGGCGACATGACAGAGACCATCACATTTTGCAAGGATACATGTGGGCTCATCACTGATGTTTTCCATGTGAAAGGGAAGAAATGGGGAGAGGGTTAGTTTCAAGGTCAGATTCCACAGCAGGTTAGATGCACTCCATGTCATTCAGTATGTCTATGTTTCTCTAAAAAACAATGCCCAAACTGAGGTGTCAAAGTTCCCAAGTGTAGCCCCAAATTCAGCAGCTCACCTTTAGGCACTTTTAGGTCCCCAGAAATCACCTACAGCTGCACACCAGATTTCCACCCTGTCCCCATCCTGGGACTTGTGTGCAGGGGACTGAGCAGGCAGCAAGAGGGAATGGAGGTTCGCCCCGCTCTTAGCATCATGGATAAAAGAGGCCCCCATGTGCAGCACTAACAAAGATGATGGTTAAGACAGACTGGTTCTACCACGCAACCAAAATCCTTCATTAATAAATTTCTCTAAATGTTTAATTACTGCTCAAATACACTGCAATAGATTTAATAGTTTACAAACAGAATTTAGTGCTGGATATTTTTTAACATTTTTATTCATGTTTTTTCCTTACATAGAAAGTTTTGAGTGCATGGTCAGTAATGCAGCCTGGTATGAGTGAAGCAAACAACGCCAGCAAAGCAACTTCAGGACACAACCACAGTGGAAGCTGCAGCTCTAATAGAAAGCAGAATATCACTCTAATGAAAGAAATGCTCACAAAAATCTCATTGAATGTATCTAAATGAAAGATTTCAGTTGGAAAGATTAAAAAAGACATTAAGAAGGTATCAGGCAGAGTTGAAATGGTTGAATCTCGTATTGCTGTCTTAGAGGACTTCATTTTCGTACTGGACAAACTGGTTGAAGATCAGACCAAACAGATCAGCTACCTTTTGCAAAAGGTTGACGATCTGGAGAACAGGGGCAGAAGGATCAATCTGTGCATAATCAGAATTTCTGACTGTGCAGAAGGGTTCAACATGACGGCCTTCCTTCGACAATTTTTTCCTGAGATCCTCGGCTTCCAGTGGCCATGGCCCTTTGAAATGGACAGGGCCAGTTGCTTGACCCCCACCCACAGCCAGGAGTCAGACACCGAACTGTAATTGCTAATTGTTTCAGGCTTCTCAGTAAAAGGTTTTAAAACTAGTAAGAGAGAGGAAGTAATTGCAATGGAGAACAAAGAATCGTGATTTTCAAGACTTCTAGCTGAAATTAATGAAAAACTGAAGGTGTCCAATTCCAGAAGCCACTAGAGCAATGTAAGGTGCTTGCAGCAGACATCAATGATGCAAGTTGTACCTTGCATCCTACTTTGCGGCATTCCCTATTCTGAAATGCAGTCTGCACTGGAATGGGAAGCCACTGTGCCAAACGGGCACTGCACCACCCTTGTGATCTACATCAGGGTATGCCAGGTCACAAGGAGGCTTGCGCCACAGTGGGGCTGCAATATCCCCTTCAGTGGGATTCCGAAAGCCCCACCATGGCTGTAACAAAGGAATCACTTTAGACCAGACAGGAAGTGGTCTATACCCCTTGCAGCATTGCCCCACAAGGTGGGGAACTGGAGCGGGGGACTCTGTATGTGGGATCTAGGGGCAGTAAGGACAGGGAAGTACCATAAGGGTGTTGGGGAGCAAGTGGGTATGCCAGGGGGTGATCAGGGGGGTGATCGGGCACCTGGCAGCGGTGACATTATTATGGCACTGCATACACCAGTAAGTGACTGGCACTGACAAATGCACCCCTGCCATGTACCCGATCATCCCCCCCAGCATACCCACTTGCTCCCCAACACCCCTGTGGTACTACTGTATGCCATTTCTGCCCCAGGAGCTCTCCTGTCATTGTGATTTGTCTTGCGCCTAGTAAGGGGGCGGATCCATGTGGCAGGTCCCACAGGTGCACCTAGCGTTTGGTGCTAGCCTGCCTTTGCAGCAATTCCCAAGTTTTTGGTGCAGGGACCCCCATTTTTATAGAATCAAGTGCATGGTCCCCGATGCACCAAGAGTGTGCCACAGCCCAAGATTGCTGGAAAATTGTGGCAATCTGAGGGCTCTTTTGGAAACGGGCCCAGTTTACAGAGGTGAGGCAGGTTTTACAGGCACTGAGAGCAAGCCAAGTTATCATATGAAATATCTGACAACTTTACTTGTTTAAAAGGAGGCATGGCTCATTCCTTCACAAACCCTGTCACTGTGTGGAAGTTCATTCAGTGACACTAGCCTAATGCTGAGAAAGTGTCTGACCCCCCTTTTTAGGTTGGCTCGCACGTGCGCGCCAGCCAACATATTGCAGTAGTAGCAGATTTGGAGGTGCGGTCACTGAGAGCGAATGCAGGGCATGCATCAGTTGGTGCGTCCCTCATTCCCCAATAAGCCAGCATGCAGGTGCTGACATCAGGCATATGTAAACTGGCCACCAGATCAAACAAAAGTGCTGTTGCAATGAGAGGCAAGCTCATCATGCAGCAGCACAATAACACACCTTCTGACATGCCTTTACTGGAAAAGTTTTCCAGTAAACATGGCGGCACTGACTGCTGCAGTGCACAATGCCGACTTCAGGTGTGCCCAATCCCCGTCAGCATGCCCTGACTCATTTCATTCTTCGATGGGGGAGCCCACTCCCCATCAGCATAATGGCCTGCCTCCCATTACAATTGTGTGCTGAGGGGGTGCCCAATCCCCCTCAGCATCATGCACCCCCTAACAGTTTTTCTTTGCTGATGAGGGGTCCAATTCCTATTGGCTTCAGTCCCCCCTGCCCAGTTCAATTTGCCGATGGGGGACCCCACTCCGCATCGGCATAATGTGCCCAACCCTCGATTTGTGCTGTGTGCCGAGGGGGTGCCCAATCCCCCTCGGCATCATGCATGCCCCTCCCCCACCCATTTCTGTGCCAACGGGGTGCCCAGTCCCCATCAGCTGTGGTCCCCCTTCCCGTAATGCAGGTGGTACACTGAGAGCCCACCCCATTATACAAATCAAACACCTGCAAAAAAAGGAAAACGACCCTCATTGTCTTTTTTTTTCCTCCTGTAAAAAAAGGAAACGGTCCCTCATGGTTTCTGCTGCCCCCTCCCCCAACCTGCACCCACCCTCTGCATACCCTGCCTCCCCACACACACACCCCTCACCCCATACATACCTCTGGAGGCTGGCGTGACAATCTTCAGTGGACCGGGAACATGTCTGCACTCTTCAAAGCCAACCGCAAACTGAAGAAATGCTGGTATGCTGTATAATGGCATAAATAGGGTTTTTTCAACTTTGGTGCATATCTCGGGCATTTTGGGGAATTGTGGCACCAAATTTTCAACATGGGGTTATTGGTACCCCTCCTCATGAATTCGGAATCACCTTTCGGGACCGATTATCAAAATGACAGTGCCACTGTTCATGAAGTGGCCTCTCAAAAAGCCAATGTTGCAAATTTGGTGGAAAAAATCCAAAAAAATGACTGTTTTACGAGTGTGCATTGCGCAGTTTCCATGCACACTCTTAACTTTGTGAATTTGAAATATTTTCACTCCAGATTTTCAACATTGGCATTTTTCCACACCTCCTTATGAACAGTACAGCTGTCTTTTTACATATCCTGGCCAAAATGTGTTTTCGTACTTCCAGTGCAGAATAGCATGGCCGCTGTGAGAAATCAGTTTTAGGGACAGATTAAGAAAATGACAGTGACACTGTTCATGAGCAGAGGTACTAAAATGCCTATGTTGAAAATTTGATGATGAAAGTCCATAAAATGACTGTGCTACAAGCATGTGTCGCGCAGTTTCCACGCACCCTTGTAACTTCGCAAATTTGCAGTATTTTCATGCCAGATTTTCAACACTGCCAGTTTTCCACACCTCCTTATGAACAGTACAACTGTAATTTTTCACATCCTGCCCAAAATGTGTTTTCGCACCTGTGGCGCACAATGGCGTGGTCGCTGTGGAAAATCAACTTTTGGGGCAGATTAATGAAATCACAGTGCCACTGTTCATGAGGGGAGGTCCCAAAATGCCTGTGTTGAAAATGTGGTTTAAGAAATTCCAAAAGTAATTGGGTTATGGACGTGTGTTGCACAGTTTCGATGCATGCTCATGGCTTCACCAATTTTTCATATTTTCACTCCAGATTTTCAACGTTGCCATTTTTGTTTTACACATCCTCACGAACAATACAATTGTCATTTTTCACATCCTGCCCAAAATGTGTTTTCATGCCTGTGGCGCTAAATAGCACAGTCGCTGTGCAAAACCACCTTTTAGCTAACAAACTGATAGTGCCGCTCTTCATAAGGTGGGGTCACAAAAAGCCCATGTTGATAATTTGGAGTGAAAATATCAACAAATGCCTACGGCGTTAGGGTTTCCAGCTGTAACACCCCACCCTGCAGAGACTGACAGGCATCAGGGGTGTGACTTGGGATCATCGGCTATAATGCTCAAGCCATTCCACCCCCACCCTGCAGCCAGTGACAGGCATCGAGGTGTGCCTTGGAGTGCTCGGCCCCAAAGTTCACCCCATTCTCCTATACTGCACCTATCTCAGTGTATTTCCTTATGGAATGGGGTGAGTATAAGGCCCAAAGACCCCAAAGCACACCACGACACTGGTCAGTGTCTACAGGGTAGAGTGAGGTGAAATGGCATGAGCGTTATAGCTGACAACCCAAAGGCATACCCAAACGCCTGTCAGTCTCTGCAGGTGAGGGTGAGGTTGGTGTCAGTTCAATACTTCACTGCCATTCCTATTATGTATCTCTAACTCCTGCACTACCAATGTCAATGCCAGTGAGACAACATTCGGCATTGACAAATGCTTGTTAAATGTGCCTTAGCATTCTAAGTATCCTCATCCTGTCCATCTCCATGGGCAACAGGAGCATGAGTCCTCTACGACAACACCCAAGAATGGCGTCTCTTCAACTCAAGCAAAACATTCTATTGCTAGAGACATACCTACCTCATATACTGCCGCCGTCTCACATCCTTCACCGCTATGGAATCTGAAAACCCACAGGAAAAGCTGTCCTCTAAATAGACAGCAGACCTCGAAATTACGCTGTCCTTCCAAGTCCTATAGCTGCAAATGAAGCAGAAGCAGGGGCAGGGGCTTTCATCGCGCTTCAGAAGCAACCACTGCATCCCCAGAATAAAAATGCAGTATAATCGAGTACAAGAACAATTGACTGCAATGCAATATTTCCATTTAGGCCAGACTACTACAACTTACCCTCTAAATGCTCCAGCCCCTGCAGGATTGTTTAACAATTAAATTCCTGGGGTCTGATTTTCAAAGGGCCTGATATTGCTCAGGGACTAACGTCCCCCTGCACAACTCCTTGGGGCAGCTAACAATCCCTGCACCTGGGAAAGAGCTATTTTCTGCATTTTGTTTGCTGGGGCAACATTTTCTTTTTTTTCTTCAGCTGTAGAGGAAATGACCACCCTGTACTTTTAGTTTGTATTATGTAGAAAACACTGAGGCTAATCTTGATTCTTCCTAATATGGTGGTGGATTCTGGTCATTGACACAATGTGGGTGTGCTGAGGACTGATCCTGGTTTGAGGTTGAGAGGTCTGTTCTTGACTCCTTCCACTCAGGTTTGGGATCTGGCCGTGATCCTTGATGACGGTTTGGCACTTGATGCTCAGGTGTCGGCCATCATCCAGAGTGTTTTTACCATCTGAGGAACATTGCCCGGATCCGTGCCCTGATACCAGCTGATGTCCTTGCCACCCTGAGACATGCCTTTGTCACATTGAGTTTAAACTACTGTAATGCCTTGTACCTGGGGCTGTCTGAAGGCAATCTCCACCATCTTCAGCTGGTTCAGAACGCAGCGGACAAGCTATTAAAGGGGGCATCAAGATTTGACCATATTATGCCAGTTCTCTGTGGGCTGCACTGGCTGCCAATAAGCTGGAGGATTGCCTTCAGGGTCAGATTACTGACCTGTAAAGCCCTGCACGGCTGGGGACCAGACTATCTGCAAGACCGTCTGGTCTCTCACCACCTGGCTCGCCTTCTATGTTCCTCTGAGGGAGGCCTCTTGGTAGTTGCCAGGGCTAGGCGGCTGTTGGGGGACCGTGCTGTTTCAGTAGCCATGCCAGCCCTGTGGAATTAATTGCCAGGATACTTGAGAGAGGCACCCTCTGTGGAAGCCTTTAAAAGGAGGCTCAAGACATTGTTATTCACTCAGGCATTTGATCTGACATAATCATTGAAAGTTTTATATGTCTTACTGACTGGTTATTTTTTTTTATATATATATATATATATATATATATATATATATATATATATATATATATATATATATATAAAGATTTTTAGGTTCTATATGCTCTGTGATGTGATTTATTGACATGTTTATTGTTGTATTTGTTTATATTTTCTATTGTACAGCACTCTGAGCCTCTGGAAAGGAACACAATATAAATAATCTATCTGGCTGTCTATCTATCGTATCTCCAGCATCTATATATCTATCTATCTATCTATCTATCTATCTACAGTATCTATCATATCTTCAGCATCTGTGTATCTATCTGTCTGTCTATCTATCTAACTCTCTCTCTCTCTCTCTCTATATATATATATATATATATCTGTATCTCCAGCATCTATCTATCTAGCTATCTATCATCTATCTACCTGTCTATCATCTATCTGTCTATATATCTATCTGTCTGTCTATCTATCTATCATCTGTCTGTTTGTCTATCTATCTACAGTATCTATGTATAGTATCTATCTATCTATCTGTATATCTACAGTATCTATGTATCTATCTATTGTCTGTCTATCTACAGTATCTATCTATCTGTCTATCTACAGTATCTGTCTACCATCTGTCTGTCTATCTGTCTACCTATCTACAGTATCTATCTATCCATCTGTCTATCTACAGTATCAATCTAGCTATCTGTCTATCTACAGTATCTATCATCTGTCTGTCTGTGTATCTATCTACAGTATCTATCTATCTATCTATCTATCTATCTATCTATCTATCTATCTATCATTGTCTGTCTGTCTATCTATCTACAGTATCTGTCTATCTACAGTATATATCTATCTATCTATCATCTGTCTGTCTGTCTATCTACGGTATCTATCTACAGTATATATCTATCTGTCTGTCTGTCTATCTATTTAGCATCCATCTATCTATTGTTTGTAACTCCGGCATCTGTCTGTCTGTCTATCTATCTATCTATCTATCTATCTATCTATCTATCTATCTATCATTGTCTGTCTATCTGTTCATCTATGGTATCTATCTACAGTATCTATCTGTCTATCTATCTATCTATCTACATACAATATGTATCTATCTGTCTGTCTATCTATCTATCTATCTACTGTCTATCTATCTATTGTTTGTATCTCCAGCATCTGTCTGTCTGTCTGTCTATCTATCTATCTCTATCATATCTCCAGCATCCATCTATCGACTTAATCATTTCTTCCCGCTTTGAAACTATTTCTCCATCTGTCGATTATATTCTTGTACTACTGTATTACCACTGTATCTCTGTACTATGTTTTCAGACTGCATGTACCATTTTGTTCTGTTTTTTCAGACTGTATGTACCATTTTACTGTGCTACCCAGGACCTCCTTGCAAATGAGCTTATCTCAGTGGAGCCTTTCCCAGTAAAACAAATACAATTAAAAACTTAAAATGCTATACCTGTATACACCAGGCAGAGCATTTTCTGCAGGTATGCAAAAAATCTACCCAAGCCGCTGTAAATTGTGGGAAAGGTAGTAGAAAGGTAACCCTTGTGAAAACTGAGTGCATGTGTTAAAAAGTGCAGTTGCACAAGAAAACCCTGCCTTGTGTAACTTTTTTCTCACCATGCACAATTTTTCCACTGTTTGAAAATCTGGCTGATGGTTTTCACTGTTCCTATCATCTTGCAACTTCTCTCACTTTTCACTACAAGAGGTCACTGTTGGCCTTGAAAATGAGTCAACCAACTGGAGTTCCCAAATCATGCGGCAGGTTGTTGAGGCTGATATGTTACAGTTACCGTGTCAAAGCCACACTGAAAGTTTACTTACTTAGTTTTGCTTTTCTGTAATTGGATAAGACTGATTTTAGCTGTTACTTCTGAATTGTTAACTATTTATGCCTTTTTATATTAATCGTGATATTTCTTTTCTAAAGCATTTTGAAATTCATGAATTGTGCTGTATAAATAAAGTTTATTATTATACTGTACCACAAGACATACATACTTAAAAATTCACCAGTTGCATGCAGATGCTATTTTTCATTTATAGTGGCTGGCTGAGTATGTTGTTTTCTTATTGGCTGCATTACTGTGTTGACTACTTTTACCCCTGCACTGACTGTGACTAAATAACTACTGCAGCTCATATTGGGTTGTTCCAGCAAACTGTCCTTTAACAAAATGCTGGCCTGTTTTTGCCCTGGAGCTGGTTTATTTGGTGTACTTTGCACTCTACCACTCATTCATAACTTGTAAATACAAATAATCATAGTATTAACCTAAAGTCTGCCAGGTACTGCCCTCTCATATATGACAGTTGTGACAGTGGGCAGATGCAGGTTACATTTCTCTCATTGCTTTAATAAAGATTTGTATTGAAGTTTTTTTTTTTAAGGTTCCACAGTACATACAGCCTAACTAATACAATTACTCTGTTACATACATGATAAACATAGCTGGCTTGACTATTGATTCTTGGTTGTAATAAATTGTGATAGTTTTCTCATATCACGAGTGGGGCACATTATATCAACCGCAGGAATAGTGGTAATGTTTTGGGTTACGTGTAACAGATGGGATACTTACCACTGCTTCAGACTATTCAGGGGATATTAGCAAGGCATAAGAAAGAAAATAAAGGAACTACAGAGATGGGGTTACACCATAGTGGTGGGTACTGCCAAGGGGCCACAGGTTTATGTTGGACTATAACAGTCAGGTATAGCCTGTAACGATACCAACAGAATGGCAGTGCATCTGTGGAAACACAGCAGGGTTGCAGATATGGGTGGCTAACTCTGTAACTTGGACAAAAAAAATCCTCTTCTCAATAAATACAGGAACCATAACTATATAGCAAAGATTTACTTTGAGTGCTGTAACTGATGAGAACACACTTGCCCAGTTACAGTTGGATACTTACACACTCAGGGTGGGATACAAGTATAAACCACTTGAGTTTCAAACTAGTGGTTTATGAGGTATCACACACGTTGGTGTGTAAAATAAAACTTGTTATACACTGTAATCCAGACATTATTCTCTAGATAGACTGTTTAGTAGACAACATTTACTCATGTTTCAGGTAGTGGAAGGTTACTCTTTTTCAAGCTACACACACATTACCAATTATGGGTTCAACATTGAGGAAAGCAGACTGGGTTGGAAGGCACGGGGTCACAGTCTCAAGGGCAAACACCCACACCACAACAATGTTGCATGCAAAGCATCATGCGGCAAAATAACATCTGCACAATATGCCGACCAGCACACTCTGCAGCAACAACTTCCCTTTTGTGGAGGGCTCCACTCCCACACACACCCCCAATAGGCAGGGCTTTGCCTCCCACACACACCTGACAAATTATAATCAACTTCGGGGGCCATGGACGTTGGGGGTAAAAAAAAATGAGGGTCAGGTACATTTTTGGTTTTTGGCAGAAAAAAAGCCTCAGCAGAGTGGGACCTGAGAAGAACTGAACAGCAGCCCCAGGTCCCTGACACTGCTGACGGCAGGTGCTCTAGCCACTCCACCACGGGAGCAGCTCAGCCAGACACCACCCTGATGGCATCCTTCACCTTCCCTGCTGGCAGCCTACAGAGACAGGGGTAGCAGCTTCTACTGCATGCTGTAAAAACCCCTGTCGCTGTAAAGTCATTAGCACTTCTTACAGCACTGTATTTCATGCGCGGTTTTATCCATGCTAATTAACCCAGTACCGGGTTGGAAGATACTGTTTCCAAGAAGGTGCCTATATTTTGGAGTACTAGGCCATTTTTTGGCTTTCCCAATATGCAGTTTTCTTATGATCGGACACTTTTGAGAAGAAGCGAGAACCATTCTTGTGGTAGGAGGAGGAGTTGCCATGCCAGTGGTGGAGAGTTTGCGTGGCTTCTGAGAGGAAGATTGTTAGCCATTCTCTTCTGACAAGGAGAAAATGAAGCTAGTATCTGGAAAGATACCCAGCAGGTCACAAGGGGCATCTTGGATGAGGAGGTGAGATGGGGAGGGGGTGAAAGTAGCAGGGAGATTGAAAATTCCCACATCTTGGTCCAGAAAGTTTGTATGACGGGGCACTCCTAATGGATATGTCCTGGGCCTGTTTCTGGTTGGGCATAATGCCAACATTTACTGTTGCAGAGGAGTCCCATTTTGTGGAGCATTAATGGCATTCAGTATGTTTGGTGAAGAATTTTGAATTGCATGGTTCGAGCCTTGATTTCTCTGTTAGCCGAAGTGGCCACTTACCAGACTCCTTGCCAATTCTCTGGTGAGATCTGAACACAAGTCTGTAGCTCCCACTGCTCTTTCTCTTTGGAAAGAAAGGGGAAGATCTTCGGCTCGGATTTTCTTCATATGGCTCTTGCCATCCACTTGGTGTCCCAAATCTTTACCAGCAAGGATTCCACCTGTAATTTATGTGGGACTGCCAATTAGGACTGGTCGAATACCTTAATTTTGAATATTGGGCTGAATATTTGTGTTTGGAGGGCCAATTATTTGGAATTCAGTATTCGTATTCATTATTCACGGACTTGTGGGGAGAAGTAAAAAACAGTCCCCCATGCTCTTCCCTGCCCAATTGTTTAAAGCTTCACAACCCCCTGTTCTTCTACCATTGACTGCAAACCCAATCCTCCCCTCCTCCTCAAGCACTCACAATTTAATCTTTTAAAAATGTGATGCCACAATGGGTGGCTGGTACCATCCACTCACCTCTACAGCCAGACACCATCTCCCATAATACTTTTCATAGTAAAGAAATCATCCCCTCACCACCCCCACTCTGGCAATAGCACCCAACTCCCACCTTCTTCCCTGCTAGCACCCAAAACTCTTTAATAATAGCCCCCATGTGTGATGAAAGCAACTAACACAACCCGTCCTTCACCACAGCCAGCACCTCTCTTGTGAACAGAAGCACTCGCATGCTTGCTTATGTAGTAAAACAGCTGACTGACTTAACCACATCTGGTGGGGGTTACTATTAAGGATATTTGGGTGCTGGGGAGAAAATGGTGAGAGTTGGGCACTGCTGCTGGTGTGGGTGGGATGATTTCTTTACTACCCAAAGCACTACGGGAGACACTGGCCGGCCATGGGGGCAGGCAGGTTGTGCTGGTCGCCCCCTCATGGGACCCAGTTTTTTAAACATTAAATTGTGGGTGCTGGGGAAAAGGAGGGTGAAATTGAGCTTTCTGCAGAGGGTGGGGGGGACAGAGGATTGTGAAACTTTAAACAACTGGAAGGGGGAGGAGGGCAGGAGGCTGTTTTCTACCTTTTTTTTTGGTACAGGTATTTCCCAAATATCAATAGGCATGAATAGTGCCACTGTTCACTATTCATATTCAAATAACGAACAGTGCATTACTCATTGTATTTTGGAAAGTCCATTCATCCCTCACACATCCCTACTACCAGATGAATGCCCACCATGCAAAGTTGTAAGCAGTAATAGAATGTGGATTGGTACAGTGCACAAGAGGTCTGCTGCTGGGTAAAGGAGTGGATAGTTTGCTGTGTTCCACCAAGTATTCTTTCACTCCCAAAGGTGCCCAGGTGGGGAATACCATGGCTTTCTCCCTAATTTGAAGTGAGGGGTTGTGCCAAAAGGGTTTAAGTCTGCAGGAGGCAGGAGTCTACCCTAGGAGGTTAGATCCAAGGCACCATGTGTGCCTGAAAAATCATGTTCTTGAGGAAGTGCTCAGTTGGAGGGGCCAGTCTGGGAACAAAATAGCACTCGGGAGGGGCAGTTTTGTCTGTGCACATTCTAGTTCCAACCAGAGAGGCTGATTGTTTCCTTCTGTAGGGCAAAGGATTGTTTCTTTCTGCAGGGCAAAGACATGAGAATGCCTGCTGCACACATACACCAGCTGGAAGTGTTTCAGATCAGGACAGTTCAGTCCCCTTTCAGTCCAATCGCTGGACAAGGCCCAGAGACTATGCCTGTTTTTTTAGCCTCCCATATTAAGGAGGAGATAATAATCAGATTCATGGTTTTGAAAAAATGTTCATGAAGCTGGATGGGAAGATTGTTCAGTGCATAAAGGATCTTGGGGATGACAATGAGCTTCCAAAGTATTAACATGCCCCCACGTAGACATCATCATCAGATGGTCCCAATGCTTAGTGTATTCCCAGGCCACCTCCAGCAGAGGAGCTGTGTTAATAGCTGGTGGAACTCGTACCACACTGTTGGATCCCCAGGTATTTAATTCTACCTGCAACACTGACAAGGAAAGGAGGAGAAGAGAGCTGATGTACTGGAGTCTGACAGAAGGAGTAACTTTCCACAACTGTGGAAAGATGTGCATTTAAATTTGGTGAGCAATCCATTAAAGGTTGTGTTAGGGCTCTTAATGCCAACATTAAATCACAAATTCTGCATGGGGCAGAACTGTGGGGTCAGGGTAGAACATTTCTAGAATTCTGACTGGCTGAGAGGGCTATTTGTGTGTGCCCTTATTCAGCCATAATGTGTCAGCTGGCACTAACTCCATGACATCATTCATGACAGTGTGGGTATCCCTTTGCCACCTAAGTGACACAGTGACTGGCAGCCATCTTGTTATCAGTCTGGCAGCTGGTGACACCTCAGTACTGAAGAAAGAATAACAATGTCTGACATACCTGACATCCGCTTTAATTTTCAGATCGAGGCCATCATGGACAGACTGCAGCATCATGAGGAGAGTGAGACAGTACAGTCACAGGCACCTGCACCTGCAAAAAAAAGGGAAAACGAAGAAAACTGTAAGTCAGCATATTGAACTTTCCCCACAGGAACTAAAAGAATTAGAAACAACAAAAGACAAGCTTAACACAAAAAAAAACTATTCAGTGATCAGTAAATGTGTTGAATAGCTGGACACAATTAAGAGAAATTGAAATTAACTATAAAAACTATAAACACAAAAGAACTCTGTCAAGTTCTAAGGCATTTTTATGCAGAGGTCCGTCAAACGGACGGTACAGAATACGCTTGTGAAGTCTGCTGTCACTAAGAGCAGGCATAAACAGACATTTCAACAGTCCAGATTTAAACCATTGTATAAATGTAGTCACCCATCCAGACCTCGTCTCAGCTAATAATATCCTGACAGCTGTTAGTAAAAGATACCGTCGAGAGCACAAAGATACAGCCATACACCACCCACCCATTACTGCAGCTGATCTGACAAAATTGACAAACTCCAGCTCTCTGTCAACAGAGACCCCCAGCAGTCTACTTTTCAAAGTGTGGCTAGATGTGCAACTGTGTATGTCCTGAAGAGGATGTGAGGGACTGCAACAGTTAAAGCCTGAACATTTCACCATAAAAACAAATCAAACAAGCTCTGAATACATAACACTAATGTTTAACAAATGTACTAAAAATCATAAACAGCGAGAGCCTAATAGAGAACAATACCAGGGTTTTATACATGAACTTTCAAATAATCCTCTCTGCCTAGTATCTTCCTTTAAAAAGTATGTGTCCAAACTTCCACCAGAAACACCTGCTTTTTATTTGCATCCGTAACGATTCAAAATGAAAGAATATGAAACAGCAGACATTTGGTACAGCAGAGAACCCCTAGGAGTAAATTTTCTTGCCAGTGTTATGCCACGGTTGAGCAGTGAAGCATGCTTGAGTAGATGGTACACGAACCACAGTGTCCACGCCACTGCAGTTCAGCTCCTGTCTGAGGCTGGACTCGATGCCCGTGAAATCATGGCTGTAACGGGCCACAGATTGGAGTCACGCCACCGAAGCTATTAGGCAGCAACCGTACAAGACAGGCAAAAGTGGAGTACCATGTTAACACAACCTTCCACTTCAACAAATAACAGCACCAGTAGTTTCAGTGCATCCCCACTCCCAAAGCCACAAGCTGCTTAACAACAGCAATGCAACTAAGCTCTGATTCTGAAATAGGGCAAAAAGTCCAAATGAGCTCCAGTAGTAAAATCGAGCAACAGGCATCAACAAAAACAGCAGAAGATCCTTACAGCAAGTGGGATACAGTATTCACACATCCAGCAACATCAACAGGTTCCACAATGTCTAATTTTGTTGCACCACCCCAAGCCACAATCTGCTCGACTACTCCCAGCATGAGTGAAACAAGCTGCTCGAGTAATGCACTACAAATGAGCGCCACTACTGCAAACCACCAACTGGAGTAAAAAAAAAAAAATGCAGGAAAACCTTCCAGCAGTATTCCCATCAGAATGGCACCACAGGAGGACATTACCATTCAAATCCCAGCAACCAGCAGAGTCCAACATTCACTGCAACTCCACTCCACCAACACCAAAGAACTGGAACCAACAGAGGAAGCACCGCCTGCTACAGTGACTGAGCCAATGAGAGAAATTACATTTCAACACATCAGCAACATAACTGCCTCCACGCTCTTTGTCATTCAGCATTGCTATATGGAGAAAGTTGAATTTATCCACTTTAGTAAATAAATAGTACAGCACACAAAACGCTGTGTTCTTGTTCTGTGTCAGTTTAATGTTTTCTTCTTTTAGGTCTCTGCTAAGTAACTTGTTAAAGCACGATGATTTAAGATGATTTAAAAAACATTGAAATAAATGTTGATCTTGCTATTTTTCATAATAATTTCATTCCGATTATATCTTAACAGCAATAAATGTCATAACTGTAATAAATGTCATTCCTGTTTATGTAAAAATGAACTACAGTCACATAAAATACCATATCCATTGCTGTGTATTGAGGAACTACTGTATAGCAGTTTATATCTGTGCCCTCTTTATTTAGCACGGTGGGCAGTACTGTACATATTAGTGCCAGCTTGAATCCGCGTGACAGCCTTTCATGTAGTTACAGTGAATGTCTCACGAATAGCAGGTACTTAAATGTAATCACGGTCATTCACACTCTGTTGCTGTACTGCGATTACCAAAGTACCTGCTAAGGTGTTGTATCCTTGTATCCCCCTACTGATAGAGCTTCCAGTATGTTGATTCTTAAATGGATATCCCAGTCACAGGCTGGCAAAAGGAAGTATCCACTTGAAACCGATGGAATCGAACCAGAGGCTCTGGCAGAACAGTCCGGTGTTGAGCCGAGTGTTGCTTAGGCAGTGCACCGTGAACTGGTTGGGCCCTCTTCACCTGCTCCAAAAAGAAAGCGCCCTTCAGCATATGTTAACTACAGCTCTGAAGGTTTGAGATAGGCAAGCATGCTGTGGAGAATGAGGTGATGGCAGCAGAGCAGTTCTACACCGCCAAGTATTCAAATCCCATAAATGAAAGTACAGTTCGTGGTTTCAAAACGGACTACTTGAAGAAGCTTCAGGAGACACCAGACCCCACTGATCTGACACAAACATTGCCCAGAAAACAATGCAGCCATCCTGCTCTCCTCATGAATGACCTGGAGAAGCAGCTTAGAAAACTTGTGTGCTGCTTGCGTGAATAAGGGGCAATAGTAAATGCCCGAGTTGTTCATGCTGTGGCATTCGGAATAGTGAAATCCAAATCACCACATCTGTTGGTGGAAAATTGGAGCTACATAACTCTGAGCACAAAGTGGGCTTGGGCATTTCTCCATCACATGGGGTATAGCAAGGGCACAAAGGCAGCAAGAAAAGTGCCCACTGACTTTCCAATACTGAAGGCTGCTTTCTCAATCGAATAAGCACTGCAGCTGCCCAGGAGTTGATACCCTCAGAACTCATCCTGAACCTTGATGAAACAGACATTAATATGGTACCAGCATCGGAGTGTTTCTATTTTATATTGAAAACACTAAATAAAGCAGTTTTCAGAATATAAACCAAACTTCTGTCTCTCATTTTTCTAATTAATATTCTTAACTGTTTACCCATTTTATAAGTGGAATAAGACACTCCAAGGTGTGGTTTATGGCCTGATAATAGCACACCCCGGTGCTATAGACACTCGGCGCAAGCACCTTATGCCTTATTATGCACTCGGGGCATGCTCTTATCAGGCCATAAACCACACCTCATTATGTCTTATTCCTTACTCTAGGTAGTAATGAATACGTTTTATAAGAGATTCTTGGGACTACCTGTAGGGCAGTGGTACTCCATCTGGTATGGGGTGGGAGCTACATTCATTTTGACACTTCACTCAAGAACCACACCAGACATACACAGCAAAATTTTGTGATGAAATGACCCACAAACACAAAAATCTTATAAAAAGCAAATGTTTGCAAATAAATACACACAAAATACATATTAAAAACAAATTCTTTAACAGCACAGCCTACAAGACATTTAATACATCATACATAGTGTGTACTAAGATCAATATCATTTACGCTCCCCCCCAAATAAAATGAATACCAGTGCGCAGACTAAAACCAATAAATGCGGTACCTCAAACAAACACACACACCCGGTGCACTCAGAAGCACAAAAGCTCATGACATGTAACAGCCTTCACATTAATGCACATCACCAATAGGTACAACCAGGACCTCAGACCTACTGAGATAAGGAAATACAAATTAAAATGTGTTGTTTGATCTAAGCCCATAATCTTAGTTAATGAACAAACTGCTTGAAATACAGTGTACCAATAAAAGTTTTAAAAGGTTTTTAAAAGAGATTGTGCCTGCAGTTCAGTTCATACCTCTCAAGTGTCCCTGATTTTCAGGGTTGTCCCTGATTTTGCCTCAAAATTTGACTCTGTCCATCCTTGAAATATGTGTTTTTGTGGCTAAACAGTAGGGACTGTAAGCACAAAACAATGTCAAGCCATTAAAGTTACAGTCTTGTTCTTCTTTAGAAAATGCATTTTGCACTAAGCCCCATATTCTACCAGCTTTCTGGGTGGATAACTAATTTTGAAGATGTGTCCCTGATTTTGGTCTTTTGTCCCTGATTTTTTTTAAGCCTTGTCCCTGATTTATGAGGCAGGAGGTTGAGAGGTATGGTTCGGTTGCTTTCACCATCTTCCTTCACCAAGTTACCACAGCAGCAGCACACTGGGAGGGAACAGAGGGAATAGACGTGGGCAGAAATCACAACCAGGCAGACCATGGAGCGTGGAGTGTAACAATATTATAGCAGAGGCAAAATGGAGTAAAACTAGGCAGGCAAACTGACAGTTGTTACGAGTGTAATTAAGGTAATTAGCAACACCTGCTTAGTTTTATCACACTGTCATTGATAGTGCTGAGCAGGTGTTGTTAATTCCATTGTATGTCGGAAAGCCGAAAAGCGCTAGCAATCAGGCTGCAGGTTAAGAGCCGCAATGACATGTGCTATATTAGCGGAGCAAATGAGCCACATTGAAAGTGTTAATGAGCCGCAGTGTGAGCACCATTGCTGTAGGGGCTTCCTCTACTCTAGTAAGATTAGATCTCAGACAATTACTAATAAGATGTTACACTGAATAAAGATTATGCATATATTGGGTGAAAGCTTATAACATGAAAGAGTCAGGATTACCCCATCTATGCCTAGAGGAAACTATTTCATATAGTCAAAATGGATTGACCTTCCCCAGTCTACACACATTAGAAAAAATTATAAAACCATATGGCCTGCTGGTATGTTTACCAGAAAGTTTGACTAAACCTACAGAATATACTAAACAGCAAATATAAAATCAAATCAAAGATAATCATATACAAAAGGAAATGGAGTTAAGCAGAAACATAAAAATAAGCAAATGGTTGGTCAATAATAGAAAGATTATATGGAATGGAACCATACTTGTCCAAAACAAAAGAACCCGGTAAAAGATAAATCTTTACCAAATTTAGATTTGAATATAATGACTCTCAGAGACTGAGAGAATTATTCTGTAAACAAATTATATCAACATGTAATTGCAGACTGGGTGCAGACAATCATCTTCACTTATTAAGTTTATGTCCTTTATGTAGCTACGAACTAAATTTGTACCTACGGGAAATATTGGCTGATTTGGATATAGAACCTAGACATACACTTAACTGTTTGTTAAAATCCAATGAGGAAGAAATTTTGGATACGATTGTAAAGTTGTGTAAAGTTATTGAGCGGAAGAAACTACATGTACTTCCTGATACAGTATAACCCCTATTATCCGAAACTTGGTTATCCGAATCTCCAGATTAACCGAAACTGTCCCATGTCCCCCGAGATAATTGGTGTTCTACTGTATCTGTAGTGAAAAGCGTACGAAAGCAGCCTTAATAAAATGGTGATCTTGCTGCACTTAAAATCATTTAACTTTACTGGAGGATCCTATGTTCCACCCGTGCAGTTAGTTTGCCACTTATCCCTTTCCTTAATCGGCACCTTTATCGCTCGCTTCAGACCTGTGCAGACCTCCGGTTACATATCTGCTTATTATCAATGGTCACATGGACACAGAGAAGATTGTGGCACTCGCTTTCCATAATAAAATGCATTTGGAGTGTTTGGACTTCTGGAGTTTAGCAGTGCGGAACTGCCCAGCAGGTAAGAGAGAAACGGTGAAAGCAGGGAGTACAGCAGAGAACTCATTGCCTCATAGCATTGCTCTGTACCACAGCCATCCTACATAGAAAGGGTGCTGCTCACACAGAAAAGGTAAACTTTGACATTTATGCAGTCGACTTTAAATATTAAAGCAACAGCAAAGAGAAACGGGTAAAGCAAGGAGTACAGCAGAGGACTCATTGCAAGTACGAGATATGCACTTTAGTCCCTGCCGCAAACAAGGCACTTTGTACTGTAGACGCTTTTATTGATTAATTTATTTATGTACAGTATTTACTCTATTACATGTTACATGTAGCACTACTGTGTGTTTTTATTTGTGTGATTAATATTTTTCGTTACTAATTGAAAACATGATCTCATTGTTTGCTACATCGAGTGTTGTAGCCACAATGGAAATTTCATGTCTCCCGTTTATCCGAACCCCCCATTATCCGAATAAATTTCATGTCCCCCATGGCATTCGGATAATCGGAGTTATACTGCAATTACAATAACTAGAGAAGATATTTGCTAATAAAAGGGAGTAATCATGAGGTTGTGTAATAAATGATAGGATGTTGTACATATTCCATGGATAGGGATAATGGTTATGGTACCTCTATTTATAAGGGAAATTGTTAGGGAATGTGCAGTAACTATAATAATGTTATGACCTCCTATTGTCATTTTGCACAAATGAGTGTAATAATGTTCTTTATGTTATGTCATCACATATAAAGCAAATGGACTGTATTTTATATTTACATATAATATCATGTAATGCTGCTATATATTTTGTAATGACATTGCTGCTTGTCATACAATAAAATTTTATTTTATTTATTTTATTTTAGCTTTTGTTGACCGGGTAAGTACACTAGACAAGTAATATGCCTATTTTCAGGAATGACCCGGGAGAGTACAACATTAGGATACAGACAAAATTGTGGAGTACAACATTAGGATACAGACAAAATTGTGGAGTACAACATTAGAATACCGACAATTGTATACAGTAGCGAGTAAGTACAGCTTGACAGGATGAGTGAGATAGTAACATAGTCCAGGGGGTTTGGACGGACATAGTACAACTTATATCCGCTAAGGTAGCGAACCCCCGGGATGGGTAGGTTGCATACAAATTTACAACAGAAAGCAATTGCACATTTCACGTAAGAGACAAATTGAGGAAGGCAATGTCCATGGAACCATGGCGTGGACAGAATATGGAAAGAACGAACAACAGGAGTATTTAGGATTGTTTGGTGTGTAATTTATAGCTATATTTTTGGATAGCAGTAGTGAGACAGGGCAAGGTCTCTTGAGGTCTAGTTACGATGAGTGAGATAACATCCACAAACAGTATTAGCCAACACTGTATGGGGCCTGTTGACAGACCATGGTCCTTGGGTGCCACTCTAATCTTAAGTGCAGTGGCTCAATGGCAAAGAGAGAGGGCTGGGAACAGCAAGCACCCCTGACAGATGCCCCTGCCCAAGAAGAATTGTGAGGAGAGGTGCCCATAGGTAAATACTGTCATAGTGGGATTTGTAGAACAGTCAGACCAATTCAGCTGTTTGCTGTTATTTTATAGATTCATAGATTCTTCCAGCAGAGAAGGACCACCAGGCCCATCTAGTCTTCCCATTTACATGACTTTGTTGTATAAGAGGTGATTATTTATTTATAATCTTATACTCTTCATTCAAGATTGCTTTTTATGATGTGTTGCTATCTCTGTTTTAGTGTACCGGTACCCTGAGCCTCTGGGTGAATGGTGCTATAAATAAGTAAAACTTACTACTACTAGTACTAACTGACTGACGTTACCACCAAGTCAGACTCTGTACAGCATGTTTATTTATTCATTTATTTCAAGAGTTTTATCAGGAAAGATTTACTGAGCAGGGACTGCGCATTTCCAGATGTTTCCTGGGGAAGGGGACAGATAACACTACGTAATGTGCACAGTTAACAGTAGAAAACATAAGAGTAAATTGGTTACCTAGTTACAGTGGCAAATACACATAGTACCTGAGCTTAAAGTCTGAAAACTAACCTGACATGAAAGGAGAGGAGGAGCATGATAAAATAGTTTCAACTAAGTGCATGGTTGAATTCAACAATTCTCCTAGGAGATGGAATTGTCAGTGGCTGCAAAAGCAGGATTTTCCACAGAGACAGAGGCCAGGGGGTATTGAGGGGGAAGAGTTGGGGGAGACAGAATGAAGAGAGCAGTCAAAGTGGGGAGGGATGGGGTGAGGAAAAAGGTGGGAAAGTGATAAGACAGGGAGAGATATGGGGAAAATTAAGCAGGAGGGAATCAGGAGCAAGTGCAAGAGGGGTCAATGTAGTCAAGCAAAAGGGCATATAGAGCCCTAGGGGAGGATGCATGATGAATAAAGGGTGGGAGGGCATTCCATAGTTTAGGGAACGGTGGAGGAAAGCAGCCTGCCAGGCCAAGGTAGACCTAGAAGGGATAACTAGGGAACAGAAATCAATGCTATGTGGGGGATGAGAGAGGAGGAGAGATAAGGAGGGAGAGACCTGAACCAGAATTTGCCCACAAAACTGGCACAGTGGGCCAGGCATCTGCCCTCAAAGGAAGGTAAAAAGAGAGACTGATAGAGCGTACAATGATGGATGTGAGGGGGCAGCCAAGAATGAAATGACAGAAAAAGTGGAACAGAGTGTCTAGTCTGGCCAGGGAAGTCCTAGGGGCCACACTGTAGACTACATCACCGTAGTCAAAAACTGTGAGGATAATTTTCTGGACAATCTCACAATGTGCTGCTAAGGGAATGCAACCATGATTTCTAAACAGGGCACCTAGCTTGGGGTGCAGGTTTTGTGGATAACATCAATGTGCCCAGAAAAGTCAAGGTGATGATCAAGCCAGAGCACAAGGTACCTGAAGGAGGAGACATCTTCAAGCTTAGATCCATCCAGGGAGTGGAAGGATGGGCGGGCAGGGAACTGAGAGAGTCTCTGCTTAGTGCTGAAGGTCATGGAGACTGCCTTCTTGGCATTAAGGAAGAAAAAATGTCTTACAATTGTACTATTGTTTCTTCTAAGGGATCTCCCAGTATGATTAGACATATGCAGTCAGCTCAGAATCTCTGACTGCCCCAGAGCTGTAATGTAATGTGGAATGCATGCAAATTATGGAACTTAGAATGCTACATTCAAACTGTTGCCTCTCAGTGGACTGTGCTTCATCTAACTGCCAGATTCATTTTTGCAGATGAATACCCCCGGTAACCCTTCTACACCTAGGGTTACCGGGGGTGGATCTCCATCACCTGCAGCTGGTGCAGAATGCTGCAGTCAGGTTGCTGACAGGGTTGTCAAGAACTAGCCATGCCACTCCTGTGCTGCACAAACTGCACTTGCTCCCGGTGCAACGGAGGATCACCTTCAAGGTCACGTTGCTGACCTATAAGACCTTACACGGACAGGGACTAGGTTACCTGCAAGACCTCCTTTGGCCCTACTGCCCCCTCTGCCCACTCTGCTCCAGTGACGAGGGATTGCTAGAGGTTCCCAGGGTCCGTCTTCAGACATCAGGTGCTAGGGCTTTTTCTTTTGTAGCCCCGACCCTGTGGAACTCTCTACCTCGTCGGATTAGAGAGTGCCTGTCCACCGAGACGTTTAAGTCCTCATTAAAAACCTATGTATTTGGCCTGGCTTTTGGGAACAATGTTTAGTTTTATTACTGCTGCCTTTTTTGTTTATATTTCTTTTTTGATTGAATGTTGGTTTTATACTGTATATGCGCTTTGGTTTTTGAAAAGTGCTTTATAAATAAAATCTGATTGATTGATTGATTGAAGACACTAGACTATCTAAATTAAGTAATTAAAAACTAAAACAATAACAATATTATCCTCCCCCTGGTAAAGAGGATGGATTCCAAACAGGATAAAAATGAAAATACACAAAGGAGAGCTACAGTAAATGCTCTAGTCATACCTGTGTGTATCAAAAAATATTAAGATAAGGCAATGATGAATGGCAACTTTAAGAACTCCTATAAAAGTATTGTTGAACCTGATTCAGGTTATGTAAGGGGAGGTAGGGATGGGAGGTCAAATCCTACTGGGAGATCCCTTGGAAGAAACAATATTACTATGGTAAGTAATTTTTTTCTTCAAACCCCAGGAATCTCCCAGTAGTATTTGACATATGCAGACTGTGATGCTCTGCCTTCTGCGTATGGTTATTGTATATTTGTATTATAATTAAATGGTATGTGTTATGTGATTGTCTGCCTGACACTCCAGTCAGCAAGTAAGATGACCTTTTACCTCAAGTGTCAGTGTGGGAAGCAGCAGGATGTGATGATCAGACCAGAGAAACTACTAATCAAACACATCCTTCCAGAGGGACAGTTTATTGCCTTTTATAACCCGCTCCTGCTTTTGAAGTTGGTTCCCATGTATGCATTTATGACCCTAGCAGGAAGGGAAGCCATCTGGCTGATCACTTATGTTTTTTCTCACCTAGCTGAGAATTACTGACATGAGTGTGGGATTGTGAAACAAAAGGGATGTTTTGATCAAAGACTGTCATATTTTGGAAATGGCTAGTTGCTGATGTTTCACAATAATATTTTATGTGAGAAATTAAATCTAAGGGAGGATCTAACGGTGACCTCACCAAAAGGGGTGGGGAGATGGAGTTTGAAGTGAACATCCATCTGGGGAAAACAGAGCATATTATTTTGGACTCAAGAGAGACACAGTTCTTTGGACTTTTGAAAGCACTTAATGGTAACAACTAGATAGGAAAGAGCTTAAGTATTTTTGGTAGGAGTTTGTGTTCTACAACTTCCCAATTTTCTTTTATTGTGACTGTAAGTTAATGATATAATTGTTCTGTGTTTGATTTTACCTGTTTTACAATTTTTTTTTATTAAACAACATTTTCTTTAAAATACTGCCTGTGCTTTTTTCTCCATTATTTTACACGTGATTTGCTGAACCTGTGTTTAAGGCTGACAGCTGTTAAAGGCTTGAATGTGTTACTAAGCTTACTTAAAGGTAAGAATACACCTAAGTCTCATATACAGCTGTAAGGGTACATTTTGGAAACCTGGCTTGGTGCCGCTGGGCGAAGGATTGTACTGTGTTCCTGAAGAGGGTACATATCTGAGCCTGTAAATTGGGTATGCTAGTATAAGGTTCACATTTTGACTCCCTCCAGAACTCGAGGCTAATAGGTGATTCAGACCCAAAACAGACAGGAGGATTACCCTGTTTGTCACCTGTTCACACTATTGCACTTTGAGGTTGGCACTGTGGGAGCAGAGGGCCGGACCTGTGGAGCACATTTATGACAGATTTGGTTGGCAGTGGTGCAATTTAAAAGTATTTGGCAACACAAGCTTTAACAGTTCAGTGTGTCAGATTAGTACTGTACAGCTCAAGTGCAAAATAAGGCAGTGATTTTTAAAAAAGTAAACAGAACCGTATCATTTTGCTTACAGTCCAAGTTCCTAATTGTTTTATATTTTTTTTGAGTGCAAGTTAGTATAGCCATAGTTAGGGAAGAAGATGGCTTCCAACTACAGCAGGTACACTGAAGACTACCTGAGGCAGTTGTGCCAGGAGATAGGAGTTCAGCGTGAGGGGAAAGCCAACAAGCAGAACGTTGTGGAGGCTCTGATGGCAGCCGATGCCCAGAGCCTTGAGTCACAGTCTGTGACTGAAAAGGACCAAACCTTGGGCATGGATGGGCGAGGGTCTAGTGCAGTGTCCAGATCCAGTGAGGAGGACAACAGGGCCAGTGCAAGCCAAGGGCCATGGCAGCAGGGGAAGGTCATCAGCATTCTGGAGCCAGAAGCGATCAGGCTGCAGATGGAGTTGTAGAGTATGGAGCTGGAGTTCCAGAGAGAAGGAAGGTGAGAGCAGCGAGCCACAGAGGAGAAGAGGGAGTAGCTTCAGTGAGAGGCCAACTGTGAAGAGCGTGAGCACCAGAGGCAACATGAACTGGAGAAGCTATGACTCCAGACACCAGCACCAGAGCAGGTAAGTGGCCTGGGTTTAACTGGAACTCCAGGACTGGGTTACAAACTAAATTCTGAATTGATAGCTGAATTTAAAGAGGGGGAAGATATGGATGCCTTTTTAAATTTCATTGAAAAAGTATGCATTCAGGCAAATATTCCTAGAGGGTCCTGGAGCTTCCAGCTATCCTTGCTACTTACCGGGAAAGCTCGGGATGCATTGGGTTAATGGACAATGAGGACAGTAATGATTGCAGTAAACTTAAAGCTGCACTTTTAAAAAAATACGAGCTAACAGCAGAGGCATACAGAACTAAATTCTGTAAGCTCAAGAGAAGCCCTGACATGAGCTACGAGGAGCTAGCCACTAAACAACATCAGTTTTTAAAACATTGCTGGGAAGGAACTGAAGCAAACACTGTAGAGAAAAATGAAAATGCTGTACTGTTAGAGCAGTTTTTTTGGGCATGCCCAGCAGAGCTGAAAATCTGGCTGGAGGACCGAGATCCAAAAAACAGTGCAAGAGGCTGCTGAACTCTCAGACCACTATGCCAGAAGCAGACCTTCTCTGAGAGCGGATGGGGCAGGCGTGGCAGCACAGAAAGGGAACAGCGCACCTTCAGGGCAGCTAAAACCCTCCCTGCCTCCACCAAAACCAGATAGTCCCAGGTTACAAAGGAAAGAAGTACCTGAGAAAAGAAATGAATGTTGGGTTTGCAAAGAAACTGGGCATATTGCCAGACAGTGTCCCAAAAGGACAAACGGTGCGCAAAGTAGTGCTAGAAAAGAAGTGGGTTGTTTGCATGTCCCTGAAAGCATGCCAGTAAACATGAGGGAACACATGCACCCAGTCACTGTGAATGGTGTACAGACACATAGGGTAAGAGACACGGGGGCATCCCTGACTTTGGTAAAAGGGGATCTGATAGAGGCTGGTCAGCTTATACCCAATCAATCTGTGACTGTGCGGGGATTCACTGGGGAGGAGAAAACATTACCACTCGCTAGTGTCCTCCTAGACTGGGGTGAGATAGGGTAACTGTACAAAAGGTCGCCATAGCCGAAACTTTAGCAGTTGATGTAATCATTGGCAACAATCTCAAACGGGATGGTGTGTGCAGTTACCCGCAGCCAAGCGGCAAAGGAAAATTGTAGTTCCCTGGACCCCATAGAAGCCCCTGTGGAAACCACTGAGAGGCTGGTTCCCCAGCCTGTGTCTCCTGATATGGAAAATAATGAAAAGGGGGTAGAAATTCCCCAGGTAGCAGTTAACCAAACTGCTATGGAGGGTTACTCCAAGGAAGAAGGGATGACCCATTGTCAGAGGGTTAGGGATGGCAGTGATCTTAAGTGCCCTGATGCTACAGCTGGAGAATCTAGTTTAGACACTGAAGGGAACCTGTCCCATGCCTTGAGAATGTGTAAGGAGTTTGCAGCTGCTCAGAAAAGTGACCCTAGTCTAGGGAAGCTAAGGGCTTGGGCAGACTCTGATGGAGCACATGGAGGTGGCAGGAAATATAAAGTTTATTGGGACAATGGATTGCTGTATATGCAGGATGCTAAGACAGAGGGAGGGGTGATGCGCAGGCAGCTTGTCATTCCCCAGGGGTACCGTGAGCAGTTGCTCAAGATTGCATACGATATTCCCATGTCTGGCCATCTGGGAATCATGCGCACTACACAGCGATTAGACCAGAATTTCTACTGGCCCAACTTCACCCAGCAGGTGAAGGAGTATTGCACATCTTGTCACCAGTGCCAAGAAATAGGGAAGGCAGGTAAAAAAAAACAAGTTGCCCTAATTCCCTTGCCCATAGTGCCCATGTAGCTGCCACCATCCCTCCCTGGAGGAATTCCTCCACGAAACCTCCAGCCCTGGTGGTCCAAACCTACTTCCTATGGGACTGGAACTCCACCAAACTACCTCCTCAGGCACTCTCACTACTCCTTCTCCCACTGGAGCCACATTTACCCCACTCAACACTGGCAGACTGTCTGAGGCCCTCCCCATGAAGCACCCATTACTGATACCACGTCGCTGGACATCATGGCTCTACCTCCCACTTACAATGGGGAGAGGCCCCCCTCAAATCGGGCCCAACCTGGACCAATGAACTCCTCCCTGCCTGCCTGCCTGTCCTGCCATCTCCTAGCCAGCCTCCTATCTCCCCCCAAACCAACCGCGATGACTCCTTCTATGGACATAAGACCGACCCTAGTGACAGTCTGATAATACAGCCCAGAACTGTTCCCTTCCCCAAATACCTATCAAACCCTTAAACAGGGGAAGATGCACAAGAGTGGGGTCCCTAAAGCTAAGCATAAGCCCCTCGCAAAGAGATGGGGCTTACAATAGAAAAGTCTTTTGCACACCATGGGGTTATGTCTCTATGTCTTGTGAGGCAGTACAGCACAGTGGTTTAAGGCTCTGAGCTGCAAATCTGGAGACCTGGGTTTGAATCCCACAGCCACCACTTGCATATACTGTGTGACCCTGAGCAAGTCACTTAACTTCCCTGTGCTCCCAGGTCGCACCTGTAAACAAGCTTTCAGCTTAGTGTGCCACTCCTTGTTAAACAATTGGAAAATATCTCAGACTGAGGGATTTGCAGACTGTCCTTGCAATAACAAGACACTGCCAGATAGTGCAACATTTTGTATTAACAACCAGTGTTCTGAGTGCTCTTAAAGGGTCAGCAGCTAAACATTATGGCACATGCTTAATTGTGTACTTCACATCACCACTGTTTTTTTTTGTTTTTTTTTATTTTATTACAACTAGGATTACAAGTACTTTTGAGCCAGGCTCTTTTACAAAGGTTCTGCGTCAGAGAACAAATACAAGTTACAGAAATAGGAACAAAACAATAAATAGGTCGGCATATTAGGTTACAATGGTAGATCACTACAATAGCTAGAATAAGTAGAATGTATACATGGGAACACAGAGTAACAGAGGAATAAGTAGGAGGGAGGGTGGAAGATGAAGATAAACGTGAGGAGCGAAGTTGGAGAGGGCAGAAATTGCAGCCAAAGGGCATGGTCATTAACTGGGAGCAGGCTGAAGCTAGTCAACAAAAAGGGAAAGATCACTGAGGGCTCAGAAGAGGCGGGGGGGTGAAGGTGGGAGAGTCAGGAGTGGTGAAAAGAAAGAAGAAATAAAAAAGTAACAGAGGAAAAGGAGGGGGTGGAGATGTGGTAGGTGATAGTTGGAAGGAATAAAAAACGAGAGGGCTGAGGAGATCATAGGCAGCATTCATAAGAGCTGGAGTTAGTAAGGTGGAGGTGGAGTTTATGTTTGAATGAGCCAAGGGTGTTAGTGGAGGAGATGTCAGGATTGAGCGCATTTAACCAGCTAGGTGCTCTGAAGGCAAAGGATCTTTGGCCCTGAGAGGTGCAACGGCGGGGAACCTGAAGGAGCTGGTATTCAGAGCCCCTGGTGTTACGTGGCTTTAGTCTAGAACTAAGCAGTGCTTGGACTCCCAGTGGAGTAAGGCCCATGGTTACTTTATTTGCCATAATGCAGGTTTGGTATTTTATGCGATTTGAAACTTGAAGCCAGCCAGATCGGGCATACAGGTCACATGTACGAGTGAGACGATGAGCACCAGAGATAAGCCTGCAGGCCTTGTTAAGTGATGTTGAAATTCGTCTTAGGGCAGTGGCAGATGCAGAGCCGTAGATATAAGACCATAATCATTGATGGAGACCACTGAGCTTTGGATGGCAATCTTCAGTGCATCTGCAGTAAGGTGTTGTCTATGTCGGTAAAGTAGGCCTAGGTGCATATTTGCTGATTTGGCAACATTGTCTATGTTTGCCCCATAGAAGAGATTTGAGTCCAGGGATAACCCTAGGTATTTGAACGACTGCACTTGCTCAAGGGTGTTGTCATTACTGGTAGAGATAGCTAGGGGGTGAGATCTATTCCTGTTTTGAGAGCTGTTAAAGAGCATTACTTTGGTTTTCTTATGATGGAGGACAAGCTTATGATGAATGAACCAGTTTTCCACTGCGGCAAAGCCTTGCTGAAGATTGGTCTGCAGGAGCACAGGGTCCTTATGGGAGGAGAAGATAACAGCATCATCAGCATAGAGGATAATTTGTTCAGTGCAAGATTTTGGGAGCGTGTTAAGAAAAAGGCTGAAGAGTAACGGACCCAGGATGGATCCCTGAGGGACTCCAGATAGGACCGGTCTGAGGTCCGAGAGTGTCCCAGCAATTTTGACTCATTGAGATCTGTTTTACAGATAGCTGTTGAACCATGAGACAGTATCAGGAAAGAGTCCTAAATGCTGGAAATGTTGGATCAGCAGGCGATGGTGGACTGTGTCGAAGGCCTTGGTCAGATCTACAAATACTGCCCCGGTTAAGTGACCCATATCCAATATGCCGTGCAGTGCTCCAGTGAACTCCAGTAATGCAGAAGAGGTGCTATGACCTTTTCTAAAGCCATGTTGTTGCGGGCATAAGAGATTGTATTTGTCCAGGTAGTCCGTGAGTTGGTTGGATACTATGCGTTCGAGTGCCTTGGAGAGAGGTGGTAGTATCAAAATTGGTTGATAATTCGCATGGCAGGTCTTATTCCCGCTTTTGTGGACTGGAGTAACTGTAGCCACCTTCCATTTGTCAGGGAACTGACCAGTGCTAAGGGAGAGATTGAGAATGTGTGGTAATAGGACTAGAACCTCATCCATAGTGAGGGTTAGGAGTTTTAGATCCAGCGGGTCTCCACTTGATCTTGACTTTGAAATTGCTTTGGTGATGTGTGTTTGGGCATCATGCAGGTTCATTTCTTTGAAGTGGAAGGGCCGGAGAGTGGTAAGAGGATCATCGGGGATAGCATGGGTAGTGTCAAGGAAAAAATCCGGGGGAAGGACGCTGCTGAGATCAGTAAATGCATCATTAAAGGTGTTCGTAATGACCAGAGGATCCAGGGTGATGGCCTTATCAACCTTTAGCATGGTTGGGGAGGATTTAGTTTTTTTCCCTGTAACTTCTTTGATATTCTTCCAGAAATCTGACCCCTTTCCCCAGGAGTTTGCAAGAGCTTCTTTGTAGTAGGCATTTTTCAGTAGCCGTATGGATTTAGTGCAGTTATTGCAGGCACATTTGTAGTTCAGTATGTCATGCTAGGCGCCAGAGTCTCTAGCCAGGGCCCAAAGGTGGTCCTGAGCCTTTAGCTGGGCAAGTAGCTCTCCAGTTAGCCACGGGTTGCAGAGTGCTTTGACTTTTCATTTTTTAAGTGGGACGTAGATGTCACAGTCCGCATTGAAGGAGGAGATAAAAAGGTCAAGAGCTGTGTTAACATCTGTTGAGAGCAAAATGGGAGACCAATCAAACCGACTGAGGTAGGATTTAAGGTGTCTTAGCTGTCCACGTGGGAGCACTCTGCCAGTGATGACTTTAGGTGGGGGCTTATGGAATTTATTTGACCATTCACATATAATGGGTGAGTGGTCGCTTAGTGAGACAGGAAGGACAGAGGTGCTGGCGATATGAGAGGGATGACTGGTAAGGACCCAGTCCAGTAAGGTACTAGTGCCTGTTTTATAGTTCTTTCTGGTGGTGGAGAGAACCATCTGTGAGAGGTTTTCTGATGATATGGCATCATGAGATATAGCAGCATCTGATGAGAGCCAATTAATATTGAAATCACCTATTGTAATTGTCTCCACACCTACTGGATGGGATTTGATGAAGTCCAGAACAGTTGTGAGGCTCTTACCTTGGTCTTTGGGGGGGATGTAGACTGTGATTACTGTGAGGGTTTTGTTGTGTGCTCCTAAAAGTAGCTTAATAGGTAAGATCTGAGCAGTGGAGTCATGGAGAGGAGTAGAGATGGGGCAACCTATGAGATAGTCTTTGTCAAGTCAACGCAAGTCTTGGACTTTTGTACAACTGGACTCTGTTTCTTGGAACTAATTGTTCAATTGCCCATGGTTTTCCTCACTCTCTGTGCTTAACTGTTCTGCTGTAGTTCTGTATGTCATGTTGGGCACCAGAGTCTCTAGCCAGGGCCCAAAGGTGGTCCTGAGCCTTTAGCTGGGCAAGTAGATTGTACACCACTTGAACAAAGCAATAATATATATCAGGATAAAACAAGAAAACAGTCAAGAAATATCAAGCACTGCATGACATAACCTGACCTCAGGAGTACTCCACTGCTGAGGAAGGGGGTTGGAAAGGATCTGGACTTCAATGGTGACCAATCAGATTAGTACCAGGGGAAGGAGGACACCATAGTGACCTGAAGCTCGGTCAGAGCGACAAGTGCCACACTGCAGGAAAGGGAGAAAGGAAAGAGAATGGACGGGATAGCAACTGAAGAGTACCCAGCATTACCATATGCAAACTTTTAATAAACTGTTGCAGAACATAACATCAACATGGAACTGTCCTTCTGAAGAAGACATCCCTGTAGAGAAAAAAAATGTTAATGCGATTTATGTAGCATTTAGTACCATTCACAAAACATTTTTTGTATGGAAATAGGTACGTTAGGACATTTACTACAGCAGAACAGTTAAGCACAGACAGTGAGGAAAACCACGGGCAACTGAACAATTAGTCCCAAGAAACAGAGTCCAGTTGTACAAAAGTTCAAGACTTGTGTTGACTTTTTCAGTCAGTTGGAATGGAGCTGTGAGTTACTTTAAGTAGTTCTTGACAGGTCGGGGTAAGGTCTGCAAAAGCAGCCCAAGAATTCTGTGAACTGTCAAAATCACATCATTTGACTCTGTAAGTCCAGTATCCACTGATAAACTTCTTGTGAAGAAGCTCCTCCGAGAGTCCTGAGAAGTCCCAGGAAGTGCATCTGAGTAAAAGTCAGGTACAACAGAGTCCGACTGGAGAGAGTTGGGAGTGTGAAGATCTGAACAGACTGGTTACAGGTTATTAGGAGGAAGTTCTGATTCCAAAAGGATTGCCGGCTCAAGTGCAGTTTCACTACTAGGAGGACTAGAATAATCTGGGAGGCTATTACTCAGGTACCCATGATTCAAATGATTGATGTGGACTTTGTTGAGCACAAGCTTTCCATTGGATGTGCGTCGCGGGCAGACATGAAGTGAAGAAAGCTTTTGAAGGACTCTACTGTCAGCGCAAGGGCTTGTGTTGTAGGCAAACTGAACAAAGGGAACAAAGCAGTCCCAAGTGCCATCAGGTACTTGGAGAGTGTGTTTAGAATGATAGACATCATTTGTTCACTTTGTCCACTGCACTGAGGGTGATAGCTTGTTGTGTGAGTCTTTTTTTATGTCGAGGAGTTTGCAGGTTTCTCGAACTTTGGTAGAAAGATAATCCGTGAACTTGAATGTCTCTGTCATATCCCCTGTCTCCCTTCTGTCCTGCAGTGGATACACATTGAAACTTTCCAGTTTCCCACAACATGCCGTGCCATACTCACTATGGATCACCTTCATAGCCCCTTGGTGCAGTGTTTCTAATCTACCCCTGTCCTTCCTTACTTGCAAGCCCCAGAACTGGACACAGTATTCCAGTTGCAGTATTACCAGTGATCTATACAGAGGTAATATCACTTCCCATTTCCAGCCAGAAATCTATCTCCATATGCACTCCAGCATTCTGGTAACCCTCTTGTATATCCTGTTACACTAAGCAGCCTGCTTTAGGTTATTGCTGATCACCACTCCCAGACCTGTCCCCTCCTCTGTGCCTTCTACTGGCATCCCATCATTACAGAAACTTAGCAAAATAGACAACGATGGCAGAAAAAGACTAACGGTCCCTCTAGTCTGCACAAGGGCAACAAAGATGATATGTGGAATGGAGGGGAGAGACTATGACAGCAGGCTGGGAGACCTGAATATGTACACCCTGGAGGATGGAAGGGACAAGGGGGACATGATAGAGACATTCAAGTATTTGAGGGGAATCAAAAAAGATGGGGCAGGTGGGGCCTTTAAGTTAAGTTAAGGAGGAGGAGGGTCACCAGGGGGCATGGGCTAAGAATAGAGGGGAGAAGATTTAGGAAGGAAATGAGGAGACACTATTTCACAGAGAGGGTGGTAGCAAAATGGAATGCCCTGCCAGAATGGGTGGTATCATGTAAATCTGTGAACAGCTTCAAAAGGGCGTGGGACAGGGAACAGGGGAGAGTGAGGGTTGGGGGAGGTGGGGGGTGGCAGTGGGATAACAAAGGGGAGGGGCGGTGGGGCAGCTGCAAACTAGGGGTGTTGGCTGCACAGTCAAGCAGACTTAGATAGACCATGTGGTCTGTTTCTGCTGGCACATTCGTATGTTCGTATCTAACCCCAGGACCTAATGTTCATCCTGGGTCCTGGCACTCCCCATTCTCTCCCCTCGCGTTTCCCTCCCAGGTTCTGTTGTTCTGAGTAAACAATATACCCTTCATTCTGTCTCAGCCATGCTTGATACTATTAATGGTTCTAGGGCCCACTGCCTCGGCTGGTAGACTGTTCCAAGGTTCCACCACTCATTCTGTAAAATAATACTTCTCATGCCCCTCCTGTATTCCCTCCTGTCAGTTTCCACTTTTGCCCTTGTGACTTTGAACTGGTACTTATGTTAAATAATTCCCCACAGTTCACCTTGTTTATTCCTTTCAGGAACTTGAAGGTCTCTCTTGTATCGCCCCTCTCCCTTCTGGTCTCCAGTGGGTACGTGTTCAGTGCCTTGAGGTGCTCCTCATAAGTCCTACCCTGTTGGCCCCAAATAATCTTTTTCACCCTATGCAGCACTGTCTGCAGCCTGTCCTTATCTTTCCTGAGGTGAGGACTCCAGAACTGGGCACACCACTCCAGGTGTGGCCTCATCAACTATCTATAATGGTGTAGTATTATCTCTTTCCTTCTGCTGTCAATACCCCTCCAAATACACCAAAGTACCCTATTTGCCTTACTATAGGCTTTATTACAGTCACTTGATTGATTGAGGGTGTCACTTGTGATAACTCCTAAGTCCTGTTCCTCAGCCGTAGTGCTAAGCCTTACCCCACCCATCCAGTACTCTGTCCCTGGAATCCTGTTCCTTAGGTTCATTACCTTGCACTTTCTGGTGTAGATTTCAATTGCCAAACCTTAGACCAAATCTCTAAATGTTTTCAGTCACTCTGCATTTCCCTGACTCTCCCATTGCTACCCACCCTCCCGAAGAGCTTAGTGTAATCTGTGAAGAGACATAACCTGCCCTGGGTTTTTTCTCCAGTGTCACCACTGAATATATTGAATAGGACTGGGCCCAGGACAGATCACTGTGGTACCTCACTTGTGACCTCCCTCTCTTCTGATTTGACCCTGGTAACCACAATCCTCTGCTGCCTCCCCTTTAGCCAGTTACCTACAGAATTTACTATGTCCTTAGCGATACCCAGACCCTCCATTATATTCAGCACTCATCTGGGAGGCACCAAGTTGAAAGCCCTGCTGAAGTTGAGGCATGGAGCCTATCAAATTCCCTCATCACCCAGTCAAAGAAAACTATCGGGTTCATCTGACAAGACCTCCCTGCTACAAACCCATGCTGTTTACTATTGTAGAGGCCAATGCTCCCCAGGTAGTCCATGAAGTCCTCTTTGACCTGTGACTCCATCAAATTCTCTACAACAAAGTTAAGACTGACATGTCTCTAGTTCCCTCTTGTTCCTTATACCCCCTTTATCGAATGTAACTAAATCTGCCACCCCCCAGTCCTTCAGAACTATCCTGTCTGTAATGAACTGTTGAATAGTCCTACTAGGGTTTCAGCCAGTTAAGCTACCCATTCCCTGAGTACCCTCAGATGCATCCCATCTAGTATTGGGGCCTTATCTATCTTTAGGGCTGGCAGCCCATTTCAGAACCTTTCATTTGTAAATACTGGCTGCCTTATCTCCAGGATCCCTCTGAGGTTGCTTTGATGCCTCTATGGCACGGACCTGCCATCCTCCCTAGTGAAGACAAAGCAGAAGTAATCATTAAGGACAGCAGCCTTTGGCACGTCCTCCTCTAACACCCTACCTCCCTCAGATAACCTAATGATTCCACCTTCTTTCTTTTTCCCCTAATATGTTAGAATAATTTTTTTTCTCTACCCTTGACCCCCTGCAATACGCAGATCTGTGTCTGCTATTTCCTCCCTAACCACCCGCTTTACCTCCTTATTTCTCAGTAAGTATTCCCCAATTCTTCCTCTACCTGCTTTTCTTTATACCTCTAGAAGGCCTTTTTTTTGGCCCTTACAGTTTCCCTGATCCTTGCTAAGAACCATAGTGGTCTCTTGAACTTGTTCATTTTGGTTACCATTCTCATGCATAACTTAGATGCCTTAAGAATGGACCCCTTTATTGCACCACCTCTCTTCTACACCACTTATGGCTGTATACCCAGACAAACTTGTCACGGATCAACTCCCTCAGCCTCTTAAAGTCTGCCCTTCCAAAATCTAGACCAGCTCTCTGTTGGAGTTTTCCAGTCCCAAGGGCCAGTTTAAATCAAATGGAGTTGAGGTCGCTGTTCCTAAGTGGCTCCCCTACTCCCACAGCTCCTATCACTTCTGAGTTGGTGAACACAACATTGAAAATAGCCTCCTGTGTGGCAGGTTCCTTAACTAGATGTACTAGTAGATGGTCCTGGAATGTATTCAGCAAGGCCTGACATCTGGTGTTCCTGGTCACTGGAACACCCCAATCAATGTCCAGTAGGTTCAGATCACCCACTATCACCACTTCCCCCTTTACCACCCCTTTCTAGTTCTTCCCTGAACTCTTTGTCCCTCTCTTCCCCTTGTCCTGGTGGTCTATAGATCACCCCTGAATGCAGTTTCTTGCCTGAGGCTGCTGTGAGTTGCACCCACAGCCATTCTGTCACCCATTACTATGCTCGATGTACCCATCTTCCATAGCCTCAATGCCATCCCCGGCATAAAGGGCTAAGCCACCCCATCTACCTTTTGCCCATCTCTCCTGAACATTGAGTACCCATAGCCATAGACTGTCAGATCCCAGTCCTTTTTGTCGGAGGCCCATGTTTCTGTGATGGCCACAGGGTTCATCTTTCTGTCTGCCATCATTGCCTGCGCTCGTTCTTCTTTTTCTTCTACTGTTTCTACTTCCTCTTCTTCTTTTTCCTCCTCCTCCTCTTCTTCTTCTTCTTCTTCCTTCTCCCTTCTCCTTCTTCCCTGGTCCTCTTAACTTCTTGTTTTTTCTTGATGTTTGCACACTTTGTGTTCCCCCCTTTTTATTGTCCTTTCATCTAGCCCAGTTTGGACCTCAAGTCCATTTTTACCTGCTGTGCAGCTGCAAGACCCCAGATGTGGGGGAGTACTAGCTAAGATCCCCTTCTTCTCACCTGCCACTGTGGTTCCCCTAGTCCCACTCTCCCCCCACATTCAGATTAAACATCTGATGTAGATGTCAAAGCTCTACCCCAGCACGCTGGTCCCTTCTCTTGTTAGGTACAGTTTGTCACCATAGAACAGCCTCCTGCCCCAGAAGTTCTTCTAGTCCCCCACAAAGTGGCACCCCTTCTCCTGACACCATTCTTTAAACCACCCATAGAACCCCACTAACTCATCCCTCCATATTCTATCCTTCTTCCCCCCTCTGCTCCACACAGGAAAAACCTCAGAAAAGGCCAGGGAGGCTGAGTGTGCTGCTAATCACACCCCCAGTCTACAAACATTTGGCTTCACCATCTCCACCAACTGATTTGCCAGATTATCAATACCCAGATGTACATGCACTCCCAGTACCCCACTCCCTCTCTACCATTCCCCTGTCGTGTCTAAATCCTGGATGGCCAAAGCACCAGGAAGGCAGCTGATCATTCCCCTCCCATCCAACCCCCCCTCCCACCACCCTCTCCACACCCTTAATCATTGAGTCCTCCACGACTAAGACTTTTGGTAGCCTGTGATGTGGGCGCCTGAACCAAGGCGCCGTCCAAAATGGTGACGCATTATGGGTGAAAGGCCGAATGGCGATGGGGAGGGTAGGGTGACTGGATGTGAGGGGGTGGACGAATGCAGCGATAGGATGTCACTATATGTACACGCGCGTGAGGGAAGAGCGAGCACGGTGAGCGTGGGCTGGAAGGTAGCAGAGGGGATGTGGGGGTGGTACTGTGGTGGGTTGCCGAGCTGTGCCGAGGCATCAGAGGTTGGCCTGTGGTTGCTGTGGGTGAGGTACTGGGTTTGGGTCCGGGCACTGGTGCAATTTCATTGCGCCCAGACCGCAACTTTATTTTTTCATGCTTTGCCCCCCCCCCAACATGCACCCCCCTGGAGTTGAGAATCCCCACAGACAGCATTAAATGTAACTCCCCTGAGCCATTCTTCCATGCACCGAGGATGTCAAATGGTGAAAATGTTTTCACCGCTCTGACGTCGCGATAACACAGCTCGCCGTTTGGTAGTCGCCGTTATCACATAGAACCAAGACTCTCCTGGTAGATTTGCTCCTGTTCATCCCCTTGGGTGCCATCAGATTGTCCTGACCTTTTCCTCTGACTGGCTCAGATTCCAGTGGAGTCAGGTGCCTGAGCCTCCTTTAGAGGTGCAAAGTGGTTCACCATCTGGATGATGTTTGGCTGGACAACCTCCCTGTAGCTAACCCTGCCTCCCTTTTCCCTCTCCCTCTCCACCACTCTTTAGCCCTTGGAGCAGTGGGTCTCTGGAGGAGTAAGGTTGGGGTCAGGTTGAGCAGGTGATGCAACTGAGATATTTCTACCCTTGCTGCCACCATCTGAGCATGGAGCTCTGCCAGGGTCCTGCAGATGGGGCTGTGCCTCTTCCTGCAGAGAATATCTCTAGGGAAGAGTGCCCCACAGCCATCACAACTGTCTCCCATCCCAACAGAGATCTGTGAATGAGGTGCTACCTAGCTGACTAGGATATGTAACTATCAGATTCATAGTTAACAACATAAGAGAGACAGCCTGATTAGGATATGTAACCATGTACTAATATTAAACAACAAGCAGCAACTTCAGTACAAAACAGATGACTAAATTCATCTAGCAGTTCTCTCCAGTAGTTAGGATGTAGCAGAAAGCATCGTAACACTAAAACAGATGACTAATTCAGCTAGACTATAAAACAGTTGATTTAATCAAACTGGTACTGTTCACCCAGATAGGGTGTAGCAGTAAGCAGCAATTTTAGCACAGAAACAGGCATCTAATCAAACTTGTAATGTTCACCCAGATAGGGTGTAGCAGAAAGCATCAATTATAGCGCAGAAATAGGTATCTAATTAAACTAGTACTGCTCATCCAGATAGGGTGTAGCAGTTTTAGCACAGAAACAGGCATCTCATTAAACTAGCAGTGCTCACCAGATAGGGTGTAGCAGTAATTTTAGCATAGAAGCAAGTGTCTAAACTAGTAGTGTTCACTCAGAGTGTAGTGATAATGTTAGTACAGAAGCAGGTGTCTAACTGAACTTGTAATGCTTACCTAGATAGGGTGTAGCAGTAATTTTAGCACAAAAATAGGCATCTAATTAAACTAGTAATGCTCGCCCAGATAGGGTATATCTATAAGCATCAACTACAGCACAGAAACAGGTGTGTAACTGAAATGTAAGTGCTCACTCAGATAGATTGTCACCATAAGCATCACCTATGGCCCCAAAACAGACTACCAAATTAAAGCAGTAGTAGTAGTAGCAGTAAGCATCAGTTTTAGCACAAACAGATTACTCAGTTAATTAGTAGAGCTCACCCAGATACACTGTTGCTAAGACATAACTTAAATATGATCAAACAGACATGGCAGTGTACTTTACATATAGAGTTTTACCAGAGTGTTGAAATGGGCAGAAATCCTGGCTGCTGTCTGCGTCTTCTGGCAGACTCTCCCTGGCAGACTCTGTCGACATCCTTTGAGCTGTGGTCCTTAGCACTCTGGACCATTTGATGCTTATGTTCTTAATAGGCAGAGTTTCAGTGGTAAATGGCCAGAGGTGGTGTCTCTTGACTGGCTGTACAGCAGGGCTGGAGACATGGCTTTCACTCTGATTGATGGGCTGGTGCATCTGCTCTTAGCCCCAAACTCCAGGCTGCAGAAAGGGAACATTTTTGATGTAACAGCTCTGAGAGAAATGGCAGCTCTGTGTGAGGGGAGGGCTCTGCAGGAATCAGCAGTGGTCCCTCTCAACCCCATTTGTTGTCATCCACAGTGGCAGTGGTAGTCCAAGGAAAGTGAACTGCTGCAAGAATTTAAAGTCTCTATCCCTGTTCAGATGGTAAAGGGCTGGAGGGGGCAGCCCTTGATTGACAGCACAGCAGGGCTGGAAGCATGATTTTTGTTCCAACTGGAGGGCTTAGTGTATCTGCTCTTAGCCCTCACGCTCCAGACTCATACTACTGTTGATGTTGGTTGCCTCTTGAGGGGTGATTAGCTTATCCCCTTAAAAATAGATTTTTATAGTTTGTATTTATATTGTAACTGTCCAGATGCTGCAAAATGTCCATCGTTAAACACTTCAATTGCCGGTCCAGCCTTCAACTTCTAATTACTTGGATGGACTCAGATTGTAGCTACTTGGAGAGCTTTCTAACACATCAGAGAACAGTGAGAGCAAGAAATGAGAGAATAGTACATTTTTCGCAGATTTTCCTCTCATATGTACAGTATGTACATCACCTTTCACTTTTTGGCATTAAATATCAATTATCATAATGGAACCACTTCTCCAGTCTCCATAAATCCTGGTTCACATTAATCCCTTCTTTACTGTTGACCTTCCCACTGAAATTGGTATCATCTGCAAACAGTTTGTTTGCTCTGACTAACCTCTCCTGTGCAGAGAATAAACAGAAGAGGTCTCTGAATCAACCCATGTGTTACCCAACCAGTCACTGCCCTGTTCTTAGAGTTTTCAACTTAGGACCACCCTCTGGATTCTGTCGGTCAGCTTTTGACCCATCTAGTTTTTCTTTCTCTATCCCCAGATGAGTGTCCTATGTGTCACAGAGTCAAAGGCCTGGCTAAAATCCAGCTACTGTATAAAACACTTGCTGCCTGGCCACTGTCTGCCATTAGTGAAAATATATTAAAAAAAGTAAATTGGGCCAGCCCATCGGTGCAGCAGTTGGATTTCCGCTTGCAACGTCAGTGACCCAGGTTCGGGAATGGACTTGGGTGCTGGAGGGCTGACCGGGGAGATAAGGCTTGAGTGTCGGCTGACGACTCGCCTTCTCTTGGAGGAAGGGCAGGAACATGATCCGGCAATTGCTGACTCTAGTGGAGGCTGGGGGCACGGCAATGCATGGGGTCCCATTCACTAAGGGGGCGTAGTGAATGTTGGTGTCAGCCTTACGTTAGTGGCACACCACGCCCCCTGGGGAGCAAATGGGAAAAGAGTCCCATAGCTGACCGGATGATGGTCACCAGCTCCCATTGCAGCAAGTCCGATGACAGTGCACGCACCATCCCCAGCAGCACCCGGGGCAAGTTTGGCACTGGCCGCCCCACTGGTGCTGTCCCCCTCAGAGGAGAGGGACCCACCCGGTGAAGGGTTTATTTATTCATTTTTTTATTTATCTATTTATTTATTTATGTCTTTGATAACTGGGTAGGTGGGCTGATCTAAAAGGACCAATTTCAGCTAAGACCCCGGGCCAAACAGAATGGCAGCAAAACCCAAACTGGACATCAGTAGTTGTACATAAATACGTATCCAAGCAGTAATACAGGTACATGTACAGGGCGCTGAAATCAAACATGATACAGAGAGAAGAAGCATGGTAACAGTATGTAGTTCTAAATGTACAGAGCAACAGTTTGTACAAATAAACAGAAATAGGTTTATATACAAGGGCTGAGTTGTAAATATCAAGCTGTACATCTATATATATACACACAGTGACTTAGTTGAAATATAGGATAACATCATACAATAATACAGCAAGTTTCCGGTCAGGTACAGCCCTGATCAACCCTGACAAATATGAGAGAAATGGCCACCAGAAACATACATTAGTGCAGTCAGGACTAGGGAGTATGGGATGGTGGATGATGAGATATGGATCAGATAGAGAGAGGCAGGGCAGGAAAGCAAACAACTATGTAGGCTAGGGTGACTCATGGGCCAAGGCATGGCCTGGGTAACAGTTACAGGAAGATTCAGTCAGTAGCCAGGCTCATAGGGTTTTTTTGAGGGACATGTGGGAGGGGGAGGAGCATATGGATAGTGGGAGCCTGTTCCAGAGAGAGGTGGCAGACACAGAGAAGGCTTTACTACCCATGACAGAATGGGTGCATGGGACTTCCAGGGGAGGAGTGGAGGAAGACCTGAGGGTTCTGGGTGCTACCTTATCTATGAGTAGTGAGGAGAAAGGAGACAGATGATAATTCCTAAGTGAGTTATCAATTAGGTTAGCCATGGCAAAGTCGAAGGGTCCCTGAGGGTTTGTCCACCCTAGAGTTTTGTAGAGCGTGCAGTGGTGAGTAGAGTAGGGTGCTTGGAGAATAAACTGTCAGATGGAGTTGTACATAGTATTGAGGCAAGAGTGGAGTGAGGAGGTAGTGGCAAAGGAGTAGACAGGAGAACAGTAATCAAGCAAAGGGAGGAGGTTACCTTGCGCTACTGCAAGGTGGGCTTCTGGAGACAGAAGTTGCTTGGTTCTGTAGGCTGTGTGACACTTGGTCAGCTGGTCAGCTGAGCTTATGGGGACAGCCCAGAATAACCTGTCACCCCAGCTGGCCCCGGACAAGATCCAGGAAGTAAGGGAGGTTCTAGCAGACTTTGCCCCACTGTTTAGCACCAAGCCTGGACTAACCCCCTTAGCGACGCATGATGTGGAGACAGGGACACAGATGCCCATACAGCGGACAGCATATCGTGTGTCAGAGGCTGTCCAAAGGGACATTAGGAGGGAGGCGGATGAAATGCTGGATTTAGGGGTAATCCAGAGATCTCACAGCCCCTGGGCCTCACCCATAATCCTTGTACCCAAGCCAGATGTCTTTACTTGTTTCTGTGTGGATTATCATGGACTGAATGCAGTCACGAAGTCAGACACCCACTCGATGCCCTGGATTGACGAACTCCTGGACAAGTTGGGATGGGCAACCTACCTTATGACTATGGACCTGACAAAGGGGTATTGGCAGGTAGAGTTAACTGACAGAGCTAGGGAGAGGTTGGCCTTCATCACTCTGATAGGCTTATTTGAATTTAAAGTAATGCCTTTTGAAATGAAGAACGCCCCAGCCACTTTCCAAAGGTTGGTGAACCAGGTGTTAAATGGTGCTGAGGAGTACTCCGAGGCATACCTGGATGACATTGCCATCTTTAGTACCAGCTGGGAGGAACATCTGTCCCACCTTAGGGAAGTGCTGGGCAGGATACACTGTCAAATCTGAGAAGTACCAGGTGGCCATGGGAGAAGTGGCATACCTCGGGCATGTAGTAGGCCGGGGACAGCTCCATCCTAACCAAGTTAAAATAGAGGTGATCAAGGCATGGCCCAGATCAGAAACACAGAAGCAGGTCAGGAGTTTTCTAGGGATAACAGGGTACTATAGGAAATTTGTACCCAATTACAGTGCCCTGGCTGCTCCCCTATCTGACCTAGTATAGAAAAAGATGCCTAAGAAAATTACCTGGGAACCAGCCTGTGAAAAAGCCTTTACAAGACTGAAGGAGGCACTGTGAAATGCTCCTGTATTGACAAGTCCTGACTATAGCAGACCTTTTATAGTCCAGACTGACGCCTCAGACGTGGGTATTGGGACAGTACTGAGTCAGACATCCAACCGAGGGAAAGATCACCCTTTAGTGTACCTGAGTAAAAAGTTATTTACCAGGGAGCAGGCTTACTCTACTGTGAAAAAGAGTGTTTTGCCATAGTGTGGGCCCTAAAGAAGTTGGAGCCATACTTATATAGGCAGCATTTTGAGGTACACACAGACCACACCCCCTGGTTTGGCTGACGCAAATGGGAAAAACTAATGGTAGACTATTAAGATGGAGTCTTGCCTTGCAAGGGTATGACATGACAATCTTACATAGGGCTGGAGCGACCAATCAGAATGATGATGGCCTGTTGTGTCTGTATGAGGAGTGAACTGACTTGTGGCACTCATCCTATGCAGGGGATAGAGCCCCATATTCAGTCTAGGTGGGGAGGACTGTGACGCTTGGTCAGCTGGTTATGATTGTTCTATGATATTTGTAATATAAAAATATAGTATGTGAGTCTGTGCTCCATGGGTCCCCCCCCACCCAGGTTTCAGTGAAGCAGGAACCATATAATTAATTGACTTACTTCAGAGTGGCATTTTATTACCTTTTTAAGATATGCCTAGGCTCTTTGAAGTGGAAACGAAATAGGACTTTATGAGTCTGCCAGGGGATGAGTCTAATAAACATTTATGACATCTTAAGAGGAAGAACATGTTATACCACCATGGTGCTAAAAGTTATAAAACCCTTTGATATGCCTTGGGAATAGGAACTGCTCAAGATCAAAGAGAACATGTTAATTAAGGAGTCATATTTAGGAAGTGGAGTTTTTGCTGATGTCACCTTATTTAATATACCTCCTGATAGGACATCCTGTTTGTAATTTTTTTTATATTCTAAAAGGAGGAGCTAGATGACTCACAGTAGGGGTGTGGAGAGACACAGTTTAAAGTGAATACTGTGTCTGAACTTTGTTGTCATATATATCATTTTGGGACTCAAAGACACAACTCTCTGATAAGCACTTAGAAGTAATACATTAGACAGAAAAAGTCTCACTGTATTGTGGTAGGTGTTTCTGTAGTTTTCTTTTCTTTTCTTTTAAGTGTTTGTATGCTCGTTGATATATTGTTCTGTGTTTACATTTTACATATTTTTTTCCATTTTAGTAAACCTTTTATTCAAAAGACTGCCTGGGTGCCTGCAAGTTCTCTTTTTGCATGTGACATATAGATGGTTAAGTCTGACAATTGTACAAGAGCTTGATGGTGTTACTAAACTGGGAAAAGGTAAGAATATACCAAAGGTCTTTTTTAGAGTTTTAAGGGTTCATTTTGGATACCTGGTTAGGAGCCCTTAGGCAAAAGATATATTGCATCCCCCAAAGAGAATATTATCTGAGCCTATACATTTGGGTACACTAGCATAAGGTTCACAGTTTGAATCCCCCCCCAGAACTTGAGACTAAAGGTGATTCAGACCCACAAGCAGACATGAGGGTTATCCTGTCTGTTACCTGTTCACATTACTGCGCTCAGAGGTTGGCACTGTAGGAGCAGAGGACCTGACCTGCTGAGTGCGTTTGTGATGGGCTACACCAAGTTTTTGGTGTATTTTACATATTGTATTTGTTATGTGTTCATTGACTGTAAGGGAGGGGTCAAGGGTCACCCCAAGGTATTTGAAAGAGGAGACTGTGTCGAGTGGTGGACCAGCTAGGCAGTGTATGAGTAGGGATGTTTTTGACCTGGCGACCTTGGCTAGAAAAGGCTTTGAGCCAAATAGCATGCCTTTGTTATTTTTTTTTTCATTAACAAGTAGCTTCCTGGAGAGGAACCAGCCATGAGCAGTGCTGTAGTCAGTGGTTAGGATGGATGAGATCGACTCAAGGGAGTTGTCACTGGGGTACAGTACCACATCGTCGGCATAGAGGAGTGCCTTACAGTTAAGGCTTTTGGCAGGGAGAGCATTAATGAACATAGAGAACAGCAGATGGCCGAATATGGAGCCCTGTGGGACTCCAGTGCAAGTGGGTAGTGAGGCAGAGGGCATATTTCTAATCAGAACAGATTGAGACTTATTAGACAGGTAGCTGCGAAACCACGCAGCAGTGTCTGGTGAGCAACCGAAGTGGCGCAAGGTGGAGTGAAGGAAGTGATGGTCAACCAAGTCAAAGGCCTTTGATAGGTCAACAAATACCACACCTGTGGCCTTGCCTATATCCATGTTTCTCAGGACGTAGTTGGTGAAAAGGGTGAGGGCAGAAGAGGGGCTATGATGTTTGTGGAAACCATATAGGAGTGGACACAGAAGGTTATATTTTTCCAGTTGCTCGGACAGTTGGTGGTGGATTATTTTTTCCAATAACTTACTGAGGTGAGGGAGGCGTGAGATGGGTCTATAGTTTTCTGAGGCAAGAGGGTCTCCAGCTTTTTAGATAGGTGCCACATGTGCATGCTTCAACTAGTTTGACAATGAGGATGTTGAGAGTGCCAAGTTGAATATAAAGGCCAATGGTTTGACAATGGCTGGGGAGATGAGTTTCAGAAATGTTGGGTAAAGCCCATCACTTCCAGGGCTACCCCTTGCCGGGAGAGTCTTCAGTAGTTTGATGGTAACACCATGGTTTATGGCCCTGAAGTAGAACAATGGAGGAGTGCTTCCCTCTGCTGATGACTGGGAATAGCAGGGAGTGTTTTCATGGCTAGGGGGAGGTTGGGAGGGCAGCTTGCTTAGGTGAGGAGTAAGGTCTGTGAGGCTGATGCAAGCTGAGTAATTTGCTTGTTGGATTTTGGATTTAGGAGGGACCCAATGGAGGCCCAGAAACCATGAGGTTACCGAGGGCATTATTTTGCTGGTTGATGTAATATTTACTTTTAAGTAATCTGGCCACCTGCTTGCAAGAGTTTCACTGCTGTCTGTAGGCATTCCATAATTAAGAGGAGGGAGACACCTTGTGGAGCTTCCAGGTTTTGTCCCTTTCCTTTATTTTTGCAAGTAACTCCTTGGACAGCCAGCGAGTGCATCCACCCCTAACTCTCCTGGTGGTGGTGGGGAACAGCTTGTCCTGTAGTGAACGAAGGGTGTCCATGAGCAGTGAGGCAGATGAAGAAACATTGCTCTGGTGATAGAGAGTGGCCCAGTTTATGGACCTTGCATCCCTAAGAACTGAGTCCGGATCATGGCTATTGAACTTCCTGAAAGACAGAAGTTTGGGCAGAGGGCGACTGGATTTGGTGGATAGTATGATATAAGTAAGGGAATGGTCACTTATTGAGTCCACCATAGTGCCTGCCTGGAGGACTTTATCAGCTTGATTTGTGACAATCCAGTCAAGAATAAAAAGGTTTTGTGAACAGTGATTGTGTCTGGTGGGAAAAAAGTTGACTTGCTCCAGATTGTGCAACTTTAGCAGCATTGCATGGTCAGAGACAGGAGAAGTACTCCAGTTTATGTTGAAGTCTCTGAGTAAAATGGAGTCTTTTGAGGGTGAAGCATGTGCGAACCCATCAAGAAAATTTTCAAGGCTCTGAAGATTCCCCATAGGTGGGTTGTAGCAGCAACCTAGGTAAAGTTTATTTTTGGTTCCCCAGGGCTAACTCCACGAGTAACCACTAGCTCAAGGAGGTAGTGGCTGAGCAGCTAACAGGGGTAGTACAAATGTGGTCCTGGACGTACAGGGCTACACCTCCACCTCATTTTCTACCTGGTCTGTCCTGCCAAAAAATGGAGTAGCCAGGGAGTAAGTACAAGACACCATTATGATAATTCTTTAGCCAGGTCTCGGAGATCCCTAGTATATGGGGTTTGTATAGGGATACCCAGCCCTTGAGCTCAGAGAAGTTTGCTCGGAGGCTCCGAACATTAAGGTGTGCAATTTTAAGGCCCATTTGACTTGTCCAGATGACATTAGAGTGATCATTTTGCATGTTTATTGGGCCTGGGTTAATTTCCACATCTCCATCCAGTAGATGGAGGGAGAGCTTAGGGCTGGCCAGAGGCAGATCCAGAGGGAACTGGATATGGAGAGAGTGGATAAACAGCCCTAGCAGGCATCGCTCATGGTTGGATAGAAGCGCTAATAAATTAATACTTATAGATGTGGGCACCTGGTAGAGCACAATAGATGCAGATTCGGTGGGTGAGTGATTTGCAGTAAAAGAGAGTAGATCTTGCTGGTCAGTCACCAGAATAGAGGTGCATATGTCTCTGAGTAATAGCAAGCCTGACAGAGAGGTTGAGATGAGTAGTATAAAAAATAGGTTCATGATTGCATAAAGGACTTGCACCAATGTGAGTGGTAGTAACGCCTAGGATGGTTTGTACCAATGGTAGAGATTACGTCCGGGGGTTACCCAAGGAGCTGCAATATGGGGGTGAAGAGGTGGCTGATCTGAGGCAGTGTGGCATGGAGGGCATAGGTGGCCTGAAGGAGAGGCCGGCCCGGAGCTGGGAGGGAGTAAAAAAAAAGACTAAATTAGCTGACCCACTGGTGCAGTGATAGCACTGCCACTTGTGGTACCAGTTACTAGAGTTCAGGAACAAGCTCAAAGTTAGAGGGTCAGCTGGGGGTGGGGAGGAGGATTACATGCATGCAGGACTATTCTTGTCTGGGGAGGGGGTCAAACATCCCTGTACCTAAGTGGCCCCTGGCAAAGGCTAGGATGCAGGTAGCTTGGGACCACTCATTGCAATGGAGGAGCATTGGATACTGATGTATGATGCATGGATGCATGTGCCATTTGTCATGATAGCATTGCACATCTGCTCCTCCACTGTGGAGGAACAACAAAAAATGCCAGCCAGCAGGATGACTTCAGTTGCCCAGAGGTCCCACACCTGGAGCCAGATATTCAGAAAATTGCCCACGGCCAAATTCTGCAATGCCTGTCAGGTTTCATTAGCCCACTTCCTGCTGCATGCAATATTCAAATGATTAGCCCACAGCCAAATATTGCTGAATATAGCATGCAAATGGAGGTGTGCAAAGCATAGCCTAGAGTGCAGTGCACAGACTGCCCAGCACTGAAGATAGCTCTGAACATAGCAAATCACTGCATCCTAACATCATTGCATTTGCACCTTTTGCATCGTGTAAAAGCACAAACTCCATTTGCGTTGTGCAATGCACAATGCACAAGCGCAAAACCATTTAGCATGGTGCCCACATTTTCTATATTCAGCCAGGCTATGCAAATAAGCCTCATTGGGCAGTCCTTAGGCAAAACATAGAAGACTGTGTATGAGCAATCATACATAACAAGGCTGTTTTCCAATCGAGAAGTTTCCATGGTAACAAGAGACTGCAAGAGCGCAGCTCAAAAGGTCTTGTTACCATGGAAACCTAAAAATAAGCAACCCAGCCTTGTATGTGTATGGTTGTTCTTACACAATTTTTTTTGTAGTGTATGGGCAACTGTTTCTACAATCCTGTGTGAGGCAAGCTTAAAAAGGGTCCCCCCCATGGTCCCGTAAAGCCCTACCATAACACGGGCTGTAGCGTTTTTTCCACTGCCACTCATTTCTTGGGCCAGCTCTGTCTGCTGCAGCTGCTTCATCCAGTGCAGTGGTTTGACACTGCACCTATGCCAAGACGTTCTATCTTGTTGTGCTGCAGCAGTGACATCCTCAGTGCAGCACAACAACATACTGATATCACTACTGCAGCACAACACTGTTCCAGTCATGGATTTCCATGTACAGCAGCATTACACCATACACTATAACACATTAGCATGTCATTATAGCCAGATTTGCATACATGTACATGTGTAAATTGCAGGGGCTATTTAAAGGAGACAAGAGCCCCCCCCCACACACACACACACACACACACACACGCATAGCACACTGGAACTACAATCAGGATGCTGCAGGCTGCAAACAAACAGAAGGCCAGAGAAAAAAATGTCTTCACAGGAAACAACATCCACAGGCACAGGTATGTGCTCTGCATGCATACCTCTCAGGTATCCCTCATTATGAGGGACATCCCTCATTTTGCCCTTTAAAATTGCCCTGTCCCTCATCCGTCCCTCATGGAAAAGGTGCTGCCCACACAGAGAATGTTCCATAAATTCAGACTTTAAAGCAGAAACTCTTATTATTCTAAAATACTAAATCCAAAATAAACTTTGTTCAGGTCAATACTGTGGTTTTCACAGTGTTTTGAGCGTGTATCTCCATGTTTGAGGATGTGTTCCTCATTCTGAGGGTCTGTGTCCCTCATTGTCCCTCATTTTGAGTGTACAAAAATGTCCATGTCCCTCATTTCAGTGACAAAAGGCTGAGAGGTATGTCTGCATGCCATACACATAAAACCTGTTGGGGGGGTATCATGGTGCAAGAAAGTACAGTTACGTAAGAACTTACCGTAACAGTAGATTTTCGAGAGAGGCTCTTGCAGTAGGTAATTACATATAGGACTGAGGCTGGCAGGTGGCAGGACCCCATGGAAACATTTCTAGCTAGCAGCCCCTGACAACGGACTGCCCCCACGTCAGGTGACCGGCATCAGGAGACGTCGGTATAAAGGGGCAGTCCCGGATGCCCGCCTTCCAGTTCTTTCCCGCCACAGGCCAAAAGAGGCCAGACAAGAGAGAAGCGGATATTTCCTCAATGGAAAAGGAGCTGAAAAAGCCTAGGGGATGGAGGGGGATAGAGTGATATTGCGAAGAGCCTCTCTCGAAGATCTACTGTTACGGTAAGTTCTTACATAACTGTACTATCTTACTTCGAGAGGGCTCTTGCAGTAGGTAATTACATATAGGACTGAATCCCAAGCAGTCTGGAACAAAGAGAGGCACCGGGAGGAGGAAAACTACTCCGAAAGGTAGTTCTGATTGTGCAAGTCTCAAGATAGGAGGCCTTGCAAAACAGCCAGCCCGAAGCCTGCTCTATGGCGAGAGACAACATCCAAACTGTAGTGTTTTGTAAAGGTATGAATGGAAGTCCAGGTGGCGGCAGCGTAGATGTGTGCCGCAGATGCATTCTTGAAACAAGCCGCAGAGGCAGCTACTCCTCTTGTGGAGTGGCCTCTGACTTGACCCGGGAGGGTCTTGTGGTATTTGTCATAACAGAAAGTGATGCAATGAGCCAACCACTTAGACAGGCATTGCTTGGAAACAGCATTGCCTTCCCTTTTGTGAGCAAAAGAGATGAACAACTGGTCAGTCTTTCTGAGATCCTTCGTCCTGTTGGTGTAGTATCTCAGAATCCGGTGAACATCCATAGTATGGAGTAAATACTCCCCTTGGTTAGAGTACTGCGTAAAAAAGGCAGGTAACTCTATGGACTGATTTAGGGTAGACTCGGCTACTACTTTAGGGAGAAACTTAGGATTCATGTGGAGAGCAACTCATTCCTTGTGAAAAATCAGATACGGAATTTTACACATCAGGGCCTGGAGCTCGGAGATTCTCAGAGAAGAAGTAATAGCCACCAAGAAGAGAGTCTTCCATGAAAGGAACTTCAAATCTGCAGAAGCTGCAGGTTCGAAGGGAGGGAGAGTAAGTTTCTTGAGAACAAAGTTCAAGTCCCAAGGGGGGGGGCAGGAGTACAGATAGGGGACCTCAGATGGAGGACCCCTCTGAGAAAGGTCTTAGAGACCTCCAGTTGAGCAAAAGCCTTGTCTGCAAAGGGAACATGATAGGCCGAGATGGCCGCCATGTGTATTTTCAGAGAGGAATGGCTGAGACCCAGGTCAAACAGATGACATAGATACTCCAGCAGAAGCCCCGCTGAACAGGAGAAAGGTTCCACGTTCTTGGAAGCGGCTCAAATAGTGAATCTTTTCCACTTCATGGCATACGTGGATTTGGTGGAGGGTTTTCTGGCCTCCACTAAAATCTCCGCCACTTTGGGAGACACTCCGAAATGGGATCGGGCTAGGTCTGCAGAAGCCATGCATGCAGTTGAAGGGATCTGAAGCCTGGATGGACCAGGGTCCCTGATCCTGGGTCAACAAACCTCAAGATAGAGGAAGAGGAAGAGGAGGATCCTCTGAATATTGTTGTAGAAGAGAGAACCAGATTTGCCTGAGCCAGAAAGGAGCGATGAGCATCATTCTCACTCCCTCTGAAGCTAGTTTCTGCAAGACTCGTGGGATAAGTGGAATTGGGGAAAAGGCATAGACGAATCTGTCCTTCCAATCTAGAGACAGAGCTTCGCTCCAAAAAGCACCTCGCTCTGGAATGAACGAGCAGAAGATGAGAAGTTTTGCATTTAGGGGGGGATGTGAACAGGTCGACCTGAGGTGTTCCCCAAAGTTGGAAGATATTGTCTAGGACCCCTTGGTCCAGTTCCCACTCGTGAGTCAGAGCAGAAGAGCGACTTAGCTTGTCCGCCAGGGTGTTGTCGACTCCCGGAATGTGAATTGCCGTGAGGTGAAGGTCGTGTTGTGTTGCCCAATCCCAAACCCTCATTGCCTCCCTGCATAGAGGGTAGGACCGAGTCCCTCCCTGCTTGTTGATGTACCACACCACATACATGTTGTCCGTCTGGATGGCTAGGTGGCCAGGAAGGATGTAATGGTGAAGGGCTTGGAGAGCATACAACACATTGCCGAGGCTCGAGCACATTGATGTGGAGAGTTTGTTCTAGTTTGGACCAGGAGCCCTGGGTCCAATGAGGGCCTAGATGGGCTCCCCAACCTTCTCCTGAGGTGTCTGTGGTTAGAGTCTGGGAGGGGAGAGGATGAAAGAAAGGAACTCCCCGAAACAGGTTCTCTCGAACCATCCACCACTGCAAGTCTCGCATCATCGTCAAGGAGATCAGAACTGAGTGATCTAGGTTGTCCACTAGCTGATCCCATTGAGAGTGTAGAGTCCACTGAGAGATCCTCATGTGGAGTCGAGCGCGAGGTACTGTCGGGATAGCAGCTGCCATGAGCCCGAGAAGGCGAAGGACCGACCTCGCAGAGACCATCCTGTGGTCGGACAACAGACTTATTTGAGTCTGAAGGGTGGACGCCCTGTCCGGAGGCAGGAAGGCCTTGCCCATGGTCATATCGATGATCACCCCAATAAACTGTAGCCTCTGGGATGAGTCCAGATGAGACTTGGAATGGTTGATGGTAATACCCAGGCAGGCGAAAACCTGCTGGGTAAGGGAGAGGAAATGCAGGAGTTCCTCCCTGGACGAGGCCGCCAGGAGCCAGTCGTCCAGGTCCGGGATAACCTGCACTCCCTTGATACGCAGGTGGGCTGCCACCACTGCCAGGAATTTGGTAAATACTCAGGGGGCCAAGGATAGACCAAACGGGAGCGCCTTGAACTGATAGTGGTCCCCCTGGAACGCAAAACGAAGATATCTGCGATGAGATGGGCGAATGGGAATGTGCAGATAAGCGTCCTGCATATCCAGAGCACAAAGCCATTGACCCGGCCAGAGGAGGGGCAGTAGCTCTGCAAGGAGAACATCCTGAACCTTTTGAACTCTACGTAAAGATTCAGGGAACTGAGATCCAAAATTGGTCTGAGATCTCCTGTCTTCTTTGGGACCAAGAAGAAATGGGAATAGTAACCCGTCCCTTGCAGATGAAGGGGGACAGGTTCTATTGCTTGCTTCAGCAGAAGAGCCAAGATTTCCTCCTGGACCAAGAAAAGATGTTCCCATGAATACGACGACTTCAGAGGAGGGTGGCGGGGTGGTTTCTGAAGAAACTCTATGGAGTGTCCTTCTACTATGAGCTGGAGCAATCAAGAATCTGTGGTTATCCTCTCCCATTCCGGAAGATGGAGGGAAAACCTCCCTCCTACCGGTTCCTCCGGGGAGTCCAGAGGCAGTGGGAGAGGAAAGGAGTCAGGTGGTGTAAGGTAGCGCCGCAGCTGAAGCACCCGCTGCTTTTTGGGGTGGGGCTTAGCAGCTGTGGGGGCCCGGCGTTTTGTGGCCTGTCTTCCCTGGGGTTTCGTCTTTAGAAACATAGAATTTGATGGCAGATAAGGACCGCTTGGCCCACCCAGTCTGCCTATTTCCCTACCTAATGGATAAGCTGCAGATCCTAGTTAACCAGCAGCCTACTTCTTCCTACCCCCAGCCCCTAGAATTGCCTTATGACTGTCCCATGCATGCTTGAATTCCACCACTGTGTTTGACTCCACAACCTCCTCCGGAAGGCCGTTCCATGCATCCACAACCCTCTCTGTGAAAAAATACTTCCTTAAATTACCTCTGAGCCGCCCCCATCTTCAAATTGTGCCCCCTTGTTCTTGCACACCTCTTTTTTTGAAAGATGCTACCCTTTGGACTTTGTTGATTCCTTGAGGTACTTGAAAGTTCTATCATGTCCCCCTCTCCCTCCTTTCCTCGAGGCTATACATATTAAGCTCCTAAGTCTCTCTTCATGTCTTCTGGTGCAGACCCTGCACCATTTTAGTTGCCCTCCTCTGGACAGCTTCCATTCTGTCTATGTCTTTGCAGAGATTGGGTCTCAGAACTGCATGCAGTACTCCAGATGTGGTCTCACCAGCTGTCTGTACAGAGGATAATAACTTCCTGTTTTCTACTGGTGATGCCTCTCTATGCATCCCAGTATCCCCCAGCCTCCTTGCTGCCCTCTCACATTGCTTGCCCACCTTTAGGTAATCTGATATGACTACCCCAGGTCCCTTTCCATTTTTGTTGTTGTTAGTATCTCACCCCCATTGTGTACTCTTCCCTGGGTTTTTGTTTCCCAGGTGCATTACCTTGCACTTCTTAGCATTGAATCTAAGCTGCCATACATTTGACCATTCCTCTAACCTTGCCAAGTCCCTTCTCATCCTTTCCACCCACCTTGTACATCAACTCTGTTGCAGATCTTTGTGTCATCTGCAAAGAGACATACTTTTCCTTCCAGTCCCTCTGCAATGTCGCTTATAAAGACATTGAAGAGGACCGGTCCTAATACTGAACCCTGCGTACCCCCACTAGTAACCCTCCTTTCTTCAGAGTGGACTCCATTTACTATTACTCTCTGTGTCCTATTCTCCAGCCAATTCTTTACCCAGGCTGTCATCTTGGGACCCACTCCCAGGCTGGCTAACTTGTATATTAATCTTTTGTGTGGGACTGTGTCAAATGCCTTGCTAAAGTCTAGGTAGGCCATGTCCACAGCCCCTCCCTGATCTACTACTTTGGTCACCCAGTCAAAGAAATCTATCAGATTCGTCTGGCATGACCTTTCCACTGTGAATCCATGCTGCCTTGGGTCCTGTGCCCCTCTGGCCTCTAGATATTCGACAATTCTTTCTTTCAGAAGTGATTCCATCATTTTCCCTACCACTGAGGTTAAACTAACAGGTCTGTAGTTTCCTGCTTCTGCCGTGCTCCCACATTTGTGAAGGGGAATCACATCTGCCCTCCTCCAGTCCTTGGGTACCATCCCATCCTCCCATGATTTGTTAAAGAGGGCAGTCAGTGGTGTCACTAGTTCTACCCTTAGTTCTTTTAGAATTCTGGGATGAATCCCATCAGGCCCCATTGCTTTGTACACCTTCAGTTTTAAGAGTTCTTTCAGAACCCTTTCTTCTGTAAATGGGCTGGTATCAACTTCTGTATCCAGAGTGCTTCTACTGTTAGTTTTAGGTACCTCCTCCTCTTCATTTGTAAATACTGAGCAAAAATATTTGTTTAGTTTCTCTGCCTTTCACAGTCACCCTCTGCCCACCCTCCTCCCCTTTATTAAGCCTCACTATCCCTCCTTGGTCTTCCTTCGGCTCCCTGATGTACCTATAAAAGGTTTTATCCCCTTCTTAACTGAGTTGGCTATCTTTTCCTCGGTTTGGCCTTTGCTGTTCTGACTGCCTCCCAGCTTCCTGGCTGATTCTGTCTCGCGAAGGGACCCGCACTGCTGCTGATGGGGACGGCACATGGAATCAACTGACTGAGCCATCCCCTTCTTTGCAATCGGTGATGATGTCCTTGACATCACCCCCAAAAGCACCGACCCCGGAAGGGTGCTTCCTGGACAGCAGATTGCACCTCCGGACCAAACCTGACACACGGAGCCAAGCATGAAGCCGTAGGCCTACAGCGAAAGCTGAGCTCCACCCAGCAGTGTCCACTGCATCGTATGTCACACGTAGCATGTGTCAACTGGCCGAAGGAGCAGAGAGGACGAGGTCAGCCAACTCCTGCTTGACTTGGGAGTACGCCAGGGAATCCAATTTGGCTTCCACCTGGGTCAGAATGGCCTTCTGGTAGTCCCCCATATGGCCGACATAGTTCAGGGCCCTGATTCCCAGCATGGAGGAAGCGTAAATCTTCCTCCCGTACTGGTCCAGAAGGCGGGATTCTTTATCAGGTGGCGACGAGCTAAGGTGTTTTGGGTTGGCCGACCAGCTGTGAGCAGCGCTAATCATGACCGAGTCTGCCTGAGGGTGAGAATCCAGGAAATCAACACCCTCTGGAGCCCGATGTAGCCTGTTCAACTTCCTAGGAAGTGGGGCTAAAGCCGACAGCTGTTTCCATATAGTGGTAACTAGGTCGGCGTGAGGCTCTATCCAGGGTGGCACCAAGGTAGGTGCTGTCACGGGCAGATCCAGATGTTCAGCGAGTTTCAGACACTGAGGATCTGGTTCCAAGGAGTGCCGTTGATAAACCTCCTGGATTTTTCTAAGCAACTCCATAAAAGAAGGATCTTCTGGAGGAGACTTTGGAGAAGTCCTTGGCCTGGGGTTCAATGGAGAGCGTGGCTCATCGTCTCTCTCGGAGCAACCTTTGGAACAGTCCGAGGAGTCCAAGGGTGAAGAGGAGGAAGAAGAAGGAAAAGATTCCCTTACCCAACCCAGGGCAGGAACGGACCCTTTGGGAAGCCCCCAGAGAAGCGTGTTCTGCCCCTCTCTGGACCAAGATGGAAGAGCCCTGGAGTCCGGAGGTGGTGAGGGAGTGTCCCGCCTTGGACGTACGGGAATCTGAGATGGCACCATCGCCTGAAGGTGGCTCTCAACCTCTTTGGTGAGCTGAGCCTTGGCCTCAGCCCACCAAGAGGCTAGAGTCTCCTGCAAATCCACCAGCGGCTGAGGGGGCAGTGGAGGTGGAGGAGGAGGGGGATAAGGATACGGGTTATATCTGTAAGGAGAGTATCCAAAACCCGGCTGCGGGAAACCCGGCATCGGGTATTGTGGTGTCGGGTACTGCAGCGTCAGAAAAACCGGCATTGGGTACTGCAGCATCGGATACTGTGGTCCCAGATATGCCAGCGTCAGATAAGACAGAGGGTACCCGGGAGCTGGGGGGGCTGCCAGAGCAGACAGCCCGGCCGGCGGCCTCATGGGCGCATCCACAATGGAGGGCCCGGAGGGCGGAGGGCCCAGCGGAGGAGGAGGGACATCCGGAAATGGGATGTCTCCAGGAGGCAGTAGAACTGGTGTCGAAGGCCCTGGCATCAGAGGTACCAGCATCAGAGGAACCGGCGTCGGAGCCGGCATCCGGGGAGCCGACGTCAGATCCAGCTCATCCACCGGAGGGGGTCTGACAGAGGAGGAAGATCCCCAGTGTCGTCCGGGGATGGAGGAGAAAAATCCCCAGGGTCGGGCTGGGGGGACTCTGGGTCCCCGGACGGAAGTGAAGGCTTCAGGGAACCTGGTGCACGATGGAAGTGGGGGCTGTCATCGGTTCTTTCGCCTGCCGGGCGTCGACGAGCTAACGCATGTGCTTAGGGGCAGCCCCAGTGGGCGCCGGAAGGAGCCAGCATCCGACTTATGGGAGCCATCACTAGAGGCAGGCCGGGTGGAAGGATTGGCCTGGTCCGGTGGGGTGGTGGCCGCGTGCCGCCCTGAAGGGTCGGGCGTCTTACCAGCCCTCTCCGTGCGGACGTCGGAGGAGCTGACGCCTGACTTGCCAGAGTCGCCCACACCAGTAGGCAGCAAGCTTGCGGCTGAACCGGGGGCGGAGGCCTCCAATTGCCCGGAGGCACCCACAAGGCCGTAGCAGAGCCAGCGGGTGGGCGGCGGCGCCTCAGAAACCTCCGAAGTGGCGTCGAGGCGGTCCCCTGGAGGGGCGTTACCTGAGTCCCGGCTCCCGGGGAGAGCAGCGGTGAGAGGAGGCCTTCTCCGGTGCCTCTCCGTTCACTTCTTTTCCGATGTCCTTCGGGAAAGTGGACACCTGCCTCAGTTTTTTGAGCTCTTTTTCCATTGAACTCATCTTTTTCTTCAACAGATTGGCTTCCAGGGATTGCTGACGCCTTTTTCGGTTGGCCGTGTTGAAGCTGAGGCAGTGCTGGCACTTCTCGACCGGGTGATCGAGGCCTAGGCAGAACAGGTGCAGGGAATGGCCGTCCTTGTGCGAAAGTTGGGCGCCACGTGAGTCGCACTAATTTTTGTGCTCGGAGGGTGTAGGGGACGACATACACCGACGATGGTACCCAATGTTAGTCAAAAAAAAATGAAGAATTTCGGTAAAACCGACAAAGAATGGGCTGACGAAGCATGAACTTTTCCGCCAGGCACTGCACGAGCTAATGGCGGGAAAGAACTGGAAGGTGGGCATCCGGGACCGCCCCTTTATACCGATGTCTCCTGATGCCAGTCATCTGATGTGGGGGCGGTCCCTCGCCAGGGACTGCTAGCTAGAAATGTTTCCATGGGGTCCTGCCACCTGCCGGCATCAGTCCTATATAATTACCTACTGCAAGAGCCCTCTCAAAGTAAGATCATGGCTTGCCAGTAGTGTGGCAGAAACTGTGATACAACAATGTGTGTTATGTGAGCCAGGATTCCTCTGTCAAAGAATATCCCACCCAGCTGTCAGGTGTGTCCCAACGTGTACATCACTGTCACACTGTCTCTCCACATAAACCCAAATGTCAAGTACTGTTCCTGTGTTGGCCTTTTTGTCCATCTTATACTTTCAGTGCAGAACATCATCCACAGCAGTGGGCTGCAATGAACATCAAATCATACCTCCTTCCGAAAAGATACACCACGTAAAAAGGGTGGTGGTGTCATGTTCTATGTAGATAAAAAGTTTACTGCCAAAACTGTTACTCCTGACTATTGAGCAGAGACTGCACCTGAGTGGCTGCTTATAAACTTAAAACTGGGCTCAAAAAGCTCTACTTACACCATGTCTACAATCCTCCAAAGACTGGTGTGGCTGGACTAAAATACTTACTAGCTATGCTATCCAAATTGTGTACAAGAGAGATTATTGTTCTCGGTGATCTAAATTTAGATCTGGCAACTCAACCGCTTACAGAGACTTGCTGCATAATTATGGCTTCAGTCAAAATTATTCAGGATTACATCAAGCTGACTAACAAATCAACTAATATAGGCCTCGGGACCCCCAGCTCCAATCACACAAGATGCCTAGCAGGGAATCTCTCAAGGGGCTATTTGGAGGACCAAGGAGCCGTTAAAGGTAATCTACCTGCCTCCCTGCATCTACTGGAGGGGTGTTAGCCCATCCATGCTTTGTGTTGACTGTCCTGCCTGCCACAGCCACTCTCCCAACCCAGAGGTGTGTCCTAATTTGTAACTGCCTTTCTGTCACGTGACCTGTTTTTTTAAGTCCCTATCCTTCTATTAGCAGGTTATAGCCATCTGCCACTAGGGGGAGTGCTGAACTCTTCTTCTGTTCCTGCTCACTATCTCCTTCCTTCCTCCCTGGTGCTCCCACCACTACTACTGGTGACCACTAGGATTCAGTATTGCCACTAGCTCCCACGCTCTTCTTCCTGTAACTTCTCTCCCTCTACTACCTGTAAAATTCACTCTCCTCATTTTCTCTCCTCCCCATCTCTACCTTTTGACCTGTTCTCTCCTCTTTCCCATCCCCAATCTTGAACCCTGCACCCTTTGCATCAGAGTCTGTGCTCCTACCACTGTACTACTGGCTGCCTCCGTATTTGACCTGCATTAATTACTACTTCACTGATCTACCACCTTCACTAACTATGGCCCCCTACCACCATCTACTTCTATCCTTCTTCAGCCCCCTCTCTACTAATACTGCTCATCTCACTCTTTGCTCAAGTAACTGCTCCTAGCCACACTGATCCTCGCTCATTCCACTCTACCAGCACACAGCTTCCACCGCCACCTTATCCCAATCTTGCCACCCCATCCTCCTCCCCATCCCCTCTGGTGACCCCCACCTTCCAATTGGTTTTTTCTCCTTCCCCTTGTTACATGCCCTACCTATCCCTACCTGACCCCAAAAATCCTCAGTCTCCCGCATTACCTCAGCCTGCAGCCGCCAACAATGGCACCTTGCTTTGCTTTGCCTTCTCTCCATTCTTCTACTGCTATCTGGTAATATACATCTTAATCCTGATCCCACCCCTGCCCAACCCCCTCCCTGTGCTCTGCACTGCTACCCTAAATGCCTGCAGTCTACTGAAAAAATTTGATGTTCTCCAGTGCTGGATAACTCAGCACCAGCCCGATATCCTGTCACTGGTTGAAACATGGCTCTCTGAGGCCACCCCTGACTCCGCCATCACCATACCTGGGTATGCCCTGTTCCATGATGATAGGACTGGGAAACTAGGTGGTGGGTGTGCTATATACCTTCATGACACCTTCCAGGGCCTTAAGCTCTCATCCCCTCAGCTCGAGGCCAGTGCACAAGCCCTATCCTTGAAAGTCTGTCTACATAACTCCAGGGCCCCTCTGATTATCACATTGGTCTACATCCCCCCATGTGACCAGCAATGTGCCTTCCAATCCATCATTGACCACCTCTCTACCTTCCCTGCCAAGGCCAAACAAATAATCCTTGGTAACTTCAACATTAATTGGCTCATGAACTTGGCTTCACTATTCAATGATATGGTTCTTGATCTCACCCAGCTAGTCACCACCCTCACCCGCATCAATCACAGGAACAATACCTCCACCCTACTGGATTTAGTCTTTACAAATCACCCTCATAAGACACTATTCACTGTGGTGCTCCCAGATGTTATAAGTGATGATTCCCCTGTTCTCTGCACCTGGTCTTTCAAACTTAAGAAACAGGCCCCTGTCACAGTCCTACTGCATCGGCTCAAGCCCGGTAAACTGGGCCCCCTAAAGGATTACCTTGAACACTATGACTGGGATCAATATACCATGCCTCTAATATTGACTTTGTGCTTGACTTCTTTATTAAGTCCTTCAACCGGGCATGTGACAGGCTTGCCCCCTTAACCAAGTGCACAATCCAAAGGACTGATCCCCCCTTGATCACACAAGTGCTACTTGACAAAATGCACCACCGGGACCATCTCTGATATAAAGCACTAGAATCCGATTTGTCCTCTGACAAACAACGCTATAGAGCGGCTCATAACCAATACACCTGGGCTACTCGCAAATCCAAACCAGAGCACTATAAAATGTCCCTAACCTCTACCTGGAGTTCTGTGAGAAAATTCTGGGACAACTTAAAAGAATTAAATGGCAAGTCTGTCTTGTCCCCTCCAACTTAAGTCAACATCAATGGCTCCCTATCTACAGATCCTTAGCAGATAACCAATACCCTAAATGTCTCCTTCTCAAACCTAAGTGCAGTCCTCCCACCGAATTTATTTGATCCCCCTGCCCCCTCCCCCACCCTCTCCCATTCACCTTTCTACTTCCGTGCCATCGAAGCCCATGAAGCAAAGTCTTACCTCCTCAAAGCCCTTAGTGTCACCTGTCACAGTATTGACTTTTCAGATCTCCAAATACTCAGATTAGTTATCGATGAGGTCCTCTCCCCCCTCACTTTTATCCTAAACCACTCCCTTTGTCTTGGTAAGTTCACCTCAGTATTGAAAATATGCCACTATCACCCCAGTTCACAAAAGTGTTGACCATGCACCAGCCGGGAACTACCGCCCTATCTCTATCCTCCCCTCACTCTCTAAAGCATTGGAAAAAATAGCTTCTGATCAGTTCTCAGACTACCTCACTAAGTAGAACCTCCTATGTGATGAACAACATGGATTCAGGAGGGGGCATAGCACCACCACTGCCCTGTTAGAGTCCACTAACTCTATCCACTCTGCCTGGACAAAGGACATTTGGCTGGAGCGGTCTTCATTGATCTGTCGAAAACTTTTGATACTGTTAATCACTCCCTCCTAATATCCACACTCTCCCAACTTGGCCTATCTAATGATGACACTGCCTGGTTTGAGGACTACCTCTCATCCAGGTCGCAGCACGTGAAAATAAGTGTGACCTTCTCCAACTGCCTCTCAGTCTGCTCTGGGGTAACTCAGGGCTCCATATTAGGGCCCAGATATCAAATAAGAAGGTGCACTTGGGTTCTGTGTCAGTCAGTGCAGTAATAAGGGCAGCTAACCCTCAGGAGCAAGAGAACAAGTAAGAAAAACAGCACTCGAGGAACAAAATGAGCAGCTCATATCCACTAGAAAGTTTTCAAAACTTTTTAATGTGTAAATAGTAAATGGAGGTACACTGTAAAAGGGCTCAGGGGCTGAAGAAGACCTTGAGTGGTCAAAGCGCTGTGGAGACTTTACAGTGTACCTCCAATTACTGGTTACACATTAAAAAGTTTTGAAACCTTTCTAGTGGATATGAGCTGCACATTTTGTTCCTCAAGTGCAGTTTTACCTACTTGTTCTCTGTATTAGAGCCCACCCTGTTCAGTCTATTTGTAAACAAACTTCCAAAAGCCTGCCCTGGAAAGATTCTTATGTATGCAAATGATGCAGTCCTCTTCGCTGCACATCCCAATCCAACAGCCCTACAGCTCACACTACAAGACTCCTTCAGTAAAGTAGAGGCCTGGTTTTCTGATCACAGGTTGGTACTGAACAGCAAAAAAAACAAGGTCATGCTCTTCTCCCATTACCAAAACAAATCCAGTAAATCCCCCCTCCTGATACAGACTGAGCATCATCAACCTCTTGTACAAGTTCTGAAGTTTAAATATCTTGGGATCACTCTTGACCCAGCCCTTACTTTCCAAACTCACATACACCAACTTGGCACTGCTATTAGTGCTAGACTTGGCCAGCTTACCGCCATCTGCACTGTCTTCTCCCCTGAGGCCCTTAAACTGGCTGTATCCTCAACTGTATTGTCCCTCATAGATTATGGCATTCTGGTCTACAGGACTGCTGATGTCACCTCTCTGCATAGAATTAGGGTCTCTCTAAACAAAGCGTGTCACCTAATCACTGGTTGTGACAGACTCACTCATACCTGCACTATCGACGACTTAGCTAATTTACTCAACTTTGATAAAAGGCTAAGGTATCAGACCTGCCTCATCACCAGGGAAATCCTCAGTGGTCTTGCCCCACTGGGTGTCTTCTCCCTCCTTCACCCTTTCCCAATAATGGTAGCTATCTACAGCTCCACCAAACGCTCCCTCCTGTACCACATCTCAGAACTGCTCTAGGGCAACTCTCCTTCTGTTATCATGCCCCTACCTGCCTAAACTCTCTCCCCATTCATATTACTATGACTCCCAAACTCAGGAAATTCAAAATCATCCTCAGGGATCATCTGCTCAACTCGTGTGTCTGCATCTGCACTAACCAATCTCAACCAACTTCTCCCTGACAAGGGACCATGTCCTGCCTCCCCACCTCTACCCCTTTTTGACTCACCCCTGCCCTTGCCACCAACAAGCCTCAGCTAATTATAGCCTTTAACAATACCAAGACTCTGCCCCATTGTTCCTTTCCTGTGCACCCTCCTCCACCCATCCCTCTCTGACAAGGGACCTCCATCCTACCTGACTTGCTATTCCATCATTTCTCAGTATTGTATTTGCAACCTGGATTCTGATTGTTTGGCCTTAACTGTATAATGAGTATTGTAAACTGTTTTCTTTAACCTACCCTATTACTCATTGTATACTTTATTCATTCTTTAATTTTGATCTCGGATAAACACCTTTGAGTGCAGGCGCTCATTTACAAAGGTTCCACGTAAGTGGTGGGAGGGTAACTTACAGACATAGGAATATTACTGTAAACTGAAATGACAAAAAACAACAGTATAACTAAAATTATACACTGATAAATACATGAGAGGGTAAATACAACTCAGTTAAGGATAACGGTAGCAGAAATTAGATAAGCAACAGTACCTGGAATTGATAACAGTGTTGGATTCTCAAGTAACAAGTATATAATAAATAGTGGGTGAGAAAGGCTAGAGATGGGAGGGAGGATAGGGAAGTATATAAGAGGGAGAGGTAAGGGGAGGTGCATACCGTGTAAAGACAAGCGTACATACTTTAAGAGTGGGATGGGAGGGAGAGGGGAAAAGCAGGGTTACTGTCAAAAGGAAGAGGAGGTAGGGAGGAAATGGAGGTAGGGAGAGTGGGTGTAAGGAGAACCAAGGACAGGATGAGGTGGCAAGGTCACTGAGAAGTACTATTGTAACCATGTTTGTATGTTTTTGTAACCTTGTCTCTCCTTGACATGGAGCCTTTGTAACTGAGTCTCTGACTCAAATATTTGTAATTCTAATACTGTGCAATAAATAAAAATAAATAGAAACATAGAAACATAGACTTTGACGGCAGATAAGGACCACTTGGCCCACCCAGTCTGCCCATTTCCCTACTTATTGCATAAGCTGCAGATTCTAGTCAACCAACAGCCTACTTCCTGCAACCCCCCACTATAATTGCCTTATGTCTGTCCCATGCATGTTTGAATTCCCCACTGTTTTAGACCCACAGCCTCTCCAGGAAGGCGGTTCCATGCCGTCCACCACTCTCCATGAAAATAAGTTTCCTCCCATTACCCCTGGCAGCCCCCTCTAACTTTAAATTGTGCCCCTTGTTCTTACACATCTCTTTTCTGAAAGATGCTACCCTCCTGGACATTGTTGATTCCCTTGAGGTACTTAAAAGTTTCTATCATGTCCCCCCGTCCCTCCTTTCATCAAGGGTATACATATTAAGCTCTCTCAGTCTCTCTTCATATGGTTTCTGACGTAGACCCTGCACCATTTTAGTTGTCCTCCTCTGGACTGCTTCTATCCTGTCTATGTCCTTGCATAGATCAGGTCTCCAAAACTGCACGCAGTACTCCAGATGGGGTCTCACCAACTGTCTGTACAAAGGGATAACCACTTCCCTTTTTCTACTTGTGATGCCCCTCCCTATGCATCCCAGTATCCCCCTGGCTCTCCTTACTGACTTCTCACATTGCTTACCCACCTTTAGGTCATCTGATATGACTACACCCAGATCCCTTTCCATTATTGTTGTTGTTAGTACCTCCCCTGCTATTGTGTATTCTTCTCCTGGATTTTTATTTCCCAGGTGCATTACTTTGCACTTATTTGTATTGAATCTAAGTTGCCATATGTCTGACCATTCCTCCAACCTTGCCAAGTCCCTTATCCTTTCTACCCCCCCCTTGTGTATCAACTCTGTTACAGATCTTTGTGTTATCTACAAAGAGGCATACCTTTCCTTCCAGACCCTCTGCAATGTCACCTATAAAGTCAGTAAAGAGGACTGGAACCAGTACTGATCCCTGAGGTACTCCACTAGTAACCCCCCTTTCTTCAGAATGTGTTCCATTCATTATTACCTTCTGTGTCCTGTTGTGCAGCCAGTTTTCTACCCAGGCTACCACTATGGGACCCACTCCCAGGCTGGCTAACTTGATTATTAATCTTTTGTGCGGGACTGTGTCAAATGCCTTGCTAAAGTCTAGGTAGGCCATATCCACAGCCCCCTCCCTGGTCTATTACTTTGGTCACCCAATCAAAAAAATCAATTAGATTCATCTGATATGACCTTCCTGCTGTGAATCCATGCTGCTTTGGGTCCTGTGCCCCACTGGCCTCTAGGTACTCAACAATTCTTTCTTTCAGAAGTGATTCCATCATTTTCCCCACCACTGAAGTCAAACTAACACGTCTGTAGTTTCCTGCTTCTGCCTTGCTCCCACTTTTGTGAAGGGGAATCACATCTGCCCTCCTCCAGTCCTCAGGTACCACGCCATCCTCCCATGATTTGTTAAAAAGTGTGGTCAGTGTTGTCACTAGGTCCTCCCTCAGTTCTTTTAGGATTCTAGGGTGAATCCCATCAGGCCCCATTGCTTTATCCACCTTGAGTTTTAGGAGTTCTTTCAGGACTCTTTCTTCTGTAAATGGACTGGCATCAACCCCACTACCCAGAGTGCTTCTATTGTTTGGTTTAGGTAACTCCTCCTCTTCTTCTTTTGTGAATACTGAGCAAAAGTATTCATTCAGTATCTCTGCCTTTTTACTGTCTCCCTCTGCCCACCTCCCCTCTCCTTTATTAGTCTTCACTATCCCTCCCTTAACATTTCTATGCTCCCTAATGTACCTATAAAAGGTTTTATTCCCCTTCTTAACTGAGTTGGCTATCTTTTCCTTGGTTTGGGCCTTTGCTTTTCTGACTGCCTTCCCCACTTCTTTCTGCTTTAAATGATATAGTTCCTTGTCGTGCTCCCTCTGTGATTCCTTATACCTTTTGAATGCAGCCTTTTTCTCCTTAACCTTCCCTGATACCTCTTTTGAGAACCATAGTGTTTTTTTATTCCTCTTTGTTTTCTTTATTTGTTTCACACAAAAGCTTGTTGTCTCCTTGATGGCAGTTTTGATTTTTCTCCATTGTTCTTCCACCCCTCTTTTCTGGCCATTTGCTAGTGCATTCCTCAGGTATTCACCCATTATGCCAAAGTCAGCCCTTCTAAAGTCCAGTATCCTTGTCTTTGTATGGCTTGTCTCCATGGTTGTGTTTATTGTGGCTTGCATGCAGTAGTCGCTTGTTCTCAGATGTCTACTGACTTCTAAATTTGTGATCCTCTCCATTTGAGTACCAGGTCCTAATATTGCTCCCTCCTGAGTGGGTTCCCACCACTAGCTGTTCAAGTCAGCCCCGTAGGGGCATCCAGAACGACCCTGCTCTTGGATGTGGCTGCAGTACATGTCATCCAGTTAACATCTGGCATATTCAGTCCCCATCAACAGCATCTCCCTTTTCAGCCATTTGAGAATGCCTCTATAATTTTTCTTGTCCATTTCCTCCCCTTGAGACAGGGGTCTGTATACAATCCCTGTGCAGATTGTGATGCCATTCCCTGTCTCCAAGGTGACCAGAGTGCCTTTTGTCCTCCCCTTTACTTTTTAGTTCTGTAGCTTTGATCCTTCCCTTATGTAAGAGCTACTCCACCTCTCTTTACCCTCCTGTCCCTTCTGTAGATTATGTACCCTGGTATGTTGACATCCCAGTCATGGTTCTCCATCTACCATGTTTCTGTGACTGCCACAATATCCAAGTGTTCCTCTTCCATCAGGGCTACTAGCTCTGGAAGCTTGTTTCCAAGACTATGGGCATTGGTATTCATTGCCCTCCATTTAATGTTGGCTTTATCCTTTTTTACCCCATCCCTGCTCTTATTGCCCTTGTCTATTTTTCCATTTACCCCTATCCTCTGTCAAGCTCTGTACCTCAGTGTTTACCCTACTACCTGTCATGTTTTGTGGGGGGAGGCTTGAACTTTCCTGTTTCCTATCAGCAGCTCCCCCCTTGGCTAGTTTAAAAGCTTGCCAAGGAAGTTTTTAAACCTGTCACCTAGGAACATGTTTCCCTCCTGGACAGATGCAGACCATCGTGCCAGTATAGACCTTCATCTCTCCAGGTGGACCCCCAGTCCCCAGTGAAGCCAAAGCCCTGTGCTCTGCACCAGTTTTGCAACCATTCATTAAACTGCATGGTGTGCAGTACCTTAGCCTCACCCCTGCCATAGACTGGCAGCACCTCTGAGAAGGTTACCATGCATGCTACCTGTCTGAGGCCCCTCCCCAACTCCACAAATTCATCCTGCACTGCACTGATCTCATGCCAAGCTAGGTTATTTGTCCCAAGGTGAACAATGATATCTAGTTCCCTCTCCTGTGATGCTGCTTCTGCAATCCTGAGGATTTGCTTCCTGTCCCTCCAAGCCATGGCACCAGGCAGGCACCTTACTTCCCTCTCCTCTCCCTTCCCCAGGTCTACACCCCTAACAACTGAGTCCCCTATCAGAAGCTGTTTCTTTCCCCTGTGGTGTCCCTTGCCACTCTTTTGTGGGTCTCCCTTGTGGATGTCCGCAGCATTCTTCTTGGTCTCCACTGAGGGTGTCATCATAGAGGAACCATGATTTGCCAGACTGACATATGATTTGTGTTGAGGTACAACTAGGGGGTTACGCCTCTGTTCCACCACCCTCACCCTCCCAGAACCCACTGTGGTCCATCTGCTCTTCACACATTGCAACCTCTGAGGCAGTGATTGTGGAACTGGTGCTCTTTGGGTGGGGGAGGCCTCCTTAGTCCTTGCCAGTTCAGCCAGGAGATGGGCAACCTCCTCCCTCAGAGTTTACAGTTGCCTGCAAATAGGACAACAACACAGGTTCCAGAATGTCTCCAGGAAAACTGCTGCCCTACAGCCAGTGCATTGCACCACTCCTCACATGTCCCTCTTCCTTATAATATACAATGAGTAATATATAAAATATATATATATTTTTTTTTGGTGTGTACTTACCCTTTATGCACTGTGCTGGGCTATTAAGAATATGACAGTTCTGCTCCAAGACCTGTTGAGGAAGTGATGTCAGAACTTTAGCTATAAAGGAAATGCCGTGCCTGGGGTGGGTAGGGTGAGAGGAAGGGTGGGTGGGCAGTCCACAACCACTGGTGACTGTTAGAAACAATCAAATACACCACTGCTCCACCACCCTGGTGAGTACTGCCCTTTATAGTAAGTCAACCAACACCACAATTTACTAGACCAGTGCTCCTACACAAACCACTCTACCGAGTCCAGGGATAAAAGTGAACTCACTGCTCAGCCAGCAGGACACTTCTAAAATGTTGCACAAATATCCTTCCAAATCCTAGGTCTTAAGCACAGGAATCAAGTAACTTCAGTTGTATTTCACCCCCTCTGGTTATAAAATTACTACACTTTAATGGAATCCTGCAATTCTCTTCTTAATGCCAATAAGAAAAAATGAAACTTTCTGTAGAAAGTGTAGCTTGCCTTCCTAACAAGTCCCCAACAACATTATGTCTTACCAGGTTCCCAGTTCCTCAAATGTGTTCTAGTTTGTTCTCTGCAGTATAGCAAGTTTCTCAGCCTCCAACAGAAGCAGGCAAGTCTTTTCTGATAAATAAGCACTCCCTTGGACTGGATAATAAGGTAACAGGACAAAAAGAATCAGAGAATCTGGCTTTCTGTCAGATTCCATTAGTGACCATGCCACAATCTACTGTACGTGGTCCAATGGGGCTGTACAGATATATAGATAAATAGATATTGATGGCAGATAAGGGCCAACAGCCCACCTAGTCTGCCCATTTGCTCATGTAACTTTGCTTCTTTAAGTGTCCCAAACCAGCTGTCCACTAGTTTCATGACTGTTCAAAATTAGTCCTCTCTGAATTTTTAGAAGAGCTAAATAATATAGATTGTCCTACTTAGATTTAGCACCAGACATTAAACATGCCCTAGATCTTTTCATTAATGATTTCTCCAAAATTGTACATAAACAAGCACCTTTAACTATAAAGAGGTTCAAAGGCCAAAACTCTAGGGGCTAACAAAAGAACTCTTCAAAGTCATAAAAGACAGAGACTGGGCTAACTCAAAAGTAGACTGGGAGCACTGTAGAATGTAGTGTAATGCCTGTATAAAATCAATAAATTCAGCTGAAAGGAACTACCTTGGAAAGCAGCAGACCTCTAACCTATCTGACCCTAAGGGCTTCTGGAGGTGCTTGAACAATTTGTTAATCCCTACCAAACCTCAGCTGAACCTTGGCCACAGAGGCAATAATAAAACTGACCCACTGGAAATATCCAATATCTTTAATGACTATTTCTGTGATTTTGAAAAACATCACTGTAGCCTAAACAGCCCCCACCTCCATCCATGGCACATAACACAGAATTGCCCATCTCTGACCAACCGTTATTCTTTTTTAAGGTGGTTACTCATGAACAAATGCATAGGCTGTCAAAGGACATTAAAAGAGACAAATCTGCTGGATCTGATGGCCTCCACCTTAGGTTCTTATTATTAGCTGCCCCAACTATAGCCTGCCCGTAGGAAGACTAATCAACATTTCATTTGAACTTCAACAAGTGCCTGACATTTGGACATGTGCACATATATTTCCATTTCACAAAAAGGGCAACACTAAACTTGCGGTGAATTATAAGCCTATATCTATTTTGTCAGTATTGTCTAAGGTTCAGGAAAGAATCATTCACATGCAAATGGCTGATTACCTGGAACATTTAACATGTGAGCAGCAACATGGTTTTCATCATAACCCTGTCTTGAAAAAGATTATTTATTGTGATACTGTTACTTTAGAACTACTGATATGGTATAATGAAAGTCTTGCACAAGTTTGTGAAAAATGTAACAAAAATCTAATTTATTATACAGAATTTCAAGTTAGAAAGACACAGAGTTTCCAATAAGATATTTTCTGTACAGAACCATCAGATCAGTTGACCCAAACTTCAGACACAGAAATACCAATACATTTCTTATTGCATTGTTAAGTATCCTACTATCCTCAGCTACTGTTATAATAAGTACAACAATTCATGCTTACATTGATAGCAGGGTCACACGTGGTAGAAAGGCTATAGTGATGCCGTCGCTGGCTATCGGACTGTGCAGACAATTTAGATAACAGTTTAGCCCATATTTATATGTTATTCTATAGACAGGCTGTCTCCACTAAGTCAACAGGCTGTGCATGATTTAAAAAATACATGTTTTCCATGAGGTTCAAAAATGACCTCATAGGTCCAGTGTCCTTCTCTCTGGTACAGGAATAACATGTTTACCAGAGAGAAGGAGACAAGATATTTGAACTATTCCTAAACAAGGCAGCCTTTTCATGGGAACTGTGTGGTACAATCTGAGATATGGGATATTTGAGGTATAAAGAAATGCATTGTTCTTCCACCATCACTTTTGAAGATTTATCATTTGAGATGATTTCCTCTCATTCTAACTGGATTTAACCCCATAAATGTGCCTATCCTAAAACAATATGTGTTAAAAATTAAGTCTCAGTGCTTATACTGAGCTCATAGAATCCAATAAAAGAGTTCAAGCTGTCTCAGTATGTTTGTAGGAAACACACACTGAGCTCATCAAGTCTAACTAATAATATGAAAGATCTGAAAACTATCTGTCACAGTGTGAAGACACTGCACTGCTCATAGAATCTAACTAAATAATGTACCTGTCATAGTACTTCATAGGTGTACTGTGCTCATAGAATCTAATTATCTGTCACGACAAATGTGCTCATAGATCTGACTAATGATATGCTCATGACCTCTGTGACCTCCTACACAATGACCTTTCAATCCCAACACCATGGAACAGACACTGTGTATAGAGCTGTGGATAACGGAATGATAACAGATGCATTGTTTGTGGACCTCACAAAGACATTTGACCTGGTAGACCATAGTTTCTTAACTAAAAAACTAAACAAAACTGAGCTTTGCACCTCCTGTAACTAAGTAGTTCACAAACTGCCTAAACAATAAGATTCCACAGGTTAAATTGGGCTCAGTCTTGACAAACGCTAGGGTTGTCTGCGTGGGGTGCTGCAGGGGTCCATCCTTGTACCACTGTTATTCTTGTCCTTTATAAATGATGCACCAGAACTCTGCAACAAAGTTAGCATGATACTTTAAGCAGACAATGCAGTACTATTTAAGCAGGCAAAGGAGATCACAGTTATCAACAGTAACTTAAATACTGAATTTAACTCCCTGCATAGGTGGTTTGAGGATAATAGGTTAATCATAAGCATGAAAAAACACAAGCAATTTTGCTGGGCTCACCTCCAAAAACTAAAGCAAATGTCAATAATTTCTTAATATTAACATACAGAGGTGAACCCCATAAGACAGCTAACGTTTCTAAATACTTTAGTGTCCTTATTAACTCAAATATAACATTTAGCCCCCATAGTAATAACCTAACATGTAAAATACATCAAAAACTTGGTCTGCTCTACTGAATAAACAAATACCTGATATACGATGCCAGACTAAGTATCGCAAAGCACCACTTGCGTTCTATGCTGGGCTATGGCCCTTAGCTGTCTATGCACCTAAAGTCAACCTCGATGCTAAAAATGTACTTTGTCCAAAAACTGCAATTTAATATGGTGCACCACTGCTCAATTTTAGACAAATTGGGATCACTTTCTTTCAAAGCGAAATAGAAGTCTGCACTGGCAAATTTCTGCTTCAATTTTTTGAACAGGCAACAACCTGCTTGTTTAGCGTGTCTTCTATAACCAGTCTCACCAAATTTTAATTTACATTCAACCCAAAACACTTGCTTATTTGTCCCATGCATGTCTACAAACATGGATCAAAAATCTTTTAGTTGTCGAGCCCCTTCTTTATGGAACACTATTCCAGTTTCAATCAGAGCACTAACTAGTTTTACTTCATTTTCTAAAGAACTGAATCATTATTGCCTAACAATAATGGGAGGGCTTGGCCCAAGATTCAATGTGGGGAATAGCTCCTCCCACAACCCCTATTTAAGCCCTCCACTAATGCGCCTCCCTTGCTTAGGGTGTGTTTTTCTCTGGGCTCCCTGCATGGCTTGTGTGCTGTGCTACCTTATCCTGCTGCTCTTGTTTTTGCTTCCCTTCTTCTGTGCTCCTGTTTCTTATTTGTTTCCCCTCTCGTCCCTGAGCCTGTGTTGCTCCTACCTGTGTGTGTTTCCTCCTCTTCCCATGACCACCTGGCCACCTATCTTCCTTGTTACTCACTCCCTCCTTCCTTCTCGACTGCCCTGGGTTTCAGTTGCATTGCTCCTTTTTCTCTTTTTGGGCTTTCTCCTTCTCTGCCACCAGCAGTACTGAGTCTCCCCTCTCTGCCTGACTCCCAGCTCCCAACCTTATGAGCATCTCTGTTCTGCCCTTCTATCCAGTCCTCTCTCCTTCCATGTGTGCTCCCACTTCCTGTACTCCCTGCTTGTTTCAGTCCCTTCCCCATTGCCTCCCATCAATCCATCTCCTCGCTCCACACACCTTGAACCATAAATGCAAACAGTTCCCACTTCTGACTCCTATGGACTCATGCCTGTTTCTTTTTAACTACTACGTGCCCATGTCCCCGCTGGATGCAACAATTTTGCAGCTTTTCCAAGCCCTTCATTCTGCTCTTCCTTGTCTGCTCCCTTACATGGATGTAAAGACTCTGCCAGCAGATTCATTAAGTGCTCTCCAGTGCGTACCTCTAGCTGTTCCAGTAGAACTGCAGCATCCGTTGTTTCTTTTTATGTGCATGCTACTTACTACCACCAAATGCCTTAATAGGCCTATGGCATCTGCAGCTCACAGACTTGCATATCTCCTAGTAGACGATCTTATGGCACACATTCACAGCTTTCCATCCATATTTCCATATTCCCATATTTTTCCTTATATGCCCCTGGACTCATGTTACTTTGCCATGTACTATACATTCCTTTTTTTTTTGAAATTCAAAATGCTTTATTGTTTTTATATATATGTCTGGCCTTACAATGCCATTCTACAAACACAGTACAAACAACATTTTACATTACAAGACAGTACCTTGCAAACCACTACACATATATCAAAAATCTTCTATCCCTCCCTTCCCTTCCCCCTCCCCACTCATGGTATCAGCATCACCAAAACAGAGGAAACTTGAAGGCTATCATGGTTTAGATTTATACTTCCAATAACAATTCTCACTAAAGAGTGTACAAAGTGTGCAACTTGCCCCAGCATTTCACAAATTTACGTGATTTGTTGGTTATATTAGAAATCATTTTCTCCACTGCAAGGTTAGAAAGCAATTCCTGCAACCACTCAGAATAGGAGATATTCTCCACATCCAGCCAGTGTCTCAGTACTAACTTCTTGACCGATAGAGATATCACGGCCAGGTGATATTTTCTCTCTGTGATAGATATCTGGGAGAAGTCTCCCGAGAGGCAGGTTGGCAGGCTCTATATGGACCCCTAAACCCAATAATGGATCCATAGAAACATAGAAACATAGAATTTGATGGTAAATAAGGACCACTTGGCCCACCTAGTCTGCCCATTTTCCTACCTAACAGATAAGCTGCAGATCCTAGTTAACCAACAGCTTACTTCCTCCTGCCCCCCACTAGGACTGCCTTATGTCTGTCCCATGCATTCTTGAATTCCCGCAATGTTCTTGATTCCACAACCTCCTTAGGGAGGCTGTTCTATGCATCCACAACCCTCTCTTTGAATAAATACTTCCTCACATTACCTCTGAGCCATCCTCCCTCTAACTTCAAATTGTGCCCCCTTGTTCTTGCACATTTCTTTTTCTGAAAGATGCTTCCCTCTTGGACTTTGTTGATTCCCTTGAGGTACTTGAAAGTTTCTATCATGTCCCCTCTCTCCCTTCTTTCCTCAAGGGTATACATATTAGCTCCTTTAGTCTTTCTTCATTATGTCTTCTGGTTGCAGACCCTGCACCATTTTGGTTGACCTCCTCTGAACAGCCTCCACTCTGTCTATGTCTTTGCAGAGATGGGGTCTCCAGAACTGCACACAGTACTCCAGATGGGGTCTCACCAACTGCCTGTACAGAGGGATAACAACTTCCTGTTTTCTACTATTTATGCCTCTCCCTGTGCATCCCAGCATCCTCCCAGCCTTCCTTACTGCCTTCTCACATTGCTTGCCCACCTTTAAGTCATCTGATATAATTACCCCCAGGTCCCTTTCCATTTTTACTGTTGTCAGTATCTCACCCCCCCATTGTGTACTCTTCCCCTGGGTTTTTGTTTCCCAGGTGCATTACCTTGCACTTCTTTCTATTGAATCTGAGCTGCATGCATTTGACCATTTCTCCAACCTTGCCAAGTCCCTTCTCATTCTTTCCACTCCATCTTGTGCATCAACCCTGTTGCAGATCTTTGTGTCATCTGCAGAGACATACTTTTCCTTCCAGTTCCTCTGCAATTTCACTTATAAAGGAATTAAAAAGGACCTGTCCCAGTACTGAACCCTGCAGTACCCCGCTAGTAACCCTCCTTTCTTCACTGTGGACTCCATTTACTACTACCCTTTGTGTCCTGTTGTCTAGCCAATTTTTTATCCAGGCTACCACCTTGGGACCCACTCCAAGGCTGGCTAACTTGTGTATTAATCTTTTGTGTGGGACTGTATCAAATGCCTTGTTAAAATCTAGGTAGGCCATGTCCACAGCCTCTCCCTGATCTACTACTTTGGTCACCCAGTCAAAGAAATCGATTAGATTCATCTGACATGACCTTCCCATCATGAATCCATGCTGCCTTGGGTCCTGTGCCCCACTGGCCTCTAGGTACTCAACAATTATTTCCTTCAGGAGTGATTCCATCATTTTCCCTACCACTGAGGTCAAACTAACTGGTCTGTAGTTTCCTGCCTCTGTCCTGCTCCCACTTTTGTGAAGAGGAATCACATCCACCCTCCTCCAGTCCTCAGGAACCACCCCGTCCTCCCATGATTTGTTAAATAGAGTAGTCAGCGGTGTCACTAGTTCTACCCTTAGTTCTTTTAGAATTTTTGAGTGAATCCCATCAGGCCCCATTGCTTTGTCCACCTTCAATTTTATTAGTTCTTTCAGAACCCTTTCTTCTGTAAATGGACTGGTATTGACCCTCGTCTTCAGAGTGTTTCTCTTATTTGGTTTAGGTACCTTCCTCTCCTCTTCCTTTGTGAATACTGAACAGAAATATTCGTTCAATATTCTTGCTTTTTCACTGTCACCCTCTACCCACATTCCCTCCCCTTTATTAAGCCTCAGTATCCCTCCTTTGGTCTTTCTTTGCTCCCTAATGTACCTATAAAAGGTCTTATCCCCCTTCTTAACAGAGTTGGCTATCCTTTCCTCGGTTTGGGCCTTTGCTATTCTGACTGCCTTCCCAGCCTCTTTCTGCTTTAACTGATAAAGTTCTCTGTCCTGCTCCTTCTGTGTTTCCTTATATATCCTGAATGCTATCCTTTTCTCCTTACCCTCCTGCTACCTCTTTTGAGAACCATAGCGTTTTTCCTTCATTATGTTTTGTTGATTTGCTTTACACAAAGGCTTGTTGCCTCTGTGATGGCTGTTTTGATTACTCCCCATTGTTCCTCCACCCCTCCTTCTTGCCTGTTTGCTAGTGCTTTTCTGAGGCACTCTCTCATTTCCCAAAGTCAGCCCTCCTAAAGTCCAATACTTGCTTTTGTATGGCTTGATTGTATGGCTGTGTTGTTATGTGAACCACACTGTTTGGTGGTAGCTTGTTCCCAGATGGCTACCCACTTTAAATCTGAGATTCTTTCTCCATCCCCATTTGAGAGTACCAGGTCTAAGATTGCTTCTCCCGAGTGGGTTCCAATACTAGCTGTCTGAGGGCATGCCCCTATAGGGCATCAAGAATGACCCTGCTCTTGGATGTGCCTGCAGCAAAGGTGCTCCAGTTAACATCTGGCATATTCAGGTCCCCCATTAACAACATCTTCCCTTTTTCTGCCATTCTAAGGAAGCCTTCTATCATTTCATTGTCCATTCCCTCCCCCATTTTTTGTCTTATAGTGTTCCACAAAGGGAGCACTTTCGGGCAGTCCCAAAATATATGAAACAGGGAGTCCTCAGCTTGCAAGCATCATCTAGAAGTAGATGAGGGGGCTCTGTTCATTTTGCCCATCTTGACCGGAGTATAATACATGTTGTTAATAATTTGGTATTGCATTAGTCTCAATCTGTCTTGGGAGACTAATCTATGGATTTCTGCCCATATCTTTTCCCAATTAAAACTTTTCTCCAGAAATTGAGCATTCCAGTAACCAGAAGAGCCATCTATCTGTTGGAAGGCTCTACCTAGGAGTATGGAATAGATACCGGCTACCGCATGGGGATTTCTTGCAACCTCTCTGAGTGGGTGCAGGAATCTGCCCTCCTCTTCAGCAGTTTGAGCTAACTGGGTCTTCCCTAGCATATGCCTGAGTTGAAGCACTTTAAAGCACATCTGTGGGTTTATGTTATAGTTACAAATGATCTCCCCCATAGGTATGACCTGTCCATTATTCCATATTTCCGTTGCAGAGACCTTTGCTAGTTGCGGGAGCCAAGCATCGTTTACCATCTTCCCCCCATTAAGAAATTTGGATTGCCAATAAGAGGCTGGGTTGGGTCCTGTCTGTGTCTGTAAGACATGGAGGAACACATTTTGTTGTGTGCCTTTACTGAAATTCCAATTGGAGTAACAACAAGAGCTGATGGGATCAATTTAGAGGGAGTGTACAAAATGGCAACAGGGGAGAGAGCCTTTGCCGAAATTAGTTCTCTTTCTAGCTTAAGTCATAAAGTATAATACCGGTTTGGGGTCATCTCCTCTCTGATGCCTTCCCCCCCATCGTAGATATTTTGCAGCTTGACTGGCCCAGTAATAAAGCCTAAAGTGAGGGAGTCTCAGTCCTCCTTTTGTCTTGGGGACAGTAAGCGTCCCATATGCCCTACGCGCTGGTTTGCTTTTCCAAATGAATCTAATTAACACTGAGTGTAATTTATTGAACCATGCCTGTGGCAACCATAAGTTTAACATATTAAGGGGATAGAAAATCTGGGGTAAAATATTCATTTTAATTAAACTAGTTCTGCCCCAAAGCAATATTGGGAGCTTCGTCCATCTCTTCAGGTCTTGCTTGATTGTCTGGACTAAGGTGTCCAGATTGTTTTCCTTTAAAGATTTAGGACTTTGTGTGAGAAAGATCCACAAATATTTGAGTTTTTTGTGTTCCCAGTGTATTCCTAAACCATCAACTTCTCCCTTGTGAGTAGACGGGTTAAGAGGGAACACTGTAGTCTTCTCAAGATTCAATTTGTACTTGGATAACATACCATATTCCTGTATCAGGTTCAAAGTTCTACCTATCGAAGCCCATGGGTTGGATAGGTGAAGAAGTATGTCATCAGCATATTCCGATAACTTGTATTCTTGAGAACCCACAGTGATTCCCTGAATGCCTGAATCTCTCTTAATCTGTATCAGGAGCGGCTCCAGATAGAGATTGAATAAAAGGGGAGATAAAGAGCATCCCTGTCTGGTCCCAGAATGAAGGGAGAAGGAGGGGCCAAAAAGTTTAGTTACAATAAATATGGGCATTGGGTTTTGTATATAGGGCTTGGATCCATTGCACAAAGAGAGGAGGGAAGCCGAGTCTAACTAGTGTTCCAAAGAGAAAGCACCAGTCCACTCTGTCAAAAGCCTTTTCTGCATCTAAAGACATCAGTACTGCTGCGGACATGCTGTCCTTGGACTTGGAAAAAATTTGATCGAGCTTTCTCACATGATCTGAAGAGGATAGGCTGTCATGAATCCCACCTGTTCCTCAGCAATCAAAGATGGCATAACCTTATTTAATCTACTGGCCAGAAGTTTAGTTAGAATTTTAATGTCACAATTAAGGAGAGATATTGGCCTGTAGTTTGAGACCCGTTGCAGGTCCCTTCCCTCTTTGTGCAATACTGTGATTGCTGCCTCAAAAATGTGAGGGTCCTGGCACTCACCAGCCATGACAGTGCAGAACAGATGGAGTAGCCATGGGGTAAGTTCCACTTTGAAAGCTTTGTAAAAGTTAGAGGAAAATCCGTCTGGTCTGGGTGCTTTATCCAGCGATAAGTCACTGATAGCATTTAGGATTTCATCTTCTGTGATTGGGGAGGTTAAGCAAGTTTGTTGCTCTGTTGAAAGTTTAGGTAAAGACAGGTCCCTCAGATAATCCTCTATGCATTCTATCGAGGGAGGGTTCTCCCTGACACTATAGAGGTCTTTGTAAAAAGTCTGGAATTCTTTTACTATCTCTATTGGATTCATTTTTAACAAGCCATCTTCTTCCGAGTGGATGGCCTCTATTAGCCTAGATGCCTCTTGTTGCAATAGGCGACCGGCCTTCTCGCCTTGATCTATGTAACTAGATTTTGTTTTAAGGATAGCGTACTCCGCTTTACCCCCCAGCAATTCATTATATTTCACCTTAAGATGAGTTAGTTCTTGACGCTGAATGTCCGTGGAAGAGGGAGAAATACCCTTTTCCAGTTGTCTAATTTTGTCAATTTAAGTCCCTGAGTTGATGTTCTCTCTTGGACTTCTTCATAGAGGAAATCCGTATCAGTTCCCCCCATATAAAGCACTTTAATCCACCCCACTCCATCTCAGGTTGATCTGTAGAGTTAAGATTGTCCTTAGTATATTGTTCTATACAAGACCTCAGTCTATCCACCACCCATTTATCCCTTAACAGGCTGTTATTAATTTTCCAACTTGTTTCTATTCTTTGAGTGGGGGATATTGATAAGGTGCATGTTACCAGAGAATGGTCAGAGATGACTTCTGGGGAGATCTGACATGCCATGAGACCGGTAAGCAACTGTTTACTCATCAAGAAATAATCTATACGAGATGAGGTCCCATGTACAGGAGATCGAAACGTATATTCCTGGAGATTTGGATATAGCACCCTCCACGGATCACATAGACCTAAACTATCTATCATATCTCTTATAGATCTCTGGCCTGGTGATAGATCCACCCTCAGTTTGCCTGTCCTGTCCGCACCTGGGTCGAAGGGCAAGTTCCAATCCCCTCCTAACAATAATGGTACTGACAAGAAAGACAACAAAGTTTAAGGATATCCATGAAAAAGGTTGGGGTGTCTGTGTTAGGTCTGTAAGTAGCTCCCAGTACTATGTCAGATCTATCCAAAGTACCAAGCACAAAAACAAATCTACCTATAGGGTCACGGAGACATTGTTTATATTTGAAAGTCAGGTTTTTATCTAACTGAATAGCAACCCCTCTACTTTGTGTGTCAAATCCAGCTGCATAGACCTGCCCTATGTTTAAACTCCTTAGCAAATTAGTTTCTATTTTGGGTAGATGGGTGTCCTGTAGAAAGGAGATTTGTCCCTTATTTATCTGCAAGTGCTTCAATATTTTATATCTCTTATGCTTGTTGCACACACCTTTAGCATTCCAGGAAATCACTCTTATACACTTAGCCATAACACATGAATTTAATTATTATCTTCAAACAACTCTTGTAAGGCTCGAGAACTATTTCCCTTGCTGATACCATGAGTCCCTCCCCCCTTCCCCATGTCCATAATCCCCCATAAACACAAAATTAAACCCAATCTCCTTTTTGTATTACTATGTCCCAGTGCAAAACGTTTACCTAAATCATCTAAGATTACCCCTGCCAGATCATCAATAATTGCCCATCCATATGAGACCTGATATAGTGAAGTTTGATGAAGAGGCCCCTTCCCTTTGATACTGATCATGACACTGCAAGATACAATCAGAACATCCCTTACCCTGCTCCCCACACCCCATCTCCTAACATTTATTAAGAACATCAAAACAGTTGCTTAACAGAATTAACTTAATTATATCAGAACTGTTCTAGAAGGAATTATGCATCTTAAGGTATATTCTGGGTGAATGTCCCAACTAAGGATCTATTATCTCGATCCTATAAAAGTTAAGTTTTCTGCTTGGCCATTGACCCCTTTCATAGTAGGGGAAATGTAAAGTAATTATTAAAAGAACAAAAAAAACATGCCAAGTAGCTTCAGAAATTAGCTTAAGATCTTTGTTTTTCTTTTAATATTGGCATGGAAGCCATTAATTCCGGTCCAAGACATTATTGATGGACCAAGCAGTTGGCCCAAATTAAATTAAAATAACATAAAAGTAACCCTTAATTACACTACAGTAAAAGGTTTAATATGGAAACAGGTCCCCCCCCCAAGTTGGAAGTGGAGTTCCTGAGTCCAAAAAACAGAGAAGAAAAAACCTGTATGCTAGGAAAACATTTTAGTAAGAGCTATAGTCTCAATAATCTGCTGCCTAATGTAAGATGCTGGTAGTCATAGAAAGTCCAACCCATTCTAGGCTACAGCTGCATAGTTGTGTGCATCTGTGTGAAGCAGATAGACTTGTTCACAGTCTCTGGTGCAACACCACGATCGTGCACACCATCAGGCAGCTGCATCAGGTGTCTCCGCAATGAACAAAATCTCCTCTGCATTTCCTTTTACTAGGCAGGCACTGAAAGGCAAGAGAGTGGAACAGGCTTAAACACAGTTGGGACAGGTTGGCACCATGGAAAATTCCATGTCCGATATTTTGACCAACGACCAAGAAACCGCGGCTGTAGCCAATCTGGTGCACGTACCCGCTGACCATAATTTTAAGTGACTTGTATGCTTTAATAAGGAAAAAGTTCCAGAATTCCCCAGGAACTAGCAGACATCCAGAAATCAGGTGTCTATTCTAGGGGGTAAATATAACAGGTCCATTGTTGGGTCAAGTGGTCAGCTTTCTCCCACGTCACCCCCAAACGCCAGACCATTAAGGCCATTCTTGATCTCTAGAAATGCATTACAACTTAACAAAGGTCACTTTTTAAATAGCTCTGGTAGAAGCTCCATTAGTTCACTTACTGCTTGCTCATTGGACTCAAATGAATGCCATTTATCTTTTACCTGAACTTGCAGAAGGGCTGGGTACATCATTCGAAAATTTATCGCCGCAGGGATCAACCGGGAGACTGTTGAGCGGAATGAGCCCCTTTTTTGCCTCACTGAGGCTGGTAGATCCTGAGATATTCATATTTTGTGGCCCTCCCACATTACTGCTTGAATGTCCCATAATTAAGTCAGGATATGCTGTCTGTCCAGGTAGTTCAATAATTTCAGGAGGAATGGTCGGGGGGGTGATCTTGTGGCTGGCTTTGGGTGCAGTGCTCGGTGGGCATGTTCCACTATATAAGAGGGTCTGTTGTGCGATGGACCGGCAATTTTCTCCAACAATTTCTGTATGAATAGAATGGGGGAGGAACCCTCTTCTCCCTCCGGGAGGCCGATCACCACAAGGTTATTGCGGCAGCTAAGTCCCTCGAGATCTTCAATCTTGGAGACCATTTTTTTATTTGCTTTCGGAGTGCTACTATCTCCAGGTCTGTAATCGCCCTCCATTTTTCAAGTGATACTGCTCATGCGTCAGTGTCTCTGATTTGCCTAGAGATGTCCGACACTTCATTTTTCAAGCCTGCTACATCTGTTGTTTGTAGATGAAGAGCATCCTGAAGCGGCTTCATCTCTTGCAAGAAGTGCTCCTCCATTAGTGGTACTGCCATCGCCCTGCCCGAGGAAGCTGAAGGAGGTTTCCCCGGCTGTGGCCTGGATTTTTTCGCAGCCTTCTCAGGCAATGGTGGAGGGGTGTGCTGCTGGAGTTCTTGTCTCATATGGACCTCCATGTCCAGGATACCAGCAACCTCCTGGAATCAATCGGTAGGTGAGCTTCTAAGATATTTCGATGTGTAAAAAGCAAAGCTGTCTTTTCGAAAGCATTGAATTAAATCAGAATAGGAGCAGGGGAGCAGGAGAAACTCAGGACTGCTGCTTTCTCTAGCTAGGCATCACGTGATCACCTCATGTACTATACATTCCTTGAATTTAACCTCAACTACTGGGGAGGGCGCTAACTACGTGGAAAAGGGAGGAGAAGTGTGGGGGAGTTAGGCCTCTTTCATAGGTTACATCAAGCATGCCTCATGATTTTCCTTTGCCTCACTCTCATCACTTACTTGGTTCCTCCCCATGATGCTCCTGATGCCCACCATTTCAAAGTTTTGGTGCTCTCCTTGGACGAAAGGTTCCACGTAACCCAGTCCTCTCGCAACATTACTTACTCTCCTTACTTCCCTGGCTCATACATCCTCCATTCCATGCCCAGCCTCCTTTTCCTGCCTTTATTCGGCATGGTTTGTTCCTCCATCTATGCCCTCAGGCACTTCCCTTATATGTTATCCCTACTTGGTATTACCATTCATACTATCCTTCCTATATCTTATTGTCAACTATTGCATTATCATCCTATCCCTATTTACATGTCCTAATTCTACTCTCTCTACAGCAGCGTTTGCTTTCTAGCCCGCTCATACCAGTGGTATTCAGGACTCCATCCCTAACTCGCAACTTCTGAGGTGCTGCGTGAAGGTAAGCTTCCCCTGTCTACCGGGGATGGGATTCCGTTTCAATCTCTACCTCCTGCTACCTACCAGTGGACATCCTCCATCTCTAACTCTGCTTGGCAGCATCGAGTGAAGTTTAGCTCACCCTGACTACCTGGGATGAGAGCCGTGTTTACAATCTATAGACTGTAACTTACCTTCTCTACCACATATCAGGTGTCACTTCCCTTCAGGAACTGAACTCTTCCACCCCACATCCCCTCATCACTCCAACTCTGCCTGGTTGCCTCAAGTCACCATCATCCATCTCTGCTGTCCCTGACATATACCTGGGTCTACAGCCTACTGCTTCAACTTATGTGTTCTCTGCCTGCTGCCCAGATCCTACTTCCCTCCAGGAACATGACTTTGTCTGACTTGCCTTCTCCATTTTACCTCATTTGCAGCCTCAATTCATCCTCCTATTTGTTGACTTCCATGGCCGGGAGCTTGACACTGCAATCGACTGTTTCCATGGCTGGGAGCTTGACTCTGAAAACAACTGTTTCCACTGGTTGCATTCTGAATCCGATGCGGCTTGCTAATTCCATTTGAGAATGGAACTTCTGCACCCCATACTCTCTTCATCCTACCTTCATTAGCCGCATCCAGTCTGGATCATCTTGCATTGAAAGTCCCGCCTGGATGCATGTCCTTCCATTCCGCTGCTTCACATATGTTCATTTTCCACCTGATATCTGATGCCACAACCCTTCTGGAACTGGACCTCCTACTGCTAGAAGTCTACAATTCTCCTTGCCCACAGCCTTTCTTAAAGGCCCACCACACCACCTTGCCTGGTCCTTAGCCTGAGCTTGCATCGTTGTGTCCCCCTGTCTGCTTCCTCTACCTGATACAGGTTGCTGCTTCCCTTCGGGAATGGAGCCTTTCCACTCCACCTGCCTTCCACCTCTCAGCTCTGCCTGATGATATCAACCATGGGTCTTCTCCCCGTTTACTGGGCATGGTAGCATGTCAATGGATCTACTCTTTCCTATATTCCCTGACTCATGCTAGGTTGCTGCTTCCCTTCTGAACCAGGACCTCATTGACTTGTTTGCCTTCATCCTGCCAGTTTGCCACTTCCCTCCATTCACAGGACCGCTTTGCTTTGAATGAATCCCATCCTTCTGCACCACTCGCCATCCTGCTCTTCTATGGACCATCATGCTTGACCCCTTGACCTCCAGTCCCTCATGATTTGGCTCTTACCAGCTGGTCCTGCATCTCTTTCGATCCAGTTTGCCTGCCTCTGGGACTTCCTTGCTGTATGGCACCCTTCCAGTCGATGGCCAAGTTTATTTTCCCTTTCAGATGTGGGACCTTTATCCTCTTCACTCTAACCCCTTTCGTCCCTTTTCTAGTTGGCTGAACCCATTGCCAGACGTAGGACTACTGTCCCTCAACCATGACGTTCTGAGTACTGCACTTTGTTTTTTGACCTCCATGGATTGTTTTCTAGTGACTGCTATAGCCTTCCTGCATCCTGCTGCTGTTCACTGGGGGCCAACCTGGTTCTGTTCCGTCCTGCATAGTTTGACATACAGCTTCGCCTAGCTCATCATCTTCCCAGGATAGTTCTTTCAGTTCCTCAGGATTCGATCCAGACTCAACTCTGCCTTGCAGGCTCAGGACTTTGTACTGTTTGCTGTGACTGTTTTGCACCTAGTGCCTTATCTCCAACCATACTCCTACCAGGTCAACTGCTCTTCCATATTATTCATTTCATACTCCTACCCTGGCCATTCTAACAGTACCTTTCCACTTCTCATTGGATCACTCATTCACTACTCTGGAAAATACTACTGCCAGCAAACATCCCTTGGCTAACATGCCTCATAGATTCTTATGTTATCATATAGTTTTATATACTGCCCAATCAGATCCTCACATTCATTCATGGAATCCCATTCATCTGGACAATAGGAAGATCTGCTCTGTCTATATTGGATATACCGTTCGACTCCTGTCCATTCAATTACCGTGACTTCCCAATCTACCGTGTCTCACTGGCTATCTTCCTACAGGGAAAGGACTTAAATCCTTCTGCTATGTTCTGACTTTTTAATTAGTATTGCTTCTACAGATACTAGGAATTGCATGATTACACATTCAACTATGGACTTCCTCTGTTTTACCTTCTGCAGCCTCTCCTACTAATGCCGACTCTGTTGACTACATTACTCAATGCTTACTCCTAAACGGTCATTGCTTGTTTTAAGAATTTCACAGATATCTTTCATTGTGGGATCTCTGCTGCCTAGCTGATTACTTACTCCATGCCATCCAAACCATTGCTTTCATTCCTGGACATCACCACTCCTTATACAATCATCCACACCTTTTAACCTAGTACCTTTAGCCAGATTAAACACTCTTCCAGTGGACCCTTCAGCCTTTTCTTCTTGAATTACATTCATTAATCTCTGCAGTAAAGATCATCACCGAGAACTGGCTCTCCTGAATTCTATCCAGCAATCTGTAACAGTCAAGATAAATTCACCAACTCAGCCTTGCCTCTCAATCGGTATTAATCAGCATAGCACTAAGATCCTATGGCATCCTGCACTAATTGAGCTCAATACCAATCCTGCCTACCGATTCTTTATTACATCTGCCTCCAAGCTTCTCTCATGTACTTTGACATTGGGATTACCTGTAAACTTAACCAACCTATGCTACCACAGTGCATCTCCTAGATGATCACACCACAGAAATACCTGCACTTACTTCAGGCAGCGTACTAACACAGTATTTACATATAAAGTAACTCATGACAAAAGAAGTTATCCATCCCTTATACTGAATTTCCAGTCAATTTCCATATACATTAGGCTACCATCTGGACAGCTCCACAAATCTTCTTCTGTTTGTTTACTAATCACTTATGGCAGTACTCTCATCAGTCACTCAAACTTTCCTCTAGTCATTTTACTCTGGGATGTTTCCTTAGTGACGTGTCGCTCACCTAATCGATTCTTTACCTCCAGACTACCTTGAACATCAAACCTTACACAGATTGGGTCAGTCACCCATAACTTTACAAATCATCACAAATCCCAGTGTACTGTCTGGTTTTATATTGATCAAATTATGATCTCCCAACTCATTACGGCCCTACAATCCCTTTAGACATGCATCTTTCGTCACCTTGGAGATATGGACTACATTAGCCCTTCTTTACTGGATCTGCTCCATGCATAGGATTCTACCATCCCTACTGAAAAGAAGTACAGTACAAGTCACATTAAACTGTTCTGCCAATGAGTTGCTTTAACATTTCTGACTGAGTTACATAAGTGTTGCTGGAGTCTTACAAACCCCTGCAAAAACTGTTTCTTAAGAATTACATCTCAGTTTTGCATTGTATTGTGATTGGCCTTAAGCTGCTTTCCAACTGAGTAGCAAAAATAGTTTATAAGTATTGCTTAGGTTAAGTGTTAAAAAACAATGTAGCATGAGTTGCCAGTGCATTGTCAAATGTAAAAACAATGCTAAACCAACTCATTGGTGGGACAGTTTAATGTGACTTTTACTGTACCCTTCATCCTCAGGATCATCATTCAGTTTGTATCATCCTTGGATCGAGAATGACACATCATCTCCAGGGCACTCAAAGACTCTCTTCTACTCATTTATACTTCATGGATGCTTCCTTAGTGACTCCTTGTTCATTACTGAATTCCTTGCCTCCAGACCATACCTTGACATTTAAACCTTTCACAAGTTTGAACATTCACCAATGACTTTTTGTACCATAACATTTCCATCATTACTTGTCTAGTAACTTATCGATCAAGTCATGCTCCCTTTGCATATCACACCTTTGCTATTCCATGGGACAAGCATCATTCTTCATCTTGGAAACTTGGACTTCCTTCGCTCTCCTTCACCTGGATTTACTTCACACTTCAGATGCTAGCTCATTCAGAAAAGACTTACTCTTCAATCGCAGGATCATCATTCAATCTGCATCATCCATGGATCGAAGATAGACCGTCATCTCTCCAAACAGTTCACCAGCCTCAAATTAGCTATGGTTACTAGAACTGAGGTCGTTCTCCTTTTCGTATGCCCAAAGGACGGGCAGTCCTCCGGCCATGGGTCCTCAGAGGTTTCCTCCACCTAGGGGGTTTTCCTCTCCTGAGTGCCAGGGGGGATACTTTCTGTGATTTGGAGGAGGTATCTTTTGGGGCCTTTTATTCCCTACAAATTACTACCTACGTACCTACTACTCAAGGGTGGGAATAGAGTAAAGCCACACAGAGTACTACAAGTTACACAAGCACTATATACCCCATCTCTCCCCATTGCTATTCCATAAACATTGAATGGGAGGGCTTGGCCTGAGGTTCAATGTGGGGAACAGTTCCTCCCACAACCTATATTTAAGCCTGCCACTAATGCACCTCCCTTGCTTAGGAAGTATTTTTTGTACACCACCATCCCCTCGTCCTCCTTCTCCAGCACTCTTCTCACCCTTGCTCATGGGCCTTCTATTCCCTACAAATTATTACCTACATACCTACTATTTAAGGAGTGGAATAGAGTAAAGTCACAAAAAGTACTGCAAGTTACACAAGCACTATATACCCCATCTCTCCACATTGCTATTCCATAAAGATTTAAATAACTGTATGTACGAACATAAGGACATACAAAATTGCCAGCAAATACAGGCCTTACAATCTATTTAATCTGCTTGAGTGTTCAGTACCTCAGCCATTTAGACTGCAGCTGCCCTCCCCACTGTTTTTCCTCCTATTTCCTTCACACCCACTCCATCCACCCTCAGTTTGAACCCTCCCCTTGATCCTGTCTCACCCTCTCTTGAAGCCACTCACTGTCCACAGTTATACCACCTCCTATGGCAGTGTATTCCACCCTGTAACCACCCTTTTGGTGAAATAGTGCCTTCTCATTTTCCACCTGAATCTGCCTCCTTCCAATTTCAGACTTTATCCCATGGTTTCCTCCCACCTTTTCATTTGAAAATACTGTTGGTGTTCACTCTGCTCACACCCTTCAGTTACTTGAAGGTCTCAGTCATATCCCCTGTCTCCCTTCTGTCCTCCTGGGAATACATATTGAGCTTTCTCAGTCTCTCCTCATAAGGTTTCTCTCCTGATCACAGGATCATTTTGTTGCCCTGCACTGTACCCCCTCCAGTAGCTTGATGCCCATTTTCAAGTAGGGGCACCAGTACTGCATGCAGTACTCCAAGTATGACCTCACCACAGACCAGTATTGGGGCAGGACGACTTCCCCTCTCCTAGAAGTGATCCCCCTTGTAATGCACTCCAACATTCTGTTGGCCTTTGCTACTGCCTTCCTGCACTGAGCTGAGTGGCTCATTTCACCTGTTACCAGTACACCCAGATCCTTCTCCTACATTGACTTGGATAACTGCGCTGCCCCCAACCAGTAACTGTTTCCAGTGTTCCTAGCTCCCAACTGCATGACTTTGCATTCCTTGGCATTGAATCCAAGTTGCCATGTATTCGACCATCCCTCCAGTTTTGCCAAATCCTCCTGGAGTAATTTTATCCCCCCCTTCCCATTTACTGCTACACAGATCTTAGTGTCCTGAGTGCAGAGGCTGATCTTACTTTTTATCCTGTCTGTTATGTCAGCAATGAAAATGTTAAACAGCACTGAACCCTGTGGTACCCCACTTGTTACCTCCTTAGACTCTGATAATTCACCCCTCACACACTACTACCTTCTGCTACCTATCCTTTAACCAGCTCTTGACTCATCTAACCAATTTCCTCCCTGCTCCAAGGTTGCTCAATTTGCTGGTCAGCCTACCATGAGGCACTGAGTCAAAGGCCTTGCTGAAGTCCAGGTAAAGGACGTCCGCTACATGACCCTTGCCCAGTGCCCACATCAGCCAATCAAAAAGTCAACCAGGTTCGTTTGGCAGGATCTGCCTGAGACAAACCCATGTTGTTTGTCATCCTGGAAACCATTATCCTCCAGAAATTGTACCAGTCTTTCTTTAAGTAAAGTCTCCATAAGCTTTCCTACAATTGCTGTAAGGCTCACTGGTCTATAGTTTCCTAGTTCATCCCTGGGCCCACTCTTATGAAGGGGAATCACATGAGCTATCTTTCAATCTCTGAGCACACACCCCATATCAAGAGAGATGTTGAACAGGTTTTACCAGTGGCCTTGCCAGGACGTCTGCCAACTCTCTCAGGACTCTAGTATGAACTTTGTCCATCCCAGGTGCCTTAAGTATACTCAGGGACTTAAGGCCTTCCAACACCCTTCCCACCATGATCTCTCCATCTGTGACCCCCCTCTTCCCCTGCTCCCACCCCACCCTTTCACTTAGGTATGGGATCTTCCTTCTCCCTGGTGAATACTGAACAGAAGTACCCTGTTGAGTACTTCTGCCTGCTCTGCCCCCTTTCCACCCACCCATTGCCATTCTTCAGCCTAACAATATGACCCTTACTCTTCTCTTCTCTTCTCCCTTATATACCTGAAGAAATCCTTTTCACCCTTTCTGATCAACCATGCTAGCCTCAGTTCTCTCAATACCTTGGCTGTCCTTACTGTTCTACTCACTTCCCTTGATTTCCTCACATATTCTTTCCTGTTCTCTTCTCTGTTAGATCTTTTATAGGTTTGAAATGCAGCCGTCATTTCCCTCACCCTCTTCCCTACCTCCCTGTACATCCAGGACAGCTTCTTGGTCCTGTATTTCTTGCTCTGGCTCTTTACACATGCGTTAGTGGCCACAGTCAGGTCCAGCTTGATAATTGCCCATTTTTGCTTGGTGCCCATGTTAGGGTGGATGCTAGCTATGTACCCTTCCAGTGTTCTATCCATCTTGCCAAAGTCTGCCCTTTTGAAGTCCAGGACCTTAGTCTTTCTAGTGACTGCCTCCTTCTTAGATCACATGAGAACCACACAGTGTGGTGGTCGCTTCCCACCAGGAGATCCTACTCCCCAACATCTTTGACTTGTTCACCGTCCACCAGTATCAGGTCCAGAATGTTCCCTTCCCTAATTGGCTCTGTTACCTTCTGTGCAGAAAGCCATCCTGGAAGGCTTCCAGGAGGATCTGCTCTCTGGCACATGAGGTAGCCGGGATGTTCCAATCACCCCTGGCAGATTAAAGTCCCAAACCACCACAGTGCTCCCTTTGCTACTAAGCCTCCTTATCTGTTCTCCCACCTCCCTATCTATCTCATCCTTCTGAGTTGGAGGCCTCTATAGAACCCCAATCTAATCTTTCTACTCCTTACACATTATCCCTTCCATCATGTGGATGGCCAACCCCCCTTTCCTTTCTCTCTGTCCCTCCAGTATAGCTTGAATCCTGGGATGGTTAGATCCCAGTCATGGTGCTGTGTTGCCCATGTCTCGGTGATGTCAGCTACGTCCACCTCCTCTTCTGCCATCATTGCCTGCAACTCTTCTATCTTTTTCTCCAGGCTCCTAGCATTCCGTGCTCCTACCCTCCACTGTGATTGTATCTCCTCTACACCTTTTATCCTCTCCCATCCCCTCTCCTATTTGAATTTGGCTCTTGCCTTGCTGTGGGGGGGTCTCCTGTTGACTGACCACCCCTTTGGCCCCCATACCTAGTTTAAGTTATACTTCTAACAAACTCCCCCAACTTCTGCTTCAGTACCTGTGAGCTTTCCCTGCTGAAATGCAACATATCCAGTGCATACAGGTTCCATGTTCTCCCACTTGTTGCCCCCCGGCCCATCAATCTATACCCCATGGACCCACACCATTCTCCCAACCATTTATTGAAATCTGTGATTCTCTGCTTCCTGGCTATACTCACTCTTGGTACTGGGAGTATTTCAGAGAAGGCTGATGACCTTCGCCCTATACTGCATAGATTCACCACTTCTTTGAAGCTATATTGCACCTCTTCTACCCTTCTTCCCTCCAGGTTGTTCATGCCCAGGTGTACCACAATGTGTGTTTTTTGCCATCCCCTCCCCGACACACCTGCTAATATGCTGTGCCACTCTACCTGCTGTCATGCTTGGCATGCACTCCACCCAAATACTGCTTTTTCTGATGCCCTTCCCTCCATCTTACACCCTTAAGTATTGAGTACCCCAGAATGATGACCTTCCCTCCTTTATCCTTTTCACCCTCCTGTTGCCTGCTATTCCTCTGCCCCCCGACTCAATCTCGCCTTCCTTCTTCCTTGCCTATGGACTCCTGTGCCTTCCATGAACCTTGTTTGTCCCCTGTTCTTTGCCCCATCCTCTCCCCTCTAACACCCATGCCCGGTCTGTCCAATTCCACCTTCTTGCCATCTCTTGTCATCCCCCATCTGCTTTTCCTCCCCCCTTCTTGTAACTGTTTCCTCACCCTGTACCATAACACCACCCTTATCACTGGGCCCCATGACCACACTGAACTGTGCTTTTCCCCCTCCTTGCGCCCCCCCACCTGTATTTTCCTTGCTAGGGATGTCTGCTGCACCCTCCTGCCTGTTCTCTACCTGCACCTTCCTAACCTCTCCAGTACCTACTGTCTGCAACCTACCATCTCTCCGCCATTGCTTCCTCTGCTGTCTGGGCTACCACTCATGTCTTCTGCCTCACTGGTGCACCCCTTACACTTTGTAATGCCCTCTTCCATTCCCTGTAATTTCCCTCCCCCCCAACTCCCCCAGGCTAGACAAAACGGAGAACCTGTTCCTATGGACATTCTCCTTTTTTTGAGCTACTCCAGCCTCCCATCTCTGTGGCTTATATCCCTGCACAGCTCCTGTTCCTGTCTCTCCCTGGTGCTTGACCTCCTTCCAGCCATCATTTTCTGCTCTCAGCTGCTTCTGATTTTCTGCTCCAATTGTTCCATTTAGTTTACCCCTTTGTTTGCCTGCTGCACCCTCTTGGGAAGCCCTTCTCAGGTCCTCTGGCCCTTGGTGTTCCCCCCAACCTTGCCCCGTCTACCCACTTCCCTTCTCAACCATCCCAGCTCTTCTCTAAGTTGACTCAACTGCCTGCACACCATAAACCCCCTGCCCTCCATGTGATCCCCAAGAATATGACAGCCCCGCAACCATTACAACTTACCACTTGTTCCACCACCCCTTCTCTGTCTGCTTATTGTCCCAGTCTCTAGGCCCACATCCTCCTTGGGCTCCCTTTCCTGTATTAATACCCCACTGCTCCTCCCTGCTATAACAGGTCCACCCATCTCTTACAGAATCTACCTCCTTGGCTCCTGCTCTCCCCTCCCCAGCATGGCCTGCTGCCTGTTGTTCTCCCTGCTGATACCCTGCAGACACTACCTAGTCAGACACCACACTTCTGCTTTGTGGTACTCATGCTTTGGGGTCACTCATGTGAGGGGTCACAGCCCCTGGGAAATGTATACTGACTACGACCACCAGACAGGCCCTGTGAGGTCCAGTGAACTCCCTGTTCCTTGCTGCACAAAAATCCTCCCACACCCTCCCTGTCTCAGCATCCTCCCACTTCCTCATCTCTCCAAAACACCAACACACAAGTTTTAATCAATCCCCCTTTAGTAATCCGCACTCCATTCCCCACGTTACACAGTAGCACTGCACTTAACTGTTGTGAGCTCCATGGGCCATCCGCTAAACTCAGCTGCTCTCCACACACTGTGAGACTACTAAAATGGTCGCCCATTAATCAGTACTGACTCCATACACCAGATAGGCCCTGCTGGGTCATGTGACCTCCATGTTCATTGCTGCAAAAGAATCCTCCCTAGGCCATCTGCTCCTCTCAGCTGCTCTCCATACACCAGTGTATGTATGTCTTCTGCCTGACTTCTCTGTTGTATTCCCACAACTATACTTATCACTGATGTGCTGAAACTCTTTGGTCATACTGTGCTATAAATGTTATACCTGAATTCAATGTTATCCCATAACTATGCCTTACATCTGTTCTGTGATTTTTGTCATATTGTATCCTGTCTGAATGTACACTGCACTGTCGAATACTTTACTCTTGTACACCGGGTCATACCTGCAAAAGGTGCCTTTCACACCAGTGTACCTTACCTGGCTAACAAAATAAAAACAAATAAACAAACATCAACACTACAGGCCTGTACAACACACATGTGTTGCCCCAACATCTGTGAGGGCAGCTTCTGTACTGTTGCATGTTGCCACCTGTCCACTGCATGACATACGTGTTGGGTTGTATATGTTGCATACACACCAACATTTGTGTGGTGCTTCACATTGGCCATGCATGGAACAGTGGTGGCCTATGACAGGTTGGCAGTGGGCATTGTCTGACCCTCATCAACACAGATACATAGTACACAACAATGCTGCAATGGTTGTTCGGATTGGTAAGTATACACATACACACCGATATCCTTCTTACACACCAGGCACTGACCATTGTCTCATAACCTTCTCCAGCAGGTGTCTCTGGCAGGGGTGAGAGAGAGACTGCAGGCACACAAAGTCTCCCCACAAGGAGCAAGCCTGGACAAGGTGTACAAAACCATGGAGTCCCTGCCAACATGAAGCTGTGCCATGGATGCCACTGTCAGGCAAATGTGGGAGGAGATCACTGCATTGGTCAATGCTGTCAGTAGCCGGTATCAACTACTAGACACAATGCACAAGTGCTTCAGAGACATCTGGCACCAAGCCAAAGAAAATATGACTGCGTGGCACTATGTGCAACGTGCAACCAGTGGTGGACCACAGCCTTCAGCAGCTGCAAGACCACTTGACTCTGCAGAGAAGGTGGTGGCTTCCATGCTGTGGCCAGTGGAGGTGGCAGGGGTCCCTGGGGTGGCTTTGTGTCCCAAGTTATGTCTTGCCAGACATGTAAGTACATGGATGGGGTGCATCCTTGTGTGCATGGGTACACATGCAGATCCTGCAGGTGCTGGGGCACACTACAGTCATGGCCATAGCACTTACGTTGTGTGCTTTTTTCAGTCCAGTGTGCTCTGTGACATAGGCTGCTGCTGTGCTTACAGGGCTTGCAGCACAGAAGTGTCTGCCACAGACAATCCAACGAGTACTTCTCTGCACACAGATACTCTGGTATTTGCCCATACACATAGAGTGTGTGTCACATCTGCAAAGGTGATTGACACATGTGCTGGTGCATGCTGCAACGTGTGTTGTGCGTGTGTCACTGTGTGTGGGGTTTTGGTATTCAATGTGGGTGGCAGTGTGCACATGTGTGGCATGTGTGGGATACACTGTTAGTGGATACTGTTATGCATGCAACAGCTGACATCCACAGGTACAGTAACAGTGTGGTCAGTATAGGTGTGGTGTGGTTTGTGCATTAATCACCATTTGCATGATGACCATAGATGACAGAGACTGGTCTGCTGGGCCATGCATGTGACATCACTGGGACTTGACTAACATGCAATGAATGATACACTGACAGTGCATTCCTATCTCTATAGAGCAGAATACATCATCTGTGAAGAAGGAGGAGGAAGCTGGGCCATCGACCGAGGTGCACTACCCAGAGATGGTGCCAGAGGAGGACCCGCTGGACTTGTTTTTGTAAAGGAAATGGAAGACAGCAATGAGGACACATATGTGCCAACACATCAATACCAGAAGGACATAGCTGCCCTGGGGGATCTCAACAACCCTAGGTTCCCTCCATTTCACTGTCCAACTGATGGTGCCCTACAGTTCAGATGCACCTGCTGACAGCCACACCCCTGAGAGTGGCACTGTGTTGCTGGAGACAGTAATGTTCCAGGGGACAACCACCTTTTCTGCCACCACCACTACTACTGTGGTGGAGTCCACATCCACCACCTCCCATGCCACATGCCCTGCACAACAGGTGGACATGGGCAGCCTTCAAGATCCCCCACCATCCCACACCCATGCTGTGTATGCCACCATGTCCAGTGATTCACTGCCACCTCAGCCACCTCACTCGGACATGATGCATGCACTCCCCATCCAACACCCACACCAAATGGCAAGTACTGTCCCACAGGACAGTGTATCCTAGAGGCAGGCCCCTTCTGATTTTCAGCAGCTGCTGCAGTCTGCTGCAGAGTCACAATCTGCTTCACAATGTGAGCAGTGACAACCCCATAGCATACACTGGCCCTATGGGGTGGCAGGTTGGGGTCAGGCAGCACACCAGCAACACCATCATCCATGGGCTCTCTCCAAACCCCTGGGCATGACCTGGACATTCCATCATCCAGCCAGAGGCATGGGCGTGCATGCCCCAGGGTGACCCTGTCCCTACAGACCTCACCCTTCCCCTCCTTATGGCCTGTGATCCCTACATACAGGGGTTGAGACACCAGTCCCTGTGCACCCATGGCAGATGGAAAGCTTGTGTTTGGAGGCCACCCCTGCCTTTCCCACTCATCTTCTGACCCATTTTTGTGTTTTGTTTTCACAGGCATCCCTTCCACCCCTAGCCCTGTCCCACCTGTTGCACACACTGTGATTTTCCTGCCCTGTTTTGCATTGTCACTTTGCATTTTGTGTTTACATTACAGTTTTGAAATCTACAGCAATGTCCTTTTATTTTGTTGCCCACCTGCTCCTCTCTGTGAGGCCTCTTATGATGTAGACTCTGTGTTTCTGGGTCCTTCTGGCCACGCAGGGGTCACACCTGTGTGGCTGTTCCAGTATCCCCTGCACCTCTGACTCTGTGTCACTATCACTGTGTTTCTCCTGTACCACCATGCCTATTCCATGGGTGTGCTCCATGTTGTGTAATCAGCTAGGAACATGCCACATGCCTTGTGAGGGGTATGCTGTAGGACATCACCTGAATGGTCCAGGTAACAGAACTGCATTTTCAGCATACCACAGACATGCTCAGTGATGCTGCATGTGGCAGTGTGTGCCACATTTTATCTATCCTCAGCCACATTAGAGGGCTGGAGGACTGCTGTGAAGAGCCATGTGTGCAAGGGATAGGCACTGTCCCCAGTAAGGTAGAAAATATATGTTACCACCTGTTTACAGTTTAGCTGCCCACATCCACAACACAGCCCATGGTCTGTAGTGAATCCAGTGCACCTGTCCACCCTCCCCTACCCACTCCCCCTTCCCTCAATGAGGCATGACTGTGCTGTGTTATGGCAATATACACCCTATGGGGGATTGGGTGGGGCATTTGGAAAATATTCACCATCGTAGTGTCCACTGGGTATTAGGTTGCTTTCAAATGCCTGACATAATCTCTAATTGTGCCATATGAAGGCATCGGGGACATTGCCAGGGTACCGTGCCAGGACATTGGTGATGTGCCTCGTTGCATCACACACCATCTGACAACTGATGGAGTGGTATCCCTTTCTACTGAGGTAGATATCCACCCCATCACCAGTGGGTGCCTGGATGGCATCATGGGTGCAGATATAGAGATTTTATATACTGATTTTATCAGTTTTATAGTTAAGATTATTTGTACATCACTTTGATACCTGTGAATTGCACTTATATACATTATTATTATTATTATTATTGCTATTATTGGCACCAAGTACTGCAGGTAGGTGCACAGCCCAGTAGAACTGCATCATGGCTTCTGTGTGTTCCAATGTTGTGCTGTGGAATACGAAGAACTCACCAGCATGTGGCAGCTGTGCATCTAGAAATGAATCAATCAATCAATCAATCAATCAATCAATCAAATCTTTATTTATTCAGGTGAACATCATTGAGCATAGCTCAGTTGCAAGATGGACCTGATAAGGTCAAGGTTCAATAATTGGTATATATACAGTTATACTAAGACACATAAATACAGTATTCAAAAACAAGATTGTCTAAACATAACAAGAAAAACAGGTACATATGAATGCACACCAGCTAATCTAATATATACATATCAACATTAGAAATGTCTTGGTATATATCCTAATTAAAGCAATCAGTATTTCAATGTTCAAGTGTAAAATCATAGTGGACAAAGAAGATGCAGTGATAGAATGACTGGATGATGGTGATCATAGACTGTGATAGGTGTCTTGGTAGGAAAGTGTAAAAGTGGCCTGAACAGGGGCTAGGGCCTGCACTAGGAGATGGATGGTTGGGATAAGGGCTAAGATATGTGCCAGGAAGTAATGGGAGAAGACTATAGGCAGGATGCACGGAGTCTGTGGGGTTGAGATTCTTGGGAGGTGTATTGACACTGGTATTGGCTGCCTGAGGAGGGGAAGGCTAGGAATAGAAATATACTAATACTTATGGAAGCAATTGCATTTTTCTTGGAGGAGACTTAGGTATAGATGTTTAAAGGAAGTTAGTGATATAAAGTTGTTCAGCTTCAGGGTCTTCTGTAACATATTCCATGATGTAGCTAATACATAGCTGATAGCAGATCTCCCATGCCGGGTGTTGAATTTAGGCACTTTGAGCATGATGAAATTATGACTTCTTAGGGCATAGATGCTAGCTGTGGCTTGTGTGAAGCAGTCTAAGATATAATTTGGGAGCATCTTAGTTAATGCTCTGTACGTCCATACTGCGGCATTTATGCTTCTTCTGAGATGAAGTGATGTCCATACGACTGCAGCATAGAGAGAGCAGTGGTGAGTGCTAAGTGGTAGATCTGTTATAAACCTCAAAGCTCTGTGGTAAAGTGTGTCCAATTTGTTTAGACAGAAAATAGGACAGCGACTGTAAAGGAAATCTGCATAGTCTAACACTGAGAGAAATGTGGCCTGGACCAACCTCTTCTTAGAGTCTCTGGTTAGAAAGTGCCTTATTCTGTAAAAAAGTCCAAGCCTCTGACGAAGTTTTTTTAGAAGTTCTTCAATGTGATCTATGTAGTCGAGTCTGCTATCTATCAAGACCCCCAAGAACTTGAATTTTTCTACATATTCAAGGTTTTTTCCACTGTGTCTGCTAGACAGAACTCTTGCCAGCATGTAGAATGATTTAGCTCTTGTAGATATGCCTCAATATTGAATTTTTTCTTTGATCTCCTCAGTGTGAATTTAGCCGAGGGTGTTAGTTTGCCGGCTGATCTTATTCCAGCAATAAGGCAGTGATCACTTATATCACTGAATAGCACTCCAGCGTGCATGAAGAGGTGAGGTTTACTCACCAATATGATGTCTAGTAATGTGCTGTTGCTCAGATTCTTTTTGTTGATTCTGGTTGGTTCATTTATGTTGTGTAAGCCCATGTGTATCGTGAGAATGAGATTAAGGGTGCTGCTGCCTTGGATAGCCAGTTTAGGTTTAGGTCACCTAAGATTATAGTTTCTTCTGTACCCTTCTTGATTAGGTTTCCCAGGTGGGCTAGTAGCTCAAGGTCAGCTGAGGGGGTCCTATAGCAGCCAATTAGCTGTAGTGCTGCGGTGTTGGAGAGGGCCACTTTGAGGGATAGACATTCGAATTCTTTGGACATAGATGTTGCATCTAGGCAAGTTACAGACAGATTGGCTTTTACATATATAGCTATTCCCCCGCCCCTTGTTTGGCGATCAGCTCTGAATACTTGGTAATTGGGTAAGTTTATGTCTCTGTCTGCTGTGGCAGGTCTGAGCCATGTCTTCGACACCACTAGGATGTCTGGCAAAGTATGATTAACCCAGGCTTGTATCATCGTGAGCTTTTTTAACAGGCTGCATGTGTTGATGTGGAGAAAACTTAGTCCTTTGGTCGAGGCTAACTCTGCTGGTGTGGTAATGAACTCTGGAGGACCTGGATTAATTTCTATATCTCCAGCACAAATCAATATAAAGATTAAGAATTTCACAAGAGCTTCAAGAGGTAAAATGAGGATTCTATCTTTGGCCCTCCTTTTATTTTTATGGGGCCTCTGTTTTAATTTATACCAGTCATATAAGGGGTTATGGGTTCTTGCCAGATCACTAAATAGCAGTCTGGTAGACAGGCGTATTGGGGAGCTGTTTACGCAGTAATGAAGCACCGTCCCATATGATAGTAGAACAGCTTGAGACTCTTTGTGGAAGTTATCCCACTGGTTGTGTTGCAACATAGGTAGGTCATATATGAGGATCCGGTCCTTCTTTAATGTTGATGTTATAGAGAGAGTAGGATAGTGAATTGCATCTTCCAAGATGACAGTGACAGGGAGGATATCTTTCTCCCTACTCACCATGAGTAACAGAGCAAGATGTATCCAGAAGGGTCCCCCCATTCTGAGAGCACTGCTGGTGATAAATGCAAGCTAAAGTACAGCAATGTAGTCAGAGAGAGAGCAGTAAGGGAGGGCTGCTGATTTGATGGCTAAGAGGAGGATATGGGGCAGATTACTGGTCAGCACAGCGCTGGGGACGGGAATTGTATTTCAGTGGGAAGATACCTATAAAAGAAACACACAAGGAGGGGGAAGGGTTGGTGGGCATAAATTTTGCAGCTTTCCCGTACCTTCCCTCGCTGTCCCTCCCGGTCTGATGGTCCCTGGAGGTAGCTTGGCGGTTGACGACTGCCCGCTGGTGTAGCATGGCCCCGGCACTCAAGAGAGGGCTTCAGGCAGGGATCTTCAACTGGGAAGAGACAGAGGAAGGCACTACAATTAAAACTTTTGCAGAGACAAATGTTTCTGCTGGGCAGGGAGTCTTAAGATTAGCACAACAAAAGGCTGTGGGGGGTTGGGGCGCCATAGCATCTGGCCCAATTCAAAGGATCAGAAAAAGGCTGTAATCACTTTACCACAAATTTCACAAGTCACAATTTCCCCAAAAATTCACAGATGCATGAAAACAGCTCCTTTTTTGCAGACTTTAACAATTTAGGTGCTTTCCCAATACGGCTTTTGCAGAAATCAAACAAATGTTACTGAATGGAGCAGGGGGACCAATTGGATGCGAGGCCACAGAGAGTGCTCGCCTTCCCATTGGTCGCGGCTTTCCCGTACCTTCCCTCGCTGTCCCTCCCAGTCTGATGGTCCCTGGATGCGGCTTGGCGGTTGCCAACCGCCCATTGGCGGAGCGTGGCCCCTGCGCTCAAGAGAGGGCTTCAGGCAGGGATCTTCAACTTCCCCTCGCTGTCCCTCCTGGTCTGATGGTCCCTGGAGGTGGCTTGGTGGTTGCCAACCACCCGCTGGTGGAGCGTGGCCCCAGCACTCAAGAGAGGGCTTCAGGCAGGGATCTTCAACTAGGTCAGCAGGTGTGAGGTGGCAGACTGTGGCACACCAATGGTATCAGCCACCAGTGTCTGAAATGACCCAGTGGCTAGGAAGTACATCATAGCCATCACTTTCTGCTCAACTGTCATGGCATGGCTGCACTGGATGTCATCTGCACAGCTGCTCATGCAGGAGCTTACTCAGCTGCCATACCATGGCCCTACTGAGGGGGTACCAGCCCACTAGATGGTCCTGGGTGAGAGTCTCGAAGGAAACATGTGGCTGGTACCATCTGTGTGAAGCATATCACCTCTGTGGTCTATGGGGTTGCTCAGGGTGGCCTAATGCCCTCTCCTCCTCCATGTTCTGTTCCATTAGGAAGAGCATGTGAGTTTTGAATACAGCAATTTGTGCTCCGGCTGCAGTGCCACCACCCACCTCTAGGACTTGCCTGGAGTAACTCAGCCTTTTCACAGGTGGCATTTATGCTACATAAAGATGGTGCACAAACTCACTTTGTGCAGTGCTAATGCACTGAATATAGCATACTGCATGTATTCATGTCCAAACCTCTTTCTTTGCTTGCAGCATATATTATCTGTTTGCATGTTTGCATGCATGCTATTCCATTTTACCTCTGCTAATCAAGCTTTTGAGTATAGCACAAGTGCACAAACAGCATGCATGTGCAATTTGTTTTTACACCTGGCAATGTTTTGAATATTGGGTGCCAGATGGCTTAGGCCATGCCATGAAATTGATCTTTGTCATGGTGGGGGTTGGGGAACCCTGTCAACCCTGCTAGAGAGTTGAAGCCCTGAAGGAATAAGTGGCAGATAAGTCCTGAGAGAAGTTGGGGTGATGGGGCTGGGGTAGCCGGCAAGGATGGGGGCTGCTCAGAAGGAGGAATAAGATATTAAAAGTAAATTAAGTTAGTCTGACACAAACATCCTTTAATAAATCCATGCTGGTTTCCATCCACTGAATCATTTTCCTCTAACAATATGACTCTTCCCTCTTAAATAACTTTGCCCAGTACAGCAGAAAATGCTTAATTGGGACAGCCTGGTGGCAGGCCCTTTGTCTTGATTAATTGGCTGTCCTGATTATCAGACTTTGCATATTTCAATACAGCACAATGCCTCAGAGACTATGTAACCTGCTGCATATCCTCAGACATAACCAAACTGCTTCAGCATCTCAGAATACATGGAACTGCTCTGATTAATTTCAGTATGAACTACGCCCGCTCCCCAACATTTAACATCATAGAAATTTACTTCAATATATTTTTGTTTGCTTTTTTAATTTATTTAGTTTGTATTTACCAGGCTGGTGCACTATGCAAAACATCTGCCTATTTTCAGGCATGACCTGGAAGATCACAACCATGGGAACTAACACAACAGTGCACAAAAATACAGAGAGGGTCTATTCAATTGCCTAGAAATAATATGAAGAACTAAACCAAAAAAAAAAAAAAAATACAATATGTAATAGGCGTGATGCAAGGTACAGGCCAATGTGCAACAATACAATACAAGTAACAAGTACAGGGACAGGTTTCATGCATTTCAAGCTGATAATCAGCAATGCACACAAGTGGAATATAGCAAAGAATTTACTACAGACATTTTAGAGGCAACCACCCATTCTTTTCTAGTGGATTTTATAGAAATAAAACATGTAATCAAAGGCAGATTAGGTATAGTTACCAGTTCGGAGTTTATCAAAGCAGCAGTAGTTAACATATTTGGAAACACGGAAATGCATTTACATAGGGTACAGAACAATAACAATGAAATACAGATTCACAGCACTTAAACTGTAACAATCATAGCATGATTAACATGTTTAAAATTATTATTAAAGATTTATATTAAACAGCTGTAGTTGAAAATATTTCATAGAAAGCAACTTATCATGTTGAAGAAAAATGAAATGATATGTCTAAAACCTTCATTCAATAACATTTTAATCTAACTAGCATACTGAGTTAGATATAAGAAATAAAAGAAAATCACATAAACTGAGGATAGTCTTAGTCAAAATTATTATCATTTAGAAAATGGGCAAAGAAATCTATGGGCTCTGATTGGCTGATAGCCCTGGCAAGGTGGGCATCTATCAGACAACAGAGCCCTGGTAAAATGTAGTGCCAGTCCCAACCGACCTGATTACCACCAATATCAGGGTGCCAGTGGAAGTTTAAATTTAAAATGCCCGCCATTTTTTTGTCACACTTAACAAGAGATACTGGCCCCCCAACTCTCTCTCACTAGTTCATTGGCAGCTGCTAAATCACACATCATCCTCCTCTATGGCTGTTTTTTTTCTTTCTTTCTTTTTTAACTTTAGTGACCTTTTCTGCCATGCCCTGTAATAGTTGATACCTGACTCTTGGAGAGCGGGTCACACTCTCGCGCCTCCCTTCTGCAACTGGCCACCTACTCATCCGAAAGCGAACCTGCCTGTGATTTATAGCGGCAGCACAGCTTGTCCTGACAAGAACAAGCTCACCTTTCCCACGGGTCACTCCCCACCCCTCCCGAGAGCAAAGCGAAAGAGCGAGTCATCCCCAGCACAAACACACCGAAAACTCATTCTCTCTCTCAAACTTGTTGTAATTGCTTTTTTTTTTTTAGTACCTTCCGCTATCTCCAAACACGCTGATACTGCTGACGATCCACCTATCGGGTAGGTAAGCGAGGACTCGTGAAACTGTAAGTGCACCTCTACTCAGACTCCCGATCCTCAGAGCAGGCAGCAAAGACCGAAACACCAAAAAAATGCCAAGGCAAAAAAAGATAAGAATTGACCCTGGTCCTCAGGATAGGCAGTGAGGACCGGGAAACTCTAATGGCACTCCTTCACACTCCCGGTCCTCAGAACAGGCAGCGAGGACCGGAACAACTAAAAATACCAAAAGAGAAAAAATGAAAACAGTAAGAAATGAGCTCCGGTCCTCAGGGTAGGCAGCGAGGACTGGGAAACTACATAAAAGCCAATAATAAAAATCCCCAGGCAAGCAGCAGAGATGGCATTTCCTTTTGTGTAGTGCAACAACAATGACAGCAGAGTACTGGGTGGGTTAAACTTGTTCCAGAGGTGATGGTACAGGAAGAGCAAAAGTAACAGTGAATGGCTGTATGGAGTGGTAGGCAACAGGAGGTGGAGTACCTCAGAACCAGGGACTATTTTACTACCAAATGACTCAAACTTCATTCTTTTAATTTTGTTTTACATTTTTTACATTTTTAAAATCCACATAAAATTGCCACAGGTAAGCCATTTTTTTAAGAGTAATATTATCTTCCAGGGGGGTAGTTATACCGACCGCCAGGTTTAGGCTCTCTCCGCCTGCGGCGCGCCGGGCTCATTACGCCTCTGGGTGGTCCGTATAGCACAATACCACCCACCCTGTCAGGTATTATTGCTTACATATATCCACACACCATGGAGTTAAAATGTTCCCCATCATAGAACCAGACGCGTTACTGTACACAGAAAGAAACATTGATCAATCACAGTGATGGACTAGAGATCAAAGAGTATCCTTATGGATGATTATTCCACTAGTGTTTCATTCTGTATACTGCTTTCAGCTGACAGAAGACCATAATGTCTACTATCTACTCATGAATGTGTGCAACTAACAAGGTTGTTCGGACGTAAACTCGCCAATGTCAACTGTAGTAATGTCTATCTCTGCGATACGTATACATGATCAATGTATCACATACTGTAGAACAATCAAAAGCATTGGTTTTCTTTTCCCCTCTAGGTACATGTAACTAATCCTGGGTCACCCCTGAAAAAGGGACTGTCAAAGTCTCACTGGGCCTACCCAATTACCAAAATTTAAATAAATAAACAATGTAGCTTCAAGGTTTGTTGCAGGTGAGGAAAAGGTGAGTGGTAAGCATTTACTAGTTTCAGACTTCATATTCATCTGGTCAACTCCCACTGGACTTCAAACCACTTCCGTTTATGGAGCTCACTATTAGCATCACCCAAAAGCCCATGACAGTATAAAAAAAAAACTATCAACAGTTTGACTATAAAGCTATGAAGACAGATAATGGGTGCTCCAGTTACTGACAGAAGAAACCAAAACAGGGAAACAGTATGTGCTGTAAGTGGTTGCTCTTTATGTGTTATCAAAAGCACAAGAAACATTCTTAGTAGAAACATTAAAGAGCTGCTGACATCTCAAAGAAAAGTTTGAAAAACATTGTAATTAGGTGCAATTCAGCTTTGATTCCTTATATATTCTATAGATTTCTCCTCCCTATTATTTATTACTGAGGAAATTTGCACAAATATAGCAGTTTATCCCTTAGAGTTTATTTGCCTCTGTATCTTACTCCCTACTTCAAGTCATAATCCTCTGTTGTGACATCACAATCTGGTGTCATGGGAGTAACTGTGATGTCACAAGTAATGTATTATGACCTCAGGTAGGGAGAAAGCAACAGAAACAGATTAAATCTTCAGGAGCAAATATCTTGTTTTCATGCAAATGGACTCAATAATAGTTAATGGTGAGGAGAAATACAGAGCTAATGAGAAATATAAGCCAAACTGTGTCTAAACATTATGATTTGTTAAAGTTCTCCTGAAGGTGTCAGCTACTTTTTAAAGTAACACAAGAACTCAGAAGTTTCCTGTTTGCATCTTCCAGAACTGTGACTGGCTAAGTGCTCTGTGAAAATGCACAATATTGTCCAAAGACCCTCCGTTAAATAAAATGAAATGAAAATGAAATATTGTATGTATTTAAATCCACATCATATCAGTGCTGTTAAAATGAGACACAGTCAACATTTCAAGGATTTGCTCCTCCTCTTCTTCAGGGTTTGCAGCTACTAGTTAGATTAGAAACAAAGCTTTGTCAAGAATGCTGGCTGTAATGCAATCCTGAAAACTACAACCTTTTGTGTCTTGTTTAAATAAATGCAAAATAAAATACTATACTTTGGTGAGTGAATCTAGTTTCCAAACTGTTATACTTTACATTTAAATGAGATCAAGATGACTGTACCAAAAACTGTAGGATTTAACCTAATCATTTACCTAAGTCGGGATCACCCCATATCACCTACTACTTCATTCTTCCAATTTAGACTTGTTTCCCTCTTCCTCTTCCCAATTTAAATTAAGGTATCCAATAAGTAAAAGATAATGAGAGTCTCTAAAAGGGTTGCAGAATGGAATTCAGGTTCTTCATTAATTCTACCCAATGTTTTGGTGGATGGTAACATTCTGTTAGCCCTATAGGTTTTGTGACTAGTATGAAAATCTTGTTAGACAAACTTTCAGCACAATAATTGGAAATAGACATATCTCCTTAGACACATGATGGCCACATTATTAATTATTACCCCACCCCTTTCATTCCCCAGCTCTCCTCCAGTGTTGATAGTCACTAAGATTCACTAAGATCTGTAAGGGGCTAGAAGGCTATGTGCCCATGGTTGCAACTGTTACTTTATTTATAATAACTAATATCAAAACCTGCCATAATATATTTAGCAAGGTGCTGTTTGAATTCTAAGTTTGACTTGCTATATATAACATCCAGCGGGAGTCTGTTCCAAGGGTTAATAATTCTTTGAGCAAAAAAGTATTTTCGATTGGTGTGATGAAATCTTTTTCTCATTAATTGTAAAGGGTGCTCTCTTGAGGTATAATGGCCATTCCTAAACTCGAGACCCAACTCAGTTAGTAAATATGGATCTTGAATGCGATCAAACATAAATAAGAGGCTTCCTCTTTGACAACTGGTCACTAGAGGCATAAGATGAAGTTGCTCAAGTCTAGACTAATATGGTGCATTTTTAAGACCAAATAACCCTTTTGTGAATTTTCTCTGGACCTGTTCCATTTGGGTTATGCCAGATATTGTATATGGACACCATAATTAAGAGGTATATTTGAAATGCGGCCTTGCATGTGCCCTAAACAGTGGCACCATAATGTTTGGGTCTCTAGATGAGATATTTCTTTTTATAGCTCAAATTACACTGTTAGTTTTGTAATGGCTTTATTAATCTGCACATTGTTACTGACGTCACTTGAGTTATGTACACCTAGGTCCTTTTCCATGTTTAATAGAGACCTGTCTAAACAGTATTCGACCAGCAAATGTTTTGCACCCATATGCATAACCTTGCACTTAGATGTGTTTAATCTCATACCCCATAAATGCACCCAGTGAGTAATTTTGTCCAGATCTCTTTGAATAGTTATTTTATTATCGGTATTGTTACATGGTCCCCCCAATTTTAATGCTGTCTGCATATTTAATAGATGAAGATAGATAGTTTTTTGTTACATCAGAGATAAATAACTTAAAAAGACAAAGTCCAAGAACTGAACCCTGTGGGACACCACTAGTAACCCTGCCAGAATCAGATAAGTGACCGATGATTAATAGTCTTTGAGTTATTCCATTGAGCCCATTCTTGATATAATTGACAAGACATTTATTTATAGCAGTAGTATGTAATATGTTTTTTTTTTTATTTAGTTGTTTAACCAGGTATAGCACACTAAGCTGAAAGCTTTTTTACAGGAGCAACCTGGGAGCACAAGGAGGTTAAGTGACTTGCTCAGGGTCACACAGTATGCAAGTGGAAGCTGTGGGATTCAAACCCAGGTCTGGTCTGCTGGATGTCACCAGATTTGCAGCTCAGAGCCTTAGACCACTGTGCTATACTGCCTATGTCCATCACTCTTCAGATTAGAACAGAGAAATAATCAGCTGATTTTCTCAGGGTATAGTAAATCCTAGAGTGTGGTATGAAAAGGAAATGGTGAAAGAGAGTTTACTGGTCAGGAGCTCATGTGACTTATGGGTGCGAAGCTAGCTAACTTCGCTTTGTGGATTAATTTGTGAATTCATCACAATTAACAAAGTTAATCATCCCTGCAAATTTCCAGTTCACAGTTTAGGGTTAAATTTGCAAATGGCAAAAAACTGGGTAACTTCACCAACAAAGTTGGTCCCACAAGCAAAGTTTGCAATGTCGGATTGGAGGTCACATGATACTGAAATTAGGTATATTCAATGCATTCAGTGTAGTCCTATGAAGAAAGAATTGGGAGAAGTATATCCCTACTTGTCTGAACAAAACACTTTGAATACTACTCTCAAAGTGGAATATTTTTAACCATATCACTCACAGAAAATGTCAGAGTGCCTTGTGCAGCTAGATTACTGTTGTTTGTTCACAGTTTTTCAGATTTATTTAGTTGAAAGTAATGATTTTGTTTTGTCTAGTAAAGCAGTGTTGTGTTGGGGGAAGAGAGGTTGTTCAGCTAGCAAGCAAGGCAACCCTGTGAGCACCAGTCTGAGTTGTTTTCCTTAGTCTTTCTTCTTAATATTACTTTCAGTAATTTATTTTGAATTAACCCTTGTCATGTGTTTTCCTTAGTCTTTCTTCTTAATTTTTGTATGTGATTCGTGATTTGTCATTTTATTTTTGCAGTACAGATTTGTGTGATTAAGTGAAATATCTGTTAGTCTGTTTCTATTTGGACTGTGGTTATTTTGCTAAATTCTTGATGTGATGGTATTACTTATAGTAACTTGTTTTGAATTAACCCTTGTCATGTGTGTCTTGTTAATCACCATCATCTTAAACAAATACAAAAAAAAAAAAACACCTTTTCGGGGAGATTTTACTGTAGCTATTGTTAGCTTAGTAAACCATTCTGTTCAGATTTGGATCACGCTGCTGATCCCTCTTGTGAGGTGGTGTCTGCTGCTGCTGCTGGCATTTAGTTTTACTGCAGTGTGTAGTTTTTCCTTGCAATGTTAAAAACCTAAATATATAAAATGACTGGAAAAAGATGCTCACGTAAAAGGGGAGGTGCCGACAAGATGGCCAACAAAAGCGTAACTTCTGTGGGGAAAAAGGTTATTGCTCCCCAAAAAATGACCTCTGCAGCAGCTTCATCCATGGGCTGCTGGGCCATTAGTAGGATCAGAGGAGTAGCTGGTGGATGTAGTGGTTGCATTAGTGTTGTCAAATTAATCTCTGCCAAATTTGTGGCATCCATGCTAGCAGGTGCTGGCAGAGGCATTGACAAGAGGATCAGCCTGGGAGGTACCCAAATCTTCAGCTCAGGAACAGTGGATGAGGAGGAAGTTGCTGGTGTCCCCATGACTGGTGGTGGTGGTGGTGGTGGCATTGAGCCTGATCTGGATGATAGGTTCCCATTCCCAAACAAGACTGCTGAGCTTGATGGAAAGTTATATCAGGGCACTTGTACCAATGGAATGATCTTGTGTGTTAGGGAAACTATAAACACAGAAACATAGACGATGATGGCAGAAGGTCCATCTAGTCTGCCCAAAGGTTATTGAGGCCTCCTATGGTCCCCAGGATCTAGCCCCCACCCTCTGTACCTTGTTGAGCTCTTACTCTGTCCCACCCTCTCTTGAAAGTCACTACAGTTTTAGTGCCCACCACCTCAGCAGGCAGTCTATTCCACAGTTCAGTGACTCTTTCTGTGAAGTAATGCTTCCTCAGATCCCTTTTGAAGTTCCCACCTCATAGCTTCCATTCATGTCCCCTGGTGGCTGAGACTTCTAGTCTGTTAAAAATTTCTGAGTAGGGCATTTTATTAATGCGCCTCATGAATTTGAATGTCTCAATATATCATCCCTCTCACTTCTAATCTCTAGAGAGTAGCTAACAGATGACTGCTTTATACTAATGTATGGAATGCAAAGTGTTTTGCACAAAATTTAATACATTTTAAGTGATTAAGAAAAAGAAAACACTCTGAATCACTGCTTTCTTTTAAACAGCATCTGTGATGCCCCTGGCTCTGAGTCAAATGCTACCCAACTGGCTATGCTGCCACACTGAACCAAAGTTACAGGAGAAGCTGCCAGGCAAAGTTGCCAAAGGCAAATTTCCTATTAAATAGGGGAAAAAAATCTACAAATTTATTCATGAAGGCAAATTTGCCAAATTCACCTTAACTTCTCCGGTGACGTAAAACTTCACAGCATCTCTAAAACATTCAGGTAGGAAGCCAGGAAAATGAGGACACAGTCTCCACATTAGGATTTATCTTGCCTATGGGTTATAAGCCTAGTAGAGGAGTAGCAGTAGTGTACGTCCCAGCATATAACTAGGTCTCACCTGGAATTAGGACATTAGAGTGGTTTTCCAGCCCGGACCCTGATTGTATCTAGTTTGGGGAGGATGCTCTGAATGATAGTACAGTACTGAAGATTAAAAGCTCCATAGGAAGGTATGGAGTACCATTACCTGGGAAGGGATGTGGATCCTTAGGGTATCACTACATTTGACTGAAATGCATTTCCCCAACAGTCAGAAATCTGATGCCAGAAACCCAACACACAAAATCCCCGGCAGTGGGATCCCCCCCCCCCACAAGTTTGTTATATTAATTAAGGCGTGTGGGGGGGCTTTGTCCCCCAAAACATGAGAAAAAAATCAAAATCCCACTGTCAGTATTTTGAATCTTGGGCTTCTGGCGTTGGGCTTCCAGGTGTCGGGGAAACACATTTCGGTCTTCAGTAGTAAATCCATCCTTAGACATGTCTGGCCTTAGTCAGGAGTCCTTGTGCACATCTTTTCATAATTCAGGATGTCTACATGCCAGATAGTCCAAGAAGCAAAGCATTAAACCATAGTCCTCCCACCTACGTCTGAACGTAATTACACTGTAAATCAAATAAAGCGAGAAAAGTAAAACCCTAGAAAACTCAATGAACAGGTACACTATAATAAGACTGATAATTGAGGCAACAAGTATAAACTTAAGCAGGAAAGGAATAATTTTAACTATAGTCCCAGTGCTTTCTGCGCTTACTGTGGCCATGGAGCTGGAATCATTTAATGGAAATTACGCTGCTAACACAGTTTGGATGATAAGCTTGGTAAAAGCTTTGCTTACGAAAATGACCACACAAATGAAACCTTCAGAAAAGAACTGCTTTATCAATATCAAGATAGTGCCACATATCAAAAGAAATTTAGGAAGGCAGGAAAGGAAATGTAAACCATTAAGAAAAGAACTATAGGGGGAAATATGCCCATGATCATTGCAGAGACTCTCCAGCAATCTAAAATTCTCATAATAAAAGCAACAGAATTAAATGGAGTAGAATGAAAAAGTACAGACACCAGCAGCAAATGATCACTGTGCAGTTCAAAATCATTTTGAGCTGCCATGAAGGCAGAAGACGGAAACACATATACCAAAGCAAATACAGACTGAAGCATTCTATTTTTGATTTTTCCAGTGTGTATATAGTAACTGCTGCTAATGCTGTGATCAAGCTAGCCTGCATTTGTATTACATTATCTATACTACTGCTTTGAAATGCAATATAGATCAATACAGTGAGTGACAGGCATACTATACACACACTCATTGCAGCCCTCATTAAATCCCTCATGCTGTAGGACTGAGGGAAGGTAAAGGGCTTATCTGTCATATCTTCTTTTCCACAGCTGTTCTTGAATAGCACAATGCTTTCCCCTAGCATGCCTTCAAGTTCTGACAGAGTGACCTCTTTAATGTCACCGTTGGCTTTACCTATGTAAGCAAAGGCTGGGTTATTATTATCAGAGGATGAGCAGCAGCCGGCTGTCCATACCAATCTAGATACTAATACGCCATTACTTAGTGTTTCTAGGTGTGCTGGGATCATTCCTGTAACCAGGAACAAAGTCCATCCAGTGCAGTGTTCCTTAAACTTCTTTTGGATGTACTTGTGAGTTTCAGAGTACCACTTTTCCTTAAATGTCTCCTGTACTGGAATGGTGCTTATAATAGTGTAAAGGTAAAAAGGAATGCTGCCAACGTTGCTGCACTGATTATGTGATTTATGTCTGTTGTCCTTGTGATCTGAGCTAGTATCCTGTTTCATGTCCAGGTGTTCCCTTTCTTCAGATTCAGGGCATACAAAATATTCATCAGTATCCTAAAATGAAACATAATAATGAGACATTATGAAAATTGGCATTTTATTGTTATTTTTCAATGTTTCCCCACACATGTTTACACAGTTCTGTTTCTGATTGCATTGCTACAAGCCTCTGCCCATCACAGCAGCCTCTGATGTGCCCTACCTAACTGGCTATCCTAAAGGAAGACATACTAACATAGCAATTTAAGGTCTGAAGGGACTCTTGGAAGAGAAAACTATGAGCAGAGGCAGGCAGCCTTTAACTTAGTCAGTGTCAGTGTCAGTGGCTCAGTAGGTAGCACACTCGCCTCTGAGGCCGGGAGATCAGAGGGCTGTGGGTTCAGTTCCCACATCTGGCACTTGGGTTAATATCCCAGTACTGACACTGTAGTGCAGCATGAGAGGGGTGCTGCACTTCTGAGGTGCCGTCTTTCGGATGAGACGTTAAACCGAGGTCCCATCTGCCTGGATTGATGGTAGTTCAGGTGGATGTTAAAGATCCCATGGCACTTATCGAAAAGAGTAGGGGAATTTCCCCGGTGTCCTGGCCAAATTTCCCTCATTCACTAAAAATACCACCAACAGCTTAATCTGGTTCAAGGTCAGTTGGCATTCATCTGTATCCCCCTCCCCCGGGTCGTGCCTGAAAATAGGCAGGATTTGTCTAGTGCACTTACCCGGTCAACAAAAGCTAAATAAAATAAATAAATAAAAACTTGCTCATGCCTGTGGAAACAAGGCTAATAGGGCACATGATCACAATTGTTCTCATACTCAAGGGTACCAACAAGCTTCAACTTACAGACATGTTTCATGTGAAGTCCTCCAGTAGGTCACTGGGACACATGCCGAAGCTCAGAAGTGGTAATTTCAGGGATAACATTATGAACCACATCTTCTCCCAAAGGTAGGGAAACCAAAGGAACAGCCCAACAGCGTAGACAGTGGACATGAAGACAGGAAATTCATTTAAGGTAAGTGTGGATAGATTTCAGCTTACCAAGGGAATTGCTGGGCACCCTGGGTAGTAGGGCAAGTTAGGAAACACTTTAAGTTAGTACATGTTTGCACAAAATACTTACTCATAGGTGCTTATGAAGCATGGGGTGGGATATGATGAACATACTGTAGAGAACCTAACAACCTTAATGGAGCACTACAATATCTCATATTGTAAAACATACAGTCCAGGAGCCAACATTAGGTTAAAAATGATCACATAGCACACTCAGTATTCATAATGTCTGTCACTTGGCCCAGCTAAGGGAATACCTAAGAAACATTTCTAGACCTGTTGTACTATGGATTTGTGGTATCACTAATTAGCTACGCCAGTGTGAATTGGACGGAATGCATAGCAGTACATGGGTATATGGGATTGTCCACATGATAACTCAAAAATAGAATGCAATAGGATCACCACATTTATTGTACGCATTCATCTTGACATACTGTGGCTGTATAGCATATCTGAGGTCAAAGGGTCATATACATGTAACCCCCCCTCCAGTCCCTTATTTTTTTTGCTCCGCCTCCTGGGTCTGTGTGGTGGCTGCTTGTCTGTGTCTGTAGCTTAGTTTTTGTGGATTTACATGGTTTTCTGCTTGGAGTAACTACACCATTCTTGCTCACTACATCTGTGAAAGTCTTCTGAACTGGATTTCTGCAAAACATCATCACCAGGTATCTGCATTTTTCACTTAAAAATCAACTTTTTGGGAATCTATCCCAAGCAAAACATAAGTCAAGCAATTAAGTCTGACAAACTCAGTGACTCTAGGTCCTGCTTGAATCCACATTTTCATCTGACCTGCTCCATGATCTGTATGTGAGCTTTTCAATAACCTCTTTGAATGACAAAGAAGCATGCAGACAAAAGGATTTCACATCCTGCATATGCACAGGCACAGTTCATCACCTTCAGGAATTCTAACACATTCTGTGACTCTGGACCTCAGCTGTTGATAATTTCTTTTGGCTTATGACTTAACCACCAGGTATCTTCAAGATGCTGAAATCCTTTCTCCTACAAATTCTCCTTATGCTGCTCCTGCTCTCAGGAAATGTTCACCCCAACCCAGGACCACCTGGGCAGCCAGGAGTGGCACCAAGCAGAAAGACAGGGACACTCACCATGGCGTCCACCAATGCCTGCAGCATCCTCAACAAACTTGATTCCCTCCAAACATGGATCCTACAGCACAACCCTGATGTCCTCTCAGTTGTGGAAACATAGCTAAACCCTAAAATCCCTGATACCTCAATCTCTATCCCTGGCTACTGCATTTTCAGGCAAGACAGGATTGCTAAACAGGGCGGGGGCTGCACCATTTATCTTAAGGATACCCTTATGGGTCACATCATCCCATCCCCTAGCCTGAGCAACTCCTCTCAGGTCCTCACAATCAAAATCCTCCTTGGTGCACATAACAAGGAACTCACTGTCATCTCAGTTTACTTACCCCCAAGAGACCAGGCTGCTGGCTTCCATAGCATCATGGAATATCTAAGGGTCCAGCAACATAATTCTGAAACCATAATCATGGGTGATTTTAACATTAACTGGCTCTCCGCTGAGGCCGCTACCTATAAGGATGCAGCCGCGGCGCATCACCTCACACAACTGGTCAATGCCTCCACTAGGTGTAACTATAGGACAGGCTCCCTTAGACTGGATTCTATCTAACTGCCCTGAATGCATCTCCAGTGTTTCTGTACTCCCGGATACAATAAGTGACCACTCTCCTGTCATCTGCTCCTGGTCAAACAAATACCACAATCCCCCTCCCAAGCTTATCTATGCCAGGGTTATCAAACAAGGGCACTTCCAGCTGTTAAAATCCCATCTAACCAGGCTGAACTGGGCAGTGCTTGACTCCCTCAGTGACACCAACAAAGCTCTGGACCTATTTATCAAACGTTTCAACGAAGCCTGTGACATCTATGCACCAGTGAAAAAGATGAAGGTCAAAGGACAGACCAACCCCAGGGTTACTACTGACCTTTTAACTCTACTCAAGCACAGAGACCACCTCTGAGTCAGCTCAGGCAACTCTGGCGCAAGTAAACATACAATTATACAAAGCAGCCAGAAATGATTGCACTTTCGAAAAATATAGAATGCTAAATGCAGCTATTACAAAGAGGCTCTGACCAACTCTTGGGGCCAGGAAACAAATTCTGGAACAACATGAAAGAACTCACAAGCAAGGATCCTAAAGCACCACCCACTATGCTCAACCTTCATGGCACTCCTACACTCGACCTAGGTACCATCACCAGCACTTTTAATAATGCATTTACAAACCTGGACAGTGTCCTTCCACCAAATTTTTGACAACCTCCTCCAGCTCCTCCCAAGTTACCCCAACTAGAACGTACACCCCAAGTTTTTTTTAAGGAGGTCCCACCACAAGTAGCTAGAAAATACATTCAAAAGGCCACGAGCAAACAAGGGTACAGTGGTGACTCCCTTGACCTGAAACTGCTGGCACAAGTCCTCAATGAAATCTTGGAACCACTTACAAAGATCTTCAATCTCTCGCTTAGATTGGGCCATTTCCCCTCTATCTGGAAGAAAGCCACTGTCACACTAGTTCACAAAAGTGGAGATAGGACGCTGCACACCAATTACAGACCTATCTCACTCCTCCCCCCACTATCTAAAGCACTGGAGCGAATAGTGTCGGATCAACTAGTTGAATTCCTGGATAAGTACAATGTACAATACCCAGAGCAGCATGGCTTCAGAAGAGGGCACAGCACCACCACTGCACTACTGGAATTTACAACCTTCATCCATGCCACGCTTGACAAAGGGAATTGTGGAGGGGCAGTATTTATAGACCTTACCAAGGCATTCAACACAGTTAACCACCCCCTACTGCTCAAGCAACTGTCCTCCATTGGGATCTCCAGCAATGCCCTTCTGTGGTTCACCAGCTACCTTGATAATCGGATCCAACATGTAAGGATTTCAGGGATCTCTTCAGATGAGAAACCAGTGTGCTCCGGAGTCCCCCAAGGGTCTATTCTGGGCCCTCTACTCTTCTCCCTCTTCATCAACAATCTCCCCAGCGCCTGCCACCGAAAAATATTACTATACGCAGACGATGCAGTCCTGTTTTCCAGCCACCATGACATTACAGTCCTTGAATCCCAGCTGCAGCTTGACTTCAAGTGCATCGAAGACTCGTTCAATTCTCATAAACTTGTCGTGAACCACGGCAAGACTAAAGCCATGTCCTTCTGTAACCGACAGAGCAGGCACAACTCTCTGTCCCTCACCATCAAGAACCACGCTGGGAACCCACTTGAACATGTCAAGGAGTTCAAGTACCTTAGTATTACCCTGGATAGTACCCTCTCCTACACTCGGCATATTGACACTGTTGCCAAGACCGCCAATATACAGATTGGACTACTACACAAACACAAGCACTCTATGCCTGCGGATGCCCTTAAACTAGCCATCTACAGCTCTGTCACCTCTATCATTGACTACGGCCTTGCCATCTATGGCTCTGCCTCAACAAGTGCCCTCCGCAGGATCTCAGTTTCTCTCAACAAAGCCTGTAGACTACTAATGGGTGCAGCCTGACAAACTCACACCTGTGACCTCTATGCACAGGCCAGCTGGCTACCCCTACTCAGCAGAATATAATACCAGACCTGCTTACTTACCAAAAAGATTCACCTCAGTCTCATGCCACCTGGTGTTAGTTCACTCCTTACTACCTTCAGTGGCACTCAACAAACACTTGGTGCCCAATCTCTAACCTTTCAGGTTCCCAGATGTCGTACCTCCATGGGTCAGCGGTCCTTTACCTATAGAGCCGCTCAATGGTTCAATCCTCAATAAAGAAGCACTTTCCTCTACTACACTTGGACCCTTCAAAGGAATCTCAAACTTTACCTCACCTCTACCACTCAATGTGACTGCTTCTCTGAACAGAGATCTCTAAACACCTCCCAGCTCACTCATGTCTCACAGCCCGCCTTTTCCCAGTCTCATTCCTCTGGCACCGGCCCTTTAGACTCCTTTCCTGCTTCGTGATCTCCACTGGTACAAGACATTTTCCACCACCATCGGACAGTGGCCTATTAGCCTGCCAACTTCATCTCCCGGTCACACGCCTGCAATACTAACTGCCTATGGTGCCCTCTATCTCTTATTGTTACTGCAGCCAGCTGCCTACTCAAGCTGCTCGTTATATGAATATTATCTCAAAGTATGTTATAACTGAGTAGCTTTATTTTTTCTTTTAGTTGTTTTGGATGTTTATTGTGCATTCTTTTACTACCTCTGTATGTATGTTGACCCTCATCCTTTGACGTGGAACCTTTGTAAACGAGCAGTTTCTGCTCAAAGGTATTTGTAATTTGAGAATTTAATAAATAAATAAAAAAAATTTAACTAGCAGGCACACCTCTCACAACCTAGGGGAAAAGAGAGGGGTGAGGGTTGCATAGTGTTTTGCCCACCATAGACTAGGTGGGACTTGTACAGAACAAAATCCAAGTGTGGCTACAAGGCACACACCTGGTGGGATCAATGCATGGCCAACAACCCAGGTCCTGGGGAGAAAACATTTGCTCGGGGCTATGCTAGGTTTGCACTTCTGGACAGAGGTACCCACATAACTCCACATGAGAAGCAATAACAAGATTATCCATACCAGGTTGGGATTCTAGAGTGTGGCTTTATTCCATAAACATCATAGGAACAACACAAAGCAAAGATGGACTCCGAAGGGATTACACACAGAGTAACTGTAGAACATCTGATGTATAGAACTCCAAACTTCCCATTTATCATAGGATAACTGTAGACATTGTGGACTAGCCACCAGTAGAACACTCACATTCCCTTGACTAGGCACACACGGCCAGTACTTGGAAGTCCCATATGCCATAGGAATAAATGTGGCACACAAACCACGTAGGAGCACTACAGGCTCAACCCACTCACTCAGGTAGCTGTTTATTCAGACATTGTTCCCATGCACTGACAGATAACTTAGGTGCCCTTCAGAACCCGTAGTCCTAAACTGATCACTCCAGATTGGGTGGTCTTCCACCTTTTGTTTCCAAGTTCATACTCGGCCATCCCTCTGGTAAATACACCTCACATATCCAAAAGAACTGTTGATGGCTTTTTAGAAATGTATTTCACACTTAACATCAACAAAACACTAGAGGGGTGCCAAAGGTAAATGTCCTGCTCACATGGACAATCACAGACTGAACTCCACTGTGGTCAGCCAACTTTTAAAAGGTTTAAGGTGACAGGGTCCTTTTGTCAGAGAATCCACCTAAAATGCAGGTACTCCTGGGCAAACTCAGAAAACCAAATGTACTCACAAGAAGTTGTCACACAAGGCAGCTTCACAAAGTTCTGGTAGGATCAGGGGATTGCCCCTTAAAATCCTGGCAGCCTGCTTCATCCTGTCACAGGGTGCCCTGTGAAGGGTTGAGGGCTCTGAAATTATATTTGTAAAAATGCTGGATACCTGAAGGTCCAGCTGTTTACTGCCCCAAAGGTGCTGGGATAGTGTGCATTGTCACACAGGCAGGCTGTTTAGTTCAGCCTGATGTATGTCTTTGGGTTGCTGGATTTATGTGCTCATGTTTGTTTAGTTGTAAGGCAACTGCTATTCTAGGCAGCGTCCTTTGAAATAATAAAAGAAGGGAACCTAGCAGCTGAGCCTTAAACCTGTGATAACCTTATAACTTAGTGTTTAATAAATTAAACATAATGGCCCGGATATTCAAACTGCACCCAAAAAGTGCGCAACAGCAGGAGCAAACGCAAGTCCATTGCGCCCATGCTCAAGAGGTGCGATATTCAAAAACTGCACTGGCCAAGACGCGCCTACAGCCGACGACTGAATATCACACCACCTGCACCATAGCGCAACAAGGGATGTTCAGCTGAGCAGTCCAGATGCGCCATAGCACAACCAGGGATGCCCCCCAGCAGCAGGGCAGCAATGTAACAGCACAACCAGGGATGCAGGGGCCCACCACCCATGCAGAGGAACACACAGCAGAACAGACATCATCCCCCCACACCCCATGCACTGCACAACTGGGGGAGGGCTGGAATAACCACTGGCCCATGGAAACAAGCAACCAACCCACAGCTGGGCCATGGTGCCCCATCACACCCCCTGGCAAGCTGTGACAGGCACACAAGGAGAGCCGACCACCCCGTGCCACACCATCCCCCAATGCAGAGCACACCCTGCACCGTGACCCCCAGACACCCTGCCCAGGAGCAGCGTCCACCAGTGCAGGATACCCCATGCATGCCACCACCCCCACTGTGACAATGCAACCCTGTGCACCACAGAACCATGCAAGGCAGCCCCACCATGAGCACCCATCAGCGGGTGGCAGCACACAGCGATGCAACGACGGTATACACAGTGCCACCACGCACAGCCTCCCCGAGGTACAGCTGAGAGACCAACCATGCGTCGGCACATGAGGTACCTCACACTTGACAGGGCATGCCCCGGACCCCACCACCAGTGGTACAGCACCCTGCACACCCTCCCAAGGACACACCCCGAACCAGCACTGGCCACAACAGCCAGCGCAGACACCCACAGTGGTGCATGGAAGCATGCACCACACCGGATGCAACACAGTGCATGGACAAACACCCACCCATACCCAAGGGCACACCAACACAGGGACGCAGTAGCAGGGCAACCAAGCCCCCAGCGTGGGGCCATGGAAACCATGGACACATGGCCAGCAGTCCTCCATGGCACAGGAGTGCCAGCCACCCTGCGCAGGCACTGTGGATCTGTACGCCACCAGCATTTGCCTGGAGCACAAGTCACAGACAGTGGTGCACATCCCCTGCAATACATACAAGCCACAGCATGGAGGTGGAACAACAACAGCGGAGGCCACAGTGTCACCCAAGGCAGACATGCACCACACCAGTGACAGGAGGCAACCCAGCATTGTGACGGGTACAGTGGCTGCCCTGCATGGACAGCCACCACTGACATGCCAGCAGACCGTGCAGGTCACAGACATGCAAGGGTGTCAGCTGCACAGGCCATTGACAGGCTGACAGGTGCACCATGGACACAGAGCATGCACCATGGACCACTGCACACAGTCATCCAGTGCACAGGGAACAACACACACACACCACAGACAGTGACTGATAGCTACTCCCACACCATAGTCACTTCCCCACAGACACACACACATACCCATGACTGCACCACCACTGATGCCATGCACACCACTGCAGCTGAGCACCTATAGCCCACTGCAAATCAGAGACCACCACAGTAGTCATATCAAAATAATTGTATTCAAAAACATCCAACAAAACTATGTACAATTATTTACAAATGTGTGGGGAGGCCACAAACAAGGTGGGGTGGGTAAGGGCAGGGTGAACAAATGGTACAGGAAAGGGGGGGTGGAGGGTGGGTCCAGGGGGTAGGGGAAATCAGGGGCAGTGCGACGATCAGTGGGAGCCCTGCTCCCCGCTCCGGCTGCTCCTCTTTCCATGCCGCCGCCTGACCCCCAGCCTCTCAATCCTCTGCAGGATGTCCAGCGATGCCCTGGCAACAGTAAGGATTTCCTGCAGCACCTCCCAGATCATGCGCAGCTGCCAAACACTTAGGACAAGGAAGCAGAGTCAAAAGGTGTGAATGCACAACCCCATACAGCCCACCCACTGTGCATGGCATACGGCCGTGGGACATGCCTCTGTGATGGTGTGTGACCACCCACAGTGATCGTGTCCACAAGACCTGCCCACCCAGGTGCACACAGCCATGCGGACCGCTGCACACACCCACTGGCAAAGTCCTGCACAGCACCACCATGTCTGTTTAGTGACATGGCTATGTGGTGCGAAGGAAGTGGAATAGTCATGTACCCGGTGCATGCATGGACCACCATTGATGCACTCTCAGACATGCAGTGCCACTGGACAGTGCTGACTGTAACAAGTTGCGTGCATGGCAGTGGTGTCAATGGATGGTGGCCATGCCCCGCTGCCCGCCCTGTTACACAGCATGCAATAGTAATCATGGATGTAAGGCACTCACCATCATCAGGCTGGTCCCTCTGCTGCTGTGGACCTTCTCCCCTCCTAGTGTTCTGGTCCTCCAGCTGGCGCCTCCTCTCCCTCACCAGCCATCTCTCTTCTGGGCCTAAGGTGCAAACGTGGAGAGAGGAACATCAGTACAATCCTTTAGCAAAGTCCCCCGTCCCCATGTGTGTGCAATCCCACACAGCCAGACCCACCCACCCCACACCCTGATAACACCACCACAGCCAACATCGGATGGTCCCCCCCATGTTCCAGACACATGCAACTGTGATACCCATATGGAAGATAAAAGTGTATGGACATTACACCTACCTGGCCGCGGCACCGTGCCCCTCCTGGCACATGCCCGCAGGTGGACAAGCAGGTCTGGTCCCTCTGCCTCAGGTCCCCATATCTGTGGCGGCACTGCTCCGCTGTCTGCCCCATTCCTGTGGCCTCCTCCAGGGCGTCATCCACCTTCTGCCACACCTGACTCCTGGACCTGTCCAGGGGTGCCTCTCCAAACAGTGGGCCAACAAGTGGCTCCACAACAGCAACCAGGTTTGCCATTTCAATCTGGCTCCACTGGGCAGCTGTCCTCCGCGCCATCTGTCTTGCTCAGTAGGGTCAAAATGGCGCTGTGCAGCGTGGTTCCACCACATGCAGATGCTGTGCGGTACAGTGCTGCCATTCCCTATCGTGCTGTCACCGAACAGCGTGATAGTGGTGCACCCATGCCTGATGCATGGCACCTAGGGGGCAAAGGTCAGGCACAGGGTCAAGGGTCTCTGGCGCATAGACAGCCACAGCACGATTGGAACCCAATGTGTGTAGCACAATTGGGTGCCTGTGTGCTACCTCCAGTAGTGGCCTACCGCACTGTTGCCCCAGTGTGCCTACGATGCCCCAGTGCCATGTAGGTGAACATCGCTGTAGCGCCACTGGCACAATGGTGGCCGTGCCCTGCATTGCCTCCCGTGCACAGCACATCAGCAGCACGGCAGGCGCCTACATCATCAACCCAGGCATGTGCAGTTAGGTGTGTACTGCGCATGTCACAGAACTGCGCCCTTGGCTGAGCACGTTCAACACAATTGCGCAAAGCGCAAAAGCGTGATATTCAGCTGTCATATGCAAATCAGCTAATCAGCCATTCAATGGTGCAGCACTGCAATTTGCATCCACTTAAAGTTGTGCCTCACCTCATTTGCATGGGTTTTGCTATAAAAGTGCGACTTTGGGCTGCACTGGCCATAGTCGGCACTGCAGTCTATTGATGAGTTGCATGTTGTTTGGGAGTGTGGACTGTGAATTTTGGGACATGCATGGGACTGCACAGTCACAGGTAACAACTTTCATTCTCACAGGTTGAATCATGACCGAGTGAGTTGTGGGAGAAGAGGAACAGAGTTGTGGGAGGAGGAGGAGACCAAATTTCACCAAGGCCAAGATGGATGCCCTGTTTAAGGCCTACCTGGACCAGCAGCCACTTCTCAGCGGACGCCAGGGAACACCACAGGCCCGTGCTGCTGCATGGGAGGAGGTGGCATGTGCTGTGAACCTGCATAGCAGCCACCAGTGCTCCATGCAAGAGTGCAAGAAGAAGATGGGCACAGACAGGAGGAGGATTAAGGAGAAGGTGGCTGCCATCAGGGCAGCATGATCTGCAACAGGTGGGGAACAGCCGGAGGTGCTATGCCTGACCCCACAGGAGGAGAGGGTTGCTGGCAGCATGCAGTGTTGTGCCATTGAGGGTGTTCCGGGTGGTGGCTTCCAGACAGGTGGTAGCCCATCACTGCATGGTAGGTCATGGTCTGTCTATTGGGGGGGGCAGGGTAGGTCACATGCAGTAACACGACTTTGTTTTCCCTTACAGATCCTGAGCATCTGCATGGGTCAGCGGTGGTGGGCCTCTCCACTGAGGCCAGTCAGATGGAGATGGAGGAGGGCCCATCCACCTCCACAGGAATACACGGCTCAGTGCGACAGTGGGGCCGCCTGGGTGTCCAGACTGATGTTGTTGGAACAGGTGCAGAGGAGGCCCTGCCCGTGTCCCAGCATGCCAGCATCCATGGATGCCAGCATGCTGTGACTCGGGCTGGTGCCAGGTCCATCACCGATGATGATGTCACTAACGTCATGGGCAGTGACACGTGTGTGCCACAGGATGGCCACACAGCAGGTAACATCGCGGCCATGGCTGTGGGTGGTGCCACTGTGGAGGCCTGTATGTCATCACAGTCCCAGCCTGTGCCTGTCAGCACCGGTGGGGCAGCACTGGTGTGTGTACAGGACTGTTGCTGCCACTGCGGCAGCACCAGTGAGCCCTGGGGAGCGGCAGCCAGAGGGGCAGCATCAGCAGTTGGCCAATGGGCTTGGGGGTACAGTGTCAGGGGGCGGCATCAGTGCACCACCTGTGGACATGCCCAGGCCTGGTCCTGGTGTGCAGTGCCCACCGTCAAGGGGTGCTGAGCATCGGGGCCACGCACACCCTGAGGGACAGGATGCCGAGCAGGCAGATGACCTCTTGGATGAGCACACCCGCATACTGCAAGCATCAGTCAACCAGCAGATGTGGCTTGCAACGTTGGTGGATGCACTGCGTGCAGCTCTGGAGCGGGCAGAGGAGCGTCACAGTAGAGACACCAATCTTCTCCTGGCAGGGATGGACTAGTTGCGGGAGGATGTGACCGCTGCCATTGACAGGCAGACACAGGCATTCACTGCTGTCATGGCCACAATGGGCACACAGTTATTTGCCCATGCATCGCAGACACCAAGCAGTGCACTGTCCACCCCCCATTCCCAGCGTCGTGCGACATTCGGTTCAGCTGTGGGCATCCCAAGCACACCTGGTGCAGGCATGTTCAGTGTGCTGCAGACCCCTGCGTGAGCATGGTCGCGTTCACCCAGTGGAACCCCTTGGGGACCATCGGTGCCACCCCATGAGGCCAGTGGTCAGCCTGTCAGTGCTGGCAGGTCTCGGCGGGGCCACCCACGCATCCGTGGCAGCCGGAACACTGTGGCACATGACCGACCTGTCTCCCAACGTGGCTACTGTCTGATGCTGCCCTGTGTACATTGTGTCATTCGGCGGGCAATGCACAGGTGGGTACCCGGCCCTGCACGCAGACACACAGTCCATCTGCACACCCTCCCGGCTGCTGTCTGCAGTTGCATGTATGATGATGCCTGCATTGCGCAGAGTACACCAGTGTGCAATGGTACTGGTATCTGACACACACACAATGACAGGCAGTGGGCGTGGTGGTCTGTGGACATGTGTGTGGCTAGGGGTGGCATTCTGGGTCGGTGTGCCTCCTACCCCTTTGTGCATGTCTGGTGCATTGTGTATGTGTGTGTGTGTGTGTGTGTGTGTCTCTCTGTCTGTCCGCGTGCCATGTTAGACCTCACCTATCACTGGTGGTGTGTGTGGTTCCATGCCCGGCCAGTTCCCTTGACGGCATGCACCCCTGGTGTGTGTCCATGCATGTTTGTGGGTTGTGCCATAGCCACTGGTGGTTGCACATGGCCCTATGACTTACCTGGGTTGGCTGACGTCTCGCATGATGTCGTGCAGCTGTGCCAGCTGTAGTAGTCGGGGTCCCATCACCCAAGGGGCTGCGCATCACCATTGTCACCAGCGCCCTCATCGTCCTTATCGTTGTCCTCTTTCGACCTGTCACGGGTTATCCTATATTCATTGGCCATGTTGTAGTGATGCAACAGGCCAGGAATAGCCCACAGGCCTTTGAGGGGCTGTACTATAGGGCACCGCCGGAGGTATCTAAGCAATGGAAATGTACCTTCAGCATCCCGAACACCCGCTCAATGACATTACATGTGGTGGAGTGTGCCTCATTGTAGAGTTGCTGCGATGGGGTCGCGGGCCGCCGGTATGGTGTGAGCAGCCAGGGACAGAGTGGGTATCCACTGTCACCTGTGTGTAGAGGGTGGAGGTTAGATTGGTGATCAGCTTCGCCCTGCCCCGGGCCATGTAGGCCACTACCCATGTCACCTCTGACCATGCCCCCTCAGGCCCTATGATTGTCCATGTGGTTTGCATACTCACCCACTAGGTGGCCAGTGGGGATATCCCCACTCTCAAATCTGTGGCACAGTGCTGACTGGTGCCAGATGAAGGCATCATGTGCTCCTCCAGGGTGCATGGCACAGACATCGATTATGCGCCCCCTGGCATCGCACACCACCTGGCAGTTGATGCTAGCATAGCCCTTGTGATTTATATATGTGGCCCCCTCGGGGCCAGGTGGTGTGTGGATGGCCACATGAGTGCAGTCTATTGCCCCTAGCATGCCAGGCATACGTGCTACCCTGTGGAACTCCTGTATGTTTGCTGTGCACTCCGCCAGTGTGCTGGGGAAATGGATGTACTCTGCAGCATGTGGCAGCAGTGCGCTGAGGAATTGGGTGAGGTGGCATGATGCGCTGACTGGGTTATGCCTGTGGTGTCCCCAGTTGGTCTCTGAAGGTACCCGTGGTGAGCAAGCACATGCAAGCTGTCACTTTCGTCTCCACTGACAGAGCATGGCTCCATCGTGTGGGTGCCTGCATCACATCACTGCACAGCTCACAGAGCCGCCTCAGAATTTCCTGATTCAGGTGGTACCAGCCCATGATCTCCGTATCACTATACAGCTTGAAGCTGGTGCAGGCTTGGTACTGCCTGTTGGGGGCATACTGCCGACAGGCCCTTCCATGGCCGCGCCCCTGCTGCCCACCTTCTCACCCCCCTCATTACTGCCTCCATCTGGATGGTGGCACTGGCCATGTCCCTGGCTTGTGTTCACCCCCCTGGCAGCTGTTTCTGTGTTCCCCTCACTGTCCTGGCTGCTATTTCCCCTGCACTGGGACCACTTGACTGTGCTGGCCTCACTGCTGTGTGGCAAGTACTTCCCCCTTCTGCACTGTGGCTCCCCACACCTTCCCCTGAGCCTGTGAGTTCCAGGTGCCCTTTCCCTGGCCTGCCCTGTGTGTCCCTCCTACCCAGTTTGAGTTGCTATAGTTCAGCCTCATGTGCCTTCCCTGTAGCATTCTTGCACCTATCCCTTGCTCCTTTTTATTTTGGTTCATTTCCGCTATGGCGCAACTTCCGCTGGCTCCCCTATTGCACATGGCACATGTTGTTGAATATCGCACTGCGCCATTTATGCATGGTTCCTCCCCCTTCAGTTGCGCATACATTCATTATCATTGCGCTGTTGCTCAGCGTGATTTGGGGGGGTGCAACTGCCTCCTGCTGAATATCGCAGAATGGCTCATTTTCAGACTTGTGCTGGCGCAACCCTATTGCACATGGCGCAACTCTTTTGAATATCTGGGCCAATGAGTGAAAGAGCTATGGGTATAGAACTGCATTTCTTAATGGTTTGCCGTAAAGTAGAATCCCCCCCCCCCCGCATTATAAAAATAGGAAGTTAGCGCTTAGGATAGAAGTGAGTGCTTTAGGTGTTGCATTTCTAAAGTAAATGAAAGAAACTTAAATGATATGGGAAGGAAATAAATAAGAAAACTGTGAGGCTTTAAATGCTATAAATATTGATGGGCTGATATGTTAGCCGTCGGGGAAATGAATCTGTTTAGGTATTCTAGGTTAGTTAGTAATAAATAGAGTCTCCCAGTTTGTCCTATATAAAAATTGTTTCCAATGATGCAGGCTACCTGCTTGTATGTTTAGTAGAGAGGGCTTCTCTTTTGTGAGGAAACAGCCCTTCGTACTGCAAGGTGCTGCTAATTCTGTTTCAGCCCTATTTGTTCTTGTTGTGCTTTCAAGAACTTGGCTGAGTTAATAAATAATAGTGAGAGCCTGTTGGTTCTCTCCTGCTTTCCTTAATAAAATACCTACTTGTAGCCTTAAGCAAACACTCGGTTCTGTAAATATAGGGTGCTGTTTTATAATGTACTAAATAAAACATAACATTTTGTGCTCTACAAACCTTCTGAAGGTGGAATAAGGAGGTTTGGTGCTGCAGTTGGGACCTCTTGAAAGCGAAGGTTTGTGCTGTTTTTCGTTTAGTGTTTCAGAGTCCCGAGTGGATCCTTTTTCAGCTGCAGTAGTTTTCTTTAGGAGTCAGCCAGCCATTTCCTGACTGCCTTTATACTGAATAACAAGGGGTGGTGCTTTCCGGGATTAGAGATTGAATTAAATGTTTCACAGAAAGACTGTATTTCACCTCTCTGTATGAGATTGAGTTGTTATGTCAATTAGACAATGTTTAGACATTCAGTATAAAATATACAAGTTGTAAATAAAGAGATAATATTTGAAATAAAGTATAGGGGTGGGGTTAAGATGTCACCTGACCCCTGCAGTGTATAAATGCTGAACACTGAGTTTGGTAATCAGATTTGCTTGTGAGTCTGGAGGTACACTCCAGGAAGTTATTGAAGGTGCTCTGTGGAGTTTCTATGTGAATATCTGCTGCTCCAAATGGAAGATTAAACTGCCAGATTATTCTACTGTATTGAATTTGTCCTGATGTAAACATCTTCTGAAGAAGAATTAATTAAATCTGGACCTTTTAAAAGAATTGGTGATGTATGTTGCTCTATGATTGCCCACTTACACCTGTGTCCTAACACACATCCCTCCTGGGATGAAGACACAGGAAGATCCCTGGAGATGGTTTCCACCACTTAACTCAAGCAGGAAAATGCTGTACTCCACTGGGTGAGAAAAACTAGAACACTGCAGCTCTATATTAGAGCTGCTGCTGAAACTACTGCTCACTCTGAGCTCTGGAACCAGACTGACTACAGAATTCTATCTTCCCTCTCACAACAACTGATGTGGCTTATGCTGCTGTGAGAGTTCTATGGTGACATCACCTCCCCAGCTCTCAGCTGAGACTGAAAAAACAGAACGAGACAGAGTGAAATCCATTTACTGGAAAATCACTAGCTGCCTTCCCTGCCTACCACTAATTCTAACCAGGATTCTAGTAACCCCTGGGAACAAGGGGGTTACATACATATTTATTTTTTTATTTATTTATTGAAATCTTGGATGACACCTGTGAGTGGATGCTCGTTGAGAGGTTCCACGTCAGATACATTAACACAAGAAGACACAATAAAGTTACAGTAATTATGCATACAGAGTACAAATAAAAATTCAACAGTACATGGGTTGCAATGACAAACAGTTACACAAATTGTGCTAAGGCATAGTACATTGTATGTCAACATATCATAGGGTTATTATAACTCCAGAACTGATAATAATAATAGGATCACAAAATTTGATATGCTTTTTCATCTTAACATTTCCTAAACAAGCTGTATATTTGGTGTCAAAATGGTAGTGATCAACTGTCGAAAGGTCAAAGGTCAAGGGTCAAGTTTGAGTGGATGCTGTAGAATGGGAGCACGTTATGGGTCTGAACCTTTAATGAGTGCCGTTTATGTAAGTGTGCACATTTTAATAAGGCAATTTACACTGTCTTCAAAACACAAGAAGATGGCCAGCCCAGTGGTGCTGAGAGCTGAGGTGCTGGATACCACACCTCACACTATGCTGGCAACCCGGGTTTGGGAACAAGCCTGGGTTGTCAGGGATCAGCTAGGGAGAGGAGTATTGAGTGTCCCAAAGGGGTGAATCATTGGGCAGTGGACACACCTGCAGCACTTCTGCAGGTGGAAGCACAGGTGGTAGGACACATGGCTCTTCGGAGTCAGAGTGGGAAGGTGCTGCTGGGTTCTAGACTATGGCATGCATCAGCACGCTGTCAGTCTGGATGTCAAGTCCTTCATGCCAGTGCCCTAAGGGGTAGGGATCTAACAACTGGGAGAAAATGCAAAAAAATCCCCAGGCATTGTGCACCATGATCCTGAGATCCAGGTAGGTCAAAATCCACTGGGAGGAACTGGGAGTGGGTACAAGGCCCCTCCCCCAGACAGCCGAGGGCCCAGAGCAAGTGAAAAGAAAAAAACACAAGAGGATGAAATATAGTGTTATTTGTTATGTTTGCAGTTACACATTTTCATAAAATACAAGGTTTTAACCAACATTTTTTCTGTTTTCAGATTAACTAAAGATAGTGATAATAGCTGTGACGATGAAGTGACTCTTCATCTTCTGCCTTCAAAGTGCATCAAGAGGACTGATTGGAGCAAATTAATTATATGCCAGGCAGACAGCAGAGAAACTGTCAGCAGTGCGACAGATGTTGGTATCTCAAAATTCACAGAGGCCTTACAACATAGAGAAGATGAAGTCCATGAAAGACTGGTATGACTTTGACAGACTCACTGAACTCAGTATTGTATGGCACAGAAACTAATATGCCAAATACAACGGTGCACGTAATCTTCAATTCATGAAGAAGACATCCTTAACTCTTACTCTTGTTCATCTTGAAAACAAAAAAATAAAATGGGAAGAACTGCCTACCACTGCTAGATCAGCCATGTCCCGATCATATGGGATGAACTGTTCAATGTGCATGTTCTGCCAAAAAAAAAAAAAAAAGGTCAAGAAACTATTCTCAGTTGCTACATTTTTTGCATCCAAGACTACAGAAAAAGCTGCAGAGGAAAAGGGAGATGCTGAAATGCTCACCAAAATTTGGGATGTTGATCTAATTGCTGCAGAGGCAAAATATCATGAAATATGCAGAGCTCTGTATGTAGCAAAGTGAAATGTGATCTTTAGTCATACAAAGAACTTGTTGATGAGGACTTGTACTCGCAGGCATTCCGTGAACTAGTGACAGAGATACAACCAGGTATTAATGCAGGAATGGATTATACCATGACATTTCTGTTAGGTCACTTTAAGTCTTATCTAGAAAAGAAGGGTATTGCAGCAGACAATTACCATTCCCAGCGAATGAAGAGCAGGTTGCAGATTCACTTTCAGGATTCACTAGTATTTCACCAGTAACTGTAACCAACCAGATCAGAATTTGTTTATTTAGTGACATATCTTTACAAGATATAATTAATGCAGTTTCCACTGCATGCTCCATGAAGTCACAGTCCCAGGTGACTCTAGAATCTGCAGAAGAGCTAAGAAGGATGGAGACAGTTGTATTCAGGTGCTCTTTCTTGCAGCATAGATATTGAAGGCAGATTTGGAGAACTGCAAGGGAATCAACAGCAAACCAGTCAATATTGAAAATCTCACACTCAAAAAGTCAAAGGAAATTATTCTGCAAAGCTTTTACTGGTTTCTGTAATGGAGCATTACAGAAAAGGATCTAGATGTAGAACAGTTTGGTAATCTCAGCTCAGAACGAAAGAATGAAGCAGATGAAAGGCTACTCATGATAAGTCAGGACATTGTACATTGTGCATCACACGGAAGACAAAAGATGCAGAAGCACAACAGCTTAGCTATGACAATGAGACACTTCACAGGTTCCAAAAAGGCTATCACCATTCTGAACAACATGGGATATAGTGCCTCTTATGATGGTATTGAGGTGGTAGATATGAGCCTTGCACTGGAAGTGCTAGCTAAGTCAGAAAACCATGGCATTGTTATCCCAACAAACATTGTTCCAAACCTGTTTGTTCAGATGGCAGCAGATAATGATATCATCGAAGAAACTTTGGATGGTAAACAGACAATCCATGCCACCACCTTGGTGATGTATCCGAGGAGACAATTTGGTCCAAAACCAAAGAGAGTTGTATGTGCAGAACACTCAGTCAGAAGAAGGGCTTTGAAAACAACAGATCATGTACAGCACATTACAGAGTGTGGGGTGTTTGGGAAGAGACCATCTGCAAAATCCTTCATTGAGAGTGTTGTGAAAGAGTGGTGCCAGTGTGACAGGTCCTTCCAAGAAGATTCTGAAAACATGGATATTGCATGGGCTATCATTGGAATGTGCCCCACAGATATTTGAGGTAGATCTCAACCCCATGTGAAACCCAGAGAGGCAGACCCTACCATGCTGGAGCACTTTCAATGCAGTTGTGTCTGAGGTTAACCCATCGCTTACACAAACTGGCTACTGGCCTATGAAAGCGGGACCTCCAACTGAATTCAGTACTGTGTACATAGTCTTGAAGCAAGTTCAGACAATGATGAAGGCACTGGGACAGAAGGATTCAGTTCTTTACATTTAACTTAGTCATTTATGCAAAAGCAAAGGAGATACAGTAGCGGTATGCAGAAGAGTTCAAGGACGCCGTGATCAAAAAGGGAGGCTTTCGCATCACTCTAAACTGCTTAGCATTTATAGGGAAGTGGTTTAAAGACTCAAGCTTAGAAGATCTCAGAGTCCAACACATATGGCAGTAGCACAACTTCTGCTCTGCTCAAAGAAAGTCATATGATCGAGGTGTGAGAGCCCACGAATCACCAGTGAAAGCAATGTTGCACCTGAAATGGCAGTCATTCTTGGAATGGGTTCAAGACAAGGGAGATCATCAAGACAGCCTGAATGCCACAAAAGTGGAAAATCTCAACAGTAAAATCAATGTGTGCAGAAACAGCGTTGAAAGGGGCTAAATGCTGTGTGAGAACTTCAGAGAGTTGTTCAGAGACTTGATTGAGCTTCAGCAGCTGTTCACATCTTTGAAAGCTGGAAACTTTTTTTATACTTTTTGTTTGTTCAGCTTACCGCCTCGGCTGGGAGGGTGTTCCTATGGTTCCCCCCTTCGGTCCACTGGTGGCCCCCACACTGGACACCATGCCTGGGCTGCTACCTCCTTCCTTCACCCTCTCTGATGCCACATCATGGACCCCCCTTCAAGGAAGGCCAAGGGCCAGGGGGAGCTCCTTGTAGTGTCAGGTGCTGCATTGCAGGTGGATCATCATGTGCACCAGAGGATTCAACCATTTTTGAGCCCTTGATTCCCCCCACTGTACAGGCATGCAGGGACACCCAAGACACTGCAGTGCATGCTCCTGTGCACTGTACATTGGATATCTGCCCATTCCAATCCCACCAGTGCACCATGAGCAGCGCTACCCCCCTAGCCACCACCAGAAGCCAGCACCTCCACAGGAGTCCCTCCCCTCTCACCCAGAGATGGACTGCAGTCACGGGGATATGCAATCCTTCTCCCCCCGTCTGACCCCTGATGACCTAAGTCTGCTCTCAAACCCGGGTTGCTCACGTGGTACAAGGTGTGATGTCCAGCGCCTCAACACTCAGTGCAAACAGAACAAAATCCTACTGCTCACCACAGTATACTTATCACCTGCTTCAAGCACCACTGGCTTTCTGTAGTTCATCAGTAACCAACAGCAAGTTGGGAAAGAGCGGGAAAAGATTATTGTTGGTGATTTCAACACCAACTGGAACTCCCATGATGAAACATCAGTCAGAGACCAGGGGCAGGATTTTCCGTCATGAATGAATGCTGCAAGCCATCGGTGTGCCAAACAAAAGGGTGCACGGGGCTTGCAGCATTCAACAGATGACATATGGGAATTTCCATCCCTTGCATCCAGCAGAGGTCCTTAGACCACATAAGTGTGGTCTTGCTTGCACCGTTCCTCCAGGATAAAGTCACGGTCCTTGCACCAGAGCACTGGCGCAAGCAGCTGTAACCTTCAAAAACTGTCGCAACTGCACCCAGTAATGGAAATTCGGGTGCAGTTGCGCCAAAGGGGATTGGCGCACAGCCTAATTCAAAGTCATGAGGTGCAGGGCTGGATGCACGCCCTGCTCCACCTTTTGAAAATCCTGCCCCATGTATCTAGCCTCTGCCTTACTCAGATGGAAACTGAAATAAATAGATAAATAAAGCTAGCTCAAAATCACATCTCTTTGCTTTCTGTAACTCATATATTCAATGTTGCAACTTTTGCTTGCACTCATCTGAGCTGAGAGAAATGGGAACTGGCTGTTGCACTTGTCTTCTACTGCTGGAATGGTGCCATATGTCTTCTCCATGGACAGAACCAATTATGCCAGATAGCTGCCTATATATCTTGTAGACATGAACCAACTCCCAAGTACACACATCCAGGTGCATGAAGAGTTCATGAAAGGAAATCACACAGTCAGTCACTCAAGTCAACCATTCAGTCAGGTATGGGCAGATATGGCCCTAGAGCAGTCAGTTAACCTTGATTGCAAGAAATTAGTGGGCATCATCGGAATCACTCAACAGACGGGAGGTCTAGAGAAATGGTTTCTCACCAAAAATGAGATGGTAGCCATAGGAACTGCCATAGAACACATCTGTGGCTTGCAAGAGAGTGAAACAGTTGGCACTCACAAGGAGTTAGGGACCCAGCGATTGAAGAGGGATGCAGCTGATGTGCAGAGGCTTCTATCGGTGTTCATAACAAAATTAATGCCAAACCCATTCACTCTTCCAGATAATTATGACAGTGAGTGTCTCCCACTTGTGAACATTGGAACTGGAGTTGTAATACCAGTTGAAATGACACACAGTCTTGTGTGCACTGAAGATATTGGTAGGGAAGATATGGAGAGGTTTATTCAAGAGTAACTGGACACTCACACAAAGAGTTTTTGGGATACATTGTCATGTCTGAAATTGAACTTGTTTGCAACTGTAGCATAGAAGAAAATGGTCAAAGTAAGATATAAACATAGACACATATGATTTGATGGCCCCACCCAGTCTGCCCATTTCCCTACCTGCTGCATAAACTCAAAAGCCTATCTGATCTGTAACTTACTTTCTCCTTCCTACCACTAGGTTTGTCTTCTGCCTATCCCATGCATTCTTGAATTCACCTATCATTTTTGCGCCCATGACTCCTTCAGGGAGACTATTCCATGCATCCACCACCCTTTCCGTGAAAAAAAACTTAGAGATGAGAAAGTACAAATTGTTAATGCTGACCGATAACTTTTTGGAAGACTGATTGTTGCAGCAAAGTCTAGAGATGCTGATCTAAAATAAGTTCTGACCTATGAACTCTTTGCTGTTCCCTTCACATTGGCACATTCAGATGGCACTCTCAGAAAGAACACTAAGAGTGTTTTGTTGCCTGAACTTGAGAAGGAAGTTGAAGTTCACCCAAGGCTCTCCCATTCAGACAGGCCAGTCTCACAGCCTATATTGTGGATGTCATGGCCATTGTGCAAAGGGTCAAAACAGGAGGTGAAACTGCATTTGGAGACTTAACTGGTAAGTTCTGGGATATCCTAACAGCACCATGGAGTCAGGAGGGCAGCAACAGAGTCTATATAGGTTTTGACTGATATGACAGAAAAGAGTCTGCAAAAGCAGAGGAGCATACCAAAAGGGAATCATCAGCTATGCTTGAAGTAAAGATTGTTGGTGTGAACACTCCTGTCCCAAGGCAGTGGGGGAAGTATGTAAGCAATCCAGTCAACAAGGCTAATCTCACAACATTCTTCAGTGAAAGGTGATGTAACGCTGATCCCAAGATATTACCTGCTGGAAAGTGCATCATTCTCTCTGGTGGATTCAAGGATGGTAAGGATACTGTTTCGATTTCTCTAACTCCTTCACAGCCTCTGGATGAGCTCAGATCTAATCATGGGGAAGCAGACACACGCATGATGCTGCATGCACTCCATGCCTCTGAAGACCACACAAGAGTAGTAATGCATTCCCCTGATACAGATGTTCCTGTACTAAGTGCGTATGCCTATAGCTCACTTCACTATCCTGAGTTGAGGTTTCACATGGGAATAAAAGACAAGCTATGCTACATACCAATATATCATGTTGCAGAAAGGCTAGGTCCAACACTCTGCTCTGCCCTCCCAGGCTTTCATTCACTGACAGGTTGTGATGGCACTAGTACTTTCTCTGGATTAGGCAAGAACAAACTTTTTCAACTGATAAAGGAATCTGAATGTTATCAAGAGAGCTTGGCACAGCTTGGGGAAAGTGTGGAACTGTCCGTGGATACAGTGAGGTCCTGTGAGAAGTTTGTATGTGCCATGTATGCCTCAAAGAATGCTGGTAATACAGCTGATGACCCCAATACTGGCTTTTCTGTCAAAAGCAACAATGAAATGAAAATCTGCCATCTACATTGAAAAAGAAACATACAGAAAGGGCCAACTTCTAGGCACTTGTGTAGAAACTTTCATTGCAAGCAGTTCTGAACCTCCCATCTCCAAACAGACATGGCTGACAACTCTAGGATAGTCAGCTCAGGCCTGTTCTCATATCAAAAGAACCTGCTACAAGTGGACTGCTAGAACTTACATCATGAGATGTCAGAATTCTGAATGCACAAGGATTGATCTTTGCTAGTGCAAAGCAAACAATTTAGACTGCACTGAAGCTTGTTTTTGCATGGCAGGAGAATTGATTGAAAATGTCCTTAGAACAATTGCTTATGAAGATGACTTAGATGAAGATGATGTTTTTATTTATTTATTTATTGAGGTCTAGGAATTACAACCCTTTGAGTCAGGGACTTTTTTCAAAGGCTCCACGTCCACAATGTGAAACATTTGTTACACTTTTGGAATTTTTAGCCATGTACAGAATACTTTTGTGTATTTATTTTTAAATTGTTTTCCAAAATAGTGCTTCAGAATAGCTAGACATATAACTTTGTGCATCTGTGGAGTCTCATTGTATTCATTTTGTGTTTTGGGAAGTAAAAATTTATGACTTCAGTACCTTGTTTAAATTTTTTTCTTTCATTGTAAGGATTCAAGGTTTTTGTGTCTCATGTCATATACATATACAGTATTCTTTGCAAAAAAACTTCATTAATGCATCAGTTAGGGTGAATGACCCCATGGCACATCCCAACACCTGTTGGAGTGTGGAGTGTGGGAGGATGGGTGGGGTGGTAGGGTGGGAACCCTGGGTGGGGTGTTAGGGTTGGAAACCCTAATACCTCATTTCCCCTGCTTTTGTCACTGTGGTATTCACCCTAATTGATGCATTAACAAAGTTTTTTGCAAAGAATTTCCCTTCTTTTCAGATAGTATAATTGTATCCTCATTTTACTGTGGGAGCGCAAGGTCCTTCAGACCCTGCACTCCCATCCCTCCATCCAGACCGTATAACAGTGTCCATATGTCATGGTGTGAGTGCAGGGTCTTTTGGACCCTGCGCTTACATACTTCCATCAAGATTGTACAACAGTATCCATATAGGATCTTGTGCTCCCATCCCTCCAGCAAGATAGTACAACAGTATCCATAAGTCATAGTGGGAGCACAGGGTACTTCAGACCCTGCACTCCCATCCCTCCATCCAGATAGTATAACAGTGTCCATATGTCATGGTGGGAGTGCAGGGTCTTTTGTACCCTGCACTTCCATCCCTCCATCGAGATAGTACAACAGTATCCATATAGGATCTAGTGCTCCCATCCCTCCAGTGAGATAGTACGACAGTATCCATAAGTCAAAGTGGGAGCACAGGGTACTTCAGACCCTGCACTCCCGTTCCTCCACAGATGCACATGTGTATGTAGCTGTGGAAACACAGGGGTCTCTGACCCCTTCGCTTCCACACTCTAAGTTACAAGCAGGTGTAGTGAAATTGCAACAAATAGTCATAACTGTACCATCTTAAATAATTGTCACCCTAGCTATTCAGCATAACCTTCTTATCACCTCACCGCATGTACCCAGTATAGAAAACTTTCAAATCCCTGTTGAAATGTAATTCCACACAATTGTACCACCATTTTTGCACCACAGGTGCAGAAAAACATGTTTGACAGAATTTGAAAATTACAGCTGTAATATTCATAAGGTGGTGTGTAACAATTATAATCATAAAAATCTGTAGTGAAAATATGAAAAATTGGCAAAGTTACAAGTGTATGTAGAAACTGCACAACACACATTCATAACACAGTAATTTTGGGGACTATTTTTCACCAAATCTTCTACATTAGCTGTTTTGGACCTCCCCTTATGAACAGTGTAACTGTCATTTTGTTAATCAGTCCCAAAATTTGATTTCACATAGCGACTTGGTTTAATTTTCGCAAGCAATGATTAATTTTTGAAAATGGCCATTGATTAAGTTTTTTGTGATAGTCCATGTCTTGAAAACTACAACACCCATCCATACAAAAGTAGGCACATCAAGAGACGTACCAATAGAGATAATGCATGCTAAATTTCTTGCACATCCACTGAACAGTTCTTGAGTTATTAATGTTCAACATGCAAACAACATGATTGAATTTTCGCAAGCAATGATCCATTTTCGAAAATGGCCATTAATGTTATGTTTTCTTGACAGCCCATATCTCAAATACTACAATACCCAGGCACACAAAATTTGGCATGTTGTGGGACATACCCCTGGAAATTATGTGTGCCAAATTTTCTGCAAGTCCACTGAACAGTTCCAGAGTTATTAGCATTCATAAATTTAACAACTTGATTTCATTTTTGCAAGCAGACATTTTCACACATGGTCCATTTTCATGCTAAATTCTTAACTTTTCCCAAAGGAAATAATGGTACATTTTAAACTTTAATAACTTTTGAACAGAATAATATTTTTTTCACCAAACCTTCAAAAGGCACATATGTGACCTAAGTGCTTTCTACCCTAAAAATTTCAGCCCGCAACAAAAGCCATTTCTGAGTTCCCAGATGACAAAGAAATATCAAGAAAATCCAAATGTTTCTGTTTTTTCTACACTTTATATCTCAGAACCATTTTATGGATTCCCACCACATTTGGCAGGCCAAGAGACCTACCCTAGAGATTGCGCATGCCAAATGTCATGCTAATCTATTTAATGGTTCCAAAGTTATTAACCCTCAAAGTTTGAACTTCAACATAGAAGTACACTTTCATTAACTATACTGGCACACAACTGTGCTAGTATAATATATATATATATATATATATATATATATATATATATATATATATATATATAGATATAGATATAGATATATAAATATATATATATATATATATATATATATGTGTGTGTGTGTGTTTGCCAAAAATCACTCTACTGTGAACTAATTTCCAATTTCTTTACCCAAGGAGGTTGTTATCACCTAGATACATATTCTGAGCTCATTTGAAAAGAGTATTTTACACGGCTTTGGCAAAACAGTAAATCTTACAGTTTTTGCTGACAAAAAAATATCCGGTGTCAAAGCTTGTTCTCAAGCAATATGATTGTTATGAAAATCAAAATTATTCAGCCAAAGTTATATTGCTGACGTATCTATCTGGTCATGCTGGTAATATGTTTCAAATTTGAGAATGATCTAATGAATAGTTCATGAACTAGAAGCTTCCAAAGACTTATACACAAAATTTTACACTGTAAAGACAGACAGAAAAGCACTTGAACAACGCAATGAAAAATTGGACTGTCACGCTTTAGTAATACCATAATTCCGGTCTCAGACATCCAACTAACTGAATATAAAGTCAAACCTTCTGAATACTGGGTGTGCTATGTAACCCTTTTTCTAGGCCCCTTTTGAAAATTGGCTCTTAGACTAATACATGTTTACTTGACACCACTCAGTTCAAGTTGTCTATCTGTGTGGGATATAAACTTTTGTATTTGTTTATTTTTACTGTCAGCAGCGGTTTGGTGTAACTGTTCTGGGTGCTTCCATATTCTAATTGCAGAAATTTCATTTTTTTCCTGGGATGCACAAGAGGACAGGATTGTGAAACATGCTGATGTATGCAGTTTGGAGTACCTGCAGCACCAAACAGAAGCCTATGGAGTAAACTTCAAATGTCATGTTTAAGTTAGGCTCCTACACAGCAAAGTCAGTGGGTATATGCAATAGGCTTTTGTAACCATTCCTTATGGGACTCTACAGTGAACTGACTGCAGTATCAACTGGTAATTGTGCAATATTTTGGTCAGCCACTGTTGTATAATTACTGCTGTTTTTATGTAAACAGACCATGAATATTTACATGCATACAGTATTTATATCTGTGCAAAAAACTGTGTTAATGCAACATTTAGGGTTCAGACTAAAGTGACAAAAGTATGGAAATGTGGCTGTAGGGTTTTCAACTCTAAAGCCCCAACACCACCCCAAAAACAGATTGGGGTGGAGACTACTGGACTTGAAAACTCTCAGTGCATATTGTTTCCAGCATTATATGTCATATTGCAGTCAGTGGTTCCAGCAGCAAGAGAAGTCTCCCATATCAGTGTGGATCTTCACTGTGGAACCTGTTCAGGTAAGTGAGGGTGTGTGTGGGGGGGGTCTGGGAAGTGCGGGTTGGTGGGTGCTGAGGGAGAGGTCCTGGTTGAAGGAGGGTATGATAGGTGAAAGACATTTGTTGGGGTTAAAAAACATTGAGGGACTTCTTTCTTTATTATAGGGAGACGTTGACATTGGGGGAGCCACTAGACACCAGCAATACAATACCCAGTTATGTGGATGGTCATCGGAGTGGGTGTGCCACTAGACACCAGGGACCTGATTACAAGATGCGTTACACCTGGTGCAGGGCAATTTACTCGAAACTTCATGGTGCAAATCGCACCTTAATGCCAGTTGCTATTCCAAAAGGCACCTTGCGCCATGCTGCATGTGGGTTGTGCCAAATGTGGGTTAAGCCACCCACGATGCCAACAACCCACAGCAGCCTGGCACAAGGGTGGGTTATGGCAGCAACTGTACCCAATTCCAAAAGGGCAGCTGCCGTAACCCACTTACACTATTCCAGGAGCCGCAATGGTGCAGCAGAGTTAGACCAATAGGGAGATGGTCTAAGGGGCATCCTTCCATGCCAATTGACAGATGCCCACTCCACAGCACTGTGGCTTGCACATTGCCTGACTCCCTGTACCCCCAATACAGACATGCCCCACCCCTGAATGTCACAGGCCCCCAAGGTCCGTATCACTATGTGCCCCCCAAATGCCAGTGCCACCTGGCCAGCCCCCCAATGCCCCCTGGAGCATGCAGTGGTGTTTTGGGGTGAGGGGCTCTGAGGGGGCAGTTCTCTGTGGGCTGCAACTTGTGGTTCTAAGGTCTATTGCACTATTCCTGTGGCGCTAGCCTGTAGTTGCCGCAAGTCACACGCCATAGGTGCGGGGACCCTGCCTGCCTTGGAATATGCAACAGGGTCCCCAGCATAGTGCCACATGGTGCAACTCACATGCACCCATGAGTTGCACCATGTGCTCTGGAATCAGGCCCCAAGGATTAATTATACATGGGAATGAAGGGTGAAGTGGTACCACTAGACACCAGGGATACACAGTACAATTATGGGAACAGCAATGAAAGGGTGGGGACATCACTGGACACCAGGGAAAATGTAATGAAAATATATATTAAACAAGCATTTGTCAATGCTGAATGTTGTCTTGCTGGCACTGGCATTGGTAGTGCAGGGGTTAGAGAGATGCATAATATGAATAGCAGTGAAATATGGAACCAATGTCAACCCTACCCCACCCTGCAGAGGCTGACAGTCATTGGGATGTGCCTTTGGGTCATCGGCCATAATGGTCATGCCATTTCACCTCACCCTACCCTGCAGACACCGACAAGTGTTAAGATGTGCCTTGGGTGTTTGGGCTTTACACTCACCCCATTCCATAAGGAAATACACTGAAATGGGTGCAGTATAGCAGAATGGGGTGAACTTTGGGGCCGAAGAGTCCAAGGCACGCCTCAATGCCTGTCACTGGCTACAAGGTGGGAGTGGGTTTGGAAAGGTGCAAGCATTACTGTCAACAATCCCAAGTCACTCCCCTGATGCCTGTCAGTCCCTACAGGGTAGGGCGTTATGGTCAGAAACCCTAACGTCCTGGGCATTTCTTGGTATTTTCACTCCAAGTTTTCAACATGGTTTTTTTGTGACCCCAGTACATGAACAGTGACCCTATCAGTTCATTAGTCGAAAGGTGATTTTGCACAACAACTATGCCATTTGGCACCACAGGTGTGAAAACACATTTTCAACAGGATGTGAAAAATGACAGCTGTACTGTTCATGAAGAGGTGTAAAAAATGGTAATGCTGAACATGTGGAGAGAAAATATAACAAAATTGATGAAGTCATGAGTGTGCGTGGAAACTGCGCAACGCACATCCATAACGCAATTATGTTGGGGATTTTTATACACCCAATTTCCAACATAGGCATTTTGGGACCTCCACTCATGAACAGTGGCACTGTAATTTACTTAATCTGTCCCAAATGTTGATTTCACACAACGACAGCGCTCATTGTGTGCCACAGGTGCGAAAACATGTTTTGGGCAGGATGTGAAAAATGACAGCAGTACTGCTCATCAGGCAGTGTTCAAAAATGACAATGTCAAAAATATGGGCCCAGATATTCAAACTGCACCTGGCTGTGGCGCAAGCTTGGGCGCAGCTCAACTTTGCTGCACAGGGGTGTGGACTAAGCGATATTCAAAGGAGCTGCGCCATGGCTCAGCAGCTTTGAATATCACACCATGGCCACCCTCAGTGTGCATGGTGCAGTGGCACTGCTCCAGCGCAAGTGGCCAGAGTGGAGCATGGGGATGCGCTAGCGCAAGTTCCATTGCGCCATGCACAGCAACCACGATATTCAAAAGTTGACATGCAAATGGGGCCATAATGTATGCAAGACACACATGGGGCCATTTGCATGTCATTATGACCCCATTTACATGCAAGTGTGCCGATCCCCGAAGACTTGCACCTAGCGCCCTGCCAGGCAGCAGCCATCGGGGACCGATGCCCCCTGCAGCCCGATCGTGGGCATCTGTCCAACAATAGAAATATTCATCCTATATCCCTGGTGGTCCAGTGGACCGCTATGTGCCCGATCGTGGGCATCTGTCTAAATGACAGCAATATTCATCCTATATCCCTGGTGGTCCAGTGGACCACTATGTGCCCAATCGTGGGCATCTGTCTAAATGACAGCAATATTCATCCTATATCCCTGGTGGTCCAGTGGACTGCTATGTGCCCGATCGTGGGCATCTATCTAAATGACAGCAATATTCATCCTATATCCCTGGTGGTCCAGTGGACCGCTATCTGCCCGATCGCTGGCATTTGTAAAAACAAAAAAAATTCCAATATCCCTGGTGGTCTAGTGGTACCCCCGCACCCTCCCACTGAGCACCACTGCCCCACTCCCCCTGGTCAGCCGGCGGGCAGCAGCACCCCACCCACCTGCCGCCCCGCCACCCACCGACTGACACCTCGGTAGGGCTGCATGCCCATTGGTTCACAGCGTGAGTCAATGGGCGTGCAGCCCCTATCATACTACACATTCCAGATATGGAATTTTATTTGTTTTTACAAATGCCAGTGATCGGGTGGATAGCGGTCCACTGGACCACCAGGGATATAGGATGAATATTGCTGTCATTTAGACAGATGCCCACGATTGGGCACATAGCGGTCCACAGGACCACCAGGGATATTGGATGAATTCTTATATATTTTTTTACAAATGCCCGTGATCGGGCATGGGGGGCCCCGCCAGATGCAGCTAGAACTCAGGTGGCCATCCGCAGGTGGCAGCTGCCGTGTTGCACCCTGCAATGCGGCAGCTCACCTGTGGGTGGCCATCAGTTGTTCCTTTTTTTTGGCTTAACTTTGTGCTGGCGCAAGTAGGAGTTGCACATGCATGACTCTGCACATCCCGGGCTGAATATCGGGCTGTGCAGGTTATGCATGGGCACACCCCCTCTCCCACCTGTGCCTGCATACATTACTGATGCGCTCCGGTGCATCGGGATTTCTGCCGCACACTTTTCCCTTTTGAATATTGTGCCGGGGTGCATCAGTGGGTTGTGCATGGTGCAACACTGTTGTGCCATGTGCAACCCTTTTGAATATCTGGGCCATGGAGTAAAAATATAAAAAATTGGTGAAGTTACTAGCTTGCATAGAAACTGTGCAACGCACACTGGTAATGCAGTCTTTTGGGGGAATATTTCACCAAATTTGCAACATGGTCTTTTTGAGACCTCTCCTTATGAACATTTTCACTGTGGTTTTCTTAATCTGTCCAAAACACTGATTTCGCACACCAACTGTGCCATTGTGAGCCACATATGCGAAAACACATTTTGGGTGAGATGTGAAAAATGACAGCTGTACTGTTCATAAGGTGGGATGGTAAAATGGCAATGCTGAAAATCTGGAGTGAAAATACTAAAAATTCTCGAAGTTACGAGCATGCATGGGAACTGAGCAACACACGCTTGTAACACAGTCATTTTGGGGAATTATTTCACCAAATTTTCAATATAGGGTTTTTGGGAGTCTACCTCATGAACTGTGACACTATTGTTTTATTAATCTGTTCCAAAAGGTGATTCCATGCAGAGACTGCAAAATCACCTTTTGGGACCAAATAATAAAATGACAGTGCTTGATTTCATGAGGTAGGGTCCCAAGAACCCCATGTTGAAAATTTGGTGAAAAAATTCCCCAAAAATGGCCAAGATATCCACCTAAGTTGAAAAAAAAAACATTTATGCCATTATACAGCTTACCGGCATTTCTTCAGTTCACGGTCGGCTTCGAAGAGTGCAGACGTGTTCCTGGTCCACCGAAGATTGTTGCGCCAGGCTCCAGAGGTAAGTATGGGGTGAGGGGGGTGTGAGGATGTGGGGTACACAGAAGGTTAGAGCGGGTAGGGGGAGAGGGCACCAGAGACAGCAAGAGACCGTTTTCTGGTTTTACAGGTTAAAAAAAAAGACAACACGGGATGCTTTTGGCATGCTGGGGTGGGCTCCCAGCATGCCACCTGCATGACTTTTGGCAGGAGGGCTGGAGCTGATGGAGATTGGGCACCCCCATCAGCCACACAGTGTGTTTGGGTGGGGGGGCACATCAGCTAAGGGGGATTGGGCACCCTCTCAGCACACAACTAATGGGGGGGAGGACATTATGCCGACAGAGACTGGGCTACCCCGTTGGCAAATGAACTGGTGAGGGGACATGCCAGTAGGGGGATTGGGCACCCCAACATTGGCTTTTATGGATACTGTGAGAGGTGGATGGCTCCATCATGTTTATTGAAATGTTACACCAGGCAAGGCACACCCTGCAATGTCGGGTTGCTCCCTCATTGCAGCGGTGAACTTGTTCTAAGTTGGTGGCACACTTTCAGCTGCTGTCATAGACAGCATGCTGTTTAATTCATGCCACAGAGCCCACTCCTGAAAAGCAGTGGTGCAATTGGCCACAACACAGTCGCACCTAAAAAACCTGCTATTCCAAGCTACCACAATATGTTGCTTGTGCATGCCAAGACAACATAAAAAATATTGGGACAATGGTCAGAGGGTGGGTGCCACTAGACACCATGGACTATTTTTATAATATTAAGATATAACACAAAATATGGGGAGAATCATCAGAGGATGAGAGGTACCACTAGACACTATGAAGAAATTATATAATAAGGTTCAGGTCAATCAGAGGGTTGGGGTACCACTAGGCACCAGGGAACAATAAGAAAGTTTACAGGAACACTTAAAATATATCTTTTTTCATTTCAATGAATGTGTTCCCATATGAAACAAAAAATAATTGCTTGATATGAGCAAGGGTTTAGAAAAAAACTAAGCCCAAAATCATTTTTTGTACAAAGGGATCCTTTTTCGTTTCAGGGGAAATATCAAATGAAAAAAGATCCCTTGGCATGAAAAAAGAATCAGAAAAAAGCTAAGTCAAAAATCTGTTTTTGAGCCAAGGGATCTTTTTTTCATTTGAACAACAGTATTAAACAAAAAAGAATGCCTTGGCCCTAAAAAAGAACTGGAAAAAATTAAGTCAGAAATCTTCTTTCGTGACACATGCTCTTTTTCCTTTGAACAAAAATG